>CM060934.1:724427071-727087746 GCA_030765085.1 Allium cepa
ATCGTTCAAACCTCTTCTAAAATAATTTATTATTTACTTAACAACATTTAAAAAGGATTTTGGAAAAGAATTGTTAAATTTCAACCTTTATTTCAAAAGTTATAGAAAAGCATCGCGAAGAGGTGTCGCAAAAAGTGTTACAAAAAGTGCTTTAAAAGCTATATTTTTCAAAACGACTTTTATATCATTCAGAAAACCATCTTTTCAACTTAAATAACTTTTGAAACATTTTAAAATATTTTAGAAGTTATTTCATATTATTAAAACATTTAAAATATCAATTTTAAACTTTGGTCACTTTACTGCAAAAGCGTGATTTTTCTAGAAAATTGTTTTTGATATACTTTAAAATCTACTCGATGAAATCTTGATTTTCTTTCTTTATTTGATAGATATGGATATAATAGTGCGGAAAATTCTTATCTTGAAGAATTATGAGCTAAATTCCATTCCGTATACTTATTTAAACTTTTGAAGCGAAATTGTGAACTATCATTACGCGACGTGCCTAATTTTGACATAATTCATGTTTTCATTCAAACTTTGTTAAAACAAGTTTATATGTTTATAAAACATTTATAAACCATTCTTAATCATTTTAAAAGGTATTAAATGATTCCATATCAGTTTTTATTACTTTTGGAAAGTGATTTTCATGTGAAACAATGTCGTGTATACGTGACTTATTTCAACGTTCATAATCAAATATCAACATATACATATCTAAATCATAATCAACATCCATAATGACATCTCATATCATAGCAGCTATAAATTTTCACATATGCTTCAAAGATTTCTACTTTCCTTTTCAAACACTTATCAAACATCTTTATTAGCAATCAAACATTATTTTTATCCATCATAACTACTAATATAGTTATAGTTTGGGGTTCTCACTTAGTTTGTTTTTTCAAAAGAAAAATCGGCTATAGCTCCGTTACTCGATATTTTTCGCTCACGATTCCTTGCATGCTTGGACTTGGATGGCTCGATTTGGACTTAAGGGAGGTGGAGGTGCTCACGGCCTAGGAGGAGGAGGGAGTTTGGCTTGGCTAAGGGGTGAAGGGAGGTTGGCCATGGGTAATGAGGAGGAGATGGAGAAGTTTTGGAGTGGTTTTGAGGTGTTTGGATGGATATTTCCCTTAGTAACTATTTTTGGAATATTTTAGCATTATTTTATTGAGGAAAGCCATTAGAGAGTAGAAGAAAAGCTTGGAAAATGAAGAAGAAGTTGTGTGGAAAAACGATAGAAAGTGGTGCTTATTTATAGAGAGATTTTGGATTAAAATAATATTTGATAAAAAGACCACAATACCAAAATACCCTTACTTGCAGATAAAGTAAACACTTATTTTTCAACCCTTAACATCATGTTTCACATCACAACTTCAAGTCACTTTCACTTAAGAAGTAAGTAAAGAATATAATGTTTTGTCTTTATTAGTTTACTTTTGCTAATGATATTTCTATAATTTTCCAATTTTAATTAGCAAAAGTAAACTTGATTAATTAATTGTTAATTACTTACTATATGTTATAATGTTTATAAGAATATGTACATAAAGGTGCAATGACGTTGTGACAACTTTAAATCGATAAAACGTTGATTTTGGACAAAATATTTTACGGTCACATTTTAACGCTTTATTTAAATTATTTATTTATGTAAACCAAATTAAAAAATACATTTATATGATGCTGTTTAAAATTAAAGACACTCATAAATAAATTAAAATAATTTATTAAACCATTTAAACTTACTTTTTTGAAATCAGGATTTTGTCACTTTTGTCGATATAAGAAAATGTTACTATTTTTATGTATTTTTCTATTTCCATATCCTATCTAATTTTGTTTAAATCCTAAAATCATATATATTTTATATTTAAAATCACTTTAAATGTTATATTTTAAGGTTGTCAAAATTATGCGTCGTTACAATTACAAATTTAAAGGGCAATAAAATTTGTAATTAATGAGAGAAAAAGTGATCTAAAAGGGGGACTGATTAAGGAAACCTGATATTGCGTTTGTGGAAGAAAGAAATTTGGGTAATTAATGGATTTTGGAAATCTGAAGAAAGTTAGAAAAATTGAAGAAGGATTAGTTGGAAATGGTCCAATTCTAACAGCAATGATCAGCTGCTATGGATATTAATTGAAGCAATAAATGGACTACCTTTATAAAAGACCGAAAAAAAGAAATTAATTAAATGGGTAGCAATGGAAAGATATATTAAAGACAGTCCATCATAATTTAGAAAGGATTGTTAGGACCTCAACACCATTTATATAACTGATAATAAATGACAACTTCCCTTAAAGAAGTTCCTGGATTATAGTCTCTAGTTGTCTTTCTTGGTTATTGGAAATGTGGATAATGCGGTATAAGATATATTCCTAGTTTATTCTTGGGTAGCCTTTATGAATGGGATTTAAACCACTTGATATATGTTGGGAATCAAAGTAAATAAGGTAATTTTATGGGAACACTTAACTAGCGATAGATCATAGGTAAAATTGGAAGTTAATGAGGAAATTAAGTTAGAAGTCTAAAGTGAATAAATATTTCAATCTCACTTTAGATTTTGGGAAACATAAGGGATTTAGGCTACAAAATACCACCATGCAAGGAAAAGAGAAAATGTATAGGGATAATAATGGAATTTCCTATTGATCAAGGATTAAGAAGAAGGTGGTAGAAATTTTTGTTATAAGCAATAGAACTGCCGCACTCCAGCACAGCTTTATAGAGTTGCGCTTTGCATCGTTAGTGATAGGGACCTTAGTTTACTAGCAAATTTGAAGGGGTTTGCTAGTAGCTTTAGGAACTTCGTTGAATCGGAGCATTTCCTATCGACTAAAGACTGATGGAAAAACTGAAAGAATGGATGGGAACTTGGAGGATTTGTTGAGAGCTTGCATCTTGGACTTTGGAGGACCTTAGGAGTAGCGCCCACCCTTAGTAAAATTTGCGTAGGATTGTAGTCATCAATGGATGATTAGTATGACACCCTTGAAGCATTTTTTCTAAAAAGGCCATGCACATCGTCAAATTGTGGGTGAGAAACCACCAACAAATTCTACTTGGACTAGATTTGTATTGCGAGACTTTGGAAAGTCAGAATTGATTAGGCAACGTACAATTTGGATAGTTGGAACGTAGGCACCATATTTGTTGAACATTTTCCTAATATGGGAAAAACAAGAACACTTTTATGTTGGCTGGAGTCCATGATGTTTTTGCGTTTTAGGAAATACCTTCGTAGCATAAGAATTGTTATGGAGCTTAATCAATTGAGGGATTATAAGATGGAGCCAATATATCCTCGTGCTACTTCGTGCATCATAGAGCACTGAACTCAAAGGCTCTGCAACAAAAAATTAAAATGGTTCGAGTACAAAGAATAAGAAGTTTTGGAAATGAAATGTTGGATAAAAGAGTATATATAAAATAAAAGATGGTAAATTTCAATTTTACTCTTAAATCAAATTTATAAACTTACTATCATTTTAAATTTTTATCGAAGCATAGAACCTTCGATAATATGTTGGATAAAAGGGTGTTTTATGTACCTAAATCCACTTACACAATTAAGGAATGATGAACAATAAACTCATTTCAAATCCATCTTTTCCTATTTTTTAATTTTAAAATAAATCTTCATTTTTAAGTCATAATTATTATTACTACTTTATTTACACATCTATAAATAAATATTTAAACATATAAGTGTTTCTTTTAGTTTGTACATGGGCATTACAACTCTTAACAAACCGTTGTTTGAATGAAAGCCGAAAATCCGTAAAGCATATTTCGGTCACATTTTCTGTTTTCCATCATAATACCTATTTATGTAAACAAAATTCAAAAATGAATTTTATAACATTAGTTATAAATTTAAAAGAGAGTTATTTACTTATTAAAATCATTAAGTGGATATTTAAAATAAATTAAATATTCACATATTAAAGTGATAAAATTCTCGATCATCACATTCTCTGCCCCCTAAAAAAATTTCGATCCCAAAATTTCACCACAATCCAAACTCAGACAAAGCATAGCTAAACAGAATTATTATACCTTTCTAACTGTTTACTAAATAAAGGGAACTCATTTTAAAAGAAATCTAATAGCCATAATATATCGGAACAAGTCAATCATACATACTAGGGATACACAATCCATATAAAAATATCTACTAAGATACCAAATCCAACCAACAATCATAATATTGATACATAGAATATCCAGATACTAGCTTGACTACAGATAGAACCCTTCTCATCCGAGTCTTCTACCGGTGAACCTGATAACTCCATGGATTCTAGCCCATCAGACTCCCATTCACCTCCATATTCTTCTCCATAATGCATCCACCACCCATCCTAGTATTCCACAGGTTCCTCTTCCTCCTTCTCTAGGTACTCCTCCTTTGGCTCCTCCTCTATTTTCTCTTTTACTAGCTCCTTTTCCATTGGCTCCTTTAATGGATCCTCTTCCAACGTCTCCTCTAATGGCTCCTCTTCCTCCAATCCCGCTATCGGGATATCAGGAACCTCCATATCTTGCCTAACCTTAGACTGTCTAAACAACCTCTGAATCCTTATGTGGGGCCCTCTCACAGTAATGGATGTCCTCTGAAATCAAACGACAAGAATCCTTACAATCTCATATTAAGCTCTATAAATTTTCTTAACAATAGGATATATATATATATATATATATATATATATATATATATATATATATCTTGTAAACATATAAAATAGCCTAAGCACTTTATATAATAAATTTTACTTTGGTTCGTTCAGAGTTGACTCGTTCGATCGCACAATGATAAAGGAAATAATTTACCAAGTACACAACATCCATCTAAGCAAACATTCAACCATCACTTAGAAGAATATTCAGATTATCACAAAACTAATCGTGGCTCATTTCTCGAACTATCCAAAGAAAATGCTCCTTACTTCCCCTTGAAATATTTATAGTTAAAAATATACTCAAGTAAAAATATTACTACCATTTTTCTATTATTAATATTTTTATATAAAATATAATCCCAGGTAAAATTATTTCATTTACCCACTTTTAAAACAATATTATGTCGATTTGCCTTGTCCAAGTGTTTAGAAATCCCTATCGACAACGGTGATCAGACGCATCAACCAAAATTCATAAGCCACTCAACAGAACAATTAGAAAAATATAAAATATTTTTTTATATCACTAAAAAATACACGCTCATATATATATATATATATATATATATATAAACACAGACACATAGACACACACACATACATAACTCATTCTAGGGTGTCACTTACCCTATCCTTACCGAGTTTACGCCACCAGGGCTAAGGTTCTCGCTTAACCTTCAGTTCTAATATCAAATTTAATGACCCGCCTTTTAGATCCTCAGAAGTTGACATTAATACATCACGGTATTCACGTGTCGAGGGACCAAGTGCTGGAAAGGCAGATTGTTTAGGGAAATGAAAAAGAAAACGACTGAACTAAATCTCACAACATGATGAATAATAAATAATATTCAAAATTTATCTTTACAAAACATAATCCTTTAATACACAAACAAAATCAGAGCCAAATCTATCATCAGCCCGGACAGTTATAATAGTCCATCCTTACAAATGCTAATAAATACACATAAGAAAAACACAGCAGAAATACAAATGCGAAATATGTCTTGGGCATCCAACTTGACACTCGAAGCTCCAAAGCATTCAAAGTTATCGCTGAAGAACTATTCGAGTCTGACCCAAGTGACTAAGAAAAGTAACTCCCGGATCAGTTTGGTAAATCCAACGTGAGAAACTCAAACCACAAGAATTTTATTATACCTTAAAATCCCTTTTAAAGTAATAGGTATCTCATAAGACCACGTTTCATATAAACAAGGACTAGTTTTTACCTTATGATAACCAAACCATTTTATAGAAAAATCCAATGATATTATAATAATGTCTAAGGTTTAAAATAAATTATGAATATAGGTGGAATGCTTGCATCTCATGTTCCAGCATATTTGGACATAACTAAGTCCTTACAACGCTTATTGGAGAATGGATTCCATAAAATGACAAGACTACTAGGATACCACCTACCGTAGTACATCTCTAGAAAAATGTACCGAGAGCATTACATGGACCCCCGACCAACACATGACCGACCTATCCCCTACTAGATGGTACTGAATATTTCATCACCGTTGTTACTTTACAACCTTATCCTGTGAGCTCTCATGCACAACCAAATCCATAAACATATATCTAGAAGGGTGATGATAATGCCCTAATTGATGCGACTCACATAGCCCTGCTGCATATCCCTTGTTTTAGTCATTCCTGGTTGACGTGGCTTGAGGAAATGCTTTATCTTTTAGATAGCAATCCCACTTGGAATGCTAACACTTCCCTCCAAGCGACAATGCAATGTCACCATTCATCTATACAAGTTATTTAAGATATGAATAAACTGAAGGCACTACTTCTACTACATCCATATTGGAGTCGCCTTTAGGATTAGTAGCAAGTAGACCTTGCACTTCAAAGGGCTCCCTCTTCTATTCCATCAGCTTCAAGATGTCTTCAATTTGAATGCTTGAGTTAGTTCGAAGTGGTTTTTGGATAATTCATACTTATCCGATCTCGGTCTCTTCGAAGCAACATCCGACAGTTTTTGGTAAACTCAACTTCGATTCTTTGGAATTAAACATACAATATATAAGAGCGGGGATCACCCCCTTACCGTTTAGGTAGACAGATCTCCTTATCATTTGTCCTAGGAGAACAAAACGAGATTTATACGCACATGACAACACCACTGAAGATGACTATGCCATATAACATCTATGTTTCATCTAGATATTTCCAGAGTTTAAAATGGTCCACATTTGATGATCGGTTATTTAACTATCAATAAAACAATAGTCTAAACATAGATTAAATTCCATAAGGGATCCACTAAGCCTCCTTAACTAATCTCCATTAACTAAATAGTTCAATTATTTATAAAAATAATCATATACTTATTTTACCGATATACGTATATTTTCAGATCATTTTGCTTTCTATACTCAGGAAACTTTATCATATACTTACACAATGGTATAAGAATATTCACAAAATCATCTAAAAAGAGATTTCTTATTCCCAGTTCCCATTTAAATGGATCAAAACCAATGTCTTTTGAAACACCATTAATATGAACCCATGTTACTAATCCTTCAATGTTGTAGGGAAAAGACTTCCATACCACCAAAATTAAGAAGGAATAATAATTTATTTGATTCACAACTTAATTAATATGAATGATTTAATTCCTATGAAGTCAAAGTTTTTATAAACCCAAATCTTGTTTTCCAAATCCAAGATTTCTTCCTAATTATAACTTTACAACCCATACATTTGAAATAATTCTATTTATAAACAATTTATTATTTTAAACACTTTTATTTATTATAAATTTAATACCTTTACAAACCTCCATAATTAATAACTGATTAAGGTTTAAAACAATATTAGTAAGATAATAAACTTACCTTGAATCATTATTAATAAATAATTAATAAACTTAATCACTATTAATTACAAATGATTTATTTTTTTAAACCACTATTAATAAATAATAAATTTCAAAACATCCTTATTAAATAGTTAGCTAACTTAAAATATCATTATTAAAGTAATTATTTAACTTAAAAATAGCTTTAATGAAATAGTTAGCTTTAAAACAACCTAAATAATTATAACTAAACAACTTTCGACTTTAAACATTATTAGTAAATATTTGGCTAAAATTTGAAAATGTTATAATTAAAACAATATTAACTCAACTATTTAAATATAGAAGTACTTTACTTTGAAATAATTTAAAGTCCAAGTAAATTCTAATTTTTTTCCTTTTCCAAAATTAGTAAAGAGACTCAGCGAGCATAATAGTATTTAGACATGGTACCATTATCTCTCGGTTCAGCAATTCCGATCACATCACTGATATTTACGTAAGAAACCAATTTGTTAACGAAATTCATGATTAATAGAAGAAAATAACACGTCACCTAGTCCAAGTCCATTGACAAATCAATAAATGTCAAATTTATAAAATAGCAAAACAAGGATTTATTCTGCTAAGATGTCCAATAATATCTAAGAAATATAAATATAGCAGAACGGTGGTTTATTCTGTTATCAAAATGCCAGTGATAAAATATAATTGAAAAACAACATAATTATTTTTTATGACGATCAATTTACAGTATTTTGTACTTATGCAATACTGTCGAATAACTACACAAATGTGTTCTGATCGATGATATGAACCCAGTGTTAGAATCTATAGGTTAAACGAATTTCGACGCATAAATTTTTGTTAAAGTTTCAAACTTTTAAAAACTTAATATTTCAAATTCACTACTTTACTCTACGTGGGCCAAGCCCATACCTAAACCAAAACACTGCCTTCTTCTTGAAATCACATGAACCCAAAATTACAAATTCAAATGCCAAGAAACTAAAAACTAGAGCCAAACTCCTACTTTTAGTGCACGCATGTGCATGTACACTGATGCCATACGCCGTTGTCCAATACTACGACCACAAGTTCACTTGACCTCGCGCCATCACCCCTTGCTATAGTCGATGCCTCCAATGCTGTCGTCCAATGCCACTACCATCTCTATAAGTTCATTTGGCCTCATGCCATCACCTTATGCCATCGTCGATGCCTCCATCGCCGCCGTGCCCAAAATCAACCCTTATCCCCAAAATTTAAATACTGGAAGCGTGTGCCTCCATAAAACCGAGCTCGTCACGATGAACTCCTTCACTTGGACCTATGCCATTACCACCGCTCGACTTCCGATGACCCATGCTCCTCCAGGTTCATCCTTGTCATACACGACGCCTTCCATCCCCACCAAATCAAGTCACATGCCACCCGTAGGAACCCAAAATCTTAAACCCTAAGTTGACCTCGACTGTGCACCACAAGCCACCGCCCACCCTACAACTGGTACCCTAGCTCCACCACATACCCAAGTTGATCGGCCTCCAACCGCTTATTCCCACACCATATATATCGCTAGAAATCGATTTTAATCGAAATCCATTCAACAAGCAATCTCGACCTAACCGTACCACTAAAAATCATGAGAACAGCTCCTAAAATCTTGATTTGATGATACAAACATGGCAGATGGGCCACTCGTCAATTCGTGATCAATGAAAAACTGACAAAAAAAGACCACTTATTGAAATATACAATTTTCTCACCTACTCGAATAAAAACCCTTAACTTATTTTTAAAAACAACTAAAATCGATGACGAACAACTTTACAATTGGCCATACAAGCTAATTCTCGAGGGTTTGAATGCTATTGATTTTTTGAAATCTTGAAATGGAAACGTTTCCTTATGATTTTCAAATAATAGAAGGTATATTTGTCTCCAATAACTAACAGTAAACCTAAATCTTAATTTTCAAATCAAATTTTTACCTTTAAATCATTATTTAACATAAGAGAATATATTTATAAAATAATTCAACCAAAATATTATTTGAACCCATCATTTTATGACGTAGAAAAATAAACAAATTAACAAGAAAGTTGAGAATCCACCTTCCACATTTTAAAATTTGAATTGCTTCAAATTCTTGTTTTTGAGTGAAGCACAAGTTTTTGAGTAAAAGAGATGATTTTAATTTTTTTATAAAAGTAGGTAGTTTTGGAAATGAAATGTAACATATAGGAGCATATATAAAATAAAAGATGATAACTTTCAATTTTGCCCATTAATCAAATTTCTAAACATACATCATTTTCAGTTTTTAAAAAGTATAAAACCTTTAATAATATGTTGGATAAAAGGGTGTTTTATGTACCCAAATCCACCTATACACTTAATGAATCATTAATGGTTAACTCACTTCAAATCCATCTTTTCCTATTTTTGAAGTTAAAAATAAATCTTCATTTTTAAGTCTTGATTATTATTATTGCTTTATTTACACATCTCAAAATAAATGTTTAAACAAATATGTGTTGTTTTAACTTTATACATGGGTATTACCACTCTTATCAACTTGTCATTTGAATAAAAGCCAAAAACCCAAAAAGCATGTTTCGGTCTCCTTTTCAGTTTTCCATCGAACTGCCTATTTATGTAAGCATAATTCAAAAATGAATTTTTAACATTAGTTATAAATTTAAAGGAGGGTTATTTACTTATTAAAATCATTAAGAGGATATTTAAAACAAATTAAATATTCGTAGATTAAAGCGATAAAATTCCATATTATTACATCAACGGTTTACAGTTCAAAGATTAGCAGTCTGCCAAATTGAAATGAGTTATAAGGAGGGATGTTCATCATGATAACGTATACTTCAAAGCATGGCTTTGGTACGTTATAATTCATGTATATTATTCCATTGTTTGTATGTGTGTGTTTCATAATGTATTGTTAACCTGGTAAGATTATAATATATACGAATGTTGTCACATATTGAATGGTTATGTGTATGTATGTATACATAATGAAAAAACACTTTTTATTTAGATTTGATGTATACCCAACCGAAATAATTTATCTCAATTTATACTAAATTTATATTTATATTAATAATTTATAGTACATAAATTTAAATGACCTATAATTCATTGCCACCATATCATGTTAAAAATTGATATTATATTTTATATATGCAAATTTATACTAAATATAATTTCAGGTAATAGCAAATTTTTTTGTAATTATTTAAATTTTTTAATATTATTTAAATCAAAATAAAGATTATATAATTAATATAAAATAATATATATGCTTCAAAAATTATGTTTTAAATTTGATAAAAAACTCATCATCATATTATTGTCCGACCTGAATTTGAGAACTTAAAAATAAAATTTACTTTTATTAAAAAATCATTTATAATAATGATCGAAATTAATTAAATAATATAAAATATGATTTAACTCAAAAAATTATGGAAATTTTTCTATGACCTTAAAATATCATATTCGAGTTTCAAAATATTTAAAATTTGAAAAATATGTTAAGAAACAATTTTTAATAATAATTTAATGTTTTTGGACTAATATATTTGTATATAAATAATTTAATAAATAAAAGTATAATAAAATATTTTTATGCTATGTATCGAATTTGGAATGTTATAAAATATATTTAATTTTAATTAATTTTATTATTGATATAATTATATAATATAATTAAATACATTTAAATACATTTATAAATATTTTAGACTTTACAAATATAATTATAAATTAATACATATACCTGTATATATATACATATATTATTTTTATTATTGTTGGATATAGATGTATAATGTATAAAAAAAATCAACTTTGCATAATATATGTATATATAGTCATTTGTCGAATTAGTATCTAATTTAATATATACAAATACACACACACTACATTAATGCAATACATGTTATATATATTCAAATATTTATATTATTTTAATACTCATTTAAGTAACAAGTTTGTATATACAAACATACACATGCACACATATATTTGGACAGCGTACAATACACATAAGATGAGCTAACATGTTTGTTGTGGTGTAAATCCCAACATTTACATATGGGTATGTTATACCTTGCACAAATTATTATGTTATAAATGCACACACATATACATATATGTATATGATACATATGTGTACCATTATACTTAATTTAAAATTAATTAAATGAAATTAAATCCATTGATTATAAATTTAAAAGAAATAAAGATTTTATTTAAGTTAAATTTAGAAATGTTCTAAATAAATTAGACTTCATAGGCCTAATAAAAATCTAATGGGGTAATTTTTTTAAATTCACTCGAACTTCTACCGCGGGCTTGCCTAGCAATGGTATCAGAGCCCAACAACCTATGTAGTCTAATTAGTCATGTTAGAGATAACTAAAAAAGCTCACAACCAAGTTAGTAAGGTGTCTAAGAAAGGTAACTTCGAAGAATTGGGTTTGGGTAAGCAAGTACTCTACCCTACCTAGCTACCAGTCTGGCCCGCACAAATACGTGAGCTTAAAGGTTGCCCTTGACAGAAGAGGGTAAATTTGAATTGGGTCTTGGGATAATTTTTATAATTATTTGAAACTTAAAATAAAAATTTTGAATTTAAAAGTTAAATTAAAAATAATATATACATATATTATAAAAGTTAAAATATAATATTTTTTTTCAAAATGTTTGAGAAATAGAATAAATTAATTTCGAATATTTGAATTAATCAAACAAGGTTAATAAAATATATAAATTAATTAAATAAGTTAGTTAATAAAAATATATACATGTAGTATATATTTTGATATATATTATGATATTTTAAAATGTTTAAGATATCATAAGTATACAAGTATGTACAATATGATTTTTGAAACCAATATAATTTTACTAAAATTGTTAAATTAAATAAATTAATTAAAGGTTAATTAATTAAATAAATAAATTAAATAACATACACATGTACATGATTAAGTGTTATACTACAAAGTTTACAGTATATGATAATCATTTAATATAAATGTTATATTAAGATAGTATAAAATTAATTAAAATGTTAATTGATTAAAATTAATTAAATAAGATTTAATTAATGTAATATTATACATAAGACTATTACATAAGTAAAGTGAAATATAAAAGGTATATAATAATAAAACTTATATAATATGAATGTATAAACTAAATGTAGAACATTAAAGAAACTCTAAATAGACTTAAGGAATAAATACATACGTATAGTATGTATACCGCAATTTCAGATGTGTTTGATACTTTAATCATGAGAGTATTTCAGAAGAAACACATTATTCCATAAGTCGATGTCACTCCATATGATATATTGAAGATTATTAATCTTTAATATAATGTTGTCCTCTATCATTTATATATTAATCGATTACTTACACACTCTTTAGTTGTTGAGCTTTCCTCAAGCTAGAGATGTTATGTGTAATATTATTAATATATTGAATAAACAAAGTAAAATAACTGCACATATTTGTTGAGCTTTTTTTAAGGTATGTGCATTATACTTAGGCCATCACGAAATGATAGGTCTGAGTGAATAATCTCATTTTACTTGTTGAGCTTTCCTCAAGGTGAAGGTGGGATTATGACATGGTACCATGAGCTAGGAGTTGTATGTGGCACAACGAATAAATATTTATCCATTTATGGGGGCCTATGATTTGTTGAGCTTTCCTCAAGGTCAGAATCTAAGGCGTACAAGTCCTAACACCCACTAGTGAAGTCGTAAGACTTCTATATTTCACTTATGGTTTAGTGAAACATAAAATTCTAGTGGGAGCTTTGTTAGAAAAATGAAATGATAACATTTAACCTTTCTAATATTATAAGAACATATTATATAAAATGTTATAATAATCTACAATGATAAGCTATGCATTTAATATGATTGATAAAACGTTTATCAATTAAGTATACAAATGAATTGAATTGAAGATCAACAAATAGAAATATAAAATATACTTACCAATAAATGTTTATTGCATGTAAATGTTTTTACACCCTTGCAAGCACCTGATTTTACAACTACTAAATACATTCATAGTTTGGTCGCCAACGCGTTTATTTGGTTGAGGTTGTATATTGCATTCTATGAACTCGAACTCCAAAAGCAATACAAGACTATGGATATTCGATCCATATACTATCACATATAAGTGTTATATGGGGAACGGTCAAATTTCATAATGAATGATACTTAGATTAAATCAATTCATTCAAAACAACCAAATAAACAGTATTATAAAATCAATTATTTGATTTGATTGATTACAAAAGGATCGTATTGCGTTAAATGTAATGCTAGATCAAAACTACAACATAAATCTAAACTCGATCACTAAAATGTAAGTATGATCAATTTACATAAAGTGCATCATATTTGATGTCCTTAAATATTAAGGATAGTCAAATGCGCTTTTTTAAATAGTTCATTATAATATTGTAGTAAGGGTTTTTCTTTTGAATGGTTCAACCATTTAGAAAGAAAAACAAGTGTACACAAGTAGATGCGATTTAAGGTACAATTGGGATGAAGAGATTGAATAGTGACTTCTGCTTCATAAAGGAACATCGGCAACAAAAATTGTAATTAATTGATACTTAACATTGGAATGAGAAATACAATTTCTATTCCAAAATGTATTTTCATATATAAAATTGTTTTCTATAAGATTTATTCCCTTAAATTTAAAATATTTGATCAAAGAACTCACCGCTATAAATTAGTTATAATATATAAAATAAATAATTTATATTAGGTGAATAATGGACCTTCAAATTCAGTACGCTATTATAGTAATGGTCGAAATAGTAGGAACATGACATATATTACCTATTGATTGCATCAAGTTATGAAAAATGTTTTCATAAAACACACTGAACATTATTTATTAAACAATGACTAGTTTTCAGTGCCGACTAAAAAATAGACATAGTTATATTTCAATGTGAATATTATGAATATTCATTATGAAACAGAAAATTAATGTGGTATTTGTTTTCATAACAAATGCGATACAATTGAAAATACTGAAGTGCCAAAAATTATTGACAATTATTTTGGAAATATAGACTATTATTGAATTTAAAGATAAATCTTCGTTTTAAGTCTTAATTATTATTACTACTTTATTTACACAACTCAAAATAAATGTTTGAACATATAAGTGTTGTTTTTAGTTTATACATGGGTATTACAACTCTTATCAACTTGTCGTTTGAATAAAAGCCGAAAATCCAAAAATCGTGTTTTGTTCTCATTTTCAGTTTTCCATCGAACTACCTATTTATGTAAACATAATTCAAAAATGAATTTTTAAAATTAGTTATAAATTTAAAGGAGGGTTATTTACTTATTAAAATCATTAGGTGGATACTTAAAACCAATTAAATATTCCCATATTAAAACGGTAAAATTCCAGGTTATTACATCAACGGTTTACCGTTCAAAGATTAGCAGTCTGCCAAATTGAAATGAGTTATAAGGAGGGATGTTCATCATGACAATGTATACTTCAAGGCATGGCTTTGGTATGTTATAATTCATGTATAATATTCCATTGTTTGTATATGTGTGTGTTTCATAATATATTGTTAATCGGGTAAGATTATAAATATATACATATGTTGTAACATATTGAATGGCTATGTGTATGTATGTATACATAATAAAAAACGCTTTTTATTTAGATTTGTTGTATACACAGTCGAAATAATTTATTTCAATTTATATTAATTAATTATATTTATATTAATAATTCATATTACATAAATTTAAATGACCTATAATTCATTATAACACCATATCATGTTAAAAATTGATATTACATTTTATATATGCAAATTTATACTAAATATAATTTTAGGTAATAGAAAAAAATTATAGTAATTATTAAAAAAATTATATTATTTAAATAAAAATAAAGATTATATAATTAATATAATATATATATATATGCTTCATAAATCATGTTTTAAATTTGATAAAAAAATTCGTCATCGTATAATCTTCCGACCTGAATTTCAGAATTTAAGAATCAAATTTACTATTTTTAGAAAATCATTTATTATAATGGCCAAAATTAATTAAATAGTATAAAATATAGTTTAACTTAAAAAATTATGGAAATTTTCTATGATCTTATAATATCATATCCGAACTTCAAAAAATTTAAAATTTGAAAAATATGTTAGTAAATTATTTTTAATAATAATTTATTTTTTTCGACTAATATATTTATATATAAATAATTTAATAAGTAAAATTATAATAAATTATTTTTTATGTTGTGTATCAGATCCGGAATGTTATAAAATATGTATATAATTTTAATTAATTTTATTATTGACATAATTATATATTAAAAATAAATACATTTAAATACATTTATAAATATTTTAGATTTTACAGATATAATTATAAATTAGTACATATACATGTATATATATATATATTATTTTTATTGTTGTACGATGTTCGTATAATGTATAAAAATATTAACTTTGCATAATATACACATAGTCATTTGTCAAATTAATATCTAATTTAATATACACAAACACACACACACTACATTTATGCAATACATAATATATATGCTAATATTTATATTATTTTAATACTCATTTAAATAACAAGTTTGTATATATATACACATACATGCATATATATATATATATATATATATATATATATATATTTGGACAGCATACAATGCACATAAGATGAGCTAACATGTTTGTTGCGATGCAAATCCCAACATTTATATATGGGTATGTTATACCTTGCACAGATTATTATGTTATACACACACACACACACATATATATGTATATGATACATATGTGTACCATTATACTTAATTTAAACTAATTAAATGAAATTCAATCCATTGGTTATAAATTTAAAACAAATAAAGATATTTAAGTTAAATTTAGAAATGTTCTGAATAAATTAGACTTCATAGGCCTAATAAAAATCTAATGGGGTAATTTTTTTTAAATCCACTCATAACTTCCATCACGGACTGGCACAGTTCAAACAATGGTATCTGAGGCCAACAACCTATGCAGTCTAATTAGTCATGTTAGAGATAATCCATAAAGCTCACAACCCAGTTAGTAGAGTGTCTAAGAAAAGTAGCTTCGAAGGATTGGGTTTGGGTAAGCAAGTACTCTACCCTACTTGGCTATCGATCCGGCCCACACAAATATATGAGCTTAAAGGTTGCCCCTGATAGAAGAGGACGAATTAGAATTGGGGCTTGGGATAATTTTTAAAATTATTTGAAAATTAAAATAAAAGATTTTTAATTTAAAAGTTAAATTAAAAATAAGATATGCATATGTTATAAATGTTAGAATATAATAATTTTTTTCAAAATGTTTGATAAATAGAATAAATTAATTGTGAATCTTTGAATTTATCAACAAGGTTAATGAAATATATAAATTAATTAAATAAGTTAATTAATAAAAAATATATACATGTTGTACATATTTTGATATATATTATGATATTTTAAAATGTTTAAGATATCATGAGATTAATATAATTTAACTAAAATTGTTAAATTAAATAAATTAATTAAAGGTTAATTGATTAAGTAAATTAAATAAAAGAATAATTGATTAAATAACACACACATGTATATGATTAAGTGTTATACTATAAAGGTTACAGTATATGATAATTATTTAATATAAATGTTATATTAAGATAGTATAAAATAATTAAAATGTTAATTGATTAAAATTAACTAAATAAGATTTAATTAATATAATATTATATATAAGACTATTATGTAAGTAAAGTGAAATATAAAATTCATATAATAATAAAAATTATATAATATGAATGTATAAACTAAATGTAGAACATTAAAGAAACTCTAAATAGACTAAAAAGATAAATACATATGTATAGTATGTGTACCGTAGTTTCAGATGTGTTTGATACTTTAATCACGAGAGTATTTCAGAAGAAACACATTATTCCATAAGTCGATGTCACTCGATATGATATATTGAAGATTATTAATCTTTAGTATAATGTTGTCTTATATTAATAGATTACTTACACACTCTTTAGTTGTTGAGTTTTTCCTCAAGCAAGAGATGTTATGTGTAGTATTATTAATATATTGAACAGACGAAGTAAAATAACTGCAAATATTTGTTGAGCTTTCTTCAAGGTATGTGCATTATATTTAGGCCATCACGAAATAATAGGCCGGAGTAAAAAATCTCACTTTACTTATTGAGCTTTACTCCAAGTAAAGGCGGGATTATGAAATGGTACCATGAGCTAGGAGTTATATGCAATACAACCGATCAAGATTTATCCATTTATGGGGGCTTATGATTTTTTGAGCTTTCCTCAAGGTCAGAATCCTAAGGCATACGAGTCCTAACACCCACTAGTGTAGTCGAAAGACTACTATATTTCACTTAGGGTTTAGTGAAACATAAAAGACTAGTGGGAGCTTTGTTAGAAAAATGAAATGATAACATTTATCCTTTCTAATATTGTAAGAACATATGCTATATAATGTTATAATAATCTACAATGATAACTTATGCATTTAATATAATTGAAAAATCGTTTATCAATTAAGTATACAAATGAATTGAAGATCGACAAATAGAAATATAAAATATACTTACTAATAAATGTTTATTGCATGTTAACGTTTCAACACCCTTGCAAGCACCTTTTTTACAACTACTAAATACATTCATAGTTTTTTCACCAACGCGTTTATTTGGTTGAGGCTGTGTATTGCATTCTATGAGCTCGAACTCCAAAAGCAATACACGACTATGATATTCGATCCATATACTATCGCATATAAGTGCTATATGGGGAACGGTCAAATTTCATAATGTATAATACTTAGATTAAATCAATTCATTCGAAAAAACCCAAATAAATAGTATTATAAAATCAAGTATTTGATTGATTACAAAAGGATCATATTGCGGTAAATGTAATACAAGATCAAAACAGCGACATAAATCTAAGAACTCGATCACTAAAACGTAAGTATGATCAATTTACGTAAAGTGCATCATATTTGATGTCCTTAAATATTAAGGATAATCGAATGCGCTTTTGTAAAGAGTTCATAATGATATCGTAGTAAGGGTTTTTCTTTTGAATGATTCGACCATTTAGAAAGGAAAACGAGTATGCACAAGTAGATGTGATTTAAGACACAATTGGGATGAAGAGATTGAATAATCACTTCTGCTTCATAAAGAAACATCAGGAACAAGAATTGTAATAATAATAATAATTGGTGCTTAACATTGGAACGAGAAATACAATTTTGTTATAAACAAATAAGAATATGTTATAAATAAACAAGAGCAGAAGGCATTAGAGGAAAAGAGTGGAGACATTTTATTCATTCTGAGAATAGATTATACATTTACATTACATAGCCACCTTTATATAAAGGCTTCAGAGCAAAGGATTTAACCTATTCCACGACGTGGGACTAAACAAAAGAACATAAAAGCATATTCATTTTATGATTAAATATATTGTAACACTCCCCCTTGAATATGCGTCTTCAAAATCTTGAATGCTCTGATAACTTGAAATTTTCCATTTCGAAACATGTATGATGATTGCTCCCCCTCATTATTATCTTGCTTGCATTTATCGATTCAGTCCATATAGATATTGTTTGTTGCCTCATTAAAAACCTCTATAAGGAAAACCCAATGGGAAAAACCTTGAAAGAGGAAGCAACTTGTGAAATCATAAATATCATACTAAAGATGATATTCCTTCTAGTTTGATACTTCGGGATCAAAATAATGCCTTATTAAAGCCTTGCTAAGAAAAACCAAATGAGAAAAATCTTAGTGAAGGAAAAAGAGTACAATGGCATATTTTATTTTCTTATTTTAAATAAAGCTTGATACTTCTAGATCAAACAAATGCCTCATTAAAACCTTACTAAGTAAAACCCTATGGGAAAAATCTTAGTGAAGGAAAAAGAGTACAATATAGTATGTCATATTTCAATAATTTACTGCATCAGATAGAGTTTGATACTTCTGGATTAATACAATACTTCATTAAAAACCTTACAAAGGAAAACCCAATGGGAAAAAACTTAGTCAAGGATAAAAATATAATTTAACTTAAATAACATATTTGAGATGCTATTTCTTGAAAAGACGTTTGATTCTTCTAGATCAAGACAATGCCTCGTTAAAACCTTAGTAAGAAAAACCCAGTGGGAAAAATCTTAAACAAGGAAAAAGAGTACATTGTAACTTATTTTCAAATGTTACTGGGGAGTTGATACTTCTGGATCAAGGTAATGCCTCGTTAAAACCTTACTAATAAAAACCCAGTGAGAAAAATCTTAGTTAAGGAAAAAGAGTGCATTATAAAATACTTATAGATGCTCCCCCTGATTTAAAGTTTCCTCTGAATTTGTATTCGTCTTTCGATAACTCAAATTGGTTATAGATACTTCTGGATCTATAAATATGTATCTCATTAATAATATAATTTATTAATAGTTTCCTTCGATACAATCAAATTTTCTAAGATTGTTTCTTCAAATATGGTTGCATTTTATGCATTTGCATGCTACTTTTATGAAGAACACTTCATGTGCTTTCATTTTTGTGCTTCAAATTAGTTTTTATGCATTGCAACTATACATCTTTCATGAATATTAAAAATTTCATTACAACATTACTAGAAAGCAGGAAGTAATCTACTCATCTTGATGTATCAAGATTTTCATTACAACAATACTTAGAAGAAATTTGTAATCTATACTTCATGTCTTTTTCATTCTTTATAACTACAAAAGTTATATGTATTCTTCAGAAATTTGTATACTTTAATAAGTATTTGCATATCGCAACTATCACTTCAATGGATATTAAGAGTTTCATTACATCGATACTTAAAAATAGGAAGTAATCTACTCATCATGAATTATATCAAGATTTTCATTACAACAATACTTAAAAGTAGGTTGAAATCTACTCTCATTGTTCTTCGCATTCTTTATAACAATGAAAGTTATTTATATTCTTCAGGAATTTGTATACTTTCATTATTTAATATGATTTTAAACCACATTTATACTTCAGGGTATATTAAGCATTTCAAGTACTTTCGGTACTTTGCGGACTACGTGTCCATATTTCTCTACTAGTAAAGGATTCATGATGGTCAGTCATGTTTTCCCCTAATTCAAGATTTTTAATCTATTTATAAATATAAGCGCTTTATTATTTACAAATTTATCATCGATGATTATTTCTTGTCAGTTCTAGACATGATTTATTGAGATCTCTTTAATTATCATGTTTTAGCTATCTAAACTACTTCTGGGTAATTTGACAATCATGTCATCGGTCTCTTCAAGAGCACCCTTAAGTGTTTCTTCAAGAACATCACCTCCATTATTTGGCATCTTTATTACTTACTCCAAAAATAATTTGAACTGACTTTTGAACCATATTTCAAATGTGGTTTACAAATTTTGATCCTTTAGGGATTCAAATCTATACTGGAGAAAGTCTACTAGGGATAATATTGATAATATTTTGCATCATTATATATTTAAAATTTAACACCGATGATCAAAATGAGATTGTATCCCTTTATCCTCCCCCTCAATGTTGACAAACATTGTCACATTAAATAATAATCATTTTTGGACTCTCATTTTGATCCATTATGATATTGATACTACCAAATAATCGTACATATTAATAATAGGAGGATAATTCTTTTATTCGTTGATAAGATGCATTCAATTGGTATTGATTATTAGAGTTTGTTCTCATTCATTGATCTAAGCTATTGGAGGAATCTACTTATTGTGTAGATAATTTGAATACATACATGACTTCAGGTCATTCGCACTAAATAATATCTATGCATAATCACTAAATAACTGCTTATAACAAACTTCAGGTCGTTAGCTAAATATTTACATATGTGGATGTATACGTGCGTCCACGTATCACATATATATTATAAAATTTTCGTATTCTTTCTCATTTTAATTAGTGATCTTTAGAACAAACTATTACAGGGATCCGAACTATTAATTTCTATTTATAAATCAATGTCGATGCAAACCTATCAAAACCACATGATAATGTTCAAAACATTTGGTTTGAAACCATATCGAACTTCTGATTCGAACAAAATATACACACAACTTCAAGTTGTTAAGTTTTATTCCTCAATTATATCTCAAATATCAATTTTGAACACTAATTATGATTACTTATCAAGGAATAATTTTTAATTGCACATAGACATTTCTACACATTTTTATTGAGGGTTCTATAAAAAAATACAGCAAAAATAATAATAGTATCTTCTGGATACTTGGAATGTTACAGATACAGACTTCCTCAGGACCGTATGTATAGCTTGCATGAAAATTATGATATGATATATAGACTATCTCTTCAGGAGAATATTTAAAGATTATCTTCAGGAATTGATTATACGTGTAATATTTCTCACTTTTGATATAATTATAATGAAATATATGATATATGTTGCATAGCTCTCAAACTTTTAAGATCTAATCTAAACTAAATTAGGATCCTTTATAATCAAATTTCTATGCATATATTTGGTTTAATGAAATTACCAAATATATAAGCAAATCTCTTCTAGAGATATGTTATCATTTCCTAATCTATTGTCTCTTTTAGGGATATTTTATTATCACTACTTCTGGAATGAATTTATTTCTTCTAGAGATATATATATATGTACTATTGGAATGTCATATCAATGTACAATGTTTCTTTTGTAGAAATTACATAATACTACCTTTACAATAACATAAAACATCTCTAGTGGAGATTTTTGTTGTAACTATCTTTGAAATGGCATATCAAACTTTAAATACAGCAACAAAATTAGATGCACAAAATGAAAGCAAGATGCGAGGAGATAACACCACTACTTCTGGAGTGTAACATTGGTATACAATATCATTTGTTTTTGGATAAATTATTGTTGTTACTCAAAAAAAATTATATCATTATTCCTTTAGGGAATATAGTATTTCCTTTTAAGGAATTGCAATGTAACAAAAATAAAATTCCTATAACATCTCTTCTGGGATGTTAGATTTTGCAATATAAATAAATCTCTAAAACATCTTTTCAAGAGATTAATACACACACACACATCCAATGATGTTTGAAATATCATATAACATAATATCTTCAGGATATTTGGTTAATATAGTGTAAATGTTAAGATATAAGGTAAGGTATAACTTATTTGGAGATTTTGTAATCTCTTGAATGCAGCATCATTTTCTCATATGATTATTTATTAATTTTCTTTAACTTCTTCAGGAAGTACAATCTTATCATTTTACATAATTTCAATAGAGCTTCGGGCTTCTAATTCATGAACTTTAAGTTCGTCAATTTGTTATGAACTTCAGGTTCTTAAATTTTGTGTAAACTTCTCCCCTTTTTTGTACCATATTGTTACAAAATAAAAGTCTATTAGAATTCGAGCTTGTAAAGTTTATCAGAAACCTTTTCATAGTTCAAGACTTCAGGTCTTGGACTTTGAGTTATACAACTTCTGGTTGGAAAAAAAAAATCTTTGCACAACTTCAGGTTGTTGTTCAAACTTATTTCTTTCATTATATCGAACATTGTTTGCCAAAATGAATACACCATATAATAAACCATATGTCTATTCTTATTCCAAACATAAAAATACAATATCATTTAATTTACTGTAGCCAGTGCATTTATGATGATATCGTAATTTAATTTATTACCATGACGATAACATTTAATGCATTTATGATTAAAAAAATGAATGCAATTTACCATTATTGTGGCATAAAATATAAAATATTATCACAACGAATTGATTTCTTTACAAACAAGTAAATCAATCTAACTAACTTTAGTTAGCAAAATTTAATCTCAAAACTAAGTTTAATATACTCAATAATAAAATTAAATGAATATCATAAGAGAAACTTTATTTCTTAATAGTCAAATTTCTAAAAAAAACTAAAATAACTCTTATATATATATATATATATATATACGTATATACATACATGCATACATACATACATATATGTATATATCCCTTTTTTTTATATAATTCAAGTTTCTGCTCTTTTATTGAAACTTCTGGTTCTTTATTATAAGAAAACCTAAAATTTAATTTGTGGTAACTCAAGCTTTTAGCATTATAGGAACTGCAGGTTCTCAACTTTTATTTCAAACGCTAGAAATTAAGTTTACCGTATATGTTTTCATTAACGTTTCCATTCACTTCTGGTGTACTAAATCAATATTAATATTGGATCTAAACTAATATGATCTTCTAAAGATGCATTATTCTTGTATATGTTTCTCTAAGAAATAATAAAATATTTCTTCTGGAAATATAAACAATGTATATCAAAATAATTTCCAGAATCAAAATCCAAATCAAAGAGTTTTCAAAATGAAAACTTCATTTATCAAACATGTATATGTTACTTAGATCTATATCACAAACCAAAACGTAATCAAGATCAATAAATTTATTTGAATCAACAACAGAAATTGTCAAATTCAAAACTTGCTTTCCAAAATAATGAACTCAAAAAAAAATGCAATAATAAGCAAGTTTGAAATCAATTCAAATAACAAAACATTTTATTTTTAAAAAATGTACAGATCTCAACGATATATTATTTGAGTGTGATTTAAGATCTACAATATAATGAGATCATAAAAATAAGAACAAAAAAAGGGGATCTATTGTAGGATTAGATCTGAAATATAATGACAAAAATACATGTACAGTGGAATAAGATCTATAAATTTAGATCTATAACAAAATAAGATCTTGAACAGATAAGATCTATTAAAACTTAAATCCAAATCTGAAAAATTAGGAAATAGATATAGAATTGTGAAACAAGAATATTTAAATCTAGATATAAATTAGTCGCAAAATAAATCTAGAAAAGCATATCTATAAAATTTCAAACCTGATTTCAATGGTTGAATAAGAGGAAGAGATAGATCTGATTTCAATAACTGAATAAGAGAAAGAGATGTACCTACATGAAAAAAAAGGATATAATCTTCTGGATTAGAATATCCAATACATTCGAGAAAAAGATCGTGCTGATAACGTGTTATAAACAAATAAGATTATGTTATAAATAAACAAGAGCAGAAGGCATTAGAGAAAAAGAGTGGAGACATTTTATTCATTCTGAGAATAGATTATACATTTACATTACATAGCCACCTTTATATAAAGGCTTCAGAGCAAAGGATTTAACCTATTCCAAAATGTATTTTCATATATAAAATTGTTTTCTATAAGACGTATTTCTTTGATCATAAGATATTTGATCAAAGAACTCACCGCTATAAATTAGTTATAGTATATGAAATAAATAATTTATATTAAGTGAATTATGGACCTCCGAATTCAGTACGCTATTATAGTAATGGTCGAAATAGTGGGAACATGCCATATAATACCTATTGATTGCATCAAGTTATGAAAAATGTTTTCATAAAACACACCGAATATTATTTATTAAACAATGACTAGTTTTCAGTGCCGACTAAAAAATTGACACAGTTATATTTCAGTGTGAATATTATGAATGTTCATTATGAAATAAAACGATAATGTGGTATTTTTTTCACAACAAATGTGATACAATTGAAAATACTGAAGTGCCAAAATTATTTACAATTATTTTATAAACTAAGCCATAGTTTTGAGAAATAATTTTTATTATATGATTATGAATCATATGGTACTACTTAATTATAACTCAAACATTCAAGGACAATACACCCATTTTTTGGAAGCATCATAAGAGTTGATGAACTCTTTGGACTGATATATATAGATGTATGCAATCATAAGTCTAGTGGTACTAAAATGTTTCCACATACTTCATCATATTTACCGTTGAGTCATCACAGACGTGGACATATGTATTGGATACACATAAGTGTAAGATAAGCTCATAGAATATAAAATGGAAGTAAATAATGTAACATGTGATAGAGATGATTCGATTTGATTGAATAGGTGAGTATGTTAGAAAGAGCTTCCTATATACCTAACATGAATAAAGATTCTGCCTCAAAAGGCCACTTTCCCTATGACACATGATGATGCATCGATAAGGAGTATTCAAACATTGTTGGACAAAGCACGATCAATGATAGGTGAAATTAATTTAAATTCTTTCTATAAAGTGTGTACTTAAGAGTAGTACATGTTTGTGCCAAAATTGGTCACAAACACCCAATACCGTGAAAGCACCAGCGTATGAATATAAATTAGTGATATTCAAACGCAAATAACAAATCTCAGCAAATAATAGACAGCAATCCAAAAGTAAAGAATAGAGACACAAATTTTATAGTGGTTCGGCTATCTCCGGCCTACGTCCACTCCAAAATTTTTTTTTATTGATTATCCTTGAAGATTACAAGTGATTACAACAGTTGTAGTGACCAAATCTGAAGAAAATAGCAGTAATGATGCTATGGAATGATTCTAGCAGCGTCTGGGCTTGCCTCTTCTCTCCAAATTTTCCGACCCCTTTTCTGAATGACCAGGGGTTCTATTTATAGGCGTGGAAGGCTGAAATCCCGCCTAAAACCTGGAGAGGCTGTTTGGCACGTGAGAGGGACCCACAGGCCTGCGTTCTCGGAATCCGTGCCCAGTTTGGGATCGATTCGAAGTGACGTTCGAATCGATCAAGAATCCATCCAATTGAGATGAAAATTGGCGTGAACATTCTTCAACACGTATGTGAGCTCCTGTAAAAATTTCATTGCATTTGGATCAGCGGTTTGGAAGATATGATCGATTCAAGATCAAAGCTCCGTGCGTTCTGCCTGGTTCGAACCCATACTTCGAACCCGCCTTCTTCGAAACCATCCACTTCGAAACCATCTCCTTCGAATCCATAAGGCCGACTCCTTCGAATCCATGCTATACGAATCCATGCTTTCTGAAGCCGCCTCCTTCGAGTCCATATCCTACGAGTCCATCCTTTTCGAATCCATCCCTTTCGAATCCACGTCCTTTGAATCCGTGTCCCTTGCTTCGTATCCATCATCTTCGAATCCATGTCCATTTCGAATCCATCTCCTTCTTCGAATCCATGTCCACTTCGAATCCATCTCCTTCTTCGAGTCCATGTCCACTTCGAATCCATCTCCTTCTTCGAGTCCATGTCCACTTCGAATCCATCTTCTTCTTCGACTCCATGTCCACTTCGAATCCATCTCCTTCTTCGAGTCCATGTCCACTTCGAATCCATCTCCTTCTTCGAGTCCATGTCCACTTCGAATCCATGTATGCGACAGTATGCCTTTGATCGATTCGAAATTGATGGGTTCGAATCCATCCTGATGGGTTCGAATCTGATGGATTCGAACCGAGCGCTGCATCTTGATGGATTCGAACAACATACCTCCCCCACCTTGAATCCATCGTATTTTCTTCATACGAACTCCGATTATCCTGAAATTTGAAACATAACCTTTCCTAGTCCTTATCATCATCTCCAATCAATTTCGTCCCGATCGGAGTTCGGCAAAATTTTGACGATATCCATCGCAGCCTTATCTCCAGTCCTGATATCCATAATTCCTTGCCAATTTGTTGTTATTCCCGTTTTGACCAAAAAACGGGATAACACTTTGCCCCCCAAAACATGCCTTGTGACAACAAGGCATGTTTTGAATAGTTCCGAATCCAATATCCGAAGTCCAAAGCCATATTGCCAGAGTATATCATCCTTGATTGCTTCGAGTCGATGTCTAATTCCGGATCCAATAACCAAGGTCCTAGACAATTTCGTATCCATTCGAACTCGACAACCGAGTTCCAATCCATCCTTATCCAATAGCCAATAACCGAATCCAGGACCTCTCCGGGTCGATATTCAAATCCATAACCTCTCTGGGTTCCTGCCAAGCGTGATCCACATCCGACGACCGTGGTCCAGTGTCCCTGGACGTTGAGTTAACCTCTCCGGATTCTTTCCAAGCGCAATCCATACTTGATGTCCTTGGTCCAGTGTCCCTGGACGTTGAGCCAACCTCTCCGGGTTCTTGCCAAGCGCAATCCATACTTGACGACTTTGGCCCAGTGTCCCTGGGCGCTGTAAAATGCCATGGCTTAAGTCCTAAGCCGAATCCTGATCTCTCCGGACCCTTGCCGAGCATAGTCCATACTCGACGACCTGAAAATAATAAATGATAATAGAGGGCCTAAGTCCTAGGCCGAATCCTGGTCACTCCGGACCCTTGCCAAGCATAGTCCATACTTGACGACCTGAATGAGTCAATTCACCTTGTTTGGGTAAAGTGACTCATCCCTTGCCAGGCATAATCCATACCCGACGACCATTTATCAAAAACCAGATAAAAGTCCAACCAAAATCTATTCCAAAATCCAAAATCCAAATCCGAAATTCAAATCCGAAATCCAAATCCAAAATCTAAATCCAAATCCAAAATTCAAATCCAAAACCAGAAAACCAGAAATCCAAACCAGCATCCAAAACCAAAAACAATCATCCAAAGGAAAATCCAAATAAAAAAGCAAGAAAAACCAGGAGCTCAATCCAAGCTCCAAAACCAAATTCAAAAAGAAAAGCAATGTCCATTATAAAAGCAAGAAATAAATTTCACAAACCATAGCATCCCGGTTTATCATCATTCAGAGCATGCCTAGGGGCTATCTCCGTCCCCGTACATGTGTAAATGACTTTACCGTTTGCTAGTAGCTTGCTACTTATTCCATATTATCCTGGTCAATGGATGATCAATCGACGATCATCCCTGGGCCTCCCATCATCATGGCGTGAGGTGGTCGGTGGTCGCTCCTGCTCCACCGTTGCTTCCCGAGTTCCAACGTATTGCTGTAACTGTCCATTCCTTACATGCTCCTCGATTATATCCTTTAGGTGTCTGCAGCTGTTGGTATCGTGTCCATCCAGATCATGGAAGAGACAGTGCCTTCCTGATGTCCTTTCCCGCTCTGTTGGTTCCCTCCTAGCCGGCCTTCGGTAGGGAAGGCGATTCCGAGTTTCCAAGTATATCCGCTCCAGCGTCTCGTTCAATCCAGTGTATGTGGAAAACTTTGGATCCTTTCATCGTTTTCTAGCGTTTCCATGGTCGTCATCTAACTTCCTTTTTCCTTTATCTTTATCCGAACCCTTTTTGGATACCGCTCCAACCTCGATTGCACTAACCTTTTTCAACTTTAAATCCGTACTTGCATCTTCTTGCCGAAGGAACCTTTCTGCCTCATGAAAGAATTCGTCGAGATTTTGCGGGGGATCTCGTATCAGAGATACCTTGAAATCTGAATTCTCCTTGACTCCTGATACTGCTGCCATTAAAACCATTGATGGATCAGGCCGATCCACCGAAGCGACTGCCGCACTGAATCGAGTTAGAAAAGCTCGAAGCGATTCGTCCATCCTTTGCTTCACCGATGTTAAAGTCATCACATTCTTCGGCCTCTTGACGTGAACCTGAAACTGTCCCAGAAACTTTTCCACTAATCCCTTCCAAGTCCTGATAGATCCTTCTCCCAGCTGCCTAAACCACATTGCGGCTAAGTCCTTCAAATACAAAGGGAAACATCGGGCCATCATTTCCTCCGATGCCCCCAGCACCTCCATGTGTCTGGTGTACCTCATTAAGTGATCTGTTGGATCCGTCTTACCATCATATACCTCCACGCTAGGTAGCTTGAACTTAGGTGGATTCTGAGCCATCCTTATCTCCCGAGCGAATGGACTTCTATTCACCCCTTCCAAATCTCCGTTTGTCAAACCACCTCGCACAGTCTTCCTGATCATTTCTACTAATCCTATATTGTCTGGTAGGGGTTGCCCCCCATGCCCCCGAGGGAACTCTGGTACATATTCCTCGTGTGGCTCACTAGCAGCAACGTTAGCTCTAACTTGTTGAATTCCTTCCAAAGGTTCTCCTGCATTGAATCCTGTGGGCCTGCCCCCAAGCCCTTGTTGATTGCCTTCTGGCTCCGTATCCTGTCCTTCATTGGGTTCCACAACCCTAGCTCCTTGTCCTGCATCCGCAGCTGCTGTAGCTGTTCCTAAGTTCTGCATCCCTGCAGCTCTCATTTGTTCCAAGAAAGTTTGCATCATTTCCTGTTGACTTTTCAACAATCTCTCCTGCAAAGAATTGGCCATAGCTTCCATTTCATCCCGAGTTATGTAGACCGAAGCCTGTCCTTCCTCACCTCCGGAGGATGCTTGTTGACTTCCTCCTTGTTGGCTTCTCTCAGCCCTTAGCCTTCTGCTATTCTGCCTTGTCATTGTCTTCCAAATCCAAATTCCTCAAACTCTTCAAATCCGATGCAGCGGGTGCTAGTTGTTCTCAGTGAAAGCACCAAAATGTTTGTGCCAAAATTGGTCACAAACACCCAATACCGTGAAAGCACCAGCGTATGAATATAAATTAGTGATATTCAAACGCAAATAACAAATCTCAGCAAATAATAGACAGCAATCCAAAAGTAAAGAATAGAGACACAAATTTTATAGTGGTTCGGCTATCTCCGGCCTACGTCCACTCCAAAAATTTTTTTTATTGATTATCCTTGAAGATTACAAGTGATTACAACAGTTGTAGTGACCAAATCTGAAGAAAATAGCAGTAATGATGCTATGGAATGATTCTAGCAGCGTCTGGGCTTGCCTCTTCTCTCCAAATTTTCCGACCCCTTTTCTGAATGACCAGGGGTTCTATTTATAGGCGTGGAAGGCTGAAATCCCGCCTAAAACCTGGAGAGGCTGTTCGGCACGTGAGAGGGGCCCACAGGCCTGCGTTCTCGGAATCCGTGCCCAGTTTGGGATCGATTCGAAGTGACGTTCGAATCGATCAAGAATCCATCCAATTGAGCTGAAAATTGGCGTGAACATTCTTCAACACGTATGTGAGCTCCTGTAAAAATTTCATTGCATTTGAATCAGCGGTTTGGAAGATATGATCGATTCAAGATCAAAGCTCCGTGCGTTCTGCCTGGTTCGAACCCATACTTCGAACCCGCCTTCTTCGAAACCATCCACTTCGAAACCATCTCCTTCGAATCCATAAGGCCGACTCCTTCGAATCCATGCTATACGAATCCATGCTTTCTAAAGCCGCCTCCTTCGAGTCCATATCCTACGAGTCCATCCTTTTCGAATCCATCCCTTTCGAATCCACGTCCTTTGAATCCGTGTCCCTTGCTTCGTATCCATCATCTTCGAATCCATGTCCATTTCGAATCCATCTCCTTCTTCGAATCCATGTCCACTTCGAATCCATCTCCTTCTTCGAGTCCATGTCCACTTCGAATCCATCTTCTTCTTCGACTCCATGTCCACTTCGAATCCATCTCCTTCTTCGAGTCCATGTCCACTTCGAATCCATCTCCTTCTTCGAGTCCATGTCCACTTCAAATCCATGTATGCGACAGTATGCCTTTGATCGATTCGAAATTGATGGGTTCGAATCCATCCTGATGGGTTCGAATCTGATGGATTCGAACCGAGCGCTGCATCTTGATGGATTCGAACAACATACCTCCCCCACCTTGAATCCATCGTATTTTCTTCATACGAACTCCGATTATCCTGAAATTTGAAACATAGCCTTTCCTAGTCCTTATCATCATCTCCAATCAATTTCGTCCCGATCGGAGTTCGGCAAAATTTTGACGATATCCATCGCAGCCTTATCTCCAGTGCTGATATCCATAATTCCTTGCCAATTTGTTGTTATTCCCGTTTTGACCAAAAAACGGGATAACAGTACATAAGGTTAAAATTAATATCATCCAAAGAATAGTTTACGAAACCATATAACATAAGAGTTTATAAGAAACCCCTACATATCCTAAGCCAAGGAGTTGGCAGGTTGTGCGGGTTGTTAGATTGCACGTAATAATTATACATAAGAGATCATATATAAGTTGTCCCAAGAGAATTTTAGGAACAACAATCATTGGGTGACTAATTTATATTGTGAACATAAATATATTGTGAATAATGCGAAATTGGTTTTATACAAGGTAATTCACAAAATATTTATAAACGCCCATTTTGTTGCATTGAAAAACAACTGTTGTTTTGAAGAAATACCAACTTCACTGCGAAGAATTTCTTTAAGAAATTTTTGGTATAAAATGGATCTGGATATGATCCGATAATAAAACTAATTATAACGGATGAAATCAAATTGATCGAACTTAAATGAACATAAATATACGAGAACATCTAGTGAGTATTCTTGTACATTAAAGAGAAATTGTAAGTTTCTTATCAATGTCGATAATAAATACTTCTCGGTTGTTTAATTGAACCATTAAATGTATTGACTCTATGTTATTGTGCGATGAGCAAATTCGAAATAGATTCCAAGTACATTATCAAAATATATGACAGTTGTGTCCGGAAGGATATGATCCTTTTGGCTGCAAATGTGCCTTTAAGAGAAAGACAAATGCAGTTGAAAGACAAATGCAGTTGAAATGTAGTAAGCCACATTGATAAAAATAACACCGTAAATTTCATCTGTCAAAATTTACGTAATAGATTCACCATTCGATGTGCCCAAGTTAATTCAGGCTCTATACATAAAATTATCATATGTTATGACTTTATGTTTGGTATGTATGTGTTGAAACATAAAATTCTAAATAATGATTTAGAGTAAACTATTTACACATAATAACCAAAATGTTTCAAAGTCATTGGAAGCGATATTAAGTTTGTGAGTTTTTGGATATGATAGGAAAAAATACGAAAGTATCACTCATAAAATCATCAAAACTGAATAAGTATTTTATTGGAAATATCAAATGATTTGGTTTTTAGTCAAAATGCAGAGGAAACTGTGTTCACAAGAAAGAATTCTAAAAAGTACATTGATATATTTGTAAATAATAAGTAAACAACACATTGCCGATTTTTAACAATGTACTTGTGTCAAAACCAGCCTCAGTTGTTTTAATGCTCAATGTTGGATTTGTAAATATGTCTTTTATATTAAGTATAAAGATATTGAAATTTCCTAAATCGATAAGAAAGGACACCTTATTAAAATGTTTAATACAGAACGTGTAATATTTATTCCTTATGCATCGAAATAGGAATTATCATACATTTTACGTTGTCTATAATATTATGATTTGTTTATGTATGTCATACATGAAGAAAATACCAAATCTAAATTGATATCACTAAATGGTTTTTTGAGTTGTTCTCGTGTATTTATGAAAACTAGCGAATTATTTACAGAAATAGTGAACTCCTTATAAAGGAATGTTTGGACTCAAATTTCATAAGTGATATTTAGTATAATATATCAATAATAAACTAAGAATATTTAAGTTGAAAATGTTCCAAATAAAAGAGATCGTGATCGATTCGTTGACTAGAATAGCCCTACAATAAAACAATGTATGTGTGTATAATAAATGCATAAATTTATAACTGAACCAAGGGTGATTCCAAATGTTGAGAATCCCATAACATTGTCATATGATGATAATGTCACGATATAGTTCATCGTAGAACTTAGAGCTCACTAGAAATCGATAGACATACTCCGAATTGTTCCATATGATAAATGTAGTTTATCAATGTTTGAGAAAGTTAATCGATAGAGTAGATGATTAAGACATAATAGCATACTCATTCGCTAAGGACTGACCCTATTGGTTTAAAGGAAACCGGTTGAAGAAGTTGGAATAAAAATGCAGAATTAATCCCAAGTGCAAGTAGGAGATTGATAGAGTTAAGCGTATGCCTTAGACGCAATTATATAATTTATTACATATATCTAACCCGATAATCAATCTTGTTCGAAATAAAAGGCGTTTGCTTCTTATTATATACTTGATATAATGTGTTATATTAATTAATTAATTTAATTAAAAGTATATTTAATAGAAAAATCCATAAATGGTATGTTTTGTAATAGTAGTTACAAAGTATTGTAACCGTGAGTAGTTTATCACTATGAAAACTTATATACCATTTTAAATGTTCCTAGTCAAGATGCATCAAGAGTGGATATCGATGCTTGAGACCGTAGTACGTAACACTCTTCAAATGTTGAATAGAGTATTACTCATGGTTGTTGGGGAACCAAGGGGTTACGTACTGATATTTATTGGATAACTATGGAACGACTCACTTGATAGTTTCAATTAGTTAATATAACTAAGGTCAAATAGAAAATATCGATGTGCTGATTTACATAGTCCTTTCGACTTGAGAATATCGTGGATCTTCAATATGAAAGCTCCACCTTAATTATTCAGATCATGGCGACGTCCATCGAGTGACCATAATTGAGTCGAGTGGAAGTATTAGAAGTGAAGCACTATTCAAGGGAGGATTCGTCTTCTCAGTTATTTCGGGTTAGTATCATGGTCAACTCAAGTCAACTCAAAGTCAAAATCTCTAGCCACGGTAGTTCGATTAATAATAATTATTATTGAAGCAAGTACTTTGTGTTTGGACTATAGTGTTAAATATAGACCATATTAGAATTTTGACCGTTACCAAATTCCACAAGTCCAAAGTGATATGGTTTTGATGAAGAGAATTGGTGTAAATAAATTCCACAATCGGGTAATGCTTAATTAATTAAAATTAGATTTTACCGAAACTAAGTAAGCGATAAATTTGGCCAAAATGTCCCACCACCTAGGTGACGTGTGAACGTTAACATCCGAATAGATGTTAATCGCTGACCAAATTTACACCTCACGAGTCACATAATCGATATGATGAATTCTCTTTAGAACAAACGATTTAATTGATCTATAATTGTTATAAATTAATTAAATTAATTAAAAAAATTAGTATTTATGAAATATTGATTATAAAATTTGAATGTGGTTTAAGGAATAAATATTACTGTATATATTTATAACAGTTATAAATATATGAATCGATATACAATATCGACAAGCGACTAAAATCAGATTTAATTAGTAATATTTATTTGGACCTAAATAGGTGCCCATGATGTATGATGAAACATACGGCATCAACATGCATGCCAGGGGCGGCTAAAATATGGGGTAGGAGGATCTTTGATGGACAGCTTTGATTTAGGGTGAACGGGTAGAAGATTTAATCCACCTTTCTCTCCATTCCTTCCACTATAAAAGAACTCATACCCTAATACATTGGGATCTTTTATTGGATGCCATTTCTACATTCTTTCTGGCTAATCATACATACACAAAGCTCCATCAAAGTTCAACTCAAATCAGTTTCAAATCAACAACTATTGGATAATCAACTTAATTGGGAAGAATTCTAAAGAGGGATATTCATCATTGCAAGGTGTACTTCAAGGGATAGCTTTGGTACATTCTCTCATTTCGTATAACTTATAATTCATATATAATATCACATTACTTGTATATATATATATATATGTGTGTGTGTGTGTGTGTGTGTGTGTGTATCATAGTTAAATTATTAGTTAGGTGAGATTCCTATATGTAATAATGTTGTCACATATTGAATGGTTATGTGTTTGTATGTATACTAATTTTTTTATTTAGATCTGATGTATATACAACCAAAATAATTTATTTTAATTTATATCAACTTAATAATAAATTATATTTATATAAGTCATATTGCATAAATTTAAATGACCTATACCACCATATCATGTTAAAAATTAATCTTATATTTTATATATGAAAATTTATACTAAATATAATTTTAGGTAATAGCAAAATATTTTTTTAGTAATTATTTACTATTTTTAATATTATTTAAATTGGAATAAAGATTATATAATTTATATAAAATAATTATGCTTCGGAAATTATATTTAAATTTTGTCAGAAAATTCATCATCATATTATCTTTCGGCCTAAATTCCAGAATTTAATTATCAAAATTATTATTTTTAGAAAATTATTTATAATAATGGCTAAAATTAATCAAATAAAAAAATTTAACTCAGAAAATTATGGAAATTTTTCCACAGCCTTATAAAATCATATTTGAATTCAAAAAAATTTAAATTTTAAAAATGCATTATGAAATTATTTTTAATATTATTTTAATTTTTTCAACTAATATATTTATACGTTAATAATTTAATAATATAAAATTATAATAAAATATTTGTTATGCTTTGTATCGGATGTGGAATGTTATAATATATATATAGTTTTAATTAATTTTATAATCGATATAATTATATGATATAAGTATATATATTTAAATTCGCATATTTATCAATATTTTAGATTTTACAAATACAATTATAAATAAATACATACATATATACATTATTTTTATTGTTGTAAGATATACATATACAATGCAATAAGAAAACAACTTTGCATAATATATATAGTCATTTATCAAATTAATGTCTAATTTAATATATATATATATATATATATATCAATATTTTACATTTATGTAATACATATACCTTATATATGTATAAATATTTGTTATTTTTAATACAAATTTAAATAACAAGTATATATACATACATACATATATTTGGACACCATAAAATACATATAAGATAAGCTAACATGTCTATAGCGATGCAAACCCAACATTTGTATATGGGAATGTTATACCTTGCACAGATTATTATGTTACACATGCATATACATGTACACACATATATATATATGATAGATATGTATACCTTTATACTTAATTTAAAATAAATAAAATAAAATTCAATCCATTAATTATAAATTTAAATGAAATGAAGATTTTATTTAAATTAAATTCAAAAATGTTAGATCCAATAAAGATCTAATAAGGTAAAAAAATTGAAATTCACCAGTAACTTCCGCTGCGACTGACCTAGTTCCAATAGCATATTGAAGCATTAAATTGAAAACTCGTTGAATCGGTATCCAAACTTCCAAAGCAAGCTACCAAACTAAAAGCAGCAACCACCTATACACTATTTTTATTTAAATTGTGTTTTATAGGCTTGAATATTGAGGAGCAATAACAGGAGGGAGGCCAGCCATATCTGGTCTAGATGGAGGAAAAATTAAGAGTTCCTAGTGTGGAATTTGAGGTGTTTAAATAGTAAAGATTCAAAGGAGAAAAAAGGGGGATCCAGATCCATATTCACCTCTTACTATTTCTCCATTTTGAATAATTATTCAACCCAACTCCAATCCCACATGGTCGACCACTATATGCCCGTATTTGGGCCTTAAAAATGCTTTAAGGAAGATAAACAAATATGCATTTAAGACTAATTCAAATGCTCATCGATATCGTATATCGACGTGTTTGTATATAATCTTTATATATGCACTAATTTTAATATTGGTCATCACAAATTAAATGAAATTTTATAATTAATATTGCATATATATATATATTAATTTAGTTAGTTTATCAAAATTATAATTAATCAAATCAAATGGTAGTAGAAGTATTCAATGTTTCCGTTATGTGAATTTTAAGTGTGAATTCGGTCAGCGTTTAATATCGAACAATTCAACCGTCACCTTAGCTAGTAGTATGACATTATGGTCAAATTTATTCCTTATATAGCTAGTGGTGTGACATTACATCAACACTTAGGGAATTTAGTAATGCTAGAATTCCAATATTGTCCACATTCAACATTATAGTCCAAATACAAAGTCCTTGGTTCAATAATTACATTTATCTTTAACCGAACTGCTTTGGCCAAAGAATTTTACTATAGGAAAACTAACCTTTAGTTGTTGGTAGGGTTTGTACTGTGAATGCAACAAATACTATTTTTTCATTTCTTTTTACTTGTTATTGTTTTATTTTAAGACCATAAATTTTTCCAGCTTCCCTACCACGTTCTCCCCATCTCCTTCCCTCCATTATTATTGTTAGAATTGAATGAGTAGTATTGGGGAATGTGAAAACATTAATTGTCTTGGAAGTTGAATAGTCCCACATCTTAGAATAAAACAAACTATTTGTGTTTATATACTAAGATGTGGACACTATGATAATTCCTATAGAGAAAGAAAGATACAAGCCATGACAGGTGGTGCAACGCACCACTCCGCACGCACGCCCGCGCCCAAACCCAAATCCGCATCTACGGCCTGGGCGAGTAGGCGTTTGAGGCGTATTAGAGGCACTTAGCACTCTGTAGTAGACAGTTGGCTTGGCGTGGCAGTTTAGATCGAACATTTTTCATTTATGTCTATTTTAATTCAAACAATTGCACCGCTTGGTAAAGGGCGAAACCTTTCCATCAGTCGCTTCCGTTTGAACATGCACCTATTACAGAATAGGTGCATCTCCCGCACCTATATATAGGCAGAATAGAAAACAGTGAAATCATAATTAAGTTTTCCATAATTTCTTTCTCCATACAGCACTCTTTCTTAAAAATACTCTCTCGAGTTCATCAGTACTCAGCGATTGTTGCGCAGCATCGCAGAGAAGGTCCTTTTCATCTTGGGAAACAATTGCTCGATATCCTTAAGCGCTGTAGAGGGAGCAATATTGTTTCAAAGAAATAGTTTTTGAACTCTGGATTCGGACAATACAATCAATACGCTATTTACTGCTTTATTTGTTAACTGCACAGTTCTACTCTTAACATTTTTGCGACATGCCTATGATAGTTTGTTATTGTTGTAATTTGCAGTATAATTGTAACAGTTTTGTAACGCTTTTTTGACGTTGCTATTTAACAATTTCGTAACACTTTTTTGAGGCTACTGTCTAACAATTTCGTAACACTTTTCTGACGTTATCAAAACAACATTTAAACAATATTTATTTAGTTTGCTGTTTTCGTACACGAAAATGTCTCATGAAAGCAACGATTCTACACCAACACGGACTGTGATTACTACTCAGTCTACAACTATTGTTCCAACCATAGCGTTGTCTTATGAAGAACGGCCGAAATAATTCACAGGGATGGATTTCAAATGCTGGAAGAAAAAGATGCTATTTTACTTGACGACTTTGGGTCTCACAAAGTTTCTTACAGAAGATGCTCCCATAGTCGAAGAATTGGAACCCGATGCAACAAAAGTTGAAGCCTTGAATATCTAGAAAAGTTTTGACTTTATGTGCTAGAACTACATATTAAATGGGCTCGATAACAACCTATACAATGTATACTGCACTGCTCGAACATCCAAAGAACTTTGGACGACATTAAAGAAAAAGTACAAAACCAAAGATGCGAGCATGAAGAAATTCATAGCAAGAAAATTCCTTGACTTCAAAATGATTGATGCAAATACCATTATCAACCAGATTCAAGAGTTACAAGTCATCATTCACCAACCGCACGATGAAGGAATGACCCTAAGCAAATCCTTTCAAGTTGCCGCTGTAATTGAAAAGCTTCCTCTATCATGGAAAGATTTCAAAAACTACCTTAAACACAAGCACAAGGAGATGACAATGGAGGAACTTGTAATCCAATTGAAGATTGAGGAAGATAACCAAAAATTTGAGTAGAAGACTTTGCATACCATGATTGCCAAGGAAAATATAGTTGAGTTAGAGAAACTTAACAAAAGGAAATGTGAGCATGCTCCTAAGAAGTCTACAAAATTTCAGGGTTCATGCCATACATGTGGGAAGAAAGGACACAAAGTCGCCGAATGTCGCGCACTCAAGAAAAAGAAATCAGAAGCAAACATGGTTGACATCTCAGGAGGTGTGTCTGATATGGACTTATGTGTAGTAGTGTCCGAATACAACCTCGTTGGTGACTCAAAGGAATGGTTTGTAGACACTAGAGCCACACGACACGTATATGCAAGTAAGTGGATGTTTACAACATACAAAACTGCTACTGAGGACGGACGACTTTTTATGGGTAATTCATCCGCATCAAAAGTCGAAGGCAAATGAAAGATTGTACTGAAAATTGACTTATGTAAAAGAGCTAACTTTGGCAGATGTTCTTCATGTTCCAAAGATCTACAAGAACCTGATTTCCCGATTGCTGCTAAACAAACATGGCTTCAAACTCACTTTTATGTAGTTTGTGTTGTCAAAGAATGGAGTATATGTAGGAAGAGGATATGTTTATGATGGTTTATTTAAGGCAAATGTAACCACTATTGTACCAAACAATGATATGAATAAAATTGAATCTTCTACTTATATTGTTGATCCTCTAACATATGGCATTCTAGATAAGACCATTTAAACTTCAATACTTTACGAAAATTGATTAATCTGGACTTTATATAAAAATGCAACATAGATTCCAACTATAAATGCCAAGTTTGTGCAGAAGCAAAATTGACAAGAACCTTGTTTCACCATGTTGAAGGAGAAACTAAACCTCCAGATCTAATACACACAGATGTATGTGACTTAAAAATATGTCAAACTAGAGGTGGAAAAAGGTATTTCATTACCTTCATTGATGATTGTACAAGGTACTGTTATGTGTATCTCCTTAGAAGTAAGGACGAAGCATTCGACATGTTTAAATAGTATAAAAATGAAGTTGAAAATCAACTCAACAAGAAAATAAAAGCTTTAAGAAGTGATAGAGGAGGAGAATATGAAATTCCCTTTGAGAAATTTTGCACCAAACATAGCAATATACACAAAACTACAGCCCCGTATTCACCTCAATCCAACGGTATAGCTGAACGGAAAAATAGAACTCTTAAAGAAATGATGAATGCCTTACTAATTACTTCTAGATTACCAGATAACTTTTGGGGAGAAGCTATTACTACAAATCATTTTGAACAATGTACCATGAAAGAAAACATCTAAATCTCCCTATGAACTTTGGAAAAATAGACCACCACCCTATAAATACTTAAAAGTGTGGGGGTGTCTTGCGAAAGTAGAGGTACCTAAGCCAAAGAAAGTCAAAATTGGACAAAAAATAACAGATTGTGTATTCATTGGATATGCACAAAACAGTGCCACTTATCAGTTTTTGGTACACAAACCCGATTGATGATATTCATGTAAATACCATCATTGAGTCGAGAAATGCTAGATTTTTCAAACGTGTATACCCTTTAAAATAGAGTACTGAAAATTATCCTCAAAAGAGACTAAGGGAAACTGAAATCTCCAATTCTCTTGAGAATACCGAATAAAATATTGATCAGCAAAATAGTGCTAATCAACAAGAGGAGGAACCAAGGAGAAGCAAAAGATTAAGGACATTGAAAACCTTTGCTCCAGACTTCTACATATTTACGTTAGAAGATGGTCCATTAACATACAAACAAGCTATGTCCCCCACCGATGCCCCTTAATGAAAGGAGGCCACTAATAATGAAATCGAATCCATTATGACAAACTATACATGGGAGTTAGTTGATTTACCTCAAGGATGCAATATCTTGGGTAATAAATGGATTTTTAATAAGAAATTGAAACCTGACAGTTCAATAGACAACCATAAAGCTCAACTTGTGGTTCATGATTTTAGACAAAAGGAAGACCTGGACTATTTTTATACATATTCTCCAGTAACTAGAATAGCATCAATAAGAACGCTGACTGCAATCACATCCATACTAGATTTAGAAATACATCAAATGGATGTAATGATAACATTTTTAAATGGAGAACTGAAAGAAGAAATATACATGAAACAGCCTGAAGGTTTCCTAAAAACCAAAAATGAAAGTAAGGTTTGTAGATTATGAAAATTACTGTATGGGCTTAAACAAGCGCTTAAACAATGGCATGAAAAATTTGATGAAAATATGATATTAAATGAATTTCATATAATTGAATGTGATAAATATGTCTATTCTAAACATACAAATATGGGATATGTCATTGTATGTCTATATGTAGATGATTTACTAATATTTGAAAGCAACAAGGAGATAATAAAATCTACAAAGGATGTGCTTTCTACCAGATTTGATATAAAAGATCTGGGAATCGCTGATGTAATACTTGGTGTAAAAATACATAAAACCAACCTAGGATATGTGTTGTCCCAATCACATTACATTGGGAAAATACTTGAAAAGTTTAAACAACACAATATAATATCAGCAAAAACACCCGTAGTCTTGAACCAAAACTGGGTTAAAAATAGCAGTGATAGTATTTATCAACTTGAGTATTCTCGTATACTAGGCAACATTATATACATAATGAACCGCACTTGGTCTGATAAAGCATATGCACTAAGTAAACTCAGCTATACTAGCAATCCAGGAAAGAATTAGTGGAAAGGTATAATTCGAGTACCAAGATACTTAAGGTATACACAAAGTCATGGACTACATTATGACAGGTACCCATCTATCATAGAAGGGTATTGTGATGCAAGCTGGACAACTGGCTCATCAGATACAAAATCCACTAATGGATATGTGTTTACCTTAGCTAGTGGGGCAATATCTTGGAGATCCTCTAAACAAACTTATATAGAAATATCAACCATGGAATCAAAATATATTGCCTTAAACAAAGCCACAATAGAAGCGGACTGGCTTCGAGATTTCTTAGGAGGTATTCTACCTCCCGCTCACTTCGCTCGCCTTGTCACTTCGCTCAAACGAAAATGCATACCATGATTTTTCTATCTATCAATAACTGCATAACAGAAGAGTCAAGACCAGGCTCCCTAATAGAATGTTTAACCGATCCATTCCGGATCGATCGAATTGGTACGGAAGTTGTAACATGGGAAAACCACGGAAAACGTTGTTATGCATTTCCTTACATTTCACGACACACTAGGCATCAATTCGGTCATCGATGCCATTGCCGAAGCAACTTGTTGAAGAGGCAGTACTAGACCAGACAGATAGAAAGAGCGAGCAGACTGATGAAGAGATGATGCTTCCACTGGAGTTTGGGTTCATTTTTCCTGGCTACGGAAAAAGAGGTTCTCGTTCGTCCCTTCCCGGTCTTCATCCTGCAAACATGGGTTAAGTTAGCTCACTTGACAGAATATCAGTTAGGTTAACTCGATCGCTCGCCCGCCTCACCCAATTTGTTCTCCCCCTTCGCCAAGTTACACTACCTATGACTACTTCGAGATCGAGTGAAAAGTCCTTGCATGCAAATTCATACCTAAAAGATTTTGATTCGAATGAGCTAATCAAGTTGTCCCGCAATTAATATACTGGACTCCGGTTACAAGAGGAGGCCGATCCATTCTATTGTTGTTTTATTCCATTCTATTGACCATAACTATTTTATATAGAGAGATAACAAGGAGCCTTGTATACCAAGTCCAAACTATCAATTTGAATTTCAAAAATATTCCACGTTTCCGAAACGGATCCTATCAAATATTTTACATTTTCTATGATCATCTCTATTTTAGGTATTCGGGTGCCGGCCTGGCTTGTTCGCTGCGCACCTAGATGTTCTCTGGCAGCTATGAGTCTAGCAAGTCAGCAGTGGTCTCAATCGATACCTCCAAATAAGAAATTAATTGTTGAACTATTGCAGAAGCAATCTCATCTTGTCATCCTTTAGGTTGAAAATGTTTCCAAACTCGCCTTCATATCTATCCTGTTTTCTTGCGAGTCGAAAGAGAAAGACATCCGTCAAGTCAACCGGCGAAGTCCGAGCAACTAGTCTTTGCGTGAATGACGTTTAGGGCGCAGTGTATATTAATTGGCCAGCCGGCCTCGATGGTTCCAGAGCCTTGCATCAATGGCTTAGCCCAGCGTCCTATATCAGTAGGACTCTCACTCACAGGAATCTAAGCAGCCAACTACCGGCCGCGAGTTCGCTTGCATCTGATTCCATAGGTATCAAATAGTTGGTCCATCTACTTGGAATAGTTTGGATAGGTGCTCGAGATCTCAAATTGGGAAAAACATGTACCTGTAGTAAGCATACATTGCGATAGCCAATCAGCTATTGGAAGGGCCAATAGTAATCTTTATAATGGCAAGTCTAGACAAATTCGTCGTAGACATAAAACTATTAGACAACTTCTCTCCAATTAGGTTATCAAATTGACTATGTAAGATCAAATGATAACATTGCAGATTCACTAACAAAAGGTTTACCTAGAGAGAAGGTTAATATCTTATTGATGGGAATGAAGTTAAGGCCCATAAACTAAAAGTTTCTTTAAACGAAAACCCCACCTAGCTGACTAGAGATCCCAAGATCTAGGTTCAAAGGGACAACTAAGTTTAGATAAACTGATAGCACTATAAATATTCAAACCATTCCTATGATAAGTCAGTGCACTACTCGTCGAAGAATAGGTTAAGTTTTGATACTTTTAATGATATCTATACTTGGTAATATTATAGAATCAAGTAGAGTATTGAGAAAATGTCCGTTATAGAACCACCTATGTGAGTGCAAAGACAGCGGTTCAAGGAGAATTGTAATGACAAATTCGCTAAAGCACTCATGAGACCAAGCTGGTGTTCATGGCAAAAACGAAGAGAAACAGAGAACCAAGAAGGATTAGAAACACTTGTTGCATGTTGTCTATTTTAGATTTACACAAAAGGTTTACAGTTCAAAGACGACTAGTCCACTGATTTGCCAATAAGTCAAAAGGATATATTTACATATCATACCGTTACTGATTTGTTGAGTTCTTCTACTAGTATAATGCCTTAGGGTATTGAAGTGTTCTTGTCTAATGTGTTTATAATTAGAGGCCATATTTTTTAGGGCGCTTGTTGTTTATCTAGTTTTAGGATTGAATGTCCTTGGGGGTATATTTGTACTAGGAGTGAGCTTCTTCTGTGTTCTTCACTATTTGAAAAATGATATATTTACCGACTTATATGTTAATAGCATGACTAATAGTATGTATCCCAAGTATTCAAAAGGTGCATGGATGATATTATGACAAAAAGTATTATGTAGTTGAACATAATGTATCTAATTATTATCCTGGAACTGAAGTCAATGTTGAGAAAAACAATTTTTATGTCTTCAAGCGTCAATGCTTGTGCTTTGATTGTTTACTAGACTATAAGAAAACAAAAATTAAACTCGAGGCCATTGTAGTCATTTAAAAATTATTTTTCAAAACATAGCATTTAATTTGGATTGATCCATTATGAAATAGTTCAAAATTTTAAAATTTTAACATGCATTAACAAGCCCACTGTACTTATTCAGAACTAGGAATTCAAAAGTGGCCATGAAATATGTATCAGATTTTGATTCGAATTCAAACTAAATACCGATCTAATCTGCTGTCTGATGGGTTTTCTTAATCAAGCCACGCTGATGAATTGCATCAATCTAATGCTCTCTTTAATCTTCGCATGCTTCCCTTATTTATTTAATACAAGTTCCGCTATAACTATCCAAATCAAATTGGATTCCAATCCGTATAAATTTAGGATTTAGTGTATTTTTTATCAAAATAGATTTATTTAAATAGCATCAAAAGGGCCGTTGTATTAATCAATGTTTTCTATTAGACCAATGCAATTTGATCATCACGAAAGCATTTAACGTAATATCCTTTTTAGCAAATCATTAAACACCACAAAAAGTTTACTCACTCTTCATGACTAGTGAAAAGAACACAATGACTATATTGTTTACATTTTACAAATAAATTCTTTGCCTTAAATCTCTATTAGCATATTTTGGCATCATGCCCTTATGCATAGCTAGATTATATGCAGATAAAAGTATGACATTTATAGTGACATCAAATAATTTCCAACAAATTTTGATGCGAAATTAAGTGAAGAAATTGGTAGCTTATCATATTAGGTGAATCTGTAGATAACAATGTTAATGATTGTGTTTAAACACTTCAACTAATTTATGTTTACTTTGATCATAAATGCAATTTAGCACATACATTATTATGAAATTTTTAACGACAAATATATAAATATGGATTAAAAAGGTACGTACCTAGGAAGCCATGTTGCCCATTTTCTATTGGATAGAGCCCATATACCCATGCTCTTAAGACAATAATTAATATATCTATGCTTATCATACATTGATTGATTTGTGGCTTTTATTCCGGCAGTTGGCATAGTACACTGCCTTTGTAGCGAGTGTTCTTTGCTCCTTTGGTTCATCAGTAGCAATAATTGAGATTCTTCTAGCTTCTTCTATTTTTATTATACGCATTCAATGTTTAAACTTATCTTGAAGTAGCCTTGTTATTAGGCATATTAGTATTGTACTGGACTAGTAGCACACGCATGTGGCAAAAGGCGCATGGCACAATGTAGGGTAAAATAATAGAATTCCATCATAAAAGATAGCACGTATAATTTAGAAAATTGTTGGGAAAGGAAATTAGGAAATAAGAGGAGATGGGAAAAGGTAATGTGACTCTGCATGTTGAAAGAGTAGTTACATGTTAATTTTACATGCAAAAAATCAAAATATAAAATATTGCCGGTTAAGAATATAACCATTTCATAGTACAAATGCAATGATTCCAAACTACTAATATATAACAATTTCAGATATCAAATACAACATTTAAAACTACATGTACAATGACAATTTTACTCTATATGTAATAATTTAAATCATTTCATCAAAATCATGTTGCAACTAATTTATTTTATATGGTATCACTAGCTTGAGATCTATGTTTTGTTGTACTAGCTTATGGTTTTCCCATGTCAGGTGATTTCAGCTGATAGTGCTCTTTGTGATATTGTAATAGAATATTAGCATCAGCATTATGTGACGTCAATTCGAATTTGTACAAATATAACAATTTCAGATATCAAATACAACATTTAAAACTACATGTACAATGACAACTTTACTCTATATGTAATAATTTAAATCTTTTCATCATAATCATGTTGCAACTGATTTATTTTTTATGGTATCACTAACTTGAGATCTATGTTTTGTTGTACTAGTTTATGGTTTTCCCATGTCAGGTGATTTCAGCTGATGGTGCTCTTTGTGATATTGTAATAGAATATTAGCATCATCATTATGTGACATCAATTTGAATTTGTACTATTGTAGTTTCGAATAATACTAGGAACAATTGTTGAATATTTTTGAAGAAAGAGGAATAGAATATAAGAAAGAGGAGTTTATTTTATTTTATTTATTGTAGAATACTTTTCTTTATTGATGATTTATTTCTTGCTTGCTTGATTGATTGATACAAAATGAGGGTAGAGCTCCTCTATTTATATGACTCAATAGAACATTCTAGATATAAAATACTCTAGAAACATGACTCATTTGACAATTATAGAACTTTCTCTTTAGACAACTCTAGAAACATAACTATTATATCATTCTTATTTCTAGCAACTAATATAAAATTCTAGAGCTCTCACCAAATTCGATCAAATACAAGAAGACTGTAGAAACTTTAATAATAAGAAACTTTTAAAAATTAACAAATCAAGTTTAATATTTCAATACCCCCTTTTACATTTGATTTGTGACTCTAAGCAGTACTTGTAATCTTTGTATTTCATGTGCTTAGGAATAGAGATATCATCCAAACTTTCTTCATTGCATTGACCTTCTTACCAAACGTCGAGATCTTCAATACAAGTTCACAGATTCTTGCTTTATCTCTTTCATATCGTCCTTCTTCGTTACAATTGAATTTTCCATAAACTAAGCATTTCAACGTCCGCCTTGTTTCAGTACCATAAATTTTGCATGAGTCATATATTCTACCTTTGCATTCTTTCATAACTTCGCTCTTGCAGTTTTTGACCAATCCAATTTCTATTTTTTAACATTCTCCGTTTCCACCTTTTCAGATTTTTGCTCATATTTCAAATCTCTTCCAAACTCTTGAATTTCATTTCCTTGATTTCTGTCTTCTTCGTTTTCATCTCGTTTGCTTTCGTACTCTTCGTCATCGACGTCATCTTTGCTTACTTTATTTTCTTTATGTTCTTCTTTTTCATCATCTATACGTTTTCCTTCTTCTTCCAATTTATCCTTCTCCAACTCCTCAAATTTCAGCAATTTTTCTGCATCTTTCTCCTTCTCATTATTCTTCGTTTTCTCTTTCTCATCAATCAAATTGCCTTCTTCTATTATTTTTGCATTATTCTTTCCATATGCTTCTTTCATCAAATTCCATGACTCTTCTGTCGAACCTTCTCCAAGTTTATGATCATAAGTTACTTCATTAACGTTCTTACTTATCACAACATGAACAAGATGATCATTCCATCATAATTTTGCAAACACTTTCTTGTCAATTTGCGACATATTCTCCCAATCGTATGGCCATTCATAACCATTTTTGACAATCTCCCATAATCTTTTGGAGATTAACTCCTCTTTCTTTTCCTCATAAGCCAGCAGTAAAGTACCATTTTTTTGGTTTTTTTCTTCAACGTAATCGGTCTTCTCTTCAACTATGTTATGCTTTGAAGCTCTACATTCAGAAGTATAATGTCCAAATTTCTCACAATTGTAGCATTTAACACGTGACATGTCATACCTTAAATTTCCTCTTCCACGACCTCTTGTTGAGCTTTCTCCTCTTTTATTGTTGTTGCTGCTGTTGTTTTCATAGTTGGGCCTCCAACCTCGTCTATGTCCATATGCACGACCTCTTCCTCTTTCTTGGCCACCACCCTGTCTTTGTTGGCTTCGATTACTTTCTTCCTTTTTTGAATCAATCCGTGTCTTAAGGACTTACTCCACAGTATCTTCCTTCTTCCTTTTCTTTTCTTCATAAGCTTGCAATGAGCCTAGAAGTTCCTCTATTGACATGGTCTCCAAGTTTTTTGTTTCTTCAATGATGGCGAAAATATTTTCAAACTTTGGATCTAATGATCTAAGAATCTTCTCCATAATTCTTACATTATCTAACTTCTCACCATTTCTTTTAAGATTATTACTAACCACTAGAACTTTTGAGAAGTAATCAAAAACAAGTTCACCTTCTTTCATATGCAAAGTTTCAAACTCTCTTCTTAAAATTTGAAGACGTACCTTTTTGACTTGATCAGCTCCCTTGTAAGACATTCGAAGCTTCTCCCATGCTTCTTTGGCCGACTTTGATCCAGAAATTTTTTCAAATGTGTCATCATCCAATGTTTGATAAATTAGACAAAGAGCCTTATTGTCCTTGATTTTCTCAAACCATCTCCTTGAATTTGAGATAAACCATCTTCATTCTCATGTTCAGTATAGTCATTTTCAACTATCTCCCACACGTCGTGTGCTCCAAGGAGAGCCATCATCCTTAAATTCCAATTATCATAATTGTTCTTGGCAAGCATTGGAACTTGTAGGGGAACGCCATTACTCGCCATCTCTATCTTTTAAAAAAAATCCTCGCTCCGATACCACTTTGTTGAATATTTTGGAGAAAGAGTGAGAGAATATAAGAAAGAGGAGTTTATTTTATTTTATTTTATTTTATTGTAGAAAACTTTTCTTTATTGATGATTTATTTCTTGCTTGCTTGATTCATTGATACAAAATGAGGGGAGAGCTCCTCTATTTATATGACTCAATAGAACATTCTAGATATAGAATACTCTAGAAACATGACTCATTTGACAACTATAGAACTTTATTTTAGACAACTCTAGAAACATAACTATTATATAATTCTTATTTTCAACAACTAATATAAATTCTAGAGCTCTTACCAAATTCTATCAAATACAAGAAGACTCTAGAAACTTTAATAATAAAAAACTTCTAGAAATTAACAAATCAAGTTTAATATTTCAACAACAATAACTACACACACTTTTCACTTGATTTTTCATTTGTTTCCTCTAAGATTTATGGTTAAAGATGTATATGTGATTATTTTTATTCAATACAAAGTTTTATATATTGTTATACATAGTAGATTTACACTTGTAATTAGCATTGAGGTAAAGAAAATTACTTCATGTAACATATGATCATACGCTTTATTTTTAACATCTGGTAGTTTCATGTGCATTAAATACGTAGTGCCTAAAAGTAAGGGTATGATATGATATGGTTGCATAACGGTATGATATGATACGGTTGCAATATTTTACTTGAAATGTACGTCTTTTTCTAATGGAGATTTTAGACGATAAAGTAGAAAAAAAGCGGTCTTGCAAATTATGTGAGCATCTATTTGGTGCATAATGCATTATTGGATTCATTAGTGAAAGCTAGGGGTTGGTTTGGCTAAAGAGAGATATATGATCTTGTAGTAGTTTATTTGCTACAAATTTCTAAATAAGTAGTTCTATATTTAATTATAATAGAAAATCAATCCTCGTCTCCGCTCGCCGCCATTATGGGTTTGCATTCTCTATTTTTGTGCTTCCAATTTCAAGTTGTTATTTGATATCTTGTTTTTGTACTCTCTGATTTATATATTGATTTATGCTTCATTCCTTCTCTTTCGTTTACATGATTAACACTTAGAAATAGCTGATGATATGAGATTAATCAAAACTGTAACATAGATCATACAATTTTGTAAGTGAAATGAACGATTATGGATACTCAGTGATGCATAAACTCAGCAGTTAAGAAGCTTATTTGAATAGTTTTTTAATCGATTGCATGCCTCTCGTGTTATTTTCACACACACACACAAACACACACATGTATACTCTCTTTCCAATTTGGTTGTGCCGTTCTTTAGGCATCTGATGTATGCTGTGATGCCTATCTAATCTTTTAGAACTGATAGCATATTAACCATGTAATATTATTATATTTTATCCGTTAGCAAAATAAGCAGTTATGATGAATATAATATGTTTATTGTTTTTTGATATTTATTTTACTTCAATATAAAGTGTCTTTTTGGATGTTATTATAAAAATCAAGAGAATTGATTTACATTTATAGTTCAAATAAAAAAAAATTCACTTTGAGATGATGTGACTTTTTGGATGTTATTATAAAAATCAAGAGAATTGATTTACATTTACGGTTCAAATAAGAAATATACACTTTGAAATGTTGCAACAGCTACTTCGAAGTAATTTATTTTGTTTCTTACTGCACATTTGCATTCGCTAGTACATTTCACGAATCACCTATGTTACCAAAGTACAATGTTTTTAACCTTTTATACTTGGGCTAAACTAACTTGCAGTTTGATTGGTGGATATTCAATAGCGGGGTACCCTAGGCTAGGCCTGTCAATGCTACGGGTTTCGGCCCGAGTCCGGCCCGAACCCGTCCTATTTATGCGGGTACGGGTTTTGCCTTTTACTGCCCAAGCCCGACTCAGGCATGATCCGGATCGGGTATGGTTTTATCAAAACCCGGCCCGATTAGGGCCCGACCCGACTATTAGTTTTTCATCGTATCAAAACATGAGTGTATATATTATTTATTTACCAATTTGTTTATTTACATGTAGATGTGCTTGCATACTTTTTTTATGAGCTTGACTACATCATCTTCCATTTTATATGTTAACATTGTTTGTATACAATTACCAAAGTTGTAGTTTTAAAATATGGTTTTAATATAAATATTCTGAGTTAAGTATACAGTTATTACCTGGCGGGCTTAAAAAGTCCGATAGGTTGGGCTCGGATATTGGGTTGAAATACCCTGCGGGGTTCGGGCCGGACTTGGGTTTTAATTGTTGCAATTAGACTCGGGTTCGGGTTTTATAATACCCGGACCGAACCCTACTCATTGACAGGCCTATCCTAGGCCCAACTTGCGTGGAGAATAAACCAATCATAAAGGTTAATTTAACCCCATGTTTAGGCAGTTGACAAAGTTATATTCTAAAAATTGGATCAACACCCAAAATCAAGATGAAAGCACCAGTTCAGATTAAAGTAAAAGAAAAAGCAGAAAAAATATAAGAACACACAGAATTTTTTATAGTGTTTCAACATAGTCTTCGACCCACTGTCCACTTTAATCATTTTATCAGTTGTTCTCTCTTTGGATTACAATTAGTTTTCTTGGATCTGAACAAAATCTAGTGGAACTCGGATTTACAATGGAATTTCTAGAATGTTTATGAGTCACTAGTACGAAGAATCCGCTGATCTAAGTCCTACAACAGCAAATAGTTGATTCCTAGGTGACTCTAATGGAGGAGAGATTAGAGGTGAAGAAATGATAGAGTCTCCACCATCAGAGAATTCAAATCCTATTTTAATTGCTCTATGGTTTGTATTTATAAGGGAAACAATCATGTTTGACTAGAAATCCACCTGAAGCAGAGTCCAAATATCGGCCCAAAATATTATGCAAAGTTGCAGGATTACTCGAGCTAACCACAAAGGTTGGTGCCGGTTTCTCAAGTCGGGGTTGACTTCTTACTGTAGTTCGAATCACTTCGAACCTTCTTGCATTCTTCTTCTTACTTCATTTTAAGATGTCTTATGCTATTTCCATCGATCATTGGTCGTCCAAAACAAGTTGTCATCTACTTCTCTCCAACACAATCCCGTATCAACCTTTTTGCCTGAGAGGCCGGTATTGACTTTTTTCCTTAACTCGAAATGAATTTTACTTTTTATAGCACATTGCTAATTTCATATGGAGGTGTTCCAAGAATTCACAACATCTATGGAGTTAACATGAGAGGTTGGTACTGACATCTATCCTTAGTGTATTTTTCATCCAAATATCTTGAGCTCAATTCTCTAGTCATTTTAAGTATGCCTCTAAGTTTTCAATTCGTTTCCTCCTCATTGAATCATCTATGTCCAATTGAAACCTTCTTTGCTAATAAGCGGGTTAATGCTTGCTGCCGAAAGTACACCTTTCGAATGTAAGGTGTGCTTTGCTCAAGACAGGGGCGACCCGATAGTATTTGATGCCCTAGACGAATAATTTTTTTTATCGTTTTTTTGCCCCACTTAAAAAATAATACTTTTATATGCACAAAATCAAATGAAAATTATAATTATAAAATTTGATGTCGATTACAAAATATTTTTAAACTTAATCATTAGTTTGCATGCCTAAAAATCTGAATGTTAGCATGGTACCATGCCAAAATACAAGCCAATGGAAACAACTTCTACTTGCATTCTTTGAAGCAAACTCCTCTATGATCTCCTCATAGTTAATTTTATCCAACTACTCATTTTTAATTGAAATAATAGATAATCCACTTAATCTCTCTTGCGACATAGTGCTTCAAAGATATGTTTTTATTATTTTTAATTTTGAGAAACTTCTTTCCGCTGTTGCAACCGTGACAGGAAAAGTCAATAAAATTTGATAAGCAACCTAAACATTTAGAAATCCACTTACTTCCCTATATGACCTCAAGTAATTTAGAATATCAATTGATTTAATTACTTCCGATGGCAGAATTCCTTTTAGTTGTCGAAGCTTAAAGAATAATTCTTTACCACAAATATCTTGCTCTTTATCATATTCTAAAAAACTTTTTAATGTCATACAATGCTTCTTCAATTCCTCCTCGTCAATAGTTTTAAATCTCAAATTTGACAAAACAACCAAAAGTTCGTAAGTTTAAATTGCTCAAACCGATCTTTAAGGGAAGTTAAAGCTTGATCAATTATATGCAGAAAATAAGTAACTCGAAAATTATCCTCAGGAGATTGTTTATCATCATTCTCTACAATATCTTCATCAAATTTTTTATTTCTTGTTTGAAATAAATTTTAAATTTGGTCGACTAATGATTTTTCATCTTCATCTTTGCATTGTTTTCTCGTCCTATTTTGATATCCAGAATTCTATTTTCATTTTCTATCTCAAATACACAACATAATATTATTAATCTAAAAATACTAGCATTTCACACACCTCAACAAAATTAATTAACTCAATTTGTAACGGTGTGCAAAAATCAATTGTGATTAATTCAGATCAATTCTATTTTAACACAAATGTGTTTAGTTTAATTAATTTATCAATGCAAGAACTTAATTTTGATTCATTCATAATAAGAAATATGACAACATAAATTATTTGATTCATTCAACAAACTAACCGACAACAAATCAAGGAAGATAAAACCAATATCGATTATTTGATTCATAAATCATAATTTATTCAACAAATTATTTGATTCACTTAACAAATTAATCAATGATATAAAACCAAACTAACCATTAACCAATGCCAAGACCAGTAAAAAAACTCACATTTTCAATTGCAGATTTGCAGTTGAAACCCTCCCTTTTCAGCAGTTAGCACTGTAAACCCAAATAACCAAAATGGTAAAACACTTGCCCAGTTGCCTTCACAATTCACAAAATAAAAATGCCACAGTAGCCCTTTTTTCTAAAAATGCAGCAGCGCTGCAGTAGCAGCAGGTATTAGCAAGTTTAAACTGAAATTGCATGCCTGTTGTGGAGGCGCTTATCGATGGAAATTAACAAAATCTGACAACATAAAAATGATAATTTAACATAATTTAGATAAAAAAACAAAAATTGAAATGTAGATAACAAAAACGGAAATTAAAAATGGTGGCTAGTGTTGTGGAGCAGTGGAGGCAGCTAATTTAGATAACAAAAATCGAAAAGGAGAAGTCGCGCATGTTGACTGTTGTGGAGGCGAGCTAGTGGCAAGAGGGTTAGCTGTTCGATGATGCCAATTGAGCGGATGCAGAGCAATAGAGAGGAAGAAAGTGTGCGCGATAAATTTTCTATATAGGAGGGAATAATTTTGTTGCCCTTACATGACTTGATGCCCTAGACATTTGTCTCACCTGTCTTGGGTATGGGCCGGGCCTGGCTCAAGAACAAGTTTCAGTAATCAGTCTTCGATAGTTGAGCTCTCTAGCTACTTCAATCTTGGTGGATCGTCCAGTTCCTTTGGATTCTCTTGTTAATCATTGGCCGTTTTAAACTTGTTATAGTCTAAAACTCTAGTCTTTGCCTAAGTGTAGTTTATACATCATAATCATTTGTATTTCATTCGGAGTTATTACATCACATATCTCTTATTACATCACATATCTAATTTCATTCGAAGTTATTGCATCACATATCCAAAACTCCCATGTTCATTCTAGGATTTATTACTTTTGTTCTAATTACAAGGCTTTCAAATCCTTTTATTAAATCTGTATTCATTCTAAGGTTCGATCTCTCCGGATCATTTTATATATAGTCTGAGGTTTCGATCTCTCTGGACTATTTTATATTCAGTTTAATATGCAATCTCTTCGGATTATTTAACATTTAAGTTAAGAGGATGATCTCTCTAGATCGTTTGTTGTTTAAGTTGAGGAGGGGATCTCTCTGGACGTTTATTGCCTAGTCTGGGGTTTCAACCTCTTTGGATCTTTTCCAAGTCCATTCACTCTCCAACAAAGGAACTCAATGATCAAGAAAGCCCATCCACTCACTCTCCGATAAAGAGACTTACTTTTCATACAAGCTCATCCACTTGATCTCCGACAAGGGAGCTTGCACCTTGCACTCTGACGCCGTCTCTTCGAACGGGACTTAATGCGATCAATATTAGCCATCACATCTAATGTGGATTTTTCAAAAGTCAAATTAGCAGAAATCATATGAGTTCATACCAGATATCCAACTCAGAACGTGCCTAGAGACCAATCTAGATCTTGTACACGTGTAAGCGGTCTGAAGTTATTATCGTCCTAAGTAGTCATCTCTGCAATCTGACTCGGAGTGTGCCTAGGACCGTTTAGGATCCCATACACACGTAAGTGGCTTTCCTACATGTTAACTCCAGTGTTTCCTGCTACCAAGTCATTATTCCATCTTGCATTTCCTACATCATTCTCTCCATCTCTTCTTTGGTCGCGTAGATGGACTGATGTGTATTTAAGGACACCTCTTGGCTATCTCCATGCTTTGGTTGACTTACTCCGGCTTTAAATCCAATATTTGGCCTCTTTATCTTCTCGAAATCTTAGATTCAAACTTCAAGTTTTCAGATCTAGTTTTTATCTCAATGAAAGCGCCAAAATATTAACCCAAAAATTGGATCAACACCCAAAATCAAGATGAAAGCACCAGTTTAGGTTAAAGTAAGAAAAAGAAGAAAATGGGTAAAAACACGTATAAATTTTTATAGTGGTTCTACGTAATCTTCGACCTACATCTAAATTTCAATCTTTTTATCGGTTGTTCTCTCTCAAAATAACAACTAATTTTCTTAGATCTCACCATAATCTAGTGGATCTCAAATTTACAATAGAATTTCTAGATGTTTGTGAGTCACTAAGAATCAATCAATCTAAGTCCTAGAGCATAAAATTGTTGTTTCTTAGGTGACTCTAATGGAGGAGAGGTTAAAGGTGAAGAAATGGTAGAGTCTCTAAAGTTAAAGAATTAAGATCCCATTTGGTTGCTTTATGGCTTGTATTTATAGGGAGACAGTTGTGTTGGACCGGATTTCCACCTAGGGCAGAGTTCAAATATCAATCCGAAGTAGTTTGCAAAGTTGCAAGATCTTCCGAGCTGACCATAAAGGTCGAAACCGACCTCTCAAGTCGGGGTTAGTTCGAATAATTTCAAACCGTCTTGCGTCCTCCTTCTTACTTCATTTTATGGTGTCTTATGCTATTTCCATTGATCGTTAATCGTCGAAAACAAGTCGTCATCTACTTCTCTTCAAAATAATCCAGTATATGTCATTTTGCCTAAGAGGTCGGTAGTGAATTTTTTCTTACCTCAAAATGACTTGTACTTTTTACAGCACTCTTCTAATTCCATATGGAGGTGTCTCAAGAAGTCACAACATCTATGAAGTTTGTAACGACCCGTAAATTTTAGTAATTGTTATAACATATTTAATTGAATTTTTGAGAAATTTTAAATAATAATATTTTGAAATAAAAATTTGATATTTGGAAAAATGCCTACTTAAACATAGCAAATGGAAAATTATCAATTAATTATGTGAACATTTATTTTGTTGTGTAAACTTATCTCAATTTAAATCAGTTAATAACAGTTGAATTTAAAAGTGTTTCAAAACCTAGATATGTCAACATGAGAAAATTTATTTAGAAAACTATGAATAAGACTGCGTAACTCGTTTTGAAAATTTCGGAGGTTTCTAGCTCCATTAGGATTTTTCCATACGGAATAGCAACGTATATCAGTATTTGTATCGACTTTTAATAAGATGGTCATACCACTGATATCTGTATACTGTTTTGATCATTTCGTCGTGCTAATCCCCGCAGTATATTTATTTCTATATTTTGATGACTGGTGCACTGCGGAATTTGTGAAACAGATAACCGTATCAGAACCGTTTATGCTTTTGACATTCCATGTCCATTCAAACTTTCAAACAGCTAATTGAAGCAGCCACTGTCATTTGTTATTCATTTATTATTTGCATAATAAATGGTCAACTGTTGCAAATTCCATCATTCCAATTTATTATTCTCTGGTCCGTTTCTCTACCTCTTTGTCTCATGTGTTCACACTATTGAAATAATATATATACACACAAATTTTATAACAGAGGAAAATCGCATTGTATTCCCCCTCTTTCTTTTCATTTTCCTTCCTCCCGATCCAACCATTTTCTCTCTCATTTTTCCCGAGCTATGCTCACATGCCTTCTCCCTCACTCCGGCCGCCACGAGCAGCTCCACCCCCTCTAGCCGAAGCCTGCAACACTGCTATAGTCGCATGCAAGTGTTGTTCCGCCTTGCTCTGCCTATGGAGCCACGTCAACCTCCCTCTAACACAGTCAACAGCACCATACACGAGCCATGCCCGCCTTCTTTTCTCTCACCACCATCGTCAAAGCACCCCGCCTGTCGCACGCGACCTCCTCTTCACCGCATGCTCTGCTCAGCCTCATCAACTTCTGCCCTTCCCCTTCAACGTCTCTCCACCGCCACTGGCCAAGCTCCCACCTCAGTACGGCTTCCATCTTCCTCGTCTTTGAATTGCTGAGGGTAATGTGTTATAGTATTTTAAAATATGATTTATAGTGTATATATATGATTTAAAGTATAATTTCATCGGTTAGTTAGGTATATAAAAGCTAATCTATCTCCTAGTTTATCTGTTAGTTATGAATATATACTTATAGCTTTATCTGTTGGCATATATGTAAAGTAAGAAGTGATATATAATAGGTGTATATACAATATGTTTTTCCTGTAGTATTATTGTACTTGTATTGTATATGTGTTAGTATACATATGTTTTGACTTGAAGAAATGATTTGCGTATAATATAAAAAAATGTTTTTGTTTGTATAAATATTGATTTTAATTTTTATGAAATAAAGGTCCTATTTGATTTATTTTTTTGCATAGCGTTCATACATATATTTATAATAATACTATTTTTAGTATATATGTATATATGTTATGGCATGATTTTTAAAGTATGTTATATGTAAAGACTCGTTTTTCCGTACCCTTTGAATCGGCAATAAACAACACGTGTCTAACTCAAATTGCACGAAAAGACGGATCTTTAAGGGCGATAAAGAAAAGTAGACAGAACAGAATCTCACATGAATGGAATAATATATAATATTGAACAAATATTTTTACAGCGGAAAACTTTTAAATACATATATCAGAGTCTAACCTAAATTCAGCTTGGACAGTTATAAAATCTGCCCTTACAATTGCTGACAAACATCAAACAAAATACACTAAGTACAGCGGATAATAGAATATGCTCGTACGTCGATGAATATCTCCAACTCTCCTATGGAAACTCCAACCGTCTTCGACTATCCTGAAACTACTTGGATCTGACCCGAGTATTGAAAATACCCGGATCAGGCTTGATAAACCAACGTGAGAAAAACTCAATAATAAATGACAATGTCATATATCAGCTTTTGGATAAAATCCTTTGAAATAAAGAGTATCTCATAAGACCACACCCACACATAAACACGGACGGGTTTTTACCTTATGATAACTAAAACAGTTTTATATCAAAACATTCGATATTATTTCTAATGACATCTCTTTGGAAATATTTGCAAATAAACTTATTAATCTTAGCCGAAATTGTTACATTGATTAAATTCCAGCATAATAGGTTTACAATCAAGTCCGTAGGTTCTTATTGGAGAATGGATTTCCATAAAAATGACCAGGCGTAGGATCTACCTTCCGAAATTGGTATACCTCTAGATGGATGTCTCGAGGCACAGAACATCTGCCCTCTACAAACACAAGACCGGCCTACCTCTGTAACTAGATAGTACCGAATACGTCATCCCCCGGTCGTTACCGACCTTTATTCGTGAGCTCTCTTTCCATACACCACATAAGTTAACATCCCGAACGTCATAGTGGGAAGAAATATATCTAGAAGGGGATGATCATACCCTAATTGGGAATGACCCACTTAGCCTTGCCGCATCTAATCCTGTTTCGGTCATTTCCGGTTTGATGAGGCTTGAGGCAACGATTACCTTTTCACATGGCACATATCACATCTTTGAATGCCACATTGCCATTTCCGTTTAACTACTAATTGCCTTCCACAAAAATACAACCCTTGAGCTCGTACGTCTCAAGGAGGGTGTTAAGCTAAGAGAAGTTGTCTTCTCCGCCACCACTGATGTACGTTTGTAGAAACCAATGTACGTAATCGTTAGAAATGCAATGTCAGACAAACATCCATACAAGTTGTCTAGTAACAGGACAAACCAAAGGCACTCTCCTACTACCACTAGTAGCGAGTAGTCCTTGCAATCCGAAAAATCTCCATCACGAGGAGACCACTGCTATAAATAACTCTATAATTGGGAGCTACCCAGAGCATGTTCAACAAGCAGTCTTCACGCTCTAAAAATCCACGGTCTTAAATCATCTTCAACATGTCTCCACGTTCGAACGTATACATTGGTTCGAAGTGGTTTTCGGATAGGAATTACCCAAATCCGACCCCGGTTCCTTCGAAATCCAATTATCTATAAAAAGTGAATATGAGTATATATGATTTATTAAGTCTCTTTTCACTTTAATTCTTTTCGGATGATTTCGAAATCTCTTTCTTTTAACTTAGGATAATTCTAAGTAATTCATTCTTTTACTTTGGAAAATATCTCAGATTTCCTTACTTAATTCTTGATCCGAATTTCTTTACTTTTAGGCGGGTCAAAAACAATGTTATTTAAGACATCGTTTACGATAAACCCTAAATCAATCTTAACAAAAACATTTTTGAGTAAATAGTATCATAGAAATCATTCATTTAGGAGATTGCTTAACATTTGGATAATACCAATCTTCTTTTAATTCAAAAACTTAATACAGTCTTTTTATTTAAGAGCATTCGGGCTTTCCTTTCGATCCGTTCTACCCCTCGCCTAAGAAAAGAAAACATATGCCAGGTAAGTTCAGGGCACTGATTGCTCCATCCCTAACCTTAGTTAAACACATTGTTTTATCTTCCCAGATCTCACAGGCGGGACAAATGTACTAGTCGTTTCCGTATACTCAGATTTTCAACTTTATTTTGGTATTGCTTATAAATATCCAAAATTATCTTTCAAAACGCTTAATTATCCTTTTTAAAAAATTCACAATTTATTCTGCGAAATGTCGTTACATTTAACTCATATTCCAAAAGTTATAGAATTCGCAGCAAAAAAGTGCTACGGAAAGTGCCATATAAGCTTATTTGAATTTAAACAACTTTTAAATATTTTAAAATTCATATTTTTCAATCCAAATCTCTTTTAAATTATTTAAATAGATTTATCAAATTTATTTCATATTTTTTCGTAATTAAAATCGTTCATTTAAACAAATTTCTTGTTATGGTCACTAAACTGCACTAGCGTGATATTTCTAGAAAATTGATTTGGCCTTAATTCAAAATCTGCTTATCGAAACTTTGATTTTCTTTCTTTGTTTAGAAGATAAGTATATAATAGTCGGGAATTTTCTTATCTCGAAAAATTTCAAGCCATATTCCACTCTACACATTCATTTGAACTTTTCGGCGCGAAATCGCGAACTACCGTTGCGCGACGCATCTCGTTTTGACTCATTTTTCAATACTTGAAATAATTTATTCAAATTGAATTTCAACACTTATAAAATTATTACAAATCATTTTAAATCAATATTTTCACTTTTTAAAGTATTTAAAATTTTTTTTAGTATTACCATATTATAATATTATTATATTCCCATTATTTTAATATTAAATTTTAAATTCCAATTTCAATTCAATTTCAATTCTAATCTTGAATTAAGCACATTTAAAACTTAGATTTCAAATCTAATTTCAATTTAAACTTCAATTCAATCTCAAACTAAACTTTACTTTTTCAAAATCCATTTCAATTTCAATTTCACTATTCATCTTAATTTCAATTCCTAGTTAACTACCCTTTTCAAATCCGTTTTACTTCAAATTTCAAATTCTCATTCATTTTAACTTTAATTTCACTTCTAAATGAAAAGAGACTTATTTTTCCACAATATATCATATTACTAAAATAGAGTCCTATTAAACAAAGGGATTACATACTTAATAAAAATTTGATGTCCAAATTATCATCACAACCATACAACAATCATATAACACTAATGTATTCCATACGGTAAATGTCATAACATTATTACGGATTATCCAACATATTCAAACAATCAATCAAACATCCATATCATCAAATAGTGATTATCTAACATAACAATTAAGCATGATAATCAATATAATTCAAAAAGCGGTGAGAATTTCTCACCTTCATATCCACTTCGTCAAACTTTAACGTAAGATTTCTGTCTCTTGCTAACATGCTATTTCCAACATCTCGTCTTTTGCCATTTCCTTTCCGAATGCTTTTGTTTTCCTTTTGTTTTCCTTTTCTTCTCTTTTATTTTTTTTCTTTTTTTTTTAATATGAAAGAGAGGGAGTACGTCCTTGGTGTGGAGGAGGGTGTGGCCTTGGGCATGGCGTGTAGGAGGTGTAGGAGTGTATGAGTCGGGTTTTTGGTGTGTGGTGCTCGGGTTTGGAGTGTAGGGGCTCGGCTTGGCTAGAATGGCTCGGGTTTGTGGTGTGTGGGCTCGGCCTTAGGGTGTAGGGGGTGGGTAGGTGGAAGCTAGGCTCGATTTTGGTGTGTAGGGTGATTTTGGCCGAGGGTGGAGAGGGTTTTGGTATTTTGGAGGAGGAGTATAAGTGGTAGAAGGTGAATGGCTTAGAGGTAGAAGGAAAATGGAGGTGGGAAGCCATGAAAATGGAGGTGAAGAGGAAGGAGAAAATAAAGAAGAAGGTAGAGAATGAAGTGTGAAAAATGAAAGGTATGGATGCATATTTGTACTTGAGCTTTGGATAGCAAATGAGTAAAATACCCTTCTCTACTTTTTGACTTTTTAATTTACCTTTCTACCCTTGATTTGACCTTTGCTTAATGGAAAAGAAATGGTTTGATTTGATTTGAAATGGTTTGATGTCCAAATTATCATCACAACCATACAACAATCATATAACACTAATGTATTCCATACGGTAAATGTCATAACATTACTACGGATTATCCAACATATTCAAACAATCAATTAAACATCCATATCATCAAATAGTGATTATATAACATAATAATTAAGCATGATAATCAATATAATTCAAAAAGCGGTAAGAATTTCTCACCTTCATATCCACTCCGTCAAACTTTAACGTAAGATTTCTGTCTCTCGCTAACGTGCTATTTCCAACGTCTCGCCTTTTGCCATTTTCTTTCCGAACGCTTATGTTTTCCTTTTCTTTTCCTTTTCTTCTCTTTCCTTTTTCTTTTCTTTTGTTTTTTTGATATGGAAGAGAGGGAGTACGGCCTTGGTGTGGAGGAGGGTGTGGCCTTGGGTATGGCGTGTAGGAGGTGTAGGAGTGTATGGGTCTGGTTTTTGGTGTGTGGTGCTCGAGTTTGGAGTGTAGGGGCTCGGCTTGGCTAGGGTGGCTCGGGATTGTGGTGTTGGGCTCGACCTTGGGGTGTAGGGTGAGGGTAGGTGGAAGCTAGGCTCGATTTTGGTGTGTAGGGTGATTTTGGCCGAGGGTGGACAGGGTTTTTGTATTTTGGAGGAGGAGTATAAGTGGTAGAAGGTGAATGACTTATAGGTAGAAGTAAAATGGAGGTGGAAAGCCATGGAAATGGAGGTGAAGAGGAAGGAGAAAATAAAGAAGAAGGTAGAGAATGAAGTGTGAAAAATGAAAGGTATGGATGCATATTTATACTTGAGATTTGGATGGCAAATGACTAAAATAACCTTCTCTACTTTTTGACTTTTTAATTTACCTTTCTACCCTTGATTTGACCTTTGCATAATGGAGAAGAAATGGTTTGATTTGAATTTGTACTTAAGAAACGATGTTTACCTCTTTTTCTTACACTTTAAAATGTTAAAATAACATTTGCTCCTTTTCCATAAGTGATGTGACTTAAGCATTAATGGTGATGTTAAAGATAGAAATGATTACTTTCTTAAATTTCGCATTTTAAAGAGAAGACTTTGTATTGATTTGATTTGCATTAAATGCATGGATGTATGTGTCATTAATTCCTTAAGTTAGCTTTCTTTTCACTTTTCCATTTGATCCTTTTCTATGCATAAGCATAACATCTCATTAATGAGATGAGAAGTAAGATAATGATGTTGTTTTATAAAAGCTTTAATTATTTTTTAAATATGTCAAATCATACTTTTCACTTTTTATACATTTAAACTTTTCAAAAGTAAACTCCTTTTGTCTTTTAGTGCTAAATGTAAAGTGTTTAAATAGTTTGCAAACTTGTATTTATAAGTTAGAAAATGTATCAAGTTGCAACAACTTGTTGACAACTTGTTTTGATTAAAAAGGCGTTTTTGACGAAAATTTTTACAGTCAAAATTTGACGTTTTTATTAAGCTATATATTGAAGTAAACCAAACTTTAAATGAACTTTTTACTTCTTTAAATAAGTTAAAACAAGTTTCTTTATATTTTAAAATTATCTTTAATTAATATCAAAATCTCTAATTTTACAGTGTATGTAAAACTAACAAAATGCGACAAATTTTGGTTATTTTTGTAAAACGATTATTAAAATACTTTTAAATATATAACTTTATTTTTATTATCTTTATTAGATGTTTTAAATAAGATTTACTTTTTTAAATAAATATTTAAATTCATTTATTTAAGCCTTTATTTATTATTTACAAAACTTAAATTTTGTCGATTTGTTCAAAAATCCAAATTTATACTTTTTAATTTATTATCTATAAGAATAAATTATTTCTTTATTATATATAACATTTTTATTAAGATTTAAACTCCTTTTTAAATTTAAAAGGAACGTAATCTCTCATTTTCGAAGTAACGAAATTACGGGTCGTTACATTCTCTCCTACTTAAAAGCATTTCGTCATCGAAATAAAAGTTAGATAAAGGAATCTATCTCATACTCATATCCTCAAATAATTTGACTTATTTCTACTGATGATAGAAAAGAAGAAGGTCAGTATCATAATAACACTAAAACAAATGATGCCAAACATGCATACAAAGATTCCCCACATTAACCTGCGTATCTATCACGTACTTACGGTTATATATACATCAAGTCAAACTTTTATCCTACTCATCCTAATGCATAATGCACACTTAAGATAGAATATACAACAACCAAACAAGACTATACATCCAAAAACATCCCCACCGATACTATATCAACATAAATGAATACATCCACATAACTCATCCTCTGTCCTGAGCATATACTATACCTGAGGTCTATATAAATTTACACATATCAAAACATAAGTCCAACCACTATATCTTAGTACCTACTTTTAAAGATAACTATCCAACTACTAAGTAGACAGACCCAAAACATCATACTATATGTGATCTTTGATGACTTTTTGATCACAAACCCTTGCTTTCCTTGCATAGCTCTCAACTATGATAGAAAACTCGTGTACATAATCATAAACTCTCATCAATGTTCGCCGTCAAGAATCGAGTGATAAATCCTTTTTTGGATTGGTGTAAACACCTCAAAGTTCTGTACTCAAATCTTAGATCAAAATTTACGTGCCAAAATGATCTACGTTTAACTTATGTACTTATTCACATTCATCTTTACCTAATACATTTCTTCAAAATTTCTATTAATCCAAGTTTATTTCACAACCGTTGCTTTCTCCTAAATATATTATTACTTAAGCATACAAATATGACTTAAACTCGCATAATATACATTTACTTCCTAAGAGTATATATACATATCCTTAATCTTCCAACCATCATTACTTCAACTAAGGTGTTTAACAAATGTGGAACTCTACTATTATCTCAAATTAATAAGTTATAAAACTCAATCCTTAGTTTTCTTTACCTAAGGTTTCCATTTAGCTAATATTATATATCCAGTCCATATATCAATAAGACAACTTTACTAAGTGTACACCTTTTTCTCACTGATTCTATGATTAACTACTTAACTTATTTACCTATCCATTTTCTAAATCAAATTTCTTAACCTTAAATCCATCAAATACTTTATTGTCAAATTGTGAAACTTAATTCACATGGTATTTGTTACTTAAACATTTTCATCCAACAATCAAACTACTAACCATATTATTCAAAAATATCCAATTCTAATCTTACTTCATTTTGAATTACAAATGTTACCCTAAATGTATCACTAATTCAAATTTTTTATATTAGGATGATTTTTCTTATATCTCTTATTCCTAAATTTTACTTTGACTTTTAACCTAATCAAAGTGTCTAAATTTCAAATTAACTTAACTCCTTTATAAGTTATACAACTTATCTTTTTATATTATATTTAGTAAAAAGTCTCAATTTAGGTTTATCTTTTTCTATCTTACTGATAAGAACTTTTTTTTCTAGATATGCATTTTTTCTTTACTTTCTCTAATTACACTTCTAGCTTCAGTATTATCATCAAATATCTTATAATCAAACTGTGAATTTTACTTCACAAGATATTTGTACTTAGCTTTTTAAACTCATCCATTATGATAATCACTTGATCATTATTATTTCTTAATATCAAATACCTAAGGGTATATGATTAAAGTTCTAAATTCTAGCTTTCAACATGTTGATTCTATATGGAATATCTTATAGTAAAATTATGAAATTCTAATCACAAGATATTCATATTTAAGTTTTACTAAGCTAAATTACAAACAATCATTAATTTCTAATCCAAAAATAATAATATCCCCTTTGATATTTATAATACAAACCCAAGGTAAAATTATTTCATCTACCAATTTCTTTAAAAAAAAATAATTTTTATCAAATTAACAAATACGCGCTCATATATATAATACTCTCATAATTCAATCTAGGGTGTTGCTAACCCCATCTCTAATGAGTTACTCATCCTAGGATATTACTAATCCTATCTATGATGAGACTTTACCCATAACAGAGCCAAGGTTCTCGCTTAACCTTCAGCTCTGATACCAAATGTAAAGATCTAGGCATTTCAACCATCGGCAACGGTCACTTTCCGTCGTAGCTTACACTGGTACCTCACGCTTTGCTTTTACAGCCAGCCTCTCGACTTAAACCAACCATTCAATACTCGATCTCAGAGACATGTAGGAGTAAGAGTCATCCGTTCGCTATCTAACAAGAAGCGAGAACCCCCTATCATGCACGAACCTCAATAAAAAAAGCGAATAATAGAATATGCTCATACGTCGATAAATATCTCCATCCCTCCTCTGAAAACTCCAACCGTCTTCGACTATCCTGAAATTACTCGGATCTGACCCGAGCATTGAAAATACCCGGATCAGGCTTGATAAACCAGCGTGAGAAAAACTCAATAATAAACGACAGTGTCATATATCAGCTTTTGGATAAAATCCTTTGAAATAAAGAGTATCTCATAAGACACGCCCACACATAAACACGGATGGGTTTTAACCTTATGATAACTAAAACACTTTTATATCAAAACATTTGATATTATTTCTAATGACATCTCTTCGAAAACATTTGCAAATAAACTTATTAATCTTAGCCGAAATTGTTACATTGATTAAATTCCAGCATAATAGGCTTACAATCAAGTCCGTAGTTTCTTATTGGAAAATGGATTTCCATACAAATGACCAAGCGCAGGATCTATCTTCCGAAATGGGTACACCTCTAGATGGATGTCCCGAGGCACAGAACATCTGCCCTCTACCAATACAAGACCAACCTACCTCTGTAACTAGATAGTACCGAATATGACATCCCCCGGTTGTTACCGACCTTTATTCGAGAGCTCTCTTTCCATGCACCACATAAATTAAAATTCCGAACGTCATAGCGGGAAGAAATATATCTAGAAGGGGATGATTATACCCTAATTGGGAATGACCCACTCAGCCTTGCCGCATCTAATCCTGTTTCGGTCATTTTCGGTTTGATGAGGCTTGAGGCAACGATTACTTTTTCACATAGCACATATCACATCTTTGAATGCCACATTGCCATTTTCATTTAACTATTAATTGCCTTCCACAAAAATACAACCCTTGAGCTCGTACGTCTCAAGGAGGTTGTTAAGCTAAGAGAAGTTGCCTTCTCCGCCATCACTGATGTACGTTTGTAAAAACCAATGTACGTAATCGATAGAAATGCAATGTCAGACAAACGTCCATACAAGTTGTCCAGGAACAGGACAAACCGAAGGCACTCTCCTACTACCACTAGTAGGGAGTAGTCCTTGCAATCCGAAAAATCTCCATCACGAGGAGACCACTGCTATAAATAACTCTATCATTGGGAGCTACCCAGAGCATGTTCAACAAGTAGTCTTCATGCTATAAAGATCCACGGTCTTCATTCATCTTCAACATGTCTTCACGTTCGAACATATACATTGGTTCGAAGTGGTTTTCAGATAGGAATTACCCAAATCCGACCCCGGTTCCATCGAAATCCAATTATCGATAAAAAGTGAATATGAGTATATAGGATTTATTAAGTCTCTTTTCACTTTAATTCTTTTCGGATGATTTCGAAATCTCTTTCTTTTAACTTAGGATAATTCTAAGTAATTCATTCTTTTACTTTGGAAAATATCTCAGATTTCCTTACATAATTCTTGATCTAAATTTCTTTACTTTTAGGTGGGTCAAAAACAATGTTATTTAAGACATCGTTTACGATAAACCCTAAATCAATCTTAATAAAAACATTTTTGCGTAAATAAGACCATAGAAATCATTCATTTAGAAGATTGCTTAACATTTGGATAATACCAATCTTCTTTCAAAACTTAATACAGTCTTTTTATTTAAGAGCATCCGAGCTTTCCTTTCGATTTGTTCCACCCCTCGCCTAAGAAAAGAAAACACAGGCCGGGTAAGTTCAGGGCACTGGTTGCTCCATCCCTAACCTTAGTTAAACACCTTGTTTTATCTTTCCAGATCTCATAGGCGGGACAAATGTACTAGTCGTTTCTGCATACTCATATTTTCAACTTTATTTTGGAATTGCTTATAAATATCCCAAATTATCTTTCAAAACGCTTAATTATCCTTTTTAAAACATTCTCAATTTATTCTGGGAAATGCCATTAAATTCAACTCATATTCCAAAAATTATAGAATTCGCAGCAGAAAAGTGCTACGGAAAGTGCCATATAAGCTTATTTGAATTTAAACAACTTTTAAATATTTGAAAATTCATATTTTTCGATCCAAATCTCTTTTAAATACTTAAATAGATTTATCAAATTTATTCCATATTTTTCCGTAATTAAAATCGTTCATTTAAACAAATTTCTTGTTATGTACACTAAACTGAACTAGCGCGATTTTTCTAGAAAATTGATTTGGTCTTAATTCAAAATCTACTTATCGAAACTTTGATTTTCTTTCTTCGTTTAGAAGATATGGATATAATAGTCCGGAATTTTTTTATCTCGAAGAATTCCGATCCATATTCCACTCTACACATTCATTTGAACTTTTCAACGCGAAATCGCGAACTACCGTTGCGCGACGCGTCTAGTTTTAACTTATTTTTCAATACTTGAAATAATTTATTCAAATTGGATTTCAGCACTTATAAAATCATTAAAAATCATTTTAAATCAATATTTTCACTTTTTAAAGTATTTAGAATATATTTCCACTATTACCATATTATAATATTATTATATTCCCATTATTCTAATATTAAATTTTAAATTCCAATTTCAATTCAATTTCAATTCAATTTCAATTCTAATCTTGAATTAAATACATTTAAAATTTAGATTTCAAATCTAATTTCAATTTAAGCTTTAATTCAATCTCAAATTAAACTTTACTTTTTCAAAATCCATTTCAATTTCAATTTCACTATTCATCTCAATTTCAATTCCTAATTAACTACCCTTTTCAAATCCGTTTTACTCCAAATTTTAAATTCTCTTTCATTTTAACTTTAATTTCACTTCTAAATGAAAAGAGACTTATTTTTCCACAATATCTTATATTACTAAAATAGGGTCTTATTAAACAAAGGGATTACTTAATTAATAGAAATTTGATGTCCAAATTATCATCACAACCATACAACAATCATATAACACTATTCAATACGGTAAATGTCATAACATTACTACGGATTATCCAACATATTCAACCAATCAATTAAACATCCATATCATCAAATAGTGATTATATAACATAATAATTAAGCATGATAATCAATATAATTCAAAAAGCGGTAAGAATTTCTCACCTTCATATCCATTCCGTCAAACTTTAACGTAAGATTTCTGTCTCTCGCTAACGTGCTATTTCCAACGTCTCGCATTTTGCCATTTCCTTTCCTAATGCTTGTGTTTTCCTTTTCTTTTCCTTTTCTTCTCTTTCCTTTTTCTTTTCTTTTGTTTTTTTGATATGGAAGAGAGAGAGTACGGCCTTGGTGTGGAGGAGGGTGTGGCCTTGGGTATGGCGTGTAGGAGGTGTAGGAGTGTATGGGTCTGGTTTTTGGTGTGTGGTGCTCGGGTTTGGAGTGTAGGAGCTCGGCTTGGCTAGGGTGGCTCGGGATTGTGGTGTTGGGCTCGACCTTGGGGTGTAGGGTGAGGGTAGGTGGAAGCTAGGCTCGATTTTGGTGTGTAGGGTGATTTTGGCCGAGGGTGGACAGGGTTTTTGTATTTTGGAGGAGGAGTATAAGTGGTAGAAGGTGAATGACTTATAGGTAGAAGTAAAATGGAGGTGGAAAGCCATGGAAATGGAGGTGAAGAGGAAGGAGAAAATAAAGAAGAAGGTAGAGAATGAAGTGTGAAAAATGAAAGGTATGGATGCATATTTATACTTGAGATTTGGATGGCAAATGACTAAAATAACCTTTTCTACTTTTTGACTTTTTAATTTACCTTTCTACCCTTGATTTGACCTTTGCATAATGGAGAAGAAATGGTTTGATTTGAATTTGTACTTAAGAAACGATGTTTACCTCTTTTTCTTACACTTTAAAATGTTAAAATAACATTTGCTCCTTTTCCATAAGTGATGTGACTTAAGCATTAATGGTGATGTTAAAGATAGAAATGATTACTTTCTTAAATTTCGCATTTTAAAGAGAAGACTTTGTATTGATTTGATTTGCATTAAATGCATGGATGTATGTGTCATTAATTCCTTAAGTTAGCTTTATCTTCACTTTTCATTTGCTCCTTTTCTATGCATAAGCATAACATCTCATTAATGAGATGAGAAGTAAGGTAATGACGTTGTTTTATAAAAGCTTTAATTATTTTTAAATATGTCAAATCATACTTTTCACTTTTTATACATTTATTTAAACTTTTCAAAAGTAAACTTCTTTTGTCTTTTAGTGCTAAATGTAAAGTGTTTAAATAGTTTGTAAACTTATATTTATAAGTTAGAAAATATATCAAGTTGCAACAACTTGTCGACAACTTGTTTAGGTTAAAAACGGCGTTTTTGACGACAAATTTTATAGTCAAAATTTGACCTTTTTATTAAGCTATATATTGAAGTAAACCAAACTTTAAAATAAACTTTTTACTTCTTTAAATAAATTAAAACAATTTTCTTTATATTTTAAAATTATCTTTAATTAATATCAAAAATCTCTAATTTTACAGTATATGTAAAACTGACAAAATGCGACAAATTTTGGTTAATTTTTTAAATCGATTATTAACATACTTTTAAATATATAAATTTACCTTTATTATCTTTATTAGATGTTGTAAATAAGATTTACCTTTTTAAATAAATATTTAAATTCATTTATTTAAGCCTTTATTTATTATTAACAAAACTTAACTTTTGTCGATTTGTTCGAAAATACAAATTTATACTTTTTAATTTATTATCCATAAGAATAAATAATTTTTATTATATATAACATTTTATTTAAGATTTAAACTCTTTTTTAAATTAAAACAAATGAAAACTCTCATCTTTGAAGTAGCGAAATTACGGGTCGTTACATTATATAAATATTTCAAAATTTGCATAATTAGTTGTTGTGCCTCATGCATATGATGATGGTGATTTAAGTAATTGTATACATGTTTATATAGTTTCTGATATACAACCTATTAGTATACACATGTCATACAGGTCACAAATAACTTGTTATTTGTATATGATTGTACAAAACCTGGTTGATATGTACCTAAGTTCACATTGATTTTATGTTGACTTGGAGAAGAAAATTTTAATATGTATGTAAGATATATATTCGACCTGCGTATATGTTCATATAAGAAAATTTTGTCAGTTAGAACACTGACATTTATATAAGTATAAGTTATATGGGTTACACTCAGTATATAAATTTTGTTTGTACAAGATATATTTGCCACTGTTACATGTGTATATAAGTTATAGTATTCTAGTTTATGTTATTGTAGTATGGTTTTAAAAGTATGTTAAACAATATATTTTTTAAATAAAAGTATAACATGTAGGTGAGTTGTATAACCTATTATTTATATAATAAAGTAAATTGAAGAAATTTAAATATGAGTTGTTAGCGTAGTTCCAATTACTGTTGTATATAAATGTTATATGAAACTTATTTGCCTGTATACATGTAACGACTCAGAATTTCTGTCATTTGAAATTTGTATATTTAATTAATTTTAAATATTCACAAGTTAATTTTATAAGTCGAATAACTTATATTTGAAATATAGTGATTTAATTAGATAATTAAATTATTAATTTAATATTTGAAATTATGAAAATAATTGTAAATTGGATTTAATATGAATAAAAATGATTTATAAAGTTGAAATAATTTCTATGCGAATTTAAATGATGTTAGTAAACTTTTAAAATCGAATTAAAAGTTAATTTGTAGAAATTGAATATTTTAATATTTAATTGACGTGTAAAAATAGTCATTTTTCAAACTGTCTCGGATTTTGACGAAACCAGTTTCATTAGATCCATGATGTTATATTATTATAAGATTTTAAATTTTGTGTCAATCGGATTTATGGTTTGTCCGGGGCAAGCTAAAACGCGTAGAAATCTGCTTAAATGAATTTTAAATTTAAATAATTCGATTCGAAAACCTATCTTCCAAATATGATTGAATTGGCTTTCGATATATATTTCATTGTGTTTGGAATAGGGGTAAAACATTATAAATGCCAGGCGGCATGCTTCGTTTCGAGTTCGATTTTTTTTTGGGTGAATGGTGTTGATTTATTTCTATAAAAGAACTTCATAATTCATTATTTTCACCAAAACCCTAACCCTAGAAGCCCTAGTCGCCATTATATTTTCTATGGCCAGAATTGAACAATCTTTCTCCTCTAATATCTCCAAATCCGTCGACTTTTGCACGATACTTTCAACTGCAGAAAGTTCAAGCTCCTCGAGTACTACGAGATCAACGACTATGATCGACTATGGCGGCGGCGTTTGATCGTAATTGGCTCGAGAAGGATTTGTGTTTGGACATGATTTCCTAGGAAAAGGCACGATCGAGCTACACGTGCTCATAGCCGAGGGTAGTGTCGAGGTAGGGCTTCATCATGGCGAAGCCTGATCGGCGTTGAAGTAGACGTGGTGGCCGCGATAATTCATCAAACAACGGCGGCCGATGGGTTCTTTAACCCTCTAGGTTTTCACGCGATGGAAGATGAAAATCACTGCTAGATTTCATCAAGCAGTGACAAACGGTCATGATCGAAACTAGGTTAAAAATAAAAAGAATATATAGATTTTATTGTATTTAAATTCGTATAAACTTTGTAACGTCATAACTTTTTCATACGAGGTCCGTTTCGCACGAATTATGATTGGTCCATATTGACGAGCACTACATTATGGAGCTGGATTGGGATTTATTTGAGCTAGTGAACATTATGGTTAAAATTAAATGCTAATCGGAATAAATCGCTAATGCGATGACTACAATCAATGTGAGTACAACTCACTCTCTCTGACTCACTGATATTTTTATATAAGTGAGAATAAATATTACTTATGATGATCGATGATTGTTTGTATGATATATGATATATTGATTGGTATTTGGATATATTCCTACCTAGTGGAGAAGATGACCCTATACGTTCCCGTGTATAAGCGGATGACCCTTTGTACGTGCGTCTGCCTTGAAGCAGACATTGTACACATATTCTAATATGTATATTTATTGCAGGTGACAGGTTGCAGGGATCCAACTGGATTCCTCACCAATATTGATTTATTTACATATATTGTTAAATATTCTGTTATCATATGATATATGATGTTTTGATGCTGTGATTGATGTATTTGGTGCTGTTGCAGCATTGGGCCATATTTTGAAAATTTAAAAATGTTAAAATGATGATTTCCAAATTTAAAAGAATTTTGAAAGTGATGTTGAAAATATACGTTTTATTGAATTTTAAATTGTTAAGGAATTGATTTATTTTAAACAAATAAATGTTATAATTTTTATGTTATAAAAATTATGATTTCTGGTAAATATAGTAAATTATTATTTTTGAAATATGAAGTTAATTGTTTTGTGAAATAGTATAAATGGATATTTTTGAATTATTATAAATGGTTTATATATAAGATTTATAAAAATGGATATTTTATAAATCAAAATGATGGGATTATAAAGGAATTTTGTAAGAGTTAAAATGAGGTTATAAATGGATTGTATAAGTAAATATGATTTATAGATTTATAACTGAAGCAGTTATAAAAAGAATGAATCTGGAAATAAATAGTTTATAAGTAATTAACTTATAATTGGATTTTAGCATGTAAATGAGTATATATAGAATTGGTTAATAGAAAGGATTTTAGAAATGGAAGTTTTTATTAAATATAAACGTGATTTATAAACATTGTTTTATAAATTCGAAATCAATTGAATTGGATAAGTTAAATGTAGAAGTTTATTAAAGGAGATACATCCACGATTTTGGACATTGGATAATCCTTTAATGAATACATAGGAGTATTGAATTTGGTTAGACATTTTATTCACGATTTTGGACAGTGAATAATCTTTGAATAAAATAAATGTTTTGGAAAGTGATATTTTAAAATGGAGTTAAATGGTTTAAAGATATTTTAAAAATGTGTTAAATATCGAATACATATATTTCAACATTCATTATTGAAATAGACGTTTTCAAGAAGTAAGGAAATGATGGACCATAACACTGTTGTTATAGTAGATGATTTCCGAAAGGAAATATTTTGTATAGTATTGGGATTTATACATCTATCTTATTTTTGAATCTCTATACTATTGATTTTGGGTTGTCGTAACGATGTTTTACGCAACATTCGTTTTGACCCAAATAAATGTGTTTAATAAGAATGCTTTCCTTAAAGAATAAAATATATACTTAATTGTGATTTAAGTATATGCAATATTTTCTAAGTGTTGAAAATAAATTGATTTGTGAATTACTTATTATTAAATAAGAATATGGAAATGTTTTCCAATGTAGAAATATTGAAATGGTTTTGAGATTATATCTTTTTAAAAGATAATTTGAAGTGAATATTTGGCAAATGATTTAATTAATAAAAGATTAATTAAAAGGGCCTAGTGGTTATTATAGTGTTGAATATTTGTTTGTTGCTTTGATAGTTAAATAACCGACTATCAAAATTGGTCAAATTTTAGTTCCTCGACTTGATGTGGGAACTATTTAGTCGTACACTTAGTACATAGCCTTCTGTATAGGCTTGATTATCGTTTGTGTTGAGGATGTTGATTCGTATAGTGCAGAGTATTACTCCAATCTATCGAGCTTCCTTCTTGGCCGGAAGGATAGCAAGTTGAAAGTTGGAGACGTAATAAGTCTATGAGAATTAGTTTCTGTGTGAGGTTGAGAAAGGCTTTTGCGTTGTTGGTGTAAAGAGACTGGGATCAGATTTATCTGAAAACCACTTTGGACCAACGTATATGCGACGATTGTGCAGGTTGCTTGTGGTGATATTGATATTTCAGATTTTCATTGTGGGGGACTGCTTGTTGATCGTTTGGGGTTAAAATCCCAATATACATCTAGTAGCAGTGGTCTCTTCATTATGAAATATCCAATGCAAGGACTATTCGCTACTAATCCTAGGGATTTCCCGCCAGGATGTGGTAGGAAAGTATCTTCGGTTTGTCCTATTCCTGGAAAACTTGTATGGATGTTTGTCTGACATTGCATTTCTAAAGATTACGTGCATTTGCTTTTACAAATGTACATCAGTGGTGGCGGAGAAGGCAACTTCTCTTAGCTTAACACCCTCCTTGAGACGTATGAGCTTAAGGGTTGTATTTTTGTGAAAGACAATTAGTAGTCAACGGAAATGGCCGTGTGGCATTCAAAGTGATGTGATTGTGATTTGTGAAAGCTAATCATTACCTCTAGCCTCATCAACCGAAAATGACCAAAACAGGGTTAGATGCAGCATGGCTAAGTGGGTCGCTCCTATTAGGATATGATCATCCTCTTCTAGATATATCTTTGCATGCTATGATGTCATGTATCTGATTATTGTAGTTTGTATGCTTAGAGGGCCCTCGGTAAAGGTCGGTAATGACCGGAGGATGACATATTCGATACCATCTAGTTATAGAGGTGGGCTGGTCTTGTGTTGGTAGAGGGCAGATGTTCTGCGCCTCGGGACATCCATCTAGAGGTGTACCCCTTGGGAAGGTGGTCCCTTCACCCGGTCATTTGTATGGAAATTCAAACCCCACTACGTGTTTTCCATTTTGATTGTATTACCCAATTGGGCTATATGCTGGAATTTAATCAATGTAACAATTTCGGCTATGATTAATATTATTTGTATATTGTGACGCTACTATAATATAAGAGCATTTGATATGATATGTTTTAGTTATCGTAAGGTAAAAACATGTCCGTGTTCATGTGTGGACTTATCTTACGAGATACTTTTGTTTTGATAAATGAAAAGTTTTGGTAATTTAATAAATTCAGTTGAGTGTGTTTCTCACGCTGGTTTACCAGACTGATCCGGGCGTTCTTCCCTATCAATGCTCGGGTCAGACCGAGTATATTTATAGGTCTAGATTTGATGTTTTTGAAGCTTCAGCAGGAGAGTTGGAGATCTTCATTTCGTATACTCGTATCTGTTTTGATTATTGAGTATCCGCTGCATTGCTTAGTTGTTTTAAATTATCGGCATTTGTGAGGATAGGTTATTATTACTGTTCAGGCTGAAAATTATTATTTGATTGTTGAACTCTGATTTATGTATGTATATATGTAGTTTCTATTTTGTAAAGATCGTTGATGTAATATTATATATTTTCCGCTGCGATGTTAGATTCTGTATTGTTCTGTTTGGTTCTATCTTCTCTCTTTCTTCTCTTCTCTTATTCTCTCTTCTTTTCTTTCTCTTAACTTTCTGTCAGTCTGTGCTTTTTGGGTCGAACATGTGTGGATTATTGTCGATTCAAAGGGTACGGATTTTCAGGTCGTCACATTTGGTATCAGAGCTTAGATTTTGTATATTCCTAAGCTTTGATTTGTACTCAGTACAGATAGGGACAGTAGCACCCTAGATTGAGTTTGAGTATATTATCTATATGAGCGTGTATTTATTAGTGAATATAAAGCGTTTTATATTGTGTTTGCTTATCCGTTGAGCTGTTTGTGAATTCTGCTTGGTATGTGGGACACCATATTATCGGAAGGGATTTCCAAACACTTAAATGAGGCAAGTCGACATAGTATTATTTTAAATTGGGTAAATGAAATAATTTTACCTAGATTATATTTTATGTATGAATAATTTTTAGAAATTATTAAAGTGTATATAAATTAATTGTTTGGTTGTTTGAAAATGTAAATATATAAAAGTTAATAAAGATGTTTGAATAATCTAAATAAAAGTTCAATTGTAAAAGAATAAATTGTATAGGCAAATGAATTATTTAATATGGAATTATAATTAATATGATTTATAATTGTGAAATAATCTTATATACAAGAAATTAAACAACCTGAGTATATTTATAAATATTAGTTGCAAATAAAAATGGAATTAGACTAATTATTTGAAAATTTGAACCCCGTTGATTTTGGAAGTTGTTTTTCAAAATTAAAGAGATTATACTGTTATAAATTTAAATAAGATAAAAGAATTTGGAATGATCTTATATAAGTAAAGTGAAATTGTGAAATTATATAAGTAAAAAGATTTATAAATGTGATCTACAAATAAAATGAATTTTTAAAAGAATATAAAGCACTGAATTCACTACTGTTACTGGGAAATAATAAGGGTGATGACTGCAGCATCATCAGTATCATTTTTGAGTTTCTGTGTGATTGATTTGCTACCAAAGTAAATTGAAATTGAATTTTTGTTTGGATAAACAAATTTGATTTAAAATCCAAGTTAAAATTGATAAATATAAGTGAAATGAGTTGTGGATTTATAATATGAACTATAAATTTTAACTTTGGTAAAGTTGAAATAAATGTGAGCTAGCATAATAATTATATGATTTGAAATTTAACTAAAGGAAAGTTATATAAATTGAATTGGATTTGAACCAAATTTGATATGTTATCGGAGTAAAAATTAAACTTAAGTGGTAAGTGATTATGTAATATGAATTTGGAATTATAAATAAATAAGTTGTATAACTTATAAAGTGAGAAAATGTAAGTAAAACCAAATATTAAAATGGTTAAACAATTTTGTTACGTAAAACAAAATCGGAATTTGAATAGTGATATAAAATTTGACTTAAGTAAAAGTTAAATAAAATAGAATTTGAATTAAATTAGTAGTGAACTTAAGTTGTATAGTAAATGTAATGAAGTTGAAATGAAACATAACTTAAGTGATGTTGAATCAAGTTGATTTTGGGTATCAAAGTAAATTAATTGAATGTGAAATTGAGTTATATAAAGAAATTTAACTTTAGTGGTAAAATGAATTAGCATTAGAAATGTTGTTGCTAAGAATTGGATAAAACTTAAGTTAAGAAGTTGTGAATTAATAATAATAGTGGAAGTGTTGTATAAAAATGTGATTATAGTGAATACTAGAATTCAATCCAAATTGAATATTAAACCAATTGAAATTTAAAGTGTTAAACCAAATTGAATATGTGTAAAGTGAATTAATTTGGTTATGTTGGTTATACATTGGTTATTAGATAAATGTTATTTGATTGAATAGAAATTCATATGGAATTGAATTAATAAAATTGAAAGCTAAATAATTGAATTCAAATGGGAAGTTAAGTGAATTTAAATAGAATTGATTTGATTTGGAAGTGAACAAATTGGAATATGAATTAGTGCATGTAAACTAATTGAATATGAATGAATGAATGTTAGTATATCCAATGTTAATGAATCAATTGTGATTAAATTGAAAATCAATTCAGTAAATATTAATGAGAAGTGAAAGTATATTGATTTGGATATGGATTAATTAGATGATAGTTGTTTGATGGTTGGATTTGTTGTGGTGATTGCATTTGCTATATTGGCATATGTAGTTGTTGTATTGGTATATGCTGTATTTTGATATTACTTTCTACATACATGTTTCTCATTTTTTTGTTGAGTATTTAGTAGGTGCGTATGGCATATGCTTCGCATTTGGAGCTTGCTTTCGTGCTATATTAGCCGTATATGCTCGCTAATAATATATAAGGTACATATCTCGGATTACATATCGTACTTTTACACTTTTTTCCCTTCGGGATGCCTCATCCTCAATGATGAGATATATATTTGTGATATATATATATATATATATATGTTTGTGATCCTACTACATTTGAACCGCGCAAAGGAGACGCTGGCAAATTTTTTTGAAAATGGAAGGCGTTAAAATTTTTTCGGGAAAATTGGAAAAATTTGTGAAAACTAAAATTTTGGTTTTGAATTGATAGTTAAACGATATAGTGAGTTTTGAAAAGATAACTATATATGGATTTGAAAACTTAGTAAAGTTGTACAAGATGTTTAACCAAATGATTTTGGGAAAGTTAAACATTTAATTGATTTTGGTAAATCTAAATTGAACGATTTGTTTTGAAAAGTTAATGGATTTTGTGACCTTTTCTTACTTGGTAATTTCGATGACGAAATTCTTTTAAGTAGGGGAGAATGTAACGACCTAGAATTTCTATCATTTGAAATTCGTATATTTAATTGATTTTAAATATTCACAAGTTAATTTTATAAGTCGAATAACTTATATTTGAAATATAGTGATTTAGTTGGATGATTAAATTATTAATTTAATATTTGAAATTGTGAAAATAATTGTAAATTGGATTTAATATGAATAAAAATGATTTATAAAGTTGAAATAAATTCTAGTTGAATTTAAATGATGTTAGTAAACTTTTAAAATCGAATTAAAAGTTAATTTGTAGAAATTGAATATTTTAATATTTAATTGACGTGTAAAAATAGTCATTTTCAAACAGTATAGGATTTCGACGAAACTAGTTTCATTGAATCCGTAATGTTACATTATTGTAAGATTTTAAATTACGTGTCAATCGGATTTACAGTTTGTCCGAGGCAAGCTAAAACGCGTAGAAATCGGTTTAAGTGAATTTTAAATTTAAATAATTCAATTCGAAAACCTATCGTCCAAATATGATCGAATGGCTTCCGATATATATTCCATTGTGTTCGAAATAGGGGTAAAATATTATAAATACCAGGCGGCACGCGTCGTTTCAAGTTTGAAAAATTTTCGGGTGAATAGTGTCGAATTTTTTTCTATAAAGGACTTCATAATTCATTATTTTCACCAAAACCCTAACACTAGAAGCCCTAGCCGCCATTACATTTTCTAATAATGGCCAGAATTGTAAGATCTTTCTCCTCTAATATCTCCAAATCCGTCGACTTTTGCGCGAAACTTTGAACTGCAAAAAAGTCAAGCTCCTCGCGTACTACGAGATCAACGGTATGATCGACTATGGTGGCGGGTTTGATCGTAGTTGGTTCGAGAAGGCTTCGCGTTTGGACATGATTTCCTAGGAAATGGCACGACCGAGCTGCATGTGCTCATAGCCGAGGGGAGTGTCGAGGTAGGGCTTCATCGTGGCGAAGCCTGATCGGCGTTAAAGTGGACGTGGTGGCCGCGATAATTCACCAAACAACGGCGGCCGATGGGTTCTTTAACCCTGTAGGTTTTCACACGATGGAAGATAAAAATCACGGCTAGATTTCATCAAGCAGCGACGAACGATCATGATCGAAACTAGGTTAAAAAAATAAATAAATAAATGTATAGATTTTATTATATTTAAATTCGTATAAACTTTGTAGTGTCATAACTTTTTCATACGAGGTGCGTTTCGCACGAAACGAATTGCGATGGGTCCGTATTGACAAGCACTACATTATGGAGCTGGATTGGGATTTATTTGAGTAGTGAAAATTTTGGTTAAAATTAAATGCTTGTTTAATTTTAATCGGAATAAATCGCTAACGCGACGACTACAAGCAATGTGAGTACAACTCATTCTTTCTGACTCACTGATATTTTTATATAAGTGTATTTATGATGATTGTTTGGAAGATATATGATATATTGATTGGTATTTGGATATATTCCTACCTAGTGGAGGAGATGACCCTATACGTTCCCGTGTATGAGCGGATGACCCTTTGTACGCGCGTCTGCCTCGAAGCGAACATTGTACACATATTCTAATATGTATATTTGTTGCAGGTGATAGGTTGGAGGGATCCAACTGGATTCCGCAACGGTATTGATTTATTTACACATATTGTTATATATTCTATTATCATATGATATATGATGTTTTGGATGCCGTGATTGATGTATTTGGTGTTGTTGCGGCATTGGGCCATTCTTGGAAATTTAAAAATGTTAAAGTGATGATTTCCAAATTTAAAAGGATTTTGAAAGTGATGTTGAAAATATACGTTTTATTGAATTTTAAATTGTTAAGGAATTGATTTATTTTAAATAAATGTTATAATTCTTATGTTATAAAAATTATGATTTCTGTGAAATATAGTAAATAATGATTTTTGAAATATGAAGTTAATTTTTTTGTGAAATAGTATAAATGGATATTTTTGAATTATCATAAGTGGTTTACATATAAGATTTATAAAAATGGATATTTTATAAATCAAAATGATGGGATTATAAAGGAATTTTGTAAGAGTTAAAATGAGGTTATAAATGGATTGTATATGTAAATATGATTTATAGATTTATAACTGAAGCAGTTATAAAAATAATGATTTTGGAAATAAATAATTTATAAGTAATTAACTTATAATTGGATTTTAGCATGTAAATGAGCTATATATATAATTGGTTAATAAAAAGGATTTTAGAAATGAAAGTTTTTATTAAATATAAACGTAATTTATAAACATTGTTTTATAAATCCGAAATCAATTGAATTGGATAAGTTAAATATAGAAGTTTATTAAAGGAGATATATCCACGATTTTGGACAGTGGATAATCCTTTAATGAATATATAGAAGTATTGAATTTGGTTAGACATTTTATTCACAATTTTGGACAGTGAATAATCTTTGAATAAAATAAATGTTTTGGAAAGTGATATTTTAAAATGGAGTTAAATGGTTTAAAGATACTTTAAAAATGTGTTAAATATCTAATACATAGATTTCAACATTCATTGTTGAAATAGACGTTTTCGAGAAGTAAGAAAATGATGGACTATAATACTGTTGTTATAGTAGATGATTTTCGAAAGGAAATGTTTTGTATAGTATTGGGATTTATATATCTATCTTATTTTTGAATCTCTATACTATTGATTTTGGCTTGTCGTAATGATGTTTTACGCAACATTCGTTTTGACCCAAATAAATGTGTTTAATAAGAATGTTTTCCTTAAAGAATAAAATATATACTTAATCGTGATTTAGGTATATGCAATATTTTCTAAGTGTTAAAAATAAATTGATTTGTGAATTACTTATTATTAAATAAGTATATGGAAATGTTTTCCAATGTTGAAATATTGAAATGGTTTTGAGATTATATCTTTTTAATAGATAATTTAATGTGAATATTTGGCAAATGATTTAATTAATAAAAGATTAATTAAAAGGGCCTAGTGGTTGTTATAGTGCTGAATATTTGTTTGTTTCTTTGATAGTTAAATAACCGACTATCAAACTTGGCCAAATTTTAATTCTTCGACTTGATGTGGGAACTATTTAGTCGTACGCTTAGTACGTAGCCTTCTGTGTAGGCTTGATTATCATTTGTGTTGAGGATGTTGATTCGTATAGTGCGTAGTATTACTCTAATCTATCGAGCTTCCTTCTAAGCCCAAAGGATAGCAAGTTGAAAGTTGAAGATGTGATAAGTCTATGAGATTTAGTTTCTGTGTGAGGTTGAGAAACGCTTTTGCATTGTTGGTGCGAAGAGACCGGCATCAGATTTATCTAAAAACCACTTCGGACCAACGTATATGGAACGATTATGCAGGTTCCTTGTGATGATATTGATATTTCAGATTTTCATGGTGGGGGACTGCTTGTTGATCGTTTGGGGTTAAAATCCCAATATACATCCAGTAGCAGTGGTCTCTTCATTCTGAAATACCCAATGTAAGGACTATTCACTACTAATCCTAGGGATTATCCGACAGGATGTGGTAGGAAAGTACCTTTGGTTTGTCCTGTTCCTCGACAACTTGTATGGATGTTTGTCTAACATTGCATTTCTAAAGATTACGTACATTAGCTTTTACAAATGTACATCGGTGGTGGCGGAGAAGGCAACTTCTCTTAGCTTAACACCCTCCTTGAGACGTATGAGCTTAAGGGTTGTATTTTTGTGAAAGGCAATTAGTAGTCAACGGAAATGACCATGTGGCATTCAAAGTGATGTGATTGTGATTTGTGAAAGCTAATCTTTACCTCTAGCCTCATCAAACGGAAATGACCAAAACAGGGTTAGATGCAGCAGGGTTAAGTGGGTCGCTCCCATTAGGATATGATCATTCTCTTTTAGATATATCTTTGCACGCTATGACGTCGTGTATCTGATTATTGTGGTTTGTATGCTTAGAAGGCCCTCGGTAAAGGTCGGTAACGAACGGAGGATGACATATTCGGTACCATCTAGTTATAAAGATGGTCCAGTCTTGTGTTGGTAGAGGGCAGATGTTCTGTGCCTCGGGACATCCATCTAGAGGTGTACCCCTTCGGAAGGTAGTCCCTTCACCTTGTCATTTGTATGGAAATCCAAACCCCACTACGTGTTTGCCATTTTGATTGTATTACCCAATTGGGCTATATGCTGGAACTTAATCAATGTAACAATTTCGGCTATGATTAATATTATTTTTATATAGTAGACACTACTATAATATAAGAGCATTTGATATGATATGTTTTAGTTATCGTAAGGTAAAAACATGTCCGCGTTTATGTGTGGACTTGTCTTGTGAGATACTTTTGTTTTGATAAAGAAAAAGTTTTGGTAATTTAATAAATTCAGTTGAGTGTGTTTCTCACGCTGGTTTACTAGACTAATCCGGGCGTTCTTCCCTTTCAATGCTCGGGTTAGATCGAGTATATTTACAGGTCTAGATTTGATGCTTTTGGAGCTTCAGCAAGAGAGCTGGAGATCTTCATTTCGTATACTCGTATCTGTTTTGATTATGGAGTATCCGCTGCATTGCTTAGTTATTTTAAATTATCGACATTTGTGAGGACAGATTATTATAACGGTTCGGGCTGATAATTATTGTTTGATTGTTGAACTCTGATTTATGTATGTATATATACAGTTTCAATTTTGTAAAGATCATTGATATGATATTATATGTTTTCCACTGCGATGGGAGATTCTATATTGTTCTGTTTCGTTTTATCTTCTCTCTTTCTTCTCTTCTCTTCTTCTCTCTTTTTTTCTTTCTCTTGACTTTCTGTCAGTCTGTACTTTTTGGATCAGACATGTGTAGATTATTGTCGACTCAAAGGGTACGGATTTTTGGGTCTTCACAATACATATTAGTTCTATAAGTTATATCTGCATACCTGAGTTTGGTTTTTTCGAGTATATGATGGCAGTGTTGGTTTTTGGTGTATATATATACATATATACATATATATATATATATATATATATATATATATAGTATGACTGTTGACATTGACTTTATGATATAATTTTGAAATTTTAATATATATATATATATATATATATATTATTTAATATGTGTTTAAATTTAGAATATAGTTTTATAAATATAGGTACATATAGTTATATACAAATTTACTTATGCCAATTATCTTCATCGATTCAGATTCCGATTTATTTCATCGATCCTATCAACCAACCTTGTTGTCCAATTCGTACAAATCTTACCGGCTTTGGAATTCATGCTTGGATTCGTAACTCATCTCATTCTCGTGCTTCTCTCTAACCTCGAATGGTGAGCATCACTCACGATTAACGTTCTTATATTTTTTAAATTTGATTTCAATTGAAACGACAATTGAAATATGCCGCTGTTAGTTATTTACATTGTTATATATATGTTGTTATCTATATCGGTTCACCTATGACATTTGACACCATTATCTGTTATTTATTGATGATATATGCCTGTTATATAATTTCATTTCTGTTATCACACAGCAAGTTCCCTGTAAGTATAAAATTCACTATGGGTTGAAATGATACATATCCGAACAGACTTTAGAATAGGAGAAAATCATTATGGGTTGAAATGATAGACTCAAGGGATTTTCATTGAATTGAATTTAGGATTGCGGGTTGAAATGATATATACCAATATATAAATTTAAATTGTGGATTGAAATGATAAATATCCATATCACTTGACCATAGGATAGAAAATTATATACAGACACCATTGATATATATATATATATATATATATATATTGAAAATGATTTCTATGGTTTTTGTAAAGAAATATATGGTTTTATATAAATATTGATTTTTGATATTATATAAATGTTATTTTATATATATAGTTAAATTCTTGATTTTTAGCTTTGTATAAATTTGTTTTAATATAAAATAAGTTAATAATAAAGTTTGATTTTATTAAATATAATATGATTAAGAGTTTAAAATTATGTATTAATATGGAGTTTATAATGATTTTAATAATTTCAGGTTGGAAGGTAAATTTGAAATTGGTTTGAAACTAAATTTATTTAACAACTATACTCAAATAAATTTGATTTGAATTTTTTTTTAAATTTGAGATTTAAAGGATATGATTTTTATAACTTGATTTTTGTTTAAGGTGATTTAAATGAATATATCAAGTTTAAATAAATTGAAGCAATATTCAGTTATTTGAAGTTTGAATGTTTTATTTAAATGATATTGGATTTATTAAGTAAATATTTCAAAACTAAATAATAGTAAATTGAATTTGATATATATGGGATTATAAAAAAAATTGTTTTGAAATTATGGAATATTTAAAGCTTTGAAATATATGGAATTTGAAATGGTATTTGAGGTTCAAATCTGTATTTGAAATTGATATAAATTGAAATGGATTATTGAAACTGAATTAAGTTGAAATTTATGAATTGAGATTTGATTTAAATCGTATTTTTAGATTCAAGTTGATTTGAATCAATTTGGGAAGTTTGAGAAAAATATATTTTTTATAAAGTAAACTTAAATTTAAAACTATTTATATTATACACACACACACACACACACACACACTATTTTAGTATCTAAATTGTTTAAGTGGTGGAAGTTATGTTTTCAAAGTTATGAATTTCAAAGTATTACGTATTGAAAGTGTTATAATTTCAAGTGTATGGTTTCAAAACGTTGTAACTTTGAAAGTGCTATGATTATTGAAATGATACCGTATGTGGTTTTGAAATGGAAATGATATCGTGTTTGATTTTGGAATGACAATGATATTTCGATTTGAAGTATAAACTATTTTGAAATGACCACGGTTATAACGGTTGGTTGTTAAAGCGACCGGGATCGGAAGTTGTCATACTCTCTGCCAACTCCGAAAACCACTTTAATAACCATGTACGCGGTGGAGATTCCAAAATGAAGTAGGATGGTGGCGATGTTCTATTGAGGTATATACGTGGACCCGACTCCCATGATTTGGCATAAGGTGGCTAAAACAGGAGCAATTGAAGCGCTAATGAGGTAGCTCCTCTGATCGGACACACTCATTCGATACCATTCTATTACTTTGTAATTGATTGGGTGCACCTTTGATTTTGAGAGTGTGGCTCGAGGTGGGCATTAATGGCTGCTATGCGTTACCACCGGCCTGGAAGTGCAATTGGTATATCTACCCTGGCATTTCCTACTTGTGCCATGTCACCTACCCTAGTGCACCTTGTACGATTTTGTTTTGTACCATACCTAGGGAGTTCCCTATGACGACACCCAGTACAGGTGGAATTACGGTACTGTACAGGCTATGAGAATATATAAAATGTGTTAAAGGGGATATGGCAACGCCTTAATGCTATTTTTAAATATATTATACTTTACTTTAGACATTATTATAATAGCGTATATTACTACTAGTAGATAGTTTAACGGATCCTTAGAGGATAGTTATCCCAACATCCTTTGAGTTACTTGTATTTCAGTTGTTATTTCACTTGAGTTGGATTTATTGATATAAGAATGTTAATCCTGACTCGAGTGTTTTGTTTTACGCTCGAGTCAGACTGAGTGATATAGCTTTTGAGACTCACCTTTGGAGTTGGAGTTTCGCTTGGAAATCCAGCTATCTATCCAGCTTTTAGATATTCAGTTGATTCCAATGATGTATTCAGACCTTGTATTTGACTATTGTATTCGAGACTTCTGTTGTATCTTGTTTAACTCAGTTATATATATAGTAGCTTCATGAACTACAATTCATTTTGTTTCCGCTGCATTATTGTTATATTACTCCGTGTCTGTGATTCTGTGATTATTTTATTTACCATATATGCTGAGTTTTGCCAAATATAAATTAACAACTTGATATTTCGAGCAATTTAATTCCGGCATGTTTGGATGCGAATGGCTGAAAATATCTGGTCGTTACATTTGGTATCAGAGCTTTGTTTTTTGGCAAAACTTAGCATATGGAGTGAAATTTAATTGCAGAATCACATTCTTTCGAGCTTGAATTCCTTTCCCTTCGATTCGGTTTCCTTTGAATTTTGGAACGATCCCCTCGGTTCTAAAATCCTTTCTTGTCACCTTCTATTCATGTTTTCTAATTCTGGAGTATCATATAGCTCCACTGAATGATTTGTAAAGGGGTGAAACTCCTTTACAATAAGCATTGATTTACCGGAGATTTCTGGTTTACGATGCTATCTATCTCCTGCTATACCTGAATTCTATCTCTTGCGATCGAATGTTGATTTGCCTCGGAATTCTGCACCGATCTTATTTTTGAAGTCATGGTTGACCCGGTTAAGGTTGCCCGCGATTAATATCAATATATCCATCACTCTATTTTGTTATTTAATTATCTTATCTTTGTTTCAAACCTATCTTCGAGTCAAAATTCTCTTTGATTTGAGTCCATCAAATTTGAATCTCTATCCTTACTTTGAAATCCATTCTTGTATCGTCAAGCGAGGAAGTGTATTTGAAAATTAATATTAAAATGTTTTATATATTGTGTTGTTTGAGTTGTTGATGTTGATTGGGTTTTCGATTGCTTCGTCTGATCAACGCTATGGATAGGATTTCCAAAACACTTGAATAGAGCAAACTGACACAATATTGTTTTCAAATTTAGTAAATAAAATAAATTTTGTGTGATTATATTATATATAAGTATATATTTTTCTGAAATTAAATTGTTAATGAATTTGTTGTCAAAAATGATAATATTTGATTTTTATTTATTGTTGGCTATTGCATAACATGAATAAATGAATTATAAGCATGGTTTATAAATTGATTTTGAAATTGAAATGGGTTTAAATTGATAATTTGAGAATTTAATTTCCGATGATTTCAAACTATGGTTTTAAAGTTCTAAAATGTATATTGTTTAAAGTATTTTCGAATAGAAACCATTTTTAAAGAATTTAAAGGCTTAAATCAGTGCTCTCCTATTTTGTCGCTGGAAAATAATTTCAGTAAAGACCGCAGCATCATCGACATTCATTTTCGAGTTTCAAAGTGGAGAGACCATTTGGTAGCTTTGCTACGCTTTTGTTTGGAATGAAATTAATTGGAATTTCTTAAAGTATGATTTGAATTATAATATATATATTGGTGTATGATTATAAATTTGATTCGATATATGTTGTGTGTGTGTGCGTGCGTGTGTGTGTGTATATATATATATCTAAATTGTTTGAAGTTAATCAGAAATGTAATTCTTAAATTTATGTTAAAGGTGATTTTAATCATAAAATAAAGCCAAATTTTCAATAAATATTAAACTTTGAAATAATTGAATAAGGAAAATTTTACTTGTATACTACGCAATTACATTCCAATATAACTAACCTAAATCATTCAGAAGTTGAACATGTAAATGGATAATATACAATATAAAATGTTTTTTGTAAATAAAATTTGAGTGGTTATAATAAATGTTATACGCTTAAATTTTAATTATAAAAAGGTTAATAGAGATAAATAGGATAATAAGTTGATTGAATAGTAAACGAGACAAATTAATTAAAATTTTGTTTGGAAGAAATCTTTTGTATCAAATATTAATCAATTGAAATAAAATGAAATTAATGAATTATCTTGAATTTAAAATCAATTGTTGGATATAAATTGGAATTTATATAGTTTTAAATTAATTTATTGTATTTGGTATTTCAATCTATCTTCTTTTCTGGTTGTTTCTATTCTCTTACCTCCTTCCTTTTCGGGGACGAAAAGTTTTGAGTGGGGGAGAGTGTACGACCTGTAAATTCTAATAATTGTTATAACGTATTTAATTGAATTTTTGAGAAATTTTAAATAATAATATTTTGAAATAAAAATTTGATATTGGAAAAACATCTATTTAAACATAGCAAATGGAAAATTATCAATTAATTATATGAATATTTATTTTGTTGTGTAATTTTATCTCAAGTTAAATCAGTTAATAACAGTCGAATTTAAAAGTGTTCTGAAACCTAGATATGTCAACATGAGAAAAATTATTTGGAACACTCTGAATAAGACTGCGTAATTCGTTTTAAAAATTTCGAACATTTCTAGCTCCGTTTGGATTTTTGCATATCAGTGTCCATATCTACTTTGATAAGATGGTCATACCACAGATATCTGTATACCATTTTGATCGTCTCGTTGTGCTTATCCCTGCAGTATATTTATTTCTATATTTTGATAACCGGTGCACAGCGGAATCAGTGAAACAGATAACCGTATCAGAACTGTTTGTGCTTTTGACCTTCCATGTCCATTCAAACTTTCAAACAGCTAATTGAAGCAACCACTATCATTTGTTATTCATTTGCTATTTGTAGAATAAATGGCCAGCTATTGCAAATTCCATCATTCTAATTTATTATTCTCTGGTCTGTTTCTCTGCCTCTTTGTCTCACGTGTTCACACAATTGAAATAATACACACACACACACAAATTTTATAATAGAGGAAAATTGCATTGTATTCCCCCTCTTTCTTTTCATTTTCTTTCTTCCCGATCCAACCATTTTCTCTCTCATTTTTCCCGAGCTATGCTCGCATGCCTTCTCCTTTACTTCAGTCGCCGTGAGCAGCTCCACCCCCTCTAGCCGAAGCCTGCAACACTGCAATAGTCGCACGCAAGTCCTGTTCCGCCTTGCTTAGCCCGTGGAGCCACATCAACCTCCCTCTAACACGGTCAACATCACCCTACACGAGCTGTCCCCGCCTTCTTTTGTCTCACCGCCATCGTCAAAGCACCCCGCCTGTCGCGCGCAGCCTCCTCTTCCCCGCATGCTCTGCTCGGCCTCATCAACTTTTGCCCTTCCCCTTCAACGTCTCTTCGCCGCCACTGACCAAGCTCCCACCTCAGTACGGCTTCCATCTTCCTCATCTTTGAATTGCTGAGGGTAAAGTGTTATAGTATTTTAAAATATGATTTATAGTGTATATATATATATATATGATTTAAAGTATAATTTCATCGGTTAGTTAGGTATATAAAAGCTAATCTATCTCCTAGTTTATCTGTCAGTTATGAACATATACATATAGCTTTATCTGTTGGCATATATGTAAAGTAAGAAGTGATATATTATAGGTGTATATACACATTGTTTTGCCTGTAGTATTGTTGTATGTGTAATTGTATATGTGTTAGTATACATACGTTTTGACTTGAAGAAATGATTTGCGTATAATATTAAAAATATAATTTTGGTTGTATAAATATTGATTTTAATTTTTATGATAGAAAGGTCCTATTTGATTTATTTTTTTGTATAGCGTTCATACATATATTTATAATAATACTGTTTTTAGTGTGTATATATATATGTTATGGCAGTACTGATTTTTAAAGTATGTTATATAAATGTTTTCAAAATTTGCATAATTAGCTGTTGTGCCACATGCGTATGATGATGGTGATTTAAGTAATTGTATACATGTTTATATAGTTGCTTATATACAATTTATTAGTATATACTTGTCATACATGTCACAAATAACTTGTTATTTGTATATGATTGTACAAAACCTGGTTGATATGTACCTAAGTTCATATTGATTTTATGTTGACTTGGAGAAGATTAATATGTATGTAAGATATACATTTGACCTATGTATATTTTCATATAAGAAAATTTTGTCATCTAGAACACTGATGTTTATATAAGTATAATTTATATGGGTTACAGCCAGTATATAAATTTTGTTTGTACAAGATATATCTGCTGTTGTTACATGTGTATATAAGTTATAGTATTCTAGTTTATGTTATTATAGCATGGTTTTAAAAGTATGTTAAACAATATTTTTTTTAAAAAAAAAGCATAACATGTAGGTGAGTTGTATAACCTATTATTTATATAATAAGTAAGTTGAAGAAATTTAAATATGAGTTGTTAGCGTAGTTCCAATAGCTGTTGTATATAAATGTTATATGAAACTTATTTTCCTATATACATATTAGTTCTATAAGTTATATCTACATACCTGAGTTTGGTTTTTTCGAGTATATGATGGCAATGTTGGTGTTTGGTGTATATATATAGTATGAATGTTGACATTGACTTTATGATATAATTTTGAAATTTTAATATATATACACTATTTAATATGTGTTTAAATTTAGAATATAGTTTTATAAATATAGTTATATATAAATTCACTTATACCAATTATCTTCATCGATTCAGATTCCAATTTATTTCGTCGATCCTATCACTGGCTTTTTCGTCCAATTTGTACAAAACTTACCTGCTTTGGAATTCGTGCTTGGATTCATAACTCATCTCATTCTCATGCTTCTCTCTAACCTCGAAAGGTGAGCATCACTCACGATTAACGTTCTTACTTTTTTGAAATTTGATTTCAATTGAAACAACAATTGAAATATGCTGCTGTTAGTTATTTACATTGCTATATATATGCTGTTATCTGTATCTGTTCACCTGTGACATCTAACACCATTATCTGTTATTTATTGATGATATATGCCTGTTATATTATTTCATATATGTTATCACTCTACAAGTTCCCTGTTAGTATAAAATTCACTATGGGTTAAAATGATACAAACCTAAACAGACTTTAGAATAGGAGAAAATCGTTATGGGTTGAAACGATTGACCCAAACGATTTTCATTGAATTGAATTTGGGATTGCAGGTTGAAATGATATATATCAGTATAAAAATTTAAATTGCGGATTGAAATGATAAATATCTGTATCACTTGAACATAGGATAGAAAATTATATACAGACACCGTTGGTGTGTGTGTATATATATATTGAAAATGATTTCTATGATTTTTGGAAAGAAATATATGGTTTTATATAAATATTGATTTTGGATATTATATAAATGTTATTTTATATATATAATTAAATTCTTGATTTTTAGCTATGTATAAATTTGTTTTAATACAAAATAAGTTAATAATAAAGTTTGATTTTATTAAATATAATATGATTAAGAATTTAAAATTATATATTAATATAGAGTTTATAATGATTTTAATAAATTAAGGTTGGAAGATAAATTTGAAATTGATTTGAAACTAAATTTATTTAAGAATTATACTCAAATAAGTTTGATTTGAAATTTTTTTAAAATTTGAGATTTAAAGGATATGATTTTTTATAACTTGATTTTTGTTTAAGGTGATTTAAATGAATATATCAAGTTTAAATAAATTGAAGCAATATTCAGTTATTTGAAGTTTGAAAATTTTATTTAAATGATATTGGATTTATTAAGTAAATATTTCAAAACTAAATAATAGTAAATTGAATTTGATATGTATGTGATTATAAAAAAAATTGTTTTGAAATTATAGAATATTTAAAGCTTTGAAATATATGGAATTTGAAATGGTATTTGAGGTTCAAATCTGTATTTGAAATTGATATAAATTGAGATGGATTATTGAAACTGAATTGAGTTGAAATTCAAGATTTGGATTTGATTTAAATTGAATTTTTGGATTCAAGTTGATTTGAATCAATTTGGGAAGTTTAAGGAAATTATATTTTTTTATAAAGTAAATTTGAATTTAAAACTATTTATATTATATATATATACTATTTTAATATCTAAATTGTTTAAGCGGTGGAAGTTATGTTTTCAAAGTTATGAATTTCAAAGTATTACGTTTTATAAGTGTTATAATTTCAAGTGTTTGGTTTCAAAATGTTACCACTTTGAAAGTGCTATGATTTTTGAAATGATATCGTATGTGGTTTTGAAATGGAAATCGTATGTGGTTTTGAAACGTTATAACTTTGCCTCCTCTTCCTTCCTTTTCTCTTTTTTCTTTTACTTTTTTTTTTCTTATTTTTTATTATTCTTATTTTCTTTACTCCCCTAACCTGGTCCAAACCGGCCCGTTACCCTCCTCCCATTTCTTTCTACCTTTCTTTTCTACCTTCTAGTTCTCTCCTTCCCCTTACCTTATGCATGTACATGTGCATCGCGGTGCATGCCCACGTGTACGCCCCACCCACGACCTCCACTTCAATGCCGAACACCTTCACATATCACCCACGTCCACTCTGCTACCTCCATCCCCCCAGGACCCCTGATCCCGCCCTCGTTCTCATTTCTGACTTCGAATCCAAAAGGCCACAAACCAACCACCACCAAAACACCTCACAATGGCCTCCTGTGACCCCTGGCATCGCCCAAACCCTGCCTGAAGCTTCGCCGAGACCACCACCATTCTTTCCCCCAGGAGCGCATGCTTAATCGCCCCTCTCGACATCACCACTTCCTCGGTACCAAACCCCAAACAAGGCAAAGAAAAACCCTACTTCTATCTCGTCTCCCCCCACGTCGCCAAATAAATCGAGCCACCATTTTCCCAAGTACGCCTTTCCCTCTCCCTCCTCCATGCCTAACAGCGATCCACCAAAACGAACCACTCGTCGGAATTTTCCCAAAAGCGCCTTTCCGTTCATCTCTTAATTTCTCGCTCTTCACAAGATTTAAATTCGCCAAACTACTTCTAAAATTCACGATTTCCATTGACGAATCAACTCGTATAACCCATTACTTATATTATAATAGATGAATTTACCCAAACCCGACCATCCACTGTTAAATATGATGTTCTCAGCCTCTACTTAATGAAATCGAGTGGATTAAATTTTAAAATAAACTTGATTCAAAAACAAAAACTTTTATTTTTGGAATCTTGTTTTAAAAATGAGAGGATTTCTAGTTGTAGATTTTTAAAGTGGGAAGCCTCCTAGTTTTCGAAGATAAAGCATGAACAGAGGAGGATTTGTGACATCCCGGAATTTTGACCCTATTATTATAATAAGTTTTTAATCAAATTTAAACAAAATATAATATTTTCATTTATAAATAAGATTTTGGACATTATTAGTTGTATATGTGTTATAAAGGAAATTTATAATTTCAAAATATAAAATAGACTCTTTTGACAATATTTAAAATTAAATCTGTTTTATTCAATTAAATTAAAAGTTATGTATTAATGACATTTAATATCAAAAATATGAATGTAGTTAATAATAATAATAAGTACAATAACACAATTCTATTCATATTAAATATAAATATCAATACATTAATGCAAATATAAGTTACAAATCAAATATTGGAAAGATTTAACTTTAAATAAAAATAAGATTAAGTAGTGTTTCTAACAACAATTTTTTTAAATTAAAATAAAATAAGCTTATAAATATTTAGCTTAAGTATAACATAAAAATATGAATATAAACATAAGTACAGGCATAAGAAAACCATAATACATAAGTCTACCAACATAAGTGTAAAACTTTGATATGAATATAAAATATAAACAGAAATGTTAACTATGTAAAGACAATATGAAGACCTGCAAGCAAACTTTATATGCATAAGAAAATAAATATTCACATCAAAATAAGACAAAACATCTTAGTTCAAAACATAAAATCTGCAAATATCTTTATACATATTGTAGTGTCAGCAAACATTAATGATATGTTAACATAAATGTAAATACAAACATTTAATTAGCACTACAAATTGTCATTTCAGGTTTTATAACAATCTTTCAGCCGAAATAGTTGATTCATCTAAGGTCTTAGTACATAAAAATAATAATAAAGCAAGATATTATTATATCCAGGTAAAGCTTGTTCCAGAAGACATCTTTGTTCAAAATTATATATATGTATATTCATCATCCTATTGATTCATATCCTTTAGTTCGGTCCATAACTTCAAAAAAACAAACCTGAGAAAAGCAAAGGAATATAAATAACAGCATATTTTAAAGCTTAATCAAAATTCAGGAAGCAAGAAAAGTTTTCAGGAATTCAACACTTCAAACTGCTGTCTTCTGTCATCATCAAATACTTTTCTGTTTCAACAGTATTTTGGTGAGTAAACTTATTTAAAATATAAATTTTAATAAGTAGTTCATGAAGAATGGATATGTTGATGTTTAAGTTCAAGAATGTTTTGCTATGTTCTGTCAGTGCTGCATATTATGTTCTTCCAGGTTTCAAATTTCTGTTGAGGCAAAGAAATCAGAGAATATATCATACTTTTATATAAAGTCATTTTCTTTAATTAGTAACTTAACTAAATAAGATTTGTTTAAGTTTAAGATTAAGGTTTGGGAAATGTTTTCTATGTAGCTGTGAAATGTAAAACACTGTAAACTAAAATTTATAGTAAAAATAAAACAAAGGTCAAAATTCGAATAACTCTAACTGTAAACTTGAACTTATAAATTGAAACAACATACTAAGTTATGATTTTTAAGACAGAAATTATAATTTTTAGTTAACTATTCCTAGAGCAATTCATTAGTAAACAGTAGATGTTTTTTCACGAATATCTGTTGATTCAATAATTTATTGTTGTTGTAATTTAACATGAAGCTTGTGTATTGATTCTGAAACACCAGAAAAATGTAAAAAAAATTTTCGAATGCATAGATTTTTGGGGATGATTGGAAGTAGGGTTTATGGGTTCTAAGTTTTTGGGTTCGGTTCGATGATGTTTGCGACGCCGTTGTTCAACCGAGTGCCATGAAACTTTGGGAAGTGTTAGAGTGGGTTGTCGGCAAGGTATGGCCGAAGCCACGCCGTCTCAGGTGATCGAGATAGTGAGGACGAGGTGATTTTGTCTAGCATGTTTGTATAGCTATGCGACTTTTCAAGCTTTTTTTTCGATTGAGTTCATATTGCTTCTATTTGAGTTTAGTTTTCGAGCGAGAGGTGATATTATGGTTTGTTGATGAAGTCAAGTGCTGTTGGAGCGGTAGCGAACCGCCGTGCATGTGCACGGCGGCGGGGAGGAGCTGGTTGGTGTCGACTCGAGTGAAACGCGAGTTAGTTTGCGTGTTGCTTCGGGTGTTTGCTCTAGATCGTGAGTGTGTTGCTTACCGTAGTTTAGAACTTAAAACTTAAAAAACAGAAACAGAAGAAGTAAGAACAGAGGAAGAAGAAAAGGAACGCAGGAGAGTGACGCGAGAAAAATACTGGGTAATCTCGAATCCGACCCGAGTTAGTGCGATGTTTACTTCGGGTTTTAAGATTCCAGGAATCTGCTAACTGTAATATTAAGTTAAAGGTATATAAGCTAAGTATTAATCAAGTTAATAATGTTTACAAATTGTTTTAAGCCAAGATGAACTATAAAGCTTTACTGATACGAAGATGAGTAATGAATTTAAAACAAAGTTAATTAAGAATATAATAAATTTTATAATTGTAATTTAATAAGTTGTATAAAATTTAATTAAATTTGTAATTAAAGATTTTAACGATCTTGTGTAAACCTACTTGTAATTAAGAATTTCATTAATCATTGAAAGTTAATAGTTTAACGAATCATAGTTAACCGATTAAATAACTAATTAATGATTAAACGATTAAGTTAATTAATAATTAATGATCAATTAAGCAATTAGTAATAATTAAATAAGTAAATGTTCTATAAAGGTAAACGCAGCCTCAAGCCTCATCAACCGGGAATGGCTAAAACAGGGGATGTGCAGCAAGGTTAGGTGGGTCATGCCCAAGCAGGACGAGGTATACCCCTGTCTAGATGTCCCTTTTATTCGGCTGTGTGGGCGGTTGGTCTGCAGCTAACTGCGGGGTTATCTTGTTCGGGACTGTTCAGTAAAGAATGGTTCCGGCCTTGTGTTGCAGGGGAGTTAAGGTAGCTCCTCGATACGGTGATATAGGCCACGTACTGTGACGGGCTGTACCCCAGTAGCCCCGCCATTGTATGGGATCCAATTTCCAATAAGAGTCGTACGTTTTGATTGTGCCCAACTATGTTGGAATGTGAGATGTAAGCATTTCAGCTATTTCTGTATTTTACTTGAAAACCCTAGACACTATTATAATATCACTGAATTTCCTATAAAATGTTTTGGTCAGCGTAAGGTAAAAACTTACCCGTATTTATGTGTGGGAAGTCTTACGTGATACCTTTATTTCAAATGATTTTCAAAGTTAAACAACTTTAACCCGTTTACTCATACCAGACCCATGTCTGACCCGGAGTTTATATTTTATTTTTCATAAACTCTTGGGTACTCAAATTTTTATGAGTATCCAAGTGATAGGTAATCGGAGTATAGAGTTTTCTGGAGGAGTTGGAGCAGAAGACCAGACGTATGTATCTATCTATATAGTTCCGCTGTGTTAGTTAGTTTATGATATTTGGGATGTATGTATGGACAGATATGTATATGACAGTCATGCTGTATGATATTGTATAACTCTGATGTATATATAACTATGTAATAGTTATGTTGATGTATTATATTTTGTTCCATTCCGCTGTGAGATTCTGATGTTGTTATTCTTTCTTTATATTCTTTTCTATTTCTATCCCTTTCTTTCTTATTGATGACACGTCTTTCTGGAGTTAGAAAGTCGGGACGTCACAACTGGTATCAGAGTGCTAGGTTGAGCGAGTACCTAGGCTCTGGAGTAATATTTATCTTGAGAGTGCGTATTTGTATTTTCATATAATTATATACCTATCTAAATTTGTTGAGTTACCTATTCAGGTGGCTAACATGAGTTCTGGAAGAAGAGGCAGAGTTAGGGCCAGTACTTCGATTGATAATGGCCGAAGTCAAATTGCTAGAGGGCTTGTAAATCCAGTACCGCCTCAAGTTAGTTTTTCAACCTTATGTAAAGATTTTATCGATTTGGGAGGCCAACCATTTAAAGGTTCAGAATCGATAATTGAAGTTCAAGCGTGGTTACGTTCTTGTGAGCGCATATTTAAGAGTATGAGATTGTCGGATGATCAGAAAAGGGAAATGACATCGTGGCAATTGCAGGGAGGCGCAGCAGCATGGTGGGATGCAACAATTGCAAATATTCCTGAGAAAGATATTTCATGAGAAAGATTTAAGGAGTTATTTGAGGAGAAGTTTATACCAACAGCAAGGAAAACTCAATTGTACCGGGATTTTCTGAATTTGAAGCAGGAAAGCATGACTGTTTCGGAGTATGAGACCAAATTCAATTCATGTTATGGACTAGGACTCATTGATACTCCCCTCAAGAAGAATGAAAAGTTTGTGCAAGGATTGAGGTTCGAATTTCATATAAGATGACGGTGCTCTTGAAAGGATCTTTTTTTGATTTAGTTGATATGGCTTTGAGGTATGAAAATTTGATGAGCGAGAAATTGGAAGCAACAGCAGCAGTTTCGAGAGGGAATTTCGTTAACCCAAATAAAAGGAAGTTTAATCCACTTTGGAAAAGGCAAGCTAAGGGAAAGAAATCAGGAGGAAGCAATAATGGACCCCGCAAGTGTTATAATTGTCAGCAAATTGGACATTTGGCAGATCAGTATTCTTGAGGAGGATCTCAACAATAGCAACGTCAGAGTGGTCCAGGATTGAAATAGTTCAGAGATCATTGTGTTTTAATTGTCATCAGTCCGGTCATATGATTAAGAATTGTCCACTTTTGCAGGGGACACTGCAGGATAAAGTTTTTGCTCTAGAAGCCGGTCCATCTTCTTCTTCTCAAGGCAAAGGGGTTTTGGAAGGTACCTTACTCTTGGATGGAAAATATATTAAAGTTTTGTTTGATTCGGGTGCATCTTTGAGTTTCATATCTCTGGAATCGGTAGAAAAGTTTTCTCTCAACCCTAGTACCGTGGATCGTCCCATTATTGTATCTAATCCTATAGGTGGAGCAACCAAATTGGATACAATCTGTAAGGACTTAAAGATTTCTTATCTATCCCACAGCTTCTCTTGTGACCCGTATGTGTTAAATTTTAAAGGATTTGATCTTATTTTGGGAATGGATTGGCTCGATAAGTATAAAGCAGTCCTGAATTGTGATGAGAGGACAGTTTCATTGGAGACTGATTTGGGTAGGATTGCCAAAGTGTCATGCGATAGTTCTGGATTTCACTTGAGTAGTCTTTTGCTAGGAGTTGGGACTTCTCAAGAGGAAGTTGAGGAAATCTATGTGGTTCAAGATTTTCCTGATGTCCTTGAAGAAGTTAAGTGTCTACCGCCACATCGAGAGATCGAGTTTCGTATTGATTTGATTCCAGGAGCAGTGCCGGTGATTCAACCCAGTAGGAGAATGCCTCCTAGAGAGAGAAGAGTTGATTAAGCAGACACAAGATCTTTTGGAGAAGGGTTTGATTAGACCCAGTTTTTCTTGTTGGGGCTCTGCTGCGGTGTTTGTCACCAAATCGGATGGTTCGCTAAGGTTCTGTGTTGATTATAGAGAATTGAACAAAGTGACCATTCGAAATAAATATCCTTTTCCTCGCATTGATGATCTTTTTGACCAGTTGCATGGAGCTTCTATCTTTTCTCAACTAGATCTAGCTTCAGGATTCCATCATTTGAGAGTAGCTGAAGATAGTATTCCCTTGACAGCATTTAGGGGACCGAATTGTTTTTATGAGTGGTTGGTTATGCCTTTCGGGTTAACCAACGCTCCTGCCTATTTTGTTGACCTCATGAACTGAGTCTTTCGGGATGTGTTGAATAAGTTCGTGCTAGTATTCATTGATGATATCTTGGTCTACTCCAAATCTGAAGAAGAGCACAGGCAGCATTTGAGGATTGTATTGGAAACTCTGAGGAAGCATGTGTTGAAGGCAAAATTTTCAAAGTGCCATTTTTGGAAATTAGAAGTTAAATTTTTAGGGCACATTGTTTCTGGTAAAGGTATTTCTGTAGATCCAGCAAAGGTTGAAACTATTTTGGAATGGAAACAGCCGGAGACGCCAACTGAAGTTCGCAGTTTTCTGGTTTGGCTGGCTACTACAGAAAATTTATTAAGGATTATTCCAAGATTTCTTCACATCTGACCAAGCTGACTAGGAAAGGGGCTAAATACAAATGGACACCTCAGTGTGAAGAAGCTTTTCAGGAATTGAAGACAAGGCTAAACAGTGCACCAGTACTTGCTATTCCGGATGGGAAGAGAAAATTTGAAGTTTATACGGATGCATGTTTAGTTGGACTGGGAGCAGTTCTGATGCAGAATGGCAGAGTAATTGCGTATGCTAGTAGGCAATTGAAGTCACATGAGAAGAACTATGCTACGCATGATCTAGAACTGTTAGCTATTGTTTTTGCTTTAAAGATCTGGAGACATTATCTTTTGGGAGAAAAGTTTGAGTTATTCACGGATCACAAACCGTTGAAATATATTTTCTCTCAAAAAGATCTCAATTTAAGACAGCAAAGATGGGTCGAATTTTTGGCATTTTATGATCTGGATATTTTGCATACTCCAGGGAAAGCGAATGTTGTGGCTGATGCTCTTAGTAGAAATGCGGTCTTATCTCTTTTGGAAGTCGTTCCATCTCTCCAAGAAAGAATCGTTAGTAAGCAAATGGAGGATAAATCTTTTGAGGAAATAATTCTTGGAACTAAGGACGGGCGATATTCAGATTTCAAGATGGACGATCAAGGTGCTTTAAGAATTAATGGTTGTTTGTGTGTGCCTAATATAGATGGACCGAGGCAAGAAGTCTTAGATGAGTGTCATCGCTCCAAATTAAATATTCACCCGGGAATCTCGAAGATGTATAAAGATATAAGGAGAGTTTTCTGGTGGCCGAATATGAAAAAGGATGTAGCTTCTTTTGTAAATAGTTGTGCCATCTGCCAGCAAGTGAAGGGAGATCAACAGAAGTCTGCCGGACTATTGCAACCTTTCGAAATTCCAGATTGGAAGTGGGAGATGATCTCGATGGACTTCATCGACGGTTTGCCTAGAACCAGGAAAGGAAATGAAGGAATATGGGTTATTGTGGGTCGATTAACGAAGAGTGCCCATTTTATACCAGTTAAGGCAACTCGTACTACAGTTTCCCTGGCAGAAATTTTCTTGAAGGAGATAGTGAGATTGCATGGTGTTCCTGTCAGCATAGTAAGTGACCATGATCCTATTTTCACTAGTAAATTCTGGGAAGCTCTGCAATCAGCAATGGGAACAAGTTTAAGATTAAGTACGGCCTATCATCCTCAGACGGACGGACAAACAAAATGGCTTAATTGAATTCTGGAAGATATGCTGCGAGCTTGTGTATTGGATTTTGGTCAATCATGGGAAGACCATTTTCATTCAGTGGAATTTTCTTATAATAACAGTTACCAAGCGAGTATTAAGATGGCTCCTTATGAAGCTCTATATGGAAGACCGTGTAGATGCCCATCTTGTTGGATTGAATCGAGTGATCAACTTGTACTCGGACCCGATCTAATTCGTGAAGCATCTGCGAAGGTTGAGCTTATCAAGAAAAGGATGAAAGCTGCTCAAGATCGTCATAAGAAATATACAGATAAGAGACGAAGACCATTGGAATTTGAGATCGGAGACTTAGTTTTAATTAAAGTTTCCCCGATCAAAGGTGCTATAAGATTTTACGGGAAAACTTGCTCCGAGATATATTGGTCCATTCCGAGTGCTAGAAAGAATTGGAACTGTAGCCTACAGGATTGAATTGCCAGAACGGATGTCTGGGATTCACAATGTATTCCATGTGTCTCATTTAAGGAAATTTGTTCATGACTCGTCATTAGTGGTAGAACCAGTTGTTCAGGAAGATTTAGAAGTTGAACCCAACCTGACTGTGGTTAGAGATCCCGTCCAGATTGTAGATCAAGACGAGAAGCAACTCAGGAACAAAGTGGTGAAACTTGTCAAAGTGCAATGGAGTGAGGATCCCAGAGATTGTACCTGGGAAACTCTTGATAGTTTTAGAAAAGCTTATCCAAATTTATGTCCGGATAGCTAGTAATGTTGTTGGAATTGACTGTTTGATTTGCTTGTTTTGGATGGATGATATGTATGTTTAGATTGTTAATATTAAGCTTTGGAATTAACTATTGTTTAAATTTCGGTGGCGAAATTCTTTTAAGGGGGGAGGAATGTGGCATCCCGGAATTTTGACCCTATTATTATAATAAGTTTTTAATCAAATTTAAATAAAATACAATATTTTCATTTATAAATAAGATTTTGGACATTATTAGTTGTATATGTGTTATAAAGGAAATTTATAATTTCAAAATATAAAATAGACTCTTTTAACAATATTTAAAATTAAATATGTTTTATTCAATTAAATTAAAAGTTATGTATTAATAACATTTAATATCAAAATTGTGAATGCAGTTAATAATAATAATAAGTACAATAACACAATTCTATTCATATTAAATGTAAATATAAATACATTAATGCAAATATAAGTTACAATCAAATATTGGAAAGATTTAACTTTAAATAAAAATAAGATTAAGTAGTGTTTCTAACAACAATTTTTTTAAATTAAAATAAAATAAGCTTATAAATATTTAGCTTAAGTATAACATAAAAATATGAATATAAACATAAGTACAGGCATAAGAAAACCATAATACATAAGTCTACAAACATAAGTGTAAAACTTTGATATGAATATAAAATATAAACAGAAATGTTAACTATGTAAAGACAATATGAAGACCTGCAAGCAAACTTTATATGCATAAGAAAATAAATATTCACATCAAAATAAGACAAAACATCTTAGTTCAAAACATAAAATCTGCAAATATCTTTATACATATTGTAGTGTCAGCAAACATTAATGATATGTTAACATAAATGTAAACACAAACATTTAATTAGCACTACAAATTGTCATTTCAGGTTTTATAACAATCTTTCAGCCGAAATAGTTGATTCATCTAAGGTCTTAGTACATAAAAATAATAATAAAGCAAGATATTATTATATCCAGGTAAAGCTTGTTCCAGAAGACATCTTTGTTCAAAATTATATATATATGTATATTCATCATCCTATTGATTCATATCCTTTAGTTCGGTCCATAACTTCAAAAAAACAAACCTGAGAAAAGCAAAGGAATATAAATAACAGCATATTTTCAAGCTTAATCAAAATTCAGGAAGCAAGAAAAGTTTTCAAGAATTCAACACTTCAAACTGCTGTCTTCTGTCATCATCAAATACTTCTCTGTTTCAACAGTATTTTGGTGAGTAAACTTATTTAAAATATAAATTTTAATAAGTAGTTCATGAAGAATGGATATGTTGATGTTTAATGTTCTAAAATGTTTTGTTATGTTCTGTCAGTGGTGCATATTATGTTCTTCTAGGTTTCAAATTTCTGTTGAGGCAAAGAAATCAGAGAATATATCATACTTTTATATAAAGTCATTTTCTTTAATTAGTAACTTAACTAAATAAAATTTGTTTAAGCTTAAGATTAAGGTTTGGGAAATGTTTTCTATGTAGCTGTGAAATGTAAAACACTGTAAACTAAAATTTACAGTAAAAATAAAACAAAGGTCAAAATTCGAATAACTCGAATTGTAAACTTGAACTTATAAATTGAAACAACATACTAAGTTATGATTTTTAAGACAGAAATTATAATTTTTAGTTAACTATTCCTAGAGCAATTCATTAGTAAACAGTAGATGCTTTTTCACGAATATCTGTTGATTCAATAACTTGTTGTTGTTGTAATTTAACATGAAGCTTGTCTATTGATTCTGGAACACCAGAAAAATGTTAAAAAAAAATTCGAATGCATAGATTTTTGGGGATGATTGGAAGTAGGGTTTATGGGTTTTATGTTTTTGGGTTCGGTTCGATGATGTTCGCGACGCTGTTGTTCAACCGAGTGCCATGAAACTTTGGGAAGTGTTAGAGTGGGTTGTCGGCAAGGTATGGCCGAAGCCACGCCATCTCAGGTGATCGAGATAGTGAGGACGAGGTGATTTTGTCTAGCATGTTTGTATAGCTGTGCGACTTTTCAAGATTTTTTTCGATTGAGTTCATATTGCTTCTATTTGATTTTAGTTTTCGAGCGAGAGGTGAGATTATGGTTTGTTGATGAAGTCGAGTGGCGTTGGAGCGGTGGCGAACCGCCGTGCACGTGCACGGTGGCGGGGAGGAGCTGGTTGGTGTCGACTCGAGTGAAACGCGAGTTAGTTTGCGTGTTGCTTCGGGTGTTTGCTCTGGATCGTGAGTGTGTTGCTTACTGTAGTTTAGAACTTAAAACTTAAAAAAAAGGAAACAGAAGAAGTAAGAACAGAGGAAGAAGAAAAGGAACGCAGGAGAGTGACGCGAGAAAAATACTGGGTAATCTCGAATTCGACCCAAGTTAGTGCGATGTTTACTTCGGGTTTTAAGATTCCAGGAATCTGCTAACTGTAATATTAAGTTAAAGGTATATAAGCTAAGTATTAATCAAGTTAATAATGTTTACAAATTGTTTTAAGCCAAGATGAACTGTAAAGCTTTACTGATACGAAGATGAGTAATGAATTTAAAACAAAATTAATTAAGTATATAATAAATTTTATAATTGTAATTTAATAAGTTGTATAAAATTTAATTAAATTTGTAATTAAAGATTTTAATGATCTTGTGTGAACCTATTTGTAATTAAGAATTTCATTAATCATTGAAAGTTAATAATTTAACGAATCATAGTTAACCGATTAAATAACTAATTAATGATTAAACGATTAAGTTAATTAATAATTAATGATCAATTAAGCAATTAGTAATAATTAAATAAGTAAATGAGTTTTATAAATCAATAATTAAGGTTATTGATTAATAATTAATTAATTAATTAAGTGAATAATTAATAAGTAATTAATAAATTGAAATAAGTTAATTAATTAGTAATTGATTAAGCAAAAATAAAGTATAGTTTATTCTTAAGCAAGTAAGAAAGTTTAAAATAAATCAAACTAAATGTTGATATGAATCCATGATTCTATTTGATTAACTCTGGTATTTATTTATATCCTGTGATGTTCTGTGATATTCTGAATATATCTGTGATGACTGTGTATGATTTATCTATGTTGAATTGCTATGTAAATTCAATTGTTGAATTTAAACTGTTAAGTTAATTAGACAACTTGGCCTTTAAAATGGCGTTTGGATTTCGATGAGACCGGGATCAGATATCGATTTGATATTCCGAAAACCACATCGATCCAAATTAAACGTTAGGTCGAGTAATCTGATGTGAAGATCGAGATGGTGTTTTCAGAATGCAAGGGTTATTGTCGTTAACTCTGAGGGTGATTCCAAAACGAGTGTAACGAGATAATGCCTTCGGTTTCGTTCGAACCCGGAACAAACTTGTATGGATTGAATGCTTTCAGCACATCGTCAGGCGGACGATGAGCATTCTAAGAGATATGTTCTATAAAGGTAAACGCAGCCTCAAGCCTCATCAACCGGGAATGGCTAAAACAAGGGATGTGCAGCAAGGTTAGGTGGGTCATGCCTAAGCAGGACGAGGTATACCCCTGTCTAGATGTCCCTTTTATTCGGCTGTGTGGGCGGTTGGTCTGCAGCTAACTGCGGGGTTATCTTGTTCGGGACTGTTCAGTAAAGAATGGTTCCGGCCTTGTGTTGCAGGGGAGTTAAGGTAGCTCCTCGATACGGTGATATAGGCCACGTACTGTGACGGGCTGTACCCCAGTAGCCCCGCCATTGTATGGGATCCAATTTCCAATAAGAGTCGTACGTTTTGATTGTGCCCAACTATGTTGGAATGTGAGATGTAAGCATTTCAGCTATTTCTGTATTTTACTTGAAAACCCTAGACACTATTATAATATCACTGAATTTCCTATAAAATGTTTTGGTCAGCGCAAGGTAAAAACTTACCCGTATTTATGTGTGGGAAGTCTTACGTGATACCTTTATTTCAAATGATTTTCAAAGTTAAACAACTTTAACCCGTTTACTCATACCAGACCCATGTCTGACCCGGAGTTTATATTTTATTTTTCATAAACTCTTGGGTACTCAAATTTTTATGAGTATCCAAGTGATAGGTAATCGGAGTATAGAGTTTTCTGGAGGAGTTGGAGCAGAAGACCGGACGTATGTATCTATCTATAAAGTTCCGCTGTGTTAGTTAGTTTATGATATTTGGGATATATGTATGGACAGATATGTATATGACAGTCATGCTGTATGATATTGTATAACTCTGATGTATATATAACTATGTAATAGTTATGTTGATGTATTATATTTTGTTCCATTCCGCTGTGAGATTCTGATGTTGTTATTCTTTCTTTCTATTCTTTTCTATTTCTATCCCTTTCTTTCTTATTGATGACACGTCTTTCTGGAGTTAGAAAGTCGGGTCGTCACAGGATTCAATTGAGATCAATGGAACTGGTTATGATCAATGGCACATACATATGCATGCTCACATCAAAATACATATGTATTTGGTATACTCTACGGTTCATTCATAACTCGGTATATATATACTTATGTAATAACCAATACTAAGGTAGTTCTACTCACCGTCTTCTTCTTTTTAAAGGGAACGATGAACTGCTTGATACACATACAAGCTCAAAATAGGTTAATTCCATGAATCCATGTCAAAATACCAAATCTTATTCTAATTTCAAATGCAAAGATGCATTACTTCCAGTAATAAAGCTTTAAAGTTTACTCACTGTTTGATATGCTTGGATGAACCTGCTGTTTGCTCTGCTTAGTCTTTGTTGCTGAACTTCCTATTTACTTGAGTTGCTTTGATTTTCTTTAGTTTGTAATGGCAGCTTGAATTTTTTTAATAGAGTAGCATGTGAAACAAGGCTGCCATGTATATATATATATATATATATATATGTATGTATGTATATGTATATAACAAGAAAAGCAGGCTGATGCTTGTTTTACGATTTACTTATCTCATTTATTTTCTTCTTTAATTTGATTTTGAAACCTTGACTTGATAAAACTGATTGGATTTCATAAAAAGGTTTTGCTGTTGTCTTGACTTGATTTTTCCCTTTAACTCAAGCCTGACCTGATTTTAACTTTTTTAAGCTTGGATTCGATGTTTGCTTTGATTTTGATTTTTCTGTTGACATTGATTTTATGATTATTATGCAAAAGCATGAATAAGGAAGAGCCTTTATATATCTTATATGAGTTGTTTTCTTGAGGAGATGTTTACCTTGAGAAGACAAGGTAGTGGTATGTATTTAGATATATATATAGGAAGTGGAAGTGTGTGCTAGGGGTTGAGGCATTTGCACAGGCTTTTTAACTTTGTTTGATTTATTTTTTATGTTGATTTGCCATTTTATATGCTTGATTTGATATGTATTCAAAATGTTGTCTCCTAGCATGTTTACAAGTGCATATATATATGCACCATAGCATGCCTACATATATTCTACATACACAGTTCTTGCCTTACTTTTTCATACTTATTTACTTGCACACGCTTTACCTTTTATTTTATATATCTGAGTATACACGTGCTTATATATATGTATAGATATATTATTATTTCATAAGTGTTGCTTTTATAACATGTATACATACTTTTATTACTTATGTACCTTTTGTCCTTATATGTATATATATTTATTTTCACATTTTTACAAACTTCCCATGTATATTATTCCATACGAGCATACATTCATGTACTCATATATGTATATACTTATATATATATATTCAAACATTATAAAGTTTGTAAGAACATTGTCTATATATTTATGGGCATTTTATCTCAATTTAAATAGTGGAGTTTTTATATTATACATATAATTTATTTTTGTATAAGATTCAGAGATTTTATAATGCAGTATTCGATATAGCTTTTAATTCAATATATATATATTGATCATCAGAAATTTATTTATTCGATCAATCAAAATTATTTCGATAATTTAAATTAGTTAATTCCCCAATTAACATACGTCAGAAAACTTGGATCGTCACCTGCCTCCTCCCTTAGAAGTTTTCGTCCTAGAAAAGGAACGAAGCGATAGTTTTAATTTTATAATTTTAAAACACCTTTAAAACTACATAATATTTCCAAACTAGCTTAATATAAAAATACTTTTTATAACTCGATGTCTCAACAAGTCCATCCTTGTTCTCACAGAAATTCAGTCAAACGTTGATCAGGCATAGGACTGAAAATCTATAAGTACTTAGTAAACCCGTTTTCAACACCCAGTGAAAATACTTGAATTTTTTTTTTATGAGAATGCTCTGGAAATCATCACCCCCTCTATGGGTTGCAGTTAGCACGATGATTACGTCGCCATCCCAGCGAAATCCATAGAAAACTTAGGCATCCGCACCCCTCGATTTCACCATGGAACCGCCATAGATCGCAACTACACCTTGGGTTACGTTGTTATCGCAGCAAAAACCATGTAACTATAGGCATCTGCAGCCTTGAATTTCGCTGCCAAATGAAACTTCACCACATAGATCGCAGACTACATCAGTGGAGTCCCAATGTAGCCTATAGGCACTCACTACCACATGACTTTCGCTATGGACCACATAGATTACAATTTACCGTTGTTATGTCGCTCTCCCAGCAAAATCAAACGTGGACTTTAGGCAATCACCGCCCCTCAACTTAAGCTATGGAAACGCAGTAGATTGCAGTTACGCCTGAGTTACACTGCCGTCACAGCATAACCCACTATCTCTGTAGGCATCAGTGTCTTCGAATTTCGCTATCCAATCACAATCCACAGAAACTACAGTTTAGTCCGGACGTCCTTTGGGATCAAAATTTAGAACCCCCTTAGGGCTCAAGGCAAAACCACCTCGTGGATCTCCTACTATAAGTTTCAACTCTAAATGAGAGCGTCTGTTCCCCCATAGCATTCTCAATACATTTTATATTATACAGATATACTATCTTTCAAATCATACTCTTTATATGCATCCCATATAAACTTCAAAATCGATATCTTAAAATCGATATTTCTCAAACTTGGCTTTCCAAATTATCAAAATTTGTTTTTTTTTCAAAATCAAAAGCTTTTCAAAATCAGTGAGTTCCAAAACCCTTTCCAGTTCCATTCTCATAAAATCATTCTTATATATATATATTTATATTTTTATTACAATTTGAAATTTTTTTCTTCTGGTCATTTCATACTTATATAAATTCCACTTTATCTTTCAAATATCTATCAAAGATCACTTCTTCTGGTTATAATCTCAATAAGGGAAGTTTATCATATACAACAGATATAAATATCTATATATATATATATATATATATATATAACTTTATTTATGCCAAATCAACATTCAAGTTCGACTTCCTTTACAAAGTCATTTGCACATCACTCACTTCTTATAAAGTGAGTTTTAGTTATAGTGCTTTTTCAACTTTCATTTTTACCATCATATTTTTCTCAATACATATTATTTTACTTTAAAATCATTTCTACTTCAATTTCCGATTTCGGTTCCAATTTTAGATTTTTGCTTCCATTTCCATTTGGGTCTCCACTTCAATTTTTATCTCAATTGGTATTAACTATAAACAGTTTCCACTCTAACCAGTTTGAATTTAGAAAATAGCTTGAATAGTTTTGAAATAGTTAAATGGTTGTAAAATAGTTAAATAGTTGTAAAATATTTGAATAGTAATTATAAGATAGTTTGAGTATTAAAAAGAATGGTCAATATAGTAACTAGCTTGGAAAAATATATCTAAGGTAGTTTATATTAAAATAATTTGTTTGAATATAGTTTCAGAGTCAAACTGGCTCAATCTCCAATCTCCATTTTGAATCAATGTCAATTTCCACTTCCAGTTAAATTGATTCAATCTAAAATCCCATTTGAATCAACTTCAATTCTCATTCTAATTCAAATCAATTCCTAATTTGAACTTAAACTTATTCAAATCCGATCACATTCTCAATTAATCCAATTCAATTCCAGTTTGAATTAATTCCAATTTCATTCTCAAATTTTAGACCATCTCGATTTATGTAAATTCGAGTTCGGTTTTCAAAATGTTGATTTAATCACTTAAATCAAATTAACTCTTAACATTTATTTTAACAATCTAAACCTTTTATAAGTAAATCATGAGCCCAATTTCCATATATTCTTTAAAATTAGTTCTACTTAAACTTATGTAAGGTTTGAGTAAGAGTTCAAATCCCTTTTAAACAAATCAATTTTCGAAATTCATCTTATTGCCCAGTTATACCTCAAACTTTTAAAACCAATTCTTTAATAATTGAGGTTGACAAGTTTTGTTTTAACATTTGAATCTTAAGTTCAAAGTGATTTCATTTTCATAAGTTCAAATTTTTAATTTCTTAAAATTAAAATCATTTAAATAAATTGTGGATAAATTTTTTCTTCTATTCAATTTTAGGAATGGGTGTATATCATTTCAATCCACCTCTTAATTCATTAAAAATAATGCAATTTACAGTTTTATATATACTATCAATAACAAACAAAATGATAGCAGGACATGCCAAAGTAAATAAATTTCCAAATTATCTAAACATCGACCAACAGCATCTATCACACAATTCTAAAATTTGAAACCTGTTTTGAGACCATACATAGCTCCCTTTTCAATTTAACCAATTTAACTTCCCTAAGTTAAATTTTAATTTCATATTGAAATTTTCTAATTTCAGATTACAGGTTCAAACTCATTTAACATTCCCTAAGTTAAATTTCAATCCATTTAGTCCATTTAAGCCCACTCAATTTAAATTTCCCATTCCAAATTTAAATTCTTATTAATATCCTTTCCCACTTATAAGTTCAAAAACTTATTTCTCTCTGGGTTATACTCTCATTTCAGGGGGAATTCAGAATTCGACACTTAGTATTTATTTCATATCAACCTTGATATTATGTATATCCACCTATATATACATATTTTTTTCATCTACACACCAAGTCATACTTTCAATTTTTAAACCATTCATGGTTTTTAATTCAAAACAATATCCTTTGAAATTTTCAAAATAATTCTTGTTTTAAAATAAGATCCCCATATTCAAAAATATTCTGAATAACATTATTTATTATTTCTTTTAGCACTTTAAAACAATTCTAAATTTCCCTAGGTCTAGATTTAAAACTTCACGATTTAAATCTATTTTAATGTCTAAGTTATACTCATATAAAATTTCACTTTACTTAAAACCTTTTACTCTTGTTTTATTATTGTTTATTTTACAATAAACATGCTTTATTAAGGCACAATAATCCATATATGATAATAACCCAGATTATCATATTTAGAACCCAACACACTATATATTACATCATAATTCCCTGGCAAAATATAATCAGAGTAAATTTATTTCATTTCAAAATACTTTGAATTTTCCAGGATTTAAATTTAGGTTTGAGTCTATTTTTTAGCTTAACTTATTTGTATAGTTAATCCGTACCTAAATTTCTATTTGGTTATAAAATTACCACTTAAATTTTATAATTTTTTTAGTCCATTTTAATAACAACACCCATTTACCTTAATATACTATAATAATTAGAAAAATTATAGCTTTATATATCAAAATATAAGCTTGTATATATAAAAATCATTTTTTTAAAACCGCTTTTAAAATCAGTATATAAGAAAATAACAAGTACGCTCTCAAATTGTAACGACCCGAAAATTTCGATCCCGAAATTTCCAGATAGTTAGTGAAAAGAAGAAAAGAGAAAGAAGAAGAAACAGAATCCAGTCATAGAAACCTCACATTCGAAACGGATCAAAATATAATATGACATAAATAACGGTTTTACAAAGAAGAATCGTCATTAGTACAATTATATTTTTATACATCAGAGTTATAAACATTACAATACACCGGACAGTTTAAAACAACATGTCCAAGCCAACTATACTATACACAGCAGTAAATACTCCATATGTCCCAGCCATCCAGCTCGCATCCTGAGCTCCAAAACGTCCTTACATGAAAATCAGTAATACTCGGTCTGACCCGAGCATTACATCAAAGTAACACCCGGGTCAGGCTGGAAACCAGCGTGAGTAAACCCATCTAACATAGTATACAAAAGTACGCACTTATATAAACCCGGGGTAACTTATATCAATTTACAACTTCACAAGTTGCTATAGACATTACTTTCATCACACATCAATTTCTAAGTATCAGAACTTAGATCAAAAGGTCCAATTAAATTAAATCCTTCCATACCAGCCTATTATTTCACAAATCAATCTATAAAGAATCGAAATGGTTTCGGGTATTAACTAATACCCGACTCCGGTCTCTTCGAATTCAGTGTCATCTTAACCCAAATTATCCAATTAAATACAATTCAACTTTAATTACCAGATAACATTCTAACACATCAATTCATAATTGATAGATAATCACACTATCACCATTCATCCAACATATCATATCACAAAGCAATTCATATCAGGAATATTAATCAATTATTCATAAGCAAGATTAGTTAGTTACACAATCTTAATTAAATCAAATTAATTTCCTTAATCACTTTTAATCTTGCTTTCTTAGAAATAATTAATTACAACCATTAATTGATCATCCATTTATTTTCCATTTTAATTAATCATCCATGATTAATTATTTCCAATTAATAAAGTAATTATCTTTTAATTTATTTACACAAACTAATTATTCTCAACCATTTACGGAAATTAATCTTTAATTACTTTTATCAATTACATTAATTAATTACATCAATTAATGATCCAAAATCAATTACCTTCATTAATCAACCTTAATCAATCATACATCGTAATTAACCATTATGTAATTACTTACCTTAATTAATTAGCTCTTAATAAATTACCTTAATCCTTTAATTAATTACATCAAGTAATTAATCCTTAATTACTTTCCATTAAGTAATTTTTCCCTATAATAATTACATCCAATAACTTATCCATCAAATACTTACGAACCTCATTAAGTAATTATACTTAAACAATTACCAAGTGACTATCTTTAATTAATCAACAAATTGATTTGTCTAATTAATCTCATTAATTACAACTGGGAAGTTCATATCTGAATTACTCGGCAAACCAATTAATTAATCTTTAATTAGATTAATTATTCTTTAATTATTAATTGACAGTCTTAATCATAAATTAATTAATCTTTAATCAATAGTTGACTAAACAGTTAATCAATTCTTAATTTATTTTAATTATCTTAGATTTATCCTCAATTAATTAATCTCTCATCATAGATTAATCTTTCTTTAAATATTTATTAATAAAACTTATCCATTAATTAATAAACTTAAATACAAATTAATTACTTCTTAATTAATATTTAGAGGAAAAATAATTAGGAAAGGGTAGGTCTAAACAAGGAAGCTTAAGCTAGATTTATGTTTAAATTTTAATAACAATCTGATTTTAAAACATACTGCGCCTTACCCTTACCACGAGTCAAACCCAAAGACTCTTCAGGTCTAAACCCGAGTATACCTCACTTTTACCCATAAACTTGAATTCTGCAAACTCACACGAAAGAAACTGAGGTCCCACTCGAGCAAAACAACAGGAACCCCGTGTAGTACTTCAAGCAAAAACTTCCTCCAGAGAACCCATCTCTTCTTCTATAACCTGATGCTTCCATTCTCCTGCAAGCATGACACGGTGCACCTGCACACGACAAACGGCCGGTATCTAACCTAGCTCCGATCATCGACACGTCAATACTCCTCCAACGAGTTGCCTTGCAACACAGGTCGACGAACCATCTCGGCAATAAAAATTTGAACAAACGAACCACAATAAGCTCCGGATCCTATCGCCAACGTTCCCCTCATCACCTTTTCTGACCATCAGGGATGTCTTCCCTATACCCTGAACCTTCGCCTAACCTCCGACGTCCTTTCCCTCATCACTTGACCATCTCGATGCTAGCACGACAAAGAAATCATCCATGAAACAGACCCATCCCAAAACGCAACCCAAACCCTACAAACAACTCGTCCGGCCGCCACAGTACCAAGAAAATCAAGTCACTAATTTTTCCATGACCACCGTCCCACGATCTTGCTCCAGTATCATTTATGGTAACCAGATCATCGTCAATCATTGGAATTTGATGAAAAAGTCAATTCCGTTCACACTCAAAATTCTCAGCAGACCGAAGATTAAAAATCATGTTTTTAATACATAAATTCCTCATTTACACCTACAAATCAAATTATAAAATCCAAACTTAAAATTATAAAGGTTTATTTATAACCCATTTCAGCTTACCACTGTAATTTCCTTAATTTTGAATAATTACAATATTATAATCTTTGAATATATAATGTTGTTATAATCATGTTCCTTTTAAGAATCAAAGCTCAACTTTGATTGCATGAGTGAATTTAGATTTTTTTTTTCTTTTCTTTTGGAAGTTGTTTGAGCCAAAAATATATACAGAGACTGTCTGTATACATATATATAGATATATACATATCTAAACAGAGAGTTCAAGCATAAAACCAGATAACACAAACATGCAAATCCAAATTTCAACCTTCCCTTACAATTTATCACACATATTCCGGAATTCTTTTGTTAAACTGTTCAAGTGAAGATTTACTTACCTGTCCCTGAGTTGTACAGTAAATAAAGCCCTTTGAATCTGATGCTTGAACTACTTCAAAGTTTGCTGTTTGATTGCGAATAAGTTGATATTATTGATGAGTAGATGCTTCTTGTTAACTTGTTTTCAGATCAGGCTGTAATATCAGTTAAGGTGGTTGCAATCTTTCTTCTTTTATTGGTGATTGTATGAAGCTTTTACTTATCTCAGATTTTACAGTATTTACTTCTTTTCCTTTTTTTTTATTTGCATTCAATTTTGTTGAAGGGAATAAAGGAATTCTCAGCTGAAAATAAAAGTCTTCTTTTTATTTTACGATTTAATTTTATTCTTTATTAATCAAGAGAATGACATTTGTCACTTTAATGCTCTAATGATTTTACACATATGCACATGTTCACAAGTGTTTTAATGTTTTAATTAATGATTTACACATGTTGTTTTCTTATTTATAAATTTATTTAAACTATGTATATGTAATTATGAAATATACATAAATGTAATGTGTATATATCTCATATAAATAAGCTTTAGATTTTAATAAATATTCAAAAGTGAATTCATGTAAACATTTATGTATAACTTGTATTTTTGATTCAAATTAAATGCATCATGTGTTTATAAACTTGAGAAATTAATATGTACATATAAATTTTAACAAATCTACTTCCACTTGTATATATTAATTTTATTTAAAATCAATATATATTTACAACCCATTTATTATTATTGTTTAAAATAACAATTTTATCAAATTTTAATTAATTTATTAAAAAGATTATCACATCTAAATTGGGTTTGAAATCACGGGTTATCACACAAATACACTATGCTAAACTCATTTTAGGGTACTACCGATCCCATCTCTAATGAGTAATCCCCACCAGAGCCAAGGTTCTCGCTTAACCTTCAGCTCTGATACCAAATGTAACGGCCCGAAAGATTTTTGACCTTGAAAATCGACACTAATATGTTCACTGTATAGAGTGCCGAGCAATCGAGTACCCAAAACCCCAGACTGTTTGGGTTCAGAAGAAAAAGAGATATAAGAAGAAACATAAACAACATCACATAGTCTCACAATCGCAGCGGAACAAAATATAATATGAAATAACAGCATTTACACAAAGAAATGATGTAACTGTCAATTTTCATACAAGATATCAAAGCACACAAATCTGGATAGTTATAATAACTTGTCCCAATATACTGACTATACAGTCTATAATACACAACGGAATCTAATCAATACGTCTCTGCCATCCAGCTCATCTCCTGAGCTCCAAACGTCCAAACCTGAAAATATGCAATACTCGGTCTGACCTGAGCATTACAATAAAGTAACACCCGAGTCAGGTTGGAAACCAGCATGAGTAAACCCATTTAATATGGAAAACTTAAGTTACAAAAATTCTTTGAATACCAGGGTGACTCGTACATCACTACGAGTTTTTCTCCTACTGCAGCCAATCACTTGTTACCCAATCCATTGATATTTAAAATAATATTCCATTACTTGTTTTAAATGGTCAGATTTCACTAAATTTTATTTAATCCCAGCCTAATCGACTATATACCAATTCGTAGAAATTTGTAGTAGTTCAAAAATCGAAGTGGTGCTAGATAACTCTGATATCTGATCTCGGTTTCTTTGAATCCAAGGGATAACTTTAAGGGGTAAATTGTTTAAGATAAACAATTTATTACTTAGGGTGACAATATATAATTTTAGGGGTTTATTACAGATCTTTATTCCAAATAAAACATATTATTATTTTTAATCCAATTATTTTAATTTCAAAACAAACATCTCACAAAAATTAGCAAAGATATAAATTGTTAACCCAAGCATTTACTCATGGCTTTAATTTACTTTGATTAACCGTATTCATTTATTTTTATAACCAGATTAATTGTAAAATGAACCATATATTAACCAATAATAAATTATAAAATATCATAAGTTACCCATAAGTTTAAGTCGAATAATGATATAATTGGTTACCATTATAGAATATTATTAAATTTCAAAACTACGGATTAACAACTGATTTTTAGTAAATTAAAAGAGAAAAATATATACAAAAATCCCATTTCTCCCACTTCTTCTTTTTTCTCTCTTAATTTTACCTTTTCTCTATATTTTCCTTTACTCTTATCTTTTCTCTTTTTTTTTCTTTCTCTTTTCTATTCTTATTCTTATTATTATTTTAATTTTATTTCCCTTTTCCTTTATTTCCCTTACCATTCTAATTCTGGACCTCTCGGCCCGCCTCCTCTTCCTTTCTTTTCTTTTTTTCTTTTTCTTTTCTTTTCTTGTTTCTTTTTTCTTTTCTTATTCTTATTTTCTTTACTCCCCTAACCTGGTCCAACCCGGCCCGTTACCCTCCTCCCCTTTCTTTTCTACCTTCCAGTTCTCTCCTTCCCCTTTCCTTCTGCCTGTACATGTGCATCGCCGTGCACGCCCCACCCACGGCCTCCACTTCGATGCCGAACACCTTCACATATCACCCACGTCCATTCTATTGCCTCCATCCACTCAGGACCCGTAATCCCGCCGTCATTCACATTTCCGACTTCGAATCCAAAAGGTCACAAACCAGCCACCACCAAAACACCTCACCATGGCCTCCCGTGACCCCTGGCATCGACCAAACCCTACCTTGAGCTTCGCCGAGACCACTGCCATCTTTTCCCCTAGGAGCGCATGCTTAGTCGACCCTCTCGACGTCGCCACTTCCTCGTTATAGAACCCCGAAACAAGGCACAACAAAACCCTACTTCTATCTCGTCTCCCCCCATGCCGCCAAATAAATTGAGCCATCATTTTTCCCAAGTATGCCTTCCCCTCACCCTTCTCCATGCCTAACGGTGATCCACCAAAACGAACCTCTCACCGGAATTTTCCCAGAAATGTATTTCCGTTTATCTCTTAATTTCTCGCTCTTCACAAGATCTAAATTCGCCAAACTATTTCTAAAATTCAAGATTTCCATTGACGAATCAACTCGTATAACCCATTCCTTGTATTATAATAGATGAAATTTTATACCCAAACCAGACCATCTACTGTTAAATAGGATGTTCTCAGCCTCTATTTAATGAAGTCGAGTGGATTATATATTAAAATAAACTTGATTCAAAAACAAAAACTTTTATTTTTGGAATCTTGTTTTAAAAATGAGAGGATTTCTAGTTGTAGATTTTTAAAGTGGGAAGCCTCCTAGTTTTCGAAGAAAAGCATGAACAGAGGAGGAGTCAACTGAGCTCAATGGATCTGGTTATGATCAATGGCACATATATATGCATGCTCACATCAAAATACATATATAATTGGTATACTCCACAGTCGTTCATAACTCGATATATATATACTTATGTAATAACCAGTACTAAGGTAGTTCTACTCACTGTCTGCTTGATACACATACAAGCTCAAAATAAGTTAATTCCATGAATCCATGTCAAAATACCAAACTGATTTCAAATGCATAGATGCATATATATACTTCCAGTAACAAAGCTTTAAAGTTTACCCACTGTTTGATATGCTTGGATGAACCTATTGTTTGCTCTGCTTAGTCTTTGTTGTTGAACTTCTTATTTAGTTGAGTTGCTTTGATTTTCTTTAGTTTGTAATGGCAGCTTGAATTTTTTTTTCGAATGCAGTAGCATGTGAAACAAGTTTGTCATATATATATATATATATATATATATATATATATATATATATATATATATATATAGGAAAAGTAGGCTAAAGCTTGTTTTACAGTTTACTTATCTCATTTATTTTCTCCTTTAATTTGATTTTGAAATCTTGAACTCGATAAAACTGATTGGATTTGGTTTTGATGTTGCCTTGACTTGATTTTTCCCTTTTAACTCAAGCATGGCCTGATTTTAAGTTTTGTAAGCTTGGATTTGATGTTTGCTTTGATTTGATTTTTCTGTTGACATTGATTTTATGTTTTGTATGCAAAAGCATGAACAAAGCAGAGCCTTTGTATATCTTGTTTGAGTTGTTTGCTTCAGGAGATGTTTACCCTGAGAACACAAGGTAGTGGTATGTATTTACACATATATAGGAAGTGGAAATGTGTGCTAGGGGCTGAGGAACACAAGGTAGTGGTATGTATTTACACATATATAGGAAATGGAAATGTGTGCTAGGGGCCGAGGCACGGCTTTTTAACTTTTTTTGATTTATTTTTTATGTTGATTTGCCATTTCATATGCTTGATTTGATATGTATTCAAAATATTGTCTCCTAGCATGTTTACAAGTGCATATATATATATATATATATATATATATATATATTATATATATGCACCATAGCATGCCTACATATATTCTACATACACAGTTCTTGCCTTACTTTTTCATACTTATTTACTTGTACATGCTTTACCTTTATTTTATATATTTGAGTATACACGTGCTTATATATATGTATAGATATATTATTATTTCACAAGTGTTGCTTTTATAACATGTATACATACTTTTATTACTTATCTACCTTTTGTCCTTATATGTGTGTGTGTGTCTATGTATATATTCACATTTTTTCAAACTTTCTATGTATATTATTCCATATGAACATACATTCATATACTCATATATGTATATACTTATATATATATATATATATATATATATTTCCAAACATCATAAAGTTTGTAAGTATATTGTCCATATATTTATGGGTATTTTATCTCAACTTAAATAGTGGAGTTTCTATATATATATATATATATATATATAATTTATTTTTCTATAGGATTCAGAGATTTTATAATGCAGTATTCGATATAGCTTTTAATTCTGTATAAATATATATTAATCATCAGAAATTTATTTATTCGATCAATCAAAATTAATATTTTGATAATTTAATTTAGTTAATTCCCCATTAACAGACGTCAGAAAACCTAGGTCGTCACAGTTTTAATAAATGAGTTTGACATTAATATTTAATGCTTTCTCTTAGCATTCTATCTCTCATTTCTGCTTAATCCATTCACTCATTTATTCCATATAATCTTTGAACTCAATAGACAAAAAATGAAGGGGTTATCGATCATTCCTTCTACATATACATATACATGTACATATATCTGAACCATCGATTTATAAATCCAATGGCCATTGCAAAGGGAAACAAAAGGGCTAAAAATAAAGAAACCGTGGATCCATCCATAAATAAATATATACATATATAGAATGTATATAAAGTCAAGTTTCACTTTTGAACCCTCCCACACTATCTCTTACTCTCTTCGACCTTTCATTTAATCATACTTTTTTGTGGCATGTTAATGTGCTCTGTCATGAACAACTATTGTGTAAGCTATAATGATAAAGCTATGTGATTTGAAGGCATTATCATTTGGAATAGGGTGAGGGATGGGTGGGTTATGCACGTATGTGTCTAATTTTAGTATTATAAGAAACATTGCATTAAATTATACTAAGAATATTTTGTTTGAATTCACCGTATGGTATATTTCATTTCAATATAAAGGTATTGCAATTTATTGTGTATAGAGAATGTTTTATTTTTTTAGCATTTACAATGAAATTGTTTTATTTGATAATTCTGTAATATTGTAACATTTAGATGAATTGATATGTTCCTTTTTGCCTTTTTCAATTTTATTTTTGTTGCACTTTTTACCATTATTCAAATGCATACTGCCTTCATTGCTGTTTATTACTTAGGATTGTTTTGTCGATACCCAATTGTATGTGCCAAATGGTGGTAAACAAAAACTAGGAGCAGTTAGGTGGTTATCATTTTGAGCTTTTATTATGCTTTCCATGTTTTTTTTCCTCGCAAATGTACACTCCCTACCAACTTATCAATCCATTTGTTTATCTACTCCTTGTGTATGTTTATATGCTCAACATAAATAACTTTTTCTATAACCACAGTGAATAAAAAAAGGTATGTGGTCGAGGGCATAATTAGGACTCTAAGGAGTATTATGTCATTTGTAGTTAAATTGATTCACGTATTTGATATTGTAGTAATGATTAAACTCTTCATGCATTCTTTGGAATGTTGTTAATTATATTCGATTCTCAAAGCTAAATTAATTATAATAGAAAACCAAATTCTACATCAAATTTTGAAAAATTATTTGCTTGCCTATATTGTTGACGGAAAAAGATTGGATGTATTTAAACAGGTGATGACATAGTGCTTAACTTAAAATGTATTTGAGAATTAACACATATATTTTAATATTAAAACTCAATTTTCTTTTTATTTTTACTTTTTATCATGGGACATATGTAGAGTAGGGATGGCAATGGAGTGGGTTGGGGTGGGTTTTTTATGCTCTAGACCCGCCTCGGGTTTTTTAAACCCTATCACAGACCCACCCCATTAACCCAGTGTCGGTATGGTTTTTCATCCTATACCCGGAGCCTATACGAGTCAGGATAGACCTGCCCTATTCTAAGACTTAGTGAGGCTTTACTATTCATTCAAAATTATGTATTAATGTTTGTGCAGTTAAAGTGCTTAGTAGTTCTATAGAGATGGAGGTGCAAAATGTCATAGTGAAGATAAAGCGGGTATATAACGGAAAATAGCGGATGCGTAAAAAGCTTCATTAGATATAAGACTAAATATTTTAAAGCTAATTTATTCTCATTCTCACATCATTTGTGAAGAAAAATATATTCTTAATCTTATATAACAAAACCGATGAATATCTTAATTTATGCATAATAGATTGGGTGAGAACAACATATTTCGGACTTATATTGTACACCTATGCCTTATGAATAAGTCTTTACTCTAAATTTGTTGATTTGGTTTAAAAGAATACAAATCAAATCAACCTTTGTATAATAATGTTGCAAAAGCGGGTGTTGAAAACCCTTGATTTAATGGATATAGTGGAAAATAACGGGACTTAAAGTGCATCTACCGTTCAACAGTGCTAAATTGAAATAGCATAGCGGTCGAAGAGCGCTATAGTAGGAATTTTATGGGGCTTTAACTGCTATATTAATGTATATAAATATATTTATTTTATTTGTAAGAGGGAATTTCACTAAATGATACAATAAATTATTGAATTATAGGGACACTATATAGAGAATTGAAGAGGCTGAGAATAGCTTGAAAATGGTGAAAATGACACACGAATCGGAGCTCGAATGCTCAAGTTATCGCGATTTGAAGATGCACAAGCTGAAAGTTGTATCAGATGTCTGCAGGAATCCTCAGACGTCTGACAGTAGGTTTACTACAGCCCGAAAGTTGCGACAAATGTCTAAGAGATTGTGACGAATGTCTGAGGTGGTGTAGTTTTGTTTTTTCATCCTATAATTCGTGTATTTATTTGTTGGACTTCAAGGGGCAAATCAGGTATTTGTCATGGAAGGCTGGTTCACTATATAAGCTATTTTCAGGATTCAAAGCAGGGAGATCTCCAAGGGTTTAATCAAGGGTTTATCCTCCATTAACTAGGGTTTAATAAAACCTAGTTTTTTTTTCAATTCTATTCTACATAAATATATTCTATTTGAATATTGATCATTATAATCTATCTTTTGTACTCTTCTTATTGATATTAATAAAGGCTTTCTCTCAAAGCGGATGTATGCTAACAAAACGTTAGTGAAACCACTATAAAACAGCCTATGATTTATTTTTATCTTTATTTCTTTGTTTCTCTATTTCTTGTTTGGTGATTGTCTTTGGATTGGATTAAGATATTGATTAGTTGTTTTTATACTTCTTACCACGATCTCGTTTTCTACTGTGCTTTGGGTTTTTGATTTGAGTGGTCTCAAGATCAAATTTCCATAACATTTGTTATCAGAGCTTTGGTGTTGGTAGGTGGTTGTGGAAATGCCAGAATCAGATAATACCTCAAGTATCCTTCAATGGTTAGTCTAAGTGGTGTAGCGCTATATGTATGTGGATCGTACGTGGCTTCTAGATCACAATTATTTATAGACAAGTGGAACGGTGATAATAATTTCGAAAAGCGGCAATGGAAGATGAAAGTGGTTCTTATATGGAATTGTGTGCATCAGATAGTGTTTGATAAACATTTGTTGCCGGTGTACATCTCCAGTGTTGAGAGAGAGGAAATGGAAGAGTGGGCATTTACTACACTTCAACTTGCTATGTGAGAGAACATTTTTTCGAAATTAGTGGTAAGACTACCGCTAAGGGTATTTGGGACAAGTTGGAGGAGTTGATATGAAGAAGTCACTAACTAATCGTTTGATCTTGTTGCGAACGTTCTTCACCTATAAGATGAAGGATGGTACTTAGCTAAAGGCGCACTTGAGTTTCTATGATGATTTGCTAATAAAGATGAAGGCGGATGATTTGAAAATTGAGGAAAAGCAAAAGGCGATGATATTGTTGTGTTCATTGATGAACCGTTATACGGGTTTCTTAAATAGTTTAATCTATAGCCGGGATACTTTGACTCTTGATGATGTCGAAACGGGTCTTCTTAGCGAGGAGTTGCAGGATCAAATGAAGACTTTGGATGATGGAAGTCGTGGTGCTAGTAGTGGTCACGGTTTATTTGTGGATAAGGAGAGATATGAGGAAAAAGGGAATCGGGAGCGTTCTAAATCAAGAAAGGCCGGTTGGAGAGAAAAGTCAAAGGAAAGAGATGGCAAGTGCTTTATTTGTAAGAAGACCAGTCATTAGAAGAATGAGTGTCTAGACAAGGAGAAGGCAAAGACGGAAGTAGCATCTTCATCCGTAGCGGTAGGGAGTGGAGTTGGTGAGGGAGATGTAGATTTTTTGATGGTGGTAGCATCAGATGTTATGGGTAGCAAATGGGTGCTCGATTCGGAGGCGTCTTATCAAATAATGCCGAATAAGAATTGGTTTTCTTCTTATGTCCACGAAGAGGGAAATTCAATTGTTATGGATAATGGAGCTATTTGTAAGTCAAAGGGTATTGGTTCCGTGTAAATTCGGATGTTTGACGGTGTGGTTCGTACTCTCACTAATGTACGCTATGCTTCGGGACTTCAAAAATCTCTTATCACTTGGGGCAGCTGGCTTCTTTAGGATGTAAGATCACTAATGAAAGTGATAGCTTGCGGGTTTCGAAGGGTGCGCTTGTGGTGATGAAGGGTGCTAGGACTCATGGTGCTTATCTGCTTCAAGAAGTGACTATAGAAGGTGAAACTTGTATGGGAGTAGATAGTTCTTGTGGCTTGGATGCAACTAGGTTGTGGCATTCGAGGTTAGGTCATGTATCAGAGAGGAGTTTGGATATTCTTTGGAAGAGGGAGATGATTGATAGAGAGAGTTTCAACAAACTAGAGTTTTGCGAGGATTGTGTCATGGGGAAGCAAACTAAAGTATCATTCGGTGAAGGAAAACATGATTCGAGAAGTTTTCTTGAGTATGTTCACATGAATTTTGGGGACCAACACCAAATAGCTTCTTCAAAATGAGCTCGTTATTATATTTCTTTCATTGATGATTTTTCTCGAAAGATATAGATGTATGTAATGAAGGCCAAGTTGGGGCATCTGCAAAGTTCAAAGCATGGAAGGCTCTTGTTGAGAATGAGAGTGGTAAGTCTTTGAAGATTCCAGGGTCCGACAATGGCGGAGAGTAAGTTTCCAGAGAGTTCTTGGAGTTTTGCAAGAATCAGAGTATTCGGAGGTATTTTACTACACCAGGAGATCCGTAGTCGAATGGAGCTATTGAGAGGATGAACCGTACTCTACTTGAGAAAGCTTGACGTTTGAGATTGACATCAAGTTTGTTTACGGGACTTTGGGCCGAAGAATTGTCAACCGCGATGCATATTGTTAATTGAATTCCATGCTCGGCTACTGGTAACAAAATTCCGAAGGAAGCATGGAAGGGAAAGGGCATTGAATTTAGTTATCTTCATCTGCTTTGTGGTCCGGTTTGTGCGCATGATCCGAGAAACGATGAGATTAAGCCTAGAGCTTTCAAGGGAATTTTCTTGGCTATATAGATAGAGTAAAAGGTTATCGAATATGGAATTCGTTAAACGAAGAAGGTTGTGAATTCTCGTCATGTTACTTTCGATGAGTCAGCTCTGTTCAAGGAGAATGTGAGCTCATGAGATATTCCGGATTTGGTTCATGGTGAATCAAAAAAGAAGGATGTTATTCTCATCTTTCGTCCAAGGAGTAAAGTAGTTGAAGATGTTTGTGAGGAGGAAGCGGTTGATGTTACATCAAATAGTCCATATAGTAGTGTTGGTTACGTGCATGATTCTAGAGAGGATTCGGTTCAAGGTGGAGCCAAAAGGAGTTTGGATGATAATATTGCTACTCGAGTGGGTCGACGTGCTATAAGGCCACTCGATAGATATGGTGATTAGAACTACCTTTGCTTTTGTGATAATTTGGACTATGTTCTTCATATAGTCCAAGATGAGCTGATGGACCTTGATGACTTTATGAAATTGAGTGATAGCTCGAAATGGATTTGTGTCATGGAGGAAGAGATGAAATCGTTATTAAAGAATCAAACTTGGGATTTAGTTTCACTTCCTAAAGAAAACCATGCTATTGGATGCAAATGGATATACAAAGTGAAGGATGATGGAAGATACAAAGCTAGGCTAGTGGTTAAGGGGTTCGCACAAAGAAAAGGAAATGAGTATGATGAGATTTTTGCACCGGTTGTGCGCCATACTTCAATCCGGATATTACTTACTATAGTTGCTATTCACGACTTGAAGTTAGAACAACTTGATGTGAAAATCGCCTTCTTGCATGGTGACTTTGATGAAGACATTTATATGGAGCAACCGGAAGATTTTGTTGTCGATGGTAAGTCAAATTTAGTTTACAAGTTAAAGAAACCACTATATGGTTCAAAGCAATCACCTAAACAATGGTATAAGAGATTTGATCATGTTATGCTTGAAAATGGGTTTGATAGAAGCATCAAGGATGCTTATGTATATTTCAGGAAGTTGGAAAACAATTGTTTGGTGTATTTACTCTTATATGTAGACGACATGCTCATTGTTTCAAAGGATAAGAAGGAAATCAATAAATTAAAATTGAGTTTGAAATCAGAGTTCGAAACGAAAGATCTTGGAAAAGTAAAAAGGATATTGGATATGAAAATAGAGAGAGATCGAAAATGTTTTGAGTTGAAATTGACTCAAAAGGAATATATTGAGAAAATGCTTTTCCAGTTTAGCATGAAGGATGCAAAGATGTCAAATACATCTTTACCTTTGCATGTGAAGCTTTCGAGTAAGTGATCCCCTATCTTGGAGAAAGACGTCTTATATGGCAAAGGTTTCATATGATAGTGTGGTTGGAAGTTTAATGTATGCTACGGTGTGTACAAGACCCGATATTGCAAATGCCAACAGGATGGATAGTTGATATATGGCTAATTCGAGGAGATCGCATTGGGAAGCTGTAAAGCTTACATTGAGATACCTTAGAAGCACATCATCTCTTGATCTTGTTTTAGCGGTAGTGAGGGGATGAATTGAAAGTTGGTTGGTTATTGTGATTCGGACTACGCCGGTGATAAGGATTGAAGAAGGTCAACTTTCGGATATGTCTTCACACTTGGCGATATGGTCATAAGTTGGAGATCGAGATTGCAGACTATGGTTGCTTTATCCACTACGGAAGCAGAGTTGATAGCCATGGTGGAGGCGACAAAGGATGCACTTTATTTGAGGCGATCGTTGCATGATTTGGGATTTGAACATGATAGTATCGATGCTCAATGTGATAGCCAAAGTGCTATTCACTTGGCTGAAAATTTGGCGTTTAGCTCACGTACCAAGCATATTAAAGTTAGAGAGTCATTTTTAGTGGCCATGGACGAAGATAAGTAAGTATATCTTTGGAAAGTGGACACAAAGGATAATGCGGTTGATATGTTCACTAAAGCATTGCTGGTTGGGAAGTTCGAGCTTTGCTTAAATTTGATTCACTTATTAAAGTGCTAAGTGTCACGGAGTGGCACGGTTGAGAGAGGATCTTGGTTATAGACGAGAAAAAGTATTGGTGAGAGATTGCGATTCTATCTTTTTGGTAAGTATTAGTTTACACTCCTTAGTGCTTTTGTCTTTTGGTGAGATGGATTTGGATTTTGGTGCTTTCAACACTTCGTTAGTGGGGAGGGGCTTTGCCTAAGTTCGTTGATGGAATGTAATGGGCGGTGGCTTTGCCGGAGCTCGTTGAGAAAGCATTCAAGCTTATTTGGTTGAAGGTTGAAATGGTGATAGTTTGGTACTATTAACCCTTGGTGATGGAGATGGATATAATGTCGAGGTGTAGTGTTGAATTTTAGCGACACTATATGAAGAATTGAAAAGATTGAGAATAGCTTGATAACGATGAAAACGACATGCGAATGGAAGCTCAAATGCTCAAGTTATCGCGATTTGATGATGCACAGGCTGCAAGTTGTGTTAGAGGTCTGACAAGAATCCTTAGATGTCTGGCAGCAGGTTTACCACAACCTGAAAATTAGGATAGACGTCTGAGAGGTTGTGACGGACGTCTGACCGGTGCAGTTTTGTTTTTTCGGCATAGAATTTGTGTATTTGCTTGTAGGGCTTCAAGGGGAAGTCAGGTATTTGTCAAGGAATGATGGTTTACTATATAAACTATTTTCAAGATTCAAAGTAGAGATCTCCAAGGGTTTAATCAAGGGTTTATCCCCATTAACTAGGTTTAACAAAACATAGTTTTCTTCAATTCTATTATCCACAAATTTATTTTATTTGAATACTGATCACTGTAATCAAACTCTTACTCCTCACTATGCTATTAATAAAGGCTCTCTCTCAAAGTGGATGTACACCAACAAGACGTTAACCACTAGAAATTGGTGTATGATTTACTTTTATCGTTATTGTTTTGTTTCTCTATTGCTTTTTTGGTGATTGTGATTGTTTTTGGATTGGATTGAGATTTGAATTGAGATATTGATTGATTGTTTTTGCACCTTTTACCACGATCTCGTTTTCCGCTGTGCTTTGAGGCTTTGATTTGAGTGATCTCGAGTTAGAATTCCCATAACATAAATATAGAGATCAATGTGTTTACAATATAATAAGTAGGATAATAAAAATGAAGTGTATGATAATAGTTCAAGAAAAACATGCATGTTATTATATAATTTTTATTGGTGCAACTTAATACCATAAAAATCATACAACTTATTGAATGAATATTAGAATACCCATGTTATAACAACTTATGCATAAAAGGATTAACAAACCATCGTTATAGTAATAAAATAATTTTATGAGATTTCGATAGTACGGATCAGGTTGGGGCTGGTCAGCCAAGCCCCGATGCGATCCTAGATGTGAAACTTTTAGGAACGGATATGCATTTACCCGTCCCGATGATCTAATGAGACAAGTCTTGATGGGTTAAAAGAGAAGCGGGTCTACGGGGATTAGACCTTAGAGCAGTACCATTGTCATCCTTAGTATAGAGTACCGACAAGGAAGCGAACCTATAAACTATAATTAAGGGTAAACTAATTTACTAAATTGCTTCTAGTTGCATACATATCAATTTCTAAACAAGACCAAGGATAATAACACTGGCAAAAAAAAGATCTAGAATTGTATTGTTAAATTGTATTGTTCATGAATTTAACTAATTTACGAAATTGCTTCTAGTTTCATTTTGTTAAATTGTATTGTTCATGAATTTTGTATTTTAGACCACATACAACCAGAGTTTGTTTGTAGTGGACCACAACCTAACCCATAAATTTAAACTAGTTCTAATTTTGTATTAACCAATTGAAAGTAGGTTTGGTATGTACAAACAAAAATGCAAGTTTTCTGTAAAAAGTTATTTGTAAATTTATTATTTAGTGCAAGCTATTAAATCTTTATCATTTTGAGTAAGGCAGAGTATCTTTAATAATATTCATATCGTTCTTAAAATAGATTAGTTTTCAGTCTGAAGTATGTGGATTATGTTCAGATACATCAAAAGAGAGAAAGATAGAAAAAGCAATTTGTTTCTCTTGGTATCGTAATGCAATAAGAAGAAATTGTTTATTTAGTAGAATACATTTGAACTTTTATACACCATTGTGCTCACCATAATTCAATACAGTCGAAGTTTAGGCTGAAGGTACTTTTCTATATATTGATCTATTTTTTCATGGACAGATGGAAAACTACTCCTATTAACAATGTTTGTTTTAGTTGGCTAATAATTAATAATATGTTCTTAGTAATTAATCATGTAAAAAAATGAAATTTTCGAATATTGAATTACTTGCTAAAATATTCGAAATATATATAACTAAATCATTCGGTAAAATTTGAGATTGCATGTTACATGTGGCTGGTTAATTGGAGGTTTGAATTATTTAATTTCAATAAGCTTGCATAGTAATAAAATAAGAATAAAAGAAGAACAGGTGATGTGTTAATAGATAAAAACTGGGAACAATCAGATTCTTTCTGGTTGGATATGCAACTAACCCAGCACTCGCCGCTGATAAATAAATGCATTGGTTTGTACAGTTCAGTCATGGGATCACATGTCTCATGAAACTTAGAAAACAGTCACACACTGGCAAAAACAAATTTATATTTTAATTGCTTTCATGGACCATCCACGTAGAATACGGGATGGATATACTTCAAAATCTAATAATAATGTTTATTTATAACATCCATACTAGTAAAGTTGCCTTGTCTTAAGAGTTTACAATCTCACTAATTGATTTTAAATTTTTATGCAGAAGTATGTTACAATATAAATAATTATCAATGTCATATTGTGCAATTTACTACAGTAATTTAAGGAAGGGGGAATTAATTTAAAGGACAAAGATTTGTATATTTTTTGCCTCAAGGACACGACTTCAATATTTTTACCACAAGGACAAACATTCTTCTAAAAATTATTCATAAGGACAAACATTTTTCGACATTATTCATAAGGACAACAAAACTGCTACCGAGCTAAAACTGATACCTAAAAACTGCTTCCGATAACTACAAACTGATACCTAAAAACGGCTATCAATAACTAAAAACTGATACCTACAGAAAGTTGTCCTTCAGGATAAAATATTGAAGGTCTGTCCTTGAGGCTAAAAAGCTGTGAAATTTTGTCCTTGACAATAATTTCCTGTTTAAGGAATACGTTTGTTATTTACAGTTTAAATGCAATAGCTCGTAAAGTGGGTTGCCAAAAAAACATAAGGGACAAGGATAAAGCTAACATCGTCCAGACTGTTAACTAGTAAGCTAAGTCTGCTTTTATAATCTACCGAGTAAAAAACCAAGAATGTTTAACATATTTGGGTTAATACATGATGCAGCGCATACCTTAAGACGCGAACGAAGCCCTAGATCGTTCCAGTCTAAGTTGCGAACGAGCAGATCTTCCTTAGGTCGCGAGCAGAGCAGGTCCCGAGCTACAGAAATCCTTAAGTCGCGAGGTTTTCTTATGTCGCCTCCAGTAGGTCGGAGCTTCTTAAGTCGCTCCAGATTACCAAAGTCGTTTTCCTGAGTCGCGAGCTTCCTTAGGTCGCGAGCTTCCAATAGGTCGCTGTTTCTTATGTCGTTCCAGGATCATTATGTCGCGAAGCTTGCCTATGTCGCTGCCGAAGCTTGCCTAGGTGGCTGTCGTGCTTGTTTAGGTCGTTACTTGCTTAGGTCGCATGGTTTGATAAGTCACTTGTATTTTATTTTCTTAAGTCGTTTGTATTGTACTGTGTTGTTATGTCGCATATGTTAGGTCGAGTTGTGTGTGTTGTAAACCCTATAAATAGGGATGTGTTGCCAGTTGTAAAGTTGATTGATTTGGAATAAAATTTTGTTGAGAGCTTTGTGCCTCTTTAAAAATTGAAAGTTGAGTGTGAGCTCCTTTGTCCATCTTCGGTTATTCGAATGCGCTCGAATCAACGAATTTGAAGCCGATTCACGGAATCTCGTGCGCAAGATCAACGTCGAAGAATCATAGATCTTCTAACGCGGCATCGTGCGCGATCAACGTGTTGAAGATAGCTAGAATCCGGTATCTCGAGAGATCAATGATTTGGGCATTTGGTATCATCAATTCACCAATCTATCTTTGTATCGTTCCATCGTTTTGCTTCATTTGTTATTATCCGCTGCGTCAATTTAGTATCAGAGCCTAATCAGTTCCTAGGCCGAGTTGAAGTTGATTCAGATCCGAAGTTAAAGTCAGAGCTAATTGGAGCCGTGCAACACTTTTGTAAGTCAAAGCCGAGAGCTAGAAGAACTAAGAAGATCAAGGCCGAAGTTAAAGTAAGTTAAAGCCAGAAACAAGCTTGTTCAAGTTTGTGCGAGATTTGTTCAAGTCGTGAGCTAGGAGTTTGTGCGTAGATTTTGCATCATTGAAAGTTGTGCTAGTTGAAGTGTGTGTTTGGATTGGTTGAAGATTCGACAATGCCTCCAAGGAGAGTTAATCGTCATCATAATATTGCAGATGTGTATCGAAGAGAAGATGCTAAACAAATGGAGCAACGAATTAGTGGTAAATTCAATGAGAAGTTTAATGAGGGAATTGGTAGATTGGAAAGGCTCATGATGGATATAAATCAAACTCGACAAAGAGCATCGCCAGGTTCAAATCAAGGTGGATATAGAATTTTGCCATCAAATTCCGAGAGGAGAAGAATGTCACCACTATCTGATCGGGGAAGAAGAGAACTATCAGTTTCGGGAGAAAGAGACGTGCGTGGTAGCAGAAATGTTGATGGTCAGAATCGACATCGACATATGTCAGATTTGGGGGAATCCAGTGATAGCGATAGTAGTTCTTGTCGAAACCATGGCCAAGGACGAAGTCGAAATAGAGATTTCAAAGATGATCGTCGATGGAAGTCGGGGATGAAAACAGAGATTCCAGAATTCAAAGGGGGAATGATAGCGGAAGAGTTTCTGGATTGGTTATCAAATGTTGAAGAAATTTTTGACTTCAAGGAAGTACCCGAGCATCGTAGAGTTAAGTTGATTGCTACACGATTGAGAGGAAGAGCTATGGCATGGTGACAACAAACTAAACTTACATGGGAAAGAATGGGAAAGTCGAAAATTATTTCATGGGAAAAGATTAAGAAGTTGATGAAGGCTGCTTTCTTGCCTTATAATTATCAGTCTCTTATGTATCAGCGCTTACAGAATTTGAGACAAGGAACAAAGTCGGTAAATGATTATGCAGATGAGTTTTATCAACTGATTGCTAGAAACGATATCATGGAAACGAAGGAACAGTTGACATCTAGATTTGTTGGAGGATTGAGAATGCAAATTCAGGATATGATAAATATGTTTGATCCAAGATCCGTTGCTGAAGCACAACAGAAGGCTCTAGCTTGGGAGAAGCAAGGTAGAAGAGGAGGTGGTGCGTTTACAAGTTATATCAATCAGGTGAAAGGGGATAGTAGCACTACTAATGTTTCCAAGGCTGTTAGTAAAACGGTTGTCAATGAAGTTGCTAAGACCAAGGTCAACAACAATTTCAAGTGTTATAACTGTCAGGAGTTTGGTCATAAGAGAAATGAATGCCCGAGGCCTAAGAAGCGAGCGATGGTTGCTGAGCTTGAGGCTGAGGATGCAGAAATAGAATGTTCCAATTCACCACAAGTTGAGGAGGAAGAAGAATTACTGACGGGAGACGAGGGATATTCTTTAATGATGAGGAGATCTTGCTTGACGCCAAAGCAGGAAGAGGAGACTAGCTGGTTGAGGAGTAATATTTTTCAGTCGACATGCACTATTTTGGGAAAGATTTGTAAGTTTATTATCGAAGCAGGAAGTTGTGATAACATCATCTCTACAGAAGCTATAAAGAAGTTAGCGTTAAAGACAGAGAAGCATCCCAAACCCTACAAATTAGCTTGGCCGAGGAAAGGTGGGGAAGTGAAGGTTAGTCGAAGAGCTTGTGTAACTTTTTCCATCGAAAAGAAGTATAAAGATGAAATTTGGTGTGACGTGGTGGATATGGATGTATGCCATTTTTTGTTGGGAAGACCGTGGCAATTTGATAGAGCCGTGCAACACGATGGTAGGACTAACTGCTATAATTTCATGTTCAATGGCACTAGAATCACTTTAGTTCCTAAAAAGCGACAACAAAGCGAAAGCAAGTTGGAGGAAATCGAGGAACTAGAGACCATGTTATCTTTGAAGGAGTTTGTCAAAGAAGTAGAGGATGGGCTTGAAGTATTTCTGTTGATTGGACGTGAAAGTAGTGAAACAGTTGAAATTCCTGAGGATGTTAAGCCAGTATTGAAGGAATTTGAAGATGTATTTCCTGAAGAATTACCAAAAGAATTACCACCGTTGAGAGACATACAACACCAGATTGATCTTGTTTCGGGAGTTGTGTTACCACATAGACCACATTATAGAATGAGTCCAAAGGAGCATGAAGAGTTGAGAAGGCAGGTGGAGGAGTTACTTGAACAAGGGCGTGTACAAGAAAGTTTAAGTCCTTGTGCAGTACCAGCCTTGTTAGTGCCAAAGAAGGATGGAACTTGGAGAATGTATACAGATAGTCGAGCACTAAACAAGATTACAGTGAGGTACAGATTTCTGATGCCAAGATTGGACGACTTGTTAGATCAGTTGAGTGGAGCTGCTATCTTTTCAAAGATTGATCTGAAGAGTGGGTATCATCAGATTCGAATTCGACCAGGGGATGAATGAAAGACGACCTTCAGGACACGGAGGGGGGGGGGGGGGAGGGGTTGTATGAATGGCTGGTCATGCCATTTGGTCTTTCGAATGCACCTAGTACTTTTATGCGAGTGATGAATCAGATCTTTCGACCGTTTATTGGAAAGGTCGTGGTGGTATACTTTGATGATTTATTGATATACAGTGGAAGCACAGAAGAACATCTACAACACTTGCGGGAAGTGTTGATGATACTTCGTCAGGAGCAATTTTACACGGCAACAAAGAAGTGCATGTTCATGACACATAGTGTTTTGTTCTTGGGGTATATGTTGTCCAAGGAAGGTATTCATGTGGATCAAGGTAAAGTTGAAGCAATCAAGGATTGACCACAACCCAGGACTGTAACTGAAGTGAGAAGTTTCCATGGTTTAGCATCATTCTACCGAAGGTTTATTCCACATTTCAGTAGCGTGATGGTACCAGTGACAGATTGTATGAAAGGAAAGCAGTTTGTGTGGACTGAAGAGGCCGATTCTGCTTTCCAACAGATCAAGACACTTTTGACTACAACACCGATTCTTAGATACCCGGACTTTCAGTTACTCTTTGAGCTGAATACTGATGCATCTAAAGTTGGAATTGGTGGAGTGTTAAGTCAAAGGGGTCGTCCAATTGCTTATTTTAGTGAGAAACGTTCTGGAGCCAAGACAAGATACAGTACCTATGACTTGGAGTTCTATGCTATTGTCCAAGCCATAAAGCATTGGAGACACTACTTGTTTTATAAAGAGTTTGTGTTGTATACTGACCATGAAGCATTGAAACATTTGCAGGGAAAGAATAAGATTGCAGCCAGACATGCTTCATGGATCGCATACTTGCAACAGTTTACATTTGTTGTAAAGCATAAGTCGAGAGTTACAAATCGTGTGGCAGACGCATTGAGTAGAAGAAATCATTTGTTGACTACGATGAGAGTTGAAGTGATGGGGTTTGATGTATTTCCAGAATTGTTTGTTGAGGATCCTTTCTTTGCTAAGATTGTAGATGAAGTCGAGAAATGGAAGACGGATGAGTATGTGTTGGTAGATGGTTTTCTATTCAAAGGAAATTGGTTGTGTATACCAGAGTGCAGTTTGCGAATGAAAATTGTAAAGGAATTGCATGAAGAAGGTCATGTGGGAAGAGATCGTACCTTGTAGTTGATTTCTCAATCATATTTTTGGCCTTCCATGAGGAAAGAAGTTGAAAGATTTTTGCAGAGATGTCACATATGTCAAGTTTCCAAAGGGACGGCTACGAATGCAGGATTGTATATACCATTGCCTGTGCCTACTAGACCATGGGTTGATGTTGGCATGGATTTTGTTTTGGCTTTGCCAAGAACTCAACGAGGGAATGATTCTATATATGTTGTGGTGGATAGATTTTTGAAGATGGCACATTTCATAGCTTGTAAAAAGACCGCCGATGTAGTCCATGTTGCTCAGTTGTTCTTTAAAGAGATTTATCGACTACATGGGCTACCTGAGACCATTGTTTCTGACCGGGATAGTCGATTTCTAAGTCATTTTTGGTTGAGTATGTGGAAGATGGTTGGGACTAAGCTGAATTTTAGTAGCGCCTATCATCCACAAACGGATGGACAAATGGAAGTGGTGAACAGATCTTTGGAAAACTTGTTGAGATGTCTTGTTAAAGATAATTTGAAAAGCTAGGATGTGAAATTGTGTCAGGCAGAATTTGCACATAATCATGCCGTTAATCGAAGTACTGGATTCAGTCCACTTCAAGTAGTATATTCAACAATTCCGAAGGGACCGTTGGATTTGTCGTCAGTTCCACTTCAGAAAGGGGTTGTTAAACGAGCTTGTGATTTCGTGAATGAGTTGCAGGAGTGTCACAGGATTGTTCATGAACGGTTGCTTAAATCAAATGAGAAGTATAAGCAACTGGCAGATAAGAAGCGAAGGAGTGTGGACTTCAAAGAGGGTGATTTTGTTTACGCAGTATTGACGAAAGATCGTTTTCTAGTTGGAACTTACAACAAATTGAAAGCTAGAAAGATTGGTCCTTTAGAAATCTTGAAGAAGATCAATGGGAATGCGTATCAATTGAGATTGCCGGATCATATTCATACTGCTGACGTTTTCAACGTCAAACACTTGATTCCGTATCATGAAGATAAGCGTGTCGAAGAAGAGGAAAGTGTGAATTCGGGGACGAACTCTTTTCAACCAGGGGAGGATGATGCAGCGCATACCATAAGATGCGAACAAAGCCCTAGATCGCTCCAGCCTAAGTTGCGAACGAGCAGATCTTCCTTACGTCGCGAGCAGAGCAGGTCCCGAGCTACAGAACTCCTTAAGTCGCGGGGTTTTCTTATGTCGCCTCCAGTATGTCGGAGCTTCTTAAGTCGCTCCAGATTTGCAAAGTCATTTTCCTGAGTCGCGAGCTTCCTTAGGTCGCGAGCTTCTAATAGGTCGCTGTTTCTTATGTCGTTCCAGGATCATTATGTCGCGAAGCTTGCCTAGGTCGCTGCCGTGCTTGTTTAGGTCGTTACTTGCTTAGGTCGCATGGTTTGATAAGTCGCTTGTATTTTATTTTCTTAAGTAGTTTGTATTGTACTGTGTTGTTATGTCGCATATATGTTGTAACGTGTTGTAATGTCGCATATATTAAGTCGACTTGTGTGTGTTGTAAACCCTATAAATAGGGGTGTGTTTCCAGTTGTAAAGTTGATTGATTTGGAATAAAATTTTATTGAGAGCTTTGTGCCTCTTTAAAAATTGAAAGTTGAGTGTGAGCTCCTTTCTCCATCTTCGGTTATTCGAGTGCGCTCGAATCAACGAATTTGAAGCCGATTCATGGAATCTCGTGCGCGAGATCAACGTCGAAGAATCGTAAATTTTCTAACGCGGCATCGTGTGCGATCAACGTGTTGAAGATAGCTAAAATCTGGTATCTCGAGAGATCAACGGATTTGGGCATTTGGTATCATCAATTCACCAATTTATCTTTGTATCGTTTCATCGTTTTGCTTCATTTGTTATTATCCGCTGCGTCGATACAATATGAATATACCATTTGCATGCTTAATAGTAAGCCCAAATTATACCAACGCAGGCAATTTGAACCATTTACATGTTTAATAGTTATAGATGCAGGCTGATGCGAACAATCAACTCACCAAACAATTATTGGCATTACATAATGCAAAATATATATAGTAAGAGCACTATTGAAAAGTATAATAGTTAATATGATTCTTTGACGTTAAAACTAGAGTTAATTTCTTGGAAAAAAGAAATGTTAGGAACCATGTCTGTAATTCTAGATAATTCATATGTTTGAATGTTTTGATAAATCATGTTTGCAATTCTTATCATTGATCATTAAACTTGTCTACAAGTAATTAGCTTTTTTGAAGTAAAGACCAGCTACAACAATGAATTGTGGGTAATTAGATAATAAACATGGCTCAAGTTGTTATATATATTATAATATTTTTTTAGTACTAGTTTTGTAAACTTGTTTGTGAATGGTTATGTGAATCCGCTTATTTGTTTAAAACTAATTATTGAAATTGTTATGGATATCATTGCTGATTCGCTACAATAAAATAAGCTATTTATAGCACTCATTCACAGCGTTTCGTCCTCTAGCGCTATCAAACCCATATGGATTAAAAAACTTATAAATGCTAAATGCTGTGTATTTCTTGTATAGGCCCAATGAGTATTAAATTTCACTTAAACGCTGTACATTTCTCTTAGACCCATACAAAATAAAATTGGTAAAATAATCAATGCTATGTTGTAATATACATTAATAATAGGGATGAATATGCTAAATAAGAAAGGGCATTATTGTAATCTGCATTTCATAAGTAGTCTATAAATATGGAGCTTGATTGTATTGTAAGATCTATCTCTCAATTCAATAAAATTGTTCTCTCTCTAATGGCCTTCATTCTCTTTATTCTGTAACACGTTATCAGCACGAAGGAATGCGAATTAATTATTGACCTCAACCTGTTCACTTTCAAACTTTCCAACTTCTCAGCAAGTAATTAAATATTAATTACTCTGACTGTTTCTCTTCTGACCATTCCAATTCTAAGGCTATTTATATTCAAAATCCTATTATATATATTAGTGCAGACGAGTCTTTTAGAATATATCTACATACATTCTATTTCTTATTTCCTTTAAAACAGCAGGTAAAGGAATTGTTCTTGCATTTCTTTATAAACTCGTTACTTTTCCTCTCTCCAAAAAGGTAATTGTTAATATCATATTTTTTTTATAAAGCTATCAAGTCAGCACATGCTAGTTTGGGGTTCGCTTCTATATTTTTCATGTCTTTTCTTGTATCACTCTTATTTTTTATTCTTTGGCTTCTAAATTCAATATATATTTTCTTTCCCTTTGCGGATCTATTGCCAAATAAAATTCAAAAGTTTGGAATGGAATATACGCAAAAGCTGATTTTTCTTTCTTATTTGATAAATACATGAAAGTTGCAAAATCCAAATGTTTGGTTTTGTTGATACAATTTTTTTTGGTTTAGTTGTTTGATACCATGATTGAAGACTTTCCAATTTTTTTCTTCTTTTTAGCTGGAAACAAACAAATAGTGAATGCTGTTGTGGCGAATATTTTCACCTTATGCAATTTATTTTATGAACAGTTCACAAAATGACAAACATCGCCAAGCTTGAATTTAAAGCTTTGGATATATCTGGAGACAACTACTTATCATGGATACTGGATGCTGAGATTCATTTACAGTCTCAATGCTTAGAAAATGCCATTAAAAATGGCAATACTATGTCCTAGCAGGACAAGGCAAATGTTCTAATATTTTTAAGACGTCATATCCATGACGATCTAAAAACAGAATATTTGACTGAAAAAGACCCTCTCCACTTATGGAACTCCCTAAAGGAGCGTTATGACCACAAGAAGACGGTCATACTTCCAAACACTAGGCAAGAGTGGTTGAACCTGAGGTTTCAGGACTTTAAGTCCGTAAGAGAATATAATTCTGCAATGTTTAGAATCACTTCTAAACTGAAATTATGTGGAGAAAAGGTGGATGACGCACAAATGCTTGAAAAGACTTTCTCAACATTTCATACCTCGAATATACTCCTACAGCAGCAATATCGAGAGCGTCATTTTACAAAATATTCTGAACTCATAGAATGCTTACTAATTGCTGAACAAAATAATGATTTGCTTATAAAAAATCATTCCTCAAGACCAACTGGGTCAACTGCATTACCTGAAGTTAATGCTAATTTTGCCCACTTTGGAAGAGGTAAGGTTCGAGGTCGAGGTAGAGGACATGGTCGTGGACGTGGATATAACTCTAACAGAGGTGGTTATGGTGGTTTTAAAGGTAACAAAACCACCAACTTTAAAAAGCAACAAAAGAAAATTGAGCCTATAAAGAACAATGATTCAGCTTCAGAAAATAAAAGGCATTATGAGGAAGTTTGTTATCGATGTGGACGATCTGGTCACTGGTCACGTACATGTAGATCATCAACGAAAACAGTTGAAGAATATCATCGCTCGAAGAATATTGAGGCAAATAATGCCGAAAAGTTACCTGAAAAAACTAACCTGAAGTTAGATGATTTCTTCGAAGATGACAATGGAAATTTCATTAATGATGAAAATCTAAGTGCAATGATCAATGATATGACCGAGTTGATCAATTAGAAATGTCTTGAAGTTTGTTATGTGACTTTCGTTTTATTTCATTAGCTTGCATCAGTAAATCAGTTTGAAGTTTGTGTTCGTTTAATTGTATTTCCCTTTGCAGTACTAGTAATGTGTAATATGGATGTTGTTTTTAATCAATAGCCTATTTTAATCATATTACTTTATTTGTTTACATTACATTTATTTATGCATACAAATTTTTAATGACTGACTAATCATTGTCTTTAATTCTTAAGGTATGGAACGCCATTTGGGTGATGATATATGCTTACTAGATAGTGCAACTACTCATACAATTTTGAAAAACCAGAAGTTTTTCTCTGAACTATCTGAAAATTTCTCAGCTAATGTCTCCACTATAGCTGGATCTGCTAATATAATTGACGGGTCCGGAAGAGCCTATATAATATTACCAAATGGTACACATATCTTTATTCAGAATGCATTGTACTCAAGCAACTCTAAAAGAAATTTGCTGAGTTTCAAAGATATAAGAATGAATGGATACCATATTGAAACTATAAATGAAAACAACAAAGAATATCTTTGTGTTATTTCTAGAATTGAAAGCCAGAAGCTTATCCTAGAAAAATTTGGTACAATTTCAATTGGTTTATATTTTACAAAAATTGGCATAGTTGAATCTCACTCTATAAACATGAGCCAGAAGCTCACAAATACAAAGACATTGATTCTTTGGCATGATCGCTTGGGTCATCCTGGATCAACTATGATGCGTAAAATTGCCAAAAACTCAAACGGACATGATTTATCAAACCAATTGAATTTACCAAGTGATTACTTATGTGCCCCATGTGCACAAGGAAAATTAATCACTCGACCTTCATATAGTAAAATCACTTCTGAATCTCCAACATTTTTACAAAGAATTCAAGGTGATATATGTGGCCCAATCCACCAATCCACCCTGAATGTGGACCATTCAAATATTTTATGGTATTGATTGATGCATCAACTCGTTGGTCACATGTCTGTTTACTTTCTACATGAAATTTGGCATTTGCCAAGCTACTTGCTCAAATAATAAAATTGAGAGCATACTTCCCTGATCATGAAATTAAATCGATTTGACTAGATAATGCTGGAGAATTTACTTCTCAAGTATTTGATGATTATTGTCTTTCACTGGGGATTGAAATTGAACATCCAGTAGCTCATGTTCATACTCAAAATGGTCTAGCAGAATCATTAATTAGACGCTTGCAACTTATTGCAAGACCATTGCTTATGCAATCAAAACTACCCGTTTCAGCTTGGGGGCATGCAATTTTGCATGCATCGAAATTGGTTAAAATTAGACCAACAGCTTATCATCAGCTTTCACCATCACAGCTCTTAACTGGATTTCAACCAAATATTTCACATTTACGAAAATTTGGTTGTGTTGTGCATATACCTATTAATCCCCCACTTCGTACTAAAATGGGTCCTCAACGACGGTTGGGAATTTATGTGGGATTTGATTCCCCATCGATAATTCGTTACCTTGAACCTCTTACAGGTGATGTCTTCACTGCAAGATTTTCAGACTGTAAATTTGATGAGACAATCTTCCCGCCGTTAGGGGGAGAAAAGACCGTTCCAGTAGAACGGCGTGAAATATCATGGAATAATCCATCTATGTCTTATTTGGATCCACGTACTAAACAATGCCAATATGAGGTACAAAGAATTTTGCATATTCAAAATATTACAAATCAACTGCCGGATGCATTTAGTGACACTGCAAAAATAACTAAATCTCACATTCCAGCAGCAATGCACCAGCAAAAATTGATGTCCCTGAAGGATCAAAAGTAAATATAGCAGCAAATGAATCTAAAGCAAGACAAAAACGTGGAAGGCCAATTGGTTCAAAAGACTTGGCGCCTAGAAAAAGAAAGTCTAATGAAAAATCATCAATTAAGGAACCTCCTGAAGAGGTTATAAATGATCAAAAAGATCACTCAAATGAAAATCCCAATTCTCCTAGAAGCGCGGAAGGAAATATTATCCCAGAAGAGATAAAAGAAGATTCTAACGATAAAATGGTACCTAATAATAATGAGATCTCAATATTTTATACGAACTACAGAGAAATATGGATCGAAGTAAAATAATAATTGATGATGTATTCTCATTCGCAGTAGCTACTGAAATAATTGAAAGTCATGACCATAATGAGAATAATGAGAATGATGATAATGAACCAAATAGCATAAATGAATGTCGAAAAAGACACGATTGACCAAAATGGAAAGATGCTATCCAAGTGGAACTAGATTCACTTCAAAAACATGGTGTATTTGGACCAATAGAGAAAACACCAGAAAATGTTAAACCAGTAGGTTATAAATGGGTATTCGTTAGAAAACAAAATGATAAAAATGAAGTCGTGAGGTACAAGGCACGACTTGTCGCACAAGGTTTCCTGCAGAGACCAGGTTTTGACTTTAAGGAAACTTACTCCCCTGTTATGGATGTCATAACATTTCGATATTTGATAAGCCTTATAGTTTCTGAAAAACTCGATATAAGATTAACGGATGTCGTGACAGCTTATCTTTACGGTGAATTAGATACCAACATTTACATGAAAATTCCACATGGGTATAAATTGCCTGAAGCAAAATCAAAATCCATGTACTCATTAAGACTAAGACGATCACTATATGGATTGAAACAATCTGGAAGGATGTGGTATAACCGTCTTAGTAAATATTTGGTAAAAGAAGGATACGAAAACAATCTCATTTGTCCATGTGTCTTTATAAAGAAATCGGTAAAGGGATTTGCTACCTTAGCAGTTTATGTTGATGACATAAATTTGATTAGGACTCCAGAAGAGATTGATGAAACAATAAATTATTTGAAGAAGGAATTTGAAATTAAAGATCTTGGCAAAACTAAGCACTGTCTCGGTCTACAGATTGAGCATAGTACTAATGGCATATTAATCCATCAATCAAACTACATTGAGAAAATTCTAAAACGTTTTCAAATGGATAAAGCATATCCACTTAGTACGCCAATGGTTGTTACATCTTTAGATATTAAAAAAGACCCTTACCGCCCAAAAGAAGAAGATGAGAATGTGCTTGGCCCGGAAGTGCCATATCTTAGTGCCATTGGTGCATTATTATATTTGGCCCAATGCACAAGACCAGATATTGCATTTTCAATAAATCTTCTAGCAAGATACAGTTCAGAACCAACAAAAAGACACTGGAATGGTATAAAACATATCATGAGATATCTTCACAGAATGACAAATTTGGGTTTATTTTACTCTAACACAGGCAATAATCCAAATCTAATTGGCTATGCTGATGCAGGTTATCTTTCTGACCCACATAAAGCAAGATCACAAACTGGATATGTGTTTAATAACAGCAATGCAGCAATTTCATGGCGATCTACAAAACAAACATTGATAGCAATATCATCCAATCACTCTGAAATACTAGTACTACATGAAGCAAGTAAAGAATGTATTTGGCTAAGATCACTGATTGAGCATATTCGAAAAAGCTGCCAACTTACATCAGTAACGGAAAGGTCAACTATTATTTATGAAGACAATGCAGCTTGTGTAGCTCAAATTCAAGCGGGTTACGTTAAGGGTGATAGGACGAAACACATTTCTCCTAAATTTTTCTTCACACATGAGCTACAAAAGGATAATAAGATAGAAGTGAAACAAATCCGATCCCAAGAAAATCCAGCGGATTTATTCACAAAGGCGCTTCCAAAATCAACATTTCAGAAGATGGTGTATAAAATTGGTATGCGTCGGCTGCATCAACAAACTAATTGAATAGTGCGTTATAATCCAGGAGGAGCGTATGAAATACGCTATAATGTACTCTTTTTCCTTCACTAATATTTTTTCCCACTGGGTTTTTATTAGTAAGGTTTTAATGAGGCATTATCCTGATCCAGAAGTATCAACCCTCGTAGTAACATTATAAAATATATGTTACTTAAAGATGAAATCATGTTGTACTCTTTTCTTTGTTTATGATTTTTTCCCACTGGGTTTTCCATAACAAGGTTTTTAATGAGGCAATTACTCTTATCATCTTTACATACGCATATTCAAGGGGGAGTGTTGTAATATACATTAATAATAGGGATGAATATGCTAAATAAGAAAGGGCATTATTGTAATCTGCACTGCATAAGTAGTCTATAAATATGGAGCTTGATTGTATTGTAAGATCTATCTCTCAATTCAATAAAAAATTTCTCTCTCTGATGGCCTTCATTCTCTCTATTCTGTGGCATGCTATACATTTGCGTGAATTCTTTTCGTTTGCCTCCTAAACTTTCGTTTCCCACCAATCTTCCTCGTCTATCTCTCCCGATAGGCAAATTTCAAGCCCTAGATTTCAATCATTGCTACTCATGTTAGATCGCAGCTCGTAAAAAAGTGAATTCCATCGCAGATTTCACGCCCTAGGTTCCTCAACTTCGATTGATCGCAACTATTCAGATCTCGGTAAGCTAACCCATAGTTTCGTTCTCTGTGATTTTAGGCATTTCTTTAAATTTGTTGCTTCTTCTGATGGGTATTTTTTTTAAAAAACATGTTGCTTCTTCTGTTGAGTATTTTCTTCAAACCCACTGCTTCTTCTGTTGGATATTTTCTTAATGGTTCACTAGTTTGAAGTTAACACATTGTATAGAATTCAAATCATATGAATTTCACTGGAATATTATAAAGTATATAATGGGGTTAAGAACAATGAAATTACAGTTGGAAACTTCTTGCTGTGAAGATGAGCTACCAAAAATCCATATTCTTAGTATAAAATGGTATAAGTTGGACATAAGTAGTGAGAGAAGTCTGAGATGGGTTTAAGGAAACTGGTGTCTTTATTACTATATCACCGTTTAAAGTTAATAGATGCGACATTGTTAGTTTGATCATTTATTAACGTAACCATCATTAGTTATCTGAGGAAAAAGACTTTCACTCTATTATTGTAAGAAAGGTCATGGTCTGCTATATTTTGGAATTTTCTTTTTTGCTAGCCACAGAGCCAATTATACGAGTTTTAGTTGCTTTTTCTAGCAAAAGTCTATACAATAGATCAACTCCTTATTAATTGCTTGAAGTTTAAAGAATCGTTCAGCAAAAGTCTATATAATAGGTCAACTCCTTATTAATTGCTTGAAGTTTAAAGAATTGTTAGAGGGTAAATAGCATACTCTATTAAATCTGTCCTATTATTTTTAGCAGGAAAATGTCCGCTTTTAAGAATCGAATTTAGGATATCATTCTCTTATTTAAGTTTAGGAGTTATTGTCAGATGTCTTTGTTTGAAATATTATACTAGTTTTTATATAACGTTTTTTGTTACAAACAATTATAAGAGTTGATAGTGGCCTTTTAACAAAGATAGTGATAATTTCTTCTAATATTGCAATTTCTTCTAATATTACAAGAGCATCTCCAATCATGATCGAGAGAATATTTGAGAACTGATCGTATTGTATTGTAGTCTGGTTGATTTCTCGGACAGTAAATTCAGTCTTTGTGCTTGTTGAATGTGTTTTCACAGTTTTTATTTAATAATGGAATAACGAGTAGCAAATTCTTTAGACCCTGTTTTAGCATCCAAATCAACTAAAAAAAAACTTATAATAATTTTTCAGAACAATTTAAAGAAATGTAGAGTTTCTATTTACAATTGATTTAGACATTAAGGAAGTTGGGATTCAATTTTAGATTTATTTAGCATCCACACGGGGAAATTTTCTATGTTTTGAAATAATGAGTTGATAAATCATAAGTAGTACATAAATTTTATTTCACTTCAAAGTACAAACTAAAATTAGATTTTAAAATACCTTTTAATCTCCATATGATAGGCTCAACCATCTCTAACTACAGATAAGTTATTGTTTGTTTCCAATAACAGTAGTTTACTTTTGAACTCCACATCTACTGAACTACACAACATACTCGATCGATACAAATGAAAGTCAGGATAATCATATTGAGGGTACTAGTCCTGGAGTATTTACTTTTAGGCCACAACTGAATGCTCCATCACCATTCTTTCAAGTCAAGATAACGACACAAGTATATTGATACTTGACTTGATAATTAAGTACGATGATACTTGAATATATTTTGGTCTATGCATATAGTTATAAGTCATAATTAACTTGTAGTCCATCCAAGATGTAGAAATATCTATAGATAAAGACTTCAAATTTCAAGCTAAATTCTCCAAGTCGTCTATTGGAAAGGTATCATTGATGATGGTACCAAGAGTTTCATTACGCTAATAGATGTCTTTATCGATAATGAACAATTTCCCCTTGTACCTACATAGGATCAATTAAATGGAGCAAAGATGAAAAGAATTTGAAAGCTCTATACTTATAGCTCAACCAGCTGAAGATGGATTCAACCGGTGAAAATGAACAAAAACAAGTAAAAGGCACCGAATATCCGTGAATCTGTTTCCGGGCTTGACCCTTCCCTAAAGTGGCAAAAGCTTTTGCTTAGGGCCCCAAAAAACCTAGGGCACTATCTTTCCAAATGCAGTCAAGAGCGGAAAAAATCGTTGATCGCGATTCAAAAAATAAATAAATTCGTGAACTAACAACGGTCTGCAATTGACAGCGACAGATGAGAATTTCGGAGGTGTAGGCGGCAATGACTCAATGGCATCATATCCTCTAAATCAATCGATAGCGAAGTGACTCCTTCCGTCTCCAAATTATCCGACTCCACTTGACCTCGACGACGACGAGAAGCACAGGTTAAACAACAGCTTGGCAATAAAACCAGTCAAGTCTTGAAAAGTTACTGCTTAATGCTATAATGTATGTTTTAATTTTTAATTTTTTATAGTTATTATTGTACCATGATTTGTAATTGTAAACAGCATATTGATATGATGCCAACTCAATTTTAATCATATGTTCTTATTTTAGGTTAGTTAATTGTATATTAAATTATGGATTGATTTTGTATAATAATAATAATTAAGGAATAAATCAAAATTGGTAAGTTCGAATTGTTAGTTGACATAATGCATAATAATTATTTATTTTGTAATGGTTAATGGATTTTTTACTGGTTAGTTAACGTAAATTTATCGATAAATAACTATATTTTCACAGGAATTAATAGTTAAATGTTTTTTAATCGAATCAACTATTTTTTGTATAAGGGCCTTTGTTTCGCAATTGAATTTAGGTACCTAAACTCCTAGGACCGGCCCTGGCTATTACAAATGTACCCATCCGGATTGCTAGGTAAATTTTAACGACCTGTTGAAGTCCATCACTCGAGTAATATATGCCATATTTGACAGACATAACTGCTTAGTTGTTATTTATATTTCTATTTTTTCTACTTCCGTTTTAGTATCATTAGACTTTGAACTGCATATGTCTAATGTATTAGTCAGAAGAGTTCATTAACTCATTTTCTACTCCCATTAAATGGTTGCTTCCCTCTTTATCTTCTGAGATACAGTTCGTTAGCACCATGTGATTTAAAATCATATGATTATTGAGTTATTCCTCAAAGATATAGCTTAGTCCATAATTCCAAAATAATTGTGAAAATTTCATATACTTTTGTATTTTATAATGCAACATTTTTGTTATAGATACCTTTATTATAGATTTATTTTATAATGAATATTCATAATATTCAGATAAAAAAACTGTATCTATTTCTAGATTATATCGAGGACATCTATTATTTCATAAACACTATTTGGTACATTTATACAAAGGCAATATTTCATAATTTGATGCATTCACTAATAAGCATCATATGGTATGCTCCTACTATTTCCAACATTACAATAATAACTCATATAATACGAGGCTCCATTCAAATATTTATTATAAGTCTTTATTCCATACATGGCATCTAGTTTATAGTCGACAGATTTAAATCGAATATCTTGAACCTAAAGAAAAAACTTTCATAGAAAATAATTTTTTATATGAAAATACATTTGGAATAGAAATCAACATTGTATATTAAGTATCTTTTAGTATTTTATACAATTCACATTTCCAATGTTTCTTCATGAAGTAGAGGCGATCATATACTTTCTTTATCCTAACTATGCCTAAGTTAAATCCACCATAGTACATTCATTTTCCTTTTCAAATGATCAAACCATTCAAAAGGAAACCCTTACTATAAGACCATAACGAATTCTTTACATACAAAAAATGTATCGAATTAGTTGCACTTTATTAATTGTTCGAACCGACATTCAATGATCGAATTCCTAGGTACATCTTGTAGCTCTTAGTTTAGTACTACATTTAATATAGTAAGATCCTTATTGTTATCAATCGTATTGGTTACATGATCTCGCATTATGGTTTACTTGCTTATTTCAGTAAACTAATTTCATTGAAGTTTCACACATTACGAATTGCAACTGTTCATCACACAAATTTTGTATATAATCGAATATGAATCAATTATCCATATGATTATATTGCTTTTTAGTCCAAAACCTAGAAATACACGATTTCAGGTAGATAAATACCTGGGTGACCAAGGTATGAATGTTTTAGTAGTTGTATTATTTGGCTCTTGCATGGGTCTTGATGTGACAAACATGCCAAAATGTTTATCATTAATTTTATTTTATATACGTCAACCTTAATTCAGTTCATTTGTTTTTAACTGATAAACATTATATCAATTATTATGTTAGTTGCACAAATTTATCGAAGTAGATTATTTTAACTTGTACAGAATGTATTCTTACAATATTAGAAAGATTAAATATATTTATTTTATTTTTATAATAAGGCTCCTATTAGATTTTTATGTTTCTTAAAATCTTAAGAGAAAAAATAGAAACCTTTTAATTTCTATAGTGGTGCTATGACTCGCTTGCCTTTTGATTCTGACCTTGAGGAAGCTCAACAAATCATAGGCCCACATGTGATAGACAACAACTTATTAGTTGTATCATATACAACTCTTAACCCATGATCTATGTTCTAATTTTATCTCGACCTCATGGAAGCTCAACAAATCAGAAGAGATTATTCACTAGTATCCACCATTTCACAATGGCCTAAGTATAATGCACATATCTCGAGCAAGCTCAACAAATATGTGCATGTACTTTACCTCATCTAGTCAATATATTAATAGTACTACACATAATATCTCTAGCTTGAGGAAGCTCACAAACTAAAGAGTATGCAAGCAATATATTAATATATAAATGGTAGAAGATAACTTATAGATTAAGGATTTGTAATTTTTAATACACACATTGAGTGATATCTATTTAGGAAACGATGTATTTCTTACGAAATACCCTCGTGATTCAAGTGCCGATACATCCGGAATCGTGGTATATGTATAATGCGTATGTTCTCATTCCTCAAATCTAAGTTAGGTTTCTTATATGGTATATACCATAATACATTAGGAATCATGGTATATGTACTATATGTGTGCGTGTGTGTTGTTAATTAAATCATATCTAGTTAAATTTAACCTTATTGATTAAATCATATTTAATTAATTTTAGTACTCTAGTTTAATTAACTAATTTTAAATTTTATTTAAATTTTAGAAATTTTATTTTATTCATCTTAAACTATTAATCAAGAATATCTAACTATAATAATTATAGTTTCATATAATTATCAAACACAAACACACACAGATTAATTAATTAAATATTTATTTAATCGAATATTTATTTAATTAAACTTTTTAATTAGAATAAACTTCAAAATTTTATTTAGTTTAATTTCTCTAAACAATATTAAGAAAGTTAAAAACATTTCGGGACTATAACCTTTATAGTTTTATTTACATATTCAACAACTTATATGTAATTTAATTTATTAACATTTAATTAATTATTTTTAAAACAAATCACTTATTCAATTAAATATTTTAGTTAAATAATTTAAAAAAGTTTAAAAAAATTATTCCGTTTACACTAAACAATTTAAGATAAATTTCCAACTACAATCTTTACAGTTACATATACATATATCACTACATATATGTATATTTTAATTAATTAAATTTTAATTAATTACTAACTATTTAATAAAATTAATTAATTATTTATTTTCTTGAAAATATTAAACAAATTTCTCAAAAAAATTGAAAATTTTTCAATTTATTTTATAACATTTTTAAAATATCCTTTTATATATTAAAATTAACATTTAAATTTAGAATATCTTTTAAATTTTCAAACTTAATTTTGAAATTAGTCTAAGTTCTAAATTAATTTGGACCTTTATAATTGGGTCAACCTTCTCGAGTAGCATAACCATCATAGGAAATATAGGTGTAACTGATAATGCTTCATCATATATCACAATGTGAAAATCCCTATCATGCTAGTTGCAGGAATCGAACATTGGACATCCAATGTATCAGGTGAATGCTTCAACCAACCTCACTTTGAGCCATCAAAGGAACCGATCAGGCATATAGTGGATGAAATGGGTAAATTAAAAAAAAATCCATATTTGAATCATAGTGGACCTATGATGTGACGCCCCACCTCTATACCTACGCTAGCCAAGGACACTACGGTGTAATGCCGTCAACTAGCACGGAGAATAAGGCTGTTGAGGAGCGACCATCCGTGCAATTGCTTTGTGCGAGCACCGCTATGTCGGATAGTATACCATGCATTTGATTTCAAGAGGAAATCCGACACACCGATACAAACTCAAAGCTACTACACAGTGGCTATAATAATCTTCGGAAACAAATATAGAAATAAACATAACACAAATCAGTCACAGATAACTCATATCACAAAGGCGGAAATAGATATGAATATATATAACACATAAAAGTGTTCATCAGAGTAGTGGTCAGAAAGATCCACAATAACCCAAAATAATAGCAACATGTGCTATACAAAAAAATAAGTATACATCATAGAGTCTATATCTCAAATGTTTACAACAAAAACTACTAATCCAAGTAGTTAGCCAAAAGTCAGAGTAATGAATCCCTGGGGAGAAGTCAAGCAGAAGAACCTGTAATATCTTGGTCTAACCCGAGTATTATTTAATAAGAAAATAATAAACGGATCAGTCTAGCTATAAATATCAGATGACATGATATAGAATAAGAGATATGACATAAACATATGATAACCATAATGGCATACTACAATAAGTATGTAATTGAAAATCAACACGAGATTAATCAATATCACAAGAATCTTCTCAAAGATCCAAAAAGGGTATTATACCCAAAACTTGTATTCATAACAAGTCAATGACACACGAATTCACCAATGCACAAAAATTGATAAAGCTTATCAATAGAAATCACGAAAATAGGTGAAGCATAAAATTTCCAGAAATCGACACACGAAATCCAGAAATCATAAAAAGGGAAAGAGGCCTATCACATGACGGTCCGAAGACCATGGGGAGCTACCCCATATGTGTGAGTCAAAATCACACAGATGAGGTCTAGACTAACCAAAAAGAAAAAGGTATGTGTGAGTCGAAATCACACAAATGGTGTCTAGTCTAACCTCGCAGACAGAAAAGATATGTGTGAGTCGAAATCACATAAATGGTGTATAGACTAACCTCGCAGATAAATAGGTGTGAGTCGAAATCACACAGATAAGGTCTAGTCTAACCTTGCAGTCAAAGAGACATCGCACAATTGCTAGTCTAAATCACAAAAATGATCGTCATGATCATCAAGAAGTGTCAATTACAGTAAGCTAGTAAATATATGAGCTTAGCTTCATGTCTCATAACCACTAGCTTAACTTAAATATTTACGAACAAATTGTAGATCTCCACTAGAAAATTGTCACAAGAGATTCAATCGAACAAGTCTAAGAATTAACCGACGAAGTAAACGCAAGCGTTTCATACCACTTGTTTTACTAAGTCGTTTAATTAGATTTCTCATACGAGTGAGGTAAAGGTTTGTATATATTAATAGATTAGAAATCGGTTTGAGAAAACGAGCTTTGGTTATAAAATAGTGTTGAAAACATTTGAAGAAAGAGTTTTGATATTTACTACTAGTATAGAAAACCTTTATATTTTTAAAGTGACAAATCATAGAAATGATTGTAGAAATAATCAATCATCAAAATTCACATTCAAAGACGTGAATAAAATCCAAAGAAATCGATACCGAAGCCACCAAAATGGATATTACCAAAAATCACGAAGAAAATGTCATCAAAGTCGACAATAAGTGATAATGACAAAAGTGAATCAACACGAATCGATTAAAGTTGGAATTCTCAAGAAAATAGGCAAATAGGCAAAAGAGTGCAGATTCAGACGTCTGAAATCAAGGATTCAGACGTTTGAATCTGGAAAATAAAATATTTTCCAGAACAGAATTCAGACGTCTGAATCCTTGAATTCAGACGTATGAAATAGGCACTTTTTAGCCTATTTCCTTTCTGGTTCAAAACGAACCAATTCAGACGTCTGGATATTATGATTCAGGCGTCTGAATACCGGGGAATAAAAATTCCCAGTATAATATTCAGACGTCTGAATCTAACGTTTCAGACGTCTGAAACTAGGGTTCAGGGCATTCCCTGAACCTAGACCAAAAATGACCAAACGAATACCGGAAGCGATCGAAAGAGCAACGACGACTAAGGATTTACGTCGAGCGACAAGCCAGCCTTAACGGCTCTTCGATACGCCTCAAATATCAATGTCCAAATATCCATAAAAGGATTTTCATAGATTTGGATTTCAAAACATCAAAAATTGGAATATACACCAAATCAATCCAAACCAAAATCAATTGCACAAGAATAAGTGTTAGGAATTCATACCTAACAATCGAAGATAATTATAGACAAAGATGCGAGATAAAAATCTCACCTTTAAACCCAAAAGCACAAGATTGAGAAGCTTGAAAAGAAAGGTGGATCAACCACTCTTCAATCCCAACTCAAGAAGCTTGATTCTAAGCTTAAAGGAGAAATATTTCCCAAATTAGGTTTAGGAATTTCTGAAATGGAATGGAGAAAGAGTTGGAGAAGATGAAGAGGATGCTTACCAATGAGTTCTCTTGAATTTGGAGCTAGAAGTTGGATTTTGCAAATGAACTAGGGTTTTGGATTTCTATTTCCCATTCTCTTCCACCATTTTTGCATTAGAACTGAAAAGAGGAGGAAGTGAGAGTGAGTGGGGAGGGATGATTCAGTTTGGGGTATTATTATGGCTAGTGGGCTGAACCCAAACCCAAACCCTACGTGAAAAGTTCAAATTTTTAGCTAGCTCCAAACATATCGAAGTTCATACTCATAAAGGTCGCAAACGGCATTTTGAACTCAATGGGAGGGGTCTCGAGTCCTAATTCGACTGTTTGAAAATAGTAGCTTTCAGACCAAAATCCGACGAACGATAAAATATTTAAATAAAATATTTAAATATATAATCGATAAATATGCGGGTTGTTACAGACTCCCTTCCTTAAAGAAATTGCGTCCTCGCAATACTTAAGAAGAAAATAAGAAGTAACAACCATAGAAGCATATCAACACAAAAGAAAATTTGAAATAGGAAGTTCACCATAAGGAGCATGAAAGAGTAAGCCTGAACGGGTTCGCACGGTGAATTCTCTGGATTCCCAAGAGCAATCCTTAGGATTTGAGAACCATTGAACTCTCACAAAAAGAACATCTTTATTTCGAAGGCACTCAACCTCCGAAGCAATGATGCGAATAGAATATAACTCCTAAGTCAAATCTGGTAAAACTTCACTTCCTTTAATAATACCGGCCTCAAGAATAAAAAAAAATCGGAATCCCTAAGGCATTTCCGTAGTAGAAAGACGTGAGAAAACGTCATGAATAACAGAAAATCGAGCTAGTGCAACGGCGTAGTACATAAACGGTACGCCCGAGAAATGAGAAACTCGAATAATTTGGAACAGCGGCGTAGTACAATAACGGTACGCCAGATGATCCAAAGCTCGAATAATTTCGAAACACCGACGTAGTACAAAAACGGTACGTCCAATGATCCGAAATTCAAATAATTCGGAACGCCGACGTAGTAAAAAAAGGTACGTCCAATGAACCGAACACCGTAAAAGAACATCGGATGCTAATCCATAAAATAAATGGGATAAAGCTCAATAAAATGAAGTATATCAAAATGTCCGATGAACTTGATAAAAAGGTAATTCCATTCAAACATCATCAAAGAATCAACCACTTGTTGCTTACGACTAAGCGCATTTGGCAACACGATTTCCCTTCCAGGAATAAAAAGATTATCAAGATCATAAGATGTCAGGAACTCGAGTCAACATGAAGTTCCTTATGAGAAAATAAATATTCCAAAGATTTATGATTGAGGTGGAGAACAAATTTCTCCCCCAAAAATGATGATGCCAAACTCTAAAAGCGAAAACAATAGCCGCGAGCACTAGATCATGAATGACATACCTAGTCTCAATCGGCTTTTAATGATTTAGAAGCACAAGAGATAGCACATTATCTTTTGCAAGAGAACGGCATCCTAACCAATACGATTAGCATTGGTACAAAAGATAAAGCCTTGGTTCCCTTCGGAAAACACAAGAATAAGAGTATCGGAAAAGAATTCTTTCAAATAATCTTCTCTCCCAAAAAGCTAAAACTTTTAAAATTACATTTATCTTTATGTAATAATCTTTCTAGAAAAATTTACATAAGTCAATTTATTGTGTCTGACTGTCTCATCAAAGCGTTCAGGAAATTCCTATCGATAACGTTGATCAAGCGCATCGACCAAAATTCTTAAAGCACTCAATGGGCAATACAATCACAAAATCATCTTCCATATAATAAACTTGTTTCTTAAAAAACCTTTAAGAACATTTTTTGCTTGTTTAAGAGCAAAGTCAAATTGTACTTACAAATAAATCTTATGAAAAAGATTTGCAAAAATTTTTAAATTGTTATTTTCATCCAAAATTAATAAATACAAGAATGGTCTCATCGAAATATTCATACAATATTTGATTTATAAAATGGATGAAATAAGCTGGACAAACTGAATGACAAAATAAGTCATTCATAAGAATCATAACGAGTGCGGAATAAGGTAAGTGAAATGCTAACTCCCGCAACTCGTAGCCAAATGAAAATCGGTGGCAAGGTCGAACTAGAAAGACCTTACCACACAAAAGATTTCTTAGGTGATAATCCTAAGATAAGCTCAAAAAATACCAGAAAATTCTCAAACTACATGAATGTGAGAAATAATACTTTCCCCATCATGTGAGCTTAAAGAATAAAATGATGCCATCAAGTTGGAATCGAAATCGCAAAGGAGAAATAGAAATCTGCTTAACAGATTAAGAATGTCGAAGATAAGTAGTCCACTAGGGACAAAGGATATGGCTTCATAATTATTAAGCCAATCTTCGCAAAAGTCAATTTCGAAACATAAGTAAAAAAATCGGCTCGGAGAGAAAAATCACATAAAATAATTTCGACATCAATAGAAAGCAAATTGAGGGTTGTGGATCCACTAATCCGGATTCGTAATCCTCAAAGAGGTCAACAAGCCCAAAAAAGTTTAAGGGAAAAGAATCAATAAGTTCTTTTGATATAAAAATAATGAGATGAAACCCATATCAAAAAGAACTCGAATAAGAAGATCACGAAATAAAATAATGCCATCAAGGATTGAATGTAAAATACCTTGACTAAGAGAAGAGTTGCTAGGGGCTTGCACGATTTTCAACTTTCCCTCCCTCTTGCTAGGGAGTTTGGGACATGTAGATAAGTAATGACCCAAGCCTTTGCAATAGCGGCAATAGAGAGATTTCGGGCACTTAATTACATAATGGTCCGTGGAACCACAATTGTAGCATTGTTTATGACTTGGGGTAGGAGTCTTGGCTACCGAAGTTTCTTGTTCCACCTTCTTCTTGCTTTGAAGTATGGGACAGACAGAAATATGATGACCTGTATTTTTGCAATAGCGACAAAAGAGTGGCTTCGGACACTCCTTTGCATAGTGGTCCTTAGAATTACAATTGTAGCATCCTCCACGATTAGGGATTGGAGTCTTTGCTACAAAAGTAGTTTGCTTCACTCTCTTATTGGGATTAAGGCTCTTGAACTTAATATGCCTCTTTTTGGAAGTCCCAATATCACAAACACTTCCTTTTCCAACCTCTCCGTGAAGAAGAGTAACAACCACAAGCTGATTGAAAGAAACTTCAAGTTTCAAAGGTAGAACCATTTCGGGGTTCTTACTCAAAGCACTGATAAACTCTTGATTCTTTACAAGATCCAAAAGTTGTTTGGCAGACATGAATGCGCCATCTAGAGAAGGGCTACTGGATTGACCAGCGCTAGGACTGCTAGATCCAACGATTTCTTCTTCTTAAAGAAAGAAAGAAAGAAGAAGAAAAGTCATTCTCAAAATAAATATCAAGCAATCTTGATGGATAAAACAAGGAATCATAAAGAAAATAGGATGAATCGGTACGAAGAATCGAATTAGATCCTAAAGCACGACACCTAAGATGGACTTAGGACGATGATCCTTGTTAAATTATTCTACATTGTTTCGAAGTTTGGCTCTGATACCAAGCTGTGGCGCCCCACCTCTATACCCACGCTAGCCAAGGACACTACGGTGTAATGCCGTCAACTAGCACGGAGAATAAGGCTGTTGAGGAGCGACCATCCGTTCAATTGCTTTGTGCGAGCACCGCTATGTCGGATAGTATAACATGCATTTGATTTCGAGAGGAAATCCGACACACCGATACAAACTCAAAGCTACTACACAGTGGCTATAATAATCTTCGGAAACAAATATAGAAATAAATATAACACAAATCGGTCATAGATAATTCATACCACAAAGGCGGAAATGGATATGAATATATATAACACATATAAGTGTTCATCAGAGTAGTGGTCAGAAAAATCCACAATAACCCAAAAGAATAGCAACATGTGCTATACAAAAGAATAAGTATACATCATAGAGTCTATATCTCAAATGTTTACAACAAAAACTACTAATCTAAGTAGTTAGCCAAAAGTCAGAGTAATGAATCCCTGGGGAGAAGTCAAGCAGAAGCACCTGTAACATCTCGGTCTGACCCGAATATTATTTAATAAGAAAACAATAAACGGATCAGTCTAGCTATAAATATCAGATGACATGATATAGAATAAGAGATATGACATAAACATATGATAACCATAATGGCATACTACAATAAGTATGTAATTGAAAATCAACACGAGATTAATCAATAACACAAGAATCTTCTCAAAGATCCAAAAAGGGTATTATACCCAAAACTTGTATTCATAACAAGTCAATGACACACAAATTCAGCAATGCATAAAAATTGATAAAGCTTATCAATAGAAATCACGAAAATAGGTGAAGCATAAAATTTCCAGAAATCGACACACGAAATCCAGAAATCATAAAAAGGAAAGAGGCCTATCACATGACGGTCCAAAGACCATGGGGAGCTACCCCATATGTGCGAGTTGAAATCACACAGATGAGGTCTAGACTAACCAAAAAGCAAAAGGTACGTGTCAGTCGAAATCACACAAATGATGTCTATTCTAACCTCGCAGACAGAAAAGATATGTGTGAGTCGAAATCACACAAATGGTGTCCAGACTAACCTCGCAGATAAATAAGTGTGAGTCGAAATCACACAGATGAGGTCTAGTCTAACCTTGCAGTCAAAGAGAAATCGCACAATTGCTAGTCTAAATCACAAAAATGATCGTCATGATCATCAAGAAGTGTCAATTACAGTAAGCTAGTAAATATATGAGCTTAGCTTCATGTCTCATAACCACTAGCTTAACTTAAATATTTACGAACAAATTGTAGATCTCCACTAGAAAATTGTCACAAGAGATTCAATCGAACAAGTCCAAGAATTAACCGAGGAAGTAAACGCAAGCGTTTCATACCACTTGTTTTACTAAGTCGTTTAATTAGATTTCTCATACGAGTGAGGTAAAGTTTTGTATATACTAATAGATTAGAAATCGGTTTGAGAAAACTAGCTTTGGTTATAAAATAGTGTTGAAATCATTTGAAGAAAGAGTTTTGATATTTACTACTAGTATAGAAAACCTTTATATTTTTAAAGTGACAAATCAGAGAAATGATTGTAGAAACAATCAATCATCAAAATTCACATTCAAAGACGTGAATAAAATCCAAAGAAATCGATATTGAATCCACCAAAATGGATATTCCCAAAAATCACGAAGAAAATGTCATCAAAAGTCGATAATAAGTGATAATAACAAAAGGGAATCAACACGAATCGATTAAAGTTGGAATTCTCAAGCAAATAGGCAAATAGGCAAAAGAGTGCAGATTCAGACGTCTGAAATCAAGGATTCAGACATCTGATTCTGGAAAATAAAATATTTTCCAGAACAGAATTCAGACGTCTGAATCCTTGATTTCAGACGTCTGAAATAGGCACTTTTTAGCCTATTTCCTTTCTGGTTCAAAACGAACCAATTCAGACGTCTGGATATTATGATTCAGACATCTGAATACTGGGGAATAAAAATTCCCAGTATAATATTCAGACGTCTGAATCTAACGTTTCAGACGTCTGAAACGTTAGATTCAGGGCATTCCTTGAACCTAGACCAAAAATGGCCAAACGAATACCAGAAGCGATCGAACGAGCAAAGACGACTAAGGATTTACGTCGAGCGACAACCCAGCCTTAACGTCTCTTCGATACGCCTCAAATATCAATGTCCAAATATCCATAAAAGGATTTTCATAGATTTGGATTTCAAAACATCAAAAATTGGAATATACACCAAATCAATCCAAACCAAAATCAATTGCATAAGAATTAGTGTTAGGAATTCATACCTAACAATCGAAGATAATTATAGACAAAGATGGGAGATAAAAATCTCACCTTTAAACCCAAAAGCACAAGATTGAGAAGCTTGAAAACAAAGGAGGATCAACCACTCTTCAATCCCAACTCAAGAAGCTTGATTCTAAGCTTAAAAGAGAAATATTTCCCAAATTAGGTTTAGGAATTTCTGAAATGGAATGGAGAAAGAGTTGGAGAAGATGAAGAGGATGCTTCCAATGGGTTCTCTTGAATTTGGAGCTAGAAGTTGGATTTTGCAAATGAACTAGGGTTTTGGATTTCTATTTCCCATTCTCTTCCACCATTTTTGCATTAGAACTGAAAAGAGGAGGAAGTGAGAGTGAATGGGGAGGGATGATTCAGTTTGGGGTATTATTATGGCTAGTGGGCTGAACCCAAACCCTAAGTGAAAAGGTCAAATTTTTAGCTAGCTCCAAACATATCGAAGTTCATACTCAAAAAGGTCGCAAACGACATTTTGAACTCAATAGGAAGGGTCACGAGTCCTAATTCGACTGTTTGCAAAAAGTAGCTTTCGGACCAAAATCCGACGAACGATAAAATATTTAAATAAAATATATAAATATATAATCGATAAATATGCGGGTTGTTACAGACTCCCCTCCTTAAAGAAATGCGTCCTCGCAATACTTAAGAAGAAAATAAGAAGTAACAACCATAGAAGCATATCAACACAACAGAAAATTTGAAATAGGAAGTTCACCATAAGGAGCATGAAAGAGTAAGCCTGAACGGGTTCGCACGGTGAATTCTCTGGATTCCCAAGAGCAATCCTTAGGATTTGAGAACCATTGAACTCTCACAAAAAGAACATCTTTATTTCGAAGGCACTCAACCTCCGGAGCAATGATGTGAATAGAATATAACTCCTAAGTCAAATCTGGTAAAACTTCACTTCCTTTAATAATATCGGCCTTAAGAATAAAAAAAAATCGGAATCCCTAAGGCATTTCCGTAGTAGAAAGACGTGAGAAAACGTCATGAATAACAGAAAATCGAGCCAGTGCAACGGCGTAGTACAAAAACGGTACGCCCGAGAAATGAGAAACTCGAATAATTTGGAACAACGGCGTAGTACAATAACGGTACGCCAGATGATCCAAAGCTCGAATAATTTCGAAACACCGACGTAGTACAAAAACGGTACGTGCAATGATCCGAAATTCAAATAATTCGGAACGCCGACGTAGTAGAAAAGGTACGTCCAATGAACCGAACACCATAAAAGAACATCGGGCGCTAGTCTATAAAAGAAATGGAATAAAGCTCAATAAAATGAAGTATATCAAAATGTCCGATGAACTTGATAAAAAGATAATTCCATTCAAACATCATCAAAGTATCAACCACTTGTTGCTTACGACTAAGCGCATTTGACAACACGATTTCCCTTCCAGGAATAAAAAGATTATCAAGATCATAAGATGCCAGGAATTCGAGTCAACATGAAGTTCCTTATGAGAAAATAAATATTCCAAAGATTTATGATCGAGGTGGAGAACAAATTTCTCCCCTAAAAATGATGATGCCAAACTCTAAAAGTGAAAATAATAGCCGCGAGCACTAGATCATGAATGGCATACCTAGTCTCAATCGGCTTTTAATGATTTAGAAGCACAAGAGATAGCACATTATCTTTTGCAAGAGAACGACATCCTAACCAATACGATTAGCATTGGTACAAAAGATAAAGCCTTGGTTCCCTTCGGAAAACACAAGAATAAGAGTATCGGAAAAGAATTCTTTCAAATAATCTTCTTTCCCAAAAAGCTAAAACTTTTAAAATTACATTTATCTTTATGTAATAATCTTTCTAGAAAAATTTACATAAGTCAATTTATTGTGTCTGACTGTCTCATCAAAGCGTTTAGGAAATTCCTACCGATAACGTTGATCAAGTGCATCGACCAAAATTCTTAAAGCACTCAATGGGCAATACAATCACAAAATCATCTTCCATATAATAAACATGTTTCTTAAAAAACCTTTAAGAATATTCTTTGCTTGTTTAAGAGCAAAGTCAAATTGTACTTACAAATAAATCTTATGAAGAAGATTTGCAAAAATTTTTAAATTGCTATTTTCATCCAAATCAATAGATACAAGAATGGTCTCATTGAAATATTCATAGAATATTCGATTTATAAAATGGATGAAATAAGCTGGACAAACTGAATGACAAAATAAGTCATTCATAAGAATCATAACGAGTGCGGAATGCGGTAAGTGAAATGCTAACTCCCGCAACTCGTAGCCAAATGAAAATCGGTGGCAAGGTCGAACTAGAAAGACCTTAACACGACACAAAAGATTTCTTAGGTGATAATCCTAAGACAAGCTCAAAAAATACCAGAAAATTCTCAAACTACATGAATGTGAGAAATAATACTTTCCCCATCATGTGAGCTTAAAGAATAAAATGATGCCACCAAGTTGGAATCGAAATCGCAAAGGAGAAATAGAAATCTGCTTAACAGATTAAGAATGTCGAAGATAAGTAGTCCACTAGGGACAAAGGATATGGCTTCATAATTATTAAGCCAATCTTCACAAAAGTCAATTCCGAAACATAAGTAAAAAAATAGGATCGGAGAGAAAAATCACATAAAATAATTTCGACATCAATAGAAAGCAAATTGAGGGTTGCAGATCCACTAATCTGGATTCGCAATCCTCAAAGAGGTCAACAAGCCCAAAAATGTTTAAGGGAAAAGAATCAATAAGTTCTTTTGATATAAAAATAATGAGATGAAACCCATATCCAAAAGAACTCGAATAAGAAGATCACGAAATAAAATAATGCCATTAAGGATTGAATGTAAAATACCTTGACTAAGAGAAGAGTTGCTAGGGCTTGCACAATTTTCAACTTTCCCTCCCTCTTGCTAGGGAGTTTGGGACATGTAGATAAGTAATGACCCAAGCCTTTGCAATAGCGGCAATAGAGGGATTTCGGGCACTTAATTACATTATGGTCCGTGGAACCACAATTGTAGCATTGTTTATGAATTGGGGTAGGAGTCTTGGCTACCGAAGTTTCTTGTTCCACCTTTTTCTTGCTTTGAAGTATGGGACAGACAGAAATATGATGACCTGTATTTTTGCAATAGCAACAAAAGAGTGGCTCCGGACACTCCTTTGCATAGTGATCCTTAGAATTACAATTGTAGCATCCTCCACGATTAGGGATTGGAGTCTTTGCTACAAAAGTAGTTTGCTTCACTCTCTTATTGGGATTAAGGCTCTTGAACTTAATATGCCTCTTCTTGGAAGTCCCAATATCACAAACACTTCCTTTTCCAACCTCTCCGTGAAGAAGAGTAACAACCACAAGCTGATTGAAAGAAACTTCAAGTTTCAAAGGTAGAACCATTTCGGGGTTCTTACTCAAAGCACAGATAAACTCTTGATTCTTTACAAGATCCAAAAGTTGTTTGGCAGACATGAATGCGCCATCTAGAGAAAGGCTACTGGATTGACCAGCGCTAGGACTACCAGATCCAACCATTTCTTCTTCTTAAAGAAAGAAAGAAAGAAAGAAGAAGAAAAGTTATTCTCAAAATAAATATCAAGCAATCTTGATAGATAAAACAAGGAATCATAAAGAAAATAGGATGAATCGGTACGAAGACTCGAATTAAATCCTAAAGCACGACACCTAAGATGGACTTAGGATGATGATCCTTGTTAAATTATTCTACATTGTTCCGAAGTTTGGCTCTGATATCAAGCTGTGGCGCCCCACCTCTATACCCACGCTAGCCAAGGACACTACGGTGTAATGCCGTCAACTAGCATGGAGAATAAGGCTGTTGAGGAGCGACCAACCGAGCAATTGCTTTGTGCGAGCACCGCTATGTCGGATAGTATAACATGCATTTGATTTCGAGAGGAAATCCGACACACCGATACAAACTCAAAGCTACTACAAAGTGGCTATAATAATCTTCGGAAACAAATATAGAAATAAACATAACACAAATCAGTCACAGATAATTCATATCACAAAGGCGGAAATAGATATGAATATATATAACACATAAAAGTGTTCATCAGAGTAGTGGTCAGAAAAATCCACAATAACCCAAAAGAATAGCAACATGTGCTATACAAAAGAATAAGTATACATCATAGAGTCTATATCTCAAATGTTTACAACAAAAACTACTAATCTAAGTAGTTAGCCAAAAGTCAGAGTAATGAATCCCTGGGGAGAAGTCAAGCAGAAGCACCTGTAACATCTCGGTCTGACCCGGATATTATTTAATAAGAAAATAATAAACGGATCAGTCTAGCTATAAATATCAGATGACATGATATAGAATAAGAGATATGACATAAACATATGATAACCATAATGGCATACTACAATAAGTATGTAATTGAAAATCAACACGAGATTAATCAATATCACAAGAATCTTCTCAAAGATCCAAAAAGGGTGTTATACCCAAAACTTGTATTCATAACAAGTCAATGACACACGAATTCACCAATGCACAAAAATTGATAAAGCTTATCAATAGAAATCACGAAAATAGGTGAAGCATAAAATTTCCAGAAATCGACACACGAAATCCAGAAATCATAAAAAAGGAAAGAGGCCTATCACATGACGGTCCGAAGACCATGCGGAGCTACCCCATATGTGTGAGTCGAAATCACACAGATGAGGTCTACACTAACCAAAAAGCAAAAGGTACGTGTCAGTCGAAATCACACAAATGGTGCCTAGTCTAATCTCGCAGACAGAAAAGATATGTGTGAGTCGAAATCACACAAATGGTGTCTAGACTAACCTCGCAGATAAATAGGTGTGAGTCGAAATCACACTGATGAGGTCTAGTCTAACCTTGCAGTCAAAGAGACATCGCACAATTGCTAGTCTAAATCACAAAAATGATCGTCATGATCATCAAGAAGTGTCAATTACAGTAAGCTAGTAAATATATGAGCTTAGCTTCATGTCTCATAACCACTAGCTTAACTTAAATATTTACGAACAAATTGTAGATCTCCACTAGAAAATTGTCACAAGAGATTCAATCGAACAAGTCCAAGAATTAACCGACGAAGTAAACGCAAGCGTTTCGTACCACTTGTTTTACTAAGTCGTTTAATTAGATTTCTCATACGAGTGAGGTAAAGGTTTGTATATACTAATAGATTAGAAATCGGTTTGAGAAAACGAGCTTTGGTTATAAAATAGTGTTGAAATCATTTGAAGAAAGAGTTTTGATATTTACTACTAGTATAGAAAACCTTTATATTTTTAAAGTGACAAATCAGAGAAATGATTGTAGAAACAATCAATCATCAAAATTCACATTCAAAGACGTGAATAAAATCCGAAGAAATCGATATCGAATCCACCAAAATGGATATTCCCAAAAATCACGAAGAAAATGTCATCAAAGTCGATAATAAGTGATAATAACAAAAGGGAATCAACACGAATCGATTAAAGTTGGAATTCTCAAGCAAATAGGCAAATAGGCAAAAGAGTGCAGATTCAGACGTCTGAAATCAAGGATTCAGACGTCTGATTATGGAAAATAAAATACTTTCCAGAACAGAATTCAGACGTCTGAATCCTTGAATTCAGACGTCTGAAATAGGAACTTTTTAGCCTATTTCCTTTCTGGTTCAAAACGAACCAATTCAGACGTCTGGATATTATGATTCAGACGTCTGAATACTGGAGAATAAAAATTCCCTGTATAATATTCAGACGTCTGAATCTAACGTTTCAGACGTCTGAAACTGGGGTTCAGGGCATTCCCTGATCCTAGACCAAAAATGGCCAAACGAATACCGGAAGCGATCGAACGAGCAACGACGATTAAGGATTTACGTCGAGCGACAACCCAGCCTTAACAGCTCTTCGATACGCCTCAAATATCAATGTCCAAATATCCATAAAAGGATTTTCATAGATTTGGATTTCAAAACATCAAAAATTGGAATATACACCAAATCATTCCAAACTAAATCAATTGCACAAGAATAAGTGTTAGGATTTCATACCTAACAATCGAAGATAATTATAGACAAAGATGTGAGATAAAAATCTCACCTTTAAACCCAAAAGCACAAGATTGAGAAGCTTGAAAACAAAGGAGGATCAACCACTCTTCAATCCCAACTCAAGAAGCTTGATTCTAAGCTTAAAAGAGAAATATTTCCCAAATTAGGTTTAGGAATTTCTGAAATGGAATGGAGAAAAAGTTGGAGAAGATGAAGAGGATGCTTACCAATGGGTTCTCTTGAATTTGGAGCTAGAAGTTGGATTTTGCAAATGAACTAGGGTTTTGGATTTCTATTTCCCATTCTCTTCCACCATTTTTGCATTAGAACTGAAAAGAGGAGGAAGTGAGAGTGAATGTGGAGGGATGATTCAGTTTGGGGTATTATTATGGCTAGTGGGCTGAACCCAAACCCAAACCCTAAGTGAAAAGGTCAAATTTTTAGCTAGCTCCAAACATATCGAAGTTCATACTCAAAAAGGTCGCAAACGGCATTTTGAACTCAATAGGAGAGGTCTCGAGTCCTAATTCGACTGTTTGCAAAAAGTAGCTTTTCGGACCAAAATCCGACGAACGATAAAATATTTAAATAAAATATTTAAATATACAATCGATAAATATGCGGGTTGTTACATATGAATTCTAATGGTTTGCATTAGGTTCGATCTAATTATTAAATAAAGTCATATTTTATTTAACTTTACTTTATATTTGTTAATTAATCATATTAATTAACTCCACAAAGTATTTATTTTTGAACGTATCATATATACACTCAGTGACATAACAACATAACATAATATTATATAAACACATGCATACACACACACACATATAGATATTGTGATATATGTCTAATGTGTGTGTATATATTATATATACATATACGTGTAATAAATTCACATCCATGTTAGAAATATAAATCCCTAAGTATATACATATGTTTGAATATACTATAATATATGTATATTGTGTACACACACATATTGGTAGTACCATATCAACATACACACACACACATATGCATACACACATACATACATACATACATACATACATACATACATACATATATTGTAACACCTTGAAAATTTTAAGCGAAAATTTTAAGTAGAAAAATTAGACGTAAACATAATAGGGCAAAAATAGAGATTTTGTAAACATATGAATTTGACTACAAAACTCGCACTATTGCATTCGTAGCGATTTTTCGGATAATTTTCATATATAATATTTTGAAATTGGAGCTAGTATGAAGAAGTTATAAACATTTTAAAATTTGGTATCAGAAATTATTAATAAATAAATTTAGAAAGAAAATATCCTAAAATTAAAAGCTCCACTGGTCGACAGGTATATTGAGATCAGTCGACCACTAGCGACCAACCACCTACAATCTTAGCGATCAACTTGTCGAGTGTATGCGGCTAGGGTTTATTCAGGCCAATGACTTAGATTCGAACGCATATTTTTATCAACGGTCAAATTTAAATCGTATCTTTTGGATGGTTAGTATTAGCTTGAATCCCTATAAATCCCAATGTGAACCCTAATTCATCAGGAAAAAAACACTACGTCCATACTCTACCAAATTCTTTTCTCTTCAAACTAAATTTCTTCAAAACAAAAATAAATTAAAAATCCAAAGAAGAAGAAGAGAAACTAAATCTAATCAAACAGAGAGGTTACGAATGGAGGATATTCTAGGTGTAACTCAAAGAGAATAGCTTGAATTTAAGAAGAGTGGATATATTGTTGGTTAGATGATTATGTAATGACCCAGAATTTCAAACACTGCGTATTTAAATATCAGAATTATTTAAATATTCGAATATCGAGATAAATGTTATTAAAATGATTTAATAATCCTGTTAACCCCCTCTAAATCATAACCAATGACGGTGAACTTTTTTTTTGGATTATGTTTACAAAAATAAAGACTTTGAAGAAATATCAATAATGTGACCGAAAATCGTTTTTATCAACAAACAACTTTTTACTCGTTAGAAGTTGTTCAATTTTTTTTATTTACCTTTACTTTTTTAGGAAATCATTACTATCAAATAAAATATTTTACCATTTATGGAATAAAATATTTGATGATGTTATGGGTGATGTCATGGGAAGATATTTTGAAAATGAGATTTTAAAGAAAGCCTTAAGTGTTAAGTAAAAGAAAATGAGGTGTAAAGTAAGATGAGCATGCAAGGAACATAAGGGGTCTTAGCCTTGTAAAGGAGGGTATTATGTGGGTTAAACACTTCATAACATTTCAAAGCTTGAAAATATCAAAAAGAATGAAATATGGTGGAAGAGGATTAGCACCAATCCACTTCTACCCTTATTATCTTTCTTTTATTAGCGCAAATTTTCTCCTAACTCCACCAAACTTTCACCATTACGTAAGGAAGCAAGGATCTAAACTGAAAAGTGGAAAAAGATGGAATAAAAGAGGGAGCTTAGGTTTGGCCGTGAGCATGGATGGAAATGGGAGGTGTTGCCTTGGCTGGGACGTGCAAAAAGTTGGATCTTTAGGAGTTTGGTGATGGTAGGAACTGGTTCTTTGATTCTTCTGTGTTTGGGCTTGTTATAGTATAATAACCCACATATTTTATGATTAAATATTTAAATTTATTATTTAAATATGGCATCATTAATTGGATTAAATTCTGAAATGTGACTTTTTGTAAACAGTCGAATACGGACTCGAGACCACTTCCAATGAGTTTAAAACGACGTTTACAACTAGTTTAAGTATAAACATTGATATGTTTGGAGTTGATTACGATTTTGGTATTTTCATTTGGGCTTTGGGTTAGGTTCTAGCCCATTAACCCAATAAGAAAACCCAAACTCTTCTACCTAATAGTTCTCACTCCACTCCTCTTCATTCATTCATTCATTCATTCATTCCACTCATAATTTCGTAACACTTAAGCACTAGGAAAAATGGTGGGAAGAGGAAACTAAATTCCTAAGCCATAGTTCTCTTAGGAAATTCAAGTTCTAGGTCCAAAATCAAGGAGAAGCTTAGGTAAACATCCTCTTCATCTTCTCCATCTCAATCCCTCTTAAATTCTTGTTTTTTCCTATAACCTAACTTAGGAAATTTTTTGCGTTTGATAATAGATTGAAGATTATATAGGTGTAGTGAAGCAGAATTGGTCCTGCTTTGTTTTAGAGCTTCTCATTCATTGTTTCTGAATTTAAAGGTAAGAAAGATGCGGAAATGTTATAAGCTACACATGTATTTACTTGTCATGACATAAAATCCGACGCTCGAAAATCGACATCCATACCTCACTCATATTCGTATGCCGTAGATTCAAACGTCGAACTCCAGTTCGGTTGGAGCTTATAACCATTAAGTACAACAACTCAGTGGAAGAAAATGAATATATATCATTGATATAACAATGAATTCAATATTTGATACAATATGGATATCAACACTATCAGAGACAATATACACAGCAGAAAAAGATAACACCAATAATAAAGGCTTCAAAGAGATCCAACTCCCATATTGCAACTCCATCTCTGATGCTCCAAAACCAAATATCTCATCTCGAAGCTTCAAAGACTTCAATTCAATAAGCTCGAACAACCATCAAGTTAGACTTAAGCAAGGTCAGTCATCCAAAGACTGAAGAAGATTTTCAGAGACTGAAGGCTACCGAATCTACAACTACTATTTAATTATCTAAATCCTAACTCTAGACTGCACGTATGGAAAATTGTGGGCACCCAGAGGTTAGGAAGGGAACAATAAATTTCGGATCAGTCATTGGACTGGTGTGAGCAAAGAGAAACAGTTTATCTTTAAAACAAACAACAAAAGAAGTAAAAGAAATCCGCGATGATTTTTGGAAAATGAAACTACCATAAGGCCTCCCGCTACACACACAATGCAAACGTAGAATTGGAGGAGATTTCTCCTTTTGATAGTCAAACATGCTCGATACGCAAAATCCTTTTGATATTATTATTAGTGCATAGTGCAGAAAACATTTCGAAAATATAATATTAATCTTAGCTAGCATATAACCATTATTGTATGCCTACTATAGCTACCATGTTCAATAGCAGGTTACAGCCACATTCCATGGCAGGTTATACAACTAAAACCGTACATGGCGCGTATTGTTTCTTTGGATTTCCAACAAATGGTCAGGCTAAGGAACTTCCTATTTCCACATGGGTATGCCTCTGGAGGGATGCCCCGAGAACTTACCTAGCTCTCTGCCAACACAAGGCCGGGTTACCCCTGCCCGAAAGTAACACCTACAAGTATGCCATCTCCGGTCGTTTGGACCATTATCCGAGGGGCCTCAACCACAAAGAAACAACCACAAAGCAATAAATTTGCAGCAACCACATGAGTTAAGTATCTGGGCTCCATACCATGATACCACCCTTTTCCAAAAGAAATGGACATACCCTAGGGGTGCGACCCCTAAACAACCTTGTTGCATTCTTCCTGTTTCGACCATTTCCAGGTTGTGAGGTCCTGATGCAGTCTCGTCCACAAAGCTACGCTTTACACAAAGCCATGCTTCGATCAACAAATGATCATCAGCACTTCATATGCCACATTACCAAATTGGAAATGTATCACTAGTAACCATCAACTACATAACCTCTAAGCTCATATCTCTCACAGAAGGGTGTTAAGCTAAGAGAATAAATCTTCGCCACCAAACAGAAATGTGTTTGATAGAAACCAGTTTTATATCTCAAAGTGTAATGTAAGACATACATCTATACAAGTCTGTTCCGAATTTGAACAGAACCGAAGGCACTTCACAAAGAAGCCCTTGCAATCCGGATAATCCCTAATCACGTCCGGACTCCCCATCACAAAGGGTGATCAAATCTCTATACTAGGGATCAGCTGATGCAGAGACATTCGATGAGTTATCCTTTCGCTTTCGAAAATATCCGATCTTCACCACCGGTCTTCAATTTCTATCCATAACGTCGTATCATTATTTGGAATGAGTTATATGACACAAAGTCCTCTCCCGGCTAAACCGAATAATGAGCGCAATATTTAAAAACATATGGATATTGGGATCTCAGTTAAATCAAAACTTATTACCCAAAACCTTCCTTCTAAATGGTTTGAACAAATTACCATTTTCAAATATTTAATCAAAAAGATTTACTTTACAAGGTTCACCAATCTTTCGCAAAGATTCATTCATAGCCTTTCTAAACAATTTCCCTCTCAAATTGGATTAACTCAACCAATCTTTAAATCAAAGATTCAATTCATAGCTTTCAAAACCATTTCCATTTCAAATCTTTATTACAAAAGATACACCTTTTAGATCCTCTTTAATTTCAAAACAAAGTTCAACAATCTTTCACAAAGATTCATTCATAACTTCCAAACTATTTTCATTTCAAACTTGAAATCCTTTCAACATAAATTGGAAATCCTTTCTTTATATGAAAGCTATTATTATTGAAAACACATAGTTTTCGTTTCAGGAAAATTCGATTACATTTGCACAAGTTAAAGCCCTTCAAGTATAAAACTTGGGTTAAATTTAAATTCTCAAAACAATAATTTTACAATGGTTTATAGCCCATATAAACACATTTATAACTTGTATAAACTTTTTAAACCATAATTTCCAAACATAGAATTCAATTTTAAACCTTGAATTCAAATTCAAATCAAATTATTTAAATTTCAAAACTTTATCAAGTTATTCAAAATATCTTTTATCTTCAAAACTCCTTTTCAAAAGCTTTTCATATTTAACCCAATTCCATTTCCAAAATCATTTGGATTCAAAATTCAACTTTTAAAACCATTTTTATAATATTAAATTCAAATACCTATGACTTAACCGATTTCCTCGTGAAATCCATATTTGTGTGTGTATGGTGTAGTCCAAGAGGTTTTACACAATAGTGCAACATCGTTCAATTATCACAATCCAAACACAGCAATATCGATAAGCGGTATAATCCTATAACGCTTATCTTCGTTCACAGATTCACAGATAAATAATATAAGTTCATCATAGACAAATAAATTTCATTCATCTCAGCTCAAATCAAAACAAAGCATCACACATTAGGGATATCAAACAATTCAAACATTTACTAGAATCCAAACATCCATAAGTAAGATCAATTAACATCTGATTAAATCAGATTTATTATTACTAATTCTGGTTAATTAACATTAATTGATTTCAAACCATTTGAATTAATTACTCTTTAATCACTTATTAATTAACCTTAAATAATAAATTAATTAACCTTTAGTTATTAATTGATTAACCTTAATAAATAAATTAACCCTTAATCATTAAATAATTAACCTTTAAATTATTTAATTTTTCTTTAATTAATCATCTTTAATTAATTAATTTATTAACCCTTAATTAATTACAATAAGTGATTATCCCTAATCAGTTCCATTAATTAATTAACCTTTAATTAATTATCCTCAAATTAATTACTTTAATTAATTAACCTTGTTAATTAATTATCCTTTAATTAATCACTTCATTAGTCAACTTTAACCATTAATTAATTACTTTTGATTAAATAATTATCTCTAAGTAATTAATTTTCCTTTAGTTACTTTTATTAATTAGCCAACCTTTAACTTAATTACACTAAGTAATTATTCTTTATTTATTACATTAAGTAATTATATTTAGTTAATCCCATTAAGTAATTAACCTTTACTTACTCATCATTAATTAATCATCCTTTTACTTAAGTAATTATGCTAAAATTAATTGATAAATTAATCACATCAATCAATCAACCATTTATTAATTACTTTAAATATTTTAACATCATTTTAAAATTTCTTTAAGAAATTACTCAAGACCTTAATTAATTTAAAAGATAAACTATTTATCTTTATTCATCAGTTAATTTCATTCCAGTTTATTTGATAAACCTTCGCAATAAATCTTCATAACACACAATTCAACTTAAACCCTTTAAGTTACTTAAAGCTATTACATTACATCAGTTAAACTTATTCAAAAGAACTTAAACTTAAATAATAGGTATATAATAAAATACCTTAAATTTAATAAATTTTAAAATATTTATTTTAAATCTTTAACCAATTCCAAAACCAAAATATAACATCTATTATATTTAAAAGAATTAAACAAGAAATTATTTAAACTCGATTTAATAAAAACTTGTTAAATTTAAATTTCCAAACTAGCATATATCTAAACCTGAGGCACTTCGGGTCTTCACCCGAGCTTCTTTTCAAAATTTCCAAGCAACCCTTCAAGTTTCCCACTTTTCTTTTTAAAATTTGATTTTTATTTAAAATTTTTAAACTGTTATTAACATACATATCAACCCCAAATTCAACCCGAAGAACACCCCAAGATATCTATCCCAAATTCCCGAGTAGACTTCAGGTTATACCCTTCTTCCCCAAGCTCAACCATTCCTGGCACCACCGTGCATGCGTATACGTGTACAATCAACCTAGTCGTCTCCGACCATCGTTATGACCACCAACATGTTGTCGATGAACTATCCTAACCTCTTTACTACCCAGATTGGTGAGTCGACTTGGAAATCAAATTCGAGCCAATCGAGTCACTATTGGAAACCAACCTGATCAACTAAAACGCCTTGCGCCGACGATTGCAACCACCTACAACCCCGTACCTTGACCAGAGCAGCTCCGTCCATCAACGCTTCGATTTCCCCTGGTGCGGCAGCACTCGATCCACCAATGACAACGAATTCGCCAGTTTCTATCATCAACCAAATTAGGTCGTTAAACCCTAGATCTTCATCGATGCGCCACTATGGTGGATTAGAAATCCACTGTTTATTTTTATGACGAACTCCCTCACCTCAGCCACCTCCGGGCTCAAGCCCGACAACCATAACCTTGCCGATTGTCGGCAATTGATGAGATTGCAAATATCGATCAACTCTAATTATCACGACGATTACCATGTTAAAAATCATGATGTTACCTTTAAAATTCACCAGTTTCAAATATGAATCTGTTGGTATCAACATAATTCGAAATTGAAAACATTAAATTTCCAGATTTTAAAAGAATCTACTGTGATTTCTTATTTTTTGGACATTTACTAAATATAAATGCTTAGAATTGTTTTTAAAAATTTAATCATGTAATTATAACCAAATTTCATTTAGAAATTATCACAAAAATTTGTTTAAATTTTGAGATATGAAATTTTTCCTGAATTTGACTAACCTGATACTAACCAGAAACCTATATAGACAGGCATGCATACCCATTACATGTATATACACACAACATGCAAGCATATTTAACAACTCAAACAACATTTTTCATAACTGGTTCAAGCATCAAACACAAACATCAAGATATGGAGGCAGATTCAATGGGTTTGCTCACCTGCATTTTGAAGAACAGAGGAAACAGAGAACCAAAGAATTGCTTAAGCCTTTTCAAATGATCTAGAACTTGGATTTTGATTCAACTTGCTTTTGTTGTTGCTCTGATCTTTGTTTTGCTTGCTGTTATGACCAAGTTGGATTGCATGCTCTGATCCAGCTTTAATTTGTGCCTTGATTCACTGCTTGTTTTTGATTTGGAATTGTTACTTGTTGAAGCTGTTTTCATTCTAGGTTGAAGACTGAATTTTGATTTCCTGTTTCCAAGTTAATCTTGCAAACATTAAGATGTTTTTACTTTGATCTAGTAGCGCTTGATTCCCTTCTTTTAAGTTTAATCATTAATTTGTTTTTGATCTGAAAAAAATGAATGAAAACATCAAACTACAACCTGAAACAACCGGAAAAAAAGTAATACGAAGATCTGTCGAAACCAAAAATTTAGGAAATTTTGTTGTAATTTCTTGTGTGAATCCAAGTCCAAAGAGGGACAAGTTAATATAAACTTTGAGGTGTTCCGACCTGAGTTTGGAATCCATACCTAGTGTTTGAGGATTTTGGTAGATTGAATCCATTTGTCTATTCTTTTGGGGTCTAGATATATTCTACGAATGGTTAGTTTCCCTTCGGACTATCCAATGCCCTGCATATTTCGTAGGCCTAATGACCCGAATATCTAATAAAATATTATATGAGTTCGTTCTCATATTTATTGATGATATTCTAATTTGGCGAGCCAAATGCAGAATAAATATTCGGTTTGATCTGGAAAACTGTTTCTCTATCTTTGTATGTCCATCTGTTCTTTGTTGTCTCTCTGTCTTGCAAATTTCGGGGACAATTTTCTCAAGGGGGAATCTGCAACGATCCCGATTTTTAAGCTAAATTTAAATTGACAATTACTTTAATTTTTGACACTAAATTGTGAATTAATTTGGTATTTTCCAAATTAAATAAGATATTTATTTGTTTATTAATATATATATATATATATATATATATGATTTTAAATAAAATTTCTAATTGAAAATTCAGAAATAAATATTTTGAATAATATATTAATTATAAACTTAATTATGGATTAATTTGAATATTTGGAATAAAAATATATTAAAAGACTGTAAATAAAGGAATTGATTTGAAAATTCAATAAATTATGAATAAAATTTTGATTCGGGATTTAAAAAAATAAATATGTTAATCTAAGTTAAATTCTTATATATAAAATCAATGAGATTACTTATTTTGGTTTTAAAATCATTTTTTCCTAAAAGTTAGTAAATATATAAGTAAGATTTAATTAAAACATGAATTATAAATAAATTAAGATAAAGGACTAAACCATAAATTTTAAACAAATTAGAGGAAAGGTCTATACATAAATTTATATGAATTTAACAATTGTAAATAAAAGGAAAAGATAAATTAACAAGTGTTAGTAATCCTAACATACCAATTTACAAATGTCACTTGAATTCTTATGTTTATAAAATAAATAATAAAAGAAAAATAAAAGCCAGATATATATACATTCCTCTAACCCCTTTCTCATTTTCCTTTCTCAAAAACTTTCAAACTAAAGAAAATCTGAAAGCAAACTACAGATCAAACAAAACTGAAAACAAGAATTCGAATCAAACAAATAATAAAAACCAAAACCAGTAAAATGAAACTCAGATTAAAATTAAAAAAAACTGAATGCAAGTTATACCATTCAAGCGTCGTTCAATCTAAAATCTGGAAGCAATCAAACAAGCTTTATTTCAATAGCAATCAGATTCAAATTATCAATATCAAGCTCTCAGACAAATTTCAAACATGGAAAACAAATACAATCCAACAAACTTCAAACTGGAAGCTTTAAACAAATCGAGTATGCAAGTTCCAGGCCTCTGTTCTTCCCAAATCTCAGGTGAGCAAACCCACCCCCTTTAGAATTTGAATCTATGATGCTTTGTGAAGTAATTTCTTGAACTCACATCTATATCTATAGTTTTCATTGTTGTTAGGTATGAATTCTAACATCTATTTCATGTTCAATTACTTTTTATTTGAATTGATTTGGTGAATTTTCCAATTTTGGTTTTGAACTCAAAATTTATGAAAATCCTACTATGGATTCTTGGACATGTTATTTGGGGTGTATCGAAGAGCCTATAGGGCTGGGTTATAACTTGGCATAAATCCCTAGCCTCCATTGCTCGTTCGATCGCTTTCGAATCGATTTGGCCATCATTGGCCTAGGCAAATTCTGCCCAGGCCCATGCAACTAGATATCAGATTGAAAAATCCAAACGTCTCGTAGGGGTCACTGAAAAATAAAATAAAATAACAAACATAGAAAAAAATGGCGGAGCCTAGGGTCAGATGTCTGGTCCTGTTGAATTTTTCCTGTTTTGCCTGTTTTTGAGTGGATTTCCAATTTTTATCGATTTTTGTTGATCCGGTTAGTATTATCGACTTTGATGACTTATTTTCTAGATTTTTGGGAATATCCATTTGATTAGATTTGATATCGATTTTTATGGTTTTAATTTACTCGTCGAATGTGGATTTTGGTGACAGATTGTTTTAACAATCGTTTTTATTATTTGTGACTTTAAAATACCAAGGTTTCTATACTAGTAGTATATACTCAAACTCTTTCACAAAAAGGATTTCAACATTACTTTTAATACAAAGCTCGTGTTTAAACCATTTCCCAATCTATTAGTATATAAAAACTTTTACCTTATTCGTATGAGAAATCCAATTAAACGACTTGGAAAAACAAGTGGTATGAAACACTTGCGTTTACTTCATCGGTTAATTCATAGACTTGTTCGATTGAAATCTAGTAATAATTTTCGAGTGGATATCTACAATTTGTTCGTAAATATTTAAGTTAAGCCAGTGATTATGAGACATGAAGCTAAACTTATTTATTTACTAACTTGATGTAATTTACACTTATTGATCTATGATGATCATTTTGAGGTTAGACTAGAGATATGCGATGTCTCTTTGTCCGCGTGGAGGACTTTACCCCGTTTCGTTGAGCTTCGTCTTATTTTTATGGGATAGCAACCTATAGATTTTTTAACCATTTTATGGAGTTCTGTTCATCAGGCATATTTTTGTGCTACGTCATTGTTCTAACATATTTGATTTTCAAGTTCCTCGGACATACCGTTGTACTATGTTGTTGCACCGGCTCTATGGGTTAACGACCCATGGGATAGCGTCCCTTTTGTGATACATGTGTTGGTGAGTTTTCATGCTCCCATTTGTGATTGGCCTCCCCCTTCTTTTTTGTTTTCTGGATTTCTACTTATTGATTTCTAGAATTTGTGTTTCGCCAATTTTTGAGATTTGCATTGATAAGCTCTATCAATATTTATGGTTCGGTGAATAAAAATAAAGAATATGACATTCTTTTTGGTGTTTGATAAATTTGAGATATTATATGATTTTTGTTGTTATCATATATATATATTTATCGTATCTCTTATCCTATCTCATTTTACATGATAATTATAGCAAGACCGATTCGTTTATTATTTTTCTTCTTAAAAAATACTCGGGTCAAACCGAGGTGTTTCAGGTCCTTCCACTTGACTTCTTAGTAGGGACTAGCTTCTGACTTTTGGCTAATCACTTTAACTTAGTAGTTTTTGCTTTTATACATTCGAAATAGAGACTCTTTGATGTATACTTATTCTTTTGTGATGTTGTGGATCTTGTATGACCACTACTTTGATGTACATTTCTATGTGTTATATTCATATCTGAGTCCACCTTAGTGATATGTATATCTGTAACTGATTCATGTTATACTTATTTTATATCTATTTCCGAAGGTCACTTAGCCATTGTGTAGTAGATTTGAGTTTGGATTGGATATGTTGGATTTCCTCTTGAAATGAAATGCATGACATACTATTTGGCATATCAGTTCTTGATCAAATCAATTATACAGTTGGTCACTGCTAAATAGCCTTATTCTTCGTACTATTTGACGACATTATCCATTGGTTAGAGTGAGCTTAGAGGTGGGGAGTCACATATAGGCTTTGGTTTGGGGAAGTTATCTCATTATCTTGTATGTATATATTATATATGTGTGTGTATGTTTTTATATATATATATATCTGTGTATGTGCAAATATAAAGTTAAAGTGACATTAACTAAGTAATGTTATAAACTTTGAACCCATCTTTCTTTTGAACACAAATGAAAACTTTATATTATATAACATCACTTTTATTACCCTTTATAACATGCGGCATCGCCTAGAATTTGTGTTTACATGTTTTGTTGGATTGTATGTTAAATTGAAGTATGATTGAAAGTGTTTGAAGCGAGAATAGTCGTTATACGTGCACTTCGATATCCTTAACTTTAACTTGTGTAATGGAGGATTTGTGATCTTAACTTAGGATAATTTGATTTAGATATTCTCTACACATATTTTTGGTGTATATTGCAGTAAATAAATAGTTTGGAAAGTTATAGAAATTGTGAACCAAAGTTGTGAAAGTTAGAAGTGAAAAGGTCACTTTTGATGCACTTTGAAAATGCCTTATGTTCGGCGACTTTCAAAGTTAACTTTGAGAGACATCCTAGGGTCTTCTTTTTATCTTTAATAATTATATAAGTGTACTTATTAGTAGAAAAATATGGAAGTTTAAATCATTCATTAACTCATGAAACAAAGTTGTAAAAAGTTATAGCGAGAAGAAGGTCGTTATATAAGCACTTTGAAATGTAATATTTTTAGGAATTTTTGTAATTAGTTTGAAAGACATACTTAGGGGTTCCTTTTCATCTTTAAAAAGTATTATATGTGTAATTATTGCTATAAAAATAATTGGAGTTTAAATTTTTTTGCAACTAGTCTAACAAAATGGCTAAAGTTGGGGTAAAAATGTCGCTAAACGAACATTTTAGTAAATACCTTGTTTTCAGGAATTTTTCTAAATAAATTGGAAGATATACTTAAGGGTTTTTTTCCTATGGTTTTTAAATATCCTAAGTGTATTACTTACTATAAGATTCAAGTCTTAGATCATTTGTTTAAGTGGTTAAATCAGGCCACAAAGTTCACGTTTTTATGTTCTTCTTTATCACGACATTTATAAATGTTGTAGTAAGTTACTTATGGTTTAAGTGTTTAAAAATGATATTTAAATTGGTATTTTTTCATAATATTTTTGGGGATGTTTTATATCCTATTTATTAGTATTTTAAAGTTGTTTTGAAGTTTAAATGTATTTTTAATATTTATTTGTGAATTTTGAAAGTAATTGGGTTTTAAATTATAGGACATGTTTTTATTTATTTTCATCAAATTTTAAATTAATTATTCTCAAGTAATATTTTACATAGATATTTAAAACCTATTTATAAGATTTTTTAAAGTATTTATACATATAAGTTTTGAATAAGTAATTGAATATGCTTAACACTAAAAGCCGACGAAATAGGCTTATCTATTTGTGATAGTTGTGATTGATGTCCGAGTGGCGATAGAAGCAATTGAGCTCTAATATACTTGCTTCACTCTTGACCAAGGAATAATTAAGTCAAGAATTTCGAAAGCGTGTTAATCATGTTATTTATTTACTCGTTTATGAAAGTTATTAATACTATACTTAGTATTAAAAGCTGACGAGATAGATTTATCTATCCATGAGAGTCAATAATGAATTGTCTAGGCAAGGCTTTGATATGCAACCGGTGCTCTAACTTACCCGACTTCATTCTTGAATGAGGACACTATAAGTTAGAATGTTAGAAACATGTTAGGTACATGAACCTTGATTTCCATAAAAGATTGTCTTTAGAACCGAGTAGTTGATTTGTTAAATATCAAACTTAACCAAATATTAACTTGGATCTTTAAAAGAATATTTTAAAGGTAATGTAAATATGAAATATTTTTGGGCTTGTTGTGACAATGTGTTAGTAACATTAATTTTTAACCCTTTTTTATTTTACTTATGAACGTATATAGATCTTTTAAAAAATGTTTTAAGCATAAACATAAGTGAAATGGTTTTGGGTTTGTAATGAAAACTTTTAAGTAACATTTGTCTTAAACCTTTTGAACGGATTTGTGAAAGTACTAAAATCCTTAAAATGGATATTTTCAAGGAAATTATAGGCATGGAATCTTTTGGAAAAAGATAGAAAAGTTAAGGTGTAAAGTAGGATTTTTTTTAATGATTTATGAATATACTTATACCATTTGAGATAAGCATATAAATACCTTCTGAAGTATTGAAAGAGTACAAATGAATAGTAATGATTGATAAATGAAGTTTTACTAATAAAAGAGATTTTAGTTGATAAAAATATTAATTAAATAAAAAGGGGATTAGAAGTCGCTTATGTGACTTACTCGTACTTTGTGTGACTTGATCGTGCTTTGTGTTTACTCGTTTATAGAAAGTATTTAGACATGTACTTAGTACTAAAAGTATAAAAATGTGATAAATATACTAGATTTGGTTTTCATATGCGATCATCTATTTTGAACTTGATAGTCGATTAGTCGACTATCGAACTTGGTTGGAAATTCATCGAATTAATTTTAAACAGACCAGGATCGATAAGTATTTTACTTATCGAAAACCAATTCATAACCGATATATTGGTTCTATGTTTTAAAAGAGACTGTGAAGTGGAATGCATAAATTTGAACTATCTATCCTAGGTGAAGTCCAAGGAGAGGTCAACGCTAGCATTCGTCAGAAAACTTATGTTCGAATCCATTTGGGGATACGTTATCTGTTCGAGATGCCATACTCCATTTAAAGATTCGTGTTCTGTTTAAGTGACAAAGAGTAGTATGAGAGATATCGAACATAACCTTGACATTGGAAATGTCATAAAACAGAGCAGGAGCATAACTTGGGCTTTTGCTAACCCACAACTGGATATTATCACTCCACATCTAGAGTATCCTTATCGATGTTGCGTGTAGAAGGCGGTGATATATGGGATCACGTGTTTTAGACATGGACCGATTATGCTTACCTTAATGGTATGTTCTGTCTAGAGATACGTGATGCTCGAAGATAGTTACTAACCCTTGTGCATGAGATTGGATTTCGGGTTAAGATATTGGCGAATACCATATGATCAAAAAAAGAGTACCAATAATCACATGAAAACCATGAAAGCCCATTTCCAAGGAAAATCCATTACACTAACGTACCTTAGCATATTTAGATGTATTTCTAATATTTCTTTATCATGAGATGCGAGTAGCACAATTATTTTCTTATTTATATTCTTCATCCTCTACATGATCTATTATGTCACCTTATGTACTTATAAGACGAGTGATTCTTCTAAGCGGATAACCGTTATGGTATTCTATGCAGTCTAAAAAGTACTGTTATATATTGGGTATGTATTTCTTGAGTTTCTCATACCATACTTATGTCTGATGCGTGATTTTTGTTCTCTCTAAATTCCTCGTATGCTCTTTCAAGTAGTCTTAGAAAGGCAGGTTTTAGTTGGATGTATAAGAGGCCAAGGAGATGAGTTAGATGTTTCACCTACCGTAGTATTCTTATTTTTGCTGCATTACTATATTGTACATATCAGCATTTTTGAGGACATGTTATTATAACTGTGCAGGCTAATGATAATATTTAGAAATGTAAACCTTAAATGCTATGTATCTTAGAGTGATAGTTTTTTATTATCTTTTAATATTATATGTTATCATTCCACTATGAGATTATAATACCGTGTTCCTTCTTTGTTATTATGTTTCTTTTTCATTTGTTTACCCTAATAATATGTATTTTCGACACTTGAGCGCTCGACGCATGAGTACGATGGATGTATTAGTGTCAACATTTGAGGCTCGAAAAGGCTGGTTGTTACAGCTTGGTATCAGAGCTGAAGTTAAGCGAGAACTTTAAGGTTTGTTTGGGCATCACTTAGTAAGAGATAGGGTAATGGAACGCTTTAACATGAGTTAAGTGTATTATACATATGAGAGTGTATTTTTTTTGCTGTAAACGTACACCTTACAGGTGATTGTAACTACAAAAATTAGAGTTCTTATATAAGGTAACTTATATAAGTATGAATTTTTAAAGTGTTGTTCAATTAATGTAAGGATTAATGATGTTCATTCGTTATCCCTAATTGATTAGTTTTTCCATGCTCATCCAGTTTATGAGTATTGCTATCCTCTGTAGAATGATTTGACATGCTCGACCAGTTTATGAGCATTATTATCATTTATAGAATTACTAATTTAATATTGCTAAACCCGTTTACGAGCATTGTTATCATATTTTTTTATTAATTAGTGGCCTAGCCAGTTTATGAGCATTGACTATTGTATGTTGATTGTTGATTTATGCTCGACCACTTTTTAAGCAAATTTACATTTTCACTGCATGGGTTGGGTAGACCATCTTTGTAGATGCATTGAAAGAACACCTTATGAATTGGGTTTCATAGTTTGACTATAAGTCATTCAGTGATAATGTTGGGTTAACAGTTATCTTTAATAAAAGATGTTTATTATAATCTAAAGGAGAGATAAGGCATTTTAGGAATAAACATTTATGGAAAGATTTTATATAAGAAAGTGACTTTATATAAGTATGGTTTATAAAATATGGTTTATAAATGAAAGAAGGATTTAAACTGATATTTTGAAAACTTAAATCCTGGAGTCTCTGAAAATGGATTTCTAGATTTTAGAGAAAATAATTGTAGTATTATTTAAAAATAAATATTTGGGATATTGGTTTACGAAATTGAGATCATGATACTTAGTTCTATCATATGAAGTATTTGTTATCTCTTTGAAATGATTTGGTTAAGTCTGAGATGAATGATTAGGATGTACTGAACTCACTTTTGTAGCTTGAAAGTAATTCTTGTGATGACTGAAGCATCATCGACATTCGCATTCGGCTTTTAAGTAGGGGATACTACACTAGCAATTTTTAACAAAGTTGGTTTAGTAAAAAATAGTTTGATTTAATCCCAAAAGTATAATTTGATATACAAAAGGTATATGTATATGATATTATTTAAAATGATTTGAAATAAAATCTGGTGTTTAGTTCTAAAGTTTTTCTTTAAAATAAATTTGACATGAACGTTTAGGTGTAGAATTTTTTTATATGTATGTAATTCTAGGGGCCCAAGTGGTTGTGACGTAGCCCGGAATAAGTGATGAAACATTTTCATGTTTTGTCTTTTGGGTAAAGTGTGTTTAATAAATAAGTGAAACTTTGTTATGTTATTTTATGGACACATGTATTCTATGCATTATGACAATATGGTATGTGCATCATGTTATGATTGTTGTTTGGTGGGTTTCATTTGTTAAAATGAAATGGGATTTTTGGAGATTTTGGGCCGTTGGAAACTTCTGAGCCATTATATAGTTAAAGCTAAGTGTTCTTGAGAAAATATAGAAGTTAATTTTTTATAACTCTTGAATCGAGAAGGTAGTAAATTAAAACAAGTTTAAATTTGTTAAACATCCATGATAATTAAAATCAATTTGATATTTGCATATACTCTTAGGATGTAGTATAATATTATAAAAGTATGAATTTAAGTTATAAATGTTTATAAACTTGAAGTTATGTTTTTATGAAATGCTTTATAAATGGTTTTAGTATTGAATGAGATATACTATTTGGATAAATAAGTGTGATTAAAAAGTAAATTGGTGTAGTTAAGAAACTAATAGGATAAATACGTAAGTTGTACGTAGATCGTTCTATTTGCATGACAGTTCTTGATTCAAGATTTGAGTACATAATTTTGAGGTGACTTGCATCGGTCCGAATAAGGATTTTTCACTCAATTCTTAACGGCAAACACTTGATATGGATTCTTGATATAATTCTAAAGCTTTCTATCATAGTGTATGGCTGTGTAAGGAAAAATAAGTTTTGAACCAAGGAATCTAATCAGATTCTGCACTAGAGAGATTAAGTGATCTATACTGATTCGAAAGTGGAAATTCATGTAATCGAGCAAGTGATCAAATCGGATATTGCATATTGATAATCCTTATCCATCATACGGGCTTTAATATATTTGTGTATTATGTATTATTGGATTATGGAGAGTTTAGGTGATGAATCTTCGATTTGTTATGAAGTAGTATGGATAATCGATTAAGTAATTACCCAAGGCTATTGAGCGTAAGGTACGCTTAGTAGATTGTTTATTATCTTTGTGCGATAAGAGTATTTATGGACTTGAGAAAACTATGAGCTATGTTTGCTAGTAATTTTTAACACTGTTAAGTATTGTTCTGTGATTATTTCATTTTGTTTCTTATGTTGGAATTTCAAGGACGAAATATTCTAAATGAGGGAGAATGTAATGACATAGAATTTTGGACACTTCGTATTTAAATATCTGAATTATTTAAATATTTTAATCTTGGTTAAATGTTATTATAATGATTTAATAATGTTTTAAAAACCCTTTTAAATCATAACTAATGATGGTGAACTTGTTTTGGAAAAATGTTTACAAAAATAACGTTTTTGAAGAAATATCGATAATGTGATCGAAAATCATTTTGTAGATAAATAACTTTTTACTCATCAGAAGTTGTTCAAACCTTTTTAACATACACTTATTTATTTAGGAAATAATTAATATGAAATAAAAATAATTTTCCATTTATGAAAATAAAATATTTGATGATGTCATGGGAAGATATTTTAAAAATGAGCTTTTAAGGAAAATCTTAAGTGTTGAGTAAAAGAAAATGAGGTGTAAAGTAAAATAAGCATGCAAGGCACATGTGGAGGGTGAGGGAGTTTTGACCATGTAAAAGAGGGTATTAGGTAGCTTAAACACTTAATAACATTTCAAAGCTTTAGAATATCAAAAAGAGTAAAAATAGTGGAAGTGGATAAGCACCAATCCACTTCTATCTTCACTAATTTTTCTCTAATTAGCTCAGATTTTCTCCAAACTCCATCAAAATTTCTCCAACATCTTGGAACACCTTAGGAATTAAGGATCTAAAATCAAAACTTGAAAAGGATGGAATAGAAGGAAGAGCTTGGGTTAGATTGTGAGCATGAAAGGAAGGGGGAGGTGTTGCTTTGGCTGGGATATGCTAAAAGTTGGATCTTTAGGGGTTTGGTGATGGTAGGAAGTGGTTCTTTGATTCTCGTGTGTTTAGGCTTGTTGTAGGATTGGGTTTGAGTTTGGGTGATTTATGTCACTATCTTGTATGTAATATTATGTGTATATATATGTGCGCAAATATAAAGTCAAAGTGAAATTAATTAAGAAAAGCTATAAACTTTGGACCCCTCTTATTTTTGAAACAAAATGACAACTTTATATTGTATAACATCACTTCTATTACTTTTTATAACATGTGGCATAGCCTAGACTTTGTGTTTACATGTTTTGTTGGCTTATGTGTTGAATTGAAGTAAGTTTGAAATTGTTTGAAGCGAGAATAGTCGTTTTAAGCGCACTTCGATATCCCTTAACTATAACTTGTCAAAATGGAAGATTTATTATCTTAACATATGATAATTTGATTTCACTTTTCTCTGCACATATTTTGGTGTATGGAATGGTAAAGAAATGGTTTGGAAAGTTAGAGAAATTTTGATCCAAAGTTGTGAAAGTTAGAAGCGAAAATGTTGTTATGGATGCACTTTGAAAATGGCTTATGTTCAGCGATTTTCAAAGTTAGCTTTGAGAGACATCTATGGGCTTCTTTGCATTTTTGATGGAAAAATATGGAATTTTAAATTATTTATTAACTTGTGAAACAAAGTTACAAAAAGTTATCACGAGATGAAGGTCGCTATTTGAGCATTTTGAAATGTCATGTTTTTGGTAATTTTTGTAATTAATCTGAAAGACATCCTAAGGAGTTTCTTCGCATTTTTAATAAGTATTATATGTGTACTTATCAATGGAAAAAAATTTGGAGTTTCAAAGGTTTGAAACAAGTTAAACAAAATGGCTAAAGTTGGAGTAAAAATGTCTCTAAATGAACATTTTAGTAAATACCGTAATTTCGGGAATTTTTATAAATAAATTAAAAGATATCCTTAGGAGTTTCTTTATATAGTTTTTAAGTACCATAGCTATAGTAGTTCTTAAAAAACTTAATTTCAAATCATTTGTTTAAGTGGATAAAACTGGCCACAAAGTTCATGCTTTTCTATGTTATTCTTTATCAAAGAAGTTTAACAGCATTTATTATTTATGTAGCAAGTTGTTTATGGTTTTTAAGTTCTTAAAAATAATATTTAAATTTGGTATTTTTTAAATATTTTTAGGGTCACTTTCTAACATATTTTTTAGTATTGTAAAGTTAGTTGGAAGTTTAAATATATTTTTAATATTATTTATGAATTTTGGAAGTAAAGGTGTTTTAAATTATAAGACATTTTTTATTTATTTTCATCAAATTTTAATTAGTTTGTAATACCCCTACTTTTAGTTAAACATTATTTAGGATATTTAATTGAATAGATTAAATAGAATAATGTAAATGGTTAAGGAGAATGAGATTTAAAACTCAATAAGGTCATGCCATACTTAATTAATTAAGTAAGATTGTTTAATCTTAACATATAAGAGAAAATATTTGGATGGAAAATAGATAAATCCATCCTTTAACCTTTTAATCCCTCTCCCCCTCATTTCATTCTCACTTTTCACAAAATTAAACAATTAAAAGGAAAACGCCAATGCTGGCTATAACTTAAGCCAAGGATCGAAATAAAGGGGATTAATGAGGAAGAAGCTTAGGGAAACTAAGACCAAATCAAATCTTAACTCTAACAATTAATCTAAGGTGAATAATAACTGTTCAATCTCTATTTTTTCTTTTTAAATTTGGCTATGCGTAACATCCGAATCATTTAGATAGATTTTGCCAACATATGGTTGAATATTCATTATTTGGATAGAATGGAATTAGGGGATTTTTATATGAAATATTTAAATGGGTTTAATGGGTAACACCCAAGGTTTAAATCTCCAAATGCTTTGATTTTATGATATTGTTTCCTGCCTTTCGGCAAGGCCGTGACATCAAGGAATTGAATAGAAACCAAAGACTGTCTGTCCCGAAGATCGATTGTACACAGGTTCACTATAGATGTCGATAAATTTTGTCCGAGTCCAGATTATGCTACAATTGATATGACATGACAAGCAAAGCTATGAAAGCCAACATTCCAAATTTCAAGTCAATCGAAGATTGCATGATCAAGATATGATCGATGCAATTCAAATAGTCACCTTGTTCGTATCGATCGAGCAACCAAAGAAAAACCCAACTTTGTATTGGTTTGGTTCGAATCGATCGGGTGCGTATGATTTTGTATCGATCAGGGAAGACATGTCCTTTGTATCCATCAAGCTTCAGCTCGTCGTATCCATCAATGAGCATCACTTTGTATCCATAGACCATGGTCTTCTTCGCATCCATAATCTCCAGCCTGTTCGCATCGATCAACCAACTCCATTTCGTGTCCATCAAAGCCAAGCAAGGCCGCTACTTCATATCGATCAGCCAATGATTGATACAAACTAAGCAGTTGCCATCGATATGAACAGAGCAGAGTTACTATTGATACTAACATAGCGACTGCAATTGATACAAATAGAGCACAAAGCATCCATACGAAGAATACAAGCAGGATCGATTCGAAACGAAGCGTAGCTGATCGATACGAACAAGACCAAGTCAAGTCGATACGAACAAGGTGCAAACATTGGGAAGACTCGATCGATTCGGTATGAACTTCGGATCGATCCGAAAAGCAAGCACCACATCAACTGGCATCACGTGCATAATCATCGATACGAAATGATCGATTCGAACAACATCTATACGAAGAGAACGGCGATCAAAAAGCCCAAACTTGCATCGATCATAACTCACAACTACAAGTCCAAAAGCCACCAAATTTTCACAAGAGCTTACATACGACCTAAAGAATGTTCATGCAAAATTTCAACTTGATTGGGCCAAATCTTGATCGATGCAAAATTCATGAGTATCGATTACGGATCGAGTGCGAACCATATGAGATTGATCGTGGGCCTACCTACGTTCAAAAATAGATCTTCGAGATCTAAGCGAGATATTTGCATCCTACGTCTATAAATAGCATCCCAGAGTTTACAGAAAGAGAACTTTTGAGCTCTCCGACGTCCAGACCATGCCGAAATCATTTTTGCTCTCAAAGATCGCTGTTGTACTCGAAATCTACTTCTGTAATCCACTGCAACCAGTTGTAGTCAGAAAACAAACATCAATAAAATCATCATCTATTTCATAGTGGATGTAGGTTATACGCCGAACCACTCTAAATCTCCGTGTTTGTGCATGTTTTTCTTATCTGTTTTTGAAATATTTGTTAGATAATCTTCTTTTTACATTTACTTTCTTCATTTTATGTCTTCAAATACTTCCGAAGAGTGTTATGCTCAATTTTTGTACAAACACTTTGGTGCTTTCATTGAGAAAATCTAGTTTCTCCTGCCTGTTGGATCTGCTATCGATATCGGATTCCACAAATCCAAGCAGAAGATCCAGATCTCAAGTTCAAAGTTCTTCCATCCTATTCAGATTTGCATCAAGTCTATAGAAAATCTTTGCTATTCACCATGGTAAACACAAGGACCACTTCTACTGCTGCAGATCTAGAAGGACATGATCGACAGAATCATGCACAACTACCTCCGACTGATCAGAATGCTACCGGACCATCAGATCCACAAGGCCCTGTCACCAGAGAAGAGTTTTAGGTGTTAATGCAAGAGATGACACAGAGCTATCAACAACTTACTCAACAATTGCGTGCCAATGCAGAATTAACCGATCAACTGAATCGCCAAAGGCGTAGGAGTTCCAGGAGGGATCAGGCTTCTTATTCATCCACGAGAGTTCAGCTTCTTCAGACTATCATCAGAAATCCATGCGTCCACGGATAGATGGAAGTTATACCTAAGATACATGACATCATTGTGCAATAAACCTTGGACAACCAAGAGTTAGCCCGTCCACCAGCCATCAGACTGGACCCTCTTCCTAAGGAGGTACTATTCCATGTCATGTTGCAAACAACTGCAATACCACCGCTGCTATTGAGCTGGGAGTTGATGCCCGAAACCGGACAAATCCGATACAACGTCAACATACTCCCGAACCTTACATCCTTGAAGACGTAGAACCAAGGAGGTGAGACCTGGACCGTCGACCACGTCCAACCCGGCCATGCATTGTGGAACCCGACCACACCTTGGCTCAGCATACTCAAAATGTCAAGATGCTAGATATACCTAGGATGATATGTCAAATAATATCTGAAAGTTAGGGTTTCACTAATGATGACTCTGGAATCTCCCAAAGTCATACCTCTTTCACTAATGACATACTTTATGCTGAACTACCTCGGCGATTCAGGATGCCAAATCTACCTGTCTATAAAGGAAGCTCAGATCCAACCAGCATAGTTTGAAGTACGAATGGTTGATGAATGCTGCACGAGCCGACGATGCAGTTAAATGCCGGAATTTTCCAATCTCTCTTGGGGGCATAGATACCATGTGGTTTACCTGTCTGCCACCTCGATCTATCTCGTGTTTTGATCAGTTGGCGACAAAGTTTGTTGAGCAGTTTCGAATGCATGTAACGAGACTGAAGAATGTTAACACTTTGTCTAGTATCACTCAAGCTCCTGTGGAGACACTCAGGCGTTATCTAGAAAGATTTCGTGTTGCGTGTGCTGAGATTAGCAATCCCAACGATAACTCCATTCTGATGGCACTAAGGGAATTGACCCCGATTCTGAATTCGGCAACTAGTTGGCCCAAAAAACCCCTGTGTCATTGGACCATTTCTATTCCAAGCCAGCCTAATTCTTAATGAGGGAGGATGCAGAACAGTCTAGGAAGAAGGATGACGCAGGGCCCAGTATCGAAGGAATCTAGAGTAATGTGACTATTAAATAATTCAGGGAGATTTCTAGAAAAGTGCTCTTGAATATTCAAAATAAACAGAATCAACAGAGAGGTAATGGATATCGAAATAAGAAATTGGATCAGAATAGTGGTCCATGAAGTAGGGCTCCCATGTTTGATAAATACACTCCTTTGAATACATCGTTGGAGAATGTGTACTTACAGACTTGCAGTACCATTCAATATAAGAAACCTGCCCCAAGACCATTATCAGAGAAACAAATCCAAATGGGAAAGTTTTTTTAGATTCCACAATAGCTATGGCCATAACATGAATGAGTGCCATTACTTGTAGGAACTCACTGAAAAGTTGATAAGAGAAAGGAAGTTGGAGTAGTTTGTTCGGGCGCCGCAGTCTAGAGGTGCGGGACCGTCAAATCAGAATCGTGTACCTAATTAAGGGAGACAGGAGGAACCCGCTCGTACTGGCGGGAGGTTAGTGATAAATACAGTTAGTGGTGGTCCTCATCCAACAGACTGAAGTTGGAAGGAAATGGAGTCGTATGCCAGTTCTATTAGCATGTGGACTTCGAGTGTTGTAGTAATTTGGAAGATAGGGCTCCGGCCAAACAACAGAAACAATGACTGACGATATCGTGTTTCGAAATAGAGATGTTGACAAGGTCGTAGCCCCTACTGTTGATCCACTTGTCATATCAGCTCAAGTAGGTCCTCCCTGGATGAAGAGGATCCTAGTCCATAGTGGAAGTTCTATTAATATACTATTTAAGCGAGCCTATGACCAAATGAAGATGGAGGCTAAAGATTTGAAGCCTTGCCAGTCCCGTATTCATGGCTTCAACGGAAGTGCAAGCATACCCACTGGAGTGGTGGAATTACCAGTGGAGTTAGGAATCAAAAAACGCCGGAGAGTCCAGATATTACAATTTTTTGTGCTGGACATCGACTCGCCGTACAATGCTTTCTTAGTCCCACCGGCCCTAGCTAAGTTCAGGGCTGCCATTGCCCTGTGGTGTTTGACTCTAAATTTCCCCATCGATCGTGGAGTTAGAGTCGTTCAAGGAGATCAGGTTGCTAGGAGAGCTTGTTATGTTGTTAAACTGTGCGAGGCGCAGCGGAAGGAGAAAGGAAAGCGGTAGTGGAATCTCTTTGCATCTGCTTTGTTGAAAATTGACAATTGGTGCCTGGGCTCAGGCATTGGCACCTCAACCAATTCCAAAGAGATCTTGACCCGAGAGATAATGAAAGTGAAGATGAAAGTAAAGAAGTCAAGCTTCTTTGGTCGAACTGACGATCGATGCCCCGATTGACGATAACGATGATTCTAGATTGATAAGGATTGGATCTCAGTTAAGCCAGCAAATGCAAGAGGAATTGGTTGAATTTCTTCGAGTAAACCTTCACATGTTTGCTTGGACACATTCTAACATGTGTGGAATCTCCCCGGACATCACGAGCCACATATTGGACATTGACCCACGGTACTTCCCGGTCAAACAAAAAGGCATGGTATAGGTCTAGAGAGATATGCCGCCCTTAAGGAAGAGGTAGATAAGCTTAAATCGAATGGATTTATTCGAGATGCCTTATACCCGGAATGGGTATCCAACCCTGTACTCGTTTGAAAGCCAAATGGGAATTGGAGTACGTGTGTTGACTATTCAGACTTGAATATAGCTTTCCCCAAAGACATTTTTCCACTTCCTTGAATCGATCAGCTTGTAGCTTTAACAGCTGGACATGAACTCCTAACCTTCATGGATGCCCATGCTACAATCAGATACCCATGCACTTGCCCGACCAGGAGCATACTAGCTTCGTGACCAATCTGGGACTCTATTGCTACAAAGTCAAGCCTTTTGGACTCAAGAACGCCGGTGCAACTTACCAACTATTGGTTAACCAGATGTTCACCAAACAGGTTGGGAAAACTATGGAGGTATATATGGACGACATGCTAGTGAAATCATGATTCTCCACCGATCATATTAAAGACCAAGAGACAATGTTTAATATCCTCCGAGAATACAAAATGAAGCTCAATCTGTTGAAATGTCACTTTGGGGTCGCATCCGGAAAGTTCTTTGGGTTTATCGTCAATACTCGAGGAATTGAAGCCAATTCCGAAAAGATCTGGGCGATCAGAAAACTTGAGACTCCAAGAACTATAAAGCAAGTCCAAAGCCTCAATAGGAAAGTAGCAGCGCTGATAAATCCATTGACAAATGCATTCCCTTCTTCGATTTGATCCGAAAAGGGAAACAGAAATTTGAATGGACCATGGAATGTGAGGGCGCATTCCGAGCACTAATTCAGCACCTCTCCACACCGCCAATTTTGTCAAAGCCTATCAATCATGAGAAATTATACCTTTACTTGGCGGTATCAAAAAACCTGATAAGTGCTGCCCTAGTTCAGAAGGAAGACCGAGCACAAAAACCGGTCTACTATATTAGTAAACGACTAACCAGAGCTGAGAGAAATTATCCAAAGCTAGAGAAGTTGGCTTATTGTCTTGTTATTGCCTCAAGGAAGCTCCGTCTGTATTTCCAAGCTCATCCTATCATCATTTACACCGACCAACTATTACGACAGGTCCTTATGCGGCCTGAGACGTCTGGTAGGTTACTAATGTGGAATATCGAGCTAAGTCAATTTGATATTACCTATACACCAAGGCGAGCCATTCAAGGACAAATCCTAGTAGATTTCATAGCTGAATTTACCATCACAGAGGACTTGCTTGAAACCGGTGAATCTCCCAAGTATATCTGGAAGCTGCATACTAATGGTACCTTAAATGACCGTTTCTCAGGTGCCGAGGTTGTACTTGAAACTCCCAAAGGTCGATCTATATGCTACGCTTTGAAGTTTGATTTTCGTGTGACCAACAATGAAGCTAAATATAAATCCTTAATTGCCGGATTAAGACTGGACCGAGATTTAAAAGTCATTGCTGTGGAGATTTATTATGATTTGCAATTAGTTGTATGTCAAGTTCGGGGAGAGTACCAGGCCAAAGATCGAAGATTGGCTGCTTACCTAGCTCGGGTCCAAGAGATACTGAATGAATTCGATTATTATGCTATCTATTGCATCCTCCGAGAGCGCAATCAAAAAGCTGATTCGTTGGCAAAGCTAGCCAGCATAGGTGAAGCACAACAAATAGGACTCGTTCCCATGAAAACATTGTCTTTCCAAAGCATTGATCGAATGGAGACAAATTGGGTGTTTGAAGTCGTTCCCGATAAGGAGTCATGGATGACTCTGTTCAAATATTATCTCGAGCACAGAACGCTGCCAGTGCGCAGGAGTGAAAAAAGACAAGTTCTTCGAAAAGCTTCACGTTTCACCATTCAAAATGGAGTCATGTATACAAGAGGATACTCTGTTCCTCTACTCCGGTGTATCGCTCACGATGAAATCAAACGAGTGTTGCATGATGTACATGAAGGAGAATGTCGCAATCACACCGGAGGACAAGCTCTAGCTAAGAAAGTACTTCGATATGGATACTATTAGCCGACCTTGAATCATGGTGCATCAGACAATGCTAGAACATATGACAGATGTCAAAAACACGCTCGGATTCCTAGAGCTCCTCCTACCGAAATGACCCAGATGGTCAGTCCATGGCCGTTTGCAGTATGGGGCATCGATATCATTGGCTCTCTACCTCTAGCCAAAGGAGGTGCAAAGTACGCCATCGTCCCAGTTGATTACTTTACCAAGTGGGCTGAAGCTGAACCCCTTGCTACAATCACGACAAAGAAAGCGATCAAATTTGTAGTCCGTAACATTATCTGTCGATTTGGTCTTCCACATACCATCATAACCAATGACGGAACCCAATTCAACAGCGTTAAATTCTAGGATTTTTGTCAACGATTCCACGTTCCGAATAAATTCTCTACAGTTGCACACCCTCAAGCGAATGGACAGGTTGAAGCTGTGAACAAAGTTATAAAGTCTATTCTGAAGAAACGAATGGAAAAGGCCAGGGTCAAGTGGGTCGATGAACTTCCTATGGCTCTATGGGCTTACCGAACAAACCATAAGTCCACAACCGGACACACTTAATTTTCTCTTTCCTACGGTTCAGAAGCCGTTATTTTAGTCAAGTTGTAAGTACCTTCTCATTGTGTGACTTATTATGATCCGAAGAAAAATGCCATATTACTTGTCGAATCCCTGGATTTATTGGATGAGAAATAAGAAGAGGCTAACTTGAGGGCAGCCGCATAATGAAGTCAAGTCGCCCGATTATATAATGCCAAGGTCCGACCCTAAACCTTCAAACTCAGCGATCTCGTCCTCAAAAGAATCTACCCGGTTCCTTCACACATAAAAACCAACGTGGGAAGGGACGTATGTGATTGAACGAAAGCTTGGAGATGGCACATTTAAATTGTCGACCGTTGGCAGTCTTACTTTACCAAGAGCCTACAACAGCGAGTCTTCGTCGCTACTACACATAACAGGCTGTATTTATTTAATCTATTTTTCATCCGCAATTTGTTTCTGCACTTCAAAATTTGAATTTGTAATAAGGTAATTGACTTTGCCACATTTTCTTATTTCAGCAATAAATGCAATCTCTTCGAGCCAGAGCTGTGATTTACTGAATATGTCATACAACCATCGTGATGCACAAAGATCTAAGTTCCATTACACAGTGGGATTTATTCAATAGGGAGTGACTGTGATACGATCGGCCACTCACTAAGTGAAATCCGAGATCGGAGATAAGTCACCACACTGAAGCCAAAAAAGGATTGATACACGATAATCCTTTAACTAACTCCAGTCTCCCAGAGTGCGAGCTGGAGTATGAACTTATAAATACGATTTCGAAGAGGGTGGATATTGACCAAAGTGAGGAGGATGGACCTGTCCATCTAACGAGCTCGCTTGTTAACTTAGGGTGGATGTGAACCGACCATCCTCGATCCTGATAGATTCATCATTCCCGGAGTGCAAATGAAATCCAAAAGCCTAAACAGACGTGACTGGCCGTCTATCGGCCAACTCCAAGTTCCTAGATTGCGAACTAGAGTATAAACATCAATTCCAAATTCTCAGAGTGCGAATTGGAGTATAAACACCAACTTCAAGTTCAAAGAGTGTGAACTAAAGTATAAATATCAACCAACTCTGGATTCCTAGATTGTGAACCGGAGTATCAATATCAACCAACTTCAAGTTCCCAGGGTGTGAACTTGAGTATAAACGTCGACTAACTCCGAATTCCAAGAGTGTGAACCGTAGTATTGACCGCAATTAACTTTAAGTCCCCAGAGCATGGATTGGAGAATAAACATCGACTAACTCTAAATCCCCAGAGAGTGGATTAGAGCTCAAACAAAAATTGGATATGAATCGGTTATCCGTAACCCAACTCTAAGTCTCCAGAGCGCGGACGAAATGCTAAGTATCAAGCGAGAGTGATTGACCACCCATATAATAACTTGACTCCCCGGAGTGTGGATATATACTTAAAACTTAAACAAGCGTGACCGACCGTCGATGCACAAATGCAAATCCCCAGAGTATGGATGTGATCCTCAATAAGTGAGCGAGTGTGATTCGACCACTTGACCCTTAATTGTTTCAGCATCAATCCAACGACGTTAAGCTCAATGTATTGGAGGAGAAATCTAGTCGTTAGCTGATCTTTACAACTCATCCCTGTAATTTGGGGCAGAACTTAAGTGTCGATCACTGACTGAAGCAGTGTAGCATCGGAGTTCAACTTAATGTTTGGGAACGACTCGTGGCCATGATTCCAGAACTTAACGAGTAAATTTAAAACCTGATCCAAAGGTCAATAACTTCACAAGTTCACTGAACAAGAATCCAAATGCGGGAATACTTAAGCAAATAATTGATAATTGAGTTGATGAAAAAATAGAATTTCATTTCAACTATTTATGGAAGGAATTTACGTACAAGTTATTTCCAAAAAATCCTACTAGATGGGGCCGAACCTGCAGCTATACACGGCCAACAAAAGGTAAAGAAATTCCTATCTACTCAAAAATGAGCCGAAAAAGCATATCTACTCTTTCTTCTTTCTTGGTTTCTTCTTCGGCATAGACCCACTGGAGCTGCCACTGATTTTGTAACGGCCTGCAAATTCGTACCCCTTGAGTCAACACTATTTTACAACAAACAACTCAAGTTCCACAGAAATACGAACCATTAGGGTTTAAGAAGAAGAGGTAGAAGAAGAGAAATCAAGATCAACAACAGAATCTAACCATCGCAGTGGAATAAAATATAATAGATAATATATTGATCTTTACTCAAAATCAAATATATCTGCTTACATATTTTACATCATCAGAGTACATCAATAACATACAACTGAATACACATCAACTCAACACAGCGGAATATAAATATAAACACAAGTACGGGAGTACGTATCGTCATCCAGCTCGTCTCCTGAGCTCCATAGCATAGGCATGTGACACCTCAATCTGTTTCTTTTAATAATAATTTATTAATACTTAATCAATTTTTTTTCTCGTTTACCTAAAATTAACATAGGCATGTGACACTATATATTTATATATTATATATGTTTTTTTTTATAAATTATTTGAACAAATAGAATAAATCATTTACCATCACAAATCAAATTAACTAACTACTTAAAAATTTTCCTTTGTTTACTGTCAACTATTCAAATAAAAAATCTTAACCTACCTCACTGATCGCCACCGGAGACTGCCGTTGCTCATGAATGAGCTCACCTTCGATGATGCACCATCCATCATCTCCAATCGCGAGACCCAAAGTCACGTTGCTGCCTCGAAGCCGTATACCTCACATCCTTCACCGCGAACCCCGACTCCACATCGTTTAACCCTAGGAATGTCGCTTCTTCCAACCGCCGCCCTACCCACTGCATCACCCAAGGTCGGAAATCGTTATCACCCAACGCGACTTGCCCTAGCCCCAAACACTGCTATACGACCGATCCCCCCCACCTCGATGTCGATGAACGAAATCATTAAGTTGCAAACATCGCGGCCTCGTCCAGACGAGGATTGGAAGGAGCAAGAAATAAAGGTGTATTCGCGAATCCCTGATGGAAAATCAACCTTGCGACTGAAGAAAAGGGGAGAGAGGGACAAATGTTTTTCTGTGCGATTTGTTTACTTCGAAAATGATTTCATTTTTTTCGAACAGAAAGAAAAGGGGAAGTCGATTTGGAGGAGGATTCATGCGGCCATATTTGTTTCTTCGCTTCTTTTTTTCTTTCTTTTCGCTGAAGTGATTTAACATGATTTCGAACGAAGGGGAAGTGAAATGGATATAGGGTTTCTCTGATCGATTTTGAACGGAAAAGAAGAGCTGACGATCTGCCATTTATTTTGGTTTTCGAAGTTAATTTGTTCTGAGAGAAAAATGGAAGGAGACGTAATGATTTTAAAACAAAAAGGAACGGCTTGCTTTAGAAGATGGTCGGCTACAGTAGATATGAAGTGAAATGAAAGAAAGTAGGCTGAAGTGATAAGGAGCAACTGATGTAAAGGAATAAAGAAACAATATTATTAAATTTTCCGATTAAATTTTCAATGCGTTTACTTATCGTATGCTCACACAACAACTCCGATCAATACGAAATTTGAAATCCAATAATAATACAATATTACGGATCCAATGAAACTGCTTTCGTCGAATTCCGAGGCTGTGCCTCGGAAGGCTATTTTTAAATTCAGTTTAAACGATTTAAATTTCAAAACTGAACAAACAACTTCCAAATTCAATTTTAACACTTATATTGTCTTCACTATTATCAATATAAATTTTATAAGCCTTCAAATTATTTTTAATCAGCTTAAAATTCCAGATTCAACATTTTATTCAGATTCAAGCTATTTAATTCAATAATTTAATTATCAAATAAATTGTGATATTCGAAATTCAAGTTAAAATTATTCTATTGAATATTCAAAATCAATTAAATATTCCGATTTTACAAACTCAAAATTCTGGGTCGTCACATTCCTCCCCCCTTAAAAGAATTTCGTCCCCGAAATTATTAGTTAGGAAGAATGACCCATGACCCATTAACTATCTTCTTAACTCCAAATAGTTTTTATCAATTTACTAACAAATCTTTTTATCAATGATACACTAATTCCTTTCTTAATTTTTCAACTTATCCATAAGTCCCAAACCATATTACTTACTTAATAATTCAAATTCAATTTTAAAATCGAATTTGAATTGTCAAAATTTCTCAAAATTTTTCTAACTCCCTAAATTCCCGAAAATTTTTGCCAGCGTTTCCTTTGCGCGGCTAGCTCGGTACAACTACAAATTGGCTCTACGGCCTCCCAAATCCAAAAAGAAATCAAAAAGCCAAGTGGCTCAATCCAAAAACCCAATCAAATTCACACCAAATTTACATACATACCTTTTTATCGAGCATTTCAAATTTATCTCTTGAAATCAAATCCAATTTTTTTTCTTTTCCCTTTATATTACCTGCATATCCTGCTTAGCACTAATATCCAATCACAATATTCTCAAAAACATTTTATCGACTTTCTTACCAAATGTCAATATTCATCCAAATATCAACTTAGAATATATTTGCAATATTCAATTTCCAATTAAGAATTGACCATTCCTTACTTAAGTTAACATAAGTGTGTTATATGTTTCTTTATTTATTTCCGTCTTACCACTTCGGTTTATATCTATTTTTATTCACATTGATTCTTTCATTCCCATATGAATTCAATTTCTCTTTAACTCTAAAATTTCAAACTTTATTTTCCATTAATAACTAATTCATATCATTACTTTAAGTTGGTTTCCTATACTACGTTATTTTTGTCTCCGATTTGAGTTCGTTTTGTTATTAACAAAAATTCTCCAAAATTTTCAAAAATTTCTAACTCCCAAAATTTCTGAAAAATTTCGGCAGAGTCCCCTTTGTACGGAGGAGCTTTTGCAATTTGACAAAAGAGATAAATATATATACATCGACCCACACGGTCGGAAAAACCAAAAACAGTTCATATTTCCTATTTTTATTGCATAGGCGTACCTTATTTAGCATTTTAAGCAAGCGGCTTATTATTTTTAGCAAATAGCACAATCAAATCCAGCCACACGGCTCCCAGGTACCCGTACTTACTCAATTTAAACATGTAAGTGCCAAATATATGCAGTTTAACTATATTTCACTTATTTATAATAATTAGAACATATGAATTCTAAAAGAAACTCATACCAAACATTTTTCTGTAAGCAATTTATATAATTTCCATGCTAATTCAACTTTTCCAATTTATTTAGCTCGACACATTCCATTTAAATTTCCATTTACAATCCATTCATTTACATTTCATTCCATATTTATTTATTTCAAACTATTTTATTTAGCTCAAAACAACCCAAGCTATATCATTCAATAACCATTTCTCAACTTATTTAAACCACATTTCATTTGATACTTATTTATTCCATCATTTACTTATTCAATTTAATGAGTTTATCCACATTCACTTAAACCATTCTAATAAACTCGAAACATTCCATTTTTCTTATTGTCTCAAGTTATTTCAATTCCTTAATAATTTTCAATGGTGTACAATTATTTATCCTAGAATTTCATTCCATTAATATTATTTATAACTCACCGAATTTTATTTCGATTAAAAACAATTTATCTCCACTTAATTTAAAACCAATCCAATATTATTAAATTTTGTTTAAGTTAAATTCAATTCAACTCTCCTTCATTCACTTAGCTTAAGTCAATTTCCTTCAATTTATTCAAATTTTAAACTTAAGCTCATTCTCATTTTGCAAACAAGTTCTCTTTTCAATTTAACTTGACTTTGTTTCAATCTGTTCTCATTTTAAATTTGCAATTTCATTTGATTGATTATTATAGAATTTAACTTCCCAGATTCAACTCATTCAATTTATCACAAAGCCATTTCCAATTTATTTCCACTTATTTGGATTTTATTTGCACATTCAAACCATTGCTATTTAATCCATTTACAATTTATTTGACACATTCCCAATTAATTTTAATTTGTTAACATCTCAGGTTAAGATTTTAATTCATAGCCCAAGTTCCGAATCCACTATCCATTTTCAATTTACCATTCACCTTTATGAACTCACAATTCAATCTCATTCTCAATTCATCAACAATTTGAATCGAATTAAGTTTTATAACTTGAGTTTTCCTTTCAATCTTCATTATAAACTCACAACTCAATTTCATTAACTAATTTATTATCTAATTAGTTCTTCCTTTATTTATAATCCAACACTTGAATTTTTTTATTCCAAATATCACTTCATTTATTTTCCTAAGTTCAATATACTTTACAATTCAAGTTTGGATTTTATTTTATTCTCCAATTAATCAATAATATTTATTTTGGAGTTTTGTATCTCACTTTTCAAATTTTATAAGTTACAACTTATTATTTACACAATTTCATTCCTCATAGGCTTGAATATATTATGCTTTTATTTTTAACTCAAGCCTTATGCTTATTTATAACTTAAGCATATTTTTATTCCTATGGAATATTATTTTTTTATTTCTCTTATAAGTTATTCTGATTTATTTATTTCAGTGCAATCCTTATCCAACTCATTTTCCATTAATTCAAGTAAGAATCTCATTGCATAAAATAATTCAATTAAATTCTTATTCCAATTCAATTCTATTTGAACTCAAATTTATTTAACTCAATTCGATTTCAACTTGATTCGAATACAACTGGATATTATTTTTAGCTTATTCGATTTATTTCAATCCAGTTAAATCTTTATTTTCAAATCCAAGTTAATTTCATTTTTAACTTTTCACTTTAGATTTACATTCCACTATCCAAAGCTTAAATTTCTTCCTGATTTAAAAATCATTTCCATTTATAAGCTTACAACTTATCTTCTCAGGATTTTTTTAAATCCTCGACTTTGGTTTCAAATCATTTTAAAATCTTCAACATCTCAAATCACATTTCTCAAAAGTTAAACCAATCATGTTTTATTCCCAACAAATTTCTTTTGAGACTTTCAAAAATAACTAGCTTTTCTGAACAAATCAATTTGGTAGCAATCCGTCACTTAGAAATTAGAAAATGAATACTGATGATGCGGCCGTCATCATCAGAATTATTTTCCAATAATCCAAGTGATTTCAATGCTATATCACTTTCAAAATTCATTTCAAACAAATTTCCTTCCAGAAATACCCCCAAAACAATTATGTTATCATTTATCTTCAAAACATTTCGACAAATTCTTCAAAAATCTTCAGGATTTTAAATTTCCAAATCCTGCTTAAATCAATTTTACTATAATTCATTTGCATAGCTTATGCTCATACAGATTCTTATTTAATTATATTTCAATTTATAAATTTCATTTATGACTCATACTTATGAATTTCATTTTATAATGAATTTATTCCCTTCAACTTTGGTTATACTTTCAATTTCTAGTTAAATTCACTTAACAATGATAATACTTTAATATTATCATTTCTAACATCCAAGCAACCATATAATAGCTATATAGTTTTCCAAAAACTTTCTTTATATCAAAAATATATTTTTGGGTAAAATTATTTCATTTACCCATATTTAAAACAATACCGTGTCGATTGTTCTATTCAAGTGTTTAGAAACCCTTTCGATACAGTTGTCCAGACTGTGCCGACGAAAGTTCATATGCCACTCAATAAACCAATCAACACAATATTAAAACAATTTATATTCACTAACAAATACGCGCTCATATCTACTAATACACTCAAACTCATTTTAGAGTACTACGGACTCTAATTTAAATGAGTAATTTCCTCCAGAGCCAAGGTTATCTCCAACCTAAGCTCTGATACCAAGTGTAACGGCCTGCAAATCCGTACCCCTTGAGTCAACACTATTTTACAACAAACAACTCAAGTTCCACAGAAATACGAACCATTAGGGTTTAAGAAGAAGAGGTAGAAGAAGAGAAATCAAGATCAACAACAGAATCTAACCATCGCAGCGGAATAAAATATAATAGATAATATATTGATCTTTACTCAAAATCAAATATATCTGCTTACATATTTTACATCATCAGAGTACATCAATAACATACAACTGAATACACATCAACTCAACACAGCGGAATATAAATATAAACACAAGTACGGGAGTACGTATCGTCATCCAGCTCGTCTCCTGAGCTCCATAGCATCATCCTGTATCCTATAATACTCGGTCTGACCCGAGCATTACAGTTAAATAACACCCGAGTCAGTCTGGAATACCAGCGTGAGAAAATCACACCCAATTGATTTTTAAAGTTTCAAAAATACTTTGAAAACAAAAGCATCTCGTAAGACCACGCCACAAATAAACATGTCGGGTTTTTACCTTACGGTAGCTAAAACAATTTTTATAGAAATCCTCTGATATTATAATAGTGTCTATAGAAAGTAAATAGAATCTAGCTGAAATGCTTGCATCTCACGTTTCAGCAATAGTTGGGCACAATCAAAACCGTACGGGCGCGTAGGGAAAATGGATTCCAACTAATGGCTAGGCACTGGGGTACCACCTGTCACAGTACCTGGTCTAGATCAGCATACCGAGGAGCCACCCTAACTCCCCTGCAACACAAGACCGGAACCATCCCTTACTGGACAGTCCCGAGCAAGATCACCCCGCGGTTGGGATCAGCAACCGCCCACACAGCCGAAATAAAGGGACATCTAGACAGGGATGACCTCACCCTCCAGTGGGGGCTACCCACGAAGCCTTGCTGCATATCCCCTGATTTTCAGCCATTCCCATTTGATGAGGCTTGAGGCTAAGCGTTACCTTTTTAGAATATATTTCTTAGAATGCCCATCGTCCACCTGACGATGTTTTCGCAAGCATTCATCCATACAAGTCCGTCCCGGGTTCGAACGGAACCGAAGGCACTATTCCTACTACATCCATTTTGGAAATATCCTCAGGATTAGTAGCGACTAGCCCTTGCACTTCACTGCTCCAACTTCGAATCCAAAATCGTTTTCACGAAACGTATAAACCGGATCGAAGTGGTTTTCGAGAAATAAATCTCGATCCCGGTCTCTTCGAAACGATCAGCGCATTGTCCAATATTGATAGTCGGTTGTTTAACTATCAATAAATATTTACAAACAACCATCCAACAATAAATAATTTTCCAAATTATCTATTTATCTCAAAATATCTTCACAAGATATATTTCTATTTTCAATCGTTTGAAAACAGTTTTCAATCCATCATTTTTTCTTTCCAGTATAAACTTTCCCAAGTATTTTCTATCTCCTCTGAAATCACCAAGCACAAAAATAGATTTTTTTAAAAATAATTTTAAATACTTTACTTTGAAATATATACTAAAAATACACATTATATGAATTTGAGAAAATAAGGTTACTTTATAAAATATAAAATCAGGTTTTCACTTTTAAAACAAATACTAAGTCACCTTTAAATAATTAATGCTATAATATATTAAAAGGAAATATTTGCTTTAGAAATTAAATATTTGAAATAATAAATTTTTCAAAACATACCTTTTAAACATTTTTAAAACTATTAACTTATATTTAAAAACTTACTTTGAAAACGTACTTGGTTATTCAGAAAGAAATTCCCAATCTCGATCACTTAAATCAATTTTCCAAATTGATTCCCAGTTCATTTCATTTAAAAATAAATTTCTTTACTTATCAGTTCATTTCAAACTTCATTAATTGTGGACTTTATTTTATATTTCAATTTGATTTTTAACTCCTTTAGCTGAAATATACAAATCTCAGGTTATTCCCAATTTCTTCTTTATTCTTCTTAAATAATTTAAATCCCCAATTTAAAATAAATGTTTGTTCTTTTAAACAATAACATTGAAATTTAGTTCCATGAACTCTCTGTTTATTTAAATTTCCTTCCCATACACAAGACTTGTTTATTAGAATTTTAAAGTCACTTTATTTCCTTTTCAATTTATTTCATAAATTTATTCAACTTTGCTATAATTATTTTACTTACGCTTCCACTTCTTTTGTTTTCATTTCCCAAACTCAAATTGTATATTTAGTAATTTATTATTGCCCGATTTAAAACAATCAAGCCATAGCATTTAATATTCCCACATAATCCATTACAGGATATCAAATAGTCAGAACAACGAATATTAAATAATTAAATAAAGTTGAGGGGTCCAGTTGGATCCCTCCAACCTGTTCTCCCTGCATCCACAGATGTTAGCACAATATAAAATGTCAATTCCAATTATATATCACACTACAGCACATCATCCAATTTTCACCCATTCAAACAAATATTTCAATTCAATTGCTTAAATTAAAATTTAAAACTAAATTAAACTGAGTGAGATTAACTCACCTTGCATTTGTTTGCAGTCCACATCAATTATGTCTTGGTTCCTTTCCCGGTTTATAACCTTGTATAAACATTAAGTGTTTTATTAATATTTGAATTTCAATAATCAATTCCCTAGGTAAATATTTTAATTCACAATGATTTAATTTAAAATATAAAAATTCTTAAGTAAATTTGATTAACCGAAATTTTATTGAAACTAATTTGTTTCTTTTAATAATAATTTATTAATACTTAATCAATTTTTTTTCTCGTTTACCTAAAATTAACATAGGCATGTGACACTATATATTTATATATTATATATATGTTTTTTTTTATAAATTATTTGAACAAATAGAATAAATCATTTACCATCACAAATCAAATTAACTAACTACTTAAAATTTTTCCTTTGTTTGCTGTCAACTATTCAAATAAAAAATCTTAACCTACCTCACTGATCGCCACCGGAGACTGCCGTTGCTCATGAATGAGCTCACCTTCGATGATGCACCATCCATCATCTCCAATCGCGAGACCCAAAGTCACGTTGCTGCCTCGAAGCCCTATACCTCACATCCTTCACCGCGAACCCCGACTCCACATCGTTTAACCCTAGGAATGTCGCTTCTTCCAACCGCCGCCCTACCCACTGCATCACCCAAGGTCGAAAATCGTTATCACCCAACGCGACTTGCCCTAGCCCCAAACACTGCTATACGACCGATCCCCCCCACCTTGATGTCGATGAACGAAATCATTAAGTTGCAAACATCGCGGCCTCGTCCAGACGAGGATTGGAAGGAGCAAGAAATAAAGGTGTATTCGCGAATCCCTGATGGAAAATCAACCTTGCGACTGAAGAAAAGGGGAGAGAGGGACAAATGTTTTTCTGTGCGATTTGTTTACTTCGAAAATGATTTCATTTTTTTCGAACAGAAAGAAAAGGGGAAGTCGATTTGGAGGAGGATTCATGCGGCCATATTTGTTTCTTCGCTTCATTTTTTTTTTCGCTAAAGTGATTTAACATGATTTCGAACGAAGGGGAAGTGAAATGGATATAGGGTTTCTCTGATCGATTTTGAACGGAAAAGAAGAGCTGACAATCTGCCATTTATTTTTGTTTTTGAAGTTAATTTGTTCTGAGAGAAAAATGGAAGGAGACGTAATGATTTTAAAACAAAAAGGAACGGCTTGCTTTAGAAGATGGTCGGCTACCGTAGATATGAAGTGAAATGAAAGAAAGTAGGCTGAAGTGATAAGGAGCAACTGATGTAAAGGAATAAAGAAACAATATTATTAAATTTTCCGATTAAATTTTCAATGCGTTTACTTATCGTATGCTCACACAACAACTCCGATCAATACGAAATTTGAAATCCGATAATAATACAATATTACGGATCCAATGAAACTGCTTTCGTCGAATTCCGAGACTGTGCCTCGGAAGGCTATTTTTAAATTCAGTTTAAACGATTTAAATTTCAAAACTGAACAAACAACTTCCAAATTCAATTTTAACACTTATATTGTCTTCACTATTATCAATATAAATTTTATAAGCCTTCAAATTATTTTTAATCGGCTTAAAATTCCAGATTCAACATTTTATTCAGATTCAAGTTATTTAATTCAATAATTTAATTATCAAATAAATTGTGATATTCGAAATTCAAGTTAAAATTATTCTATTGAATATTCAAAATCAATTAAATATTCCGATTTTACAAACTCAAAATTCTGGGTCGTCACAGATTTTCCTCTTTGAGCCTTTGCCTTTCGGCGGCTGATCTCCTTTGGGGGGCATTATATCGATTTCCTCCTTCAAACTCAAGTGTATGGGAATGCTTCCAGCAGACGAAGTCAGAGGGGTCGGGTCCACTACAAGAGGCGCAATAGGCACACTGGTGTCGACAACAGTGCCACCAGGAGATATCATTTGTAATGGGGCCAGACCAGGGCACGCCATTCCACCTCCGAAGCCGTTGGCCTGAGCAGTTGCTTCCATTTCCGCGTTAATCTCGGTTATAACTTCTTCCTCGTGAAATGTTTGTGCATCGCCGGAAATGCGTGCGGTTGGGACTGAGGAGCTGGTCGCTGGTGCTACTCCACTCATGACAAATGACAAGTCAGAGAAAGGGTCTCTATGATGACCAAGGAGTTCCTCCATCATCTGTTGAAAGTGTGCTCCCTTGTACATAATATATAAGTGCAGTGGTCGATGTCGTGGTTGCTTCCGTAACTATCGCCTCATGCGCATGATGCGACTCTTGAATTGTAGGACGTGCGACTGGCTCCGATCACTGCAAAGGGACAAAGAAAAACTATTATTAAATATTTCAAGTGAAGCTCCCGATCGTAAACAAGCATATGGAATGTTCAGAGTACCTTCCTCAGTTTGACTTGTTGGCGGCTGAACGGCCTTATAAGTTCGCTCGCTAGCTTGAGATATCTGTGGCTGATTCGGGTTGTAAGCAGGAGTGGATTGAGAATCAACCATAGAAGTCTGTTCAGGCTGATTCGGCATAAGAGTTTCGAGATTTGTGTCGCGATGCTCGATACTTGAACCTTCCCCAACCATCGAGTGCTGAGCGCCAAGCTTCTCCTTCTCATAAGAAATCATAACATCATGGGTAACCTTCCTTTCGTCTTCATGCAGCACTCGGTTCTCAAGCTCAAATTCGTCAACCAGTTCGCCTTGATGGGCAGCTTTCTCATCTTCTACTAATCGGCCCTAGGCGTTGTATAAATGTGTCGGATAGTTATCAAGCCAGGCTAGGTTCGTATGCCTTAAGACGTTATCATTATAGGTAATGTGGAGATCTTCAATGTCAGCCTCTAGCCTGGACTCCACCATTTGGACCTTCTCCTCGACCTCAGTCTCCACCTCCCGGACCTTAGCCATAGTCGCATCCTATTCGCCCCGAAGCACTATGGCATGTTCACATGTCTTCTGGGCCACGCTATTTGCATCATCCATATCCTTGATGATTTCGGAAAATATGGCTTTGATCTCGCTAAGTTCTTTCATGACAGCGTCCCGTTCGGCTGTGACAGTGGTGTTTTGGTGGCCCATCTCCTCCACCAAGGCAAAATGTGCCTGTCGCATCCTCTCCATTGCCAAGTTTGTCTCATCGGCCTTTTGGGTGGCCTATATTTCTGATTTCCAAGAGGATTCAGTTTCTTCATTAAACACTTGGATAATCTGGTCCTTTTGAGCAAGCTCGGCTTCTAATTTCTCAATGGTATTTGCCCGCTCAAAGGCCACCTTTGATGCTTTTTCTACAGCTTTCCCCAACTCCATTTACTGGGTATACATATCATGAATATAATCATGCATTGTGTGCTTTGCCTCCGATAGAATTCTCTTTAAGTGAGGGGGAAGACAATGCCATCAAAGCATAAGTTTGGAAAATCTTTCTTCAATTGGGCAATTCTTATAGCCCTTTCCCGGGTGGGCTCCGTAATAGCTTGTTTAGCAGTAACAGGAGTTTCGACCTCATGCCTACGATGTTGTGATTCAAACCTAGAGATTTAAGAAGATGATTTCTGGCGGTAGGCTCTACCAGTTGTTTTCCATGGCCGGAAGGTTGTATGGGGGCTCGAGGAGGAGAAAGCGATCGGGATCGATGTCTATAATCCTTGTCCCTCTCTCTCTCATAACGTTCTTGGCTCGAATAACTGCCATTGCGGTTTCTATCGTCCTCCCTCCTACGAGACTCATCGTAAGAGCTAGATGATTAGTGTGCATAGCAGAGACTTTCCAGCATTGAATCTGTAAAGAAGAAAGAAGAACAAAGTTAGTGATCTTTAGAAGTAAATAGCTCAAGACTAGAAATCATGTAGTGTCATGAAGTGTATATGTATGTGCAACCCCCTGACCAACCAAAAATGTCGGCCATGCTTGCAGTAAGAGACTCGCTTAAGTCTAAAGCACTCTGAAGCTCCTCCAATTCGGCGTCATGTTGAAGTGACACATAATCCATGATTGGGATATCGGCAAGCCCTTCGGAAAGGTTCTCCACTTTCGAGGGAGGAGCCTCTGAAACTCTAATACCAGGAACAGGCAAAGACACGATTACAGATTTCCATCTCAAAGATTTGTAGTGCTTATGCGCTGCAGCCTTGCCTTTTCTCCTTCCCTAAAGACTTTGAAAGATATCGAAAAGCCCGACTACAGGTTCATCATCGGTGGGCGTATTTTCTTCCTCACTCTCTTCGGTTGTTACGATCCCGAGTGCTCTACATTTAGCCTATTTCACCAAAGTTGCCCTCAGCATTCCTTCAAGCCTAATGCTCTGATTTCGCTCGATTAGCCCAACGGGGTCCTCAAGTTTCTGTCCGTTAGCACCGAGTCTATGTCCCTCTTTCACTAGGCACTCTTGAAGGACCATACTATTTCTTTAAAATGTGTGCCTTCAGGTCGTGGCATTACGACTGTAAAAAGGAGGAAGATATGAGATTCAGCATCGGCTATGACAAATTCATGAATTACCGAAGAAAATTGTGACACTTACGTCTGGCTAACCATTGACTAGCAAATCCTGAGGGGCATCGGACGTAGAACCATTCTATCTTGAAATAGCTGACCCTGGTCTAAGAGCCTGTCACCACTTGACAATTTCTAATTGCCTCCAAGAATGCGAACAAAGGACTATCTCCCTGACTCTTAACATTAAATAGGTATCTGATTTTGATCGGAGTCGGGGGTCGAAAAAGATGCTCCATGAATACAATGAATAGGCTATTCAGTAGCGCGTATCCATTGGGGTGTAGTTATGAGAGGGAAATTCTAAAAAAGCCAACAATTCCTGAATGTATTGGTTGAGTGGGGGAAGTGTTCCATCTGTACATGAATGCCTGTTGAAAGCAGTAAACCCTTTCGGGGGAGCATGTGGTCTGTCGTTCGACCCCGGTAATAAGATGTCGTCCAATGACAAGTCATGTCTTTGGCATATCCATCCCAACATATCTTCAGAGATATTGGATGGTATAGAATTTTGTGGGTTTGCAATAAAAGTTGCTCCTGGCAAGTCGTCCGGAGCTAGATCGATGACCTCGGCCGTGATGGCCGACAACTCTATTATTGGAAGAGATGAACTTCGGTTTCTTGCTGATGAGAACTTGTGGATTTCATAGCAAATCAACTTAACAAAAACCATCATTAGACGACAATAAGCGTGGGTGATCCTCAATGCGAAGTGCATGAGTGTGTTGTGCAGTACAGTGCTACATATTACTTAAGAAATTCTACATAATTGGAAGAATATTAAAATGACAAGACTTTAAAATTCAACTGGAAGAGACCATCATCGCTGACCGATACTCTTCATATTGATCCTAGACGTGCAGTTTCATATCCATCATCCTAGATCGATACGAACTCCTATAATCCCAGATCGATATGAAGCTGCCTTACTATCCGCCATCTACACAAGACACTCCACAACATTCCAGATCGATACAAAGCTCCTTCCTCCATCTAAAATCAATACGAATTACTCCATCGTATCAATCGATGGCTCATCTTCTCCTCTAAGCGGCCTAAACGCCATTGTTCTCTCCTCAACCCTGCTTAGACCCCACTCTGACATCGCCAACGTCGGAATCGACAACGACTGTGAAAGGAGCAGCGTATAAACTCAAGTCTTATCATTTTGGGATAGTTTTGATTTGTTAATTACCTAGTTAAAACAATCGGTTCGAAAGATTAATGGAGTGCTCGGTTTGGAGACGAAGTCGTCTTCCTTTTTGTTTTGATCGATACGAAGGCAAAAGAAAAAAAAAGAGCAAATGAAAAAATTATAAGTACAAAATGTATTTATATGGATATGTAGCCGAAGTGAAACGATGCATCTCCCAATAGCCAAGTACCGGTTGGAGCAGTCACAACTACCATCGACACGAACAAACTTATTCATATCCATCGATCCAGAGCAATCGTAAGTGTAGCTGTTCATGTCCATTCATCATCGGCTTGAGGCAATACTGTTCGAACCCATCAACAACATATCATATAGAGTGCCAATTTTGTATCCATCTGCTCAGCGACATCACAATTTCATAACCATTATTCTGAGGCACACTAGTACTTGTATCCATCGATACGAGACACAAAAAATAAAATAGAGAGACCAACCAATCCGTATCGACTACCGTCGATACGAAAATGACTTTTTGACCTTCCACATCGATCCAGGAGAGGATCGATGCAAAGGAAAACTCCAAAACCACCGTCAAGCGTTGTTACAACTCGTATTTCACATTGACTCTGGAGAGGGTCAATATGGAATTCGATATTAAAAAAATGAAAAAACTGACGACTTGCGAACGTGCAAATGTTAACGGGAGTTCGGATAACATACACTCATATATGACGAACTAACATCCAATTTTTAAAATTCACAGGAATTGAATACTCTTATGGTGACAATTACAACAACAATAGATTACTATCGTACAACACTCAGTTGCAACAGTACACGGTACAACAATTGGCAGTCAACAGTTCATGATTTATGTTTCTAAAGATCAATAAAAAATTACAAATTTCGACGAGAAGTCAACAATCGTTTAACAAGTCAGATGAATGTTTTTAGGGTGAAGACTGCAATTTCAAAGCATGTCGTATTCTCACAAGACGTACTTTGGAGGGAAAATGTTATCTCGCCTTTTGGCAAGGCCGTGACATCAGAAATTGGATTGAAACCAAAGACGGTCTGTCCCGAAGATCGATTATACACAGGTTCACTATGGATGTCGATAAATTTTTTTCGAGTCTAGATCAAGCTATAATTGATATAACATGACAAGAAAAGCTATGAAAGCCAATTTTCCAAGTTTCAAGTCAATCGAAGGTCATATGCTCAAGATATGATCGATGCAATTCAAATAGTCACCTTGTTCGTATCAATCGAGCAACTGAAGAAAAGTCCAACTTCGTATCAGTTTGGTTCGAATCGATCGGGCGTGCATGATTTCGTATCAATCAGGAGAGTCGTGTCCTTCATATCCATCGGTTGTCTGTTGTTTGTATCCATCAAGCTTCAGCTCTTCGTATCCATCAACGAGCATCACTTCGTATCCATAGAGCACTGTCTTCTTCGCATCCATAATCCCAGCCTATTCGCATCGATCAACCAACTCCATTTCGTGTCCATCAAAGCCAAGCAATGCCGCTACTTCGTATCGATCAGCCAGTAATCGATATGAACTAAGCAGTTGCCATCGATACAAACAGAGCGGAGTGGTTACCATCGATACAAACAGAGCAAATACAATCGATACAAACACAGCACACATCGGTACGATGAACACAAGCAGGATCGATACGAAATGAAGTGTAGCTGATCGATACGAACAAGACCACGTCAGGTCGATACGAAAAAGGCACAAACATTGGGAAGACTCGATCGATCCGAAAAGCAAGCGCCACATCAACTGGCATCACGTGCATAAGATGCAAAATGATCGATTTGAACAACGTCGATACGAAGAGAACGGCGACCGAAAAGCCCAAACTTGCAACAATCATAACTCACAATCTACAAGTCCAAATTCCACCAAAATTTCACAAGAGATTACGTACGACATAAAGAATGTTCACGCAAAATTTTGACTCGACCGGGCCAAATCTTGATCTATAAGAAATTCATTCGTATCGATCACGGATCGAGTGCGGACCACATGAGATCGATCGTGTGGGCCCACCCACGAGCCAGAAGAGGATCCCGAGATCTGAGCGAGATATTTGCATCATATGCCTATAAATAACATCCCAGAGTCTACAGAAAGAGGATTTTTGAGCTCTCTGACTTCCAGACTCTACCGAAATCATGTCTGCACTGAAAGATCGCTATTGTACTTGAAATCTACTACTGTAATCCGTTGTAACCAGTTGTAATTAGCAAGCAAACATCAATAAAATTATCATCAATTTCATAGTGGATGTAGGTCATATGCCGAACCACTCTAAATCTCTATGTTTCTGCGTGTTTTTCTTATCTGTTTTTGAAGTATTTGTTAAATAATCCTCTTTTTACATTTACTTTCTTCATTTTATCTCCTCAAGTTCTTCCAAAGAGTGTTGTGCCTAATTTTTGTACAAACAGATATGTTGTGTAAAACATTACTTTGGAAATGGGTTTTTAATTTCTTAATTTTCCAAGTTTTATAGATTATCTTATGAATTTTCTAATGTGGAAATAGCTTAATTTCGGGTTTTAATTATTTAAAATAATTAAATATGGTTTTTGGCTTTGAATTTTTTATGTGGTAAAGAGAAGGGTATTCTCTAATTTATGTGAATTTTCAAGATTATTCCCAAGTGATTTCAATTTATTATGCCAAATAAGCATTTAAAGGGGTAATTAATTAAAGATATTAATTAATTATTTTAAACATGTTTGGAACTTGAAAATATAGTTTGGCAGAAAATTCTGAAAAGGATTTGTAAAGAAATTGCTTCATCCAATAGAAATTGGACAAGAAATAAGATTTGGTGAAAAGTTTTGGCTTAAAGTAGGAATAAAATTTTTTCCTTAAGAATTAGATAATACCAAGCTACCATACGTCGTTGTCATTGAATGTCGACGTCGATGAAGACAGAAGCGCATGTTAGCTACCTAGGTCTCTATAGAGTGATTCCTTCAGCATCGAAGTGGAAAACAACGGCAATAGATGATTGGCGGTAAGTATCTTCGTGATTCATCCAAGCGTTTTAAAAAGCTTAATCTCAAAGTCAGCGACGCCGCATGTCTTCATCACTATTTTCAATGATGCCACAACCGATCACTTGGAATGTTTTCATTACTTAGGCAGCAATGCCACCTATTATGTCTTCGAACCAAGCAGCATAGTAACCAAAATAAACCAAATTTTAAAGGATTTATAATGATGTCGAGGGTTTTGGTGTCATTATGCATTAAGGTTGGCAACCTCATATACTCAGAATTTTATATTGATTGGAGTCGAATTGATGCAATATACCATCGACGTCATATTTTATCTTTTGAAAGTCGAAAAGACATGTTTTATATATACTAAAAAATATATGTTTTAAAGGGTCAAAGTGGCCTATGTTTCAAGAGGGTCGAAGACCCTATATTTTTAATAGGTAGCCATATAACTTAAAAAAGATAAACATTTTGTTTAATAGGTGGATAGTCCATATTTTATAAAAGTCGACAACATCTTCTTTGATGGGATTTATACTTAAAACAACTTAAGTTTGTTTTACCTTGAGTAAAGTTTAAATGAGGCATAGTGCGGATTAGATGTCCCTTACCATAATTAAAGCGAAGAGCCTTATGTTTTCTATTTCAAAGAAGTCATTGGGTACACCAATGCTATTTTAAATTTTAAACGTCGACACCATTATTGGGGACAGGAATGTGGATGAATTTCGACATTGATCTATATTAAACCGTTAAATGGCGGCAAGCCATGTGGCATATGATTTTTGATTTCAACCTTAGGGATACCAATGTCCAGTTTTATTAACTTCGGCATAGATCATTTAGGGATATCAATGTTATGTCACTTTGAAATGTTATAACTATAAAGGGATACATGTGGTAACACGAATTAAATTGATAAATGTTGGTGACATGAATTAAACTGATACACGTGGGTAACACGAATTAAATTGTAAATTGTTGGGTCCATAGTCATCCTAGGAAAATTATGGAATGTGAGATGGACAGTCCACATCATGGCAGAGATGGATAGTCTCTATGAGGATAATGAAAGGTTCACATCATCTTAGGAAAATTGTGGGATGTGTGATGGATAGTCCACATTATTTTAAGTTAAATGGAATATGTCTGATGGATAGTCCACATAATTTTAAATAATTAAACCACAATTGGTGGGTAGCCAATGTGGTAAGGGATGGGTAATCCTAGTAACAATTATATGTGAGATGGATAGTCCACATAATTTTGAATATGCTTATATGTGAGATGGGTAGTCCACATAATTATAAAATGGGTAGTCAAATTAAAATAAATAGGGTAGTCAGCTTAAAATGTGATGGGTAGTCATTTGAAATTAAGATGGATAATCTAATGAATTAGGATGGGCAATCTAATATATGTTGCATGACTATAAATGCTATTTTCTATGCTCTAAGCATTGTGGTTGCAAAAGCACAGTACATGGTTGTTATGTTTTAGTTAAGATACTAATAAGGGGAAAACCCATTTTGCTTAGTGGGTCAGACTATTATCTGACCCGAAGTATTTGTTTTTCCCTTTAAACTTTTGGGTACTCATTAAGTAGGCCGGGAGTAAGAGATTTCAGGTTCCAGTTAGATGAATAAGCTTTCGGAAATGTGCGAGAGGGAATCTAGCTATTAGGGATGTTATCTATTTCTGCTGTGTATTGGGAAAGTTGTATAACAATCAAGTATTTGACTTTGAACAACCAATGGTGCATCTTTATATGTCGCTCTTGGAGTTTTTTGTAATAATTACAATTTCTCATAACATGGGTTTATGAATGAGATTATGTAATGAATATGAAATATCATTTGTGAAATGAGATGTGAAAAGTTGTTATTAAACCGTGTTAATTTTTTTTCATATTCGTGTGCTTCTGAATATTGATAAGATCAACATAGCCAAATATTGTCACCGACAATTAATTACCATGGATGACTGCAGCATCCATAGCGGTTAGTATTAAGCCTCAACATGGGGGATGTTACAGGTTGGTACTGGAGTATATGTTTATGATTAAAAGAATTTTAAACCTAAAGGGTTTTTAAAACATAATCCTAATGAATCAGAGAATAAGTTTATGGTATGGAATAACGCTATAATAACATACTTGTATTTGCTATATATAAATATGTATTCCATCTCTATTCTCCCCTCTCTATTAGATCGTTCTTTTATATCTTACTAAGGATCGTATCAGATTTACGAGAAAGAAGGATATGAAAGTAGGAAACGGAAGAGTGAAACTAGGTGGAGGAAGCACCACAACTAATGGAAATGCTCGGCCCAATACTAGGAGGAACCAAGGTTGTCAGGAAAATGCTAATCAAAATGCAAATGCCAACATAGGTGCTGCGACCCCACCAGTGGATATAGGGACTACGTATTAGTTCTTCGTTAATCTGATGCAAGTTGGAATAGCTGCAGGAGTAGCTGGATGATATTGCTGATGCGGGAGGAGTCAACCCTGCAGCGCTAATTAGTAATAACTATGCTAAGTTGAGTCGAGATTATAATAGATTGGGTGGGAAGCCTTTTTCGATGACTGAAGATGTAGTTGAAGTGGAAAACTGGTTGTTGCATTATGGGAGGATTTTTGCTGATTTGGGTCTAAAAAATGAACAGAAAAGGAGACTAGCTTCAAGATAGTTGCAAGGAGATGCATTATTCTTGTGGAACAAGGTGACCATAAGGGTACCGGATAAGGAATTGACTTGGGCAGTATTGTTGGGGATGCAGATTAAGGATCTTAAGGCAGAAATAACACCAGAGGAGGGGGGGTGAATAGTGTTTTAAAGAATATATGAACTATATGAATAAATTAAAACTTTCAACACAAATCTAAACAGAATTCTAACACAGAATGATCACAGAATATATAACAAGTGCAAATAGTAAAGTAAAGCAAGTAAAAGGAAAGAACACATCGGACTTTATACTGGTTCGGAATCCTCCTACATCCAGTCCTGCACCAAGGCAATATCCTTGTACAGATTTTTATAAGCCAACATCCAAATTACAACCCTCAATTTCTAAGGCCACGAGGAACCCTCCTATCTCCGAGTCTGGGGTAAACTCTCTTGATTTACGGGACACAAGATCACCCTAATACTTCTTAATAACAATCCTTTTGAATGGAAAGACTCTATGGACGTTTTGAATACAAATTGATCCTATAACTCTGAATAGCACTTTGATCTTTAGTAGAATGATGGAGAATCAAATAGAGAGAGTATTTAAATGATTTTCTGTTGAGAATTTGGCAGAATGATGGCACGATCTTTAAAATATGAAGTTTTATGGATATGGAATGGTGGAGAAGAAAGAGTGAAGAAAATAAGAAAGTAGTTGTTAAAAAAATTCGTTTTGGAAGCCTTTATATAGATGCACAACAGTCATAACCATTGGCGAAAGGTTTTTGAACGAATGGACACTTCTTTTGAAAATTGAATTCTGAATCCAACTGTCACCATGTCGACATCCCTCAGTTTAAAATTATAGAGATGTTGTTTTGTAAAGACAATTGAATTTAAAACAAGTTGAAACTTCTCTGAAGCAAAGTAAAGTGTTTAAACAATATTTTGAGATAGAGAATGAATATAAAACATTATTTTAAATATATGTATAAAATTGATATAGACCGTCAATTATATAAGTAATATTTAAAATCATAATAAGTTTTGATGTTTTAAAAATAGAAGTTTTTAAAATCAGAATAGAGGAATATTTCAAGGCTAAAACAAAGTTTGAAAATCTTTTTGAAAACATGATTTTGAAAGCTAAAACATTTTGAAAACAGATTTAAAAACATTTTGAAAAATCTATTCAAACTGAAATTGCAAGAACCTTCCTACAGAGCTCCTCCATAGGACTCGAGAACTTGTACAAAGTAGTTTAAATGATTTTGATTTTCGTGGGTTTGTAAGCCACTTGTCGTAGGTTTGTAAGCTACTTGTCGTGGGTTTGTAAGCCACTGGTTTCGATAGAAATTGGGTTCCATCCCAAAAGAAAATTGGAAGAAAGATGAGAGTGCTATTATGAAGTTTTAACAAAATACTAGACACTTATCTTGAGACCTTGAAATCTTGATTCTCTGGAGTCTTGAATCTTGAATCTCTAATCTTCATCTTGATGCTTGAGTCTTTATACTGATCAGTCTTCGATGATACCTGCATATACTTCCTATATACATATACATATACATATACATATATATATATCTATATGGAAATGTTAGTATATATTTTATAAAGTAAAGTATAATAACTATATAAGGTTGTTGTCATCAAAACATCATCAACTCAGTTCCTACCAATCTCCCCTTTTTTGATGATGACAACCTTTATTTATAAAATATTCTTACCATACCATAACTCCCCATAACTCCCCCTTACTCCGTGACTTCTTCTTAAAACTACAACTCCCCCTTACTCTATGACTCCCTCTTACACCAAGCACATATATTTTTATAACTTTCTCCCCCTTTGACATCAGCAAAAAGGAATAACTACTTAAGAATTCAAGAATGATTAGTATGAACAAATAATATGTATAGAACAAGCATGAAACAATGAGTATAAGTGAACACATTTTAGTTATCACAACATATATAAGAACATACATAAACACGAACAAACAAAACAATTTAAAACAAAGAATAAAATGAAAGTACGCTTAATGGCGATCCGTAACTATAGGAGACTTATGAATCGAACAATTGGGGTAGTGGAGCCAAAAGTTTCTATGTTGTTCAATTATGTTTCCATTAGTATCAACAAGGATCTCACCAACTCAAATAACGCTCTCGTCCGTATTCATAGGGACTTCGATTTGAGGTAAAGGTTGATCTTCCTCTTGGTCTTCTTGTGATTCTTCCATAGGTTCTTCTTCCTCGGATTCCATGGCCTGTGAAGAGTCTTCAATATTAATAGGATTTGTACGGTTATCCATAAGAATTTTTTGTACATTCCTAATAATATTCCCTTGCCTTTGTTGTTCTCTAGCCATCCTAAGTTGGCTTACTTGAATTTCAGTCATCAATTGAAGGATATCTTTCATCTTCTCTTGCAATTTGATCATTTGAGCGTGCGTAGTTCGTTGAAATGGACCAGAATGAGGAGATGTGGGTGAAGTGGGTTCATTAGTAGAAGAGGAGGCCATTATTTTATTGTTTCAGAAGTTATTTACAGAGAATATAATGAAGAAAGAGGAGAGAAAACGAAATGAATAGATAAATAACCAAATAACTAACTTTGGAGGGAAATTCAATTTTCAAATTTTTGTTGGGTATGTCGACATCATGAGATGGGGCATGTCGACATGTCCTTCAGAAAAAGTGTAATTTTTATTTTGAATTTTATTTGATTATTATATTATATTATTTTATATTTTAGATTTTGAACAAATACCTAATTCTCTTCTAAATTTAGTAAAATTCTGTTCGGTTAATGGTTTAGTTAATATATCAGCAATTTGTTTTTCAGTATTTATATAATCTAGAGTTATTATTTCTTTAGTTATATTATCTCTAAGAAAATGATGTCTTATATCAATATGTTTAGTTCTAGCACGATGAGTTGGATTTTTAGATAGATTTATTGCACTAGTATTATCACAATATATTGGTGATTTACTTATGTTAATTCCAAAATCTTTTAAAGTTTGTTGCATATATATGACTTGTGAATAGGCCAGAGCAGCAGATATATACTCTGCTTCAGTTGTTGACAAGGAAACAGTATTTGTTTCTTGCTGAACCAGGAAACCAGTGAATGTCCTAGAAAGTGACAAGTTCCACTTGTACTCTTTCGATCTGGTTTACAACCAGCATAATCAGCATCACAATATGATATTAAATCAAAAGTATTATTTTTAGAATAAAATAAACCATAATCTAAAGTGTATTTTACATATCTTAAAATTCTTTTAACAGCTTTTAAGTGAGTTTCTTTAGGTTGTGATTGGTATCTTGCACAGAGACAAATACTATGCATAATATCAGGACGACTCGCTGTTATATAGAGTAACGAACCAATCATTCCCCTATATAAAGTTTGATCAATATATTTTGATTTATCTTCTTTACTTAAACCTACATTTGTTGACATTGGAGTTGGTTTCCCACTAGAGGTGCTTAAACCAAATTTATTGATTAAGTTTTTAGCATATTTTTCTTGACTTATGAAGATTCCATTTTCTAGTTGTTTAATTTGAAGCCCTAAGAAGAAACTTAATTCTTCCATGTGACTCATTTCAAATTCTTTAGTCATTACATCTGAAATTTCTTTATTCATTATGTTATTAGTTGATCCAAAGATTATATAATCTACATATATTTGAACCAGTTGAATATCTTGATTATTTCTTTTAATAAAAAGTGTTGTATCTACTTTACCAATTTCAAAACCAGATTGAAGTAAATAAGATCTTAGTCTTTCATACCATGCTCTAGGAGCTTGCTTTAGACCATATAGAGCTTTCTTTAACTTGTATACATGGTTTGGAAATTTATTATCTTCAAAAAGTGGAGGTTGTTCAACATAAACATCTTCTTTTACAAAATCATTTAGAAAAGCACTTTTAACATCCATTTGATATAATTTGAAATTATTATAATTAGCGAAAGCAAGCAGAATTCTTATAGCTTCTAATCTTGCTACGGGGGCAAAGGTTTCATCATAGTCAATTCCTTCTTCTTGACAATAACCTTGCGCGACTAAACGAGCTTTATTTCTTACGACCTCACCGAGTTCATTCATTTTATTTTTATAAACCCATTTAGTTCCAATTATACTTTTATCCTCAGATTTAGGAACAAGTTCCCATACATCATTTCTGGTAAATTGATTCAATTCTTCTTGCATAGCAAGAATCCATGAATCATCAGACGATGCTTCCTTTGGATTTTTAGGTTTAATTGTTGATATAAAGGCTACATTACTCATACTACTTAATTGATTTCTAGTTCTTACTACAGATTCAATATTTCCTAAAACATTTTCTATAGGATGATCTTTTGATATTTTAAATCTCTTATTAGGTTGATTTATTTCACTAATAGTTTCATTAGATTGATTTAAATTTATAAAATCTTCTTCATCATCTATTTGTGCAATATCTGTAAGATTTTCATCAAAAGATACATGCATAGTTTCTTCAATAGTATTAGTTTTTAAATTAAAAACTCTAAATGCTTTGCTTCTATTAGAATAACCAACAAAGAATCCTTTATCAGCTTTTAGTTCAAATTTATCTAAATTATCTTTTGTATCAAGTATAAAACATTTACTCCCAAAGACTTTAAAATAAGCAACTATAGGTTTCTTATTATAAATTAATTCATATGGAGTTTTATTTGTTAATGGTCTAACTAAAATTCTATTTAATATATAACAAGCTGTAGCAACTGCTTCAGCCCAAAAATATTTAGGTAAATTACTATCAAAAAGCATTGTACGAGCACACTCTTGAATCGTTCTATTCTTACGTTCTACTACTCTGTTTTGTTGTGGAGTTCTTGGAAATGAAAAGTTGTGAGTAATTCCCTTTTGAGTACAGAAATTCTCAAAATTTTCATTTAAATTCAGCACCGTGATCACTTTGAATAGTTCTAATTTTGAAAGAATGTTGTTTTTGAATTCTTTTAGAAAAGTTTTTAAATATTTCAAAAGCATCACTTTTATGTTTTAAAAAGATTGTCCAAGTATATCTTGAATAATCATCTACTATAACAAAAACATATTTACTATGGTTAATTGATTGAACTTGAGATGGACCAAATAAATCTAAATGAAGTAATTCTAGAGGACTAGAGGTAGAAATAACATCTTTTAATTTAAATGAACTTTTCTTAAGTTTTCCTAATTGACAAGCATCACAAATACTATCTACTTTAAAGTTTAACTTGGGTAGACCTTTAACTAAGTCAAGTTTTGATATCCTAGATAATAATTTGAAATTCAAATGGCCAAATCTTTTATGCCAAATCCAAGGGTCACTTGTATTAGCCAAAAGACATAGATTATCATTTGAAATTTTCATACTAAGGATATAAATATTTTTCTTCCTAATACCTTCAAAAATTATATTAGACTTATCATCTTCAATGTGACATTTATCTTTTCCAAATTTAATTTTAAAACCTTTATCGCAAAGTTGACTTATACTAAGCAGATTATGTTTTAAGTTCCTAACTAATAAAACATCAGAAATAAGTAAAGTTTTAGAGTTACCGACATTGCCGACGCCAACCACATATCCTTTAGAGTTGTCACCAAAATTGACTAATCCACCATCTTGATAAGTAATGTCCTTGAGTATCTCGGGAATTCCAGTCATGTGCCTCAAACAGCCACTATCAAGTATCCATTTATCTTTCTCAATTTGCACAGTTTGTCCATTGGGTGTTGATACGTCAAAAGCCATATAACATGTCTGTCCCTGCATAATACACCAATTCGGTAGATAACTTGATTTTTCAAAATAACTATATGCAGACTTATGAAACTTTGATGAAATGCATAGATTCAAAACAGTTTTAACACAATTTTCCAAAAATGCCATTTTTATATTTTTCAAGTTTCAGATTATGAAAACAATGAAAACCAATGCTCTGATACCAATTGTTGGGGATGCGGATTAAGGATCTTAAGGCAGAAATAACACTAGAGCGGGGTGAATAGTGATTTAAAGAATATATGAACTATATGAATAAATTAAAACTTTCAACACAAATCTAAATAGAATTCTAACACAGAATGATCACAGAACATATAACAAATGCAAATAGTAAAGTAAAGCAAGTAAAAGGAAAGAACACACCGGATTTTATACTGGTTCGGAATCCTCCTACATCCAGTCCTGCACTAAGGCAATTTCCTTGTATAGATTTTTATAAGCCAATATCCAAATTACAACCCTCAATTTCTAAGGCCTTGAGGAACCCTCCTATCTCAGAGTCTGGGGTAAACTCTCTTGATTTACGGGACACAAGATCACCTTAATACTTCTTAATAACAATCCTTTTGAATGGATATACTCTATGGACTTTTTGAATACAAATTGATCCTATAACTCTGAATAGCACTTTGATCTTTAGTAGAATGATGGAGAATCAAATAGAGAGAGTATCTAAATGATTTCCTATTGAGAATTTGGCAGAATGATGGCACGATCTTTAAAATATGAAGTTTTATGGATATGGAATGGTGGAGAAGAAAGAGTGAAGAAAATAAAAAAGTAGTTGTTAAAAAGATTCGTTTTGGAAGCCTTTATATAGATGCACAACGGTCATAAGCATTGGCGAAAGGTTTTTGAACGAATGGACACTTCTGTTGAAAATTGAATTCTGAATCCAACTGTCACCATGTCAACATGGGGTATCCCCATATGTCGACATCCCTCAGTTCAAAATTATAGAGATGTTGTTTTGTAAAGACAGTTGAATTTAAAACAAGTTGAAACTTCTCTGAAGCAAAATAAAGTGTTTAAACAATATTTTGAGACAGAGAATGAATATAAAACATTATTTTAAATATATGTATATAACTGATATAGACCGTCAATTATATAAGTAATATTTAAAATCATAATAAGTTTTGATGTTTTAAAAATAGAAGTTTTTAAAATTAGAATAGAGGAATATTTCAAGGCTAAAACAATGTTTGAAAATCTTTTTGAAAACATGATTTTGAAAGCTAAAACATTTTGAAAACAGATTTAAAAACATTTTGAAAAATCTATTCAAACTAAAATTGCAAGAACCTTCCTACAGAGCTCCTCCATATGACTCGAGAACTTGTACAAAGTAGTTTAAATGATTTTGATTTTTGTGGGTTTGTAAGCCACTTGTCGTAGGTTTGTAAGCTACTTGTCGTGGGTTTGTAAGCTACTGGTTTCGATAGAAATTGGGTTCCATCCCAAAAGAAAATTGGAAGAAAGACGAGAGTGCTATTATGAAGTTTTAACAAAATACTAGACACTTATCTTGAGATCTTGAAATCTTAATTCTCTAGAGTTTTGAATCTTGAATTTCTAATCTTCATCTTGATGCTTGAGTCTTTATACTGATCAGTCTTCGATGATACCTGCATATACTTCCTATATACATATACATATACATATACATATACATATACATATATATATATATATATATCTATATGGAAATGTTAGTATATATTTTATAAAGTAAAGTATAATAACTATATAAGGTTGTTGTCATCAAAACATCATCAACTTAGTTCCTAACAAGTATTTCAAAGAAGATTCAAGGATAGGTTTTTATCTGAAGTAGTCAACCCAGCCTTTCTCGGGAAGTTTATGGAGTTGGAGCAAAGGGAAATGTAAGTGTTGGAGTACTATGCTAAATTTGATGAGCTGTCTAGGTATGGATATATCACTATTGACACTGTTATCAAGAGGAACGAGAAGTTTATTTGAGAGTTGTGGCCAAAGATTACTAGGGCAACTATGCTATTTCCCAGAGATCCATCAAATATAATGGTGGAGATAACTATCAGGAATGAAGCTTTCAACCTTTAGGAAAGAGAAGTCAGTGGAGAACCATAATTCTTAGAATAAGAAGAGGAAATTCTTTAATAAGAAGAGAGCGTAGAAGGGTGGAGCTGCAAAAAAGGGAAATATGATTTAGTTTGTTACAAATGTGAGAAGAAGAGAAACCATGCTAACGAGTATCGATCTGGAGATGGCAAGGTGGTTATAGGGAATCAGAATGTGAAGTGCTTTATTTGCGACCAGGTGGGGCACAATAAGGACAAATGTCCAGAAGTGGCCAAGACTAAAAATGGAAAGATGTTTGCTTTGGAGCCATCTACATCAAGACAAACAACAACTGAGAAGGGAAAATCTATGATGGAAGGTATGCTTTTGATTCATAGCATACCAGTCAGAGTGTTATTTGATATTAGTGCATTGAATTCATTTATATCTCAGTGTTTGGTAGATAATTTATGTTTAGAACCGTCATACCTTGTTACTTCTTTAAGGATAGCTAATCCAATAGGAGGGTACGCAACTCTAGGGTGAAATGTGACCATCTAGAGTTTGAGTTGTATACTTTTTCCTATAGTTTGTATGTATTTGATTTTTTGGATTTTAGGATTATTTTGGGTATGGATTGGTTAAGCAAATATGATGCTAGGATATTTTTCCATGATAGGAAAAACATCATTGAGACACCCTCATAGTAGTGACCGAATAATATACTCAGTTGAGAATACGAGTTCAGAAATTTATGCTTTATTGGGTGCTATAGAAGTGGAAGGCGAATTGAATTGAGTTTTAATTGTAAGAGAATTTGTAGATATTTTAGAGTCGGTTATATAGGACTACCACCGAAATGAGCTATTGAGTTTCGGATAGATCTTGTACAAGGAACTGAACCCTTCAGTAGACCACCTAACAGGATGACACCTACCGAGATGAAGAGTTAAAGGTGCAGCTAGTGGACTTAGAAGGAAAGAGTTTTATTAGGCCAAGTAGTTCACCTTGTGGAGTGGCAACAATGTTCACGAAGAAACTAGACAGGTCATTAAGATTGTTCATTGAATATCATAAGTTGAATGAAAAGACGACAAAGAATTGATATCCTTTGTCGAGAATTGATAATTTATTTGATCAGTTAAGTGGAGCCAAAGTATTTTGCCAGTTGGATTTGGCGACAGGGTTTCCTCAATTAAGGGTGGCGGAGGATAATATTCCTTTAACGGTGTTTCAAATGAAGTACAGTTCATACGAGTGGTTCGTAATGTCATTCGGATTAACTAATACGCCCGCTTTCTTTATGGATTTGATGAACCAGATTTTCTGAGAGCATTTGGATTGGTTCATTTTGGTGTTCATTGACAGTAGTTTGATATATTCTAAGGATGAAAGAGATGATGAGATTCATCTTAGAATAGTGTTTGAGAGGTTGAGGCCGCATCGACCGAAAGCAAAGTTTTCGAAGTGTCATTTTTAGACGAAAGAAGTAAGGTTTCTTATTCATGTAGTTTCAGAGAAAGGGTTGTCAATCGATCCATCCAAGATCGAAGCTATTGACAGGTGGAAAACACCCAAGATGGTGATCGAGATAAGAAGTTTTCTTGGATTAGCTGGCTATCACTAGAGATTTATCAAGGGTTTCTTGTGGATATCAGCGCCTTTACTAAGCTAACTAGGATGGATGTGAAATTTAATTTGTCTGATAAATGTGAGTAAGTATTCCTTAAGTTGAAGCATTTGTTGACTAATGTGCTCGTGTTAGCAGTTCTAGACAGAAATCATGATTTGGTGGTATATACAGATGCATGTGGAACTAGATTATGAGATATGTTAATCTAGAGAGGTAAAGTAATTGCCTATGCTTCTTGGTAGATCAAACCACATGAAGTTAAAGTTTTGACTTATGATTTGGAGTTGGCAGTGGTGATTTTGTTATTGATGTTATGGAGACACTACCTTTTAGGAGAACAATTCGAGTAGCATATGGATCATAAGTCCTTGAGGCATTTATTCTCTCAAAAAGAGTTGAATATGAGATGGCAAAGGCGATTGGAGTTTTTAGCATCTTATGATTTTAGTATTGAGTATACACTAAGAAAAGGAAATAAAGTTGCAGATTCACTTAGTAGGAAACATCAGAATGTGGTGTTAGCTGTGTTGATAGAATGGAAGGATCTGGAGGTATTGACTACTTGTAGTGTGTAGTTAAGATCGACTGCTACTTCTAGTCAAAGTAAGACCATGTTATCTTGCTTGAAAGTTTGACCATGTTGATTGAAATGACTGCTTCTAAGCAAAGAGATGATCCATTGTTATCCAGAAAGATTAGAAGTTTGGAAGGTGGAACCAAAATCGATGATCTAAAGGATTTTAGTCTTGACTAGTGGGGATGGTTAAGAAAGAAGGGACGGTTAACCAAATGTTGGAAACCTAAGAAGTCAAGTTCTTAGGGAGCGTCATGGATTGAATTATACGATTCATCATAGGGGAACCAAGATGTATCAGATTATGAACATAATTTTCATTTAGGAGGATATATAAAGAGAGACGTAGGCTTATAGGTGAAGCACTATGCAAATTGCTAGCAAATGAAAGCCGAACATTAGAAAACAAGTGGATTGCTCCAGCCTTTTGATATGCCGGTTTGGAAATGGGATTCGATATCTATGGATTTTATTAATAGGGTGCCAAGGTCAAACAAGGGAAATGAAAGCATATGAGTTATGGTAGATAGATTAACCAAGAGTGCCCATTTCATTCCTATTAATTCTACTAGGATGGTGCTTGTATTGGCTAAGTTGTTTATAATGAATATAGTTAGACTATATGGAATACCTAGAAGTATAGTTAGTGACAGGGATGCATTATTCACTAATGAATTTCATAAGAGTCTACAAGAAGTGTTGGGTACCAAGCATAGGATGAGTACCACTTATCACCCATAGGTGGATGGAAAGACAAAGAGAGTCAATAAGGTACTTGAAGATTTGTTAAGAACTTATGTACTAGATTTTGGTGGGTCGTGGGAAGACCAATTGCACTTGATTGAGTTTTCCTGTAACAATAGTTATTATGCTAGTATAGGAATGACACCTTTCGAAGCTTTGTATGGAAGGTCGTGCAAATCAACAGCATGTTGGTTAGAGAGAAAAGATTGATTGGTCCTTGGTTCAGATATGGTAAGAGAAGCTACAAAGAAGATTTAGTTAATCTGAAGTAGGATGAGAGAAGCTCGGTCTAGGTAGAAAAGTTATGCAGATATAAGGCGTAAAGAATTAGAATTATTAGTCGAAGATCGTGTTTTCATTAAACTATCACTATTGAAAGGTGTTGTTTGATTTGAAAAGTTAGGAAAACTGGCAACGAGATATGTTGCACCGTTCTCTATTATAGAGAGGATCAAAAACCTCGCGTACCAAGTAGAGTTATTGAGTAGTCTGGCAAGCATCTATAATGTGTTCCATGTTTCTCTTCTTTGAAAGTATGCGCATGATGTAAAGACTACTATTGCTCCAACTGCACTGGAAGATTTAGTAGTAAAGCATGATCCGACTTCTGTGAGACAACCACTTTGAGTTGTAGTAAGAAATAAGAAGAGATTAAGGAACAATAATGTCAAGTTACTAAAAGTCCAATGGAGTGAAAACGAGAAAGATTGTACTTGGAAGACAGAGGACATGATTATGGATACTTATCATGAGAAGTATAATGGTATGTTATATATTTGTTGTATACAGACTTTATAGCTGGTAGGATATACTGCCATTATTTGCATGTTTGATATGTTTATTTTGTAGTCCTTACTGAATTTTGAGGATGAAATATTTTTAGGAGGAAAGCTTGTAAAAACCCTATTTTTAGTTAAATACTATTCAGGACATTTAATTGGATATATGAAATAGAATAATGTAAATGGTTAAGGAGAATGAGATTTGAAACTTAATAAGGTCGTGCCATACTTAATTAATTAAGTAAGATTGTTTAAACTGAACATATAAGACAAAATATAAGGAGGGCAAAATATGTAGACCATCCTTTAACTTTTAAAACCTTCGCAAAATTAAACAATCAAAAGAAAAACACCAAAGCTTGCCATAACTCAAGGTAGGGGATCAAAATCTAGGGGATTCAATAAGAAAAGGCTTAAGGATATTAAGACCAAATCAAATCTCAACTCCAACAATTGATCTAAGGTGAATAATAAGTGTTATGTCTCTATTTTTTCTTTTTAAATTTGGCAATGGGTAATATCCGAATCATTCTGATAGATTTTACCAAGATATGGTTTAATATTCATTGTTTGGATAGAATGAAGAATCTTGGGATTTTTACGAAATTATTTGATGGATTTTAAGGGTAAAAGCTAAGGTTTTAATTTCCAAATGTTTGATTTTTTGATATGTTGTATAAAACATTATTTTGAAGATGAGTTTTAATTTCATAAGTTTCCAAGTTATATAGATTATTTTATGAATTTATTAAGAAGGAAATAGATTAATTTTGGGTATTAATTATTTAAAATTATCAAATAGGTTTTAGGCTCTAAAATTTTAATATGCTAAAGAGAAGGATATTCTCTTATTTCTGTGAATTTTTAGGATTTTTCCTAAGTGATTTCAGTTTATTGTAAATTTATTATGCTAGATAAGCATTTAGAAGGATAATTAATTAAAGATATTAATTATTTTAAACATGTTTGGAAACTTGAAAATTTAGCGTGATGCTAATTTTTGGAAAGGATTTATAAAGAAATTGCTTTATCTAATAAAAATTGAACAAGAAATAAGATTTGGAGAAAAGTTTTTATTTAAAGTAGCAATAAAACAGTTAATGTCATGCCACTATACGTCACCATCATTGAATGTCGACGTCAATGAAGGGGGTAGAACATGATAGCTATCTAAATATCGATGGAGTGATTTCTTCGGCATCGAAGTGGACAACGAAGGCAATAGATGATTGGCGGCAAGTATCTTCGTGATTCATCTAAGCGTTTTAAAAAGTTTAATGTCGGCGTCAATGACATCGCATGTCTCCATCACTTTTTTCAATAATGCCGCACCTAGTCACTTCATTTTTTTTCATTACTTAGACAATAATGCCGTCGATTATGTCTTCGAACCAAGCCTCATAGTAGCCGAAGTAAACTAAATTTTAAAGAATTTATAACGACGTTGAGGGTTTTGTTGTCATTATGCATCAAAGTCGTTGACCTCATATATTTTAGAATTTATATTGATTGGATTCGACAATAATGCAGTGTGGCATCGACGTCGCATTTCATCTTTATAAAATCGAAGAGACATGTTTTATTTAAACAAAATAAATATATTTTAAAGGGGCAAAGTGACCTATGTTTCAAGAGGGTCGAAGGCCTTAAATTTTCGATAGATATCCATTATAAAAGATAAACTTTTTGCTTAATTGGTGGATAGCCTACAGTTTTTGAAAGTCGACAACGTCTTCTTCGACATGAATTTATATTTAAAACAACTTAAGTTTGGTGTTACTTTGTGTAGAGGGTCGATGAGGCATAATGGGGATTGGATTTCGCCTATCTTCATTAAAGGTAAAGAGCCTTATGTTTTCTATTTCGACGAAATCATTGGGGATACTAATGCTATTATAAATTTAAATTTTAACACCATCATTAGAGACATGAATGTGGATGAACTTTGACATTGATCTATATTAAACTGTTAAATGTAGCAAGCCATGTGTCATATGATTTTTGATTTCAACTTTGGGGATACCAATGTCTATTTTTATTGACTTCGACATTGATCATTTGAGGATAAAGATGTTATGCCATTTTGAAATGTTATAACCATAAGGGGATACATGTGGGTAGCATGAATTAAATTGATACATGTGGGTAACATGAATTAGATTGTAAATTGATGGGTTCATAGTCATCCTAGGAAAACTATGCGATGTGAGATGGATAGTCCACATCCTACCGAAGATGGATAGTCTCTATGACAATAATGAAGGGCTCATAGTCATCCTAGAAAACTATGGAATATGTGATGGATAGTCCACATCATTTTAAGTTAAATGGTATGTGCGATGGATAGTCCACATAATTTAAAACAACGAAACCAAATATGATGGGTAGTCAATGTGGTAGGGGAAGGGTAATTCAAGTAAAAATTACGTATGAGATGGATAATCCACATAATTCTGAATATGCTTATTTGTAAGATGGATAGTCCATATAATTATAAGATTGGTAGTCGGACTAAAATAAGACTGGTAGTCAGTTTAAAATATGGCGGGTAGTCATTTGAAACTAAGATAGATAATCTAATGAATTGGAATGAGTAATCTAATATATGTTGCATGATTATAAATGCTATTTTCTATATTCTAACCATTGTAGTTGTAGAAGCATAGTATACAGTTGTTATGTTTTAGTTTAGATACTAGTGAGGGGAAAACCCGCTCTGCTCAACGGCGTGGTCTTACTAGATATCTATTTGGTTTGAGATGGTCGGTTATTATTCACACCAGACTATTGTCTAACCTGAAGTTTTTTCCCATAAACTCACGGATACTCATTTGAGTAGGTCAAAAGTAAGGGTTCAGGTTCCAGTTAGATGGATATGCTTTCGTAGATGTGCATGAGGCAATCTAGCTATTAGGAACTTTATCTATTTCCATTGTGTAGTTTAGTTTTGTCTATTTGGATGTAGTATCAAAGTTGTATAATTGCCTAGTATTTGACTCTGATCTACCAAGGAGGCATCTTCATATGTCGCTCTTAGAATATTTAGTAATAATTAAACTTCATAGAAGGTAGATTTACAAATGGGATTATATAATGAATATGAAATATCAGTTGTAAAATGAGATGTGAAAATTTGTTATTAAATCGTGTGAATTTTTTCCATATTCATATGCTTCTGAATATTGATAAAATTAATATAGCCACATTTTGTCACCAAAAATTAATAACTATAGATGACTATAGCATCCGTAGCGATTAATTTCGAGCCTAAAAAATGGGGATGTTACATAGTTATTCTCAAATAATATTATAAATATATATTTAAAATTTATTTATAAGTATTTTTAAAATATTTATGTATATATAAGTTTCGAAAATGTAATTAACTATGGTGAATACTAGAAGCAATGAATTAGGCCTATCGATAGTTAAGTTGATGTTTAAGTAGGGATAGAAGCAATTGAGCTCTAACGTACCAGCTTCACTCTTGACCGAGGAATAGTTAAGTCAGGAATGTCAGAAACATGTTAATCATGTTGTTTATTTACTCGTTTACGAAATTCATTAACACTATACTTAACACTAAAAACCAACGAGGTGTACTTATCTATCTGTAAGAGTCAAGAACGAAGTGTTTAGGTAAGGCTTTGATATGCAATCTGCACTCTGACTTACCTAGCTTCACTCTGGAACAAGGGATAGTGTAAGTTGTAATGTCAGAAATGTGTTAGGCATACGAATCTTGATTTTCATAAAAGATCGTCTTTAGAACTGGGTAGTTGACTTGTCAAATACCAAATTTAGTGAAATATTAATTTAGATCTTTAAAAGAATGTTTTTAAAGATAATTAAGTATGGAGTGGTTTTGGGTTTGTTGTGATAATGGGTTAATAACATTCTCCTTCAACCCTTTTTGATTATATTTATGAATGTAAATAGATCTTTAAAAGAAAGTTTTAAGGATATGCGTAAGTGAATGGTTTTGGATTTGTGGTAACAATGTTTAAATTACATTTTTCTTAAACCTTTTAAATGGATTTGTGAATGTACTTATATCCTTAATATGGATATTTTAAAGGAAATTATAAGTATGGATTCTTTTGGAAAAAGATAGAAAAGTACGGGTTTAAAGCAAGAAATCTTGTTAATGATTTGTGATCATACTTAGATCCTTTAAATGGATAGCCGCCGACAGTTAAACCAGCAAATTCAAGATAATATCAACCTAATGAATCAACTCAGAGATCAACAATGTGGAAATACTAAGAGGAAGAAAAACCCCCAATTCTAGATCGGAGAGCTCAACTTCATCATATGACCATCACATACGTAGACGTTGCAGAACCAACGGATACCATGTCAAAACATCAACTCGTCATCATCCGCTAGATCTAGATAGAATGATCATGATCGGTACTGATCCATCTGGAACAATCGGTGCCAATCTAACTTTTGGAGACAGGTTACAACAGATGATGGGAAGAATGAACACTAATGACGCCGCTGGTGATATGGATGCTAGAGTTCATGTTAATATAGATCAGTTACCTCTATGGAATAATGACAATGTGAATGCCTGCGACGCACATCGAGAGGATGTTGAGCCAAGAAGGCATGAAATGGTTCATAGACATTGACCGGACCACTCAAGTGAGCAGAAGCATGACTACCGCTTGGCTCTGTCTACCCAAACATCCGACTTATCAGATATGGTTAGGCAGCTACTAAGGTAAAGTCAGGGTTTGACCAATGATGATTGGGGAATCTCTAGAAGCCATACCCCATTCACAAAAAAATATTTTACACACGGAATATTCGAGGAGATTTAGTATGTCGTTGATGCTTGTCTACGAGGGAAAAAGCAACCATAAGCAACACATCATGAGATATGAATGGCCGATGTATTCTACACGAGCTGATATTGTAACAAAATCCAGATGTTTTCCTATTACTCTCTAGCATAGAGACGACGTGTATTATGAGATTACCCCCATGGTCAATCTCTAGATTTGATGACTTAGCAACAAAATTTGTAGAGCAGTTCCATATGCACACAACTCGCCCCAAAGATGCAATGTTCCTATCAAGCGTGATCTAGGCTGAGGGTGAATCGCTAAAAGATTATTTGGAGAGATTTCATACAGCTGTCGTAGAAGCCAGTAATGCGAATGACTATTTAATATTAATGGCGGTAACAAGAGGGATTGATCCAGAATATGATTTTGGCGATTGGTTAGCTGGCAAACCACCTATGACGTTGGAGGATTTCTATGTAAAAGCAGCTAGTATTTGAGGAAAGTGAAAGCTAAATTATCTATGAAGAAGAATGTTGTGGGTTCGAGTGGAGAGGGAATGCAGTGTGACATTGCAGTGGAACAGTCCGGGGAGAATTCAGGAAAAGTTCGAGTAAATGCCTAAAAAAAAGCTGAATCAGGAAAAGAAAGGCGGTGGTAGGAATCGTGAACAAAAGAGGGATTCTAGAAGAGGAAAGTTAAGGATTCCAATGTATGATACCTACACACCATCGAATACGTCTTTAGAGAACGATGACTTATTTACATGCAATATCATGCAGTATAGGAGGCCACCTCCGAAGTAATCGATAGAGAAAAAAAAGTAGACTGAAAAATATTGCCAGTTCCACAAATTCTATTGTCATAACACAAATGAATGCATGCATCTATAGGATGTTATTGAGAAACTAATTCGAGAAAGAAAACCGCAATAGTTTGTTAAAGCCCCGCAAGATGGCGGGCATGGGACATCTGACCCTAACCGAGGACAAGCGCCTCACAGGACTGAGGAGCCTGTGAGGACTTGTGGAAGATTTGTAATCAATATGATAGTCGGAGGATGACATCTAGCTAATAATAGCTAGCATGAGATAGAGCGCTATGCTAGCACAATCAAGCATATGCATTTTGAGTGTTGTTCAAATATTGAAGATGGGCCTCCGGTAAAACAGCAGCATATAATGGAAGACAACATTATATCTGGAAACAGAGATGCATATAAGGTGGTGGCATCGATGATCGACCCAATGGTTATTTCGACGATGATCAACCCAGCCTTATTGAAGAGGATCTTGGTGGATTATGGTACTTCCATGAATATAGTTTTCAAAAAGGCTTATGATTAGATGAGGATGGAAGCTAAGGACTTGAAACTGTCGAAAACCTACATTTATGGCTTCAACGGTGGTGCGACCGAAGCTGTCGGTTATGTCAAATTGCCCATGAAGTTGGGAGAAGGTGACCATAGGAGAGTGCATATGTTTCCATTTGTTGTCTTGGATGCCGACTCTCCATACAATTCCTTTTTAGGCTGACAGGCCCTAGCTGAATTTTGGGCAGCTCTTGTCACATGGTGTTTGACTTTGAAGTTCCCAACTAATAATGCTGTTGGAGTAATACATAGCGATCAGGCGACCGGACGTGCCTGTTATGTGGCCAAGTTAAGAGATACTCAATGGAAGGAGAAAAGGTAAGGGTGTGGATAAGTCTCTCTGCATCCAAGCCACTAATGATTGACAACCAGTCTCTAGGCCTTGGCTCGGGCACTGCATTCGGTTCTATATCGACATAGATCCAAGAGATGATAAGGATGAGCCCAAAGATGCCAAGGCTACACCGATTGAGCTACAAATTGACATCGTGGTTAGCCATGATGACCTTTAACGGGTTCTAAAGTTTGGATCACAGCTCAGCCCCTTGATGATGAAAGAAAGTGCTAGTTTTCACTTAGCAAATCTTGATGTGTTCACTTGGACTCATTCCGATATGTTTTGGATCTCGTCTACCATTGCAAGCCATGCATTAAATATCTACCCACATGTCCCGGTGAAGTAGAAAGGGCGAGCATGGATCCGAAGAGATCTGCCACTCTTAAAGAGGAGGTGGATAGACTCAAAAGCAGTGGATTTATCTATGACGAGCTCTACCCAAAATTGGTACCTCATCCCGTACTTGTGAGAAAGGCAAATGGAAAATGGCGGACATGCATTGACTTTCGGACTTAAATAAGGCATGTCCTAAAGATAACTTTCCTCTTCCGAGGATCAATCAATTGGACTCAATCGTAGGACATGAGTTGCTATCTTTTGTTGATGCATACTCTGCATATAACCAGATCCCAATGCACATTCCAGACCAGGAGCACACTAATTTTATTACCGACGTTGGATTGTACTGCTATGTTGTAATCCCATTCAGATTGAAGAATGCTGGAGCAACTTATCAGTGTCTGGTCAATCGAACGTTTAGAGATCAAATTGGAAAGACGATTGAGGTGTATGTGGATGATATTCTCATGAAATCACGACAATCCAGCAACCATATTAGAGACTTAGCAGAGATGTTCGATATACTTCGATATTACAAAATGAAATTAAATCCTAAAAAATGTTCCTTTCACGTTGTATGAGGAAAATTCTTGGGATTCATTGTCAATGCTCGTGGCATCGAAGCTAATCCCGAAAAGATTCGAGCTATTCGCAATATCCAAGTGCTAAAGACCATCAAATAAGTACAGAGCCTAAATAAGAAGGTTATCACCTTAAGTCGGTTTATTTCCAAATCTACCGATAATTCTATTCCTTTCTTTGACTTGATTAGAAGAGGGAAAAGGAAGTTTGAATGGACAAAGGATTGTGTAGACGCATTCCTAGGTTTGGTGATCCACTTAGAGAGGCTTCCCATCTTGTAAATGCTGGTGTATCACAGAGACTTGTATAACTACTTCGCTATGTCGGTGTGCACTATAAGTGTCGCACTGCTCCACGAAAAGAATTGAGTCCAGAGATCGGTTTATTATGTTAGCAAGCGATTAACAAGAGCTGAAAGGAACAATCAAAAGATGGATAAATTGGTGTACTGCTTGTCGATTGTTTCGTGAAAGCTCTGCGCTTATTTTCAGGCCGATCCCATCAGCGTTTATACTGATCCGCCATTAGGATGGGTCTTAGAGTGACCTGAGATGTTTGGAAGGTTACTAAAATGGAACATCGAACTAAGCCAATTTGACATCACTTATCTCCCTTAGAGAACAATCCAACGACAGGCAATGGCAGACTTTATAGCAAAATCCCCTGCATTGGATGATCTCCCAAGGAGTGGTGGAGCCTCTACCATTTGATGGAAAATATATACGAATAGAGCATCCAATTATCATTATTATGGAGTGGGAGTTATGCTTGTAACTCCAGAGGATCGATCAATTTGCTACGCTTTGAAGCTTGAATTCCTTGCAATGAACAATGAAGCTGACTATGAAGCTTTGATTGTTGAACTCAAACTGGCCAAAGAATAGGGAATAAATTCTCTTAACATCTTATGCTAGTCCCAATTGGTGGTATACTAAGTTTGGGGAGATTACCAAGATAAAGGACAATGACTCACTCTGTACCATATACAAGTTCACATGCTATTGATTGATTTTAAGCATTACGCCCTTAGGCACATTTCCTATGATCAAAATAAAGAGGTTGGCTTATTGACAAATTTTCATAGCATCGGGGATGCACAACAAATGGGCTTGGTTCTAGTTAAAGTACTAGACGCACCGAGCATAAACGAGATGGAAATTAATTGGATCTTAGAAATGGAGCCTAAGAAAGAGTCATGGATGACTCGAATTAAAGATTACTTGCTATAGGGAGTCCTTTTCGAATGGAGAAATGAAAGACAACAGATCCTCTACAAAGCTTCATGATATATCATTCAGGAAGGAGTCTTGTATAGATAGGGTTTTTTCATTCGCCTGCTTCGGTGTATCGCTCATAGTGAAATAAAACAAGTCCTAAGGGAGTTTCATGATAGGAAATGTGGCGATCACACTAAGGGGCAAACCCTAGCAAAGAAAAGACTCCATTATGGGTATTACAGGCCAACCATCAATCGAGATGCTGCTGATTACAATAAGCGATGTGATAAATGCCAGACATAAGTGAAAGTTCCAAAAGCTCCACCAATGGAAATTACACAAATGGTCAGTCCATTGTCGTTTGCCGCATGCGCATAGATATTATTGGTTCCCTACCTTTCTCTAAAGGTGATGCAAAGTACGCCATTGTAGCTGTTGATTACTTCACCAAATAGGTCGAAGCAGAACCTTTAGCCGTGATCATGACGAAGAAAGTAATCAACTTCTTTGTTCGGAACATAATCCGTCATTTTGGCCTTCCATGAACCATTATAACAAAAAATGGAACCCTATTCCACAACACTGAAATCAAAGACTTCTGATGCCGACACCATATTGAAAAGAGATTTGTAGTAGTTGCTCACCCTCTGAAGCTGTGAATAAAATCATAAATTCCATTCTAAAGAAACATTTTGAAAAGGCTAAAGATGAATGGGTGGATAAACTCCCAATAGCACTATGGGCTTACAAAACTACCTACAAGTCCACGACTGGGCATACTCCATAGACTCTTGCTTACGGCTCCAAAGCCATCAATTTTGTTGAACTTGAAGTCCCTTCTCATCGGGTGACCTACTATGACCCCAGAATAAATAGAGATCTTGTACCGATCCCGGATTTTAAATAAGTTTAAATTTATAGTAAATTTAATTTTTAATAAAAAAATTGTGAAATAATTTGGTAATTAATATTTATATGAGTTAAATTATGAATCGGTTAAGAATTAATTTGGATGTTTGAATATAAATAACAAATGAGTAAATAAAATGTTGGATAGTTAAACTTCAAAAAAACAATAGAATTAAATATCTTAAAATTTTAGTTATGTAAACTATAAATAAATAAAAAATTGAATGATGATTTTTAGGTCATATTACAAAGTAACACATTAGCTAAAAAAATTCTAACAACATATTAACAATAGGATTTTAGTTATATTACAGAACAAAGTATAATTCTTTTCAAACATATGATAAGTATAAGTATGTAGGCTAAGTTAGAGACAATAATAAATACACATATCCTTAGCCCACCATAACACATATCATTTCAGTCACTTAAATAAAAGAAGAAAAAAATATCTTATTAGCACCTGAAATAAAAATAATAATAATAAAATAAAACAAGACACATGCATTTAATGCAACATACCTCTAACATTTAATGCAAGGACCTTCACCATGCCTTTTGTACACAAGAAACTATCAGCCTACAAAACCTGTCAATTTTATCACCTTGTAACTCATTTCTTTTATATATATCCTTCTTACTTCATTCGTTCACTACACAGCAAACCCAAAAAGTTATATTGCAAGCATTTTTTTTTTACAAACTCAAACATCATTTAAGCAAAAAAACAAAAAGTAAGAAGATTTCAGAAGAATCAAGCTTGAAATTTCACATTCTGTTTCAACACATAGCAAGCTCTGTTCATTTCTAAACCATGTGAGTAACTTTTATTTTCAAGCCTGATTCTCCTCTGTTTTATCAATACACAGGTGAGCAAACTGACCTGTTCTAATGATTAAATCTCTTTATATATGTGATACTTCTAGCTGTTGTGAAAGTTGCTTTGAACTATGATGTTATGTGAGAATGCATGTCTGTGTGTATGTTATATATTAACAAATGTATACTCTTTGTTAAATTTACAAGCTTATAAACCCATTACAAAAGAAAAGAAAAAAAAAGATCAATTGCTACTTATATAAACAACAGTAGATTTTGGTTCATAAACAAAGAATGATTATGAAGCTATAACCTGATTTTAAAGAAAGAATATCTCAGCAGCAAATCTAACAAAAACTCCCTGCTTCCAAATCAAAATGTGAGTAAACATACTCTTCAAATACATAAGTATCATTACATCTGTGCATGATATATGGAGTTTTGTGTATATATGTTCAAATTGTAGCTCTGTGAACATTATTGTGATTATTCTGGGTAAATTGAAAATGTTTGTTCTTTTTCTGGGCTACAGAGTAAAGTAAAGTGAAGTTAAAAAAAAAAATTATAATCTTCATGCCACATTTTTTTTAGGTTTAGAATTTCAAATCTTAAACAGGTTTGTTTGAGCCTAAATCATGGCTTGGGATTTATTTTAAGCTTGATGCTGAAGTATGTTCTGTAAATTGAGTTTACAGTAAAAGTATGAACATATGAAAAATTTGAAAATCTTAATTCATCGATTCAATTATATAATTTGAAACTGCATTCGAAAAGAAGATTTTCAAAACAAAAATGAGAACTTTTAATCAAGTATGCTTCGAACAGTATGTAAATGAACCAAAAATGCTTTTTATCCAAATTCCAGCGATCAAAGGAAAATTGGATGTTGTAATCTTGCTTGAAGCTAGTTGAGCCATTGATGATGTTAGGAAAAATGCTAGAAAAATTATTTAATGCGAGAATTTTTGAGTCGAGAGCAGTTTAGGGTTTAACAGCCTGTTTTATCGCCGAGTTTTCAAATGGGTTTCACGACGTCGAGATGAAACCGGAGTTGAACGCGAGGAGTGCTGAGGTGCTAGGAGACGTGGCGGAGCTACGGTGAAGGTGGTGGAGTTTCTAGCGGCAGGGATCATCGGTGGTGGCCAAATTTCGACAAGGCATGTACAGGCCGTGTGGGTTGTGAGGTCGATTTCATTTCTCGATCGAATCGAGTGGGACTGGTGATAGTATTGAGGTGAGGGGGTCAACGATGACTAGATGGCGACGGCAGTGGTGGCCAGGACATTGGCGGTGGATGGTGCAGGTGCACGCGTGTTTGCGTGTGTCAGTGTTTATGGTTGGGTGGTTATAATTGGGAAGATGAAGATAACTCGAAGGAAGTATCGAGTAATATTGGGTTTGGCTCGAGTCTTAACTCGAGTGCATTTAGTTGTGCGCCGGGCTAGATCAACACTTAAACAAAATTTTGAAAAAAATACTCACACGGGTTGGTTTGGGGGAAAACTCGAAGCACTCAGGCATTTTTTTCGGGTAGGACTCAAAGCAGGAGTGATGTAGCTCGGGTATGTCTGGGTAGCAGGTTTTAATAACCTGATTTATCTCTAAACTTGGAAACTGAATTTAAATTATTAGGCAAAGTTAAAACAAGTTTAAATCTAAATTTAAATCTGATTAAAGATAGTTTGAATCTGAGTTTAAAAAGAAAATAAAGTTTTAGAATTTGAATTGTTTTTAACAACCTTAAATGTTTAAATAGGTTGAATTTGAAAATAAAGTTTTTAATTGTAGATAAGTTTTTAAGTTAAATTTAAATCTGGATTAAAGATAATTTGAATCCTAGTCTGAAATCAAAGAAGTTTTAATATTTAAATCGTTTAAATTTGCTTTGTGATGAAAATTAAAACATTAGTTAGAAAATGTTTTAAATTTGAATTAGTGAAGATAAAATGATATGCACTCATTAAATTAGTTCAAGTGAATAATTGATTAATTTATTTAATCAAGAAATTAAGATTTGAGTTAAATTAATTAAGGTAAATTAATTTGTAAATAAGATTCATAAATTTAATAAAGAGTTGTCTTTTAAACAAATGATAAAGGTTATTTAATCAAGTAATTAAGATTTTTTAAGTTACAGTTAGAACTTAATTGATTAAATAATCAGTGATTAAATATATGATTTTAAAGGTTAATTAAATGATAATTAACAATAATTAAATTGAGTTTAATGACTTAAGAATAGTAATTAAATAATTATGAATAGTTAATGAGGATCATTTACTTGAAATTTATTTGATAATAAATGTGAAAAAAAAAATTATTCATAGAAATTTAATCTGATTTAAATTTGTCAGATAATTAAATTGATCCTACTTATGAATGTTTGGATTTTACTGGATGTTGAATTGTTAATATCCCTGATATGTGATGCTTTGTGATATATCCTGATTTGTGTTGTGACCTGTAATTTATTATCGATGACCTTTATATATCTGTGATCTGTGAATGGACGATGAGCGTTATAGTATATATTGCTTACCAACTATATTTCTGTGTTTGATCTGTGATGATTGAATGATATTGCACTATTGTGTTAAACCCCTGGACCACACTTATACACACACCAATATGGATTTCACGAGGAAATCGATTAAGTCACAGATTTTAAAATGATTTATAAAATTGAATATTTGAATTCAAATGTTTTGAAAATGGATTGAGATTAAAGTGAAAAGCTTTTGAAATGGAATTTCAAAGATGAAATATAGTTTGGATAACTTGATTGAGTTTTGAAATTTAAATATTTTGATTTAAATTTGAATTCAATATTTGAAATTGAATTCTATGATTTGGAAACTAGGATATAAAGAAAAGTTATTCAACTTATAATAAGTTATATGGGTTTTTAAACCATTTTTGAGGTGTTATTTTGGGAATTTGAATTAACCCAAAAGATTTAACTTGTATAAATAAGATCGAATTTCTTCGAAACGAAAACTACTTGTTTTCAAATAATAATAGCTTTCATTTTAAAGAAAGGATCTCCCAATTATGTTGAAAAGGTTTCAAGCTGAAATAGAATTGAAATGTTTTGAAAGCTATGAAATGAATCTTTGATTCAAAGGCCAAATGAGTTAATCCAACTTGAATTGAAATTGTTTTTGAAAGGCTATGAATGAATCTTTAGAAATGATTTTGAAAGCTATAAGTTGAATCTTTGATTTAAAGATTCAACAAGTTAATCGAATTTCGAAAGCTATGAGTTAAATCTTTGATTTAAAGATTTAACGAGTTAATCCAATTGAAATGGAAATTGTTTTGAAATCCGTAAATGGAATTTTGTGAAATTAATCTTTTGTTAAAAAGATTTGAAATGGTAATTTGTTTAAACCATTTGAAAGAAAAGTTTTGGATTATTAAGTTGTGACTTAATTGAAATCTCATATCCATATGTTATAAATGTTGCGCTTACTATTCGGGTTAGCCGGGAAAGGACCTTTGGGTCGTATAACCCATTCCGAATATGTGATACGCCGTTATGGATAGCATTTGAAGACCGGTGTTGAAGACCGGGTATTTGCAAGAACGATAGTGTGACCTATCGACTGTCTCTGCACTGAGTTGCAACGGTATAGAGACTCCCTAAGTGATGGGAAATCCGATCAGGATTGTGAATATCCGGATTGCAAGGACTTCTTTGTAAGTGCCTTCGGTTTTGTTCGAGCCCGGAACAGACTTGTATGGATTGTATGTCTGACGTTACAAATTGAGATATAAAGCCGATTTCATTCAAATATATTTCTGTTGGTGGCGGAGAATTTATTCTTTTAGCTTAACACCCTTCTCTGAGACGTACGAGCTCAGAGGTTATGTAGTTGAATGTTATCAGCGATATATTCCCAATTTGGTAATGTGACATGCTGAGTGTTGCTGTAAATGATCATTGTGTTGATTATTTTGATAGGATCATTTGTTTGATCGTCTATCGTGGTGATCATTTCTATGATCATTTGTTGACCCAAAGCATGGCTTTTGTATAAAGTATGTTTTTGTGGACGTGACTTCGTCGAGCCTCACACCTCGGGAATGGTCAAAACAGGAAAGATGCGACAAGGTTATGAGGGGTAGCGCCCTTTAGGATATGTGCATTTCCTTCTGGAAAAGGGTGGTATCATGGTATGGAGCCCAGATACTTACTCATGTTGAAAACACTTTATGATTGTGTGAATTGATTACGAGCGCTCGGATAAAGGTCCCAAAGGACCGAGGGATGGCATATTCGGTCAGTTGTTACTCAGTTAGGGGTAACCCGGCCTTGTGTTGGTAGAGATCCGGTTTGGTTCTCGGGGATGTCCATCCAGAGGCATTCTCATGTGGCAATGGGAAGTTCCTTGGCCTGATCATTCGTTGGAAATCCAATTCCCAATACGAAACCTTGTACGGTATTAGTTGTAGAACCTGGCATTTACTTATGGTGGTCAGCACTGTTTAGATGGTAGCTATAGTAGGCATAGTTCGAAATGTCTATGCTGGCTAAGATTTATATTCTACTTTCGAAATGAATTTTTCTCTACACTATGCACTAGTAATAATATCAAATGTTCTTTTTAATGCGTATCAAGCATCTTTGACTATCATAAGGAGAAATCTCCTCCGATTCTGCGTTTGCATTGTGTGTGTGTGCGGGAGGCCTTATGGTAGTCTCATTTTTAAAAAGCATTGCTAATTGACTTTGAAAATCTTTTGTTGAATGTTTTAAAAGATAAACTGTTTTTGTTGCTCACACCAGTCCCACGACTGATCCGGAGTTTATTGTTTCTTTCCTAAACTCTGGGTGCTCATTATTTTCTACACGAGCAGTCTAGAGTTGGGTTTTACAGATAGTCAGGTTTAGTAGATTATCTAGAGTTAGTTCAGTCTTTGGACCACACCAGTCTTGCTTAGCTTGGTGCATCGTTATTTGGGGTTCGAGCTATTGCTGGATTGATTATTGGAAATGGAGTTGCAGTTCTCGGAGTTCTCTTTTGAAGACTATCTTAGAGTTATATTGTTCCGCTGCTGGATGTCATCTATTTTCTTTTCCGCTGCTATTTTATTGTATCATATCTCTGATGTATATTGATATCTATTGGATCATCTGTTGTATCAGATATCGTATCAAAGCTGTATATCAATGTATTATTCTTTTATTCCGCTGTGTTATTTACTTAATGTTGTTATAAGCTCCGGCGAATCGGATTTGAACGGTCGAATCTATGGCATTCAAATACGATTTGAAGTATGGATGTCGATTTTCGAGCGGGCAAAATTCAAAACGTCACAATTGGTATCAGAGCTAAGGGTTGAACTTTAGCTCAGGAGTATAACACATTAAGTAGCTCATTAGAGATAGGGTGAAGTATCCCTAGAATGAGTATATCCCTAAGATATCTGTTTGAACGCCTTAGTAAATTCTTTTACTATCCACTGATAGTGAGTATGAGTACAAGAAGAGAACGAGATAGGGGACAGGGAAATACGACTATAAATGGTCAATAGCCTGTGACAGTGGAAACAACTTTCTTATCAATTTTCTTTGATTCGTTCTAAATTCTTTTGATTTCTTCGCGACAGCTCTAGAAAGAAGTTTCGGTGTGATGGTGGCCTTACGAATCGTTGTAGAAAATTATTACTTCGTACTTCATCGATTTCTTATCGGCTTTTCGATTTAAACTCTAATAAATGAATTAGAAATTAGAAATTTTGAATAAATTAGAAATTTTAAATTGAGTTAAAATTGATTAATGAAAGATGAAGCTAAATCGAATTGTATCGATAAAATGATTTCGTTTAAAAAAACCGAATTTGGAATTCTATTGTAATTTCTTGTATATGTTGTTGATATTCTGATTTGGTGAGCCAAATGCAGAATTGATATCCAATTTGATTTGGAAAGATATTTCCCTATCTTTCATCTATCTTCGTTATCTCTCTGGCGAATTTCGAGGACGAAATTCTTTTTAAGGGGGGAAGTCTGTAACGATCCCGGATTTTAAATAAGTTTAAATTGATAGTAAATTTAATTTTTAATAAAAAAATTGTGAAATAATTTGGTAATTAATATTTATATGAGTTAAATTATGAATCGGTTAAGAATTAATTTGGATGTTTGAATATAAATAACAAATGAGTAAATAAAATGTTGGATAGTTAAACTTCAAAAAAACAATAGAATTAAATATCTTAAAATTTTAGTTATGTAAACTATAAATAAATAAAAAATTGAATGATGATTTTTAGGTCATATTACAAAGTAACACATTAGCTAAAAAAAATTCTAACAACATATTAACAATAGGATTTTAGTTATATTACAGAACAAAGTATAATTCTTTCCAAACATATGATAAGTATAAGTATGTAGGCTAAGTTAGAGACAATAATAAATACACATATCCTTAGCCCACCATAACACATATCATTTCAGTCACTTAAACAAAAGAAGAAAAATAATATCTTATTAGCAACTGAAATAAAAATAATAATAATAAAATAAAACAAGACACATGCATTTAATGCAACATACCTCTAACATTTAATGCAAGCACCTTCACCATGCCTTTTGCACACAAGAAACTATCAGCCTACAAAACCTGTCAATTTTATCACCCTGTAACTCATTTCTTTTATATATATCCTTCTTACTTCATTCATTCACTACACAGCAAACCCAAAAAGTTATATTGCAAGCATTTTTATTTTTACAAACTCAAACATCATTTAAGCAAAAAAACAAAAAGTAAGAAGATTTCAGAAGAATCAAGCTTGAAATTTCACATTCTGTTTCAACACATAGCAAGCTCTGTTCATTTCTAAACCATGTGAGTAACTTTTATTTTCAAGCCTGATTCTCCTCTGTTTTATCAATACACAGGTGAGCAAACTGACCTGTTCTAATGATTGAATCTCTTTATATATGTGATACTTCTAGCTGTTGTGAAAGTTGCTTTGAACTATGATGTTCTGTGAGAATGCATGTCTGTGTGTATGTTATATATTAACAAATGTATACTCTTTGTTAAATTTACAAGCTTATAAACCCATTACAAAAGAAAAGAAAAAAAAAGATCAATTGCTACTTATATAAACAACAGTAGATTTTGGTTCATAAACAAAGAATGATTATGAAGCTATAACCTGATTTTAAAGAAAGAATATCTCAGCAGCAAATCTAACAAAAACTCCCTGCTTCCAAACCAAAATGTGAGTAAACATACTCTTCAAATACATAAGTATCATTACATCTGTGAATGATATATGGAGTTTTGTGTATATATGTTCAAATTGTAGCTCTGTGAACATTATTGTGATTATTCTGGGTAAATTGAAAATGTTTGTTCTTTTTCTGGGCTACAGAGTAAAGTAAAGTGAAGTTAAAAAAAATAAAATTTATAATCTTCATGCCACATTTTTTTTAGGTTTAGAATTTCAAATCTTAAACAAGTTTGTTTGAGCCTAAATCATGGCTTGGGATTTATTTTAAGCTTGATGTTGAAGTATGTTTCTGTAAATTGAGTTTACAGTAAAAGTATGAACATATGAAAAATTTGAAAATCTTAATTCATCGATTCAATTATATAATTTGAAACTGCATTCGAAAAGAAGATTTTCAAAACAAAAATGAGAACTTTTAATCAAGTATGCTTCGAACAGTATGTAAATGAACCAAAAATGCTTTTTATCCAAATTCCAGCGATCAAAGGAAAATTGGATGTTGTAATCTTGCTTGAAGCTAGTTGAGCCATTGATGATGTTAGGAAAAATGCTAGAAAAATTATTTAATGCGAGAATTTTTGAGTCGAGAGCAATTTAGGGTTTAACAGCCTGTTTTATCGCCGAGTTTTCAAATGGGTTTCACGACGTCGAGATGAAACCGGAGTTGAACGCGAGGAGTGCTGAGGTGCTAGGAGACGTGGCGGAGCTACGGTGAAGGTGGTGGAGTTTCTAGCGGCAGGGATCATCGGTGGTGGCCAAATTTCGACAAGGCATGTACAGGCCGTGTGGGTTGTGAGGTCGATTTCATTTCTCGATCGAATCGAGTGGGACTGGTGATAGTATTGAGTTGAGGGGGTCAACGATGACTAGATGGCGACGACAGTGGTGGCCAGGACATCGACGGTGGATGGTGCAGGTGCACGCGTGTTTGCGTGTGTCAGTGTTTATGGTTGGGTGGTTATAATTGGGAAGATGAAGATAACTCGAAGGAAGTATCGAGTAATATTGGGTTTGGCTCGAGTCTTAACTCGAGTGCATTCAGTTGTGCGCCGGGCTAGATCAACACTTAAACAAAATTTTGAAAAAAATACTCACACGGGTTGGTTTGGGGGAAAACTCGAAGCACTCAGGCATTTTTTCCGGGTAGGACTCAAAGCAGGAGTGATGTAGCTCGGGTATGTCTGGGTAGCAGGTTTTAATAACCTGATTTATCTCTAAACTTGGAAACTGAATTTAAATTATTAGGCAAAGTTAAAACAAGTTTAAATCTAAATTTAAATCTGATTAAAGATAGTTTGAATCTGAGTTTAAAAAGAAAATAAAGTTTTAGAATTTGAATTGTTTTTAACAACCTTAAATGTTTAAATAGGTTGAATTTGAAAATAAAGTTTTTAATTGTAGATAAGTTTTTAAGTTAAATTTAAATCTGGATTAAAGATAATTTGAATCCTAGTCTGAAATCAAAGAAGTTTTAATATTTAAATTGTTTAAATTTGCTTTGTGATGAAAATTAAAACATTAGTTAGAAAATGTTTTAAATTTGAATTAGTGAAGATAAAATGATATGCACTCATTAAATTAGTTCAAGTGAATAATTGATTAATTTATTTAATCAAGAAATTAAGATTTGAGTTAAATTAATTAAGGTAAATTAATTTGTAAATAAGATTCATAAATTTAATAAAGAGTTGTCTTTTAAACAAATGATAAAGGTTATTTAATCAAGTAATTAAGATTTATTAAGTTACAGTTAGAACTTAATTAATTAAATAATCAGTGATTAAATATATGATTTTAAAGGTTAATTAAATGATAATTAACAATAATTAAATTGAGTTTAATGACTTAAGAATAGTAATTAAATAATTATGAATAGTTAATGAGGATCATTTACTTGAAATTTATTTGATAATAAATGTGAAAAAAAATTATTCATAGAAATTTAATCTGATTTAAATTTGTCAGATAATTAAATTGATCCTACTTATGAATGTTTGGATTTTATTGGATGTTGAATTGTTAATATCCCTGATATGTGATGCTTTGTGATATATCCTGATTTGTGTTGTGACCTGTAATTTATTATCGGTGACCTTTATATATCTGTGATCTGTGAATGGACGATGAGCGTTATAGTATATATTGCTTACCAACTATATTTCTGTGTTTGATCTGTGATGATTGAATGATATTGCACTATTGTGTTAAACCCTTGGACCACACTTATACACACACCAATATGGATTTCACGAGGAAATCGATTAAGTCACAGATTTTAAAATGATTTATAAAATTGAATATTTGAATTCAAATGTTTTGAAAATGGATTGAGATTAAAGTGAAAAGCTTTTGAAATGGAATTTCAAAGATGAAATATAGTTTGGATAACTTGATTGAGTTTTGAAATTTAAATATTTTGATTTAAATTTGAATTCAATATTTGAAATTGAATTCTATGATTTGGAAACTAGGATATAAAGAAAAGTTATTCAACTTATAATAAGTTATATGGGTTTTTAAACCATTTTTGAGGTGTTATTTTGGGAATTTGAATTAACCCAAAAGATTTAACTTGTATAAATAAGATCGAATTTCTTCGAAACGAAAACTACTTGTTTTCAAATAATAATAGCTTTCATTTTAAAGAAAGGATCTCCCAATTATGTTGAAAAGGTTTCAAGCTGAAATAGAATTGAAATGTTTTGAAAGCTATGAAATGAATCTTTGATTCAAAGGCCAAATGAGTTAATCCAACTTGAATTGAAATTGTTTTTGAAAGGCTATGAATGAATCTTTAGAAATGATTTTGAAAGCTATAAGTTGAATCTTTGATTTAAAGATTCAACAAGTTAATCGAATTTTGAAAGCTATGAGTTAAATCTTTGATTTAAAGATTTAACGAGTTAATCCAATTGAAATGGAAATTGTTTTGAAATCCGTAAATGGAATTTTGTGAAATTAATCTTTTGTTAAAAAGATTTGAAATGGTAATTTGTTTAAACCATTTGAAAGAAAAGTTTTGGATTATTAAGTTGTGACTTAATTAAAATCTCATATCCATATGTTATAAATGTTGCGCTTACTATTCGGGTTAGCCGGGAAAGGACCTTTGGGTCGTATAACCCATTCCGAATATGTGATACGTCGTTATGGATAGCATTTGAAGACCGGTGTTGAAGACCGGGTATTTGCAAGAACGATAGTGTGACCTATCGATTGTCTCTGCACTGAGTTGCAACGGTATAGAGACTCCCTAAGTGATGGGAAATCCGATCAGGATTGTGAGTATCCGGATTGCAAGGACTTCTTTGTAAGTGCCTTCGGTTTTGTTCGAGCCCGGAACAGACTTGTATGGATTGTATGTCTGACGTTACAAATTGAGATATAAAGCCGATTTCATTCAAATATATTTCTGTTGGTGGCGGAGAATTTATTCTTTTAGCTTAACACCCTTCTCTGAGATGTACGAGCTCAGAGGTTATGTAGTTGAATGTTATCAGCGATATATTCCCAATTTAGTAATGTGACATGCTGAGTGTTGCTGTAAATGATCATTGTGTTGATTATTTGTGATAGGATCATTTGTTTGATCGTCTATCCTGGTGATCATTTCTATGATCATTTGTTGACCCAAAGCATGGCTTTTGTATAAAGCATGTTTTTGTGGACGTGACGTCGTCGAGCCTCACACCTCGGGAATGGTCAAAACAGGAAAGATGCGGCAAGGTTATGAGGGGTAGCGCCCTTTAGGATATGTGCATTTCCTTCTGGAAAAGGGTGGTATCATGGTATGGAGCCCAGATACTTACTCATGTTGAAAACACTTTATGATTGTGTGAATTGATTACGAGCGCTCGGATAAAGGTCCCAAAGGACCGGGGGATGGCATATTCGGTCAGTTGTTACTCAGTTAGGGGTAACCCGGCCTTGTGTTGGTAGAGATCCGGTTTGGTTCTCGGGGATGTCCATCCAGAGGCATTCTCATGTGGCAATGGGAAGTTCCTTGGCCTGATCATTCGTTGGAAATCCAATTCCCAATACGAAACCTTGTACGGTATTAGTTGTAGAACCTGGCATTTACTTATGGTGGTCAGCACTGTTTAGATGGTAGCTATAGTAGGCATAGTTCGAAATGTCTATGCTGGCTAAGATTTATATTCTACTTTCGAAATGAATTTTTCTCTACACTATGCACTAGTAATAATATCAAATGTTCTTTTTAATGCGTATCAAGCATCTTTGACTATCATAAGGAGAAATCTCCTCCGATTCTGCGTTTGCATTGTGTGTGTGTGCGGGAGGCCTTATGGTAGTCTCATTTTTAAAAAGCATTGCGAATTGACTTTGAAAATCTTTTGTTGAATGTTTTAAAAGATAAACTGTTTTTGTTGCTCACACCAGTCCCACGACTGATCCGGAGTTTATTATTTCTTTCCTAAACTCTGGGTGCTCATTATTTTCTACACGAGCAGTCTAGAGTTGGGTTTTACAGATAGTCAGGTTTAGTAGATTATCTAGAGTTAGTTCAGTCTTTGGACCACACCAGTCTTGCTTAGCTTGGTGCATCGTTATTTGGGGTTCGAGCTATTGCTGGATTGATTATTGGAAATGGAGTTGCAGTTCTCGGAGTTCTCTTTTGAAGACTATCTTAGAGTTATATTGTTCCGCTGCTGGATGTCATCTATTTTCTTTTCCGCTGCTATTTTATTGTATCATATCTCTGATGTATATTGATATCTATTGGATCATCTGTTGTATCAGATATCGTATCAAAGCTGTATATCAATGTATTATTCTTTTATTCCGCTGTGTTATTTACTTAATGTTGTTATAAGCTCCGGCGAATCGGATTTGAACGGTCGAATCTATGGCATTCGAATACGATTTGAAGTATGGATGTCGATTTTCGAGCGGGCAAAATTCGAAACGTCACAGATCTCCTCTTAGAACTCTAGATTTGGTAGATGAGAAGCATGAAGATGCTGATTTAAGGGCAGCTGCACATCGATATCGAGTCACCTAATATTACAACACTAAAGTTCGACCTAGGACCTTTGAAATCGATGATCTTGTCTTAAAATGGGTTTTTCTTGTCCTATCACACATGAATCCTTTTTGCAGGGACCATACGTCATTAAACAGTGGTTGGAGAAAGAACTTTCAAGCTAGCGACTATTGATGGCGTCACACTCCCTAAAACATGGGAAGGACCATACGTCATTAAACAGAGTCTTGGAGAAAGAACTTTTTCATTAGGTATTCCGTTCCTTCAGTCGCATTTAATTTCCGGATTTACTTTAGCATTTGATTTTCTAGATATGTAACAAGACAAATTACATTATTTCTAACCACTTAGCAAATAAAATTTGAAATTTCCTTGATAGATGTGGTTGTTGTAGCATTACATATTAGTTAGGATACCTGGCTAACTAATAACGACATGTCTGTGCAGGTTCCCAAAGTTTGGAGCCAACTGATTACACAGGTTCACGACTGGACTAAACAAAATACGAACATGGTCTGACCTTTCACTCGAAGATTATCACTCATAACCCGATGGACGGAGTACCTAAGGAGTAATGGATGCAACTTAACCATCAAATAATCAAATTAATCCCACCAAGTGATGAGATAGACATGAATCAAAAGCGGTCGTGATATCAATGATTGCTCGCTAAGTCAAACCATAGACTTGGGGTAAAATTAATCAATTAAGGAAAGTACGGTCCAACTTTATTGTGAAATAACTTCATGTCTCCAGAGTGTGGACTAGAGTATAAACACAAATTGGATGCAATTTGATCACCCGCCAACAAACTCTTATCCCTAGAGTGTAGATATGAGCATAAACACATAGATGAGTGCTGCTCGACCACTCACTATTCCATAAACTCTGACCTACAACTAATAGGAGGAGTATAAATTCGCTAAAGATGCAATCTGACCATCTACTATTTAACTCCTTTAACCCAAGAACTAGGTGTAGGAGTATAATCACTTAAACCGCTGAATCCGACAGCGTAACACTAGGGCATGAGCTTAATGTCTAGTAAGACTTGAGGCCACAACTGCATGGAGGCCTTGAGATAAAATTAACGGAATATCAGCCGAATAAATGAGCGACGAGTTACAAGTGCATTGAATGAAAAATGTAATAGATCAACTACTTAAGCAAATTCACAGAAGAGTTCGACAAAAGTAAAAGAACTTTATTTACATAAGCTTGGAAAGTCAAGTATAAGTTTTCAAAGAAAACGAATCAAAAAATGAGGGTTAGTCCAGTATAATTTCGGCCAGTAAAACCCAAAAGACTTGGAACATAAGTACACACAAAAAATCACTTCCTCCTTGGCTTCTTCTTCTCCTTTGAATCAAGAGAGATTTCACTTGAACTTTTCTCACTTCTCTTCTCTCCTCTCTTCAGTTTTCTTAGCCTTTCACCTGAGTAGACTAGGTTGACCAAGTAGGTGCATCTTGAGTAGGTTCTAGTTGAGTAGCGAAAGCATCCACGGTTTCCCCAGGAAAAACGATGGAGACAGGAAGGGGAATGATCTCCGTTTTCTCTTACTTGACTTTTGTCTCAATGGCAATGCCCTCCCCGAGTTTCTATGCCATTTCTTGCATAGAAGGGCCTAACAAGGATTAAGAAGCTCCAAAAATCACAACGTCGTCAGCAACAGGAATCTTTTGACGTGGATTGCTTTCTTTCGTCAACAAAGCGTCTACCAAGTGCTCATCGACCATAAAAGCTTCCTCTTTTGGGATGTCTTAGGTCGCTTCCGAAGCCATGATAGGAACCGGTTCCATCACGAGCACCTGAGGACCTGGTTGAGATTCTTGAGGAAGAGGTGGAACTATAGCTGGTTGACCTAAAGCTAAAGAAACATAACTAAAATGATTAGATATATCGACCATGGACAATCTAGCTTTCTGAAAACGGGCGAGGTTAATGAAATACCTTCTTCGGATTGATCCGCCACGTGAGTCAGAGTGCCACCGGAACCTCCTTCCATATTCAGGGAGAGGCCACCAAATGTGACAATATGCGGTCTGACGACCCACATTTCGGAAGGTTTAAACCGACCACCCATGTCCGACTTAAAAAATCTAGAACGTAGATAATCAATGAGATTAAATAAGAAAAATAAGAAGAGAAGAAGAAGAAAAACATAATCTCACAGCAAAAACGATCAAATATAATAATCAAATAAACAATTCATGAAGTAGTTTACTACACATTTGATTTTAATCTATACACATTTATGGAGTTATATATATGCATCAGGGATAAATAATCAATACAACAGAATAGCATGATGAGGGGATAATAATATTAATAATATACCAAAACTGTGAGAAATGCGGATTATGGATCTTAAGGCTAGGATTAACACTTGAGGGGGGGCGTGAATAGTGTTAATAAAGAATTACTAAATCTTTTTGAGTTTATGTTAATTTAGACACCGATGTATGCAATATACAGACACCGTTGTATGCAATAACTACTTCCTTACGTATATTATCTCTAAGAAAATGATGTCTGATATCAATATGTTTAGTTCGAGCATGTTGAGTAGTATTTTTGGATAAATTTATCACACTCGTATTGTCACAATAAATTGGTGATTTTGAAAAATTTAAACCAAAATCTTTTAAGGTTTGTTGCATATATATTGCTTGAGAACAAGCCAAAGCAGCAGAAATATACTCTTCTTCAGTTGTTGATAAAGAAACTGTGTTTTACTTTTTACTAAGCCAAGAAACCAGAGAATGCCCCAAAAAGTGACAAGTCCCACTTGTACTTTTTCGGCCTGATTTACAACCAGCATAGTGAGCATCATAGTAAGATATTAATTCAAAAGAATCATTTTTAGGGTAGAATAAACCATAATCAGATGTGTGTTTAACATATCTTATGATTCATTTTACGGCTTTTAAGTGGGTCTCTTTAGGTTGGGATTGATATCTGGCACAGAGACAAACACTATGCATGATATCAGGTCTACTGGCAGTAATATAGAGTAGTGATCCAATCATTCCTCTGTATATTTTTTGATCTACATCTTTGGAGAGATCTTCTTTACTAAGGCACTCATTGGTTGCCATGGGAGTGGGTTTTCGACTCGCAGTAGTCAAACCAAATTTACCAATTAGGTCTTTAGCATATTTTTCTTGACTAATAAAGATACCATTATCTAATTGTTTTATTTGTAATCCTAAAAAGAAATTTAATTCATCCATATGACTCATCTCAAACTCTTTTGTCATTATTTCAGAAAATGCTTTATTCATTTCAAAATTAGTTGAACCAAAAATGATATCATCTACGTAAACTTGTACTAGTTTAATATCATTTTTATTTCTTTTAATAAAAAGAGTATTATCTACTTTACCAATTTCAAAATTAGGTTGCAATAAATAAGATCTTAGTCTATCATACCAGGCTCTAGGAGCTTGTTTTAGACCATATAATGCTTTCTTAAGTTTGTAAACATGATTTGGTAAATTATCATTTTCAAAAAGTGGTGGTTGTTCAACATATACTTCTTCTTTTACAAATCCATTTAAAAAGGCACTTTTAACATCCATTTGAAATAATTTGAAATTATTATGATTTGCGAAAGCAAGTAGAATCCTAATGGCTTCTAATCTTGCTACGGGAGCAAAGGTTTCGTCAAAATCTATTCCTTCTTGACAATAACCTTGAGCAACTAATCGAGCTTTATTTCTAACTACATCTCCTTGTTCACTCATTTTATTTTTATAAACCCATTTAGTTTCTAATTAGTAGAATCCTAATTGCTCTAATACCAATTGTGAGAAATGCGGATTATGGATCATAAGGCTAGGGTTAACACTAGAGGAGGAGTGAATAGTGTTAATAAAGAATTACTAAATCTTTTTGAGTTTATGTTAATTTAGACACCGATATACAAACACAGATATGATCACAGAAACAAACGCAGATGCAGAAATAAAATAAAAGCAGTAAAGGAAAGAACACACCGGATTTTATACTGGTTTGGAATTACCCTACATCCAGTCCCGCAACACAAGTATGGATTTCCTTTCAAAAGCAATTGTACAATTACACCCTCGGTTTTAAGGCTACGAGGTACACCCTCCAGAATTTCTATCCTCTGGGTAGAGATACTTGATTTCCGGGCCACAAGTTTACCAAATTGATTTACCAAGGCTAGAGGCACACCTTTTCTCTTTTGGTTGATTTCCAAGGCTACAATCACACCTTTTCTCGCTTAATAGATTACAAAGAAGTCTATAACTCTGAATAGCACTGAGAATCTTGTAGAGACAGTGATAGAGAATCAAACTAGAAGTAATCGAGTTCGATTCAATGTTGATTTTAGCAGAGTAATGGTAAGAATATGTATTAAGAAATGTGGAAGAAGAAGAGGAGTGAAAAACTAGAAAATCTGATCAAAAATTCGTTGAAACTGACCCCTATTTATAGTAGAACAACAGTCAAGTCCATTCATGAAGAGTTATGGAGAATGAACACTTCTTTTGAAATTTAAATTTTGAATTCAACCGACACCATGTCGACATGGTTACCCTAGGCATGTCGACATCCCAAAGCAATTTTTGGTGATTTGATATCGTTTGAAAGTAACCTTTATCTTATATTAAAACTATTTTAAACTTTACAAATATACTTGACTATAGTTAAAATTCATAAGTAAATATAGAGAATAATATATATAGATTTTAACTATAATTTTATATTTAAATCTAAATATAAAAGTTAAATATATAATTCAAAAAGATATTTTAAAATCAGGAGTAATTTTGACTTTTCAAATTAAAGATAATTTTGAGGCTACAATTATTTAAAATCAGGATTAGAGGGTTTTGATGCTTTTAAAAGGAAAGTTTTGAAATCATTTTGAAAACAAGATAATTTTGAAAAAATCATTTTGAATAAAAGGTTAGCGGAACAAAACAATGTTCCACTAGATTTTTCGTAGGTTCCATCCTACTTAGGGTTCCATCCCTTTAACAGGCTCGAAGTGGATTCCATTCCATGAATAAATTGGATTTTAAGATGCCGGTGCTTTTCTACGAGTTTTAACAAAAATTCCTAATAAAAATACTTATGCTTGAAATCTTGAACTCTTGATAATCTTGATACTCATGAGTCTTCTATCTCGATATCTTGAATCTCCATACTGTATAGTCTTCATTCTTGGTACTTGCATGGTTAAATCCTGCATATACATATATATCTAAACTTATAATGTCAGTATTTATATTTTATAATCTATTCTAAGGTTGTTGTCATCAAAACCATCATCTCACGGACTAACAAAAACTCCATCTTCGTCCTCCAAAGAATAGTCTTCAGTACGGTGGAAAAAACTCAGAACTGACCCGAGCGTAATGAAAAGAAAAAACACGCGAGTCAGGACTAAAATACTCTTATGTAAGTCAAATCATTATCACAAATATGAGTGCAATAACTTAAGAGATGTTACAGGATTTTCCATCTCCTAAGGATCCGTCAAACTATATATATACACTACTATACACTGTAATAGATAATGTCTATCAGTAAAATAAATATCAAAATAGCGTTAAGGCTTTACATTGATCCACCTTAACACATTTTTATAGGTTCAAAACCAAAGTCGTATGGGCTCGTATAGGGATAAATGTGACAAGGCATGTGAGGCAATGCCCAAGGTAGGATTCTACCAGTTTACCCTTATTGGCTGGTCGTAACCCATCCGTGACCGTTCGCGACAATCAATCCGAACAAATGGTACAACCATCGAGTCAAAAACCACAATAGTAATACGAGTGATCAACGTCGCTAGAGGTAGCTAACCTCATTGGCCAGACATAGGCTTCTGTTTTAGTCATTTTACTTATGACACGAGTGTCAAAGTTATCCATCATCGTTCTCTTACTTCATTCCAATAAACGTCGCCAATTTAACCGTTACAATCTGGATATCATCCACTGCGTATACAGTTGTTAAAGTGGTTCCAATATTGATGGAGAGTATGCCAATAAGAGGCCCGGTCTCTTTAATAACCAAATGTCGTTTTACACACGGGTTGGTTCTTTTATATTTCAAAAATAGTTCGTATTTGATATCAAAATATCTTATTTGCTTCAAAATCAAATCCATTTCGAAATTTTCCATATTCACTTCAAAAGTCATATTTTTCTTTAAAATGTCAATTCAGTTCGATATATCGATTTCACTTAGAAATTTTGTTTTGAATCACAATTTAGGTTATACTATACTTTAACCCACTTCGTATTTAAATCCAAGATTTAAATATAAACATTTCTGCCTCTTTAACCAGTTTGAATTTTAGAAATTAGTTTATGTAGTTTAAAATAGTTAAAATAGTTTAATAGAAAAAAATTTGTGTATTAATAATAGTGTATATAATAAAATCATTGGGAAAAATTAAAATAGTTTGAATATTTAAAGAAAATAGATTTTAAATAGTTTAACTAAAATAATTTATTTAAAAAATAGTTTCCAAGCCAAACTGATTCAATTCCAAAATTTTCAATTCAAATCAATTTCCATTTCCTTCTCTGATTTGCTCGATTCAATTCCGATTTCTAGTCAAATCCTAATTTCAATTCCAAACTAATTTAAATTCCAGTTCCAAATTTGTTTCACTTCCAATTTCAAATTAATTAAATTCCAATATCAAATTAATTTTAACTCCAAATTTTAAACCAATTCAATTTATATCAATTTCGAGTTCATTTCAAAAATATCGATTCAAAACACTTAAATCAAATTTCCTTCAATATCCAATTTAAAATCCAAATCTTTAAAACAATTTTATTTTTGAAATTCAAATCATATTTTGTTTATAACTTGAAAATCTCAAATTCGATTATTTTAAACAATTTCGTTTATCAAATTTAAATTTCAACATTTCAAGCTCAAATTCGAAAATAAATTGATTTCCATAAATTCGATTTTCCATTTCTTAAAATCAAATCATTTAAATAATTTTGAAACAAATTTTAAAATAATTTAATTTAACCAATCCGGTGTCCGTATATATATTATTTCAATCCAAAATTAATTTAATTCCAGTTGATGGATATATATTATTTCAATCCAAAATAAATGTCAAATGTTTATATCATTTCAACATATTTCTTAATATATTCGAAATAATTCAATTTACAGTTTTATAAACTGTAAATAATATACGTAATAATAACATGATATATCAAAATAATTAAACATCTAATCATTCAAATATGAACCAATTTTCTTCCATCACAATCAATCAACCAAACAGTCAATAATCACGACAATCAACCAATTATCGAAAATCAGGGATTTTACTAGCGGTTAAATTCTAATTCAGTCTAACTATCAATTCAAATGCAATCAATAAATTCAGATGTTGATTTAAATGCTAATTTAAATTTATCCAAAAACCATCGATAAATTTAAATTACTTAATAATATAAATATTTATTACCATAAAAAAATAAAATAGTCAAATGCAAGAGTATAAAATACTCACCTTTTATTTAAAACAGAAAATATTTCAGCTCCAAATAAATGCCAATCCAATTTCATCTCATAGGTGATGTCAGTGCGATTCTGATGCAATTCGTTCCGTTCGAAATGGACTCGCATGAAGCCTACAATTCAATTTTAAAAACTAAATTAACATATTAAAATAAATTAATATATCATTCAGTTACCTTCTTCTTTACGTATCACTATCGTTCCTTCTCAGATAATTACACACACTCGCTATTATCTTCTTTTTTCTTTTCAAACTCGATCGCTAGTATGCCATCGCATGCCACCTGCTCCAGCGCCGTCGCAGCCCCCGCCTCCATCGCCACATAGGATGCGCGCGGTCATAGCCAAGCCGAGCGATTTGAAACCTTAAACTCCAAACCCAAATAGAAGAACGCTAGCTCCACATCAATGCCGTCGCACACACCTCGTCAGCCACGCCTACACGATGCCGTTCACGATTTTTTTCTGATTGATACTTTTTTTTCAATTATCGATTTGCTCGATTCAAGAATAGGAAAAAAAGAAGGGTACGGTTGACAACAAATTAATGGACGCTGAGCGTACGTGGAACATATAGAAAATATATTATTATATTAGAAAATATCTAGCTTATGACGTCCGAAATTTATCGAACTCCAAACGAAGTGTGCTGCCTGGCGTTTATGATGTTTTATCCCCATTCCGAACATAATTGAACCTGTTTTGAGGCCTAATTCGATAGTATATGGAAGATAGCTCTTCAAAGTCGATTATTTTAATTAAATTCGAAATTAAATTCTATATATTTCAAACTCGCACGGCCAAACGACAAGTCCGATTGCTACGAAACTTGAAATCCTACAATAATTCACTATTGCGTATTCGATGAAATTGGTTTCGTTGAAATCCAAGACAATGGCCAAAATGCTATTTTTACTCGTCAATTAAAATATAAAATATGAAATATAAAATATTCATATTTAAATCCAATTTTTGAAAGTAAATGATCTTCATTCATATTTATATAAAATTTTAATCAATTTCCAATGTCATTTTCATTCACATTAAATCCAGAATTCCATTATTTAAATAATTCCAGTATTAAATTTAAATAAATTAATTATCCAGTAAATTACAATAAGAAGTCATTAAATCTTAAATCTAACTAATTTTTATTCAATAATTATATCAAATCCTATAATTTAAAACAGTTAAAAAAAGGGTCGTTACACATCACTCAAAGCTTTTTGTCATCGAAAAGGCATTAAGTAAAGAATTTAACATATAATGGATTTATTCAAATAATCACTTATAACTTTAAAATCTTATTAGAAAATCTTTATTACGTTTTTACTACGCTGTTTCGATATCGATTTTACAGAAAATATAATTTATATAAAATCAGTTATACAATTTTAAAAACTTAAAAAAATTCTAACTCTCGGATTTACGGAAAATTTCGGTAGAGTCTCCTTTACGCGGGTCGTTCGAATTTTTTTTACAATTCAATATATAACAGAAATGCAACCAATATATCATATATACATCTCTTCTCAATGATGCGGCATCCTGAAGGGCAAAAATATAAAATCGCGGTATGTAATCCGAGATATGTACCTTATTATTAGTAATACGAGCGAATTCGCTCGTATTAAGCAAGCAAAATCATATAAATCCTCGTATACGCCCAAACGATCTTCGTATGTACCTATCTCAACTCAATTTGGAATATTAGTCACTTATAATAAGATATAAAACGTGCATAAGTTCCGATAAGTATAAACCATGCATTCTGAATCCAAATCTTACATACGAGCACAAATATGCAACCATACAACCATCATATGCATTTAATAAGATTAAACACGGATTTACGACAAAACAAATCATCCGACAAATCAATATTTATTCAAATCAATTCATAAGTATCAAAATTTACATTTCAATGTCAATATTTAATTTATACACTCCTATTTCTTATTAACATTAAATTTTTATTAACATGTTATTTGCTCATTTCCATTTATTCATAACATTGAATTGACTTACATTCAATCTCATTTGTTTCCAAATTCTTTTTCATTCAATTAAATCTTATTAAGCTCACATCCACTTATTTCATTTCAATCATTCATATAATGAATTACATTTAAGTAATTTAACTCCATACCACATTCCATATATTTAAAATTGATTCACATTCACCAATTAATATTTTTTTCATTAATCATACAATATATTTATATTCAATTCCTTCGCTTTATATTGATTTACATTCAACTAGTTTGGTTTTAATCCATTCTTTTCTTTCAATCAATATTTACTGCATTTACATTTGATTTATTTCAATTCAATATACTTACATTCAATCGATTTGTTTTCAATTACTTACATTTGTTTCATCCACTTTTAATTGGTTTACATTCCATTGATTTCTTTCAATTTATTAAGACTCATTACAACCCATTATACTCAATTTTATTCTATTCAGTTTGTGATATTCCAATCGTTTCACTATTTTTTCTATTTTATATAAATTCATTGGTGAATCATTTATGAAATTATTCCACTTAACCTTGCTTAAGTTAAATTTGCTTTATTTCTACTTATTATATTCTCTTTTTTTTTATTATACTAACATTAATTATAAATTATCTAAGTTTAATATAAATATTTTAGACAATATAACTCACCTTTTATTATTATTACTTCATATCTTATGTTATTTTAACTTCTCGATTCACTTCAATTATTCAAATTCACATTATTAATTCACTAAATTAATTTTTTATATCTCAATTCATATTAATAAATATATATTCCTCTTCCACAATTAATTCATTTAATCTCTCTTAAATTAGCTTCAATTTATAATTTATTCCAATAACTTGTTCCATATTACACTAGTTAACATTCAATTTTTTTTCATTCAAACTACTCCTCTTGCGATAATTTTTATTTTATTTTATTTACTTTATCAAATTTTAAATCAAATCTAATTACTCACACTAATTTTTACTTACATTCATTTATTTTTATTCAATTTCTTACACACTTAAATTACATTTCGTTTTAAAAATTCAAGTGGGTATTCATTTAAATTCATTTTATAGCTCAAATGAAATTAATCCACTTTACTGATCTATCTAATTTCATTTAATATCCAATTCAATTTATCAAGTTAAACTTCATTTCATTCTAATCCATTACTCATTTTATTTAGTCCTATTCAAGTTAAATTTTCACATCATTCACATTCAAAAAATTTAAATTTTGTTTTTAGCTTAATATTCTCAAATCTATAAATCATACAATATATTCATTTTGTTATTTTACCCAATTCATTTCAAATGCATTTCATATTTTATTTAAGCTTCTTGAGTCCAAATTCATATTATTTACTTAACTTCACTAACTCTACTTAATTTAACAATGCTAAGCCAATTTATTTTATTTATCTCAAGTTCAAATTCCTTTTATCTGCTTAATGAATAACCATTTTAAAATTTACTTTTACTCCCCTGTTCAAATCTACAAGTTATAACTCTTTTTTCCTATTCAAATTTATAAGTTATAACTTATTTCTTATACAATATTTTTAATTATAGTACCAAACTATTTTCACACTCTTATTAAATCACACTTAGAATATATATTTTCAACCAAATTTGTTTTAATGGAAAATAAATTTCTTTTGGTAGCAATTTTCACTCAAAAACTCGAAAATGAATACTAACGATGCTGCAGTCATCCCCAGCATTATTTCCCAACGACCAAGCGAGTTTAATGCTTTATTCTTTCAAAAATATTTTCAAACATTTTTCTAGTCAAGACTCTTTCAAATAATACTATTTATTAATTTTTAAGGCTTTGAAATTTTTTTTGAAAATAAAAGGATTTTAAACTCAAAAATATCAAATTTTAAAATCATTTCTATGTATAAGCTATATTATAAATATACTTATACAAATTTTGTCACCTTATTAACAAAATATTTCATTAATTACGCTTGGTCATTTTAACCAATTCTTATTGCAATTATATTTCAATTTAATTTAATTATTAATACTTCATAAAATAAAGTTCATTAAGTATTTGTTTTATTTTTAATTCAACCAATAATCGATGATAATTGAATATTATTATCTACAAACAACTCATTCATTAAGAATTATTATTTTATATATAAAATATAATTTGGTAAAATTATCTCATTACCCGATTTTAAAACAATAATATGTCGACTTGCCTCGTTTAAGTGCTTAGAAATCCCTATCGACGACACGACGTCCCGCACATCGACCAGAATTCATAAACAACTCAACGGATAAGTAAACACAATATAAAACATTTTATAACACTAACAAATACGCTCTTTCATATATATACACTCACACAGACTCATTCCAGGATATGACTACCCTATCTCTTGTGAGTAAAACCGCACAAAGCCAAGGTTATCGCTAAACCTTCGCTTTGATACTAACTATGACGACCCACATTTCAGAAGTTTTAAAACGAAAATAATCCACACGTATCTGACTTAAACAATCTGGAATGTAGATAATCAATGGGGTTAAATAAGAAAAATAAGAAGAGAAGAAGAAAACAATACATAGAATCTCATAGCAGAAATGATAAAATATAATAATCAAATAAACAATTCATGAAGTAGTTTACTATACATTTGATTTTAATCTATACATATTTATCAGAGTTATATATATATACATCAGGGATAAATAATCAATACAGCGGAATAGCATGATGCAGGGGTTAATATATTTATAATATACCAAAACTCCGTCTTCGTCTCCAGAGAATAGTCTTCAATACGCTGGAAAAAAATCCAGGACTGACCTGAGCGTAATGAAAAGACAAAACACTCGAGTCAAGACTAAAATACTCTTATGTAAGTCAAATCAATATTATAAATATGTGTGCAATAACTTAAGATATGTTACGAGATTTTCCATCTCCTAAGGATCCGTATAATGTCTATCAGTAAGATAAATATCAAAATAGTGTTAAGGCTTTACATTGATCCACCTTAACACATTTTTATAGGTTCAAAACCAAAGTCATAATAGGCTCGTATAGGGATAAATATGACAAGGCATGTGAGGCAATGCGCACAGTAGGATTCTACCAGTTTACCCTTTTTGGCTGGTCGTAACCCATCCGTTGTGAACTGCGACAATCAGCCCGAACAAAAGGTGCACCCAATGAGTCAAAAACCAATATAGTAATATGATTGATCAAAATCTCTAGAGGTAGCTAACCTCATTGGCTAGACATAGGCTCCTGTTTTAGTCATTTTAATAATGACACGAGTGTCAAAGCTATCCATCATCGTTCTCTTACTTCACTCCAGTAAACGTCGCCAAATCAACCATTACAATCTGGATATCATCCGCCACATACACAGTTGTTAAAGTGGTTCCAATATTGACAGAGAGTATGCCAATAAGAGGCCCTGGTCTCTTTAACAACCCAACGTCGTTTTACACACCGGTTGGTCCTTTTATATTTCGAAAACAGTTCGTACTTGATATCAAAATATCATATTCGCTTAAAAATCAAATCCATTTCGAAATTTACCATATTCGCTTCAAAAATTATATTTTACTTTAAAATGTCAACTCAGTTCGATATATCGATTTCACTTCGAAATTTTGTTTTGAATCACAATTTAGGTTATACCACACTTTAGCCCACTTTGTATTTAAATCCATTATACGAATTTTAGAAATTCCATCCCTTTAACCATTTTGAATTTAGAGAATAGTTTAAATAGTTTAAAATATTTAAAATGGTTTAATGGAAAAGCAAATTTAAGTATTAATAATAGTTTATATAATAAAATAGTTGGGAAAAATTAAAATAGTTTGAATATTTAAAGAAAATAGATTTAAAGTAGTTTAACTAAAATAATTTATTAAAAAAATAGTTTCCAAGCCAAACTGATTCAATTCCAAAATTTCCAATTCAAATCAATTTCCATTTCCATTTCTGATTTACTCGATTCAATTCCGATTTCTAGTCAAATTTTAATTTCAATTCCAAACTAATTTAGATTCCAGTTCCAAATTTATTTCACTTCCAATTTCAAATTAGTTAAAATTCCAATTTCAAATTATTTCAACTCCAAATTTTAAACCATTTCAATTTATATCAATTTCGAGTTCATTTCAAAAATATCAATTCAATACACTTAAATCAAATTTCCTTCAATATCTAATTTAAAATCAAAATCTTTAAAACAAATCGATTTCTGAAATTCAAATCATATTTTGATTATAACATCAAAATCTCAAATTCGGTTATTTAAACAATTTCGTTTATCTAAATTTCAATGTTTCTAGCTCAAATTCGAAAATAATTTGATTTCCATAAATTTGATTTTCCATTTCTTAAAATCAAATCATTTAAATAATTTCAAATTAAATTTTAAAATAATTTAATTAACCAATCCGATGTCCGTATATAATTCTCTATCCTATGGCCAAGTCAATCAGTTAATTTAATTTAATTTAATTCCATGGATGGATATATATAATTTCAATCGAATTGAAATGTCATAGATATATATCATTTCAACATATTTCTTATTTTATTCGAAATAATTCAATTTACAGTTTTATAAACTGCAAATAATATACATGATGATAACATGATATATCAAAATAATTAAACATCTAATCATTCAAATATCAACCAACTTTCATCCATCACAATCAATCAACCAAACAGTCAATAATCACAACAATCAACCAATTATTGAAAATCAGGGATTTTACTAGGAGTTAAATTCTAATTCAATCTAACTATCAATTCAAATGCTATCAATAAATTCAGATGTCAATTTAAATTTACCCAACAACCATCAATAGATCTAAATTACTTCACGATATAAATATTTACTAACATAAAAATAAAATAGTCAAATGTGAGTGAATAAAACACTCACCTTTTATCTGAAACTGAAAATATTTCAGTTCCAAATAAATGCCAATCTAATTTCATCTCATAGACGATGTCAATACGATTCTGATGTAAATCGTTCCGTTTGAAATGGACCTCGCACGAACAAGATACGATTAAATTAGCCTACGATTTAGTTTAAAAAAATAAATTAACATATTAAAATATATTAATATATCATCAGTTACCTTCTTCTTCACGTATCACTGTCACTCCTTCCCAGACAATTACACACGCTCGTGATTATCTGCTTTTTTTCTTTTTAAACGTGATCGCCAGCCATACCATCACATGCCACCTGCTCCAGCGCTGTCGCAGCCCACACCTCTATGGCCACATAGACCGCGCGCCGTCATCGCGAAGCCGAGCGATTTGAAACCCTAAACCCCAAAACCAAACAGACGAACGCTAGCTCCACATCAATGTCGTCGCTCTCCCCTCATTAGCCATGCCTATGTGATGTCGTTCACGATTTTGTTTGATCGATGCTTTTTTTTCAAATATCAATTTGCTTGATTCGAGAATGGGGGAAAATGAAGGGTATGGTTGAAAAAAAATTAGTTGAGGCTGAGCGTACGTCGAACATATAGAAAATATATTATTATATTAGAAAATATCTGGCTTACGACGTCTGAAATTTATCGAACTCCAAACGAAGTGTGCCGCCCGACGTTTATAATATTTTTTCCCCATTCCAAACATACTTCAAGGCCTAATTCGATGGTATATGGAGGATACCTTTTCAAAGTCGATTATTTTAATTAAATTCAAAATTAAATTTCTACGCATTTCAAGCTCGCACGGCCAAATGACAAGTCTGATTGCTACGGAACTTGAAATCCTATAATAATTCACTATTACGGCTCCGATGAAACTGAGAAGAAATCCAAGACAATGGCCAAAATGGCTATTTTTACTCGTCAATTAAAATATAAAATTTCAAATTTCGAATTATTCACATTTAAATCCAATTTTTGAAAGTAAATGATCTTCACTCATATTCATATAAAATTTTAATCAATTTCCAATGTCATTTTCATTCACATTATATCCAGAATTCCATTATTTAAATAATTCTAATATTAAATTTAAATAAATTAATTATCCCATAAATTACAACAAGAAGTCATTAAATCTTAACTCTAACTAATTTTTATTCAATAATTATATCAAATCATATAATTTAAAACAGTTAAAAAAGCGAGTCGTTGCATGCGACTTCTTCGAATTGTAGCCAGGCTTGATAGAAAGATCCATGGTGGTGCCAATAAAAGCTTGGGGCATCAGATTTTGGTCATCTGCAAAATTGTGTGACACGGATCCAGAACCTTCACCAGCTTCATGTTGAGAGGTTATGGCATGCTCTTTTTAAAGTACGAATTTGGTTTCATGTAGAACTTTGGGTTCGTCGCCTAATAGAATTTCTCCTACCAGCCTCATCATATTGATTTCTTTTGTCCAAAGAGAGCCTCCTTTTCCTTCTTAAAAAGATGCTTCTAAGCACGTACAAGATGATAAAGGTAATCTCCTTGGAGTCACTCAAAGTTTTTGTGCTTCAGGACGTAAGCATTGTAAAGAGTAAGCAGCTGATCTAGTTCTTCCATAGTCACCTCACTGGCCTTTTCTTTCTTGGTCTCCACTTCTCGCTTAACGAGGGCATCAATGCCTTTGACCTTTTCGATAGCTGCATTTCTTTTAAAGCCTTACGGTAACCACTTCCTCACAAACCTGACCAATTTTCAATGCTCCCCCCTTATCTTTAGATTCACGCTCAAACTTATTTTTATACATAGATGTGGGCCACATCCTTTTCTAACACCAGTTTATGGTTTCAATGGTGAAGCGCTTCAACCTCAGCCAAGTGCCCGGCCTTCTCATCATTGAGTGCCTTTATGGCCGTTTTTGCTTTTCTCACGCTTTTACTTGTAGCTCCTTAAAGTTTATAACTCATTTGTTGAAGTTTCGATGATCCGCTTGTCCTGGGCCTTTTGGTGTTTCAACTTCCCAGTCTCTACTGCTCTCCCCTAAGATACTTTAGAAACCCTCTCCGCCGCTCTCATCCACTCGTTACACTGCTAATGGATATCATTAGTTGAATCCTTGGTCATTTGCTGGACTTCTTAAGGAACTTTCTTAAGATTAGGTATAAATGAAAAATCCATCGAGACATAAGTTTAGAAAATCTGACTTAATTTGGGCCATATGAGCGGCGACATCGACTTGTTGAGCTTCATTGATAACTTGGGTGTCAGCGCTTTCTTTGCCCGACCTTTGTTGGTGAACATCATGCTCACTATGGCATCAATAATTGCTGTTTCAGTGAGGATGAGATGGAACAATGGACCATGAAGAAACTAAAAAGGAAGGGAAATCATGATAGATGTTAATAGGAGGAACATCGTCTCGGCGATCTTGTTACCTTTCAAAACCTTTCGGAGGAGGAGATCTTGATTTGGATTGACATTTATCATGGGAAGACCTGTCTCTGTCACCTCTGTTCTGGTAATCCCAATCCCGGCTGGAGGGATAGCTGGGGTCATATTCACGACCATCACTTGGCGATATAGGCCCGAATGAGAACCAGGATTCTAGCACGATATTTCCTATAAAGACTAAAACATGTGCTTCTTGCTCATCATAGTTTCTACAAAGAAAGACAAAGAAAGAATCATCTCTAATTATTGAAAGACACGATAAGCGCAATGTAATATTGTGAAGTGCGTATGAATGTGCTTGTCCTTATGTCCCTCCATTGGACCTGTTATTGAATCTTTATTGGAAAGAATAACCTCTCCACTAGTGGTGGGAGGGAATCTAGCCCTTGCTCTAGAAGGAGATTCTAATCCACCGACGCTCATGTCAGTTAAAGGGAAGGTGCCAACGTCATCCGGTATTAGAAGATCTATTAATGCCTCAATTTTCGTCTAGGTGCTCTGAAGGTTGAGAACCAGATTAATCAGTAATAACATGAGAAGTGATGGATATCTTGGGCTATTTGAAGAGGCAACTCTTAGTGAACCTACAAATGAGTTTGTTCTTTTTTCATTTTTCGAGAGCGAGGGGCGTGAGGTGTGATAGGATCCGACCGCAGTCCCAAAAATAGAACCTGCATCATCGCCACCAAGGTCGTCACCCTTATCTCCCACAACATCTTTATCAATAGCTTCCTAAGCCCCCTTAATTGAGGGCATGATAGGATTAGCGTGATGGACTTCATCGTCGTCCACATCCCGCTGCTTAGTCACTATAACTCCAGCAGTAATCGATAGCCCTACGCTACGACCCTCTTCCATTAGGTAGTAGGTGATGAGGCATAAATCGGTAAGGTGATTCTCAATGTCTCTATCTTCTGATGGAACCCATTTGAGCATCGAGACTGCATTTGTGTATTGTTTTCCATCAGGTCATGGATAAGAACCTGCACGAACCAGAAAAGTTGCTTAGTTCAGGATACGACCTTGATAAAAGTGCTCAAGAAATTAAGCAAGGAGTAGTACTTACATCCTTCTAACCGCCGTCTAGAAAAGACAGGTGGGCAGCGAATATAGAACCACTCGCTTTTGAAAGTGATCAACTTGTTTCAAGTACAAGTCAAGATTTGGCACTTCTTAGCTGAATCGAGAAATTTGAACGAAAGGCTTACCTTTTATCGCTTGAAGGTAAAAAGAAATCGAATAACTTCATGAGTTGGAATAAAAACTCCATGAATTCCATGTAGGCACAGTTAAGTAAGGCATAACCATTTGGATGCAGTTGTGTCGGTGCTAACCTCATATGATATAACATCTCTCAGACAAATGAATTGAAGGGTAGGACACATCCTGCCCAACACAAGAACTTGTTGCATGCAGTGAACCCTTCAGGGGGCATATGAGCTCAATCATTATGAGTCGGGACTCGCACGTCATCAAAATAGATTCCATGTCTGGCACAAATTCTATGGAGAGAGGCTTTGTCAATTTTCAAAGCCACAGAATCCTCTAGATCTTCCAAAAATATAGCATTTTTTGGAGTGCCATGAGTAGGGTCTATCACTTCTACTAAAAGGATATGAAGATAGGAACGATAGAGAAAAGGTCGTGTGATAGACAGGAATTTCCTGGTTGTTCAGCTTGATGTCTGGGGGTGAGTCTATCGGTAGCAGCTACGAAGCTTGATTTGGTACATGTATTGTTCTGCCATGAAGGCTATCTAGAAGACATGGGAGCTAAACCCCCCGAGTGTTTGGAACCCATGACTACTAAATTCAGTAGATAACCATCATTAAGAAAATAACCCGTTTCCCCATGCAAAGTGTGTTCTAGTGCAGAGCGGTGAAGTGTCATGCAATGCAGTGAAAAGTAGTTCAGAATTAATGATTGCGACGAGACTCCGGTGTTCGACCGGAGTGACTGTCATTGCTGACTGTCTCAACCAATTATCTACATTACTAGCTAAGGATTCAGTCTATGTATCGGGATCTGCTATTGACATGTTAAAGTTCGAATTTGCGTTTAGGAGTGGATGAGCTTCAAAAATTTGTCTAAGGCATAGGAAAAAATATAAATATGCATAATATTAGTCAAGTTCATTCCACAGTTCGATTGTCATATATGTCTAAATATGTAATCCATTTCATATGCAGGTCATGTACGTCCATTCAAGCATTCAAGTCCAAAGCTTATCAAAAAGTTCTAATCAAGATTTGAGGATTTTAAATATGTTCATCTATGTTAAACTAACAATTGATCCAAAATAAGGTTACGACCGATCGATCCCAATGCGCATATTCGATCATTTCTACACAATTATTTCACAACCGATCGTTCTCCAACCGATCGTTCTCCAACTGATCGTACACCAAATAATCATTGCGACCGATCCAACCTTCGACTCGGTTCCACATTTCACTTCAATTCAAGACTCCGACCATTGATCCAAAAAATGATTGGCCAAAACCTACCACGAAATGATCAGTCCAAATTCTCTTCATTTTTTCAAATACCAGTCCATCATAATAGTCGGCCAAACTCCATTTCATTCCCTATGCTAACAACTTTACCGCATCAACCTCGTTAGAAATGACCAGTGATGGTTTACATTTTGGGACTCCAAGAATGGTCGGCTAAAAATGATCTTCCACCTTCAACCTCAAACAAGCGCATTCCATCCAATCTCAACACCACATCACCTTCTCCTCCCTCCATTCCAGACAATCGAACCAGCATAGCCTGAATCATGCAAACTATAACGAAATCTCATCATCTTGTCACTAAACTATAACAAGTAAGAAAAGGATGGAACCTACCTTGGTTTAAAAATGTAAGATGAAAGTGGTTTGGATTCGATTGTGAAGTAAGATCTAAGGAGACAGAGGTGGTGATGGCGAATATAGTAAAGGGATTGATCAGTTAAGAGACGAATGAAGCTTGGGAAATGATTTGGATCCAAAATTTAGATTGGAAGTGAAGGGGAGGAGGAAGGTAGAGTTTACTCTCTTTTTGATTCGATTAGTATGCTGTGCAAATGAAGTAAAGTGGGGAAAATAAACTAAGTAACCAAATATATGTATGAAGGAAATAATATGATCCGTTAATGTTTTCGGTTTGGTGGAAAATCCAACTGATAAATATTCAGATACAATTGTTTTATAATGATCTTGCACCAATCCATCTTTCTTAACTTGCGATTTAATTAGTTGTCCAACCAAGAAATGATCGGGTGCGATCATTCTGTGATGTGTGTATACCAATCCTTCTCCTTAGATTCTAAAAAAAGAGGGGAGAACGATTCGACATGATCCAATCTCTAATGAATTTGACCCGATCCATATTAAAAATGGATCAAGTATGATGTATTTAGTTGATGGATTCAAGCCAATCCATTTAAAAAAAGAGAAAGAAAAAAGGAGTATGCAGAAATTTAACAATGACCCATGGATGTGCAATCGTATTCGGGAGTTAGGGATGAATATGTATACGCGCTAGTGTACATCCCAAAAAAATTTGATTTTTTGAAATCAGTGAAATTGAATTCTCACTTGGATTAATCAGAGGGAAAGTTGAACCGGACCACCAAGGCTTACTGGCTCACTGAAAAGAAGACTTAAATAATCACCATAAGGACGTGAATCAGAATTTATACTAAGTGAAATCAATCAGTTGTCATGTCAAACAAAAAGAGATGTGACACTTCAAGGAAAGAAATTCATCGAAGGGAAGACTACTGTTCAAACAACTAGATGGATTCCTTTCCAACGACTCTAACTTGGATCTACTCAAAGCACATCATGTTGAAACAAGACGTACTTTGTTTGGGGGGGGGCGCAAGTGTTGTCCGAACTTTTGGATCGACTATATTTGAACTGATTAGAGAAGTATGACTCGACTGTCATTGAGGCCAACAAGTCAGATTAACAATCACGAAGCCCAGAGATCAGGAAAAGGTGATAATATGAAGCAGTGGCGAAGTGAAAGTAGAAGACAGATTCAATATAATGATAACAATATGAAAATATTCCATTTACTGAAAATGGATCGGATACGATCCGTATTCACAAATTATGGACCGTACCGTATTGATATTACAGTTCAACTCAGTGGAAAACATCGATATCTCAAAAATCTACAAATCTGTTGCACATGAAACTTTGGGAAAATCAATATACTAAAGAGTGGAGCCCAGCATATCGATCGTATGCCTAAAGGAGCTCATAGAGTGATCGATGCCGATCATTGTTATAAATAATGCGGGACCCACAATCGATAATTTGACTTCTTCTGGATCTGAAAACTCTGTTACCAAAATTTCAGGAAGATGTTTCGCCGTCATTCCCTATAAATATAGACTAGATTGTTCATTTTTGGGATTTTACGTTGCTTGTTGCTTTGCACTCTTTTGTAACTAAGAGTTCTATTCTAATCCATCCCTTTGTACTCAGCAATTCAAGTGATGATAAAGTTATTTCTCCAATATGGATGTAGGCTTTCATTATCGAACCACTATAATCATTGTGTTCTTGTTATTGCTTTTTTCTGTTATTTAATTGCTTATTCCCTCTGATTTCATTTATTATTCGTTACTTATTTCTCTACCAAATCTCCATTGGGTGTTTGCGCCAATTTTTGGTGCAAACAAACTAAAACTCCCCCTATTAAAGTATTACATGATATATAAGAGTGATATGTTGATAAATAAGAAAAACTAATATTATTAATCGATCATATCCAATAAATAAAAATCTATATGCAATCCAAATTAAAATCACATAAATAAAAAATGCATGGGAAATCAAATCCTAATCCTAACAAATCAAACTATAGCTTGCTAATCCTAAGTCCTAAGGTTTTCTATTGATAATGAGGGACTTGGTTATGGGATAGATAGGATAGCGAAGGCAGAAATTCCCTTTTTGTTCGACGAGATTTCCATCTCGATTAATGCATACTTCACCAATGCATCTGACTTCATCACCTTCCTCTTTCTCTTCCTCTTCTTCCTCTTCTTCTTCCTCTTCTTCCAACTTCTACATTCATAGCATTAGGTTCATCCTCTTCTATTTTGATTGGATTTGGTTTATTATCCAATAGATGTTTCTAAAGATTTCGCAAAATTCGGCCTTGTTTCTCCTATTTCTTCATCATTTTTGATTGAATGGCATCCATTTTAGAAAGCATATTGAGAGTATGCTTCATATCACTCTCAGTTATAGTAAATTTGGCCAATGTAGAGGTTTGAAGAGGGCATGGTGTGGGAGAATCAAAAGAAAATGAAGTGGATTCATGTCTTGGGTATTTGCAATTAGTAGGATTCATTAATTTATTTTTATTGTTGATTTCTAGAAAGAAGAGGATAGTGAAATGGGTTTATTTTCAAAATAAAGTGTTATATATAGCCATTTCAAATTTTGAATTAAGGAGAGAAATTTGAATTCTGAAAACTACATGTGTCGACATATAGGATGTAGATATGTTGACGTATCTAGTATAATTTTTATGATTTGTTTTTCATTTTAATTTTTGTAGTTTATATAATGTTATTTTTATTTTACCGAGAAAGAACATATTCCTAACTCTCTTCTTAGCTTAATAAATGATGTTTGATTTAGTTGTTTTATGAATATATCGGCTATTTGATTTTTAGTATTTATAAACTCGAGTGGGATTATTCTTTTATTACGTTATCTCTTAGAAAGTGATGTTGTGTGTGTGCCTATATATATGTGTGTGTGTGTGTGTGTGTTTTTATTTTTGGCACAACGATTTGGATTTTTAGATAAATTAATCGAACTAGTATTGTTCCAGTATATTGGTGATTTAGTAAAATTTAAACCAAAATCTTTTAATGTTTGTTGCAAGTGAATTACCTGAAAATAGGTTGATGTTGTTATAATATATTCTGCTTCTACTGTGGACAGAGATACAAAGTTTTGCTTTTTGCTAAACCAGAAAACTAGTGAGTGTCCTAAAAAGTGACAAGTACCACATGTACTTTTTCGGTCTAATTTACAACCAGCGCAATCAGCGTCGCTATAATAAACTAAATCAAAGGAATCCTCTTTTGGGTTGAAAAGTCCATAGTCTAGCGTGTTGTATACATATCTTAATATTTGTTTTATGGATTTTGGATGTAGGTTGAGATTGATATCTTGCATAGAGACAAACACTATGCATTATATCAGGTCGATTTGGAACCTCTACAAAGTTTTTGATCTACATTCATTGCGGTATCCTCTTCATTTAATTTTTTATTAGTTTCCATAGGAGTCGATTTACCATTGGTATCGGATATATCGTATTTATTAACTAATTCTTTGGCATATTTTTCTTGACTTATAAAATTCTAATATTTAATTATCTTATTGTAACCCTAAAAAGAAGGTTAGTTCTCCCATATGACTCTTTTCAAATTCTTTTGTCGTGATATCATAAATTCCTTGTTTAATTGCTCATTTGTTGATCCAAAAATAATATCATCTGCATATATTTGTATTAGTTGAATATAATTGTCATTTCTTTTAATAAGTAGTGTACTATCTACTTTCTCAATTTTAAAATTAGATTGTAATAAATAAGATTTAACTCTAGCATACCATGCTTTAGGAGCTTGTTTTACACCATATAGAGCTTTCTTTAATTTATAAACACGATTTGGAAATTTTTCATCTTCAAATAGAGGGGTTGTTCTACAAAAAAAATTTCTTTAATAAAACCATTTAGAAAAGCATTTTCAACATCCGTTTGAAATAATTTAAAATTGTTATGATTTGCAAAGGCAAGTAAAATTCTTATTACTTTTAATCTGGCTACGAGTGCAAAAGTTTCATCAATCTATGCTTTCTTCTTGACTATATCCTTGAGCTACTAAGAGAGCTTTATTTCTAACAACCTCGCCTTATTCATTTAATTTATTTCCATATACCTATTTTGTAGATTTATCTTCCGGTCTAGGAATAATTTCCATAGCATCAATTCTAGTAAATTGATTTAGCTCTTGCATAGCAAGAATCCATGAGTCATCTATTGATTCCTATTTCGGATTTTTAGGTTTATTGGTTGAGATAAATGTTACATTGCTCATTTTATTTAATTGATTTCTTGTTCTTACTACAGATTCTATATTTCCTAAAATATTTTTTATAGGACGAACTTTTAATATCTTTGTGAATCTTTTCAAATTCTTTTAAGTTTATAACTAAATAATGCAGAATTAATAATCACATATGCAAACATAGATATATATAAATGTAGTAAAAGTACAAAAAAAAGAGTTGGAGAGATCACACAGGAATTTTTATATTGGCTCGGAGTTACTCTAGATCTAGTTCAGTACAGTTTTTTGTACATATTTCTTTTCAAATATCAAAATTTATACAATCTTGATTTCAAAGCTATAAGACATACCCTCTAGATTTTTCAAGCTTTGGGTACACTCATTAGATTTGGATGGGATGCCAGCACACCTACTTAAATTCAAGCGGAACACCAAGCATACCCACAAGATTTCGACAGGACACAAGCACACCCACCTGGATTTCAAGGATACAAAGCATGCTCAAGTGTATAAGAGTATGATTTGATAGAGTTACAGACTCAATTTCTTGAGCTTGAATAAAAATGTTCCTATAACCTCTTGAATAGCACTTTGATCTTGATTTAAGTGAGAGAGATGAGAGATTAGAGAGGAAATAGTAGAGAATCAAACTAATAGAGTTTGAATTTGATTCTGGTTGAACTTGAGTAGATTTTAAGTAGAATTTATTTTAATAATCAAGAGAGTGAAAGAGGAGAGAAAATATGAGAAAGTAGTTAATAAAATTTCATTCGAAAAACCCCTTTTTATAGAGGAATAACAGTCATGCCTATTCGTGAAGAGATACGAAGAAAAGACACATCCGTTCAAATTTGAATTTTGAAATTCCCGGCCTACATGTTGACATACATGATGGGGATATGTCAGCATATCCTTTTATAGATTTGAAAAATCACTAAATAAAAATTGTTTTCAAAACATTAAGTTTTGTAAAATATTTTGATAATTTGTATATTCATTTAAGCATAGTTTATACATATTTTAATCATAATAAAACTTAAGAAAACTTTATAAAATTACTTTAAAACATTTTACTATATAAAGGATTTAAATATAAATTTCGTTCTAAAGTATAAGTGAATGTATATTTAAAATTATAGTTTTAATAAAATATACTTTTAGATACCATAAACATTTAGAAATCATAAAACTAAAACTATATCAAAATATAATAAGTCTAAAAGTATATTAAGATATAAAATACTTAAAACCTTAATTACTCAATATATAATAATCTTGTAATAAGTAATTAAAAAGCTACTAATCATTTGAAAATAATTTGGAAAAATTGTTTGGAAAATCATTTTGAAAATAAGCTTTTAAATAATAATTTTTTTAAAAAGAATTTGAAAATTATTAAAATTAGAGAATAGATTTTAAAAACCTTTTTGAAAAATAGAGGAGAGATGAAAAAAGTGCGACCATGGTTTTACAAAAATAATCTATGACTCTATAACTTATCTTGATATTTTGAATCTTCAATACTCATGAGTCTTCAATCTCTAACTCTTGAATCTCTATATCAACCTCTTCAATCTACTTTTGATACTATATAGTTTTCTAAATCAACATCTGTCTAACATCTTGCACTAGGTCTATATATAACTTGATAAAAAAATTGGTATTAATATTTTTTATAATGTCATATGGTTATTGTCATCAAAATCAATGTTTATGGTACTAGCAGTATTTTGAATGACAGAAGTACCTAAAACATCACCACCAATGTCAAATTCCAATGCACAAATATTTGACTAAAAGGTAAACCTAACTTATTGCTTCTCTTGCATAAAAAGAACATAATACTAAGCAAATCATAATCGGTATTAAGATTAACAACCATATTTTCAAGAATATAAGATATCTCAATAGAAAAGGACTAAGATATAACAAAACTTCACAAATTTCACTAATATCAAGCAATGAAGAATCCTTGGTAAGATGAGTAGAATAACAATTCTTATTATGATAAAAAATAACAAGTAGCTATTTGGTAGAACACTTTTGCCATCATTACTACAAAAGAAAAGAAAAAAAATTAGCAAAACAAAATAAAATAACTAATTATAAAAAAAAGAAAAACATATAATACAAATTAGTAATGCAGAATGGTAGATAAACATAGAATTTTATTTTTAAAATCCACCAGGATTAATTAGTAATGAAGAATGATAGATAAGCATAAGATTTTTTGTTTAAAATTCAACATAATGAATTAGTAATGCAAAATGATAGATAAATATAGCATTACATATGAAAGCAAACCTGGAAATATTTCTGCTATTATCTAAACCTAAATCAGCCGTCAACAAATCAAAAAATATGACAATGAAAGATCAATAAAACGCAACAAAGAAAAAGCGAAATCTAAAAATGAATGTAAAGTTGGACGTAATTTAGAATAAAAAAACTAAAATAAATAAGAAATCCTTGAGAACATTGAGAAGGATGCTAAATCAAAGTTTGTGAAGTTGATAAAATAAATTGAAGTCGTTGAAGTAGATCGACGTGCATATAAACTTTGACGATACTGAAGAAAATTAAAGTCGTTAAAGTCCTTGATATGGATGTAGAAGATACCACATTGAGAAATCAGAGATATTTTGACGCAAAGATTACGTAGGACAAGACATAAAGTTGAGAGGGAAGATTCGACAACATGAAGTTGGAAGAAGGCAATGGCATGATTTAATTTTTTTGTAGCATTTTTCTTTCAGCCCAAAAAATGCCTGCATCCTTAGGATTAAAAAGCAAAACCTATGTCTTTGAGCTAAAAAACGTAAATTAGTTTTGCATTTAGCTTATATTCCTGTAACGACCAAAAAATTCATCACTTTAGAATTTTTTTAAAAATATGCGAATATAAGATTATTTAACATAAATGATAATGTTTTGAACAGTAAATAATATTGGTAATTATATTTTGAATAAATATTTACAAAAATATATACTTTGGAAGATATACAATTAAAATGATCGAAAACCATTTTATCAATAAACAGCTCTTAGACCATCCGACATTGTGCGTGGAACTTGACATATACACTCGTTTATATATACAAGTGAGAATATGTAAATTATTTAATTTCATTTTTGAAAATAAAATCTCGTTATGATATCATCAATGATATGACTATTTTGGAATAAATAGTTTTTGAACTTAAATTGAGTTTAAATGATTTAATAATTATTTTAATTATTAAATAAGCTTTTTTAATTATTATACAACAATAGAAATATTATTTTCAAACTTTACTTACAAATATATATACATTAAATAAGAAGTAAAAACAAGAACGCAAATCAAAATGGGAATCCATAACGATTCAATATAGAAAAGTTGTGCAACGTTGTGAATCATTTGAGATATACTTATGCACATATACGTGTACATAGACATGAAAATATTCACATGCACAAGAACACATATACACATACAAATATACTTGCACACACACACACACATATTACAAAATATCAAGATATTTTCCATATACTTCACCCTTAAGCAATACCAAAGCCAACATCTTTCACATCGTGTATAAGCACATGGCCATGCACATGGGCATGGGGCATGTTCGGCCGAACGTGATGATGGGAGAGGGGAATGAGTGTAAATGATGATCCATTTGTGTGAAGATATCATGATATTTTCATTCTCAATTTTGCCAATAAATAGCACCCACCTCTCTTCACTTTATTCACACTTTTCTCTATAAAATTCCTAAGCTATTCCATTTTCTTCTTCTCTACATTAATGGCTTCTATAGCCTAAGACAAAATCAAAAAAAAATTATTAAAAAATCAATCAAAATCTATACTACTTCAAACCAAGTTTAATAGATTTTGAAATATGAGCAAAACAAGTTTTTAAAATAGTCGCGCTTTGGCAGTTCGGAAAAGGGTTCTATAAAATCTTTAAAATAAAATTTTTAATTCTTTAAAAATATAGGGTGTATTCTATAAATCTTTTAATTTTTTAAGAGATATTTTAGTTATAAAAATGTATTTCTAATTGATAGAAATGTTGATTTGATCAAATAAGCTTTAAAGCACCATCCGCAGCACTATTCGAGCACTTTTTGTAGCACTTTTAATAACCTTTGAAATATGGCTTTAAACTTAGGTATTCATTCTCAAATCTTTTATAAATATTTTTAAATAAATAATTAAGTATTTTAAAGATGATTTAAAGTTTTTATAATTTATTTTAATTTTTTTTAAATAAATGATTTAAAGAAAAGCTGAATCAAGTGATTTAATCTTGGCTCTAAAAGCCGATGAGTAAACTAGATTTTCTTTTCATGAGATTCAGACATGAGGTGCTTAAACTAAAGAGAATTTTAGGAGCAATTAGTGCCTTGGCTCACCTGACCATTTTCCTGGGCGAGGAGTAGATAAGTTCAAAATTTTGGAAACGAGGCAGGTATAAAAGATATAATTTTTCCAAATTTAATCTAACTTGGATCATATAGAAATAATTTTCTTGTACTTGGTATTAAATTCCGAGAAGGGAAATCGTGCCATCTCTATGAATTTAAATGGTGATTTTACCGCAATTCGATAGATAGTAAACGTTGAATACGAAAATTGATGTTGAGTAGAATTAGTATAATTCCTATTGACCTTTTTAACTCAACAACATTTTCAAATATAATTGATGAAAATGATTTGTTATTTCCCAAGTTAATGAAGGGTTTAATGATTCAGTTTATACGAGAAAGAAATATTTTTAAAGATATATTCTCTAGATGATATTTTTGATAAAGAGAAAGTAATTAATCAAATGATAAGCACCTATTTACTTAACATTTTTTTACTGATGTTTGGTTCAAAGGAACCGGGGACGCATTTGAGCGACTCTTATCTGAAAATCACTTCGAACCAATTTAAAATTTCAAAAGTGACATGTTAAAGTTAATAAAGTTGAAGGCGGGGATCTTCATAATGAAAGGACGGCTTATTGATTGTAACGACCCAGAATTTTATTTAATTAAAATTTGAATATTTAATTAATTTTAAATACTAATAAGTGAATCTATAAGTCGAATAAATTTTATTTCGAATAATTGGATTTAATTGAATAATTAAATCGATAATTTAATATGTTAAATTATGGAAATAATTGAAAATTGGGTTTAATATGATTGAAAATGATTTGTAAAATTTTATTTTATCATATTGAAGTTAGAATGATATTTTAGAACTTTTAAAATCGAATTAAAAATTTAATTTGTGAAAATTGAATATTTTAATATTTAATTATCGACTAGTGAAATAGTCAATTTTTGAACAGTCTTAGAATTGGACGAAACTAGTTCCATTGGATCCGTAATAGTTAGTTATTATCGGATTTTAATTTTCGTAGCAATCGGAGTTATCGTTTGATCGTAGCAGCTCGAAACGCATCGAATTGTTTTTAATATTTATTTAGCGAGTTAAAATAGCCATTTTTCAAACAGTCTCGGATTTCGATGAAACAAGTTTCATCGGATCCGTAATGTGATATTATTGTATGGTTTCAAATTTCATGTCAATCGGATTTACCGTTTGTCCGGTGCAAGCTAAAACGCCTAGAAAATCGTTTAAATCGGTTTAATTTAAATTGAACGTTTATTGCCATAACTCGCACAGATGTCCGAATTAGCTTTCGAAACCTGTTCCATTGTGTCCGGAACGCGGGGTAAATCCCAGAAACGCTGGTTACGGCGCGTAAATCGGAGTTCGGAATTTCCGGAATGAATAGTGTTTTCGTTTGAAAATCTATAAAAGGAACTCAAACCCTTCACTATCTTCAACAAAACAAAACCCTAACCCTAATATTGCTAGCCGCCAGTTAACAACCAATGGCCGAAAGTGCTCCTTTCTTCTCCCTCAATTATCTTCCAATCCATTGATTATTATCAACAACTTCCAACTACAAAAACGTAGAGCACATCGAGATCTTCATGTTCAACGGTGGAGATCGAGAATGGAGCTGTATTTCGTGAGTTAGGAAGCCACGTTCGCCTTCGCTTTAGGCGCGCAGTTCGAGGAGAGGGGGAGGCCGAGCTCCACCCTGCTATGGATGAGTATAGTGCTAGAGGTAGGCTACAATATGGAGCTTCCTGATCGTGTTTTCATGCATCGAGGTGGTTGCAAAATCAAAACCTAAATTTGAGCTATGGGTTTTGGTTGCGTGTAGTTTACTGGAGAAGAGAACGAAGAGAAGAAGGAGGGGGGGAGACGCATGGTCTTGATGGAGTTGCAGGATCTCACGGCCTATAATTGATCTAGGTTTAAAAATTAAATTATGTTGTAATTATTTATATAAAATTCGTAAAAAATTGTAAAAATCATAACTTTTTCATACGAGGTCGAAAACGCGCGAAACCAGTTGCGTTGGAATCGTATGGACGAGAACTACGCTATGGAGTTGGATTGGAGTCGTTTGGAGTTAGTGAGAATTTTGGGTAAAATTAAACGTTTGTTTAATTTTATTCGAAATAAATCGCTAAAGCGAAATTGAAATCAAGGTGAGAACTTCTCACTCAATCGAATCGGTTTCGATTTTATTTTAAATAGTTAGATTTAAAATTGTTGAATGCATGTTTGAATGATGATTGTTATCTATTGATTGTTAAAATAGACATTATGCGCCGTTAGTAAGCGGATGTTATTTATTAAAAACATATACCGCGAATATTTCATAAACAGTGAAATTGGTATTATATATAATAGCAATACATATATATTGGCATATGTATATATTGGAGTTATTGATTTCCCGCATTGTATAGCGGATGAGACCCTATTGCGCCGTCTGTTAAGCGGATAATATTTTAAATCCCATATACCGCGATAATTTCGTACTGGAACGGAATTGGTATTGTGCTAATGTTTGTGGATGCAGGAAAACAGGTTGGAGGGATCCAACTAGATTCCTCAACAGTATTTATTTGATTTCAGATATTTTGATATTTGATGGATTATCATATCGATATATGATGTCGTTGTAGTCGTGATTGACTATTTGGTGTGTAGCATCATTGGACCAAATTTTGGAATTTTAAAATGATTTTTTTAAAGTGATTTTTGAAAGTATAAGTAATAAAATATTTTTGGAATTGATCCATTATAAATAAATAAACGATATAATTTTTAATGTTATAAAAATTATGATTTTTGAGAAATATAGTTAAAGGTTGATTTTTGAAAATATGAGGCTAATGATTTTATAAAATAGTTTAATCGGAATTTTTGAAATTATTATAAAGAGTTGAAAATATAGGATTTATAAAATTTAATTATTTTATGAATCAAAATGATGAAATTATAAAGGAGATTAAAGATGTTTTAAAAGAATAATATAAATTGATCTATATAAAAAGATTTATAAATTGATAATTTATAAAAAGAGTTTTTATAAGTGTTAGAATGAATTGTGAATGAATTTCATAAATGAATGAAATTTATAGAATTATAAACGGTGTAGTTATAAATGGAATTTTATAAGCAGTCGGTTTATAAAATTTGAAAAGTTATTTGAAGAATGGATTTTTGATAAATAAATGAATCTTATAAGTTATAAGATTTATAAATTGGGATGTTTAAAAGAACGATTCTTGTAAACAAATAAATTATAAGTGTTTAACTTATAATATGGACTTCCGGTATATAATTGAATTATAAATCGGATAGGTTAATAAAGGAATTTATAAAAGGAAGTAGTTATAAAATAAATAGAAATAAAATTTATAAACGTTGTTTTATATATCCGCAACGACTTATCTTGATAAGTAAATTGTTGTAATTTATTAATGGAGTTATATTCACGTTTTGACTGTGAATAATCCTTTGAAATAAAATGAATAAAAGGATGAAATTTGTTAACAAAGTATATTCACGTTTTTGAATAGTGAATAATATGTTAAAGAAATTATTTTGAATGTGATGTTTTAAATAGAATTTAAACGATCTAACGATGTTTTAAATGTGTTAAGATTCGAAATCATAGATTTCAACACTTATTGTTGAAATAGACGTTTTCGAGAAATAAAAGGAAATGGTGGACTATAACACTGTTGTTATAGTAAATGATTTCCGAAAGGAAATGTTTTGTATAGTATTGGGATTTATATATCTATTATAATTTCGAATCCCTATACTAGTGATTTTGGGTTGTCGTAACGATGTTTTACGCAACATTCGTTTTGGCCCAAATAAATATGTTTAAGAGAATGATTTCATTAAAGAATGAAATATATACTTAATCTCGATTTAAGTATATTGAATATTTTCCAAGTGTTGAAAATAAATGGATTGAGAATTACTTATTAAATAAGTATGGAAATGTTTTCCAATATAAAGTGAATATTTTGAGAATTTATCTTTTTGAAGATAAATTGAAAAGGAATATTGAAACCTATTGAAAATCGTATATCAGTAGATATTGTGAAATATAAGTTCACTATGGAATTTATAAAAGAAAGGGAATCTGTTTAAAAATAAAAATTGATTTATTTTTGAAGTATTGAAATTATATATCTTGTAAAGATATTTTGGAAAATAAATAATTTGGAAAATTATTTGGAATCTGGTGATGTTGTGCATATCCATTGATAGTTCAATAACCGACTATCAATATTTACCTTTGAATAGGTATTTGTTGTGATTTGCTTGAATTTGAATGCACACTTATTTTTAAATTATTGCGCTCGTTATTCGGATTACCCATTCTGAATAGTGATACGACGTAATGGATAGCATTGATGACCGGTGTTGAAGACCGGGTATTTGCGAAAGCGATAGGATGACCTGTCGATTGTCTCTGCACTGAGTTGCAACGGTATAGAGACTCCCTAAGTGATGGGAAATCCGATCAGGATTGTGGATACCCGGATTGCAAGGACTTCTTTGTAAGTGCCTTCGGTTCTGTTCGAGCCCGGAACAGACTTGTATGGATTGTATGTCTGACATTACAAATTGAGATATAAAGCCGATTTCTTTCAAATATATTTCTGTTGGTGGCGGAGAATTTATTCTCTTAGCTTAACACACTTCTCTGAGACGTACGAGCTCAGAGGTTATGTAGTTGAAGGTTATCAGCGATATATTCCCAATTTGGTAATGTGACATGCTGAGTGTTACTGTTAAATGATCATTGTGTTGATTATTTGTGATAGGATCATTTATTTGATCGTCTATCTTGGTGATCATTTCTATGATCGTTTGTTGACCAAAGCATGTCTTTTGTATAAAGTATGTTTTTGTGGACGTGACTTCGTCGAGCCTCACACCCCGGGAATGGTCAAAACAGGAAAGATGCGGCAAGGTTATGAGGGGTAGCGCCCTTTAGGGTATGTGCATTTCCTTCTGGAAAAGGGTGGTATCATGGTATGGAGCCCAAATACTTACTCATGTTGAAAACTCTTTATGATTGTGTGAATTGATTACGAGCGCTCGGTGAAAGGTCCCAAAGGACCGGGGGATGGCATATTCGGTCAGTTGTTACTCAGTTAGGGGTAACCCGGCCTTATGTTGGCAGAGATCCGGTTTGGTTCTCGGGGACGTCCATCCAGAGGTGTTCTCATGTGGCAATGGGAAGTTCCTTGGCCTGACCATTCGTTGGAAATCCAATTCCCAATACGAAACCTTGTACGGTATTAGTTGTAGAACCTGCCATTTACTTATGGTGGTCACCATTGTTTAGATGGTAGCTATAGTAGGCATAGTTCGAAATGTCTATGCTGGCTAAGATTTATATTCTACTTTCGAAATAAATTTTTCCTACACTATGCACTAGTAATAATATCAAATGTCTTTTTAATGCGTATCAAGCATCTTTGACTATCATAAGGAGAAATCTCCTCCGATTCTGCGTTTGCATTGTGTGTGTGTGCGGGAGGCCTTATGGTAGTCCCATTTTTAAAAGCATTGCGAATTGACTTTAAAAATATTCCTCTATTTTGATTTTAAAGATAAATAAACTGTTTTTGAGTTCTCACACCATTCACATGACTGACTCGGAGTTTATTGTTTTCCTTCCTAAACTCCGGGTGCCCACCAATTTCCACACCGGCAGTCAAGAGTTAGGTTTATCAGGATATTCTGGAGTTGCTGGAGGCAAGCTGGATGGCATGGCGTATTACTAGTATATAGTATTTCTTTTCCGCTGTTTGTTGTTGTTGTTGTTGTACACTCTGATGATGTAATGAAATGTAATGTATAAAATGTAATAACTGATATAGTTCTTTGTTTAAAGATTATTCATTTATTATTATATGTTGTTCCGCTGCGAATTGTGAGATTCTGATATTGTTGTGTTGTGTTCTGTTCCGTTCTATTTTCTATTTTCTTCTCCCTCTATTTTCTATCTTCTTTCCTCTCTTCTTCTCTCTTCTTCTTCTTCTTAAACCCTAACATTTCTGTTTTTCGACAACGAAAAATCGATATCGTTACATTGATAATTTCAGAGTAGCTGCCAAGATAATTAAATAGCAGTGGTCTCTTCATTCTGGGAACTTCGTATGCAAGTATTACACGTTCCTAATCCTAAAGGTAATGTCCGATAGATTATGTTAGGAGAGTGCCTTCGGTTTGACCTATTCCTAGACTACTTGTATGGATGAATGTTTGGCATTGCATTTCTAAGATCATAATGCATTGATCTCTACAAACATACATCTATTTGGTGGTATAGGATGTAACCCTTCTTATACTTAACACCATTCTCTGAGATGAATGAGCCCATAAGTTGCACTTTTGTGGAAATTAATAGTGTGTTGTTGGAAATGACAATGTGACATTATAAGTGAAAATGTTCTAACAGAGGTAAACGTTACCTCGAGCCTTATACTCGGGGAATAGTGAAACAAGGGTTGCTTTAAGGCTAAGTGGATCGCAACCATTAGAGGATGATATTACCTTTCTAGATTTATTTATTTTGACCCGCTATGACGTCGGATGTAAATTATGTGGTGTATGCTATGTGATCTCGATAGGTCGGTAATGACCGAGGTGATTTCATATTTGGTGCTATCTACCACCAAATAGGACTGAGGATAGGCTGGTCTTAGTTCGCAAAAGTTTTGAAGTTGTCGATTCTCAGTACGTTCCTCTAGAAATGTATCGTATGGAGGTAGTCCCTTACCTCGCTATTTATTGGGAATCCAAATCTCTAATAAGCGCCTTCGGTTTTAGTTGTAAACCTATTATGCTATCAAATTTAACCAATGTAACAATTTCCTCTATTTGAATATGTTTATTTGAAAAGTTTTCAAAGAATGTCATTAAAAATAATATCACTACATTTTACGTAGAAATGATTTGGTTATCATAAGGTAAAAAAAACCATTCTGTATTTGTGTGCAACATGGTCTTACGAGATACTCTTTTGTTTTCCAAATACTTGTATTTTGAGTATCTCACACGCTCATGACTGACCCAGAGTTTATTTTCCTTTTTCCTTAAACTCTAGGTACCTTATTTTTTGGGTAGCTAGGTAGTCAGGTACCTTGGAGCATTTTGGAAGGAGCAATGTAGTATGAAGACTGGAGGGTCCTTTTATTAATAGTGATCTATTTTAAATTTCCGCTGTTTCATGTAGTATGTATTTAGTATCTACCAACCTCTGTAAGGATAGGCAGTTATTATTATCCCTGGCTGGGTTAGTACTTGTCGTAACTCTGGTGAATCACTTGAAGTGATTGTATGTACTTTACATATGTATAATTAATGCAAATGTGAGATTTTTTTGTTATTCTATCTTCTATCTTTATTTCTTTTAAAAAAAACCTGATTATCTACCTCTCCGCACTTAAATTTACGGCATGTAAATACTAAGGATGTATTAGTGCCGATCTTCGAGGGTCAAAAAGGTGGGTCATCATAGTTGGACCTATTAGATATAGGTTTCTGATATGAAGTATTGGATAATATGAATCCAGAGGTAGTCCAAGGAAATAATAACAATCACAACAAGAGAAAAAGTCAGGGCAGGGAAAGAATAGTGGAGGATCTCAAGAGAACCGTTATAAGGATGTTATTTGTTGTAATAGCCAAATGAAAGGCCATTTTCAACAAACTATAAGAGTCCAAAGTTGAAGAAGTAGAAGCAAGGAACCATCTCTCATATGGTTCATAAGAGTATTAGTTATAATTGTCATCTGCCGAGACACTGGAAAAACAAGGCTTGTTAATGAAGAGGGGAGACTGGATCAAGGTTTATGCTATAAAGAATAACCTTCAACCTCTGAATACGTGAAGGGCAAGGGAGTCCTAGAAGGTAATTTATGTGCTAATCATATTTCAGTTAAAGCATTTTTCGATACTGGGCTTCCCATAGTTTTGTTGCTAATAAATTGGCTTGATAAGTTAAATCTTACCCCAGAAATAGTAGAAACCCTTATCCACATATCTAGTCCCATAAGCGTTACGAACAATCTTTGCATGATCTGTGTAAATGTACAAGTTACCTACCAAACCCACCAATTCTTAAGCGATCTATTTGTCCTTGATTTCATCGGGTTTGATATTTTACTCGGATTGGATTGGCTATCCAAGTATAAAGCTAATCTAGACTGCAACAATCAAATGATTATACTAAAAGCCACAGGTGGAAGGGTGTTAGACCAAATAATATGCGAAGAACTTAGTCCAGTAAGTGACAGCTTCATGTATGAATTAGATTCATCTCAAATGAACTTGGAAATAATATTGATTGTTAAAGAATTTCAAGATTTTTTTGAAGAGATTAAATGTTTTTCCCTGCATCGGGAAATTGAATTCCGTATGTACTTAATCCCTGATGCCAGACCTATTATTCACCCTATTCGTAGGATGGCTCTAAAAGAAAAGATTGAGTTTGCAAAACAACTGATGAATTATTAGGCTAATTAGAGCAAGTCATTCAAGCTGGGGGGCAGCTGTATTTTTTTATGGCAAAGTCTTATGGCTCCCTTAGAATATGTGCAGATTAACGAGACCTAAATAAGCAAACGATTAAAAATAGTATCCTCTACCCCGCATAGATGACATTTTTGATTAATTACATGGTGCTCGAGTATTCTCAAAAATGTATCTAGCTACTGGATTCCATCAATTGAGAATAGCATAAGATTGCATTCTCATGACTACATTTCGAGGGCTAGATAGTTTCCATGAATGGTTGGTTATGCCATTTGCGCTAACCAATGCACCCCCTATTTTGTGTACCTTATGAATAAAGTATTGAGAGATGTACTCAAAAAATTCATATTGTTCTTTATTGATGATATTCTCATATATTCAAAGACTGCAGAAGTGCACAAAAGGCATTTGGAGATATCGAGAAGGAACGTGTAGAAAGAAAAAAATTCAAAATGCCATTTCTAGGAGAAGAGGTAAGATTCTAGGACATATTGTGTTAGTAGATAGATTTTCAATAGACCGAGGAAAAATGTCAGCTATACAAGATTGGAGACAATCACAGACTCTGAAGGACATCCGTAGCTTCTTGGGATTAGCCGGATATTACCGGAGGTTTATTCAAGACTTCTCCAAAATTTCATCTCACTTAACAAGCTGAAAATGAAGTATGATAAGATTGGGTGGACGTAGAAATGTGAAGAAGCATTTCAGAAACTCAAGAAGAGGTTAACTACTACTTTCGTATTAGCTATTGCCGATGAACACGGCCGTTTAGCCGTGTATACTTATAATTGTGGGGAAGGAGTAGGTGCAGTTTTGACGCAGCGTGAAAAGGACATCTCATATGCAAGCATACAACTGAAGATCCATGAAAGGAATTATGCGACACAAGACTTGGAGCTACTCGCCATGGTGTTTGCATTAAAAAAATGAAGACATTATTTGCTGAATTAGAATTCTTTAGGGTTTATTTTAATGAACTTTAATTTACCTTGGTAGATAATATTCCTTCTTTAAGTAAGTGAAAGGTTTGATCTCTCCATGGATCAAAAATCTTTGAAATATCTTTTCATACAGAAGGACCTGAATATGAGACAACGACGTTGGCTAGGATTCCTTACACCATACGACTTGGATATTCTATATACACCGGTAAAAGCCAATGTTCTGGTAGATGTATTAAGCAGAAAGCATGTCATTATAGCCCATTTAGTGGTGCATCTAGCATTGATTTGTCCTATAAAGGAGAATCGGCTCAAGGATCCAATTATTGTAAGGATAGCTAGGGAAGTAGAGGAGAATGTAATACCAGAAAGATGGATAGGATTCAAAGTGGATAAACGAGGAATTCTAAGAATGAATGGAAAGATATGCGTTCCCAATGTTGATGGGATTAGACAAGAAGCTTTAACCAAATATCACAACTCTTTACTCGTAATACATCCCAGAGTTACCAAGATGTATAGAGATATGAAAAATACTTTCTGGTGGAGGTGGTATGAAGAGAGACATTTCCATCTATGTGACTAGATGCGCAAATTGTCAGCAGATCAAGAGTGATCAGCAAAAGGTTGTCGGATTACTCTAATCATTCGAGATTCCAAAGTGGAAATAGGACCAAATATCCATGGATTTCATTGGTGGCTTTCCTTAATAAAGGAAAGGGAATGAAGCCTATGGGTTATCATTGATAGATTGTGTGACGCCCCACCTTTATACCCACGCTAGACAAGAACATTACGGTGAATGCTGTCAACTAGCACGGAGAATAAGGCTGTTGAGGAGCGACCATCCGTGTAATTGCTTTGCGCGAGCATCGATATGTCAGATAGTATAACATGCATTTGTTTAACAAGAGAGAAATCCGACATACCGACACAAACTCAAAGCTACTACACAGTGGCTGTAATATCTTCAGAAACAAATATAGAAATAAACATAACATAAATCAATCACAGATAATTCATATCACAAAGGCGGAAGAAGATATGAATACATAATTAACACATGGAAGTGTATATCAGAGTAGTGGTCAAAAAGATCCACAATAATACAAAAGAATAGCAACACGTGCTATACAAAGAATACAACTATGAGTCTATATCTCAAGTGTATACAACAAAATAAACTACTAATCTAAGTAGTTTGCCAAAAGTCAGAGTAATGAATCCCAGGGGAGAAGTCAAGCAGAAGCACCTGTAACATCTCGGTCTGACCCGAGTATTATTTAATAAGAAAATAATAAACGGATCAGTCTAACTATAAATATCAGATGAAACGATATAGAATAAGAGATATGACCAAAAGTATAATAATCACAATGCCAAGCTGTGATAAATAAGTAATTGAAAAATCAACAAGAGATTAATCAATATCACAAAATCTTCTCAAAGATAAAAAGGAATGTCATACTCCTAATTTCATTCACCAAGCCACAATAAATGACATATATATCAATGCCAATCGTAAAGGTTGGTGAAACATAAATTCCAGAATTCAACACACGAAATCCAGAAATCACAAGAAAAGGATGGCCAATCCCACAAACTGGACATCGACGCACCTAGAAAGACACGCCCCATGCACAGTCGAACATCGACGCACCTAGAAAGATAAGCCCCATGCTCTAGCATCGGTGCACCTAGAAAGATACGCCCCATGCATAAATAAACATCGATGCACCTAAATAGATACATCCCATGCATAAATAAACATCGGTGCACCTAAAAAGATACACCCCATGAAATGTCTAACATCGATGCACCTAAAAGATACACCCCATGCATAGACGAACATTGACGCAACTAGAAAGCTACGCCCCATGTCCCAACTTATTGAGACGATTGCTCCACGAAGTAAACAAACATCGATGCACCTAAAAAGATACACCCCATGCATAAATAAACATCGACGCACCTAAAAAGGCACGACCCATGTGTAAACAAACATCGACGCGCCTAGATAGGTACGACCCATGATAGACATGAGACGAAGCTCAATAAAATGAGGAACAGTCCTCCACATAGACAAAGAGACATCGCACAATGCTAGTCTAAACCACAAAGATGATCGTCATGATCAAAGAGAAGTTTCAATTACAGTAAGCTAGTAAATATATGAGCTTAGCTTCATGTCCCATAACCACTAGCTTAACTTAAATATTTACGAACAAACTGTAGATCTCCACTAGAAAATTGTCACAAGAGTTTCAATCGAACAAGTCCAAGAATTAACCAACAAAGTGAACGCAAGCGTTTCGTACCACTTGTTTTACTAAGTCGTTTAACTGGATTTCTCATACGAGTGAGGTAAAGGCTTGTATATACTAATAGATTGGAAAACGGTTTAAGAAACGAGCTTTGTAATAAAATAGTGTTGAAATCGTTTTGATGAAAGAATTTTGTTATTTACTACTAGTATAGAAAACCTTTATATTTTTAAAGTGACTAATCACAAAGAAGATTGTAGGAACAATCAATCACTAAAATTCACATTCGAAGACGTGAATAGAATCCAAAGAAACCGATAAAGAATCCATCGAAATGGATATTCAAAAATCCCTAAAAAGGAGTCATCAAAGTCATAATAAATGACAACAACAAATAGGATCATCACGAATCGATTTAAATTGGAATTCTCAAGCGAATAGGCAAATAGGCAAAATAGTGCTGATTTAGACGTCTGAAATCAAGGATTCAGACGTCTGAAACTGGAAAATAAATATTTTCCAAAGACAGAATTCAGACATCTGAATCCTTGGATCCAGACGTCTGAAATAGGCACTTTTTAGCCTATTTCCTTTCTGGTTCCAAATGAACCAATTCAGACGTCTGAAACCATATATTCAGACGTCTGAATCTGGGAATAGAAATCTTCCCAGAACAATATTCAGACGTCTGAATATTACGTTTCAGACGTCTGAATCTGGGGTTCATGGCATTCCCTGAACCTAGGCCAAAAATGGTCAAACGAATATCGGAAACGATCGAACGAGCAAATGGCGATGACTAAGGAATTACGCCGAATGACAACCCAGCCTAAACGGCTCTTCGATACGCCTCAAATACCAATGTCCAAATATCCATAATAGGATTTTTCATAAATTAGGCCAAAACACCAAAAATTGGAATATACACGAAATCGATCCAAACCAAAATCAATTGCACACGAATAAACGTTAGGAATTCATACCTAACAATCGAAAATAATTATAGACAAAGATGTGAGATAAAAATCTCACTTTTGAACCCAAATCAATGAAGGAGAAGCTTTAAGAACAAGCTAAGATCAATCCCTCTTCAATCTCAACACTAGAAGCTTGAATCTAAGCTTAAAAGAGAAACATTTCCTAAATGAGGTTTAGGAATTTTCTGAAATCAAAGAGAGAAAGAGTTGGAGAAGAAGAAGGAGATGCTTACCAATGGGTTCACTTGAGTTTGGAGCAAGAAGATGGATTTGCTAATGGAAACTAGAGCTTAGGATTTCCTAATTCTTTTTCTCTTCCCCCATTTTTGATGAAGCTTGAATGTATTAGGAAATTATGAAGTAATGAAGAGGAGAAGGGGTTGGGACTGAATACATAAGTGGCTCAACCCAAACCAAAACCCTAAGTACAAAGTAGCAAAAATCAACTTTCTCCAAACATATCGAAGCTTATACTCAAAAAGGTCGCAAACAGAATTTTAAACTCAATGAGAGTGGTCCCGAGTCCTAATTCGACCGTATGCAAAAAGTAGCTTTTCGGACTAAAATCCGAATAACGATAAAATATTTAAATATAAAATCGATAAATATGCGGGTTGTTACATACTCCCCTCCTTAAAGAAATTGCATCCTCGCAATATTTAAGAAGAAGATAAGAAGTAACAACCATAAAAGCATATTAACATAAAAGAAAATTTGAAATAGGAAGTTCACCATAAAGAGCATGAAAGGGTAAGCCTGAACGGGATCGCTCGATGAATTCTCTAGATTCCCAAGAGTAATCCCTAAGATTTGAGAACTATTGAACTCTCACAAGAAGAATATCTTTATTCCGAAGGCGCTCAACCTCCGAAGCAATGATGCAAATGGAATGTTGCTCATAAATCAAATCTGGTGAAACTTCAATTTCCACAATATCACCGGGCACAAGAATAAAAATCGGAATCCCTAAGGCATTTCCGTAGATAAAAGACGTGGAGAACGTCTAGAATAGCAGAAAATTGAGCTGGTGCAACGACGTAGTATAATAACAGTACGCCTGAGGAACCAGAAACTCAAATAATTTGGAACATCAGCGTAGTACAAAAATGGTACGCCCAATGAACCAAAGCCCGAATAATTTCGGAACACCGACGTAGTACAAAAATGGTACGTCCAATGAACCGATAAACCGGAACAATGATGTAGTATAATAATGGTACATCCATTGATCCAGATAAGACGGAACATCGATGTAGTATAATAACAGTACATCCGATGAACCGAACACCATAAAAGAACATCAGACGCGAGTCCATAAAAGAAACGAGATGAAACTCAATAAAACGAAGTACATCAAAACGTCAAATGAACTCGAGAAAAAGTTAATTCCATTCAGACATCATCAAAGAATCAACACCTTGTTGCCTACGAAAAAGCGCGTTGGCAACACGATTTCCAGAATAACAAGATCATAAGATGCCAGGAACTCGAGTCGACATGATGTTCCCTATGAGAAAATAAATATTCCAAAGATTTATGATCGAGGTAGAGAACAAATTTCTCATCCAAATATGATGATGCCAAATTCCAAAAGTAAAAACAATAGTCGCGAGCACTAGATCATAAGTGGCATATCTAGTCTCGATAATCTATAATGATTTAGAAGCACAAGTGATAGCACGTTCTCCTTTGCAAGAGAATGACATCCAAACCAATACAACTAGTATCAGTACAAATAGCAAAGTCTTGGTTCCCCTTCAGGAATCACGAGAAAGAATAAGAGTATCGAAAGGAAGAGTTCTTTTAAATAATCTTCTTTCCGAAAAGTTAAAACTTTCAAAATTACATTTATCTTTATGTAATAATCTTTCTAGAAAAATTTACATTTTTACAAGTCAATATATCGTGTCTGACTGTCTCATCAAAGCGTTTAGGAGATTCCTATCGATAAGGTTGATCAAGCGCATCGACCAAAATTCTTAAAACACTAAATGGGCAATACAATCACAAAATCATCTTATATATGACAAAAATGTCTCTCAAAAACTTTTAAGAATATTCTTTGTTCGTTTTAAGAACAAAAATCCAATTATACTTATAAATAAATCTTATGAAAAAGATTTGCAAAATTTTAAATTGCTATTTTCATCCAAAATTAATAAATAAAAGAATGGAGTCATCGAGATATTCATAGAATATTCGATCTATAAAATAGATGAAATAAGCTGGACAAACTGAATGACAAAATAAGTCATTCATAAGAACCGTAACGAATGCGGAAAGCGGTAAGTGAAATGCGAACTCCCGCAACTCGTAGCCAAATAAAAATCGGTGACAATGTCGAACTAAAAAGACCTTAACACCACACAAAAGATTTCTTAGGTGATAATCCTAAGAAAAGCTCAAAGATTCCGGAAAATTTCTCTAACTACATGAATGAGAGAAATAACACTTTCCTTATAAGTGGGCTTAAGGAATAAAATGATGCCATCAAGTTGGAATCAAAATCATAAAGGAAAAATAGAAATCTGCTTAACAGATTGAAAATGTCAAAGATGAATAGTCCACTCGAGAAAATAGGATATGGGCTTCACAATGATTAAGCTAATCCTTTTTAAAAAAAGTCAATTCCGAAGCCTAAGTAAAATATTGGCTCGGAAAGAAAAATCACATAAAATAATTTTGGACATCAAATAAAAGCAAATTGTGTGTTGCAGATCTACCATCCGGATTCGCAATCCTCAAAGAAGTCATCAAGCCCAAAATATTCAAAGAAAAAGAATCGACAAGTTCTTTTGATATAAAATAGTGAGATGAAACCCATATCAAAAAGAACTCAAATAAGAAGATCACAAAATAAATGTAATCAAGGATTAAATGAGAAATACCTTGACCACGAGAAGTGTTACCAGGAGCTTGCACTACATTGAGCTCTCCCTCCTTCTTACTTTGAAGTACGGGACATGCAGTAATATGGTGACCCGAATTTTTGTAATAGCGACAAAAGAGGGGTCTCGGACACTCCCTTGCATAGTGGTTCGTGGAACCACAATTGTAGCATTGTCCATGACTAGAGGTAGGTGCTTTTGCTACCGGGGTTTCTTGCCTCCCTTTCTTGTTGGGATTGGGGCCTTTGAATTTCATAGGCCTCTTCATGTTGTTGTTGAAGTTTTGTTGGGCACGCACAACTTCAACATCACCTTCTCTATCGGCCTCTTCAAGACGAAGAGCGATATCAATAAGCTGATCAAATGAAACCTCAAGTTTCAGGAGTAATGGCTTCTTAAGATTCTTATTTAAGCCATAGACAAACCTCTGATTTTTCTTCAATGGGGTGTTGATGTATTCAACCCCGTATTTGGACAGAGACTCAAAAGATGCAACATAGTCTGTCACAGAAGATTCACCTTGAACAAGGTCTATGAAACGCCGGGCTAAAGTTACTTTCTCAGCCTCCGTCACAAATTTCAATTCGAATATTTCCCGGAATTGCTCCCAAGTGAGATCCGCTTCAACGATTTCAGAAATTAAAAGCTCATACCAATCCAATGCTCTTTCTTGGAGCATGCTAGAAGCTACTTGAACTCGATGTAGATCAATAAGGTTCATGCGAGAAAAGATGCGATCGCATGATTTAAGCCAAGCTTGAATTTCTATAACACTCTCGGATCCCTTGAATGGCCTTCCACCCAAATCGGTGTAGTCTCTGCGCAAGCATGCAAAACCAGATCTAGGATGAGTAGGCACTGGAATGGGTCCTGCAGCTTGAGCATTCTTCACGAGATCTAAAAGCTGCTGAGCAGACAAGAATACTCCATCCTGAGGTGTAGCACTAGATTGACCGGCGTTGGGACGGCCTGGTCTAACCATTTCTCTTCTTTAAGAAAGAAAGAAGGAGAAAAGTTATTCTCAAAATAAATATCAAGCAATCTTGATAGATAAAACAAGGAATCATAAAAGAAAATAGGATAGGACGGTACGAAGACCCGAATAAAATCCTAAAGCACGACTCCTAAGATGGACTTAGGACGATGATCCTTGTTATAATATTCCATATTGTTCCGAAGTTTGGCTTTGACACCAAGCTGTGACGCCCCACCTTTATACCCACGCTAGACAAGAACATTATGGTGAATGCTGTCAACTAGCACGGAGAATAAGGCTGTTGAGGAGCGACCATCCGTGTAATTGCTTTGCGCGAGCATCGATATGTCAAATAGTATAACATGCATTTGTTTATCAAGAGAGAAATCCGACATACCGACACAAACTCAAAGCTACTACACAGTGGCTGTAATATCTTCAGAAACAAATATAGAAATAAACATAACATAAATCAATCACAGATAATTCATATCACAAAGGCGGAAGAAGATATGAATATATAATTAACACATGGAAGTGTATATCAGAGTAGTGGTCAAAAAGATCCACAATAATACAAAAGAATAGCAACACATGCTATACAAAGAATACAACTATGAGTCTATATCTCAAGTGTATACAACAAAATAAACTACTAATTTAAGTAGTTTGCCAAAAGTCAGAGTAATGAATCCCAGGGGAGAAGTCAAGCAGAAGCACCTGTAACATCTCGGTCTGACCCGAGTATTATTTAATAAGAAAATAATAAACGGATCAGTCTAACTATAAATATCAGATGAAACGATATAGAATAAGAGATATGACTAAACGTATAATAATCACAATGCCAAGCTGTGATAAATAAGTAATTGAAAAATCAACAAGAGATTAATCAATATCACAAAATCTTCTCAAAGATAAAAAGGAATGTCATACTCCTAATTTCATTCACCAAGCCACAATAAATGACATATATATCAATGCCAATCGTAAAGGTTGGTGAAACATAAATTTCAGAATTCAACGCACGAAATCCAGAAATCACAGGAAAAGGATGGTCAATCCCACAAACTGGACATCGACGCACCTAGAAAGACACGCCCCATGCACAGTCGAACATCGACGCACCTAGAAAGATACGCCCCATGCTCTAGCATCGGCGCACCTAGAAAGATACGCCCCATGCATAAATAAACATCGATGCACCTAAATAGATACATCCCATGCATAAATAAACATCGATGCACCTAAAAAGATACACCCCATGAAATGTCTAACATCGATGCACCTAAAAGATACACCCCATGCATAGACGAACATCAACGCAACTAGAAAGCTACGCCCCATGTCCCAACTTATTGAGCCGATTGCTCCACGAAGTAAACAAACATCGATGCACCTAAAAAGGTACACCCCATGCATAAATAAACATCGACGCACCTAAAAAGGTACGACCCATGTGTAAACAAACATTGACGCACCTAGATAGGTACGACCCATGATAGACATGAGACGAAGCTCAATAAAATGAGGAACAATCCTCCACATAGACAAAGAGACATCGCACAATACTAGTCTAAACCACAAAGATGGTCGTCATGATCAAAGAGAAGTGTCAATTACAGTAAGCTAGTAAATATATGAGCTTAGCTTCATGTCCCATAACCACTAGCTTAACTTAAATATTTACGAACAAACTGTAGATCTCCACTAGAAAATTATCACAAGAGTTTCAATCGAACAAGTCCAAGAATTAACCAACAAAGTGAACGCAAGCGTTTCATACCACTTGTTTTACTAAGTCGTTTAATTTGATTTCTCATACGAATGAGGTAAAGGCTTGTATATACTAATAGATTGGAAAACGGTTTAAGAAACGAGCTTTATAATAAAATAGTGTTGAAATCGCTTTGATGAAAGAATTTTGTTATTTACTACTAGTATAGAAAACCTTTATATTTTTAAAGTGACAAATCACAAAGAAGATTGTAGGAACAATCAACCACTAAAATTCACATTCGAAGACGTGAATAGAATCTAAAGAAACCGATAAAGAATCCATCGAAATGGATATTCAAAAATCCCTAAAAAGGAGTCATCAAAGTCATAATAAATGACAACAACAAATAGGATCATCACGAATCGATTTAAATTGGAATTCTCAAGCGAATAGGCAAATAGGCAAAATAGTGCTGATTCAGACGTCTGAAATCAAGGATTCAGACGTCTGAATCTGGAAAATAAATATTTTCCAAAGACAGAATTCAGACGTCTGAATCCTTGGATCCAGACGTCTGAAATAGGCACTTTTAGCCTATTTCCTTTCTGGTTCCAAATGAACCAATTCAGACGTCCGAAACCATATATTCAGACGTCTGAATCTAGGAATAGAAATCTTCCCAGAACAATATTCAGACGTCTGAATATTACGTTTCAGACGTCTGAATCTGGGGTTCAGGGCATTCCCTGAACCTAGGCCAAAAATGGCCAAACGAATATCGAAAACGATCGAACGAGCAAATGGCGATGACTAAGGAATTACGTCGTACGACAACCCAGCCTAAACGGCTCTTCGATATGCCTCAAATATCAATGTCCAAATATCCATAATAGGATTTTCATAAATTAGACCAAAACACCAAAAATTGGAATATACACGAAATCGATCCAAACCAAAATCAATTGCACACGAATAAACGTTAGGAATTCATACCTAACAATCGAAGATAATTATAGAAAAAGATATGAGACAAAAATCTCACTTTTGAACCCAAATCAATGAAGGAGAAGCTTTAAGAACAAGCTAAGATCAATCCCTCTTCAATCTCAACACTAGAAGCTTGAATCTAAGCTTAAAAGAGAAAAATTTCCTAAATTAGGTTTAGGAATTTTCTGAAATCAAAGAGAGAAAGAGTTGGAGAAGAAGAAGGAGATGCTTACCAATGGGTTCACTTGAGTTTGGAGCAAGAAGATGGATTTGCTAATGGAAACTAGAGCTTAGGATTTCCTAATTCTTTTTTCTCTTCCCCCATTTTTGATGAAGCTTGAATGTATTAGGAAATTATGAAGTAATGAAGAGGAGAAGGGGTTGGGACTGAATACATAAGTGGCTCAGCCCAAACCAAAGCCCTAAGTACAAAGTAGCAAAAATCAACTTTCTCCAAACATATCGAAGCTTATACTCAAAAAGGTCGCAAACGGCATTTTAAACTCAATGGGAGTGGTTCCGAGTCCTAATTCGACCGTATGCAAAAAGTAGCTTTTCGGACTAAAATCTGACTAACGATAAAATATTTAAATATAAAATCGATAAATATGCGGGTTGTTACAGATTGACTAAAAGTGCATACTTCATCCTAGTAAAGCCTATAAGAACAGCCTCAATCTTAGTTGAGATATATATGAGGGAGATTATTCAACTACATGGAGTTCTAACCAACATCGTAAGCGATCGAGATCCAATCTTTACCAGTCAGTTCTTGGAAGCCTTACAGACAGCTTTGGAATGAAGCTGGATATAAGCACCGCATATCATCCTCAGATTAATGGGAAAACTGAAAGAGTAAATAGAGTATTAGAGCATCTTCTACGTGTATAAGACTTTGGAGGTTATTGGGAAAGCTACCTTTATTTGGTAGAATTCTCTTATAATAACAGCTAGTAGGTCAGTATTGATATGGCACCTTACAAAGCCTTGTATGGTCGCCCGTGTAGATCCCTAACGTGCTGGATCAAAATCGAAGATCGGTTAGTATTTGGTCCTGATACGATCCGAAATGATGCAGAGAAAGTGGCCACGATTGGAAAGAAGTTGAAGGAAGCACAGAGCAGACAGAAGAGTTACGCTGATCTAAGGCGTAGAAATTTAGAATTATCAGTTGAAGACAAGGTATTTCTGAAGATCTCTCCGTTGAGGGGAGTCGTGAGATTTGGACGAACAGGTAAGCTTACTCCTCGATATATTAGGCCTTTTCCCATTCTAGAGCAGATTGGTCTATTAGCCTATTAAGTAGAACAATAGGGAGGTTGTTAGGTGTACACATTTCATGTATCTCACTTACGTAAGTATATGTATGATCTAGAACAAATCATAGAAATAGCTGCCTAGAAGGATTTAGAAGCGGAGCCTAATTTAACAGTTAACCGACAACCTAGTAAAATCGTGGATCGTGAGAAGAAGTGATTAAGGCAAAAGGTTTTGAAATTAGTTAAAATTCAATGGAGTGGTGATGCTAAGACTGTACATGGGAAACAAAAGATAGGATAAAGAAGGCATATCCAGAGTTTTGGATGGTTGTATGAATTGCACATATCGTATCGAGATAGTGTACTCACCGCCTGTGGTGTAGTCACTTATCATAGCTTTGTATATATTTCATTATATATGACATATTCCTTTTGAGTTATCTTTCTCATCCTTAATTTCGAGAACAGAATTCTTTTAAGGAGAGAAGTCTAACGACCCAAAAATTCATCACTTCGGTAGAATTTTAGATTAGTCAAATATAAGAATTTTTAAAATAAATGATAATGTTTTGAACAATAAATAATATTGGTAATATTATTTTGAATAAATATTTACAAAAATATATACATTGGAAGATATATCGATAAAATGACCGAAAATTGTTTTATCAATAATTATCTCTTACACCATCCGACATCATGCACAGATCTGGACAAATGCACTCGTTTATATATACAAGTGAGTATATATAAAAATATTTTTTTATTTTATTTTTTGAAAATAAAATCTGTTTACGACATCACCAATGATATCGCTATTTTGGAATAATTGATTTTTGAATTTAAATCGAGTTTACCGATTTAATAATTATTTTAGTTATTAATAAGCCCTTTTAATTATTATATAACGATAGAAATATTTTTTTCAAATTTTATTTATAATGTGTATATATATATATATATATATTAAATAAGAAGTGAACATATGACCAGAAATCAAAATTGAAATCCATAACGATTCAACATAGAAAAGTTTTCCAACGTTGTGAATCATTTAAGATATACATATTCACACATATATGTACATATACATAAACACATTCACATGCGCATGAACATGTATACACATACAAACATACTAATACATTTAAAACATATATTACAAAATATCAAGATATTTTCCATATACGCCACCCTTAAACAAAACCCAAGTCCACGTCTTACATGCCAAGTACAAGCACATGGACATGCATATGAGGAGGAGGCATGTTCGGCCGAACATGATGAGGAGAGAGGGGATGTGGTAGTGTTGAAATGGTGATGCATTTATGTGGAATTATCATGATATTTCCATTTTCATTTTTGCCTATAAATAACACTCACCTCTCTTCACTTCATTCACACTTTTCTTCACAAAATTCCTAAGCTATTTCATCTTCTTATTCTCCACATTAATGGCTTTCATAGCCTAAGAAAGAAAATATTACAAAATCAGAACAAACTAATGCCAAAATCAGTCAAAATATATACCACTTCAAACCAAAGTTCAAGATAATAATATCTTCCTTCTCCTCCACCAAGGCCGTGTGCAACCAAGCCATCCATCACTATTTTCCAAGTAAGGCCGAGCCTTCCAAGCCTCGAAGACTAAGGCTGAACCCTCTAGGAGCATTTTCTTTAGTATTTGTGACTTTGATTTCGAGATAGCGAAGCTATAGCCCTTTAAAAGCTAGCCCAATCGAAAATCAAGTGAGAAACTATATAATATATGATGCGATATGATTGCTATGGATGTTTACTATGCTTTGACCATCAAGTTTAGTTGTTTTAATATAATTGTTTAATTATGTAACAAGTGTTAAATACACATCGATACTACACAAGGAAATCACCTTTCGAATCAAGTTATAAAAGTGATATGGAATCATTAAACCCCTTTAAAATGGTTCATGAATTTTTTTATAAATACTAAAATCTAATGTGATAAATTTTTGACAATTTATGAAAATTGTGTCAAAAATAGGCGCATCGCGTAATTGCTGTTCGCAATTTCGCATCGTAGAAAATTAAATCCATTTATACGATGGATTCTTAGTTGGAATCTTTTGAAATAAGAATTTTCCAAACTCTTATAATAGTAGTTTTCAAACAAAAGATAAAGATAGAGATTTCGTTTAGTAGATTTTGAAATATTAGCAAAACAAGTTTTCAAAATAGTCGTGTTTTGACAGTTCGGAAACCAAAGCGATAAAATCTTTAAAAGTATACTTTTAATTCTTTAAAAATATATGATAAATTCTTTATATCATTTAAAATGTTTTAAAAAAAGATTTGAGTTATAAATGGATTTATAAATGTTAGAAAGGTTGTTTTGATCAAATAAGTTAAAAGAACTATCCACAACACTATTCACAGCACTTTTTGCAACCCTTTTAATAACCTTTGAAATATGGCTTTAAACTTAAATACTCTTTACCAAATATTTTATAAATGATTTTAAATAAATAATTAAGTATTTTAAAGATGATTTAAAGGTTGTATAATTTATTTTTAAATTTTTTAAATAAATGATTTAAAGAAAAGCTGTTAATATCAATTGACTTAATCTTGGCTCTAAAAGCTGATGAGCAGACTGGATTTTTCTATTCATGAGATCCAGATGTGAGGTGCCTAAACTAGGGAGATATTTAGGAGCAATTAGTGCCCTAGTTCACCTGGCCTTTTTCTTAGGCGAGGAAAAGATATGGTCAAAATGTCGTAAATTAGGCAAGTATAAAAGATTTAATATTTTCAAATTTACTACAACTTGGATCGTATAGAAATAATCTTCTTCTACTAGGTATTAAATTTCGGTGAGGGAATCTGTACTATTCATGTGAACTTAAAAGGTTATTTCATCGCTATTCGATAGATGGTAAAGGTTGAATACGAAAAATGATGCTGAGTAGAATTAGTAAAATTCCTATTGACCCTTTTAGCTCAATAATGTTTTCCATTATGAATTATGAAAGTGATTTGATATTTCCAAATTTAGAGAGAGGTTTGATGATTTTGTATGTACCAGAAAGAAATATTTTTAAAGATATATATCTCTAGTAGATATTTTTGATAAAGAGAAAGTAATTAATCAAATAATATGCACCTACTTAACATCATTTTATCAATGATTTATTCGAAGGAATCGGAGTCGGACTTGAGTGACTCTTATGCGAAAACCACTTTGAACCAATTTACGAGTTCGAAAGTGAAGACATGTTAAAGGCAATAAAGTTGAAGGTGGGGATCTTCATAATGAAAGGACTGCTTGTTGATAATTTCAGATTAGCTCTCGAGATAAATAAATAAAGGTAGTCCCTTCATTTTGGGACCTTCGTATGCAAGGACTACTCGCTACTAATCCCAGAGGCAATGCCCGATAGGATGTGGTAGGAGAATGCCTTCGGTTTGTCTTGTTCCTGGACAACACTTATTGATGAATGTTTGACATTGCATTTCTAGGATCACTATGCGTTGATCTCTACAAACATACACTTATTTGGTGGTATAAGAGGTAACCCCTCTTAAACTTAACAGCCTTCTCTAAGACAAATGAGCTCAAAGGTTGTACTTTGTGGAAATAAATAGTGTGCTGTTGGAAATTGAAATGTGACATTTTAAGTAAAAATGTTCAATGAAAGGTAAACGTTACCATGAGCCTCACACCTGGAAATTGTGAAACAGAGGTTTCTTTAAGGCTAAGTGGATTACAACCATTAAGATATGAAATCACCTATCTAGATTTATTTATATCCACCTACTATGATGTCAGGTTTAAATTATGTGGTGTATGCTATGGGATCCCAATAGGTCGGTAACAGCCGGGGTGATATCATATTCGGTGCTATCCGTCACTAGATGGGTATGCGGGTAGGCCGGTCTTAATTTGCAAATGTTTGAAAGATGCCAATCCCTGGTACATTCCTCTAGAAATGTACTGTATGAGAGGTAGTCCATAACCTCGCTATTTATTGGAAATTAAAATTTCCAATAAGTACCTTCAGTTTTAGTTGTGAACCTATTATGCCATCAAATTTAATCAATGTAACAATTTCGGCTATTTGAATAATTTTATTTGAAAAAGTTTTCAAAGAATGTCATTAAAATAGTATCACTAAATTTTACGTAAAAATGATTTTCCTATCATAAGGTAAAAACCTGCTTTGTGTTTATATGTCGTGTGGTCCTATGAGATACCCTTTTTGTTTCCCAAATAGTCGTATTTTTCCTTAAACTCCAGGTGCCCTATTTTCTCAAGCAGTCAAGTAGTCAGGTAACTTGGAGCATTTTGAAAGGAACAATGGATCATGAAGATTGAAGGGTCCTTTTGTCAATAGTGATCTATTTCAAATTTTCGCTGCATCATGTATTATGTATTTAGTATCTAACGGCATCTATAAGGATAGGTAGTTATAACTATCCTTGGCTGGGTTAGTACTTATTATAGCTTTGATGAATCACTTGGACTGATTGTACATACTTTCCATATATAATTAATGCAAATGTGAGATTCTATTGTTGTTCTATCTTTATTTATTTTAAAAATCCTGACCATCTGCCTCTCCGGCACTTGAATTTGCGGCATGTGAATACCAAGGCTATATCATTATCGATCTTCGAGGGTTGAAAATGCGGGTCGTCACAATTCCTGTCATTGATATAGGAAGATTCAATTATTCTCCATTTTTTTGAAGCCAACATTATTGAGTATCCCTAAAGAAATATAAAACGTTGGAAAAAGTCAAATAACTTAACTATTATTATTTTGTAATTATGCTATAATGCAAAGTTTTCTCTTTTATGTCTAACCTAAACCCATTAGGTTTGGATATTAATTTTCTTTAACTAAAAAAACTTTATTCGAAAGTGCAACCAAAAAGGATGAAATGTATCAAAAATAAGCAATGAATGAAAAATAAAATTAAACATATAAGAGATTAATGGGTCCAATTAAGAAGATAAAAAGAAAATAGATGTTTATTTTGGTTAAGAAGATTAAAGGGAATTTCGTATCTCTAACTTACTAAAAGATATATTAGGAAATTTTTTATTGATATCATTGAAAAGATAAAAATGGAAGAGGAAGAAGAGTTATATGTTATTATATTGGAAGATGACGATGGACAAATACTTAATTTATAAATGTAGATGAACCATCTTTTTTTTATATATGTGCACTGAAATTATATTGCAATTATTTTTCCTAGAAAAACTATGGGTGAATAAAAGAGTGAAGTAACGAAAGTTAACAAGGACAAAATGTTAGAAGCGTTGAGATGAAATAGAAAGAATTATAAAATAATCAATCCTCTACAGAAAAAGTGAATTGATGATTATTAATTTATTTTTATGTTAACCTTATATTTGGCAAAAAAGGAGCTTGATTATAGTAAAAAGAAAACATATATCTGACCATATAAAATACATAGTGTTGAATAATTTATTCAAACTACTATTTATTTTTATTTGTGTACCAGCCCGCAAATCCGTACCCCTTGAATCAACACTATCTACAACAATTAATTCAAGTTGTACAGAAATACGAACCATTTGAGTTAAAGAAGAGGTAGAAGAAGAAAATAGAAAACAACAACAGAATCTAACCACCGCAGTGGAATAAAATATAATAGATAATAAATAATCTTTACTCAAAAATCAAATATCTCTGTTTATATATTACATCATCAGGGTACATCAATCACAGCTCAACATCAATAACATACACATGGATACACATCTACTCAACACATCGAAATATATATATAAAACAAGTACGAGAATACGCATCGTCGTCCAGCTCGTCTCCTGAGCTCCACAGCATCATATCCTGTATCCTATAATACTCGGTCTGACCCAAGCATTACAGTTAAATAACACCCGAGTCAGTCTGGAATACCAGTGTAAGAAAATCACACCCAATTGATTATTAAAGTTTCAAAAATCCTTTGAAAACAAAAGCATCTCGTAAGACCACGCCACAAATAAACATGTCGAGTTTTTACCTTATGATAGCTAAAACAATTTTTATAGAAATCCTTTGATATTATAATAGGGTCTATATACAAATACTTATAAAATAGCCGAAATTGTTACATTCATTAAATTCCAGCTACTAGCCACAGAGTGGGTAATACAAACAAAACTTGTACAAGGCACGCAGGGAGAATGGATTTCTAACTAACGACTAGGCACTGGGGTACCACCTGTCACAGTACGTGGCCTAGATCGCAGTACCGAAGAGTACGCCCGCTCCCCTGCAACACAAGACCGGGACTACCCCTTACTGGATAATCCCGAGTGAGATCACCCCGCGGTTGGGATCAGCAACCGCCCACTAAGCCGAAATAAAAAGGGACATCTAGACAGGGATGACCTCACCCTGCTTGGGTGCTACCCACCTAACCTTGCTGCATAACCCCTGATTTTCAGTCTTTCCCATTTGATGAGGCTTGAGGCTAAGCGTTACCTTTTTAGAACATATCCCTTAGAATGCCCATCGTCCACCTGACGATGTTTTGCAAGCATTCATCCATACAAGTCCATCCCGGGTTCGAACGGAACCGAAGGCACTATTCCTACTACATCCATTTTGGAAATATCCTCAGGATTAGCAGCGACTAGCCCTTGCACTTCACTGCTCCATCCTCGAATCCAGAATTGTTTTCCACGAAACGTACAAATCGGATCGAAGTGGTTTTCGAGAAATAAATCTCGATCCCGGTCTCTTCGAAACGATCAACGTATTTGTCCAGTATTGATAGTCGGTGATTTAACTATCAATTTATATTTACAACATCCATCAAACAATAAATAATTTTCCAAATTTATTATTTATCTCAAAATATCTTTACAACATATATTTTCACTTTAAAACCCATTTGAAAACAGTTTTCAAACTATCTTCCTTTTCTCAGGATAAATTCCGAGTATTTCCATTTCCACTGGAATCACCAAGCACCAAACTTAACACTTTTAAAATAATTTAAAAACACTTTATTGTAAAATATAGTTAACATTTAATGTAGAAAAATTTACTTTAATACTTAATTTATAATAATACTTTTGAAATAACTAAAATAAGGTTACCTTATAACTATACATTAGATTTTCTTCTTTAAACAAAATACTAAATCATTCTTTAAATAATTATTATGAAAATAAATTAAAAAAATACTTACTTTGGAATTTACTTTTAAACATTTAAGTTAATACTACTTCAATAATTTACTAAAAATACATACTATATAAACATTTGAAAATAAAGTTACTTAATAAAATATAAAACTAGATTTCTACTTTAAAAAAAAACAAAATACTAAGTTACTTCTTAATAATTACTGCTAAAATAGATTAAAAGAAAATACTTACTTTAGACTTTAAATATTAGAAATAATAAATTTCACAAAACTTGCTTTTTAAAACAACTTTAAAACATTTAATTATATTTAAAAATTTACTTTTAAAAACATGTACTTGGCTATCCAGAGAAAAATTCCAACTTCAATCACTTAAATCAATTTTCCTAAATTGATTTCCAATTTATTTTATTTGAAATAAGTTTCTTTAATTACTCAATTCATTTCAAAATTCATTAGTTATGGACTTATTATTATTGTATTTATTTTCCGTTTGATTTAAAATCTTTTAACTGAAATATACCAATTTCAGATTTTCCCAATTTCTTCTTTATTCTTCTTAAATAATTTAAATCTTAAATTTTAAATAAATGTTTTAATCATACTGAAGTTTAAAAATTCATTAATCTTCTGTTTATTCAAAATTTCCCTTCCATATACGGAATTTATTTATTCGAATTTAAAACTATTATTATTCTTATCCAATTCATTCCTAATTTATTTAAATTCTCTATAATTATTTCACTTACAAATTCTCTTCATTTTATTTCCAAAATCCAATTGTCAATAATATTCAACACAGAACATAAAATAATCACAACAGAGGGTATTAAATAATTTAAATAAATGTTGAGGGATCCAGTTGGATCCCTCCAACCTGTTTTCCCTGCATCACAGACGTTAGCACAACACAATATCCCAATTCCAAAATATCATACTATTGCACATTAATCAATTCAACCATTCAAACCATTATTTAAATTTAATCATTTAAATTTAAGTTTAACTGAGTGAGATTAACTCGCCTTTGCCTTGCCGTTCGCAATCCATTCCAAACTGACTTGTTTCCTTGATTTTTAAACCTTGTATAACAATTCACGGTTTATTATTATTTGAACCAATCAAACAGTTATTCACCATTTATTTATTTTGTTTACAAAGGATTAAATTTTAACCTTAAATTTAATTTAACCGAAGTAGTAAATTTTAAACTAAATTTCCTTTATATATTTTAATTCAATTTAATAATTTGTACTTAAACTAATTCCTATAATTTTTCCCAAAATCTCATATACACCTATTTATGTTTATCTATTTATTTCTAAATTTAAAATAGCTATCGATTTCATATATATACAAACCTAAAATTATTTTCTTTTTAAATAAAATATTTGAACTATTTGGAAATAAATCACTTGCTATTAAATAACTAAATTAACTAATGCTTTAGTTTTAAACTAATTCCTCTTTAACCATTTCTAAAATAATTAAACAATTTTTTTTAGAAGTGTGTATATATATATAATTCGTAAAAATAACCTATATAGGTTTTTTTTAATCCTTATATCTTTCAAATCTATAATAATTCTGTTTAACCTATAAAATTTTAAATTTTAAAATAAGTGTACTAATATAAGTATATTTAAAACCTGTTTCCTGTAAACGAAAAGAATAAAAATTGTATTTATACATTTCCTTATACACATAAACAAATTTATAAATTGAAGATTAAATTGTTTTATCAACTAACTGTTAATTTATCTCCTACTAACAATCATGCAATATTTTACTAATTTTACTTTGACAGAAAAAAATGATCACTGCACGAAAATTTAAAATAGAAAGAAGACGATACCTCACGCGACAGTTCGAACCTTAGCCGCCATTGACAACAAACCCTAAAGCCACAAATACGACGTCGCACTGCCCCGTGCGAGCCTAGCCTTGCCGTCCTGAACTCGAGCGCGCGAGAGCCACCATCTCGACACCGACAGCAAAGGAAATCGAACCACTCATCTTCGCTTCGAGCACGAGATCCACACTCAACTACGGTCGCCAACTCCATCGCGATCGAAGCCGCGTCGCCGACCCTCGCGATTAAGCGAATGCGATGCCAAACCCCTTTTTATCGTTCGCCATTTTTTTTAAAATTGATTTTCGATTTGAACGAATGAAAGGGGAAAACACGATTTTGGTTTGGAGTTTGAACTAATTCGAAAACAAAGAGGGGTTTGAGATCATAAATGAAGAAGACTCGCGATTATTTGCAGCGGCCATCATTTTTTTTTTAGTTTAACTGAGTATTCCATTACGAAGAAGGAGGCTTCGGTGAATTTATTTAAGGGAAATGAAGCTTGCGTGATAAGAGAAAGAGAGACACGATGATGATGGCATGTACGAGAGGAGGCAGCGATTAGAAGGAAAAGCAGCTGATGGTGATTAGCACGTGAATATAAATAAAAATTTAAATAGAATTTTCGATGTAAATTTTCAACGCGTTTATATATCGTATGCTCACATAACAACTCCGAATGCCACGAAAATTGAAATCCGATAATAATTCAATATTACGGATCCAATGAAACTGGTTTCATCGAATTCCGAGACTGTGCCTCGGAAAGCTATTTTCAAATTTAATTTAAAACGATAAAATTTCAAAACTGAACAGATCACTGTTAATTTCAATTTTAACACTTCTATTGTCTTCAATATTATCAATATAAATTTTATAAGCCTTCAAATTATTTATAATAGGCTTAAAACTCCAGATTCAACAATTTACCCAACTTTACTTATGTAATTTAGTAATTCAATTATCAAATAAATTGTGATATTCGAATTCAAGTTAAAATTACTCTATTGAATATTTAAAATCAATTAAATATTCCGATTTTAAATGCTCGAAAATTCCGGATCGTCACATTCCACCCCCTTAAAAGAATTTCGTCCCCGAAATTACTAGTTAGGAAGAATGGTCCAATACTCGTTTACTTTCTCCCCGAAACCAAACGGTTTCTAACAATTCAACATCTTACCATCTTTTTATAAAAGACCCATTATTATTCTTATTAACTTTCCAAACTTTTCCAAAACGTCTATAGTTTTCAAATAACTTACTTGTTCAACTATTCAAATTATAATTCAAAACTAAATTTTGAATTATCAAAATTTTTCTAACTCCCCAAATTTTCGAAATTTTTTGCCAGTGTCTCTGTAACGACCCGGAAAAATTTCGATCCCGAAATTTCCAGATAATTAAGAAAGAAGAAAAGAGAAAGAAGAAGAAGACAGAACAAGTCACAGGAACCTCACATTCGCAGCGGATCAAATATAATATCAAATAAAATAGCAGTTATACAAAGAAAACCATATCTGTTAATTTACATTTAAATACATCAGAGTTACATAATCATTGGACAAAACAATCATGTCCAGATACTACAATATCACAGTGGATACTCTCTATACGTCACTGCCATCCAGCTCGCCTCCTGAGCTCCAGAACGTCCTTACCTGAAAATCTGTAATACTCGGTCTGACCTGAGCATTACATCAAAGTAACACCCGGGTCAGACTGGAAACCAGCGTGAGTAAACCCATCTAACATGAATACAAAGGCATACACTGATATGAACCCGGTAACTTATATCAATTTACAAGTTCACAAGTCGTTAAAGACATTACTCATATCATACATCAATTTCTAAGTACCAAAACCTTAGATTAAATGGTTCAGTTCTCTTACATCATTTCATTTCAGCATACTGATTTCACATAGCAATTTATAAAGAATCGAAGTGGTTTCGGGTATTAACTAATACCCGACTCCGGTCTCTTCGAATCCCATACTATCTTATTCAGATGTTCAAGTGAAACACAATTCAAACTCCAAACACACAATCTCACCCACATTAATTCATTATCAATAGAAATGTCAATCATTTCAGTTAAATCTCAACGTCTCATAACACATAGCATCCAAATCACATATTCTATATATCAATCAGTCTAAGTCATGCAATATTATTCAATTATTTATAAGCAAGTTTTATCACTTCCAAAAGTTAATTTATTTCACCTCTAATTAAATTAACAATAATTCTTAATTACTTAGATTATCATTTACTTAATATTAATTGATTATACCCAATTAATCAATCACCTTTTATTACTCTCCTTAATTAAGTAATTAATTCTCAATTGATTACACAAAGTAATTATCCTTAACCTTCTTACAGTAATTAATCTTTAATTAATTACTTCAATTTATTACATTAAATTACAATTTAATTAATCACTTTCATTAATCAGCCTTAATCAATCTTAAAACAGTAATTTACCCTATTGTAATCACAAATCCTTAATTAATTAATTCCTTAATTAATTATATTAATTCTTTAAAAATTTCACAAAGTAATTTAATCCTGAATTACTTTTCCTAAGTAATTAACCTTTAATTACTTTCTATTAAGTAATTTTCCTTATATTGATTTCAACTTGTAATTTATCCATCCATCACTTCATTAAGAAATTCCTCTTATCCATTCCATTAGGTAATCATCAATTACCAAAATTCTTTGATAAATTTCACCAGGTATTTATTCTTGAACCACTTCTACTAAGTAATTATTTTATTATAAATTTTCTAATCACCTGAAATAAACATTATTACTTAGATTAATACTTAATTTTATTTACCAAATTAAGTTTTAAATTGTCTTAAAGTTTAACTTAACAACAAGTAGATCCATCATTATTTTCCTCGAAACATTGCTTTCCTATAAAACTCTTTTTTTTTAAAAAAAAAAACATGATTTAAATCCTTGATTATAACCAGATCAGTGCTACTTCGGGTAAGACTCGGATTCAACACGAAACCAACTTCGAGTTCGTTCTCTTCTTCCCCTATATATATATTTTTTTTAAAAATAATAATAATAATAATTTGGTTAGTTAAGTTTACTTCCATACTTAAAATACTGGAATAGCACTCGCACCAAAAAAACTCGAAGTATTCTTCGTGCAAATCAACAGAGACCTCGAGCATAAATCTCGAGTAAACTTCCTCCAGACTCCCTCTTCCTTCTTTCATTTCCTGATTCATCTTCCATCTACAAGCGTGACACGGTGCACATGCACACCTTCTTCTGGTCGACGAACTTCCCTTCGACCATCCCTACTCATCACCCTCGAGCCTCCTAGGGTTTCTGACCACCCAGATAAGTAATATCACCAGTAAATCAAAATTTGACCTAAATGACCGAACCAGAAACCCATTTGATCGTAAAATATTTCCCAATCTCAGACGATTCCGACCCAATCACACTTGCTGACCACATCAGAACATCGTCTCAATTCCAAGCACTCATTTCCCCTACATGCTGTTCACCTCAACATCTCTACGACGCCGAGATCCTCCAACGAAACATTCAAAAAAACAAAGACGCAAACCCCAAACGGCGTCGCCGCTCCCACCACGGCACGATAAAAATCATTTGCTATTATTCCGATGATCATCATCCCCTTAGCTTTCCTCTGCAACAAGCACGGCCATCCCCTTGACGTTGATCACCGGAATTTGGATGAAACACGGTTCGCGTTTAACCCAATTTTTTTCAATATTTACCAATTTAAAAATCCCAAATTTATTTTTAAAATTCATCGATTTTATAAACAACTTCTATTGCATAATCAAAATGTGGTAATTGATAATCCAAATTCTGACATTAAATTCGTTCTTCGCTGCCATATTTTGTTCTGGGATATATACAGAGTATTTCACTTGAATTTTTTTTATATAAAATGTTTCACTCCTACAACAGATTGTTTTCAGTGATTAAAAGCTAAAAATCACTTGAGGGGAAGATTCGAAATTTTTTTAAGTCAGGTTTCCAAGCCTGTAATGCTCTAAACAGAGATATGCTAGCCTGTTTTCATACCTGAACACAGATACTAACTCATATATAATCAATCACTTCTTAACTTCATGCACAATACAATTCATATCATACTTTCCAAGATTCATCACAAACCAATTCAAGCTATTTCAGATTTAAAGAGTATTACTCACCTGTGATGATGGCAGAGAGTTTGAAACGAATTTGAAACTGGAAACTTTGTTGTGGTTGAGATGGTTTAAGCTTGAAATAGGGATGATTAAACTTTGATTTCAGGTTGGATAAGTTGAAAGCTACTCTAAATCCTTAGAACTTGAACAGACATTGATCTGGGAGACCTTGTTTTAGCCTCAAGCTTGAACTCAAATCCATTTTTTTATAATTTGCTCCAGGCTTCAGATTTCATTCTCAACTGAACTTGGTTTTCAGATTTTTGATTCTTGAGTTGAGATAGTTTTTTTTTTCTTTTGATTTTGAGATGGAAGAAACTTAATGCATGTTAACAAAATTAAGTTTAAAACATTCAAATTCCACTTGTTAAAAATCCTTACACATGTTAATTGTTTGAGTAATTATTTTACAAATGTCATTTTTTTGTACATTTATGTTTTAAGCCCTTGGTTTTAATTAATTTATATATTTTGTTCAAACCCTATCATTTTATAAATTGCTTTATATTCACATATGTATATTCTCAATTTATTTACAAATTTGTTTTTAAATCCTTAACTTTAATTGATTTATAAATTTAGTTCTAAAACTTTACATATACAATTTTAATTTATACAAACTAAATTTATTTCAAATATGAAAAGAAAGTGATTTTCTTAACCTTTTATTAATTCTATATATACACACATACAAACAATATTTTATCTTTATATTTTAATATGTTTATCACTTTTGAAGAAAATAAAACTTTGGTTAAATTCTTCCTAAACTATCATACTTTAAATAAACAATTATCTTATTTATTTATTTTAAAACAATTAAATTTTATACACAATATTTACAGAAAATGTTATTAACCAATTATACATTAAATAAATTATCTATATAAATTATTCTAAAAATCCAAATTATTTACTCAGGCGTTTACTTAAATCTTAAATTCAAGTTTCAATTCAAACTCAAATTCAGATTCAAATTTTGAATTACAATCCAGGTATAACTATTTATTATCAGAATCATTAGTTAAATCTATAATTCAATATTTCTATTAGTTAACCCCGTAAATTAAAAATTAACAGATACTCCAAAATTCAGGTTATCACATTCCTCCCCCCTTTAAATCTTTTCGTCCTCAAAAAGGGATGAAACCAGATTTATCAAATATTTTAAAACCAGTTAAAATATTCTTTGATCATTTTTAAAACACTTCAAAAATCTTTATAACATTTCCAAAATAGTTTTTATAGAAAATATCATTTTATAACTCGATGTTTCAACAAGTATGTCCTCGTTCTTGTAGAAATTTGGTCATACGTTGATCAGGCGTAGGACTGAAAATCTATAAGTACTTAGTAGACTCATCTTCAACACCCAGTGAAAATACTTTAGAAAATAATTTTATTGAAAATATAGAAAACAGTTTTTGAAAATAGAGGATATATCTTTGGTGAGGATGCTCTGGAAATCATCACCCCCATCCATGGTCGCAGTTAACCCGATGGTTACGTTGCCGTCCCGACAAAATCCATAGATAACAGTAGGCCTCTCGCCCCTCGATTACACCATGGAACCCGCTACAGATCGTAGCTACAACTGGGGTTACGTAGCTATCACAGCAAAAACCCATATAACTGTAGGCATCAACGCCCTCGAATTTCGCTGCCAAAAGAATGAAACTCCTCCACTCCACTTGACCATAGATCGCAGTCTACCGATGTTGCGTTGCCTTCCCGGCAAAATCAAGTGTAGACCGTTGACACTCATCCTCCACACGATTTTTGCTATGGTCCCCATAGTAGATCGCAGTGACATCGAGTTACACTGTCGTCGCAGCATAACCCAAATGCCCCTGTAGGCATCAACGCCCTCGACTTTCGCTACCCAATAATCCTCAGGAACTAGTTTGTCTGGACTCCTCACAGGATCAACTTTAGAATCCCCCCTGGGGCTCAAGGCAGCACCACCCGATGGTACTCCTGAGAATTCCGTTCCAAGGGAGCGCCTTTTTCCCCAAAGCATCATCAAAACATTTTATACTATACATATATAGTATCTTTAAATCATACACCTAGTATGATCTCATACAAAGCTCCTTTACACAAAATCGATTATTCCAAATCGATAATTCTCAAACTAGGCTTTCCAAATTCTCATATTGATTTTACCCAAAAATCAAAAGCCTTTTCCAAATCCAAAGGTTCCCAAAACCCTTTTTCCAAAATACTCATATGATCTTTTATATATATATTCAGATATATAAAATCTTTTAAAACTTTGGATCATTTCAAACTTGTATTATCTCCTTTTATACTTCAAAACACCTTCAAAATCCTTTAATTCTGGCAAAGGATTCAACAGGGGAGTTTCATTTTATAGAACAAAGATATTTAACTTTGTTTATTCAAAATCAAATATTCAAATTTGATTACTCTTTACAAAACCACTCACCATAAACAAAATTTCAACCATAGAAATATCCAATTTCCACTTTACTTCATCATATATTTCACAAAATATATTTTTCATTTCAAAAACCATTTCACATTTCTTATCCACAAATTCCCAGTATTAATTTTATTCAAATCCGTACGATGTACACATATCATCCGTACGCTATACCAATCTGATCGCTCACTTGATCACACAATTTCATTTCCGAACTAGTATTGTCCACCCGACTTCCTATTGCGGACACAGATCTAGTTTCTTGATCAGAAACCGTAATTCTTCTTGCATAGTCATAACTATGATAGAGAATATCCAGAACCAATCAACAATCCATATCCAGGTTCGCCTTCAAAAATCGAGTGGAAAATTCCAACTCGGATCGAAATAACTATCTCGAAATTCTGTGCTCGAATCTGGATCAAATCACTATGCGAATAGAATAATATACATACACCCTACGTATTTATCTTTATTGGTTATTAGCCAAATCAATTCCATTTCTATTCACATTCATTTTGATTATCCTTCACTTACTCACAATTGCTTCAATCCATTTGGATTATCACCTCTATTCTTATCTCGATTGGGTATTTAACCAACAGCTGTTTAGACTCTGTCCAATTTATTTAGAAAATTGCTTGAAAATTTAAAAAAATAGATAAGTAGTTAGAAAATAATTACTAGTTTGTAAAATAGGTGTAAAATAGTTAGAAAATAGTTAAAATAATTATAGAAATTTAGATAATTGCAAAATAATAGTAAGATAGTAATTAGTTTTGTAAAATAATTGAAATATAGTAATTAGTTTATAGAACAGTTGGAAAGTTGTTAAACAGTTTTCTAAAATAATTGTAAAACAAGTATAAGATATCTTGGCTTTTAAAAGAAAGGTTGTATATATAATGAATAGCTTGGAAAAAAATAGGTTTATATTAAAACAATTTATATTTAAAAAAAATAGTCCAGAGTCAAAACTGCTCACTTCCTAATCTCCATTCTCATCAATTCAATTTAAATTTTCTCTTCCATTTAAATTGACCCAACTTCAATTTAAATAACTTAAATTTCCATTGAAATTGATTCAACCCCAATTCAAGTTGAATTAACCTCGGTTCCTTTCCAAATTTAACTTTATTCAACCTTGATCTCCAATTATATTAATTCAAATAAATTTTAATTGAACTAGTTCCAATTTCAATTTACTTCATCACCAGTTTGAATTAATCCTAATTTCAAACTCCATTTCCAAATCAAGTTGAATTATTCTTGATTTCCTCCCACATTCAATTCAAATTCCATTTGAATTTAAAATTATCAAATTTTAATTATAATTCCAAATTATTCAAATCAACTTGGACTCATTTCAAATTGAACCCACTTCAATTTCAAATCGTTTCCAATTAATCCAATTCAATTTTCCTTTTGAATCTTATATTCATACATCTTCAATCACCATTTCAATTAATTCAAATCAAATTCAATTTGAACTAATTCAAATTTCAAATCCAAATCATCTCGAATTATATAAATTCGAGTTAATACTTCAAATGTTGATTTAATTCCTTTAAATCAATTTTCCCTTAATTTTTTTTTTAAGCAATTCAATTCTGAGTCCAAATTTCAAAATTCCATTTTAAAACATCCATCAAATTCCAAATTCCAGATCTCAAACCCATTTGAGATCACATAAACCCCCCCTTTCAGATTAACCATTTAACTTCCCAAGTTAAATTCCAATTTCATCTTGAAATTTCCAAATTAGGTTGACCATTTCAACTTATTTAACCTTTCCAAAGTCAAACTCAATTCACCTAATCCAGTCAACCTTACCCTGCTTGAACTTCCATTTCAAATTTTAAACTCCTCAAAAATAATCTTCGCACTTATTAAGTTCAAAACTTATCACTTTGGGTATTATTATCATTCCAAATTTAAAACTCAATATTTAGACTTATCTCAAACTATCTTTGATATTATGTATATTCACATATATACATATTAACTTCTTTTACATACCAAATTTTACTTTAAAATTTTAAACTACCTTTGGTTATTAATTCAAAATAAATTTCTTTTAAATTTTCAAACAACTCTTGTTTGAAATAGGATCATTTCATTCAATTTCCTTAAATAATATTATTTATTATTTCTTTAAATTAATTACATCATTAATTAATTCCAATTAATCACATTCGGTAATTAACTTATTTCTTAATTACCTTCATTAAGTATTTGTCCTTTAAATTGCTTATCTCTAGTTACTTCATTAAGTAACTCCCTCTTTATTTATCATTTCTAATTATTATCCACTAATTAATCTCATCAAGTTTTATTAATTACATAAATTAATTGATTATTCTTATCCTGAAACCTTTCCCAAATTCAAGATTTAATTTCGGTTTGAATCCATTTCAAACTTGTCTTTAAATTTAATTCCAATTTGGTTGTAATTATTACCACTTAATTCTTACTATAACTTTTAGTTTAATTAATACTACAATCAATTTCCTTAATATAATAGATAATCTATTTCTTATATAAGATTCATTTACTTTTGAAATCATTTAAAATGCTTTATATAAGAAAATAACAAGTACGCTTTCTCATATATATATATATATATATATATACACACACACACACTCAACTCATCCTAGTGTACCACTTACCCTATCCTTAATGAGTATACCCACCAGAGCCAAGGTTCTCGCTTAACCTGGCTCTGATACCAAATGTAACGACCCGGAAAAATTTCGATCCCGAAATTTCCAGATAATTAAGAAAGAAGAAAAGAGAAAGAAGAAGAAGACAGAACAAGTCACAGGAACCTCACATTCGCAGCGGATCAAATATAATATCAAATAAAATAGCAGTTATACAAAGAAAACCATATCTGTTAATTTACATTTAAATACATCAGAGTTACATAATCATTGGACAAAACAATCATGTCTAGATACTACAATATCACAGTGGATACTCTCTATACGTCACTGCCATCTAGCAAGCCTCCTGAGCTCCAGAACGTCCTTACCTGAAAATCTATAATACTCGGTCTGACCCAAGCATTACATCAAAGTAACACCCGGGTCAGGCTGGAAACCAGCGTGAGTAAACCCATCTAACATGAATACAAAGGCATACACTGATATGAACCCGGTAACTTATATCAATTTACAAGTTCACAAGTCGTTAAAGACATTACTCATATCATACATCAATTTCTAAGCACCAAAACCTTAGATTAAATGGTTCAGTTCTCTTATATCATTTCATTTCAGCATACTGATTTCACATAGCAATTTATAAAGAATCGAAGTGGTTTCGGGTATTAACTAATACCCGACTCCGGTCTCTTCGAATCCCATACTATCTTATTCAGATGTTCAAGTGAAACACAATTCAAACTCCAAACACACAATGTCACCCACATTAATTCATTATCAATAGAAATGTCAATCATTTCAGTTAAATCTCAGCGTCTCGTAACACATAGCATCCAAATCACATATTCTATATATCAATCAGTCTAAGTCATGCAATATTATTCAATTATTTATAAGCAAGTTTTATCACTTCCAAAAGTTAATTTATTTCACCTCTAATTAAATTAACTATAATTCATAATTATTTAGATTATCATTTACTTAATATTAATTGATTATACCCAATTAATCAATCACCTTTTATTACTCTCCTTAATTAAGTAATTAATTCTCAATTGATTACACAAAGTAATTATCCTTAACCTTCTTATAGTAATTAATCTTTAATTAATTACTTCCATTTATTACATTAAATTACAATTTAATTAAACACTTTCATTAATCAGCCTTAATCAATCTTAAAACGGTAATTTACCCTATTGTAATCACAAATCCTTAATTAATTAATTCCATAATTAATTATATTAATTCTTTAAAAAATTCACAAAGTAATTTAATCCTGAATTACTTTTCCTAAGTACTTAACCTTTAATTACTTTCTATTAAGTAATTTTCCTTATATTGATTTCAACTTGTAATTTATCCATCCATCACTTCACTAAGAAATTCCTCTTATCCATTCCATTAGGTAATCATCAATTACCAAAATTCTTTGATAAATTTCTCCAGGTATTTATTCTTGAATCACTTCTACTAAGTAATTATTCTATTATAAATTTTCTAATCGCCTGAAATAAACATTATTACTTAGATTAATACTTAATTTTATTTACCAAATTAAGTTTTAAATTGTCTTAAAGTTTAACTTAACAACAAGTAGATCCATCATTATTTTCCTCGAAACATTGCTTTCCTATAAAACTCTTTTTTTTTAGAAAAAAAAACATGAGTTAAATCCTTGATTATAACCAGATCAGTGCTACTTCGGGTAAGACTCGAATTCAACACGAAACCGACTTCGAGTTCGTTCTCTTCTTCCCCTATATATATATATATATTTTTTTTTTTAAAATAATAATAATAATTTGGTTAGTTAAGTTTACTACCATACTTAAAATACTGGAATAGCATTCGCACCAAAAAAAAACTCGAAGTATTCTTCGTGCAAATCAACAGAGACCTCGAGCATAAATCTCGAGTAAACTTCCTCCAGACCCCCTCTTCCTTCTTCCATTTCCTGATTCATCTTCCATCTACAAGCGTGACACGGTGCACATGCACACCTTCTTCTGGTCGACGAACTTCCCTCCGACCATCCCTACTCATCACCCTCGAGCCTCCTAGGGTTTCTGACCACCCAGATAAGTAATATCACCAGTAAATCAAAATTTGACCTAAATGACCGAACCAGAAACCCATTTGATCGGAAAATATTTCCCAATCTCAGACGATTCCGACCCAATCACACTTGCCGACCACATCAGAACATCGTCTCAATTCCAAGCACTCATTTCCCCAACTTGTTGTTCACCTCGAGATCTCTACAACGCCGAGATCCTCCAACGAAACATTCAAAAAAACAAAGACGCAAACCCCAAACGACGTCGCCGCTCCCACCACGGCACGATAAAAATCATTTGCTATTATTCCGATGATCATCATCCCCTCAGCTTTCCTCTGCAACAAGCTCGGCCATCCCCTTGACGTTGATCGTCGGAATTTGGGTGAAACACGGTTTGCGTTTAACCCAAAATTTTTCAATATTTACCAATTTAAAAATCCCAAATTTATTTTTAAAATTCATCGATTTTATAAACAACTTCGATTGCATAATCAAAATGTGGTAATTGATAATCCAAATTCTGACATTAAATTCGTTCTTCGCTGCCATATTTTGTTCTGGGATATATACAGAGTATTTCACTTGAATTTTTTTATATAAAATGTTTCACTCCTACAACAGATTGTTTTCAGTGATTAAAAGCTAAAAATCACTTGAGGGGAAAATTCGAAATTTTTTTTAAGTCAGGTTTCCAAGCCTGTAATGCTCTAAACAGAGATATGCTAGCCTGTTTTCATACCTGAACATAGATACTAACTCATATATAATCAATCACTTCTTAACTTCATGCACAATACGATTCATATCATACTTTCCAAGATTCATCACAAACCAATTCAAGCTATTTCAGATTTAAAGAGTATTACTCACCTGTGATGATGGCAGAGAGTTTGAAACGAATTTGAAACTGGAAACTTTGTTGTGGTTGAGATGGTTTAAGCTTGAAACAGGGATGATTAAACTTTGATTTCAGGTTGGATAAGTTGAAAGCTACTTTAAATCCTTAGAACTTGAACAGACATTGATCTGGGAGACCTTGTTTTAGCCTCAAGCTTGAACTCAAATCCATTTTTTTATAATTTGCTCCAGGCTTCAGATTTCATTCTCAACTGAACTTGGTTTTCAGATTTTTGATTCTTGAGTTGAGATAGTTTTTTTTTCTTTTGATTTTGAGATGGAAGAAACTTAATGCATGTTAACAAAATTAAGTTTAAAACATTCAAATGCCACTTGTTAAAAATCCTTACACATGTTAATTGTTTGAGTAATTATTTTACAAATGTCATTTTTTTTATACATTTATGTTTTAAGCCCTTGGTTTTAATTAATTTATATATTTTGTTCAAACCCTATCATTTTATAAATTGCTTTATATTCACGTATGTATATTCTCAATTTATTTACAAATTTGTTTTTAAATCCTTAACTTTAATTGATTTATAAATTTAGTTCTAAAACTTTACATATACAATTTTAATTTATACAAACTAAATTTATTTCAAATATGAAAAGAAAGTGATTTTCTTAACCTTTTATTAATTCTATATATACACACATACAAACAATATTTTATCTTTATATTTTAATATGTTTATCACTTTTGAAGAAAATAAAACTTTGGTTAAATTCTTCCTAAACTATCATACTTAAAATAAACAATTATCTTATTTATTTATTTTAAAACAATTAAATTTTATACACAATATTTACAGAAAATGTTATTAACCAATTATACATTAAATAAATTATCTATACAAATTATTCTAAAAATCCAAATTATTTACTAAGGCATTTACTTAAATCTTAAATTCAAGTTTCAATTCAAACTCAAATTCAGATTCAAATTTTGAATTACAATCCAGGTATAACTATTTATTATCAGAATCATTAGTTAAATCTATAATTCAATATTTCTATTAGTTCACCCCGTAAATTAAAAATCAACAGATACTCCAAAATTCAGGTTATCACAGTCTCCTTTGCGTGTCTAGCTCGGTACAACTACAAAAGGCCTCTACGGGCTCTCAAATCCCAATAGAAAACAAAAGGGCCAAGTGGTTCGATCAAAAACCCAATCAAATTTCATATCAAATTTAAATACATACCTTTTTGTCGAGCAATTCAAATTTATCTTTTGAAATCAAATCCAATTCTCCTTTCCCTTTATAATACCTTCACATCCTGCTTAGCACTAATATCCAATCACAACTTTCAAAACATTTTATCGACTTCCTTACAAATGTCAATATTTTCTTTCATTCAAATGTCAACTTAGAATATATTTGTAATATCAATTTCCAATGAGAATGCGCCCTTCCTTACTTAAGTTTAGTATAAGCATTTTATATGTTTCTTATATTTATTTCCATCTTACCACTTCAGTTTATATCTATTTCTATTCAAATTGGTTTTCACATTCCATATGAATTTTATTTATTTTCAACTTTGAACATTTAATTTTATCTTTCATTTATAACTAATTTATGTCATTATTTTAATTAGCTTCATTTACTAATTTATTGCAATTTCTAATTTGAAACCGTTTTGTCGTTAACAAAATTTTCCAAAAAATTTCAAAATTTTCTAACTCCCAAAATTTCTGAATTTTTTTGGCAGAGTCTCCTTTGTATGGAGGAGATTTTGCAATTTGACAAAAGATATAAATATATATACATCGACCCACACGGTCGTAAAAACCAAAAACAGTTCATATTTCCTATTTTTATTGCGTAGGCGTACCTTATTTAGCATTTTCAAGCAAACAGCTTATTATATTAGCAATTAGCACAACCATATCCAGCCACACGGCTTCCAGGTACCTGTACTTACTCAATTTAAACATGTAAGTGCCATATATATAAAGTTTTATCAACATTTCACATATTAGCAATAGTTAAACACATGAATTCTAAAAGAAATTCACACCAAACATTTTCCGTAAGCAACTCATACAGTTTTCATACTAATTTCACTGTTCCAATTAATTTATAACCATTTTCATTCAATTTGAGTGGTTTTCAATCCATTCGTATACAACTTCATCACTTTGAATGGTTTAAAACTCAATCGCTTACATTTAATTTATTTTACTCCCATCAATTCATAGAATTTTAATTACTTCCATTTACATCAAATGACAGTTTGTTTTGTGCAATTTGACGAGATTTATGTGAATAAATAAGTCTTTATGTTTTATAACCAATTTAAATGGATTTCAACCCAATTCATACTTAATTCTACTCCATTTTTAAAATTTATTCACAATCCATATATTCTAAGTTTCATTGCATTTTAACTTTGAATACATTCACTTGCATTAATTTTACTAACCAAACCAGTTCGTTTGAAACCATAAACAACTTAGGTTCATCTTTATTACCAATTAAATTTCCTTTTTATTTTAATTCATTCACAACCATTTATTTAGCTTGACACATTCCATTTAAATTTTATTCACAATCCATTCATTTACATTTCATTCCATATTTGTTTATTCCAAACTATTTTATTTAGCTCGAAGACAATCCAAGCTATTGCATTCCATAACCATTTCTCAACTTATTTAAACCACACTTCATTTGATTCTTATTTATTCCATCCATTTTTTTAATATAATTAGTTTACCCACACAATCCATTAGGAATTTTCATTTCTTTAAATATTATTTATAACCCACCAAATTCTATTTCGATTCGAATTTATATTCACTTGATTTAAATTCAATCCAATATCATTAAACTTTGTTTTAAGTTTAATTCAATTCAACTCTCTCCATTTGTTTAGCTTTAAGTTAATTTACTTCAATTTATTTATCTTATATACTTAAGCTCTTTTCATTTTACAAGTGGATTTTTCTCTTTTCTATTCAATTTGTTTCTATCTCAATTAAATCTCATTTTAAATCTACAATTTCCTTTGATTAGTTATTATAAAATTTAACTTTCATACTCAACTCATTCAATTGATTACATGGCCATCTCCAATTAATTCCAATTATTTGGATTTTATTTGCACATTCAAACCATTACTATTTTAATCCATTTACATTTTTATTCGATACATTTCAATTATATTTAATTTGTTAACACTTCAAGTTAAATTTTAATTTAAAACTCAAGTTCTGAATCCACTATCCATTTTCAATTTACCACCCAATTCTATGAGCTCACAATTCAATTTTATTTACTTCACTATCGATCCAGGTCGAATTTGATTTATAACTTGAGTTTTATTTCCAAACTTCATCATAATCTCATAATTCAGCTTCTATTTAACTACATTTCGTTCCCATTACATATTTCATTAACTAATTTATTAACAAATTAATTCTCCCCTATTTATAGTTCAATACTTGATTTTAAATCTCAAATCTCTTCATTTAATTTCCTTAAGTTTGATTTATTTTATAATTCAAGTTTGGATCTTTGTTTTATTTCCAAAACATCAAACAATATACATTTTGGGTTTTCTATCCCGCCCTTTCAATTTTATAAGTCACGACATATTATTTTACACATTTCCATTCATTCTAGACTTGAATATATTCATTTTTTATTTTTAACTCAAGATTTACGCTTATTTATAGCTCAAGCATATTTTTATTTCCATGGATTTTAATTCTTTTACAAGTCATTCTAATTTATTTATTTCAATCCAATCCTTATTCATCTTATTTTCCATTTGTTCAGGTAAGAATCTAATTCCATTTCATAACTAAATTGAATTTAATTCCAATTTAATTCTATTTTAACTCAGATTTATTTAACTCAATTCGATTTCAACTTAATTCGAATGCAACTGGAAATTATTTTCAACCTTTCAATCAATTTCAATCCAGTTAAATTTTTATTTTCCAATCCAAGTTAATTTCATGTCATTTTAAATTTACATTCCATTATTCAAAGCTTATATTTCTTCCTGATTTAAAAATCATCTCAATTTATAAGCTTACAACTATCTCATCAGGATTTTTAAATACCCGACTTTTGGTTTCAAATCATTTTGAAATCTCCAACATTTCAAATCACATTTCTTAAAAGTCAAACAAATCCTTGTTTTATTCCCAACAAATTTCCTTTGAGATTTCCAAAAACAACCAGCTTTTCTGAAAAAATCAATTTTTTGCAGCAATCCGTCACTTAGAAATTAGAAAATGAATACTGATGATGCCACCGTCATCATCAGAATTATTTTCCAATAATCCAAGTGATTTCAATGCTATATTACTTCCAAAATCCATTTAAAACAAATTTCCTTTCAGAAATACCTCTAAAACAATAATGTTATTATTTATCTTCAAATACTTCGACAAACACTTTCAAAATCTTCGGGATTTTAAATTTCCAAATCCTGCTTAAATCAATTTAAACTATAATTAATTTGCATAGTTTATGCTCATATAAATTCTTATTTGATTATATTTCAATTTATAATTTACATTTATAATCCATATTTATAAATTTCATTTTATAATGAATTTATTCCCTTAAACTTTGGTTATATTTTCAATTCCTAGTTAAATTATTACCCAATGATGATAATAATTTAATATTATTCTTCCTAACATCCAAGCAACCATATATTAGCTAAAATAGTTTATAAAAACTTTCTTTATATCAAAAATATATTTTGGGTAAAATTATTTCATTTACCCACATTTAAAAACAATACCGTGTCAAACTGTTCTATTCAAGTGTTTAGAAACCCCTTCGATACAGTCGTCCAGACTGTGCCAACGAAGGTTCATATGCCACTCAATAAACCAATCAACACAATATTAAAATAATTTATATTCACTAACAAATACGCTCTCATATCTATTAATACGCTCAAACCCATTCTAGAGTACTTCGGACTCTAATTTAAATGAGTAATTCCCACCAGAGCCAAGGTCATCACCAACCTAAGCTCTGATACCAAGTGTAACAGCCTGCAAATCCGTACCCCTTGAGTCAACACTATTCTACAACAATCAATTCAAGTTGTATAGAAATACGAACCATTTGGGTTAAAGAAGAAGAGGTAGAAGAAGAAAATAGAAAGCAACAATAGAATCTAACCATCGCAGCGGAATAAAATATAATAGATAATAAATAATCTTTACTCAAAAATCAAATATCTCTATTTATATATTACATCATCAGAGTACATCAATCACAGCTCAACATCAATAACATACACGTGGATACACAGCTACTCAACACAACGAAATATATATATAACAAGTACGAGAATACGCATCGTCATCCAGCTCGTCTCTTGAGCTCCACAGCATCATATCCTGTATCCTATAATACTCGGTCTGACTCGAGCATTACAGTTAAATAACACCCGAGTCAGTCTGGAATACCAGCGTGAGAAAATCACACCCAATTGATTATTAAAGTTTCAAAAATCCTTTGAAAACAAAAGCATCTCGTAAGACCACGCCACAAATAAACATGTCGGGTTTTTACCTTACGATAGCTAAAACAATTTTTATAGAAATCCTCTGATATTATAATAGGGTCTATATACAAATACTTATTAAATAGCCGAAATTGTTACATTCATTAAATTCCAGCTACTAGCCACAGAGTCGGTAATACAAACAAAACTCGTACAAGGCACGTAGGGAGAATGGATTTCCAACTAATGACTAGGCACTGGGGTACCACCTGTCACAGTACGTGGCCTAGATCGCAGTACCGAGGAGTACGCCTTCTCCTCTGCAACACAAGACCGGGACTACCCCTTACTGGATAATCGCGAGTGAGATCACCCCGCGGTTGGGATCAGCAACCGCCCACTAAGCCGAAATAAAAAGGGACATCTAGACAGGGATGACCTCACCCTGCTTGGGTGCTACCCACCTAGCCTTGCTGCATAACCCCTGATTTTCAGTCATTCCCATTTGATGAGGCTTGAGGCTAAGCATTACCTTTTTAGAACATATCCCTTAGAATGCCCATCGTCCACCTGACGATGTTTCGCAAGCATTCATCCATACAAGTCCATCCCGGGTTCAAACGGAACCGAAGGCACTATTCCTACTACATCCATTTTGAAAATATCCTCAGGATTAGCAGCGACTGCCCTTGCACTTCACTACTCCATCCTCAAATCCAGAATCGTTTTCCACGAAACGTACAAATCGGATCGAAGTGGTTTTCGAGAAATAAATCTCGATCCCGGTCTCTTCGAAACGATCAACGTATTTGGCCAATATTGATAGTCGGTGAATTTACTATCTATTTATATTTACAACATCCATCAAACAATAAATAATTTTCCAAATTAATTATTTATCTCAAAATATCTTTACAAGATATATTTTCACTTTCAAACCCTTTTGAAAACAGTTTTCAAACTATCTTCCTTTTCCCAGGATAAATTCCGAGTATTTCCATTTCCACTAGAATCACCAAGCACAAAACTTAAGATTTTTAAAATAATTTAAAAATACTTTATTGTAAAATATAGTTAACATTTAATTTAGAAAAATTTACTTTAATACTTAATTTATAATAATACTTTTGAAATAACTAAAATAAGGTTACCTTATAACTATACATTAGATTTTCTTCTTTAAACAAAATACTAGATCATTCTTTAAATAATTATTACGAAAATAAATTAAACAAAATACTTACTTTGGAATTTACTTTTAAACATTTAAGTTAAAACTACTTCAATAATTTACTAAAAATACATACTATATAAACATTTGAAAATAAAGTTACTTAATAAAATATAAAACTAGATTTCTACTTTAAAAAAAACAAAATACTAAGTTACTTCTTAATAATTACTGCTAAAATAAATTAAAAGAAAATACTTACTTTAGACTTTAAATATTAGAAATAATAAATTTTACAAAACTTGCTTTTTAAAACAACTTTAAAACATTTAATTTATATTTAAAAATTTACTTTTAAAAACATGTACTTGGCTATCCAGAGAAAAATTCCAACTTCAATCACTTAAATCAATTTTCCCAAATTGATTTTCAATTTATTTTAATTGAAATAAGTTTCTTTAATTACTCAATTCATTTCAAAATTCATTAGTTATGGACTTATTATTATTGTTATTATTTTCCGTTTGATTTAAAATCTTTTAATTGAAATATACCAATTTCAGATTTTCCCAATTTCTTCTTTATTCTTCTTAAACAATTTAAATCTTAAATTTTAAATAAATGTTTTAATCATACTGAAGTTTAAAAATTCATTAATCTTCTGTTTGTTCAAGATTTCCCTTCCATACACGGAATTTATTTATTCGAATTTAAAACTATTATTATTCTTATCCAATTCATTCCTAATTTATTTAAATTCTCTATAATTATTTCACTTACAAATTCTCTTCATTTTATTTCCAAAATCCAATTGTCAATAATATTCGTCACGGAACATAAAATAATCACAACAGAGGGTATTAAATAATTTAAATAAATGTTGAGGGATCCAGTTGGATCCCTCCAACCTGTTTTCCCTGCATCACAGACGTTAGCACAATACAATATCCCAATTCCAAAATATCATACTATAGCACATTAATCAATTCAACCATTCAAACCATTATTTAAATTTAATCATTTAAATTTAAGTTTAACTGAGTGAGATTAACTCACCTTTGCCTTACCGTTCGCAATCCATTCCAAACTGACTTGTTTCCTTGATTTTTAAACCTTGTATAACAATTCACGGTTTATTATTATTTGAACCAATCAAACAATTATTCACCATTTATTTATTTTGTTTACAAAGGATTAAATTTTAACCTTAAATTTAATTTAACCGAAGTAGTAAATTTTAAACTAATTTTCCTTTATATATTTTAATTCAATTTAATAATTTGTACTTAAACTAATTCCTATAATTTTTCCCAAAGTCTCATATACACCTATTTATGTTTATCTATTTATTTCTAAATTTAAAACAGCTATCGATTTCATATATATACAAACCTAAAATTATTTTCTTTTTAAATAAAATATTTGAACTATTTGGAAATAAATCACTTACCATTAAATAACTAAATTAACTAACGTTTTAGTTTTAAACTAATTCCTCTTTAACCATCTCTAAAATAATTAAACAATTTTTTTTTAGAAGTGTATATATATAATTCGTAAAAATAACCTATATAGGTTTTTTTTTTAATCCTTATATCTTTCAAATCTATAATAATTCTGTTTAACCTATAAAATTTTAAATTTTAAAATAAGTGTACTAATATAAGTATATTTAAAACCTGTTTCCTGTAAACGAAAATAATAAAAATTGTATTTATACATTTCTTTATACACATAAACAGATTTATAAATTGAAGAATTATTTTTTTTATCAACTAACTGTTAATTTATCTCCTACTAACAATCATGCAATATTTTACTAATTTTACTTTGATAAAAAAATATGATCACTGCACGAAAATTTAAAATAGAAAGAAGACGATACCTCACGCGACAGTTCGAGCCTTAGCCGCCACTGACAACAAACCCTAAAGCCATAAATACGACGTCGCACTGCCCCACGCGAGCCTAGCCTTGCTGTCCCCAAGTCGAGCGCGCGAGAGCCACCATCTCGACACCGACAGCAAAGGAAATCGAACCGCTCATCCTCGCTTCGAGCACGAGATCCACACTTAACTACGGCCGCCAACTCTATCGCGATCGAAGCCGCGTCGCCGACCCTCGCGATTAAGCGAATGCGATACCAAACCCATTTTTATCGTTCGCCATTTTTTTTAAATTGATTTTCGATTTGAACGAACGAAAGGGGAAAACATGATTTTGGTTTGGAGTTTGAACTAATTCGAAAAAAAGTGGTGTTTGAGATCATAAATGAAGAAGACTCGCGATTATTTGCAGCGGCCATCATATTTTTTTTTTTAGTTTAACTGAGTATTCCATTATGAAGAAGGAGGCTTCAGTGAATTTATTTAAGGGAAATGAAGCTTGCGTGATAAGAGAAAGAGAGACACGATGATGATGGCATGTACGAGAGGGGGCAGCGATTAGAAGGAAAAGCAACTGATGGTGATTAGCACGTGAATATAAATAAAAATTTAAATAGAATTTTCGATGTAAATTTTCAACGCGTTTATATATCGTATGCTCACATAACAACTCCAAATGCCATGAAAATTGAAATCCGATAATAATTCAATATTACGGATCCAATGAACCTGGTTTCGTCGAATTCCGAGACTGTGCCTCGAAAAGCTATTTTTAAATTTAATTTAAAACGATAAAATTTCAAAACTGAACAAATCACTGTTAATTTCAATTTTAACACTTCTATTGTCTTCAGTATTATCAATATAAATTTTATAAGCCTTCAAATTATTTTTAATAGGCTTAAAAGTCCAGATTCAACAATTTACCCAACTTTACTTATTTAATTTAGTAATTCAATTATCAAATAAATTGTGATATTCGAATTCAAGTTAAAATTACTCTATTGAATATTTAAAATCAATTAAATATTCCAATTTTAAATGCTCAAAAATTCCGGGTCGTCACAATTTGAGAATAAAAAATGGGGATTAAGCTCACATAATGAGCTGAGTGAGCCCACTTTATGTCATATATGTTTAGAGAATTAGATAAGTGGTTGAATTTGGATCCTTTTTTGGAGATATAGCGAGTTAAGAAAAGAGCTTTAAGTGAAAGCTATATAATTCGAACCAAGTAAATATAGATTTCTCGATGATGATATGTTGGTACTAATATCTATAAATTTACATTGTAATTTAGTTATTAATTTCTAAATTTTACATTCTAATTGATCTTCTTTTAGTATCCAAGAGTATATTATTTTTTAACGTATAATTATATAATTTCAAAAATAAATAAAATAACTCAACATTGAAAATCCATGCTTATCTACATTAATTACAAAACATAAGGCTGCATTAGTGTAACGACCTAGCATTTTGGACAATTCGTATTTAAAAATATGAATTATTTAAATGTTCTAATATTGGATTTAATATGAATTAATGTTATTAAATTGCTTTAATAACCGTAACCCCTTTTAAATAATAAGTAATGATAAGAAATTTGTTCTCAAAATTTATTTAAAAAATAAATAGTTCAAAAAAATATCGATAATGTGATGGAAAATCGTTTTATCGATAAACGGCCTCGAAACGCGCGGTATTATCATATCAGGGCAATTGTCTTGGATTTTGATGAAACTAATACCATCAAAACTGGAACAATGAGGCGATGTTCACTGATGAGATTCGTGGACATCGGATGTACTATGCGATAGTACGAGCTCGAAACGTGTATCGATTTAAAAGAGAAATTTAAATAATATTCAATTTATTATAAATACATAATTAACCTATAACCTAACCTAACCTAACCCTTCTTTCTGTTTTCATCTCTTCTAAAAAAATAGAAGTAGATGCCTCCTCTTCCAATTCTTTAATCAATTGTCTGAGAGCTAGAGGCCTCGAATGTCGACAATTTTTGATCCGTTGGGATCATACGGTAGAGAGTTCACATCCATTGTCTTGATTGTAGGTGCGGCGGTGTTTGGGGGTGGTCGACATTTTTTTGATGGCTAAGGCTCGAGTTTGGAGGGAGTTGGAGGAAGCAAAGGGCAAATCGAAGACCACCATTTAGTTTCTCATCTGAAGACGAGTAGGAGGATGCAGTTTGGAGGTGTACGACCGCTTTTGGAGTGGTGCGACATTTTCGCTATCATGGTTGAAGAATCAGTCGCGATTCTCTATTGTCAATCGATCTTGAATTTTTTTAGATCGGGAGTGAAGTGTTTGGGAAGAACGACACGCTAGTGAAGCCAATTTGTGATTTCATCAAGCGTGGATGAAGAAATCAAGGAGAAAAGGATCAATAAAGTGGGTTTCTTGTGCACGGCTGTGCATAGTGATGTGTATTGCAACGACCCAAAATTTCATTTATTTGAATTTAGAATATTTCATTGATTTGAAATATTGAAAAGTTATTTTATATGTTAAATATCTTGAATTTCAAATATATCGATTTATTTGATAATTAAATTATTTAACTTAGTATTGAAATTATTTAAATAATCGAATCTTAAGTTTTATATGAATGAAAATGATTTCAAAAGTTGAATTAATTTCTATTTGAACAAGAATGAAGATAGTAAACTATTAAATTGGATTCAAAAGTGATTTAACTAATTTTGAAAATTACTCATTTTAATTAACATGTAAAATAGCATTTTAGGGCACTGTCTCGAATTTCAACAAAACCAGTTTCATTGGATCTTCAATAGTGAATTATTATATACTATCGAATTTCATGGCGATCAGACGTATCGTTTGGTCGTGCGAGTTTGAAACACGTAGAAATTAATTAAAGGAATTTATTTAATATAATTCGATTTTGAGAAGCTAACTTTTGTATATGATGGAATCGGCTTTTGATATATATTCCATTATGTTTGGAATATGGTATAACACATACAATGCTAGGTAGCACGCTTCGTTTGAAGTTTGAAATTTTAATGGATGAATAGTACTTTAATAATTTTTTATATAAAGGCTATCAACTATCTTCATTTGCAGCCCTAAAAATTTACAGCCGCCATTAAAAACCTAGAAATCAACAGCTGATAACGATCGGAGCCACTAGACGCTGAATTAGCCTTTGATTTCAACTAGGAAAATGGGGAGCACGTCAATACGAAGCTAACCTATGGTTGGATTGTCGATCAACAAGCCAAGGTGGTGGCAAGTGGCTAAGTTCGTAGCAGTTTTGGTTGCGATTCTCACATGTTTGCGCGTGCGATGGAGGGCGAGGTGGATGGCGGCTCGGCGGAGGGCAGCGGAGGAGGCTCGATGGTTGGGCGGCGGCCATACCTTGGTGGCACACGATTCGATTAAAAAAAGAGAGAAAGTTCATTGCCTAGAACGCATGAGCAAAGAGAAGAAGAGGGAGAGCAGAGTAAAGGTAAAGTTTAAAATTAATTTTAATCAATTATTTAATTCAATTAGCTCGTACGGTAATTAATTTATAACTTGTTCGTACGAGGTCCATTTTTGAATGGGAAAGTTGCATTATGATCGTATCAGCGAATACTACGCTATGAAATTGGATTGGACAAATATAGAGATAGTGGGAATTTCGGTTAAAATTGAACATCCATTTAATTTTAATTCAAAATGGAACGTTTGGCGACTATTAAAAATCAAAGTGAGTTAATCTCACTTTTTTGGTTAATCGAAAAAATTTATATAGTTTGTAAAAATTATTAATTGGATGTTTGTATATTTATTTTTGATAGTTATTGACTGTTTGGATAATTTATGTTAGCACCAAATTGGTCACTAACACCCTTGAATAGAGTTGTGTAGAGAGATTAACGAAGAAAGTAAATTAAAACAGAAAAATAACGCAATTATGTATAAAATGAACAACAAAAAAGAAAAGCCAAATTTATAGTGGTTCGACGCAATTGCTTACGTCCACTTTGAATATGATCTTTATTACTTTTCCAATCACTTGAGTACAGATACAATCCGTAAAAAAATAACTTGAATGCAAGTTTGAACAGAAAAGAAGTGAGTACAAAAAATGGCAGAGTATCCCTAGAGTTCCCAAAAAAGGTCCCTTCAACTGGACCCCTGTCCTTCTATTTATAGACGAAGATAGGCTGGTTCCCCTACGGGGGCCCAAGAACAAGACAGTTTGGCCCATAAGAGATGATTCAGGTTGACCAATCCAGGTGCACCGACCCTCTCCCACCAATCCACGTGATGCCGATCCAGGGTTTCCTTATGGATGACTCGAAGTGGACTAGCAAGTAACTCAGAACAATGAGGGGAGTGACTCGAAGTCCAAAAGTATCGTTCGTACTGTCCTGTTACAAACTTGCTAATTCTCCTGCTATTTTTCCGAACTACTGCGACCAACCCGTAGGCGACAAACTACCAAGACCGATCCACAATGACTGAACCACCCTGGCCGATCCACTTCGACCTTTCTTCCTGGGCCGAGCCAGCCATGCCAATGTATATGTACTGATCCATCCTAGTCGACCCATACATGAATGCCGAACCGCATACATCAATCCTCCTGAGGCCGACCTAGCTCATACCGAACCATCAACGCTGATCCTATCCAGGCTGAACCATCAAGGCTAACCCCTAAAGACCGATCCAGCCATGCCGAGCCACCCATGCTGGTCGTATCGAGTCCGAGCTCATCCTTGCCGACCCCACAAGGCCAGTCCCATCACTACCAACCCATATGCGATCTATTTACAACACCAAACGATAGGCCAAACCATGCATATATGGGCCGATTGTACCAAGCTACACCGACCCCTTACAATTCCAATCCTTACTTGGACCGAGTCCCGCCTAGGTCCAACCATAGCCTCTGCGACTATCACCTCGTAGCCGTGCCAGGCAGCCAGGTAACATTTTCCCCCCAAAGTGCTTTGTGTGAATCAACATGATGCGCTTTGAATCAGCGAGTAATCCATGCTTTCAGAGGCTTGCTCGATTAGAATGGTAACTGACTGTCGCTTTTTCACTGTCCTTCGAAGGAGCTTCACGTTGTCTGATCGTATTAGCTCAATTTCAATGAAATTCTTGAATTCCTGCTTTAACTTTTCAAAATCTGAAGATTTACAACCGTTTGAAGGATGAATCACAGTGTGTATTCTAAGCCCGCGCTTCTCCATTTGTCTGGTAGTATCCATTTCTTTATCACAGACCATCCTCAACAACCATTACATATATGCATATTCATTTATATTTTTACCATTTATATTTATATTCTACTATGTTATATATGTAAGTGTATATATATATATATATATATATATATATATATATATTCGCATTCTTTTTTTAAACAAGGGGTGAATCAGCACATAAAGGGTGACACACATGGTCGATTCACTTGTCGAACCACATGATTGGTATGTTTACTTACCAACCCATTAAAGCATAGTGGCCGGTTCTATAGGAGAATGCCTGTTCATCTCCTCGTCCTCCATATAAAAATCCACTCCTTCGTTCTTTTCTTCTCACTTCATATCTTATCTTGTCTAGCACTGCTCCAAACCCCATCTCCTTCACTCCACTGAACTACTTCGCCTCTTCGTTTTACCATCCTCCAAACATGTTGCCACCATACTCCTTGACTCCAAACTCTGAGAATCACTCGCCCCAATCCCAAGTTAACACACATATAAGTGAGGTTCCACATATTACTTTGAACTCCTAAGCCATCCCTTTTGAATTCGAACTAGGTTAGAACCTTAGGCATATACAGCCCTGCACAATGAAGGGGAGAGGAGAAAAACATGGTGAGATACGAGTGATAGGAGTTGACAACGGAGCATTTTTGACGTGGATTTAGACCAGGTTGAGAGGGGTTAATATAGGCTTTGATAGGAACTGAGGTCGGCGATGTACAGGAGAAGAGAGTTCATGTTTCATAAGAGACAGAGAGAGGAATTCTACACTTTGAATGGGAGTGGGTCAGTAGATCGTCCAAGGAGGTTTGGGTCGGTAGGATTCTGTCAGTAGAGCAGATCGATAGGAGCTTAGAAGAAGAGTGGGTCAGCATAGGTTAAGTAAGGCTGGTTTGGTATAAGTTGAGTGAGCGAGTGGATCAGTATCTCATAGGTGCGTGGATCGGTTACCTTTGATCTAAAGAGGCGGTCAGTAGTCTGTAGGAGAGTGGGTCGGTGAGTAGAGAAAGAGGGTGGAGTGAGTGGTCAGGATAGATTTTAAATGTTTGCTTGGTAATTAGGAAAGGAGTGGGTCGTTACCGAGCGAGGCAGTATGGCTTGGCATATATAAGATTAAATAGACGAGCGGTTCTTGGTATGGAGATCGACATTGGTAATCAAATCATCTCACTTCGAATCATAGAATACAATAAGACCACATACTTCCATGCCTAATCATATATCAACGAATCAATGACAAGAACCTAAGTTCAAGAGCACATGGAAGTGGTTTGGACTAATAACTCCATAGTTTTAACAATTATAAACGTGAATTTAATCCATTAAAAGCGAGTAATTGCCTCCACAACTTATGATGCCAATGTCTGATCCCGGGATAATCGATCACAGGGCAAACTTTGGTGATGTTCAGATTGACGGCCTTTAGAGATGACAACTTAAAGCTTTTCGCGCTATATTTTACTCTTTAGAAGTTCAAGTTATTTGTATTCTTTGCTTGAATCATCGCATTAGCTCACACACCACACGAGGGGAATATTTTGTTGTTATATCTGATATCTATTATCTTTTAAATAAAGCTTAAACTTGTATCTATTCACATCGATCATTCTTTGGAGATGTCCAACAACTCAAGCTCCGCCATAGCTTTTGACAAGCTTGAGCCAGGTTCTCTGTAGGAGGCAGAGGGAACTTCAAATCCGTCGTCAACCCCCTTCCTGGCATCACAGATTCGCCTGTTGTGGTTATAGGTCTGGCCCCCGATGTCGTAGACGGGGCTGTTGTTCTGGATGATCCCATCGACTCTCAAGCCTCAAAAATCGACGAGTCTTCTATCCATCGATTATGTTCTATCCATGGAATCCCCTTCGAGGACGTTTTGGTTCCGTCGGCACAAGATCGACCCCACTTTCCCCTAGACGATATACGGCGTGCAAAATTTTTGTGCTGGGCCGGAAGCATGCCACCTTTCAATTCATTCCTCCGTGAAGTGTTGCAGTATATAGGGATTGCTCTAGCTCAACTACACCCTAATAGCCATGCATTTATTCACGGTACATGCATTCTTTTCATGAGTGTCTTATTCAGACCCCTACTCCCGAATGATTGTCCTAAGGCTCAAAGTGCATCCTTTCTAAACTTCTTTCAACTCTTGTAGGTATCCGCCCATGACTTGAAGGTGCCATGTAATCTGAAGCCGTCGAGGCCATCCAAGCTATTCCCATAAGAGATCGGGACATTAAATCCGTAATTACTAGTAAGCTGCTCTCGAAGTTCGAACTACTGGAAGGGGACTGTCGGATTAGCCTTCTAATCTGCGCCATTATAATAGGAACCGCTATGGAAATAGGCAAAGAGCAAGCTGAATCTTCGGTGCCTTATGTAGGAGGGGCCCCCGATACAACTGAGGAAGGTGATATCAAAGAAACCGAGGTGCCAGAGGTGACTAATAAGAACATAAGTTCTGGCCAAGTGCCAGTATCTGATGAACCCAATGCTGACGAACTACTACCTCGTTCGAAGACGAAAAAGAGTCTAGCTTACGAGCTAAAAAAGAAGACAGTTGGCGGAACCTCAAAGGTTACGATATCTCCCATTGAGAAGATGTCATTTTCCCAGAACTTAGAAGGTTCATTAACGAGCCTATCTGACTTGACCATCCCAAATGACATACTGGATTATGGTTTTACTAACCCCGAGGCAATGGTACTTAATTCATCCGCAAGAGGCGATGAAGGCGCTCAGACTCATCATCAGGGAGAGAAAACTCCAATGAGTAAAGCGAAAAATTCTGGTCCATCGGGGGGGGGGGGGTGCACTAGGAAACACCCACTTACACTCCACCATGCATTTGAATTTCATTCATCGCGTGATTCCGAATAACTCGTTCTTGGTTGGCTTTATGTGCAGGTGACATGGAGCGTACACATGGCATTGACCACCTTCGTGGATCTTCCGTCTTATACCATTCCAATCAGGATTCGGATCAGGGAAACAGCGAGATAGGGACGACAGTGGCGATAGAGATTATCGTCCCAGAGAGTCGTCGTCTTCTAGAAGGAGAACCTATAGCCATTCTTCAAATTCAAGCGATCCTCCCCCTCACCTGGAGCATAGTAGGGAGAAGACTGCTCAGAAGGGATCCCATTCTAAAGTTCCTCGCGACCAACATTTTAACTCTTCAAGTACTAAGCGATCCCATGAGCCCTATAAGAAATCTATGACTCTGGCTAGGCATACTCCTCTAGCCTCCACTCATAACCCGTCGACCGTGGAAAAATTAGCTGAGCTCATGTCTATATTCCTGAAGATACTCTTCAATGGACTGAAATTTTTCTCCATGGACCATCCTACCTTGGACATGTGAAACAAAGCACCATTGCCTGCAACAACGATGTTTACATTCAACATGATGTGTTTGTACACTTGGTGGAGAAAGTTTTAGAGGTTTCCATGGAACGTCAACATCAAATTAATCTGTTGAAACTCGAAGCTATTCATGACAAAGATATCATTAAAGGCCAGGATGAAGAGCTATCCTCATACAATCTCAGTTCGAGGCCGCCCAAAAAAGGCCAAGGAGACGGCCGAGGCAGTTAGTCGCTTGGAGGCCCTCACAAGAAAGAAATCGATGAGGCAATCCAACGTAGCGGTGCTCTAAATTTAGAGAAAGACTCTATCTAAAAAGAAAAGGATATTCTCACTCGATGGGTTAAAGAGTTGGAGGAGCTGCTCTTTAAAGAGAGAAAAGAGAAAATTGCCATGCAGGAAGAGTTATAAAGATATTGCGATGAAATCGTCGCAACACGGCTTCTAAAGACAAAACTCGATAAGGAGATTTCTAAGTTTGAAGCGTTAAAAGAGGCAGCTTGTGAGGAGGGTAAGAAGATGGCGCTCATAGAGGTCGACTCTCATCTTGAGGCAGCTATTGAGGCCGGCAGAGAAGAAATCAAGTGCTTATTCAATCCGCTCATTGACGAATACAATGCACGGGTTCTCATGCACTGTGACCTATCTTTTCTAGGCGATGGTTATCTCGAATCATTGGCCGTAGCATGGGATACTTTGACAAAAATTAAAAGATTAGAGCTAGGCATTGAAGAGGTTAATGAAGAAGCTCTCGTGATGGAAGTGCTCCGAGGAAATGAGCCTTTAGACTTATCTACAGCAAGAGCCATCTTTGGAAGAAACTCCCCTTCATCAAAGGGTAAGGATGATATCGTTGACCTGTCCGGCACCGAGTCTCCAGTTCCTCCTCATATTCAGTCGGTCGATATCTCGTCACTTGGGCCTCCCAAGCAGCATGTCGGTCATGACTCTGAGAATCCCAAGCTTGATGTTCACATTCTATCCCCTATTCTAGAGGTTGATACTCCTAAGATGACTGAGAGCCAAATGGAAGCTGGTATGTAGCTTCACCTTCTAGAGTTCAGGAAACCATTGCTTTTGGCAAGTAACAAACGTATTCTAACATTTGCTTTTTATGACTTCATATAGGCTGTTCTGATCCTGAACCGATTCCATGGAGCGATGTCTCCACGGAGTGGGAAGAGAAAGTGGCCGAGGCACTTCACACTAGGGATACCCTTGGTCCCCATGCTCAACTGATCAGGGCGCTAGATGAGGATCTTGAGAATCCCTCGTCTGCAGAGGAACACGACGAGGTCGAAATCACAGGCGCTTCCAAGCATATTTCCAATCTTAGCATGAAGGATCAAATCGAGGAAGAGGAGAAAAAGAGAACCAAATTTAAGATAGAACCTCTGGTGGTGGAACTCGACGGCCCTCTAAATTGGCCCCTTAAGGTCATTCTCCTCGGTGGAACCACACCTCTGGAGGTTCCCCTTACTTTCTCGGATACCGCATTGCTGGGAAGTAAGGGGTCCAGGAGAAAACATTCAGCTAAGGATACTTTGGAGAAGCCGAAGAAGGAAAAAAAGCCGAGGAAGTAGCTATCCTTTGATCATGCCTCGCTCAACTTAAATAAGTCAAAATCATGCAGTTGTTTCTTCTCTTTTTTATGGTCGTCGTAGATAGACTTTGGATCCAGACTTTGAAGAAGTTGTAATGGAACTTAATTTTTGATTATTAAATAAAATTTTGTTTCTTTGTATTCCCAGACTTCATCATTTAGCTTATCATCTAACTTGTAATTGAAATTCAAAGTTTTGCGGGTTACGTAAGCTCCAGTTCGCTTTCACATGACTTGGAGATTTTTGAATTATTTATATCTAGTCCGTGCACTGGAGACTTTGGGATTATTGAATCATTTATACCCTAGCCCGCACTTCGGGGGCTTAGAGATTTATTGAATCGCTTATACTCTAGTATGCACTCTAGGAACTCAGAGCACTCTAGCCCCCGCTCTGGGGCCTTAGAGATCTTTTGAGTCGTTTATAATCTAGTCCGCACTCTAGGAACTCAGAGTACTGTAGTCCGTGCTCTAGGGACTTAGAGATTTTTGAGTCCTTTATACTCTAGTCCGCACTCCGAGGACTCAGAATACTCTAGTCCATGCTCTGGGGACTTAGAGATTTTTTGAATCTTTTGTACTCTAGTCTGCACTCCTAGGACTCAGAGTACTATAGTCCATGCTATAGGGACTTAGAGATTCTTTGAATCGTTAGCCGATCGACTTTTAGTTTTGTGCGTGCATTCATACGCCTGATAGATTAATGCAATCTTATTTTTCCATGATATTACAAAACATAAAACACTAATAGTACATAGAAAAATAACTTTAGGCCTTTATTGATTGTAGAAAATAAGGACAAACTGAATTGTCTTATTACATGTTGAAAACCGAGAACAACAACAAAAAAACATTTACTGGAAATAATTGCTACTAAAATGCAAAAGAAATGGACTAAGTATAATAGGGGCGCAAATGCTCACTATTCCATGCTCTAGGGAGTGTCATGCCATCACTGCTCGTTAGCATGAAGGTTCCTTCTCCAAGATTCCATTCGATGACGTAAGGACCTTCTCATGTGGGATTCATATATGATAGGACCGGAAAAACACGCTTCAAAACTAGGTCGCCCACACCGAAGGTTCTCGGTCGAACTTTTCATTATAATATCGAGCAAATCGGTGTCGATATGAAGTCGCCCTTAAATCAGCTTCTTCACGTTTCTCGTCGACAAAGTCCAACGACTCCAGCAAAAGATCCCTATTCATCCTGGGTTCATAATGAGCTACCCGGTGAGAAGGAACTTCAAGTTCCACCGATATAACAACTTCAGTGCCGTATGCCAAGGTGAATGGAGTGAGGCCAGTCGTGGACTTGTGGGTGGATCGGTAGGCCTAGATTGCTGTTGGAAGTTCATCCACCTACTTGCCTCTAGCCTTCTGTAAAAAATTTCAATATGGACTTGATTATCTTATTTACGGCTTCAACTTGTCCATTTGCTTTAGGGGATTAGCGACTGCTGCAAACCTTTTCCTAATGCAATATTTTTGCAAGAATACTTTAAACTCTCTACTCTCAAATTGAGTTCTGTTATCAGTAATGATAGTTCATGGGAGGCCAAAGCGGCATATAATGTTTCGTACAAAAAATTAATGACCCTTTTGGTGGTAATTGTAGCTAAGAGCTCCGCTTCTACCCATTTGGTGAAATAATCGACCGTGACAATTGCATATTTCGCACCACTTTTGGAGATTGGCAAGGAGCCGATTATATCGATCTCCCATATTGCAAATAGCCACGGACTAACCATTTGCATGAGTTTCATCGCTGGTTCTCTTGGGATCTTTGCGTACTTTTGACACTTGTCGCGTCTCCTTACATAGTCCGCGGCGTCCTAATTCATAGTCGGCCAATAGTATCCATAGTAGAGGATCTTTTTGGCTAGCGTTTGCCCACCAGTATGGTCTCTATATTCTCCTTCTTGAACTTCTTTTAAGACCCTCTTTATCTCGTCGTGGGCGATGCACTTAAGTAAGGGAACTAAGAATCCCTTCCGATACATTATTACATCCTGCATTATATACCGCAAGGCCTTGCGAACGACTTGTCATCTCTCGTTCTTTCTCTCGGGCAAGGTTCCATGTAGTAGGTATTCTTTGAATAGGGTCATCCATGACTCCCTTTCAGTTTCTATCCATAACATAAAATCTACTTCCACTTCATTTATACTTAGAGCATGCAAGGTTTCGATGGGGACCAAGACCATACGTTGTGCATCACCACTACATGTGAATTTTTCTAACGAGTCGGTTTCACCATTTTGTTCACGCAGAATGTGCGAAATATTGTAATATCCAAGGTCCACCAATAATTCTTGAACTCGAGTGAGGTATGGGGTAAGCCTTTGTCCCTTTGCATGATAGTCTTCCCGTACTTGGTACACCACCAACTATGAGTCACAGAAGATTTCAATCGTTTTATTTCAAGTTCTTTGGTAAGTCTCAAGCCCCTAATCAATGCTTCATACTCAGCCTCATTGTTCGTAGCGGGAAAACCAAGTTTCAAAGCGTAATAAATTGATCGATTCATGGGAGTTACAAGAATAACACCAGCTCCAGAACAATGGTCGTTGGATGCTCCATTGGTGTATAGCTTCCATCGAACAGCGGGAACTACATCACCACCACTTGGCCTGGCTGATATGGTGAACTCTACAATGAAATCTGCTAGCGCTTAACCTTGGATAGCCCTTCATGCCAGGTAAGTGATATCGAACTGACTCAGCTCAATATTCCATTTGAGTAAGCTTCCAGAAGCCTCTGGACGTTAGAGGACTTGTCGCCACTTGAAAATACGGATGGAGCCTGTGTGATGCAATCACCAAGCAGTAGGCTAGCTTCTCAATCTTAGGATAATTTCTCTCTACCCCCGTTAAACGCTTACTAACATAGTACACTGTCTTTTGGATTCGGTCCTCTTCATGAATCAAAACCGCACTGATGGCATGTTGAATACGGCCAAGTAAACATACAACTCCTCATGATCTATAGGCTTTGACAGAACCATGGGCCTCTCCAAGTGTGTCACAAGAGCTCAGAACGTGTCCTCACAATTTGACGTCCAGTCAAAATTTCTCTTCCCTTTCCTTATAACATCAAAGAAAGGAATACACTTGTATGTTGCTTTGGATATAAATCGGCTCAATACGGCGACTTTTCCATTCAGACTTTGTACTTGCTTTATAGTTCTACGTTCTTGCATGTCTCAAATAGCCTGAATCTTTTTTGGATTGGCTTTGATTCCCTGTGCATTGACAATGAAACCCAAAAACTTCCCCGATGCAGCACCAAAGGAATATTTCAGTGGATTGATTTTCATTCCATAAAACATGAGTATATCAATCATCTTGACTAAGTCTCAAATGTGGTCATTTGACTGTCGTTACTTCACGAGCATATCATCGACATAGACTTCCATCGTTCTACCAATCTAGTCTTTAAACATTCGATTCACCAAACGCTGGTAAATTGCCCCGGCGTTCTTTAATACGAAAGGAATCACTACATAACAATATAGTCCAACGTCCGTGACAAAACTGGTATGATCCTGATTCGGAATGCGCCTCGGGATCTGATTGTATCTCGAATACGCATCTATAAATGACAATAATTCATGTCCTGTTGTCGAGTCGACCAGATAATCAATTCTAGGCAAAGGAAAACTATCCTTAGGGCACGCCTTATTCATGTCTGAGTAATCAACATAGGTCCTCCACTTCCCGTTCGCCTTTCTCACCAGCACGGAATTAGTTACCCATTCAGGATAGGGGGCGTCACGAACAAACCGATTGACTTTGAGTTTATCCACCTCCTCTCTAAGAGCAGCACACCTCTCTGGGTCCATGCCTCTCCTCTCTTTTTTATTGGCAAATACTTCGAGTCAACGTTCAATATATGAATTGCGATGGCGGAAGAAATCTCGCACATATCAGAGAGGGTCCAAGCAAAACATCCAAATTCACTTGGAAGAAATCGGTAAGATCCTTAATCATCGAGGGATTGAGTTGTGATCCAACCTTAAGCTCCCGTGATGGGTCATCACGGCTGATTGGAATGTCAATCGTCAGTTCAGCCGATGCTGCCTTAGCCTCCTTGGGTTCTTCATCATCATCTCTCGGATTTATGTCTCTATAAATCCAACCTTGTTGCCCAAGCCAAGACTCGGACATTACATGTCAATTTTCAACAATACAGATGCAGAAAGATTGTCCACACCCTTTCCCTTCTCTCTTCGCTGGGCCTCTCTCAGCTCAGCCACATAACATGTACAACCAGTCGCTTGATCGCCATGCACTACACCAGCTCCTCTATCCGTTGGAAATTTCAAGGTTAAATACCAAGGGGCCAAAGCTGCCCTAAACTTAACCAGGGCCGATCGACCTAGAAAAACATTATACGGGGTGTCAACATCCAACATAATGAACCCTCCTACATTTACCTTCTCCTAATTAAACTGGCAATTCAACAAAACCGATTGCATCAGTGGCTGCGCCATTAAAGCCGTGAATGCGGTCTTTATATGGTTTCAGGTCCTTTGCCTCCATCTTCGTTTGGCCATATGCCTTTTTGAAGATAATATTAACAGAACTCCCACAATGGATCATTATCCTTCTCACAAGCGCCAGTCCAATCGTAGATGAGATAACCATCGGGTCAATAGTAGGAGCCTCCACCTGATCGCCATCCCTGCTCCTAAATACAATATCATCCGTCAACGTTTGCTGCTATTTTGCTGGAGTCTCGTCTTCTGTATTTGAGTAGCATTCGAAATTCGCGTGCTTTAGGGAACTAGCATAGCTTTCCATTTCTTATCAACTTTTGTCTACTGGATGAGGTCCATCGATTATCGTGTTTATGACCAGGCTTCCTCCGGTCCGAGCGGTCCTCAGGTCGATGTAAAGGTTGCCCGTGATTGGGGTCGGATTTCCCATGTCCGCCTTCCTACGGATTCTTAACAAACTATTGTAACTTCATATGGCGAATTAGTTTTTCTATAGCATATGAAGGTGCCTACCTTGGTATTATGCCTATACGTCACGTGAAACTGACAATACTTTCCAGTCTACTTTTGTTCCTCAATTGATTCCTTTAGGCGTGGCTTTAGGTATTAGAATGTACTACAAGTTGATAAATAAATATTCTCCATAAATGTGTTCAAAGAAGTGTATTCGCCATAGGTTGGGGTTCATGGCTTCCACTTTCTTGCTTTCCTCTTTCTTCCGGAATTTCCTCCTCCGGATCCTTTAGACTGCTCCAGCTAATTTTGAATGTTGACTTGGACCTTTCCAGAGTTTGTGCAAGATTTCTTTACCGCAATGTTGCTTTGCACTGCTTCCTTGCTGGGCCCCGACACACTGCTCCGTCTTGACCACCTGGCCACTTCCCTTCTCATGAATTGGTTCGCCTTTGAATAAAAACGTTTCAAGCTAGTCGATGGTATTTATGCCAGTCAATCACCAAACTCTGAGTTCGGATCTACTCCTCGCATGACGACCATAGGGTAGCTTGGTCATTAGGATTGCTAACTCGGTAGCAGCAGTGTGTTACAAATAATCCTTTAACGACTCACCCGGAGCCTGGATCACACCGGATAAAAATGTCACGACCTTTGGGAGAGTGGCATGGATCCTAAACTGCTCCACAAATTTCACCACTAACTCATCAAACCTGAAGATCGATCGTGGGGAAAGTCTGGTGAACCACATGGTAGCGATTCCGAATAAGGTTATTGGAAAGCATCTACATTCGATCGCATCATTTGGCCGAGCCGAGTCCAACATCCACTCGTAGCTTATTATATGTTGTCGGGGATTAGTCTTCCCTTCATAAGTTGGAATAGTAGGCATACTGAACTTCCGAGGGTACTCGGCCTGTAGGATAGTATCTGTGAACGGAGTATGGTTCCTAGATACACCCCAATCATCATTGGATAAGCCCTGATTCTCCCTCATCGGTTCTTTAACATAGTTGATAAATCTGGAGTTTGGATAGGAGGTGGCTAGTCGGAATCCATCCTACATGATCATCCTAGCTGGTGCCTCCTCGGTAGGCGATCTCCCAAGTGCATGTTGTGAGGACCCGCTTCGCTACAGCTCTAGCGAGGCGGCGGACCAGCATCCACTTATGCTCCAGATCCTAAGTTTCCCACTCAGCTTGAGTGCGATTTCCCCGGTGCAAGTGAGGGGCCACTATTCCAGGTAGGGAAGTTGGACCATTTCTGTTGGATTTCTTTACTGCACCTATTTGTGTCCATTCAGTCCTACAGCGTCAACAACTAGGAAGTTCATCCGATGAAGTGGAGCTGTCAATGATGAGTATGAAGCAGGGCTCCCTCCAACGTTCTAATGTTGCTGCAAAGGGATCTGGGTCATGAGGTTAGCATTTGTTTGAATTTGCTCGTTAAGTTGTCTCCTACTTTTAATGAGCTCTCTCATCAGCTCAAGAACTCAGCCCTGGTGACAATTTCTGATTTGTTTAGGACGATGGCGGTCCCCGCGCCTAGATTAGGTTGTTGATTGCTGGGTCCCACTTGCTGGACGCTGGCAGTCTCATCAATATCTGCATCGTGGGAGGCTGATCTAGTATGAGGTCATCCCATCTTAGAGTTATTCGTAGGAACTCTAAATAGAGTCTGTGAACTCTTAAGAATGAACTTAGATCTCCTTCGGGGGATTTCCTCAATCCAGTAGCTACAAAGTAGATCCTAATAGCCTAAGTTCACTTCTCAGTGAAATCACCAAAATGTTAGCACCAAAATTGATAATTAACACCTTTGAATAAAGTTGTGTAGAGAGATTAATGAAGAAAGTAAATTAAAACAGAGAAATAACGCAATTGAGTGCAAAAAGAACAACAAAAAAGGAAAATCAAATTTATAATGGTTAGGCGTAATTGCCTATGTCCACTTTGAATATGATCTTCATCACTTTTCCAATCACTTGACTACAGATACAATCCGTAAACAAATAACTTGAATGCAAGCTTGAACAGAAAATAAGTGAGTACAAAAAGTGGCAGAGAATCCTTGGAGTACTCGAAAAGGTCCCTTTAACTGGACCCCTACCCCTCTTTTATAGACGAAGATAGGTTGTTCCCCTATGCAGGCCTACGAATAAGACAGTTCGACCCACAAGAGATGATTCAGGTTGACCGATCCAGGTGCACCGACCCTCTATCATCGATCCACATGATGCCGATCCAGGGTTTCCTTGTGGATGACTCGAAGTGGACTCGCAAGCGACTCAGAGCAATGAGAGGAGTGACACGAAGTCAAAAAGTATCCTTCGTACCGTCCTATTGCAAACTTGCTAATTCTCCTGCTGTTTTGCCGAACCACTACGACAGACCCGTAGGCGACAAACTACCAGGACCAACCCACAATGACCGACCCACCCTAGCCGATCCACTTCGACCTTTCTTCCTTGGATGAGCCGACCATGCTGATTTATACATGCCGAACCATCCTAGCCGACCCACACATGAATGCCGAACCGCATACATCAATCCTCCCGAGGCCAACCCAGCCCATTCCAAACCATCAACGCTGATCCTATCAAGGCTGAACCATCAAGGCCGAGCCCTAATGACCGATCCAGTCATGCCGAGCCACCCATGCTAGTCGTATCGAATCCGAGCTTATCCTTGCCGACCCCACAAGGTCGATCCCATCATAGTCGACCCATGTGCAATCTAGTTCCAACTCCAAACCATGTAAATAGGACGAACCATGCATATGTGGGCCAATCGTACCAAATTACACCGACCCCTTATAATTTCAATCCTTTTTTGGCCCGAGTCCCGCCTAGGTCCAACCATAGCCTCTACGACTATCGCCTCATAGCCAGGCCAGGTAACCGGGTAACAGCTTACTAATTATTATTAGTTTGATTTGATATATTCCTATCCATTGGAGCGGATGAGACCCTATTACGTTCCAACGTAAGAGTTGATGGCCCTTAGTATATGAATCCCATCTCGAAGCAGTTGATTTATATTTTTATGATTATACGTTGTATGTTATGCAGGGGGACAGGTTGGAGGGATCAAAGAGGATTCCTCATAATGTTGATTTTATTTTTCATATATATTATGATATACGATATTGGATGTTATATTGGATGACATGAACATGATTTTTCTTATTAGTGCTTTAATTACATTGAGCCTCCTTTTTTGGTAATTTAAGATACCATAAAATAGTAATTAATTTAAAAAGGTGTTTTCCAAGCAATTTGAAAATTGTATATGTTTTAAATAATTAGTTCTGAATTATTGAAGGAGTAATTTATTTTAAAATTAAAAGGTAAGATTTGTAGATTTTATAATTTAATCATTTCATGAAATATTGTAAAAAAATATTTTAAATCGTGAATAAAGATTTTTAAAATCTTAAAAAATATGTTAGTATTTTATAATGAAGGGATATGGTTTTAAAAAGAAAATAGAAATATTTTGATATAATATTTATTAATCATCTTTGTATAAAGTGATATATATGTATATGAGTACATATATTATGATTTATTCATAAATGTGAAATTTATAGATGGAATAATTTATAAGAGTGATTTTTTTACAAAGGAAGTGAAGATTTGTAAAATTGTATTTTGTTAATAGAAGTATGAATTTATAAATAGAGTTTATAAATTATAGAAAACTATTATCGTTTAATAAATTGGAGAAATAAATCAAATGGTGCATTTATTATAAGATACAGAATGATATTTTAAAAATTGTTTACTCTATTTTGAAAATTGAAGGCGAGGGTAAATTTAGAATGTTAAACGATATTTTATAAATAGAAAGGGATTTATAAGAGGAATTTATCCATATGGAAGTAATGTTAAAATGGATGGTTATTGATGTTTTAAATGAGATTTATGAATAAGCGAGACTCATAAAGGAAATAGAGTTATAAAAGGAGTTCATAAATAAATGGTTTTATAAAAGGAAGTTTTTATAGAATGGAAAGAGATACTTAAGTATAGTTTTGTAAATACGAAAATGACTGGGTTGAAGATTTAAGAATGGATTTTTATCAAAGGAATATATTATGTTATAAAGTTGGTTATTCATGTTAATATTGCTTAAAACTGTTTATAAATATTTAAGTAATTTTAAAAATTTAATTATTTAAATCATTAATATGGTTGAAATTAATAATAATGATTATCAATATTATTTTTGTAATTTATCATATTATTTGTATGGTAAAGATTAGAGATTGTTTTATTCATAATGTTTGGAATTATTAATTATTATATTTTAAAAGGTTAAAAGTAATTATTATTATTTATTTATGATGTTTATTATAAATACACATTATTATATAATAATGTTTTAAAGAAAGTGATTAGGACTTATTTATGATGTTTTCAAGATATATAAATAGTATTTTGTAAAGGACTTGGATTTTTATAAGAGGAGCTTATAAAATGGTTTGAAGATTTAAAGGAAGATTATTTACAAGGTAAAGAGATTTATAGATAGATTGATATTTATAATGAATTTTAGAAATGGATTCACATAAATTTATAAATAATTGCATGGTTTTATAAAAGGTCTATAAATGACTTGGGAAATAATTTATGAATGGTTTATAAAGGGTTTTAGAAATTTATAGTGGAGTTATAAATGATTTTAGAATTCTATAAAAAAGAAGATCTTCCTTAGTGTTTGGCAAATATACTTATCCGTTGAGATAAGTATATGGATATTTTCTAAGTATTGAAAATATAAGAGTTATGAATATATCCTTGTAAAAGTATTTTGACACAAGCATTTACAAGATGACTAATTAATGAAAAGATTATTTAAGAAGGCTTAGAGTTGCTCGACGCTTAGCCAATGTTGGTTTTCCCTATAGAATTAAATCTCTAATTGAATGTTTGTTTATTCGATGATTAAATAACCGACTATCGAATTTGGACCTAGACTTAAATTTGAAAATATCTAAGAGAAACGCGTGAGTTATGTGGCATAGTCATATTCCATGGTGCTGTATTGTGCATGTAAATCTCATTTTGTTCTTCTAAGGCATATGATAAGGAAATTAATCCACTAACAGTTAGGAGGTGATCTCCGATCTTATCTTTGACTGTTTATTTCCTTAAGAGCATGGGTTGAGTTTACCAAAAACCGTCGAATGTTGTTTCGAAGAGACCGAGATTGGATCTATTATCCCAAAACCACTTCGATCCAACACAAGCGTTCGAAGTGAAGATATCTGGAAGATGATGGAATTGGAGACAGAGCTCTTAAACGTTTCGTTTAGTCCCAGAACGAACTTGTGAATGCTGGTATTGAACTGTTACCTGGAGGGCAGTGTTAGCATTCTAACTGGGAAGTGCTATAGAAAAGGTAGAAAGCAGCTTCAACCCTCACACCCGGAAAATGAATATAGTAGGGACATGCGGCAGGGTTAAGTGGGTCAAACCCAAGTAGGGTATGATTATCCCAAATTTAGAGAGAGATTGTAATGACTCGTATTTTTAACTATTTTAAATTATTAAATTTAATATAGTTATTGAAAAATAATGGATAGAAATAAAAATTTAATGATTTATTAATGTAATTTGTTGAATATGAACTTAAACAAAATTTGAGATAACAATCTCGATAAGAATTAAGGAATTATTTATGTTAGAATGAAGTTCAATATATTTAATGTGTTGTAATCAATAGCATGAAGTGAATAATAAATGTTGAATTACTATAAAATGAAAGTGGTTGTCTTATTTTATGAGTTCATTTTAAAATTTAAATAACTTATATTTAAAATATGGTGATTTATTGGATAATTAAATTTTTTTAAATTTAATATTGGAATTCATTTAAATAATTGAATCCTGAATTTAATATGAATGAAAATGATTTCAAAAGTTGATTTAAATTTTATTTAAACAAAAATAAAGATTGTTAAATTTTAAAATTGAATTTAAAAGTGATTAAATTGATCTTGGAAATTTCTTATTTTAATTAACGGGTGCAAATAGCCTTTTTGGCCACTGTCTTGGATTTTGAGGAAACTAGTTTCATCGGATCCGTAATAGTGAATTATTATAGGATTTCAAGTTTAGTAGCGATCGGGCTTATCATTCGGCCATACGAACTTGAAACATGTAGAAATTAATTAAAGGAATTTTATTAAAATAAATTGATTTTGAAATGCTATCTTTTGAATATGATGGAATTGTTTCCCGAAACAAGTTCCATTATGTTCGGAATAAGGGTACAACATATAGAACATCAGGCAGCACACTTCGTTTGGAGTTCAAAATTATAGCAGATAGATCGGGCCAAAAACTTATATAATAGGCCATGTTTATCTTCATTCGCCTAACCCTGATCGTTCAGCCGCTCTCATGTCATTTAACGGTCGAAAATTCACGGCCTTCTCTCCTCGATTTCTCTCAATCAATTCATCAAAATCAAATTCCACAAAAAGGAAAAGTGTAATCTCATCGAGCTTTACACTCTATACGGTGGGATCGAGGTGAATCATCTCGTATTTTCCAGGATCTGTGTTCGTGGGGGTTTATTTGGTTTCATTTGAAAACGGCGGCGGCGGAGGTGATGGTATTTGGGGCGGTGGTGGAGCTAGCCGAGGCACAGCTGGCGGCGGCGTTGGATCGACGGACCACGGCCTGAGGAGGTGTGCGTGTGATGATGTTTGTCGCGTGATATTGAGTTATGGTGTCGCGTTTGTGTGAGGGCCTGGATGAACGGGAGAGAGGGAGGTAAGGTTGTTTAAATTTTAAATTAATTTTATTTTGTTAATTTTCATTAAATTATATTGATGTTTAAAATTGCATATCTTTTTCATACGAGGTTCGATTCGAGTGAAAAAATCGCGATGGAAACGTATCGACATCATCTACGACATGGAATTGAAGTAGAATTTATTTGAAGCTGAAAAATTTTCATTTTCAAATAAAGATGGGTGTTTTAAACTCCTACGAAGTACTAAAATATTTCTGATGTTCGATAAATTTAAATCATGAAGTGATTTAAGTTTTATTGATTTCTATTTGGTAATTTAACTAACATGGAAATCGACAGAGAAATTTATATATTAGAAATTTTGAATTAACAGTAAATTGAAATTGGAATTAAACTACTAGTAAAATTCCCATTATTGACAACTGGCTAATTGTTGTGATTTGTTGACTGTTTTGGATGTTGATTTTCATAGATGGCTGTTGTTTGATATGTTGGATGATTGGATGTTAATTTATTTATGTAGTTAAAGAATGTAGAATTTTACTAGATACCGTCTTCACTATCACAAGTTGGTATATATGGTTTGAAAGCTACCAAAGAATACTTATCACCATTAACACTTCTTTGGACAACCTTATTTATGCCATTAATAATTAGGCTTCTGTAGCAACCCATAGTTTTAGCTATTTTAAATTATTAAATTTAGTGTAATTATAAAATAAAAATGATTAAAAATAAAAATTTAATGATTTTAATGTAAGTTATTGGAATGAACTTGAATAAAATTTTGAGATAAATTAATTTCGAAGATTTAAGCAATAACAAGTATTGGAGGGTAAGTCTATGTATTGAATGTATTTACAATCAATAGTTGGATTAGATAATAAATGTTGAATTTATTAGATGTAAATAAATTAATTGATTGATAACTAAAATTCATTTAAAATCTAATATTGAAATTTGGTGAATATTGAACAATTAAATTTTTTAAATTTAATGTTGAAAATTATTTGAATAATTGAATTCTGAATTAATATGATTGAAAATGATATTAGAAGTTGATGAAAATTTTATTTATACAACAATGATGATTGTTAATATTTAAAATTGGATTTAAAAGTGAATAATTAGAAACTGGAAATTTTATATTATGATCGAAACGTTAAAATAGCGATCCAGGGCTCAGTCTCGGATTTTGACGAAACCAGTTCCATTGGATCTATAATAATGTATTATTATTGAATTTCAAATTTCTTAGTGTTTCGAGTTATCATTTGGTCATACAAGATAGAAACGCATAGAAATTAATATCGAAAATTTAATATTTTAATTCGATTCAAAAAGCCATCTTTTCCATACGATCGAATTAAGTCTCAAAACATGTTCCATTATGTTAGGAATAGAGGTAAAATATTATAAACGCCAGGCGGCATGCTTCATTTGGAGTTCGTTCGAAAAAAGTTGAAAATAATATTAAAATAATATGTTTACACCTCTATATATATGTGCAAACAGTAAACCCTATCCCTAGTCGCCGCCTCCTTTTATTTCTATGGCTGAAATCTTACAACCTTCCTCCCATATTATCTCCTCATCCATCAACTTCTAGGCCATGGCTCCAACTAGAAAGTCGTCGAGCATTTCAAGCTCGTCATATCCAATGGTAGGTCTCAACTATCGTCGACCATAGAAGAGCAGGGGGCCGTGATGCACGTTTTTCTAAGGCATGGAGCAGCCAAGCTCGACCTAGTTCAGGCCGTGGGCGCACGTGGAGATGAGCTACGATGTGGTGATGATGGATCATCTTCTACGGCTGTAGGGTGGTCGCGTTTGGTCGTTGATCGAGGCGGCTTTGGCTTATACGAGAGCGTAATTTTACCCGGAACTCAATGGGGAAGAAACTTGTGCATGCGACCCTAATGTGGCAAAGGCAGGATGGATGGCCACGATTTGATTAGATTGATTGTAAAAAGATTTTGTACTTAATTTTAATATTTAATTTATGTAAACTTATGAATTGTATATCTTGGTCGTACGAGGTCAAAATTGGACGAAACAAGCAATGTTGGGTTCATATGGACTAGCACTATGTCATGAAGCTGATTTGGAGATGATTGGAACTTGTTAAAATTTTAGGTTAAATCGAAAGTCGTTCGATTTGAACTTAAATTGAAAACTCAAGTTGAATGTTCTATAACGCTCAAAAGTACTAGAATATTTTTATGCTAGTTATATTAAAATTATAAAGTGATATAAATTTATTGATCGTTGTTTGATAAATTAATTGTCATCTAAATTTTCCTTGAATAAACTGTTAAAAAGTTAAAATTGACATTTAATTTTCAAATTGGAATTAAACTACCAGTAAAATACCCGAAAGTAATAACTACGAAATTGTTGTGAATTATCTTGACTGTTTGGATGATTGACTGTGATGGCTGCTAATAGGTTGATATTTGAATGATTGGATGTTTATTTAATTGATATGTCTTGTTAGCACCCCGTAAATTATTAACAGTGTATAAAACAGTAAATTGAATTATCTTGAATAAATTAAGAAATAGGTTTAAATGATATATACCTATCACACTGTAGTTTGGATTGAAATGATATATATCCAGCTTTGAAATTAAATTGTAATAACTAATCACATGGCCATAGGATAAAAAATTATATATGGACACCGAATTGGTTAAATTAAACGATTTTAAAAAAATTAGTTTGAAATTTATTTAAACGATTTTATTTTAAAAAATGAAAAATCGAATTTATGAAAATCGAACTATTTCGAAATTGGGATCGAAATTGAATTATATTTGAGGATTTCGATTTCAAATTGGATATTGAAAGTGAACTTGATTTAAGTTTTTCGAATTAATGTTTTGAAAATCAAATTCGAAATAAAAATCAAAATGAAATTTAAAAGTGATTTGAATTTGAAATTTGGAAATTGAATCAGTTTGACTTTGAAACTATTTTCAAAGAAATTATTTTGATATATACTACTTAAATTTATCTTTTTAAATATTCAAATAATTTTGGATTTTTCGAACTTTTTTCCTATATAAGACACTTTAATACTTAAACTATTTTAACATTTTAAACTATTTTTAAAATTATTTAACTATTTTTTAGGAATTCAAATTGGTCAAAGGAGTGTTTATATTTAATTACTGGATTTAAGTATGTATTGAGTTAAAATGAAGTTATAAACTAAATTGAAATTCAAAATGATTTTGGAAGCGAAATCGAAATATTGAGGCAAAAATGATTTTTGAAGTGAAACGGTATATTTTGAGTAAATATGATGATTCGAAATGGATTTGATTTTGAAGCGAATATGTTTTTTTGGGTATCACGTATGAAATGTTTTCGAAATGTAAAAGTACCAACCGGTGTGTAAAACGACGTTTGGTTGTTAAAGAGACTGGGGCGGGATATGGGCATACTCTCCATCACGACCGAAACCACTTTGACAGTTGTGTATGTGGAGTGATGATCTAGAACGAAGTGGTTCGATTTGACGTTGTTTGCTGGATTTGAAGAAAAAGAACGATGATGGATTTGCTTCGCACTTGTGACAATTTGAAATGACTAAAACAGGAGTCGTATCGGCCAAGTGGGTTAGCTATCCTGAGCGGACGCACTTCTTCGTATTACCATCATTCACATTGTGATTGGTTGGTGCGCATCCTCGGATTTGGGGAGTGTTGGACACAGTAGGCGATCATGGCTATGATGTGTTACCATCAACCGGTTTGGGTAAATTGGCAATATCATACCTTGGGCATTTCCTTACGTGCCTTGTCGTACTTTTATCCTTATATGAAACCACTATGATTTTGGTTTAGTGTTATCGTATCACGGCGCATCCCTGACTATCGACATTCTACTGGTGGTGTCAAATGCAAACTGTACGACAATGCTTAAAAACGTGTTAAGGGGGATCAATGTAAAGCCTTAATGCTAAGAAAAATATATTTATTTTACTGATTAGACATTACATATGTAGCATATTCTACTATATATAAATATTTTGATGGATCCTTAAGAGATGGAAAATCTTATAACATCTCTTGAGTTATTGCACGCACGCTATACACTGGATATGAAATCCCATAAACTTCTTTGATGCTACGACACTCGTGTTTTATGCGATATCGGTTTGACTTACTTAAGGATATTTAGTTTTGACTCAAATTTTTTGTCTTTTCATTACGCTCGGGTCAGTCCTGAGTTTTTCGGCTTATCGAAGATTATTCTCTAGAGGACAAAGGCGAAGATTTGGTATTCTATTATTAATATTATTCCATCATTGTTTGTTCTGCTGAATTATTTTATTTGTTCTGTTGAATATATAACTCTGATAAATATTGTGTAAATTATAACCAAAAGTATAGTAAATAGCTTCATGAACTGTTTATTTGATTATTATATTTTATCGTTCCGCTACGAGATTCTATGTTTGTTTTCTTCTTCTTTTCCTATTTATCTTAATTAACCCCATTGATTATCTATGTTCCAAATTGTTTAAGTCGGACATGTGTGGATTACTGAAGATTTAAACCTTTCGAAATGTGGGTTGTCACAGTTTCGAATCAAAGTTATAAATTGACCAAAAATGTCCATTTAAGGACTTTCTCAAAAAGGTAATGAGTCACATTGACTCTTTGAAGGTAAAAATTATATGTACCACTGGAACACAAAATATGGTTTTAAACAACGAACTAGTAGACACTTTTAATGAATAAACCCCATCGAACAACTTACTCTTGATCTATAGCTACACAATTTTCACTTTCCATTCTGGTATTGCTTATCTCACAAGTATAGATGTATATAAGCTTAAGACTATAACACCCCATAATTTTTACCATAATTAATTTAAAGAAAATTTAATCACAAAATAATAACATCGGATTTTTTTTACAAACATCAAAATTTGGCTATCAAACTTGCACCACTCGATTCGTGACGATTTTCTGATCAATTTTATATTTAAAGATTTTCAATCGGAGTTCATTCAAAAAAGTTATTGACGTTTGAAGTTTTCAATTTGAAAATAATTATATATGTAAATAAATATAATTAATTAATGTTAATTACCGATAGTTAGATTTAATGGATAGTAAAAGTTAGTTAGACGTTAAGAAAGACGTTAATGGAAGAAAATATTACTGAACGGTTAAACAAAGAATAAATTAAAAAATCAGCATAGAAAATAACTCATCTTAAAACAAACAGCATGGTCGACCCAATATGCACCTAGGTCAACCAGTAGCTATCGACTCTAGGTCATGAACAGTCGACCATTGCTAGGGTAAAATTGACTGTAAACGTTGGCCCGAATGGCCCAGATTTAAAACAGTTTAATCAAGCGGCTTATGTTGGTTTGAACCTCTATAAATATAGAACTTGACCATCACTTCCAAACTCATATTTTATGATGGACGTGGAAGTTTCGTCATTTTCTCTTATCGGTAAGATTCTAAATTACTAAAATTAGTTCTAGTTTATATATATATATATATATATATATATATATAATTAGAGAATCGTAGTGGATGAAAGAGGAGGAGTAGAGTCAAATCAAATATTCAAATCCATGTAAATCTAGATCTAAAATACAAATCAAATACAAATCTCTTTTCTAATTTAAATTTCTAATGGATCTGTGTATGCATGTGTGTGTATATCCCAATAGGGAGAAAAAGGAGTCAAGTTGGAATAATAAAGATTAGATTTGGAGATTTGGAATGCTAAAAAGGTGAGTGGAAAATTATACATTTTATGTAATATTTGATTTATATCATTGTAAATCTATTCCAGTATGCTTGAAATATAAACTAGAGTTGTAGGCTAAAAAGTATATACATAAAATAAAATTATAAGCTCTACCTACATATTTTGTTATTGATAATCCATAATTGTGTACTTCATGTATCAAGAAAATATTGGATATTAATAGTACCTGAATTTAGTCTTTAAAATTTATAAAAATTGTTATAATTCCATATTTTTGAAATTTAATACGACTTGTGCAAATAAAATGGTAGATTGAGTTATCATAGTAAAACATAAATATTTAAGTAATATTTTAATTTATTAGATTATATAGCGTGTTGCCATTTGAGTCCTAAACATCATCAAGTTTTAGATTTATAAATAAAGGTGTAATGGTTGAAATTTGAAGGAATACATCTAAAAAGAAAGAGACGTATAAAATAGAGATATTTGTCATATTTTGTACTATTTATTTTCATAACTATTAAAATATAATTCCTTGCAATTCTAATGTAAAACAAATTCCTTTTTTGGATAAGATATAGAAATTTTCAGTATTAATAACTCCATTTGGGAGAAAGGTAATTCTAATGCATTAAAATACAACAATCCCTAAGGATAAATTAAAAGCATTACAAATGTGATAAAAATGGTTGAAGATAAGAATACATGCAAAATAAGTAAAACAGGAATGAAATAAAAAGAAATGTAAAGATAGACAAGTCATAATTTGAAATAAAAGGGTATGGATGTCCTTAGAATAAGGTAGGGAATTAAAGGCTAAAAAGGAATAGAAATAGGAAGTTAAAGAATACGGATAAGGGAAAGTAAATGAAAAAAGTTATTTAAAAGAAAGTAGTAAATGACCTTAAATTAGAGAAGATGTAAACGCGTAGAAAAGTAAAGAAATATTATTAACAGTGAATGTTAGAAGCATAGTAATTAAACAAGAATTAATAAAGATGTATTTATAAACATACGTATATATACATGCATACACATACATATACATACATACATACATATATCTACGTAGCGCTAATTATGTGTTTATATAGAAGTGATTTATATAAGTATGTAAATAACTTAAATGGGTAGGAATGATGTATTCATTAGTATGGATTGGATTGCAAGGTCAGTAGTGTTACACATTAGAAGTTTGCCCACCGCAAAGGGACATCGTTAATTGTGTATACATTATACTAATGTGGGGCATATCCAACTATAGGATCCATGGAGTATATATGCTTGCGTATAGATAAAGGAATACCCTCAGTAAATATGCTTCAATGAATTGAGGAGAGGGTACTTCCTTGATTGCATTAGGCAATCTAAATAGGATGGTGAGTAGTTTGACTCCATGTCAATATGTGTTGGTACCAAATCAGGAGTATGAGATGCACATAGGTTGAGTGCGTAATTGGCTTTGCATCATCAATGAGAAAAAAAAGAGTTACACCTAATAGACTATGCCTTCTACTGGGGTAGGTCCCATTAGGTAATGAACTACAGCAGTTGTTTGCTAGTTTGTTTGTTATGGAAAGGCTATGTAACCCATAAAAGATTTCATAAAAAAGGAATGGGGCAGTCTGAGGAGACGAGTCCTCTATAATCAATAGGAAGCAAACAAGTAGTAAATCCCCAAGGAAAGATAGAATATGACTGAGCTATTGTGATGTCGTATTAGGCACTACGAGAAGCATGAAGAGGCATAAAATACCATTGAGATGTGGACACAGATGTAGACGATGATTCACACTGGCGAGTCGACATTTCTGGTTCCCCTCTCCAATCCATAGTTGTACGGATATTCATAATAGAGATGTAGTCCCATACGGATGTGATATTGCTTTGATGATGGATCCTAATATGGTGCAAGATTACAGATACTAGCGGGGATAGTATCTTGGTCCAAAGGGAGACTGTGGTACTTATTTATTTATATATCTGTGTATGTAGTTATGGTCTACTTTTGGGTAGATAGGGCATATCGTATGCGTATGCGAGGTTGAGAGAGCTAAGTAAAATTAAAATACATAACATTTAATGGAAGACAATCGGTATAAACTAGTGTTATGTGTAAAATGTATAATTCACCAGTCACTAGAACATTGTTCAGACCCTCTCCTCATTGCAACTCACATGATAGATTTAGAGGTATGGTACTGGTGCAAGGCAGGAGCACTAAAAGGATAGTTTTCCTTAAGCATTCTAGGCATTCACAAGGACACTAGATATTAGAAGTATCAATCTTGATCGGTAATTGTATGATTTATTATACTTTACTATTCCATTATGGGTTATATTGATAATGCTCTAATATGCACATATTTGTTTATTTGCAGGATGCCAAACCAATGATCTGTATCCTGGTGGACTTGTGCTTTCGATTTAGCGAAAATTCAGCCTATTAGGGTGCAACTTGTTACATTTGTTATTAAAGTTTAGGTTAGTCGATCTTAAAAATTTAGGGAATGTTGAGTGAATATATTAGTGTTTTCCCTATAAATTAAATATAGTTTACGTTAACTCCTATAAATTCTGACTATAGAGTAGTTGCAACCATACACCAAAATATGGATAAGTTGATTATGAATTGGAACAATGGATGAAGTTGAAGATGTACATCTATCCTGATTAACCTATGGAAAATAGGTCATATGGAAAGGCGTTGACTTAAACGACCATGAGTGCAGCATATGGAAAGTCCTTGAAGCTGGCTAGTACATGACTCCCTTGTTGGGCTTCCGATAGCCGAAGGATTGTAGATCCCCATGTAATGCCGATTGATGATGTATAGAAGGTCCCAATATTGTAGATATCAAAATCAATTGAGTTCTCGAAGGATGGTATGTAATAGTCACTCTAAGATGATTGCTTGATTTTATAGTTGGAGAAAGATAAGTCAACAAGTAGTTGAAGGAAGAGAAGTCCAAATGAAGGGATAAATAGAAATCCACTTTGAGTCCGACCCAAAAGAGAATAGTTTTAAAGGTTGAAACTATTTTAATACAAAAGTTAGAGAAAATATATATAACTTATTTGCAATAATTTTCAAAGGAATTATTTGAAGGTAAAACCTTATTTTTTGAAAAGTAAATATTAAATTTTCGAAAAAAATATTATGTTATATTAAACAAAAAGTTTTAGTAGAAAATTTGTTGAATTGGAAATAACAGTAATGGGTTTTAATAAAAAGGTAAAAAAATTTAAAAATAATAGTATAGCATATGTAGCTCTTTGATTTTTCTAAGACGAATTTTTTTAAAGTTGGAATGGGGTAAGAAGAACGAGAAAGAAGATTAAAACCCAAAATATAGCAATTGGCAAACACACTTTAATGGTTCAACTAAGAAGTCAGCAAACAATTGGAATTATGGCGGTTCAGGTAGAGGAAGGGTTGAAATGTAATAACATTATAAAGTATAAATAAAAACAATATTATGAATTGATATAAAATTATGTTAGTAATTAGAAATAACTTTAGGAGACTATATTAAAAATAATGCTAGTAAACTTGAAGCAACATAGGAAATTAAAGGCAAAACAAAAAAAACCTGAACATTTTCCATTGATGTGCGCATTTATTACAAATATCTTTTAAAAGTCTCTCTCACATGATATTAGAAGCTTCACCAATGATTGAAAGGGAGATAGTATGAGTTGGATGAAAATGATAGAGCGAGAGTTGTTCTTATCTACTCAGTTTTATTGTTTAAAAATTATAAAGGATGTTTAGAAATACTGCAAAGTATATTTTTGAGAAAAATGATTTGGCATAATAATTGATTTTTTAAAAATAAAAACTGAGCAATTGGTTTGAATAAAAACACCAATTTTTAAGAAGTAAAAGTTGAAAAACAATCTTTAAAATAAAAGGAACTTTAAAATTTAATTGTAGTTTTAAAAGTTAAGGCACTGAGTTATTTTTAAAATTTCCTAAAAGATTTTAATTTGTACTTTTAAAAATAAAAGTTTTATGATTAAAATACTTTAAAATTTTAAGTTTTAATGTTTGAAACTTTTTGAGCAAGACCAAACCAAAAGTTCAAATATGGAGTAGATATGAATGATTGCCTAGGTAAGTTGGGGTAAATGGTAAGGTTATGAAGATGATAGCGACGACTGTTCATAGATTAGCAATAACGAATCCACGTAGAGTGTAAAGTATACCGGTGATGATCTAGGAATATTTTGTTAGACATGCATACAAGCCATGAGAAGAATCCGCAAAGGAACGGTAAATGGTATTAAAGAACTTTTCAACGAGTTCTAGGGTGTGTTTGTAGGAAGGATTTGAGAATACTATCAAGAGATTTGGATTAAGAGAAGATAGTAATGGAGGGTACTGAGATGATGATCACGTAGAAAACATTGGTAGACTCAAAGTAAGGAAGGCAAGATAAAGGGTGGAAAAATTATTCCGCCAAACCAATTTATCAAAGAGATTTTCAAAATATGCGTAATTTGTATTTCTTACCAACTACAGTGTGGGGATGCACGGTTATACCATAATTAGGTATGGTAGTGGAAGTAATGGATAGACCTTATTCATCAGAAGCCATAAAGAAAATTTAAGATATGTGGACTGCAGAAGGATGACACGTTAGAAAAGTCTATCTAATTTAAGTAAGAAGTGATGTAGAAACAATATTGTTAGTAAGATGATGTTGAAGGGAAACTTCCAGCAATAGTTGCTTTGAGGTTTGGGTTATAAGCATTAGTTATTTCTATAAAACAAAAATGATATCACGGGAAATGTTACATTGAAAATTGGTTTTCTGGATGGACCAGGATTTTGATTGGAAACTGCATAAGTAATGAAATCTCATGTAAACACATAACTAATGGAAAATAAATAAATGGAAGGCTGGAAGTTTACAATATAAATTAAGGAATTTATTAAATTATCTACAAAAAGAAATGTTATGTCCCAAAAGCCTAGAAAATTTGGAGAAGATAAATTTTGACGAGTGAAGGACAAGGAAAGTATGTGCGAAGCCACGGGTTAAGATCCTTATACCTTAAAAGCCAGAATTATTATTGAACTTATGTACTGGTTGTTGTTATAAATAAAAAAAAGTTTTGGAAAAATTAAAATTTACCACATGGTTAGATAGTGTCTACTATGGATGTTAAACTATTAACTAATGTTTACACAAAAAATGGGTAAACACCTCCAAGTCGTATGATTTGGTCGATTTTATGTTGTTCTTAGTGATTTGGGTGATTTATGCAAATATGTAAAAAGTAGGGACTAAAATGTAAAAGACACACAGGCCAGAATGTGCCTACATCCACTTTATATGTTATTCTCTTTCACTGTTCAAATTACAAGTACAAATCTTTGATTACAAATATATGAAAGTTGTTTGAAAGTTCTGTCTGTGCTTGAGCTCTCAAAATTGTCCCCCATTGTTGTACCCCTACCCTTCTATTTATAGAGTGAGGCTGGGGGTAGGGGTCTTGGTTGTATATAGCTGCTGGTGGGCCTGGGATGACGTGATCTGGCCTGGCAATGTTGGTTCGGTAGTGCCTTGGTTCGGTAGTGGGTGGAGGCGTGGATTGGTCCGGTAGTGGGTTGGTTCGGTAGTGGGTGGAGCGTGGATTGGTTCGGTAGTGCCTTCGTTGTTTCGATTCGGCAGCATTTGTCCGGTGGCCCTGGTCCGGTGGCCCTGGTCCGGTGGAAACACGCCCAACATTTGCCCCCCCAAAGTGGGGCATATGCCTGCATATGTCGCGCTTTGTTTTCCTCAGTTTGGACACTTTCATTCGGCCCAAGTGCCGAACCAATTGGTCCGGTCATCCTCCGCTTGCCTATAAGTATGGGCTTCACGCCTCTGTCATTCTTTACCATCTGAAAGAGCCGGACCAAACCTCTGTCTGCCGAATCAGGTGAGGTCTCCTTCTGCCAAATGAACTTTATGCTCGAACTACCGAATGAACTTTAGGAAGTATGAGTGCTGAATGAACTCTAAGACTCGGACTATCGAATGACACTTAGGGAACATGAGTGCCAGATGAACTCTAAGACTCGGACTACCGAATGACACTTAGGGAACATGAGTGCCGAATGAAGTCTAAGGCTCGGACTACCGAATGACACTTAGGGAGCATGAGTGACGAATGAACTCTAAGACTCGGACTACCGAATGACACTTAGGGAGCATGAGTGCCGAATGAACTCTAAGGCTCGGACTACTGAATACACTTACGGAGCATGAGTGCCGAATGAACTCTAAGACTCGGACTACCAAATGAAACTTTTATTTTTCGAATTATGAATGAGATTCCATACTGTAGGTATTTTCTTGTTTATATCTCTACACTCCTTGTCCTAACAATATGTTTTCTCGTGTTGCAGATAATGTCTCATAAAGTAGAAACTCGTTCTGACAAGAAGAAATCCAAGGACAAAGGAGAGTCCTCCATAGTGCCCCCAGTTCAGGTAGAACCAAAACGACATGGACCAACCCCGAGATCGTTATTAGACGGGTACGGTCCTTAAGAGCTCTTGAACTCACCGCCTGACTGCTTTCCCAGCTCCCTCAAAGATGAGCAGCTTGACGTTATATCTAGATCTTTTGGGATCGACAGAGCGCATATGATGTTGCCGGGGAAAGGAGTGATGCCGTATAACCCCCCCTGAAGGATATTTCTCTTACAGTAGGTATCACTGCATGTGCGGAGCCATCCCTCCGATCAACGCTTGGATAGTTAGCTTTATCACATACTTGAAGATGGCCCCTTTCCAGCTTCAGCCCAACTCCTATGCCATCTTGGTGAATCTGTTCATTATTTTCCAGCGAAAATACAGACGCCCCCCTTCCAACCGGGAGATCCGGTACCTGTACAACTTGAGAGGCTACAAGAAGGGGTCTCCATATATTAGCTTAGAATCGGTCGTGTCTTTCAAGCCAGTCCTGCACTTATATTCAAAATTTAGCATGTTCAAGAAGAAATGGTTTTTTGTCAAGGATGACTCTGTTTCTTTCCACCGCTTCACCTCTGGCTGTAAGTTGAATCTCATTTATAATATCTGTTCTGACTGTAATGCTCCTCCTTATGTGCTTTATTTCTTGCTAGCGACAGGTGGCTTTGCGGTTGTAGAGAACGATCGTCTGGTTCAGATGGCTGCGGAAATAAAATCCATTACAGAAAACGAGAGGGCGGCTTCTTATTTGATCAGGAATGCTACTCTTTTGGGGCTCGACTTGATTATGCCACGCCAGTCTGTGGTCAAGCAAAGAGACACAGCTGAGGAGAAGGCCGCCATAGCTAAGGGAGGGGCTATGGCGAAGAGCAGCAAAAGGAAACCCTTCTCGAAACATCCAATTGCCGGGGGGAAGAAACTTAAGAAGGCCAATGGACCCTCCCCCAGCACATGTCCAGATGTCCCGGAGGAGGAAGATGTGGAGGAGGAAAGAGGCGAGGATGAAGGAGGTGAGGCGGAGAGTGGAAGTGGTGGAGAAGGTGATGGTGATGGTCATAGCGATGATGGTGGCGACGGACAGAGTGGTGATGGCACTGGGGCTTTGTCTTCTAAGCAACCAGGTGTGATCCAGGAGTGGACAGATGATGCTTTCCGCCTAGCTTTTGAAGGGTTGGAGGAAGAATCGGCTTTAGTGGAGAAGCCTAAGAAAGCTGACAAGGCCGAGACCAGCGCCGATTCATCTTCTAAGAGCGCTTCAGCTAAGGCAATTCCTGTGATTCAAGGTGAATTTTTGACTCCTGCCAACTCCATTTATGATAAGGATTTAGGAATATTTTATGGCCAGCTCCCGTCCTGGAATGAGATCCAGGACTTATTGCAGTATCCTACTCCTCCCTAGGGTTTGTATAACAAAAGCATCTCTTTACTCTTCTTAACTTGATATATTTCTCGAATTATAGCTCAATGTATGCTTGTAACACTTGGTTTTTATCACAGAAGCGGGTAAGGTGGCCAAGACATCAGATGTTCGGCATCGTCTTGAACAATACAAACTTCTCAAGGCTTCTACTAAACCAAAGCCTCCGACTAACCGCCCTGGAGACGTAGTCGGCTACCGTCCTCTTCTTGGAGTTATCGAAGAGGATATCCAAAAGAAGAAGAGAAGTCGCTCCTTGTTTGAATCTTTACCTGGTCCTCAGCCCCCAACTCAGCCTCTTCAGGATACCACGGAGGAGAATACTGAGTTTATACCTTCTACGCACCCGTCTAAAAATTCTACCATTACCCATATAGATCATCCCGGCTTGGCTCGTAATCCGTTTGCGGGTCATCTGGATCTGGATCCGGGTTCTCGTGATATTACCTTTGATGAGGCTACCGGTGAGCATCTTCTCCCTCGTAATCCTATGGTAAGAGTACTAGATGAAGCTAAGTCCTTGGACCTTGATTTGCTTACCACTCGGGTTGTAACTTTGGGGGACGAAGCTAAGGAAAACATTGACCGGGTTGCTGAGGAAATCAGGAAGCTGATGAGGCATCATGCCCGACTGGTCAAGGATGGAGAAGAAATCGGGAGTGCTAACATTCAACTGCGGTTAATGGTTTCCGACCAGGCCAAACAACTCGCTGTCAGGCCATCCAGATCTCTCAACATGAGGCTGCCTCTAGGAAATTAAAGAAAACCATGGAAGAGGCCAGCAGGGCAGAGTTACGGAAAATGGAGGCTGTTTGTAAGGAACGGATTGATATGGCTATTGCAACGGTGGATGAGGTTCGGAAAGCGGATCTCGAGCGGGTACAGGAGTTATCCGGGAAACTTGAAGCCGTAGAGCTTGCTCAAACCAAGCTGAAGGAAGAGATGGAGGCGATGAGGAAATCCTTTCAGGCTGACTGCTCGCGATACCAAGCGGAGAGGGATGCTGCTATTGCAAAGCTGTTGGCTTCTGAGGACCGAATAAGGGAGTTCGAGGAGAATGAGAGGATAATGGATGAGATGCTTCAGGATATATACTTTCGCACTTGGAAACAGGGCAAGTTATCTTGGATGGATGATTATCCCCGAGTCATGGCCATGATTTATCTCAGGGCCCTGGAGGAGGCTAAGGCCGGTGCAGATAAGGAGGGTGGCGTGGCCTTTAGAATGGATGTGGTTACGGCTCAATACACCAAGGAGGAGAAAGCGGCGGTGAAAGAGGGTATGCGGCTGCTTACTGCTGAGGAGGTAGGTGTGCAGTTAAAGGATGATGATCAAGGAGCAGATGCTGGTAAGTCTTCCCTTTTAGCTTTTCGTAACTTGAGAGCTTATTGTTTATTTAATGGATTCTTCTCCTGAATTGGACAAGCGGGACCTCTGAAACACCAGCTACCTCTGGTCAACATGCTGAGAGTTCCAATCCTGCGGTTAAGTAGATCTCGAAGGGCCAGTAGGGTAGAGGTGAAGCTCCGATGCAGCCGACTCCTTGACTTGATCTGGATATCTTTTAGTTTACTTGACATTGCTGTCTATGCTAGTCCCAAAACATTAATGTAACTTTTAGGCTGTAATTATGTTATTCGTAACGAACGACTTTATTCTTGGCATGTAATTTTTAACTTAAGCTGATTCTGTCATATTTGAATGCTGTCGTTATTTTGGTGTGTTGCATAAGAAATATAGCTATGCACATGCCTGTGATTCAATCGTGTTTGGTGCCAAGTTCTTGCTTAAAATATGTTTTCATATCCTGCAATGCTAGTGTGATGTGCGAATAAATTATAGCTACGTATTTATATACAAGAGATGAAAGTACCGCCCTTCATGTTTTAGTTGTAGATGGTAGCTTTGAATGTCTTGTGTGACTGAGTATGGAATTCAGCTGAGTGTCCTGTCATCCAGTTGTGAGTTCCTATTCCTATTAGCGAATGTCTCCTATTTTGTGTCATGTACTTTAGGGATCGTTATAGAGGATAGGAGGAAAGTTTTTAATAAAATAGAAATATAAGAAATAGTAACACTTCCAATCACGGAAGGCCTGCGATGTGCTTAAGTTCGTGGCAAACGGGTTTTGTAGTCACTTTCCCTAGCTGTGGGTCTTGGAGAAATTTGTCACCCATCTTACGCCTCCGCGGGGAGTTTTTCTTTTTTACCACAGCCGTACTTAAGACACTCGGAGCCGAGATCGCGCACAGTAACTACCAGGCCATTATGGCCCGTAATCGTGGGTATTATTCGATCTACCGTGGCCGGCTAGCGTGGGTGCCGATCGTCAACTGTGAACTACCCTGGCTGGCCCCACCTTATGTTGGGGTTTAAAGTAGGTTCACGGATGTCGGCGAGCCAAACACCGTAATGAGCTACCTAGGCTATAGTCGGCCTACTCGGTGGCTTATAATCGGCTCATTACATTTGGCTTTAAGGGCCGATCGCGAGCAATGAGTTAACCCGCAGCAGAGGGATGCTGGAGCAAAAGTGTCCCATTGGCGAGGGAATAGATTCGTATAATACCTGTTAGGTCTTGTCCAAGTGAAGTTGCGCTGTGATGTGTCTTGAATGGAGATGTCATTACATAGGATTTTGTTCAACAGAGAAGGATAAAGTTAGCAAGCATCCAAGACATAAAGGAACAAGTTAAAAAAGAGACAAGTTTTTAAAGTGGTTCGGCACGAAAATGCCTGCGTCCACTGATTCTCTTTGTTAATTCACTACATATGGGCAGTACAAGTTAAGAAAAGTATCGACGAAGGTGTTGGATGTTCCATGCCCTCTGGAACACCTCTTCGTCCACTATTGACAAAATATAGGCTCCGTTATGGAGATCTTTATGAATTACATATGGTCTGTCCCAGGTTGGATGTGCTCCGGGGCGTGGGAAGACTTGCTTGAGGACAAGATCTCCTTCTTGTAAGCTACGATGCTTGACTTTGGAGTTGTATTGTGCTGCCACTTTTTGCTTGTGAGCTACTGCTTTGAGTGCTGCGTCGTTTCTTCTCTCTTCAATTAGATCCAAAGACATGTGAATGAGTTCTTCGTTCTCTTCGGGTTATAGTGGATCCTGCGGTGGGAAGGCACTATGGTTTCGACTGGGAGCATGGCCTCCGATCCGTTTGCCAAAGAGAAAGGAGTATGCCCCGTTGATGTTCTGAAAGATGTGCGGTAGGCCCAAAGTGCCGTAGGAAGTTCATCCACCTAAGCGCCTTTCGACTTTTCAAGTCTCTTCTTGATTAGAGTTTTGAGAATTTTGTTGACAGCTTCGACTTGTTCATTTGCCTGGGGGTAAGCTACAGATGAGAAGCTTTTGTGAATTCCGTGCTTTTGGAACCAGTCGGCGAACTCTTCGCTGTCAAACTGAAGTCCATTGTCCGATATGATTTTGAGTAGAACCCCGTACCTGCATAGAACATTTTTGATCAAGAAGTTAATAACTTTTACCGAGGATATTTTATTTAGAGGTTCCGCTTCCACCCATTTGGTGAAATAGTCGACTGCCAGTATAGCATATTTTGCTCCGCCTCGGCCCACCGGCAGTTCGCCAATCAAGTCAACTCCCCATACTGCAAAGGGCCAAGGGCTGGTCATTTGAGTGATCTCATTCGTTGGTAGTCGAGGAATCTTAGCGAAATTCTGACATCTGTCTCATTTTTTGTCAAAGTCTAAAGCGTCATTGTTTAAGGTGGGCCAGAAATACCCATATCGGAGTATCTTCTTTGCCAGAGTCTGCCCTCCAGCGTGATCTCCGCAGCTTCCTTGATGGATGTTTGATAAGATTTCCTTGGCTTCCGTTCTAGTGACACACCTTAATAAGGGGTTAGAGAAGCCGCGCCGATAGAGGATGCCTCCCTGTATTGTGTAGCGGGAAGCTCTCCTTAAGATTTTCTTGACTTCGTTACGCTCGTCAGGCAGTGTGCCATCCTGTAAGAATTTTCGGATGGGAGTCGTCCAAGTTTCCTCTTCGATTGCAGCTATCAGATTCGCTTGCTCGAAACTCGGGGTTAGCTACTTTGAGATGGCTACTGTTCCGGAAATGGTGCCGCCTCTCATGCTAGCTTGCTTTGCTAGTTCATCGGCCTCTTGGTTCTCTTCTCAAGAAATGTGTTTGATCAAATAGTGATCTAATTGATCGAGTAGAAGCTTGGTCTCTTCAGATATGCTATGAGTCGTTCTCCTCGTGCCTGAAATTCTCCTAGTATTTGATTTACAATAAGTTGTGAATCACTATGAAGACATAGAGAACTGACTCCAATCTCTAGGGCCAGTTCTAATCCAACTATTACTGCTTCATACTCTGCATCGTTGTTGGTGGCAGCGAATTCCAACCTTAGAGCATAATGTAGCTTCCTTCCCCTGGGAGTGATTATTACAACCCTTGCCCCCGAGCCTTGTTCGTTTGATGCTCCATCCACAAAGAGATTGCACTTGATGTCTTCTGCTATTTCAGATTGCTCTTTACCTTCGTTGGCAGTGAATTCGGCAATGAAATCGGCCATGGCTTGTCCCTTGATGGCGGTGCAAGGATGGTAGGTGATATCATACTGACTCAGTTCAATGCACCATTTAAGTAGTCGCCCAGAAGTGTCAGGATGATGGAGTACCTGCCTTAACGGTTGATCGGTTAGAACTCTGATGGAATGAGATTGGAAATAGTGTCGCAGTTTTTGTGATGTGATTAGTAAACAGTATGCTAGCTTCTCAAGTTTAGGATATCTGGCTTCTGCCCCCGTAAACCTCTTGCTCACAAAGTATACTGGCCGCTGTGCGCGGTTAGTCCATTCGAACTTTCCTTTGTCTTTCTTTAGAGCTTCGAAGAAAGGGATGCACTTGTCAGTCGCTTTAGAGATGAATCTGCTTAGGGCGGCCACTTTCCCATTTAGGCTTTGCATTTCTCTTTGAATGGAAGGTATCCTGATATCTCTCAGTGCTCGGACTTGTTTGGGGTTTGCTTCAATCCCCCTGGCATGGACGATGAATCCCAAGAACTTTCCTGATAATACTCCGAATGAGCACTTTAGAGGATTCAGCTTCATTCCATATTGGCGAAGCACTTGAAACATCTTGCCCAGGTGGCTTACGTGATCGTTGGCTTTCCTCGATTCTACTAGCATGTCATCCACATAAACCTCCATAGTTCGTCCTATCAGTTCCGCAAACATCTTGTTGACGAGGCGATGATAGGTAGTTGCGGCGTTTTTAAGTCCAATAGGCATTACTCTATAGCAGTACAATCCCCGGTCAGTGATGAAACTAGTGTGGTCTTGATCGGAGGCGTGCATAGGAATTTGGTTATATCCTGAGTATGCGTCCATAAAAGATAAGAGTTCGTGCCCGGCTATGCTGTCCACCAGCTGATCGATTCGAGGGAGTGGGAAGCAATCCTTCGGGCAAGCGTCATTTAAGTTGGAGAAGTCAATGCATGTTCGCCACTTCCCATTAGCCTTCTTTACTAGTACCGGGTTAGCGATCCACTCTGGGTAGATGGCTTCTCGTATGAAGTTATTGGCAAGCAAGTTCTTTACTTCTTCAACGAGGGCTGCTGATCGTTATGCCCCCATACTTCTCTTTTTCTGCTTTACTGGCACCTTGGTAGGATCGATGTTTAGTACGTGGCATGCCACGTCTGGGGAGATTCCAGTCATGTCAGCGTGCGTCCATGCAAATACATCCAAGTTGTGCCCGAGAAAATCAATGAGTTGATCCCTCAATTCTGCTCTTAGCTGAGATTCGATTTTCAATAGTCTACTTGAGTCGTGTTTGTCTACAGATACAAACTCCATAGCCTCTGCAGGCTCGGTGGTGGCCTCCTCCACTTTGTCTCTGGAATCTAATTCATTGAAAGGATCACTGGTATATCGAAGAGGAGGGGCTTTCTTTAGTTGCTATGTGTAACGACCCGCTAATTTGGACCATTCAAATCGATAATAAAACCATACATGTCCGACTTGAATAATTCAAAATACCGAATTGTTAATTAAAATTCGGCAAAACTTAACGTATATAGTAAATAAATCATCACAGATCACAGACACAGAGTAATATAATGCAGCGGAATAGATAAAGAATAGTAGTTCATGAAGCTACTATATACATTGGAGTTAGAAATAAAATACAACTGAATATCTTAGATGTAATGAAGTCTCCAGTATGCGCAGATGACTTCTCTGAACAAATCAACAGGATGACTGAAAGGATAGATAGCTGGATCTTCAAGCAAGGCTCCAACTTCAAAGGTGAGTCTCAAATGTTGTATCACTCAGTCAGACCCGAGTTAAAGCAAAACACAAAACACTCGAGTCAGGATTAACATTCTTATATCAATAAATCCAACTCAAGTGAAATATCAACTGAAATACAAATAACTTAAAGGATGTTTGGAATAACCATCCTGTCCATGGAACTATCTACAAGGTAGAAATATACACTATAACACCGTGGTTCTTTCATCTTAATTTATACCTCAAAATCAAATATCATTTCACTTCAAATATAACTATTTTTCAAAATAGTATTTAGATATATTAAATAATTTATACCGTAAAATATTTTCAATTCCCTCAACTTAACAAATTGTTTCAACATCAACCCGACCTTCCCATTTAAATTTTATTCAATCTCAATTTATCAATTTTAATTCAACTTAATCCTAAAATAACCACTTAAATTTTACCAATCCCAATTTGGATTTGAAATCACAATACCCCTTTATATTCAATATATTTCAAAACTTTAAGTATTCAACGTTTCAAACTAAATTTTATTCAATTTAGTTTGCTACATAATAATTCAATTTAGTTCAACCTAAATTTTCATTTTTATTCAATTTTAGTTTCTAAATAACGAATTAAACTATATTGATTTTAAATACAGATCCGATTCTCAAAATAAGCCATTTAAATTCCAATATAGTTCAAGGCTTTAATATTTAAATGTTCAATTTAACAGTTTCATATAGATCTCGATTTAACCTCACTATTATTTAGTCTTGAAATACTCCCTCATTTGATTCAATATTATTTAAGCAACCTTAAATTCCATTTTTACTCAATATTTTTCTTATTTTATTTAAACGTGAAATGTTCATTAAATCACTTAAATCAAAAATCCAGTTATAAAATCCAGCCTTTAAATTTCCCATTCAAAAATTTCAAATCGATTTAAAAAAAAAATCCTTATGTAAATACCATCTTTAATAAACCCAAAATTATCTTCCCATCTTAATTTATCCCAATTCTTGAAAAATCTATTTGAAATATAATTTACATAAATATTTAATAAAATTTATGTATTAAATCAATCTTAATTAAATTACATATTATTAAATCTATCATTACTCTTATATATGATAATTTAAGAATTTACACTTATTAAGACCATATATTTCTTTCCAAAACAATGAATTTATTTTCAAAATTATTTATATATGGACCAACGGTGTCTGTATATATTTCCTATCGTATAGTCAAGTGCTACGGATATCTATTATTTCAATCCGTACACTAAATATATACAGGTGGATATCAGTTCAACCCGTAATCCCAAATTCAATTAAATGAAAATCGCTTGGGTTTATCATTTCAACCCATAACGATTTTCTCCTATTCTAAAGTCTGTTCGGGTATGTATCATTTCAACCCATAGTGATTTCTAAACTACAGGGAACTTGCAGAGTGATAACAGAAAATACAATAAAATAAGAGGCATATTTCATCAATAACAATATAATATAAACAATAGGATATGGTGTCATATCCCGTAGGTGAACAGTTACAGATAATAGCATATATAACAAATTTAAATAACTACAGCAGCATATTTCAATTGTCGTTTCAATTGAAATCAAATTTAATGAATAAAAGAATGTTAATCGTGAGTGATTGCTCACCTTTCGAGGCTAGAGAGATTTGACAAAGAATGGAGCTACGGATTTGGTCACGATCTAAACAATCGAACAAATCCAAACAAAAATCTCAAAGCGAAGTAAACCAAAGGTGGATTTGACAAGCAAAGCTGTAAGATAGAGATTGATGGAGACGAATCAGAATCGTCTTGATATAATCGAAACAAAATATATGTTATAAATTCCAAATCAAAATTGAATTTAGAACACTTATAAACCTTTTAATTTAAACTGTTATTATTCTTAAAACCAAAAATTTTGAACTTGTATACTTATCAGAGCATTAAACTTTAAGACCCAACACAACTATCTCTTGAAACAAATGTTTTAAATGCATACCAGGATATATATATGTACTACACACACATCAGTAAACACGTTTCTTAAACTAATGTATATATACCTCTTGACAGACCTAACGTAAACTTATACATATATATACATACTATTTATTTATTTTATTTTATTTATCTATTTATTTATTATTATTATTATTTTTATAAGTCATATACTGAGTAGCTTAGTAGACATATATTATATTACAAAATATACGTATAAATAAAACTTGATATTTTTACCATATACTATAAACACTTATATATGTATAGCCCTAAGATAATGCATCAGCTTTATGCAAACACACACACATCTTAAAGTATCAATAAAACTATGGCATAAACCTCACATAAACATGCCTATAGACGTACGAATCGAACCCAAAATACATAGTATACATTAATATAATAATATACGAAACCATACACTGCAAATCCTACTTATAACAGAGACCTACCCCAAGTTATATAATTAAATATCTGTCACTGCACAATACACTACTATACCTATATAATATTACCACCTTTTCAAAACTGTCCTATAGTTTAAATGTTTTTAAGCTTAACATATATGTGAACAAAATATATATATAACAAGAGAAGAATCCAGGAAGAGGAAAACACAACTCACCGCGGCAAGGCAGTGGAGAGGCTGATGTGGCTGAGTTGAGGCGCAATGGGCGACGTGGGTGCTACAGGGAAAAAGACGGGTACATACGTGGCTGCGATGGTGGCTAACTTGGTGGTGAGGCCGAGATTGGCGGAGGCGCTGGACGAAGTGCTCGGGTTGGCTTGGTGGTGGTCCGTTATACGCGGAGGGTGGCACTGAGGCTTACGTGCCTGCTGATATCGGGGAGAGGGCACGGCCAGTGGATGGCATCTCGGGTTTGGTTTGAGTTGTGATGAGGCGGCGAGGGGATGGTTATGAGGTTCGGCCTTCGGTTGATGGAACGGTGGTTGAGGTGGAGCCTAGGCTAGAGAAAGTGGGTCTGGGATATGGGCGCGTAGAGGTCAGCATGGCGGCTCGTGAGCTTGGTTTCGCGATGAATAAATTTGGAGGAGGAAAGAAAAATAAAGAGAGAAAAGAAGATGGTGAGCAGCCGCAAGGAGATAGAGGAAACCAAGCTTCAGATCTAAAAGCAAATGTGGAATCTGGCACTTTATATTCTACCAATATTAATAAATTTATTGAAAAAGAAACGGCTGGGATAGAAAAGAGGTGGTTTTGATGGGTTCAGGGATGGAGGAAATTTTCTTTTGCTGTAGTTATATTTGGAGAGGAGAAAAATAAAAGAGAAAAGGAGGTGAAGTAGGAAATAAATAGGATATAAAAAGTAACGGCAACGGTCGACTCCCTGGATTTGAGCTAAGCAATTTGTTATTATTTTTGTCAGCACGTTTCAAAGTTTTAATTGTAAAAGAAACGTAAAATTGCCCATTGATTCATCAACGCGATTTAATCAAAATAAAAGGAAATGAAGAGTAACCGTCAAACGTTTTGATTTGGTGAATATTTACAGCAAATAAACAGTAAAGAAAATAAATGGACCAATATAAAGTTAAAGAAGGTCACGAATAAATTTATTGAATACACTGAAAATGGAAACGGCAAGGTAAGCTGAATTCAAGGAATGGGGAAGTCTATCCAAGGATTGGAAAAATTTACTAAAGCAATAATAATTTGAATGGTAGGAAAAACAAATAATAGCTACCCACTGATTCAGAACAATTAAAGCAATTAATAGCTTGATTGGATATCACGTTTCAAATTTTGAAACGGAAGGGAGAAATAAAGTCAAAATTAAAGGTACCGTTACCTCGGACAATTTATTGCTTCCGTTGTGCACCGGATTTCAAAATACAGAAGTAAATATACTGCTGAGGTCAGCACGACGAGACGATCAAAACGGTATACAGATATCCGTGGCATGATCATTCGATCAAAAGTCGATGATCGGTAGCAAAATGCTGCAAAATTTGTCAGAAATAAGGTAAATGGAGCAGTAGACGTCCGAATTTGGAAAAACGAAGGATGACGTCTCACTCGGAAGAGGATTTAGAAATTTTCTATAGAAAAATATTCAAGCTTGAAAATAAATTTATTATCAGCAATTATTAGCTAGCTTGAATTTAATAGAATTACAAAATAAATAAACTTTCATAAAATTAATTGAAAATTTACCATTTGGTATATTTAATTATACGTAATCCAAATATTAACTTTTTATTTGCAAATTAATTTATTTAAAATTTCACCAAAATCCAATTAAATACGTAAATAAAACCATTAAAATTTATTGAAATCTTACAGGTCGTTACACTATGCTTCCAAGTTTTTCATGCAGAGAGTAGTCTCTGTATTCTTCCCTTTATCCTTCCTGCGATTATTGCGAAGTTAAGTTACATAGCAATCTCGAGCGGCGTCTTGATCTCCCTCTACTTCCCCTATTCCATTGTCTGTTGGAAATTTCATCTCCAGGCACCACGGGGCCAAGACAATTTGGAAGTCAGACAAGGCTGGTCTTCCTAAAAAGGCGTTGTAGGCCGAGTGGTTATCTATTAGCACAAATGTTTGTTTCCACACAATGGAGCGGGGGTGACTTCCTATTTCAACAAAAAGATCCAATTTCCCGAGGGGCATCTTTGCATCTCCAGTGAAACCGTGTAGTGGTTTGTTGCAGGGAGACACATCCTTCATTGACAGCTTCATTCTGTCGAAAGCATGCTTGAATATGATATTTACTGAGCTTCCAGTGTCAACTAGAATTCGGAAAACTTCGGCTGGGCCGAACCGGGCAGAGATGACCATAGGATCCATGTGAGGGTACTGCCTTCCTTCTAGGTCACGCCTATTGAATGTAATGTCATCATTCTCTTTTCGCTTCGGGTGGCGTCCTTCCATAACAGAATTAACGTAGCCTTCATTGTTTATAAGTGACTTTCCGTATCTTTCCATCTCTGTCCAGTTCCTGTCGGCGATGTGTGGTCCTCCCGATATGGTGTGGACCACTATCTTCTCTTGACTGGAGTCGCTGGTGTTGCGATTTCCCCCTCCTTTTTCTGAGAGAGGTTGCCTTGGGTTCTCATTGGCAGGAGTCGGGGTCCTGTTCTGACTTTTACATAGCGTTTCAGTCTCTTCCTTCTGATGTGTTTTTCAATTAAGTTCCGGAGATGATGGCATTCATTGGTATCATGCCCATAAGATTCGTGGAAGTGGCAGAACTTTCCAGACTTAATTGCGTTATCTGATTCCTTCTTGTACGGGGGGCGTTTGTATTTAACTTCGTCTTGGGTGGCCAAGAAGATGTTTTCGATTGTTTCATTCAAAGGAGTGTAAGTGTCAAATCTCGGTCCTGGCCGGTATAGACTTTTTCTCCCTTCTTGCCCCCAGCATTGTCTCTAGAGTCATTTCTTCGAATGTCCTTTGCTATGGCGGGTGTGTTGCCATGAGCTGCCTTAGTTTGTTGCCCCGTATGCCTTTCATTGGCAGCGTCTCCAAGTCTCATATACTTCCCGGCTTCATGGAAGAAATCAGGTAAGGTAGCTGGTTTTTCTTTCGTTAATCTTCTAGAAAATTTAGTATCCGAATGCACACCACTAAAGAGGGCCATTAAGATAAGTTCCTCACGGGCATCTTGAACTGCGGCCGCTGCGGCATTGAATCGGGTTAGATATTATTGTACTGTCTCTCCAGGCTTCTGTTTGATATTGGATAAGGAATAAGCGTCCTTGGGTTGTTCCATATGAATGCGGAACTGGCTGATGAACTTCTCTTTCAACATTTCCCATGAGCTGATGGATCCTTGGGGTAGATGGCAGAACCAGGAGGTAGCTAGATCTGCCAAGAATAGTGGGAAGCATTTGCACAATACTCCTTCTGTGGATCCGCTCATGAGCATATGTTGTGTGTATCTTTGCAAGTGTACAACGGGGTCAGAGATTCCCTTGTAAGGTTCCATTGTTGGCATTTTCCATTCTCGAGGGGTGATGGCAATTTCGATATTGCGGGTGAAAGGGCTGGTTACCCTAGCACCTATCCCTCGATCTCTTTGATCCCGTTGGACGCACTCCCTGAACAATCGTGCCATCCTTTCATCGGAATTTGGAGCAAATAGAAATGAGTTTGGTTCTTCTCTGCAGCTTGATTCCGTCCAGATGACCTGTAGGGATGTTATCGTCTATCACTCCTAATATTTTCCAATGGCTGTCTCTGGTCTTCTGGGAGCATACTAGGGTCAGCTACAGTTGGCCCTTGCCTTGATCTTCCCCTGCTGGGTTCTGTTCCAAGCACTTCCTCGGGTCCAACATTGGGATGGACCCTAGCTCGGCCCCGTTCATTGGTGTTTCAATGGCTAGGTAGCATGACAGGCTCAGCTACAGCCGACTCTCGCCTGGTACTTCCCCCGCTGGGTTCAGTTCCAAGCGTTTCTTCGGGTCGGAATTCGGGTTGAGTTCGGGCTCGGCTCCTACCATTGTTGTTTCTGTTGTTAGCTTCTTCGAAGAAGAAAGATCTTTGTCGCCTTCGAGATCCTCCAGACTGGGACTCATCCCATGATTCAGTGTTGCGGTTAGATTACTTCAGCATCCCTTAAGCGTGACATGAGTCGGTTCACCAAGGCTTCTTGTTGGGATGTGAAGCGGTCAGTCACTTCAGCCACAACCCTGTCTAGATCTGCCTAGTAATTATTGCCGGCTGTTCCGTGGCAGGGGCTGTCAGATTTGCATGATTTTCATTTGGTACTGCTGTTGGAACGGGACGATTCTCTTGATTTGGGATCACTGGATCTGGAATACTGCTAGTTGTGATGTACTCTCCTTTGTTAACATCTTTCTTCTGCCTGGGAGGCATGTTTTCTGAGCAATGAGCGGTGCTGTTAGGAAGAAGGTTAAGTGGGAGAAGCTGAAGCTTCGAGCTCCCGTTCTCGGTGAAAGCACCAAAAATGTTTGCACAAAAAATGGGCAAACACCTCCAAGTCGTATGATTTGGTCGATTTTATGTTGTTCTTAGTGATTTGGGTGATTTATGAAAATATGTAAAAAGCAGGGACTAAACTGTAAAAGACACACAGATTTATAGTGGTTCGGCCAGAATGTGCCTACATCCACTTTATATGTTATTCTCTTTCACTTTTCAGATTACAAGTACAAATCTTTGATTACAAGTATATGAAAGTTGTTTGAAAGTTCTGTCTGTGCTTGAGCTCTCAAAACTGTCCCCCATTGTTTTACCCCTACCCCTCTATTTATGAGTGAGGCTGGGGGTAGGAGTCTTGGTTGTATATAGCTGCTGGTGGGCCTGGGCTGACGTGATCTGGCCTGGCAATGTTGGTTCGGTAGTTCCTTGGTTCGGTAGTGGATGGAGGCGTGGATTGGTCCCGTAGTGGGTTGGTTCGGTAGTGGGTGGAGCGTGGATTGGTCCGGTAGTGGGTTGGATCGGCAGTGGGTAGAGCGTGGATTGATTCGGTAGTGCCTTCGTTGTTTCGATTCGGCAGCATTGGTCCGGTGGCCCTGGCCCGGTGGAAACACGCCCAACAACTAAACATGAAATTCCTATGGTCGGAATAATTTGTTTTGAGAACATATATATATATATATGTGTGTGTGTGTGTGTGTGTGTGTATGCATATGTATATGTGTGTATGTATGTTTTTGTGTGTATGTATATATATTTATATGTATGTATGTATACTTTTGAAAATTTTTGTTCAAAATTCTTGATTTTGAAAAAAAATACCTTTGTGAAAAGTTTTTGAAAAATTTTCTGATGAAAATTTTAAAGTTTAATTCTTTTTACCGATATTTCAAAAAGCAATATGAAAATATTTTTGAGTAGAAAAAAGAAGGAATTTTCAATTTCCAAAATTCCATATACTTGATGTAGGGGAATAGGTGACATGTTAGCTAGTACAGATATGAATATGCAGCAGAAGTGACAGTAAAATAAAACACGGTTAGAGACAAGGGAAAAAGCTGTTTAACTATGAATCATTATCTCCATACCTTATCGATAGGTGAACTAAACTAGTTTTAAACTAATTATGTTTTAAAATTTTAAAGATTTAAAATAAAATTTATTTATGCGAACTACACTTGAAAAAGATGGAAGTGAAAAATGGGCAAAAGAGAAGGTTCCAAGGTACATTAGAGAAAAGGATACATAAGAGAAGTATGGAAATATGAAATTTTCCATCTTGACCCCTTTTCAACATAAGAATATAGGTATGGAAAACTGGATTTTTCAAAAAATTTGACGTTAGCAATGGTGTGCTAGGATTTTGGATGGTAGGAATTGGATGAAAAATTAATTGAACTATATTTCTATTCATAGAAATATTGGACAATTTGGATGAAAAAAAAGTTTTTAGTTTTCAAAGTTGCATGCATATAAAACTATCAGTATATTCAGTGTGTTTGCACCATATTTTTAAATTGATTTAAAAGAAAGCATTCATATAGGATGCATCGATTAGAATTATTCTTTGTACATATCATATGTATTATGATATACTATGCACTTGTATACAACTGCATGATTGACCGCTTAAGGAATTTCGAGGATGAAATTATTTTAAGAGAAGAAGAAAGTAACACCCCATAATTTATACGATAATTAATTTAAAGAAATTTTAATTAATAAATAAGAATGTCAAAAGTAGAATCATCAAACATTGGAATATGGCTATGAAAGTTGCACCATTGGGTTCGTGATGATTTTCTGATCAATTTTTATATGTAAAGTTTTCCAATCGAAGTTCAAACGAAAAGGTTATTGACGTTTGAAGTTTTCGATTTGGAAATAATTATATATGCGATTAAGGAAATAAAAATAATTAACTAACATTAATCACCGATAGTTAGATATAACGGACAGTTAACATTAGCTTAGATATTAAGAAAAACGTTAATGGAAACAAATGTTATTGAACGGTTAAATAAAGAATAAAACTAAACAAATCAGCATATAAAATAATTCATCGTAAAACAAACGGCATGGTCGACCCAATATGCATCTAGGTCGACCGATAGCGGTCGACCCTAGGTCATGAACGGTCAACTGTTGTCAGGATAAAAAATTTGGCAAACGCTGGCCTGAATGGTCCGAAATTAAAACAGTTTAATCAAGCAGCTTATATTGATTTGAATCCCTATAAATACAGACCTTGACCTTCCCTTCCAAACCCATATTTTCTGATGGACACGGAAGATCTGCCATTTTTTCTTTTCCACAAAATTCTACATTCGTAAAATTTGTTCTAGGTTTTATGTATATACAATTGGAGAATTGTAACGGATGATAGAGAATGGAAGTAGGATCTAAATAAATTATCAAAGCCGAGAAAAACTTTAAATCCGGATCTAAAATACAAATCAAATCCAAACCTCTTTTCTAATTTAAATTTCTAATAGATCTGTGTACACTTTGGTGTGTATATCAAAATAGGGAGAAAAGAGAGTCAATCTGAAATAATAGGGTTAGATCTGGAGATTTAGAGTGCTATGGAAAATTATATATTTTTATACAATATTAGATTGATATCATTTTAGATCTATTCCTGTATGCCTAAAATGTAAATTGGAGTTGTATGCTAAAAATATAATAGGTGAAATAAAATTATAGACTTTGCCTACATATTCTGTTATTGATAATCTGAAATTGTATATTGCATGTATTTGGAAAATATTTGGTATTAATTGTCCTTGAATTTAGTCTTTGAAATTTATAGAATATTCGGTAGTTCTAGATTTCTTAAATTTAATATGACTTGTGCAAATAAAATAGTAAATTGAGTTATCACGGTAAAACATAGGGATTTAAGTAGTATTTTAATTTATTTGATTATATAGTGGAGTTTCTATACATTATCAAGTTTCAAATTTATTAATAAAGGCGTAACGGTTGAAATAATAAGGAATACACCTAAAATGAAAGGTATGTGTTTAATATGGATATTTACCGTATTTTATACTTTATATTTTAATAACTACGAAAAGATAATTCTTTCAATGCCAACGTAACAAAAATTCCCTTTTTGGATAAGATATAGAAATTTTCAGTGTTAACCATTCTACTTGGAAGAAATGTTATTCCAGTGCACTAGATATTTAAAAGAAAGAAGTAAATAATTTAAATTAAATAAGATGTGAACGCATAGAAAAGTAAAGAAATATGGTAAACAGTAAACAGTAGGGGCACAGTAATTAAACAAGAATGAATAAAGATGTATGTATAAACACACACACTCACAGCCTCAAATATGCTTTTATGACGGATGTGAATTATATATGTAAATAGAATTATATAAGTATGTTAATAACTTAAATGGATAAGAATGACATAGTCATTGGTATAGGTTTGGAACATGAAATCGGTAGTGTTGCACAATAGAAGTCTGCTCGCCGCAAGGGGCCACAAACAGTTGTGTATACATTATACTAACATGGAAGATATCTAGCCGTAGGACCCCTGAAGTATAAATTTTCTTATAGGTGAAGAAATACCCTCAGTAGAGTCTGCTTAAATGAATTAAGGGAAGGGTATTGACTTGATTGCGTTAGGCGATCTAAATAGGACGGTGATCGGCCCAACGCTATGTCAGTATGCGTTGGTACCAAATCAGGAGTAGAAGTTGTACATAAGTTCAGTGCGTCATCGGTCATGCATGGTCAACGGGAAAGGCAGGGTTACACCTAACAAACTATGCCTCCTAATATGGTAGGTCCCATTAGGTAATGCACCATCATAGTTGTTTGCTAGTTTGTTTGTTATGGTAGGGCTATTTAATCCATAAAAGAGTTCTTCCAAAAATGAATGGGATGGCCGGAAGAGCTGAGCCCTATATAATTAATAGGAAGCAGATAAGTAGTAATTCTCCAAGGCAAAATAGAATACGGTTAAGCTATTGTGACACCGTACTAGGCATTATGAGGCGCACGACGAGGTGAAATCTATCATCGAGAGGTGAACATGGATGAAGACGATGAGACACACCGACGAGTTGACATTTTGGGTTCTCCTTCCCAATGCGTAGTTGTACAGGTAGTTTTAATACGAGATGTAGTTCCATACGGATGTGATAGTGCATTGATGATGGATCCTACGTGGTGCCAGACTACGGATAACAGTGGGGATAATATCTTGGTCCAAAGAGAGACTATGGTATATATATACATATACATATGTATATGTGTGTGTGTGTGTACACACACACACACACACACACACACACATATATATGGTGTACTTCGGGTAGATGGGGCATATCAAATGCATACGTGGAGTCAAAACAACTAAGTAAAATTAGAAGACGTAACATGTAACGAAAAACAATCGGCATAAACTAGTGTTATGTGTAAAATGTATAATTCACCAGTCACCAGAACATTGTTCTGACACCCTCCTCATTACAATCCACGGGATAACTTCAGAGATACAGGTATAGATTTAAGGCGGGAATAGTCGATGGACATGTTTCCTTAAGCATGCTCGACACTTACATGGATATTAGATATTGTATGTGTCAATCTTTGTCGGTAACTATATTATTTAATATACTTTATTACTCTATTGTGAGTTATATCAATAATTCTCCGATATGCATTTGTTTGTTTATTTGCAGGATACCTAACCAATGATCCGTATCTTGGTGGACTTGGGTTTTCGACTTATCAAAAATTCGAGCCCACTTGGATGGAAATTGTTACAAAGACTATATATATATATATATACATATATATATATATACATATATATATATATGTACATATATATATAAAGGGGTTTTTGTATAAAAGACAAAGAATTGTATTTTTTTAGCCTTAATGACAAAACCTCAATATTTTAGCTACAAGGACAAACATTCTTCCAAAATTAGTGATAAGGACGAGCATTCTCTCAAAATTAGTCATAAGGACAAACCGTCAAAATTTTCAACCACCACTCTTCGCACCACCATCCACTGCCATCACCTGTCCCACCAGTCTTGCCGTCCCAACACCACCCGCCGCCATCACATGCTATCGATAACTTTTAACTTAAAACCCGATACTTAAAATCCGATACCTAAAAAGTGTTACCTAAAAACTGCTAACGACAACCAAAATTGATACCTAACAGCTGATACTCAAATAAACCACTCATAATCTTCTAGGTTCTCAAGTTTATCAAATTCAATCACCGTTATCTAAGTTTATGGTTCATTCTTGAGCAAGCCTTTCAATCATGACAATCATCCTTGTGGAAAATTAGTTCATAGTCATTTTTAAATCACAAATAGACCACCCATATTCAACATTTATTAAGCTCATAAAATTGCATCGTTATCTCATATAACGATGCTTCGACTCAAGCATCTTCATTCTCCGATGCAAGCCAGATCGACTGGCTCCACTCCAGCAAAAGCATGGATTCCGTTCAACTAAGGTAGTGTGCACAATGGCGAGCACGACAGCGGTTCATCTCTAGGTAAAAAATAAAACAGTTTTTATAAAAATAATACCTACTATCATTAAAACTGATACTCAAACTAATAGTAAAACTGATACTCAAACAAAATTCATTAAATATTTGATACCAACGAAACACTGATTCAACTCAATGATCATTATATTTACTATGTAACAACTCCATTTTTTTATATAATAAAAAAACAAAGCAGTAAAAAACTTCCACACTGCATTATTTTAAAAAATGAAACTCAGAAAAAACAAAACTGATACCTAAAAACTAATTCTCACTAAACTCAACATAGCAATACATTATCAATCAAACCAATATGAATGCAAAAAAATAAAATAACGATTAAAAAATGTTCACTTGAAACTGTAAACTTATTACCGTATAATAATTTTGCTATACAACAAAAATTACAAACTCAAAAATAACAAATATTTCCAAAAATGATACCTACAAACTGGAAAACTGATACCTAACAGCTGATACCACTTCTTCTCCGCTAATTCTTCCATGGTTACTCTTCTTCTTCTTCAACTTACTCTTCTTCTTTCTCGAATTGTTGTTTCTTCTAAAACACCACTTCACCACGACATCCCTACCACCAGAGCCATTAATTTTCCATCATTGGATGAATTCAAATCGAGCTACTTCAAAACCCTAACCGTTTCCATCCACCGTCGAACCAACCACCCTCGTCGCCAAGCCATCGCAGTAACCACACTTGCCGACAACACCGCCTAAGCTTAACGCCTCTCTAGACTCATTTTCATGTTTGTCCTACCTCCGAATTGAAATTCAAAAGTTGTCATTCACGCTAAATACTAAAGGTCTATCCTTGAGACAGAAATTTTATGCTCGACACTATTTCCCGGTATATAAATTATATACACGTGTGTGTGTTATGATCTCACGTTTCTATTGAGTTATTATAGTTTTATAAGTCGTGATGGTCTGATCTGCTTATGCGAATGGACCATGTGCACGGGTCTGCTTGGATAAGTTTCCGCTACTTGTCACACTAAGGGTTTACTTTGCTTAATTGAGCTCCGAATCGGGGGAAGCGGTAGGGGATGCTTTGACTTGACTTATTTGCTTTTTCGGCTAGCTTTTTATATTTTCATTTCCGTTTATACATTGCCTAGCTTTATTCTAGGTCTTCGTTCTGGTTTTTTTAAGATATTAAGATTATTGATTAGACAACTAAATTGTGGGAGGTCTTTTTTCCTTTTAAACCTGTACGATGGTTTTTGCTGCCTAGTAAACTTGTTGGCAGCACCTTTTTGAGTTTAGATTAAAATTATATATGGATGTTCTGCTCTTCGGAAGGATTGCTCACTTTCCTCAAAAAATCCTTGAAGAGTCTTCCACCAAATGAGGCAAGATGGTTTATCCTTTGGTTGATTTTCCTTTTCTCGTTTTTTTAATTGTTTTTATGTTTTTCATATATGTGTGTAGAAAATTCTAAATGGACACAAATTGGAAATAAAAAATCATTTTGTTTGCTAAATACAGTTAGCAAAATGACTTGTCAAAGGCCATAGTTGGATTATCTATTTTATATGCTTCTTATTGTGAGTTCAAATCTCATATCCTTTTGGCTTATGCTCATGTGCCACACACATCTCTGTCATTTATCTTTTATCATCACTCATTTATATGATGTTATGGATCTCACTAATACATTATTTTATTGTGGCGAATAGTTGTGATTTCTTATGGTATATGAGACATGTAATACGGGAAAAGAGAAATTGAAGCTTGCCACAGCTAGATTATAAATATGTATTATGGTGCTGAAGGGAGAGAAACCTTAAATAAATTCATAGTAAACCAATGGATAAAACCATTAAAGATTTATAAGCAAATCCGTTTAAATTCGAAGTCCCAAACCTAGATACTCGGAAGACTTCCTTTTTTTATTTTTTATTTTAATTTTGTGAAAACCCAAGCAAACAAAACATTGTTGCATTGACCAGATTAGTATGCAGAATCAACTTTGTACTTTTCATTTAACTTCTTAATACTTTCAGCAGATGAGTTATCCTTTGGGTTACTTGTGTATATTGTGCATGCATGTGTTTCTATAAATGTATGAACAACTATTACCATATATACAATTAACAAATTCTCAGAAACTGAAACATTAAATCTAGAAACTTGTTATGTACTCTCATTACCCGAATAAAGCTGCCAAGCAAATCTTAGGTAGGTATTTCAGATAAGCCTAAACACTAGTTTAAACAAGCAATGGTGCAGTAAGAGCTTCATTCCCCTGGGTATTCCTATCTTCTTTTGTTCCATGTTCTATACTATCACTACCCGAATTAAGCTGCCAAGCAAAACCCAATGCTATAATCTACATCAGTAGACATAAACAATCGATCAAAACAACACATATTCCACGCATATATTCAATGATTAGTCTGATAAGTTAGTGATATTAGAAAGTAGGAACATTATGGTAGTCAATAAATGCCCAAGTTCTATATTCATGTGTACAGCCTGATTTCCCTGAACAAATTAAAGCTTTTTTATATGTTATTTTTTTCAAATATGAATATGCAACTTTCATGACACCAAACTTCAAATTTTAACTATAACATGTAGACTCCAGCATCTCAGTGTTTATAAAATATTTTCAAAATTTTGAAATTGCAGGAGAAATAATACCAAAGAAGCTGATGCAACCAATATGCTGAAACCTTTGCAGTTGAAAGGAGCTTTGTCAGAGATAAAGAGAGCTGGAATACGTGATGCAAAAAACCATACCGTAAATAGGCTTTTTTAAATGGTAGATACTACTACGATATACAAACTATGAAATGACCATAGATGACAAAGTAATAATTCATACAAGGGGGGAAATAATATGCATACAGGTTAACGGACTCATCACTAGTGGCGACAGCAGACTGGCAACTGATCTTACTCCAGCAATAGCTCCTTGTGCCTTTCCCTGTTCATTTATATTTTTTTCTAAGTATTTTTGTATTGTAGTTAAATCATGTTAACCATGTTCTTAGGAATATAAAAGCATATTGAACGACACCTGATCAGTTGCAACTACTGCTTTTGATATGATAGCATAAGTCTGTATATCGAAATCAGCAGTTATATTATCCATAGTTAAAGATTAGAAAAGCAAATGCTCTGCTATATATCATGATATAATCTTATAAATTGCTTACTGAAGGTTTGACAAGGATATATATGACACCGAAGGAGGCACCAAGATATGGAACCTGCAGGTATTATATAATGAGAGATATGTTATCAAAACAAAACTCAAAAGTTAAAACTAATAAAAGGAAGAGGGATTATACCCATGGTGCCCAAGCTACGCCATAAAGAGTCCCCTGTGTACCAAATATGTTCATGTTAATAAGTTAATTTATGATTTATACTTCAAATATGAAAGCGAGTTGAATTGACTGACGTAAATAATCGAAGCGAGTAGGGCAATGCAGAGTACTCCCTTGTCTCCTATATACGAGTTGATAAGCGAGAGCATCACAGTCTATTGGGTGGATAAAAATAATAATAAGATTCACAAAGATAACCCTTTGAAATGTTTTTTACAATTTTTTTTATTTTATGCTATCCCTACAGAGTTCCACTCGATTATAGAAATTCTTCTTACAATTTTGTCATGTTAATATAATAAATTAGCTCCCACATTAAACCATATTAGCATAACTCAAACAACAATAAATGCGATCACTTTCATTTATTTAAATGTGATTGCGCTATTACAAATAGCATCAGTACAAAGATCATAATGGTCTATGAATAATGTTAGAAGTGGTCTTAAATGGTTAAAATGTTTTGCAAAGTGACCTGAATAAGTCATAAAGTATGAGTAAAGAAATTTGAAAGAGAACCTGGGAAAATATAGAGCCAATTCCAACAGTCATCAGAATTTGTGAAAACTGATTCTTGCTGAATCCAAAAGTGGACTTCAGATAGTACTGGAATAATAGTTTTGATATGTTCATTTACACCTTCAATGTTTTTGTGTACATTTTAAGAACAAAAGCACTTTTTCTTACCAATAAGACACTGCTAATGCCGTTCATCCCCAACTTATAGAAAAACAAAACTAATGCTATGCGCTTGAGCAATTTACTGCATCAAAACAAACATGAAAAATATGTGTAAACAAACTTGAGCTTGCTAGCTTATAATGCTATAAATACAATGTGAGAATGGAATACTTAGATGTAATCACAGCAAATGTATCCTTCATTGAATTCCAGCGACCAATGAACATAGTAGAAAGAATTAATGAAATTGTTAGATGTTGACGTGGGATGGTAGATTTTGTATTCATCGTCTCCACAAGAAATATTTTCATGTAAACTACTGAGATGATCAACAATGTTATCGAAACCTGCAACAATGTTAGCTATTGTTCAAACTTTGTTTCATTCTGTTGCTTGATGATACTCTTTATTTACTGCTAACATGAAAATAAAATATAGTTATTCCGACATACCTCAAATATCCATTCCTCGGGAAGGAAGCGTGCAAGTATATTTCCTAACACAAATGATGCAGAAAATAGCCCAGTTATCAATCCAAATGCAGAAGCTCTCTTATCCGATTCCACAACATCTGCCTGTTCAAAACGTCAGAAGAAGATGATGCTATGTATGCATAGACTAGCAACTATACGCTACCCGTATCACAAAATATACCAAAACTAGTCAATTGATTTCTCCCTTGATAGCTAATTAATTTTTAAATTCACATTCAAATAATTTATTTTTAAGCCTATTGTATCCTTTAACCATTATAATTCTCTTTCTTAGGAAGTTATAACCTAAGTATGCAAAAAGCAGACAATACACATGTTTTTTTTTCCGTTTTTTTTTTGCTCAGAAAAAAGCGGTCTTCATTTATATGAACGAATCAAGAAAGGAAATAAATTATTGTTAATTTATTTGAATACCATTGAGCATCCTGCACCAAGAAGTAATTAACTAAGAGAAAGAACACACATACCACATAAGCGACTGAAATGCAAAATATGCTTCCTTGACTGATGATATGTGATATCATGCGAAGAGCCACATATGCATATACAAAAGCTCTTGACTGTCTCCAAGCAAGAATAGCTTTAGATGGGAAGCAAGTAAAAGAAGAAGATCAGAAATTTTGTTACAATTACGATAACATAAATGAATGAAGCATAGCTGTATATACCGAAAGGTAATATAGATGTTGAAATAGTGAGTAGAAGGATTGGTTTGCGGCCATAGTCATCTGCAAGTTGGCCCAAAACAGGAATAGCAACTGTCTTGAAAATTCCAACAATCTACAAATGAAAACACATAATGTTATGACGATGCTGAAACAGACCAATCAAGAAACGAAAAAAAAAACACTTAATAAAAAGAATCGTGTTTATTTGTAATAACGGTACCGTTTGTTGAAGGCCAGAAAGGTAAATGGCCTCGGGACAGGACAATTTATCAGGACACAGTGCAGTGGTAGTAACATCAACTAGAACAGAAACCGTCATTTCTTCGGCAATCCAATGTATCATTAGGGGAATCAACAAATGAGTCATTGGCTTTAGTACCATAACTTCCTTCATGCTCAAACCCATTATTACTTGGTGGTAGTTTTTTCTTTCTTAATGCCGTCTGCTTTCCTTCTGCTTTTCCTTTATATGAAGTTGTTTAAATACAGTTTCAACTTATGAAGCTTGTCGCTGTACTGAAATGAATTACAAACATATGCATAAAAACAAAGAATTTCATTTAAAATTGTGTGTATAGGGCAATGTGTGCAATCTTGTGTGATGAGGCTGCTGGCATGTGGTTGGCACGGGTGATTTGCGCCATTTTATATGATGCGATTTGTTTGATGATCTGCTAATTGTCAAAATAAATAATATGAGTATTAATTAATGGATAGCTTTACCGTGTTATTTTACCAACTTATGAAGTCAAAGAGAATGACAGATTTGATATTCTAAGTATATTTTATTTTTGAAAGAGAACATTGATCTTTTATTATCAAATAGAAGAGATGTATAATAAATACTTTACAAATATTAGATATTCCCAATACGACTATGTCCAAAAGGTCCATGATTACTGCAGAATTCAAACAAACAACCCGAAACCTAAACAAGTAAAAACATATGTCAGTTAACACAACTGCACGCTACAACTCGTTCCAAAATAACGATGATGAAAAGGATACGAGAAAAAGCAGGTCACCTCTTCAAGTTTTGATGGCAGCGCATCACCTTTGAATTGTTCCTTGTTTGCCATTCCTTAGAAGTTACGAAGAACCAACGATCCGGAATATAATCGTTGATTGATGTTTCTATGAGGATTTGGCTTACGATTTGCCTTATTTATGAGACCTTTATGCAGCATCTCATGCCCACATATAACAAAATATACAAGAAATGAAAAGGGAAAACGAGATAAGACATAAAAAAATTATAGTGGTTCGACGTTCCATATGTTTACTTTAATCTACTATTATGGTTGATTTCACTAATCGTAGACGCGTTTACAACATTGAAATCCACATCTAAAACTTCATATCTAAATTTAAAAAAAAAGGAAAACGAGATAAAACACAAAGATTTATAGTGGTTTGACGTTCCCAATGTCTACTTTAATCTGCTATTATCGTTGATTTTCATTAATCTTAGACACATGTACAACCGGCATCTAAAGCTTCAGATCTAAGTTTAGGAATTGACAAAGCCTACACCTGGTGAAAAAAGTTGGATCCCCTTCTATGATGATGTTCCCTTGTATTTTTAAGCGTAGGAGAAGATGTTCAGGGTGAATCGTCATCTCTTTCTCCCTAATTTGTCCTGAAAGGTCCTTATATAGTTCCACAAAAGTAAGCAAAAGATCAGGCTTTATTGACACTTCCCATAGGAAATATCTTATCGATCGGCAGCGACCGATAGCATACTTGATCGGTACTGATTGATGGGCTTGACAAAAATTCCATTTCTGCTCTAGAGTGTTGTCTTTTGTCTATCGATCCATCATTGCTTCACGTCTTTGCTCCGAACCATACTCCATGACCAAAATATATTGACTATTGAGAATTAACTAAGTTATCAGCCAGTACAGATCCATGCTTTTGACCGGTATCAATCGATGGTACTTAGTCAATTTTTTAACATTTTTCTCTGTACCATCTTGGAGCTAATCAACTATGAGCATTGAATTCATTTATTCGTTGTTCTAAATCCAACATCATCGAATATTTGTGTGTACGAAAAATCAAGGATAACATTTGCCCCTAAGAATGCTTATGTAAATATGAAATGTGCTCTGTTACGACACAAATAATTAAACCATGAGTCAATAAGACACATCCATTACTCAAACCATTTTCATGGAAAGTTATATATTCTAAAGAACACATTAACTCCACACAACTGTTTAGTCAGGTCAATCCAGTCGATATAATTTTCAGATTCATATTATTAGAAGAATTCATCTTCTCGAGAGAGAATTACAATCCATCATAGGTAGATTATAGTCCATAATCCACCAAAATCCAATTGTAGACTTCACGAGACAAAGCTGTTTGCGGTAATCCAAATGGTAATCAATTTTTCGATCGATCGGTACCAATCCATAGGGTATCGATCTATATTGATCGGTAGCTCTATTATATAAGTTAAAACATTTTTTCTCATATCTTCACCATCCTTGCTATCGGCTACTTCCGAAGAGAGTTCTGTCGACAAAGCAGCCCCAGATCGATGTTACCCTTCTCCAGAGTTGACAAACTACTTCAAGTATTTATATGACAACCTACTATTTGTAATTCCCTACATCAACGTCGAATAACAATGTCTGACTCTCAAATATCAAAAATGACGGTTCGTCAGGGTAAAATTAAAACCAAACTTCCTAACAGGACATCAATTAAATCTTATAATAGAATAATAACATGTAATATACGGAATATGCATGAACATAACACGATAAAAAATATATAAAAGACTGCACTAGCAGAAACAACTAATAAATAAATACCAATATAAGAAGTCAAAATACATCAACCCTATACCCGAAGTTCAAAATATAATATATGATACAACAAATCTCATGTACAAATAACATATCTGTCATGTACTACCACAATAACAAGTATATATATCCAAAATATTGACATCGCGCCTCCAAAATGCTCCAACTGTCATGTATGTGTCTTATTCAAAAGCATCAGACTTTCAAACTACTCAACCGAGTATCCAAGAGTTGTCATGATATTAACAGACAAAGACAATATGTGGATCAGACTTGAAGCCTGGTTTAAAGGGAACTATCTCAAAATATTGTATATCGAAACTATATACATATATATAAAACAGGAAGCTATGAAGGCATAGTCAGTCATCTCTACGAACATGGCTCATAGGCAATCTAAATTGCCCATAAACAAGTAAATTAAACTCATCCCAAATGATAGGGAATCATACCTTAACATGTTCTTCTCATGTAACCAAAAAAGTTAGCATATCCTAGTAATATCAATACTAGAAACGCCCATGTGCCTCTTTGAACAATTTCATAATACTCTTGTTAGCTAGTGTTGGGATAGAGATACTCCTAAAGGAAACTGATGCCAACATCATTTATGATAAATAATATAACAGTTCTCGCTGCATAACTACAACTACAAATAATCGATTACACATGCTCTCTTATCGCTCCTATACGATAAAGGCCAAATATCCAGTATTTATTGTTGTCCCGTACTAAATGAAATACCAATGGAGAAAATACACCTAATGTGATGTTTGAATTTACATACATTCTTACCTTTTAAAAGTCCGTGAATGGAACTGAGCATCCTCATCCAACTCTTTGCTACATAAATGCCCTCGTGTAGACCTAGACCGCTCTCTTGATACTAATGAAAATCCTTATCACTATAGTGATCCCTAGTGTATATATCTACGCTACCACTACTGGATACAAGTATCCCTTAAGCATTGCTTTGGGCCTTCTCAATGGCTTGGCCTAAAATTTTAAAATGAACATATAAATGAACACATAGTACTAGAACCGTGTTACAATTTGAATCTTGTTGCCACTCCATGACTCTCTCACCATGCACTTGCTTCTACCCTAATGGACCTCTCAAGCATAATAGCATGTCGAAGCATTACGTTCCCCGATAACTCTCTCACTGTGCACTTGCGTCGACCCTAATGGATCTCTCAAGTAGAACAACATGTCAGACAATGGAATCTATACTAACCTTCTATCTACATGTCTGCCCAATCTCATACCGATCACTTTCCATCACTTATTCGCACATCTTCTTGAGTTTGTATCGATTTCTTGCTATCATGTGCTCCTTTCAATCATGCACACTTATCACGCGTGATCGTGCGACAGATCACCATATCGATCTCATGTCCGATCATTCTTCGATTGCTATCCCGATCTTCCACTATTCCTGTATAGGAATATTCCACGTCTCGCGTTCCTCCCCTCAATTGCATCCTCTACTGTATGCCTAAATGTTTTATCAATCATTACCAATCACATAAACATTACTTTCACATCTAAATCTCTTGCTTTTTCTTGCATCCCACTTTCAAGAATAGCCCAAAGTGTAATGATCCAAAATTTTGGACACTTCGTCTTTAAACATCTGAATTATTTAAATATTTGAATCTTGTATTAAATATTATTAAAATTAATTAATAAGCTTTTTAACCTCTTTTAGATCATAAGTAATGATGGTAAATTTGTTTTGGAATGTTTACAAAAATAAATGTCTTGAAAAAATATCGATAATGTAAGCGAAAATCGTTTTATCAATAAACACTTTTTAATTGATAGAAGTTGTTTAGATTTTTTACACACTCTTATTTTCATAGGAAATTAATAATGAAATAAAAACTTTTTCCATTTATGGAAATAAACTTTTTGGATTATGGGTGATATCATTAAAGATATTTAGGAAATGACCTTTTGTGGTAATACTTAACTTTTAAAGAAAAAGAAGAGAGATGTAAAGTAACATGTGAAGAAGAGGCTCCTTTATAATCTTTCATGGATGGAAAGATGTGGTTATGACTTCTTGTAAAACCCTATATAAGAAGAGACATATCATACATAATAAATCACTAATTTACAAAGCCTGAGATGGAGTATGAGAATTAAAAATGGTGGAAGTGCTGAAGCACTAATCCACTAATTATTCTCTAACCTTTTCAAGTCTTAACCAAATCATCTTCAATCTCTTTTATACTTGGACTTAGGCTTAAAACATCATGGAACCATGATTAGCAAGTAATAAGTGAGAGAAGGTGAGAGGAAGAGGGGGATCTTGGTGAGGGCATGAGCTTAGGAGGAGGTGTGGCTATGGTTTGAAAGTGATAAAGGTTGGATTTTTGGCTTGTGATGGAAGGAGGTGGTACTTTGTTCTTATGGTTTTATACTTGGATTTGGCATAGACCTAAGTAAGTTATCTCACTATCTTATAAGTATATATTGCGTATATATATGTTGTGTGCAAAGTATAAGTTAAAGTGACATTAAATAAGTAAAGTTATAAATTTTGGACCCCGCTTGCTTTTGAAAGCAAATGATAACTTTATATTATATAACATCACTTCTATAACCCTCTTAAAAAATATGACATTGGCTTAATTTTTAAATGGTTGTTTAACTTATGTGTTAAATTGAAGTTTGAAAGTATTTGAAGTGAAAATAGTCGTTATATGTGTACTTCCGAATCCCATATTTACGAGAATTTCTATAAATAAATGGAAAGATATTCTTAGGGGTTCTTTCCACGGTTTTTAATTACCTAAATGGTAGTACTTACTACAAAAATTTAAAGTCTTAAATAATTTTTTGAAGTGGTTAAAATCAGTCACAAGATCGTTCTTTTCAATGTTGTTTTAACAAGCACTTTTAATAGCATTTATAAATGCTGTAGTAACTCGTTATGGTTTTAAGTGTTTAAAAATGATATTTAAATTCGATATTTTTCTCTAATCCTTTTAGATATGTTTTCAAACATTTTTTAAGTATATTAATGTTGGTTTGAATTTAAATATATTTTTAATAATTATATATAAATTTTGGAAAAGTAAAGAAGAGGTTTAAAGCTAAAATCCGACGAGGTAGACTTCTCTATTTCTGAGAGTTAAGACTGATGTCGAGTAGGATGGAGCAATAGAGCTCTAAACCACTGGGCTTCCCTCTTGAATAAGGGATAGTTAAGTTGAAATGTTGAAAACGTGTTAATCTTGTTGTTTACTTAATTGTTTAAAAGGTAGTTAACTTTGCTTAACGCTAAAAGCCAACGAAGTATGCTTATCTATTTTTTAGAGTTAAGATGATGTCGACTAAGAACGGATCAATAGAGCTCTAACCTAATGGGATTCCCTCTTGGTTGAGAAATAGTTAAGTCAGAAATGTTGAAAAATAGGGTAATCATATTGTTTTCTAACTCGCTTATGGAAGTCATTAATACCATACTTAACATTAAAAGCCGACGGGAATGCTTGTCTATTTATAAGATTCAAGAATGAAGTGTTTAGGAAAGACTTTGATGCAACCAGTGCTCAAACTTACGTGGATTCACTCTTGAACGAATAGTTGAGTCGAAATGTTGGAAACAATTATGTATACAAACATTGATTTGTATAAGCAATTGTTTTGACTAGATAAATGATTAGTCGACTATCGAACTTAACTTATTATTAAACTTAGATCTTTGAAAAGGATGTTTTAAAGATAATACAAGTATGGAATAGTTTTGGGTTTGTTGTGACAATATTTTAATAACATTCTTCTTTAACCCTTTTTTATTAAACTTATGAATGTAAATTGATCTTTAAAAGAATGTTTTAAAGATAAGCGTAAGTGAAATGGTTTTGGATTTGTAGTGGCAATGTTTAAGTAAGATTAGTCTTAAACCTTTTGAATGGATTTGTGAAAGCACTTATTATCTTTAAAATGGATATTTTAAAGGAAATTATAAGTATGAAATCTTTTGAAAAAGATAGAAAGGGTAAAGGTTAAGTAAGAAATCTTGTCAATGATTTATGAATATACTTATACCATTTGAGATAAGCATATGAATACTTTTTGATGTATAGAAAAAGTAAAGGTATAAAGTAAAAGATATTGTTAATGATTTGTGAATATACTTATACAATTTGAGATAGAGGAATTTCACTAGAAGGACAAACTTTGCAGTCCAATTAGTTTCTAGGACACACATCCACAGAAATTAATTTCAAGGCCAAAGTAAGCAGAATAATTACTTTTAAGGACAAAGTAAGCAGTCCAATTACTTTCAATGACATAATTTCATATGATTTTTGTCCATATAAACTAATTTTTTGTATTTTGTCCTTAAAAATAATTATTTTAGTTGTGTGTCCTAGAAACTAATTGCACTTGCTAAAGAGGCCCTTCTGTCTAATTTCCACTTTGAGATAAGTATACGAATATTCTTTGAAGTATTGAAAAGAGTTCAAATAGTTAAAATGGATGAACAATGTTTTGCTAGATAAAAGAAGTTTTACTAATAAAAGAGGTTTTAATTAATAAAAGTATTAATTAACTAGAAAGGGGATTAGAAGTTACTTGTGTGACTTAATCGTGCTTGTATGACTTGATCGTGTTTTGTATGTTTACTCATTTATAGAAAACATCTAGTCGTATACTTAGCACTAAAAGCCAATGAAGTAGGCTTGTCTATTTGTGGGAATTAAAATCGATGTTATTGTAGGGATATGAGCAATAGAGCTCACCGGCTTCACTCTTAATCGAGGGGTTGAGATGAAAATATAAAAAACATGATAAGTATATAAGACTTGGTTTCCATATGCGATCGCTGTAATGATCTACCTTTCTTGCACGTAAAGATGACACTTAATTCATCCTTGATATTCGTTTGCTGATCATTTAAGTGTTTGGAAGACATGTCATTTGGGGTGAAGAAAGAAAAAGACAGAATAGAATCTCACATCGTGACAAGAAATATATAATATACGTAAGATCTTTACAAAAAGAGAAGAACTTTACTATATGCTTGACATCTGAATACACTAACCTATTATCAGCCTAGACAATTATAATAGACTGTCCTTACAATTTTTGATAAATAAAAATATGTAACAGAGCAACAAAACAGTGAAAAAATTATAAGATACATGAATACGTCGTGGAGAATCCAACTCATCTCCTGGAAGCTCCAAAGGATCCAGCTGAATCTAGAAAATATTCTCGGGCTGACCCGAGAATTGTAGGAAAACAACATCCAGGGCAGTCTGGTAAAACCAGTGTGAGAAAAGATCGAAACAAGTAATATGGATTACTATATTTGAAAAACCTTTCAAAATAAAAAAGTATCTCATAAGACCACGCCGCACATAAACACAGACGAATTTTTACCTTACGATAATTAAAACATTTTATTATTGAAATCCAATGATATTATCATAACGTCTAGGTTTAAAATATATAGCTGAAATTCTTGCATCTCACGTTTCAACATAGTTGGGAACATCTAAATTCGTAAAGGTTGGTATAGGAAAATGGGTTCCAAGGACGTCTAGGTAAGGGACTACCTTCCGATGGTACATCTCTAGAAAATATACCTGAGGGCTACAGACACATCTGCCCCTCTACGATACAGAGCTAGCCTGCCCCTTAAACATGAAAACCTAGATTACCTCACAACTTTGATACCGAGGCTTCTTTACTTTTGTTATCCCTCCTTTTGGCCAGGCCGAGATACCAAGGAACTGGCTTGAAAATAAGGGTCATATGTCCTCAGTTTTGAATGATTGTCGGTTTACTACAAATATCGATGGATTTTTTCCAAGACTGGATCGGGCTGCAATTGATAAGACACGTAAAGCGAAGCTGTGCAAACCAACGTTCCAAATTTCGAAGCAAACCGAGTTCGTATGCTCAAGTTATCGCCAATGAAAAGTGGAGGAGGCAACCTCAGTTCGAATCGATCAGAAGGAGTGTAGGTTCGAATCCATGAGAGAGCCACACAGTCGAATCGATAGACCATGCATCACGTTTGAACCCATCCTCCCAAAGCCTTGCCTCGAATCCATGAAGAGCTCCTTTGCTTCGACTCCATCGGACAAGCCTTCCTTCGAATCCATCCAATGCTTCCTCTAGTTCGAATCCATCAAGTCACTTCTTCCTTCGAATCCATCAGATGGCCTCGCCTCGAACCCATCAAGCAAGTCTCGGTTCAAATGCACGAGACACAATCCCTGCTTCGAATCCATCAGGGACATGTCTTCGAATCCATCAGAGGTAGCCCCGCTTCGAATCCATCCACACCTGCCTTGGTTCGAATCCCTCGAAGTATTCCTATCTTCGACTCCATCCCATGAAGGTCCTTCGAATCCATCAAACAGAGAAGACTTCGCATCGACCAAATACAAAATACTCGGAACGATACGAACGATGCGTGTGAGGGTACCTTCGAATCCATAACATCGAACCCATCAAGTTGTAGCAGCTGAAACCAAGGGTTCGACCCTATCGATTCGAAGACCTTGGATTCGAAGCACGCATATCAACTAAAAATGCAATCTTGAATCGATCATAACTTGAGAACTACAAGTCCAAATGCTATGAAATTTTCACAGGAGCTTGCATATACATAGAAGAATGTTCACGCCAATTTTCATCATGATTGGACACTTTTTTGATCGATTCGAACTAAGGGTCGAATCGATCCCAAAGTGGGCCCGGGTCTCCAGAATTTGGCCATGTGGGCTCCCCACACGTGCCAGAAGTGGTCTCCCCGAATTTTAGGCGAAATATCAGCCTCCAGCACCTATAAATAGAGCCCCTGGTCATTCAGAAAAGGGATCGGAGAATTGGAAGAACAAGAGAACGCCCGGACGTTGCCAGAATTGCTCCAGAGCACCACTTCTGCCTTTGCCTTCGAATTTTTGCTTAAGAACTGCTGTATTTAGTCATATAAAAGTTGTATTCTCCGAATATCGAGCAATAAAACAACATAACTTCATAGTGGACGTAGGCAAATCGTCAAACCACTCTAAATTATCGTCTTCTGCGCAATTTACTTTCTGTTGCTTGGAGTTTTTGTTAGATAATCCTCATTTTAATTTGTTTTCTTCATTTATTATCTCTTCAAAAACTTCCGAAGAGTGTTGTGCCCAATTTTGACACAAACACTTTGGTGCTTTCACTGAGAAAAAAACCCATTTTTTTCTCCTGCTCCTTGGATCTATCTTCGATACCGGATTGCATAAATCTAAGAGAGAGATCCAGACCTCATATTCAAATTCCTTCCATTCTACTCAGATTTGTTAAAAGTCTAGGAAAGAATTCAACGTTTCAAAATGGTGAGTACAAGAACCACTTCTAACATTGGTGATCAGGAAGGCCGGGATAGGCAAAATCCCACACAGCTACAATCCACTAACCAAGATGCTGTTGGGCATACGGATCAGTCAGGTCCGGTCACAAGGCAAGAGTTCCAAGCGCTACTCCAAGAATTAACCCAAAGCAGACAACAGCTAACTGAGAAATTGCGCGCTAATGCTAAGTTGACCAATCAACTAAATCGCCAAAAGCGAAGAAGTTCCAGAAGGGATCAAGCTCCTCGTTCTTCCACCGAAAGCTCCGCTTCCTCTGATTACAATACCAGATCTATCCGTCCCAAGCTCGACGGAAATCATACGCAAGCCGCTGACTATCAACAGGCAGTAACCGTTGGGCAAATAAGGGTTGGCCCATCTACCAGCTTCCATACTAGACCCTCCTCCTGAGGAGGCACTATTCCTTAATACACTGCAGACGATCGAGCTGCTACAGCTGCTGCAGTTGACATAGGAGTTAATGCTCGAGATCACTCCAATCAAAATTATCATCAGCAGGGACAGGCTCCAGAGCCATATGTCCCAGAAGACATTGAGCCAAGGAGGCGAGATGAGGATCGTCGACAGCGCCCGATCCCACCTCGCACTATGGAACCCGACCATACTTTGGCTCACCACCCACAGAATTTTCCAATACTAGACTTCTCAGCCATGGTACGACGAATGATTCGCGAGAGTCAAGGCCTAACAAATAACGATTGGGGAACCTTCCGGAGTCATACCCCATTTACTGATGACATATTGTATGCTGAACCTCCTCGGCGATTCAGAATGCCAACCCTTCCCATGTATGAAGGAAATTCCGACCCAAATCAACATGTTCTGAAATATGAATGGTCAATGACTGCTGCAAGAGCTGATGACGCAGTAAAGTGCCGCAGTTTTCCTATTTCCTTAGGGGGAATTGCAACAATGTGGTTCACCCGATTACCGCCATGATCTATTTCTTCGTTTGACCAGTTAGCTACTAAATTTGTTGAACAATTTCGCATGCATATTGCCCGACCTAAAGATGTTAATACCCTATCAAGTGTCACTCAAGCTCCCGGAGAAACACTTAGACGATATTTGGAGAGATTCAATGCTGCATGCGCAGAGATCACCAACCCTAATGATAATTCCATTCTAATGGCTTTGACTAAAGGAATCGACCCTGATTTCGAGTTTGGAAATTGGCTAGCCGGGAAACCTCCCGCATCGTTGGACCGTTTTTATTCCAAAGCCGCTCAATTCTTGAGGCGAGAGGATGCGAAACAGTCTAGGAAGCAGGACGATGCAAGGCCCAGCAGTGAAGGGATTCAGAGTAATGTTGCGGTTAAACAATCCGGAGAAAATTCGGGAAAAGTCGAATTGAATATCCAAAATAAACAGGCCCAGCAATCAAGAAACGGTGATAACCGAAGCAAGATCAGAATCGTGGTCCGAGACGTAGGGCCGCAATGTTTGACAGTTATACACCGCTTAACACGTCACTGGAAAACGTATACTTACAGACTTGTAATACTATGCAATACAAGAAGCCTGCTCCGAAGCCTTCATCGGAGAAGCAAATTCAGACAGGGAAGTTCTGTAGGTTTCATGAAAGTTATGGGCATAATACCAATGAGCGTAGACATTTGCAAGATCTCATTGAAAAGTTGATCAGAGAAAGAAAGTTGGACCAGTTTGTTCGGGCGCCGCAATCTGGTGGAGCGGGCCCATCTAATCAAAATCGAACGCAGAATCAGGAAAGACAAGGTGAACCTGCTCGCACGGGCAGAAGGTTGGTTATCAACACAATAAGTGGTGGTCCTCATCCGACAGACAGAAGTTGGAGAGAAATGGAGTCATATGCTAGCTCAATCAGGCATGTAGACTTTGAATGCTATAGCAACTCGGAAGACGGAACACCGGCTAAACAACAAAAGACAATGGCTGATGAAATCATGTTTAGAAATCGAGATGCCGATAAAGTCGAAGCTCCCACAACTGACCAATTGGTGATATCCGCTCAAGTTGGTCCTGCTTGGATAAAGAGGATCTTGGTAGACAGCGGAAGTTCCGTAAATATAGTCTTTAAAAGAGCATATGATTTAATGAAAATGGAAGCTAAGGACTTAAAGCCTTTTCAATCACGAGTCCACGGCTTCAATGGGAGTGCAACAATACCAACTGGAATAGTTGAATTGCCAGTGGAGTTGGGAGCGGGAGAATGCCGAAGAATTCAGATGTTGCAATTTGTTGTCTTAGATATTCCTTCCCTGTACAATGCTTTTTTGGGCCGACCGGCCCTTGCCGAATTTAGGGCTGCTATTGCCCCATGGTGTTTAACTCTGAAGTTCCCTACTGACCACGGAATAGGAGTTGTATAAGGAGATCAGGCTGCTGGAAGAGCCTGTTATGTTGCTGAGTTGCGGGAGGCGCAGCGGAAAGAGAAAGGAAAAGGCGTAGAGGAATCTCTCTGCGTCCGTGTTACTGACGATTGACAATTAGCGCCTGGGCTCCAGCCTGGGCACCACAACCAATTCCAAAAGGATCTTGATCCAAGGGACAATGACAATAAAGAAGAATCTATGGAAAATCAGGCTTCTCCGGCCGAGCTAACCATTGATGTCCCGATTGACGATGATCACGATGACTCGAGAATGTTGAAGATTGGGTCTCAACTTAATCAAAAGACACAACTGGAATTGGTTGATTTTCTCCGGGCGAATCTTGACGTGTTCGCCTGGACGCATTCTGATATGTGTGGAATCTCGCCTGACATCGCGAGCCACACCTTGAACATTGACCCGCGGTATATCCCGGTCAAGCAAAAAAGACGTGGTATGGATCCAGAAAGATCTGCCGCCCTGAGAGAAGAGGTCGACAAGTTAAAATCAAATGGGTTTATTAGAGACGCTTTATACCCAGAGTGGGTGTCCAATCCTGTACTTGTCCGAAAACCCAACGGGAAATGGAGAACGCGTATCGATTACTCCGACCTGAATAAAGCCTGCCCGAAAGACAGCTTTCCACTTCCCCGGATCGATCAACTGGTGGATTCAACCGCTGGACATGAATTATTATCCTTCATGGATGCTTACTCAGGTTACAACCAGATACCCATGCATGTACCAGACCAAGAGCACACGAGCTTCATAACCGACTTGGGGTTGTATTGCTACAAGGTCATGCCTTTTGGATTAAAGAATGCTGGCGCAACTTATCAACGCTTGGTCAACCGAATGTTTGCCAATCAGATTGGGAAAACTATGGAGGTTTATGTAGATGATATGTTTGTGAAGTCACGATATTCTGATGAGCATGTCAAAGACTTGGAGTCAATGTTCAATATCCTTTGGAAATACGGGATGAAGCTTAATCCACTCAAGTGTCATTTCGGAGTCGCATTCGGAAAATTTCTTGGGTTCATTGTCAATGCCCGAGGAATAGAGGCCAACCCCGAAAAGATCTGGGCAATCAGAAATCTCCAAACTCCGAAAACCATAAAGCAAGTCCAGAGTCTTAACGGAAAAGTGGCAGCACTGAGCAGGTTTATCTCAAAATCGACCGACAAATGCATTCCATTTTTCGATTTAATTCGAAAGGGGAAACGAAACTTCGAATGGACCGCAGAATGTGAGGGCGCATTTCAATCACTAATCCAACATCTTTCCGTACCACCAATCCTCTCAAAGCCTGTAGATCATGAACAGTTATATCTTTACCTGGTAGTATCAGAGAATGCAATCAGTGCTGCATTGATTCGGGAGGAAGACCGAGTGAAAAAGCCGGTCTACTACGTGAGTAAACGATTGACCGAAGCCGGGAGAAATTATCCAATGCTTGAAAAGTTGGCATATTGCCTAGTCATTGCCTCGAGGAAGCTCCGGCCATATTTCCAAGCTCATCCTATTACTGTGTACACCGATCAGCCGTTACGACAGGTCCTTATGCGGCCTGAGACGTCTGGTAGGTTACTGAAGTGGAACATCGAACTGAGTCAATTCGACATCACTTATACTCCAAGGAGAGCCATTCACGGCCAAGTCCTAGCAGATTTTATAGCCGAATTCACTATTCCTGAAGACTTGCACGAAACCAGCAAATCTCCCGAATACATCTGGAAGTTGTACACCGATGGTGCGTCAAACGATCGGTGCTCAGGAGCTGGGATAGTGCTTGAGACCCCCGAGGGACGATCCATATGTTATGCTTTAAAATTCGAGTTCCGCGCAACCAACAATGAAGCCGAGTATGAAGCTCTACTTACCGGACTAAAACTTGCCCGTGATTTGAAAATCATCGCTGTAGAGATCTACTGTGATTCCCAATTGATAGTGTGTCAAGTTCGAGGTGAATATCAGGCCAAAGATCGAAGACTGGCCGCTTATCTAATTTAAGTTCTGGAGATACTTAATCAATTCGATTACTATGCCATTTTCTACATACCCCGAGAGCACAATCAGAAAGCCGATTCATTGGCAAAGTTAGCAAGTACGGGTGAGGCTCAACAGTTGGGGGTTGTTCCGGTTGAAACCCTATCATCTCCGAGCATTGATCGAAGGGAAACTGATTTCACATTTGAAGCTACTTCCATCAAGGAGTCGTGGATGACTCCTTATCAAGATTATATCGAACGCGGTGTATTGCCCGAGCGGCGAAGCGAGAAAAGACAAGTTCTACGAAAGGCCTCACGATTTGTTATTCAGAATGGAGTCATGTATCGGAGAGGATACTCTATCCCTCTCCTCCGGTGTATCGCACACGATGAAATCAAATGAGTGTTACACGATGTACACGAAGGAGAATGTGGTGATCACACTGGGGGGGCAAGCGCTTGCAAAGAAGATACTTCGATATGGGTATTATTGGCCCACTGTTAATAGCGATGCTGCAGACTACGCTAGAAAATGTGACAAATGCCAGAAACACGCTCGAATTCCAAGAGCCCCGCCTACTGAGATAACCCAAATGGTCAGTCCTTGGCCATTTGCAGTATGGGGAATGGATATCATCGGCACATTGCCTCTGGCCAAAGGTGGCGCGAAGTACGCCATCGTCGCAGTTGACTATTTCACCAAATGGGCTGAAGCTGAACCCCTTGCGACAATTACAACAAAGAAAGTAATCAACTTTGTAGTGCGTAACATCATCTGCCGTTTTGGTCTCCCACATACTATCATCACCGATAACGGAACTCAATTCGACAGTGCTGAATTCAAGAATTTCTGTCAACGATTCCACATCCACAAGAAATTCTCTGCAGTAGCGCACCCTCAAGCAAATGGTCAGGTTGAAGCTGGTAATAAAGTTATCAAGTCCATTCTAAAGAAGCGATTGGAAAAAGCCGGGGGCAAATGGGTCGACGAACTTCCTATGGCACTATGGGCCTATCGAACGACTCATAAAACTGCAACCGGTCATACCCCGTTTTCCTTATCTTATGGTTCTGAAGCCGTTATTCCGGTCGAAATGGAAGTGCATTCTCATCGTGTAACGTATTACGATCCGAAAACAAACGCCATATTACTTGCTGAATCTTTGGATTTACTTGATGAAAAGCGCGAAGAGGTTGATTTGAGGGCAGTCGCATATCGTAACCAAATCGCCCGACTGTACAACGCCAAGGTCCGTCCGCGAACCTTCAAACTCGGCGATCTCGTACTCAAAAGAGTTTATCCGGTCCCTTCACACATGAAGCCAAATTGGGAAGGGCCGTATGTGATTTCAAAAAAGCTCGGAGATGGCACGTTCAAATTATCAACAGTTGACGGTTTTACCTTGCCGAGAGCTTGGAATAGCGAAAGTCTTCGTCGCTACTACATATGAAAGATTTTACTCATTTACTTTCTGTCAATTTATTTCTTTGCATTTTATTCTAGCATTTCGAGAATTAAGTTTGTAATAAGGCAACTGACTTTGCCATATTTTCTCGTTTCAGCAATAAAATGCCATCTCTTCGAGCCAGAGCTGTGATTTACTGAATATGACGCACTATATCACAATGCACGAAGAGCTAAGTCCCATCACGCGGTGGGACTTATTCAAATAGGGAGTGATTGTGATGCGACCGGTCACTCACTAAGTGAAACCCGAGCTCGGGGGCAGAACACTACATCAACATTCACGGGGATTGATACACGACAATCCCTCCGCCAACTCCAAATTCCCAGAGTGTGAATTGGAACATAAATTTCAACTCTCGGTTCCCGGAGCGCGAACCGGAGTACAAAACCACCGCTCCCAGAGTGTGAGCCGACTCCAAAATTCCCAGAGTGTGAATTGGAGTATAAACTTCAACTCTCGGTTCCCGGAGCGCGAACCGGAGTACAAATCCACCGCTCCCAGAGTGTGAGCCAACTCCAAATTCCCAGAGTGTGAATTGGAGTATAAACATTAAACAATTCGTTCCCAGAGTGCGAACGGACTCCAACTTCCCAGAGCGCGAATTGGAGTATAAACATTAAACAGTTCGTTCCCAAAGTGCAAACGGACTCCAACTTCCCAGAGCGCGAATTGGAGTATAAACATTAAATAAGTCATTTCCAGAGCACGAACAGACCCCAACTTCTCAGGGCGCGAACTGGAGTATAAACGTCGATTGCAATTTCCCGGAGAGCGAACTAAGTCATAAACACTGATAATTAATGAGTTCCTAGAACATGGGTCGAACTGTTAATTGCAAATTATGTTAAGTCCCCGAAGTGTGGACATGTATTCAAGGCTTATGACATATATGGGCGTGAGCCAATCAATGCAATACTTAAGCAAATAAGAAAAGAGTTGTTTTCTATTTTATTAACAAACGAAAAAAGAGTTTGATTACATGATAAAACCAAAAACAACTCATAAAGTGGGTGCCGAATCCACACTCATACACGGCCTACAAAAGGAGAAGTAAAAAGAATTTCCACTTCGCAACTGCATGACAAGACGAGAAGTTCATTCCTTCTTCTTCCGGTGTCTCTTCTTTGGAGTTGAACCACTAGACCCACTACCCGGCTTCTTACGAGATTTCTTGTCCTTCTTTGGAGCATCCTCAGGGTCTGGCATGATATCTACGTCTTCCTCAGAGCTGGAAGGGACAGAGATCCTTTTTAGAGGGCGAATCGAAGGCGGAGGAGCCGTAGCAGGTGGCGAAGCTTCGACGCTAGAAGTTATAACAGTGCTAGTGAGAGAAGTAACCATTGAAGGAGTTAAGCTTGGCGGAGCAACATCATCTCCGGAACCACCAGCCGTCGTCACCGCATCCATTTCAGCGCTTATCTCGGCAAGGATTTCTTCTTCTCGGGAAGATTGAGCAGTGCTGGAAACACTGACGGTCGGCATAAACGAGCTAAAAGTTGGGGCAACTCCACCGATTGTGAAGGAAGGATCAGGAAAAGGCTCGCAGGGTTGCTTGAGAAGTTCCTCAATCATCTGAACATCAAACGACATTGAACTTCCCTCTCCCATCTCGCCAGATATGGCAGTAGTTGCGATGGCCTCAGTAACGACGGCTCCTTGTATTGGCTGCGAAGTTTGTAGTATTGGAAGTGCTGGCGCGTCACTTTCAGTTACTGGTCAAAAAGAAACGAGAATGATTAGTCAAATGATCGGTTCCAAGTCCAACATTATAGAAACACTTAAGTAACATTTAGGATACCTTCTTTGCCGCGGCTCGATGGTGGGATAAGTTCAGAAATGGTAATTGTACCGAGAGATAGTTCCGGTCGATCCGGGTTATAAGCAGGGATAACATGTGGACCGACTGTAGTGGTGACTCCAGATGAGGTTGGGGCATCAACTGAAACATTATCACTATAATGTGCGGCTCCAGAACCTTCACCAGTCTCTACATGATGAAACCCAAGTCTCTCTCTCTCAGCGGAGATCATCGCATCATGGAGGAGTTTCCTTTCCTCTTCACTCAACAAGCGAGATTCAAGTTCAAATTCGTCTACGGCGCCTTCAGGGAGAGATGCTCTTTTATTCGCCACTAATTTTTTCCAAGCACTGAGTAGAAGCGTAGAATAATCTCCGAGCCATGAGAGATTCCTGTGCTCAAGTACATTAGCATTATAAGTGTCAAGAAGATCGTCAAACTCAGCTTCTACTCTGAATATCTCCGCTTGAACTCTCCCTTCTACCTCTGCTTCCACCGCTTCAGCCTTAGCAACCGCCGCGTCACGCTCAGCTCGGAGAGACACAGCTTGCTCGCACGCTTCCTGTGCGGCCGCATTAGCGTCATCTTTTTCCTTGTTTAAACTGGCGAATTTAGCTTTTAACTCCTCAAGTTCCCTGACCGCCGCATCTCGCTCGGCCTCAACGTTTTTGTACCGATGGCCTAAATCCTCAACTAAAGTACAATGCGCTTGTTGCATTTTCTCCATCTCAGCTAGTGTCTCGTCGACCTTCTGTAGCGACTCCAGTTCAACCTTGCGAGAAGATTCCGTTTCAGATTGAAGTACGTCAACAATATGGTTCTTCTGAGCCAAGTCTGCTTCCAAGTTCTCAATAACTTTGGCTCGTTCGAAGGCTACTTTCGAGGCTTTAACAGCCGTCCTGTACCATTCTTTATACTGAGCATAAAAATCCCGGGTATAGCTGAGGGCAGTGTGCACGGCCTCTTCGGGAATTCTTTTAAGATTGGGTGGAAAGATATAGGCGTCAAAGCATATTTCTGGAAAGTCTTTTTTCAACTGAGCAATTCTAATAGCCCCTTCACCAGACGGTTCAAGAGGTGCCTCCTCCAGGGTTACGGTCGTGGCCGTATCGGTCCTTGAACGATGTGGACCAGGTTTAGAAATTTGTTGAGATGGTTGTTGCCGCGAAGTTTCGACTGCAGGTGCTTGGCCCCTGGATGACGGAGGAGAACGAGAGGGTGAACGATACCTTCGATCCCTATCAGAATGCTCCTGGCTAGAATAGCGTCGAGAATGGTCCCTATCACGATGCTCCTGCTCATAATACCTCCGCTCACGATCTCGGTCAGAATCCCTGCGGCGAGAATCATAGTAGAATGAAGAATGGTGTACTCGCCGAAGTTTATCAAGTGTAGAAGGACGATTCGACATGGCACCTGTAAAAAAGGAACAATTCGATTAAGTACCAAGAAAAAACACTGCAATGCGTGTGGAAGTCGTGAAGTGTTTTGAAAAGTGTATAAATGCGCAAACCCCCCGACCAACCAGAAGCGTCGATTACACTAACGGGTAAAGATTCGCTTATATCAAGCGCTCCTCGGAGCTCTTCCAACACGGGTTCCTTGGTGGAGAGATACGTAGTCCGGAATGGGAATATCATCCAACCCTGTGAAAAGGTCTCCGGACTGGCAAGGAGAGGCGTTGGAAACAGTAACCCCAGGTTGGGAACGGGTTACGACTACGGACTTCCATCTCTTAAACTTAGGTACAGCAGCCTTGCCTGTCTGGCCCTCTTCTATTCGGGAAAGGTCGGCTGCTATCTCAATGTCTGTGGGCGTTCTTTCATCATCGCTCATTTCTCTTATCACAACGCCAGTTTTTCTTTTTGTCACTTTCTTCTTCTTCCTCGAGGCCGATTTCGCCAAACCTTCAATTACAATACTCTGGCCCATCTCAATCAAACCCAATGTCCTTAAGTTATCATCGGTCAAAAGCAAGTCTATGTGCCTTAAGTCATGGGGAACCCTTTGCAAACTTTGAACAACACCCCTGTAATGACCACCGGTAGGTCTCGAAATGATGGCTGCAAGAGTAGCAGAGTATTAGTGTAAAGTATTAAAAGTGACCATTCAATAACGAATTATGATGCTTACGTCTGGATAACCATCTCCTGGCAAACCCTGGGGGGCATCGAACAAAAAACCACTCGTTCTTGGAATAACTAAGCCTGGTACAGGCCCCAGTCACGACCTGATAGTTCCTGACCGCCTCCGGAAAAGTGAAAGACGGGCTATCACCCCTACTCTTAAAGTTGAAGATGTGCCTGATCTCGTTAGGTCTTGGTGGGTGAAAAAGGCAATCCATAAATATGACGAAGACACTGTTTAGTAGTGCATGCCCGTTGGGATGAAGCTGTGAAGGAGCGATTCCTAAATACGACAGCATCTCTCTGATATATTGGTTAAAAGGAGGAAGAGATCCAGCCGCACAGGCATGGCGGTAGAAGGCAGTATATCCTTCAGGAGGGTTGAGTGGTCTATCACTAGCACTGGGTAATAAAACATCGTCCAGAGATATGTTGTGTTTCGAACATACCCGGCCCAACAGAGACTCTGAGATATTGGATTGAATAGAATCAACCGGATCTTCGATAAATATGGCCTCCGGCAATTCATCCGGGGCCGGATCTACGACTTCAGGAGGGATGTCCGGAATCTCAAGCGCTGGAAGGGGCGAGCTTGGTGCTTCTTGTTGTTGAGAACCCGAAGACTCCATAATTAACTAACTCACCAGAAAGCGGCGTTAAATACTTAAAAAAACCATGCATTCCCCCGGTGCAAAGTGTATGAGTATGACGTGTGGTGCAAGTGCTATGCAAAAATATAGGCAGATTTTACGAGATGTCCGAACGACGAAACTCTGGAATTTGAGAATGAAAACGACTGTCATCGCCGACCGTCACTTTCACGCCACCCAGATGCTACTGACCAGTCCAAGTATAAATTTTTATATTTAGTTTAAGTCATGGTGCCATCGACGAGCTCCTAAAGGAAGATCAAGTAAAAATTCGATTATGCAAGGCCGAAGCTCGCCGAAATCAAGTATATTACAAATTCAGTCAGTTCGTCAAAGTTCAGCTTGAAATTGGTCGTAGTTCAGATACTAAAGCAAATTAGAAGAGTGGAAGTCCCAAGAGCAAGAAGGTTCGAATCGATCGACTCGAATCGGCAAGAGTCGAATCGATGCGCCCCAACTCCATGTGGTTGGACTCGATGAGACCTGGGAACAAAGGAGCAGTTCGAATCCATGAAGCCCTACGTACTTCGAATCGATCGAAAATATCATTACTTCGAATCGATCAAAATTGAACTCTTTCGAATCGATCATCACATCATTCCTTCGAATCGATCAGAATATCGCTATTTCGAATCGATCGCCATGAGCCCCTTCTCTATGCAACCACCGATTCAAAGCTATGCATAAAAATCGATTCAAAATTGCTCATTCTCGGATCGATCCGAAGCAAATAGAAGTGACGCTTTGATCGATGCGACTTGAATGACCTCACTTCCCAGTCCCATTGAGTCGAACCACCTTGTCCAGATCCCACCACTCCTCGAAATTTTCGAAAGAGAAAGATTGAATCGATATCAAAAACTTCAAGTTCCATCATTCCTCACTCGGCTTGATCCACCAATTACCTGACTTGATGAAATCGCAAGAAAAAGCCTAAAAAGTTCGATTCGATTCGTGGAAAACGCACTTGTTCTAGGCTCTGGAAGATTGATTCGAAGAAGAAGAAATAGCAACAGTAAAAAAGTAAAAAGTAAAAATGAAGATGGCCTTGGGTATTTATATAGGTTCCATAGAAAACGCGTGACTCTTCGACTCTCGGTTGCGTTAACTTCCTACCACCGGTCACTCGACATACCCTATCGATTCGAACAAATGCTCAATAACCCGCTGCGTTCGAATCCATCGCAGCGTAGAGTCGTCACTTCGAACCCATTGCCTTCCAACCCTTTACACAATCGAATCCATCCCTACTTAATCGATGCGAGGCATCATCGATTCGAGGAAGCACTGAGCAAAGGCAAGACCATCGATTCGAAGCCTTATCGGTTCGAACAAGCGTGCCTCGAATCCACTGAGCACCATTGATGAGAATGAACGTAGTGCTTCAATATAAAAATTACTGGTCTACCTTTTACACCGATTCAGGAGAGGATCGATACAAGAGGATGATCATAGACGATTATAACAACAATGTTTTAGCCCGAATCTCAAATCGGTTCTGGAGAGGATCGATGCAGAATTCAGTAACAAACCAAACTGGCAACAAATTGCAATCACGCAACGTTAACCAAAGTCAAGGTGATACACGTATGCGCATATGTTTGACTAATGTTTGATCTTTATCATTCACAGGGATCAGATATCCATCTTGTCAAGATTTCAACGATGAACAACCGATCACAATCATACGACAGATGATAACAGCAATAAAGAATACGGCTTTCAGCAGAGCATGTCCTAATTGCTCAACGTGAAACTGCAGCTTTTCAAAGCACGTCATGTTTACACAAGACGTACTTTGGGGGGCAAATGTTATCCCGCCTTTTGGCCAGGCCAAGATACCAAGGAACTGGCTGGAAAATAAGGTTCATATGTCCTCAGTTTTGAATGATTGTCGGTTTTTTACAAATATCGATGGATTTTGTCCAAGACTGGATCGGGCTGCAATTGATAAGACACGTCAAGCGAAGCTGTGGAAACCAACGTTCCAAATTTCGAAGCAAACCGAGTTCGTATGCTCAAGTTATTGCCATTGAAAAGTGGAGGAGGCAACCTCGGTTCGAATCGATCAGAAGGAGTGTAGGTTCGAATCCATGAGAGAGCCACACAGTCGAATCGATAGACGATGCATCACGTTCGAACCCATCCTCCCAAAGCCTTGCCTCGAATCCATGAAGAGCTCCTTTGCTTCGACTCCATCGGACAAGCCCTTCCTTCGAATCCATCCAATGCTTCCCCTAGTTCGAATCCATCAAGTCACTTCTTCCTTCGAACCCATCAGATGGCCTCGCCTCGAACCCATCAAGCAAGTCTCGGTTCAAATGCACGAGACACAATCCCTGCTTCGAATCCATCAGGGACATGTCTTCGAATCCATCAGAGGTAGCCCCGCTTCGAATCCATCCACACCTGCCTTGGTTCGAATCCCTCGAAGTATTCCTATCTTCGACTCCATCCCATGAAGGTCCTTCGAATCCATCAAACAGAGAAGACTTCGCATCGACCAAATACAAAATACTCTGAACGATACGAAGGATGCGTGTGAGGGTACCTTCGAATCCATAACATCGAACCCATCAAGTTGTAGCAGCTGAAACCAAGGGTTCGACCCTATCGATTCGAAGACCTTGGATTCGAAGCACGCATACCAACTAAAAATGCAATCTTGAATCGATCATAACTTGAGAACTACAAGTCCAAATGCTATGAAATTTTCACAAGAGCTTGCATATACATAGAAGAATGTTCACACCAATTTTCATCACGGTTGGACACTTTTTTGATCGATTCGAACTAAGGGTTGAATCGATCCCAAAGTGGGCCCGGGTCTCCAGAATTTGGCCATGTGGGCCCCCCACACGTGCCAGAAGTGGTCTCCCGAATTTTAGGCGAAATATCAGCCTCCAGCACCTATAAATAGAGCCCCTGGTCATTCAGAAAAGGGATCGGAGAATTGGAAGAACAAGAGAACGCCCGGACGCTGCCAGAATTACTCCAGAGCACCACTTCTGCCTTTGCCTTCGAATTTTTGCTTAAGAACTGCTGTATTTAGTCATATAAAAGTTGTATTCTCCGAATATCGAGCAATAAAACAACATAACTTCATAGTGGACGTAGGAAAATCGCCGAACCACTCTAAATTATCGTCTTCTGCGCAATTTACTTTCTGTTGCTTGGAGTTTTTATTAGATAATCCTCATTTTAATTTGTTTTCTTCATTTATTATCTCTTCAAAAACTTCCGAAGAGTGTTGTGCCCAATTTTGACACAAACAACTTTTCCCCTCGATTCCTACGCTCAAAACAACTCTAAGGGACAAACAAGATGTCTCCTAATGGTAGCTAACCACATGGCTCTCCTGCATACCATGTTTTAGCTATTTTTTCGAGTTGTGAGGCTTAAGGCTATACTTTTACCTCTTCTACAAAAATACCATCTTGGAATGCTAACATTGCCCTTCAAGCGGGGATGCAATGCTAGCATTCATTCATACAAGTTGTTCCAAGATCAAACAAGCATTCAAAATTTTACTATCTTTCATTTTGGAATCACCCTCTGGAAGAATAGTATAGCTCCATATCATACTTCATCACAAACGCTATTAGTTTGGAGTGGTTGGGATAAATTTGAAAACCGATGTCTCCAAACTAAGTGATAATTGCCAACTAACTCAATTCTGGTTCTTCGAAAGTATTACATAAGTATTTGAGTCCTCACCGAGGAACTCAAAAATACTCAACATGCTTCCGGCGTTAAAAAAGGTCCAGATTTGATAGTTGGTTATTTAACTATCAAATAAGTAAACAACAACAATTCAGAGATTTAATTACCCATAGCAACCATGTAACGTCCCCCTTATCATGAGACCCGAAGCTAAGTGCTACAAATGCTATAATCATCCATAGTATTCACTTCCGGTGATAAAATACGGTAAAGGTAATGGTATTCATAATATCAGAAGCACATGTATATGAAATAAAATCTTCATAAATTTCAAAACAGCTTTTTCGATTACATTTCAAATCAATGTTTCATATTCAGATACATAATCCCAAAACGAATACCAGGTTTTGATCAAACATAATTATTATAAATCACGCCAAGAGCGATATGTGAAGATGCCCCTTGGATGATCAGAGTACTAAATAGACATATTTGTCATAAATACATCACAATGAAAATAGAACTAAAAAGCTCCTAGACAGCTAACTTTGTCTCCTGCACGTCTTCAGAAGCTTATTTGTCCAACCTACTAAACCTAAAAAAACCTTAACTCTCAATCAACTAAAATTAAATCTTGAGCACTTGAGAGTTTAAGGGGAAACATAAACTTTAAGTCAGACATAAAGGCTGGTGTGATACATCTTAGTTTACTGATATTAAGTAAGACCATGCCGCTTAATGAAACGGGTTTTCCCTCACTAATATCCTTAAAAACATATCCTTTGCAAATTAGAATCCTGCAATCAAACTGATTATAACAATAATAACAAGTACATATATGCATAAAATCAGGAAATCAATCGACTATTTGACCACACTATAGTTTTAGTTGGCTAATTATTAACTATTGGCTGACTCGAGCCTACCAGACATACTTAATAATCTAACTTATGTTAGACATAATAGTGGGCTGACTTCCCTTAACTTTCTTTTCTAGGGTCAATTCTAATGATTTTATGGGCTCACCAATAACCTATCTTTACTCTGTATATTCTCTTATGCGTGTAACCTCAATTTATTCCCACTTGTGACAAACCCTACACAAAGGAATTTTGGACTTATTTTAGCTAAGGGTTAATAGCTAAGGTATAGGGCGTGACCCTATACCAGTCTCATTTGGTCATGTAATATCTGAGTCATAATCTTAGGGTTAACTACCCTATTCATGTTTCATTTCATGCCTTAAGGTTAACTACCCTTTTAAAACTTTATTTCCTTGTAAATAATCTTTATAAATGATTTACCCTTGAAATCATACCTTTATAAAACAAGGAAATCATATACTTTGCTTTACTTAAAACACTTATGCCATGATATATATACTTTTCACAAAGCCATGTTGGTGAAATCTAATCAATGGGATTATTTATCCCTCCAAAGTAAGTTAAAAACCCATTTTAACTTAAAAGATTTTAGACTATGAAGCCAAGGTAAACCCTTTGAAACCTTTGCTTAAAAACTTTAAATATTCCCTTTCAAATCCTATGAAAGTATCCCTTTCAAAATAAGTTAACTACTAAATCTTGAAACACTAGGTCAAAAGGCTAACCTTTGAAAATAAACGTTTCAATGTCAATAATTTAAACTTTGACATCCTCTTTCGAAACCACTAACTTGTCTTTCGAAAGCATTGGAAACCCTCCATTCAAATACTCAAAATAACCCTTTCGAAAACATTAGGGATCTAACTTTCGAAACCCATATTATATACCTTTCGAAAGTATTGCAAATTTTCACTCAAAACATACCTTTCAAAAGTATTGGGTTCAAGTAAGAAACATTGCTTCGAAACAATTTCTTATGAAACCTTTGGGTTTAACTTCTAATATAGCTAAAGGTTGTAAAGAACTGGGGTGAAAGCATTACTTTCGAAAGCATCGGTCCTAAGTAAAAGAAAGAGGGTGGTTTCGAGACCGGCCCTTTCGAAAGCTTTGAGAAGCAGCTTCAATGTACTAAGGTGAAAGTACTCTTTTGGCACCATTGTTTAAAGTTATAAAGAAAAGCGGCCTCGACTAGGTCGAAAGGTAGAATGTGGCAGCTAGGTTTCGTATAAGTTCGAAGCTATCCAAACCGAAAGCTTGTTTTAAAACAAAAGGCGACAACCCATTCGAAAGTCATTTTTGTATAAATAGAAGTAAGGTGGTTACGTCGAAAGCTTAGTTTCGACACTATAATTTTCGCCTTTCCCCAATTCACCACATATCAACTGTTTGATACCATGTGCATTGGTTTCAACTTAGTCATGGGCGAAGGTATGGCGTCAAAAGCTTGCAGATGAAAGTGGCGAAGTGGTAAATTTTAATAAAACTGTTTTATAGCCTTTTAAAGTAATTGCTTTTCAACTAACATGCCTTATTTCGTCAAAATACAATTAGTTTCCCATTTCTTTTCAAAATTTTCTTTTCTAAAAGTGCTCCCGAATTCAAAATTTAATGATTAAAACTGTCAACCCGCCTTTTGGCAAGGCAATATGTAGGAGGATTTAACTCAATAGGCTTAACGATTATCGAAGCTCGAATATCATAGATTTGGTTCGAATGGATGGATGGATAATCAACTATGGATAATAATATGAAGCCAGGATTAAACACATTCGACGGACAAATGAAACAGGGTGCTTGGAAGGTGGACATTGGCTTGAATGCAGAAGGATCGGCATAAAAGGGCTTAGTGTGATATAGATCGACATGGGTTGGATTAGCTTGGTTCAGCATAGCTCGGATCGTCGGGAAGGCTAGGGGTCGGCATGGCATGAAGTAACATGGTTTGGATCGACATAGTTCCACGCAAGATGGGTCGGTACTTAAGGGGTCGGCATACCATTTGGGATGAGCAGGGAACAATATAGCACGATGAAGGGTAGTGGATCGGTATAGGTGAAGGCAGAGCGTTCGACATGTTTTCGTGGGTTAGTATGGATCGGCATTCCGCTTATGGAAGGAAGGGTTGGCATTTTCTTGGAAGAAGAAGGATCGAAATTTGTTTGGTTGAAGAGGGATCGACATTGGTTTGATTGAAGAGGGATTGGCATTGGGTTGGTTGAAGAGGGACGACATTGGTTCGGTTGAAGAGGGATCGACATTGGTTCGGTTGAAGAGGGATCGACATGCTTGGATCGGTATGCCTCAGGAAGAGAAGGGGTCGGCATTTTCGTGAAGGAAGAGGTATCGCCATGCTTTAGGATGGAAGGATCGGTGTAGTTTTTTTGAGGGCGATGGTTCGGCATGCTTTAAGGAGGGATCGATGTTGATTTGGCTGAAAGGATAACGATCAGTGGTATGATGTCGATCGTTATTTTTGGGCGAGTTGGGCTTAAACATCATTTTGGTTGGCCCATATGGACTGGAAGACCCTGTAGCCGAACTTTCACCTATAAATACAATAGGCTTGGCTCCTGAAAAAGGACTTTTGATTCTGCTTCTCTTCATCTTCTATCTAGAAGCTACTCTGTCATTTTCATTCTAGAATTTTGCATTGTAACTATAATCAAATTTTAGTATAATAATAAGGATTGTTTTGTAGTTGATGTAGGCCGGAGTTAGCCGAATCACTATAGATCTTGTCTCTTTTACTTGCTTTCATTTTAATTTGATCATTCTTCATGTTATATTATCTACATCATATATTATCTATGGTCCGTGACTGGATATTGGTGCTTTCACGTATAATTGGATGTTTGTGGACAATTTTTATATCAACAAAAACATTTAACAAAGAAATCCTTCGCTTTGATAAAACATATAAAACATTTAAGTCCCATACCTTAAATAATTTTATATCTATAGTAAAATACTTAAGAAAATTCCTTAAAATTTTCCATAATTCACTTTTATTTATGTTTTATGACATATTTAAATTCCAGACCCAAAAGCAGGGTATAATAGCCGTAAAAATTTTAAATCCAAATTAACTATTTCTTTCATAGAAAATTCACAACAAATCCACAATAGCTTAGAAAATTATAAAACTTGAAACTTATTTCATAAATTTCAAACAGATATAAGAAATGTAAGTCATTTGGATGTCATTAAATAGGTTTCCAATCAAAACTTATCATAAAATCTATATGAAGCAACATAAATCATCAATAAGTATATATATATATATATATATATATCGGTTTGAACAATCATATCATGGCATATTACTTGCAAAATATATTCAGATCTTAACTAGAAACCGAAATCAATAAAAATGAGATGTAAATCTATTATTCATCTTTGCTTGAGGCTAAGAAGGTTAAGATTTGCTCTTTGATTGATTTGCTTAAGCTTCCTACTTGAATCCTGTTGAATATGCGTTTATATGATTTTTGTTTGATGATAATAAACATATATACATTCGTGTAAATGTATTTGTTAATGTACTATTTTATTTTTCATAGATTAAATAAATATTTGCTGAATAAAATTAAATGACACAGAATTTGAATTCAAGCAGAAATTTTATTCAAACAAATATTTGTTACATTTTTGAATAGTACAAATTCAAGCTCTCACTATACATATACAATTTTGATTACAATACATCACAGTTTCATATTTACATAAATTCCTCACTACATATCACTCACACTCGTAGTTTATCTTCAACTTCATCCCAGGTAGAATCTAGCATCTGAGCAATCAGCAAAAATATTCACTAACGCAGTAAAATTGAAAAAGAAATATTTTTGCAATATAAAATAAAATATGGATTTTGAAAATATTATTTGCCTCAGTTATTTGGGTTGTTCGTCATCATTTAATTTTTTGAATCCATCATACATGAACAACTTGTGACATACACAGTGTATCACTATATATGCCACAAGGCCGTGCACATCGAAATATACACTTGATCAATTTACAGGGACAAGTGAGCACAGGTCAAACCCAAATACAGGATTCAACTCAAGTGCAATAAAACAATGTCATTCAGCACAAGGTCAAATCCAAGCCGGATTCAACTCAGGTGAAAAGTAGAAAAATAAACAAAATGCAAAGGTCAAGTCACTACTCAACTCAATGCATCAACAAAAGTCAAGGCCGCAAATAAAATGCAACTCACATGTACACCATGATATCAAGGCCAGAAGCTCAAGTCAGTGCACAACAACCTCGGCAAACAACAACACAGTCTCAAATTCAAATAACAAAGGAACCAACGCAAAAGTTCACAATTCAACATGATAGCAAATGCTCAAACTCAGGTGGACAGTTTACAACAGTGCACTGAACAACTCATGAATATGCAACTAGACCAATACACATGAATGTATACAAATGATCAGGCCATAATGAAGCAAAACACTGACTCGAAGGATGAATCAGAATACAAATGCAAGTGAAGCTACACAACTATATACATGTACACAAAACCAAACTGCAACAAGACTAACTACAACCAAATGCCAACAAGTGATCTAGTCGAGGTCAATGAAGCCAAAGCAAACAGAAGGGATGACTGAAGTGCAGCCACAAATGTTCACTGACTTCATTGAACAAATCAATAATGATGCAGTGAAGCATGTACATGGGAAAACAGCAAATACAAACTGTAACAACACAAATTCAAGCTTCTGAATTCCAAGAAAGGAAACTACAACACCAAGTATACATGTGACAATGCTCAATGCACAGTGCAAACAAATGCACCAAGTAAAAGACACAGCGGTGACAAATCAAGTGCATAAAGATTGCATCAAGATGAAATCATACATATATGCAGAGTCAAGGAAATATGAAGTATGCAAGCTCGACTAACAGGTTCAACCTCTTCATCAAGCAACAACCAGACAAATATACACAGTGAAGTAATATCAATTTCAATGAATTGAATGAACAAAACTCTGTATATAAAGTGTTTCAGTAATGCACAAAGACAGAGCAACATCACAAGGCCGAAGCAGTACAATGAATTAACAGTATCAGTATCAAGTTCGTACCAAATCAAAACAATATCAAGCAGCCAAATTTTCCAAAAGAAGCAACAGAGTAACCACAGTCAAATTCAATGACCAAAGTCAAAGTCAGAATTTAATGCAAGAAAAGAATTGAAAAAGTCAAAAATAAAATAGGAAAGTAGCCGTCGTAACGATCAAGGATGGATTGAACGTTCTCAAGCTAAAGCCGTAACAGTAAAGTAAGAGAAATATTCGAATTGAATTCATTAGTAAAATCTCAAACGTTCAAGCAGTATCAAGTGGCAGAGAAAATGTTTTTGACGAATTCAAATAAGAAATATACGATGTAAATTTAGGAGTTCGACTCCTATAAATTACAATCGTCATCGTCGGCAATTAAATATCGAATTCAAGCAATCAATCCAGAAAGCGAAAGAAACAAATAACATACCAGAAGAAGAGACGAATTCGATCATCTCGAAGCAACCAAGCCGACTTCATCAAAACCCTAATTTCATAGTACAATCAAGAGAAGCAGCCGAGCGCGACTCAAAGAGACATCGTTCAACTCGAGGCAAGCACCTGATCAATAGAGCAAGGAAATAAATATCAATCGACAAGAGCAACGAAATCGATCGGCATCGTCAAAGCTCTCCGAAAACCCTAATTTTGATCGAAGGACGAAAGCCCTAATTGTGATCGAAGAAGCCGCCACTATCTCAAAAGAAACGAGCCGCAAATATTATAAAAGAAATAAAAGGGGGCCGGCTTTATATTATTAAGGGCCTTTTAATTTTTTAAGGGTTTTTTGTTTTTTAAATTGCTTTTTAAATTTTATTTTAAATTTTAAACCGTTGTATTTACTAGTCGTGTGACTCTGGCAAGCTACGTGGCGTAGTTTGAGAATTCGCAACTCAGTGGCTGAGTTGTGGCAGGGTTTTGAGCGTAGAGTTAGGTTTAGTCGATAGCGAGTGTCGCGAGTTTACGTGTGTAAGCGTCTGACTATCTAATTTCTATTAGAAACCTTGGGGTCAGCATGTAGGCAGGGTTTTGCGGAAGCTAGGTAAATTCTGTGTCGTTCTATTTCTGCATTTTACTATTCTGCTATTTTTCTATGCTGCTATTATTATGTGTTTTGTGTTGAAATTATTTTATAAGCTTCCGCAATTAATTTTTATAATTAATATCATCACCCTATTCACCCCCCCTCTAGGGTGAAATCAATCCTACAAGTGGTATCAGAGCTAGGAATAGAAGTCAATTTTTTGTTTTTAAAAATTCATTTTTCAAAAATCAGTTTTGTTTAATAGTTTGAATTTTTAAAATGGCTTCTTTTAATAATGCTTTTGCTGAGGGTCAGTCCATAGTCAGACCACCATTGTTCAATGGTGAATATGCTTATTGAAAAAATAGAATGAAATTTTTTCTAAAACCATTGACGCTTGGAACATCGTTGAGACAGTTTATAGCGCACCAACTATAATTGTAGACAATTAGGAAATAGATAAACCGATGGATCAATGGACAGAACTAGAAAATAAACTACAAAATGCTAATGTTAGAGCTATGAATTCTATTATCTGTTCATTGGATCAATTTGAATTTAATCGTGTCTCACATTGTCTAACTGTGCAGGAAATATGACACACACTAAAAGTGACTCACGAAGGAACATCTCAAGTCAAAGAATCTCGCCTTGCCATGCTAAGCAGCGAATACGAAAATTTCACAATGGCAAAGGAAGAAAATGTTAAAGAGATGCATGGACGACTTTTCAATATCGTATACAAATCAAAAGCTCTTGGAAAATCATACACAGAGTAGGAGATAGTCTGAAAAATCCTCAGAGTCCTTCCACGAAGTTTTGAAGGCAAAGTGACTGCCATTCAAGAATCAAAAGATTTGAAACAAATGAAAGTCGAAGAACTCGTCAGAAATCTCACCACTTATGAGCTAGAAATGAAATTCAAGGAAGAGCGTGAAGGAGGAGATACTCGCAAGAAATCTATGGCTCTCAAAGGAACAACAGAAAGTGATGGTGATGATGATGATGACGGAGCAGCGGAATTAGAGCTGATAATAAAGAAAGTCAAAAGGTGGAATTACAAATACGGAAATCCAGCTCTAAATCGAAAATTGAAAAGCAGAATAAATAAAATATTAGACAATCCTGAAGAACCGAAGATCATCTGTCACAAGTGCAACCAACCCGGACACATCAAGCCCAATTGTCCTCAAACTCGACGCGATTTTGAAAAGAAATAAAAAAGGAGATGTTTTGCAGCCACATGGAATACCGGTGATGAAGATAATCAAAGTACTAACAGTGAGAGTGAGAAAGAAGACATATGTCTTCATGGTGAAATAACTGACAGTGATGATGACGAGCCAAGTGAGGTATCAAAACTTTCTCATTCAGAATTACTTATATATTTCCACGAAGTGAATGGCTGTTTTGAACGACTTAGGGAGAAGTATGCCAAACTTGAATCACAAAAAGATACTTTGATAGATTTAAATAAACAAATTGACCAATTAGTTAAAACCTATCAAAGTAGGATCTCTAAGTGTGATAAGTGTCCAACACTCGAAGAAGAAATCAAAAAATCAGAAATTAATATAAAATCATCTGAAAATGAATTTCTGATTTTGAAAGAGAACGAAAATACTAGGAGAGAAAATTCTTTCAAAAAGTGCACACAATTATTGAACGAAAATGAATCTCTCAAAACACAAGTCCAACAATTGTCAATGACTTTAGATAAATTTTCAAAAGGTGAAAAATCAATGAATATGCTATTAGGAAAGCAAACTGTTAATACGGTTAGACATGGACTTGGATATAGTAGTTCGAAAATTGTTGAAAGCAATATTAATCAAGTTAATTCCTTGTTCACAAAATATAGACACAATCACGATAATTGTTGCTATAGACCCAAACATGTGAAAACCATACCAATTTGGGTTCCAAAAGGCACAAATATAAAATCTCTCAAAGGTAAACAAATTTGGGTGCCAAAGGGAACAATTATAAATAGTTTTGGGTCTTCACAAAATTATTTTTCTAAATATTCTGCCACTAACAACCATGGACCTATAAAAACAAATAGGCCACATAAATCTTTTCCCGTGTAGGTGTGGTGGCAGACTAAGGAACAACAATAGTACTACTTGGATTCTGGCTGTTCCGAGAGCACACCGAGCGACAAAGCAAAGTTCCTTAGCCTATTATAAAGGTGACGGAATCACAATGGACAACAACGAAAAATATCGTAAAGGTAAAACAGGTATTGGTATATTTATTTGAACGATATATCAATTGTGACGATCTGCACCATAGTCTGAATTAAAATCAGCCAATATTGAGATGGTGAAGAGATGATGATTTTGATTCTGACTTGTTCAACATAGTTGGCCAATTATATTTATGCCAGAAACACTATAAAATTCTCTAAATTCTTTGATTATATTAGGTTGGACCAAAAATAGTGTTTTGTTGGATATTAATACATTTGGTTATAATATGGCTAACTCTATATTCATGGTTTTTGATTATTTACACGGCTTCATTTCAAATTCAAGAGAATGTCATTTGAAAAGCTGTTAAATTTGATTTTGAGATATGTTGTATACTTCATGGTCTGGTCAATCAAATTCAATTAATGATAATTTGAGTGAAAAAGAAATTCAGATGCGGATTACACCGGTAATCTAGTTGATAGAAAAATTACTAGTTGAACATGATTTTTGAGATATTTAGTTACTGCATCATTTTTCAAAGAAAATAGCTGCATATTTTTCATTTTAAATAATTTTCAAATAGCAGAAAATTTTCTTATAAAACCCCTTCGAGAAAATCATTTTTGACCATATTTTCAGATTAGTCATTTTGAAAAATTGATTTCATAATTATTTTTGAATTTGATTTTAAATGACAATTTTGACTAGTCAAACTTCCTAATAATTATCGAAAAGATAAATAGTGATTGAAAAAGTGACGAGTGTTGATATTTATCATACATTACTCAAGGTAGTATATTTAAAAAAAATTCTTTAGAGATTCAAACAAGAGTTATAAAACTTTTTGTTGGCTAAAGATTCCATGACCATTTCCATGTCTATCATATTTCTATCGACCATCGCTCATCAAAAATTCAATATAGTTTGTGGATATGTGGTACTTTAAACTGGAATCATTCGTTTTTCATTTTATAAAACAAAATAAAATCCAAAGTATTCACTCTCATTTAAAAGTCCTCATGGTTATGCATGGGTGAATTACTTGGAATTTGTTATGTGCTTCCATGCTCATTTAGAAGTCCTAACGGTTATGCATGTATGGAACGCATATCAAAAGTTGGTTTTTAAAATAAACAAGTTGATTCTAATCCCATTTAAAAGTCGTCACGGTCATGCGTGGTTAGAAGATACTTGAATTCATTTTTTTAAATAAAATTGGAATACTACTAATCTCATTTAAAAGTCCTAACGGTTATGCATGATTAGTAGATATTCAAATTCCTGATATAAACGTACCACAAGTAGATACAACTGTATGATTTTATATGAGAACGTCATTTCAATTATTCTTAAAAGTGGAATATGCGCCTGACAAGGGTAGTTATGATTTTTGTTTGACTTTTTATTGAAGTTTAATATTTATATTCAATTAAGTTTTTAATGTTGGATTAACATCAATCACTTTATCTCTATTTTCTCTAACACTATTATTCTTTTGCTGATAACAAAAAGGGGTGAGAAAAGTTAAGATTTTGTCAAATAAAATCAAGCAAAGGTCAAATATTTTCCATTTGCATCTAGGCTCATTTGCATATTATTTATTTGTATGCATATATATAGGGGGAGCTTTGTGTAGAGAGGAAGCATTTAAATAGGGGGAGCAATTAGAGCATATGAATGATCAAATACATTTAACATATTCAAAATCTTAAATATATGTTTGTTATCATCAAAAGGGGGATATTGTTGAATATGCACTTATATGATTTTTGTTTGATGATAATAAACATATATACATTCGTGTAAATGTATTTGTTAATGTACTGTTTTATTTTTCATAGATTAAATAAATATTTGCTGAATAAAATTAAATGACACAGAATTTGAATTCAAACAGAAATTTTATTCAAACAAATATTTATTACATTTTTGAATAGTACAAATTCAAGCTCTCACTATACATATACAATTTTGATTACAATACATCAAAATTTCATATTTACATAAATTCCTCACTACATATCACTCACACTTGTAGTTTATCTTCAACTTCATCCCAGGTAGAATCCAGCATCTGAGCAATCAGCAAAAATATTCACTAACGTAGTAAAATTGAAAAAGAAATATTTTTGCAATATAAAATAAAATATGGATTTTGAAAATATTATTTGCCTCAGTTATTTGGGTTGTTCGTCATCATTTAATTTTTTGAATCCATCATACACGAACAACTTGTGACATACACAATGTATCACTGTATATGCCACAAGGCCGTGCACATCGAAATATACACTTGATCGGTTTACAGGGACAAGTGAGCACAGGTCAAACCCAAATACAGGATTCAACTCAAGTGCAATAAAACAATGTCATTCAGCACAAGGTCAAATCCAAGCCGGATTCAACTCAGGTGAAAAGTAGAAAAATAAACAAAATGCAAAGGTCAAGTCACTACTCAACTCAATGCATCAATAAAAGTCAAGGCCGCAAATAAAATGCAACTCACATGTACACCATGATATCAAGGCCAGAAGCTCAAGTCAGTGCACAACAACCTCGGCAAACAACAACACGGTCTCAAATTCAAATAACAAAGGAACCAACGCAAAAGTTCACAATTCAACATGACAACAAATGCTCAAACTCAGGTGGACAGTTTACAATAGTGCACTGAACAACTCATGAATATGCAACTAGACCAATACACATGAATGTATACAAATGATCAGGCCATAATGAAGCAAAACACTGACTCGAAGGATGAATCAGAATACAAATGCAAGTGAAGCTACACAACTATATACATGTACACAAAACCAAACTGCAACAAGACCAACTACAACCAAATGCCAACAAGTGATCTAGCCGAGGTCAATGAAGCCAAAGCAAACAGAAGGAATGACTGAAGTGCAGCCACAAATGTTCACTGACTTCATTGAACAAATCAATAATGATGCAGTGAAGCATGTACATGGGAAAACAGCAAATACAAACTGCAACAACACAAATTCAAGCTGCTGAATTCCAAGAAAGGAAACTACAACACCAAGTATACATGTGACAATGCTCAATGCACAGTGCAAACAAATGCACTAAGTAAAAGACACAGCGGTGACAAATCAAGTGCATAAAGATTGCATCAAGATGAAATCATACATATATGCAGAGTCAAGGCAACATGAAGTATGCAAGCTCGACTAACAGGTTCAACCTCTTCATCAAGCAACAACCAGACAAATATACACAGTGAAGTAATATCAATTTCAATGAATTGAATGAACAAAACTCTGTATATAAAGTGTTTCAATAATGCACAAAGACAGAGCAACATCACAAGGCCGAAGCAGTACAATGAATTAACAGTATCAATATCAAGTTCGTACCAAATCAAAACAATATCGAGCAGCCAAATTTTCCAAAAGAAGCAACAGAGTAACCATAGTCAAATTCAATGACCGAAGTCAAAGTCAGAATTCAACGCAAGAAAAGAATTGAAAAAGTCAAAAATAAAATAGGAAAGTAGCCGCCGTAACGATCAAGGAAGGATCGAACGTTCTTAAGCTAAAGCCGTAACAGTAAAGTAAGAGAAATATTCGAATTGAATTCATCAGTAAAATCTCAAACGTTCAAGCAGTATCAAGTGGCAGAGAAAATGTTTTTGACGAATTCAAATAAGAAATATACGATGTAAATTTTGGAATTCGACTCCTATAAATTACAATCGTCATCATCGGCAATTATATATCGAATTCAAGCAATCAATCCAGAAAGCGAAAGAAACAAATAGCCTACCAGAAGAAGAGATGAATTCAATCATCTCGAAGCAACCAAGCCGACTTCATCAAAACCCTAATTTCACAGAACAATCAAGAGAAGCAGCCGAGGGTGACTCAAAGAGACATCGTTTAACTCGAGGCAAGTAGCTGATCAATAGAGCAAGGAAATAAATATCAATCGACAAGAGCAACGAAATCGATCGACATCGTCAAAGCTCTCCGAAAACCCTAATTTTGATCGAAGGACGAAAGCCTTAATTGTGATCGAAGAAGCCGCCACCATCTCAAAAGAAACGAGCCGCAAATATTATAAAAGAAATAAAAGGGGGTCGGCTTTATATTATTAAGGGCCTTTTATTTTTTTCTAGGGTTTTTTGTTTTTAAATTGCTTTTTAAATTTGATTTTAAATTTTAAACCGTTGTATTTACTAGTCGTGTGACTAGGGCAAGCTACACGGCGTAGTTTGAGAATTCGCAAATCAGTGGCTGAGTTGTGGCAGGCTTTTGAGCATAGAGTTAGATTTAGTCAATAGCGAGTGTCGCGAGTTTACGTGTGTAAGCGTCTGACTATCTAATTTCTAGTAGAAACCTTGGGGGCAGCACGTAGGCAGGGTTTTGCCGAAGCTGGGTAAATTCTGTGTCGTTCTATTTCTGCATTTTACTATTCTGCTATTTTTCTGTGCTGTTATTATTCTTTGTTCTGTGTTGAAATTATTTTGTAAGCTTCCGCAAATAATTTTTATAATTAATATAATCACCCTACTCACCCCCCCTCTAGGGTGAAATCGATCCTACAAATCCTTGTTTGTCTTCATTTTGATTTCCCTTAATGGTGGCTGGCCAAGCTTTTAAATGTTTTATTTTTTGTTTTCAAAAGTTTAAAATGAGTAAGGAGTGAAAGTAATAAGGGTTTAAGGTAAAAGAACATAGTTTGTTCATGTTCTTCCCTTGGCATATTCCTCCTACTTATTCCCTTTTAATTCACTTTGGCTTATAGATTAATTAAGGAATAGCTACCTTATGATTACACAAATCACAATCCCTTAAGCATCTACATTATTTCATTTAATTTATCCAATTAAACGTCCTAAATAATGTCAATCAAAATTAGGGTCATTACAAAACACTAATCCTCAAAACAGTTCTTTCATTTATTAAAATCTCTTTTCAAAAGTGTTGATCAAAAACATCCATATACTTATCTTATTGACATATAAGTATATTCATAAAACATTTGTGAAAGGTTTCTCATTTACAAATAATACCAAAGGATCAAAACAAAATGTTATTTAAATTTGAGATAAAGATAACCACAAACAAAATACTTTGGCGTTAAGTGTGGAATGGATGTCCATACCACCGAAATTAAGATGGCCGGTCAAAGGAAATCCCATCTCAAATTCTTTTGAAAATTACTTCCATAAGTCTTTTTAATAAATCTATTTTGTATAAAATATTCACTTTACCCAAAACTCCAAAACATTTTGTAAAATTGCTTTTAACTCTTTTAATGAAACTTAATCCATAAAATTCCCTTGATAAAATCAATTATTTAAAACACCTTTACATAAACAATTTATTATTTAAAACATTCTTCATTTAATTATTTTTAACAAAACACCGATTTTAAACAATCATTTAAGAAGGTTAAATTAACTTCAGACATTTAATAAAACAATTGTTTAACTATCATTTAAATATCATATTTAAAATGATAATAAACTTTAAACAATTTCATAAAGGATAAAATGAAATATTAAAATTTGCAAAATTAGAAGGAGGCTTAGTGACCACCATGGTTCATTTAATTGGGTTTAACTTATCTAAGTTATAACATGAGTATTACATAACGAGCAAATATATAAAGGGAATTGTCCAGTAACAATCAATCAACATATGAGTAAATGTCCAAGTTAATAAAATAGCAGAATGAGGATTTGTTCTACCTAATAGATGTCAACATAATCTACTTAGTGAACTATGGCAGATTTGATTTATTCTGCTAAAATATAGTAATCATAAACTAAATTAGCAGAACTGTGTTTTATTCTGCTGACATATGTCATTGGGTTTTATATTCAATTGGAGGTTAATTAGGGGTACTTGACAAAGAAATTCCTTAAATTTAAAAACATTTTTTTAAAGGAAAGTTAATTTAAGACAAAGCCGATCTTCAAAATAAAGTGGTATAAAACCACAAAACATTATTTAAAAATTGAATAACATTTAAACTTTATATTTAATAATGATTAAACAATAATTAACTATTAATTAATAATTAAATAATAACTATCCTTTGAATAAATATTTAAAAAGTAGTTAATCCTTAAATAATAATTAAATAAATAATTAGCCTTTAATTAATGATTAATTAATAAATTGAACCTTCATTTAACAATAATTAAATCTTAATCGAGTCTTAATTAACTTAATTAGTAATTAATAAATAATTAAACCCTTTTTTTAGATAAATTACTATTAATAATTAATCTTTAATAAATAATTAATAATTTACCCTTGACTAATGATTAACTAATAATAAACCTTTAATTAATTAATTATAATTAATTTATTTGATTAACACTTAAGTACTAATTACCTTAATTAATTAATTACTAAATAAAAAATTAACTACCTAAATAATAATCATACTTTTTCCTACTTAAAATAAGTTTTGAAAACACTTCTCAAAGGACACTTAAGTGAATTTTTTTTTTGCAAAAAGAGTTTGTTTTACGAACTGCATTTATAACGACTATCGCTTTATGACCGGTAATTTCAAACTCGATTCATACTACAAATCAATTTCAAAATTCTTGCTTTATGTTCTATCTTACTTTTATAAATTTGAATATAGATTTTTTGAAAAAATAAACTAATGCAAGCTTTAAAAACTTTTCTCGAAAAATCCACAAGAAAGAAAGCATAGGATTTTGATGCCGTGTTAAAGTACAAATTAAGTGCTAACTTATCCTTAGCTTACAACATGTATGTATGTTTGCAAACATGTATACATACATACATATACATATACATATACATATATATATATATATATATATATATATATATATGAATCATAACATCATGATATAAGCAAGGTCCTAACTTGCACTTTACTGATTTTTAACTTTTTATTCACAATTTTAAACAAATTTACATCCGAGCGTACATATGTATAACCAAATCAACACCATATTCACCCAAACAAGCAATGAATTTACAATCAATTTCACATCATAAATAAAGTTAGAAACTTTAGTAAAGGGTGAGCTTTAACTCACCATAAGCTACCAAAAGCTTACTAACTCGGCCTGATCTTCCACTATAAATAGAAACAAATCTAGATCTTTCACTACTACAAAACAGGCCATTTGCATCGGTTGTTTACCCCCCTTTTGCATCAGTTCAACAGCCGATGCATATGCAACCGATGCAACAGGCTTAACACTTTTGCATCAGTTCTGAAACCGATGCAAAAATGTCCTTTTTTCATCGGTTGTTACTAACAACTGATGCAAAATATCATGGTTGGTTGCTTGGACACAGCCCCATGTTGCATCGGTTGTATTGAAAATCGATGCAACAAAGAAACATGTTGCATAGGTTGTTCTTAAAAACCGATGCAAACTAATCCCTCTATTTCATCGGTTTTTTATAACAACCGATGCAACTAATCCCTCTATTGCATCAACTATTTATACCTGATGCAAAAAAGCCATTCTCAGAAACCATTATTAAAGTACTCAAATAGACTATATATATATATATTATTGATTATAACAAACAATTATTGCATGCAATATTACAATCATTCAAAATTAAATTTGATGGCAAATACATAATCAGATTTAATAATTCTACAAAAGAATGGAAAACATAAATAAATTCCACAGTACATAATCAGACAGTCAGTAGTAAAAAAATAAATGCAGCGTATTATATGTAGACACACAAAAATACATATATATAGAGAAGAGAATGCATCGTTGACAGTGGATAAATTAAGCAGAAGATGGTCTTCAAATGCACAAACCTTCATCCTATATTGTACTTGAGCTACCTGAAGTTGAGCTATGCAATCCTTATGTCACTCCTTACGTGATGAAATCTGTACACACCGTCCCTCTGATAACACCACCCTGACCACTTCATTCGGCAATTCCCACTCCAACATCATACTCCATCTGCTGCCATACAACAGTCCCCCATCCCAGTGCCACTTGCAACCACTGACCACAACTGCAGCTCAACCAACCCTGACAACTGCTTGATCAAAATAGACCAAACAACTCACATTGCCACTTCTCATTCACTCCTCCTTTACAACACTAACATATTCCTCTACCTTACTGCAACCAACATTCCATACTTGTCTCTGCCAGAATACAGCTTGCAAACTCCTCCATCCACAATACCCATGTAGCCATCTTCACTGCCTCCCCCCCTTCAACAATCACTTACAGCCAACATAATCACCATAGAACCATCCTCACACAACTGTCATTCATACAAAAATTCCAAACTCCACTGTTATATTGATCAAGCTGTTACAAACTGCTAATTACACACAGCGACTTCATCAACCTCTGGCTCCAATTCACTGTCAACATCAAAGTTCCCACTGCCAACATCAGAGTTCTCAACTTACAACTCCTCACTGTGCACTAATATCCTAGTTGACATTCCTCAATTTCCATCACAGCATACCACTGTCCACACTACACAACCAAACGTCATCACGAATCGCACCGCCTTCACACGATCACATACTACTCAAACCCAAATCGACCACCAATCGACTGCAACTGCTGACCATCCACCAAAGCAACCATCTCTGACATCATTGGTCACCACTGCCATCTTCCTCCATAGTTCAAACCCAAAAAAATTGTACAAATTGAGAATCAGTATTGCATCACTATTTATGAATAAGTAAACCACACAAATTCATGGTATCCAACTAATTCGATATATTAAAAAACATAGCCGCGCTAAAAATTATGCATTGTTTCTTCTACATGATCAAAATTAGTTATATTGAAGACATAGATTATATGTGTTGATAATTAAAATATCAGAATTAGTATTGCATCACTATTTATGAATAAGTAAACTATACAAATTCATGGTATCGAACTAATTCAATATATCAAAATAAATAGTCGGGCTAAAAATTATGCAATATTTCTTCTACATAATCATAATTGGGTATATTGAAGACATAGATTATATGTGTTGATAATTAAAATATCAGATGTCTTCATTGGCTGCTCATGAGAAAAAACTGCCAGTGCTAGAATTTTGCTTTATTATCCATACAATTGAAGAAAAACATAATTTTTCCGGCTAAATTATGATAAGATAAATCAAATTAAAAGATTAGAACTCATTGCATTAATGAATATTGAAGGAAAAAATACTGTAAATTTTATGTAAAGCCATTTGCAGTTGCAGGCCATTGTGCATAATAGTATTTTTATATTATTCTTTGCTTCTTTCTTTCATGCATCAACCATCGGTTACAAATAGAAAGAAGAAGAAAGAGATGACTGCAACAAGGGTAGTAATAATGTGTTCCTTATCTACATAACCACTCACTCACATATATTAAACAATATTCCAAACAATGCATATGTCAAAATACAGCAGTTAGTAGTCAGGTGTGGGATTGCATGAATATAAAACACACTTTTTCTTAACACTGTTATGCCAAAACCGTCTTCTTCAACAAAACAAACTGTATATGAATATAAAAATTCAAATATGAATAAGCTTAAAGGGTATAGTGCATGCTCTACGTTTACAGGCGTAAGCTTAATTGTTTTAAAATAAATAAAATAAAATAATAAGAAACATAAGATGACGAGATAATTATATGTATACCCTCTATAATCGTCCTTGTTAGCAACTTCCATCAAATTATTAACACCATTATACTTGATCCCAGTAACCATCCCCTGGGGCTTTGAAAGTGTAAGTTGTAGTACCCCATTATCAATTGTAACCTATTAATACCATCAAGCCAAAACAAAAATACATTATGAATCGGTTAAGAAGACTTTTTAAAAATATATGACACTTGCATATTTATCTTTAACTTGCAGCTTAACACCATTATATGAAGCATTTCATAAGCAGTCCTGCAAATTCGACAAACAAAAATATGAATGTAACAACAAAAAATTATATTTTAGTAAACAGGAAAAACGATACTGAAAAATTGTAGCATACTAGTAGTTAAAACTTGGAGATTACACACCTCATTTCAGGCAAAGGTCGACCTAAAGCTTCCGAAACCTTACTTGCACATAGAAGCATACAAACAACAAGAATGCATCTAAATGCATGCTGACATGAATGAGACATAGGATACATCACTTACACTCAAATAATTATATGAATGTTGTATACCACTGATTTTTGCAATGAAATGAATGGCACATCATCAAGCATATATTTATACTCTAATATAACCAGTTGCAGGCCAAATGTTGTCAACGCTTGAATATTCTTTTACTAACCAGAATAACAAATACATTTTTTTTAGCATAAACAAAAAGTAAAATGAGATCAGCCAAGTAAGAAAATTAATGGAATAAGTTTATAGTAACCCGCATTACATTCATGTAGAATTAAAGGTAGTGTCATAATAATCGTATTAGAATACATGGCAGGAAAAAACAAAGAAGCTAAGTTGATTAAATTTAAAAATATAACTAATATATTGACATTTTCCTGTACAGTTAATAGAAAAAGGGGGGAATTTTTTTTGAAAACACAAATATTTGTTTCAGTGCATCTTTGAAGAGGTTTCAAATCATCACACGAATTTCTTACTGTACAATCTGAATCAAATCACTTTATGTTATCAAACAAATAATTGCACGCAATAACATCTTGAACTGATCACGCAACAATTATCACAACCACATAGTTGTAAAATTAGGGGTGAAACCTAAAGGAATGAGATGATGAAGCTAAAAAAGAAAAGAAACAACTATAGTAGGAAATTAAATAGATAGAAAAATAAATTCACCATTAAGTAAAAGCAGCGATCATTCATAAGCCCAAGCAAGCAATTAGTTGGACACTTGACAGTGAGCATAATTTTGTGCAAATACTACAACATGATAGGGATGGACTTGCAGAAAAGCAGTGGTGGAGTATTCGAAGTCAGAGTCAGAGTCGAAAGTCGGAACTTGATAGCAGGCGCAGTAGGGATTTGATGGTTTGATGGATAGCAGCGATTTGATGGAGTTAGAAATGGAGCTTGGGGATGCAATGGAATTTGAGCGGACGATAGCAGAATTCAGATGACTGCAACCGCAACATTCACTAACCAACAATTCATCTTCACGTCTCCTATATACAGCAGCAACAAATCGATAGACATAAAATTGGCCACCAGAACAATCACCGCCTCCCCCAACTTCAAACTCGAACTTCCCCAATCGACCATCAAAATCGCTACATCCCTACAACTCCACCTCGTTGACCTTCAGAGCAACCCTCAATCGAACAATTGCCTTCAACCAAACTCCACAACAACCTCAAAGCACATCGCTACCACCTCCACTCAACCTAAATCGCCACCTAATTCACAGTCGAATTAAAACATTTGTTTTGATTTGGTTTGAATTTCATTTTTTTTTGAGGATTTCGATTTGGGAGGAACTGCTAATTTGGTTTGAAGTTAAAATTCACAGTCGAATAGCTACGGGGGAAGTGGAGGGATAAATGAAAGCTAAGCGGGAAATGAAAAGTTAAGGGGATGGAAAATGGAAGTTGGAGTAGCAAACCGATGGAAAATGAATGCAAATTAATGTAGTTGAATCGGTTGAATTTAAAACCGATGCGACTAAAACTATTTGCACGTACCAATTACATCGGTTGTTGGTGACAACTGGTGCAAATTTGATTTTTTATCGCCTATTGCTTTTCACATCCCAATTGCATCGGTTATTAAGATAGAACTGATGCAAATAGTTCTATTTTCATTAGTTTTTACTTCAACTGATGAAAATGAGGTGAAGCAATATGCACCTTTTGTACTAGTGTTTAATTTTTCTTAACCAAAAAGGATTTTGGCTTTAAAGGCCAAGATGGCTTGGCTGAGGCATAGGGTAGCTCGGCCATGATAATTTCTTAGGAGGCTTGAATTGATTTTTGGAGAATTGCATTCATAGAATGAAGGAGGAGGTTTTAAAAGTGAATCAAAACCAAGATTTTAAAACTTTATAAATCAAGAAAGCCATGAAAGTTTTTCATGAAGCTTAGAGAGATTTTTAGATAATGAAATTGAAGTGCTTAAATGAGAGGAAAAAAAATACGAGAATTGATATTTATATGACATGAAATTGCTAAATTACCTATTCAGACTTAAGTACATGCCCTCCACAAATATGCTTACACATCACCATCCTTTGTCTCTTCCTTGCCAAGATGCATTTAACTAATATCTTTACTTATGTCCCTTAAGGTTTAAACATGTTTTAGTACTAAATGTACTAATCTTTACTATGATGTGACACCCAAACTATTTTTTACTTAATTAAATTCTCTTAAGTGTATACACATACACACTTAACTAATGCATGCATGTATATACACATATCCTAACTTTGTTATAAGTGTATATGAAATATTAAATCTATGGTTTTCAACATTTCTGACAACTTTTAGCTGACAAAAAGTCGAAAATTCGAAAAATGAATTCTGTTCACATTTTTTATTTTTCTCCCAACTATATATTATTATAAACACATTTTGAAAACTATTTTACCATCATTACTTATTATATAAAAGATTTTTATTTTAATTAGTTGGATATTTAAAATTAATTAAATACTAGAAAATCAAAATGGTGAAATTCCGGGTCGTTACATTCACTCTTATTATCATTGGATGACCAAATTCACCGATTCAGTCTTGAAGAGACCGGAATTGGTAAGTGTTTTACTTATCAAAAACCATTTCAAGGTTGAAATATGTATTCTATCTCTTGGATGTGGTTTTGTTCGAGATGCTAGAATCCATGTTGTGATTCGTGATCTATTTGAGATATTGAAATCCATTCGGGGATTCATGTTTTGTTAGAGAATGAAGTCTAGAATGAAAGATGCCAAACATAGCCTCAACATCGAAAATGACAGAAAATAGAGTAGGGGCACAGTCTAGGGTTTTGCGACCCCATGATAGGATATATCAACTCCATATCTATAGTATGCTTATCGTTATTGCTGGCGGAAGTTGATGATATTTGGGATCATGTGTTAGGACGTGGACCGACTATGTTTTCCTTTGAGGTATATTTATCTAGAGATATATGACATTGGAAGGAACTTTCTAACCCTTGTGCAGGAGATTAGATCCGGCTCCACCGAAGTGATCTCTACGGAAAATCCAATATGCAAACGTTCCTTATTGAATTTGATTGTACTCCTAATATGATGTTAATGTAACGAATATAACCATTTCGGCTATGTTATATATTTATATTCTACACCCTAGACATTATCTACTATATCACTTTACGTACTTATTAGATGGTGGTTCTTTTTAGGGGATAACTATTATGGCATTCCATGTAGTCTCAAAAGTACTGTTATATGTTGTGCACATATTTCTTGAGTTTCTCATACCAGACTTATGTTTGATGCTTGGTTTATATTCTCCTTAAATTCCTTGCATACTCTTTCGAGAGTCTGAGAAAGGCAGTTTTCGTTGATGTTGTTCGAATCTTAAGAAAACAAGATGGATGTTTCACCAATAGTAGTATTCTTATTTCCACTACATTAATATATTGTACATATCAGCATTTGTGGGGACAGGTTGTTATAACTGTCCAAGCTGATGATGGTACTTAGATTTTGAAACTTTAAAATTTCTATATTGGAGTAACCCTTTGTACTATTCATTTGATATCATATATTAATGTTCTGATGTGAGGTTCAGATATTGTGTTCTCTTCTTTCTTGTCTATTTCTTTTATTTTACCCTACCAATTCATCCTTTTGGCACTTTGATACTCAACACTGGAATACCGTGGATGTAAGTGTCGACATTCAAGGGTCGAGAGGGCAAGTGGTTACACTTGGTATCAGAGCAGAAGGTTAAGCAAGAAGCTAGCTTTGGTGAGTATGACTCATTAAGAGAGGGTAATGGAATGCCCTAGCATGAGTTGAGCGTATTATACATATGAGAGCAGATTTTTAACACATATACCTTAATGGTAATTATAACTGCTAAAATTAAATATCTTATGCAAGGTAACTTATATAAGTGAATTTTCAAAGTATACTTCAATTATTATAGGGATTAATGATGTTTATTTATTATCCCTCTTTAATTAGTTTAGTTATGGTCGCTCAGTTTATGGGCATTAACTATCATTTATTCATTGTTGATCTATGCTCAACTAGTTTATGAGAACTTAGATTTTGGTGTCTTTAAAATGTTTTTTAAAGAGTTTTGAAGAAAATAATAGTACTATTATTTAAAATTAAGTATTTGGTAATAGGTTTAAGAAGATGGGATCATGGTACTGAGTAATATTTACAAAGTACATGATGTTGTTTTGAAAATGATTTTGGTTAAGTCCAAAAGGCATGAATTGGATGTATTGAACTAACTCCTATCACTTGAAAATAATTATGGTGATGACTTCAGCATCATCAGTGTTCATTTTTAGGTTTCTAAGTAGGGGGTGCTACAGGATTGTTTTAGTAAAATGGATTTCTATTTGATTCTGAAAGTATGATTTGTTATACAAAAAATATATGTGTGTACTGTTATTTCAAAACAATTTGTAATCAAACCGGTGTTTAGTTCTAAAGTTTTCTTTGGAAAGAGATTTGATATGAACTTTTTATGTATAATATATATATATATATATATATATATATATATATATATATAAGCTATGTAAGATGCTCAAGTGGTAGTGGCATAGCCTGGAATAAATGTTGGAACTTTTCAAGTTTTCCTTTTTGGGTGAAGTGTGTTTAATAAATTATTGAAATTTGTTAAGCTATTTTATCGACATACGTAGCATATGCATTAGGATTGTATGGTATGTGTCATGTTATGACACATTGTTTGGTAGTTTTTGTTTGCTATGATGGAACAGGATTTTCAGCGATTTTGGATAGTTAGAAACTTCTGAATCATTATAGAACTTGAAACTAAATGTTTTGTGAAAATATAAAGATGAGTTTATACAACACTTGAATTGAGAAGTTAGTAAATTAAAACAAGTTTTAATTTTTTTGAAAATCCATGTTAAGTAAAACAAAATTTGTTGTTATGTATATACTCTTAGGATGTCGTGGAGTATTATAAGAGTATGAACTTAAGTTATATAAGATTTATAAACTTGAAATTATGTTTTATAAAATGGTTCATGAATTATTTTTAGTATTCGATGAAACATATTATTTGGATAAAAGAATGTGATAAAAGGTATTGGTATAGTTAAGAAACTAATAGGATAAGTACGTAAGTTGTACGTCGATCGTTTTATTGGTATGACTGTTCTTAATCCAGTATTTGAGTACATGATTTCAAGGTAATTTGCATCGATCTGAATAATGATTTTTTACTAGATTCTTGATGGCGAACACTTGATACAGATTCTTGATAGGATTATAAAGTTTTCTATCATACTACATGTCTATGTATGGTGAACAAAGGTTTCTAATCAAGGAACCATATCAGAGTCTGCACTAGAGAGGTTAAGTGATCTATACTAATTGGGAAGTGAAATTTATATGATCGAGCAAGTGATCGAAGTAGATATGATGTACGGATGATCCATGTACACAGTACGGGCTTTAGTATATTTGCGTGCTTGGTTTTGTTAGCTTGTGAAGAGTTTAGGTGATGACTCTTTGATTTGTTATGAGGTACTGTGAATTGTCGACTAAGTAATACCCTGAGACTGTAAAGCATAAGATACGCTTAGTAGGTCGTTTATCATCCTTGTGTGATGAGATGATTTTGAACTTGAGCAAACCATGAGCTATGTTTACTAGTAATTAAATACTTTTGGGTATTGCTATGTGATTGTTTTTTTTGTTTCCCGTATTGAAATCCCAAGGACAAAATATTCTAAGTTGAGGAGAATGTAACGATCCGTAATTTCAGACACTTCTATTTAAATATCTGAATTATTTAAATATTTGAATCTTGGTTAAATGTTATTAAAATGATCTAATAAGATTTTTGACCCACTTTTAAATCATAAGTATGATGGTAAACTTGTATTGTAAAAATGTTTATAAAAATAAATACTTTGAAAAAATATCGATAATGCGACTGAAAATCATTTTATCGATAAACAACTTTTTAATCAACTGAAGTTGTTCAGATTTTTTTACACACTTATTTTCTTAGGAAATTAATAAAATGGAACAAAACCTTATTTCTATATATGGAAATAAACTTTTTTGATGATGTCATGGGTGATGCCATCAAAGATATTGAGGAAATGACTTTTTATGCTAATACTTAACTTTTAAGTAAAAGAAGAGAGGCGTAAAGTTAACATATGAAAAGGAGGCTCCTTTTAGACCTTCATGGAAGGTAAGAGTGGTTATGACCTCTTGTAAAATCATATATAAGGAGAGGCATACCATATATAATAAATTATTAATAAGCTTGAGATAAAGTATGAGAATCAGAAACTATGCAAGTGCTTAAGCACTAATCCGCTAAATATTCTCTAACATTTTCAAGCCTTAACCATGTCATCTACAATCTCTTTTAAACTTTTACTTTTATCCTAAAAATCATGGGAACCATGTTTAGCAGGTAATAAGTGAGACAAGGTGAGAGGAAGAGGGGGATCTTGAAGGGGCCCATAAGCTTAGGAGGAGGAGGAGGAGGTGTGGCGTTGGTTTGGAAGTGCTAAAGGTTGGATCTTTAGGCTTGTGGTGATGGAAGGTGGTAGTTCTTTGTTCTTATGGCTTTGTTCTTGGCTTTGGCAAGTATCTAAGTGAGTTATCTCACTATCTTATAAGTATATATCATGCATATATATGTTGTGTGCAATGTATAAAGTTAAAGCGACATCAACTAAGTATAGTTATAAACTATGGACCCCTCTTACTTTTGAAAGCAAATAATAATTTTACATTGCACAACATCACCTCTATTACCCTCCTAAACATGTGATGTGGCCTTGAATTGATTTATAAATGGTTATTTAACTTTTTTGTTAAATTGAAGTAAGTTTGAAAGTGTTTGAAGTGAGAATAGTCGTTATAAGTGCACTTTCGAATCCCTTGTTTTTAGGAATTTTTATAAATAAATGAAATGATATTCTTAGGGGTTTATTTCCATAATTATTAAGTACCTAATGACAATACTTACTATAAAAATTTCAAGTCTTAAGTCATTTATTAAAGTGGTTAAAACTTTCAGTATTGTTTTAACAAGGACTTTTAACAGCATTTATAAATTCTTTAGTAAGTTGCTAATGGTTTTAAGTGTTTAAAATGATATTTAAATTTGGTATTTTCTCTAATCTTTTCAGAGATATTTTAAAAAATGTTTTGAAGTATATTAAAGTTGGTTTGAATTTTAAATATATTTTTAATAATTATATGTAAATTTCGGAGAAGTAAGGAAGAGATTTAACATTAAAAGCCGACGAAGTAGACTTCTCTATTTCTAAGAGTTAGGATAAATGTTGAGTAGGGATGGAGCAACATAACTCTAACATAACAGGAATCTGTCTTGAACGAGGGATAGTTAATTTGGAATGTCCAAAACGTGTTAATCTTATTGTTTACTTACTTATTTAAAAGATAATTAACTTTGCTTAATGCTAAATGCCAAAGACATAGGCTTATCTATTTGTGAGAGTTAAGATTGATGTCGAGTAGGGATGAAGCAATAGAGCTCTCACCTACCGGTCTTCGCTCTTGGCCAAGGAATAGCTAAATCGGGAATGTAAAAATAGGATTCATCATATTGTTTTCTAACTCGTTTATGGAAGTCACTAAAACTATACTTAACACCAAAAACTGAGGTGTATGCTTGTCTATTTATGAGATTCAAGAATGAAGTGTATATGCAAGGCTTTGATGCAAGCAGTGCTCTAATTTACTTGGCTTCACTCTTGAACGAGGAATAGTTAACTTGAAATGTCAGAAACAAGTTAAGTATACAAACATTGATTTGTATAAGTAATTGTTTTAACTAGATAATTGATTGATCGACTATCAAACTTAACCTATTACTAAAATTAGATCTTTAAAAAGGTTGCTTTAAAGATTATACTATTGATTGATTTTGGGTTTGTTGTGACAGTCTTTTAATAACATTCGTCTTTAACCCTTTTTGATTAAAGTTATGACTGTAAATAGATCTTTAAATTAATGTTTTAAAAGTAAGCATAAGTAAATGGTTTTGGGTTTTGAATGAAAATGTTTAAGCTACATTAGTTTAAACCTTTTGAACTGATTTGTGAAACTTAGATCCTTAAAATGAATATTTTAAAGCAAATTATGAGTATGGAGCCTTTCGGAAAAAGATAGAAAGGATAAAGGTTAAGTAAGGAATCTTGTTAATGATTTGTGAATATACATACCATTTGGGATAAGTATATGAATATTTTTGATGTATAAAAGTAAAGTTTAAAGTAAGATATCTTATTAATAATTTGTGAATATATTTATATCATTTGAGATAAGTATATGAATACTCTTTGAAGTATTGAAAAGAGTACAAATGAATAGTAGAAATGAATAAACAATGTTTTATTAGATAAAAGATGTTTTACTAATAAAAGAGGTTTTAATTAATAAAAATATTAATTAAATGAAAAAGGAACTAGAAGTCGCTTATGTGACTTAATCATGCTTTGTGTGAATTGATCATGCTTTGTATGTTTACTCATTTATGGAAAACATTTAGTCGTATACTCGGCACTAAAGCTAATGAAGTAGGCTCGTCTATCTACGGGAATTAAGGTTGATGTTCATGTAGGGAAATATGCAATAGAGCTCTAACTTACCGTCTTCACTCTTGATCGAGAGATAGTGTGAGATGAAAATATCGAAAACATGATAAGTATATGAAACCTGGTTTCCATATGTGATCGCTCTCATTATCATTAAATGATTAAATTCATCGATTCCGTCCTGAAGAGAGCGAGATCGGTAAGTGTTTTACTTATCGGAAACCACTTTAAGGTTGAGATATGTGTTCTATCTCTAGGAAGTGGATTTTTTTGAGAAGTTGGAATACAAGTAGTGATTTGTGATCTGTTTGAGATATGGGAATCCATTTGGGGATTCAAGTTCCGTTCAAGCGATGAAGGCTCATGTGGAAGATGTCAAACGTAGCTTAACATAGAAAATGACATAAGACAAAGTGCGGGCATAGTCTGAAGTTTGGCAAACCCACGACATGATATATCAACTCCATATCTATAGTTTGTTTATCGTTGTTGCTAGCAGGGGTTGTTGATATTTGGGATCACGTGTTAGGGCGTGGATAAGCTATGTTTTCATTTAATATATATTCATCTAGAGATATACAATGCTTGAAGATACTTTCTGATCCTTGTATAGGAGATTGGATCCAGCTCCACCGGAGAGATCTCCACAAAAAATCCAATATGCGAATGTTCTCTATCCGGTTTGATTGTACTCCAAATATGCTATTGAATGTAATGAATTTAGTCATTTTGGCTATGTTATATATTATATTCTACACCCTAGACATTATCTAATATATCACCTTATGTATTTATTAGATGGTGGTTCTTTTGTGGGGATAAGCGTTATGGCATTTCATGCAGTCTTAAAAGTGTTGTTATATGCTGTACACATATATATTGGGTTTCCCATACCAGACTTATGTCAGACGCTTGGTTTTTGTTTTCCCTAATTACCTCATGTACTCTTTCGAGTAGCCTGAGATAGGCAGGTTTTCATGATGTTCTTCTAAGCTCGAGAAGACTAGCAGAATGTTTCACCTACTATTGTATTCTTTTTTCATTTCATTATTATACTATACATAATAGGATTTGTGATGATAGGTTGTTTTAACTGTATAGGCTGATGATGGTACTTTGGTTTTAAAACTTCAAAATTTCTGTATCGAAATAACCCTTTGCATTGCTCATTTGATATTATATATTATCGTTTCGCTGTGAGATTCTAATATTGTGTTCTCTTCTTGCCTGTCTATTTTTTTTCCTTTCTATTTTACCCTAAAAAATCATCCTTTTGGCACTTGGATGCTCGACACAAGAATACCGTGGATGTATTAGTGTCAACATTCGAGGGTCGAGATGGTAGGTCATTGCAATTGATATCAAAGCTAAAATTTAAGTAAGAATCTTGGCTTTGGTGGGTATGACTCATTAAGAGTTAGAGTAATGGAATGCCTAAGCATGAGTTGAGCGTATTATACGTATGAGATGAATTTTTAGTTGTTATATACATATACCTTAATGGTAATTATAACTATGAAAATTAAAGATCTTATATAAGGTAAGTTATATAAGTGAATTGTCAAAGTATAGTTCAATTATTGTAGGGATTAATAATGTTTATCTATTATCCCTCGTTAAGTAGTTTAGTTATGCTCGGTCAATTTATAGGCATTAACTATCATTTGTTCATTGTTGATTTATGCTCAACCAGTTTATGAGCATTTTTGCATTTTCACTGCATGGATTGGGTAGATAGTATTTGTAGATGCATTGAAACAGACACCTCTTGAATTAAGTTTCATGGTTAGACTATAAGGCATTTGATGATAATGTTGGACCAGAGGTTAACTCTTATAAAAGTTAACTTTAGTAAAAGATATTTATTTTAATCTAAAAGGGAGATAAGTTATCTTAGGAATACACATTTGTGAAATGAATTTAAATAAAAAGGTGATTTTATATATGTAAGTTTTGTAAAACATGATTTATAAATAGGAAGGATTTAATTGATATTTTGAGAACTTAGATTCCGGTTTCTTTAAAAATTGTTTTTCTAAAGTTTTAGAGAAAATAATAATAGTAGTGACAGAAAGTAAGTATTTGGGAAATTGGTTCAAGAAGTTGAGATCATGGTACTTAGTAATACTTACAAAGTACTGTTTTGAAAATGATTTTGGTTAAGTCTGAAAGGTGTGAATAGCATGTACTGAACTCACTCATGTCGCTTGAAAATAATTCTGGTGATGACTTCAGCATCATCGGCATTCAATTTTGGGTTTTCATAGTGGGGATGCTGCAGGATTGTTTTTACAAACGGATTTCTATTTCATTTTGAAAGTATGATTTGTTATACAAAAGATATATATATATATATATATATATATATATATATATATATATATAATTTCAAAACAATTTTGAATAAAATTCGGTGTTTAGTTCAAATATTTTCTTTGGAAATAATGAACTTCTAATGTAGAAAAGTTATTATATATGCTATGTAGGGTGCTCGAGTTGTAGTGGCATAGCTCGAAATAAATGTTGGAATTTTTCGCATTTTCCCTTTTCAGGTAAAGTGTGTTTAATAAATTATTGAATTTTGTTAAGCTATTTTATGGACACTTGTAGCATATGCATTAAGATTGTATGTGTATGTGCATTATGTTATGATATATTATTTGGTAGTTTTCATTTGCTAAGATGAAACGTGATTTTCGATGATTTTGGACAGTTGGAAACTTTCGAATTGTTATAGAACTTGAAACTAAGTGTTTTGTGAAAATATAAAGATGAGTTTATATAACACTTGAATTGAGAAGTTAGTAAGTTAAATCAAGTTTTAAATTAGTTGAACATCCTTCTTTAGTAAAACAAAATTTGATGTTTTCGATTAGTAACAAGTATCCCTTGCACCTTAAAGATCTTTTTCTTTGATTCCGTTATCTTTTGGATGTCTTCAATTCAAATGCTTGAGTTGGTTCAAAGTGGTATCGGATAATTTATACTTATCTGATCTCGATCTTGTCAAACCAACATTTGATAGTTTTAAGTATACTAGGCTCCAGTTCTTTTGAAAATATACAGATAATACATAAGAGCGAAGATCGCCTCCTAACCGTTTATGTGATGACCTACGAATCTGTACCCTTTGAATCGACAATAAACCACACATGTTCGACCTAAAAAGCATAGATTGAAAGAAAGTTAAGAGAAAGAAAAGAAGAGTGAAGAGAAGAAAGAGAGAAGATCGAACCAAATAGAACAATACAAAATCTCACATCGCAGTGGAAAACATATAATATCATATCAAAGGTCTTTACAAAACAGAAACTGTATGTACATACATCAATCAGAGTTCAACAATCAATCACTAATCATCAACCTGGATAGTTATATTAACATGCCCTAACAATTGCCGATAATATACAATAACTAAGCAGCGGATAATAAAACAGATATGTGTATATGAAAATAAAGATCTCCAGAACTCCTACTGAAGCTCCAAAAGCACCAAATCTGAACCTATAAATATACTAGGTCTGACCCGAGCATTGAAAGGGAAGAATGCTCGGATCATTCTGATAAACCAGCATGAGAAACCTACTCGACTGAAATTTATTAAATTACCAAACTTTTCTTTTCAAAACAAAAGTATCTCGTAAGATACGTCCACACATAAACACAGACATGTTTTTACCTTATGGTAACTAAATTTTTTCATACCAAATCATCTTATATTATAAAATAGTGTCTATTGCACAAATAATATTCAAATAGCCGAAATTGTTACCATTATTCAACTCCAACATACTAGGCTCTACAAAAAAATGGTAGGTATGTGGTGGAGTTTGGATTTTCATACAAATAACCAGGTGAAGGGACTACCTTCTGGAAGCACATCTCTAGAGGAATGCACCGAGGAACGTCACAAAGGAACATCCACCAACACAAGACCGGTCTATCTCTGTAACTAGATAGTATCGAATATATTATCCTTCGGTGGTTACCGACCTTTTTTAAGGGCCCTCGTAGCATACAAACCACATTAATTTACATCCCGAACGTCATAGCAGGAAGAAATATAACTAGAAGATGATGATAAAATCATAATGGGAGCGACTCACTTAGCCTTGCCGCATCTAACCCTATTTCGGTCATTTCCGGTTGATGTGGCCTGAGGTAACGATTACCATTCACATATCACATATCACATCACTTTGAATGTCACACAGCCATTTCCGTTGACTACTAATTGCCTTCCACAAAAATACAAACCCTTGAGCTCGTACGTCTCAAGGAGGGTGTTATGCTAAGAGAAGTTATCTTCTCCTCACCATTGATGTACGATTGGAAAAACCAATGTATGTAATCTTTAGAAATGCAATGTCAGACAAACATCCATACAAGTTGTCCATGAACATGACAAACCAAAGGCACTTTCCTACCACATCCTATCGAGAAATCCCTAGCATTAGTAGCGAATAGTCCTTGCATTGGTACTTCATGATGAAGAGACTACTGCTACTGGATGTAGATTGGAATTTTAACCCCAAACGATCAACAATCAGTCCTCCACTATGAAAATCTTGATTATCAATACCATCAGTAACCTGCACATTTGTCGCATAAATGTTGATCCGAAGTGGTTTTCAGATAAATCTGATCTGGTCTCTTCGCACCAACAATGCAAAAGAGTTTCTCAACCTCACACAGAAACTAAGTCTCATAGACTTATCACGTCTCCAACTTTCAACTTGCTATCCTTCGGCCAAGAAGGAAGCTCAATAGATTAGAGTAATACTCCGCACTACGTGAATCAACATCCTCAACACAAACGATAATCAAGCCTACATAGATGGCTATGTACTAAGTGTACGACTAAATAGTTCCCACATCAAGTCGAGGAACTAAAATCGCCAAATTTGATAGTCGGTAATTTTACTATCAAAGCAAACCACAAATTTTTAGCACCATAAGCAATCACTAGGCCCTTTTAATTAATCTTTTATTAATTACATCATTTTTCAAATATTCACTTCAAATTATCTTTAAAAGGATATAATTCCAAAACCATTTCAACTTTATATGTTGGAAAACATTTCCATATACTTATTTCAATAGTATAAGCATATTCACAAATCTCTTTATTTTCAGCACTTGGAAAATATTACATATACTTAAATAAGGACTAAGTATATATTTTATTCTTTAAGGAAAACATCCTCTTAAACATATTTATTTGGGTCAAAATGAATGTTGCATAAGACATCATTAAGATAACCCAAAATCATTAGTACAGGGATTCGAAAATTAGATAGATATATAAATCCCATATACTATACAAAACATCTCCTTTCAAGAATCATTTACTATGACAACAGTGTTATAGTCCATCATTTCCTTACTTCTCGAAAACGTCTATTTCAACAATGAATGTTGAAATCTATGCATTCGATACTTAACAAATTTTGAACCTCTTCAACAATTTAACTCTATTTAAAATATCTCTTCCCAAAACATTTTTTAATTTAAAATATTATTCACTGTCCAAAATCATGAACATAATCTATTATCAAATTCATTACTATTGCACATTTAATTAAAGATTAATTCATTGCCTATAATCGTGAATATATCTCCTTTACCAAATTCATTACTTCTACATATTTATTAAAGGATTATCCACTGTCCGAAATCGTGAATATATCTCCTTTAAAAAACTTTCATATTTAACTCATCAAATTCAATTGATTTAGAAGTTATAAAACAGTGTTTATAAATCACATATATATGTTATAAACTGTAATGACCTGGACTCGCGACCTTCGAAAATCGACACCCAAATACATCACATGTATTCGAATGCCGTAGATTCAAATGTTAAGTCTGGTTCGCCAGAGCTTATAACAACATTAGGTGATAACAACACATCGGAAACAGAAGAATAATTTATTGATACACAATTTTGATACAACATCTGATACAAATGATTATAATCAACACTATTAGAGATGGATACAACAGCGGAAAACAACATCTTCAATGCTAAAGCTCCAAAATACCAAAACCAAGAAACTCAAACCATCATCATGCTGAAGTGAAGCAAACTCGGTGCACCAATGCGATTGCTGGATGCTATCGAATCTACATCTACTATCCGACTATCTAAAAACCTGACTCTAGGCTGCCCTTGTGGAAAATTGTGGGCACCTAGAGTATAGAAATGGAACAATAAACTCTAGGTCAGTCATGGCACTGGTGCTAGCAAACAAAAACACTTTTTTGAACAAAAAAAGAACAAAAGAAGTAAAAAAAATCCACAATGCTTTCTGGAAAATGAATCTACCATAAGGCCTCCCGCCACACACACAATGCAATCGCACACTTGGAGGAGATTTCTCCTTGTGATATTCAAACATGTTTTGTAACAACCCGCATATTTGTCGATTTTATATTCAAATATTTTATCGATATTCGGAATTTAGTCCGAAAAGCTACTTTTTGCATACGGTCGAATTAGGACTCGGGACCACCCCCATTGAGTTCAAAATGACGTTTGTGACCTTTTTGAGTATAAGCTTCGATATGTTTGGAGTAAGTTGATTTTTGCCACTTTTTCATTTAGGGCTTTGGTTTGGGCTGAACCCATTAATCACTTACTAACTCAGCCCCAACCCACTCCAACTCTTCATTACTTCATTTCATATTCCTAACACTCAAGCTTAAGCAAAAATGGTGGAAGAGAATGGGAATTAGAAACTCCAAGCCCTAGTTCCTCTTGCTAGCTCAAATTCTTGCTCCAAAAATCAAAGAGAACCCAATAGTAAGCATCTCTTTCTTCTTCTCCAACTCATTCTCTCTTTGATTTCAGAAAATTCCTAAACCTAACTTTGGGAATGTTCTTCTTTTGAGCATAGATTCAAGCTCGTTTGGGTTGAGTTGAAGAGTGGTTGATTCTCCCTTTGCTTTCAAGCTTCTTCTTCAATTGTTTGGCTTCAAAGGTGAGATTTTGTCTCACATCTTAGTATATAATTATCTTCGATTGTTAGGTATGAATTCCTAACACTTATTCGTGTGCATTTTCTTTTGGTTTGGATTGATTTGATGAATATTCCAATTTTTAGTGTTTTGGGTTCAATTCTTTAAAAATCATAACTTTGATGTTTTGATCATGTTTTTGGTGATGAACCAAAGAGCTTATATGGCCGGGTAGTCAATTGGCGTAAATCCTTAGTGCCGTTGCTCGACGGTTTGCAAATTGAGGAAGTTTGCACCTCTTTTGAAATAGGGTAGGAAGTGCAAGTATACAGGTTCGGCCGACCGAGCTCAGGGTCCGGTCGACCGACCTGCTACCCAGGCACTTCCTGCCTCTGATTTGGAAGTGCTGGTTACAGGCTTCGGCCGACCGAGCCCATGGCCGGTCGACCAACCTGGTGCCCGAGCACTTCCAACCCCTGGTTCGGTCAACCGACTCAGGGAGTCCGGTTGACCGACTTGCTGCTATTTGCCAACTATTCTTTTTTTGCCTAGTTGTCTGAATTTCCAGCTTTAATCGATTTGTGTTATTTTCCTATTTGTTGTTATCATTTGTTATTGACTTTGATGACTTATTTTCTTCGGGAATTCTTGGAATATCCATTTCGATGAATTCGTTATCGATTTCTTTGGATTCTATTCACGTCTTCAAATGTGAATTTTAGTGATTGATTGTTCCTACAATCTTCCTTGTGATTTGTCACTTTAGAAATATAAAGGTTTTCTATACTAGTAGTAAATATCAAAACTCTTTCTTTAAATGATTTCAACACTATTTTATTACAAAGCTCGTTTTCTTAAACCGTTTTCCAATCTATTAGTATATACAAGCCTTTACCTCACTCGTATGAGAAATCTAATTAAACGACTTAGTAAAACGAGTGGTATGAAACGCTTGCATTTACTTCGTCGGTTAATTCTTGGACTTGTTCAATTGAAACTCTTGTGACAATTTTCTAATGGAGATCTACAATTTGTTCGTAAATATTTAAGTTAAGCTAGTGGTTATGGGACATGAAGCTAAGCTCATATATTTACTAGCTTACTGTAATTGACACTTCTCTTTGATCATGACGATCATTTTAAGATTTAGACTAGCAATTGTGCGATGTCTCTTTGTTTCGGTGTGATTTCGACTCACACATGTGGGGTAGCTCCCCATGGTCTTCGGACCATTCGTGTGCCAAAAATTAATGGCTAGCTACCATGAGATAGCTTCTCGTTCGTGTGATACATATGTTGGAGAGCTTTAATGCTCCCGTTCGTGTGATAGACCTCCCCCCCTTTTCGTGTGATTTCTGGATTTCGTGTGTTGAATTCTGGAATTTATGCTTCACCTATTTTTGTGATTTCTATTGATATGCTTTATCAATTTTTTTGCATTGGTGAATTCGTGTGTCATTGACTTGTTGTGAATTCAAGTTTTGGGTATGAAACCCCTTTTGGATCTTTGTGAAGATTTTTGTGATATTGATTAATCTCATGTTGAGTTTCAATTTCATACTTATAGTAGTATGTCATTATGGATATTATATGTTTATGCCATATCTCTTATTCTATATCATGTCATCTGATATTTATAGCTAGACTGATCCGTTTATTATTTTCTTATTAAATAATACTCGGGTCAGACCGAGATGTTACAGGTGCTTCTGCTTGACTTCTCCCCAGGGATTTATTACTCTGACTTTTGGCTAACTACTTAGATTAGTAGTTTATTTTGTTGTATACACTTGAGATATGGACTCATAGATGTATTCTTTTGTATAGCACGTGTTGCTATTCTTTTGTATTATTGTGGATCTTTTTGACCACTACTCTGATATACACTTTCATGTGTTAGTTATATGTTCATATCTTCTTCCGCCTTTGTGATATGAATTATCTGTGACTGATTTGTGTTACGCTTATTTCTATATTTGTTTCGGAAGATTATTATAGCCACTGTGTAGTAGCTTTGTGTTTGTATCGGTATGTCGGATTTCCTCTTGAAATAAAATGCATGTTATACTATCTGACATATCGGTGCTCGCGCAAAGCAATTGCACGGATGGTCGCTCCTCAACAGCCTTATTCTCCATGCTAGTTGACAGCATTACACCGTAGTGTCCTTGGCTAGCGTGGGTATAGAGGTGGGGCGTCACAGCTTGGTATCGGAGCCAAACTTCGAAACAATGTAGAATAATTTAACAAGGATCATCGTCCTAAGTCCATCTTAGGAGTCGTGTTTTAGGATTTTATTCGGGTCTTCGTACTGTCCTATCCTATTTTCTTTTATGATTCCTTGTTTTATCTATCAAGATTGCTTGATATTTATTTTGAGAATAACCTTTCTCCTTTTTTTTGTTTTCTAAAGGAAGAGAAATGGTTAGTTCTAGCAGTCCTAGCGCTGGTCAATTCAGTAGCCCTTCTCTGGATGGCACATTCATGTCTGCCCAACAACTTTTGGATCTTGTAAAGAATCAAGAGTTTATCTGTGCTTTGAGTAAGAACCCCGAAATGGTTCTACCTTTGAAACTTGAAGTTTTTTTCAATCAGCTTGTGAATGTTACTCTTCTTCATGGAGAGGTTAGTAAAGGAAGTGTTTGTGGTATTGGGACTTCCAAGAAGAGGCATATTACGTTCAAGAGACTTAACCCCAATAAGAGAGTGAAGCAAACTACTTTTGTAGCAAAGACTCCAATCCCTAATCATGGAGTATGCTACAATTGTAATTCTAAGGACCACTATGCAAAGGAGTGTCCGGAGCCACTCTTTTGTCACTATTGCAAAAATACAGGTCATCATATTTCTTCCTGCCCTAAACTTCAAAGCAAGAAGAAGGTGGAACAGAAACTTCGGTAGCCAAGACTCCTACCCCAAGTCGTAAACTATGCTACAATTGTGGTTCCACGGACCATTACGTAATTAAGTGCCTGAAACCCCTTTATTATCGCTATTGCAAAGACTCGGGTCATCTTTTATCTGCATGGCCCAAACTTTTGAACAAGGACATGAGAAAGCTAAATATTGTGCATCCCCTAGCAACACTTCTCTTGGTCAAGGTATTTCTTATTCAATCCTTGATGACATTTGCTTTGTGATTTTCTTGTTCGTGTTCTTTTTGATATGGGTTCCATCTCACTATTTTATATCAAAAGAACTGGTTGATTCTTTCCCTTTAAACAATTTTGGGCTTGATGTCTTCCTTGAGAATTGCGAATCCGGATGGTAGATCCGCAACACTCAGTTTGCTTTCTATTGATGTCGAAATTGTTTTATGTGATTTCTTTCCAAGCCGATATTTTTACTTAGGCTTCAGAATTGATTTTTTTTGAAAGGATTGGCTTAATCATTGTGAAGTCCATATCCTATTTTTTTTCGAGTGGACTGTTCATCTTCGACATTTTCTATCTGTTAAGTAGCTTTCTATTTTTCTTTGTGATTCCGATTTCAAATTTTTGGTGGAATCATTTTATTCTTCAAGTTTACATGATGAGGAAAGTGTTATTTCTCTCATCTAATTAGTTTGTGAAACTTTCCGGTATTTTTGAGCTTGTCTTAGGATTATCACCTAAGTGATCTTTTGTGTGGTGTTAAGGTCTTTCTAGTTCGACCTTGCCACCGATTTTCATTTGGCTACGAGTTGCGGGAGTTTGCATTCCACTTACCGCATACCGCACTCGTTACGATTCTTATGAATGACTTATTTTGTCATTCAGTTTGCCTATCTTGTTTCATCCATTTTATAAATCGAGTATTCTATGAATATGTCGATAATTCCATTCTTGTGTTTATTGATTTTGGATGAAAACAGCAATTTAAAATTTTGCAAATCTTTTTAATAAGATTTATTTATAAGTAAAATTGGATTTTTATTCTTGAAACGAATGAAGAATATTCTTAAAAGTTTTTTAAGAAACATGTTTATTATCTAGAAGATGATTTTGTGATTGTATTGCCCGTTGAGTGCTTTAAAAATTTTGGTCGATGCGCTTGATCAACGTTATCGATAGGAATTTCCTAAACGCTTTGATGAGACAATCAAACACAGTAAAATTCACTTTAAATAAGTAAAATTTTCTAAAAAGATGATTACATAAGTTAATTGTAATTTTGAAAGTTTTAGCTTTTCGAGAAAGAAAATTATTTAAAAGAACTCTTCTTTTCGATACTGTTATTCTTGTGATTTCTGAAGGGGAACCAAGACTTTGTTATTTGTACTAATACTAGTCGTATTGGTTTGGACACCGTTCTATTGCAAAAGAGAACGTGCTATCACTTGTGCTTCTAAGAATTATTAAAGCCGATCGAGACTAGGTATGCCACTCATGATCTAGTGCTCGCGGCTATTGTTTTCGTTTTTAGAGTTTGGTATCATCATTTTTGGGGAAGAAATTTGTTCTCCACCTCGATCATAAATCTTTGGAATATTTATTTTCTCATAAGGAACTTTATGTCGACTCGAGTTCTTGGCATCTTATGATCTTGATATTCTGGAAATCGTGTTGCCAATGCGCTTTGTCGTAGGCAACAAGTTGTTTCTATGATGATATCTGAATGGAACGATCTCGAGATCTTATCCACTTGTGAGATTCGAGACCGCGTATCCGATTTAAGTTCATCATTTTTTTTTGTAGCCTTGAGGCTCATCCTTCTCTTTTAGACCGCATTCTTGAAGCTCAAAGGCTAGATTCCGATTTGGCTCTTCTTGGCCAAAATTTTAAGGATAGAATTGATACTGAAGGTTTGAAAGACTTTGATATCGATTCTCGTGGCGGCATTCGGAAACTTGGTAGACTTATCGTGCCAAATATTAGTGATCTTCGTAAAGATATTTTAGAAGATTCTCATCATTCTAAATTTACCATTCATCCCGGTAGTAGTAAAATGTACGCGGATATGAAGCGACTTTATTATTGGGAGGGAATGAAACTTGATATTGCTAACTTTGTTAAGCGTTGCATGACTTGCCCACTCGTTAAGGCCGAACATCAAAGGCCCGGTGGGTTATTGCAACCTTTGGAAATTCCAATTTGGAAGTGGGACCAGATTTCCATGGATTTTATTGATGGCCTTCCCCGTACTCGTTCGGGTCATGATAGCTTATGGGTGATTGTTGATAGGCTTACTAAATCTGCCCATTTTATTCCCGTTCGGTCTAATCGAACCATTCCTCTTTTGGCCAAACTTTTTATCAAAGAAGTTGTTAAATTGCATGGGGTTCCTACTTCTATTGTAAGCGATCATGGTCCATTGTTTACTAGTGGATTTTGGAAGAGTCTTCAAAAAGCTTTGGGAATGAAGCTTAATTTTAGCACCGCTTATCATCCCCAGTCCGATGGACAAACCGAGCGTGTAAATCAAACTCTTGAAGATCTTCTTCGTGCTTGTGTTCTTGATTTTGGTGGAAGCTGGGAAGATCATATTTCACTTGTTGAATTTTTCTATAATAATAGCTTCCAATCTAGTATTGGTATGGCACCTTTCGAGGCACTCTATGGAAGGCCATGCCGATCTCCCTCTTGTTGGCTTGAGACCGGTGAGAAGCTGGTTTTATTTCCAGATTTTATTCGTGATTCCACAGAAAAGATTGACCTTAATTCGTCATAGGATGAAAGAAGCCCAGAGTAGACAAAGATCCTATGCCGATAACCGAAGAAGGAAATTAGAATTTTCTGTGGGAGATCTTGTGTTCATTCGTGTTTCACCTATGAAAGGTGTTGTACGTTTCAGTCGATCGGGAAAATTAGCGCCTCGATATATTGGGCCATTTCCTATCACCGAATGTATTGGTTCCATAGCTTATCGCCTTTTATTACCGGCTCAATTTTCTGCTATCCATGACGTGTTTCACGTTTCTCAACTTCGGAAATGTCTTCGAGATTCCGATTCTATTCTTGAGCCCGGTGTTGTGGAAGAGATTGAAGTTTCACCTAATTTAACTTATGAGCAACATCCTATTCGTATCATTGCTTCGGAAGTCAAACGACTTCGAAATAAAGATGTTCCGCTTGTTAAAGTTCAATGGTCTTCAAATCTTAAGGATTGTTCTTGGGAATCTAGAGAGTTCATCGTGCGAAACATCCGTACTTACTTTCTCGTGCTCTTTGAGGTGAACTTCTTATTTCAAACTTCTTTTGTGTTGAATATGCTTTTATGGTTGTTACTATATATCTTCTTCTTAAATATTGCGAGGACGCAATTTCTTTAAGGAGGGGAGTCTGTAACAACCCGCATGTTTGTCGATTTTATATTTAAATATTTTATCGATACTCGAAATTTAGTCCGAAAAGCTACTTTTTGCATACGGTCGAATTAGGACTCGGGACCACCCCCATTGAGTTCAAAATGACGTTTGCGACCTTTTTGAGTATAAGCTTCGATATGTTTGGAGTAAGTTGATTTTTGCCACTTTTTCATTTAGGCTTTGGTTTTGGCTGAACCCATTAATCACTTACTAACTCAGCCCCAACCCACTCCAACTCTTCATTACTTCATTTCATATTCCTAACACTCAAGCTTAAGAAAAATTGGTGGAAGAGAATGGGAATTAGAAACTCCCAGCCTAGTTCCTCTTGCTAGCTCAAATTCTTGCTCCAAAAATCAAAGAGAACCCATTAGTAAGCATCTCCTTCTTCTTCTCCAACTCATTCTCTCTTTGATTTCAGAAAATTCCTAAACCTAACTTTGGGAATGTTCTTCTATTGAGTATGGATTCAAGCTCGTTTGGGTTGAGTTGAAGAGTGGTTGATTCTCCCTTTGCTTTCAAGCTTCTTCTTCAATTGTTTGGGTTCAAAGGTGAGATTTTATCTCACATCTTAGTATATAATTATCTTCGATTGTTAGGTATGAATTCCTAACACTTATTCGTGTGCATTTGCTTTTGGTTTGGATTGATTTGGTGAATATTCCAATTTTTAGTGTTTTGGGTTCAATTCTTTAAAAATCATAACTTTGATGTTTTGATCATGTTTTTGGTGATGAACCAAAGAGCTTATATGGCCGGGTAGTCGATTGGCGTAAACCCTTAGTGCCGTTGCTCGACGGTTTGCAAATTGAGGAAGTTTGCACCTCTTTGAAATAGGGTAGGAAGTGCAAGTATACAGGTTCGGCCGATCGAGCTCAGGGTCCGGTCGACCGACCTGCTACCCAGGCACTTCCAGCCTCTGTTTTGGAAGTGCTGGTTACAGGCTTCGGCCGACCGAGCCCCTGGGCCGGTCGACCGACCTGGTGCCCGAGCACTTCCAACCCCTGGTTCGGTCAACCGACTCAGGGAGTCCGGTTGACCGACCTGCTGCTATTTGCCAACTATGCCTTTTTTGCCTAGTTGTCTGAATTTCCAACTGTAATCGATTTGTGTTATTTCCCTATTTGTTGTTATCATTTGTTATTAACTTTGATGACTTATTTTCTTCGGGGATTCTTGGAATATCCATTTCGATGGATTCAGTATCGATTTCTTTGGATTCCATTCACGTCTTCAAATGTGAATTTTAGTGATTGATTGTTCCTACAATCTTCCTTGCGATTTGTCACTTTAGAAATATAAAGGTTTTCTATACTAGTAGTAAATATCAAAACTCTTTCTTCAAATGATTTCAACACTATTTTATTACAAAGCTCGTTTTCTTAAACCGTTTTCCAATCTATTAGTATATACAAGCCTTTACCTCACTCGTAGGAGAAATCTAATTAAACGACTTAGTAAAACGAGTGATATGAAATGCTTGCGTTTACTTCGTCGGTTAATTCTTGGACTTGTTCATTTGAAACTCTTGTGACAATTTTCTAGTGGAGATCTACAATTTGTTCGTAAATATTTAAGTTAAGCTAGTGGTTATGGGACATGAAGCTAAGCTCATATATTTACTAGCTTACTGTAACTGACACTTCTCTTTGATCATGACGATCATTTTAAGATTTAGACTAGCAATTGTGCGATGTCTCTTTGTTTCGGTGTGATTTCGACTCACACATGTGGGGTAGCTCCCCATGGTCTTCGGACCATTCGTGTGCCAAAAATTAATGGCTAGCTACCATGAGATAGCTTCTCGTTCGTGTGATACATATGTTGGAGAGCTTTAATGCTCCCGTTCGTGTGATAGGCCTCCCTCCCTTTTCGTGTGATTTCTGGATTTCGTGTGTTGGATTCTGGAATTTATGCTTCACCTATTTTTGTGATTTCTATTGATATGCTTTATCAATTTTTTTGCATTGGTGAATTCGTGTGTCATTGACTTGTTGTGAATTCAAGTTTTGGGTATGAAACCCCTTTTGGATCTTTGTGAAGATTTTTGTGATATTGATTAATCTCATGTTGAGTTTCAATTTCATGCTTATAGTAGTATGTCATTATGGATATTATATGTTTATGCCATATCTCTTATTCTGTATCATGTCATCTGATATTTATAGCTAGACTGATCTGTTTATTATTTTCTTATTAAATAATACTCGGGTCAGACCGAGATGTTACAGGTGCTTCTGGTTGACTTCTCCCCAGGGATTTATTACTCTGACTTCTGGCTAACTACTTAGATTAGTAGTTTATTTTGTTGTATACACTTGATATATAGACTCATATATGTATTCTTTTGTATAGCACGTGTTGCTATTCTTTTGTACTATTGTGGATCTTTTTGACCACTACTCTGATATACACTTTCATGTGTTAGTTATATATTCATATCTTCTTCCGCCTTTGTGATATGAATTATCTGTGACTGATTTATGTTATGCTTATTTCTATATTTGTTTCCTAAGATTATTATAGCCACTGTGTAGTAGCTTTGTGTTTGTATCGGTATGTCGGATTTCCTCTTGAAATAAAATGCATGTTATACTATCTGACATATCGGTGCTCGCGCAAAGCAATTGCACGGATGGTCGCTCCTCAACAGTCTTATTCTCTGTGCTAGTTGACAGCATTACACCGTAGTGTTCTTGGCTAGCGTGGGTATAGAGGTGGGGCGTCACATGTTTGATACGCAAAATCCTTTTTGATATTATTATCAGTGCGTAGTGCAGAGAATATTTCGAAAGTACAATATTAATCTTAGCCAGCATACGCACCATTATAGAATACCTACTATAGCTATCATGTCAGATGGCAGGTTCTACAACTAGAACTGTACAAGGCTCATATTGGGTGATTGGATTTCCAACAAATGGTCAAGCTAAGTAACTTCCTCACCGAATGGGTACGCCTTTAGAGGGACTCCTCGAGAACCTAACCAGCTCTCTGCCAACACAAGGCCAGATTACGTTTGTAACTAGGTAACTACTAACACGAGTATGTCATCCCTCGGTTGTCACCGACCTTTATCCGAGGATCCTCAAAACCAACGAATTCCAACAACCACATAAGTTAAGTATATGGGCTCCACACCATGATATCACTTTTTATCCAGAAGGAAATGCACATACCCTAAAGAGCGTGACCCTCATAACCTTACCGCATTCTTCCTGTTTCGACCATTTCGAGGTTGTGATGTTCGACAAAGTCTCGTCTACAAATCTATGCTTTTCACAAAAGCCATGCTTTGATCAACAAACGATCGGCAGCGCTTAGTATGCCACATTACCAAATTGGGAATATATCACTAGTAACCACCAACTACATAACCTCTGAGCTTGTACGTTTCAAAGGAGGGTGTTAAGCTAAGAGAATAAATTTTCCTCCACCAAACAGAAATGTATTTGATAGAAACCATCTTTACATCTCAAAGTGTAACACCAGACATACATCCACACAAGTCCATACTGGGTCTGAATGGAACTGAAGGCACTTCAAAGAAGCCCTTGCAAATCCAGTTATTCACAATCCCAATCGGACTCCCCATCACATTGGGAGATCTCTATACCGGCACGACTCAATGCAGAGACATTCGATAGGTAATCCTTTCGTTCTCGAAAATACCCGGTCTTCACCTCCGTCTTCAAATGCTATCCAATTCGTCTTGGGTTTTATGACATAAAATCCTCTCTCGGCTAAACCGAATAATTAGCGCTTAATTTTAAAAACCATATGGATATATTGGGATCTTAGTTAAATCACAACTTTCAACACTTGTTTCCCAAAACCATTCCCTTTAAATGGTTTAAATTTTTTTTCCACTTTTAATCTTTCAAACAAAAGATTCCCCCTTTAAGATCCTCTTCAATTTGAAACAAATTTCACCAATCTTTAACAAAGGTTCATTCATTGTTTTCAAAACAATTTCATTTCAAACTTGAAATCCTTTCAACAAAAACTGAAAATCCTTTCTTTATATGAAAGCTATTATTAACTGAAAACAAAGATTTCTCATTTCGGAAAAATCTGATTAAATTTGCTCAAGTTAGAGCCTTTTAAAGGAAATCAGCGAATTGCCGTATCCCCGACAAGTTCTATTTGAGTTAAATTCAAAATCCCAAAATAATTTATTTAATATCCTTCAAAAATGGTTTAAAATCCACATTTATATAACTTGTATAACCCTTTCAAACCATAGGTTCCAAAATAATTTCAAAACTTAAACAAGATATAGTATATTCAAAATAAATTTAAATTTCAAAACTTCCTTTTCAAAAGCTTTTCAAATTCAACTCAATTTCACTTCCAAAGCAACTAGATTCAAAATTCAACTTTTAAACTTTTCACTATTTAAATAAAGTAATATTAAATTCAAAATATCTGTGACTTATCCAACTTCACGTGAAATCCATAATTGTGTGTGGTGTAGTCTAGGATTTTTACACACAACAATAGAATATCACCACCAACATCAATTTAAACATAACAATATCGATAAGCGCTATAATCCTATGACGCTTATCTTTCATTCACAGATAAACAGGTAATATCATCACAGATAAATAAATCATAGTTCACAGCTTAATTCATAACAAACACATCACAGAACATCACATACCTGGGATATCAAACAATTCAAGGCATTCAGTATAATTCAATCACCCATAAGCAAGATCAAATTAAATTAATTATTGATCAATTAATTACCAAACCCGACTTAATTAACGTTAAGTAATTACGAACCATTTTTGATTATTATGATTAATTAATAAAATCAATCAATCAATCTTAATTATCCATCTTAATTATTTATCCTTAATTAATTAATAATCCTTCACATAAATTAATTACTTAATTATTAACCCTTAATTAGATACACTAAGTAATTATCCTTCAATCATAAATTAATCAACCTTTAATCATTAATTAGTTATCCTCTAATCACTTTATTAATCAACCTTTATTTATTAATTAATTATCCTTAATTACTTTATTAATCAACCTTTAATTATTAATTAATTATCCTTAATTATTTTTATTAAGTAATTATCTTTAAGTAATTAATTACCATTAATTACTTACATTAATTAATCTTAATTAATTAACTATCCTTTAATGTAATTATGCAAAGTAATTATTATTAAATTACAAATTAATGATCCTTTAAATCTTAAGATAACCCATTTATCTTAATTAATTACATTAACAAATATCATTTGAAAACAATTAGGAGTCACATTTATTAATCACTTAATATATAATTATTTTAAAACCAAAATAATCGATCTTTAAAAAATTTAACTCTTTGAAATAAAATTATTATTAATCCATAAATTAACTTATATCCTTTAGTTAATTAACAACTAAAAACATCTTTATCATTTTAATTCATTTCTTAATTAAGCTGTTTGATTCCTTATTTAAAAAAAGGCTGAAGAACCAATTAATGAAAGCACGCACACACACACACACACACACATATATATATATATATATTTAAGATATTTTAAAACTTGATTAATTAAAATAATTTAAATTTATAACCTTTAATTAATCCACAAATAAACACATATTGTATAAAATAATTAGTTTAACAAAATTTGTTAAAACTTGGTTAAACTTTTTAAAACCTGCTTAATTTTAAAAAAATTAAAATGTAAAATCGTAAACCTGAGACGACTTGAGTGAAACCTGACCAAGATGCCATTTTACCCGAGACCTCGAGTTAAATCTCAAAACTCCCGAGTAAAACCTCCGTACCAATTTTTTTTCTGATTTAAATTTTAAACATTAAAACCCTGGAAAACACACGCGAGTAAAACCCATACCCATTCTTGATCCAATGCCATATTCCCTCGAGATCAACTTCAAGGGAAACTTCATCTCCTCAAACCTGACACCCAGATGCACATGTGCACGTAAACACGAAGCCAGGCCACTTCCGACCGGCGTCACCATTGCTTTCAGGTCATCAGCGATCTATCTAAGCCTTCCGAACCCCCAGGTCCAAGCGTCGATTCCAAATACGAAACCGAACACATAGGAACCCACACTAGCACAACCCAGTCACTAGAAAACCTCCCCGTGTTGTCGATCCAGATCATCTGAGATCATACAATCTTGATCAAAGCTGCGCCACGACACAGTGTTCCCTCTGGTGCGATCGCCTCCGACCAACCCACGACCATGCAAGAGCCCTGATTTCAACGTCGATCAAAATAAGCAAATTAACCCTAAGTCACCATCGTTCAGCCACCACAGCAGCCTAAAATTCAAGCGAGTATTTTTTTGATGATCTTCCAACTTCCAGCCACCTCCAGCCTTGATCGTGACAAATATCACCGCGTTGATAGTTGGAAATTGATGAACATAGCCATTCTATTCAACTTAAAATTTCTCGATATCTATAAACTTAAAAATCATGAAATTTATTTTAATAATGATTATTTTGTACAGCGAATCTGATCTTATGATCAAGATTTGAAATCCAAACAATTTATTTCTTACATATATATGATCAACATTGTAATTTATTATTTTCGAGATAATTACTTAATTTAAATACTTCAATATATTTTAAAAAATGATGTTTCATTGTTACAAACAATTTTCATTTAGAAATCATAGCTTAAAGTCGATTAGACAATGAGCAGTTGAATTTATTAAGTGGATTTGCGCCTATAGTTTTAACAGACACGTATATATTACATATACAGGCATGCACACCGTATATACTGAGGAATTAAACCATTTTTCAGATAAAAACATTCATGCAAACCATTTTCACCATCACACTTTCAAATATTATCTAAATATCAAGATAAAATGACAGACTTAAGAGGTTTGCTCACCTAGATATTAAAGATCAGAGAAGCAGAGTAGTTTTGTCTGGAAATTTAAAAACTAGAAGTTGCTTTAATCATGGAAACTTGGGTTTGATTGATGCTTGAAAACTGGAAATAGAAGATGATCTGATCCTAGTTGTTGTATTTCAATTTTTCCTTTGAAATCTGAAATGTAGAAGCCTAGAAATGTTCTTGCTTTTGAAAACTGATCTGCACCTGATGTATATTGAGTTGAATCTGTTTTGATTGTTGATCTGAAGCCTGATATTTGAATTTTCTTCAGGATTGATTTTGTTTTGATTTTCTTTTTGTTTTCTGGTTTTTAATTTAGATTTGTGATGCTTTGATTTGTAGTTGTTTGTTTCCAGGTTTGAGAAGTTTAGTTGAAAGATGAAGGAAATAGAGAAGATGAAGAAAAATTTATGAACTAAACAAAATAGCATGGTTTTTCTTTTAAACATGTTATTTAAATTTAAATTTAAAAGGAAACATACATTTACCACTTGTTAAATTGTATGTTACTTATTAAACATTTGTCAATGCATGTATTATATGATTTACAAAGGTCAAAACTACATGTTTTTATGTTAAAACCCTTTTTTTCACAAATTACTTATGTTTTTCATTAATATTTAAATTATGTATTATGTCTATTTCATTAAATCTCATTATTTTATACCATGCCTTTTATTTTCATATACAAATTTAATTCATCTCATGTTCAAATTTTAAAAGAAAATGTATTATCCCTTTTTATCAATTTCTATTCAAACTTAAGCTATTATGCGTATTACTAAATATTTATTTATTCACTTTAATTTACAAACCAAATTTATATCATATATAAATTTTAAAGAAAATTATTTTAAAACTAATTACACCTTAATAAATTGGCGCGCGCACACATACAGATATATATATACACATCATAATATTAGAAAACAAATTTTACTAATATTAAAATATAGGGTTTTTAAATCCAATTTGTTTTCTAAGATATTTATTTTTGAGTTTCAAATTCAAAATTCAATTTAAAACCAATTTGTATACATATATATAAATAAACAATATATATTATTTATTTTGGAAATTTCAAATTCAAATTACAATCTATTTATATAAATAAACTGGCACATATCTTATTTAATTTGAAAAATTCAAATTAACTCACAATTTAATCCAAAATTTTATATTAATTGCCAACTTAGATTTGACTTAAAACCGAGATCGTTATAGATCCCCCTTAAGAAAATTAGGTCCTCGAAATTTGCTAGACAGGGAGACAACCAAAGAACAGATGAACACATGGAAAGACAGAGAATTGACTCTCCAGATAGCTGAAATATTTATTCTACATTTGGCGTACCAAATCAGAATATCAACAATAAATACGAGAATGAACTCATTCGATACTTTACGAAATGCTTGGGTCATCAGTTCTACGAAATATGCAGGGCATTGGTTAGTCTGAAGGGATAACTAACCTTTCGTAGAACATATCTGGATCCCAAAGAATAGACAAACGGGTACAATCCAATTTAGCTTCATATTTTATTAACTAATTTATTTTAAACAAAATTTCAAATTCATTAAAGTTAAAACAGAAAGACTCATAAGAAACTGGTGATTAGAATATGAAACATGAACGTAAACAAAGATTCGCAGGGCCACCACCACACCATAGCTTCTTCTTGTAGCTACCAGGAATTCATCAAAGAATTGAAATCGGAAGATGATCAAAAGAGACTGATGGAAAATTTATTTCCGTTGTTGCAGGGTATCGATCATTTGTAGTGGTACTCCCATGTCCCCTACCTCGACCTCTTCTTGTAACCATTCTCACTATCAGTGAATAGTAAGAGAATTACTGAGGCATACAGACATGATATCTAAGGGATACTCATTCTAGGGCATTTATATCCCTATCTCTAATGAGTCACCTAATGTGTTATACTCTTGAGCTAAAGTTCTTACTCAACCTTCAGCTCTGATACCATTTGTAACGACCCGAACTCGCGACCTTCGAAAATCGACACCCAAATACATCACCCGTATTCGAATGCCGCAGATTCAAACGTTGAGTCTGGTTCACCGAAGCTTATAACAACATTAGGTGATAACAACACAGTGGAAGCAGAAGAATAATTTATTGATACACAACATTTGATACAACATCTGATACAAAAGATTATGATCAACACTATTAGAGATGAATACCGGCATGACTCAGTACAGAGACATTTGACAGGTAATCCTTTCATTCTTGAAAATATCCGGTCTTTGCCTCCGTCTTCAAATGCTATCCAATTCATCGTATCATTATTCGGAATGGGTTTTATGAAATAAAGTCCTCTCCCGGCTAAACTGAATAATGAGCTCTTAATTTTAAAAACCATATGGATATATTGGGATCTTAGTTAAATAACAACTTTCAACACTTGTTTCCCAAAACCTTCCCTTTGAATGGTTTAAACAAATTTCCACCTTTAATCTTTTAAACAAAAGATTCCCTCTTTAAGATCCTCTTCAATTTGAAACAAAGTTCACCAATATTTAACAAAGATTCACTCATAGTTTTCAAAACAATTTCATTTCAGACTTGAAATCCTTTCAACAAAAACTGGAAATACTTTCTTTTATATGAAAGTTGTTATTAATTGAAAACAAAGATTTTTCATTTCGAAAAAATCCGATTAAATTTGCTCAAGTTATAGCCTTTTAAAGGAAATCAGCGAACGACCATATCCTCGGCAAGTTCCGTTTGAGTTAAATTCAAACTCCTAAAATAATTTATTTAATATACTTCAAAAATGGTTTAAAATCCACATTTATATAATTTGTATAACCCTTTCAAAGCATAAGTTCTAAAAATAATTTCAAAACTCAAACAAGACATAGTATATTCAAACTAAATTTAAATTTCAGAAATTCCTTTTCAAAAGCTTTTTATATTCAACTAAATTTCACTTCCAAACCAATTGGATTCAAAATTCAACTTTTAAACTTTTCACTATTTAAATAAAATAATATTAAATTCAAAATATCTGTGACTTATCCAATTTCCCATGAAATCCATATTTTTGTGTGTGTGGTGTAGTCCAGGGGTTTTACACACAACAATAGAATATCACCACCAACATCAATTTAAGCATAACAATATCGATAAGCAGTATAATCCTATAACGCTTATCTTTCATTCACAAATAAACAGGTAATATCATCACAGATAAATAAATCACAATTCTAGCTTAATTCAAAACAAACACCTCACAAAACATCACATATCAGGGATATCAAACAATTCAAGGCATTCAACATAATTCAATCACCCATAAGCAAGATCAAATTAAATTAATTACTAATGAATTAATTACCAAACCCGACCTAATTAACATTAAGTAATTACAAACCATTTATGATTATTATAATTAATTAATAAAATTAATCAATCGGTCTTAATTATCCATCTTAATTAATTATCCTTAATTAATTAATTATCCTTCACATAAATTAATTACATAATTAATCAACCCTTAATTAGTTACACTAAGTAATTATCTTTCAATCATAAATTAATCAACCTTTAACCATTAATTAATTATCCTCTAATAGCTTTATAAATCAACCTTTAATTATTAATTAATTATCCATAATTACTTTATTAATCAACCTTTAATTAATAATTAGTTATCCTTGATTACTTTCATTAAGTAATTATCTTTAAGTAATTAATTACCTTTAATTACTTACATTAATTAATCTTAATTAATTAACTATCCTTTAGTGGAATTACGCAAAGTAATTATTATTAAATTACAAATTAATGATCCTTTATATCTTAAGATAACCCATTTATCTTAACTAATTACATTAACAAATACCATTTGAAAATAATTAGGAATCACAATTATTAATCACTTAATATATAATTATTTTAAAACCAAAATAATTGATCTTAAAACATTAACTCTTTGAAATAAAATTATTATTAATCTATAAATTAACTTAGATCCTTAAGTTAATTAACAACTAAAAACATCTTTATCATTTTAGTTCATTTCTTAATTAAGCTATATAATTCCTTATTTAAAAATAGGCTTAAGAATTAATTAATGAAAGCACATATATATATTTAAATATTTTAAAACTTGATTAATTAAATTAATTTAAATTTAAAACCTTTAATTAATCCACAAATAAACACATATTGTATAAAATAATTAGTTTAACAAAATTTGTTAAAACTTGATTAAACTTTTTAAAACCTGTTTAGTTTTAAGAATTTTAAACTGTAAAATCGTAAACCTAAGACGACTCGGGTGAAACTCGAGCCAGGTTCTGTTTTACCCGAGACCTCCTTCGAGTTAAATCTCAAAACCCCCTAGTAAAAACCCATACCAATTTTTTTTTCTAATTTAAATTTTAAATTTTAAAACCCTGGAAAACACACGTGAGTAAAACCCGTACCCATTCTCGAGCCAATGCCACATTCCCTCGAGATCAACTTCGAGGCAAACTTCATCTTCTCAAACCTAACAACCATATGCACATGTGCACGTGCACACGAAGCTAGGCCACTTCCGACCAACATCACCGTTGCCTTCAGGTCATCGGCAACCTATCTAAACCTCCCGACCCCCAGGTTCAAGCGTCGATCCCATATACGAAATTGAACACATAGGAACCCACGTTGGAACAACCCAGTCACTAGAAAACCTCCCCGTGCCGCTGATCCAGATCAACTGAGTACATACAATCTTGATCAGAGCTGCGTCATGACATGACACGCTGTTTCCCCCTGGTGCGATCTCCTCCAATGAACCTAAGACCATGCAAGAGCCCTGATTTCGACATCGATCAAAACAAGCAAATTAACCCTAGTTCGCCGTCGTTTGGCCACCACAATAGCCTAAAATTCAAGCGAGTATTTTTCGATGATCTTCCCACCTCCAGTCACCTCAAGCCTTGATCGTGACAAACATCACCGCGTTAATCGTTGGAAATTGGCGAACAAAGCCATTCTGTTCAACTCAAAATTTCTCGATATCTATAAACTTAAAAATTGTGAAATTTCTTTTAAAAATCATTATTTTGTACAACGAATCTGATCTTATGATCAAGATTTCAAATTCAAACATTTTATTTCTGACATATATATGATCAACACTGTAATTTATTATTTCCAAGATAATTACTTAATTTAAATACTTAAATATATTTTTAAAAATGATGTTTCATTGTTACAAACAATTTTCATTTAGAAATCATAGCTTAAAGTCGACTAGATAATGAGCAGTTGAATTTATTAAGTGGATTTGTGCCTGTAGTTTTAACAGAGACATATATATTACATATACAGGCATGCACACCATATGTACAGAGGAATTCAACCATTTTTCAGATAAAACATTCATTGAAACCATTTTCACCATCATACTTTCAAGTGTTATCTAAATAACAAGATAAAATGACAGATTCAAGAGGTTTGCTTACTTGGATATTAAAGATCGGAGAAGTAGAGAAGTTTCATCTGGAAATTAATAATTAGAAGTTGCTTTGATCCTGGAAACTCGTGTTTGATTGATGTTTGAAAACAAGAAATAGAAGATGATCTGATCCTAGTTGTTGTATTTTGATTTTGCCTTTGAAAACTGAAATGTAGACTGGAAATGTTCTTGCTTTTGAAAAGTGATCTACATCTGATGTATATTGAGTTGAATTTGTTTTGATTGTTGATCTGAAGCCTGATATTTGAATTTGCTTCAGGATTGATTTTGTTTTTATTTTCTGGTTTTTAATTTCAGATTTGTGATGCTTTGATTTGTAGTTGTTTGTTTCCAGGTTTGAGAAGTTTAGTTGAAAGATGAAGGAAATAAGAAGATGAAGAAAAGTTTCTGAACCAAAACAAAATAGCCTGGTTTTTCTTTTAAACATGTTATTTAAATTTAAATTTAAAAGGAAACATACATTTTCCACTTGTTAAATTATATGTTACTTATTAAACATTTGTCGATGCATGTATTATATGATTTACAAATGTCAAAACTACATATTTTCATGTTTAAACCCTTTTTTTCATAAATTACTTATGTTTTTCATTAATATTTAAATTATGTATTATGTTTATTTCATTAAATCTCATTATTTTATACCATGCCTTTTATTTTCATATAAAATTTAATTCATCTAATGTTCAAATTTTAAAAGAAAATGTACTATCCCTTTTTATCAATTTCTATTCAAACTTAAGCTATTATGCTAATTACTAAATATTTATTTATTTATTTATTAATGACAAACCAAATTTATATCATATATAAATTTTGAAGAAAATTATTTTAAAACTAATTATACCTTAATAAATAGGGGTACACACACGCACATATATATATTAGAATTTACCCCTAAATAGTTTATTTGAAATTTTTTATTCAAAACATAACTTCCAAATATATATATATATATACATTATAATATTAAAAAACAAATTTTTATAATTTTAAAATATAGGGTTTTTAAATCCAATTTATTTTCTAAGATATTTATTTTTGAATTTCAAATTCAAAATTCAATTTAAAATCAATTTGTATACATATATATAAATAAACAACATATATTATTTATTTTGGAAAATTTCAAATTCAAATTTCAAATTACAATCTATTTATATAAATAAACAGCCACATATCTTATTTAATTTGAAATTTTCAAATTAATTCACAATTTAATCCAAAATTTTATATTAATTTCCAATTTAGATTTGACTTAAAACCGGGATCGTTACATATACTTCCATATACCAATTTCCTTTACTAATAAATTCCATTTATATCTCATTTATATGTCAACATCCGATTATTAGTTAATTTACTTATAAATCATTTATTTCCAAATTCATTCCTTTAATAAATCTTATTCACTTATAAGATTCATTTATAACTTCATTTTAACACTTGTAAAACTTCTTTATAATTCTGCTATTTTGATTATAAAATATTAATTTTTTAAATCTTATATATAAACCGTTTATAATAAATCAAAATCTCAATTTAACTTGATTTATAAAATAGTTAACTTCTTAGTTCAAAAATCACGTTCTAATTTATTTCGCAAAATCATAATTTTATAACATAAAAATTATAACTTTTATTTATTAAAAAATGAATCTATTTCCTTTAACAATTCAAAATTTAATACAACATCTATTTTAAAAATCACTTGAAATTCCCTTATTAATTTGAAATCATCACTTCAACATTTATGAATTCAAAAAATAGGCCCAATGCTATAGCAGCACCAAAAACATCAATCACGGCATCCAAACATCTTATATCATATGATAAACGCATATATAACAATATCTGTAAATAAAACCAACACTGTTGGGGAATCCAGTTGGATCCCTCCAACCAGTCATGTGCAACAAATATACATATTAGAATATATGTATAATGTCCGTTTCAAGGAAGACGCACGTACAAAAGATCATCCGCTCATACATGGGAACGTATAGGGCTTCATCTGCTCTAATAGGCAGGAATATATCCAAATACCAATCAATATATATGATATTTCATATATCATCCAACAATCATCAATCAATATAAATAAATTTATTTCTCACTTATATCGAGGCCCAATTCGATCGTAATTGGAAGATAGGTTTTCGAATCGACTTATTTTAAATTAAAATTTACTTAAATAAATTTCTACGTGATTTAGCTTGCCACGACTAAACCGTAAATCCGATTGACACGAAATTTGAAATCCTAAAATAATATAACATTACAGATCCAATGAAATAGGATTCGTGAAAATCAGAGACTGTGTGAAAATTGACTATTTTTACGCGCTAATTAAATATTAAAAATGTTCATTTTCTAGAAATTAAATTTTAATTCAATTTTAAAATTTCTCTAACATCATTCTGATTCAAATAGAATTTAAAACAACTTTATAAATTATTTTCCTTCACATTAAATTCATATTCAATTATTTCCGCAATTTCAAATATTAAATTAATAATTTAATTATCCAATTAAATCATGATATTTGAAATATAAGTTATTTAACTTATAAAATTAACTTGTGAATATTTAAAACCGATTAAATATCAAAATTTCAAATGACTGAAATTCTGGGTCATTATAGTTTAAGTGGATGGATTTTCTTACCATTTGTCCTAGAAGAACACATGAGTTTAATGCATAGTATTACATCCTCGATGGTAACTGTAGCATATAATTCTCATATTTTCTTCCATATATTTTCAGGATTGAAAATTGGTCTAGGTTTTGAAAATCGGTTATTTAACTATCAAGTAAACAAACAATCAAACATAGATTTAATTCCATATGTGATCCACTAAGCCCTACCAATTAATCTTTTATTAATTAAAATCTCTTTCAATTATTTTATTTGAAATACCCTCACAAAAGATATTTTCACAAACCCCATATACTCCTTCCAAATATTTGGAAAACATTTATACAGTTATCTCACCGGTATAAGTATATTCACAACCCATTATATTTTTAATGCTTAGAAAATATATCCATATACTTATCACAGTGGTATAAGTATATTAACAAAACTTAAGGAAGATTTCCTCTTTTCCAAATGTATATTTAAATGGGTCAAAACAATATAATTTATAACACTACCTACTATAAACCAAACCATTATCTTTTGGTGTTAAGTATGTAAAGAATATTTCCATAACACCATAATTAAGGAGGATTAATTGTGAAACAAATCTCATTCCTTTATAAAATTCCCTTTCTATAAGTCAATTTCATATTTAAAAATACTTTTATAAATCTCCAAATTGATTTACAAAACTTCTTTTATCAATCACTAAAATGATTTATAAAATCCCTTTATTTTTATTAAACTATTTATAAATCTTCCTTCATAACTCCTTTCTAAAAATCTTTTGTAAAATATCATTTTAAATCTCCTTTAAATAAATCCTTTATTAAGTAAAATCCTTTTTATAAACAAATTATCATTTACAGATACCTCTATTTAATTTATTGATTTTCTTTAAACATCATAATTGAACAATTACTTAACTTTAAAACCACATTAATCAATAATTAACTAACTTATTTCAAAACATCATTTATAACACTAAACCTCAAATTGTTATAAAGTTTAAGTTATTTTAAATCCATAACTTTACAAATTTGAAAACAAGCTTAGTGACCACCATGGTACTAAGTCAAGTTATTATTTTAATTTGATTTGACCTTTCAAGTCCTATAACTGGTATTTACATGAGCAGCCATACGTGTAAATAAAATCAATAATTAACCATCAATGGTTAATACATCATTTTTACAATATTAATTAACTGGCATATGACTAAATGTCCAAATTAATATAACAGCAGAACACGATTTATTATACCAAACAGACGCCATCAGTATTCTATTCAATTTAAATTATAGTAGAATGAACATTTATTCTACTAAATAGATGTCATTAATAATCTATTCCATTTAAATTTAAACAAATGATGTTAAGTATACAATGAAGTATCATCCAATACTTAATTTATCATGACCTGCTTATCGAAATTAACTCTCTTATATTTTTCATATTTTCGACATTTTGAATTATCTATCCCTCGCTTGGAAACAGGTTCTAGATCTCACAGATAGAGGAAAGTTTACTCATTGGCTTTTGGTGCTAAATACAAGATGACTTACTATCAATAAATTGTGTCAATGTTTCGGTACAACTTATTCATATTTGTTTGACTACTTAATGGCACAGACAAAGTGAATCCCTTGTATTCAAACCATTATTTGAAAAATACAGCTGCTTTTTAAACAAATAGATCCTTAGAAATAAAATAATTAAAAATAAACCCCTCATTTAATAATAATTAAATCTTAATTAAATCCTAATTATATATTCACTTAATTAGTAATTAATTAATAATTAAACTCTACCCGGCTAGTAGTTAATTAATTAATCAAACCTCACTTAATTAATAATTAATTAATAATTAAACCTTACTTAAACAATAGTTTATTAAATAATCAACCTTTACTTAATTAATAATTAATTAAACCTATCTTAATTAACTAATTATAATTATCTTGCTTAATTAATAATTAAGATCCACTGCCTTTACTTAATTAATGAAACACTAATTATCATTATTCAAATTAATTAATTAAAAAAGTTCATTAACACTTAATTAATAAGTAATAATTTCCTTTTTAAAACTTATGGAATGTTTGAAAAATACTTTTCATAAATATTAAGATGAAAACACTTTTAGTTTAGAAAAAAGTGTTCGATTCCACAAACAACTATGGATACCATAACTTCAAAATGAGTTTTATATACCAAAAATCCTTGAAGACTTTACCTTTTATATTTTTAACTTACTTTATAAACTTTGTGTAAGAGTTTTGGAAACTAAAAAGTAAGGTTTAAAACTTTATAAAGCTCTCTCCACAAATTCAAGTAAGTAGAGAAATTTAAACACAAAGGATTTCAATGTCTCGATATAAACAAATTCAAGTGCTAACACTCACCTTAGCATCCAACATCCATATACATAAGCACAAAACATATACTCAAATGTGAACACATCCATACACAAGTAAAGGTCATCATTTTCACACCATCACTTATCATTTTGACTTTATTTTAAGTCCATAACAAACACTATATAAAAACACATATGTACAAGCAACATCACTTTCAAACTCAAAAAGCAACACAACTATTTACAACACATAAAAGTTAAGAGAGTTGGTTTAAAAGGTTGGATTTGTACTTACCGAACTAACATGGAAACAAATCAATCTGTCACCAAACTTTGAACTAACCTAGATCTTAGATTTACTTTGCAAAAGAGACATTTTTGAATGCTTTAAGGGGACCAAAAGGTTTGGCTAAGGGAGATGTGGCTTGGCCTTGAAGATTTTGAGGAAGGCTTAGCTTGTTTTGTGGATGCTAAGTGAAGTAGAGGGTAAAATATGGGCTTTAATTTGTGTTGATAGGTTTTAAATGAAAAAAGAGGGGCTCTTAGTTTAGAAAAAATTTGAAGCCACTAAAATAAAAGATGGAGTTTTGGAAAATGGATTAAAGTTTTGAAAATAAGAAAATGAAATGAAATAAGAACTGAAAAAGAAAGAAATTGTTTTTATATAAAATGGAGTAAGAGAATTGCTAAAATACCCTTAGGACACTTACCCTCAATGTACTTTGTGATACATTACCACCACCTCCTTCCTTCCTACCTTATTGCTCAAGAAACATGTTCCACCCCCTCCTTCATCACATCACCATCATATCTCATCATCACACTTATGAAAATATGTTGTTTCATAAAATGATCCTTGTACCTAAACTAACTTTTACACTTAAGGAATCATCTCCTTTCGCATCCATCATTTCTTATTTTAAATAGTATTTTACACTAATTAATTCTTATTATTATCATATTACTTATTTACTTTACATTTTCAAAATTAAATGTTTTAAACATTCAAATGTTGTTTAAAATGAACACAAAGGTTCAACAACTTGTCGTTCGATAAAAAATTGAAAATCTCAAAAAGGGTTTCGGTCACATTTTCTGTTTTTCATTGAACTGCCTATCTTAGTAAATAGATTTTAAAAATGAATTTCCTATCATTAGTTATAAATTAAAAGAGGGTTATTTAATAATTAAAGCATAAATTGAATATTTAAAATAAATCAAATATTCACAAATCAAAGTGGTAAAATTTGAGGTCGTTACATTCTCCCCTTTAAAAAAAAATCGACCTAGAAATTTCACAACAAAAATACTCAGCATTATTCATAAATCCATATAATGTTCATAGATCATCCAGATGCAAAATTTGATTCGATCTCTACCTAAATTCATAACTTCACTTTCGAACTAATATCACTCACCCGATTCCCTAGTGTGGACTCCAATTAGGCTTCTTGTTTAAAAAGCTACGTTTTTCTTACATAGCAATATACTTATGATAAAAAACTTTGGTTCCATAATAGGAACCCTCGCCAAGTATTCGTCATCAAGAATTGAGGGATAAATCCTTATTTGGAACGATGTGAAACATGTTAAACTCATGTATTCAAATCTTGGATCAAAAACTATGTGGAGAAAAAGAAATGATCTATGTTCAACTTACGTACCTATTTTATTAGTTCTCACTAATACCATTTTCTTTTCTTGTTAAAATTATTAAAGAAAATACTTTAATAATCACCACTTAAGTTTTGAAAACTTATATGATAACCTCTTATATCCTAAGAGTATATACCACTCTCTGGTTCAAACTTTTTTACTTTGAATTTATTAAGTAAACTCAAAATCCAAATACTCGAGTTTATTTCAAAACATCTATCTGAATTGATACTATATATTTCAACCATAGAAAATCTATATATACTTATATATAGCCCAAGTAGCCTCAAAATGATACTAAAGGACTGGGTACTACCAAATAGTATCATATATTCCCTGATCTAAAAGGGCAATACTTAAGAGAAGTGTTTACCATCCGAACACATCTCTTCCCCTTTTTACTTACTTTCAGGCCACTCGAACTAATTAACATAAAAATATTTCTTCAATTTAAAAATCCCCCTTTGAAATAATTATGATATCCTGGAATTTCAGGAGATTTATAATGTGAAAATCTCTTAATTAAATTGTTTAAAATTGATAAAAAAAATTATTTTCAAATATAAATAACCAATTAATTAATAGTGTGATGTTTTAAATTATGATTAAAGATTTATTTTGAATTTAAATTTAATAATGGAATTTAAAAAGAATATATATCTTAAAAAAAATATAGTTTGGACTTAAATTATGAATTGGTGAATTTGATTGAAATAGTATCGAAACTTTTCAAAGGTTAATTTAAAGGTCTATCTTATATCTTCAAAGTAATTAAAGTAAAAATCTATTTTGTTTAAAAATATTAAGGTTTAAATTGTATTTCATAATAAAAGTTTATTTTGTTTTATTTAAAAAAAATATATTCAAATAAACATTAAGATGTGTAATTTTACAAAAATAATTTATATGTAATCATTTTAGGCTAAAAATAGATAAACATTTATATAAACATGATAATATAAATTAGAATTTGATTTAGATAAATTTAGATACAATTATAAATTAAGAATTTCTTTTAATATTAAGGTGAACATGTGTAAGACATTTATACTTAAGGAAGACACTTGTAAATTAATATACATCATTATGTAAAAAGTGGCGTTGTTTTTAAATAACATTTTATTTAAAATATGTTAAGTTTATTTTAGTTCAACACATCATCTTCAAAAGAGAAAAACTGAAATCGGATTTAGGAGAAATTCAAAACTAAATACAACCCAAAATCTAGAATCAGTTCCACTTAAAAATCTGCAAACAAATTCCACTACAACTTTAAATCAGTTCAACTTCAAAAGAGAAGATCAACTCAAGATCATCTGCATGCACTTAAGTCTAGGATCATCTTCATCAAGTTCATCAGCATGCAGTTTTAAAATCAAATCAGCTGCAAAAATTTAATCAACTACAACAGCAAGCAGATTCAAAATACAGAGTAAAATCAATTTCAGGAATATGAAATGCAAATGAGTGTTCTCTTCTTCAAAACTGTGAGTATACTGCTGCCATTTTAATTTTTGAACCTGTTGACAATGATGCTGTGATAAATTGTTGAAATATCTTGCATGCAATAATTAATCATATGATTAACTCAAACAAGCCTGGAAGCAAGAACCTACACACTGTTCTCTGCTTCAAAACTGTGAGTAAACTTCCCCTAAAAAAAAGAAATTTTATAAATGGTTTCTGAAATGCATGTGATAAACTGTAAGGTAGGTTGTAATATGGTTTGCATGTTTGTGTTTATCTGGTTTGTGCTTTAATTTTTGTTTAAATGTATATATACATCTGAATATATGTAGACAAACTGTCACTATCTTACAGGCTCAAACAATTTCCCAAAAAAAAAAATCCAAACCTTCTTATGCAATCAGAATTGGGATATGATTCTTGAGAGGAACATGATTATAACAACATAATATAAGTTCCAAAAATAGTTTCAAGGATTGTAATGTTGTAATTAATCAAGTTTTAAGGAAAATGCAGTGGTAAGCTAAAATGGGTTAAAAACCAACCAATATAAATTTTAAATTTGGATTTATAATTGGATTTGTTAGTGTAAATGATGAATTTTAGTATTAAAAATATGATTTTTAACGTTGGGTATACTAAGAATTTTGGTTTTGAACGGAATTGACCTTTTCGTCAAATTCCGGTGATTGGCGGTGATCTGGGTGTCGTAGTTGATACTCGGGCAAGATCGTGGGACGGTGGTCTTGTGAAAATTAGTGTCCTGATTTTTCTGGTACTGTAGTGGCCGGACGAGTTGATTGTAGGGTTTGGGTTGTGTTTGGGACGGGTCTGTTTCATGAGTGATTTTCCTTGTTGTGCTAGCATCGAGATGGTCAAATAGTGGAGGAAAAGGACGATGGTGGTTAGGAGAAGGTTCAGGGTATAAAGAAGACATCCCTGATGGTCAGAGAAGGTGATGAGGGGAACTTTGGCGATAGGGTCTGGAAGCTTATTGTGGTTCGATTGTTCAAATTTTTATTGACAAGATCGTTCGTCGACCTGTGTTGCGAGGCGACTCGGTGGAGGATTTTTGACGTGTCGACGATCGGAGTTAGGTTAGATGTCGGCCGTTGTCGTGTGCAGGTGCACCGTATCATGTGTGCAGGAGAAAGAAAACATCAGGTTGTAGAAGAAGAGATGGGGTTTCTGGAGGAAGTTTTTGCTCGAAGTACTTCACGGGGTCCCTGTTGTTTTGCTCGAGTGGGACCTCGAGTTTCTTTCGTGTGTGTTTGCAGAACTTAAGTTTTATGGTTTTGGAACTTAGTGAGGTATACTCGGGTTTAGTCCCAAAGGATCTTTGGGTTTGACTCGTAATAAAGGTAATGTGCAGTTCCTTTTGTTTATGTTTAAAATCAAATTGTTATAAAAATTTAAACTTAAATATGGTTTAAGTTTTCTTGTTTAAACTTATCCTTTCTAATTATTTTCCTCTAAATATTAATTAATAAGTAATTAATTTGTATTTAAGTTTATTAATTAATGGATAAGTTTTATTAATAAATGTTTAAAGAAAAATTAATCTATGATGAGAGAATTAATGAATAAGTTTTATTAATAAATGTTAAAGAAGAATTAATCTATGATGAGAGATTAATTTATTGAGGATAAATCAAAGATAATCAAAATAAATTAAGAATTGATTAACTGTTTAGTCAACTATTGATCAGAGATTAATTAATTTGTGATTAAGACTGTCAATTAATAACTAAAGAATAATTAATCTAATTAAAGATTAATTAATTGGTTTGTCGAGTAATTTAGAGATGAACTTCCCAGTTGTAATTAACGAGATTAATGAGACAAAATTGTTGATTAATTAAAGATAGTCACTTGGTAATTGATTAAGTATAATTATGTAATGAGGTTTGTAAGTATTTGATGGATAAATTACTGGATGTAATTATTATAAGGAAATTACTTAATGGAAAGTAATTAAGGGTTAATTACTTAGGAGAAGTAATCAAGGATTAATTACTCGATATAATTAATTAAGGATTATGGTAATTAATTAAGAGCAAATTATTTAAGGTAAGTAATTACAGATTGGTTAATTACGATGTATGATTGATTAAGGTTGATAAACGGAGGTAATTAATTTAGGATCATTAATTGATGTAATTAATTAATGTAATTAATGAAAGTAATTAAAGATTAATTGCCGTAAGTGGTTGAGAATAATTAAATTGTGCAAATAAATTAAAGGATAATTACTTTATGTAATTGGAAATAATTAATCATGGATGATTAATTAGAATGGATAATAAATGGTTGATCAATTAATGGTTTGTAATTAAATTTTTTTTAATAAGAAAGATTAAAAGTGATTAAGGAAATTAATTTGATTTAATTAGGAATGTGTGACAAAATAATCATGCTTATGAATGATTGATTGATATGTCTGATATGAAATATTTTTGATATGATATATTTTCCTTGAACAGTGATTATAGGGTTATCTGCAAATGATGAAGTGCTATGTAAAAAGTGGCATCTTATGATTTAAGGTTGAATTGGGTTCACCTGAATAGTGTGGGTTAAGATAGTATTGAATTCAAAGAAACTGGAGTCGGATATTAGTAAATACCCGAAACCACTTCGATTAGAAATTTGCTAAATTTTTATATGTGATGTCAATATGTTGAATTGAAATAATATGGACCCTTGAACTAATTTAGAATACTTAGAGTTTGAATTGTGAAATAAGCGTTTGAGCATAATGAGTAAAGAACTCGTATTGAAGTACAAGTTACCCGGGTTTCCTTTTATGGTTTGAACTTAGTATTTCGAATTATATGGGTTTACTCACGCTGGTTTCTAGCCTGACTCGGGTGTTACTTTGATGTAATGCTCGGGTCAGACCGAGTATTACAGATTTGCGGGTAAGGACATTCTGGAGCTCAGGAGGAGAGCTGAAGGACAAGAACGTATAGAGTGTTTATTCGCTGTGATATATATTGTTATTTTTCTAGGACAAGTTGTTTAAAACTGACTAGTAATTGATAATGGTTGTAATCTCTGATGTATAATAATATAAATGTACCGATACAGTTCTTCTTTATAAAAATATTATTATGTGATATTATATTTTGAACCGCTGCGAATGTGAGGATTTCTGTATTTTGGTGTTTCTGTTCCTTTTTCTTCTTCTTTCTCCTTCTTCTTTTCACTAACTATCTGGAAATTTCGAGATTGAAATTTCCAGGTCGTTACATTTGGTATCAGAGCTGAAGGGTAAGCGAGAACCTTGGCTCTGTTGGGATTACTCATTAAGGATAGGGTAAGTGGTACCCCAAAATGAGTTGAGCGTATATATATTTATGAGAGAGCGTACCTGTTATTTTCTTATATAAAGATTTTAAATGGTTTTATATAAGATTATATGTTGATATATAAAACAATATATCTTTCTAACAAATAATAAAGGAATTGGTTGTTAAATTATTGAATTAAATTAAGAAGTAACAGAAATACAACCAAACTGAAATTAAATCTTGAATTTGGGAAAGGTTTCAGGGTAATAATTGGAAATGATAAATAAAGAGGGAGTTACTTAATGGAGTAACTAGTGGTAAGGAATTTAAAGGACAATTACTTAATGAAGGTAATTAAGAAATAAGTTAATTACCAAATGTGATTAATTGGAATTAATTAATGATGTAATTAATTTAAAGAAACAATAAATAATATTATTTAATACAATTGAATGAAATGGTCCCATTTCAAACAAGAGTTGTTTGAAAATTTAAAAGAATTTTTTTTTAAAAACCAAAGGTGGTTTGAAATAAACTCTAAATAGCGAGTATTGAATTTGGAATAAGTTGTTGTGATACTCAAAGTGATAAGTTTTTGAACTTAATAAGTGGGAAGATTATTTATGAAAAGTTCAAAATTTGGAATGGAAGATTCAAATTGGGTAGGATTGACTGGATTAAGTGGATTGAGCTTAACTTGGAAAACAATAAATATGTTGGAATATTCAACCTGATTTGTAAATTTAAAGATGAAATTAAGATTTAACTTGGGGAGATAAATGGTTGATTGAAATTGAGAGTTTGTGTGATCTTATGTTGGGTTTGAGATCTAGAAAATTGATTTAAAAAAAAATTAAATCAACAATTGAAGTATTTACTCGAATTTATATAATTCGAGATGGCTTAAATTTAAAATTTGAAATTAGTTCAAATTGAATTTGATTTGAATTAATTGAAATTGTGATTAAAGATATATAAGTATAAAATTCAAATGGAAAATTTGAATTGGATTAATTTGAAACAATTTGAAATTGAAGTGGATTCAATTTGAAATTAGTCCAAATTTATTTGAATAATTTGGAATTGTAATTAAAGTTGAATAGTTTTAGATTCAAATGGAATTTGAATTAAATTTGGGAGGAAATCAAGAATAATTCAACTTGATTTGGAAATGGAGTTTGAAATTGGGATTAATCCAATCTGGAGTTGAAATGAATTGAAATTGGAACTAGTTCAATAGAAATTTATTTGAATTAGTAAAATTTGAGATAAACGTTGAATAAAGTTAAATTTGGAAAGAACTGAGGAATTCAACTTGAATTCGGTTAAATAGATTTCAATGGAAATTGAAGTTATTTAAACTGGAATTGGGTCAATTTAAATGGTAAAGGAAATTTAAATTGAATTGACGAGAATAGAGATTGGGAATTGAACAGTTTTGACTCTGGACTATTTTTAATATAAACTGTTTTAATATAAACCTATTTTTCCAAGCTATTCATTATATAAACAACCTTTCTTCTAAAAGCCAAACTATCTTATACTTGTTTTACAATTATTTTTGAAACTGTTTAACAATTTTCTAACTATTTTATAAACTAATTATCATTTTCAACTATTAATTACTATTTTATAACTATTTTGGAATTATTTAAAATTTCTATGACTATTTAACTATTTTCCAATTATTTTACAATTACCGTACTATTTTACATCTATTTTACAAACTAGTAATTATTTTCCAACTACTTATCTATTTTAAAATTTTCAAGCTATTTTGTAAATAAACTGGTCAGAGTTCAAACTGTTAATGGTTAAATACCCAATCGAGATAAGAATAGAGGTGATAATCCAAATGGATTGAAGCAATTGTGAGTAAGAGAATAAAAATCAAAGTGAATGTGAATAGAAATGAAATTAATTTGGTTAATAACCAATAAAGATAAATACGTAGGGTGTACGTATGTTATTCTATTCGCATAATGATTTGATCCAAATTCGAGCACAGAATTTCGAGATAATTATATCGATCCGAGTTGGAATTTTCCACTCGATTTTTAAAGGCGAACCTGGATATGGATTGTTGATTGGTTCTGGATATTCTCTATCATAGTTATGACTATGCAAGGAGAATGACGGTTTCTGATCAAGAAACCAGATCTGAGTCCGCACTAGGAAGTCGGGTGGACGATACTAGTTCGGAAGTGAAATTGTGTGATCGAGTGAGCGATCAGATTGGTATGGCGTACGAATGATATGTGTACATCGTACGGATTTTGAATGAAATTGATATTGAAGGGAGTAATCAAATTTGGATATTTGATTTTGGATAAATAAAGTTATATATCTTTGTTGTATAAGATAAAACTCCCCTTGATGAATCTTTTGCCAGAAGAAAAGGGTTTATGGAAATGTTTGAAGTATAAAAGGAGTTTTATACAAGTTTGAAATGATCCAAAGTTTTGAAAGATTTTATGTATCTAAATATATATATAAATGATCATACGAGGATTCTAGAAAAGGTTTTGGGAACCTTGGATTTGGAAAGGCTTTTGATTTTTGGGTAAAATCGATATTGAATTTGTAAAGCCTAGTTTGAGAATTATCGATTTTGGAATAATCGATTTTGTGTAAAGGAGCTTTGTATGAGATCATACTAGGTGTATGATTTAAAGATACTATATATGTATAGTATAAAATGTTTTAATGATGGCTCTGGGGAAAAAGGCGCTCCCTTGAAATGAACTTCTCAGGAGTACCACCGGGTGGTGCTGCCTTGAGCCCCAAGGGGGGTTCTAAAGTTGATCGTGTGAGGAGTCCGGACAAAACTAGTTCCTGGGGATTATGAGTAGAGTATACCATAGCGAAAGTCGTGTGTGCCGCTGAGAGCCAACAGTCTACGTTTGATTTTATATCGGTAGACTGCGACCTATGGTATAACATAGCGAAAGTCGTGTGTGCCGCTGAGAGCCAACAGTCTGCGTTTGATTTTATATCGGTGGACTGCGACCTATGTAGGAGTGGAGAAGTTTCATTTTGACAGCGAAAATCAGAGGCCGCAGAGAGCCTGCAGTTACATGGACTTTTGCTGCGACGGCAACGTAACCCTGGATGTAACTGTGATCTATTGTGTGGGTTCCATGGCGTAATCGAGAGGCCGCTGAGAGCCTGCAGTTACATGGACTTTTGCTGCGACGGCAACGTAACCCTGGAGTGTAACTGTGACCATGGATGGGGGTGATGATTTCCAGAGCATTCTCACCAAAGATATATCCTCTATTTTCAAAAACTGTTTTCTATATTTTCAATAAAAATTATTTTTCCAAATATTTTTCACTCGATGTTGAAAATGGGTCTGCTAAGCACTTATAGATTTTCAGTTCTACGCCTGATCAACGTACGACCGAATTTTTGTGAGAACAAGGATGGACTGGTTAAAACATCAAGTTGTAAAAATATTTTTATAAAACTATTTTGGCAGTATTACGGATTTAAAAAGTGTTTTAAAATGATCGAAGAATATTTTAACAGGTTTTAAAATATTTAATAAAATCTGATTTCGTTTCTTTTCGGGGACGAAAAGATTCTAAGGGGTGAGGAATGTTATATCCTGGAATTTCAGGAGATTTAAAATGTGAAAATCTCTTAATTAAATTGTTTAAAATTGATAAAAATTGTTATTTTCAAATATAAATACCAATTAATTAATAGTGTGATGTTTTAAATTATGATTAAAGATTTATTTTGAATTTAAATTTAATAATGGAATTTAAAAAGAATATATATCTTAAAAAAATAATAATAATATAGTTTGGACTTAAATTATGAATTGGTGAATTTGATTGAAATAGTATCGAAACTTTTCAAAGGTTAATTTAAAGGTCTATCTTATATCTTCAAAGTAATTAAAGTAAAAATCTATTTTGTTTAAAAATATTAAGGTTTAAATTGTATTTCATAATAAAAGTTTATTTTGTTTTATTTAAAAAAAAATATTCAAATAAACATTTAGATGTGTAATTTTATAAAAATAATTTATATGTAATCATTTAAGGCTATAAATAGATAAACATTTATATAAACATGATAATATAAATTAGAATTTGATTTAGATAAATTTAGATACATTTATAAATTAAGAATTTCTTTTAATATTAAGATGAACATGTGTAAGACATTTATACTTAAGGAAGGCACTTGTAAATTAATATACATCATTATGTAACAAGTGGCGTTGTTTTTAAATAACATTTTATTTAAAATATGTTAAGTTTATTTTAGTTCAACACATTATCTTCAAAAGAGAAAAACTGAAATCAGATTTAGGAGAAATTCAAAACTAAATACAACCCAAAATCTAGAATCAGTTCCACTTAAAAATCTGCAAACAAATTCCACTACAACTTTAAATCAGTTCAACTTCAAAAGAGAAGATCAACTCAAGATCATCTGCATGCACTTAAATCTAGGATCATCTTCATCAAGTTCATCATCATGCAGTTTTAAAATCAAATCAGCTGCAAAAATTTAATCAATTACAACAGCAAGCAGATTCAAAATACAGAGTAAAATCAATTTCAGGAATATGAAATGCAAATGAGTGTTCTCTGCTTCAAAACTGTGAGTAAACTGCTGCCATTTTAATTTTTAAACCTGTTGACAATGATGCTGTGATAAATTGTTGAAATATCTTGCATGCAATAATTAATCATATGATTAACTCAAACAAGCCTGGAAGCAAGAACCTACACACTGTTCTCTGCTTCAAAACTGTGAGTAAACTTCCCCTAAAAAAAAGAAATTTTATAAATGGTTTCTGAAATGCATGTGATAAACTGTAAGGTAGGTTGTAATATGGTTTGCATGTTTGTGTTTATCTGGTTTGTGCTTTAATTTTCTATTTAAATGTATATATACATCTGAATATATGTAGACAAACTGTCACTATCTTACAGGCTCAAACAATTTCCAAAAAAAAAATCCAAACCTTCTTATGCAATCAGAATTGGGATATGATTCTTGAGAGGGACATGATTATAACAACATAATATAAGTTCTAAAAATAGTTTCAAGGATTGTAATGTTGTAATTAATCAAGTTTTAGGGAAAATGCAGTGGTAAGCTGAAATGGGTTAAAAACCAACCAATATAAATTTTAAATTTGGATTTATAATTGGATTTGTTAGTGTAAATGATGAATTTTAGTATTAAAAATATGATTTTTAACTTTGGGTATACCAAGAATTTTGGTTTTGAATGGAATTGACCTTTTCGTCAAATTCCGGTGATTGGCGGTGATCTGGGTGCCGTAGTTGATACTCGGGCAAGATCGTGGGACGGTGGTCTTGTGAAAATTAGTGTCTTGATTTTTCTAGTACTGTAGTGGCCGGACGAGTTGATTGTAGGGTTTGGGTTGTGTTTGGGACGGGTCACTTTCATGAGTGATTTTCCTTGTTGTGCTAGCATCGAGATGGTCAAATAATGGAGGAAAAGGACAATGGTGGTTAGGAGAAGGTTCAGGGTATAAAGAAGACATCCCTGATGGTCAGAGAAGGTGATGAGGGGAACTTTGGAGATAGGGTCTGGAAGCTTATTGTGGTTCGATTGTTCAAATTTTTATTGACAAGATGGTTCGTCGACCTGTGTTGCGAGGCAACTCGGTGGAGGATTTTTGACGTGTCGACGATCGGAGTTAGGTTAGATGCCAGCCGTTGTCATGTGCAGGTGCACCGTATCATGTGTGCAGGAGAAAGAAAACATCAGGTTGTAGAAGAAGAGATGGGGTTTCTGGAGGAAGTTTTTGCTCGAAGTACTTCACGGGGTCCCTGTTGTTTTGCTCGAGTGGGACCTCGAGTTTCTTTCGTGTGTGTTTGCAGAACTTAAGTTTTATGGTTTTGGAACTTAGTGAGGTATACTCGGGTTTAGTCCCAAAGGGTCTTTGGGTTTGACTCGTAATAAAGGTAATGCGCAGTTCCTTTTGTGTATGTTTAAAATCAAATTGTTATAAAATTTAAACTTAAATCTGGTTTAAGTTTTCTTGTTTAAACTTATCCTTTCTAATTATTTTCCTCTAAATATTAATTAATAAGTAATTAATTTGTATTTGAGTTTATTAATTAATGGATAAGTTTTATTAATAAATGTTTAAAGAAAAATTAATCTATGATGAGAGAATTAATGGATAAGTTTTATTAATAAATGTTAAAGAAGAATTAATCTATGATGAGAGATTAATTTGTTGAGGATAAATCAAAGATAATCAAAATAAATTAAGAATTGATTAACTGTTTAGTCAACTATTGATTAAAGATTAATTAATTTGTGATTAAGACTGTCAATTAATAACTAAAGAATAATTAATCTAATTAAAGATTAATTAATTGGTTTGTCGAGTAATTTAGAGATGAACTTCGCAGTTGTAATTAACGAGATTAATGAGACATTGATTAATTAAAGATAGTCACTTGGTAATTGATTAAGTATAATTACGTAATGAGGTTTGTAAGTATTTGATGGATAAATTACTGGATGTAATTATTATAAGGAAATTACTTAATGGAAAGTAATTAAGGGTTAATTACTTAGGAGAAGTAATCAAGGATTAATTACTCGATATAATTAATTAAGGATTAAGATAATTAATTAAGAGCTCATTAATTAAGGTAAGTAATTACAGATTGGTTAATTACGATGTATGATTGATTAAGGTTGATAAATGGAGGTAATTAATTTAGGATCATTAATTGATGTAATTAATTAATGTAATTAATGAAAGTAATTAAAGATTAATTGCCGTAAATGGTTGAGAATTATTAAATTGTGTAAATAAATTAAAGGAGAATTACTTTATGTAATTGGAAATAATTAATCATGGATGATTAATTAGAATGGATAATAAATGGTTGATCAATTAATGGTTTGTAATTAATTAATTTTTTAGTAAGAAAGATTAAAAATGATTAAGGAAATTAATTTGATTTAATTAGGAATGTGTGACTAAATAATCATGCTTATGAATGATTGATTGATATGTCTGATATGAAATATTTTTGATATGATATATTTGCCTTGAACAGTGATTATAGGGTTATCTTCAAATGATGAAGTGCTATGTAAAAAGTGACTTCTTATGATTTAAGGTTGAATTGGGTTCACCTGAATAGTGTGGATTAAGATAGTATTGAATTCGAAGAAACTGGAGTCGGATATTAGTAAATACCCGAAACCACTTCGATTAGAAATTTGCTAAAATTTTATATGTGATGTCAATATGTTGAATTGAAATAATATGGACCCTTGAACTAATTTAGAATACTTAGAGTTTGAATTGTGAAATAAGCGTTTGAGCATAATGAGTAAAGAACTCGTATTGAAGTACGAGTTACTCGGGTTTCCTTTTATGGTTTGAACTTAGCATTTCGAATTGTATGGGTTTACTCACGCTGGTTTCCAGCCTGACCCGGGTATTACTTTGATGTAATGCTCGGGTCAGACCGAGTATTACAGATTTGCAGGTAAGGACGTTCTGGAGCTCAGGAGGGGAGCTGAAGGATAAGAACGTATAGAGTGTTTATCCGCTGTGATATATATTGTTATTTTTCTAGGACAAGTTGTTTAAAACTGACTAGTAATTGATAATGGTTGTAATCTTTGATGTATAATAATATAAATGTACCGATACAGTTCTTCTTTATAAAACTGTTATTTATGTGATATTATATTTTGAACCGCTGCGAATGTGAGGATTTCTGTGTTTTGGTGTTTCTGTTCCTTTTTCTTCTTCTTTCTCCTTCTTCATTTCACTAACTATCTGGAAATTTCGGGATTGAAATTTCCAGGTCGTTACAACAATACTATATATATTCCCAGATAAATAGTTAACAAAATCTCAATTTCCAACTTATCTTAGGTTCGTTCAGATTTGAACTTGTTTCGATCGTACAATGACAAAGAGAATAATTTACTGAGCGAACTACAACGTTCACCTAGGAAAATATTTGATTGTCACTTGGAAGATCATTCTGATTATCACAAAACAAATCGAGACTCATTCCTCAAACCAATCCAAAAAATATATAACTCGCTTTGAAGTTTCCTTCCCAAGATATTTACACTTATAAAAACATTCATAAGTAAATTACTACAACTTTTTCAAAAAAATCATTTGAAATAATATTATACATATTTCCTTTTGTAAACCAAATCATGCTTCTGGGACTAAATCAAAATCCTTTTATCAAAACAATTCTATAGGAAATTGCTAAGTTCTTACTTAGAAACTCGAAAATGAACACCGATGATGCTATAGTCATCATTAGAATTATTTTCCAACGATAAAAGTGAGTTCAGTGTTTCCTATCTCCATTAAAATCATGTAAAAATATTTCTAATCATAAATACAATCAAATAATACTATTATTAATTTGTCCAAAATCTTGAAAACCATTTTTCAAAAACATCGGAATTTAAGTACTCAAATTTTCTACTTAAATCCTTTTTATTTATAAACCACATTTTTATAAATCAATTTTATAAATTCAACTTCTTCTACAATATTATTTGTCAATTTTTTCTAAAATATTCTTGCTTTCTCTTGATAAACATTCTTATTAAATACAATTTTTAACCCAAAATTAACACTGAATATCTTATAGTCAAATTGTGAAACTTAATTCACAAGGTTTTCATTTCAATGTTTCCCCCAATTTCTATTTATCCAACATATTCTTTAAAAAGGAGAATACAAATAAATCAACAAACAGTAGAAAATGCTTAAATTGGACAAGCATGACTAAGCAAACTCTAAATGATAATAATTGAATATTATTATTTACTAACAACCAAGCACATTAAATTAACTATTTTAATTTTCGACAATTTATTTTATATATCAAATATACTCCTAGGTAAAATTATTTCATTTACCAATTTAAAAACAATGTTGTGTTGATTGGCCGTGTTCAAGTGTTTAGAGATCCCTATCAATAGTGGTAGCGGCTCGTATTGACCAGAATCCATAAATCACTCAATGAATCAATTAGCACAATATAAAACATTATTAAAGCACAAATAAATATGCGCTTTTATATATATGTACGCTCAAAATCATTCTAGGATGCTATTAACCCTATCTTTAATGAGTTTACCCCATCAAGACCAAGGTTCTTGCTTAATCTTCGGCTTTAAAACCAACTATAACAACCTGCCATTTTGATCCTCAGGAGTCGACACTAATACATCAACGGTATTCACTTGCCGGAAAGATATATTACTAGGATGAAACAAATGAAAATATAGAACAGAATCTCACAATGTGGTAAGTAATCTATAATATATCAATGAACTTTACAAAAAAGAAACCTTTTATATACATACATCAATCAGATTACTAGCCTATCATTAACCTGGACAGTTATAATATCTTGTCCTTACAAATTTATGATAAATAAAGACAAGAAAAAATAATAAAAGATAAAATATGTGAATATGTCTTGGATGGTCCAGCTCATCCCCTGAAGCTCCAAAATGTCTAGCTAAATCTGGAAAATATGCTCGGGTTGACCCAAGCATTATAAGAAAAATAATGCTCGGATCAATCTGGTAAAACCAGCGTGAGAAACATAAACAATGGATTCTCAATGTTTTATAGAACCTTTTAAAGTAAAGGTATCTCATAAGACCACGCTGCTTATAAACACGAACAAGTTTTACCTTATGATAACCAAATCATTTCATAGGAAATCTTTTGATATTATAATAATGTCTAGGGATTAAAATAAATACTGAATCATAGCCGAAATTGTTACATTAATTAAATTCCAACATAATAGGTATACAACTAATTTTGTAAAGGAATTTATTGGAGAATAGATTTATATACAATAACAAAGTTACTGGGGTACCGCCTAGCACAGTACACCTCTAAAAAAATGTATCAAGGTTAAACCTGTCGACCCTTACGAATCAGAACCGACCTACTCCTTACTAGATAGTACCGAATATGTCACTGCCCTGATTGCTTTGCAACCTTTTCCCCAGAACTCTCATGCATAACCAGATCCATAAAGATGCATTTATATCTAGAAGGGTAATGATAATACTCTAATAGGTTCGACCCATATAGCCCTAAGCATGATCCCTGTTTTAGTCATTCTCGATTGTTGAGGCTTGAGGCAACGTTTTACCTTCTACATAGCAATCCCGCTTGGAATGCTAACACTACCCTCCAGGCGACAATGTACTGCTAGCATTCATCCATACAAGTTATTCAGGAAATGAATAAACCGAAGGCAATACTTCTACTACATCCTTTTTGGAATTACCTTCAGGATTAGTAGCAAGTAGCAATTGCACTTTAAAGATCTTCATCTTTGATTCCATCATCTTCTAGATGTCTTTAATTTGAATGCTTGAATTGGTTCGAAATGGTTTTCGGGTAATTCATACTTATCTAATCTTGGTCTCTTCGAACCAACATTTGATATTTTCCAGTAAATTCAGCTCCGGTTCTCTCGAAAATAGACAGACAATACATAAGAGCAGAGATCGCCTCCTAACCGTTCAAGTGGATGGATTTTCTTATCGTTTATCCTAGAAGAACATAAGAGTTTATACGCACAGTATAGCATCTTTGAGGATAACTGTACTATATTCTCCTAGATATTTACAGAGTTAAAAATTGGTCCAGGTTTTGATAATCAGTTATTTAACTATCAAATAAACAGACAATCAAACATAGATTTAATTCCATATAAGATCCATTAAGCCTCTATTAATTAATTTTCCATTAATTAAAATCTCTTTCAATTATTTAATTTAAAATACCCTCACGAATGATATTTTCACAAACCCCTTATACTCCTTTCGAATACATGGAAAACATTCATATACTTATCTCACTAGTATAAGTATTTTCACAACCCATTATAGTTTCATTTCTTAGAAAATATATCCATATACTTATCTCAAAGGTAAAATTATATTAACAAAACTTAAAGAATATTTCCACTTGTCCAAATTCATATTTAAATGGGCCAAAATAAAATCATTTAAAACCTTACTTACTGTAAACCAAACTGCTTTCCTTCGGTGTTAAGTACGGATTTCCATACCACCATAATTAAGAAGGATTAACTGTCTAAAAAAATTCATTCCTTTGTAGAATTCCCTTTCTACAACTCCATTACATATTTACAAATACTTTTATAAATTTCCAAATTAATTTACTAACTTCTTTCATAAGTCTGTAAAATGATTCATAAAATCCCTTTCTATTTATAAAACTCTTTATAAATCTTCCTTAATACATCCTTTGTAAAATCCTTTGTAAAATATCATTTGAAATCTCCTATAAATAAATCCTTTTATTAAGTAAAATCCCTTTTATTAACAAATTATCATTTATAAATACCTTTATTTAGTTAATAGATTTCCTTTAAACATCATAATTGAATAATTAATTAACTTGAAAACCTCATTAATAAATGATTAACTAACTTACTTTAAAACATCATTATAACACTTAACCTCAAATTGTTATAAAATTTAAGTTATTTTATATCCATAACTTTACCAATTCGAAAAGAGGCTTAGCGACCACAATGGTGCTTGTTATCTAGGATTTTAACCCAGCAAGATCCACGAGAAGTCGGCATAACTTGGTCGAGTCAGAATAGCCCAGAAGTCAACCAAAACTAGAGTAACAAGCCAAAGGAAGCCAGAAAAAAGAACGAGAAAATCCACTAAGGACATGGATCACTAGCGATTTATGGGCTAGCTCATGCTTTAACTGATTCTCTTGCATCATGATCCAAACACATATTCTAGAAGCAATAACTGAATTTGATGAGATTCCGAGTTAGTTATATCAAGAAACCTGCATTCGTTTGGTCCAATTAGCAGCTGAACACAACTAGCAAGAAAATCGTCATCAAAACAAGGCGACATGTAACAAGACTACATGAACAACATCGACATAAGACAACGAAGGCACTCCATTCACCAAGGTCCAAAAACAGACTAAGTGTATGGATTGTTGGCGATCCATATCATCATAGGATTGCCGTGCTTCATAGGAAACAAAGCAGAGAAAAAAGCTAAGTAATCAGCTTGCATTCGAGCATAAACCATGGAAGTAGGTAATAAAAAATTTCTGCAGCTCCTTCCTGTGATCATCTGGAAGTAGTTGGTAGATAGACTTGGCCCAAGAATTCTCGAATCTCTATAAATGCTCTCCTATCTGCAACTTTAATGGGATCTTCCAGACTAGTTGCTGAGACTCTGTAGAAAGCTTTCTTCACTCCTCTCCTTCCTCACAACAGTCATCCAAAGAGTTCACTATGATTCTCCAGTGAACTCTAGCATTAGGGACTTGATCTAACTAGGGATATTCAAGAACTTTGTAATCCAATCAACTTTGTAACAGTCATCAGTCAATAATAAAAACTATAAAGTGAACGTAGGCTTCATTAACACTCGAACGACTATAAAATCATCTTGACTTCTTTCTATTTCTTCTCTTTTACATTTATTTACTATATTATTGCTCTCCTAGAAGAGGGCTGGTGCTTTCACACTCAATACAGGGTGTTGAACCATTTTTTGGGTTAACATTTTGGTGCTTTCACTGCGATCCCAACTCAGAGTTTAGATCTAGCTATTTACTTTGGATTAGATAAGTCCAGAAGTTAGATCCTCAATCTTTGCTTGAAAAATTTGTTGCTTGGAATCAATGGCTCCAAGAAGGAAAAGAACTGCCTCTGGAAGGTCCATAGGGGCAGTAGTAGCTGGAGAAGATATGAATCATTAGCAAACTGAAGTAAATGCTGCCAATGTAGGAGATCAGATGCTAGCATCTTCCAATCAACACAAAGCCATTACAAGAGATAAGTTGGAAAAAATGGTTGACGAAACCAACCAAAAAATGGAAAGTAGTCAAAGAGCTCTGATGGATAAGTTCAATGCTCAATTAACCTTATTGTCAAATTCTACCCCAAGAACTACGTTTGAACCCGCAGCTGCCATAGAGCAAGAAAATTCTTCCGTTTCTGATTTAAACAGAAGAAACGGGAAGCAACCATAGAAAAAGGGGGATAGCAGGAACTATGGCAATCAATGCAGATGGAAGTATAGGTACTCCACTTGCCGCAAGGCAACCAACTTTGAACTTGAACCAAGGAGTGAAAACACTATGAGAGGATGTAGCCATGGACTTCTTCGGCTCAGAAGATGGAGAACAATTTAATGATGATAAGTTGGAAGAGAATGCCAATGTGTTCAATAATGCTGGTAATGTCGGAACCACCCTAGTCAGAACGACTGCAAGCCAAAGGAATCCAAAGGGAGTGGTTCTCCCAAAGAAAGGAGAGCCTAGGCTTCAGCCCACTCGCCAAGACCATTTGCAAAGCCACACATTTGATACAGTGACTAACAGCTATCCCCAGGACTACAGACATCAGAGGCATTTATCGTGGATACGGTTAAGCGACTAATGGACGAGAATAAAAATAGAAGAAATGATGAACGGGGATCCACACTAAGTCGAACTCCCTTTACTGATGAGATCTTGAATGAGCTGTATCTGGAAAAGTTCACGATGCCAACTATTCCATACTACGACGGGACGAAAGACCCAAAACCCCATTTGTACAAGTATAGTTAATACATGGATGGAGCAAATGCTTCAGAAGTTGTTCGGTGTAGATGTTTTTCCATTTCCTAGAAGGAATCGCTTTCATCTAGTTCACTGGACTTCCACCGAAATCCATCTCTACTTTCGACCAACTAGCCACAAGAATCCTTGATCAGTTCAGGCTCTATAACATGCAACCTAAAGATCTGATGTGCCTGTCTAGACTATTCAAGGGACGAAATGAATCGTTGAAGTCTTTCATGAACCAGTTCAACACCATAGTGATAGAGGTTAGCAATCCAAATGAGGACATGGTTTTCATGGCTTTGGTCCGAGCCATTCATCCCGAAACTAAGTTTGAAAAGTGGATCAAGATGAAGCAACCCACTACAATGAAGGATTTCAATCGCAAAGCCAGTCAATACTTGAGATTTGAGGAGGTGCAGGAGCTAGAAAGGAAGTCTACAGGCATGCAACCAATGACCATCGGGAAGAGTGACGTGGCAATGAATAAAAATACGAATGCTTTCAGAATGGTTGAAGGAATCACAGGGAAAGATGGAAATCAGAAACGGAAGAATTGGAATTCCATAAGAAGAATGAAAACAATAAATGCCTTATAGGCTTCATGCCTGAAGATTACACCCCTCTCAACGAAACTCCAAAAAACATTTATCTCACGACACTAGGGACTGAGGAATATAAAAAACTCCCTAAGAAGGAAGCAACCAAACAACAGAAGTGCTCGGGGAAGTTCTGCCACTTCCACTAGACACATGGTCACAACACAAACAGAATGCCGCCACCTAAAGAACTTGAATGAAGATTTGATTCGGGAGAACATGCTTCAGCAATACATGAGAAAATCACAGAATCCTGACCAGCCGCGTCTCCTCAAGCCCGTAGGAACCAAAGAAACCAAGCTAGAACCAGTGAAGAGGGATCAAAGTGAATTGACTAGAGACTCATTACTGGAATGATATCTGGAGGCCCACATCCTGCACAGAGAAGTTGGGGAGAGATGGAGCGAAATGCAAGTTCATTAAAGCACGCTCCGAAGGAATCATGTCTCACTATAAAAGATGGAGCAACGACCAAGCAGCAAAAAACTTTGAATGGTGATATTATATTTAAAAATTGAGATACCGAAGGGAACGAAGCCCCAACCCTTAATCCAATGGTGGTGACAGTAGGAATTGGACCCACTATGGTCCGACGAGTGTTGGTCGCTAGCGGCAGTTCTGTCAATATAATTTTCAAACATACCTTTGACGAAATGAAGATTGACATGAAAACGTGTCTGCATGCCAAACAAAAATCCCAGGTTTTATTGGAAAACCCAAATAACCTGTAAGGACAATTGACTTGCCAGTGGATCTTAGAGAGGGCAATTGAAGAGTTACCCTCATTCAAACCTTCATGATTGTGGATGAAACTTCTACGTATAATTCCTCCTTGGGACGACCGGCCTTAGCTGATTATAGACTCGCACTAGCCCAATGGTGTCTTACCATGAAGTTCCCAACTACAAACAGAATCGGGGTGGTCAAAGGAGATCAATGCGCCGTTAGAGAATGTTACGTTGCAGAGTTATGTGAATCTAAAAGAAGGGAAAATGGGAAGGATGTGGGGATAACTCTCCACATTCATGAACTTTTTGAATAACAACTACAGAGCCACCCTTGGTCCAGGGACCATGGCTGATTCAACAAGGCTTTGAACCATAGAAAGAAGAGTTCGGGAGTGGATCGGGCAGTAGTTGTAGAATTGAGGATGTCTGTCCCAATTGATATGGACGACCAAACAAGAGTCTTGAAAATTGGATCATACCTTAGAAACAAGATGCGGTTGGAACTTACTAAATTTCTTCGCGCCAACTTGGATGTGTTCGCATGGACGCATTCCAATATGTGTGGGGTGTCACTAGAAACCACATGCCATGCACTCAACATTGACCCCAAGTTCACGCCAGTAAAGCTAAAGAGGTACAGCCTAGATCTTGAATGGTCCAAGGCATTAAGAGAAGAGGTGGACAAGTTAATGGCCAATGGCTTTATCCATAATGCAACTTATTCGGAATGGGTGTCTAACCCGATCTTAGTCAAAAAGTCCAATGGAAAGTGGTGAACCTGTATTGACCACTTAGAATTAAACAAAGCTTGCCCAAAAGAAAGCTTCCCTCTTCCTAGAATAAACCAGCTTGGTGATAGAATGGTGGGACATGAACTGCTATCATTCATGGACGCATACTTCGGGTACAACCAAATCCTGATGCACGAACCTGATCAAGAAAACACCAGCTTCATCACGGATCTAGGACTATACTACTACAGGGTAATGCCATTCGGTTTAAAGAACGCTGAGGCAACTTACCAAAGGTTGGTAAATACCATGTTCAAGCGCCAAATAGAGAAAACCATGGAGGTTTACGTGGACAACATGTTGGTTAAATTACGAGTAGCTATCGATCACCTGGACAATGTCGCTGAAATGTTTGAAATACCCTGGAAGTACAGAATGAAACTCAATCCACTTAAATTTCACTTCAGAGTAGCCTCCCAAAATTTCTTAGGATTCATCATAAGTGCCAAGAGTATTGAAGCAAATCCAAAGCAAATAACGGCCCTACGAGAAGTCCAAGCCCCGAAGAACAAGAAAGAATTGCAAAGCTTGAACGGAAAGGTAGCAACTTTAAGTTGATTTATCTCAAAAGCCACGGAAAAGTGCATACCGTTTTTGATGCATAAAAGAATGGGAAGAAAAACTTTGAATGATGTGTGGCATGTCAAACTGCATTTGAAGAATCTCCGCGACACATGGAAGCCTTGCCAATCCTGTCAACGCCAGTGGATGGAGAGGGCTTATTCATTTACCTAGCAATTCACCTCATGCATTAAGAACTGCCCTTGTACATGAAGAAGCGAAAATCAAACGGCCCGTATATTACATTAGCAAGTGGTTTACCGAAGCCCATAAAAATTACCCAAAGATGAAGAAGCTAGCGTATTGCCTCTTGATCACGTCTAAAAAGTTACGACCATGTTTCCAAGCACATCCAATCAAAGTACTGACTGATCAGCCTCTGAAGCAAGTATTATACAGACTCGAAATCTCCAAACGACTTCTTAAATGGAACATTGAACTAACCCAGTATGATACTACTTACCATCCGAAAAAGGCTATCAATGTGCAAGCGCTGGCAGATTTTATCACCGAGTTTACCATATGGAATGACGAAGAAGAAACACCACTAGAAGCAGAGAGGTAATGACAACTTTTTTTTGATGGCATGTTTAACAACCTCTGTTTGGGGGCAGGAGTAGTGCTTGAAACCCCCGATGATTGAGCCATTTGTTACGCCTTATGCTTTGAATTCTCTACGAAAAATAACGTAGCGAAATACGAAGCATTGATAGCAGGGCTGAAAGTTGTGAAAGAAATCGGAATAAAGTCCGTCGACATCTACAGTGACTCCCAGCTAGTCATCTGCCAAATAAAAGGCGAGTGCCAAGCTCGAGAGGATAACCTTGTCCCGTATCTGTCTAAAGTACAAGAGTTGTTGGGCGACATCAAACACTATACCGTAACTCACATTCCATGGGAGTAAAACACCAATGCTAACTACTTAACTAAACTAGAAAGCTTAGGAGAAGCTCAGCCATTGGGACTAGTCCTGATTGAGACTCTGACTGCCCCAAGTGTAGACGAAATGGAAGTCGACTGGATTCTTGAGACCACTACCTAACTGAAAACATGGTTGACACCAATCAAGGGCTACTTGCTTACAGGGACACTGATCGAAATCAATGCAAAAAACTTTTTTGAAAGGCACTGCGGTTCATAATATAGGATGGAACACTTACCAAAAGGGATTCTCCACCCTCCTTGTTAGATGTGTGAATGAAGACGAAGCTCGACGGATCCTAAGGGAAGTGCATGAAGGCGAATATGGAGACCATACTTGGAGGCAGACCCTTGCAAAGAAAGTTCTCCAATGTGGGTACTTCCGGCCAACAATAAACCGCGATGCAGCAGTCTACGCCGGCAGTGTGATCATTTTTAGAGATTTGGAAAAATTAAAAGAACCCTCTCAACAGTGTTAACGCAGATGGTCGGTCCGTGGCCATTTGAAATACGGGGAATCGACTTGATCGGCGCACTGCCAATAGCTAAAGGAGGGGGTAAATATGCTATAGTTGTTGTTGACTATTTCACAAAATGGGTCGAAATGGAACTGCTAGTCACCACTACCACTAAGAAAGTTATTAATTTCATTACTAAAAGTGTTATGTGTAGGTGTGCCATAGAAAATTATATCTGATAATGCAACCCAATTCAAAAGAGCTGAGCTTAAAGACTTCTGCATGCTTCCAAATTGAGAAGAGCTTTTCCACGGTCGCTCGTCCACATGTAAACGGGCAAGCGAAAGCAACAAACAAGATCATCAAGTCCACCTTCAAAAGGCGAATGACTAAAGCAAAAGGGAACTGGGTTGATGAACTTCCACTCGCACTATGGGAACACAGAACTGCTCACAAAGCTGCAACTGGTCACACTCAGTTCACCTTGGCATATGGCTAAGAAGCAATGATTCCAGCCGAGCTAGAAGTCCCCTCACATTGAAGGAAAAACTTTAATTAGAAGCAAAATAAGTAGCTCCTAGTCGAATCACTGGATATGATTGACGAAAGGAGGGAAGAAGCCGAGTTTAGGACCGCCGCCCACTAAAAAAGGGTCGCATGATACTTCAAGTCCAAAGTTTACAATTAAACCACTGAAGTGGGAGACCTTGTCCACAAACGAATCTATCCCGTGATGGGAGCCTTCGGACCAAAATAGGAAGGGTTGTATGCATCAATCAAAAGCTAAGGGATGGAACTTTCAAGCTAATAACCGTCGACGGAATCCAAATTCCCAGAGCATGGAACAGTGAATCACTGTGCTGTTACTTCATTTGAAAACTACCTTATGTACTTTCTAGTTATCAGCAAATAAGCCATCCCGCGATGCAGGGTGAATAGTAAATAGGCAAAAACTTGTCCAACATTTCTTAATAAAATTAATTCGCTTTTTGAACTAACAAAAATATGTTCATAATAGTAACCTGATGGGTCTACGGGATTAAATCGGCTTAAAAGCATCCAGTCGCTACTTGAGAAAGTAAAATCATGCTTAAGTACACTCCACTTGCCCACCGGGTTGACAGAAGCGAATCGACTCTAACCATTGGACCGACAAAACCTGATCCCCACCTTCTAAGAACCAGAATTGCCTCGGCAACATCGGGAAGGCTCAAATAAAAAAAGCCGCGCATCCCATAAGCCACGCACTAACTCATAAAACACAAACTCCACACATTTCCCAAAGATAGGAAACATGGAGAAGTATTAAAAGGCACGCATTTCCTAAGCTGCACATAAACTTTTTGAGTAGTGAAATCACGCACTTAAAACATAAACTCATCATGTTTTCCAAAGAAAGCCAACATCGAGTAGTACCAAAACTGTTGCGGACCGATGGGTCATATCGGTCCCAAAAGTCGTGCATCCTATAAGCTGCGCATTAACTCTCCGAGCCATGAAATCATGCTTAGAAAACATAAACTCCTCACGTTGCCTGAAGATAAGCAACATCGAGAAGTAACGAAACCATTCCGGATCAATGAGTCATATCGATCCTAAAAGCCATGCGTTCCGTAAGTCGCGCATACTTCCAAAAGTCTGGTGTCCCATAAGCTGCGTACATTTTTAAGTATCAGAATTGGCTCGGCAATACCAGGAAACTTATCCACCACAGGAATAATGAGGATCAACCCATTCCCATTATCAGAAGTAACAGGCACGACTCCAACAAAATCGGAGTCCTACGAACCAGTAGAAAACTCCAATTGCCGACACTTAATGATTAACTATAACATTTAACATGGAAAATGTCTAACTATCTACAGTTAACGTGTATAATATGCATGCTCTAAGCAATGAAGCGCATACTAAAAGATTGAAAACTTGCAAGAGAATAATACTCATCAATATTTACTCATGATTTTACGCATATTTAGTTAATCTTTTATCTACATGTTAATCTTATACCCATATGTTTAGAATTCCAAAAATACTTTAACTATATGTCATGCACTTAGTTTAAGTTTTTGTGCACATTTCTAACATGCATATGTTACATACTTTCCAGAATCGCATAAAAACATAAACTATATACTAAAGTTACAAAACTTGCAAGAGAATAAATCGAATTGTGACTTAATCAAATTCTAAGTTTTGGTATGCAAAATATTCAAACCATAAGTTACCGGTCGTTTGTCAAGTTTTCGGAGCAAACAGCCCAGTAAGCTTGGGGCATACATTGGTACTTAAACAAAAACACTTGAAAACAAAAATTTTACAAGTTCTATTACTCTAAACAAAGAATCTTGGCAGTAATCACAGGACTAGATAAAGTAAAACGAAAGTAACCAAAACAGACACAAGTGCACATAACACATATGAGCAGATAAGTAAAGGTAGAGCCAAAATATCAACAATGTATTACTTATGACTTACTTTTGTACGAGTTCAAAATGTGAGGGCCATACCCAAACAATACCGTCCAACAAAAGGAAAAGTACAAACACCATCCAAGCACAACAAAAGTATTAAGTGTAGACTCTACACTTGAACAAAACAACACAAAATGACTCAAAATTTGATTAACCACCATCCAAGCCTCTCAATGCCGGTTTCCACCACTTCCCTTCCCGCCTTTAGTCTGAAGTTTCTGCTTCGCTCGAGAGTAGTATCACTGCCAGTAATGTCTACTATGTCCTCGGTGCAGATATCTTCTTCTAGCTCTTTAACTTCCTCAAAAGCTTCCCCTTTAGTCCTGCGCTTTCGGCATCTATGGGAGCTCTTAGAAGCTTTTACCGCTTCAACTTTCTATTTTTTAATGGCAACCAGTTCTTCTTGAGGTCTGCATGGCTACTCAATCTGAATTTCTTTCTCCTTAACTTTGGTCACCGTGAAGTCGCCCTCCAAATATATGGAAGGGCCATCCAAACCATGCAGTGCAATGATCTTTTCATATTCCAGCCCCAGTTGCGAGCCAGACATGGACACAGCAACCGGAGCGGGTACAGAAATAAGCACAGAAGCGGTAGAGATAGAAATAGTTCTAGGCACCGAGGAAACCGGTGGATTATGTTGGAACTTCGTATTTACGATATTTCGTAGTTACGATATTTTGACTATATCAACTATATAAGTCACTATATTATATACTAACGTGTTTTTACAGGAATCAATCAAAGACCGGAGCTTCAACTCTTAAGTATGTATCGAGTCTATGTCTAGAAGAAATAATATGTTAAAATCTCTCCTGTATGATATATATTGCATTATCATCTCATCTATTTGCTTCAAGAGTAAATACCAAATTTTATGTTACATTCAGACGTCTGAATTCCCCATTTCAGACGTCTGAATCTGAAAATATGAATATTGTATACTGCAATATTCAGACGTCTGAAAGTTCAATTTCAGACGTCTGAATATGACTAAAAATTGCCTATTTGCTTTCTGTTTCAAATCTCGTTGCATTTCAGAAGTCTGAATTTTTAACTTCAGACGTCTGAATATTTACAACGGCTATTTTTTGAAAAGGCATTTTCATTCGTGAAGAGTTGCGACCTTTAATTCAACAACTTTTGATGATAACTCTTAATGAACAATTACAACCATTTATTACCTATATAAACACATTAGAATCAAGTTTTAAATACACCAATTTCTATTGATTATTATTCTATTATTGAAATTCTTGATTCTAACTCATTTGTGCTAAAAATATCATTCAAATTCAAATTCTACTTTCTTAATCTTCACGCATTCATACATATATCATAAAGGAGAAAGATTATAGGAAGTTTGTACTATCAAGAGACAAATTCGTGTTATTAAGAACACATTGTGTCAAATATACTTTTATATAAGTTGAAGTCCTCTTCGGCTGTTGAGGCGAAATCATGTTCTGCTGCTCAGGTCCCTTGTTCGGCTGTTCAAGGGTTGTCGTAAACCTGTTCCTCCGGGTTAAGTGAGGATTGTCGTTAGTCGAATTCCAGAAGGAGTCTGGGACTGGACGTAGAACGGGAAGTTCGAACCAGTATAAAAATTCCTGGTGTGCTTGTTTGATTTTTACTTATTTACATTGCTCTAGTATTTTAGTTTATTTCCGCACTAGTATAGTATAATTCCATATAGCACGATCCGCACCAAACTTTCATTTGGTATCAGAGCAGGTTTCTTATAACCGTTACACAGTTATCTAATATTTTTTTTTTTGCTAAGATGGAAAACAACACCAGAACTGTTAACACTGTCATTAACACTAGTTTTATTGAAGGTCAATCCATTGCACGACCTCCACTTTTTAATGGTATGAATTACAATTATTGGGCAACTCGAATGCGTATTTATATGCAAGCAAGTGGTTTTGACTCATGGAATATTACTCAAACTGAATATAACATTCCTACAATAGAATATTCTACATGGTCAAACACACAAAAACTAGATGCTACTGCTAATGCCAAAGCTATGAATATGCTATTTTGTGCTTTAGATAGAAATGAATTTAACCGTGTTAGCATGTGCACAACTGCTTATGAAATATGGAGAACACTTAAAGTTACTCACGAAGGAACTAACAAGGTTAAACAAAGCAAATTATCCATGCTCAAAATCTATTTCAAAATTTTAAAATGAAACAGGATGAAACTATAAATGATATGTACTCTAGATTTCAAGATATATATCACTTTTTACTAGGACTTGGAGAAAAGTATTCTGATTTTGATATTGTTTCAAAAATTCTTAATTCTTTAACGGATGAATGGAAAAGAAAAGTTTTAGCTATTGAAGAAGCTAATGATCTTTCTACCATGAAACCAGAAGAGTTGATAGGAAATCTAATGTCCTATGAAGTGAATTTGCAGGCTAAAAGAGTACAAGCACAAGATAAAAAGAATATGGCATTCCATGCTGAAAAAGAAGAATCAGATTATGATGAAGAAGACTTAGCGTTCATTGCTAAAAAATTTAAAAAGTTTTTGAAGTACAGAAAAGGAAATCGAAACAACAGGATAAGAAACTTCAACAACAATTCAAATAAGGTATCTTCATCAATACTAGAATGCTTTAACTGTCACAAGAAAGGACACATGCAAAAGGATTGTCCAGAACAAAAGAAAATATATCACAATAAGAATCGAAAGGACAAGTCAAAAAGAAAAGCATTTTCAGTAACATGGGATGACTCAGATTCTTCTTCTTCAGAAAGCAGCAGTGATAGTGAGAAAGAACAGGCAAATGTTTGTTTTATGGCTTCAGGAAATGAGGTAAATGATCTTACTTTTGATGATATGGTTGAAATAAATTCAGAACTTCTTGACAATTTAAAAAGCATGAAGAGAAAATATAAAGAAGTTCTAGAAAATCAGAGAAAAGCAGAATTCGAGAGAGATATGTTTAACGATGAAAAGAAAATATTAGAAGAAGAACTTGAAAATTTTCAAGATAACTTCTTTAATAATAATTCTCAACTTACTTTATTGAGTCAAGAAATTGAAACTCAAAAAGAAAAGAATGATTCTCTTGTCTCTGAAAATCATGAGCTAAAAAGATCAAAATGATAGAATTAGAAAATACTTACCTAAAAACCAAGTTAGATAATATTACTAGAAATATTTCTAACTTTAATAAAGGTAGAGAAAATCTATCCAGTATTATTGAAAATTCTCAATCCACTTCAAATAAGAAGGGACTAGGATATTCTAAGAAATCTCTACCTAAAAAGGAAATTAGGAAAAATAATTCTTATATTAATAGTTATCCAAAAGGGAAGAATTCTAAAACCATAAAAATATGGGTTCCTAAAACAAACAATAGTTTGATTAGAAATAAATATATAGATATCTTTTTGGAAACTGTTCATAAAAATCAGAATTATATTTTTAAGGGGAATACTGAACCTACTTGGGTTTGGTTTCCTAAGACCTAACTCTTAGGACCCTATAAAAAGGTGGGTACCAATGTTATTTTTATTACTTGCAGGGCCCACTTATAAAGAAAGGAAAATAGATACTCGACAGTGGTTGCTCAAAACATATGACCGGAGACAAAAATATGCTATCAAATATTACTTACTCAAATGGAGGCTCTGTCACCTTTGGAGACAATTCCAAAGGATATATCATTGGAAAAGGCAACGTCGGTAATGTCGGTACACCTAATTTACCTCTTATTTCTAATGTTTTATTAGTTAAAAATTTAAAACACAATCTTTTAAGTATCAGCCAGTTATGTGACAAAGGTTTCAAAATCTCTTTTTCTGAAGATAAGTGTAGCATCCTTGATAAAAATCAAAATCTTATATTTGAAGGAAATAGAGATAGAAATATCTATGTTTTGAATATGAAAATCAATCATAATTCAGATATGTGTTTAATAGCTAATGGAAATGATCCTTGGCTATGGCACAAAAGATTCTGTCATATAAACTTCAAAACTATAAATAAACTTTCTAAAAATGATTTAGTCAGAGGATTACCAAAAATGAACTTCAAAGCCAATCAAATTTGTGATGCACGTCAATTAGGAAAATTAACTAAATCATCTTTTAAATCTAAGAAAGTTATCTCTACTTTACAACCACTTGAATTACTACACATGGATCTATTTGGACCAACCCAAGTTCAATCTACAAACCATAATAGATATGTTTTTGTAATAGTAGATGATTTCTCTAGATATACTTGGACCATTTTTACGAAAACCAAAACTGATACATTTGAGCAGTTTAAAATTTTTGTCAAACGTGTTCAAAATTTAAAAGGTCTAAAAATAAAGAATATAAGAAATGATCATGGAGGAGAATTTGAAAATGAAGTTTTTGATCATTTTTGTAAAAAGAAAAGAATTTTTCATAATTTTTCGTTTCCTAGAACTCCACAACAAAATAGGTTGTAGAACGTAAAAATAGAACTTTACAAGAATGTGCACGAACTTTGTTAAATGGAAGTAGTCTTCCAAAACATTTCTGGGCAGAAGCTGTTGCAACTGCTTGTTATGTTTTGAATCTTGTTTCTATTCGACCTCTAACAAAAAATACTTCTTATGAACTTTTTACTGGAAGAAAACCAAAGATTTCTTATTTTAAAGTGTTTGGTTCAAAATGTTTTATATTAAATACAAAGGATCGGCTTGGAAAATTCGATGCGAAATCCGACGAAGGAATCTTTCTAGGATATTCAGATCGAAGCAAAGCTTATCGTGTATTTAATAAAAGATCAAATACTGTTGAAGAAACATTACATGTATCTTTCGATGAAAATATGCTACAAAAACCAAGTATACAAGATGATGATGATTTTCCAGATGACATTACAAATACAGAAACTATAAATCTTGAAAATGTTGAAAACATTGTTGACAATAATGTTGAATTAAGATCTTCACCAAAAATATTACGGGATCATCCTGTCCAAAATGTTATTGGTGAAATTAATTCAAATATTCAAACTAGAAGTCAACTAAATCAAATGGGCCACGTAGCATTCCCCTCTAATATCGAGCCAAAGAATCCCAAAGAAGCTTCCACAGATGATTACTAGATAATAGCAATGCAAGAAGAGCTAAACCAGTTTGAACGCAATGAAGTTTGGGAATTAGTTTCTAGACCAAATGATCAAACTGTTATTGGAATGAAATGGATCTACAAAAATAAAGCAGATGAACAAGGTAACATCACTAAAAATAAAGCAAGACTTGTTGCACAAGGATACAATGAAGAAGAAGGAATTGACTACGAAGAAACGTTTGCTCCAGTTGCAAGACTAGAAGCAATATGAATTCTATTGGCTTATGCATGTTTTCACAATTTCAAACTTTTTCAAATGGACGTTAAAAGTGCTTTTTTGAATGGTTATATAAAAGAAAAAGTATATGTTGAACAACCTCCCTTATTTATTCATGAGAAATTTCCTAATCACGTTTATAAACTTAAGAAAGCTCTTTACGGTTTAAAACAAGCACCACGTGCTTGGTGTAGGATCGATTTCACCCTAGAGGGGGGGGGGGTGAATAGGGTGATAGTATTAATTATAAAAATTAATTGCGGAAGCTTATAAAATAATTTCAACACAGATCACAGAATAGTAGCAGCACAGATAAAAGCAGAATAATAAATGTAGAAATAGAACGACACAGATTTTACCCAGCTTCGGCAAAAACCTGCCTACGTGCTGCCCCCAAGGTTTCTACTAGAAATTAGATAGTCACACGCTTACACACGTAAACTCGCGACACTCGCTACTGACTAACGTAAATCTACGCTCAAAACCCTGCCACAACTCAGCCACTGAGTTGCGAATTCTCAAGCTATGCCACGTAGCTTGTCCCCTAGTCACACGACTAGCAAATACAACGGTTTGAACAGAGTTTTAAAATTTAAAAACAAATTTAAAACAAGAATAAGACAAAAACCCTTATTTTAAAACTAAAGCCCTTGCAAAACTAAATCCTTATTTTAAAACTAAAGACCCTAAAAAATAATGGCCGGCCCCTTTTTATTATTTCGACCCGATCCTTTTTCTTCCTTTGGGAAAATGGCAGCTTCTTCGATCATAATTTGGGGCTTTTGTCCTTCGATCAAAATTAGGGTTTTGGATGCCAATTTATCTCGTTGCTCTTGTCGATTGATATCGATACTCTATCGATCTGCTTACTTGGAGTCGCGCTCGGCTGCTTCTCTTGATTTGTTTGTGAAATTAGGGTTCGGCTTCGGTTGCTTCGAGATAATTGAATTCCCCTTTTCTTCTGGTATGTTATTTGTATCTTTTGCTTTTAGGTTTGATTGCTTGAGTTCGATTGCTTTTTCATTTATGCCGATGATGATACTTTGGTACTCGTATTTATATGAATTCGAATACACTAATCAACTCGATACTTTCATGAAATTCACTTTCCTGATGCACACGACTTTCCTGATATTTTTTGCAACTTGTTACTCACGGCCTTGATGTTGATGCGTTCGATACTTACTTGATTCATACGGCTTTGTTTTGAGAACGTTCGATCCTTCTTGAATAACAAGGCAGAAACTTTCCTCTTTTTAATTGCTGATTATTTCAAAAATAAAGATACGAATTTTTTCTTTTTCCTGTTTCGTGCATTCTGTAACTTGCTTCTCTGCTACTATATATATTCATCAATGTTGGCATCTGCATTGCATTTCTCAGTGAACTCCATTTCACTTTGTTGCATTTGGTCTCAAGTTTCACTGTTGCATGCACTTGTTGTCGCAGTATTGTTGTTCATATGAACTTGCATTCATTCGAATTGTATTTACACCACCTCTTGAGCTTCAGTAGTTGTACTCATTGTTTCTCGTCATTGACTTCTGTATATTTGGGCTTGTTGTTGTGTTGACTTGAATTGTGCATTTGTAGTTGGTTTGAAAACTTTTGTGTTGTAGCTGTCTTGTATAACTTGAACTTGATCTGTGCCTTGTCCATTCTCGTGTGTTCATCCCTGTAATATATGCTACTGATACATTTGGAGTTGGTTCATGTTGCATTGACTTGTTTTGTACTGGTGCACTTCTGTTTGCTGTCATGTTGCTGGAATAACTTCGACATTGTTTTGATGCATTTGCATGTTGTAAGTGTAAGTGTTCATTCATGTTTTGACTATGACTTCATTATAGTTCCAGTTGATCATTAAGTAGTTGTCACTGTATTGCATTGAGCTCGACATTGTTGTTTACTTCACTTGTGTATTGCCTTCACTGTCCACTTGAACTTGGAGTCTGCCTTGATCATCTTGTAACCTGGTCTGGTCTGGCCTGCACACTTGTTTATGCTTGAACACTGCACATTCACTATCACTTGCTCTTAGCTTGGAGTTGCATCACCATGCATATTTGAAACTCTATTTTGTTGCATCTCTGTCCATTGGGCTGCACACTTGCTCCATTTTACTTGCTGTTCGCAGTCATTATATCTTTGCTGCCATGTTGTTTTTGTGGTCTTCTCATTGCATATGAACTTGGTCTACTTGATGTTGTAGCTTTCAAGTATTTTTACATGTGCATCACTTGACTTCATTCCATTGCGCATTTCTCTAGTTTCTGTAGTTGTAACTGGTTGTTCGAACTTGTTTATGTGATTCCATGTATCACTGCACTTTTATTCATGATTTGGTCCACTGTATCATGCTTGGCTTTGGTTCTGCACCATGTTGTATGCAGTGTTGCATTGACATGTTGTAGCTGGTCTTTGTAGTTGCTGTGCCTCTCTTGTATGATTGGTGTCTGCACTGTGTTGCATTACCATCATTGCTGTTTGGTCTGAACTTGACGTTGCCACTGTGTTTGTTGTATCTTTGAGCACTTGATCATTTAAGCCTTTGTGCTTTGGTGCTGTGATTTTGAATATATTGCACGTGAGTTGAACCTGGCTTTTCATTTGGGTTTGACCTGTGGTCACCTGTCCCTGTAGCATTATGAAGTGTATATCGACGTGCACGGCCTTGTGGCATGTACAGTGATACACTGTGCATGCCACACTGTTCGTGTGTGATGAATTCAAATGTAAATGATGACGAACAACCCAAATAACTGAGGCAAATCATACTTTCAAAAATCATATTTTATTTTATATTGCAAAAATATTTCTTTTTCAATTTTACTGCGTTAGTGAATATTTTTGCAGATTGCTCAGACGCTGGATTCAAACTGGAATGCAGTTGAAGACAAAATACGAGTGTGAGTGATATGTAGTGAGGTTATAAATGTAAATTGAAATCGTGATGTATTCAAAAATGTATATGTATAGTGAGAGCTTGAAATTGTACTATTCAAGATTGTAATAAATATTTGTTTGAATAAAATTTCTGTTTGAATTCAAATTCCATTCAAATTCTGTGTAATTTATTTTATTCAACAAATATTTATTTAATCTATGAAAAATAGAATAGTACTTTACCAAATACATTTAAATGAATATATATGTTTATTATCATCAAACAAAAACATATAAGCGCATATTCAACAATCTCCCTCTTTTGATGATAACAAACATATATTTAAGATTTTGACCGTGTTAAATGTATTTGATCAATGATATACTCTAATTGCTCTGCCTATTTGAATGCTTCCTCTCTACATGATGCTCCCCCTACATATATGCATACAAATAGAAATATATAATTAAGCCTAGATGCAAATGGAAAATTATTTGACCTTTGCTTGATTCTATTTGACAAAGTCTTAACTTTTCTCTCCCCCTTTTGTTATCAGCAAAAGAATAATAGTGTTAGAGAAAAATAGAGATTAAGTGATCAATATTAATCCAACATCAAACTCAAATTGAATATAAATATTAAACTCCAATAAGAATCAAAAAAAAATCATAACTACCCTTGTTAGGCGCATATTCCACTTTTAGAATGAATGATGGAAATGATGTTCTAATATAAAATCATACAATTGTATCAACTTGTGGTACATTTATATCAGGAATTTGAATTCCTACTAATCATGCGTAACCGTTAGGACTTTTAAATGAGATTAGTAGTATTCCAATTTAATTTTAAAAATGAAATCAAGTATCTTCTAACCACGCATGATCGTGAGGACTTTTAAATGGGATTAGAATCAACTTGTCTATTAAATCAATTAATTTTGATATGCGTTCCATACATGCATAACCATAAGGACTTTTAAATGAGCATGGAAGCACATAATCAAAAATCCAAGTAATTCACCCATGCATAACCGTGAGGACTTTTAAATGAGAGTGAATATTTTGGATATTTATTTATTTTTAAAAAAATATATGAAATGAAAAAACAAATGATCCCTGATTATAGTACCACATATCGACCAACTATATTTAAGTTTTGATAAACCATGGTCGATAGAAATATGATAGATATAGAAATGGTCATGGAATCTTTACCCAACAAAAAGTTTTATAACTCTTGTTTGAATTCCTAAAGAAATTTTCCAAATATACTCTCTTGAGTAATGCATGTTAAATATCAACACTTATCACCTTTTCAATCACTATTTATCTTTTTGATAATTAGTAGGGAGTCGGATTAGTCAAAATTTGTCATTTAAAATCAAATAAAAATGACTACTCTAAAATATGGTTAAACAATTATTTTCTCGAAGGGGTTATATGAGAAAAAAATTCTGCTAATTAAAAATTATTTGTAATGAAAAATATGCATATATTTTCTTTGAAAAATGATGCAGTTACTAAATGTCTCACCATAAATCACGTTCAACTAGTAATTTTTCTATCAACTAGATTACAAGTGTAATCTGCATCTGAATTTTTCTTTCACTCCAAAATATCACTAACTATATTTGATAGACCAGATCATAAAGTGTGTATAAAAACTCAAAACGCATTCTAAATGGCATTCTCTTGAATTTGGATTGAAGCCGTGTAAATAACAAAAAACTGTGAATATAGAGTTAGCCGAATTATAACCAAATGCATTATCATCCAACAAAAACACAATATTTAATCCAAACAAATATGTATGAAGTAATTCAAAGATTAGTGTTTTTGGCATAAATGTAATTGGCCAACTATTTTGAATAAGTCCGAATCAAAGTCATCATCTCGATATTGGCTGATTTAGAATATGGTGCAGATTATCACATTTAATATATTGTTCAAATAAATATACCATTACCTGTTTTACCTTTATGATATTTTTCGTTGTTTATCCATTGTAATTCTGTCACCTTTATAATAGGCTAAGGAACTTTGCTTTGTCGCCCGTTGTGTTTCTGGAACAGCCAAAAATCCAGAAAACACCGTTGTTGTTCCTTAGCCTGCCACCACACCTACACGGGAAAAGATTTATGTGACCTATTTGTTTTTATAGGTCCATGGTTGTTAGTGGCAGAATATTTCGAAAAATAATTTTGTGGAGACCCAAAACTGTTTATAATTGTTCCCTTTGGCACCCAAATTTGTTTAATTTTGAGAGATTTTATATTTGTGCCTTTTGGAACCCAAATTGGTATGGTTTTCACATGTTCGGGTCTATACCAACAATTATTGCGATCGTGTCCATATTTTCTACAAATTGTGCACATGGAATTTTCTTGATTAATATCGCTTTTAACATTTTCAGATTGATTATATCCAAGTCCTTGTCTAGCTGTATTAACGGTTTGCTTCCCTAATAGAAGATTCAACGATTTCTCACTTTTTGAAAATTTATCTAAAGTTATTGACAATTGTTGAACTTGTATTTTGAGAGATTCATTTTCGTTCAATAATTGCGTGCACTTTTTGATAGAATTTTCTCTCCTAGTATTTTCGTTCTCTTTCAAAATCAAAATTTCATTTTCAAGTGATTTTACATTAATTTCTGATTTTTTAATTTCTTCTTCAAATGTTTGACACTTATCACACTTAGGGATCCTACTTTGATAGTTTTTAACTAATTGGTCAAGTTGTTTATTTAAATCTATCAAAGTATCTTTTTGTGATTCAAGTTTGGCATACTTCTCCCTAAGTCGTTCAAAACAACCATTCACTTCGTGGAAATATATCAGTAATTCCGAATGAGAAAATTTTGATACCTCACTTGGCTCGTCATCATCACTGTCAGTTATTTCACCATGAAGACACAAGTCTGCTTTTTCATCCTCACTGTCAGCACTTTGATTATCTTCATCACTTGTATTCCACGTGGCAGTAAAACTTCTCCTTTTTGATTTCTTTTCAAAGTCGCGTCGATTTTGAGGACAATTGGGCTTGATGTGTCCGGGTTGGTTGCACCTATGACAGATGATCTTTTGTTCTTCTGGATTGTCCAATATTTTATTTATTCTGCTTTTCAATTTTCGATTTAGAGCTGAATTTCCCTATTTGTAATTCCACCTTTTGACTTTCTTTATTATCGGCTCCAATTCCGCTGCTCCATCATCATTATCATCACTATCACTTTCTGTTGTTCCTTTAAGAGCTATTGATTTCTTTCGAGTATCACCTCCTTCACGTTCTTCCTTGAATTTCATTTCAAGCTCATAAGTTGTGAGGTTTCCGATGAGTTCTTCGACTTTCATTTGTTTCAAATCTTTTGACTCTTGAATGGCAGTCACTTTGGCTTCAAATCTTCGTGGAAGGACGGTGAGGATTTTTCGGACTATCTCCAACTCTGTATATGGTTTTCCAAGGGCTTTTGATTTGTATACGATATTGGAAAGTCGTCCATGCATCTCTTTGACATTTTCTTCTTTTGCCATTGTGAAATTCTCGTATTCGTTGCTTAGCATGGCAAGGTGAGGTTCTTTGACTTGAGATGTTCCTTCGTGAGTCACTTCTAGTGTGTGCCATATTTCCTGTGCAGTTAGACAATGTAAGACACGATTAAATTCAAATTGATCCAATGAACAGATAATAGAATTCATAGCTCTAGCATTAGCATTTTGTAATTTATTTTCTAGTTCTGTCCATTGATCCATCGGTTTATGTATTTCCTGATTATCTTCAATTATAGTTGGTGCTCTATAACCTGTCTCAACAATGTTCCAAGCGTCAATGGTTTTCAGAAAAAATTTCATTCTATTTTTCCAATAAGCATATTCACCATTGAACATTGGTGGTCTAACTATGGACTGACCCTCAGCAAAAGCATTATTAAAAGAAGCCATTTTAAAAATTCAAATTTTTAAGATAAAAATTGGTTTTTGAAAAACAAATTTTTTAAAATAGAAGTTGACTTCTATTCCTAGCTCTGATACCACTTGTAGGATCGATTTCACCCTAGAGGGGGGGTGAATAGGGTGGTAGTATTAATTATAAAAATTAATTTTGGAAGCTTATAAAATAATTTCAACACAGATCACAGAATAGTAGCAGCACATATAAAAGCAGAATAATAAATGTAGAAATAGAACGACACAGAATTTACCCAGCTTCGGCAAAAACCTGCATACGTGCTGCCCCCAAGGTTTCTACTAGAAATTAGATAGTCACACTCTTACACACGTAAACTCGCGACACTCGCTACTGACTAACCTAACTCTACACTCAAAACCCTGCCACAACTCAGCCATTGAGTTGCGAATTCTCAAGCTACGCCACGTAGCTTGTCCCCTAGTCACACGACTAGCAAATACAACGGTTTGAACAGAGTTTTAAAATTTAAAAACAAATTTAAAACAAGAATAAGATAAAAACCCTTATTTTAAAACTAAAGCCCTTGCAAAACTAAATCCTTATTTTAAAACTAAAGACCCTAAAAATTAATGGCCGGCCCCTTTTTATTATTTCGACCCGATCCTTTTTCTTCCTTTGGGAAAATGGCAGCTTCTTCGATCATAATTTGGGGCTTTTGTCTTTCGATCAAAATTAGGGTTTTGGATGCCAATTTATCTCGTTGCTCTTGTCGATTGATATCGATACTCTATCGATCTGCTTGCTTGGAGTCACGCTCGGCTGCTTCTCTTGATTTGTTTGTGAAATTAGGGTTCGGCTTCGGTTGCTTCGAGATAATTGAATTCCCCTTTTCTTCTGGTATGTTGTTTGTATCTTTTGCTTTTAGGTTTGATTGCTTGAGTTCGATTGCTTTTTCATTCATGCCGATGTTGATACTTTGGTACTCGTATTTATATGAATTCGAATACACTAATTAACTCGATACTTTCCTGAAATTCACTTTCCTGATGCACACGACTTTCTTGATATTTTTTGCAACTTGTTACTCACGGCCTTGATGTTGATGCGTTCGATACTTACTTGATTCATACGGCTTTGTTTTGAGAACGTCCGATCCTTCTTGAATAACAAGGCAGAAACTTTCCTCTTTTTAATTGCTGATTATTTCAAAAATAAAGATACGAATTTTTTCTTTTTCCTGTTTCGTGCATTCTGTAACTTTCTTCTCTGCTACTATATATATTCATCAATGTTGGCATCTGCATTGCATTTCTCAGTGAACTCCATTTCACTTTGTTGCATTTGGTCTCGAGTTTCACTGTTGCATGCACTTGTTGTCGCAGTATTGCTGTTCATATGAACTTGCATTCATTCGAGTTGTATTTACACCACCTCTTGAGCTTCAGTAGTTGTACTCATTGTTTCTCGTCATTGACTTCTGTATATTTGGGCTTGTTGTTGTGTTGACTTGAATTGTGCATTTGTAGTTGGTTTGAAAACTTTTGTGTTATAGCTGTCTTGTATAACTTGAACTTGATCTGTGCCTTGTCCATTCTCGTGTGTTCATCCCTGTAATATATGCTACTGATACATTTGGAGTTGGTTCATGTTGCATTGACTTGTTTTGTACTGGTGCACTTCTGTTTGCTGTCATGTTGCTGGAATAACTTCGACATTGTTTTGATGCATTTGCATGTTGTAAGTGTAAGTGTTCATTCATGTTTTGATTATGACTTCATTATAGTTCCAGTTGATCATTAGGTAGTTGTCACTGTATTGCATTGAGCTCGACATTTTTGTTTACTTCACTTGTGTATTGCCTTCACTGTCCACTTGAACTTAGAGTCTGCCTTGATCATCTTGTAACCTGGTCTGGTCTGGCCTGCACACTTGTTTATGCTTGAACACTGCACATTCACTATCACTTGCTCTTAGCTTGGAGTTGCATCACCATGCATATTTGAAACTCTGTTTTGTTGCATCTCTGTCCATTGGGCTGCACACTTGCTCCATTTTACTTGCTGTTCACAGTCATTATATCTTTACTGCCATGTTGTTTTTGTGGTCTTCTCATTGCATATGAACTTGGTCTACTTGATGCTGTAGCTTTCAAGTATTTTTACATGTGCATCACTTGACTTCATTCCATTGCGCATTTCTCTGGTTCCTGTAGTTGTAACTGGTTGTTCGAACTTGTTTATGTGATTCCATGTATCACTGCACTTTTATTCATGATTTGGTCCACTGTATCATGCTTGGCTTTGGTTCTGCACCATGTTGTATGCAGTGTTGCATTGACATGTTGTAGCTGGTCTTTGTAGTTGTTGTGCCTCTCTTGTATGATTGGTGTCTGCACCGTGTTGCATTACCATCATTGTTGTTTGGTCTGAACTTGACGTTGTCACTGTTTTTGTTGTATCTTTGAGCACTTGATCATTTAAGCCTTTGTGCTTTGGTGCTGTGATTTTGAATATATTGCACGTGAGTTGAACCCGGCTTTTCATTTGGGTTTGACCTGTGGTCACCTGTCCCCGTAGCATTATCAAGTGTATATCGACGTGCACGGCCTTGTGGCATGTACAGTGATACACTGTGCATGTCACACTGTTCGTGTGTGATGAATTCAAATGTAAATGATGACGAACAACCCAAATAACTGAGGCAAATCATACTTTCAAAAATCATATTTTATTTTATATTGCAAAAATATTTCTTTTTCAATTTTACAGCGTTAGTGAATATTTTTGCAGATTGCTCCGACGCTGGATTCAAACTGGAATGCAGTTGAAGACAAAATACGAGTGTGAGTGATATGTAGTGAGGTTATAAATGTAAATTGAAATCGTGATGTATTCAAAAATGTATATGTATAGTGAGAGCTTGAAATTGTACTATTCAAGATTGTAATAAATATTCGTTTGAATAAAATTTCTGTTTGGATTCAAATTCCACTCAAATTCTGTGTAATTTATTTTATTCAACAAATATTTATTTAATCTATGAAAAATAGAATAGTACTTTACCAAATACATTTAAATGAATATATATATGTTTATTATCATCAAACAAAAACATATAAGCGCATATTCAACACTTGGTATGATCGATTAAAGACTTGTCTAATTTCTTCGGGATTTCTAATTGGGAAAGTTGATCAAACACTTTTTATTAAACATTCAAAAAGGGATATTTTAATAGTTCAAATTTATGTTGATGATATCATTTTTGGTTCTACAAAATAATAAACTGTGTCAGGACTTCTCTAAAATAATGACTAAAGAATTTGAAATGTCTCATATGGAAGAATTAACATATTTTCTTGGTTTACAAATAAAACAACTTCAAAATGGCATTTTTATTAATCAAGAAAAATATTGTAATGATCTAATCAAACGTTTCGAATTGGAAAACACTTCTGCAAAACCAACTCCAATGAGTACAACTACACATCTTGAAAACGATGACAATGGCAAAAGTGTTGACCAAAAACTATATAGAAGTATGATTGGATCATTGCTATATTTAACTGCAAGTCGTCCTGATATAATGATGAGTGTTTGTTTGTGTGCTAGATTCCAAGCTAATCCAAAAGAATCGCATTTGAAAGCAGTAAAACGGATATTACGTTATCTTACAAACACAAAAGATTTTGGTTTGTTTTATCCAAAAGAGTGTCCGTTCGAATTAGTCTCATATAGTGATGCTGACTTCGGTGGTTCTCGAACAGATCGAAAAAGTACAAGTGGCACGTGTCATTTCATTGGAAAATCACTTGCATCTTGGTTTAGTAAGAAACAAAACTGTGATTCTCTCTCTACATGTGAAGCAGAATACATTTCTACTGCTTTAGCATGCACTCAAGTAATTTATATGCAACAAACACTTAAAGATTTCAATATTAATTTATCAAACTCAACTATATATTGTGACAATTCAAGTACTATTAACTTATCAAAAAATCCTATCAATCATTCACGAACAAAACATATTGACATACGTCATCATTTTCTTCGTGACAATGTTGAAAAAGGAACAATAAAATTGGATTTTGTATCTTCTGAAAATCAATTAGCTGATATTTTTACAAAACCTCTTTTAGAAAATGTTTTTATCAAACTAAGACGAGAATTAGGTATTGTCTCTCTTAAAAAACATAATTTTTATAACATATTATGATTTGTAACTTTGCTTCATAATCTCTTGCTCACTGTTATCTTTTATTTATTTCATAAACATCATCTTCAGTATATAATATGTTGCAAGCTGATATTCACTAGTTTCTAACATATTTCTTTTAATAAAGGCTCATAACTATACTTCTAATATATTTATACTTAATTTAAACTTTTATTTCCCACCATTTATTTTTTTAAGAACAGATGGACTTTATTAACTTACTTCCTTCATCCACTAATTTTTTATCATCAACTTCTATATATAAACTATGCTCCTCTCTTACTTGTTTAAACTTGTCTATATACTTACCGAATCATTTCTTTTTATCTGACTCAAAGGTTTTTGCAATGGTTTTCCAAATATTTTATCTCCTTTTCTCAATGGTTCTCAACTCCAACTCCAACTCAGAAAATTCGGAAAATTCTCCTTCAAGTTATTCTACGTATTCTATCGAGATTTTGGCAACTCCAACACCACGTGAACAAGATAAACCTCGTCCTTCACGTGAACACTCTGGTTATACGCCAGAAAAGAAGAAATCTCGCCGATTTCTTTTCTTTGGTTCTCCATCAACCAAAGAGAAAATATCTGAGATTCATCATTACCAAATAGAACAATTGGATTTGCAACGAGAGATGTATTATGAACAGAAAATAAATGCTAAACAACTTAGCTTCATTGAAAAATTAGCATTTAAATTCTGTGGTACATCTCCGAAGAAAGATGTAGTCGAACGCTCATCATCTCATCAAATAATTTCATCTGGATGGAATCCATGGGAGCCAAGTCCAAAACGTCCCCCGGTTTCTCCGAACTCTTGGGAACATCCATCATACCGGTCTCCTTTACGACCATACACAGAAATTACAAAGATCGAACCGGAAGAGTGCAAAACATCAAACGATTCGGACAATTAAATTCTTGTATAGTGGTTGAATTATTTTTAGTTTATATCTTGTAAATCTATCAAATAATAAATTGTTTTAATCCTCATTCATTTTTTTAATTAATTTATTTTATATTGCAAATGTTTGAAATTCTAAAGTTTCAGACGTTTGAAACAATAGTTTCAGACGTCTGAATATTATAGAAAAATAAAATATTTCTACAGTTTCAGACGTCTGAAACAATATATTCAGACATCTGAAAGTGGCCGAAAATACACTATTTTTCTTCTGTTTGAAATTTCACAATTTCAGACGTCTAAAATTTTACTTTCAGACGTCTGAATTCAACTGGTGCCTTAAAATTCAAAGGGTTTTTTAAAAAATTTCCAACCACCAACCTTCTTTATTACTTCCATCTACTACTTCATCTTCCACAACATCCGAACCAGCACCATTCCCACCTTTCAAAACTCCATTTTTACACCTCTGCTCTTCAAAAAATTTACCAAAAATCTCCCATGCCTCCAAGAACAAAGCGTCCAAGGGCTTCAAGTTCTTCATCTACACCCAATATAGATCAATGGCTATGGAATGATGAAGCTAAGAAAAGATTTGCTCAGATGGATAGATCTGGTTTCTTCCCAGGAGCTTTTGTCAAGTATGATGAATTTCAACCTTATAGGATTCAACAAATTGCTAATTCAAGTGGGTTAGAATCTCTATTATCCTATTCTGCGAATAATGTTAAGATAAATCATCTCTTAGTTAAATTATTCTATGCCAATATGAACTTAGATCATCATTATCCATATAATAGAGAGAATTGTATTTGGACTTGGGTATGTGGTGTAAAAATTTATCTTCCCTTAGTCCGTCTTGGAGATATTTTGCAATGTCCTTCATCCGGAACAGATTTAGATGAAATTGATGCTTCACTCTCTTTGGAACATAGAGATGAAGTTTCCCATAGATTTCTTTTCGATGATATCAATAGGTTAACCTCTGTCAACCTCAGGCCTCAAGCCCGTATCCTTCATCGAGCTTTGATTCGTTCCGTCTTACCAAGAATAGGAAGTTATGAAGTTATAAACAAACGGAACTTCCAAGCTTTGTATGCAATATATTCGGAACAACCTATAAATTGGGGTCAAGTTATTCTTGAGGAGTTTATGGATGTTAATCGACGCCGCCGTTATAAAACATTTCATTATGGAGCATATATTATGAAAATTCTTAGAAATTATGGGGTAACTTTTCCGGATTCGGAATTTTCACCCATAAAGGAACTAGGCTCCAAAACCCTCGGGCTGATGAACTTGACTAAACGTCCTCAAAATCTTAATTTTATTTCTTTTCATGAATGGATATCAAACCGGGATCAAAATATACCCCAACCTAATCAACCTCATCAACAAATTGCTCCACAAGCTCCCGAGCATGATGATGATAACATAGAAGTACTTTCTCTTGAGTCAACACCCAAACAAGCATTGGTTACACTCTCTCGAAATCAGGCTAAACTCAATACCAAGATTGAGAGATTAGAAAAGCAAGCAAACAAGAAGTTTAATTCTATTCGTGGCTTTCTAAATAAAATTTGGGAACGTATTGGTTGCTCTTCTTCCACTTCTACCGAGGTATTTAATCCCGCACCATTTCAATGGTCCTCTAGCTCTGATGATAACAATGATGATGACGGCAACGATGATGAAGACGATGATGAAGAAGAACATCCTAGTTCTTCTTTCTAAAGTAATGGTGATATAAATGATTCTTCTCAAATATCATATCCTATCTTATTGAACTACTTGTTTATTTCTATTTCGGTGTGTATCTTTAAGACAATTGCAACTATTTCTTATGGTATGTAACTTTAAAACATTTGCTACTACTTCTTTGTACCCAGTGATGATTATGATGATTCACTGATTTTCCTTATCCTAATTCATATTTTAAATCTTCTATTTTTTGTCGATGTCAAAGGGGGAGAATTACATGATAAGTTTATATTGAAGGGGAGTTTATAGAAAGGGGGAGAATTACAGGGTAAGTTGATATTAAAAATGAGCTTATAGTAAGGGGGAGTAAATATAACTTTAATTCATGTTATACTTATATAGTTGTCATCGTAAAAAAGGGGGAGAATGTTGGAACTTCGTATTTACGATATTTCGTAATTACGATATTTTGACTATATCAACTATATAAGTCACTATATTGTATACTAACGTGTTTTTATAGGAATCAATCAAAGACCGGAGCTTCAACTCTTAAGTATGTATCGAGTCAATGTCTAGAAGTAATAATATGTTAAAATCTCTCCTGTATGATATATATTGCATTATCATCTCATCCATTTGCTTCAAGAGTAAAAACCAAATTTTATGTTACATTCAGACGTCTGAATTCCCCATTTCAGACGTCTGAATCTGAAAATATGAATATTGTATACTACAATATTCAGACGTCTGAAAGTTCAATTTCAGACGTCTGAATATGACTAAAAATTGCCTATTTGCTTTCTATTTCAAATCTCGTTGCATTTCAGAAGTCTGAATTTTTAATTTCAGACGTCTGAATATTTACAACGGCTATTTTTTGAAAAGGCATTTTCATTCGTGAAGAGTTGCGACCTTTAATTCAACAACTTTTGATGATAACTCTTCATGAACAATTACAACCATTTATTACCTATGTAAACACATTAGAATCAAGTTTTAAATACACCAATTTCTATTGATTATTATTCTATTATTGAAATTCTTGATTCTAACTCATTTGTGCTAAAAATATCATTCAAATTCAAATTCTACTTTCTTAATCTTCACGCATTCATACATATATCATAAAGGAGAAAGATTATAGGAAGTTTGTACTATCAAGAGACAAATTCGTGTTATTAAGAACACATTGTGTCAAATATACTTTTATATAAGTTGAAGTCCTCTTCGGCTGTTGAGGCGAAATCCTGTTCTGCTGCTCAGGTCCCTTGTTCGGCTGTTCAAGGGTTGTTGTAAACCTGTTCCTCCGGGTTAAGTGAGGATTGTTGTTAGTGAAATTCCAGAAGGAGTCTGGGACTGGACGTAGAACGGGAAGTTCGAACCAGTATAAAAATTCCTGGTGTGCTTGTTTGATTTTTACTTATTTACATTGTTCTAGTATTTTAGTTTATTTCCGCACTATTATAGTATAATTCCATATAGCACGATCCGCACCAAACTTTCAGATTAGTAGATAAGGAAGACGGACCTATAAGATTAAAAATGAAAGCGTTAAATTCGTCTTACTCTTGCGGCATGACTTGAAAGTGCTCGAACTGGGAGAAACAATCAGATTACCTGCACCAGAATAGTGACTGAGAATGTCAGCCTCGTATTCACCACCCTCACCCTCCTTCGATGGTTCTATAATCCGAGGGGAAACTCTAAGCCTAGAATTTGTTGACGGATGGCAAGGCTGCCTCGATGGTTTACCAAGAACGAAAATAAAAGGCTCCGGTAACGGTTTAGCAGTTGCCACCATGGTAGCATCGACAGCTTCCTTCTCTCTTTTAGTTCGCAAAATCTCCTAACCTTCCAGCAACGTCTTCTTTGATTCTTCGTTGAGATAGGCTTTCTCTAGCTCTCGCTCGGCATAAACATCCCTGTTATCATGGAAACGGGTCAAGATTTCCTCCCAAACCACAGAGAGTGCACAAAAATTTTGAGCCTAAGTAACTGAGACTCCGCTGGTGCAACAGGGATTTGAAATAAAAGTTCACTCATCCATCTTCTCCATCTTTCTCTCGAAGGCGTTCTGAAGCTCCAAATAATCCATCATAATCGCATTATTTTCAACTTCGACACGAGCTTTATCAACTCTAAGCTGTGTAACTCGATCCTGGCGCCTGGCGATTGTCTATTCCTGGTCGGGGATGGTTTTATCACATGACTTCACAACTTCTCCGTATTTCACAATTATTATATTATGCCTCTTTATGATAAGGTCGTGGTCGGAAATGGTCTTCTTTTGGGCCTCTCGTCGTGTTGCAAGCTGACACCTCCTCTTTTAACTTGGCTTCTTCTGCATGATCCTTCTTAATTTCATCCCTGTAGACGATCTCTATTCTCTAGTGAGCCTCTTTTAGCTCTTTTAGAAAGTCGGCATTGTTCTTGCTTTCTCGAAGCGCCGCATCCTTTTCTACTTGCAGCTATTTGATTCTGGCATCACGTTCCGACAATGCTCTTTCGAAGTCATCCTTATCCAATCCAAAGGAGAGGATTTCTTAGTAGTTGTTGTGGTTCGTGTCTGCCAGCAGTTTGCATAATTTTTCCCACCCTTCGGCCTTTTCTAAATCTGTAACGACCCAGAATTTTTGATAATTAAAATATGAATATTTAATTAATTTTAAATATTAATAAGTGAATTTATAAGTCAAATAAATTTTTATTTGAATTATTGGATTTAATTGGATAATTAAATCAATAATTTAATATGTTAAATTATGGAAATAATTGAAAATTGAGTTAAATATGATTGAAAATGATTTGTAAAATTTTATTTTATCATATGGAAGTTAGAATGATATTTTAGAACTTTTAAAATCGAATTAAAAGTTAATTTGTGAAAATTGAATATTTTAATATTTAAATCGACTAGTGAAAATAGTCAATTTTTGAACAGTCTCAGAATTGAACAAAACCAGTTTCATTGGATCCGTAATAGTTAGTTATTACCGGATTTCAAATTTCGTGTCAATCGGAGTTATCGTTTGATCGTGGCAGCTCGAAACGCATCGATTTATTTTTAATTTAAATTTGGCCAGCTAAAATAGCCATTTTTCAAAAAGTCTCGGATTTCGACGAAACCAGTTTCATCGGATCCGTAATGTGATATTATTGTAAGGTTTCAAATTTCAAGTCAATTGGATTTACCGTTTGTCCGGTACAAATTAAAACGCCTAGAAATCGACTTAAATCGGTTTAATTTAAATTGAGCGTTTATAGCCATAACTCGCACATACTTCCGAATTAGCTTTCGAAACCTGTTCCATTGTGTCCGGAACGCGGGATAAACCCTAGGTACGTCAGTTTTGGCGCGTAAATCGGAGTTCGGAATTTCCGGATGAATAGTGTCGATCGATTTTCCTATAAATACACCCCCTACCCTTCATAAATTAAAAAAAAAAAAAATAAATATCTCTAAACCTAACCCTAGCCGCCTCTAACATAACCAATGGCCAGAAATTAGTTACATTCATCCCTCAATCTCTCTCAATCTACAAAGAATTAGCCAAAGTGCTCAACTACAAAGTCGAAGAGCTCGACGAGAGCTTCGATTCCATACGGTGATGATCGGAAATGGTGCAACGTAGGAGGAGCTATGGTGGGCCGTCACCTACAGCTCACGCACGCGTTTCTATGCAAGAGAGGGGGCCGAGCTCAGTGGCCTTGGGGCCGAACCTAGAGTAGAGGATGGCGAGCGCATTGCAACTTCCTGATCGTGTTCAAGTTGAACGTAGGCGATGCAAGATTAAAACCTAATTTGAGTGTATTGGGTTCTTTGGTTCGGCAATTATCTGGAGTGAGGGAGATGGTTGCGTTCTAGGGCTGTGATGGTTGGAGTTAGATCCTACGGCTATGATCTGTTGTGGGTTTTAATTTTTAAATTTATGTTATAAAATGTTATATAAATCGTGTACAAACTTCAAAAATTCATAACTTTTTCATACGAGGTCGAAAACGCGCGAAACCAGTTGCGTTGGAATCGTATGGACGAGCACTACGCGATGGAGTTGGATTGGAGTCGTTTGGAGTTAGTGAGAATTTTGGGTAAAATTAAACGTCCGTTTAATTTTATTCGAAATAAATCGCTAAAACAGAATTTAAAATCAAGGTGAGAATTTCTCACTCAATCGAATCAGTTTCGATTTTATTTTAAATAGTTAGATTTAAAATATTTGAATGCATGTTTGAATGTTGATTGATATCTATTGATTGTTAAAATAGACATTATACGCCGTTAGTAAGCGGATGTTATTTAATAAAAACATATACCGCGAATGTTTCATAAACAGTGAAATTGGTATTATATATAATAGCAATATATATATTGGCATATGTATATATTGGAGTTATTGATTCCCCGCATTTTTTAGCGGATGAGACCCTATTGCGCCGTTATTAAGCGGATAATATTTAATAAGAACATATACCGCGATAATTTCGTACTGGAGCGAAATTGGTATTGTGCTAATGTTTTTGGATGCAGGAAAACAGGTTGGAGGGATCCAACTGGATTGCTCAACAGTTTTTATTTGATTTCAGATATTTTGATATTTGATGGATTTTCATATTGATATATGATATCGTTATAGTCGTGATTGACTATTTGGTGTGTAGCATCATTGGACCAAATTTGGAACTTTAAAAATGATTTTTAAAGTTGATTTTTGAGAATATACTATATTTTGGAATTGATCCATTATAAATAAATAAACGTTATAATTTTTAAAGTTATAAAAATTATGATTTTTAAGAAATATAGTTGAAAGCTGATTTCTGAAAATAAGGAATTAATGACTTTATAAAATAGTTAAATCGGAATTTCAGAAATAATTGTGAAAAGTTTAAATATAGGATTTATAAAATTTAATTATTTTATAAATCAAAATGATGAAATTATAAAGGAGTTTAAAGACGTTTTTAAAAGAATAATATAAATTGAATTATATTTAGAGATTTATAAATGGATATTTATAAATTGAAATATGGACATTTTAAAACGAGTTTTTATAAGTGTTTGAATGAAGTGAAAATGAATTTCATTAAAGTATGAAATTTATAGAATTATAAACGGTGAAGTTATAAATGAAATTTATAAATAGTAAGAATTATAAATTTGTGAAGTTATTTGAAGAATAGATTTGGTTAAATAAATGAATCTTATAAGTTATAAGATTTATGGTTTGGAAAGTCTTTAGAGGAACGATTTTGTAAAATAATCGTTTTATAAGCATTTGACTTATAATATGAACTTTTAGTTTATAATTGAGTTATAAACTGGAATAGGTTAATAAAAGAATTTAAAAAAAGGAAGTTTTTATAAATAAATAGAAATGAAATTTATAAACGTTGTTTATAAATTCGCAAACAACTTATTTTGATAAGTTAATTGTTGAAACCTATAAATGGAGTTATATTCACATTTTTGAATAGTGAATAATCCTTTGAATTAAAATGAATAAAAGGATGAAATTGTTAATGAAGTATATTCACGTTTTTGAATAAGTGAATAACACGTTAAAAAAATTGTTTTGGATTTGGATGTTTTAAATAGAATTAAAACGATTGAACAATGTTTTAAAATGTGTTGAGATTCGAAACCATAGATTTCAACATTTATTGTTGAAATATACGTTTTCGAGAAATAGAAGGAAATGGTGGACTATAACACTGTTGTTATAGTAAATGATTTCCGAAAGGAAATGTTTTGTATAGTATTGGGATTTATATATCTATTTTAATTTCGAATCCCTATACTAGTGAATTTGGGTTGTCGTAATGATGTTTTACGTAACATTCGTTTTGGCCCAAATAAATATGTTTAAGAGAATGATTTCCTTAAAGAATGAAATATATACTTAATTTCGATTGAAGTATATTGAATATTTTCTAAGTGTTGAAAATAAATAAAATCTGTGAATTACTTATTAAATAAGTATGGAAATGTTTTCCAATATAAAGTGAATACTTTGAGAACTTATCTTTTTGAAGATAAATTGAAATGAATTATTAAAATCATATGCATGGATATTTTGGAATGAAAATTCACTATGGAATTTATAAATGAAAGGGGAAACTTGTTTAAAAATAAATGTTGATTTATTTTTAAAGTGTGAAAATAATATATCTTGTGAAGATATTTTGGAAGATAAATAATTTGGAAAATTATTTGGAACTGGTGATGTTGTGCATATCCATTGATAGTTCAATAATCGACTATCAATATTTCCCTTTGAATGGGTAATTGATGTGATTTGATTGAATGTGAATGCTACACTTATTTTTGAATAAGCGCTCACTATTCGGGTTAACCGGGAAAGGACCATGGGGTCGTATAACCCATTCCGAATATGTGATACGTCGTTGTGAATTGCATTGAAGATCGGTGTTGAAGACCCGGTATTTGCGAGAGCGATAGGATGACCTGTCGATTTACTCTGCACCGAGTAGCTACGGTATTGAGTTCTCCATATGTGATGGTGAATCCGATCAGGATTGTGAATATCCGGATTGCAAGGACTTCTTTGTAAGTGCCTTCGGTTTTGTTCGAGCCCGGAACAGACTTGTATGGATTGTATGTCTGACATTACAAGTTGAGATATAAAGCCGATTTCTTTCAAATATATTTCTGTTGGTGGCGAAGAATTTATTCTTTTAGCTTAACACCCTTCTCTGAGACGTACGAGCTCAGAGGTTATATAGTTGAAGTTATCAGCGATATATTCCCAATTTGGTAATGTGACATGCTGAGTGTTGCTGAAATGATCATTGTGTTGATTATTGTGATAGGATCGTTTATTTGATCGTCTATCTTGGTGATCATTGTGTTGATCATTTGTTGACCCAAAGCATGGCTTTTGTATAAAGTATGTTTTTGTGGACGTGACTTCGTCGAACCTCACACCCCGGAAATGGTCAAAACAGGAAAGATGCGGCAAGGTTATGAGGGGTAGCACCCTTTAGGGTATGTACATTTCCTTCTGGATAGAGGTGGTATCATGGTATGGAGCCCAGATATTTAACCTATGTGGTTACTACAAATTTATTACTTTGTGGTTGTTGGTTTTCGGGATCCCGTGAGAAAGGTCGTTTACGATCGGGGAATGGCGTGCTCGTGTCAGTAGTTACCCAGTTAGGGGTAACCCGGCCTTGTGTTGGCAGAGTTCCGGTTTGGTTCTCGGGGATGTCTTTCCAGAGGCATGCTCATGTGGCAATGGGAAGTTCCTTGGCCTGACCATTTGTTGGAAATCCAATTCCCAATACGAAACTTGTACGGTATTAGTTGTAGAACCTGCCATTCACTTATGGTGGTCACCACTGTTTGGATGGTAGCTATAGTAGGCATAGTTCGAAATGTCTATGTTGGCTAAGATTTATATTCTACTTTCTTCTCCCTTTTTCTTAAATTCTTTTTAAAACCCATAACATTTCGGTTTTTCGGCAACGAAAAATCGAAGCGTTACATTGTATCGGAGCATATGGTTAAGCGACAACCATGGTTCTGTTGGGTATTATTCATTAGAGATAGAGTCAGTAGTACTCTAGAATGAATTTGAGTGTAATAATAGCTATGAGAGCGTATTTGTTAGTGAATATAAAATTGTTTTATATTGTGATGATTGGTTTATTGAGTGGCATATGAACCTTCGTCAGCACAGTATGTACAACTATGCCGAAGGGGTTTCTAAACACTTGAATAGAACAATTCGACACGATATTGTTTTAAATTGGGTAAATGAAATAATTTTACCATGATTATATTTTGATATGTAAAGGAATAATTTTTCAAGAATTATTAAAGTGTATATAAGTTGATTGTTAGGTTGTTTGAATAATCTAAATAAAAGAATAATTGTATAAACAAAAAAAAAAGAATTATAAGAATTGAATTATAATTAAAGTAATTTATAATTGTGAAATAAACTTATATATATAAGAAGTGAAACTAATGAATATATTTATGAATATGAGTTATAAATAATAAAGTGAAGTGATAAATATGAACTTGAGTTATATAAATGAAATTCAACTTTTGTAATAGAATTGAATGAATGGATTGAATGTTAATCAATCAAATGTGAATTAAGTTGATATGAAATAATGAATATAAGTGTTAATTCATTTAAAATATAATGTTATTGGAAGTTGAATAATAGAATGAAAATCAATTTAATTTAAACCAATTGAAAGCAAAGTAATTGTGTTGTAATTAATATACATTGATTGTTATGTTGTTGTTAGTTAGTTGATTGTATATAATTCATTAAGTGTTAATGAAATTGAATTAATGAAATTGAAAGCTAAAGTAATTGAAATTCAATTGGAAGTTAAATGAATCTTAAATGGAATTGAATTTGTTTGGAAGTGAACCAGCTTGAATATGAATTAGTGAATATAAACTAATTGAAAATGAATGTTAGTAAAAACATCCAATGTTAATAAATCAAATGTGATTTAAATTGAAAACCAATTCATTTAATATTAATGAAAATATGAATGAATATTTATTGGTTATAAATTGTTGGATGCTAGTTGGTTGATGTTTGCATTTTTTGCTTTTGTTTCAGTTACTATATGTTGTATATAGATACTATTGTCTATATGCATGATTCTCATGTTGTTTGTTGAGTGATTAGTAGGTGCGGATCGCGTTTGCTTCGCATTTGGAGCTCGCTTTCGCGCTATATTAGCCGTATATGCTTGCTAATAAAATATAAGGTACATATCTCGGATTAAATATCGTACTTTTATACTTTTTTCCCTTCGGGATGCCTCATTACTTGATGAGATGTATATTTGTGATATATATACTGTCATTTTTTTTTTCGGATCGAGCCGCGCAAAGAAGACTATGGCGAATTTTTCCGAAAATTTAAGGCGTTAGAAATTTTTTGAGAAAATTGGGAAAATTTTGAAAACTTTAACTTTGATTTTGAATTGAAAGTTAAACAATAGTAGTTGTTTTTGAAAAGATAACTAAGTATGATTTGAAAACTTAGTAAAGTATTGTAAGAAGTTTAACTATGAATTTTGGGAAAGTTAATAAATTCTATAACCTTTCTTACTTAATAATTTCGAGGACGAAATTCTTTTAAGTGGGGAAGATTGTAACGACCCAGAATTTTTGATAATTAAAATATGAATATTTAATTAATTTTAAATATTAATAAGTGAATTTATAAGTCAAATAAATTTTTATTTGAATTATTGGATTTAATTGGATAATTAAATCAATAATTTAATATGTTAAATTATGGAAATAATTGAAAATTGAGTTAAATATGATTGAAAATGATTTGTAAAATTTTATTTTATCATATAGAAGTTAGAATGATATTTTAGAACTTTTAAAATCGAATTAAAAGTTAATTTGTGAAAATTGAATATTTTAATATTTAAATCGACTAGTGAAAATAGTCAATTTTTGAACAGTCTCAGAATTGAACGAAACCAGTTTCATTGGATCCATAATAGTTAGTTATTACCGGATTTCAAATTTCGTGTCAATCGGAGTTATCGTTTGATCGTGGCAGCTCGAAACGCATCGATTTATTTTTAATTTAAATTTGGCGAGCTAAAATAGCCATTTTTCAAAAAGTCTCGGATTTCGACGAAACCAGTTTTATCGGATCCGTAATGTGATATTATTGTAAGGTTTCAAATTTCAAGTCAATTGGATTTACCGTTTGTCCGGTACAAATTAAAATGCCTAGAAATCGACTTAAATCGGTTTAATTTAAATTGAGCGTTTATAGCCATAACTCGCACATACTTCCGAATTAGCTTTCAAAACCTATTCCATTGTGTCCGGAACGCGGGATAAACCCTAGGTACGTCAGTTTCGGCGCGTAAATCGGAGTTCGGAATTTCCGGATGAATAGTGTCGATCGATTTTCCTATAAATACACCCCCTACCCTTCATAAATTAAAAATAATAATAATAAATATCTCTAAACCTAACCCTAGCCGCCTCTAACATAACCAATGGCCAGAAATTAGTTACATTCATCCCTCAATCTCTCTCAATCTACAAAGAATTAGCCAAAGTGCTCAACTACAAAGTCGAAGAGCTCGACGAGAGCTTCGATTCCATACGGTGATGATCGGAAATGGTGCAACGTAGGAGGAGCTATGGTGGGCCGTCACCTACAGCTCACGCACGCGTTTCTATGCAAGAGAGGGGGCCGAGCTCAGTGGCCTTGGGGCCGAACCTAGAGTAGATGATGGCGAGCGCATTGCAACTTCCTGATCGTGTTCAAGTTGAACGTAGGCGATGCAAGATTAAAACCTAATTTGAGTGTATTGGGTTCTTTGGTTCGGCAATTATCTGGAGTGAGGGAGATGGTTGCGTTCTAGGGCTGTGATGGTTGGAGTTAGATCCTACGGCTATGATCTGTTGTGGGTTTTAATTTTTAAATTTATGTTATAAAATGTTATATAAATCGTGTACAAACTTCAAAAATTCATAACTTTTTCATACGAGGTCGAAAACGCGCGAAACCAGTTGCGTTGGAATCGTATGGACGAGCACTACACGATGGAGTTGGATTGGAGTCATTTGGAGTTAGTGAGAATTTTGGGTAAAATTAAACGTCCGTTTAATTTTATTCGAAATAAATCGCTAAAACAGAATTTAAAATCAAGGTGAGAATTTCTCACTCAATCGAATCAGTTTCGATTTTATTTTAAATAGTTAGATTTAAAATATTTGAATGCATGTTTGAATGTTGATTGATATCTATTGATTGTAAAATAGACATTATACGCCGTTAGTAAGCGGATGTTATTTAATAAAAACATATACGGCGAATGTTTCATAAACAGTGAAATTGGTATTATATATAATAGTAATATATATATATTGGCATATGTATATATTGGAGTTATTGATTCCCCGCATTTTTTAGCGGATGAGACCCTATTGCGCCGTTATTAAGCGGATAATATTTAATAAGAACATATACCGCGATAATTTCGTACTGGAGCGAAATTGGTATTGTGCTAATGTTTTTGGATGCAGGAAAACAGGTTGGAGGGATCCAACTGGATTCCTCAACAGTTTTTATTTGATTTCAGATATTTTGATATTTGATGGATTTTCATATTGATATATGATATCGTTGTAGTCGTGATTGACTATTTGGTGTGTAGCATCATTGGACCAAATTTGGAACTTTAAAAATGATTTTTAAAGTTGATTTTTGAGAATATACTATATTTTGGAATTGATCCATTATAAATAAATAAACGTTATAATTTTTAAAGTTATAAAAATTATGATTTTTAAGAAATATAGTTGAAAGCTGATTTCTGAAAATAAGGAATTAATGACTTTATAAAATAGTTAAATCGGAATTTCAGAAATAATTGTGAAAAGTTTAAATATAGGATTTATAAAATTTGATTATTTTATAAATCAAAATGATGAAATTATAAAGGAGTTTAAAGACGTTTTTAAAAGAATAATATAAATTGAATTATATTTAGAGATTTATAAATGGATATTTATAAATTGAAATATGGACATTTTAAAACGAGTTTTTATAAGTGTTTGAATGAAGTGAAAATGAATTTCATTAAAGTATGAAATTTATAGAATTATAAACGGTGAAGTTATAAATGAAATTTATAAATAGTAAGAATTATAAATTTGTGAAGTTATTTGAAGAATAGATTTGGTTAAATAAATGAATCTTATAAGTTATAAGATTTATGGTTTGGAAAGTCTTTAGAGGAACGATTTTGTAAAATAATCGTTTTATAAGCATTTGACTTATAATATGAACTTTTAGTCTATAATTGAGTTATAAACTGGAATAGGTTAATAAAAGAATTTATAAAAAGGAAGTTTTTATAAATAAATAGAAATGAAATTTATAAACGTTGTTTATAAATTCGTAAACAACTTATTTTGATAAGTTAATTGTTGAAACCTATAAATGGAGTTATATTCACATTTTTGAATAGTGAATAATCCTTTGAATTAAAATGAATAAAAGGATGAAATTGTTAATGAAGTATATTCACGTTTTTGAATAAGTAAATAACACGTTAAAGAAATTGTTTTGGATTTGGATGTTTTAAATAGAATTAAAACGATTGAACAATGTTTTAAAATGTGTTGAGATTCGAAACCATAGATTTCAACATTTATTGTTGAAATAGACGTTTTCGAGAAATAGAAGGAAATGGTGGACTATAACACTGTTGTTATAGTAAATGATTTCCGAAAGGAAATGTTTTGTATAGTATTGGGATTTATATATCTATTTTAATTTCGAATCCCTATACTAGTGAATTTGGGTTGTCGTAACGATGTTTTACGTAACATTCGTTTTGTCCCAAATAAATATGTTTAAGAGAATGATTTCCTTAAAGAATGAAATATATACTTAATTTCGATTGAAGTATATTGAATATTTTCTAAGTGTTGAAAATAAATAAAATCTGTGAATTACTTATTAAATAAGTATGGAAATGTTTTCCAATATAAAGTGAATACTTTGAGAACTTATCTTTTTGAAGATAAATTGAAATGAATTATTAAAATCATATGCATGGATATTTTGGAATGAAAATTCACTATGGAATTTATAAATGAAAGGGGAAACTTGTTTAAAAATAAATGTTGATTTATTTTTAAAGTGTGAAAATAATATATCTTGTGAAGATATTTTGGAAGATAAATAATTTGGAAAATTATTTGGAACTGGTGATGTTGTGCATATCCATTGATAGTTCAATAATCGACTATCAATATTTCCCTTTGAATGGGTAATTGATGTGATTTGATTGAATGTGAATGCTACACTTATTTTTGAATAAGCGCTCACTATTTGGGTTAACCGGGAAAGGACCATGGGGTCGTATAACCCATTCCGAATATGTGATACGTCGTTGTGAATTGCATTGAAGATCGGTGTTGAAGACCCGGTATTTGCGAGAGCGATAGGATGACCTGTCGATTTACTCTGCACCGAGTAGCTACGGTATTGAGTTCTCCATATGTGATGGTGAATCCGATCAGGATTGTGAATATCCGGATTGCAAGGACTTCTTTGTAAGTGCCTTCGGTTTTGTTCGAGCCCGGAACAGACTTGTATGGATTGTATGTCTGACATTACAAGTTGAGATATAAAGCCGATTTCTTTCAAATATATTTCTGTTGGTGGCGAAGAATTTATTCTTTTAGCTTAACACCCTTCTCTGAGACGTACGAGCTCAGAGGTTATATAGTTGAAGTTATCAGCGATATATTCCCAATTTGGTAATGTGACATGCTGAGTGTTGCTGAAATGATCATTGTGTTGATTATTGTGATAGGATCGTTTATTTGATCGTCTATCTTGGTGATCATTGTGTTGATCATTTGTTGACCCAAAGCATGGCTTTTGTATAAAGTATGTTTTTGTGGACGTGACTTCGTCGAACCTCACACCCCGGAAATGGTCAAAACAGGAAAGATGCGGCAAGGTTATGAGGGGTAGCACCCTTTAGGGTATGTACATTTCCTTCTGGATAGAGGTGGTATCATGGTATGGAGCCCAGATATTTAACCTATGTGGTTACTACAAATTTATTACTTTGTGGTTGTTGGTTTTCGGGATCCCGTGAGAAAGGTCGTTTACGATCGGGGAATGGCGTGCTCGTGTCAGTAGTTACCCAGTTAGGGGTAACCCGGCCTTGTGTTGGCAGAGTTCCGGTTTGGTTCTCGGGGATGTCTTTCCAGAGGCATGCTCATGTGGCAATGGGAAGTTCCTTGGCCTGACCATTTGTTGGAAATCCAATTCCCAATACGAAACTTGTACGGTATTAGTTGTAGAACCTGCCATTCACTTATGGTGGTCACCACTGTTTGGATGGTAGCTATAGTAGGCATAGTTCGAAATGTCTATGTTGGCTAAGATTTATATTCTACTTTCTTCTCCCTTTTTCTTAAATTCTTTTTAAAACCCATAACATTTTGGTTTTTCGGCAACGAAAAATCGAAGCGTTACAAAATCGTTTTGTATTTTATAAAGGTGGGGCATGTATGTATCTCTATGACCGGATGAAGATCACGATCAAATTTAACCCTCCTTAAAAACCACCCAAGGAGCGCTGCCTTAAGCCTAGGAGAACCATATAGAAGAACATAGGCAGATCTCCGGTGGGGGCACAAAGAATCGAGGGAAAGAGCCACATGAATGATGGAATTTGGGTTGAAGATTGAATTTGGACCAAAGAAAATAGGATTTCAGGACAGATTGAGGTGCGGCCAGAGCAATGGCCTTTTATTCCGCAGAATGAGAGCCACAGTCAAATTTTTACTTTTTAGGCGGTTCCTCTCGCTCATCTAAAGTCTTTCTTTTCTCATATCCGCCTTTGTATACTCAGCTCCATTCTATCTCATATCATTGGCGGTTTCATCCCTTAAATCTTTTCTTCTTTGATATTCCTCATCTGTCACGCGAGGCTGATAACGGCTGGAAGATCGTTTCAACTAGTGTTGAGAGTCGGCAAATTCCTCAAGTTCATCATAAAGGCCATGTCCTCTCATGGTATCTGACACAAAGAATAAATAAAGGGCCTTAAAAATGGAAGATAAACATAAAAATATGTGTATAAATGAGTGTAACACTAGTGAAACATGTAATGTTTTTTGGGAGGAGAGCCTAAAATGACTTCACAAACCAGAGTAGGCAGGTGTCGTGGAAGGAATTAGATTAACTTCAGGCGCAACGTGGCCCGGATGAGGAGATATCTCCTTAAACTTGAAGTCTTCCTCCTTGAACGCATCAAAATCGACGCAAACATTGCTCAAATCTCCAAAGTCTATGCCATCGTCTTTCATCAGAGAATTCCAACACCGTCTGACTTCTAGAGCATCATCTTTATCGCTCATGTCTGGGGGAGGAAAGCTTGGAACAAGAGGACTCATCCTCGGAGTCTCATCGCATGATCCAAAATCTCCATCGTCGATTCTGCATAGAAATCATCGTCATCATTGAAGGAGGACTCCTCGCTACTACTCCCAATCTCATCCTCTTCCTTTTCAATGTTTATCACAGCTTTGCCTTCTCTTTGATTAAAATCATCTTCCTCTCCTTCCGGAGCCGAAGGCAATCTAGCTAGGAAATTGGCTTCGATTGTGGCGTCTTTTCTCTCGTGAGTCTCTTCAACCGACTCGTCGGACAAGCCTTTCCTCTCTGGAAAAATGATATGCACGTAAATGTGCTTATTTTTACTTTCATATTTAATATAATTAAGTTAAATAAATGATCATATTGAATGTTTAAACCAAAATTCAAATTATTTTCAAATCGTCATATATTTATCTTCATATAGGGGGAAAATGGTCATTTTTGTGCATATATTAATTTGAGAATATTTACTTGGGCATTTTTATATTATTTTTGTAGGAATTTGGATTCAAAATACGCATGCACAAGAGAATACAAGAAAATGAAGATGGAAATAATTCATTTCATGACAACATAGAGGACTCCACCTACCCACTTACCATGATGTACAATTAGGATCTAATGCACATGCTAATAGAGCTTAAAGTTTCATGCACATTTAAGTGGAGGATTAACACGTGCTATTTATAACTTGGTGGCCACACTTCATCAAGGGTAGTTTGGGTAGTTCCCAAGAATAGGATTAGGGTTTCCAAACATGAATAAATACCCCATATGTTCATGTAATCTAACTCTTAGCCTTATTTGAACCTCCATTTCAGTTAGTTTAGTTTTAGGCTGACAAATAAATCAATTCCCTCTTTTCCTTTTCATGGCTACTTAGCCATTTTTCTTTCATGTAATTCCCTTTTTTATGCAATGTTAATTCATAATCTTTCTTATTTACATGCTCTCTTTCCACTTATGTTAGTAACTTATTTTCGTTTCTAATGCAATTAGATTAGTTTTTATTTTAATTTTATTATCTCTCTTTTTACTTAGCTTGCATTTTCTTCTTGTTTTTTATTTTATGTTGAATGCTACATTTGTTGAAATGATAACAAATATGAGAGGCCAAACCCTTTCAATTTAGGGGTAATGGAGCTTTCAATTTAGGGGAAATGAAGCTCTCTTATCACGTGGATTCAATATTTTGCTAATTAGTAATCTCTTTTGTGCTTAATGGCAATATTTGATGTGGTTTAACTTGTTATTTTAGCTTTGAATTTGATAGGCTATGTTGTTGACACCAAATATGCCATGCTTAAACAAACACAAACAAAATTACCTCTTCACCTATATATGATTATGGTTATGAAGTAAATGTTGAAATCAAAATTTGATGGTCTATATTTCTAATCAATAGTTAATAGGTCATGCTTAAAATAGATTTTATTTTCAACTTCATTGTCATTTTTCATAAGAGTAGCAAGTGGTTTAATGAGTGTTTAGTCTGATGGGTTATATTAGGCTAGTTAATAGCATAAATATTCCATACTTACGATAAACATATTAATTAACCTCGTTAATGACAAAAAAAGAGATCATAATTTCATGTTGTGTTGATTTATGTGATCAAGAGAGTGGATTTATCTCTAAATTTCCTTTTGCTCTCATATTTTTATCCATTCTAGCTTTTGTTAGTTTTTACAATTTTTTTAACTTAACACTCTCAAATCTTGGTCAATTTGATTGTATAGAAATTTTAAAATCTAAATAATTCCCTACGGATCAACCCGTACTCCCTACATACTAGCATTGTACACCGTGCGCTTACGATTAATTTAAATTTAAATTCGATCGGTTATTTTCTAACTCGATAAAGAATTAGCCGTCGAACAAGTTTTTGGCGCCGTTGTTAGGGAATAGTTTGATTTTAATTTCTATTGTTCGAATTATTTTCATTTGATTTTTATAGTGTGTTTGTTGTGTGTGGTAACTTGTGTTTAAAAAAAATTGGTTGTGTGTTTATTGTGTGTTTTTTGTGTTCGTTGTGTTGTGTGCTTATTGTCTAGTCTATTTTCATTTGCATTTGCATATTTTAAAAAAACATACACAATTTCAAGCAAAAAAATAGTTTATTGCTTTTATATTTTTACATTTGCATTTTCTTTTGTTTACATTTACGAAAAACAATTATACGGTTCATATACTGTTCTGTGCATCTGTGCAGTGTTCAATCATCATATACACTTCTATCAACCACATCACCCCTTACCTCACTGTGCATCTTCTACCACAAAACATTCCCTGAGCATCAGTGCACATGCCCTCTACCACTTGACCATCTATAGAAACTTCAGCCTAACCATCTTGCATTCACTACATCTTCTTCATTCACTGCATTCAACCTGGTCTTCATCACTGCATTGCTACTTTATTTCACCTTTGCTCACCACCTTTTAAACCAAAAACTATCACTTACTTAAAATTGAACTACTACTACTACAATGCTTAAAACCATACTTCATTTTCTTCCGATCACTACTAATTCCCATTGACATACACATCATTCCTTTGTAATTGCCATTTGCCTATAAACTACACTACCCCACAACAGCTAGCAAACAACCACTCTCTTTCAAACACGGCAAAACCATACCATACCACATATCACATTACTCGGTGGCACTTACATACTTACATACCACATCATTCGTTGCATATCACCCACCTCTGCCATAACTTCATTCACAAACATCTCACCTTGGCCTCACCACAACAGTTCATACCAACTTTCCCCTACGCCTGCTTGCCTACAGACTCACCACAGTTTCTCCTCTGTTCACATACAACTACTCTGTTGCCTACTGATAGCTTTAACACTATTGATTTCTTTTTCAACTGCACTGTGCTCTGCTATCAAACATCACCCCTGAATTCACCATATCGCCGGCACTGACCCTCCACCATCTCCATAAAATGTTGCAATACAAACTGTCTACAGCACAAACCAAGCAGCCACCGTCAACCTCCTGCATCCATTCAAATCAAATTACCTGCCTATGATCATCTACTCAAATCAAAGGCATTGCATCCTCCTTCATACCTATACCTTCATCATACTTCTGCCTCCCCATACAACTGCAGTACCCATCATCCCCATCATCTCTTAACTTACAGTCAACCACCATTGTCAAGCTTCCCAACTACATCCCCTCTAACTCAAACCCACAGCTACAACCTCCATCACAGCACATAACAACATCCATCCACTTCTGCCCATTCTAGTGTACACTTCACAAACTGCCTCTTCTGCGACGGCTTGGATTTCCGACCTTCGAAAATTGACATCAATATATCCACTATATCACATGTCGAGCAATCGAATGTTGGAAACACCTGTTCGTTAGGGAAAAGAAGAAAAAGATAGAAGAAGAAGATTGAAACAACAACATAGAATCTCACAACCCCACGGAACAATATATATAGGTAACAACCGGTCTTTATACAAAAAGACTATAACTGTTATTTATACATCACATCATTAGTGTACAACACAAATCAATAACTCAATACTAGACAATTATAATAACTTGTCCTCGCAAATGCAGAATGTACAACCTACAATACACAGAGGAATAAAAATTAGATACATGTAATACATCTTCGCCATCCAGCTCGTCTCTTGAGCTCCATAGCATCCTTTCATGTATCTATAATACTCGATCTGACCCGAGCATTATAATAAAATAATACCCAAGTCAGTCTGGAAAACCAGCGTGAAAAAACACACTTAAATTAAATTATTAAAGTTATCAAAATCCTTTAAAAACCAAAGGTATCTTGTAAGACCATGCCACACATAAACACGACGGGTTTTTACTTTATGATAGCCAAAAAAATTCATATCGAATCCCCTAATATTATAATAGTGTCTAAGTACAAATACTTATTCAAATAGCTGAAATGCTGGCATCTCACGTTTCAGCATAGTTGGGCACAATCAAAATCGTACGGTGCTTATTGGAGAATGAATTCCATATGAATGACTAGGTTCTGGGGTATCACCTATCACATTACACTTCTTAAACAGCGTACCGAGGACCACGCCGAGATCTCCTGCAACATAAGATCAGACTATCCTTAACCTGGTATGCTATCACCCCAGGTGTTCCCACCCTTTCCAAGCTTTTTCTATGAATTGTAGTAATAATATTCAAGGGTATCTAGAAAGGTGATAGACATATCGTAATTCTATAAGTTTCCTTTCCACATTTCTAAAAATAATCTACCATTTATTTTTAAACCAATTTACCCATCTTCTTATAAATCCTCACCGTGAATTTATAACTTCAATTTACCCATTGATAATCACATTACTTTATTCATAAACCTAGATTATAAATTTCACAGTTTCCTTTCCCGTTTAGAACGGTTTCACCACACTTAACCGATTTTAAATCGATTCCTAAATTAAATTCCATTTTTAAATTAATTTCTTAAATAAACCAACTATATTCCAAAAACCCAACTAATTCTGATCCCACTCCTATTTCATAAATTTTAAACCTTATTTAAAATCTAGTATAACAATTCATATTTTATTTTTAAATTTTCCTTTATTATTCTTCCAACTATTTAAATCTCGAATTTAAAAATAAATCCTTTTATACGTAAACAAAGTCGCTTAAGTTCTATTATTTAGATCTTTTTATTTGCATTATTCAGAGATCTCTCTTTACAATATTCCAAGATCACTATTTAAAATATTCCAAATTATTAAATACAAATTTGAATCGAACTATTCATTTTTCCCAAATTCATTTCTTTTAATTTATCCAACTTCACCATAAATATTTTACTTTAAAATTCCCATTTTATTTTCTTTTAAAAATTCAATATTCATATTTATGGTATTTTAAATTTCAAAAATCGATCCAGCAATACCATAGCATCCAATAAATTCAAACTCCATTATAGCCTATTATAGATTATTCAAAAAATCACATCACTGGATATGAAAAAAAATTCAACATTTTTGAGGAATCCAGTTGGATTCCTCCAACCTATTTCCCTGCATCCATAGATGTTAGCACAATATAAAACTACCAATCCCACATCGAGGAGGATATCGCTGTATATAGGGTCATCCGCTATTATGCGGGGAGCATAGGGTCTCATCCGCTATATATATGCGGGCAAATCAATCACTCCAATATATACACACACACACACACACATACTCACCACTATGTATAACATCATCCAACTGGAAAAAATTTCAATTCAATCAATTAATCAACAATTAATTTTAACTATTTAAAATTAATTTCGATAATCCAAAATTGAGTGATATTAACTCAACTTGATTTTTAAATTTTTCCGAGCATCCAAATTTTGAATTATCCAAAATCCCAACATACTTCGAAAATTTCAAAATTAATTTTGGTGTGTAGCACTCGTTGATATGAACCTGCTTTCGCTTGTTTTGTTAAATTTTGATCTCCGACGAACACGTTACAAATTTTTATTAGCGTATGATTTTAATAATACTGAAGTTAAACAAATAAACTTTAATTACCTTTAATTAAAACCAATCACACAATTATCAGAACTCGCCCAACTCTTGTTAGAATGTAACTTTACTTCATGCTCCCATTGTTCCTCTATGTGCCACTACCGGACTTCAAACTTCGACTTTCTTTCCTAACTCCCCTCAGCTCTCGACTGGAACCTCGCCGCTACGCCCTAATTCCGACCTACACTACTGCCGCCTCCATGGAGCTCGAGCTTAAAGCCCCTCCTCCTAAATGTTCAACCCCAGATCCTTCTACTGCTCATGCCACCGTCGCTTCTAGTTCGTGCGTCTCCAGCATGAACGCCAACGCCTCCAACCTGCTCACCGCCCGCTTCTACCTTCCTCCCCCACGTGCACACTCGCGTGACCAGAAATCGCGACGCTGTGCCACTTCCCTATCGAACACCCCTTACTATCGATGAACTATTACGGCCATCTCCTCCTCTCGTTCAATCAAACGACGAGCGTGAATTTTTCCTCTCTTCACGACTTTGAATTGAAAGAGGGAAAAATATATCTGAGCGACTTTGATTTGAAGAGGAATACTTACGCTGCCCATTTTTATTTTTATTTGAACTGATAGGAGGGAAAAATGCATGATTTAAAAGAAGGAAGATGTGATTCTTATGAGTGGGGGTGGGGGAGGAGGAAGGCTACAGTGGTTTGATGGAAAAGAAAAGTAGTTGATGAAAAAAAATTTGACTAGTCAACGTATAAATATAAGTTTATTATTTAAATTCTAAACCGTCTCGATTTACACAACTTAAAATCTCGAACCCCTATCGAGGTATGCCGCTAGGCATTTATAATGTTATACCCTTATCTGGAACGCATTGGAAAAGATTTTGAGTCCTAATTCGATTGTATGGGGAAGATAGCTTTTTGGACCCAATTATTATACTGAATTTTCGATATAAATTTCAGCGCGTTGATATACGTATGACTAAGAGTTTACTCCAAACGCTGCAAAATCTAAAATCCAAAAATAATACACTATTAGGGATCCAATGGAACTGGTTTCGTCTAATTCCAAGACTATGCCCCGAAAGGCTATATTTAAATGTAAATTCAATGATATAATTATAAAACTGAATAAATCACTTTTAAATTCAATTTAAAAAGTTTTATTATCTTTATTATTAATTTTGTAAGCCTTTAAATAATTTTTAACAAGCTTCAAACTCAAGATTCACTAATTTACCCGATATTCAATTATTAATTCAATAATTAAATTATCCATAAATGGTTATATTCGAAATTCTAGTTAAAAATTAACTTTTAAATATTTAAAATCAATTAAATATTCCAATTTCGAATATCCAACATTCTAGGTCATTACATTCCTCGCCCTTTATAAGAATTTCGTCCTCGAAATTGCTAGGTAAGAAAAATGGTCCAAACCCGTTAACTATTTTTTCTTTCCAAAACCACACAGTTTCAACAACTTCCCGAAAACGATTTTCACTGGAAACACTCTATCACTTTTACTAATCCCCAAATTCATCCATGGCTTACAACTAATATTATCCCCTCAATCATTCGAATCATAATTTAAAACCAAATTTTAAATTAATAAAATTTTCCTCAAAATTTTTCTAAATCCTTAAATTTTCGAAAAATTTCGCCTGCGTCTCCTTTGCGCGGCTAGATCCGAAAAACTACAAAACACCTTTATGGGTCAAGCCATCAAAAGAAAACAAAAGCCAAGTGGCTCAATCAGAAAATCATCAATTTCGTACAACAATTTAAATACTTATTTTTTGTCGAGCAACCAAATTTTACTTCTAAAATCGAAGACATAAATTTAGCTTTTGCTTTTAAATACGTGCATCTTATTTACTAGTAGAATCCAATCATACAATTCAAAATCATTTTATTTTGAAAATTTTAAATTTTCAATATTCATTTTACCAAAACCCATACAATGTACATATATCATCCGTACGCAAAAATCAAACCGAATTGCTTACTCGATCACACAATTTCACTTCCAACTAGTATCATTCACACGATTCTCTAGTGCGGACTCAGATCTGGTTCCTTGACCAGAAACTGTCATTCTCTTTGCATAGCCATATGCTATGATAGAGAATTCCAGGATCAATCAAAAATCCATATCCAGGGTTCGCCGTTGAAAATCGAGTGAAAAATCCCAACTCAGATGTAATGATCTCAGTTTAAAGACGAGTTTAAATTTGGAATTAAATTAAATTTTTGGGTTAAATTATGGATTTTTTTGAATTTTTCAAATTTAATAAGGTATATGTACATATTTTCTTTTGAATTTGAAATTGAAACTCAAAAAAAAATGTTTTCAATTGAATTTGGAAAAAAATATTATATATTGAATGAAATATAGACACTACGGTTTAAAATAAAAATTTGCCTCATCAATAATTAATATAAGTCTACAAATATGAGGATATAAATTAATGTTTGAAAGTTAAGCTTTAAAAGGGAATAAAAATTTAAGAATTTATGTTAATAATAGAAGTATAAAATTTAAACTATAAAATGATAACAAATGTAACACATATACATTAGGAAAGCAAGAAAATATCTATGTAATAAAAGATTTAAAATGCTTTTGTTTTATATACTTGAAAATAAATATATTTAAAAGTGGATTTTAAAATCAAGTTTATTTGCAAATTTAATAATAAATATTTTTGTAAAATTAATTGGATTTAATTTTAAAGGTTTAAAAAAAACATGTTTCATATTAAATTAAGTAAGATTTAAAATGTGCACTCCAAATAAATATAAATTAAGGGTTTAAAACATAAATATATTGAAAAAAAAATACTAAATTATAAATATCTATAAGTAATATATATAATTTAATTTCAAACTATTTTACTTTAATTTGTATAAGTATAAATAATACATAACAAAATAAAATAGATGAATATGTTTTATAAATTAAAATTATGCAAGGTTTAAAACACAATTCGTAAATTTAGTTTAGCAAAGGACTTAAGCACAAAATGGTTATAACATAAACAAGTGTAAAGATTTTCTCTATACAGTTAACAAGTGTAATAAATTTAACAAGTGGCAACTACTTTCTTTTCTTTGGAATTAAATTATATGAATATGAATTAAAAAGAAAAAAATTCTTAGTAAAAAATGCTTTTTCTTAAAACCTGAAAACTTGAATACTTCCTCAAGAAAGCTGAAAAAAAATTACAACCTGAAAATAGATTCAAGTAAGCAAGTTTAAAATCTAAAGCAGTTGAAACCTTCCTCTGTACAAACAGTCTTCTTTTTATATATACATATCCACACCAATGCTATATCGATCAGTAAAAAAATTAATCAAACCTGAGAAATTCGAACCAAAACAAAATCTGAAAACAAGATCTGTTCCAAAGATCAAGCATGCAAGATCAACTACCTTCTCAAACAATCAGGATCCAGATCAGGTTCAAGTGTATCCCCAAATCAACAAGTTGATGAAGTTCAAAAATTGAAACAAAATCATAGAGCTAATCAAATAAGCAAGCTAAAGATCCAGATCAAAAGTAAATAGCATTTTCCAGACTTCAAAATCAATAATAGGTTCACTGTCCCTGTTCTCTATTCAAACATACCCAGGTGAGCAATTCAGCCTTGAATTTTGTTCTCTGTCTTTCAATCATATAAGCGAGTAAACATATTATCTTGAAGTTTAAAACTTGATTGATTGATTGATTTGTAGAAATTTTGGGTTAGATAGCTATCTATGTAAATATGATATATCTGTGATGATTTTGTTTACTGGAAATGGTATCTTGCCATGTTTTCAATATTTCAGGCTACAAAGCAAATGAAAATAAATAAATTTAAAACAAAACTTCTCTATATAATTAAATTAAAACTTAGGAGTTTAAATTTGAAACGATTGTTTGAACTAAAATCAGAACTTAGTTTTGTTTTGAAGGTTTACAATGTGATATAAATATTGGATGTTCATGCTATAGTAAAAAGAAAGTATAAATTAAAATTTTGAATGTTTTAAACTGTGGTTTGATTTCATATCATGATTAAGTATACAAAGTTAAGATTTTTAAACCAAAAACAATGATTTTTAGGTGAGTAAACATGAAATTTAAAGCTTCAAGTTTAATTTAAATCAGTCCAAGATTTATTTATAATCTGGTTCATATATGTATTGACCTTGATTATGATTCTGTGTTGCCATATCTTCCTTGTTAAATTGTTACAGGGTGAATATGTTCCTTTAAAAACTCAAATTATTGTCTGTTAATCATTTTTTGGTTTAATTTTTCAATCACACCTGAGATTTAAATTTAGATTAAGTTTTTTTGAAATTGTTTAAACCATCTTTGGGAAGGTATACTACTGTAAACTGTTTTACAGGAAATCAAAGAATATATTTATAAATTCAACTTCTATGAAAAATCTAATTCAAGTTTATAACTTGAAAGCTTATTAAAATTTATGATTTTAAAAATGAAAATGAGGATTTTTAAATTAGTATTTCATTTGCAGTTCATATGTGAATAAAAACTGCATTTTTATCAATTCCAGGAAATTTAATCAATTTAAAGAGTTGAAATTTGAATTGAAGCAACTATTAACATCACCGATTTCGTGAAAATTATCAGAACATTTTTCTATTGTGAAATTAGAGTACGAGATCAATTTAGGGCTTGAATTCCAGTTTTTGTCCATGTCTGTAATGTGTCGAGATCGTCTTCATTATGCAACCGAGTTGCACTAAATTTTGGTGGAGGGTTGCTTGGTGGGTTGTCGAGGCGTGGTCGACGTTCGAACGCCTCCGGTGGTACACGCGGTGGTGACGAGGTCTTTGACGTTTTGGTTGAGCTTCTGTTTCGAGCAGTTTGACGAATTTCGAATTTGAATTTTTTACAGGCAATTCGAATGTTGATTTCGAGCCGAGAGACTATTTGCGACTTGACGATGATGTTGGTGATCGCCAGAGGGCGGTCGTGCTATCGTGCACATGTACGGAGCGGTAATCATGTCTGTGTCGTTGATGCTTGGTGTCGCGAGTTATTTCTCGAGTTTTATGGGTGGTTACTTCGAGTTTTGATCGCGTGAGTGAATACTGATGTTTAATTTATATCTAAGTTTAAACAAAACTTACTGAAAGAAAAAGAGAAGAAGAAGAAGGTTGGGGAAGAAGAGGGGAGAGTCTCGAGGGAAGGCATGAAGTACTCGAAGTATAACTCGAGTTTTTAATAGGGGAAGTACTCGGTGCTTGTACTTTCAAAACTTCAATGTTTAAAATAAAATGAAGTTAAGAAAACTTGTGATTTTATCAGAGTTTAAACATTGTAAATTTTAACAAATGTTCGACAAACTTAAGTTAAAACTTTATACAAGTTCAATTGTTTAGTTAATGTATAACAATGCTTAGACTCTTAACTAATATTTAAATTAAGTAATTAATTTAAGTAAGTAAAAAATTAGTTATCATATAAAGTTGTAGTTAATAATAAATTAGTTTCCAAAATCTAAAGAAGACTTTCAAATGTTTAGTTAAGTTGAACAATTAATATCAATTAATTTTTATAGAAAGAAATTAAGAATAATTACATTAGAATTATAATTAGAGATTCGTTAATCAATGGATTATGTGATTAATTAAATTGTAATTAACTACATAAGTTAATTTATAAATGCTTAATAGATGATTTATTTAAGTAATTTAATTACGAATAATTAATTAATTAATTAAGTAATGGATAATTAATGATTCAAGATGATTGCCTATGGATAATGGCGTATATAGAATCTCTAATTTGTGATAATTACTTAGTGATATTCTGTGATGTTCCTATGATATTGCTCTTGATATATTTATATGATGATTGTGTATGATTTATCTATGATAAATGTTATTTGGATTCAAAGTGTTGAATTAAACTGTTTAAATTTAATTGACAACTTGGCCTTTAAAATGGCGTTTGGATTTCGATGCGACAGGGAGTCGGATTCCGGTTAGTTATCCAAAACCCACATCGAATCGTAATGATGAATCATTGTGATCGATACATTTATTTTATCTATGAATCTGTGAATAAAGATAAGCGTTATAGTTCATACCGCTTATCGATATTGATATATCTGTGATGATTGATGTTGTGCACTGTTGTGTAAAACCCTTGGACTACACTTATACACACACAATATGAATTGCACGTGGAAATCGGTTAAGTCACAGATTTTTAAATAGTTTTGAATTTGAATTTTTAATTCAAATAGTTTTGGAAATAAAATTGAATCAAATATAAAAAAAACTTTTGAAAAAGGAATTCTAAAAATAGAAGTTTTTCTCAATAACTTGATAAAGATTTGAAATTTGAATAATTTGATTCAATTTGGAATTCAATATTTGAAATTGAATTTTATATTTGGTATTTATGATTTAAAAAGGATTATACAAGTTTATATGAGTTTTAAACCATTTTTGAAGTATTGTTTTGGGGGATTGAATTAACCCAAAGTGTTTAACTTGTATAAATAAGATCGGGTTTCTCTGAAATAAAACTGGTGGTTTCAAATGATAAAAGCTTTCCTTTAAGTATTAAAGGAATTCCAAGTTTGAATTAAAATAGTTTTCCAAGTTATGGATGAATATTTTGAAACAAGTTTTGAAATCTACAAGTTAAATCTTGATTTAAAGATTTAACAAGTTAATCCAATTGAAATGGAAATTGTTTGAAAATCCGTGAATGGATCTTTGAGAAACTGGGTGAACGTTGTGAAAACAATAAAAGATTTGAAATGGTAATTGGTTTGAACCATTTGAAAGAAAGCTTTGACCTATTAAATTGTGACTTAATTGAATTCCCATATCCATATGTTTTTAAATATTACGCTCATTATTCGATTTAGCCGGGAGAGGACCTTTGTGTCATATAACCCATTTCGAATAATGATACGTTGTTATGGATAACATTTGAAGACCGGTGATGAAGACTGGGTATTTGCGAGAACGATAGGACGACCTATCGATTGTCTCTGCACTGAGTAGCTACGGTATAGAGATTTCCTAAGTGATGGGAAGTCCGATCGAGATCGTGAATACCCGAATTGCAAGGGCTTCTTCGGAAGTGCATTCGGTTCTATTCGAAACAGGGACAGACTTGTATGGATGTGTGTCTGATACTACACTTTAAGATATAAAGCAGATTTCTTTCAAATACATATCTGTTGGTGGCGGAGAATTTATTCTCTTAGCTTAACACCCTTCTCTGAGACGTACGAGCTCACAGGTTATGTAGTTGAAGGTTATCAGCGTTATACTCCCAATTTGGTAGTGTGGCATGCTAAGTGCTGCTGTTTGTTGATGATCAATGGTTGATCATTTGTGATCAAAGCATGGCTTTAGTGTAAAGCGTAGCTTTGTGGACGAAAGCACGTCGAGCCTCACAAACCGGTAATGGTCGAAACAGGAATGATGTGGCAAGGTTTCAGGGGTAGCTCCCCTAGGGTGTGACCATTCCTTCTGGAAAAGGGTAGTATCATGGTATGGAGCCTAGATACTTACTCATGTGGGCACTGTAGTATCTTTATTACTATGTGATGTTGTTGGTGTTGAGAGCTCTCGGATAAAGGTTCAAAAGGACCAAGGGTGGCATATCTGTAGGTGATAATTCCGGGCAGGAGGTACACCGGCCTTGTGTTGGCAGAGAGCCGGGTAGGTTCTCGGGGCGTCGCGCCAGAGGCGTTCCCATGTGACAGTAGGAAGTTCCTTACCTGACCATTTGTTGGAAATCCATTCACCCAATATGAGCCTTGTACGGTTTTAGTTGTATTACCTACCATCTACTTATGGTGGCGCCCCACTGTTTGGATGGTAGCTATAGTAGGCATAGTTCGAAATGTCTATGCTGGCTAAGATTAATATTATACTTTCGAAATATTTTCCACTATGCACTAATAATAATAATATCAAAATGGTTTTCACGTATCATGCATTTTTGACTATCATAAGGAGAAATATCCTCCAATTCTGCGTTTGCATGGTGTGTGCAGTGGGAGGCCTTATGGTAGTTTCATTTTCCAAAAGCATTGCGGATCTCAAAATTTAAATCTTTTGATTGTTTTTAAAAGACCAACTGTTTTTGTTTGCTCATACCAGTCCCATGACTGACCTGGAGTTTATTTTTCCCTTCCTAAACTCTGGGTGCCCACAATTTTCCACACGGGCAGTCTAGAGTTGGGTTTTTCAGATAGTAGATATAGAATCGATTCTGTTGCTTTCGGCTTTCTCTTTGGTATTCTTTGAAGACTTTGGATATTGAAGTCTTTGGTACGGATGACTGACCTTTCTTATCTTGGTGAAACGTGATGGATTGGTGAATCGAGCTTGAAGTTTTGGAGCTTTTGGATCAGAGTTGCAGTATTGGATTCTGAGAAGACTTATCTCATATTGTATCGTGTTCCGCTATATTATATGTCGTATATTCTCTGATGTTGATGGTTATCAGTGTATCGGATATTGTATTCATGTTGTATCAGTGATATCATCTTTTATTTCCACTGTGTTATTTTATCATCTAATGGATGTTGCAAGCTCCCGCGATATGAATTTGATGTTGTTTGTCGGACATTGAGTTCGGGTCGTGACAGTTTGGTATCAAAGCTAAAGGTTGAGTAAGAACTTTAGCTACGGAGTGTAACACATTAGATGGCTCATTAGAGATAGGGTTAAGTATACCCTAGAATGAGTACAACCAGTGGAACCAAAAAAATCTAAGTTCGTCAGACTATTCTCTTTATCTGTTGTTATTCTCTAAGATATTTCGTCCGAATGCCTAAATCGGTCTTCTTACTATTTACAGATAGTAAGAACGGGCGGAAGAAGAGGACGAAATAGGAGACAGGAAAGTACCACTTCAGCTGGTCAAAGCCCTGCAACGACAGATATTCCCATTCAATCTCAATCAAATTTGGCTAATCTATATCGAAGTTTTTCTAGACTTGGTGGAAAACCTTTCACAGGCAAAGAATCCGTTATCGAAGCACAAGCCTGGATTCGATCGTGTGAAAAGATTTTCAAAGGACTAAAGTTAGAAGATGATCAGATGCGCTTGATAGCTTCTTGACAACTCCAGGATAAGGCTTTAATTTGGTGGGAAACGGTTACATTGGATGAGCCGGCGGATGAATTTACTTGGACTCGTTTCAAAGAAGTGTTCGAGCAGCGATATATGCCATCTGCTGGTATATCTAGAATGTACCAGGAGTTCATAGATTTGAAACAAGGAAGTTTATCATTTGAAGAGTACTTAAACAAATTAATATATTATCTCAATTTGGTCCAGAATTGGTGAATACAACGTTAAAGAAGAATGAAAAGTTTATTCGAGGGATCAATCAAGAGTTTCAGGAAAGGATGACTACTCACGTTAAGGGATCATTTTCTAAATTAATTGATATGGGTTATAGATATGATACTTCGGATAAGCAAGAAGATCCGGAGGAGAATGGAAATACAGCTAATCTGAATTGGAGAAAAAAGAAATTTGGTGGAAAGAAATTGAGGAAAGATAAAGGAAAGAAGAATGTACGGAAGAAAAAGGTGAAAGACGTTACTTGTTTCAACTGCTTGGAAAAAGGCCATTACTTGGACAATTGTAAGAACCCCAGGAAACAAGGACAGAGAGAGCCATTTATGAAGCCAGAACAGGAATGTAGGGAGTGTTGTTACTGCCACAAGCCGAGAAATAGGATCATAAATTGCCCAACACCGAAGCAAGTTCAAGCAGCGAGGGCCTGTGAAATCAAAGGTGTTTTTTGTCCGACCTTAAAAGTTAGTTAAGGAAATGAAATTTTATAAGGTAACTATCTCGTTTACGATTAAATTGCACGAAATTTGTTCGACATGAGAACTACCCTTAGTTTTGTTTCTCCGTAAATCGTAAATGAGTTAAATCTTGAATTAGAAATCGTAATCGAATCTATTTCTATCTGTTTCATTGGGTTTCAATATAATCTACAAATGGTTAGTTATTCCTTCGAACTAACCAATACCCCTGTATATTTCGTAGATCAGATAACCCATTTATTTCATAGTTGATTGAGTTTGTTCTCACATCTATTGTTGATATTCTGATTTGGTAAGCCAAATGCAGAATTGATATTCGATTTGATTTGGAAATATATTTCTCTATCTTTCATCTATCTTTATTGTCTCCTTGGCAAATTTCGGGGACAAAATTTCTTAAGGGGGGGAATCTGTAACGATCCCAGTTGAAAGACGAGTTTAAATTTGGAATTAAATTAAATTTTTGGGTTAAATTATGGATTTGTTTGAATTTTTCACATTTAATAAGGTATATGTCCTTATTTTCTTTTGAATTTAAATTAAAACTCAAAATAAATGTTTTCAATTGAATTTGGGAAAAAATATATTATATATCGAATGCAATATCGACACTAAGGTTTAAAATAAAAATTTGTCTCATCAATAATTAATATAAGTATACAAATATGAGGATATAAATTAATGTTTGAAAGTTAAGCTTTAAAAGGGAATAAAAATTTAAGAATTTATGTTAATAATAAAATTAAAATTTAAACTATAAAATGATAACAAATGTAACACATATACATTATGTAAGCAATAAAATACCAATGTAATAAAAGATTTAAAATGCTTTTGTTTTATATACTTGAAAATAAATATATTTAAAAATGGATTTTAAAATCAAGTTTATTTGGAAATTTAATAATAAATATTTTTGTAAAATTAATTGGATTTAATTTTAAAATTTAAAAAAAACATGTTTCATATTAAATTAAGTAAGATTTAAAATATGCACTCCAAATAAATCTAAGTTAAGGGTTTAAAACATAAATATATTGAAAATAAAAAAAAATATTTACTAACTTATAAATATCTTTAAGTAATATATATAATTTAATTTCAAATTATTTTACTTTAATTTGTATAAGTATAAATAATGCATAACAAAATAAAATAGATGAATATGTTTATAAATTAAAATTATGCAAGGTTTAAAACACAATTTGTAAATTTATTTTGACTTAAGCATAAAATGGTTATAACATAAACAAGTGTAAAGATTTTCTCTATACAATTAACAAGTGTAATAAATTTAATAGGTGGCAACTTCTTTCTTTTCTTTGGAATTAAATTATATGAATATGAATTAAAAAGAAAAAAAATTCTTAGTAAAAAATGCTTTTTCTTAAAACCTGAAAACTTGAATACTTCCTCAAGAAAGCTGAAAAAAAATTACAACCTGAAAATAGATTCAAGTAAGCAAGTTTAAAATCTAAAGCAGTTGAAACCTTCCTCTGTACAAACAGTCTTCTTTTTATATATACATATCCACACCAATGCTATATCGATCAGTAAAAAAATTAATCAAACCTGAGAAATTCGAACCAAAACAAAATCTGAAAACAAGATCTGTTCCAAAGATCAAGCATGCAAGATCAACTACCTTCTCAAACAATCAGGATCCAGATCAGGTTCAAGTGTATCCCCAAATCAACAAGTTGATGAAGTTCAAAAATTGAAACAAAATCATAGAGCTAATCAAATAAGCAAGCTAAAGATCCAGATCAAAAGTAAATAGCATTTTCCAGACTTCAAAATCAATAATAGGTTCACTGTCCCTGTTCTCTATTCAAACATACCCAGGTGAGCAATTCAGCCTTGAATTTTGTTCTCTGTCTTTCAATCATATAAGCGAGTAAACATATTATCTTGAAGTTTAAAACTTGATTGATTGATTTGTAGAAATTTTGGGTTAGATAGCTATCTATGTAAATATGATATATCTGTGATGATTTTGTTTACTGGAAATGGTATCTTGCCATGTTTTCAATATTTCAGGCTACAAAGCAAATGAAAATAAATAAATTTAAAACAAAACTTCTCTATATAATTAAATTAAAACTTAGGAGTTTAAATTTGAAACGATTGTTTGAACTAAAATCAGAACTTAGTTTTGTTTTGAAGGTTTACAATGTGATATAAATATTGGATGTTCATGCTATAGTAAAAAGAAAGTATAAATTAAAAATTTGAATGTTTTAAACTGTGGTTTGATTTCATATCATGATTAAGTATACAAAGTTAAGATTTTTAAACCAAAAACAATGATTTTTAGGTGAGTAAACATGAAATTTAAAGATTCAAGTTTAATTTAAATCAGTCCAAGATTTATTTATAATCTGGTTCATATATGTATTGACCTTGATTATGATTCTGTGTTTCCATATCTTCCTTGTTAAATTGTTACAGGTGAATATGTTCTTTTAAATACACAAATTATTGTCTGTTAAACATTGTTTGGTTTAATTTTTCAATCACACCTGAGATTTAAATTTAGATTAAGTTTTTTTGAAATTGTTTAAACCATCTTCGGGAAGGTATACTACTGTAAAACTGTTTTATAGGAAATCAAAGAATATATTGATAAATTCAACTGCTATAAAAAAATCTAATTCAAGTTTATAACTTGAAAGCTTAGTGAAATTTATGATTTTTAAAACGAAAATGAGGATTTTTAAATTAGTATTTCATGAGCAGTTCATATGTGAATAAAAACGGCTTTTTTATCAATTCTAGGAAATTTAATCAATTTAAATAGTTGAAATTTGAATTGAAGCAACTATTAACATTAGGAATTTCGTGAAAATTATCAAAAGATTTTTCTATTGTGTTAGAGTACGAGATCAATTTAGGGCCCGAGTTCCAGTTTTTGTCCATTTCTGTAATGTGTCGAGATCGTCTTCATTACGCAACCGAGTTGCACTAAATTTTGGTGGAGGGTTGCGTGGTGGGTTGTCGAGGCGTGGCCGAAGTTCGAACGCCTCCAGTGGTACGCGCGGTGGTGACGAGGGTCTTTGACGTTTTGGTTGAGCTTCAGTTTCGAGCAGCTTGATGAATTTTGAATTCGAATTTTTTACAGGCAATTCGAATGTTGATTTCGAGCCGGGAGACTATTTGCGACTTGACGATGATGTTGGTGATCGCCAGAGGGCAGTCGTGCTGTCGTGCACATGTACGGCGCGGTAATCGTGTCTGTGTCGTTGATGCTTGGAGTAGCGAGTCATTTCTCGAGTTTTATGGGTGATTACTTCAGGTTTTGATCGCGTGAGTGAATACTGATGTCTAATTTATATCTAAGTTTAAACAAAACTTACTAAAAGAAAAAGAGAAGAAGAAGAAGAAGAAGGTTGGGAAGAACAGGGGAGAGTCTCGAGGGAAGGCATGATGTACTCGAAGTATAACTCGAGTTTTTAATAGGGAAGTACTCGGTGCTTCTACTTTCAAAACTGCAATGTTTAAAATAAAATGAAGTTAAGCAAACTTGTGATTTTATTAGAGTTTAAACATTGTAAATTTTAATAAATGTTTGACAAACTTAAGTTAAAACTTTATACAAGTTCAATTGTTTAGTTAATGTATAACAATGCTTAAACTCTTAACTAATATTTTAATTAAGTAATTAATTTAAGTAAGTAAAAAATTAGTTATCGTCTAAAGTTTTAGTTAATAATAAATTAGTTTCCAAAATTTAAAGAAGACTTTTAAATATTTAATTAAGTTGAACAATTAACATGAATTAATTTTATAGAAAGAAATTAAGAATAATTACATTAGAATTATAATTAGAGATTCGTTAATCAATGGATTATGTGATTAATTAAATTGTAATTAACTACATAAGTTTATTTGTAAATGCTTAATAGATGATTTGTTTAAGTAATTTAATTACGAATAAATAATTAATTAATTAAGTAATGGATAATTAATGATTCCAGATGATTGCTTATGGATAATGGCGTATATAGAATCTCTAATTTGTGATAATTACTTGGTGACATTCTGTGATGTTCCTATGATATTGCTCTTGATATATATATATATATATATATATATATATATATATATATATATGATGATTGTGTATTATTTATCTATGATAAATGTTATTTGGATTCAAAGTGTTGAATTAAACTGTTTAAATTTAATTGACAACTTGGCCTTTAAAATGGCGTTTGGATTTCGATGCGACAAGGAGTCAGATTCCGGTTAGTTATCCGAAACCCACATCGAATCGTAATGATGAATCTTTGTGATCGATACATTTATTTTATCTATGAATCTGTGAATAAAGATAAGCGTTATAGTTCATACCGCTTATTGGTATTGATATATCTATGATGATTGATGTTGTGCACTGTTGTGTAAAACCCGCTGGACTACACTTATACACACACACTATGGATTGCACGTGGAAATCGGTTAAGTCACAGATTTTTAAATAGTTTTGAATTTGAATTTTTAATTCAAATAGTTTTGGAAATGAAATTGAATCAAATATAAAAAAGCTTTTGAAAAAGGAATTCTAAAAATAGAAGTTTTTCTCAATAACCTGATAAAGATTTGAAATTTGAATAATTTGATTCAAATTGGAATTCAATATTTGAAATTGAATTTTATATTTGGTATTTATGATTTAAAAAGGATCATACAAGTTTATATGAGTTTTAAACCATTTTTAAAGTATTGTTTTGGGGGATTGAATTAACCCAAAGTGTTTAACTTGTATAAATAAGATCGGGTTTCTTTGAAATAAAAGTGGTGGTTTCAAATGATAAAAGCTTTCCTTTAAGAAATGAACTTTCAAATTTATATTAAAGGAATTCCAAGTTTGAATTAAAATAGTTTTCCAAGTTGTGGATGAATATTTTGAAATGAGTTTTGAAAGCTATAAATTAAATCTTGATTTAAAGATTTAACAAGTTGATCCAATTGAAATGGAAATTGTTTGAAAATCCATGAATGGATCTTTATGAAACTGGGTGAACGTTGTGAAAACAATAAAAGATTTGAAATGGTAATTGGTTTAAACCATTTTAAAGAAAGTTTTGAACTATTAAGTTGTGACTTAATTGAAATCCCATATCCATATGCTTTTAAATATTACGCTCATTATTCGGTTTAGCCGGGAGTTTGTGTTATATAACCCTTTCCGAATAATGATACGTCGTTATGGATAGCATTTGAAGACCGGTGATGAAGACCGGGTATTTGCGAGAATGATAGGATGACCTATCGATTGTCTCTGCACTGAGTAGCTATGTTATAGAGATTTCCTAAGTGATGGGAAGTTCGATCGGGATTGTGAATACCCGGATTGCAAGGCTTCTTCGGAAGTGCCTTCGGTTCTGTTCGAAACCGGGACAGACTTGTATGGATGTGTGTCTGGTACTACACTTTGAGATATAAAGCAGATTTCTTTCAAATACATATCTGTTGGTGGCGGAGAATTTATTCTCTTAGCTTAACACCCTTCTCTGAGACGTACGAGCTCAGAGGTTATGTAGTTGAAGGTTATCGGCGTTATACTCCCAATTTGGTAGTGTGGCATGCTAAGTGCTGCTGTTTGTTGATGATCAATGGTTGATCATTTGTGATCAAAGCATGGCTTTAGTGTAAAGCGTAGATTTGTGGACGAAAGCTCGTCGAGCCTCACAAACCGGTAATGGTCGAAACAGGAATGATGTGGCAAGGTTTCAGGGGTAGCTCCCCTGGGGTGTGACCATTCCTTCTGGAAAAGGGTAGTATCATGGTATGGAGCCCAGATACTTACTCATGTGGGCACTGTAGTATCTTTATTACTATGTGATGTTGTTGGTGTTGAGAGCTCTCGGATAAAGGTTCAAAAGGACCGGGGGTGGCATATCTGTAGGTGATACTTCCGTGCAGCAGGTACATCGGCCTTGTGTTGGCAGAGAGCCGGGTTGGTTCTCGGGGCGTCGCGCCAAAGGCGTTCCCATGTGGCAGTAGGAAGTTCCTTAGCATAACTATTTGTTGGAAATCCATTCACCCAATACGAGCCTTGTACGGTTTTAGTTGTATTACCTACCATCTACTTATGGTGGCGCCCCACTGTTTGGATGGTAGCTATAGTAGATATAGTTCGAAATGTCTATGCTGGCTAAGATTAATATTATACTTTCGAAATGTTTTCCACTATGCACTAATAATAATAATATCAAAATGGTTTTCACGTATCATGCATTTTTGACTATCATAAGGAGAAATATCCTCCAATTCTGCATTTGCATGGTGTGTGTGGTGGGAGGCCTTATGGTAGTTTCATTTTCCAAAAGCATTGCGGATCTAAAAATTTAAATCTTTTCATTGTTTTTAAAAGACCAATTGTTTTTGTTTGCTCATACCAGTCCCATGACTGACCTGGAGTTTATTGTTTCCTTCCTAAACTCTGGGTGCCCACAATTTTCCACACAGGCAGTCTAGAGTTGGGTTTTTCAGATAGTAGATATAGAATCGATTCTGTTGTTTTCGGCTTTCTCTTTGGTATTCTTTGAAGACTTTGGATATTGAAATTTTTGGTACGGATGACTGACCTTGCTTATCTTGGTGAAACGTGATGGATTGGTGAATCGAGCTTGAAGTTTTGGAGCTTTTGGATCAGAGTTGCAGTATTGGATTCTAAGAAGACTTATCTCATATTGTATCGTGTTCCGCTGTATTATATGTTGTATATTCTCTGATGTTGATGGTTATCATTGTATCGGATATTGTATTCATGTCGTATCAGTGATATCATCTTTTATTTCCACTGTGTTTTTTATCATCTAATGGATGTTGCAAGCTCCCGCGATACGAATTTGATGTTGTTTGTCGGACATCGAATTCGGGTCGTGACATCAGATCGATATAACTATCTCGAAATTCTGTTCTCGAATCTGGATCAAATCGTTATGCGAACGAAATAATATACGTACAACTTACGTATTAATTCCTAATTGATTATTAGCTATAAAAATTCTTTCTATTCACATTTATTTTAATTTCCATTCACTTACTCACAATTATCCTTTTACACACTTTTATTTAATCTTCCTTCAATATTCGGTATGTATTCCAATAACAACTTTACTTAAGAACTTCACCATCAATTTCTTAAGTCTATTATAACATTTTATACAAAGTTCTTATGTTTATTTCCACTTCATCACTTTGGTTTATATCGATTTCTATTCAAATTAAATTTTCAGTTCCATTTGAACTCAATTTATCTTCCAAATTTCCAATATTGAATTTTGTCAACCATATTTCAGTCCATATTTGATTTGCTAATTTATTGTAATTAGTTCCATGCGCTAATTCATTCCAAATCTCAATAAATTTTATTTCCAAACATTTATTTCATTTAGTCCACTCGAACTAATTCTTTAATTTCACTTTATTTAACATAATTCAAATTAAATATCATCCCAATATTCAGTTTCAGTTCCATTGACTTACAAATTAAATCAGTTTGTTCATCCACTAATTTATTTCAAACTTAATTATTTTTATTTCAATAACTATTCCGTTTAGCCTACTTAGGCTATTTTTTCCTAAATTCTCTTATATTTAACTTAATTTAAGTTAAATTCCATTCCAAATCAAATTTCAAACTTTTATAAGCTATCATACTTATTATATTCCATAAAACATTTTAGATTAAACTCCAGAGTTTTAAACAATTACATAGTATTTCGAAATCATTTTTGAAATCATATATACCCCAAAATCCTTTGGTATATCAAATTATTCATTTGAATTTCAAATCAAATTCGTTTTACCAAATCAAAACTCCAATTCAAACATTTAGGCAGCAATTCCTCCCTTAGAAACTTGAAAATGAACACTGATGATGTCGTGATCATCATCGAAATTATTTTCCAACGACCGAATTGAGTTCAGTGCTTTTATTCCTTTAAAAGAAATTAAATATTTTCATTCCAAACATTTCCTAAATAATACCATCATTATTTTCCAAGACTTCGAATATCATATTCAAATCCAAGGGATTTAAATTCCCAAATTTCCAACTTTGGAATCCTTCTTAAGTCTATATTTAAATGTACTTTGGAATTTTATTTCATTTCAATTTATAAATCACAATTATAAACTCGTATTTACAAACTCCATTTTGTTATATGAACAAATTTCTTAAATTTTGGTTATAATATCAACTTTTATTCAATTACCATAGCAATAAATGATAACCTTTAATATTATCATATCCTAATAACCAAGCACACCATACATACTATAATAATTTCTAAAAATTATTCCTTTATATATATATATATATATATAATTTAGGTAAATTATCTCATTTACCCCATTTCAAAATAATATTATGTCGAGTTGCTCTATTTAAGTGTTTAGAGATCCCTATCAATAACGTTAATTACTCATATTGACTAGAATCCATAAGCCACTCAACAAACCAATCAGCACAGTATAAAACAATTTTATATTCACTAACAAATATGCGCTCATACTATTAATACACTCCAACTCATTCTAAAGGGTTACCGACCCTATCTCCAATGAGTAATCCCTACCAGAGCCAAGGTTCTCGCTTAACCTTCTGCTCTTATACCAAGTGTGACGGCCTAGATTTTCGACCTCTGAAAATCGACATCAATACGTCCACCGTATCATATTCCAAGCAATTGAATGCCGAAAATACCAGACCATTAGGGAAAAGAAGAAAGAGGTAGAAGAAGAAGATAGAAACAACAACACAGAATCTTACAATTGCAGTGGAACAATATATAATAAATAACAACCGATCTTTATACAAAAAGAACTATAACTTTTATTTATACATTACATAATCAGAGTACAACACAAATTAATAACTCAATACTGGACAGTTACAATAACTTGTCCTCACAAATGCTGAATGTACAGCCTATAATACATAGCGGAATAAAAATCAGATATGTGTAATACGTCTTCGCCTTCAGCTCGTCTCCAGAGCTTCATAGCATCATATCTTGTATCTTTAATACTCGGCCTGCCCCGAGCATTATAATAAAATAACACCTGATTCAGTCTGGAAATCCAACGTGAGAAAACACATGCAAATTGAATTGTTAAAGTTATCAAAATCCTTTGAAAATCAAAGGTATCTTGTAAGACCACACCACACATAAACACGACGGGTTTTTACCTTACGATAGCCAAAACTTTTCATATCGAATCCTGTGATATTATAATGGTGTCTAAGTATAATTATTTATTCAAATAGCTGAAATGCTTGCATCTCACATTTCATCATAGTTGGGCACAATCAAAACCGTACGGTGCTTATTGGAGAATGGATTCCATACGAATGACTAGGTACTAGGGTATCACCTCTCATAGTACACGTCTAGAACAACATACCGAGGACCAAGCCGGGATCCCCTGCAACACAAGATCGGACTATTCCTAACCTGGATAGACCGAATATGCTATCACCGTGGGTTTTCCCACCATTTTCGAGCTCCTTCCATGAATCGTAGTAATAATATCGAGGGTATCTAGAAAGGCAATAAGCATGCCCTAATTGGGTGCTACCCACTTAGCCTTGCTGCGTCTCCCCTGCTTTTCAGTCATTCTCGGTTGATGAGGCTAGAGGCTACGATTTCCTTTTAAAGGAATTTTCACTTAGAATGTTCATTGTCCTCCAATGACAATGTACTAATAGCATTCATCTATATAAGTCCGTTCTGGGTCTGAACGAAACCAAAGGCACTATTTCTATTACATCCATTTTGTAATAATCCTCATAATTGTGGTGATTAGCCCTTGCACTTCACTGCTCCATCTTCGACTCCGTACTCTTGCTTTCACATCGAAAACGCACTCGTTGGATCGAAGTAGTTTTCGAATAACTTATCCATTCCCGATCTGTTCGTAACAGCGTTTGATATTTCTGGTAAACTCAACCCCGGTTCTTTAGGAAATAAACAAACAAAATAAGATCGGAGGTTACCTCCTAACCGCTAGTGGACGGATTTCCTTATCGACTCCTAGAAGAACGAAACGAGTTTATACGTACAGTATAGCACCTCGAACGGTAACTGTACCATATAATTCCTGTATTTCCCCTAGATATTCCAGAAGTTATATTTTGGATCCAAATTTGATAGTCGGTTATTTGACTATCAAATAAACAATCATTCAATCAAATATTCCATGTTCCCACTGAAAACATCAGGCCTCATTTTTACTTAATTTTATTTAAACTAAATCTCTTTACCCAAAAGTATGTGCTTATCTTATCGAATTTAGTAAATTTACAACTATCTTTCTAAAAATATACAAAACCCTTTTTCAAAATAATATGGAAAGTACCATTGCGGTATTAAACCATTGATTCACAGCTCAATGGTTACGTCTATATCCCGAAGAAATCCAAGACTTAACTGAAGGCACTCACTACCTCCCATTTCATCGTGCGAGTATACCGATACTTCCCCAAAACTTTATTTAAAAATTTTCAAAATAATACTTATGAAGTTTCTATGATAATTTTCCATTTTAAACTCTAGGCAAACTACTTTCTAAATAAACATTATTACATAAAATATTAATATTGAATAGTTTACCCTTTGAAAATAATAATATGATTAATTCTTAAATAAAAATTTACTTACTATAACCTAGCTGAACTAATATTTAAATATACTTTAAACAATTTTTAAACAACTAAATAATTAGTTTTACTCTTTAATATTCTTTAAACACTTTTTAAAATTACATAGTTAATAATTAGAAATCCTCCCTTTTTAAAACCAATTTAACTTCTCAATAAAGTATACCTTTCAATTTCACTATAGCCAGTCAACATTTAAAAATCCCTCCGATTTATTCCAATTTGATTTACGTCTCAATTCCATAAATTCCCTTCCATTTTAAAATTCCTAAATTAAATTCCATTTTTAAATTAATTTCTTAAATAAACCAACTATATCCCAAAAACCCAACTGATTCCGACCCCACTCCCATTTCATAAATTTTCAACCTTATTTAAAATCTAGTATAACATTTCCATATTTTATTTTCAAATTTCCCTTTTTATTCTTCCAACTATTTAAATCTCGAATTTAAAAATAAATCTTTTTATACTTAAACAATATCGCTTAAGTTCTATTAATTAAATCCTTTTATATACATTATTCAAAGATCTCTCTTTACAATATTCCAAGATCTCTATTTACAATATTCCGAAATTATTAAATACAAATTTCAATCGAACTATTTATTTTTCCCGAAAATTCATTTCTTTTAATTTATCCGACTTCACTATAAATATTATACTTTAAAATTCTCTTTTTATTTTCTTTTAAAATTAAATATTCAAATTTATGGTATTTTAAAATGCCAAAAATCTATCCAGCAATACCATAAAATCCAATATATTCAAACTCCACTATAGTCTATCACAGGTTATTCAAACAAATCATATAACTGAATATGAAAATAATCTCAACATTTTTGAGGAATTCAATTGGATCCCTCCAACCCGTTTCCATGAATCCATAGATGTTAGCACAATATAAAAATACCAACCCTATTTTGAGGGGGATATCACGGTATATAGGGTCATCCACTCTTATGTGGGGGCACAAAGGGCCTCATCCGCTATATATATATATATAGGCAAATCAATCACTCCAATATACACACACACACTCTACTGTATGTAACATCATCCAACTAGAAAAATTATCGATTCAATCAATCAATAACCAATTTTAACTATTTAAAATTGGTTTCGGTAATCCAAAATTGAGTGAGATTAACTCACCTTGATTTTTAAATTTTTTCGAACTTCCAGATTTTGAATTATCTAAAATCCTAGCATACTTTGAAAAATTCCAAGTTAATTTTGTTGCGTAGCACTCGTTGATATGAATCTGTTGCGCTTGTTTCGTTAAATTTCGATCTTGGACGAACACATTATGAATTTTTATTAGCATATGATTTTAATAATACTCAAGTTAAAGAAATAAATTTTATTTAACTTTAGTTGAAACCAATCACGTGATGATCAGAACTCGCCCAATTCCTGCTAGAATGTGATTCTACTTCACACTCCCACTATTCCTCTCCGTGCCACCACCGAATTTCGAACTTTGCCTTTCTGCCCCAACTACCCTCAGCTCTCGACTAGAACCTCACCGCTATGCCCAAATCCTGACTTACACTACTGCCGCCTCCATCAAGCTCGAGCTTAAAGCCCCTCGCCAAAAATGTCCAACCCCGGGTCCTTCCACTACTCACGTCACCGCAGCTTCCAGTTCGCGCGATCCTAGCGCAAACGCCAATGCTCCACCCTGCTCACCGTCGTTTTCACCTTCCTCCCCTCATGCGTGTACTCGCACGACCAGAAATCGCGATGCCGCGCCTCTTCCCTATCGTACACCCTATAGTCCCGATAAACTATCGTGGCCATCTCCTCCTCTCGGACAATCAAATGATGAGCGGTATTTTTTTCTCTCTACCCGACTTTGAATTGAACGAGGGAAAAATTTATCTGAGCGTCTTCGATTTGAAGAGGAATGCTTATGCTGCCTTTTTTTTTATTTGAACTAATAGGAGGGAAATATGCGTGATTTAAAAGAAGGAAGACGTGATTCTTACGTGTGGGGGGAAAAGGCTAGTGGTTTGATGGAAAAGAAAAGTATTTGATGGAAAAATATTTTGACTAGTCAACATATAATATAAGTTCATTATTTAAGTTCCAAATCGTCTCGATTTACACAACTCAAAATCTCGAACGCCTATAGAGGCATGCCACTAGGCGTTTATTATGTTTTACCCCTATTCCGAACGTAATGGAAGAGGTTTCGAGTCCTAATTCGATCATATGGGGAAGATAGCTTTTTAGATCCAATTATTATATTGAATTTTCGATATAAATTTCAACGCATTTATATACCGTATGACCAAACGTTAACCCCAAATGCTACGACATTTGAAATCCGATAATTATACACTACTACCGATCCAATGGAACTAGTTTCTTCTAATTCCGAGACCGTGCCTCGGAAGGCTATTTCTAAATGTAAATTCAACGATATATTTTTAAAACTGAATAAATCACTTTTAAATTCAATTTAAAAAGTTTTTTATCTTCATTATTATAAATAAAAAATTTGTAAGCCTTTAAATTATTTTTAACAAGCTTAAAACTCAAGATTCACTAATTTACTCGATATTCAATTACTAATTTAATAATTAAATTATCCAATAAATGGTTATATTTGAAATTTAAGTTAAAAATTAACTTTTAAATATTTAAAATCAATTCAATATTCCAATTTCAAATATCCAAAATTCTAGGTCGTTACATCTTCCTTGTACAGTCACTAACTATACTCATGCTGTCAAACCACCCCACCACACCATTGCAGTGCACTTCAACCTTGCCTGAAACCTAAAATTGCACTACAATGTCATCTCTTCTCACTGCCTTCATCACTCTAGTATTCACATCTGCCACAAAAATCGAACAACATCTGGTATCCAAATTAACCACCGCGACCTAATACGATCCTCAGTAAGCTGTTACCCCCAGTGACCAAACTCCATTGCGAACTGACACAACTTGAACCGCCTCAATTCAAACCAACCGACATCAACCACCGCAAGCCGCCGTGCAAACTTTAGAAACCTTCAAATAGAAGCGATTTGAATTTGGTTTTGTAAATTGAATTTTTTTCGTGATTTTAGATGTATTTTGAACTGTGAGCTTTGATTTTGGGAACGTGCATGGAACTGTGATTTCTTTTGTAAAGTGATTTTTTTGTAACTGGGTCGGTCTGGTTTTGAGTGTGTATTTCTTCTTTTCTTTTCTTTTTCCTTTCTTCTTCTTTTTATTTGCTTAAATTTGTTTAAGCTTAAATTTTTATTCTCTCTTATAAAAAAGAAAAAGGAAAAAAGGACAAAAGGGGGTTTTAATTTATTTTAATTTGTTTTGGTTTGTTTTACTTCTTCTTTGATAAAAAACTTTCTCTTTTAATTACTTTGTTTTAGTTTCTTTTGTATGCTTTGTTTTAATAGAAACAAAACGTGTTTTCTTTTGTTTACTTTGTTTTATCCGATTGTTTTAGTTTAGTTTTGTTTAATTTGCTTTATGCTTACCATAAAAAATTAAAATTTTAATTTGTTTTGTTTTTTAAATTTGTTTTAAGTTCCATCCTTATATATAAAAAAACTTGTGCATATCTTGTTCGAAATTTTAGGTTGCTCAAGCAGGAAATTAAAAGGAGAAGAACTGCTGCAAAAAAAATTGCTTTCTTGCTTAAAAAAATTTGCAGATTTTAAAATTAATTGCTAATAATTTTGCACGCTCTGGTATCGTGCCCTTAGCCTTTGTTTTTATTTTGTTTTCCATTATTGGTTGTTTGCATTTGCATTTATATATAAAAAAAATTAAAAAAAATTTCATTTGTAGTTGCATAGTTAACATAGTTTAATTTTAGTTTTGCATTTAATTTTAGAATTCGTTACTAATAATGGTTAGACATCTTAAGGGTGTCACGAGCTCACCTAGAGCTTAACTGCATATTGACAAGTTCTCCACTTTCGATAATTTATTTCTTGGTGTCTAGGCTATGACAAAGCAATAACTATTTACAAATATTACGGTGATTCGTAAATATTATATTGGTTGTTTCTCTGATGGTACTTAAATCTCCGGTTGCATTGCTATGGTGATTCGTGGTGCACCAATAAATCATGTCCATTACATGGCTGAGAACTAACTTGTTGAATCAAGACAAAGTGTCATTATACAATTTTGGGTTAGGAGGTACTTAGGATAGAAAATTTGTAATTAAGCACTTACACTCATTTAGTTGCATTAGTCATACATATTTAAAAAAAGTTCAAAGGGAAAACTAAAAAAAAGCGTAAATATTTCTTAACCTAGTTTTTAAATCTTTTGAAATTTTTTAATCAAAAACAAAAATAAAATAAAAAAATTTGAGTTAGTTTTTTTAGAAAAGCAAAAACTTAAAAAGTATATACATATAAAACCTTTTTAAAAAAATAATTAAAAATCCTAGAAGAAAAAAAAATTCCTTTTTTAAAAATAAATTCATTTGGTAAATAGTTTTCCTTTATAAAAAAATTCAAAAAAAATCTAAAAAATCAATTTTTGAAAACGTCTGAATTTCCCTACTCACATGAATTTTACAATAGTTGTGAAAATCCATATAATTTCACTCCAAATTCTTATGAATATTTTAGTAACAACTATTGCATATTTTAACAACAAAGTTTTCAAAATAATGAGCAACCCTCGACTCTTGAAAATTGTACTGAAACGATTTCGTCTTTACTTGAACCCTCTATGCAACAAAATCAAATAATGAATGATTTGTGTAATTCATATTTATACAATAATTCGAGTCAAGCTTTCAAAATGATCAAAATTCGAATTCACTTCAAAATTCAAATGATTTTGATTATAACCCATGCCAATTCAATTTCGAACTTCAAAACTGAAATGTGAATTAGTTTTTAAATGATTTTAGCAATGAGAATAATTTCAATTACAATGTTATAGACAATTTTTGTTCTCAACAAGTTCAAATTGAAAATTTTCAAGTTAATAATAATAATTTATTTTGTTGAGGAAATGGATGAAATTTACAATGATTGCGTGGATCTGTTGTTTGAATCGTATATGAAACAACGTGAGAAACAAAATCAAATCGCAATGTGTGCCGAGTCAAATAATTATCCATCTTTTACCACAATTGATGATTTTCAGATAATAACTTTTGAAATTGAAAATGACAATCTTAATGAAGTTTTGGAAAAAATGGTAATTGAATTCGATTTCAATTCTTTTGAGGGTGAGAAACTTGACTTAAAATTCAATCTTCCTTTTTTCAATTTTAAAATTTTAAATACAACAACTTTGGATTTTGAAATTGATACATGCAATGAAGTTGTTGATAATTCAACAAAGAAAGATGAATTTAATAAATACAAATTCTTTAGACTTTTCGAAGACGAGTTGTTAAATTCTGAAAGGGAAGATTTAAATCACCATTTTGATTTGGAAATCAATAATTCTGAAGAAGTTTCCAATTATAAATTTCAATTTCAATTTGGTGAAAATAAACTTAAACTTCAACCAATTATTTGATCATTCCCAAAAAATCATCGAAAATAGCACAACTCGCACGATTTTTAATAAAATGAAATTCGTTTTCCAAATCAACATTCAACTTCAAACTATTTTACGATTTGGTTTTCTACGCTTAAACTATGTCTTTCATACTTGATGAGACAAATGAATCGGTCTTTAGAAGACTGTTTACTTTACTCTTTAACATCATATTTTCTGATGTTTTGTAAATAATAATCTTTTCACGTAAATATAGGTCATGTTTTTATTGTATTTTTCTCCTTTCATTTGGGTTGACTATGGGGACACAGTCAAAATCAAGCATGGGGGGAGCCTCATCTTCTTTTTTTGATTTTTCACGGTTTATTTTTTTCATTTTCTTTCCAAAACTCAAAAAATTAAAAACAAAACAAAAAAACACTATAGGATAAATATATGGTTTTGGTTATTAAATTGAAATTTTTAAAATTATTTGTCTTAACAAAAATAAAAATAAAGTTTTATTACAAGTAACGACGGTTTAACTAGTATATAGGAAGATTAATTGGTGATAATTATGAGGTATATCCTAATTTTAATCTTGGTTTTAAAACAAAAAAACAAAAAAAGAATAAATTGTATATATTTTATTAATTAACATCTAGAGTCATGTGGTCACATGCAAGTGTATACACTCGCCATGCTCTACACCCATTTCATGTAAGACCGAAAGACAGTGCACAATCAGTATATCTGACCTCAGTTTATCCGAGTTAGGTGTATGTACATAAAATTCTTCTATTAATAATGCCTATAGTCGATAGGTGTACATACTAGTGTGTTCACTCGCCACGCTCTATATTACCCTCACATGAGCCCACAAGACAGTGCATGGGTCATATATCCGGCCTTAATTTTCGAGTTAGGCATATGTAAATATTGTTAATATCAATAAAAATTTAAAAAAAATAGGGAGACTATATAATTGAAATCCAAGCATTATTTTTACTTATTTGGTTTGACTTGTTATTCAAAAGAAATGAAAATACCACTTTTTAAAAGCTTAGATAATCAGTTAAGGATCCATTTCATAGTTACATTGTGTTGTCAACTGAAACAACTTGCCAAACTATAGTCTATTTGTTATGATAACTTAATTTTTGTGGAAAGTTTTGACATGTAAATGGCTTAATTTTTCAAGATAATGACCAAAACTTGTATTTAAATTATCCAAATTAATTTAAAATTAAATTCTTCATTTGTAAATATTTTTAAAAATTTGCATTTGTCTCATTGTAAATAAATCTTGCATTTAGGATTTTTCACTTTGCATTTGGATTTTGTGGGCAGTATCCGCTGAAAACTCTCATGAGACAACACTGTCCTACTATGCACAACTAAAGGTTTAACGACTTGTTGCATACCTTAGTGCAATCGTGCTCCCTACGAAAATAGATTTATCTTAGTTTTAGTTTATTCGAGGACGAATAAAATGATAAGTGTTGGGGTATTTGGTGTGCACTTAAATGTGCATATTTTTACTTTCATATTTAATCTAATTAAATTAAATAAATGATCATATTGTGCATTTTAAAATGTCTAAACCAAAATTCAAATTATTTTCAAATCGTCATATATTCATCTTCATATAGAGGCAAAATGGTCATTTTTGTGCGCATATTAATTTGCGAAAAATTTACTTGGGCATTTTTATATATTTTTTGTAGGAATTTGGATTCAAATGGAAAAGGTTTTTAAGGAAAATATGCATGCACAAGAGAATACAAGCAAATAAAGATTGAAATAATTCATTTCATGGCAACATGGTGGACTCTACCAACCCACTTATCATGATACAATCACGATCTAACGCACATGCTAATAGCGCTTAAAGTTTAATGCACATTTAAGTGGAGGATTAACACATGCTAATGGTAACTTGGTGGCCATACTTCTTCAAGAGTAGTTTGGGTAGTTTCCGAAAATAGGATTAGGGTTTCCAAACATGCATTATTACCCCATATGTTCGTGTAATCAAGCTTTCAGCCTCCTTTGAGCCTCCATTTTAGTTAATTTAATTTTAGGCTCACAAATAAATCAAAACCCTCTTTTCTTTTTCATGGCTACTTAGCCATTTTTCTTTCAAGTAATTCTCTTTTTTATGCAATGTTAATTCATACTCTTTCTAATTTACATGCTCTCTTTCCACTTATGCTAGTAGCTTAGTTTCATTTCTTATGGAAGTAGGTTAGTTTTATTTTATTATCTCCCTTTTTACTTAGCTCGCATTTTCTTTTTATTTTTTACTTTATGTTGAATGCTACATTTTTTAAAATGATAACAAATATGAGAGGCTAAACCCCTTCAATTTAGGGGTAATTAAGCTCTCTTATCATGTAGATTCGACATTTTGCTAATTAGTAATCTTTTTTTGTGCTTAATGGCAATATTTGATGTGGTTTAACTTTTTGTTTTAGCTTTGATAGGCTATGTTGTTGACACCAAATAGGCTATGTTAAACAAACAAAAACACAAATTACCTCTTCATCTACATATGATTATGGTAATGAAGTGAATGTTGAAATCAAAATTTGATGATTTATATTTCTTACCAATAGTTAATAGGCCATGCTTAAAATAGATTTTATTTTCAACTTCATTGTCATTTTTCATGAGAGTTAGCAAGTGGTTTAATGAGTGTGTTATAGTTTGTTGGGTTATATTGGGCTAATTAATAGCATGAATATTCCATAATTATGATAAACACATCAATTAAACTCACTAATGACCAAAAAAAGAGATCATAATTTCATGTTGTGTTGATTAATGTGATCAAGAGAGTGGATTTATCTTTAAATTGCCATCTACTCTCATAATTTTATCCATTCTAGATTTTTTTAGTTTTTATAATTTTTTAACTGAACACTCTTAATTTTGGTTAATTTGGTTGAATAGAAATTTTGAAATATAAATAATTCCCTGTGGATCGATCCGTACTCGCTATGTACTAACATTATACGCCTAGCGCTTGTGGTTAATTTTAATGTAAATTCGGTTGGTTATTTTCTAACTCGATAGAGAATAAGCCGTCAAATAAAAAAACCCTCTTCATAACCATGAGACGAAGAAATGGATCGCGTACATATCCTGGATCGAGAGGAGGTGGTGACTTCAACTGGGACTGCAGATCTTTCTAGGTGCGTCCATACCGAAGCAGGCTTTCGTCTGTCTACAAGAATTTAACTGATCTCTCCTCGGCATCGACAACCTTTAAGGTTCGGAGAGTTTTGTAGAGAGATAAGTCCTTATTCTTCCTTGGTATAACTGTAGAAATTGTTTGACTCGTTAGAAATTCCATAGCAACGTATCGAAGCTCTATAAGTGGGAAAAAGAACTTAACCCCCTTTGTCCAGAGATGATTGAATCCCTCGAGACACCTTACAAAAAAGTATCAAGTCTTGAATTGAGATAAATTGCTCTGCAGTTGCAACACAATTTTAGGTTCCTTTGGGCCTCAATCAAAACTAAGGATGGACACTCATCTCTCCTTTTGAACAAGAGAAAATATCTTAACTCATCGAAGCTCGGGGTGCGATTGAGAGTCCGCATGAAAAGAACATGTATGCAGGTTAGAATAGTGTATCCATTGGGATGGGTCTGAAACAGAGAGATTCCCAAGTTTGATAAGGTTTCTCTCAAAAAGTCGTTGAAGTGGGGCACTATTCCATTCAGGCACATATACCGATAACAAGCAGTATATCTCGGAGGCGGCATATGAGCAAATTCAACATTCTTTGCGAGGCACACATCTTCCTTAGGAATGCCATGCTGCAGGCAAATGCTGTGCAAGACTTTAGCAGAAATTACAGAGGAATCTCTCTCCGATGGATTTAGAAGAAATCTGAAATTAGGAAGAGTCTGGTCCAAGACAGAACCGACTGCAACTAGCTAGCCATATTCAGCTTGTGAAGCAAAAGGAGGGGTGACAGACGATGACTCGGCCTCCAAAAGCATAGGACTTCCTCCGCTAGACTTGTGGCGAAAAGATGGGTACTTCATTCTAAACAATAGAACTTACGTCCAAAATGGTAGGGTAATTCTACTCTAAAATAAGAATTCCCGTACTACATTTGAATTCCAAAGAAATATTAGTTCACACTGATGTGTCAGACTTCAAGTATGTACCAGGGCAAGTGCGTTGTGTTATCTATCGGTTGTAGGCTCGGTGTCCTAAACACTACAAACGCTCTATCCCGTGTAGATAATACGCTCGTAGGTGAGAGGTAAAAGGACTTCCCGTATCTCTTTCCTTTTGAAATTACTTCTCCTACACTTACTCGTTATCGATCAACGATCGACAACGGATCCTTTGTTTGAAACAATGTGGAAAGTACTTTCTAGTATAGGTACATCGTGCATGCAAAAGAAAGAAAAATCAATCTGAATCCTCTGGAAGGACGAAATTAATTCAAGATGTGTCATGCTGTATCAGCTATTGGACCTGGCACAAGCCAATTCTGGCTCAATGGACGAAGACAACAAAACATGTCAAGCACTGGGGCAAGTCCCGAATGTCGTTCCATGAAGAACTCAAGACTCAATTTACTATCTTCCTCCATTAAGCCACAATTGACTCGGACTCTTCACGGTTAACGCCATGAATACAACTGTATCGCCAAAATGACAAACCAATGTCATAATCAGCAAAACCACCTTGAATCAGTAATAAAGAGTCAAGGAAGGTTGAAGTTCTCAATTTAGCGACCTAAACAATGGCCCAGCGGTGACCTATGCAAGTCGGCGAGCTAAAAAATGGATCAATGTGATTTAAGGCAGCAAGCAAACTAGGGTTTCAATCTAAGGTGACTTGGGAAAGCGACGGCGAAGCTCGGGAGTCGAGGTAGAGCAGTGTCGGCAACGTTGAAGGAATCAAGTGAAAGTTTGGATAAGGTTGGATTGCTAGAGATGATGGATCAAATCGCTGAAGGAAGTAGAAGACTCGGGTTGCATGATAAATGTGGAATGGATCGGCTTGAGAGTTTAAACAGGAAAAGAAAATATGCCAAAAAATGCTAAGTTGTCAGGTCGCTAGAGATCCATCTGCTATGGATCGCCAATGATACATAAAGTCGCATGCTTTTTATTTCCAATTTGCCTAGCAACATCCATATGCTACTTCGAGACATGTTGGTAAGTTATAGGTAAAGTTCGGTCTTCTATGAAAACAATGGCAGTCTAGGACAAAACTTAGCAAGCAACCGTCTAGCCTAATTCAAATTCATGTAACTCTAACACGACTAATTGAAATTCAACAAGTAGAGACTAAAAAGGGATTACTTCCGGAGCATGCCTTTTTTCCACGAAGACATACTCTGGGAGGCAAACGTTATTCGGGTTTTTAACCCAGCAGGATCTAAGAGGAGTCGGAACAACTTGGTCTGTAACAACCCGCATATTTTACGATTTCATATTTAAATATTTTATTTAAATATAGTGTCGTTGATTTAATTTAAAATCAAAAAAGTGACTTTTTGTAAACAGTCAAATTCGAACTCGATACCACTTTCACTGAGTTCAAAACGATGTTTACAATTTGTTTAAGTATAAAAATTGATATGTTTGGAGTTGATTAGGATTTTGGTATTTTGTTTGGGCTTTGGGTTGTGTTCTAGCCCATTAACCCAATAAGAGAATCCAAACACCTCTACCAAATACCCTAAATCCTCTCATCTTCATTCATTCCTCTTATAATTTCCTAATACAATCAAGCCCTAGGAAAAATGGTGGAAGTAGGAAATCAAAATTTCTAAGCCCTAGTTCTCTTAGGAAATTCAAATTCAAGTTCCATAATCAAGGAGAAGCTTAGGTAAGCATGCCCTTCATCTTCTCCATCTCGATTACTCTTCAATTCTTGATTTTCCTATAACCTAACTTAGGAAATTCATTGCGTGTGATCATAGATTGAAGTTTCTTGAAGTGAAGTTGAAGAGAGATTGATCTTGCTTTGTTTTAGAGCTTCTCATTCCTTGTTTTTGAGTTTTAAGGTGAGTTCTTGAACTCACATCATGTTTATAGCTTTTATTTGTTGTTAGGTATGAATTCCTAACATCTATTTCATGATTCAATTGCTTTCAAATTAAATTAGTTTGGTGAATTTTCTAATTTTTGTATTTTGATGTCAAAATCTATTAAAATCCTACTATGGATGTTTGGACATATTGTTAGGAGTGTACTGAAGAGACTATAGGGCTGGTTTGTTGGTTGGCATATATCCCTGGTCACCATCGCTCATTCGATTGCTTCCGAGTTGATTTGGCCACTAATGGCCCAGAAATTTTTTACCCTGAGCTTCAGCTTAGACATCTGGAAAAACACGCAGACGTCTGATGCAAAGGAATAAAAATTCCAGACCTGCTGCCCAGATGTTTGAATTCGGCCAATTTACCTATTTTTATGTCGGTTTCCGCTTTAATCGATTTTTGATGATCTGAATGGTTATTGTTATACATTACTGACTTTGATGATTTCTTTTCTGGATTTTTGGTGTTCTGATTTGATGGATTTGATACCAATTTCCATGGTTTTGATTCACGTTATTGAAATATGAATTTTTGGTGATAGATTCTTTTTACAATCGTTTCTATGATTTGTCACTTTAAAATATAAAGGTTTTTATACTAGTAGTAAATACTCAACCTGTTTAACAAAAACGATTCCAACATTACTTTTAATACAAACCTCATTTCTAAAGTCGTTTTCCAATCTATTAGTATATACAAACCTTTACCTCATTCATATGAGAAATCCAATTAAATGACTTAGCAATGCAAGTGGTATGAAACGCTTGCGTTTACTTCGTCGGTTAATTCTTAGACTTGTTCAATTGAAATCTTGTGACAATTTTCGAGTGGAAATCTACAGTTTGTTCGTAAATACTTAAATTAACCTATTAGTCATGAGACAAAAGCTAAACTCATTTATTTACTAGCTTGGTGTAGTTTTCACTTTTATTGATTAATGATGATCATTTTGCGATTTAGACTAGCGATATGTTATTTTTCTTTGTCCGCGTGGGGGACTATACCTCGTTCTATGGAGCTTCGGCTCATTTTGTGGGTTAGCGTCCTGCGTTTGTGATACATGTGTTAGTGAGTTTTCATGCTTCCGTTTGTAATAAGCCTCCCGCTTTGGTTTTTCTAATTACTGATTTCTAGAATTTGTATTTCACCAATTTTTGTGGTTTCCATTGATAAGCTCTATCAATATTTTTGATTTGGTGAATAAAAATAAAGAACATGACATTCTTTATGGTGTTTGAGAAAATTTGAGACACTGTATGATTTTTTTATTATCATATATATTTATCATATCTCTTATCATATCTCATCTTACATGATAATTATAGCTAGACTGATTCGTTTATTATTTTTCTTCTTAAATAATACTCGGGTCAGACCGAGGTGTTTTAGGTGCTTCCACTTGACTACTTATCAGGGACCATCGTCTGACTTTTGGCTAACTACTTAGCTTAGTAGCTATTTGTTTTTATACATTCGAGATAAAGACTCCTTGATGTATATATATTCTTTTGTCTATCACTTTTACCTATCCTTTTGTGATGTAGAGGATCTTGTATGACCATTACTTTGACGTTCACTTCTATGTGTTATATTCATATCTGTTTCCGCCTTAGTGATGTGAATATCTATGACCGATTTATGTTATGCTTATTTTATATTTGTTTTCGAAGGCCACATAGCCACTGTGTAGCAGCTTTGAGTTTGTATTTAATATGTCAGATTTCCTCTCGAAATGAAATGCATGACATACTATCTGACATATCGATACTCGCATAAAGCAATTACATAGATGGCACTCCTCAACAGCCTTATTCTTCGTACTAATTGACGGCGATACCCCATTTGGACCTTGGTTAGTGTGAGCATAGAGGTGAGGCGTCACAGCTTAGTATCAGAGCCAAACTTCGAAACAATGTAGAATAATCTAGCAAGGATCATTGTCCTAAGTCTCTCTTAGGAATCGTGCCTTAGGATTTAATTCAAGTTTTAGGACCCGTTCTATCCTTTTTTTATGATGCCTTGTTTCATCAATCAAGTTTGTTTGATATTCATTTTGAGAATAACATTTTTCCTCTTCTTTCTTTGTTAAAGAAGAGAAATGGTTAGACCTGGCTGCCCCAGCGCCGGTCAATCCAGTGCTACTCCTCAAGATGGCGTATTTATGTATGCCTAACAGCTTTTGGATCTTGTAAAGAATGCCCAAGATGTTAGACCCATTCTCGAGCCTACTCATCCTAAATCCGGGTTTGCATGCTTGTGCAGTGATTATACCAATTTAGGTGGAAAGCCATTCAAGGGTTCCGAAAGCATTATAGAAGTCCAAGCTTGGCTTAGAACATGCAATCGCATCTTTTCTCGCATGAAACTTGTGGATCTACACCAAGTCCAAGTGGCTTCTAGCATGCTCCAGGAGAGAGCATTATATTGGTATGAGCTTTTGATTTTGGAAATTGTCGAAGCAGATCTTACTTGGGAGCAATTTCGGGAAAGGTTCGAGTTAAAGTTTATGCCGAAAGCTGAAAAGGTAAATTTAGCCCGACGCTTAATTGACCTTATTCAAGATGAATCTTATGTGACAGACTATGTCGCATCTTTTGAATCCCTCTCTAAATGTTGGGTCGAGTATATTAATACCCCATTGATGAAAAATCAGATTTTATCTATGGGTTGAATAAGAATCTCAAAAAGGCTTTATTTTTGAAACTAGAAGTTCCTTTCGATCAGCTTGTAGATATCGCTCTTCGACTTGAAGAGGCCGATAAAGAAAGTGATGTTGAAGTTGGGGATGCCAAGAAGAACTTCAAAAATAATAATAAGAGGCATCTCGATAGTAAGCTCCAAGGCCCTAATCCCAACAAGAAAGGTAAGCAAGCAACCTCGGTAGCAAAGACTCCTACCCCTAGTCGTGGAGAATGCTACAATTGTGGATCTAAGGACCACTATGCAAATAAGTGTCCAAGGTCCCTTACTTGTCGCAATTGCAAAAGTCTAGGTCATCTATATCTTCATGTCCTAGACTTCAAAGCAAGAAAGAGGGAAAGTTGAATGTTGTGCAAGCCCCTAGTAACATTTTTCTTGGTCAAGGTATTTCTCATTCTGTCCTTGATGGCATTACTATATTTCATGATCATCCTATTCAAGTTCTTTTTTGATACGGGTAAATCTCATTCTTTTATATCGAAAGAACTTGTTGATACTTTTTCTTTAAATGTTATAGGGTTGATGACTTCATTAAGAATTGCGAATTTGGTTGGTGGATCCGCAACAATCAGTTTATTTTGTAAGGATGTTGAAATTATTTTATGTCATTATGCTTTCCGAGCCGATTTGCATGTTATGCGCTGCTTAGGTTTCACAAGGACTTTGGGAATGGATTGGCTTAATCGTTATGAAGCCCACATCCTATGTCCCCAGAGGACTATCCATCTTCAACATCCCCAATTTGTTAAGCAGCTTTCTATTGTTCTTAAAGATCCAGATTCCAATGCGGTAGCATCCTTATATTCTCTAAATCCACATGATGATGATAATAATAACGAGGAAGATGTCATTTCTCTCATTCATGTTGTATGTGAATTTCTTGATGTATTTGAGCATGTTTTAGGATTACCATCTAAGCGAGCAATTGAGTTCGGAATTAATCTAATCTTCGGAGCTCTACCTATCACTCGTCCTCCTTATCGTATGTCCCATAAGGAAAATGAGGAGATATGTAAAGAATTATCCTAATTGGAAGAAAAATAGTTTATTCGCTCTAGTTGCTCTCCTTGGGGAGCTTCAGCTATCTTTGTGAAGAAATCCGATGGTACACTTAGGCTTTGCGTTGACTGCCGCAAGCTTAATGATCTCACCATCAAGAATAAATATCCCTTATTTTAGATTGATGATCTATTTGATCAACTTAGCAGTGCTAGAGTCTTTTAACAGTTAGACTTTGCAATCGGTTTTCATCATCTTCGCGCAAAGGATAGTATTCCTTTGTCATCATTCCATACTCATTATGGATCTTATGAATGGCTTGTTATGCCATTTAACGAATGCTCCAGCTTATTTCGTTGACCTTATGAATCGAATTTTCATAGACTTCCTCAATTAATTTGTTCTCATATTTATAGATGGTATTCTTGTATATTCTAAAACCGAGGAAGAGCATGAAAAACATCTTCGAATTGTGTTGGAAACCATTACGAGCACTCGATTGAAAGCAAAATTTTCTAAGTGCTACTTTTGGCAATCCCGTGTGAAATTTTTAGAACATGTTATTTCTGAATCCGCAATTTCTATGGATCCTTCAAAGATGAAGCGATTCAAAATTGGAAGAGACCGGAGAGTGTGAGGTAAAGTCGTAGTTTTCTTGGATTGGTGCGCTATACCATCATTTCATAAAAGACTTTTCTAAAAATTCCATGCCTCTAACTAGTTTCACAAAGAAGGGAGTTAAGTACATTTGGTCGGACAAATGTGAAGCTGCATTTTAGAAATTAAAAAAACTTCTTTCTGATGCTCCTATTCTTGTGATTCTCAAAGGAAACCAAGACATGATTGTTTATACCGATGCTAGTCGTGTTGGTTTGGGATTTGTTCTCATGCAAAGGGAACATGTTATCGCTTATGCTTCTAGGCAATTAAAGCCTGTCGAGACTAGATATGCCACTCACGATTTAGAGCTTGCGACTATTGTTTTTGCTCTTAGAATTGGGCGTCATTATCTTTTGTGAGAGAAATTTGTTCTCTACATCGATCATAAATCTTTGAAGTGTTTAATTTCTCAAAAGGAACTTAATTTGCGTCAACGACGTTGGTTCGAATTCCTTGCATCTTATGATCTTGATATTCTTTATACACCCGGAAAGGGAAATCATGTTGCTAATGCCCTTAGTCGTAAGCAACAAGCGATGTTTCCATGATGATATCCGAATGGAATGATCTTGAGACTTTGTCCACTTGTGAGATTCGAGATCATGAATCTGATTCATGTTCATCTCTTGTTTTATGTAGCCTTAAGGCTCATCCATCTCTTTTAGACCACATCCTTGAAGCTCAAAAGCAATATCGCAAATTGGATCTTCTTAGCCAAAGTTGTAAGGATAAAAATGATATTGATGGTCTAAAAGACATTGAAATTGATGCTCGCAGAGGCATTCAAAAATTTGGTAGACTTATTGTGCCCAAAATTAATGATCTTCGTAAAGATATTTTAAAAGATTCTCATAGTTCTAAATTTATCATTCATCCCGGTAGTAGTGAAATGTAGGCAGACATGCAGCGACTTTATTATTGGGATACAATGAAATCTGATTTTGCTAAATTTATTAAGCATTGCATGACTTGTCAACTCATAAGGCCGAGCATCAAAGGCCCGATGGGTTATTGCAACCTTTAGACATTCCCGTTTGGAAGTAGGATCAAGTCTCCATGGACTTTATTCACGGTCTTCCCCATTTTCGTTCAGGTCATGACAGTTTATGGGTGGTGGTAGATAGACTTACAAAATCCGCCCATTTTATTCATGTTCAATCCAATCGGACCGTATCTCTTTTGGCCAAACTTTATGTCAAAGAAATTGTTAAACTGCATGGAGTCCCTACTTCTATGGTTAGCGATCATGATCCATTGTTTACTAGTGGTTTTTAAAAAGGTCTTCAAAAAGCTTTGGGAACAAAGCTTAATTTTAGCACCGCTTATCATCCTCAGTCCTGTGGACAAACCAATCGTGTGAATCAAACTCTTGAAGATCTCCTTCATGCACGTGCTCTTGATTTGGTGGAAGTTGGGAAGATCATATTTCCCTTTTTGGGTTTTCCTATACTAATAGCGTCCAATCTAGTATTGTTATGGCACCTTTTGATGCACTCTACGAAAGGCCATGCCGATCTCCTTCATGTTGGCTTGAAGCCGGTGAGAAGCTGGTTTTAGACTAGATTTTATTGATGATTCCACAAAAAAGATTGACCTTATTCATCATAGGATGAAAGAAGCTCAAAGTAGACAAAAATCCTACGCCGATAACCGAAGAAGGAATTTAGAATTTTCTATGGAAGATTATTTATTTATTCTTGTTTCACCTATAATGGGTGTTATGCGTTTTATTCATTCGGGAAAATTAGCACCTTGATATGTTGGCCCATTTCCCATCACCGAATGCATTGGTTTCGTGGCTTATCGCCTTTTATTATCGGCTCAATTTTCTGCTATTCATGACATATTCCATGTTTCTCGACTAACAAAATGCCTTAGAGATTTCGATTCTATTCTTGAGCCTAGTGTTATTTAAGAAATTGAGGTTTCACTTAATTTGACTTATGAGCAACATTCTGCTTGTATCGTTGCTATGGAGGTTAAACGCCTTCGTAATAAAGATGTTCCGCTTGTGAAAGTTCAATGGTCTATAGATCCTAAGGATTGTTCCTGGGAATCCAGAGAATTCATCGAGCAAACACATCTGCACTTACTCTCTCGTGCTCCTTGAGGTGAACTTCTAATTTAAAATTTTTCTTTTGTGTTGTTATGTCACAAAATGGTTCTTACTCTTTATTTCCTTCTTAAAATATTGTGAGGACAAAATTTATTTAAGGAGGGGAGTTTGTAACAACCCGCATATTTTACGATTTCATATTTAAATATTTTATTTAAATATAGCGTCGTTGATTTAATTTAAAATCTGAAATGTGACTTTATGTAAACAGTCGAATCTGAACTTGAGACCACTTTCATTGAGTTCAAAACGATGTTTACAACTTGTTTTAGTATAAACATTGATATGTTTGGAGTTGATTAGGATTTTGGTATTTTGTTTAGGCTTTGGGTTATGTTCTAGCCCACTAACCCAATAAGAGAACCCAAACTCCTCTATCAAATACCCTAACTCCTCTCCTCTTCATTCATTCCTCTCATAATTTCCTAATACACTCATGTCCTAGGAAAAATGGTGGGAGAAGGAAATCAAAATTTCTAAGCCCTGGTTCTCTTAGGAAGTTCAAATTCAAGTTCCAAAATCAAGGAGAAGCTTAGGTAAGCATGCTCTTCATCTTCTCCATCTCAATTCCTCTTCTATTCTTAATTCTTCCTATAATCTAATTTAGGAAATTCATTGCGTGTGATCATAGATTGAAGGTTCTTGAAGTGAAGTTGAAGAGAGATTGATCTTGCTTTGTTTCTGAGCTTCTCATTCCTTGTTTTTGAGTTTAAAGCGAGTTCTTGAACTCACATCCATGTCTACAGCTTTCATTTGTTGTTAGGTATGAATTCCTAACATTTATTTCATGATTCAATTGCTTTTTAATTGAATTGGTTTGGTGAATTTTCTAATTTTGGTATTTTGAAGTCAAAGTCTATGAAAAATCCAACTATGGATGTTTGGACATGTTGTTTAGAATGTATTGAAGAGCCTATAAGGCTGGTTTGTCGCTTGGCATAAATCCCTAACCACCATCGCTCATTCGATCGGTTTCGAGTTGATTTGGCCATCAATGGCCTAGGAAAATTTTACCATAAGCTTCAGCTCAGGGATTTCCGAAAACACTCAAACGTCTGATACAAAGGAATAAAAATTCCAAACCTACTGCTCAGACGTCTTAGGTTATTCCCAGACATCTGAGCGATCTGGAAGAAAATTTCTTGACCTTCGGATCAGACATCTGGGAAAATCCCCAGACGTCTATCGTTGTTACATTCAGCCAATTTACCTAATTTTTATGTGGGTTTCCGCTTTAATCGATTTTTGATGATCCAAATGGTTATTGTCATGCATTACCGACTTTGACGATTTCTTTTCTGGATTTTTGGTGTTTCCATTTGATGGATTTGATATCGATTTACACTGTTTTGATTCGCGTTGTTGAAATGTGGTTTTTTGGTGATAGATTATTTTTACAATCGTTTCTATGATTTGTCACTTTAAAAATACAATGGTTTCTATACTAGCAGTAAATATTCAAACTCTTTCACAAAAATGATTTCAACATTGCTTTTAATGCAAAGCTCTTTTTAAAACTGTTTTCAAATCTATTAGTATATATAAACCTTTACCTCTTTCGTATGAGAAATCCAATTAAACGACTTAGCAAACCAAGTGGTATGAAACGCTTGCATTTACTTCGTCGGTTAATTCTTGGACTTGCTCGACTAAAATCTTGGGACAATTTTCAAGTGGAAATCTACAATTTATTCGTAAATATTTAAGTTAAGTCAGTGGTTATGGGAGATGAAGCTAAACTCATTTATTTACTAGCTTGTTGTAATTTACACTTTTATTGATCAATGATGATCATTTTGCAATTTAGACTAGAGATATGCGATGTCTCTTTGTCCGCGTGGGGGACTATACCCCGTTCTATGGAGCTTTGGCTCATTTTGTGGGTTAGCGTCACGCGTTTGTGATACACGGGTTGGTCAATTTTCATGCTCCCGTTTGTGGTAGGCCTTCCCCTTCGTGTTTTTTTGGATTTCTAATTATTGATTTCTAGAATTTTTGTTTCACCAATTTTGTGGTTTGCATTGATAAGCTCTATCAATATTCGTGATTTGGCGAATAAAAATAAATAATATTACATTCTTTTTGGTGTTTGAGAAAATTTGAGATATTGTATGATTTTTGTTGTTATCATATATATTTTTCATATCTGTTATCCTATCTTATCTTACATGACAATTATAGCTAGACTGATCCATTTTTTAATTTCTTCTTAAATAATACTCGGTTCGAACCGTGGTATTTCAGGTGCATTCACTTGACTTCTTATCAGGGACCGTCATTTGACTTTTGGCTAACTACTTTAGCTTAGTAGTTTTTGTTTTTATACATTCGAGATAGAGACTCCTTGATGTATACATATTCTTTTGTCTAGCACTTGTACCTATTCTTTTGTGGTGTGGTGGATCCTATATGACCATTACTATGATGTTCACTTTTATGTGTTATATTCATATTTGTTTCCGCCGTAGTGATATGAATATCCGTGATTGATTTATGTTATGCTTATTTTATATTTGTTTCCAAAGGCCACATAGCCTCTGTGTACTGGCTTTGAATTTTTATTTGATATTCTCTTGAAATGAAATGCATGACATACTATCTGACATATCTATACTTGCACAAAGCAATTACACATATGGTCGCTCCTCAACAGCCTTATTCTTCATACTAATTGATGGCATTATCCAGTAGTATCCTTGGTTAATGTGAGTATAGAGTTAGGGCGTCACAGGTCGAGTCAGAATATCCCAGAAGCCAACTAAAAGAACTAGAGTAACAATCCAAAGGAAGCTTAAAAAACAACAAGAAAATCCACTAAGGACATGGATCGTTAGCGATCCATGGCCTATGGATTGCTCGCAATCCATGGGTTAAGCTTAAGGTTCAACCAATTCTCTGCATCATGATCTAAACACATATTATAGAAGTAATAACTGAGTTTGACGAGATTCTGAGTTAGTTAAATTAAGAGATAAGCATTCGTCCGGTCCAATTTGCAGCTAAACACGGCTAGCAAGTGTTTTCAATCAAATTAGCCATAAACACCCAAAGATTGGTTATAGTAGAGAAATAAATGAAGAAACTAAGTGAAAATAGAGGATCTGCGCTTGATATTAAGAAAAAATGCAGTAGAATGCAAAAACAACAATATTTATAGTGATTCGGCTTTGATTGCCTATGTCCACTCTGAATAGCAAGAGATCAAGGAAGAATGAAAGGATACTAGTTATAGTAATGGTAGTGTTTCACCTACAAGCCCAAAAAGTCCCTCAAAATGGCCCGTTGTGCCTCTATTTATAGATGAAGATAACCTCCAAACTAACTAAAACTTCAGCAATAGGACCTCCCTAACCACATGGGCCTACCATAGGGAGGGGTAAGACCAACTCTTAAAGGATAGGGTCGGTACCGACCCCTTCATGGGTTGAGTTTGGGCTGGCGATCCCTATGGTAGATTTCTTATTGTGTAACATGATGTTACTTCAAGTATCATGACATTTGTACATATGGAACTATGGTTCTTATAGTACTTTGGTTCGAATTCTAACCTAGTCAGCGAGGTGCCAACCCCTTCTCCTATGCCGACCTGGGATGCTACCTTCTGCTATGCCGAGCCATCTCTATAAGCGTCAACATGCCAACCTATTCCCTATAACCATTTCCATGTCGACCCCTCTTATAATACCGACCCATCACTTAGGTACACACTATGCCGACCCACATATATCATGTCGAGCCCTAACATGTCATGTCGATCTATTTCTTATGAACACAATATGCCGACCCCTTCAGCTAAACACCAATATGCCGATGTCGCTGCTTCCACATCCTATGCCAACCCATCCACATTCCCTTACACTTTCAAAACATCCATGTTGACCCCTATTCCAACCAGACTAAATTCCATAATTCCGACATCCTGCATTATCTATATGTCAACTCTTTTTACCCTAGGCTGGATACAACTATTCGAACATTATACTTTGGTCATTTGGATGTTGCCTCATGACCATCTTTTCCATCAATAGTCAAGTCTGGCCTTCGTAATCAATCCTATGTAGTTGGGTCAAGGCATTGGGTAACACTTGCTCTCCAAAGAATGTCTTGTGAATAACACGATGTGCTTTGGATTGGAGAAACCTAGGTTCCAAAAAACAAGCATATCCAAGTCCTTGGTTGATCACTGTTCCTTTATTAACCTTCGATGATACGGGTCTGGTGTCACATTCCGTTAGAATGCATAGATCTGGTAATATGATATCTTAGGTTTTCTACTGATTTGACCTTTCAGAAAGTTGAATTCATAAATCCTTCCGTGCACGCTCAAACACACGTTTCTGTTGTTGACTCTCAGATGTGTTCGGATGTTCGTTGGTCTTTTCCAGAGTGCTCTATTCTGTATGTTTCCATTTACAGTATATCTTCACGATATCGTTTGTCATTCAGTTTTCAAATATCTGCCATTACCTTCCGTTCCCCTTTCTATTTCACTTGCATCCATTATTCATGCATACACCCTTCTTCCTTTTCTTCTTATATTACATCATCATGCATGCGTATTTTTATTCTTTTATCATTATTTTTTTGGAGGGGTCGGCATTTTGTATGACGATCCCTCGGCTATCATGCTCGGATATGGATTATCCAGCCTCATGGCTGACCCCTTTTCAACCTTATGACCGAGTCACTTGGTGTGACCGGTTCATCTCCCCTCTTTTTTCACATATATAAAAAATCACTCCCCCTTTCTGTAACATTCCTGAAAATTTATCAAGTTTAAATTGGCAATTTAATTTATTTTTGAAAATAAAATGAGAATTAATTAGAAAATTTTCTAGAATAAATAAATAATTTTGATCATAAACAGAAATTTAATAAGAAATTTAAGTATAAGTAGCTTAAAAATAAATATTGGATTTAGGAAAATAAGATGTATATTTATATAAATGAATTACAAAATAGAAATTTGAGATTTATAGGATTTCAAAATAAAATGTATTAAACATAAATTAGAAATTTAAAACTTTAAAAAGTTGATCAAACAAAATAAAAAAAATGTATGAATGTAAATTGTGTTAATATAAGTTTTAAATAAGTGTATAAACATGTTGAACAAAAATTTAATGTAAGTACATATACATGAGTTTATATTTCAAGTTGAGATTGAAAATTTAATTTTTATTTAAAATAGATGTTTTTAAAAGTAAGTAGCATTTTTAAAAAAAAGGTTATTAAGATGTAATATATATGTTAGTTAAATTCTTTCAACATTGAACATGTATGCATACATTCAAAAGAATAAAGATATACATTATTTTTAAAGTGTATAAGTTATAAATATAAAATTTATAAAATTCTTTTTGCTTCATAATATCAACATGTGAGGGTGGAGTAGAAGAATTAACAAAATCTAAGCTCATGATTTCATTCTAACAAATGGCATTCCACATTCATTGCTTGAATAAAATAATAATATTAAAAAAATTATAGAAAATTTTCCTTTCCCCACAAGGCAATCAATAGATATCTCAGCAAATCTGAAGCAAATAGTAACAATAGATTTGAGAATCTCAAATCTCAACATCCAAGAAAAATAATAACCATCAAACTAGAAAAACAGAAAAATAAAAATGCTCTATGCCTTAAATTCAAGTTTGAAAATCTGAAACCATACAAAACAAAACTCCAGCCAAAGTCAAATCTGGAAGCTCTTAATCTCAAATTCTTCAACCTGAAATGGTTCATTCAAGTCTTCAAGCCAGGAAACAACACCAGTTAAAAAGAGATTCCAAATCTGATGCTTCAACAAATTCAAACTGCAACACAAAAATCAAATCTAGAAAGCATGCAGTGGATTCCTAAAGCAAATTCAAGATCAAAGTAAACAAAGCTTCAGATTTAAAAAGTTTAAAAATTCAAGCAAAGCAGACTTTGTCCAACAAAGCAGTGTAGAGTTTTCTGGAAAATAAATAAAGGCAAGTAAATTTTTTTTTTTTAAGAAAAATTTGAATTTTATGTTGATAATCAGTATTAAAACAAAGTTTTGAACGAAATTTGTTTAACAAGTTGTAGGGAAAACAAACTAGAGAGGAATTAAAATCTAGGAATTAAAACCTGAGAAGTTAGAGCAAAAGCAAACAAGTGCAGTTTCTATGGAATTAAATAAAAGTAAGTAATTTTCTTAGAGATTCAAATTAGATGTTGTTAATCAGTGATAAAACAGTTGAAAACAAAAATCAAAAGTGCAGATTCAACTAGAAAGCAAATGCTAAGTGAAGTCTGCAGCCTGGGAAGAATAAATCCAATTGAAGCTTTAAACAAATTTAAAACTGCAGTAGAATTGACTCTTTTGTTTGTTATTGATAAGGTAAACAAGTGAATACAACAGGAGATTGAGCAAACTTTTGTATTTACAAATTTTTGCAGAACTAACCATCAAAAGGAAATTAAAGAAAATAATATTCAGGCTTGATTCCCCTTTGTTTCTTCTCTGTTGCAAAACTTCCAGGTGAGCAAACCTTCAACTTTGAATCTAATATTATTGGTTGTAAACAAATTTCTCCTACCCACTTATGCTTGGATGCTTTGATAATGTTTGTGTGATTGAAACTTGTCTGTACATTGGTAAATAGGCTATGTATGTTGATTCCAGGCAAACATGCCTCTGTGTTTTTTTTATGACAGGGTTGTCAAACCTGTTCAAAAAAAAATGAACATCATCCCAATACAATTCCAATTAGGCTTTGGTCTCAACCAAAAAAAAATGTTTGGAACATTGAAAATTAAATTTTAAAAATAGTTTACAAGCAAAATTATTAGTAATATTCTGGAAAAATAGAAATAACAGTAAAAATTTATAAATATGTTAAGAATCAATTGATACAATTCTTTAATTTAAATACATAATTTGAATTAGCTCGGGAAATTATGATTTTTGAAATCAAAATCACAATTTTAAGTGAAGTGTTGCATGTGAATTTTGGGTTTGACTAAACTTTGATTTCTGGTCGATTTCTGATGATCGATCCAATATTTGCTGTCGAAATTTTGCTTGAAGCAAGTTTGGTCATCAACGATAACGAGAAAATTGTTGAAATTTTTTTCTATTGCGTGAATTAAGGGAGCGAGTTCAACTTAGGGTTTTAACCTAGTTTTGGGTCGACCAAGTTCTCAGAGCAATGGCGTGATGATCGTCGAACCGGACTGCATCGGGACTAGTGGAAAAGAAGCCGGGATCGATGACGAAGATTTGGACATGATTTCGAGGCCTCAGGTGGCCTGAGGCTACGGGGCGAGGTGGACTTGGGTGGTTTATTCCTGTTCCAGGTTGAATGAGAATGTTCGATTTTGATTCAGTTAGCAAATGAAGGCTTTGGATGGTTGTTTGGGTGGTGATGTTCGTTGATGACATGGGGGTGGTCAGGGCTCTGATCGGAGATGATCAGAAGGTTTGTGCACGTGCACGCGTGATAGCTTGTGCCTGGGTTTGTGAAGTGGGGAAGAAGAAGCATCTTTCTCGAGTTCGAGTGCGTAGAGTTGAGGGTTTGGCTCGGGTTTTCTCTCGAGAGGTTCGAGCATTTGCTCGAAGTTTTTAGTTCGTGGCTCGAAGTAGATTAAGTTACCTCGGGTAAACTAATGATGTTGCAGGTTTTTGACACCTTTAATTATTTAAATTTTTGAAATTTAGATTTGTTTTAACACCTTTAATTATTTAAAGTGAATCTGGCCTGAATTTAAAACCGAGAGTTTGGATTGTAAGTAAGGGTTAAATAAGTTTGAATATAAGTTATAAAATCTGGAATGTGAGTTGAACCTCAGTTTTTTTTAAATAAAATTAAGTTTTTAAATTTAAATTGTTATAACTACTTTATAAATGGTTACATGATGTGAAATTTAAAATGAAGTTTAAATGTAAGTAAGTTTTTGAATCTAAGTAATCTGGAATCAAAATTTAATATGTATTCCAGTTTTAAAATGAAAAGAAGTTTTTAAATTTAATAATAATTTAAACAACTTTGAATGTTATAGTGTATCTTTTAATTGATTTGAATATATATAAAAAATGAAATTGGTTTTAAATTCTTGTGAACTTCTCCTATAAAATGAATATTCTTTAACTTGTGAGATAAAAGGGGTTTTTGGAATTGTTGCTTAAGTTAAATTTGTATTCATTTTAAATATTAAATTTAAAATAAATTGAAAAACAAATTGTTTTTAAATGCTTTGTTTAAGAAAGAGATGTTATATCTTAAAGATAAATAGAATTTAATGATTTGGATTCATTAAATTATTAAGTAAATTAATCAAATAATTTATAAATGGTTAAATAAAGATAGTAATTACTTAGTAAAAGTAATTAAGAGAAGATAATTAAAGATTAAGGATTGATTAATCAAATATTTGAGGTTAATTACTTTAAAGTCAAATTAATTAGTTACTGTGGTTAATTAATTAAGATAATTGAATCAAGGAAAATACATTAAGGTTAATTAACTTAAAGTGATTAAGAAATTATTGTTAATTAAGGAATAAATATCTATTGTAATTTATTAAGGAATAATAATAAATCTATTGATTAATCAATCAAGGACAATTAATTGTAACTAAGATTTAATTAATTACAATTAAAGGTTAATTAATTACGAAAATTAATTAAATAAATGATTAATAAATGTAGGTAGTTAAAACTTAATTAATTATAGTTAATGATAATTAATCATTGATTTAAAAGATTACTAATAGAAGTAATTATATGAATAATAAATTTATAACCACACGGTTTATTCATCTTAATTAAAGATGTCTGATTGTTATTGGATGTTCTGTGATGGATTGATATATTTGATATGTGATGTGATGCTATGTGATGTTTTGTGCTAAGCTGTCATATCTGTGATATTATATTGTTATGCAAACCCTTTGACCCGTAAAACGGCATTTGACTTTCGATGCGACAGGGAGTGGGATTCCATTTGGTTATCCGAAACCCACATCGAATTGTAATGATTTAATCTACGCTGATTGATGATGTTGCACTTCTATTGTGTAAAACCCCTAGACCACACTTATACACACACAAATATGGATTGCACGCGGAAATGGGTTAAGTCACTGATTTTAAAAATCGTTTTAAAATTGAATTTTTCCAAAATAGTTTTGGAATTAGAATTGAAGCTTTTGAAAATGAGTTTTCAAAAATAAAATTTATTTGAATAACTTGATTGAGTTTTGAAATTTAAATAAATTAATTTAAATTTGAATTCAATATTTGAAATTGAATTCTATGACTTGGAAACTATTATTTAAAAAGTTATTCAACTTACAAATCGGTTATGTGGGTTTTAAACCATTTTTTTCAAAGGTGATGTTTTGAAATTTAAATTAAACTCAAGATTTCAACTTGTATAAATTAGATTTGCTTTCTCATAAGAAATGGACTTCCAAGTTGTGTTAAAAGGATTTTCAAGTCTAAAAAGGAAAATTGTTTTCCAAGTTATAGATAAATCTTTGGAAATGGGTTTGAAAGCTATAAATCTTTAATTTTAAAGATTTAATTTGGGTTAATCCAAATTTAATGGGAATTGTTTTGGAATCTATGGGTAGACCTGTGTGAAACTGGGTGAAACTTTGTGAAATAAATCCTTTTGTTTAAAGGTTTAAAAATGGTAATTTGTTAACCATTTGAAAGAAAAATTTTGGATTTTATAAGTTGTGACTTAACTGAAATCCTATATCCATATATTTTTAAATATGGCGCTTACTATTCGGTTTAGCCGGGAGAGGACCTTGTGTCATATAACCTATTCCGAAAATGATACGACGTTATGGATAGCATTTGAAGACCGGTGGTGAAGACCGGGTATTTGTGAGAATGATAGGATAACCTATCGATTGTCTCTGCACCGAGTAGCTACGGTATAGAGATTCCCTAAGTGATGGGAAGTCCGATCGGGATTGTGGATACCCGGATTTGCAAGGGCTTCTTCGGAAGTGCCTTCGGTTCTGTTCGAACCCGGAACAGACTTGTATGGTTGTGTGTCCTACATTACACTTTGAGATATTAAACTGATTTCTCAAATACATTTCTGCTTGGTGGCGGAGAATTTATTCTCTTAGCTTAACACCCTTCTCTGAGACGCACGAGCTCAGAGGTTATGTAGTTGATATTTATCAGTGATGTATTCCCAATTTGGTAATGTGACATGCTGAGTGCTGCTGTGTGATGATGATCATTTGTTGATCATTTGTGATCAAAGCATGGCTTTTGTATAAAGCGTAGCTTTGTGGACGAGACTGCATCAGGACCTCACACCCCGGAAATGGTCGAAACAGGAAAGATGCGGCAAGGTTATGAGGGTCGCGCCCTTTAGGGTATGCCATTCCCTTCTGGAAAAGGGTGGTATCATGGTATGGAGCCCAGATACTTACTCATGTGGATACTGCAGATCTATTACTTTGTGATGCTTTATGATTATTGTTGCGAGTGCTCGGATAAAGGTCCCAAAGGACCGGGGGATGGCATATTCGTGTAGTAGTTACCTAGTTACAGAGGTAACTCGGCCTTGTGTTGGCAGAGATCTAACCGTAACGTTAGTTTCTCGGGACATCCCGCCAGAGGCGATCCCATGTGGCAGTAGGAAGTTCCTTAGCCTGACCATTTGTTGGAAATCCAATCAAAACAATACGCGCCCTGTACGGTTTTAGTTGTATAACCTGCTATGGAATGTGGCGGTAACCTGCTATTGAACATGGCAGCTATAGTAGGCATACGACGAAATGTCGTGTGCTGGCTAGGATTTATATTATACTTTCGAAATGGTTTTCCACACTTTGCACTTATAGTAATAATATCAAAGAAATTTTCTCGTATTAAGCATATTTGACTATCATAAGGAGAAATCTCCTCCAATTCTGCGTTTGCATTGTGTGTGTGGCGGGAGGCCTTATGGTAGTTTCATTTTCAAAGAAACATTGCGGATTTATTTTAAAATTCTCTTGTTGTCTGTTTTAAAAGACCAAATATTTTTGTTTGCTCATACCAGTCCCATGACTGACCTGGAGTTTATTGTTCCTTTCCTAAACTCTGGGTGCCCACTATTTTCCCACACGGGCAGTCTAGAGTTGGGTTTTTTCAGATAGTCAGGTTTAGTAGATTATCTGGAGCTAGTTCAGTCTTTGGATCTGAACTGCACTTGCTTAACCTTGTGCATCGTGATTTGGGAGTTCAAGCTATTGCTGGATTGGTGCCTTGGAGATGGAAATTATCGATGCTGGAGTTCTTCCTCGAAGACTATTGGAGTTTTTGTTCCGCTGCTGTGTTATCTTTTCTTCCCGCTGCTATTATCTTGTATCATATCTCTGATGTATATTCATTATATCATCTGTTGTATCATATTATATCAGATATTGTATCAAATGTTGTATATTGATATATGCTACTCGTTTTCTTCCGCTGTGTTGTTTTACTTAATGGTGTTATAAGCTCCGGCGAACCAGAGTCGACGTTTGGGTCTGCGGCATTTGAATACGAGTGTCGTATTCGGTGCCGATTTTCGAAGGTCGAGTCAGGATCGTTATAATTGGTATCAGAGCTGATGGTTAAAACTTTAGCTCAGGAGTATAACACATTAAGTAGCTCATTAGAGATAGGGTGAAGTATACCCTAGAATGAGTATATCCTTAAGATATCCGTTCGAATGCCTCAGTGAATTCTCTTACTATTCACCGATAGTAAGTATGAGTGCGAGAAGAGAACGAGATAGGGGATGGGGTAGTACGACTACAAATGGTCAATACCCTGCAACAGTGGAAACAATTTTCTCTATCAATCTCCTTTGATTCGATTTCGAATTCTTTCTATTGCTTCGTGACAGCTACAGAAAGGAGCTTCGGTGTGATGGTGGCCCTACGAATCGTTGCAAGAAATTCTTACTTTGTATCTTCATCCGTTTCTTATCAGCTTTTCGTTCTAAACTCTAATAAATTTGAAATTGAAATTGAAAATTTTAAATAAGTAATAGATTTTAAATTAAGTTAAATTGGTTAGCAAATATGAAGCTAAATTTGAATTGAATCAATAAATCGATATCGGTTAAAAAAACAAATTCGAAATTCTATTGTAATTTCTTGTGTATATCAAAGTCGAAGAGGTACAAATTATATACTTTGGGATATTCCGACCCGAATTGGAATCCCTATCTAGTATTTGAGGAATTGTTTAAAATTAAGTCCATCTATCTTTTCTTTGGGATCCGATATATTCTACGAACGATTAGTTATCCCTTCGAACTAATCAATGTCGTTGCATATTCGTAGACCGGTGGACCCGAATATTTTGTGTAATATTGTATGAGTTTGTTCTCATATTGTTGATATTCTGATTTGGGAAACCAAATGCAGAATAAATATCTCGATTCCGATCTGATCAATTATTTCTTTATCTATTATCTTTTCTTTCTCGTCTTCCTTGCAATTTCGAGGACGAAATTCTTTTAAGTGGGGAAATCTGTAACCTTCCTGAAAATTTATCAAGTTTAAATTGGCAATTTAATTTATTTTTGAAAATAAAATGAGAATTAATTAGAAAATTTTCTAGAATAAATAAATAATTTTGATCATAAACAGAAATTTAATAAGAAATTTAAGTATAAGTAGCTTAAAAATAAATATTGGATTTAGGAAAATAAGATGTATATTTATATAAATGAATTACAAAATAGAAATTTGAGATTTATAGGATTTCAAAATAAAATGTATTAAAAATAAATTGGAAATTTAAAACTTTAAAAAGTTGAATAAACAAAATAAAAAAAATGTATGAATGTAAATTGTGTTAATATAAATTTTAAATAAGTGTATAAACATGTTGAACAAAAATTTAATGTAAGTACATATACATGAGTTTATATTTCAAGTTGAGATTGAAAATTTAATTTTTATTTAAAATAGATGTTTTTAAAAGTAAGTAGCATTTTTAAAAAAAAGGTTATTAAGATGTAATATATATGTTAGTTAAATTCTTTCAACATTGAACATGTATGTATACATTCAAAAGAATAAAGATATACATTATTTTTAAAGTGTATAAGTTATAAATATAAAATTTATAAAATTCTTTTTGCTTCATAATATCAACATGTGAGGGTGGAGTAGAAGAACTAACAAAATCTAAGCTCATGATTTCATTCTAACAAATGGCATTCCACATTCATTGCTTGAATAAAATAATAAGATTAAAAAATTATAGAAATTTTTCCTTTCCCCACAAGGCAATCAATAGATATCTCAGCAAATCTGAAGCAAATAGTAACAATAGATTTGAGAATCTCAAATCTCAACATCCAAGAAAAATAAAGTAGAAGATCTTGCAAATCTTAATAACCATCAAACCAGAAAAATAGAAAAATAAAAATGCTCTCTGCCTTAAATTCAAGTTTGAAAATCTGAAACCATACAAAACAAAACTCAAGCCAAAGTCAAATCTGGAAGCTCTTAATCTCAAATTCTTCAACCTGCAATGGTTCATTCAAGTCTTCAAGCCTGGAAACAACACCAGTTAAAAAGAGATTCCCAATCTGATGCTTCAACAAATTCAAACTGGAACACAAAAATCAAATCTAGAAAGCATGTAGTGGATTCCTAAAACAAATTCAAGATCAAAGTAAACAAAGCTTCAGATTTAAAAAGTTTAAAAATTCAAGCAAAGCAGACTTTGTCCAACAAAGAAGTGCAGAGTGTTCTGGAAAATAAACAAAGGCAAGTGATTTTTTTTTTAAGAAAAATTTGAATTTTATGTTGATAATCGGTATTAAAACAAAGTTTTAAACGAAATTTGTTTAACAAGTTGCAGGGAAAACAAACTAGAGAGGAATTAAAATCTGGGAATTAAAACCTGAGAAGTTAGAGCAAAAGCAAACAAGTGCAGTTTCTATGAAATTAAATAAAAGTAAGTAATTTTCTTAAAGATTCAAATTAGATGTTGTTAATCAGTGATAAAACAGTTGAAAACAAAAATCAAAAGTGCAGATTCAACTAGAAAGCAAATGCTAAGTGAAGTCTGCAGCCTGGGAAGAATAAATCCAATTGAAGCTTTAAACAAATTTAAAACTGTAAGTAGAATTGACTCTTTTGTTTGTTATTGATAAGGTAAACAAGTGAATACAACAGGTGATTGAGAAAACTTTTGTATTTACAAATTTTTGCAGAACTAACCATCAAAAGGAAATTAAAGAAAATAATATTCAGGTTTGATTCCCCTTTGTTTCTTCTCTGTTGCAAAACTTCCAGGTGAGCAAACCTTCAACTTTGAATCTGATATTATTGGTTGTAAACAAATTTCTCCTACCCACTTATGCTTGGATGCTTTGATAATGTTTGTGTGATTGAAACTTGTCTGTACATTGGTAAATAGGCTATATATGTTGATTCCAGGCAAACATGCCTCTGTGTTTTTTTTTATGACAGGGTTGACAAACCTGTTCAAAAAAAAATGAACATCATCCCAATACAATTCCAATTAGGCTTTGGTCTCAACAAAAAAAAAATGTTTGGAACATTGAAAATTAAATTTTAAAAATAGTTTACAAGCAAAATTATTAGTAATATTCTGGAAAAATAGAAATAACAGTAAAAATTTATAAATATGTTAAGAATCAATTGATACAATTCTTTAATTTAAATACATAATTTGAATTAGCTCGGGAAATTATGAATTTTGAAATCAAAATCACAATTTTAAGTGAACTGTTGCATGTGAATTTTGGGTTTGACTAAACTTTGATTTCTGGTCGATTTCTGATGATCGATCCAATATTTGCTGTCGAAATTTTGCTTGAAGCAAGTTTGGTCATCAACGATAACGAGAAAATTGTTGAAATTTTTTTCTATTGCGTGAATTAAGGGAGCGAGTTCAACTTAGGGTTTTAACCTAGTTTTGGGTCGACCAAGTTCTCAGAGCAATGGCGTGATGATCGTCGAACCGAACTGCATCGGGACTAGTGGAAAAGAAGCCGGGATCGTTGACAGAGATTTGGACATGATTTCGAGGCCTCAGGTGGCCTGAGGCTGCGGGGCGAGGTGGACTTGGGTGGTTTATTCCTGTTCCAGGTTGAATGAGAATGTTCGATTTTGATTCAGTTAGCAAATGAAGGCTTTGGATGGTTGTCTGGGTGGTGATGTTCGTTGATGACATGGGGGTGGTCAGGGCTCTGATCGGAGATGATCAGAAGGTTTGTGCACGTGCACGCGTGATAGCTTGTGCCTGGGTTTGTGAAGTGGGGAAGAAGAAGCATCTTTCTCGAGTTCGAGTGCGTAGAGTTGAGGGTTTGGCTCGGGTTTTCTCTCGAGAGGTTCGAGCATTTGCTCGAAGTTTTTAGTTCGTGGCTCGAAGTAGATTAAGTTACCTCGGGTAAACTAATGATGTTGCAGGTTTTTGACAGAAACCCGTAGTGTTTGTTTTAAGAATTTAAACTGAAGTTTAAAGAAAATGAAATCAAGGTATTAAACTAAGTTTTAAACCTAAGTTTGAATCTGACTTTAAGTAAGTTTGAACCTAGGTTTTGGAATGATTTAAATTTTTGAAATTTAGATTTGTTTTAACACCTTTAATTATTTAAAGTGAATCTGGCCTGAATTTAAAACCGAGAGTTTGGATTGTAAGTAAGGGTTAAATAAGTTTGAATATAAGTTATAAAATCTGGAATGTGAGTTGAACCTCAGTTTTTTTTTTAAATAAAATTAAGTTTTTAAATTTAAATTGTTATAACTACTTTATAAATGGTTACATGATGTGAAATTTAAAATGAAGTTTAAATGTAAGTAAGTTTTTGAATCTAAGTAATCTGGAATCAAAATTTAATATGTATTCCAGTTTTAAAATGAAAAGAAGTTTTTAAATTTAATAATAATTTAAACAACTTTGAATGTTATAGTGTATCTTTTAATTGATTTGAATATATAAAAAAAATGAAATTGGTTTTAAATTCTTGTGAACTTCTCCAATAAAATGAATATTCTTTAACTTGTGAGAAAAAGGGTTTTTGGAATTGTTGCTTAAGTTAAATTTGTATTCATTTTAAATATTAAATTTAAAATAAATTGGAAAACAAATTGTTTTTAAATGCTTTGTTTAAGAAAGAGATGTTATATCTTAAAGATAAATAGAATTTAATGATTTGGATTCATTAAATTATTAAGTAAATTAATCAAATAATTTATAAATGGTTAAATAAAGATAGTAATTACTTAGTAAAAGTAATTAAGAGAAGATAATTAAAGATTAAGGATTGATTAATCAAATATTTGAGGTTAATTACTTTAAAGTCAAATTAATTAGTTACTGTGGTTAATTAATTAAGATAATTGAATCAAGGAAAATACATTAAGGTTAATTAACTTAAAGTGATTAAGAAATTATTGTTAATTAAGGAATAAATATCTATTGTAATTTATTAAGGAATAATAATAAATCTATTGATTAATCAATCAAGGACAATTAATTGTAACTAAGATTTAATTAATTACAATTAAAGGTTAATTAATTACGAAAATTAATTAAATAAATGATTAATAAATGTAGGTAGTTAAAACTTAATTAATTATAGTTAATGATAATTAATCATTGATTTAAAAGATTACTAATAGAAGTAATTATATGAATAATAAATTTATAACCACACGGTTTATTCATCTTAATTAAAGATGTTTGATTGTTATTGGATGTTCTGTGATGGATTGATATATTTGATATGTGATGTGATGCTATATGATGTTTTGTGCTAAGCTGTCATATCTGTGATATATATATATATATATATATATTGTTATGCAAACCCTTTGACCCGTAAAACGACATTTGAGTTTCGATGCGACAGGGAGTCGGATTCCATTTGGTTATCCGAAACCCACATCGAATTGTAATGATTTAATCTGTGCTGATTGATGATGTTGCACTTCTATTGTGTAAAACCCCTGGACCACACTTATACACACACAAATATGGATTGCACGTGGAAATGGGTTAAGTCACAGATTTTAAAAATCGTTTTAAAATTGATTTTTCCAAAATAGTTTCGGAATTAGAATTGAAGCTTCTGAAAATGAGTTTTCAAAAATAAAAGTTATTTGAATAACTTGATTGAGTTTTGAAATTTAAATAAATTAATTTAAATTTGAATTCAATATTTGAAATTGAATTCTATGATTTGGAAACTATTGTTTAAAAAGTTATTCAACTTACAAATCGGTTATATGGGTTTTAAACCATTTTTTTTAAAGGTGATGTTTTGAAATTTAAATTCAAATCAAGATTTCAACTTGTATAAATTAGATTTGCTTTCTCATAAGAAATGGACTTCCAAGTTGTGTTAAAAGGATTTTCAAGTCTAAAAAGGAAAATTGTTTTCCAAGTTATAGATAAATCTTTGGAAATGGGTTTGAAAGCTATAAATCTTTAATTTTAAAGATTTAATTTGGGTTAATCCAAATTTAATGGGAATTGTTTTGGAATCTATGGGTAGATCTGTGTGAAACTGGGTGAAACTTTGTGAAATAAATCCTTTTGTTTAAAGGTTTAAAATGGTAATTTGTTAACCATTTGAAAGAAAAGTTTTGGATTTTATAAGTTGTGACTTAACTGAAATCCCATATCCATATATTTTTAAATATGGCGCTTACTATTCGGTTTAGCCGGGAGAGGACCTTGTGTCATATAACCCATTTCGAATAATGATACGACGTTATGGATAGCATTTGAAGACCGGTGGTGAAGACCGGGTATTTGTGAGAATGATAGGATAACCTATCGATTGTCTCTGCACCAAGTAGCTACGGTATAGAGATTCCCTAAGTGATGGGAAGTCCGATCGGGATTGTGGATACCCGGATTTGCAAGGGCTTCTTCGGAAGTGCCTTCGGTTCTGTTCGAACCCGGAACAGACTTGTATAGTTGTGTGTCCGACATTACACTTTGAGATATTAAACTGATTTCTATCAAATACATTTCTGCTTGGTGGCGGAGAATTTATTCTCTTAGCTTAACACCCTTCTCTGAGACGCACGAGCTCAGAGGTTATGTAGTTGATATTTATCAGTGATGTATTCCCAATTTGGTAATGTGACATGCTGAGTGCTGCTGTGTGATGATGATCATTTGTTGATCATTTGTGATCAAAGCATGGCTTTTGTATAAAGCGTAGCTTTGTGGACGAGACTGCATCAGGACCTCACACCCCGGAAATGGTCGAAACAGGAGAGATGCGGCAAGGTTATGAGCGTCGCGCCCTTTAGGATATGCCATTCCCTTCTGGAAAAGGGTGGTATCACGGTATGGAGCCCAGATACTTACTCATGTGGATACTACAAATCTATTACTTTGTGATGCTTTGTGGTTGTTGTTGCGAGCGCTCGGATAAAGGTCCCAAAGGACCGGGGGATGGCATATTCGTGTAGTAGTTACCTAGTTACAGAGGTAACCCGGCCTTGTGTTGGCAGAGATCTAACCGTAACGTTAGTTTCTCGGGACGTCCCGCCAGAGGCGATCCCATGTGGCAGTAGGAAGTTCCTTAGCCTGACCATTTGTTGGAAATCCAATCAAAACAATACGCGCCCTGTACGGTTTTAGTTGTATAACCTGCCATGGAATGTGGCGGTAACCTGCTATTGAACATGGTAGCTATAGTAGGCATACGATGAAATGTCGTATGCTGGCTAGGATTTATATTATACTTTCAAAATGGTTTTCCACACTTTGCACTTATAGTAATAATATCAAAGAAATTTTCTCGTATTAAGCATATTTGACTATCATAAGGAGAAATCTCCTCCAATTCTGCGTTTGCATTGTGTGTGTGGCGGGAGGCCTTATGGTAGTTTCATTTTCAAAGAAACATTGCGGATTTATTTTAAAATTCTCTTGTTGTCTGTTTTAAAAGACCAAATATTTTTGTTTGCTCATACCAGTCCCATGACTGACCTGGAGTTTATTGTTCCTTTCCTAAACTCTGGGTGCCCACTATTTTTCCACACGGGCGGTCTAGAGTTGGGTTTTTTCAGATAGTCAGGTTTAGTAGATTATATGGAGCTAGTTCAGTCTTTGGATCTGAACTGCACTTGCTTATCCTTGTGCATCATGATTTGGGAGTTCAAGCTATTGCTGGATTGGTGCCTTGGAGATGGAGATTATCGATGCTGGAGTTCTTCCTCGAAGACTATTGGAGTTTTTGTTCCGCTGCTGTGTTATCTTTTCTTCCCGCTGCTATTATCTTGTATCATATCTCTGATGTATATTCATTATATCATCTGTTGTATCATATTATATCAGATATTGTATCAAATGTTGTATATTGATATATGCTACTCTTTTTCTTCCGCTATGTTGTTTTACTTAATGGTGTTATAAGCTCCGGCGAACCAGAGTCGACATTTGGGTCTGCGGCATTTGAATACGAGTGTCGTATTCGGTGCCGATTTTCGAAGGTCGAGTCAGGATCGTTATACTTTCTCTATCTTTTTACTTTAACTTCCCAACACTTGAAAACTTTTTCCATTGCTCTCGCCCCAACCAAATGCTCTAAAGCAAGACAAAACTCCCTCTTTTAACTCGAATTCAAGTGCCAGACCATACCTTCAACCTCTATTAACATCAATTCGTTGCTATTCCAAGCTTTGGCCTTGCAATCCAAATCGAATAGGTATAAGCTCTTTCTCATTCGAGTGGTTGGGTCATGAATCTCAAGCTTGGACATGTTTGAGTGTATGTTAGGTGTATTACCTAGTGAGGCTGGTCACATCATGCGAGATAGGAGGAGTAAGCGAAGGAGTAGGAGAAGGAGGAAGAAAAGGGAGAAAAGAAGGAGATAGATCGGCATGATATTGCGATGTTGTCAGGTGAGGGATCGTTGAGAGATAGCCAGGGAGAGGTCGATATTAGAGATAGGAAGGGTCGATAGGGAATTTGTTTGCTTGAGGGATCGGTTACTAGGCATAGGCTTGGTGTTAGTAATTTAGGTCTAGGGACCTGTGTAATTAAAGGTATTTGGAGGGATCAGTATAGAGGCTTGTTTACATGGATTAGTATAGAAATTGAAAAGGAGGGTTCATTCTAAAAAGTTGAGTTTAGGGATCGACATGTAGGCTAGAAGGGATTTCACGGATCGGTATGTAGGCTAATGAGAAGGGATAAGTATTGTCAAGTGAGTCTGAGTGTAGGGGTTGGCTATGAGAGTAAGGCATAGGGGTCGGCATCTAAGGAAGGCATCGGTGTTTACTATAATGACCATCTTAACTTAAGTCGTTCAAACATTTAACTACATACTGCCTTGCCCGGACATAAAACGACTAAGTATAACACGACTTACATACTTGGACCAATGGGACATAAGTCTGAACGAACAAATTTCCAGTCTGGTTAACATGAACTTGGTATAAAATCCAAATATACTTGAACAATGGACTTTATAACTCAGAATGTCAACATCCGATCTTAAGCTTCGGTTGTTGATTTTCATGTTGATTGAGACGACCAACGATGATGGTCCTTCTTGTTGAAGCTTCCAAGCTTCGACATTTTACTTTTGTTTCTTCATTTATTTCATATTGCACTGCACTAGTTCACACATGACACGGGGGGACATGTTATTTTTTCTGTTATTGGTTGTCTTTGAGTATAGCTGACACAGACCCCAGGTTACGCGAAGCGACCAACTATAATGTCTTATGAATCGGCCGTGAGATCGAGTTTTGCCACCCTATCTGATAAAGTTGCACCGAATCAGCAAATAGGAAAAGTAGGGGCATCTGACCTACAAGAAAATCTTTTTTTCGACATCCCGGTTCTTCCTACATAAGTTATTGATCCGCTCCTGATGTCGCGGAGGTGCCATAATTCTAAATAATCTGATTGACTCGCAAGCATCCAGAATCTTCTAGGGCGCTCTCCGTCGATTATGTTCTATCCATGGGATTCCTTTTGATGATGTACTTGTTTCATCAAGGCAAAATAGACCTCACTTACCCCCAAATGGATATACCGCATGTAACAAGTTTATGTGCTGGGCCGGATGCGTGCCTCCCTTCAATTCTTTCGTTCGGGAAATATTGAGATATTTGAGAATCACTGTCAGCTACACCCTAACAGTTATGCCTTTATTCATGGCGCTATCATTCTCTCCGTGAATGTCCTATTTCGCTCGCCAACTCCCGAAGACATCCGATATATTTATAATTTCAAAAGACAGGATGATAGTCCTTCGTACGTCTTTCTTGAACCCCTTCCCAAATGCCAGGTCTTAACGGGCATACGGAATAAGCTTTCCCTATTCAAACGTGAATGGTTCTACGTACGGTGTCCTTCTGGCTTCACAAGAAGATGGTTGGAAGGATGTAAGTTCCATTTCTGCCTTCGCATTTAGTTCAAAGATTCAAGTCGTTGCTTCTTCCATAATCATACTAATATCTTTAACACTTTTAGGTGGCCGCCCTTGACCTGAAGGCATTGAATACTCCAGGGTTGTCGCGGCCATTTGTGCTACTCCAATAGAGGATCGGGACATCAACCTCCTCGGCACTGATGAGTTGCTCTCATTATTTGGGCTGTTAGAAGACGATCACAGAATTGGTCTCCTTGGAAGTAGAGCAATTTCGAAGACTGTTGTCGAGAGAAGAGAAGAAGTAAACGATCCCACGGTGCCCCCATTGAGGGAACCCAATAAGGTGCCAAAAAGGGAGAGATAAAGGAATCACAAGACGTATGGCCAAGAAATGAAGACATAGGCCTTGGAAATATGCCAGGAGTTGAAGCGCCACATACTAGCCAAACGCAACCTTCCCTAAGGAGGAGAAATAGTTTGGCGTACAAGACACGAAAAAGGAAGGTCGGGGCAACCCTAAAATTCATCATAACTTCGGTTGAAAAAGAATCGTCTTCTCAATGGTGGAGAGCTCTTTGTAGGGACTCTTCTACTTTTTGATCCCGGACGATTTATTAAATTACAATTGCATTAATCTAGACTTCGAAGGGCTTAGCTCACCCACGAGAAGTGGCAAAGGTGTACAAACTTCTAACAGAGGAGAAGAAACTCCAATGTGTAAAACTAATGTTATTGGTCCGTCGGAGAGAAACACTATGACATACACAAGCACTTGCACTCCACCACCCACTTGTGATTAACGCTTCACATAACAACTCCTAATATGCTCCTATTTGGCTTTTTTACATGTGCAATGTCTCACTCGCATGCTTTCGATCGTCTTCACGGCTTTTCCACTTACTACCGCTTAGGTTAGGATTCTGAATCTGGAAGATGCCATGACAAGACAGAGACTATTATTCTTGAGAATCTTCTTCTTCATCCAGAAGGAAGTCTCAGACACACACTCCGTGCTAAGGCTATCCATCAAACCTCTTGCTCATAGTGGAGATTATTCTTCACACTGGGGTTGCCAAGCTGGCGCTCCCATGACTAACACTCTGCTTCATCAAGCACAAGGAAATCTTGTGAGCATCGCAAATATCCACTGGTTGCGTTTGAACAAATCCCTCGGTTCCTGCCCAAGATCCTACCACAACAAGGAAACAAGATTAACTCAAAGCTACTTTCTTGAAAATCTGCTTCAATGGGATCAAGTTTCTTCCCTCCATACACATCATTCCTGGAAGTGCCAAAAAAAAGTTCATTAGCATACATGAATGACCTGTACGTCCAGCATGAACCGTTCATTCACGTAGTTGAAAAAGTCTCAGAAGTTTCCATTGCACGCCAGCACGAAATCGACTGACTTAAGTTAAAGGCAATTCTCGACAAAGATATTATCAAACACGAAGATGTTGAGTTGCTCGAGTGCAAGGCTCAACCTGCCGAGGTGAAGAAAAATGCGGAGGAAACAAATGAGTAAGCCGCCTAGAGGGTTCACATAAGAGGGAACTGGATGCTGCACTTCAACACAATGGGGCCTTAGCTTTAGAGAAGGACTCCTTACAAAAGGAGAAAGATGTCTTATCCCGCCGCGTTGAGGAGCTAGAAAAATTATTATCCAAAGAGAGGGAGGAAAAAGTTGATGCACGGGAGGAGTCCAAGAAATATTATGAGGAGATTGTCGAAACAAGGAACTTAAATACGAAACACGATGAACAACTCACCTTAATTGAAGTCTTGAAAGAAGCCACCCATGAAGAGTGTAGGAAAGAGGTGCTTGCAGGAACCAACTCCCAAATTGAGGCAGTGACCAAGTCCAATAGGGCAGAGATCAAGTGCTTTTTCGATCCGCTCATTGTCGAATACAATGCAAAAGTTCTCCTTCATTGCAACTTGACTTTTCTAGGTGAAGGCTATCTCGAATCGCTTGCCAAAGCTTAGGAGATCATCACAAAAATCATGAACGAAGAGTTGGGAGTGGCGGAGCTTGATGAAGAGACACTTGTGCAGGAAGTTCTCCGAGGGAACGAGCCATCTGATTTGGCTGCCTTGAAACATCAATTTTGCAAAGCTCCTACACTGACTAAGGAAAAAAAAGATATTGTGGGGCCTTCCGAAACTGAGCCCAAGATCCTCCTTCTATTCGGCCGGCAGGAGCGTCATCTTCCCAACCCGTGGAGAAATACATCGGCTATGACCCAGATGGGCCCGGATTTGGCCCGCACATGTTGTCTCCCATCATTAAAGGGAATACCCCGATAACTACTGAGAGCCAGTCGGATGTTGGTACCGTATTGAACTCCTTCGAATAATAAAAAAGAGTTGCTATTTTCGACACATAATGACTATAGACTAATGCTTGCGTTTTTATGAAACTTTGTCCGTCATCTCGGTCTTGAATTAACTCCTAAGAACGACGTCGCCTCGGAGTAGGAAGGAAAAGTGGCCTAGGCTCCGGTTGCTACAGATACTCCGAGGCCCTATGCTCAAGTGATTAGAGCACTCGACGAGGACAAGCCCGAAGAAGAAGAGCTTAGTGACAATGTGGTTAGGGAGCTTTGGAGCATCCCACTAAATTCAGCATGAAAGAACAAATTAAAGAAGAGGAAAAATCAAAACGTGAAGTCAAGGATGATCCCGATGTATGGCGGTTGAATGTCCTCTTCTTAGGCCTCTGCAATTCATCCCACTTGGCGAGACAACTCCTATTGAGGTTCCTTCACCTTCCTCAAGTACCCCTACTAAGGTCGGCAAAGGATCTTGAAAGAGATGCTCGACCGATTCAACTCCTGAACGGAAGAAGGAGAAGAAATCGAAGAATAGTTTGCATCTTGTGTCAGTGTATGTAGTTTGGATAAGTTAGACATGTGTTTCTTTTGTTTTATCTCTAAGTAGCAAATGCATGGTCGCGGATCCCAAACTTTCAAATAATTTGTAAGGAATTTTTAAGACTGTGAATAAAAGTTTTTTGTTTCTTGGTTAATCGTCGAGTGAATTATTACTTCAACGGTAAAGTAATTTCTTCCCATTCCAAGTATTTGTAATAATTTCCACAAGTTTTGTTGATAATTCACTATCTCGATTTCGAAGCCTCTCTGTAGGCGCCATCTTAAGTCGTAAACAATGTCAAGCTAGAACCGTAACTAAGATTTGAATTTTGCTGCTAACAGTGTAAGCCTCTTCCATTGATTTGAGATTATTACTCGTGGGATAACGAACGACTGGAAGCCCGTTTTTCCCCTATTGGGTTTTCGAGTTAGCCTGTGGTTTGGGGACTTAGAGGTTTTTTGTAGTCTGTGGTCAGGGACTAGAGGTTTTTCGTCAATCGTCTATACTCTAGTCCGCTTTAGGGACTTAGAGTACTCTAGTATGCATTAGGGACTTAGTGTTTTTTCGTCAAATCGTTTATACTCTAGTCCGCTTCAGGGGCTTAGACTACTCTAGTTCGCATCAGAAACTTAGAGATTTTTGTCTAATTGTTTATACTCTAGTCCGCTTCAGGGACTTAGAGTACTCTAGTCCACATTAGGGACTTGAGATTTTTTCAAATCGTTTATACTTTAGTCTGCTTCAGGGGCTTAGAGTACTGTAGTCTGCATCAGGGACTTAGATATCTTCATCAAGTCGTTTATACTTAAGTCTGCTTCAGGGACTTAGGGTACTCTAGTCCATTTCAGGGACTTAGAGATTTTCTTCAAGTTGTTTTTAGTATAGTCCACTTTAGGGAGTTAGAGTACTTTAGTCCCCTGCAGAGACTTAGAGATTTTCGTCAAGTCGTTTATACTCTAGTCCGCTTCAAGTATTGAGCTGGCAATTGCTGGTTTCTTTTTAGATAAATATCTTTATAACTATCTAGAATTATTATAGTAGATTTTATCTCTCTGGAAGTGTGGAGAATCCTGGTGGATCTATAGGAAAATTTGGTAGTGAAGGTGTAAGGCTTAGTATTGTGCCAATTACCAATCCTCTTTTGTCGGGAAGCTCCAGAAGTACCATAGTACATGGTGGACGAGTTTTCGTTTTGTTTTGCAGATAACATTAGTACGCTGAATTTTAGCGTATTTCCTTCCATTCCTTTTATCTTTCTTCATAATTTTTATCTGTATTAACACTTATAAGGTCCTCATCATCAGATTCAGATTCAAGAATAGTTTTAAGTTGATTTTTCAATTCTTTTTTCGAAGATAATTCTTTTAAGATTTCATCATTAATTCTTTTAAGATTTCTGAAATATCTTTTTTTGGAGGTTTGGCTAAAGGAGTTTGAAGTTCACGATTAATTAAACCAGTAATTGAGAATATAGAATCTTTAAATAATTCATATTTATCCAAACATTTTACTAGAATTCTTCTTCCTAAATAAGGAATTTCAAAAGATAACCCTATTTTTTTGTATTCTTAGGGAAATTATAACATCCCATTTCATTATCCATAGCATTTGATAAAGTATTGCAAACATTTAACCATGATTTTTCATAGACATGTTAATTTCAACAAATTTTCGTAAATTGTTCTAAATTTTTGAGGTAAGATTATCGGATATAATCCATAGTTCGAAAACCAGATTGAAAACCAATTTGGATAATTTAAAGAATTTTTCCTTTAAATTGTATAAACCAACTATGTCTTTTTTGTTTATTTTTATAGTAAAAACCAATTTCCCAAGCTTTAATATAATAAAAATACTTAAAGCTTGTTTTGTTGCTATAAGGATTTTTTTTGATCCAGTTGGTATATCTTTAGGCTTGTATAAGTCTCCGTCCCATTGCTCTGGGGTTATAACTTTAATAATAGCGGCTTTAGAATAAGCTCAATCTCTTCCAGATCTTAAAGTAGATTCAAACTGTATAGATCCAGAATAGGTTAATATATCTTGGTAGAATTGAAAATCCTTTGGATATAAATACGAATCCGTAAAAAAATTTAATTAAAAGGTCATAACCTCTTCAGCTGTTAGATGGCTGTATTTTTTCGCTATGGGGCATAACCAAATAGTAGTGGATGGAATATATGGATATACATATTTCTTAGCATATAAGGATTTTTATTATAAGATCATAAGCCTCAGGCCTTAGTTGTTCTTCCTCTGGAACGGTTTTTGGACTTCATCTCAGATAGTTTTTTCACTTTTAAGGAATATCGACTTAGAAGTCGATTTTGGTTGAGTAGTTTTACTGCTTTCTATTTTTTTCTTTTCCCTTATTCATTTTACCCTGTAAAAATTTACGAGTTAAGAAGTCAAGAAGTGAATTATTAATTTCTTTTATAAACTCAATATCAATGTACAGGAATGATAAAATTGCTTGCCATCTAGCAAATATTTGTTTGGAAGCTATATTTTTAACATCCTTTTGTAAGATTTCGTTAGCAGATTTACATTCTATTCTTAACAAAAAAATTGATTTAATAAATCACTTTAAAATTTTTGTATACATAATACAATTGACAAGATTTCCTTTTCTACTATAGAGTAATTTTCTCTTGGACCATTCCATAGCCCAAATGTGAATCTTACTAATGATTCTTTATTATCAATTTTTTATTTAAGAATTCTCCTGTAGGCTATATATGATGCATCAGTTTCAACTATTTTGAATGCATCAGGGTAAGGAATAGCGAAACATGGAATTTCTATAACTCTGGATTGTATCCTTTTTACTGCATCAATATGTCTTTCTGACCATGCTGGTGGATTCTTCTTTAATCTTTCAAAAAGTGGTTTAGTGTCATAAGCTATATTTTTATAGAAATCAGATACATAGTTTAAACTTCCTAGAAATCTTTGTAACTGAGTTTTTTCTTTTATTTCATTCGGAAATCTGTCAACAAATATAATTTCTCTATCTATTGGAAGTATCGTTCCATCTTTTATAATATGCCTTAGAAATCTTATTTCTGTTTGGAAAAGTTTAATTTTCATGGCTGACACAGCTAGACCAGCCTTTTTTGAAGCATTTATAAAAAATATTTAGATGTTTAAAATGTTGTTCAATTGAATTTGAAAATACTAAAACATCATCAATATGAGCTATTGTAATGGTTGTATAAGGACTAAAAATAACATTCATTATTTTTTGAAATTCTGATGGTGCATTTTTAAGTCCAAATGGCATTACATTCCTTTCATAGTATCTGAATGGCACTGTAAATGCTGTTTTGTATCTATCTTTTTCAGCAATTTGAATTTGCCAAAATCCGAATTTCATGTCGAATTTCGACATCATTTTGGCTGAGTAAAGCCTTGCTAGTAAGTCCTTTTTATTTGGAATTGGATATCTAATTCATCTCAAAGCTTTATTTAAAGGTTTATAGTTTATACCTAATCTAGGAACCCTACGTCCTAATTCAGCTTCTTTTTCAACATAAAACACTGGGCAGCTCTATAGGCTCTTAGAGTGTCTAATAAGCCCCTTTTTTTATTAGTTCATCAATTTCCTTTTTACATCTCTCAAGGTGTCTTGGGCTCATTGCAATTAGAAGGGCCTTAGTTGAAATTTGACTTCTTTAAAGTCGGGTTCATAAGGTAAGTTTGCCTATGTTTCTTTCTTTACTAAAATGCATTAGGAGTATCTAAACATATTGTATTTTCTATATGATTTTGCAAGTCTTTTATTTTATTTTGAAAGCGAGATAGACATAAATTTTCTCTAATTTTTCTATAATTTATTTCTGGGATAAGGAATTCAAAAAAAATTCTTTTCTTATTATAGTTTATTGTATAGTATCAATTTCATGACATTTTGGTTGTGAAACAAAATTGAATGTTAATTCTTGATTACTTATGGCACTTGTTATACCCTTTTAAGTATTTTTGTAATTGGGTATAACAAATGTAAAAATGGATTTTCTAGTATGACATCATGTGATAAATTTTTTACCATTATAAATGACATTTCAAGGCAATTCCTGTGGTTACAAACTGCTGAGTTTTGTAATTTATATTTTACTAATAATTTTCTACCGTCTGTAGCATTCAGAATTTCTGTTGTTTTAGTAAAATATTTTGAAAGTACTATTCCTTCGTTGATGCAATTTAAATCATCACCTGAGTCTATCAATGCAATTGCTTGAAAACAATATTGTTTGTGTACAAATATAGTGACTTTGGTATGCCATTTATGTGTAATAACGCGATCTAACAAATTTACAAATATTAAATTATTTAATTCTTTTCTTGTAGTGTGTCTTCATTATCATCACTATCTTCATGATATTTTTCTTCAAGTTGAATTACTTTAGCCCTTAGTTCTTTAATTTCTTGTTTAACTGTTTTTGTTTCATGTTTTAATTCTGATATTGTTGCTTCAGTACTCAAATTAACTGAATTTGCTTTTGGTTTTGAATTTCATACCCTATCAAAAATATCTTTTATATTATAAGTTTATGGTTGTCCTATTCTTGAATTATTCTTATTAATTTATCTTGATAAGATTCTAAATAGTTTTTTAATATATTCTTCTTTTCTTCAAGGTCCGATATTTTGTCTACTATATCTAAGATGAAGTTGTCTTCTTTCGATAGGACAAATAGTCCATTGGATAAAGTTTTATAGTAATCATAATTATTATCAGCTTCAGAATCATCATCTAGCGATTCTCCTTTTGATTTTGTTTCTGAAGGTTCTTCCGCAATTACGTTTAGTTTTAAATTTTCAGCTTCTGCATCAGAGCTTTCTAAATGCAAATTTTTAAGTGAATCTTTTAATTCCTTATCTATATCAAGATTATTTATTTTCTTCTTCATTTTACATTTATTTTCATAGTGTCCTGCCTTCTTGCATTTCCAGCATATTGGAATTTTTTTATTATTTTCCTTATCTTTATTCCATTTACATCTAGTTTTGTAATATTTTCTATTTGTAGTTTTACTACATTCACATTTTTCATTTTGGGAATTTTTTTTGTAAGTTATCCTATTAAATGGTTTTTTCAATTTTTTATAATTATTCTCAGGTCTAATGGGTTTAACTCCTACTTGGTCGCAAAAATCTCCTAAGATTTTTTTATGTATAGGTTTCCCTTTTGTATTTGTTTATGCAATTTAATTTCATCACATAGATTAATTCCTTCTGCTACTATTTCCAATGTTATACACCATATGAATATTCATCCTAAAGAAATATTCCACCATTTTGAACTTTTATTCTTTCTACCCTTGGTACAAATAAGGGTGGTAATCCTGATATGAATTTCTCTTTCCAAAAGTCTTGGTTGCAATCATGCATTATAAATACTTTATAAAAATAAACATCTTTCTACCACTTAAATTAAGATAAATTCTCACATCTTAATTTCATTAACTATTCTCTTGTTTTATCATTTAATAATGATGCCGATCCTACAAAACGATTGGCTATTGTGTAAAGAAGTGTATTAACTACATCAACTACTCATCTATCATTCACTATTTTTACTGCTTTGATTACACGATTTTTGGCTCCGCTAGTCATATAATTTTCCCACCAATGTCTTAATTGGCCTATAAATCCTTGAATTATTGCAGTTGCTATATCTTCATCTTTATTGTCTTTAGCTCTACTAGACTATAAATCCTTGAATTACACTTTCTTCTTTTGATTTTAAAGTAGTTGGGTTCTTACGAGGGAATGGTTCCTCTAATTTTGAGGTAGTACCTAGTGTAAGGTGTGTAATTCTATTTTTTGAAAACCTTATTTCTACGTCACCTTCTGGATATTTAATGATTTCTTCTAGATTTTTATTTTCTACTTTAACCGGATCATTAGCTTCTTTTAAAAGCCATTTTTCTCATAAATTTATTTCATTCCATTTTATGGTTTTAGGGATAACAACGTAACTTTTACTTATATCAGTTGTAAACATCATTGTTGTTCCTTCATTTTTAATTGTTATGTTTTTAATGTGTGATATAACAGTATTCATAGCTTTATAACATATTCTATAAATAAGTATAACATTCTGCGTTCTGGGTTTCATATTAAAACCTTTTGTTTTATATCTAAGCAGACTAATTGCGTTACATTTAGGTCTGTTCTAGAAACAGTGAAATTAGGAAAACATGAAAAATATATTGGTCCATCACAGAGAGATGATTCTACGATTCCTATTAAAGAATCAAAAAATTTATTGTGCCTTTTATCATGCACTGCAATAATGGCTGATGTATTTAATACAGACGAGTTGTTGGTTTTAGCGCGACTTGAACCATGCCTATATGAATAAATTTATATTTTATTTCTGTAGATTTAGAAACTTTTTAGAAGTAAGCTAAAAGTATTATAACCTTCTGTAAGAAGAATAGCTTATTCAACAGTTTTAATTATATGGTTTGATTTCATAATAAAACTACCTGTTTTTTATAAATTTTCGATGGCGAATAAACCGGTATTTTCCACTTAGTTAGATTCTATTCTAAATCATAATTGATAGCAATTTATTTATTTTGTTATTAATTTCTATTTGCAGGTTATCTAAACTATTTTTGCTATTGTCTCTATATGACAATGCTCTGGTTAATCGATTCATTATCTTTTCCTTATTACTGTCAACGATTTACTCCTAAAGTCTTAAAATGCCTTAACACTTAAATGGCTAACCGAGACTAATAACTAATACGTGAATTAAGGACGAATCTTGGTTTCCAAAGGTAAGATAAAGATCGGTCTTCCAGATAATTATCAATAACTACAATGCAAAAATAGTAAAAAACCAGATATAGTGATAAAGCAAATTTATTAAATTTGTTTTCTCGGTGGATAGTGTTACGTCGGTGCTACAGTAACTTTGCTACAGTAAGATAATACCAATAATAAATTTAACTTTGTACCTAAACGATTACGTGAGTCAAGTTGATAAGCTAGACATGCTAAGCGTCTTCCGTTAATTTGAGATCGGTACTTGTGGCATAGTGAACAACTGGAAGCCCGTTTGTGCGCCCATTGGGTTTTGGAGTTAGCCTGTGGTTAGGGGACTTAGAGGATTTTTTAGTCCGTGGTCAGGGACTAAAGATTTTTCATCAAATCGTTTATACTCTAGTCTGCTTTAGAGACTTAGAGTACTCTAGTCTGCACAGGGACTTAGAGGTTTTTCGTTAAATCATTTATTATCTAGTCCGCTTTAGGGGGTTAGAGTGCTCTAGTTCGCATCAGGGACTTAGAGATTTTTGTCTAATCGTTTATAATCTAGTCTGCTTCAGGGACCTAGAGTACTCTAGTCCATATTAGAGAGTTGAGATTTTTTGTCAAATCGTTTATACTTTAGTCCGCTTCAGGGGCTTAGAGTACTCTACTCCACATCAGGGACTTAGAGATCTTCATCAAGTCGTTTATACTCTAGTCCGCTTCAGGGACTTAGAGTACTCTAGTCCACTTCAGGGACTTAGAGATTTTCGTCAAGTAGTTTATACTATAGTTCGCTTCAGGGACTTGGAGTACTCTAGTCCGTTGCAGAGACTTAGAGATTTTTGTGAAGTCGTTTATACTATAGTCCGCTTTAGGGACATAGAGTACTCGAGTCCGCTTCAGGGACTTAGATATTTTCATCAAGTCGTTTATACTCTAGTCCTCTTCATGGACTTAGAGTATTATATTCCGCTTCAAGTACATAGATTACTCTATTCCGATTCAAGTACTTAGAGTACTCTAGCCCGCTTCGGGGACTTAGAGATTTTCATCAAGTCGTTTATACTCTAGTCCGCTTTAGGGACTTAGAGTACTCTAGTCTGTTTCAAGGACTTCGAGATTTTCGTCAAGTCATTTATAATCTAGTCTGCTTCAGGGACTTAGAGTAATCTAGTCCGCTTCAGGGACTTAGAGTACTATAATCCGCTTCTGGGACTTAGAAATTTTTGTCGTTCTCCTACTATCGGCGGCCTTTCTTCCTCATTACGAAAATTGCCTTTTGATTCGTCTACAGAAATCGCCAGCCGAGCAAACTTACAAAACCCCCATGTTCATTGTCATCGGAGATCGGTATAACTAGTCCATGTTTAACTCTACGCATCTGTTTATACATCGCAGATGTTGATATCAATTATTTCCAACACATACTTAGCATAAAATGCAATAACAGTAGTTTATGCAAAGGAAGCTTCAAGCTTTTATTCATCATAAAAATAGGAATAGAATAACTTGTCTTATTACATATCAAAAAATTCAAATACCAAAGAAAATATTGAAAGCAAATACTATTGAAATGTGAAAGAAATAGTCTAGGTGAAATAGTATTGTAAATGCCCGTTATTCCGCGCTCTTGGAAGCGTTATGCCATCAACCGTCGCTAGCTTGAAAGTTCCTTCTCTAAGCACAAGAGCGTTATGCCATCAACCGTCGCTAGCTTGAAAGTTCCTTCTCTAAGCCTCTATTCAATGACGTATGACCCTTCCTATGTCGGGTTCATGTGCGACGGGACTGGAAAAATTCATTTTAGGACACGATCAGCAACTTCAAAAGTTCTCGATCGAACTTTAGAATTATAGACTGGGAGATACGGTGTCGATGTGTAGCTACTCTTAAATCGACCTCTGCATGCTTCTCATCGATAAAGTCCAATGACTACAATAAGAGATATTGGTTTATTTTGGGATCGTAGTAAGTCACCCGATGGGAAGGGAATTCAAGTCCTACAGGAATGACTGCTTCTGCTCCATAAGTAAGAGCGAATGGAGTGTGGCCAATCACAGACTTAAGAGTGGTCCTGTAGGCCTAGAGTGCCGTAGGAAGTACATCCAACCACTTGCCTTTAGAGTTTTCCAAACGCTTTTTCAAGATAGACTTTATAATCTTGTTTACCGCTTCAACTTGTCCATTCGCCTGAGGATGATCGACCGCCGCAAATCTCTTTTCAATTTGATATCTTTGGGAAAACTACTTAAATCGGCACTGTCAAATTGAGTCCTATTACCAGTCACGATAATCCATGGAAGATCGAAATGACACACAATGTTTTGAACAACAAAGTTGATGACTTTCTTAGTTATGATCATAGTTAACGGCTTCGCTTTGGCCCACTTAGTGAAATAGTCAACTGCAACAATTGCATATTTCACGCCACCTTTAGAAATTGGCAAAGAGCGGACGATATCAATTCTCCATACAACGAATGGCCATGGACTAACCATTTGCGTAATCTCTGTTGGCGGTGCTCTTAGGACTTTCACATATATTTGGCATTTGTCACATTGTCTCACATAATCGGTGGCATCCTGTTTCACAATCAGTCAGTAGTACCTGTAACGGAGTATCTTTTTTGCTAGCATTTTCCCCCCAGTGTGATCACCGCATTCTCTCTTTTGGGCTTCTTTCAAGACATGGTTTATCTCATCATGGCCGATATATGAAGTAAGGGAACAGAGAAACTCTTTCTATACATAGTTCCTTCTTGCATAATATACCGTGAAGCTTTACGAAGGAATTGCCGCTTTTCATTCCTCTTCACAGCTAAGATTCCATGCAATGGGTATTCTTTAAATGGAGTCATCTATGATTCCCTTTCGGGTTCCATTTCCGGTACTTGATCAACTTCCATCACATTTATGCTTGGGTATGTAGTGTCACGACTGGAATCAAGCTCATCTATTATGCGTCACTAATGCTCGTGAGCTTTGCCAAAGAGTCAGATTCTCCATTCCGGTCACGTGGGATATGTGAAATATCATAGTATTCGATATCTGCCAACAACAACTTAGCTCAGGTAAGATATGGGGAAAGCCGGTGTCTCATTGCCTAGTAGTCCCCTCTAATCTGTTACACCACCAGTTGTGAGTCACAAAAGATTTTGATAGATTTCACCCCGAGCTCTCTAACAAGTTTAAGTCTAGAAATTAATGCCTCTTACTCGGATTCTTTGTTCGTAGCAAGAAAATCAAGCTTCAAAGGTAGCAAATCAACTAGTTCTCAGGGGTTATAAGGATGATACCCACTCTGGAACAATGATCATTGGATGCTCCATCGGTATATAGCTTCCATCTTACACCACTCTCTAGGGGTTCGTCCTATGTTGTAAACTCTACTATGAAGTCTGCCAATGCTTGTCCCTGGATGGCTCTTCGAGCCATATATATGATGTAAAACTGACCGAGCTCGATGTTTCACTCAAGCAATTTTCCAAATGTCTCGGGTCGCTGTAGGACCGTCGCAAAGGCTGATTGGCATAGACGTTAAATGGATGTGCCTGGAAGTAGGGCGAAGTTAACGAGACGCGATCACCAAGCAGTACGCCAATTTCTTTATCTTCGGGTAGTTTATTTCTTCCACTGTTAATCGTTTACTGACATAGTACACCGGTCTTTGAATCCGGTAATCCTCACAAATCAATGCGGCACTTATGGCATGTGGCGATACAGCTAAGTAAATGTATAACTCCTCATGATCTACCGACTTTGACAAAATAGAAGGTCTCCTGAAATGACTCACCAAAGCTTGGAGTGCACCTTCACAATCTTACATCCACTCGAAATTCCTCTTCCACTTCTTTATCAAATCAAAGAAAGGAATGCATTTATCGGTCGCCCTAGAGACGAACCATCTCAAAGTAGCGACTTTCCTGTTCAGGCTCTTCACTTTCTTAATAGTTCTAGGTGCTTGTATATCCCGAATGGCTTGAATCTTCTCTGGATTCACTTTAATTCCTCGCACATTGACAATAAAGCCCAAGAACTTCCTTGATGCAACAACGAATCGGCACTTTAACGTGTTGATTTTCATGCTATAAAATCGAAGGATATCGAACATCTCTGCTAAGTCTCGAATCTGGTCGTTTGATCGTCGTGACTTCACGAGCATATCATCCACATAGACTTCCATCGTCCTCTCGATCTGATCTTTAAACATTCAGTTGACTAAATGTTGATAGGTTACTCCTCGGCATTACTACATAACAGTATAACCCAACGTCTGTAACAAAACTGGTGTGCTCCTGATCTAGGACGTGCATCGGGATTTTGTTGTGTCTCGAGTACGCATCCACAAATGACAACAATTCATGCCCTATAGTTGAATCAACTAGCTGATCAATTTTAGGCAGGGGAAAACTAGCCCTAGGGCATGCCTTATTCAAGTCCGAATAGTCAATACATGTTCTCCATTTCCCATTTTCCTTCTTGACCGGCATGGAGTTAGATATCCATTCGAAATAGAGGGCGTCACAAATAAACCCGCTGGCTTTAAGTTTATCCACCTCCTCTTTAAGAGCCATGGATCTCTCAGGATGCATACCTCGCCTTTTCTGCTTCATAGGGACATACTTCGGATCAATATTCAATGCATGGCTCACGATGGTAGGGGAGATCCTACACATATCAGAATGAGTCCAAGAGAATACATCTAGATTCGCTCGAAGGAAATCATTAAGTTCTCTCATCATCGAAGGGCTGAGTCGTCACCCAGTCTTCAACACCCGCAATGGGTCGTCGTGTTTGACTAAGATATCAATTGTTAATTCAACCGGCACTGCCTTGGCATTCTTGGGTTCCTTCTAATCATCTCTTAGACTTATATCTCTATAAAATTGACTGTGGTGCCCAAGCCAAAGCTTAGGCACTATTTTCAATCTTCAGTAACCTGGATGCAGATAGACTTGTCTACACCCTTTCCCTTCTCTTTCCGCTGAGCCTATCTTAACTCAACCACATAACAAGCATGGCCAGTTGCCTGATCATCATGCACAATGCCTACTCTATTATCAATCGGAAATTTCAACGTGAAACACCATGGGACCAACGCTGTCCAAAATTCATCCAAGACCGAACAGCCCAGGAAAACATTGTACGGTGAATCCACATCCAAAACAATAAACGGTAGGATTCTCACCCTCTGACGCTCACCTTCTCCTAGCTTCATTGGTAATTCAATAAAACCAACTGCTTCGGTTGCCACACCATTGAAACCGTGCATACGAGCTTTAGACAATCTCAAATCTTTAGCCTCCATCCTCATTTGATCATCTATCTTCTTAAAGATAATGTTCACAGAGCTTCCACAATTAATCAAATTCTCCTCACTAGAGCGAGACTAATCACGGTAGAGATACCATCAAACTAATAGAAGGGACCTTTACTTTATCGACATCTATGCTTCTAAATTCTATATTATCCATCATGATACGCTATTGCTTAACCGAAGTTCCATCCTCTATATTTGAACAACATTCAAAGTCCACGTGTTTCCTTGAACTAGCATAGCGCTCCATTTCCTGCCAACTCCTGTCCGTAGGGTGCGGTCCACCAACTATCGTGTTTATTACCAACCTCCCACCGGTCGGAGCGGGTTCCTCAGGCTGGCACGAAGTTTGCCCTTGAATGGGAGCAGACATTCCATGTCCGCCGTCCTGCGGATTCTTGACAAACTGCTGCAACTTTTTCTATCGAATCAATTTCTCAATGGCATCATGAAGATGCCTACACTTGTCAGTATTGTTCCCATAGCATTCATGAAACCGGCAGTAGTTCCATGTTTGCTTTTGTCCTCAGTCAATTCTTTTGGATGTGGCTTCCTATATTGGAAAGTATTACAGGTAGATAGAAGTTCTCCAGAGATGCATTCATAGGTGTATAGTCATTATACGTAGGAAGCGTTGACTCCAACTTTCCGGGTTCCCTACTCCGATCAGGATTTCCTTCTCCGCTCCTTTTCTGTTGACCCAGCTTGTTTTAAACATTAACCTGAACCTTACCAGAACTATTGCCAACTGCGATGCTGCTCTGTACCGCTTCTCCGCTTAGCCCTGCAGCATTTACTTCTTCTAGACAACAAGGTCTCCTCCTTTCTCATGAAATAGTTTGCCTTTGTGTAGAAACGCTCCACGTGGCTAGCGGTTTTACAACTAGCCAATCACTGAACTCGAATTCTGGGTCAACCCCCTTGTCACAGCCATAAGTATGGTGTGGACATTTTGGTTACTGACTTCAGTGGCAGCAACATGAAATCAACATAAGTAGTCCTTCAATGATTCCCCCGGGGCCCGGATTACACTGGATAGCGACATCACATCTTTGGGGCTAGTAGCGTGAATCTAGAACTGCTCCACGAATCTCGTAGCCACCTTGTCAAATCTTGAGGTCAATCGTAGGGACAATCTTATGAACCATATTATAGCAATTTCGAATAGAGTTATAGGGAAGCATCTACATTCAGTAGCATAATTTGCTCTTGCTGAGTCCATCAACCACTCGTACCTCATGATGTGGTTCCAGGGGTCAGTTTTCCCTTCATAAATAAGGATCGTAGGCATGTTTACAATGCATGTAAAATACTATCGGAAATGGGTTATGGCTCCTAGAAATTCTCCTATCGTTGTTTGTCAAGCCTTAGTTTTCCCTTAGCGGCTATCAGACCGTTGTAGATAAATCTAGTGTCTAGATAGGTGACGCCAAGTGACGGTCGCGCTCCACCTCATGTGAATGTTCCGGTTGGTGTCTCCGGGCCATGTCACACCTACTTGACCTACCATCCTCCTGATGTAAATTCAGAGCATTCACTTTATTATCATTTTGGAGGGGGTAGTTGGTCAGCATCCAAGCGTACTCCAGTGTCCATGTTCCCAGATTCAATTTGAGTACGTTTCCCCACTTGCATTTGGGGAATTGTGCCCCTAGCTAAGGGGTCGGCACTGAACCCCATGGAGGGGTCGGCACCGAGCCCTATGGAGGGGTCGGCACCGAGTCCTATGGAGGGGTTGGAACCGAGCCGTCTTGGCAAACCACATTGGTTTGCCAAGTTTAGTTCCACCATTCCAGCTCATGCTACTTTAACCCTGCGACCTATATGGTGCTCGTCTGATGAAGTTGAGCTATCTGACACCGAGTAAGAAACGAGATCCCTTTTAGCACTTTTATTTGGTTGTTGAGTAATCTGGTTCATCAAATTGGCATTCGTCTGGATTTTAGCTGCCTATGGCTCTCCATCAGCTCTCTCATCAAGTCATTAAATTCAGCTCTAGTAATAGAATCACCAGGGTTCTGAACCGCAGCAGGCTCCATATTCACATTAGCAGGCTAGTTACTTGGACCCCTTGTTGGACACTGGCAGTTTCATTAGCATCAACATAGCGGGAAGTAGATCTGGTGCACCTTAACATCTTAGACTCCTTTTCTTAGATCTTGAAGAATTTGAGTAGTATCTGATAGCTTTTGAAAAATGAACATGGATCTCCTTCAGGGGATTTCTTTAATCCAGTAGCAACAAAGGTGATCTTAATAGCCTGAGAATCTATGTTATCAGTGAAAGCACCAAAATATTTGCAACCAAATTGCCCACAAAAATCCAAAGATAGGTTTAAGTAGAGAAATAAATGAAGAAACTAAATGAAAATAGAGGAACTATACTTGATATTAAGAAAAATGTAGCAAAATGCAAAAACAACAAGATTTATAGTAATTTGTCATTGATTGCCTATGTCCACTCTGAATACTTTCTTTATTGCTTCACAATTCACTTAATTACAATTACAATCGGTAATAAATAGCAAGAGATCAAGGAAGAATGAAAGGAGATTGGTTACAATAATGGCAGAGTTTCACCCGCAAGCCCAAAAAGTCCCTTAAAATGGCCCCCTGTGCCTCAATTTGTAGATGAAGGTGATCTTCAAACTTACTGAAACTTAGACAACTGGACCTCCCTAACCACATAGGCCCACCATAGGGAGGGCTAAGTCTAATACTCAATGGAGGGGTCGGTACCAAGCCCTCCATGGGTTGAGTTTGGGCTAGCGATCCTTATGGTAGCTTTCTTATGGTGTAACATGATGGTAGTTCAAGTATCATGATATTTGGACATGTGGAACTATGGTTCTTGTAGTACTGGTTCGAATTCTAATCTAGTCAGGGAGGCGTCGACCCCTTCTGCTATGCCGACCTGGGATGCTTCTTTCTGCTCTGCCGAGCCATCTCTATAAGCATCAACATGCCGACCCATTCCTTGTAACTATTTCCATGTCGACCCCTCTTACCATACCGACCCATCACTTAGGTACACACTATGCTGACCCATATATATCATGCCTGAGCCCTAACATGTCATGCCGATCTATTTCTGTTGAACACAATATGTCGACACCTTCTATTGAGCACCAATATGTCGACGCCACTGCTTTCACATCCTATGCCGACCCATCTATATTCCCTCCAATTTGCCAAACATCCATGCCGACCCCTATACCAACCAAAACAAATTCCATAATTATGACATCCTGCATTATTTATCTGTCGACCCTATTTACCCTGAGCTGGATACAACTGTTCGGACATTATACTTTGGTCATCTGGATGTTGCCTCACGGCCATCTTTCCCGTCAATAGTCGAGTCTAGCCTTCGTAATCAATCCTATGTAGTTGGGTCAAGGCACCGAGTAACGGCAAGAAAACCATCATCAAAACAAGGCAACGTGTAACCAGACAACATGAACAACATCGACATAAACGACGAAGGCACTGCATTCACCAAGGTCAAGTAATAGACTAAGAGTATGGATCGCTAGCGACCCATACGCTATGGATCGACGGAGATCCATACATCATCACAGGATCGCTATGCTTCATAGAAAACAATGCAGAGGGGAGAGCTAAGAAATCAGCTCGCATTTGAGCATAAACTATAGATCGCTAGTGATCTATAGACTATGGATCACTAGCGATCCTTGGTTTTGACATGGGTCGCGAGGCAAGTTTTAGTAGCTCCTTCCTATGATCATCTACAAGTAGTTGGTAGGCAGGCTTGGCCTAAGAGCCCTTGAATCTCTATAAAACCCTCCTATCCGCAACATAATTGGGATCTACTAGAATCATTGTTGAGACTCTGCAAAAAGCTTTCTCCACCCCTCTCCTTCTTCACAATAGTCAGTCAAAAAGTTTGATGTGATTCTCTAGTGAACTCTAGCATTGGGGACTTGATCTAACTAGGGATAATCAAGAACTTTGTAATCCAATCAACTTTATAATAGAAATCAATCAATAATAAAAACTATAAAGTGGACTAGGCTTCATTAACAGCCGAACCACTATAAAAATCTTCTTGTCTTCTTTCTGTTTCTACTCTTTTACATTTATTTTCTATATTATAACTCTGTAAGAACAGGGCTGGTGCTTTCACACTTAATCCTAGGTGTTGATCCATTTTTTGGATTAACAGTGCTAAATCGAGTTGCCGTTTTGATTCAATTTGACCTTTCAAGTCACATAACTGGTATTTATATGAGCAGGCATATATGTAAATAAAATCAATAATTAACCAACAACAGTTAACACATCACTTTGCCTAATATTAATTAATTAGCATATGAATATATATCCGAAATTAATATAATATCACAAAATGCATTTATTCTGCTAAACAGATGTCATCAATAATCTATTCTATTTAAACTACAGTAGAATGGAAGTTTATTCTACTAAACAGATATTATCAGTAATCTATTCCATTTAAATTTAACCAAATGGTGTTAAGTATGCAATGAAGTATCATCCATATACTTAATTTATCATGACCTGCTTATCAAAGTTTACTTTCTTATATTTATCACGTTTCCAACATTTCAACTTCTATATCCCTCGCATAGAAACAAGTTCGAGATCTCATAGATAGAGGAAAGTTTACTCATCTACATTAGGTACCAAATACAAAATGGCTTACTTTTAATAAAACATGTTAACATTTTGGTATAACTTATTCATATTTATTTGGCTGCTTAATGGAACGGACAATGAGAATCCCTTGTATTTAAACCATTAAAGACAGTTGTTTCTAAACAGACCAACCCTTGGAAATAAAATAATTATAATAAAACCATTATTTAACAACAGTTAAATCCTAATTAAATCTTTACTTTATTAGTAATTAATTAATAATTAAGCTCTATCTAATTAGTAGCTAATTAATTAATTAAACCTCATTTAATTACTAATTAATTAATAATTAAACCTTACTTAATTAATAATTTATTAAATAATTAACCTTTACTTAATTAATAGTTAATCAAACCATTCTTATTTAACTAACTATAATTAGCTTGCTTAATTAATAATTAAGAACTAATTACCTTTACTTAATTAATTAATTAAATACTAATTATCTTAAATTAATTAATTAATTAAATCATGAACACATACTTATTTATTAAGTAATAATTTCCTTTTAATATTTATGGAAAGTTTGAAAATACTTTTCCAAAAATATTAAGATGAAAACACTTTTAGTTTAGAAAAAGTGTTCGATTCCACAAACTACATACATAGCGACCATCGTTGTGGATACCATAACTTCAAAACGAGTTTTTATACCAAATAGCCTTCAAGACTTTACCTTTTATTTTTTTAACTTGCTTTGTAAACTTTGTATCAGATTTTTGGAAACTAAAATGTAAGGTTTAAAACTTTATAAAACTCTTTTCAGTAAATCAAGTAAGTAAACAAATTTAAACACAAAGGATATCAATGTCTCGGCATGAAAAACTCAAGTGCTAACACTCTCCTTATCATCCAACATATATACATGAGCATAATATATATATATATATATATATATATATATATATATATGCAAATGTAAACATATCTATACACTAGTAGTGGTCATTGCTTTGAAACCATCGCTTATCATTTTGACTTTATTTTAAGTCCATAACAAACACTACATAAAAACACATATATGTACAAGCAACATAACTTTCAAACTAAACAACCAACATAACTATTTACAACATATAAAAGTTACGAGCTTTGGTTTTAAAGGTGAGACCACAAACTAATATGAAAACAAATCTAACTATTACCAAGCTTTGAATCGACTTAGATATTTGTTTTACTTTGCAAAAAAAAAGGATTTCTGGAAGCTTTAAAGAGCCTAAAAGTTTGGCCTAGGGGAGTTATGGCTCGGCCTTGAAGATTTTTAGGAGGCTTGGCTTGTTTTGTGGATGCTAAGTGAAGTAGAGGGTAAAATATGGGTTTTAATTTGTTCTAAAGAATTTAAATGGAAAAGGAAGGATCTTAAATTTTAGAAGCCTTCAAATTGAAAAGTGGAGTTTTGGAAAGTTGAGTAAAGTTTTGAAAATAAGAAAATGAAATGAGAACTGAAAAGGAAAGTAAATTGTTTTTATAAAAAATGAAGTAAGAGAATTACTAAAATACCCTTAGGACACTTACCCTCCACGTACTTTGTGACACATCATCACCACCTCCTTCCTACCCTATTGCTCATGCAACCATTAAGGTCCTCCCCTTCACAACATCACCACCATATCATATCATCACAATTAGGAAAATATGTTGGTTAATAAAATGATTATTGTACCTAAACTAACTATTACACTTAAGGAATCATCTCCATTCACATCCATCATTTCTTATTTTAAATTATATTTTATATTAATAAATTCTTATTATTATCATATATTACTTATATAATTTAAATTTTCAAAATGAAATATTTAAACATGTTGTTTAAAGTGAGCATAAAGGTTCAACAACTTTCTACAATTTGTCGTTTGATAAAAAGTCGAAAATCCAAAAAATAGGTTTCGGTCACATTTTCTGTTTTTCATCGAACTGGCTATTTTAGCAAACAAAATTTGATAATGAATTTTTTATCATTAGTTATAAATTAAAAGTGGGTTTTTAATCATTAAAACAAAAATAGAATTTTTAAAATAAATTAAATATTAATAAATCAAAGTTGTAAAATTTCAAGTCATTACAGATCCATAAATGATATTTTATAAAGGAGATTTATAAATGTTATTTACAAAGGATATTTATAAATGATATGTTTTAAAGAGAGATTTGTAAATGGTATTTTATAAATAAAAAAGAGATTTATAAATGGTAATTTGTAATTAGAAAGAATGTATTTATGAGTGAGATTTTAAAAGTAACGAAGATTTGTGTTAAATATATCAGATTTATAAAAATGAGTTTTAGATTTATAAAAGGATTTTTAGAAAGGTTTTTTTAAAAGTTAGATTTATAAAAGAGTTTTATAAACATGAAGGACCTTTATAAATCATTTTAGAGATGTATAAAAGAAGTTTTATAAATTAAGTCAGAGATTTGTAAAAGGACTTGTAAATGTGGAATAGGTTTATACAAATGGAATTTTATAAAATGAGTGAGATTTGATTTTGATAAATAATCTTTCTTAATTATGATGGTATGGAAGCATTCTTTCCATACTTAACACCAAAGGAAAAGAGTATGGGTTTATAATAATAATGTTTTATAACGACGTTTATTTAGGCCGACTAAATATGGTTTGGGGGAAATGGAAAATGTTTTCTATGTATTGCAAGTGAAATGGTTTGTGAATATACTTTTACCATTAAGATAAGTATATGGATGTTTTTCTAAGTATGGAATGGATATTGTTTTATGAATATACTTGTACCATTGAGATAAGTATATGGATATTTTTCCAAGTAGTGAAAGAGTACGAATGAATAATGAGCTAGTAGTATACATAATACTTATGTATATCTTTGTAAAAGTATTTTGATATAAGTAATTACAAAGTGAGTATAATTAATGAAAGGATTTATTATAGAGGCTTAGTGGCTGTTGTTTAACCAAGCTTTGTTCCTTATGAAACTGAATCTCTTATTGGATTGTTTGTTTATTTGATAGCTAAATAACCAACTATCAAATCTTTTCAACTTTTATAACTCTGGAAATATCTGGAAGAAACACATGAATTATATGGTACAATTAACTTTGGTGATTCTAAACTGTACGTGTAATCTTGTTTTGCTCCTCTAGGACAAATGATAAGGAAATTTTTCCAGTTACATGGTTAGGAGGTGATCTCCGCTCTTTATATTGTCTGCTTATTTTCAAAAGAACAAGAGTTGATTTTACCAGAATCTATCGATTATCGGTTCAAAGAGACCGGGATCGGATATATTATCTGAAAACCACTTTGAACCAACATAAACATTCGTATCAAAGACATATCAAAGATGATGGAATCAAAGGCGGGATTCTTTGAAGTGCAAGGGTTACTTACTACTAATCCTGAGGATATAGTAGAAGTAATCTCTTTTGTTTGTTCATGTCTGCAACATGTTGTATGAATAAATGATAGCATTGTATTGTTTCCTGGAAGGTAGTGTTAGCATTCCAAATAGGATTTTCTAAGAAGGGAAAATTTAATCATGACCTTACAAGCCTTACAACCTTGTAATGACTAAAACAGTGGATATGCAGCAAAGTTATAAGGTTTGCTACCATTAGGAGCAACATTCCTCGATCTAGATTCGATATTTATGGATTTTGATATGTGTTCACACAGGAATAGTAGGCCCAGGTGCTAATGTTCTATAGCCTTGTTGCTCGGGGCATGATGTAATCCGGTATGCCATGTTAAAGAGGCAGCTGACTCTATGTTGGAAGAGGGTTCATGTGAGGCCCTCGGTACATTTTCTAGATGTATATTGTGGCAGGCGGTACCCTAGTAGCCTTGTCATTGATGGAATCCATTCTTTTATACATGCCTTTACGGACTTAGTTATATACCTTTTATGCTGGAGTGTAATTAACGTAACCACTTCGACTATGATTCAATATTTATTTTAAAACCTAAACATTATTATGATATCATAAAATTTTCTATAAAATGGTTTGGTTATCGTAAGGTAAAAACTCATCCATGTTTATGTGCGATGTGGTCTTACAAGGTAACTTTTTTTTGAATGATTTTCATAACATTAAAAATCCATGATGTGTGTTTCTCATGTTGGTTTACTAGAATAATCCGGGTGTTATTTTCTTACAATGCTCGGTTAGTTCAAGCATATTTCCAATTTTAGTTATGGATGCTTTGGAGCTTCAAGAGATGAGCTGGATGCCTCCAAGACGTATTCACTACCTTTATTTACGTTGCATTTGTTGTGTTGTATTTATCAGAATTTGTGAGGACACGCTATTATAACTACCCAAGCTGATGATAGGTTAGTATAACTCATATTGATGTATTTATATTACAGTTTTCTTTAGTAAAGATTATTGGTATATTATAAATTACTCCTCCCATTGCGAGATTCTTTTCTGTCATTTCTTTTGTTTCGCCTCAATAATCTATCTTTCTGGCTCTCGGATATTTGGCATGTGAATATAAAGGATATATTAGTGTCGAATTTTGAGGATCAAAAAGTGGGTTGTTATTTTAGGTCAGTCGATCTTGAAAAAAATAAGGAAACGTTGAGTAAACGTATGTGTATTTTGCCTACAAATATGAATTTATTATACGCCAAATCTAATAATTTCAACTGTAAGGTAGCTGCAACCATACAAGAAAAGTATTAATAACTTATTATGAGTTGGAATAAGGAAAGAAGTTGAAGAGGTACACCTAGCGCGATTGCTCCTTGGGAAATAGGTTATATGGAAAGGCGATGACATAAGAAGAGCCGCAAAAGAATGATAAATGATATAAAAGTACACTTCTATGAGTTCTAGGGTATGCTCGGATGAAGAATCAATAATAAAGAAAGTAAATACCAAGATTAGAGAATACCGTTAAGAGATTTTGATTAAAAGAAGATGGTAACAATGGGTAATAAGATGGAAACACACATAGAGGACACCGGTAGACTCAAAGTTAAGAAAGACAAGATGGAGGGTGGCAAAACTATTCCGCCACTGCAGTTGCCAAAGAGTTATTCAAAGGGTGTACAGTTTGTATTTCGTACCCACTACAATGTGGAAGGATACAATTTGTTTCATAATTGGGTATAGGAATGGGAGTAACGAATGACTTTATTCATCGGGTGCCAAGATATATGGATTGAAGAATGATAGCACGTTAGAAAGGTCCATATGTAGTAGTAGTAGTAATATTTCCTTCCAGCAACGGCTCTTCTTTTTGTTGGGTTATAAGCATTAGTTTTTCCTATTATGTAAAAGCACGTACGAATTTTATGGAAATGTTCATTTTTATGTGTTTTCTTTATAGACCGTGAAATTAATAGGATAATAATAAGACAAGAAAATTTTAGGAAAGAAACTTAACTAATGAAAAAGAAAAGAAAATAGTAAAATGCTAGAAGTATAAATTTTAAATTAAGAAAATTTGTTTAAATAGCTACTAAAGAAAAAGAAATAAGAGTCAAATCCCAAAAAGTAGAAAACTTTTGGAGAATAAATTTTGGCAATAGAAGGACAGGGAAAGGTTGTTGCTGAGCCACAAGTCAATGTCCCTGTACCTTAAAATATCTAAAAAAATTAAATGAATGTGTGTGTTTGTTATTATTATAAGTAAAAGAAAAAAAATTTAAATTTAAATTTACCATGTAATTAGGTGAAGTCCACCATGGACGTTAGACTACTGACTAAACCTCGATTTAATGAGGATTGGTATTATTGATATATATAATACATACATATGCACACACATACACAAATTTTGGAAAATAAAAATACCTTTGTGTAAAGTTTTTAAAAATTTTGTGAAGAAAGAAATTTTGAAATCTAATTTTTTTACCAATATTCTAAGAAGTAACATAAAAATACTATTAGGTAGAAAAGAGAAAAAATTCTAAATTTTGAATGCCACATACTTGATATTGGGGAATAGTTGATGGGTTAGCTAGTATAATTTTACCATTTAACAGAAATGACAGCAAAATACAATATGGTTAGAGACCAGAAAAAAAAGTTGTTTTAGCTATGGAGTCGCTTTTTCCATACCTTGTCGGTAGGTGAACTAAACTGGTTTTAAATAATTCTATTTTAAAATTTCAAAGATTTAAAATAAAAATCACTTATGAGGACTGTATTTGGAAAAGTTGGAAGTGAATTGGGAGCAAAAGAGAAGGTTCCAAGGTACAGTAGAAAAAGGGTACATAACAAAGGATGGAAATATGGAATTTTCCATCTAGACCTTTTTTCGGCATAAGTATATAGGTTTAAAAAATAGATTTTTCTAATACTCATATGTTAGCAATGGTGTGTTAGGACTTTAGATAGTAGGAATTGGTTGCAAATTGGTTAAATATACTTCTACTCGTAGAAGTGTAGAAAAATTTAGATGCAAAAACAAGTTTTTGGTTTTTAAAATTTGCATACATATATAACTGCTAGTATATTTAGGTTGTTTGCACCATATTTTAGAACTGTTCTAAAATGATGCATTCATATAAGAGGCATCATGTGACGACCCAGAATTTTGAGTTTGTAAAATCGGAATATTTAATTGATTTTGAATATTCAATAGAATAATTTTAACTTGAATTTCGAATATCACAATTTAATTGATAATTAAATTATTGAATTAAATAACTTGAATCTGAATAAAATGTTGAATCTGGAATTTTAAGCCGATTAAAAATAATTTGAAGGCTTATAAAATTTATATTGATAATAGTGAAGACAATAAAAGTGTTAAAATTGAATTTGGAAGTTGTTTGTTCAGTTTTGAACTTTAAATCGTTTAAACTGAATTTAAAAATAGCCTTCCGAGGCACAGTCTCGGAATTCGATGAAACCAGTTCCATTGGGTCCGTGATATTGAGTTATTATCGGGTTCCAAATTTCGTATTGATCGGAGTTGTTATGTGAGCGTACGACATATAAACGCGCTTAAATCTATATCAAAAATTCGAGACAATTTAAAATAAAAATAGTATATACCTTGTTTGGTCAATAAGTTAAACGTCAGAATTTGTTTTTGCTTTCTACTCAAAACACAGTAGCAAAGCGTCTCAAAACGTTTCCTCTTTTTAATATTAGTAGTCGAAGAAAAAAAAAAGAAGCTTCAAGAGGAAGTTTTCAGCAGCATTTAAAAAAAAAAGGGGGTCAATAAGGACCGAAGATGCTTTCTTCTTTTAAAACGGAATTATCACTTGCTCCTTATAATTCGAAACAACAGATCTATCTTTCCTCTGCTTGAAAATTTCCCATTCATCTTATAAATTCATTCGAACCAGAGAATAACCGAGCTTCTCTTCTCATGTCTTCAAATTCGAAAACTTCACAAAATAAAATATAACGAGATTAGTTCGAATCTGTTAACATCTGAATTAGGGTTTGAAGCAGATCTAGATCGTGTTTTCCTCCGGTTCGATTAGTGAAGAAGGATGCTTTGGAAATCGCGAAGACACTTTGGGGTCGCGGCATGACTACATCAGGCAGTTCGAGCTCGATCTCGATCATACGAGCGCACTGGGTTTAGCAAGGGCGACAGCGAGCTTGAGGCAGGACGTGGGTAAGGTGATGATGGGTTGCGAGTCTGGGTTGATGGCCGTTGGCGATCTGGAAGGTCGGCGTTGCTTGCGAATTAGAGGAAGGCGAAGTGTTCGTTGGCTCATGATGGCGTGCAAAATAGGGACGAACGGGGAAGACTTCGCGATTTGCGTGATGCTGGGTTCTCGATCATGCATGTTCGATTTGGGAACGAGGGTGAGGCCGGGTATGGAAGTGGTTTTCGTCTGAGGTACAGTAGTTTTTTTTGTTTTATTTTAAGTATATATATATTAGAAAATTTAATATCATACTGAAAACCCAGAGTTTTATTTTTTTTACAAATATAAAATATAAAGAAGTTTTTACAGTAAAGTAAATGTTGTTCTTGTTAATTAACAGCAAAATATATATTAATCTATGGATGAATACAGTAAAGCAAGAAATTGTGTAAAGATAAGATTTTGGAAATAGGAATTTTAAAATGTTTAAAGTTTATATAAAAAGGGAAAATTAGATCTTTCATTTTTAAATATAGATAATAAGCCTACCACTTAATTTTTAAAATAGGGATTATAATGATTTACTTGTTCAATCAACTTGTTCCATCACCTTAGTTATATAAAAAAAAAAGGTAATTAGTCCAAATAAACTTATTAGTTTAAGTTAAATTGTTAGTTTAAATTTAAATCATTAGTTAAGTTAAATTATTAAATGATTGTGATTAATTGTTCGATTGATTCGGAATTAATAAAAATCATTCCATGTTATTTAAGGTCAAAATCTGATAGAAACAAGTCGGGATAGGAGTGGGTTGCGAAACAGGAATCAAAGGTGAGTTAATCTCACTCAGTATAATTTAAATTTAAATGATTAAATTTAAATGATTGCTTGAATGGTTGAATTGATTGATGTGCTTTAGTCTGGTATATTTTGGAATTGGCATATTATATTGTGCTAACATTTGTGGATGTAGGGAAAACAGGTTGGAGGGATCCAACTGGACCCCTCACATTTATTTAAATTATTCAATATTCTTTGTTTTGATTATTTGATATCCTATGATGAGTTATATTGGAATATTGAATGTATGGTTTGATTGGATATTCGGGTATCATGAATTACCAAAATATATGAATTGGATTGTTGAAGGAAATTAAAAGGAAGTAAATTTGTAAGCGAAATAATTATAGAAAGTTTGAATAAATTAAGAATGAATTGAAAAGAAATAGAAGTAATATGAAAATAATAATAAATAACTTCGAGTATGAAGAGAAATGTAATTTTTAATAAAATGAAATTGATGAATTGTAAACTTAAGTTATATCAATTAAAGAAATAAAGAATTATTTTAAAAATTCAAAGTATAAATTTATTTAAAAGAATAAAGAAGTAATTGAGAAATCTAAAATTTGGAATTTTTAGTTAAAGTATTTTTAAATTATAATCAAAAAATGAAATCTGAAATTAATAGATTCCGAATTAAAAGGAAATAAATTGGAAATCAATTTGGGAAATTGATTTAAGTGATTGAAGTTGGAATTCTCCCTGGATAACCAAGTACGTTTTCAAAGTAAATTTTTAAAAATAAGTTAAAAGATTAAAAGTTGTTTAAAAGCAAGTGCTGGAAAATTTCTTATTTCTAATATTTAAGTTCTTAAGTAAGTATTTTCTTTTTATTTATTATAGTAGTAATTATTTAAAAGAAAATGTCTTAATATTATGTTTTAAAAAGTATAAATCTAGTTTTATATTTATTAAGTAACCTTATTTTCAATTATTCATTTAATATGTGTTTTTAACAAATTACTGAAATAGTTTTAATTTAAATGTTTTGAAGGTATATACTTAAAAGTAAAGTGTTTTAAATTATTTTTAAAATCTAGTTTTGTGCTTGGCAATTTCAGTGGGGATAGAAAATATTGGGAAAGTTTATTCTGAAAAGAAGGATGGTTTTGAAACTGTTTTCAAAGGATTGAAAATAGGAATATATCTTGTGAAGATATTTTTGGATTTAATAAATAATTTGGAAAATTATTGTTTGATGGATGGTTGTGAATAGAAATTGATAGTTAAATAACCGACTATCAATATTGGACAATGCGTTGATCGTTTCGAAGAGACCGGGATCGAGATTTATTTCTCGAAAACCACTTCGATCCGGTTTGTACGTTTTCGTGTAAACGAATTTGGATTCGAAGATGGAGCAGTGAAGTGCAAGGGCTAGTCGCTACTAATCCTGAGGATATTTTCAAAATGGATGTAGTAGGAATAGTGCCTTCGGTTCCGTTCGAACCCGGGACGGACTTGTATGGATGAATGCTTGCGAAAACATCGTCAGGCGGACGATGGGCATTCTAAGGGATATATTCTAAAAAGGTAACGCTTAGCCTCAAGCCTCATCAAATGGGAATGGCTGAAAATCAGGGGATATACAGCAAGGCTTCGTGGGTAGCCCCCACTGGAGGGTGAGGTCATCCCTGTCTAGATGTCCCTTTTTTCGGCTGTGTGGGCGGTTGCTGATCCCAACCGCGGGGTGATCTTGCTCGGGACTGTCCAGTAAGGGATGGTTCCGGTCTTGTGTTGCAGGGGAGTTAGGGTGGCTCCTCGGTACGCTGATCTAGACCAGGTACTGTGACAGGTGGTACCCCAGTGCCTAGCCATTAGTTGGAATCCATTTTCCCTACGCGCCCGTACGGTTTTGATTGTGCTCAACTATTGCTGAAACGTGAGATGCAAGCATTTCAGCTAGATTCTATTTACTTTCTATAGGCACTACTATAATATCAGAGAATTTCTATAAAATCGTTTTAGCTATCGTAAGGTAAAAACCCGACATGTTTATTTGTGGCGTGGTCTTACGAGATGCTTTTGTTTTCAAAGGACTTTGAAACTTTAATAATCAATTGGGTGTGATTTTCTCACGCTGGTATTCCAGACTGACTCGGGTGTTATTTAACTATAATGCTCGGGTCAGACCGAGTATTATAGACTACAGGTTTTGATGCTGTGGAGCTTAGGAGACGAGCTGGATGACAATACGTACTCACGTACTTGTATATATATATATATTTCCGCTGTGTTGAGTTGTTGTGTATCCATTTGTATGTTATTGATGTTGAGTGGTGATTGATGTACTCTGATGATGTAATATATATAAACTGATATATTTGATTTTGAGTAAAGATCATTATTATCTATTATATTTTATCCGCGGCGATGGTTAGATTCTGATGTTGATTTTGTTTTCTCTTCTTCTACCTCATCTTCTTAAACCCAAATGGTTCGTATTTCTGTGCAACTTGAGTTGATTATTGTAGAATAGGGTTGACTCAAGGGGTACGGATTTGCGGGCTGTTACACTTGGTATCAGAGCTTAGGTTGGCGATAACCTTGGCTCTGGTGGGAATTACTCATTTAAAATAGAGTCCGTAGTACTCTATAATGAGTTTGAGCGTATAAATAAATTTGAGCGCGTATTTATTAGTCAATATAAATTGTTTTAATATTGTGTTGATTGGTTTATTGAGTGGCATATGAACCTTCGTCGGCACAGTCTGGACAACTGTATCGAAGGGGTTTCTAAACACTTGAATAGAACAATCGACACGGTATTGTTTTAAATATGGGTAAATGAAATAATTTTACCCAAAAATATATTTTTGATATAAATAAAGTTTTTGGAAAACTATATAGCTATTATATGGTTGCTTGGATGTTAGAAATGATAATATTAAAGTATTATCATTGTTAAGTGAATTTAACTAGAAATTGAAAGTATAACCAAAGTTGAAGGGAATAAATTCATTATAAAATGAAATTCGTAAGTATGAGTCATAAATGAAATTTATAAATTGAAATATAATCAAATAAGAATTTGTTTGAGCATAAGATATGCAAATGAATTATAGTAAAATTGATTTAAGCAGGATTTGGAAATTTAAAACCCGGAGATTTTGGAAGTGTTTTGAAGATAAATAATAGCACAATTGTTTTGGTGATGTTTCTGAAAAGAAATCTGTTTTAAATGGATTTTGAAAGTGATATAGCATTGAAATCACTTGGATTATTGGAAAATAATTCCGATGATGACGGCCGCATCATCAGTATTCATTTTCGAATTCCTAAGTGACGGATTGCTACCAAATTGACTTGTTCAGAAAGCTAGTTGTTTTTGAAAATTTCTAAGGAAATTTGCTGGGAATAAAACCAGGATTGATTTAAATTTTGAGAAGTGTGATTTGAGATGTTGGAAATTTCAAAATGTTTTGAAACCAAAAGCCGGTATTTTAAAAAAATCCTGATAAGATGGGTTATAAGCTTATAAGTTAGGATGTTCTTTTAAATCAGGAAGGATAAATAAGCTTTGAATGTTGAAATTTAAATTTAAAGAGAAAGGTTAAAAATGAAATTAACTTGGATTGGAGAATAAAATTTAACTGGATTAAAATAAATTGAATAAGCTGAAATAATATCCAGTTGTATTCGAATTAAGTTGAAATCGAATTGAGTTAAATAAATCTGAGTTAAAATAAAATTGAATTGGAATAAGAATTCAATTAAGTTATTAAATGGAATTAAATTTTTACCTAGATAACTGGGAAATAAGTTGGATAAGAATTAGATTAAGTTAAATAAATCAGAATGACTTGTAAAAGAATTAGTAATCCATGAAATAAAAATATGCTTGGGTTATAAATAAATAGAAGGTTTGAGTTAAAAATAAAAGATGAATATATTCAAGCTTATGATGAATGGAATTGTATAAAACAATAGGTTGTGACTTATTAAATTGAAAATGGAATACAATGCCCAAAATCAATATTTTGATGAATTGAAAAATGAAAAGAGAACCCAAACTTGAATTGTAAAGTATATTGAACTTAAGAAAATAAAATGAAGTGATATTTGGAATAAAAATTCAAGTGTTGGATTATAAATAAGGGAAGAACTAATTAGATAATAAATTAGTTAATGAAATTGAATGGTGAGTTTATGATGAAGTTTGGAAATGAACTCAAGTTATAAATTAAATTTGACTTAAATTGTGGATGAAGTGAAAGTAATTGAGGATGAAGTTGAATTGTGAGTTAATTAAATTGGATGGTAAATGGATAATAGATTTAGAACTTGAGTTATAAATTGAAAATTTAGCTTGAAGTGTTAATAAATTAAAGATAATTGAAGTATATAGGATAAAAATGCAAATGGATTAAAATAGCAATGATTTGAGTGTGGAAATAAAATCCATGAGTGAAGATAATTTGGAAATAGCCAGGTAATAAATTGAATGAGCTGAATCTAGAAGCTAAAATGTATAATAATTGATCAAATAATTTGTAGTTGGAAATGAGATTGAATTAAAATAGAATCAAGATAAATTGAAAGAGAACTTTGTTTGCAAAATCAAAATGAGCTTAAGTGTAAAATTTGAATAAATTAAAGTAAGTTGACTTAAGCTGAATAGATGGAAGAGAGTTGAATTTATTTCAACTTAAACAAAGTTTAATAATATTGGATTGATTTTAAATTAAGTGAAAATAATTTTTTTTTTAAACCGAAATAAAATTCGGTGAGTTACAAATAATATTAATGGAATGAAATTCTAGAATAAATAATTGTAAAATATTTGAATTATTAAGGAATTGAAATAATTTGAGACAATAAGGAAATAAAATGTTTCGAGTTTATTAGAAATGGTTTAAGTAAATGTGGATAAACTAATTATGTTGAATAAATAAATGATGGAATAAATTGTCGTTTGGATGTAAATGGAAGTAATTAAAATTCTATGTGTTGATAAGGGTAAAATAAATTGATTTTGAAAGCAATTGAATTAAATGTGAGTTCAGTTTGCTTAAGACTAAATTAAAGATAAGCTATTGTGTTTTAAACCATTCAAATTTGATGAAGATGTATACGAATGGATTGAAAATCATTCGAATTGAATGAAAATGGTTATAAATAAATTGAAACAGTTGAATTAGCATGGAAACTATATAAATTGCTTACAGAAAAATGTTTGGTATGAGTTTCTTTTAAGAATTCATATGTTTTAACTATTATAAATAAGTGAAATATAGTTAAACTGCATATATTTGATACTTACATGTTTAAACTGAGTAAGTACAGGTACTTGGAAGCCGTGTGGCTGGATTTGGTTGTGCTATTCGCTAAAAATAATAAGCCGCTTGCTTAATATGCTAAATAAGGTACGCCTACGCAATAAAAAAAAAATAGGAAATATGAACTGTTTTTGGTTTTCCGACCGTGTGGGTCGATGTATATATATTTATCTCTTTTGTCAAATTGCAAAAGCTCCTCCGTACAAAGGGGACTCTGCCAAAAATTTTCGGAAATTTTGGGAGTTATAAAATTTTTGGAAAATTTAGTTAACGACAAAACGGTTTCAAACTGGAAATTGAAATATAATTAATAAATGAAACTAACTTAAATAATGACATGAATTGGTTATAAATGAAAAATAAAATTTGTATATGCAGAGTTAAAGGTAAATTGAATTCATATGGAAATGAAAGAATTAATTTGAATATAAATAGATATAAATTAGAGTGGTAAGGTGGAAATAAATTTAAGAAACGTATAAAATGCTTATACTAAATTTAAGAAGGAATGGTGAAGTCTTAAATGGAAATTTATACGAACAATGTAATTTAAGTCAATATTGGAATGAATAGATGTTGACATTTTGTGAGAAAGTCGATAAAATGTTGTGGAATATTGTGTTTGGATATTGGTGCTAAGCAGGTATGCAGGTATTATAAAGGGAAAAAGAAATTTGGGTTTGATATGAAAAGATAAAATTTGAAATGCTCGACAAAAGGTATGTATTTAAATTTGGTATGGAATTTGATTGGATTTGGATTTGGATTGAGCCACTTGGCTTTTTGTTTTCTTTTTGGATTTGGGAGGCCGTAGAGCCATTTTGTGGTTGTACCGAGCTAGCCGCGCAAAGGAGACGCTGGCGAAATTTTTCGTAAATTTAAGGTGTTAGAAAAATTTTGAGAAATTTCGACAAATTCAAATTCGATTTTAAAATTGAATTTGAATTGTTAAGTAAGTAATATGGTTTGGGACTTATGGATAAGTTGAAAAGTTAAGAAAGGAATTAGTGTATCATTAATAAAAAGATTTGTTAGTAAATTGATAAAAACTATTTGGAGTTGAGAAAATAGTTAATGGGTCATGGATCATTCTTCCTAACTAGTAATTTCGGGGACGAAATTCTTTTAAGGGGGGAGGAATGTGACGACCCAGAATTTTGAGTTTGTGAAATCGGAATATTTAATTGATTTTGAATATTCAATAGAATAATTTTAACTTGAATTTCGAATATCACAATTTAATTGATAATTAAATTATTGAATTAAATAACTTGAATCTGAATAAAATGTTGAATCTGGAATTTTAAGCCGATTAAAAATAATTTGAAGGCTTATAAAATTTATATTGATAATAGTGAAGACAATAAAAGTGTTAAAATTGAATTTGGAAGTTGTTTGTTCAGTTTTGAACTTTAAATCGTTTAAACTGAATTTAAAAATAGCCTTCCGAGGCACAGTCTCGGAATTCGATGAAACCAGTTCCATTGGGTCCGTGATATTGAGTTATTATCGAGTTCCAAATTTCGTATTGATCGGAGTTGTTGTGTGAGCGTACGACATATAAACGCGCTTAAATCTATATCGAAAATTCGAGACAATTTAAAATAAAAATAGTATATACCTTGTTTGGTCAATAAGTTAAACGTCAGAATTTGTTTTTGCTTTCTACTCAAAACACAGTAGCAAAGCGTCTCAAAACGTTTCCTCTTTTTAATATTAGTAGTCGAAGAAAAAAAAAAGAAGCTTCAAGAGGAAGTTTTCAGCAGCATTTAAAAAAAAAAGGGGGTCAATAAGGACCGAAGATGCTTTCTTCTTTTAAAACGGAATTATCACTTGCTCCTTATAATTCGAAACAACAGATCTATCTTTCCTCTGCTTGAAAATTTCCCATTCATCTTATAAATTCATTCGAACCAGAGAATAACCGAGCTTCTCTTCTCATGTCTTCAAATTCGAAAACTTCACAAAATAAAATATAACGAGATTAGTTCGAATCTGTTAACATCTGAATTAGGGTTTGAAGCAGATCTAGATCGTGTTTTCCTCCGGTTCGATTAGTGAAGAAGGATGCTTTGGAAATCGCGAAGACACTTTGGGGTCGCGGCATGACTACATCAGGCAGTTCGAGCTCGATCTCGATCATACGAGCGCACTGGGTTTAGCAAGGGCGACAGCGAGCTTGAGGCAGGACGTGGGTAAGGTGATGATGGGTTGCGAGTCTGGGTTGATGGCCGTTGGCGATCTGGAAGGTCGGCGTTGCTTGCGAATTAGAGGAAGGCGAAGTGTTCGTTGGCTCATGATGGCGTGCAAAATAGGGACGAACGGGGAAGACTTCGCGATTTGCGTGATGCTGGGTTCTCGATCATGCATGTTCGATTTGGGAACGAGGGTGAGGCCGGGTATGGAAGTGGTTTTCGTCTGAGGTACAGTAGTTTTTTTTGTTTTATTTTAAGTATATATATATTAGAAAATTTAATATCATACTGAAAACCCAGAGTTTTATTTTTTTTACAAATATAAAATATAAAGAAGTTTTTACAGTAAAGTAAATGTTGTTCTTGTTAATTAACAGCAAAATATATATTAATCTATGGATGAATACAGTAAAGCAAGAAATTGTGTAAAGATAAGATTTTGGAAATAGGAATTTTAAAATGTTTAAAGTTTATATAAAAAGGGAAAATTAGATCTTTCATTTTTAAATATAGATAATAAGCCTACCACTTAATTTTTAAAATAGGGATTATAATGATTTACTTGTTCAATCAACTTGTTCCATCACCTTAGTTATATATAAAAAAAAAAAGGTAATTAGTCCAAATAAACTTATTAGTTTAAGTTAAATTGTTAGTTTAAATTTAAATCATTAGTTAAGTTAAATTATTAAATGATTGTGATTAATTGTTCGATTGATTCGAAATTAATAAAAATCATTCCATGTTATTTAAGGTCAAAATCTGATAGAAACAAGTCGGGATAGGAGTGGGTTGCGAAACAGGAATCAAAGGTGAGTTAATCTCACTCAGTATAATTTAAATTTAAATGATTAAATTTAAATGATTGCTTGAATGGTTGAATTGATTGATGTGCTTTAGTCTGGTATATTTTGGAATTGGCATATTATATTGTGCTAACATTTGTGGATGTAGGGAAAACAGGTTGGAGGGATCCAACTGGACCCCTCACATTTATTTAAATTATTCAATATTCTTTGTTTTGATTATTTGATATCCTATGATGAGTTATATTGGAATATTGAATGTATGGTTTGATTGGATATTCGGGTATCATGAATTACCAAAATATATGAATTGGATTGTTGAAGGAAATTAAAAGGAAGTAAATTTGTAAGCGAAATAATTATAGAAAGTTTGAATAAATTAAGAATGAATTGAAAAGAAATAGAAGTAATATGAAAATAATAATAAATAACTTCGAGTATGAAGAGAAATGTAATTTTTAATAAAATGAAATTGATGAATTGTAAACTTAAGTTATATCAATTAAAGAAATAAAGAATTATTTTAAAAATTCAAAGTATAAATTTATTTAAAAGAATAAAGAAGTAATTGAGAAATCTAAAATTTGGAAATTTTAGTTAAAGTATTTTTAAATTATAATCAAAAAATGAAATCTGAAATTAATAGATTCCGAATTAAAAGGAAATAAATTGGAAATCAATTTGGGAAATTGATTTAAGTGATTGAAGTTGGAATTCTCCCTGGATAACCAAGTACGTTTTCAAAGTAAATTTTTAAAAATAAGTTAAAAGATTAAAAGTTGTTTAAAAGCAAGTGTTGGAAAATTTCTTATTTCTAATATTTAAGTTCTTAAGTAAGTATTTTCTTTTTATTTATTATAGTAGTAATTATTTAAAAAAAAATGTCTTAATATTATGTTTTAAAAAGTATAAATCTAGTTTTATATTTATTAAGTAACCTTATTTTCAATTATTCATTTAATATGTGTTTTTAACAAATTACTGAAATAGTTTTAATTTAAATGTTTTGAAGGTATATACTTAAAAGTAAAGTGTTTTAAATTATTTTTAAAATCTAGTTTTGTGCTTGGCAATTTCAGTGGGGATAGAAAATATTGGGAAAGTTTATTCTGAAAAGAAGGATGGTTTTGAAACTGTTTTCAAAGGATTGAAAATAGGAATATATCTTGTGAAGATATTTTTGGATTTAATAAATAATTTGGAAAATTATTGTTTGATGGATGGTTGTGAATAGAAATTGATAGTTAAATAACCGACTATCAATATTGGACAATGCGTTGATCGTTTCGAAGAGACCGGGATCGAGATTTATTTCTCGAAAACCACTTCGATCCGGTTTGTACGTTTTCGTGTAAACGAATTTGGATTCGAAGATGGAGCAGTGAAGTGCAAGGGCTAGTCGCTACTAATCCTGAGGATATTTTCAAAATGGATGTAGTAGGAATAGTGCCTTCGGTTCCGTTCGAACCCGGGACGGACTTGTATGGATGAATGCTTGCGAAAACATCGTCAGGCGGACGATGGGCATTCTAAGGGATATATTCTAAAAAGGTAACGCTTAGCCTCAAGCCTCATCAAATGGGAATGGCTGAAAATCAGGGGATATACAGCAAGGCTTCGTGGGTAGCCCCCACTGGAGGGTGAGGTCATCCCTGTCTAGATGTCCCTTTTTTCGGCTGTGTGGGCGGTTGCTGATCCCAACCGCGGGGTGATCTTGCTCGGGACTGTCCAGTAAGGGATGGTTCCGGTCTTGTGTTGCAGGGGAGTTAGGGTGGCTCCTCGGTACGCTGATCTAGACCAGGTACTGTGACAGGTGGTACCCCAGTGCCTAGCCATTAGTTGGAATCCATTTTCCCTACGCGCCCGTACGGTTTTGATTGTGCTCAACTATTGCTGAAACGTGAGATGCAAGCATTTCAGCTAGATTCTATTTACTTTCTATAGGCACTACTATAATATCAGAGAATTTCTATAAAATCGTTTTAGCTATCGTAAGGTAAAAACCCGACATGTTTATTTGTGGCGTGGTCTTACGAGATGCTTTTGTTTTCAAAGGACTTTGAAACTTTAATAATCAATTGGGTGTGATTTTCTCACGCTGGTATTCCAGACTGACTCGGGTGTTATTTAACTATAATGCTCGGGTCAGACCGAGTATTATAGACTACAGGTTTTGATGCTGTGGAGCTTAGGAGACGAGCTGGATGACAATACGTACTCACGTACTTGTATATATATATATATTTCCGCTGTGTTGAGTTGTTGTGTATCCATTTGTATGTTATTGATGTTGAGTGGTGATTGATGTACTCTGATGATGTAATATATATAAACTGATATATTTGATTTTGAGTAAAGATCATTATTATCTATTATATTTTATCCGCGGCGATGGTTAGATTCTGATGTTGATTTTGTTTTCTCTTCTTCTACCTCATCTTCTTAAACCCAAATGGTTCGTATTTCTGTGCAACTTGAGTTGATTATTGTAGAATAGGGTTGACTCAAGGGGTACGGATTTGCGGGCTGTTACACTTGGTATCAGAGCTTAGGTTGGCGATAACCTTGGCTCTGGTGGGAATTACTCATTTAAAATAGAGTCCGTAGTACTCTATAATGAGTTTGAGCGTATAAATAAATTTGAGCGCGTATTTGTTAGTCAATATAAATTGTTTTAATATTGTGTTGATTGGTTTATTGAGTGGCATATGAACCTTCGTCGGCACAGTCTGGACAACTGTATCGAAGGGGTTTCTAAACACTTGAATAGAACAATCGACACGGTATTGTTTTAAATATGGGTAAATGAAATAATTTTACCCAAAAATATATTTTTGATATAAATAAAGTTTTTGGAAAACTATATAGCTATTATATGGTTGCTTGGATGTTAGAAATGATAATATTAAAGTATTATCATTGTTAAGTGAATTTAACTAGAAATTGAAAGTATAACCAAAGTTAAAGGGAATAAATTCATTATAAAATGAAATTCGTAAGTATGAGTCATAAATGAAATTTATAAATTGAAATATAATCAAATAAGAATTTGTTTGAGCATAAGATATGCAAATGAATTATAGTAAAATTGATTTAAGCAGGATTTGGAAATTTAAAACCCGGAGATTTTGGAAGTGTTTTGAAGATAAATAATAGCACAATTGTTTTGGTGATGTTTCTGAAAAGAAATCTGTTTTAAATGGATTTTGAAAGTGATATAGCATTGAAATCACTTGGATTATTGGAAAATAATTCCGATGATGACGGCCGCATCATCAGTATTCATTTTCGAATTCCTAAGTGACGGATTGCTACCAAATTGACTTGTTCAGAAAGCTAGTTGTTTTTGAAAATTTCTAAGGAAATTTGCTGGGAATAAAACCAGGATTGATTTAAATTTTGAGAAGTGTGATTTGAGATGTTGGAAATTTCAAAATGTTTTGAAACCAAAAGCCGGTATTTTAAAAAAATCCTGATAAGATGGGTTATAAGCTTATAAGTTAGGATGTTCTTTTAAATCAGGAAGGATAAATAAGCTTTGAATGTTGAAATTTAAATTTAAAGAGAAAGGTTAAAAATGAAATTAACTTGGATTGGAGAATAAAATTTAACTGGATTAAAATAAATTGAATAAGCTGAAATAATATCCAGTTGTATTCGAATTAAGTTGAAATCGAATTGAGTTAAATAAATCTGAGTTAAAATAAAATTGAATTGGAATAAGAATTCAATTAAGTTATTAAATGGAATTAAATTTTTACCTAGATAACTGGGAAATAAGTTGGATAAGAATTAGATTAAGTTAAATAAATCAGAATGACTTGTAAAAGAATTAGTAATCCATGAAATAAAAATATGCTTGGGTTATAAATAAATAGAAGGTTTGAGTTAAAAATAAAAGATGAATATATTCAAGCTTATGATGAATGGAATTGTATAAAACAATAGGTTGTGACTTATTAAATTGAAAATGGAATACAATGCCCAAAATCAATATTTTGATGAATTGAAAAATGAAAAGAGAACCCAAACTTGAATTGTAAAGTATATTGAACTTAAGAAAATAAAATGAAGTGATATTTGGAATAAAAATTCAAGTGTTGGATTATAAATAAGGGAAGAACTAATTAGATAATAAATTAGTTAATGAAATTGAATGGTGAGTTTATAATGAAGTTTGGAAATGAACTCAAGTTATAAATTAAATTTGACTTAAATTATGGATGAAGTGAAAGTAATTGAGGATGAAGTTGAATTGTGAGTTAATTAAATTGGATGGTAAATGGATAATAGATTTAGAACTTGAGTTATAAATTGAAAATTTAGCTTGAAGTGTTAATAAATTAAAGATAATTGAAGTATATAGGATAAAAATGCAAATGGATTAAAATAGCAATGATTTGAGTGTGGAAATAAAATCCATGAGTGAAGATAATTTGGAAATAGCCAGGTAATAAATTGAATGAGCTGAATCTAGAAGCTAAAATGTATAATAATTGATCAAATAATTTGTAGTTGGAAATGAGATTGAATTAAAATAGAATCAAGATAAATTGAAAGAGAACTTTGTTTGCAAAATCAGAATGAGCTTAAGTGTAAAATTTGAATAAATTAAAGTAAGTTGACTTAAGCTGAATAGATGGAAGAGAGTTGAATTTATTTCAACTTAAACAAAGTTTAATAATATTGGATTGATTTTAAATTAAGTGAAAATAATTTTTTTTTTAAACCGAAATAAAATTCGGTGAGTTATAAATAATATTAATGGAATGAAATTCTAGAATAAATAATTGTAAAATATTTGAATTATTAAGGAATTGAAATAATTTGAGACAATAAGGAAATAAAATGTTTCGAGTTTATTAGAAATGGTTTAAGTAAATGTGGATAAACTAATTATGTTGAATAAATAAATGATGGAATAAATTGTCGTTTGGATGTAAATGGAAGTAATTAAAATTCTATGTGTTGATAAGGGTAAAATAAATTGATTTTGAAAGCAATTGAATTAAATGTGAGTTCGGTTTGCTTAAGAATAAATTAAAGATAAGCTATTGTGTTTTAAACCATTCAAATTTGATGAAGATGTATACGAATGGATTGAAAATCATTCGAATTGAATGAAAATGGTTATAAATAAATTGAAACAGTTGAATTAGCATGGAAACTATATAAATTGCTTACAGAAAAATGTTTGGTATGAGTTTCTTTTAAGAATTCATATGTTTTAACTATTATAAATAAGTGAAATATAGTTAAACTGCATATATTTGATACTTACATGTTTAAACTGAGTAAGTACATGTACTTGGAAGCCGTGTGGCTGGATTTGGTTGTGCTATTCGCTAAAAATAATAAGCCGCTTGCTTAATATGCTAAATAAGGTACGCCTACGCAATAAAAAAAAAATAGGAAATATGAACTGTTTTTGGTTTTCCGACCGTGTGGGTCGATGTATATATATTTATCTCTTTTGTCAAATTGCAAAAGCTCCTCCGTACAAAGGGGACTCTGCCAAAAAATTTCGGAAATTTTGGGAGTTATAAAATTTTTGGAAAATTTAGTTAACGACAAAACGGTTTCAAACTGGAAATTGAAATATAATTAATAAATGAAACTAACTTAAATAATGACATGAATTGGTTATAAATGAAAAATAAAATTTGTATATGCAGAGTTAAAGGTAAATTGAATTCATATGGAAATGAAAGAATTAATTTGAATATAAATAGATATAAATTAGAGTGGTAAGGTGGAAATAAATTTAAGAAACGTATAAAATGCTTATACTAAATTTAAGAAGGAATGGTGAAGTCTTAAATGGAAATTTATACGAACAATGTAATTTAAGTCAATATTGGAATGAATAGATGTTGACATTTTGTGAGAAAGTCGATAAAATGTTGTGGAATATTGTGTTTGGATATTGGTGCTAAGCAGGTATGCAGGTATTATAAAGGGAAAAAGAAATTTGGGTTTGATATGAAAAGATAAAATTTGAAATGCTCGACAAAAGGTATGTATTTAAATTTGGTATGGAATTTGATTGGGATTTGGATTTGGATTTGGATTGAGCCACTTGGCTTTTTGTTTTCTTTTTGGATTTGGGAGGCCGTAGAGCCATTTTGTGGTTGTACCGAGCTAGCCGCGTAAAGGAGACGCTGGCGAAATTTTTCGTAAATTTAAGGTGTTAGAAAAATTTTGAGAAATTTCGACAAATTCAAATTCGATTTTAAAATTGAATTTGAATTGTTAAGTAAGTAATATGGTTTGGGACTTATGGATAAGTTGAAAAGTTAAGAAAGGAATTAGTGTATCATTAATAAAAAGATTTGTTAGTAAATTGATAAAAACTATATGGAGTTGAGAAAATAGTTAATGGGTCATGGATCATTCTTCCTAACTAGTAATTTCGGGGACGAAATTCTTTTAAGGGGGGAGGAATGTGACGACCCAGAATTTTGAGTTTGTAAAATCGGAATATTTAATTGATTTTGAATATTCAATAGAATAATTTTAACTTGAATTTCGAATATCACAATTTAATTGATAATTAAATTATTGAATTAAATAACTTGAATCTGAATAAAATGTTGAATCTGGAATTTTAAGCCGATTAAAAATAATTTAAAGGCTTATAAAATTTATATTGATAATAGTGAAGACAATAAAAGTGTTAAAATTGAATTTGGAAGTTGTTTGTTCAGTTTTGAACTTTAAATCGTTTAAACTGAATTTAAAAATAGCCTTCCGAGGCACAGTCTCGGAATTCGATGAAACCAGTTCCATTGGGTCCGTGATATTGAGTTATTATCGAGTTCCAAATTTCGTATTGATCGGAGTTGTTGTGTGAGCGTACGACATATAAACGCGCTTAAATCTATATCGAAAATTCGAGACAATTTAAAATAAAAATAGTATATACCTTGTTTGGTCAATAAGTTAAACGTCAGAATTTGTTTTTGCTTTCTACTCAAAACAGAGTAGCAAAGCGTCTCAAAACGTTTCCTCTTTTTAATATTAGTAGTCGAAGAAAAAAAAAAGAAGCTTCAAGAGGAAGTTTTCAGCAGCATTTAAAAAAAAAAGGGGGTCAATAAGGACCGAAGATGCTTTCTTCTTTTAAAACGGAATTATCACTTGCTCCTTATAATTCGAAACAACAGATCTATCTTTCCTCTGCTTGAAAATTTCCCATTCATCTTATAAATTCATTCGAACCAGAGAATAACCGAGCTTCTCTTCTCATGTCTTCAAATTCGAAAACTTCACAAAATAAAATATAACGAGATTAGTTCGAATCTGTTAACATCTGAATTAGGGTTTGAAGCAGATCTAGATCGTGTTTTCCTCCGGTTCGATTAGTGAAGAAGGATGCTTTGGAAATCGCGAAGACACTTTGGGGTCGCGGCATGACTACATCAGGCAGTTCGAGCTCGATCTCGATCATACGAGCGCACTGGGTTTAGCAAGGGCGACAGCGAGCTTGAGGCAGGACGTGGGTAAGGTGATGATGGGTTGCGAGTCTGGGTTGATGGCCGTTGGCGATCTGGAAGGTCGGCGTTGCTTGCGAATTAGAGGAAGGCGAAGTGTTCGTTGGCTCATGATGGCGTGCAAAATAGGGACGAACGGGGAAGACTTCGCGATTTGCGTGATGCTGGGTTCTCGATCATGCATGTTCGATTTGGGAACGAGGGTGAGGCCGGGTATGGAAGTGGTTTTCGTCTGAGGTACAGTAGTTTTTTTTGTTTTATTTTAAGTATATATATATTAGAAAATTTAATATCATACTGAAAACCCAGAGTTTTATTTTTTTTACAAATATAAAATATAAAGAAGTTTTTACAGTAAAGTAAATGTTGTTCTTGTTAATTAACAGCAAAATATATATTAATCTATGGATGAATACAGTAAAGCAAGAAATTGTGTAAAGATAAGATTTTGGAAATAGGAATTTTAAAATGTTTAAAGTTTATATAAAAAGGGAAAATTAGATCTTTCATTTTTAAATATAGATAATAAGCCTACCACTTAATTTTTAAAATAGGGATTATAATGATTTACTTGTTCAATCAACTTGTTCCATCACCTTAGTTATATAAAAAAAAAAAAAAATGTAATTAGTCCAAATAAACTTATTAGTTTAAGTTAAATTGTTAGTTTAAATTTAAATCATTAGTTAAGTTAAATTATTAAGTGATTGTGATTAATTGTTCGATTGATTCGGAATTAATAAAAATCATTCCATGTTATTTAAGGTCAAAATCTGATAGAAACAAGTCGGGATAGGAGTGGGTTGCGAAACAGGAATCAAAGGTGAGTTAATCTCACTCAGTATAATTTAAATTTAAATGATTAAATTTAAATGATTGCTTGAATGGTTGAATTGATTGATGTGCTTTAGTCTGGTATATTTTGGAATTGGCATATTATATTGTGCTAACATTTGTGGATGTAGGGAAAACAAGTTGGAGGGATCCAACTGGACCCCTCACATTTATTTAAATTATTCAATATTCTTTGTTTTGATTATTTGATATCCTATGATGAGTTATATTGGAATATTGAATGTATGGTTTGATTGGATATTCGGGTATCATGAATTACCAAAATATATGAATTGGATTGTTGAAGGAAATTAAAAGGAAGTAAATTTGTAAGCGAAATAATTATAGAAAGTTTGAATAAATTAAGAATGAATTGAAAAGAAATAGAAGTAATATGAAAATAATAATAAATAACTTCGAGTATGAAGAGAAATGTAATTTTTAATAAAATGAAATTGATGAATTGTAAACTTAAGTTATATCAATTAAAGAAATAAAGAATTATTTTAAAAATTCAAAGTATAAATTTATTTAAAAGAATAAAGAAGTAATTGAGAAATCTAAAATTTGGAATTTTTAGTTAAAGTATTTTTAAATTATAATCAAGAAATGAAATCTGAAATTAATAGATTCCGAATTAAAAGGAAATAAATTGGAAATCAATTTGGGAAATTGATTTAAGTGATTGAAGTTGGAATTCTCCCTGGATAACCAAGTACGTTTTCAAAGTAAATTTTTAAAAATAAGTTAAAAGATTAAAAGTTGTTTAAAAGCAAGTGTTGGAAAATTTCTTATTTCTAATATTTAAGTTCTTAAGTAAGTATTTTCTTTTTATTTATTATAGTAGTAATTATTTAAAAAAAAATGTCTTAATATTATGTTTTAAAAAGTATAAATCTAGTTTTATATTTATTAAGTAACCTTATTTTCAATTATTCATTTAATATGGTTTTTAACAAATTACTGAAATAGTTTTAATTTAAATGTTTTGAAGGTATATACTTAAAAGTAAAGTGTTTTAAATTATTTTTAAAATCTAGTTTTGTGCTTGGCAATTTCAGTGGGGATAGAAAATATTGGGAAAGTTTATTCTGAAAAGAAGGATGGTTTTGAAACTGTTTTCAAAGGATTGAAAATAGGAATATATCTTGTGAAGATATTTTTGGATTTAATAAATAATTTGGAAAATTATTGTTTGATGGATGGTTGTGAATAGAAATTGATAGTTAAATAACCGACTATCAATATTGGACAATGCGTTGATCGTTTCGAAGAGACCGGGATCGAGATTTATTTCTCGAAAACCACTTCGATCCGGTTTGTACGTTTTCGTGTAAACGAATTTGGATTCGAAGATGGAGCAGTGAAGTGCAAGGGCTAGTCGCTACTAATCCTGAGGATATTTTCAAAATGGATGTAGTAGGAATAGTGCCTTCGGTTCCGTTCGAACCCGGGACGGACTTGTATGGATGAATGCTTGCGAAAACATCGTCAGGCGGACGATGGGCATTCTAAGGGATATATTCTAAAAAGGTAACGCTTAGCCTCAAGCCTCATCAAATGGGAATGGCTGAAAATCAGGGGATATACAGCAAGGCTTCGTGGGTAGCCCCCACTGGAGGGTGAGGTCATCCCTGTCTAGATGTCCCTTTTTTCGGCTGTGTGGGCGGTTGCTGATCCCAACCGCGGGGTGATCTTGCTCGGGACTGTCCAGTAAGGGATGGTTCCGGTCTTGTGTTGCAGGGGAGTTAGGGTGGCTCCTCGGTACGCTGATCTAGACCAGGTACTGTGACAGGTGGTACCCCAGTGCCTAGCCATTAGTTGGAATCCATTTTCCCTACGCGCCCGTACGGTTTTGATTGTGCTCAACTATTGCTGAAACGTGAGATGCAAGCATTTCAGCTAGATTCTATTTACTTTCTATAGGCACTACTATAATATCAGAGAATTTCTATAAAATCGTTTTAGCTATCGTAAGGTAAAAACCCGACATGTTTATTTGTGGCGTGGTCTTACGAGATGCTTTTGTTTTCAAAGGATTTTGAAACTTTAATAATCAATTGGGTGTGATTTTCTCACGCTGGTATTCCAGACTGACTCGGGTGTTATTTAACTATAATGCTCGGGTCAGACCGAGTATTATAGACTACAGGTTTTGATGCTGTGGAGCTTAGGAGACGAGCTGGATGACAATACGTACTCACGTACTTGTATATATATATATATATTTCCGCTGTGTTGAGTTGTTGTGTATCCATTTGTATGTTATTGATGTTGAGTGGTGATTGATGTACTCTGATGATTTAATATATATAAACTGATATATTTGATTTTGAGTAAAGATCATTATTATCTATTATATTTTATCTGCGGCGATGGTTAGATTCTGATGTTGATTTTGTTTTCTCTTCTTCTACCTCATCTTCTTAAACCCAAATGGTTCGTATTTCTGTGCAACTTGAGTTGATTATTGTAGAATAGGGTTGACTCAAGGGGTACGGATTTGCGGGCTGTTACACATCAATTTAGAATTTCTTCATTTGAATATCATATATGTTGTGACACACCATACACTTATACACGATCAATTGCAATTCGATTGCACACTAATTGATTGGTTAGTTTAGAATGGTTGTACGTTATGTTATATTGTTCAGTCCTTGAGGAATTTCAAGGAAGGAATTCTTTCAAGGTGTAAGAGTGTAACACCCTGTAATTTTAACGATAATTAATTGAAAAGAAATCAGTTAATAATTAGTAATGTGAAAAATAGAATTTTTACAAACATCATAATTTGGCTACAAAACTTGTACCATTGGATTCATGGCAATTTTCTGATCAATGTTCACATATAAAGTTTTCCGATCGGAGTTCAAACGAAAAAATTATTAATGTTCGAAGTTTTTAAATCCGAAATAATTATATACGTAATTATGATAATCAAAAAATAACTAACGTTAATGGAAACTTAGATACTAAGAAACGTTAATGTTAAATATAAATGTTAATTAGGGACGCTCAATCAAATCAAATCTAAATAAGAAAGCATATAAGTAAATAAGTATTAATAATTTATGTCAATATAAATATTTGATGTAAATATTAACATTTAGATAAGTAGCTATGTTAAATCTAATCATATCAGAGATTACATGGAAGTAATCAAAGGACATCAGCCTTAATTAAAATTAAGTTAGCGCTAAAAAGAAATAAATGAATAGGTATTAATTAACATTAAAACAAACATTAACAAGAAACAACGTTAACATTTAAGAGAAGGAAATCGAGAAATAAATGTAATTGATTGACGTTAACTATGCTTAACATTAACTTAATGTGGAAGAAAATGAAAATTAACATTAATTATTAATGCTGACTGAAGCTTAAACGCTAAGTAAGATTTACATTACAAGATCTAATAAAATCTTATATTAATGGATAGGATTGATTCTAGAGCTTATAAATACAGGGCTAGTTTCTTACTTCTCTTCTCATATTTTCTGGGTTACATAGCGGACTTCTGCCATTCTTTTTTGTCTATTATTTATAGCATTCTAAAAGTAGTAAGACTACACTATTATATATATAAGTGGAGAAAAGGCGGAGAATAAGAGAAGAGAAGAATATGATCGAATCAAAATGTAGAAACAAAGCTAAATCAATAATCTTAAATTCAAGTCTAAATTTAATTCGATCCTGTAACGACCCAACTTTTCGACCCTGGAACGTTGATACTAAATAGATCCACGGTTTTCATATGTCGAACACCCAAGTTCTGGAAAGACAAAATGTTAGGGTAAAAAATTAGAATAGAACGAAAAAAGAATACAATATCATAGTCTCACAAGAACGATAATATATAATATCAAATGATAAAGGGTTACTCCCAATACAGTAATTTTAGAGTTTCCAAAACCAAAGTGTTGTCATTAGCCTAGACAGTTATAATTATCTGTCCTCATAATGCTGATATATATGACAGAGTGATGCGGAGGAAATGACAATACTTCGGTAGGTAATCATCCAGCTTCTCTCCATAATCTTCAAGGCAATCAAAGCTAAATCAAGAAATATAGATGGGCTGACCCAAGCATTATAAGAAACTAACACCAGCATCAGTCTGGTAAACCAGTGCGAAGAACTCGAGAAATATGTAACAAGTAACAATAACCATTGAGATCTTACGGATAACCATAACAGTTTTCGCCTCAAATGAAACCAGCCATTCATTTAGTTTAACATAGTGATTGGATATGTAATGTCTAAAGTGTAGAATATAAGTCATATCAAATAGTTGGAATGGTTACATTGGATACATTCAATAGCATATTAGAGGTTACAATCAAAACTGCTAAAGTACGTTTGCTTAATGGATTCTTCCTTTGAGATGCTTTGAGTAACTGAGGCGGATCTCCATGACAAGGACCAGAAACTACCTTCCAAGCATCATATATCTCTTGATAAAATATATGATAAGGTAAACACAACTGGTCCATCGCCAGAATATAGATGAACTACATAGAACCAAGTACCAACAACTGCTGGTAGCATCATCTGTACGCATCTCTAGATAATGGAGTTGATATACCCTCAAAGGTTTGCTAAACCCAAGATTGTGCATCTCAATCTATTTTTAGCCGTTCTCAATGTCAAGGTCACATTCGATATCTTTGACATGAGTCTTGAGAACTTGAATAGAACACGAATATCCTAATGGATTCCATCATCTCGAACAGGTCACAAATCACTACATGGATTCAAGCATCTTGAATAGATCTCGAATCTCTAAATAAATTCCCGCATAAGTCTTCCGACGAATGCTAATGTTGTCTTCTCCCTTGGAATACTCCTTAAGATAGACAGTCCTACATGATAGCATCATTTGAAATGTTAATGTTCATCTCTCCCTTGGACTTAACCTTAGGATCGACAATTCAATTCTATAGCATTTCACCTCACAACTGGTCCCAAAACATAGAACTCATATACCAGTTTTGAAGTGGTATTCGATAAGTAAAACACTTACTGATTACAGTCTCTTCAAAACCGATTCGATGAATTTCTGGTGAACTCAATTTCAGTTCTTTCATAAATAAGCGAAAGTAAGAGATAGTTCAAATCAATGCTCCTCCCTAGGGGTTTCCATTGGTATGAAATTGCGAAGTCTTTCGATACTTCTTAAGTTAACATTAGGTCAAGTTCAATTGTCAATTAATCGACTACCAAGTCAAAAATAATTGCTTATACAAATCAATATGCATATACTTAACTCATTTTCGACATTCCAAATTAATTATTCCTCGTCAAAGGGTGAAGCTGGGTAAGTTAGAGCAATGGTTGCATCAAAGCCTTGCCTAGATACTTCATTCTTGAATCTCATAAATAGATTAGTCCACCTCGTCGCTTTTAGTATTAAGCATGGTATCGACGATTTCCATAAATGAGTAAGAAATCAACACGATTTCGACATTTTTCGACTTAACTATTCCTCAACCAATAGGGAAGCCAGTAGATTAGAGCTTTACTCCTCATATCCCTACTCGAATATCAATCTTAACTCTTACAAATAGATAAGCATAATTCTTCAGCTTTTAGTGTAAAGCATAGTAAATTACTTTTCCAATAAGTAATTAAAAAATTGACCATTTGGCCGTTAAGAAATTCTAACCCCTTTCTAAATATTTGTGTATACTTTTAAAACCCTTTTAAAATAATATATGTGTGTGTGTAGTAATTTATTTGTAAAACTAGATAGTAAATAAACCATTTCTAGAAGATATTTATTACATAAGATATAAAATAGTCAACATATTTTCTAAAAACTATATATATCTAAAAATGATTTTAAAATATTTTATAATACTTATAATAGGTTTTGAAACATTTACTCAAAATATTACTTGAAAATAACAACTTTATAATTTCCTTAAAAACTTGAAAAAACAAGTTTTCATTATAAAAACCTCTTCCTCAAAAATTCACAACTATTCTTAAAAATTCATAAATATCTAAACCACTTTTGAAATACTCTAATATGAGTTAGTAAACACTTGTAAAATAAATGAAACAAATACTTAAATTTAAATATCTTTCTAAACCTTTAATATCCAAAAATTAAGGCTAAACGGGGCAGTTTCGCTCAAGTGAAGTTAGACCACTTATCAAGATGTTACTTAACTTTTTACTATCCAAATTTTATATGGAAAAAAACATACATGTAAAACATTATAGATATGATGGGAAATCCCTAAGGATCTCTCTATAAAGTTCCATAGAAATCGCCAAAAAACGAGGCAATTCCTAAGTACACCCATAGCGACTATCGCTATAAGTGCACTTTCAAATCCATGTCCAAGCTAAACAAAAGTACATCTATAACCTATGTGCTTTGTTTAAAGGTCTTGTCACAAGTCATATAAGTCCATTCAAGTTCATTCCAAGTCCATAGACATGGATCACATTTTCTTCTTGTTTTCTGAAACAAGAGTCAAAACCAATGTTTTCAACAAATGTCAATAACAATTCAAAAACTTAAACAATCAAACACAAACACATATATGTTATATTTCTATTCAAAGTAGTGTGTTAACTCACCTTTTACCCAACAAACAACCAAGACCCAAGTACCCAAGTCCAAACCCACCTTGCAATCGCCTTCCTCCTCCTTCCTTGCTTTCACTCTTGCTTTTTGCCTCCCTCGCCCTCCAATTTCTCACGACTATGCTTAGTGGGGGAGCATGGCTTCATTTCTTTAAGATTTAACATAGTGGAAGGTGTTGTAATATTGTAGTATGGCTTGTGGCAATGTTTGAGTGGATTTGGAATTGTTTTGTAATTATTTTCTTTAGAACATAAGAGAAGAAGAAGACATGAAATAACTCGCTTTTGCTTTATGAATTTGTGATTTATTAACATAAGGCATACCCTCCTTATATAGGCTTAAGAATAGTGTTGCTTAGCCTTGCTATCACCCTCACCATGCTATGGAAGTTTCACCTTCCATCACTTCTCATTTACATCACTTCTCCTTTAGGAAAATTACTCTTACACCCTTCTTATGATAATATCTCTTATCCATTTTGAAGCTTCTAGAACATGTCATTGCTTTATGAAGAGGATTATGTGTTAATTAGTTGTTAATGTGTTCATATTTTCATTAGATAAGTGCAAAAGAGTTCGAACAACTTATATCGATCAAAAAGTTATTTACCGACGAACCAATTTTTGGTCGCATCATTGATTTTTCTTCGAAGAATATATTTTATAAACAAATTTCACAAAAAAAATTCTTACCATAATTTATTAATTAAATGATGTCAAATAAGGTTATAAAATCATATTTATAACATTTAATTATATTCAAAATATTTCGATATTCGAAGACAAAGCGTTCAAATTTCTGGGTCGCTATATTCTTCCTACTTAGAACATTTCGTTCTTGAAATTCAAACACGAATGGTAATCAAAGAACATAGATGAAGCAAGATGTATATATAGAGTAGTTACAAAAATACATACAGGCTAAAGTACAAACTAAATGCATACCAAGTGACTCCACCTGAAGTGGTGGGTACACGACAAAAGATATAAGATACTAAAATAAGAAGGAACCCCTAGTCTATAGGAAACTCTAGAGAGTACTCCTTCAAACCATCCTCCGTCTTCCTTCGTACAACCCTGAGCATCTTTGCTCTATGGCACTTCTAACCTTAACAAAGGAACAAGCACATAATACTCAAATAGCATTCACAATCACTAGCAAGCAAAGCTCATGGTTTGCTTAGGTTCAAAACTCTCCAATAACCCAAGGACGATAAGCAACCTATTAAGTATGCCTTACACTCAACAGGCTTAGGTTATTACTTAGATGATTATTCCTGTTACCTCATAAAAAATCAAAGAGTCAATCCCCAAATTCTTCATAAGTCAACATAACACATCATACAAATGTACTAAAGCCCGTACAGTGCGCATGGACCATCTATATACAATATCTGAGCTAATCACTTTCTAGATCATATAGATTTTACTTCCAAACTAGCATAGATCACTTGACCTTCCCAGTGCAGACTTTGATTTGGTTCCTTCATTAGAAACCTTCATTCTCCTTACATAGCCACACTATGATAGAAAACATCGAGATCATATCACGAATCTGTATCAAGTATTCGCCATTTGGAATCAAGAGAAAAATCCTTGTTTGGTCTGGTGTAAACCACCATGAAAACATGTACTCTAATAATGGACCAAGAACAATCATGCGAATAAAATGATCTATATACAACTTATGTATTTATCCTATTGGTTTCTCTACTACTCCGATTTCTTTTTAATCACATTCATTTATCCAAATTGTATGTCATTCAATACTTAAATAATTTATGAATCATCTCATAGAAACATAACTTTATGTTAATAAACCTTTTATAACTTAAGTACATACTCGTATAATACTCCATTACATCCTAAGAGTATAGGTAAAACATCACTTTGTTTTACTTAACAAGTATGTGTAACAAATTTTAAATTTTAAATTACTACTTTCTTAATTCAAGTGTTATATAAACTCAAATTTATATTTCTTTAAAACACTTAGCTGTAAGTTCTATAACGATTCGAACTGACTGTGCAAAATCGTTGAAAATCCTGTTTTATTTTAACAAATGAAATTACCAAGCAGCATATCATATCATGATGTACATATCATACTTTCTTAATGCATAAGCTACATGTGCCCATGAAACAGCTTAATAAGAAAACTTTAGAACTAAAAACCAGTTTTCATTTCAAATCATTTTGAAATAATATATGCATATTAGTTTTGTATATCAAATCATACTTTCTAGATTTAACTCAAAATCTATTTTACTAAAACAACTTTGTAGCATCCCTCACTTATAAACCTAAAAATGAACGCCGATGATGCTGCAGTCTCACCGAAATTATTTTAAAGCGATAGAAGTGAGTTCAGTACATCCAAACCATACTTTTGACACTTAACTAAAATCATTTCAAAGCGGTATCAAATACTTCGTATAATAATACTAAATATCATGATCTAAAGCAATTCCCAAATATTTACTTTCAAAAGTACTAATGTTATTTTCTTCAAAATCTTGAGAAGAATTTTCAAAGATACCGGGATTTAAGTTCTCAAATTCTCTATTTAAATCCTTTCCATTTATAAACCATATTTTATAAACTAACTTATATAAAATCATCTTCTTATATAACTCTTTTCATAAATATTTATTTCCAAAATATTCTATCTTTCCTTTTGATTATAGTAAACATATTTTACTAAATTTTAAACTTCTAACACAACATATCATCGAACGCCTTACAATCAAATAGTGAAACTTAATTCACAAGGTATTCATTTCAGTGTACTCACAATTACTGTCTAACCAACCCATGATGTAGAAAGGTAAAACTACTCATAAACTAGTTAATCATGAATCAATAATCAACAATGCTCCTAAACTGACCAAGCATGATTTAAACAATCATCACGGTTATAGGATATGTAACTATGAGAAGCACTAGAGTCAAAACACACAAATAGGAAAGCCATAAACAAATAATATACCCTCAAAAATTCTCTTCTCCTTCTCAACTGGAGGATAGCAAAGACCCTAGGTAGCTTCTTTTACTTGAGCGTGGGACAATATAAAACAAAATGGCCAGGCTGATGACAACTATATCACTCCCTCGGTGCCTTAACCATCTACCCTCATCTTCCTAACCTATTAGAAAAGTGGCCCTCTTCCCACACTTATTGCAAATAAGGTTAGACTAATTCAGCTGCAACTTGCGCTTCTTATCCTTAACCAGTGCAAAAACAATAGGCTTTGGTGCCAAACTCTCAAACCTCGAGCTCATATTCACCAAATTCACAAAATACCCTATAAGGTGATTGTTCATGTCTCTCTAAAACTTGGGATGCGCACCTACCACAAATATCTCATTCTTCCTCAGCGGCATGTCAATTGATCATAACCTGAACCAAGATAAAGCAATAGACTAGTTCCCATACTCCGCCACTGTCATGGCCGTCTACTTTAGATCCAAGAAGCTCTTAAATAACAATGTCTTTCCAAATTCCAAAACAAACTTCATCTCAAACTCATCTTTAAAGTAGGCCCAAGAGAAGTCGTTCTCTTTCTCGGTAACTGTAATAAAACTCCACTAATCCATGGCTACATCTATCAGATGTCATGATGTCAACCTACGGTTCATCACGTTATCCTGCCCCATATCTTGAATAACTGATCACACAATTTGATCCAAGTCTGGACTTATATAATAATCTCTGTGTTATTAAACATCTTACCTCCCGGTCTCTCATATTCATGACAAAGCAAAGCAAAATCCATCTAATGCTCGACCTGCTCGACCTCCTCTATGACATCCACCCTTGGATCCTCAACTGGAGCAACATCCATCGATGCTCTATTCCTACCATTCGTGATAGTACTACCCCAACTACCTTTATCATTGGCAACTCTAGTACTCCTAGTTTTTACTACCTAACCAAGGCAAAACTTCTTTAGGACATGAAAGGATAGGGTTATTTCAAAGAAGGAGTTACTAGAATGAGTTATTTCTAAGGAGTAATTTTAAAAATATAGTTTTTAAAATACAAATACACTCTCATATATATAATACACTCGACTCATTCTAAACTGTCACTTATTCCATATCTAATGAGAAATACCCAACTAAAGCCATGGTGTTTGCTTAACCTTAAGCGCTAATACTAAATGTAACCACTTGACTTTTTGACCCTCGAACGTTGTCACTGAATACATCTACGGTATTTGTGTGTCGAACACCCAAGTGTCGGAAAGAAAAATGGCTAGGTTAAAATAAAAAATGAAATAAGAACAAGCTAACACAACATCAGAATCTCACAACGGAATGATAATATATAATATCAAAAGATCAGTACAATGGGTTACTCCAAGTACAGAAATTTCAAAGTTACCGAAACCTAATACTATCATCGGCTGTGATAGTTATAAATGCATGACCTCGTAATATTGATATACAAGCTCCAAAGCATCCAAAGCTAAACCAGGAAATATACACGGTTTAACCCGAGCATTATAAGAAAATAACACCCGGATCAATCTGGGAAACTAGCGTGAGAGACTCAAGAAATATGTAATAAGTAACAGTAACCATTAAGACCGTATGGATAACCATAACGGTTTCACCTCAAATGAAACCAAAAATTCATAAATTTAATATAGTGATATGATAGGTAATGTCTAAAGTGTAGAATATAAGTCATATCGAATAGCTGGAATGGTTACATTAGTTACATTCAACAATATATTAGAGGTTATCATCAAAACCGCTAAAGTATGTTTGCATAATGGATATTTCCATGGAGATGCTTCCAGTAAACTGGATCTCCATGACAAGAAGTGGAAACTACCTTCTGAAAGTCGTATATCTCTAGATAAAATATACCATAAGGTAAACATAACAAGCCTATCACTAGAACATAATATGAATTGCGTGGAACTAAGTACCGACAACTCCTGCTAGCATCATTTATAAGCATCTCTAGATAATAGAGTTAGTATACCTTCAAAGGTTAGCTAAACCCGAGATTGTGCATTCCATTCTATGTTTATTCATTCCCAATGTTGAGGATACATTTGGCATCTCTCACATGAGTCTTCATCACTCAAATAGAACACGAATCCCTAAATGGATTCAATTATCTCGAACAGATCACGAATCGCAACATGGATTTAAGCATCTTAAACAGATCTCGAATCTCCATATAAATTCCCACATAGGACTTTTGAAAAATGCTAACGATGTCCTCTTTCTTGGAATACTCCTCAAGATAGACAGTCCTAGATGATAGCATCATTTGAAATGTTAATGATGATCCCTCCCCTTGGACTTAACCTTAGGGTAGATAGTTCAACTTTATAGCATTTCTGTAACGACCCGTAATTTCGCTACTTCGAAAAAGAGAGATTTCATTTGCTTTAAATTTAAAAAGGTTTAAAACTTAAATAAAAAAGTTATATAATAGATAATAATAGAGAAATTTTTTATTCTTATAGTTGATAATTTAAATAGTATAAATTTGGATTTTAGAACAAATCAACAAATGTTATGTTTTGTTAAAAATAAATAAAAGCTTAAATAAATAGGTTTAAATGTTTATTTAAAAAGATAAATATCATTGAAAACATCTAATAAAGATAATAAAAGTATATTAAAATACTTATAAGTATGTTAATAATCTTTTTACAAAAATAACCGAAATAATCAAAATGTGACCGTAAATCATTTTGCCGAAAAACGACGTTTTGTCGATTAAAAGTTGTCGCAACGTCGTCGCACCTTTATTTTCTTATAAAGGAACATATATTCAAATAGTATAAGTATTAATTAATTCACTAATCAAGTTTACTTTGACTAAACAATGTTAGAAACTTTTAGAAAACAATTAAGAAAAAGTAAGCACAAAAAGACAAAACAAGTACAAAAGTCAAAAAGTAAAACATCAAATAAAGAAACATAATTATTGCTGACTTTACTTAATATCTAAGGGAAAATGACATAAAGTAATGATTTGAAATATGATGTTAAGTGTTTAAAAAAAATAAGATTACTTTTTAGTAAGTAAGGATATTTTGGTCATTTACAAAATATTATTTTAATCCAAAACTTTTCTATAAATAAGACCACCATTCTTCCACTTTCTTTTGCACCATTTTCTATCTTTTTCTTCTTCCTTAAAGCTCTTTTTAATGGCTTTTTCAAAACCATATCGAATCAACTCCAAACACCACCAAACTTTGCCAAAGACCTTAGAATACCATTTAAACATGGTTTAGCATCTAAGAAGTGAAGAAACGATGGAGGAAGGGGAAGAATAGGGCATGGCCGAAACTATGGAGGAAGAGGAGCAAGTCGTGAAGCTTCGAAGCAAGGAAAAGAAAAGGAAGTGCTGCCGATTTCATTCCAAAGAGCTAGAAGCAAATTCAAGGTGCTGCGGAAGCTCTGCAGATTTTCAGGAGTTTGAAAGAGGAGGTCGATGACATAAAGCAAAAGAAATGGAGTAGAAGTTGATTAGTTGAAGTTTAAGTGATGTGTTGTTAGAAAGAATGTTGGTAGGAAGTTAATCTTTTAGTAAAAGGTGGGTACTCATATTTACTAATAAATCCATAAATTATTTCAAGTATAATGATTTGAATGTTTAAATATGTTAGATGATTAAACATTTGATAACTTGGCTGCAAAATTAATTGATTATGTGATTGATTATGTGGTTGATAACTTGGTTTGATAATGATAAGAGAAATGATTAGTAATTAACCAAAGTTGATTAAATGAGAATTTAATTCATACAAAAATGTGAATGGAAGTTATTTAGCCTGTGAATGATTTTAAATAGTTTAAATATGATTTAAAACAAATTTGAAGTGTTTCGGACAAGTTCCAAAGCAATTCATAAAATTGGTCAAAATCGAGCTTGTCACGTAGCGGTAGTTCGTAAATTTCGACCCGTAACTTCAAATTGACGTAGAGAATGATTTATAAGTCGGATTTCTTCAAAATAAAAATTATTTGGTTCACAATGATAATAGTTTTCGAATGAAGAAAGAAAATCAAGATTTAGTTAAGTATATTTTGAAATATGTCCAAAACAATTTTCTAGAAACATCGCGGTTTTGTATTTCGGAATCCAAAAGGAGATTTCTTTATAAATGATATTTTTAAATGATTAAAAATATGAAATAATGTGATAAATCTATTAAAATGGTTTAAAAGAGATTTGGAATGGAAAGTATGAATTTTCAAATATTAAAAAGTCGTTTAAATTAAATAAGCTTATATAGCACTTTCCGTAGCACTTTTATGCTACGAATTCTACAACCTTTTGAATATGAGTTTAAACTTAACAATTCTTTCCTAAATCTTTTGTGAATGATTTTAAAGAATAGTTAAGTGATGTAAGGATGATTTGGAAGTTTTAATAAGAGTTTGAATAAATTGTTAAGATGAATTGTTTATACCACTTAAACAAAAAGTGAAGAATATTGAATGTAATAACAAACTGAGTATGCGAAAACATCTAGTACATTTTTCCCGCCTGCGAGATCTGGAAAGATAAGACAAGGTGTTGAACTAAGGTTAGGGAAGGAGCAATCAGTGCCCTGAACTTTCCTGGCCTATGTTTTCTCTTCTTTGGCGAGTGGTGGAACAGATCGAAAGGAAATTCCGGATGCTCTAAAAGGTCATATTTAGATTTCCAAGTTAAAAGGTAAAGATATTCATCATGTAGGATTACTTTCCATTAGTCCCTGGAGGTGAAAATTATCATTAGTCACTAGAGGTGAAATTTACCATATTTAAGATGGAAGTAGTACTCTATTATAAAAATATTCGATTTGCAAGAATATGATTTGAATATAAGAAATATTTGATTAAGATTTAATGAATGGTTTGGGAATATTTTCCCTAAGTTAAAAGTAATAACTTGAATATAAGATATATTTGATTAAGATTTAATGAATAATTTGGGAATATTTTCCCTAAGTTAATAAATCTTCGATTAAGATTTAATGAATGATTTGGAAAGGTTTTCCAAAGTAAAAGAGAAAAATGATTTGGAATAATTCCAAGATCTAAAGAAGTTTAATATATCAAATGATTTGATAAATGAGGCTTAATGATTCCATATACATTTGAGAAGAAAATGAAATAAAATGAAAAGAATATATCTAAGAAAGATATTTGATTTAAATAAAAGATGAAGTAATTGATTGATGATTGATATCCACTTATGACCTTAAATTTTTTTTTAAAAACGATGATTGGTTTCGAAGGAACCGGAGTCGGATTTGGATGATTCCTATCCGAAAACCACTTCGAACCAATGTATATGTTCGAAAGTGAAGACATGTTGAAGATGATGATTATTGAAGACCGTGGATCTTTATAGCGTGAAGACTGCTTGTTGAACATGCTTTTGTTGGCCACGATTATAGAGTTAGTTATAGCAGTGGTCTCCTCGTGAGGGAGATTTTTCGGATTTCAAGGGCTTCTAGCCTAGTAATGGCCGAGGAAAGTACCTTCGGTTTCGTTCGGTCCTAGAACGAACTTGTATGGATGTTTGTCTGTTGTATTCTGAATCACATTTGAGTGGTTTCTATAAACGTATATCAGTTGGTGGCGAAGAAGGCAACTTCTCGTAGCTTAACATCCTTTCCCGAGACATACGAGCTCAGGAAGTTATACTTTTCTAGAAATCAGTCATGTGACATGGAATGACAATATGGCATTCAAAGTGGAACCTGATATGATCAAAGCGTAGTTTTATATGAAAAGCGTGGCTTTGAAGAAATTGATTGTAGCTTCGCGAGCCTCACACCCCGCTTATGATAGGATTCTATGTGGTCAGATATATGCTCGCATTACAGATAGTAGTGATTTGGGTTATCAGATGTTCTAAGCCCTAGGTACTAGATACGTCTGGGCCTCAAGGCATTTATTGCCCCATGTGGATAACGTGGTTAGCTTGAGAAAAGCAGGGAACTATTGGTCATCAGTTGTAGTGTAGCAAGTATAGTTTCAAGTAACTAGTTTGAGAAAAGCGATTAAGGCACCATGGGAACTATGTTTGTTATGCATGGATCGAAGAAAAGGTCACTAGTTTCCTATCATGTTAGAAATCCAATCCCAATACGAAATTTACAGTTTTGATTGTATTCCCAAAATAGCTGTAATGACTTGCAAACATTTCAGCCACCCCTTTTTGGTATTATATATTCCATTCGGGATATTCCGTTGACCCAGTCCGGATATATTTTGTTAGACTTAGTCCATTTATTGACAACTTATTTGAATAAGTTTATTTGAAAAGTGTTTTCAAAGGAATGTCATTAAAAATAATATCAAATGTATTTTGGTATGAAGTGTTTTGGTTATCATAAGGTAAAAACCCGTCCATGTTTATGTGTGGGCGTCGTCTTATGAGATACCATTCTTTTCAAGATTTTGATGACATAGTCATTTTAAAGTTCGAGTATCTCATGCTGGTTTATCAAGCCTAATCCAGGTATTTTCAATACTCAGGGCAGATCCGAGTAGTTTCAGGTTGAGTTGAAGACGGTTGGAATTTCCAAAGGAGAGCTGGAGATCTTCATCATCATATGGACGTATTTTATTATCCGCTTTGCTTAGTGAGGTTCGTACATGATAGGGGGTTCTCGCTTCTGGTTAGGTAGCGAACAGATGACTCTTACTCCTACATGTCCCTGAGATCGAGTATCGAAGGGTTGGTTTCAGTCGAGAGGCTGGCTGTAAAAGCAAAGCGTGAGGTACCAGTGTAAGCTACGGTGGAAAGTGGCCGTTGTTGATGGTTAAAAAGCCTAGATCATTACATTTGGTATCAGAGCTGAAGGTTAAGCGAGAACCTTGGCTTTGGTTGGGTAAAGACTCATCAGATATAGGGTTTGTAATACCTAGCATGAGTAACTCATTAGAGATAGGGTTAGTAACACCCTAGAATGAGTTTGAATATACCATATATGAGTACGCATTTGTTAGTGACTAATAAAATGTTTTGTGTTGATTTATTTGTTGAGTGATTTATGGATTCTGATCGATGCGCCTGATCACCGTTATCGATGAGGGTACCTAAACACATAAACAAGGCGAACCGACACACTAATTTTGAAAAAAATGGTATATGAAATAATTTTACCTAGGATTATATTTTGAAAAGTTATACAATTAGAAATCCGGATTAGTGAAATATAAATATGAACATCTGGTGATTAGAATTTCACAATTTGACTATAAGGTGTTTCATAAAGATAATCGATAAGTTAGAAATCTGATAAGGAAATTAAAATCTTTAATACTAATTCAAAATAATAAATTAAGAAATTATAATGTTAAGTTATTATCATAAATTGATCAATTGTTTGATTTAAAAGTTTAAGTACAAATACCTTATGAATTAAGTTTCACGATTTGACTATGAGGTATTTAATAAAAAGATTTGTTTAAGGAATGAACATATAAGATGAAAATAATAGAAAATGATTTTGTAAAAGTTACATATAAAAGGAATGAGAATTTAAATTCGAGTAAAAGAATTGTGGTAATTTAAATGAAGTTAATTAATGTAAGATGAATTTATAAAATGAATTTATAAGATAGGTTTTACAAAGTAATCTCTAAAGGATTTTGAAAATATTATTATTTCAAATATATTTTATGATAATTAATTCAATTGGCTCTAAGATAATCTAAAAATAGGCAAGTGATGTGTTCGGATGGTAAGCGATTCTCTTAAGTATTGCTCTTCTTGTTAAGAGGATATATGATACTATTGGTAGTACCCAGTTCTTTGGATTGTTTTGGAGTTACTTGATCTATATAATTTTATTAAGTTGAAAAAATAACGTGAATCATTGATTAGTAATCTTTATAAAAGTGTTTAAACTAAAGATAAATTGGAATCGCTAATTGATAAGATAAAGCAGGATTTCTGACGATTTTGGATAGTCGAAAATTTCCAAATCATACCTAACTCGAGGCTAAGGAATTTATGAAAACTAAAAGATTGTGCAATATTCTGAGTAAATGAAATTCGATAAGTATAATTTATAAATGTGATTATAAACAAAAAAAAAAGGAAATTATAACTTAAAAAATGTTTTATTAATAAATTCTAGCATTAATTAAGAATTAGGTTTAAGTCTTTAAAAGTGATTGATTTACATAAGTTATAAGATGTAATAAACTTAAAGATAGTTTTACGAAATGATTCATAAACAATATTAGTGCTAAAGGAAATATACCGAGTCAAAAGACGTGGGAAGACTCTTTTAACGATAAATATCTTTTGAGTGAAAAATGGTTTCTTTAGAATATTTTCCCTTAATAAAAATATTTGGAAATAAATAATTAAAAGGGATTATATAAAGAAGCACCTTTATAAAATGATTGATCTTAAGATAAAGTTTTTATGAAAGTTTTTGCGGGTTAATAAATACATATGTTATATGTAAATCATTTCATTACACAAATTTTGATCTAAGATTCGAGTTTGGAACTTTGAGGTGTTTACACCAATCCGAAAAAAGATTTATCACTCGATTCTTGACGGCGAACATTGATTAGGTTTTATGATTGGGAATTTGATTTTTCTATCATAGTTGAGAGCTATGCAAGGAAAGCAAAGGTTTCTGAGCAAAGAGCATGATTAAAGTCCGCACTAGAGGATCAGGGGATCGATACTAGTTCGGAAATAAAGTTGTGTATTCGAATAGGAGATCGAATAAGATTTTTCATATGCATGATCTGTGTATATTGTATGGAATTAAGTTTAAAAATAAATGTTATGGGCAAACTTTAGTTTTGAGTAATTTCGAGGATGAAATGCTTTAAAGTAGGGGAGAATGTAACGACCCGTAATTTCGCTATTTCGAAAACGAAAGATTTCATTTGTTTTAAATTTAAAAAGGTTTAAAACTTAAATAAACAAGTTATATATAATAGATAATAATAGAGAAATTATTTATTCTTATAGTTGATAATTTAAAAAGTATAAATTTGGATTTTAGAACAAATCAACAAAAGTTAAGTTTTGTTAAAAATAAATAAATTCTTAAATAAATAGATTCAAATGTTTATTTCAAAAGATAAATATCATTGAAAACATCTAATAAAGATAATAAAAGTATATTAAAATACTTATAAGTATGTTAATAATCGTTTTACAAAAATAACAAAATTTTATCGCATTTTGTCAGTTTTACATGCACCGTAAAAGTAGAGATTTTGATATTATTTAAATATGATTTCAAAATATAAAAAGACATGTTTTAATTTATTTAAAGAAGTAAACATTTCATTTTTAAATTTGGTTTTCATAAATAAATAGTTTAACTAAAACGTCAAAATGTGACCGTAAAACATTTTGTCAAAAAACGACATTTGTCGATTAAAAGTTGTCGCAACGTCGTCGCACCTTTATTTTCTTGTATAGGAACATATATTCAAATAGTATAAGTATTAGTTAATTCACTAATCAAGTTTACTTTTACTAAACAAGGTTAGAAACTTCTAGAAAACAATTAATAAAAAGTAAGCACAAAAAGACAAAACAAGTACAAAAGTCAAAAAGTAAACATCAAATCAAAGAAACATAATTATTGCTTACTTTACTTAATATCTAAGTGAAAATGACATAAAGTAATGATCTGAAATGTGATGTTAAGTGTTGAAAAAAATAAGATTACTTTATAAGTAAGTATGGGTATTTTGGTCTTTTCACAAAATATTATTTTAATCCAAAACTTTTCTATAAATAAGACCACCATTTTTCCACTTTCTTTTACACCATTTTCTAGCTTCTTCTTTCTTAAAACTCTCTTTAATGGTTTCTTCTTCTCTTCCAAATCCTTACTAACTTTTTCAAAACTATATCAAATCAACTCCAAACACCACCAAACTTTGCCAAAGACCTTAGAATACCATTTAAACATGGTTTAGCATCTAAGAAGTGAAGAAACGATGGAGGAAGGGGAAGAATAGGGCATGGCCTAACCTATGGAGGAAGAGGAGCAAGTCGTGAAGCTTCGGAGCAAGAAAAAGAGAAGGGAGTGCCACTGATTTCATTCCAAGAAGCTAGGAGCAAATTCAAGGTGCTGCGGAAGCTCTGTCAGATTTTCGAAAGTTTGAAAGAGGAGGTCGATGACATAAAGCAAAAGAAATGGAGTAGAAGTTGATTAGTTGAAGTTTAAGTGAAGTGTTGTTGGAAAGAATGTTGGTAGGAAGTTAATCTTTTGGTAAAAGGTGAGTACTCATATTTACTAATAAATTCATAAATTATTTCAAGTAGAATGATTTGAATGTTTAAATATGTTGGATGATTAAATGTTTGATAACTTGGTTGTAAAATTAATTGATTATGTGATTGATTATGTGGTTGATAACTTGGTTTGATAAATGATAAGAGAAATGATTAGTAATTATCCAAAGTTAATTAAATGAGAATTAAATTCATACAAATATGTGAATGGAAGTTATTTAGCCTCTTAATGATTTTAAATAGCTTAAATATGGGATGGAATGGTGCTGAATAAAATGGTACGGGCTCATGACAAACTACAAACCTTAATTGGTAAGAATGCATATGCTGTTGATTATATTCATAATGGGAAGCTATGTATGCCTTCATCTACTAATCAGGTGGTCAACATGTTTTGGAGGAGTTTGCGTCAACATGAAGTTAAGATAAAGCATGAGACTGAGCAATGCTGGAAAGGCAAATCTCATAGTATAGGTAGGGTGTATGATTTTCTTTTAAATACAGAAGCCATTTCAAATTTTCCTTAGGCAACTGTTGGATGGTCTTCTCAATCTACGACAAGTGATAACTTGATGTTTTGGAGAATAATACAAAGAGCAATACTAACTAGAGACAGATTGGTTGCCGCGGGGATGCAAGTTGACCATCTGTGCCTTTTCTGCAATGTCCTCCCGGAATCTTGCGTTCATATTTATTTTGAATGTGAATACTTAACCAACATGGTATGTACCCTGATGAATAAGGTTGGTATAACCTGCCTTGATGGTAACACTTCTAACTTGTGGAATGTCTCGATGATAGCAATGAAGTGGAGTCATAGTCGAAAGAATATTATCTTTTTTGTTTTAAAGATTTACATTCGTATGATCTGGATGGAAAGGAACTCAAGGTGCTTCGATGGTGATGTCAGTGTGGCGCACCAGCTTTGGGTCAAAATCATGGCAAAGATCGTCTATGGATTAAGATTTTCCAGGCGGGGTTTCTCACCACACTGCCTTGAGTTGTGGAATTGACATGTGCCTTCTGCGTTTTCCATCTCGTGCATATACCTGTGCATGTTTGGTAGTGCAAATTTTTGGATGTTCTTCCACTGTTTCTCTCTGTAGGTCAAAGTGGTTATGTGATGTGTGCTTGTGCAGTGCTTGTGGGGGAATAATTCTCTTCTGCGGTGCTTTGTTGATGTTTTTTTCCTTTATTTGCGACTATAGTATGTTATAGTCGTGTTTTTATCTTTTTCTTTCAATAAAACCTGGTAGGGGACCAGTAAACCCCGCTTGCATTTCAAAAAAAAAAATTGAAGTGTTTCGGACAAGTTCCGAAGTAATTTACAGAATTGGTCAAAATCGAGCTTGTCGCGTAGCAGTAGTTCGTAAATTTCGATCCGTAACTTCAAATTAATGTAGAGAATGATTTATAAGTCGGATTTCTTCGAAATAAAAATTATTTGGTTCACAATGATAATAGTTTTCCAATGAAGAAAGAAAATCAAGTTTTCGTTAAGTAGATTTGAAATATGTACAAAACAATTTTCTAAAAACATCGCGGTTTTGTAGTTCGGAATCTAAAAGAAGATTTCTTTATAAATGATATTTTTAAGTGTTTAAAAATATGAAATAATTTGATAAACCTATTAAAATGGTTTAAAAGAGATTTGGAATGGAAAATATGAATTTTCAAATATTAAAAAGTTGTTTAAATTAAATAAGCTTATATTGCACTTTCCCTAGCACTTTTATGCTGCGAATTCTACAACCTTTTGAATATGAGTTTAAACTTAACAATTCTTTCCTAAATCTTTTATGAATGATTTTAAAGGAATAATTAAGTAATGTAAGGATAATTTAGAAGTTTTAATAAGTGTTTGAATAAATTGTTAAGATGAATTGTTTATACCACTTAAACAAAAAGTGAAGAATATTGAATGTAATAACAAATTGAGTATGCGGAAACGACTAGTACATTTGTCCCGCCTGTGAGATCTGGAAAGATAAAACAAGGTGTTTAACTAAGGTTAAAGATGGAGCAACCAGTGCCCTGAACTTGCCTGGCCTATGTTTTCTCTTCTTAGGCGAGGGTGGAACAGGTCGAAAGGAAAGCCCGGATGCTCTAAAAGATCATATTTAAGTTTTTCCTTGTTAAAAGACAAAGATATTCATCATGTAGGATTACTTGCTATTAGTCCCTGGAGATGAAAATTTCCATTAGTCCCTGGAGGTGAAATTTACCATATTTATGATGGCAGTAGTATTCTATTATGAAAAACTTCGATTTGCAAGAATATGATTTGAATATAAGAAATCTTTGATTAAGATTTAATGAATGATTTGGGATTTTCCCTAAGTTAAAAGATATAACTTGAATATAAGATATCATTTGATTAAGGTTTAATGAATGATTTGGGAATATTTTCCCTAAGTTAAATGTTATAGATTGAATATAAGAAATCTTCGATTAAGATTTAGTGAATGATTTGGAAAGGTTTTCTTAAGTAAAAGAGAAAAATGATTTGGAATAATCAAAGATCTAAAGAAGTTTAATATGTCAAATGATTTGATGAATGAGGCTTAGTGATTCCATAACATTTGGGAAGAAAATGGAATAAATTGAAAAGAATATATCTAAGAAAGATATTTGATTTAAATAAAAGATGAAGTAATTGATTGATGATTGATATCCACTTATGAACTTAACATTTTTTAAAAGTGATGATTGGTTTCGAAGGAACCGGAGTCGGATTTGGATGATTCCTATCTGAAAACCACTTCGAACCAATGTATACGTTCGAAAGTGAAGACATGTTGAAGATGATGATTATTGAAGACCGTTGATCTTTATAAGGTGAAGACTGCTTGTTGAACATGCTCTGGTTGGCCACCATTATAGAGTTATTTATAGCAGTGGTCTCCTCGTGATGGAGATTTTTTGGATTGGAAGGGCTTCTCGCCTAGTAATGGCCGAGGAAAGTACCTTCGGTTTCGTTCGGTCCTAGAACGAACTTGTATGGATGTTTGTCTGACATTTTATTCTAAATCACATTTGAGTGGTTTCTATAAACATATGTCAGTTGGTGGCGGAGAAGGCAACTTCTCTTAGCTTAACACCCTTTCCTGAGACATATGAGCTCAGAAAGTTTTACGTTTCTAGAAATCAGTCGTGTGACATGGAATGACAATGTGGCATTCAAAGTGGAACCTGATATGATCAAAGCGTGGTTTTGTATGAAAAGCGTGGCTTTGAAGAAATTGATTGTAGCTTTGCGAATCTCACACCCCGGTTATGGTGGGATTCTATGTGGTCAGATGTATGCTCGCATTTCGAATAGTAGTGATTTGGGTTATCAGATGTTCTAAGCCCTAGGTACCAGATACGTCCGGGCCTCAATGCATTTATTACCCCTTGTGGATAACGTGGTTAGCTTGAGAAAAGAAGGGAACTACCGGTTATCTGTTGTAGTGTAGCAAGTATAGTTCTAAGTGACTAGTTTGAGAAAAGCGATTAAGGCACCGTGGGAACTATGTTTATTATGCGTGGATCGGAGAAAAGGTCACTAGTTTCCTATCATGTTAGAAATCCAATCCCAATACGAGATTTATGGTTTTGATTGTATTCCCAAAATAGCTGTAATGACTTGCAAACATTTCAGCTACCCCTTTTTGGTATTATATATTCCGTTCGGGATATTCCGTTGACCCGGTCCGGATATATTTTGTTAGACTTAGTCCAGTTATTGATACCTTATTTGAATAAGTTCATTTGAAAAGTGTTTTCAAAAGAATGTCATTAAAAATAATATCAAGTGTATTTTGGTATGAAGTGTTTTGGTTATCATAAGATAAAAACTCGTCTGTGTTTATTTGTGGGCGTGGTCTTATGAGATACCCTTCTTTTCAAGATTTTGATGACATAGTTATTTTAAAGTTCGAGTATCTCACGCTGGTTTATCAAGCCTGATCCAGGTATTTTCAATACTCGGGTCAGATCCAAGTAGTTTCAGGTTGAGTTGAAGATGGTTGGAGTTTCCAGAGGAGAGCTGGAGATCTTCATCATCGTATGGACGTATTCTATTATCCGCTTTGCTTAGTGAGGTTCGTACATGATAGGGGGTTCCCACTTCTTGTTAGGTAGCGAACTGATGACCCTTACTCCTACATGTCCCCGAGATCGAGTACCGAAGGGCTGGTTTAAGTCGAGGGGCTGGCTGTAAAAGCAAAGCGTGAGGTACCGGTGTAAGCTACGGCGGAAAGTAGCCGTTGTCGATGGTTGAAAAGTTTAGATCATTACAATTTCACTTCACAACCGCTCTCCAAACATAGAACTAGTATACTATTTGATAAGTAAAACACTCACTAATCACGATCTCTTCAAACCAATTAGATGAATTTTTAGTAAACTCAATTCTGATTCCTTCGTAAATAAGTGAAAGCTAGAGATGTTTCGTGCCAATGCGCCTCCATGGGGTTCTCGTTGGTATGAAATCGCGAAGCCTTTTGATACTTTTTAAGTTAACTGTGATGACCCGAAATTTTTAAGCAATTGAAATTGGAATGTTCAATTGATTTTGAATATTTAAATGTTAATTTTTAACCTGAATTCAAATATCACCAATGACTTGATAATTAAATTATTGAATTATATAGTTTAAACATGGAATCATATAATTTGAAATTGGATAAAACACTGAATCTGGAGTTTCAAGCTTGTTAAAAATAATTCGAAGGCTTATAAAATTTATATTGATAGCACCGAAGGTAGTGAAGGTGTTAAAATTGAATTTGTAAGTGTTTTGATCGGTTATGAAATTTATATCGTTTAAATTTGAATTTAAAAATAGCCTTCCGAGGCACAGTCTCGGAATTTGACGAAACCAGTTCCATTGGGTCCGTAATATTGAATTATTATCGGATTTCAAATTTCGTATTGATTGGAGTTAGTATGTGAGTATACAATATGTAAACGCGCTGAAAATTTAATTGATAATAATCTAATGAAAATTTAATTAATTAAGCTTCTTCCATACGCCATCTTTATCCAATCCTTAGCACGCTACCCTCGTCTTCTCTCAGAAGCTAATGCCATTATTTTTAAAACCGAACCTCTCCTTCTCTTTCAATAATCAATCGGTGAAAAAAAAATTATATAAATCATGGCCGAACTAAATTCAGATGCTTCTATTCAAAGCCGTTGATGCTATTTCACCTCACCCTCAAAACCGTTCCTCTGAAAACCAACCCATCCACGAATCTTCTTCTTGAATTTAAAAAAAAATATTCACATCAAAATCGAGTTCGATTTCCATTCGCCTGGCACCTGCAAGCGACCGAACTCCATCGCGATTTAGGGTCGAGCTCAAACCTGCTTTAGTATTCGCGTGCTAGCGTATGGATTTGGGGGCTGGGTTCGACGTCGTTGCTTTGGAGTTCGCAGGTCGCAAGGGAAGATTGGTGTGAGTTCTTGCTTGGCCGATAGGGGGACTCGGGGCGATGTGGTGTTCAAGCGAAATTCGTGAATTTGGAAAACGAGTCTCTGAGTCAACGAAACAGAGTTCAAGGGTTTGGGTTTCTAGGGAAGATTGCGGCGACAATCGAGGGGGGGATCCTGTTCGAGTTCGTTGTGAGGTTTGAAATCTGAAAGGAAAACAAGCTGGTTGGAATGGGTTGCAAATAGCAAAATAAAGGTGAGTTAATCTCACTCAGTTTAATTTAAATTTAAAATGATTAAATTTAAATAATTGATTGTATGGTTGAATTGATTGATGTGATATAGTATAGTATAATTTGTAATTGGCATATTATGTGATGCTAACATCTGTGGATGCAGGGAAAACAGGTTGGAGGGATCCAACTGGACCCCTCAACTTTTATTTAAATTATTTTATATTCTATTCCATGTTCTGATTGTTTGATATTCTATAATGAATTATGTGGAAATATTGAATGCTATGGCTTGATTGTTATAATCGGGCAATAATGGATCACCAAATATATAATTTGAGTTTGGGAATGAAAATAAAAGAAGTGAAGTTGTAAGTAAAATGATCATATAAAAGTTGAATAAATTTATGAATGAACTGGAAAGGAAATAAAGTGACTTTAAAATTTTAATAAATAAATCTTGAGTATGGAAAGGAAAATTTAAATAAACAGAAAGTTAATGAAACTTAACTTTAATGTTATTGTTTAAAATAACAAAACATTTATTTTAAATTTAGGATTTAAATTATTTAAGAAGAATAAAGAAGAAATTGGGAATAACCTAAAATTTGTATATTTCAGCTAAAGGATTTAAAAATCAAACTGAAAATAATAAAGCCCATAATTAATGAATTTTGAAAATGAACTGATAAGTAAAGAAATTTATTTCAAATGGAATAAATTGGGAATCAGTTTGGAAAATTGATTTAAGTGGTTGAGATTGGAAATTTCTCTCTGAATAACCAAGTACGTCTTCAAAGTAAATTTTTAAATATAAATTAAAAGTTTAAAGTTGTTTTAAGAAGTATGTTTTGAAAAATTTATTATTTCTAGATATTTCAATTCTAAAGTAAGTATTTTTCTCAAATCTATTATAGTAGTAATTATATTAAAAGTGACTTAGTATTTGTTTCAAAAGTGAAAAATCTAGTTTTATATTTTATTAAGTAACTTTAGTTTCAAATATTCAAATAAGATGTATTTTTAACAAATTATTAAAGTAGTTTTAAATTAAATGTTTTAAAAGTTTATATTCAAGGTAAAGTGGTTTAAATTGAATTGTAAAAATCTAGCATTGTGCTTGGTGAATTCAGAAGAGATAGAAAATATTTGGGTAAAATTGATTTTGAAAAGAAAGATGGTTTTGAAACTATTTTCAAAGGATTGAAAATAGAAATATATCTTGTGAAGATACTTTGAGGTTAATAAAAAAAATTTGGGAAGTTATTTATTGTTGGATGGATGTTTGTGAATATTGATTGATAGTTAAATCACCGACTATCAATATTGGCCAAATGCGTTGATCGTTTCAAAGAGACCGGGATCGAGATTAATTTCTCGAAAACCACTTCGATCCGGTTTGTACGTTTCGTGTAAACGATTTTGGATTCGAAGATGGAGCAGTGAAGTGCAAGGGCTAGTCGCTACTAATCCTGAGGATATTTCCAAAATGGATGTAGTAGGAATAGTGCCTTCGGTTCCGTTCGAACCCGGGACGGACTTGTATGGACGAATGCTTGCGAAAACATCGTCAGGTGGACGATGGGCATTCTAAGGAATATATTCTCTAAAGGTAACGCTTAGCCTCAAGACTCATCAAATGGGAATGACTGAAAATCAGGGGTTATGCAGCAAGGCTAGGTGGGTAGCACCCAAGCAGGGTGAGGTCATTCCAGTCTAGATGTCCCTTTTTATTTTAGGCTTAGTGGTGCGGTTGCTGATCCCAACCGCGGGGTGATCTCACTCGAGACTGTCCAGTAAGGGATGGTTCTGGCCTTGTGTTGCAGGGGATGAAGGGAGTAATCCTCGGTACGGTGATCTAGGCCCCGTACTGTGACAGGTGGTACCCCAGCGCCTAGTCATTAGTTGGAAATCCATTCTCCCTACGAGCCTTGTACGAGTTTTGTTTGTATTACCCACTCTGTGGCTAGTAGCTGGAATTTAATAATGTAATAATTTCAGCTATTTTATAAGTATTTGTATATAGACCCTATTATAATATCAGAGGATTTCTATAAAAATTGTTTTAGCTATCGTAAGGTAAAAACCCGACATGTTTATTTGTGGCGTGGTCTTACGAGATGCTTTTGTTTTTCAAAGGATTTTGAAACTTTAATAATCAATTGGGTGTGATTTTCTCACGCTGGTAATCCAGACTGACTCGGGTGTTATTTAACTGTAATGCTCGGGTCAGACCGAGTGTTATAGGATACAGGAAATGCTGTGGAGCTCAGGGACGAGCTGGATGACGATACGTACATTCGTAATTGTTTATATATATTTTCCACCGTTGAGTTGTTGAGTATTCATTGTATGTTATTGATGTGAGAGGTGACTGATGTACTCTGATGATGTAATATATGTAAACAGATATATTTGATTTTGAGTAAAGATTATTTAATACCTATTATATTTTATTCTGCTGCGATGGTTAGATTCTGATGTTGATTTTGTTTTTTTCTTCTTCTACCTCTTCTTCTTAGATCCAAATGGTTCGTATGTCTGTACAACTTGAGTTGATTGTTGTAGAATAGTGTTGACTGAAGGGGTACGGATTTGCGGGCTTTTAGACTTGGTATCAGAGCATAGGTTGGTGATAACCTTGGCTCTGGTGGGAATTGCTCGTTTAAATTAGAGTCTCTAATACTCTATAATGAGTTTGAGCGTATTAATAAATATGAGCGCGTATTTGTTAGTGAATATAAATTGTTTTAATATTGTGTTGATTGGTTTATTGAGTGGCATATGAACCTTCGTCGGCACAGTCTGGACAACTGTATTGAAAGGGTTTCTAAACACTTGAATAGAACAATCGACACGGTATTGTTTTAAATGTGGGTGAATGAAATAATTTTACCCAAAAATATATTTTGATATAAATAAAAAGTTTTGAAAACTATTTAGCTAATATATGGTTGCTTGGATGTTAGAAATGATGATATTAAGGTATTATCATTGTTAAGTGAAAATTTAACTAGAAATTGAAATATAATTAAAAATTTAAGGGATAAATTCATTATAGAATGAAATTTATAAATATGAATTATAGATGTAAATTATAAATTGAAATATAATTAATTGGGAATTTGTATAATCATAAACTATACAAATGCATTTTAGTTAAAATTTGAATTTAAAATAGAATTTGAAAACTTTAAAACCCCGGAGATTTTGGAAGTGTTTTGAAGATAAATGATAGTATTATTGTTGTTTTTGGGGTATTTCTGAAAGGAAATTGTTTCAAATAAATTTTGGGAAGTGAGGTAGCATTGAATTCACTTCAGTCACTGGAAAATAACTTCGGTGATGACTGCAGCATCATCGATGTTCATTTTCGAGTTTCTAAGTGATGGATTGCTGCCAAATTGATTTGTTCAGAAAAGTTAGTTGTTTTTGGAAATCTCAAAGGAAATTTGTTGGGAATAAAATCAGGATTGGTTTAATTTGTGAGAAATATGATTTGAGATGTTGGAGGTTTCAAAACAATTTGAAACCAAAGCTGGGTGTTTAAAAAAAATCTGGATAAGATAAGTTGTAAGCTTATAAATGGAAATGGTTTGTAAATCAGGAAGAAATTTAAGCTTTGGATAATGGAATATAAATCTAAAGTGAAAAGTTAAAATGAAATTAACTTGGATTGGAGAATAAAAATTTAACTAGATTAAAATAAATTGAATAGGCTGAAAATAATATCCAGTTGTATTCGAATTTAGTTGCAATCGAATTGAATTAAATAAAACCGAGTTAAAATAAAATTGAATTGGAATAAGGATTCAATTAAGTTATTAAATAAAATTAAATTTTTACCTTGATAACTGAGAAATAAGTTGGATAAGAATTAGATTGAGTTAAATAAATCAGAACGGCTTGTAAAAGGATTAAAAATCCATGAAATAAAAATATGCTTGGGTTATAAATAAGCATAAGGCTTGGGTTAAAAATAAAAGATGAATATATTCAAGCCTAGAATGAGTGTGATTGTATGAAATATAAGTTGTGACTTGTTAAATTTGAAGGTGAGATAGAAAACCCAAAAATAAATAACTTTGGTGAATTGGAAAATAAACAGAAAAGCCAAACTTGAATCATAAAATATTGTGAACTAAGACAAATTAAATGAAGTGATATTAGGAAATAAAATCAAGTATTGCACTATAAATAGGAGAGAACTAATTTGTTAATAAATTAGTTAATGAAATTGAATTGTGAGTTTATGATGAGGTTTGAAAATAAAACTCAAGTTATAATTAAATTTGACTTACATTATCGATGAAGAAAATATAATTAAAAGTGGCCTTGAAATTAATTAATTGATTTGTGAATGAAATTGCAATGTAAGTTAATAAAATTGGATGGTAATTTAAAAGTGAATGGTAATTTGAAAATGAATAAAGGATCCAGAACTTGAGTTATAAATTGAAAATTTAGCTTGAAGTGTTAACAAATTAAATATAATTGAAGTGTATCGGATAAAAATGTAAATGGATTAAAATAGCAATGATTTGAATGTGCAAATAAAATCCATAAGTGAAGATAACTTGGAAATGGCCATGTAATAAATTGGATGAGTTGAATCTGGGAAGTTAAAGTGTATAATAACTAATTAAATAAATTTGTGGTTTGAAATGAGATTGGATTAAAATAGAATCAATTAAATTGAAAAGAGAACTTTGTTTGCAAAATGAAAATGAGCTTAAGTGTAAAATTTGAATAAATTGAAGTAAATTGACTTAAGCTGAATAAATCGAAGAGAGTTGAATTTAATTCAACTTAAACCAAGTTTAATGATGTTGGATTAAATTTGAATCAAGTAAAAATAAATATGGATTGAAATAAAACTTGGTGGGTGGTAATAATATTTAAGAAAATGGAAAATTTGTAATGGATTGAGTGGATAAGTTAATTATACTGAATAAGTGAATGGATGGGATAAATAAGAACCAAAGGAAGTATGGTTTAAATAAGTTGAGAAATGGTTATTGAATGAAATAGCTTGGATTGTCTTCGAGCTTGATAAAATAGTTTGGGATAAACAAATGTGGAATGGAATGTATATGAATGGATTGTGAATAAAATTGAGATGAAATCTGTCGAACTAAATAAGTGGTTGTGAAGGAATTAAAAAAAAAAGGGGAATTTAATTGGTAATTAAAATGAATCTAAATTGTTAATGGTTTTAAATGAACTAGTTGGTTAATAAAATGAATGCAAGTGAATGTATTCAAATCTGAAATGTAATGAAAATGAAAATATATGAATTGTAGATAAATTTAAAAATGGAATAGAATTAAGTATAAATTGAGTTGAAATCCATTTAAATTGGTTATAAAACATAAATACTTGTTTATTCATATAGATCTTGTCAAATTTGCATAGAATGAATAAATTGTCGATTGGATGTAAATGGAAGTAATTAAAATTCTATGAGTTGATAGAAGTAAAATAAATTGATTTTGAAAGCAATTGAATTAAATATGAGCTCAGTTTGCTTAAAAATAAATTAAATGTAAATGATTGAGATTAAAACCATTTTAAATTGATGAGGTTGTATACGAATGGATTGAAAACCATTCAAATTGCATAAAAATGGTTTATAAATAAATTGGAACAGTTGAATTAACATGGAAATTGTGGAAGTTGCTTATGGAAAAATGTTTGGTGTGAATTTCTTTTAGAATTCATATGTTATAACTATTGCAAGTAAGTGAAATGTGTTAAACTCCTTATATTTGGCACTTACAAGTTTCAACTGAGTACGTACAGGTACCTGGAAGCCGTAAGGCTGGATTGGGTTGTGCTATATGCTAAAAATAATAAGCCACTTGCTTAAAATGCTAAATAAGGTACACCTACGCAATAAAAATAGGAAATATGAACTGTTTTTGGTTTTTCCGACCGTGTGGGTCGATGTATATATATTTATCTCTTTTGTCAAATTGCAAAAGCTCCTCCGTACAAAGGGGACTCTGCCAAAAATTTTCAGAAATTTTGGGAGTAAGAATTTTTGAAAATTTTGAAAATTTTTGTTAACGACAAACAAATCAAATTGGAAACTAAAATAAATTAGTAAAGGAAACCAACTTAAAGTAATGATATGAATTAGTTATTAATAGGAAATAAAGTTTTAAAATTTAGAGTTTAAGATGAATTGAACTCATATGTAAATGAGGAATCAACTTGAATAGAATTAGAGAATTAGATATAAACTAAGATGGTAAGATGAAAAGAAATATAAGAAACATATAAAATGCTTATGTTATTAATTGGAAGTTGATAATATAAATATATTCCAAGTTTAAATTTGGATAAATAGATATTGGCATTTTGTGAAAAGTCGATGAATTGTCTTGGGATATTGTGATTGGATATTAGTGCTAAAAAGGATATGCAGGTATTATAAAGAGAAAAGAAAATTGGTTCTTGATTTCAAAAGATAAATTTGAAATGCTCGACAAAAAAAGGTATGTATTTAATTTTGGTATGAAATTTGATTGGGATTTGGATTGAGCCACTTGGCCTTTTGTTTTCTTTTGAGATTTGGGGGCCGTAGAGCCATTTTTGTAGTTGTACCGAGCTAGCCGCGCAAAGGAGACGCTGGCAAAAAATTTCGGAAATTTAGGGAGTTAGAAAAATTTTGAGAAAATTTTGATAACTTAAAATTTGAATTTAAGTTTAAATTTGAATTGATAAGTAGGTGATATTGATTGGGACTTATGGATAAGTTGAAAAGTTAGAAAGGAAGTTGGGGTGTCTTTGATTAAAAGGTTGTTTAGGCAAGTTGTTAAAAACTATTTGGGTTTGGAAGGAAAAAGTTAATGGGTATTGGATCATTCTTCCGGATTAGTAATTTCGGGGACGAAATTCTTTTAAGGGGGGAGGAATGTGATGACCTGAAATTTTTAAGCAATTGAAATTGGAATATTCAATTGATTTTGAATATTTAAATGTTAATTTTTAACTTGAATTCAAATATCACCAATGACTTGATAATTAAATTATTGAATTATATAGTTTAAACATGGAATCATATAATTTAAAATTGGATAAAACACTGAATCTGGAGTTTCAAGCTTGTTAAAAATAATTCGAAGGCTTATAAAATTTATATTGATAGCACCGAAGGTAGTGAAGGTGTTAAAATTGAATTTGTAAGTGTTTTGATCGGTTCTGAAATTTATATCGTTTAAATTTGAATTTAAAAATAGCCTTCTGAGGCACAGTCTCGGAATTTGACGAAACCAGTTCCATTGGGTCCGTAATATTGAATTATTATCGGATTTCAAATTTCGTATTGATTGGAGTTAGTATGTGAGTATACAATATGTAAACGCGCTGAAAATTTAATTGATAATAATCTAATGAAAATTTAATTAATTAAGCTTCTTCCATACGCCATCTTTATCCAATCCTTAGCACGCTACCCTCGTCTTCTCTTAGAAGCTAATGCCTTTATTTTTAAAACCGAACCTCTCCTTCTCTTCCAATAATCAATCGGTGAAAAAAAAATTATATAAATCATGGCCGAACTAAATTCAGATGCTTCTATTCAAAGCCGTTGATGCTATTTCACCTCATCCTCAAAACCGTTCCTCTGAAAACCAACCCATCCACAAATCTTCTTCTTGAGTTTAAAAAAAAATATTCACATCAAAATCGAGTTCGATTTCGATTCGCCTGGCACCTGCAAGCGACCGAACTCCATCGCGATTTAGGGTCGAGCTCAAACCTGCTTTAGTATTCGCGTGCTAGCGTATGGATTTGGGGGCTGGGTTCGGCGTCGTTGTTTTGGAGTTCGCAGGTCGCAAGGGAAGATTGGTGTGAGTTCTTGCTTGGCCGATAGGGGGACTCGGGGCGATGTGGTGTTCAAGCGAAATCCGTGAATTTGGAAAACGAGTCTCTGAGTCAATGAAGCAGAGTTCAAGGGTTTGGGTTTCTGGGGAAGATTGCGGCGACAATCGAGGGGGGGATCCTGTTCGAGTTCGTTGTGAGGTTTGAAATCTGAAAGGAAAACAAGCTAGTTGGAATGGGTTGCAAACAGCAAAATAAAGGTGAGTTAATCTCACTCGGTTTAAATTTAAATTTAAAATGATTAAATTTAAATAACTGGTTGTATGGTTGAATTGATTGATGTGATATAGTATAGTATAATTTGTAATTGGCATATTATGTGATGCTAACATCTGTGGATGCAGGGAAAACAGGTTGGAGGGATCCAACTGGACCCCTCAACTTTTATTTAAATTATTTTATATTCTATTCCATGTTCTGATTGTTTGATATTCTATAATGAATTATATGGAAATATTGAATGCTATGGCTTGATTGTTATAATCGGGCAATAATGGATCACCAAATATATAATTTGAGTTCGGGAATGAAAATAAAAGAAGTGAAGTTGTAAGTAAAATGATTATATAAAAGTTGAATAAATTTATGAATGAACTGGAAAGGAAATAAAGTGACTTTAAAATTTTAATAAATAAATCTTGAGTATGGAAAGGAAAATTTAAATAAACAGAAAGTTTGTGAAACTTAACTTCAATGTTATTGTTTAAAAGAACAAAACATTTATTTTAAATTTAGGATTTAAATTATTTAAGAAGAATAAAGAAGAAATTGGGAATAACCTGAAATTTGTATATTTCAGCTAAAGGATTTAAAAATCAAACTGAAAATAATAAAGTCCATAATTAATGAATTTTGAAAATGAACTGATAAGTAAAGAAATTTATTTCAAATGGAATAAATTGGGAATCAGTTCGGAAAATTGATTTAAGTGATTGAGATTGGAAATTTCTCTCTGAATTACCAAGTACGTCTTCAAAGTAAATTTTTAAATATAAATTAAAAGTTTAAAGTTGTTTTAAGAAGTATGTTTTGAAAAATTTATTATTTCTAGATATTTCAATTCTAAAGTAAGTATTTTTCTCAAATCTATTATAGTAGTAATTATAATAAAAGTGACTTAGTATTTGTTTCAAAAGTGAAAAATCTAGTTTTATATTTTATTAAGTAACTTTAATTTCAAATATTCAAATAAGATGTATTTTTAACAAATTATTAAAGTAGTTTTAAGTTAAATGTTTTAAAAGTTTATATTCAAGGCAAAGTGGTTTAAATTGAATTGTAAAAATCTAGTATTGTGCTTGGTGAATTCCGAAGAGATAGAAAATATTTGGGAAAAAATGATTTTGAAAAGAAAGATGGTTTTGAAACTGTTTTCAAAGGATTGAAAATAGAAATATATCTTGTGAAGATATTTTGAGGTTAATAAAAAAATTTAGGAAGTTATTTATTGTTGGATGGAGGTTTGTGAATATTAATTGATAGTTAAATCACCGACTATCAATATTGGCCAAATGCGTTGATCGTTTCGAAGAGACCGGGATCGAGATTAATTTCTCGAAAACCACTTCGATCTAGTTTGTACGTTTCGTGTAAACGATTTTGGATTCGAAGATGGAGCAGTGAATTGCAAGGGCTAGTCGCTACTAATCCTGAGGATATTTCCAAAATGGATGTAGTAGGAATAGTGCCTTCGGTTCCGTTCGAACCCGGGACGGACTTGTATGGACGAATGCTTGCGAAAACATCGTCAGGTGGACGATGGGCATTCTAAGGAATATGTTCTCTAAAGGTAACGCTTAGCCTCAAGCCTCATCAAATGGGAATGACTGAAAATCAGGGGTTATGCAGCAAGGCTAGGTGGGTAGCACCCAAGCAGGGTGAGGTCCTTCCAGTCTAGATGTCCCTTTTTATTTTCGGCTTAGTGGTGCGGTTGCTGATCCCAACCGCGGGGTGATCTCACTCGGGACTGTCCAGTAAGGGATGGTTCCGGCCTTGTGTTGCAGGGGATGAAGGGAGTAATCCTCGGTACGGTGATTTAGGCCCCGTACTATGACAGGTGGTACCCCAGTGCCTAGTCATTAGTTGGAAATCCATTCTCCCTACGAGCCTTGTACGAGTTTTGTTTGTATTACCCACTCTGTGGCTAGTAGCTGGAATTTAATAATGTAACAATTTCGGCTATTTTATAAGTATTTGTATATAGACCCTATTATAATATCAGAGGATTTCTATAAAAATTGTTTTAGCTATCGTAAGGTAAAAACCCGACATGTTTATTTGTGGCGTGGTCTTACGAGATGCTTTTGTTTTTCAAAGGATTTTGAAACTTTAATAATCAATTGGGTGTGATTTTCTCACGCTGGTAATCCAGACTGACTCGGGTGTTATTTAACTGTAATGCTCGGGTCAGACCGAGTATTATAGGATACAGGAAATGCTGTGGAGCTCAGGGACGAGCTTGATGACGATACGTACATTCGTACTTGTTTATATATATTTTCCACCGTTGAGTTGTTGAGTATTCATTGTATGTTATTGATGTGAGCGGTGACTGATGTACTCTGATGATGTAATATATGTAAACTGATATATTTGATTTTGAGTAAAGATTATTTACTACCTATTATATTTTATTCCGCTGCGATGTTTAGATTCTGATGTTGATTTTGTTTTTTTCTTCTTCTACCTCTTCTTCTTAGATCCAAATGGTTCGTATGTCTGTACAACTTGAGTTGATTGTTGTAGAATAGTGTTGACTCAAGAGGTACGGATTTGCGGGCTGTTACATTAACATTAGGTCAAGTTCGATAGTCGACTAATCCGATTATCTAGTAAAAAAATTGCTTATACAAATCAAAATTCATATATTTAACTCATTTCTGACATTCCAACTTAACTATTCCTCGTTAAAGAGTGAAGCCAGGTAAAATACAGCCCCTCGTTTCATTAAAGCCTTGCCTAAATACTTCTTTCTTGAATCTCACAAATAGATAAGTCTGCCTCGTTGGCTTTAAGTGTTAAGTACGATATTAATGATTTCCATGACCAACTAAGAAATCAACACGATTAGCATGTTTCTGACATTTTCTGACTTAACTATTCTTCAGTCAATAATGAAGCTGGTAGGTTAGAGCTTTATTTCTCATATCTGTAACACCATAGATTTTTAGTAACATTATTTAGGATATTGATTTAGCTAAATTAAATAAAATAATGCGTTAATTAGGGGATTGAAATTTGATTTTAATTAAGGTGTAGCCATGCCATTTAACCATGAAATAAAATAAGAGTTAACTTGAAATAGAGGAGGGGTAAAATAGAAAAAAGGTCATTCATATATCCTCCCAACCTTCACCGTGTAAAATTTTACACGTTCATTTCATTTTAAAAAATTTTAAAAGAGGTAGGCCATCACTAACAAGGATAAGAAGAAGAAAAGCTAGGAATAAGCTTAAGTAAGTCAAATCTATTCATATCTCGATCTCTTTAATCGCAAAGGCTAAGGTGAATAATGTTTACATCTTATTTTTTATTGTATTTTCGGCTTTTAGATGATTGCCTAATATTTTGCAATGATTTGCCATAATTTTGAATGATGGAATGATTATATAAACATGTTGATAATTTTAAAATGTCAGGTCAGTTTTATGAAAAGATGGTTCATTTGTAGCATACGGACCTTGTTATTATGTGTAGGGCAGATAGCTCACATATTACTTTTTTTTACGGATAGATAGTCCATTTATTTAGTATAATGGATATTGCTATTTTGATATAATCGTTTTGATTAACCAGTTTGGTTACAGGAAAGGATTTGCAAAATATGTCTTAAAGGGGATATAAGTAAGTGAGAACCTATTTTGCTAAGCGGCGTGGTCTCACTTAATATCAGTAAACAGAGATGTAATAGAATTATTCAAACCAAGCTTTATGTCTGACTCAAAGTTTTTGGTTCCCCTTAAACTCTCATGTAGTCAAAATTGATTTGAGTAGGATGAGGGTTGAGGTTTTTTAGCTTTTAGTCTTTTGTCGAATAAAAGCATCCAAGGACGAGCAGGTAGCTGACAGATAGCTAATTAGGATTCACAATTCTATTTTTTTTGATTCCGTTGTGTATATTAAGTCAGATATGACTATATTACTTTGATCAACCAAGGGGCATCGTCATATCTCACTCTTGGCATATTTTTGTAATGATATATTTAATCATTACTTGGGTAATGTTAAGGGATTATGTAACATAGATATGAATTATTGTTTTGAAATGTAATCAGCAAAGTGTTGTTTTGAAATCTTTGATTTTGTTCATATTCATGTGCTTCTGATATTATGGATACCATTATCATTACCATATTTCGTCACTAGAAGTTAATATTATGTATGACTGCAACATCTATAGCGCTTAGCTTTTGGCCTCCAGATACGAGATGTTACAACTTGGTATTAGAGCATGGTTTATGGAAAACATTAAAGTGAAAATGGTTTTTAAAACATAATCCTAAGGAATTAGAGTAAGCTTGGGGTATGGGATAAAGCTATAGTAACGTACTTGTATTTGTTATATATAAGTATACGCTTTATCTCTAGTCTCCTATCCTTATTAGGTTATTTTTTGTATCTCATAAGGTTTGAATACAGATATGGAAGGAAGAAGAGGAAGAGTTAACCAAGGAAAGGAGGGCATCGAAGGAAATGCCAGGCCCAATGTGAGAAGAGGTCAAGGTCAGGCACAAGCATAGAACGTGGATGCTAAAGTCCCATGGGTTGGAATGGAAGCTATGTATTAGTTTTTCAAGAATATGGTGCAAGTGAGAGTTGCAGCTGGAGTGTTAGGAGGAAATGCTACAGGACCAAGGATTCCGGAAGTTTCGATTGTTAATCATTATGCTAAGCTGAGTGAAGATTACACCAAGCTTGGAGGAAAGCCGTTTCTTGGAACAGAGGATGCCATTGAGATAGAGAATTGGATGTTTCACTGCAAAAGGATTTTTGCAGATTTGGGGCTCAATGATGAGCAGAAGAGGCAGTTGGCATCTAGGCAGCTTCAAGGAGCAGCTCTGTTCTGGTGGAATAGTGTGACTGCGGCGGTGGATGAGGAAACTATGACCTGGAAAGATTTCAAGGGAAGGTTCCGAGAGAGGTTTATGTTTGCAATGGCATAGTCAGCTCTGATCAGGAAGTTTTTTGAATTAGAGCAGGGGAAATGTCAGTTTTAGAGTATGCTAGAAAGTTCGAGGAGTTGGCTTGATATGGGTATGCTTCAGTGGATAGGGTCATGAAGAGGAATGAGAAGTTTATTACGGGGTTGAAGCCTAAGTTAGCTAGGGCCACATTACCTCATATTAGAGATCCTTCTGACTTTGTAATGGAGATGGACTTGAGGCGTGAGGAGTTGTTTGATTCTCCAAGGAAGAGTAACGCTAAAGAAGTCCAGGCTGGGCAGAATCAGAAGAGGAAGTTCTTTTCGAAGAAAAGGTGCTCAGAAGGATGGAGCAACTAAGAAGGGGAAGTATGAGATTGTATGTTTCAAGTGTGATAAGAAGGGGCACTATGCTAATGAGTGTCGTGCTGGAAAGGCTAAGGAGGTATCTAGAAAGAAGGATGTCAGGTGCTGCAACTGCAACCAGATTGGGCATTATAAGAGCCAGTGTAAGGAGTCCACAAAGGATGGAAAGGGAAAACTATATGCATTGGATCTTACTGCCAATAGCTGACTAGAAAGAAAAGGCAATCTTGGGAGGTACGCTTCAGATTCATGATATGACTGTTAGCATTCTATTTGATACTGGTGCATTGCATTCTTTTATATCTAGATGTTTGTTGAATGAGCTTAACCTAGAACCCACCTATTTAGTTACTTCCTTACGGGTTGCGAATCCAATAGGAGGGTATGCAACTTTAGGGATGAAATGCGATCAGTTGGAATTTGACCTGTTAGGTCATACTTTTGTTTGCAGTTTGCATGTGTTTGATTTTGTGGGGTTGGGGATTGTTCTCGAGATGGATTGGTTAAGTGAGTACGATGCTAGGATATTTTGTAAGGATAGGAAAATATCTCTTAGACGCCTAAGTTGTAGTGATCAGATAGTTTATGTCGTAGAAGGTTCTTGCGGTGAGATGTATGCTTTGTTGGGTGCTATGGAATCGGATGATGAGTTGAGTCGAGTTTTCGTGATTAGAGAATTCAGATTTTTTGAGCCTGCAATTGGATTGTCACCAAAACGAACCATTGAGTTTCGAATAGATTTGGTTCCGGGAGCAGAACGAGTGAGTAGATCGCCAAGTAGGATGACCATTACAGAGATGAGGAGTTGAAGGTGCAGTTGGTGGATTTGGAAGGCAGGAGTTTTATCAGGACGAGTAGTTCGCCTTGGGGAGCAGGTGCAATGTTTGCTAAGAAGCTAGATGGATCATTAAAGCTATGTATCGATTATTGTAAGTTGAATGAGAGAACGATAAAGAATCGTTATCCACTTCCACAGATTGACGATTTGTTCGATCAGTTGGGTGGAGTTAAGGTATTTTCGCAGTTGGATTTAGTAACAGTTTCCATCATCTTAGGGTAGCGGAGGATAGTATTCCTTTGATGGCGTTAAGGACCAAGTATGGGTCATATGAATGGTTAGTAATGCCGCTTGGAATGACTAATGCGCCGGTTTTCTTTGTGGATTTGATGAACTGAGTTTTCCGAGAGGACTTGGATAGGTTTGTATTGGTTTTTATAGATGATATCTTTGTTTACTCTAAGGATGAAAGAGAGCATGAAGTTCATCTTAGAGTGGTGCTTGAGACGCTAAGGCAGCATCAACTGAAAGTGAAGTTCTCGAAGTGTCATTTCTGCAAGAAAGAAGTGAAGTTTCTAGGTCATGTAGTCTCAGAGAAAGGGTTGGTAATAGATCCGACTAAGATTGAAGCAGTGAGTAGTTGGAAGAGACTCGAGACAATGATAGAGATAAAGAGTTTTCTTGGGTTGGTTGGTTATTGTTGGAGATTCATTAAGGATTTTCCGAAGATAATGGCACCGATGACCAAGCTGACGAGAATGGATGTTAAATTTGTATGGACCTATGAGTGTGAGGAACATTCCATAGTTTGAAACACTTATTGATCCATGCGCATATGTTGGTTATTCCGAAAGGGAATCAAGATCTGGTGGTTTATACCGACGTGTGTGGAACAAGATTAGGAGCTGTGCTAATGTAGAGAGGTAAAGTGATGCTCGTGCTTCTAGACAGCTTAGACCAATGAGGTCAGACATCCGACGCATGATTTTGAAGTGGCTGTGGTGATTTTTGCTTTGAAGGTGTGGAGACATTACCTTTTAGGAGAAAGTTTTGAGCTTTCTACAGATCATAAGTCGTAGAAGTATTTGTTCTCTTAGAAAGAGTTGAACATGAAACAACAAAGGTGGTTAGAGTTTATTGCTGCTTATGATTTTGGGATTAAGTACACACCAAGCAAGGGCAACAAAGTTGCAGATGCATTTAATAGAAAACATCAGAATGCACTTTCAGCAATGATTGCTGAGTGGAAGGACTTCGAAGCATTAGCAGATTGCAAAGTGTAGTGGAGATTTGAGGCTGGGTCAAGTGGATATATAGTTGTTTTATCTTGTTTGGAAGTTTGACTAGTGATGATCGAAATGATTGCTTCTAAACAAGGAGAGGATCCGGTATTAGATGAATGGATTAGAAAGCTAAGTGATGGAACTGAGAGTGATGATTTGAAAATTTTCAGTTTTGTTGAGAAAGAAAGAAAGATTATATGTTCTGAGTGTAGGAAACATAGGGAAAGAAGTCTTAAAGGAATGTCATCGTTCAAAGTTCTCTATTCATCTAGGAGGTACTAAGATGTATCAGGATATGAAGAGAAGTTTCTTCTAGGAAGTACGAAGCGGGATATCGAGTTGTGTGTGAAGCAGTGCATGATTTTCCAACAGGTAATGGCCAAACACTAGAGACAAAGTGGGTTGCTTCAGCCATTGGATATTCCAGTATGAAAGTGTGATTCTATCTCCATGGATTTTATTGACGGGTTTCCAAGGTCAAACAAAGAAAATGATAGTATATGCGTCATAGTGGATAGGTTGACCAAGAGTTCCCATTTCATTCCAGTTAGGTCAACTAGAACGGCACATGTTTTGGCGAAGTTATTCCTAAAGAATGTGGTTATATTGCATGGAATTCCTAGTAGCATAATTAATGATAGAGATCCTTTGTTCACTATCGAATTCTGGAAGAGTCTGCAGGAAGTTTTGGGAACCATGCTCAAAATGAGTACCGCTTACCATCCGCAGACAGATGGGCAAACAGAAATAGTTAATAAGATCTTGGAAGATTTGTTAAGAGCTTGTGTATTAGATTACGGACGATCATGGAAGGACCTTCTGCATTTACTCTAGTTTTCATATAACAATAGGTATCAGGACAGCATTAGGATGGCACCGTTTGAAGCTTTGTATGGAAGGCCATACAAATCTCCCATTTGTTAGCTAGAGACTGGGGATATGTTGGTTCTTGGTCCAGATTTAGTCAAAGAAACCGCTGAAAAGATTGAGGTCATTCGGGCTAGAATGAAGGAGGCTCGGTCTAGGTGGAAGAGTTATGTAGATAAGAGATGGAAAGATCTAGAGTTCTCAGTTGGAGATCAGATTTTCATCAAAGTGTCACCTATGAAGGGTGTGATTAGAATTGGGAAATCGGGGAAGTTAGCATCAAGATTCGTTGGACCTTTTTCTATTGTTGAGAGGATCGGGAAACTCGCATATAGAGTTGAGTTACCGAGCAGTTTAGCAAGAGTCCATGATGTTTTTCATGTTTCTCATTTCAGGAAGTGTATTAGAGACCCAGAGGCTACTATTACACCGACCATGCTAGATGATTTGGTGGTAGAGCCGGATTTGACCACAGTTAGGAAGCAAGTCCGCATTGTTGTGAGAGATGAGAATAGGCTTAGAACAAAGACAGTCAGATTAGTCAAAGTCTAATGGAGCGAAGATGACAAGAACTGTACTTGAGAGATTGAAAGCAGGATTAGAGATACTTATCTTGACTTGTTTGATGGAACGTTTTACCTTCTTGTTTGATTTGTTGTGTACCATATCGTAATTTTAGGAACAAATTCTCTAAGGAGGGGAGTCTGTAACACCCCAGATTTTTGTTAACTTCATTTAGGATATTTAATTAGCTAAATAAAATAAAATAATGCATTGATTAGGGGATTGAGATTTGATTTTAATTCAGATGTAGACGTACCATTTAACATGAATTAAAATAAGAGTTAACTTGAAATAGAAGAGGGGGTAAAATAGGAAAGAGGCCATTTCTATATCCTCCAAACCTTGGCCATGTAAAATTTTACGCGTTCATTTCATTTTCAAAAATTTTAAAAGAGGCCGGCCACTGTTAACAAGGAAAAGAGGAAGAAAAGCTAGGAAGAAGCTTAAGCAAATCAAATATATTCATATCTTAATCTCTTTAATCACAAAGGCTAAGGTAAATAATGTTTACATCTTGTTTTTGATTGTATTTTCGGTTTTTAGATGATTGTCGAATGTTTTGCAATGATTTGCCATGAATTTGAATGATGAAATGATTATATATACATGTTGATGATTTATATTCATGTTGATTTTCTGATTATTTATGGTATGAGACTTAAATGTTTTATATAATTAAAAGAGGAGAAGGGGCTTTTTGTTAAAATATTTAAATTATAATATCTGGAAAGGTCGGCAGCCCTTTTAACAAAGTGCAGTACTTTTTATTTGTAAAGAAAGAGGCAACCAGTCACAATTAGATACGTGAAGAAGGTTAGGTGAAAATAACTATTTGCAACATGTTTTCCACTGTTTCATCTCCTTCGACACCAGGTTTCGCCTCCATATTATCACCTCTGACACAGTTGAAATCAAAGCCTATGTTATCAGGCAACTGGTACGTAATGAATTGGACATGGGCGAAAGGTATAGGGTCAAAACTAGGGGTTTCGAAGGGGTTAAGGCAATCCTTTGTTTTTAAATTAAAGAAATACGCCTGCTTGCTTTCGACTAAAAGGCTTTTGAAAAAGAAGCTTTCGATCAAGTCAAATGATTTAAAGGAAATGGTTTCGATTGGGTTGCGCCTATGTTCTCAAATAATTGCTTTCGACTAAGTCGAAACTTTCTTGTTGCCGCCTTTTTATCTTTCGACTTAGATGGTTTTGAAGGGGTTGCTTGTTTTCCAATACCTGGCCACCGCTCCAATGCTTTTGAATGGATGGTTTCACACCATCACATCATTACTTAGGAAATAGTTTCGAAGCAGTAGCTTTTGACCTAAATTTTTTAAGACCCTTTTTCAATCAGTAAACTAAAATCTAAATTGGTTATGAAAGAGATAGTTTTTCAATGGTTTCGAAATAGGTGCTTTCGACTTTAATGGGTTTCTGATCTTTTTACTCTACTCGAAGGCAGAATTCAAATGGTCTCGATTGAGACGTTTTTAATAGTTTCAAAAGGTTTCCACATGTTTTAAATTGAACCTCAAAGTGCTTTCGAAAGAATAGAGTTTTGACTGTTTCGGATAGTTTTAATGAATGGCTTCGAAATGGGTGGTTCCCCAGGGTTTCGAAAGGATTGAAAGGAAGGATTTCCTATGTTTTTCGAAAGGCGATATTTAAAAGGTTCTAAAGGGGGATGTCTAATACTTTGAAACTTTTGGAGAAAAGAAAGGAAAGGTTTTCCAAAGTTTTTGAAAGGATATATTTAATGTGTATGAATTGGTATTTTAATTGTTTCGAAGGGGTCGCCTTCAAGGGTTTCGAAAGGGTTGTTTAAAGGTTTCAAACAAAGGTTTTGATTGTATTGAATAGGCAATATAGCCTAAGTATTTTCAAATTAAAAATATTTTTAACTTGTTTTGGAAGGATAGGTAATCCTTATTAAAATTCATCAACATTATTTTGAGTAAAGTTGTAACATCCCTGTTTTTAATTAACTATTTAGTTAAGTTTAATTGTGGATAATTAATTTTTAATTGTAATTTGTGAAATTTGAGTGTGAAATTAAATCTAATTTTGTGAATAATTGATTAAATTTAAATATTGTTGTAAATTTACATTAACACTGAGATTTATTGTTATTGATAGTTTATTTGTTAAAAATAAATTAATCATTTTTATTAGGCTAAAATATGATTAATTGGCTTATTTCTTTGTTGGGCTAATTTAATTGAATTTATACTAAAGAGAGTATTGTGTTATTCATTTTTTTATATTACGCTAAGTAAGAATTTAAGATAATTGAATTTAATTATCTAGTTTGGGCTTTTTATTTCCAACCCATTAACCCATTAGCCTATCCTAATACTCTAGTCGATCAAAACAAAGATTCTCATTATTCATTCACATTTCTGTCTTCCTCCTACAACCAAAAATAAGAAAAGCTCATCTCAACCCTAGTTTCGATCTTAAAAAATCAAACGAAACACTACAAATCATAAGAAAATAAGGTATGAGTTCTATATCCTCTTCTCTACCTAATCATACAATCAATTTGAGATTTTGGTTAGGTTTTTATTTTTGAAATTATTGGCTAGGAGAGTAAATTAGGTGTTTTAGAGAAGGAGGTGAATAGCTTAGCATATTTGAGAAGATGGCTTGCAATCTCTAATAAAAGGTGAGTTGAATACTCACCCTACTATCTCTAATTCAAATGTATAAGTGAATAGTCACTATTTGGATTAAATTTGATGGTTTGTTGATTGAATTGCTTTAAATTTCATTTTGAATTGGTTGCCCGAATTTGATGATTTTATTGTTTGCTGAAATAAATTATGAAAATCGCTGCTGTAAAACAGCGATATCTTAGTGTAAATTGATCCAAATTGGTTCAATCTTTATACGCTAGAAAGATGTTAAGATAAGCTATAAGTTATCTTTTGATCATTTTTTGAAATACTGTGTTTTAATGGGTCTAAATTTAGTTTGAAACCGATGTTATAGCAGTCATATCCAATTCTTTGAGTTGATATCTGATGGTAAAATGGTCATAACTTTTTAGCCGTAAACCTAAATTGTGTAAACTTTTTTTTTTAGAATGCAGAGACGTTATGGAACAACTTTCATGTGGAAAGTTTTGTAAAGTTCTATGATTTAAAGGGTCGAAATTTGGTTTGAAACTGTTATACATGCTCTGCTCTGTCAACTTTCCTAGTCAAAACCTAAAACTAAAACAGCGTAACTTTTTACACATAAAGCCTAATTGACCAAATCTTTTTGTGCTGGAAAGATGAGACTTTATGGAACAACTTTTGTGTTTTATGTTTTCAGAAATTCTGTAGTTTAAGTGGTCCAAACTGAGTTAGAATCAAATAGTGTCGCTTTGTCTTTTGTATTTGCTGTGTTAAAATTCGAAATTAAAATAGCCATAGCTTTTTACCCTTAAATCCAAATTGACCAAACCTGTTCGTGCTGGAAATCTGAGACTCTAAGGAACAACTTTTGTGTTTTAAGTTTTTGAAATTTCTGAGGTTTAATGGGTCTAAATTGCACTTCAAAACTAAAAATCAGAATTTAGTTGTTTAGTGAAAAAGTGTTTTGTTGTTTGTTCGAAGATTTTAATGCTTGGTTTTGTTGTCTTCCACTTAATCTTCAAGTGTACTTCCTGAGTTTAAATTCGTTAAGTCTACGAATTTAATTTATATTGATTTTTGGTATGATATTTATATATGTATGGGTTTTTTTAAAAAAAGAAATTATATAAAGGTAGTGTATTAAAATAGTATGGATTCCAACTTGTTTTCCAAACAATATTACTTCTTTTACAAATGATTTTAACAAAGTTTTATATGAATATTGGGTATTACTAATAGAATTGTTTTATCACGATAAATGGACTTATATAATATGGGATTTGGAAGCACGGATTTAGGAGCAGAAACTTAAGTTGTTTTATATAAATGTAGTATATTCTTGTAATTAAATAATAGAGATGATTTTATGGATTTGAAATTTGGGTTTTTGGAAAATATTAGGGTAAGAGATTTTTTTAACTAGTTAATTATAATACTAATTTGGTTTTGGAAATGAAGGATTCGTGAATAAATGAATACTTTATAAGTAGCTTTTGGAGTATGGTCTATAACCTTATATCCATATGGAAATTAAGGAATCAATGTGATTTTGGAATATGAAAATTCTTGTTTTGTAAAATAATTACTTTTGGAACAATTTGGAAGAATGGAAATTTAGTAAGTGACAAATTAAATAAATGTTTTGAGAACCTTAATTCTAAAATTTGAGGAGTGCTAATAATCGACTTAGTGTCATCGATTGGTTTAAATGCTTTTGAATAACTCTTCGTCGAATATGGTATAACTCATTGAATAGAATATTTAAGTGAAATTTACTAGTCTATTGACGAATACTCGAATTTCACCAGGTAGTATGGGATTCCTTGGTTAAATTCTTGTGATCGTATTTGGAAAAGTACTTAACACTTTAGAGTTGTATTCTCTGATGGTGTGAGACAAGTGGTTGCTAGATCCTTTAGAGAATATGGTTCGGGTTTTCCAGTGGCATCTGTAATAAGTGATATTTACTAGCTTTTAGTATATACTTGAATTTCACCATACGGTGTGGGACGTATTGGTTAAATTCTAGTGATTATTGAAGGTGATAGTATTTGGCACTTTAGAGTTTACTCCCTTTTGGTGTGTGGTAAGTGGCTGCTAGATCCTTAAGAAGTTTATTCCTGGATTTCTTTTCAAACATAATAATATAACAATATTAAATAAATGTGGAATTGTCGAATCATGGTTTTTAAGATCACCTTAATCGGTATGGACCATCCTTGAGATCATCCTGTGATTCTATGATTCTGTGTTCCCGGTCTGAGTACGATCCTTGGTATCGTATCGGTTCAAGTGATACCAATTTGTTTGTTTGTTTGCCACGGGTTTTGAGTACAATCATTATGATTGTTTTGGACGATCATTATGATCGGTTTGGATTAAGATCTCTTGGATCCTGTGGCTGCTATGTATTCGTGAAATAAGTATATATTCTTGTGTCTTGTGTTTGTGAAATAAACATATATTCTTGTGTCGTGTGTTCGTGAAATAAATATATGTTCTTGTGTCTTATGATGGATGTTGAGCTAATTCTTTGATTTTGTGCTTAGTGACTAGTTCATGTTTGTGACACCCTGTACTGAGTTAATCATTGATATTTGCATGCCTAGATATATTGTGTTTTGTTCTATGAATTCAATCCTGAATATCTGTATTTACTTATATGTTGTTTATTCATGTGCTTTATCTTGTTCTCACCCTTTTGGATATTTAGAGATAGTCTGACCCGGGTGTTATTTTGCTCGGGTCGGGCCGAGACTTTTCAGGTTACAGGACTAGTTGACCTTAATATTTGGGCTAGCAAAGAGATAAACACTTTTGATTTTTTTGGTTTATCTCTTTTAGAAAATTGTTATTTTATTTATAAAATTTATAATTGAGATTAGAGAATTATAAAACTTGTATATTATGTGAGTTTAAAATTTTATTTTATAGACACGCAATTTGTATATGTATAAGTTGTATTTCATTCGACTGTGATCTGTGACTATTATTTATATGATATATTGTCCTGATTTTGATAAATCGTGTGTCTATTGCTTTGTATTAATACTGTATACGTCAAATTCAGTTCAGATATTAAGTGAAAAGGTATAAATGACATGTCAGTATTAGTATAAAGTTTTATTCACATTCGATCGCCCTTAATAAGCCGTATTCTTCGGATTAGCTGACGACATTACTTGTAATGTTCTTTGCTAATCTGGGCATCGCGGTGGGGTCGTTACAGTTTGGTATTAGAGCTGTGTCAGAACACTATAACATATAATATTGAGGATCCGAGACCTAGATGACTTAGAGTCCTATCTCCTGGGGTGTATGGTAGATAGTTATATTAATTATCTTGTTAGGGATGAGAATGTAAAATGATTAGTGGGATAACCATTTAGGGCATACAATTGATTTAAAAATTTTAAATTGATAAATTGGAGTTTGTGATATTAAAACTTTTGGAAATTAGTGAGTAAAATCTTTTAGAGTTTAGAAAATTTTGGAATTTAACTAGAATGAATTAAATTAGAGTGAACTATTTTCTTTTAATATAAAATTTTGGAAATTTTAGTAAATAAGTTTAATATTTAAATGATCTTGGAATAGCCTGAGTTGCGCGATAGGATTTCAGATAGTGAATTGTTGCGCTGTAAGTAATAATGTTTATTTTAGTTGATTGGTTGATTGATTGCTAAGAATTGACTGCTTGGTTGCATTTATTTAAAATTGGATGCATGGATGTAAGTGATAATAAAATAAATACATCTAACTTGTGATTATTTATTGTGTTAACTTATCCAGATGTTATTCAAGAATCCTGATCGATATATGGGACGCCATGTTATCGATAGGGGTTCCTAAACATCGAACATGACATTTTGACATAAGTAATAATTAAAACTTGAAAATTTAATTATTGATTTCTTTCATTAAGGAAATTGTGGGGACACAAGTTTTTTAAGGGGAGAGTCTATAACAACCCTGATTTTAATTAACTATTTAGTTAAGTTTAATTGTGGATAATTAATTTTTAATTGTAATTTGTGAAATTTGAGTGTGAAATTAAATCTAGTTTTGTGAATAACTAGATTTAATTAAAATATTGTTGTAAATTTAAATTTACACTGAGATTTATTGTTTTTGATAGTTTATTTGTTAAAAATAATTTATTCATTTTTATTAGGCTAAAATTTGATTAATTGGTTTATTTCTTTGTTAGGCTAATTTAATTGAATTTATACTAAAGAGAGTATTGTGTTATTCATTTTTTTATTAGGCTAAGTAAGGATTTAAGATAATTGAATTTAATTATCTAGTTTGGGATTTTTATTTACAAACCCATTAACCCATTAGCCTATCATAATATTCTAGCCGATCAAAACAAAGCTTCTCATTATTCATTCACATTTCTGTCCTCCTCCTACAACCAAAAATAAGAAAGTTCATCTCAACCCTAGTTTTGATCTTAAAAAAATCAAACGAAATACTACAAATTACAAGAATATTAGGTATGAGTTCTATAGCCTCTTCTCTACCTAATTATACAATCAATTTGAGATTTTGATTAGGTTTTTATTTCTGAAATTATTGGCTAGGAGAGGAAATTAGGTGTTTTAGAGAAGGAGGTGATTAGCTTAGCATATTTGAGAAGATGGCTTGCAACCTCTAGTGAAAGGTGAGCTGAATACTCACCCTACTATCTCTAATTCAAACGTATAAGTGATTAGTCACTATTTGGATAGAATTTTATGGTTTGTTGATTGAATAGCTTAATTTCATTTTGAATTGGTTGCTTGAATCTGATGATTTTTATTGTTTACTAAAAATAAATTATGAAAATTGCTGTCGTAAAACAACGATATCTTGGTGTGAAATGATGCAAATTGGTACAATCTTTTTATGCTAGAAAGATGTTAAGATAAGCTATAAGTTCTATTTTTATCATTTTTCGAAATACGGTGTTTTAATGGGTTTAAATTTAGTTTGAAACTGATGTTATAACACAGCCATATCCAATTCTCTGAGTTGATACCTGACGGTAAAATGGTCATAACTTTTTAGCCACAAACCCAAATTATGTAATCTTTTTTCTGATAGAAAGCAAAGACATTAAGAAACAACTTTCATGTTGCAAGTTTTGTAAATAAAGGGTCGAAATTTGGTTTGAAACTGGTATACATGCTCTGCTCTATCAACTTTCCGAGTCGAAACCTAAAACTAAAATAGCCATAACTTTTTACATATAATGCCAAATTGACCAAATATTTTTGTGCTGGAAACCAGAGACTTTAAGGAACAACTTTTATATTTTATGTTTTTGGAAATTCTGTTGTTTAAATGGTCTAAACTGAGTTAGAATCAAATAATGTCGCTTTGTCTTTTGTATTTGCTGTGTTAAAATTCGAAATTAAAATAGCAATAACCTTTTACCCTTAAATCCAAATTGACAAAACCTTTATGTGCTGGAAAGTTGAGACTCTAAGGAACAACTTTTTTGTTTTAAGCTTTTGAAATTTCTGAGGTTTAATGGGTCTAAATTGCACTTCAAATCTGTAAATAGAATTTAGTTTAGTGAAAAAGTGTTTTATTGTCTGTTTGGAGATTTTAATGCTTGGCTTTGTTGGCTTTCAGTTAATCTTTCAAGTGTAATTCCTTAGTTCAAATTGATTAAGTCTATGAATTTAATTTATACTGAGTTTTGGTACGATATTTATATATGTATGGGTTTAAAAAAAAGAAATTATATAAAGTTAGTGTATTAAAAAGTATGGATTCCAACTTGTTTTCCAAACAATATTACTCCTTTTATAAATGATTTTAAAAAAGTTTTATATGAATGTTAGGTATTACTAATAGAATGGTTTTATCATGATAAATGGACTTATTTAATATGGGATTTGGAAGCATGGATTTAAGAGCAGAAACTTAAGTTGTTTTATATAAATGTAGTATATTTTTGTAATTTAAATAGAGATGATTTTATGGACTTGAAATTTTGGTTTTTGGGAAATACAAGGGTAAGAGAATTTTTTTAACAAATTAATTATAATACTAATTTGGTTTTGGAAAGGGAGGATTCATGAATAAATGAATATTTTATAAGTAGTTTTTGGAATATGGTGTATAACCTTATATCCATATGGAATTTAAGCAATCAATGTGATTTTGGAATATGAAAATTCTGTAAAATAAATACTTTTGTAACAATTTGTAAGAATGGAAAATTTTAATAAGTGAAAAATTAAATAAATATTTTGAAAACCTTAATTCTATAATTTGAGGAGTACTGATAATCGACTTAGTGTCATCGATTGGTTTGAATGCTTTCGAATAACTCTTCGTCGAATATGGTATAACTGATTGAACAGAATATTTGAGTGGAATCTACTAGCCTATTAACGAATACTCTAATTTCACCGGGTAATATAGGATGCCTTGGTTAAATTCTTATGATCGTATTTTGAAAAATACTTAACACTTTAGAATTGTATTCTCTTATGGTGTGCGATAAGTGGTTGCTAGATCCTTAAGAGAATATGGTTCAGGTTTTCCAGTGGCATCCGTAATAAGTGATATTTACTAGCTTTTAGTAAATACTTGAAATTCACCATATGGTATGGGAAGTATTGGTCAAATTCTAGTGATTATTGAAGGTGATAGTATTTGGCACTTTAGAGTTTACTCTCTTTTGGTGTGCGGCAAGTGGCTGCTAGATCCTTAAGAGGTTTATTCCTGGATTTCTTTTCAAACATAATAATTTAATAATATTAAATAAATGTGAAATTATCGAATCATGGTTTTTACAATCACCTTGATTGGTATGGACCATCCTTGAGATCATTCTATGATTCTATGATTCTATGTTCCGGTTCTGAGTACGATCCTTGGTATCGGATCAGTTCGAGAGATACCAATTTGTTTGTTTGTTTGCCACAAGTTTTGAGTACAATCATTGTGATTGTTTTGGACGATCATTACGATCGATTTGGATTAAGATCTCTTGGATTCTGTGACTGCTCTGTATTCGTGAAATAAGTACATATTCTTGTGTCTTGTGTTTGTGAAATAAACATATATTCTTGTCTCGTGTGTTCATGAAATAAATATATGTTCATGTGTCTTGTGATGGATGTTGAGTTAATTCTGTGATTTTGTGCTTAGTGACTAGTTCGTGTGTGTGACACCCTGTACTGAGTTAATCATTGATATTGCGTGCCTAGATATATTGTGCTTTTTTCTATGAATCTGTGTAGTTAATGCCCCGTTATTACCCCACTACAACCCTGCTATATCTCATAGCGGATTTCTACCGCTACGATTTTCCATATAGCCTATAGCATTTCTGCTTTAATCCCCACTATTTCCGCTATATCCCATTATTTCCGTTATTTCCGCTATATCTTTTTTAATAAAATGAATTGAAAAATTGCATTTATACATTATAAAATTATGAAATTAATTTATTTGATTTAATTTTTGATATATTTTTAGAAATGAAAATACTCTAATATTCTACCGAATTCAGTTATGTTATATAACAGTTTTTCGTTTATTTAAAGTATATTCGCACGTGTTTTTATTTAAAATTATTTATGTATTCTTTTTAATTCAGTTGAATGATAATTTTTTATTTAATTACCATTATATATTTGTAAAAACATTAAGTACGAGTTTTATATGCTATTTTAGAGTCATCCGCTATATCCCGCTATATCCTCGCTGTATCCTCGCTATGACTTTTTGCACCTCCACCGCTTTGAATCTACCAAGCACATTAACTGCACAGCTATGAATTTAATCCTGAACATCTGTATTTACTTATATGTTGTTTATTTATGTGCTTTATCTTGTTCTGACCCTTTTGGATATTTATAGATAGTCTGACCCGGGTGTTATTTTGCTCGGGTCAGGCCGAGACTTTTCAGGTTACAGGACAGTTGACCTTTGAATGTTTGGGCTAGCAAGGAGACAAACACTTTTGATTTTTTTTATCTCATTTAGAAAATTTTGATTTTGTTTATAAAATGTATAATTGAGATTAGAGAATTATAAAAATTGTCTATTATGTGAGTTTTAAATTTTATTTTTATAGACTCATAATTTGTATATTTATAAGTTATGTTTCATTCTACTGTGATTTCTGACTATTATTTATATGATTTATTGTTCTGATTTTGAGAAATCGCTGTGTCTATTACTTTGTATTAATATTGTACACGTCAAATTCAGTTCAAATATTAAGTGAAAAGGTATAAATGACGTGTCGGTATTAGGATAAAGATATGTTCACATTCGATCGCCCTTAACAAGCCGTATTCTTCGGATTAGTTGATGATGATATTTGTAATGTTCTTTGCTAATCTGGGTATCGCGATGGGGTTGTTACAAAAGTATATATAACTTGGCAAAATAGCTTAGAGTAAAGCTAAAGATATATTTTCCTCGTGTATGTGTGTGTGTGTGTGTGTATATGAAGGACTAAATCATTTTGAAAAGGTTTTCAAGGAAAATTTAAAGGGTAGTTAACCCTAAGAAAAAGATTTCGGATGGTTAGTCTAGCTTGCAGGCAGTCAACCTAGATTTCAGACAGTTAGTCCAGTTTGCGGACAGTCAGCTCAGTTTTATGAATGGATAGTTCATTTGTAGCATAAGGGACCTTGCTATTATGTGTGGGCGGATAGCTCACATATTACTGGTTTTTATGAACAGATAGTCCATTTATATAGCATAACGGATATTGCTATTTTGATATAATCAGTTTGATTAACCAATTTGGTTGCAGGAAAGGATTTTCAAAATATATGTTTTAAAGGGGATATAAGTGAGAGGAAACCCGTTCCACCAAGCGACATGGTCTCACTTAATATTAGTAAACAGAGATGTAATGGAATTATTCATACCAGGATTTATGTCCGACTCGAAGTTTTTGTTTCCCTTTAAACTCTTGGGTACTCAAAATTGATTTGAGTAGGCTGAGGGTTGAGGTTTTCATGTTTTAATCTTTTGGCGAATAAAAGCATCCGAAGACAAGCATGTGGCTGACGGATAGTGTAACAACCCGCATATTTATCGAGTTTGTATTTAAATATTTTATTTAAATATTAACTCGTTAATCGGATTTTGGTCCGAAAAGCTACTTTTTGCAAACGGTCAAATTAGGACTCGAGACCACTTCCATTGAGTTCGAAATGTCGTTTACAACTTTTTAAGTATAAACATCGATAGGTTTGGAGTTAGTGAAATTTCACTAACTTTTCCCGCTTTGGACTTTGGGTTAGTTTAGCCTATTAAGCCCAAGTTCCAACCCTCTTCTCCTCACTCTTCATAAATTTCCTAACTAATCAAGCTTTGGCATTAATGGTGGAGGGAATGGGAAATTAAAACTCCAAGCACAAATTCAATTGCAAATCCAACATTCAACTCCAAATTCAAGTAGAAGATATTGGATTCAAGCTTTGGATTGCTTCTCCTTGCTTTCAAGCTTCATCTTCATAAACTTTAGTGCAAAGGTGAGATTTTTGTCTCACAAATCTAGTCTATAACTATATTGGACTGTTGGGAATGATTCCCTATCACTTTTGCATGCACATTTGCATTTGGTTTGGATTGGATTGGCGAAAAACTCCAATTTTTAGCATTTTGGTGAATTTTCTGCACTTAGGTCGTTCTGGCCATTTTTAGGTCGTTCGGAGTTAAGTCGTTCGTCCATGGGTCGTGAGTCGTTCACGAGTTAACTTTAGGTCGTTCTGGAAGAATTGGCACTTCGGAATTAGGTCGCTCACGAGTTAAGTCGTTAGGTCGCTCGCGAGTTAGTACCATAGGTCGCAGGGCTTTAGGTCATTCTGGAAGTATTGGCACTTCGGAGTTAGGTCGCTCGCGAGTTAAGCCTTAAGTCGTAGGTCGCTCACGAGTTTGGCCTTAAGCCGTAGGTCGCTCGCGAGTTAAGCTTTAAGTCTTAGGTCGTTTCCGACCTATAATCTCTAGGAAAACGTTAAGTCGCTCGCCCTGGTTTATCTCGTAGGTCGTCTCCGACCTAAGCTCCAGATAAGTCGTTCGAGTTAGGTCGTTGGACCATTTACCTTAGGTCGCTCGTCCACTAAGTCGGCCTGGTTTATCTCGTAGGTCATCTCCGACCTAAGCTCCAGATAAGTCGTTCGAGTTAGGTCGTTGGACCATTTACCTTAGGTCGCTCGTCCACTAAGTCGGCCTGGTTTATCTCGTAGGTCGTCTCCGACCTAAGCTCCAGATAAGTCGTTCGAGTTAGGTCGTTGGACCATTTACCTTAGGTCGCTCGACTCTGTTAAGTCGGCCATGTTGGGTCGTGAGTCATCGTTAGGTCGCGAACACCTCTAGGTCGCAACCACTAAGTCGCTTGACCCCTTAGACCCCTAGGTCGCAGCCGTTAGGTCGTATGACCCTTGAGTCGTTAGGTCGTTAGACCTCATTTTGTCTTCACTAGGTCGTACCGTTTTGGTCGGGGCGCTGCCCCCTGGACCCCCGCGACCTGACCGGGCAGGTCGAACCCCGTAAGCGGTGGCGTTGCCCCCGCACCCCCACCTTGGGGGGTTGCCACCCCCCCTGGACCCCCCTCCGTAGGGGATCTTATCTGAAAAACATTGAGCTGATTTCCTGAGATTTTATTCGCATCTCCGTATGCGATCTTTGTGACTGATTGTTTCTACACTTGCTTATGTGTTTTGTCACTTTATAATATAAAGGTTTCAATACTAGTAGTAAATATCAAAACTCTTTTAACAAACAATTTCAACTCTATTTTTAATAACAAAGCTCTTTTCTTAAACCGTTTTCCAATCTATTAGTATATACAAGTCTTTACCTCACTCGGATGAGAAATCTAATTAAACGACTTAGTAAAACAAGTGGTATGAAACGCTTGCGTTCACTTCGTCGGTTAATTCTTGGACTTGTTCGATTGAACCTCTTGTGACAATTTTATTAGTGAAGATTTACAGTTTGTTCGTAAATATTTAAGTTAAGCAAGTGGTTATGGGACATGAAGCTAAACTTCTATATTTACTAGCTTAGTGTAATTGACACTTCTCGTTGATCTTGATGATCGCTTTATGAATTAGACTAGCAATTGCGCGATGTCTCTTTCATTGCAAGGTTAGACTAGACACCACTTGTGTGATTCCATTCACACATACCTTTCTGCTTTTTGGTTAGTCTTGACCTCAATCTGTGTGATTCCACTCACACATGTGGGGTAGCTCCCCATGGTCTTCGGACCGTCATGTGATAGGCCTCTTTCCCTTTTTATGATTTCTGGATTTCTCGTGTTGATTTCTGGAATTTATGTCATTGACTTGTTATGAGTACAAGTTTAGGGTATGATGCCCTCTTCGAATCTTTGAGAAGATTCTTGTGATATTGATTATCTCTTATTGATTGATCTTCTGTTGATCATTATTTACATACTTATAGTGGTATGTCGTTATGGATATTTATGTTTATGCCATATCTTTTATGTTATATCATGTCATCTGATATTTATAGCTAGACTGATCCGTTTATTATTTTCTTAAATAATACTCGGGTCAGACCGAGATGTTACAGGTGCTTCTGCTTGACTTCTTCCCAGGGATTCATCACTCTGATTTTTGGCTAACTGTTTAGATTAGCAGTTTTTGTTGTATACACTTGAGATATAGACTCATAGTTGTATTCTTTTGTATAGCACGTGTTGCTATTCTTTTGTATTATCGTGGATCTTACTGACCACTACTCTGATGTACACTTTCATGTGTTAGTTATATATTCATATCTTCTTCCGCCTTTGTGATATGGATATCTGTGACTGATTTGTGATATGATTATTTCTATGTTTGTTTCCGAAGATTATTTATAGCCACCGTGTGATAAGCAATTACATGGATGGTCGCTCCTCAACAGCCTTATTCTCCGTGCTAGTTGACAGCATTACTCCGGAGTGTTCTTGGCTAGCGTGGGTATTGAGGTGGGGCGTCACAGCTTGGTATCGGAGCCAAACTTCGGAACAATGTAGAATAACTTAACAAGGATCATCGTCCTAGGTCTATCTTAGGAGTCATACCATAGGATTAATTCGAGTCTTCGTACCGATTCATCCTATTTCCTTTATGATTCCTTATTTTATCTATCAAGATTACTTGATGTTCATTGGTAAATAACCTTCTTACTTCTCTTCTTTCTTTCTTTAAGGAAGAGAATGTCTAGACCAGGCCGTCCCAGAACTGGATCATCTAGTGCTGCTCCTCCGGATGGAGTTTTTATGACTGCTCAACAGCTTCTTGATTTAGTAACTAATGCTCAAGCAGCTGGAGCTAACCCAGAACCCACTCACCCAAAGTCGGGATTTGCACGCTTGTGCAGCGATTACACCAACTTGGGTGGGAAGCCCTTCAAAGGTTCGGAAAATATCATCGAGGTCCAGGCTTGGTTAAAATCATGTGATCGAATCTTCTCTCGCATGAACCTTATCGATCTCCACCGCGTTCAGGTGGCTTCCAGCATGCTCCAGGAGAGAGCATTGGACTGGTACGAACTCCTTATTTCAGAAATTAATGAAGCGGATCTCACCTGGGAGCAATTTCAGGGACGCTTCGAGTTAAAGTTTGTACCAGAAGCTGGGAAAGTAACCTTGGCTCGACGTTTTATAGACCTTGTTCAAGGTCAATCCTCTGTGACTGATTACGTCGCAGCCTTCGAGTCGCTTTCCAAATATGGGGTTGAATACATCAACACCCCATTGAAGAAGAACCAGAGGTTCGTTTATGGCTTAAATAAGAGTCTTAAGAAGTCACTGCTCCTGAAACTAGAAGTCGCATTTGATCAACTCGTCGATATCGCTCTTCGTCTTGAAGAGGCTGATAGAGAGAGTGATGTTGAAGTGGAAGGCGCTAAACCAAACTTCAACAACAAGAAGAGGCCAAACAAATTCAAGGGTCCTTATCCCAACAAAAAGGGTAAGCAGGCAATCCCTGCGGTAAAGTCTCCTTCTCCTAGTGGTGCGAGTTGCTTCAACTGTGGGTCTGGGGATCATTATGCGAATAAGTGCTCTAAGCCCAAATCTTGTCGCTATTGTAAGAGCCCAGATCACTTTATACATCAATGCCTCAAACGTAAAAGCAGGAATGAGGGAAAGTTAAATGTGGCACAAGCCCCTGGCAACACATCTCGTGGCCAAGGTATTTCTCATTCCACTCTTGATGGTATTATTTTATTTCATGATCAACCTATTAGAGTTCTCTTTGATACGGGTGCATCCCATTCTTTTATAGCAAAGGAACTGGTAGACACTTTTTCCTTAAGTGTTACTGCATTGATGACTTCTTTAAAAATTGCGAATCCTGTTGGTGGATCCGCAACTCTTAGTTTGCTTTGTAAAGATGTGGAGATTGTTTTATGTGATTTTTCTTTCCTAGCCGATTTGCATGTCATGCGTTACTTAGGCTTTGGAATAATTTTGGGAATGGATTGGCTTAACCGTTATCAAGCCCATATCCTATGTCCTGAGCGGACTATTCATCTCCGACATCCACAATCTGTTAAACAGATTTCTGTTAATCTTAAAGATTCAGAATCCTGTTTGGTGGCATCTTTATATTCTTTAAATCCTCGTGATGACGATGATGATGATGAAGATGATATTATTTCTCGTATTCATGTTGTTCGTGAATTTTCCGACATATTCGAGCCCGTTTTAGGTTTGCCACCTAAACGAGCAATTGAGTTCAGAATTAATCTTGTTTCTGGAGCTCAACCTATTACTCGTCCTCCTTATCGCATGTCCAATAAGGAAAATGAGGAGATGCGTAAACAATTATCTGAGTTGGAGACGAGGCAATTTATTCGCTCTAGTTCCTCGCCTTGGGGAGCTTCGGCTATTTTCGTAAAGAAATCCGATGGTACTCTGAGGCTCTGCGTTGATTATCGCAAGCTTAACGATCTTACTATTAAAAATAAATATCCTTTACCTCGGATTGATGATCTATTCGATCAGCTTAGTGGTGCTAAGGTCTTTTCACAATTGGACTTGGCTACCGGTTTCCATCAGCTTCGTATCGCTGAGGATAGCATTCCTTTGACATCATTCCGTACTCGATATGGATCTTATGAATGGCTTGTTATGCCATTTGGGTTAACGAATGCTCCAGCTTATTTCGTTGACCTCATGAATCGAGTTTTCAAAGATTTCCTCGATCGGTTTGTTCTCATATTCATTGATGATATTCTAGTGTATTCAAAAACCGAGGAGGAACATGAGAAACATCTTAGGATTGTATTGGAAACACTTAGGAGTAATCAATTAAAGGCGAAATTTTCTAAATGCCACTTTTGGCAATCTCGTGTGAAGTTTCTCGGTCGTATTATTTCCGAATCCGGGATATCCGTGGATCCTTCAAAGATCGAAGCGATTCAAGATTGGAAGAGACCGGAGAGTGTGACAGAGATTCGTAGTTTTCTCGGATTGGCGGGCTATTACCGCCGTTTTATTAGAGACTTTTCTAAGATTGTCGTGCCTCTTACTGGCTTGACTAAGAAGGGAGTTAAATACATTTGGTCGGACAAATGTGAAGCCTCTTTTCAGAAATTGAAAGAACTCCTTTCCGATGCTCCTATTCTTGTGATTCCCGAGGGGAATCAAGATTTTGTTGTTTATACCGATGCTAGTCACGTTGGTTTGGGTGCCGTTCTTATGCAAAAAGAACGTGTTGTTGCTTATGCTTCTAGGCAATTGAAGCCGGCCGAGACTAGATATGCCACTCATGATCTAGAGCTCGCGGCTATTGTTTTCGCCCTTCGAATGTGGCGTCATTATCTATTGGGAGAGAAATTTATTCTTTACACGGATCATAAGTCTTTGAAATATTTATTTTCTCAAAAAGAACTTAATTTACGTCAACAGCGTTGGCTCGAGTTCCTTGCACCTTATGATCTTGATATTCTTTATACCCCCGGTAAGGGTAATCGTGTCGCCGATGCTCTTAGCCGTAAGCAACAAGCAGTTGTTTCTATGATGATATCCGAATGGAATGATCTCGAGATCTTATCCACTTGTGAGATTCGAGAGCGCGTATCCGATTTATGCTCATCGCTTGTTTTATGTAGCCTTGAGGCTCATCCTTCTCTTTTAGACCGCATTCTTGAAGCTCAAGGGCTAGATTCTGAATTGGCTCTTCTTGGCAAAAATGTTAATGATAAAATTGATATTGAAGGTTTGAAAGACTTTGATATTGATTCTCGTGGCGGCATTCGAAAATTTGGTAGACTTATCGTACCAAATATTAGAGATCTTCGTAAAGATATTTTAGAAGATTCCCATCGTTCTAGATTCACCATTCATCCTGGTAGTAGTAAAATGTACGCTGATATGAAGCGACTTTATTATTGGGAGGGAATGAAATCTGATATTGCTAACTTTGTTAAGTGTTGCATGACTTGCCAACTTGTCAAGGCCGAACATCAAAGGCCTGGTGGGTTATTGCAACCTTTAAGAATTCCAATTTGGAAGTGGGATCAAATTTCCATGGACTTTATAGATGGCCTTCCCCGTTCTCGTTTGGGTCATGATAGCTTATGGGTGATTGTTGATAGACTTACTAAATCCCCCCATTTTATTCCGGTTCGGTCTAGCCGAACCGTTCCGCTTTTGGCCAAACTATTTGTCAAGGAAATTGTAAAATTGCATGGAGTTCGTACTTCTATTGTTAGCGATCGTGATCCATTGTTTACTAGTGGATTTTGGAAGAGTCTTCAAAAAGCTTTAGGAACGAAGCTTAATTTTAGCACCGCTTATCACCCCCAGTCCGATGGACAAACCGAGCGTGTGAATCAAACTCTTGAAGATCTTCTTCGTGCTTGTGTGCTTGATTTTGGAGGAAGTTGGGAAGATCATATTTCACTTGTTGAATTTTCCTATAATAATAGCTTCCAATCTAGTATTGGTATGGCACCTTTCGAGGCACTCTACGGAAGGCCATGCCGATCTCCTTCTTGTTGGCTTGAGGCCGGTGAGAAGCTGGTTTTAGGTCCAGACTTTATTCGTGATTCCACGGAAAAGATTGAACTTATTCGACATAGGATGAAAGAAGCCCAGAGTAGACAAAAATCCTATGCCGATAATCGAAGAAGGAAATTAGAATTTTCTGTTGGGGATCTTGTTTTTATTCGTGTTTCACCTATGAAGGGTGTTGTACGTTTCAGTCGATCGGGGAAGTTAGCGCCTCGATATATTGGGCCATTTCCTATCACTGAACGTATTGGTTCCATGGCTTATCGCCTTGCATTGCCGGCTCAGTTTTCTGCTATGCATGATGTATTTCACGTTTCTCAATTACGGAAATGCCTTCGGGATTCCGATTCTATTCTTGAGCCTGCTGTTGTGGAACAAATTGAAGTTTCGCCGAATTTAACTTATGAGCAGCATCCTATTCGAGTTATAGCTTCTGAGGTTAAACGACTTCGAAATAAAGATGTTCCGCTTGTGAAGGTTCAATGGTCCTCAAATCCTAAGGATTGTTCTTGGGAATCAAAAGAATTCATCGAGCGTACACATCCGGACTTGCTTACTCCTTCTCCTTGAGGTGAACTTCTTCTTTCAAAATTCCTCTTGTGTTAATATGCTTTTATGGTTGTTACTTTTTATTTCCATCTTATATATATTGCGAGCACGCAATTTCTTTAAGGAGGGGAGTCTGTAACAACCCGCATATTTATCGAGTTTGTATTTAAATATTTTATTTAAATATTAACTCGTTAATCGGATTTTGGTCCGAAAAGCTACTTTTTGCAAACGGTCAAATTAGGACTCGAGACCACTTCCATTGAGTTCGAAATGTCGTTTACAACTTTTTAAGTATAAACATCGATAGGTTTGGAGTTAGTGAAATTTCACTAACTTTTCCCGCTTTGGACTTTGGGTTAGTTTAGCCTATTAAGCCCAAGTTCCAACCCTCTTCTCCTCACTCTTCATAAATTTCCTAACTAATCAAGCTTTGGCATTAATGGTGGAGGGAATGGGAAATTAAAACTCCAAGCACAAATTCAATTGCAAATCCAACATTCAACTCCAAATTCAAGTAGAAGATATTGGATTCAAGCTTTGGATTGCTTCTCCTTGCTTTCAAGCTTCATCTTCATAAACTTTAGTGCAAAGGTGAGATTTTTGTCTCACAAATCTAGTCTATAACTATATTGGACTGTTGGGAATGATTCCCTATCACTTTTGCATGCACATTTGCATTTGGTTTGGATTGGATTGGCGAAAAACTCCAATTTTTAGCATTTTGGTGAATTTTCTGCACTTAGGTCGTTCTGGCCATTTTTAGGTCGTTCGGAGTTAAGTCGTTCGTCCATGGGTCGTGAGTCGTTCACGAGTTAACTTTAGGTCGTTCTGGAAGAATTGGCACTTCGGAATTAGGTCGCTCACGAGTTAAGTCGTTAGGTCGCTCGCGAGTTAGTACCATAGGTCGCAGGGCTTTAGGTCATTCTGGAAGTATTGGCACTTCGGAGTTAGGTCGCTCGCGAGTTAAGCCTTAAGTCGTAGGTCGCTCACGAGTTTGGCCTTAAGCCGTAGGTCGCTCGCGAGTTAAGCTTTAAGTCTTAGGTCGTTTCCGACCTATAATCTCTAGGAAAACGTTAAGTCGCTCGCCCTGGTTTATCTCGTAGGTCGTCTCCGACCTAAGCTCCAGATAAGTCGTTCGAGTTAGGTCGTTGGACCATTTACCTTAGGTCGCTCGTCCACTAAGTCGGCCTGGTTTATCTCGTAGGTCGTCTCCGACCTAAGCTCCAGATAAGTCGTTCGAGTTAGGTCGTTGGACCATTTACCTTAGGTCGCTCGTCCACTAAGTCGGCCTGGTTTATCTCGTAGGTCGTCTCCGACCTAAGCTCCAGATAAGTCGTTCGAGTTAGGTCGTTGGACCATTTACCTTAGGTCGCTCGACTCTGTTAAGTCGGCCATGTTGGGTCGTGAGTCATCGTTAGGTCGCGAACACCTCTAGGTCGCAACCACTAAGTCGCTTGACCCCTTAGACCCCTAGGTCGCAGCCGTTAGGTCGTATGACCCTTGAGTCGTTAGGTCGTTAGACCTCATTTTGTCTTCACTAGGTCGTACCGTTTTGGTCGGGGCGCTGCCCCCTGGACCCCCGCGACCTGACCGGGCAGGTCGAACCCCGTAAGCGGTGGCGTTGCCTCCGCACCCCCACCTTGGGGGGTTGCCACCCCCCCTGGACCCCCCCTCCGTAGGGGATCTTATCTGAAAAACATTGAGCTGATTTTCTGAGATTTTATTCGCATCTCCGTATGCGATCTTTGTGACTGATTGTTTCTACACTTGCTTATGTGTTTTGTCACTTTATAATATAAAGGTTTCAATACTAGTAGTAAATATCAAAACTCTTTTAACAAACAATTTCAACTCTATTTTTAATAACAAAGCTCTTTTCTTAAACCGTTTTCCAATCTATTAGTATATACAAGCCTTTACCTCACTCGGATGAGAAATCTAATTAAACGACTTAGTAAAACAAGTGGTATGAAACGCTTGCGTTCACTTCGTCGGTTAATTCTTGGACTTGTTCGATTGAACCTCTTGTGACAATTTTATTAGTGAAGATTTACAGTTTGTTCGTAAATATTTAAGTTAAGCAAGTGGTTATGGGACATGAAGCTAAACTTCTATATTTACTAGCTTAGTGTAATTGACACTTCTCGTTGATCTTGATGATCGCTTTATGAATTAGACTAGCAATTGCGCGATGTCTCTTTCATTGCAAGGTTAGACTAGACACCACTTGTGTGATTCCATTCACACATACCTTTCTGCTTTTTGGTTAGTCTTGACCTCAATCTGTGTGATTCCACTCACACATGTGGGGTAGCTCCCCATGGTCTTTGGACCGTCATGTGATAGGCCTCTTTCCCTTTTTATGATTTCTGGATTTCTCGTGTTGATTTCTGGAATTTATGTCATTGACTTGTTATGAGTACAAGTTTAGGGTATGATGCCCTCTTCGAATCTTTGAGAAGATTCTTGTGATATTGATTATCTCTTATTGATTGATCTTCTGTTGATCATTATTTACATACTTATAGTGGTATGTCGTTATGGATATTTATGTTTATGCCATATCTTTTATGTTATATCATGTCATCTGATATTTATAGCTAGACTGATCCGTTTATTATTTTCTTAAATAATACTCGGGTCAGACCGAGATGTTACAGGTGCTTCTGCTTGACTTCTTCCCAGGGATTCATCACTCTGATTTTTGGCTAACTGTTTAGATTAGCAGTTTTTGTTGTGTACACTTGAGATATAGACTCATAGTTGTATTCTTTTGTATAGCACGTGTTGCTATTCTTTTGTATTATCGTGGATCTTACTGACCACTACTCTGATGTACACTTTCATGTGTTAGTTATATATTCATATCTTCTTCCGCCTTTGTGATATGGATATCTGTGACTGATTTGTGATATGATTATTTCTATGTTTGTTTTGGAAGATTATTTATAGCCACCGTGTGATAAGAAATTACATGGATGGTCGCTCCTCAACGGCCTTATTCTCCGTGCTAGTTGACAGCACTACTCCGGAGTGTTCTTGGCTAGCGTGGGTATTGAGGTGGGGCGTCACAGATAGCTAATTAAGATATGCAGTTTCATTTTGTTTTGATTCTGCTATGTATATTAAGTCTGATATGATTACACTACTTCGACCAACCATAGAGGCATCATCATATGTCGCTCTTGGCGTATTTTTGTAATGTTATATTTAATCATTACCTGGGAAACATTAAGGGATTATGTAATATGGATATGAATTATTGTTTTGAAATGTAATCAACAAAGTGTTGTTTTGAACTCTGTGATTTTGTTCGTATTCATGTGCTTCTAATATTATGGATACCATTATCATAACCGTATTTTGTCACTAGAAGTTAATACTATAGATGACTGCAGCATGTGTAGCGCTTAACTTTTGGCCTCCAGATACGGGATGTTATAATATCCCTACTCGAAAATCAATCTTAACTCTCACAAATATATGAGCCTACTTTGTTGGCATTTAAAGTTAAGCATAGTTAATTACTTTTCAAACAAGTAGCTAAACAATTAACCATTTAGCCACTAAGCAATTCTAACCCCATTCTAAACCCTTTGTTTATACTTTTAAGACCCCCATTAAAATGATATATATGTATAGCGATTTATTTGTAAAACTAGATATTAAATAAATCATTTTTAGAAGATATTTATTACATAAGATATAAAATAGTCAACATATTTTCTAAAACTATATGTACCTAAAAGTGATTTTAAAATACTTTATAATACTTATAGTAATTTTTAAAACGTTTACTCAAAATATTAATTGGAAATAACAGATTTATAAATTTCTTAAAAACTTGGAAAAACAAGTTTTCATTATAAAAACCATTTGTTTAATATATCACAACTAATTCTTAAAAATTCATAAATATCTCAAACCACTCTTGAAATTCTCAAATATGAGTTATAAACGTTACTAAAATGAATGAAACAAATACTTAAATTTAAATATCTTTTCAAACCTTTAAAGTCCAAAAATCCAGGCTAAATGGGCAGTTTTGCACAAATGAAGTTTTGACCGCATTTTGAGATGTTATTTAACCTTTTACTATCCAAATTTTAATGTAAACAAATATACATGTAAAACATTATAAATATATTGAGAAATTTTAAGGATCTCTCTACAAAATTGCAAAGAAATCGCCAAAAATAAGGCAATTCCCAAGTGCATCCATAGCGACTATCGATATAAGTGCACTTTTAAATCCAAGTCCGATCTAAACCAAAGTCCATTTATAACCTATGTACTTTGTTTCAAGGTTCTGTCACAAGTCCACTCCAAATTTATAGACATGGATCACATATGCTTCTTGTTTTTCAAAACAAGAGTCAAAACCAATGTTTTTAACAAATGTCAATAACAATTCAACAACTTAAATACAACCAAACACAAACATATATGTGTTATATTTTCCATTCAAAGTGGAATGTTAACTCACCTTTTACCTAACAAACAACCAAGATCCAAATCATATATCTAACTCGATATTTCAATTTAAGCCGTAGGGGCAATTATGTAATTTGTTACGTATCTAACTCGATAACAATTTTGATTGAAATAAAAGGTGTTTTCTTTATATTATATACTTGATATAATTCAATATATTAATTAATTAATTTAACTAAAAGTATATTTAATAGAAAATCCATAAATGGTATGTTTTTTTATAGTAGTTACAGTGTATTGAAACTATGAGTAATTTATCACAATGAAAATAAATATACCATTTTAAATGTTTCCAGTCAAGATGCATTGAGACTGGATATCAATGTATCTATTGAGACTAGAGTATATAACGCTCTTCAAACGTTGGACGGTGTATTATTCATAACTTCTGGGGGCACCAAGATGTTACGTACTGATAGTTATTGTGTAACAATGGAATGGCTCACTCAAGAGTTTTTCCATTAATTAATATAGCTATAGTCATATAGAAAATATCGATGTGATTGATTTACACAGTTCTCTCAACTACATATTTTCAATATGAAAGCTCCATTTTGGTTATAGTCAAATCATGGCACCACGTCCATCGAGTGATTATAGTTGGGTCGAGTGAAAATATTGCAAGCGAAGCACCATTCAAGAGAGGGTTCATCTCTTCAGTTATATCAACTCAAAGTCAAAGTCCCTGGCAAGAGCATTTTGGTTAACAATAATGGTTATTATTGAACAAGGACTTGTTTTTGGACTACAATCTTGAATATGGATGATATTGTAATTTTGACCATTACCAAATTCCATAAGTCTAAAGTGACATAGTTTTGATGAAGAAAATTGGTGCAAAAAAATGTCACAACTGGGTAATGATTAATAATATAAAATTGGATTTTATCGAAACTAAGTAAGCGATAAATTTGGCCAAAATATCACACCATCTGCTAAGTGAATTGTGAACATTAACATTCGAATAATTCGATGCTAATCGCTGACCAAATTTACAACTGACAGGTCACACAACCGGATTGATGAATTCTCTTTGGATCGAATGTAGTCTATAATTGTTATAAATTAATTAATATAAAATTTTGAATTTGATTTGAGAAATAAAATATTATTGTATATATTTATAATAGTTATAAGTGTATCGGTTGATATGAGATACCGACAAGCAATTAAATTAGATTTAGTTAATATTATTTATTTGGGCTTACATGGATTGTTAGCCCATGATGTTAAGATGTTATTTTGACGGCGGTAGGGCTTGCAGGAGGCGGCTAAAATGGCTAAAGGGGATTAGAGATGGACGATGGAGATTTGGCGAGAAATGGTATGAGATGTGATCCATATTTCTCTATTTCTTCCATTATAAATGGACCTCTAATCCTAATCGAAAAAAAATGGCAACCATTTTTCCATCATTGTTGGCCGACCTCATCAACAAAGAGCTCCAATAAATTCATCTCAGATCAATTCAAAAGGCGACAACTATTGGATAGCTAAAGGTCTGCCATTCAGGGATTTGCAATTTTCCGATTCGAGAAGATTTACAAGGAGGGAGAATTCATCATTACAAGATGTGCTCGAAGGAATTATTATTAGGTACATGATTATTATAATATATGATTTATAATTTTTGGATAATATTCTATTATTCATATATATATATATATATATATATATATATATCTAAAGTGCACAACCAAACAAATTTTATTTTAATTATTATCGTTTTATTAAATTAATATATATATATATATATAATAAACTACCTAATTCTAAGTATATAACTTATTTTTATTATATCATCATATCATGTTAAAAGTTGAGCATATATTTTATAAATGCATATCTAAATAGATCATATTTTCGGTGGTTGGATTTTTTTTAATATTATTTAAATCAATATCTAATTAAATAAATCATATAAAATAAAATATGTTTTGGAAATTAAATTTTAAACTTTACAAAAAAATTATCATCGCATAAACTTTTAGCCAAAAAATTTGAATTTAAAAATCATTTTTTATATTTTAAAAAGTGGAAATTAGGTTAAAGGGCTTCTATTTGCAAGGTAATATGTTTTAAGGACGGCATTTCTAAATAATTAGTTTTAAGGACAATTTACAGCATAATGATAAATTCATTTATCTTTTTAAGTTATACAGAAAAATGATAAATCATTTTATCATTATTTTTACATAATTGAAAATGATAAATTCTTTTATCTTTTTCCTGTAAAATGTCCTTAAAACTAATTTTTCAGAAGTAGTGTCCTTAAAACTAATTATCCTATATAAATAAGCCCTTGAAGTGAAAATCCCCTTTTAAAAAAATCAATTTAATAAATGGTCGAAATCAACTACTCAATTTAAAATATTATTTTGATCGAAAAAAGTTTGGTAAAATTTATAACTTTAGAATATCATGCTTTGTTTTCTACAAATTTACAATTCAAATATTATAACACAAAAATATTTTTTATTTTTATTTAATTGTATTTTGAATAATTAATACACACACATATTAGTGCAATGAAATGTAAATAAAATATTTTGTGTTGTGTATTCGATCTGAAATGGTTTAAAAATATATATTTATTAAATACATAATTAATATACTAGATATATGTATACAGATACATATTTAGATATTATAAATATACTTCTTTATACACACACATAAATCAAAAACTTTTTTTTAATGTCCGTCGTTTCTTGCGCCGATCCTTCCCCACTTCCATCCTCGTTTTTTCCGCTGTGTCTAATCGATTCTCTACCTCCAGCTGTTATTCCGCCGCGCTCCAGTACACCTCTCGATCCTGACCCTCCTCCTCTACCTCTTCCCCCTATCCTCTCATCCAACCTGGTAGCCTTTGAAGCCATTCCCCACCAGTTTCAACCCAATTCCAACGCCGATCTTGTCGATGCGTCTTCTGCCTCATCCTTTCCTGCTTCTAAGCCACAATGATTATCTCTATTCAAACACAAACCGAGGAATGCAGGTCATTTCCATTCAACAGATGTGTTTTAGGTGATACACTTGTGCCATCTACTGAGATTTTACAAGCTGGAAACGAGGCATGGCACAATCATCTCGCAGGCTTTTTCCTCGATGATCCCATGTCGTTCTCCATGGTTATATACCTCCTTAAACGGACCTGGAAGCTAAAGGGATCTATTAAGGTAAGATTGAATGGCTTTCTATTTTTATTCCTGCTTTCTAATGATAAAGACTGGCAAAAAATCATTGAATCTGACCCAATCATAATGAGGAATAAACTCTTTATCGTAAAACCCTAGGATTCTGCCATTGGCAATACTTGTTGTAGCATTAAAAAAGTCCCTGTGTGGATTAAATTATTTAATATACCAATGTATGCCTGTACTCTGATGGGAATTAGCTGGTTAGCCTCTAGAATAGGTAGTTTTCTATAGATGGACAAATCTACTGAAAGATGAGATAGATTGGAGTATGCCAAATGTTTGATAGAAGTCTCCCTTGACCACGCTCTACCTGATAAGTTTCCTGTTCAAATGATAGATGGCACGGTATATTTGGTTCGTGTGGATTATCTATGGAAGCCACTGGTATGTAGTCATTGCAAATTTTTTGGTCATGAACTAATTGGGTATGATTTGCGCAGTAAGGGAAGTGATTGTGTCATAAAAGAGGATGATAAAATAGCTGCATAGAAACAGGTTATATCAAAAGAGGAAGCAGAGCTCAGAGATTGTCATAATAATAATAAAAGAAGAATTACAATTCCTCCATGGAAAAAAAATTCAATTCTGGAAAAAAGTTAAAAAAAGGAATTTTAAAATAGTTGACTCTGAAAATAAGGCCCGAACTATCTCCAACGAATGTCAGGTTGTCTCCACTGGCAAAGCAACTTACAGTGTTGATTAAGGCGATCAACTGGATCCAGTACTGGTTCCTAGTCGTGTTAGTATTAAGTCTCCCCAAGGAAAAGGAAAGTTTAAATTGAATGAACAGGTTCCTGTTGATAGAACTGAGGTTACCATATTGTGTTGAATGTTGAGATAGAAAACAAGGAAAAGGAAGAGGATGTTATTGAATCAGTTCATGATCCTACTATTCTTAAAAACTCTAAGTGCTGACAGGAGTGATTTGCAATGCAACGTGCAGGGTCCCTAGAATATAGACCAGACAGCTATTTTGACCCATGATTTTAATGAGAAGGGGGAGGGAGAAATTGAAAGTGTTAAGCCAAATACAATTGAGTGTGATATTCCGTGCACTTCTAACTGTGTGCATGATTGGCTCTGTTGAGTGACCTCAATGCTTAATTTACTGAGCCAGATTGCAGAAGTGGTGCCATGTCCCCCTTGCTTAAAGCCTCCTCAAGTCTTAATGCTATGGGAGTTCCCAACGAAGCTAATCACAATGCTCCCCCCTTTAAACCAATAAAGTTGTCCCCTTCTTCTTCAAAAACCAGGTCGATGCCCAAACCCAAAGTGATAGCTCAGTCTCATTGCTATGACCACATTCTTCCGCCAGCGGCATATAAAGCCCCCCCTCCACTGGAAGTGCTTTCCTTCTCCTCATCACCGACTGCTTCGCCTGTGACCAGTTCTGGGAGGATAACGAGACATATGAAGGTGGAAATGATGAACTCAACGAGCTTCCTCATGTAGCTTGATTAGTGTAGTTCCCTTGCGAAGAAAACATATTAAATTTTGATATAAGATCAGGAAATGGTGGCCTGTGGTAATTTCATGTTGCTGCATGGTTATTTGGGCCTTTTATGATATCGGGCTTTCTTATTTTTATTCTCATACTGCTGGGTCTTCAGCGTGTGGCAAGAGTTTTGGTACTTATGTAATTTAGATGATGTGACTCTCTGTTTTGTCCGGTATTCTACTCGTTCTTCTCTGGATAGTTGATTGACAAGCTGCCAATATTTCTTTTCTTATCATTTGTTATAATAAAATGGTAGGGGCCCATTCAACCTCGTCAGCTTTGCCAAAGAATAATAATAATAATTTTGTTACTATAATTCAGTCCTCTGCATAAAATTATTTTAAAAAATTATGTTATCTATATAGATACATATATATAATATTTAATGCAATGGTATATAAATATACATCATTCATATTTTTACACATAAGTTATACACACACAAAAAAACACAAACATATATATATACATACACACACAGAGCTTTTAATATTTATATATAATAACAAATTCATATATGTACCTATATTTAGACAATATTTAATACATATAGAATGTCCATTACGATGTAAATCTCAATATTTATATACAAGCATGTTATACCTTGCACATATTATTATATTACACATACACATACATACATTTATGTATATGATACATATATGAACCTTTATATTTAATTGAATATAAATTAAATAAAATTGTATATAATTTATAAATTTAAATAAAATAAGAGATTTTATTTAAATAAAATTCAAAAACGTAAATAAATTAGACTTTATAGACCTAATATAGATCCAATAGGGTGAATTTTTTTGAAATTCACTCATACCTTCCACTATGGGTTGGTCCAGTTCCAATAATGGAATTAAAAGCCAATAGCCTATGCAGTATAAATTAGTCATGTTAGGGTTAACCATTAAGCTTACAGCTCAAAGGTTGTCCCAAATAGAAAAGGCCTAAATTTGGATTGGGCCTTGGGCTAGTTTTCAAAATTATTTGAACATTAAATATAAGATTTTAGATTTAAAAGTAAAATTTAAAATAAGATATACATATATTATAAAAGTTATAATATAATAAAATTTCCAAAATGTTTAAAAATATGAAATATTAATTTAAAAATTTTAAATTTATTAATAAGATTAATAAAATAAATTAATTAATTAAATAAGTTAATTAATGAAAAATATATACATGTATTATATATGTTTGATATATGTTATGATATTTTAAAATTGTTAAGTCATCATAAGTATACATGCTTGTGTATAATATGATTTTTAAGTTATCACAAGTATACATGTATGTATATAATATGATTTTTAAAATTAATACAATTTAATTAAAAAAAATTAATTAATTAAATTAATTAATGGTTAATTGATCAAACAAATTAATTAAGGGTTAATTGATCAAACAAATTGATTAAAGGTTAGTTAAATAAATAAATTCATTAAAAGTTAATTAATTAAATAAAAATACAATATATGAGATATATGCGTTATACTATAAAGTTTATAATATATAATAAATATTAAATATAAATGTTGTATTAAAATAATATAAAATTAATTAAAATGTTTATTAATTAAATAAAATTTAATTAATATATTATTGTACATAAGACTATTATATAAGTTTCTTAAAATATAAAAGTTATATAATAATAAAACTTATATAATATGAATGTATAAATTAAAGGTAGAACATCTAAGAAACCCTAAATAGACTTAAGGGATAAATACATTCGTAATTGTATGTATACCGTGATTTCAAGCGTGTCTGACACTTGAAGCATGAGAGTTATTCATAAAGAATTACATTATTCCATAAATCAATATCACTCAATATTAAATATTGAAGATTATGAATCTTCAATATAATGTTGCCCTCTACTATATATATATATATATATATATATATATATATATATATGTATGTATGTATATTAATAAATTACTTGCATACTCCTTAGTTGTTAAGCAGACTCAAGTTGGAAATGTTATGTGTAATATTATTAATATATTGAACAAACGAGGTAAGATAACTATATGTATTTATTGAGCAAAATCAAGGTACATATACTATACTTAGGCCATAGCGATATGTTAGGTACGAGTGAATAATTTCATTTCAATTCGTTGAGAGAATTCAAGGTTGAAGCGGGATTATGATAGGGTACCAAAGGGTTAGGAGTTGCATATGATACAACTGATAAGGAGTTATCCATCGTCTGTGGAGCTATGACTTGCTGAGCAGACTCAAGGTCAAAATTCCAAAACGTATAAGTCCTAACAGCTACGAGTGAAGTCGAAGGACTGCTATGTTTTGACTTAGGGTTCGACGAAACATAAAAGACAAATGGGAGCCTTATTATAAAAATCAAATGATAGCATTTAACATTTCTAATACTATAAGAGCATATGTTATATAATGTTATAATAATCTACATTGATAAATTTGTGCATTTAGTATTATTGATAAAATTAATGTTTATCAATTAAGATATACAAATGAACTAAATTAAAGATTGACAAATAGAAATATAATATATATACTTTCTATTAAATACTTCTTACATGTTAATGTTTTCTATACACATCCAAGTACCAAATTTTACAACTACTTAATACGTTCGTAATTTGATCGCTTATGTGTTTATTTAGTCGAGACTGTGTATTGCATTCTATGTGTTTTGAACTCAAAAGCAATATGAGACTATGGATATCTGATCCATATACTATCACATATAAATGTTACATGGTGAACGGTCACAGTTCATAATGTACGATACTTCGATGAAATTCGTTCATCCATCATAAGCAAATAAACCATAATGCGAGATTGAATATTCAAACTAATATATTACGATAAAGATCACATTATGTTAAAAGTAACACAAGACCAAAAGTACAAGAAAGATTCAAGAATTCAACCACTAAACTGTTAGTTTGATCAGTTTACGTAACTTGTGTCGTATTTGATGTCTTTAAATGTTAAGGATGATTAAATGCATCTTTATAAAGAGTTCGTTATGATATTATAGAAAGTGTTTTCTTTTAAATAGTTGGACCATTTAGAAAGAAAAATGAATGTATGAGAGTAAATGTGATTTAAGATACAGTTGGGATAAAGAGAAAGAATGGTCACCTCTTCTTTAAAAAAAACGTCGAAAATGAGAATTGTAAAATAATAATTGATACTTAACATTAGAATGAGAAATACAAATTCTATTCCGAAATGTATTTTCAATTAGAAAATTATTTTCCATGAGATTATTTCTTTGAGTTCAAGTTATTTGATAAAAACACTCTCCATTGTAAACTAGTTGCAGTATATGAAATAATTAATCTATATTAAATGAATGACGGACCTTCGAATTTAATATGCTATTATAACAGTGGAAGAAATAGTGGGAGCATGTCATAAGACTTATTGATCGCATCGAGTTATGAAAAATTGTTTTTGTAAAATACACCGCACATGATTTTGATAGTTGTATCCAAAGGGATATGATCCATTGGCCGCAAACGTGTCTTTACGAGAAAGACAAATGCATTTGGAATACTATGAGCAGCACTGATAAAAATACTACAGTGAATTTCAATTGTTGAAATCAATATAATAGATTCACCATTCGATGTGTTCAAGTTGGTTTGGATTTTACTCCCAAAATTATCATCTAATATGACTTTATGTTTTGGCATATATGAGTTGAAGCAAAAAGTTTTGAATATAGATTTAGACTAATATGTTTGCATATAACAATCGAAGTATCTCGAAGTCGATGGGAGCGATATTAAGTTTGTGGGTTTTTGAATACGAAAGTATCATTCTGAAAAGCATCGAAATTGAATAAGTGTTTTGATAGATGTATCAAATAGTTGATTATCAGTCAAAATGCAGAGGAAGTGTGTGTTCATGAAAAAGAACATTAAAAGGTACATAGATATTTCTAAACATAAGCAAACAACACATTGCTGATTGTTAACGATGCACTTGTGTTAAATCAGCCTTAGTTGTTTTAATACTTGACATTGGATTTGTAAATGATGTCTTTTATAGTAAGTATAAAAGATATTGGAAATGTTTCAAATGACATGAAAGGATACATTATTGAAATGTTAATATGGAACATGTAAGATGGATTCCTTATGCTTTAGCAATAATAATTATCATACATGTTATGTTGTCTATGATGTAGTGTTTTGTTTATATATTTAATACATAAAGCAAACATCAAATCCAAATAGATATCACTAAATGGTCGTTTGAGGTGTTCTTGTGTATTTTTGAAATACTAGAGAATAGTTCATAGGAACAATGAACTCCTTATTAAGGAGTGTTCGGACTCAAACTTTCATAAGTGATATTGAGTATAACATGTCAATAATAAATTCAAGTTAAAAATCTTTAATTTAGAAATGTTCCCAACAAAAGGCTGTGGCTGATTTAATAAATAAAGCTAAGTACATTGCCTTGAATAGCATTGCAATAAAAACAATGTATATAGATATAAATGCATAAATTTATAACCGAGGTGAGGGTAATTCCAGATATTGAGAATCCCATACCATTGTTATATGACAACAATGTCATAATATAATCCATAACAGAACTTATAGCTCATAGGAAGTCGAGAGATATACTTCGAATTTTTCCATATGATAAAGCAATTTATCAGCCTCAGAGAGAGTTGATTTACAAAGTAGACAATTGAAATATAATGACATACCTGTTCACCGAGGGACTGACCCAATTGATTTTAAAGAAACCGATTGGAGAAGTTGGAATAAGATTCCATAATTGACCTCAAGTGCAAGTGGGAGATTGATAGAGTTAGGAATACAGCCTAAGGGCAATTCTGTAATTTATTACATATATCTAACTCGATAACAATCTTGTTTGAAATAAAAGGCGTTTTCTTTCTATTGTACACTTGATATAATTTGTTATATTAATTAATTAATTTAATTAAAAGTGTATTTAATAGAAAATCCATAACTGGTATGTTTTGTAATAGTAGTTACAAAGTGTTATAACCATGAGTAATTTATCACAATGAAAATAAATATACCATTTTAAATATTCCTAGTCCAGATGCAGCGAGACTGGATATCGCTATGTCCATTGAGACTAAGTACGTAACATTCTCCAAATGTTGGGAAGTGTATTACTCATGAATTCTGAGGGCATAAAAGGTTACCCACTGATGGTTATTGGATATCTGTGGAATGACTCACTCGATAATTTTCTATTGGTTAATATAACTAAGGTCAAACAGAAAATATTGATGTGACTGATTTACACGTTTCTCTCGACTTGAGAATACTATGGATCTTTAATATGAAAACTCCACTTTAATTATAGCCAAGTCATTGCATGACGTCCATCGGGTGACTATAGTTGGATCGAGTGGAAGTATTGGAAGTGAAGCACTATTCAAGAGAAGATTCGTCTACTCAGCTATATGGGGTCAGTATCACAGTCAACTCAAAGTAAAAGTCCATGGCCAGAGCATTTCGGTTAATAATAATTGTTATTGTTGAACCAAAGAATTTTTGTTTGGACTATATGGTTGAATATGGACGATAATGGAATTTTGACCATTACCAAATTCCATAATCCAAAATGATATAGTTTTGACGAAGCGAATTGGTGTAAATATATGTCACAACCGGGTAACACTTAATAATATAAAATTGGATTTTATCGAAACCAAGTAAGTGATAAATTTGACCAAAATGTCAGACCACATACTAAGTGACATATGAACATTACCATCGAATAGTTCGATGTTAATTGCTAATCGAATTTACACCCGACGAGTCACACAACCGGATTGATGAATTATCTTTAGAACAAACGAATAGCTAATTGTTATAAATTAAGTAAATTAATTAATATTTATGAAATATTAATTATAGAACTTTGAATATGATTTGAGGAATAAATATTACTGTACATATTTATAGTAGTTATAAATATATCGATTGATATGCGATATCGACAAGCAATTAAATTAGATTTAACTAAAAATATTAATCTGGGCTTAAATGGGCTGTTATCCCATGATGTTAAGATGTTATTTCAGCAGTAATAGGGCTTATAAGAGGCAACTAAATAGGCTCGAGGCATTTAGAGATGGATGCTTGAGATTTAATGAAAAAGGGTATGAGATGCGATCCATATTTCTCTTCATTTCTTCCACAATAAAAGGACCCCTAACCCTAATGCAAAAGAACCTTATAGCTTTCATTTCCCCATCATTGCTAGTTTACCTCATCGACAAGGGGTTCCAACAAATTCATCTCAAAACAATTCAAAAGGCGATAGTTATTGGATAGCTAAAGCTCCATCTTTAAGGATTAGCAATCTGCCAAATCGATAAGATTTTCAAGAAGGGAGAATTCATCATTACAATACGTGCTGTAAGGCATTAGTATTATGTATGCAATTACTATACTATATGATTTATAATTTCTGGAAAGTATTATATTTTTCACATTTATATCATTATTATTTTACTACTTAAGCGAGAAACTTATGTGTATCATCAATATTGTCACATATTAAATCGGTTATATATGTGTTTTAACTTATTAAAAATACATTTTTATATAAAGATCCGAACACAACCAAATAAATTTTATTCTAATTATTATCATTTTATTAATATATATATATATATATATATATTAATATACCATCTAATTTTAATTATATGACTTGTATTTAATTATATCATCATATCATGTTAATAGTTGCACTTATATTTTATAAATTATAACGACCCAAAATTTTGGATAATTAAAAATAGTTATATTGATAAGACTTTGTGATTTAATATTGAAAGAAATAAAAATTTGTGATTTAATAATAAGAATGTAATTGGACTAAAAGGATAATGGTATTGATTTAAGGTAATATCAATTTAAGATAACTTATAATTGCTTTGAATGTGATTCCAATTAAATAAAATGATTAAAAGTCATAATTAGTTATAGATTGCACATTAATTATAATAAGGTGTGTATTAATTGGTAATTGAATTTAAAGAGTAATTGATAATGTAAATATTGATTAATCAATGAAATAATGTGATAAAAAGTTGATGGTGACAATTATTATATGTTACATATTTATTTAGCCTGTTAAATTAAATTTGAAAATTAATTACAATTAATTTACTTAATTAGTGCAGTTAAGGTAGGTTAAATTGATAATTGTAGAATGATAATTCAATAAGATGTAACCAATGAAAATTTTATGCATAATATGACAATTGATTGAATAAAAAGAATTGGAATCAAGTCTGTTCAATTTAATGGAATTTAAATTATAATAAATGGATTTATTACAATTAAATGTGTAATTAAATATACCGCTCTATGCCTGGTCACATTATGGTATAAATTAGTTGGCAATGAGGGTGGGGAAATTCCTGTGCATCGATCAGTCAACTGAGAGATTGGAAAGGATAACGTATGCTAAATGCCTAGTTGAAGTTACACCTGACAAAGAACTAGTAAATAATTTTCTAGTAAAGCTGATGGATGGCACTGATCATAAAGTTTCAGTTGAATACTTATGGAAACCAGAAGTGTGTGTAAATTGTAGAGAATTTGGTCATTCTGACAATAACTGCACTTTTGCTTCGAATGTTGCTAAGGTCACTAACCATGATGAAAACGTACCACATGGTTTAAAGGAGACAGTGAAAGGCAAGAATGGGCTAATGAGCACGAATAGAAATCAAAAACAGGTTTGGAAAAAGGTTATATACAATAAAAGCAAGAACAAGGAGAACAGTCAAGTAGAAGTTGGTGAAAATCAAAGTGAATTTGTTGGTGCTAAGTCTACGCAGTGTACCACTGCAAACGTGGAGGGAAGTTCCAAGGATAGAGCAATAATTGAAAAGCATAAATCGCCGTCTTTTCGTGATATTGATAATAGTATGGTGAATTGTTTTCAAGTGCTCGCAGATGAAATAACAGGAGCAACAAATAAAGCAGTACAGGAAAAAGAGAAAAAAGCAATAGATGATGTATTAGGCATTGAGGAAGGAGAAATACTCGAAGATGGCAGGGTAAATTCTGTTATCTGCCACCAAGTTGCTGATAGTGACAAAATTCAAGCAATAAACTCTGTGCATGGTGAATCTCCTGTGCATGTGCTTATCAATGCTGAGAACATCCAACATGATGCTACCCTTATACAAACTAATTTTGGTCTAGCACAAATGGAGGCATCTAATGACACAAATAACCAAGACATGCTTTCCACTGAAATCAGTATCATCAGTAAGTACGCAAATAGCATTTTTGATCTTGCCTGTACAATGCAAGAAGTTCCTTCAGACTCTTCAGCTAAACTCTCTATTCCATCTACATCTGTCCCATCTTCATCTTCTCCTGTTCCCCTCAATCAAAATTTGTCTTCTGCTATTCTTACTTCAACAACCCAGTTTCCTTATGCTAATAATGCAATTATTCCAGGATGGTATGACAAAGGAAAACAATTGTGTGAAGAAAATTGCCAAGGTAATACTGATAGTAATTCAAGAATGACAGCCAAGAAATTATCTAAATCCAAGGCTGGTACTGCTGATTCCCAATCTCCTGCAACCAGGAGCAAAAAGAACATAATCCATCAATCTCTTTAGTTAATGATGTTACAAAACATGGGTGTTTGGAACATTAGGGGTGCTCATAGTCAATTGAAACTTGATCAAGTTAAAAATCTTATCCTTTTCCATAAACTTAAAATTATTGCTATCCTTGAAACAAAACTTAATCTCGCATTAACTTCTAGGGCTGCCAGTTACATCAATCCTAATTGGAATTATCTCCATAATCTATCTGATGCTGATTATGGTAGGATATTTATCCTTTTTGATCCTACTGCATATTCCATCTCCACTGTTCTTTCCTCTAGGCAATTCATCCATTCTAAAATCGTCTACCAGCAATCCAAAACTTCATTTTACTTTACCTTTATTTATGCAGATAACTCTGCGGCTTCTAGGCAAAAACTTTTTGACTTCTTGCCTTTTCTTAGGCAAGAATCACATCCATGGCTGGTCATGAGGGACTTCAATAGCTGCTTTCAGCTTGATGATAAGTTTGGTGGTCAGCCTTTATTTCCAAAGCATATACTTCCTTTTAACATTGCCATAACTGATTCTGACCTCCTCATGATTCTTTCTTCTGGTGCAAGATACTCCTGGAATAATAAAAGTAGGAGTGGTGTCAGAACTTTCTCCACTATTGATCATGCCTTCTGCAACTTCAAAGCTCACTCTGTCTGGCCTAATCTCGCAGTCAATCTTATCCACCCCATCCTCTCTGATCACTCCCCTTTGATTCTATCTAATGGTCCCAATATGAAAAATGAAAAAAGAAGTTTCAAATTTTTTAATGATTGGACTCGCTCCTCTGAATTCAAACCAATTGTTGCTTTAGCTTGGTCCTCTCATTGTTATGGTAACCCTATGTTTATTCTTTGCAGGAAGCTCAAAATTGTTAAAAAGCACTTGAGAGATTGGGCAGTTGAAAAGTATGGTGATGGTACTAAGCAAACATCTATTTTGAAGACAAGGTATAAGCAATCGCAGGAATTTATGATGAACAACCCTCATGACCCAGTGGCTGCTGAGGAGGAGGGTAGGCATAAATTTGGTGATCGTAACACTGAGTTTTTTCATTCCTCGATCAAAATCAAACAAGCTAAAGAAAATATTCACACAATTATTTCTCATGATGGTACTCTTGTCTCCTCTCCTGAGCTAATTGATGCTGCATTTCTAAATTATTTTGAAGACTTGCTTGGTAACACCACTAACTTTAGTCCTGACCTTGACATGTTGAACAACATCTCCGTACCATCTTTATCCAGTGTGCAGGCTGCTATGCTTGTCAACCAAGTCACTGATGAGGAAATAAAGCAAACTCTTTTCGCCATGAATAGAAAATCGTGTGGTGGACCTGATGGTTTCAATGTTCACTTCTATGTTAGTTGCTGGGACATTGTTCAATTGGATTTCTGCAAGGCTGTTCACAGTTTTTTTAATAAATGCTCTCTGCTATCTGAAGTCAACTCTACTAACATTGTTCCTATCCCGAAATGTACTGATGCTAGCACTGTTACATCTTATAGACCTATTTCATGCTGTAATGTCGCGTATAAGTGTATATCAAAACTTATTGCTTCTAGGCTAATGCAAGTCCTCCCACAAATCATTTCGCAAAATCAGGTTGCCTTCCTTCCCAACAGAAGTATTTTTGACAACATTCTTCTTGCCCAAGAGCTTCTTTGTGGGTATTCGAGATCAAATGCTTCACCTTCTGCAATGTTAAAGCTTGACATCACGAAAGCATATGACTCCATTCACTGGTCCACCATAGTTCGTATTATGGCCTTAATGAAGTTCCCAAAGCCTTTTGTTGGGTGGGTTTATGAATGTATTTCAACTGCTAGATTCTCCATTGTTATTAATGGACGTCCTGTTGGATACTTCATGAGTAGGCAGGGTATTAGGCAGGGTGATCCGATCTCATCTTACTTATTTCTACTTGTGATGGAAGTCCTAACTAGATATATGAAAACCAAGTTCACTGCTGGTCTGATCAGGTACCATCCCAAGTGCAAGCTTACAAATGTAACCACTCTGATGTTTGCTGATGATATTATGATTTTTACTAAGCCGCATCTTCCCTCGATCCAGTGTGTAATTAATTCTTTGTCTGATTTTTACTTGATGACTGGTTTGCATCTCAATTGTTCAAAATCAAGTATAGCTTTTGCTGGGATCTCCTCCAATCTTTCCTCAGCCCTGATCCAACTCACTGGGCTTCGAAGTATGGTATCTAATATGACATATCTTGGCCTCCCACTCTTAACCTCTAGATTGAAATTTGCTGATTGCCTCCCCCTGTACTCCAAGATTGTTTCTATACTTGACAGGTGGTCTAACAGATACTTAACCCAGGCAGGAAGGCTTGTTCTTATCAAATCAGTTGCATTTTCTATGATTGTATATTGGTCTAAATCATTTGTCATGCCTGCTAAACTTTTGTATCTGGTTAGAGGTGCAATGCTCAGATTTTTTTGGACTGGTTCCATTAATAACAGGAAGCCTCTGCCATGTTCTTTCAGTCTCTTTGAAAAGGATTTGAATGCTGGAGGGCTGGGAGTAATAAACATTGTCAACTGGAATATAGCTGCATTCAGTACTCATCTTAATTCCATACTTGTCAAGAAGAATTCTGGGTGGGTAAATTGGGTTTGGGCACATAGAATAGGCAGGGCAAGTTTCTGGACTTTGCCTACGCCACAAACTTGTAGTTGGTCATGGAGAAAGATTCTGGGATTGCGTGATACTTTGCTTCCCCTCATTGTCCATAGTTTGGCAATCTCATCTATTGTTAAATTTTGGTATGATCCATGGGTTGCCAAAGGTGTTTTATTGCATACTCTTCTCAACTATCAACAGCTGCATCAATCTGGTATTCCTATTAAAGCCAAAGCAGTGGATTTTATTAGCCATGGTTATCTGCAACTTCCATATTCTTCTAACCAATTCATTAGGTCGGTTTGGAATGAAATACAAAGTAATTACTACCCTCTTGTTGAAGTTGATGCTGTTCATTGGAATGCTAAGCCTCACACTGTCACTCTTGTGTACAAGCATCTGCACAGCCGCAATTTCCAAGTTTTTAAATGGAGTAAGGTCATTTGGACTTTTGATTCTACTCCGAGGGATAATCTGATGCTTTGGAAGGTTCTTCAAAATGCTTTGTTAACTAAAAGCAAGTTGATGCAGATGGGATATGATTCTGTTTTGTCTTGTGTTTTCTGTGCTAATGAACCAGAGACTGTGCACCATTTGTTTTTGCAATGTCCCTATTCTATAATGCTATTTGAAAAGATGATGCAGGTTGCTGGAAGTAGATTGTTGTCCGGTCTTAGGCCAATGTATTTTGGCATGATATATAAAGCAACAAGGTGGCGAACTATGAAAGGGAGATGCCTTACAATCTGCCTGAAGAAGTATATGACAATAGTGTGGCAAGAAAGAAATATGATTTGTTTTGAAAAGAAGAGGAGAGATGGGCATGTGTTGTGGAAAGTCTTGAAGAAAGAAATTTATCTAGCTTTGATGATGCAACCCTCTGTTCCTTCTATATTCAGAGATGCTTGGAGATAGTAGGTGTTTTTTGGGTTGTTGCTTGTCTTGTTTGCTATGTGTGCTTGTTTTTTCCTCTTGTTAATCCCTGTGTTTTTTTTCTTACTTGTTTATCTTTTGAGCAAGCTTTGTATTTTATTGTTCTTTTGCAATAAAATCAGGTAGAGGCCCTGTTAACCCCGCTAGCCTTTGCTAAAAAAAAAGATATTACGTTAATGAAAAGTAAGATGATAATGGTAAAATATTAGTGTAATAAGATATGGACAAATGTTAACTATGTCTATAGAGTAATAAATGATTGAATAAAAGATCGACACCAAATTGAATCAACTTATTGGAATTTAATTATAATTAATTAGATTTAATTATAGCTGAAATTGAACACTTTAATAAGTAAAATAATTAACATTGAATTGACATGTAAATTTGTTTTAAATTATTGTAAATGTCTAAATGACCAAAAATGATGAAATTCGGTAATTATCATATGTGAATGGAAAAAGTGAATTAATTAATTTAATATCAATTTATTTAATTAATGTGAAAATAGTCATTTTGGCCACCATCTCGGATTTCGACGGAACCAGTTTCATCGGATCCGTAATGGTGAATTATTGTAAGATTTCAGGTTTCGTAGCGATCAGACTCGTCGTTTGAACGTATGGAGTCGAAACGCGTAGAAATCAATTTAATTAAATTCAATTGAAACCAATTTAAAGTAAGCTGATATTTAAGTTAACTTCTTCATGCGATGGAATTAGGACTTAAAACATGTTCCATTGGATTTAGAAATATCGAAAACATCTATTTTGATATATGGGATGACCCATTTTCGTTTCGGAACAAAACGAGCTTTTCGGATCGTTTATCGTTCAAGTTTCAAATCAATCTAGTCCATTTCTTTCTATTTCAGCTCTGCCTATATATACGCCATTATAAACCCTAGCAGCCTTTTATTTTCTATTGTCTGTACGTACATTTCCTTCTCATCTTCTCTTCCCAATGGCAGACAAACCAAAAACCAAATTTCCAATTCAATTTCAAATCACATTTCAATTCCAAAATTCAAATTCCTCAAACCCTATCAAATTATATATCGATTCAAAGCTCTCGACGAGCGCAACCCAAATCTGTAGTTAGTTTTTCGATTTGGATTTCTACATGGTCATAATTGGGTGATTTAATCTCGGCCGTCCATTACATGTCGATCAACCTTGACCGATCGTCAAATTGATTGATGAGTTGTGCAGAGATCATCGAGGGGAGCGCATCGGTGGTGTTCGCTTGGAGGTTTGATGTTTGGATCGAGGGGAATAATTCAATTAGGGTTTCTTGTGTTGGCCGCGGGTGGGTTGGGAATGGCAATCGAAGGTGTTCTCGGTGGTCGAGGGCTTAGGCGTTGTCGGCGCGTCGTCAGGTGACGTGGGGCGTAACCGCGATGGCTAGCGACGTGCGCATGGGTGTGGGTTATGGCGGCCGTGATGGGTTACAGTTCGATCATGATGTCATAAGGAAGCTTACGTTTTCGAGAACGAGATGAGGTACGTGATGTGGCAATTGTTTGTTTATTTTATTAATTCTTATAATATAATCGAATAATGTTCTAATGTCGATAATTTTTATGTACGAGGTCCAATTCACGAGCCCTTTATTTCCTTGGGATCGTACTGAAATTTCGGACATTATGGAACAAGTTTGGACGAATTATGAGACTATTTAATTTTGGGCATTAATTTGGATTTTAAATCGATTTGAAATCAAACGTGAGTGTTTTAACCCACTCACAATCACTAAACTATGTTATGTTAGTTAAATTTAATTTATGATGTGATTAGAAATTAATTGATTGATGTTTGGTAAGTTTAAATTGTCATTCTAGTTAAATTTGACTTTTATGACATTTAATCATCGTTTAATTTTAATTGTTGGTTGATTTGGATGATGGTTGTGATGGATGTTTGATTATTGATATTGGATGACTGGATGTTGTTATAACACTGCAAGTTCCCTATGGGTTGAAATGATACATACCCGAACGATCTATAGATTAGGGAAAAATCGTTATGGGTTGAAATGATAGACTCGAGCGATTTTATGGATTTTATTTAATTCGGGATTACGGTTTGAATGATATATAACCATAAAATTTTAAATTGTGGATTGAAATGATAAATATCCGTATCACTTGACCCTAGGGCAAAAAATTATATACGGACACCGAATTGGTTAAATTGAATGATTTTTGAATCTTTAAAAATTTTGAATTCAGTCAACTGGTATTTTGAAATAGAAATTGATTTATATAAACTGAATTATTTTCGAAGCCCAAGCGTAAATGCTGAAAATAGAATTGATTTAATGAATTGTTCAAAGGATTTAAATTTAAAATTTTAAAGTTGAGGTGTCAAATATAAGTGAATTTATCATAATTGAGTTATTGAAATGTTGGATATAACTTTGAAATTTATTTTAAACTAATTTTAAACTATTTTATTTATATTAGTCTATTATAACATATTTAATCCAATTTAAATCTATTTTATCAATTTTAAACAAATTAAATTTATTTAATCGATTTTAAATCTATTTAATGTAATTTAAATCTATTTAATCTATTTTAAATTTATTTAATCTATTTAAAACCTATTTAAGATAATTTAAATCCATTCAATCTATTTTAAATCTATATAAATCATTTTTAAATATAATTAAATCAAATTTAAATCTGTTTAAACCTATTTTTACATTTAAACTATTTTAAATCTATTTTAAACCATTTTTAAAACTATTAAAACTATTTATGACTACCTAAACTATTTTCTGAAATACCAGACTATGTAAAGCTAAAGTATTTATATTTAAATCCTTGATGAGAATACAACCTAAGTTGGAATTTGAAATTGATACTTTTTTATGAAATGACATAATTGAGTAAATATGATGGTTTTGAAACGACTAGCCTATCTTATCAACAATTTCAAAAGTGAATATGGTTTTGGAAGCGAATATGATTCCAAAAGCGATATGATTTGAAATCGAATATGATATTTTGATATTAATTATGAAATGGTTTTTGAAATGTAAAAGAACCATCTGGTGTGTAATAAGCGTTTGGTTGTTAAAGGGACCGGGATCAGATATTGTCATACTCTGTGCCAATGCCGAAAACCACTTTAACAACTGTGTACGTGGTGGAGATTACAGAAATGAAGTAGGATGGTTTGGTGAATGATTCTGTATGAGGTATTTACGTGACCTTGACTCTCGTGAGTCAACTTAGATGTGACTAAAACAGGAGCCACACCCGGCCAAGTGAGGTCATTCCTCCTATCGGACACATTTCTTCGATACCATTTTATTGCTTTGTGATTGATTTGGTGACCATCCCTTGATTTTGATTTGGGAGTGTGTTCCGAGGTGGGCGGTAACAGATGTTATGCGTCACCACCAGTCCGGATCCGCAATTGGTATATCTACCCTGGCATTGTCTCGAGTGCCATGTTCACATGCCCTAGTGCACCTTCTACGAGTTTGGTTTGTACCATACCTATGGAGTGCCCTTTGATAGCTGTAACAACCCGCATATTTAACGATTTTATATTTAAATGTTTGATTTAAATATAGCGTCGTTATTCGGATTTTGGGGTCCGAAATGTTACTTTCTGCAAATGGCCGAATTGGAGCTCGAAACCATTTCCATTGAGTCCAAAATGGCGTTTGCGATCTTTTTGAGTATAATCTTTGATATGTTTGGAGTTTGTGAAATTTTGGTTACTTTTTCTATTGGGTTTGGGATTGGGTTCAGCCCACTAGCTCACTTAACCCCTAGCTCAACCTTTCTCTTCATTTCATCTTCATTTCATTTTATTTCTCAAACTAAAAACTGAAATGGGGGAAAGGAAAGAGAAATAGAAATTAGCAAGCCCTAGTTTCTCCTTTGTAACTTGATTCTTGCTCCAAAATCAAAGAGAATCCATTGTAAGTTCATATCCACCTTCTCCATCTTTTCTCCTCTTCAATTTCAGTAATTTCCTAACCCTAACTTAGGAAATACTTGCTTTTGATTCTAGATTGAAGCTTGTAGTGTTGAAGTGGAGTGTAGTTGGTTGATCCCTTGCAATTGTGCTTCTTCATCTTCTTTGTTTTGTGTAAAAAGGTGAGTTTTGAACTCACATCTACTTCTCTTGATTTCATTGATGTTAGGTATGAATTCCTAACACCTTGTTCATATGCACTTGCAATTGGTTTGGGTTGAATTGGGGAATATTCCAATTTTTAGTGTTTTGGGTTCAAATCTTTGAAATCCTAACTTTGATGTTTTAATCATGTTTTGGTGATGCATCGAGGAACATATAGGGCCGGGTTGTCGATTGGCATAAGCCCTTAGAGCCAATGTTCATCCGATTGCATTTTGGGAGAGTTTGCTCTTCATTTGAATAAGGCTGAAAAACAGCCCAGGCATGATTCAGTCGACTGAAAACTCTGTTCAGTCGACTGAACCTGAAACCCGAGAGTTTCCAGGCATAATTCAGTCGACTGAAAAACTCTGCACAGTCGACTGAACCTGGAAACAGAAAGTTTCCTGAACCTGGAAACAGAAAGTTTCCAGGTATAGGGTCAGTCGACTGAAAACTCTGTTCAGTCAACTGAACCTGTTGTTTCAGCCCACTTTGCCTTTCGGGATTGAATTTTCAATTTGAATCGATTCATGATGATCCTATGTATGATTATCAATTGTTTTGACTTTGATGGTTCCTTTTAATTTTAATCCACGGGTTTTTAGAAAATAATCTCTTGAATCGCATTTAAAAGTTCGTTTCTCTAATTTATAAATTCTATTTAAAACACACACTTTCGCACTTCGAACGAAGTGGAAGGGTGATTAAATGGTTGGACAAAACACGGACCATGAATCTGTGCGTTTATCTTTTCGATTAATCCTTGACCTATTCGATTGATTGTTTTGACCTTCGGGTTTGGTTTATCGATGATATGAGGTAAACTTTGTACTGCTTTGAGTGTGAAAGGGACTGACGGATAGTAAACCATTTAGCGCGAACGAGTGGTTATGGGACATACGTTAATACTTTTCGGATTCCTTTTCGAGAGTTGTGACACATTCCGCCAGTTAGTGGTGTCCAGTACTGGGTCTTCGACCTTCACCACTACGGTTTGTTGCCTCTGGGATAGTGTCTTCGGACTGTCTCCCTAGGTTTGTTGCCTTCGGGTATGTTGGCTTCGGGTGTGTGCCTTCGGGTTTGTTGCCCTATATAGTTTCGCTCTGATGTTGGCCTTATGTGCCGCATGGGTGATACTTGGGTTTGGAGTCTTCGGGCTCATGGATCCTTGTTTGTACAGTACTGAGCTCGAGCAAATTTTATGATGTTTCATTGATATGTATATTCCCTTGGTATCGCCCTTCGGTATTGGTCTTTTTGAGCCGCATGGAGTATAGCGTTTACCTTGTGGAACTTGTATACCTTATTGGTATTTGTTGTTTGCCTATTGGCTTGTTTTGGGATATTTGTATCCTTTGTTTCTATATGTTGCCGATGATATGAGGCTTGTTCTATATGATTCATCTCTTGTTGATGATTGTGCTATCTCCCCTAGAGATATTTATTATACTGTATGACCTTGCAGGTTTATTAGTGTTCAGTTTATCTAACTGATTTGTTATCTAGACTGACCCGTGTATTTTATACTCGGGTCAGACCGAGATGTTTCAGGTTAGGTGCTTTTGGGGACTTAGCCTATTTTGCTTCCGCATGGACTATTCGCTAGCTTCATTTTGTTGTAGCGTCTTTTGTGGTCCTTATCTGTTGTAACTCTGATATTTATACTCTTTCGTCTCGTCTGTATATGGTGGTCTCCTGTACCACTTGACATGTAATATTTTGTATACTCTGTGGTGTATCTGTGTATGTGTATATTATGATCGACTGTTCTGTGATGTATATTACATTTGAGTTGTTATATTTTCTTCTGATAGATCCTATAGCCATTGTAGTTTTGCTTTAAATATTTATTGAATAGGTCGAATTTTAATGTGTTTCTACTTTTCGACATATTTAGTGAATAGTTAAGGTAAGATTGCACATGGTCGCTTCCATTATACTCTATTGTCCGCGTTAGCCGACAGTATTATCTATGTAATACTCTTTGTTAACGAGGCTTTCGGAGTGGGGCGTCACAGCGTGGTATCAGAGCTGAGTTCAGAACAAAATATGATAAACACAGAATAGATGCACATATTATGGTACATCAAAGTGTACAAGTGATACAGATCCTTGAATCATCGTGTCTCTTTATTCCATCAAGGTTAGATAGATATTGGAAATACGTCTAGGAAGGCATTTTATTCCATAGTATCCCATATTGTAATATCTACCTTGTGAATAATCTTGTTCTTATCTTACTTTCAGCTTATGTCTGGAAGAGGCAGGGGTCGACGTTCGGATGCTGGGCAATCTAGTGGCTCGCATCCGGATGGCGTATATATGTCTGCCGATCAATTTTTGGAATTATTTAGGAGCACTCAGCCTCCCGTTCCTCCTCGAGTGTCTCCACCTCGCAAGTCTGCTTTTGCACGTCAGTGCAGTGATTTTGCTCATCTTGGAGGAAAGCCGTTTAAGGGCACCGAGTCTGTTCTTGAAGTCCAAGCTTGGCTTCACACGTGCGAGCGTATTTTCTCTCGCATGGATCTTTCTGACCATGATAGAGTTCTTGTAACTTCTAGCTTATTACAAGAGCGTGCTCTTGACCGGTATGAGCTTCTTGTAGCTGAAATTGATGAGTCTACTCTTTCTTGGACTCAGTTTCGGGGACGATTTAAACTCAAGTTCGTTCCTGAATCTGAAAAAGTTTTATTGACCCGTCGCTTCCTTGAGTTGAAGCAAGGGAAATCTTCTGTTTCTGAGTATGTCGCATCGTTCGAGGCTTTATCTCAGTATGGTCTTGAATTCATCAGCACTTCTTTTAGAAGAATTTGAAGTTTGTTTCTGGCCTTAAGAAATATCTTAAGAAGTCCTTGTTGCTCCAGCTTAAACTTTCTTTTGAGGAATTGGTTGATTCGGCGCTTCATCTCGAGACCGTCGAGAAGGAGTGTGATAGTGATGTTGATGTTGAGGTTTCCAGAAACCCCAACAAGAAGCGGTTTCCAATTCAGAAGAAGCCTTTTCCTTATAAGAAGAAGAAGACCGGTGGTCCTAGCTCTCAGCCTCAATCTTCCGGAACACCTTTCGTTCGAAAGTGTTTTAATTGTGGTTCTCCGGATCATATTATTCGAGCTTGTCCAAAGCCTCTCTTCTGCCGTAATTGCAAGAAGGAAGGTCATCATGTTTCTGCTTGTCCTACTGCTCCTGCTAATGCAAAATCTGGCAAGCTCAATGTGGCTAATGCTTCTGGAGGTCCTTCTCAATCCAAAGGTATGACTCCATCTATTTTGGAGGGTTCAATTCTATTTCATGATCATAGTATACGAGTTCTTTTCGATACGGGTGCTTCACATTCTTTCGTATCGAAGAAGCTTGTAGATGATTTATCTTTGGATGTTTCTTGTATGGTTACTTCTTTAAGGATTGCGAATCCTATTGGGGGATCCGCGACCCTTGGTTTGCTTTGTGATGATATTGAGATTGTTTTATGTGGCTTTTCTTTCCGTGCGAATCTGCACGTTGTTTCTCATTTGGGTTTTGATATGATTTTTGGTATGGACTGGCTAGTGAGGTACGATGCCAGGATTATTTGTTCCGAGAGAATTTTATATCTTTGTCATCCTGATTCACCTTCTCAGTTATCTCTTGTTCTTCGGGATGTGGATAATTCCGAGATGGCTTTGTATTCTTTTGATTCGCGAGATGGTGATGATGTATCTCGTATTCCTATTGCTTGTGACTTTTCTGATGTTTTTGAACCTGTTTCGGGTTTGCCACCCAAACGGGCAATTGAGTTCCGCATTGATCTCATTCCAGGCGCGCAGCCAGTTAGTCGTCCTCCCACGAGAATGTCTACAAAGGAAAATGAGGAACTCAAGAAGCAGCTTTTAGAGCTCGAGTCCAAGCAGTTGATTCAGTCCAGTTTTTCTCCGTGGGGATCCGCGGTCGTTTTTGTGAAGAAGTCTAATGGAACTCTTAGGCTTTGCATTGACTATCGCAAGCTTAACGAGTTGACCATTAGAAATAGGTATCCATTGCCTAGGATCGATGATATGTTCGATCTATTGAGTGGTGCCAAGGTCTTTTCTCAGCTTGACCTTGCCACAGGTTTTCATCAGTTACGAGTCGCGGAGGATAGCATACCTCTTACCGCTTTCCGCACTCGTTATGGTTCTTTTGAGTGGCTCGTTATGCCGTTCGGTTTGACGAACACTCCTGCTTTCTTTGTTGACCTCATGAATCAGGTATTCCGGGAATATCTCGATAAGTTTGTTCTTGTCTTCATTGATGATATCCTTATTTATTCTAAGTCTGAAGCTGAGCATGCTAATCACTTGAGAATTGTCTTGAGTACTCTTCGTCGTCATATGCTTAAAGCCAAATTCTCCAAGTGCTACTTTTGGAAGAATAAGGTTAAGTTCTTAAACCATGTTGTATCTTCCGATGGCATTTCTGTCGATCCCTCAAAGATCGAAGCCATCCAGTATTGGAAGAGGCCTGAGAATGTGCATGAGATTCGTAGTTTCCTTGGATTGGCGGGTTATTACCAGCGGTTCATTAAGAACTTTTCCCGTGCTGTGCTTCCTCTCACAAGCCTTGCTCGGAAAGGCATTCGTTTTATTTGGTCCGACAAGTGTGAAGCTTCCTTTCAGACATTGAAAGAACTTCTCACTAATGCTCCTATTCTTGTGGTTCCCGAAGGGAATCATGATCTTGTTGTCTACACCGATGCTTGTGGTAGTTGTCTCGGTGCTGTGCTTATGCAGAGAGATCGGGTAGTTGCTTATGCTTCTAGGCAACTGCGTCCGAATGAAGTTCGCTATGCCACTCATGATCTTGAGTTAGCCGCCATTGTCTTTGCCTTGAAGATTTGGCGACATTATTTATTGGGCGGGCGCTTCATTCTCTATACCGATCATAAATCTTTGAAGTATTTGTTTACTCAGAAGGAACTCAATATGAGACAACAGCGTTGGCTCGAGTTTCTTGCTTCCTATGACTTTGATATCCAGTTTACCCCTGGTAAGGGTAATCGTGTTGCAGATGCGCTTAGTCGTAAACATTCGGCTGTTATTTCTATGATGCTTGCCGAATGGAATATTCTTGAGACTCTATCTTTTTGTGAAATTCGTGATCAAGGTTCATCGTCTGATTCTCCTATTCTATTATTTAGTTTGGGAGCTCGACCTATTTTATTGGATCGTATTGCCGATGCTCAGCGGCGTGATCCTGATTTGTTGCATTTTATTCAGCTTTGTGAGTCTGGATCTTGTGATGAGGCGTTGCAAGATTTTAGCATTGATTCTCATAGGTGTCTTCGTAAGAAGAACCGTCTTTTTGTGCCTTTTGATTTTGCACTTAGGCATGACATTCTTGATGATTGCCATCGTTCTAAGTATACCATTCATCCCGGTAGTAGTAAGATGTATGCCGATATGCGTCGTCTTTATTATTGGGAAGGCATGAAGCACGATGTGGCGAGTTATGTAAGCAACTGCATGACATGTCAACGTGTGAAGGCCGAACATCAGCGTCCTTCTGGACTTCTTCAACCTCTTGAGATTCCATTGTGGAAGTGGGATCAAATTTCTATGGATTTTATTGACGGCCTACCTCGTTCGAGATCAGGTCATTCTAGTATTTGGGTTATTGTTGATCGCCTCACCAAGTCTGCTCATTTTGTCCCTATTAAGTCTAATAGGACAGCTTCGCATTTGGCCAAGTTGTATGTCAAGGAAATCGTGAGACTTCACGGTGTTCCTAGTTCTATTGTGAGTGATCGTGATCCTTTATTCACGAGTCATTTTTGGAAGAGTCTTCAGCAAGCTTTGGGAACAAAGCTTAATTTTTCTACAGCTTATCATCCGCAGTCTGACGGACAGACTGAACGGGTGAATCATATTTGGGAGATCTTCTCCGTATTTGTATTTTTGATTTCGGTGGTTGTTGGGAGGATCACCTACCTCTTGTAGAGTTCTCCTACAACAATAGTTTTCAGTCTAGTATCGGTATGGCTCCTTTGGAAGCCTTATACGGAAGGCCATGTCGATCACCTTCTTGTTGGTTGGAATCTGGGGAGAAGCTTATTCTTGGCCCGGACTTTGTTCGTCATTCTTCTGAGAAGATTGATCTTATTCGATTGAGGATGAAAGAGGCACAGAGTCGCCAGAAATCCTACGCGGACAACCGTAGGAAGCCTCTCGAGTTCTCGATTGGCGATCTTGTTTTTATTCGTGTTTCTCCTTTGAAAGGGGTTATGCGTTTCAGTGCGACTGGAAAATTGGCTCCTCATTATATAGGACCGTTTTCTATTACTGAACGTATTGGCCCTGTGGCTTATAGAGTTTCACTTCCAGCTCATTTATCTGGCATTCATGACGTGTTTCACGTCTCGCAACTTTGGAAGTGTCTTCGAGAATCGGATTCTGTAATTGATTCTCCTGATTTGCAAGAGCTTGAGATCTCACCGGACTTATCTATTGTACAGCAACCTATTCGCGTGCTTGACACGGAGGTGCGACACCTTCGGAACAAGGACGTGCCGCTCGTTAAAGTTCAATGGTCCGCTAATCCCAATGACTGTACTTGGGAAACCAGAGAGTATATCGAGCGATCTTATCCAGGTTTTCTATCCTTGCTTCGTAATGGTAAGTCTATTTCTGTGTCTAAAGTTATTCTTTCTTTTGTAAGTTGTATGTATGTAGTTGTTACAAATATCGTCTCTAGGAATTGCGGGGACGCAATTTTGTAAGGAGGGGAGATCTGTAACAACCCGCATATTTAACGATTTTATATTTAAATGTTTGATTTAAATATAGCGTCGTTATTCGGATTTTGGGGTCCGAAATGTTACTTTCTGCAAATGGCCGAATTGGAGCTCGAAACCATTTCCATTGAGTCCAAAATGGCGTTTGCGATCTTTTTGAGTATAATCTTTGATATGTTTGGAGTTTGTGAAATTTTGGCTACTTTTCCTATTGGGTTTGGGATTGGGTTCAGCCCACTAGCTCACTTAACCCCTAACTCAACCCTTCTCTTCATTCATCTTCATTTCATTTTATTTCTCAAACTAAAAACTAAAATGGGGGAAAGGAAAGAGAAATAGAAATTAGCAAGCCCTAGTTTCTCCTTTGTAACTTGATTCTTGCTCCAAAATCAAAGAGAATCCATTGGTAAGTTCATCTCCACCTTCTCCATCTTTTCTCCTCTTCAATTTCAGTAATTTCCTAACCCTAACTTAGGAAATACTTGCTTTTGATTTTAGATTGAAGCTTGTAGTGTTGAAGTGGAGTGTAGTTGGTTGATCCCTTGCAATTGTGCTTCTTCATCTTCTTTGTTTTGTGTAAAAAGGTGAGTTTTGAACTCACATCTACTTCTCTTGATTTCATTGATGTTATGTATGAATTCCTAACACCTTGTTCATATGCACTTGCAATTGGTTTGGGTTGAATTAGGGAATATTCCAATTTTTAGTGTTTTGGGTTCAAATCTTTGAAATCCTAACTTTGATGTTTTAATCATGTTTTGGTGATGCATCGAGGAACATATAGGGCCGGGTTGTCGATTGGCATAAGCCCTTAGAGCCAATGTTCGTCCGATTGCATTTTGGGAGAGTTTGCTCTTCATTTGAATAAGGCTGAAAAACAGCCCAGGCATGATTCAGTCGACTGAAAACTCTGTTCAGTCGACTGAACCTGAAACCCGAGAGTTTCCAGGCATAATTCAGTTGACTGAAAAACTCTGCACAGTCGACTGAACCTGGAAACAGAAAGTTTCCTGAACCTGGAAACAGAAAGTTTCCAGGTATAGGGTCAGTCGACTGAAAACTCTGTTCAGTCAACTGAACCTGTTGTTTCAGCCCACTTTGCCTTTTGGGATTGAATTTTCAATTTGAATCGATTCATGATGATCCTATGTATGATTATCAATTGTTTTGACTTTGATGGTTCCTTTTAATTTTAATCCACGGGTTTTTATAAAATAATCTCTTGAATCGCATTTAAAAGTTCGTTTCTCTAATTTATAAATTCTATTTAAAACACACACTTTCGCACTTCGAACGAAGTGGAAGGGTGATTAAATGGTTGGACAAAACACGGACCATGAATCTGTGCGTTTATCTTTTCGATTAATCCTTGACCTATTCGATTGATTGTTTTGACCTTCGGGTTTGGTTTATCGATGATATGAGGTAAACTTTGTACTGCTTTGAGTGTGAAAGGGACTGACGGATAGTAAACCATTTAGTGCGAACGAGTGGTTATGGGACATACGTTAACACTTTTCGGATTCCTTTTCGAGAGTTGTGACACATTCCGCCAGTTAGTGGTGTCCAGTACTAGGTCTTCGACCTTCACCACTACGGTTTGTTGCCTCTGGGATAGTGTCTTCGGACTGTCTCCCTAGGTTTGTTGCCTTCGGGTATGTTGGCTTCGGGTGTGTGCCTTCGGGTTTGTTGCCCTATATAGTTTCTCTCTGATGTTGGCCTTATGTGCCGCATGGGTGATACTTGGGTTTGGAGTCTTCGGGCTCATGGATCCTTGTTTGTATAGTACTGAGCTCGAGCAAATTTTATGATGTTTCATTGATATGTATATTCCCTTGGTATCGCCCTTCGGTATTGGTCTTTTTGAGCCGCATGGAGTATAGCGTTTACCTTGTGGAACTTGTATACCTTATTGGTATTTGTTGTTTGCCTATTGGCTTGTTTTGGGATATTTGTATCCTTTGTTTCTATATATTGCCGATGATATGAGGCTTGTTCTATATGATTCATCTCTTGTTGATGATTGTGCTATCTCCCCTAGAGATATTTATTATACTGTATGACCTTGCAGGTTTATTAGTGTTCAGTTTATCTAACTGATTTGTTATCTAGACTGACCCGTGTATTTTATACTCGGGTCAGACCGAGATGTTTCAGGTTAGGTGCTTTTGGGGACTTAGCCTATTTTGCTTCCGCATGGACTATTCGCTAGCTTCATTTTGTTGTAGCGTCTTTTGTGGTCCTTATCTGTTGTAACTCTGGTATTTATACTCTTTCGTCTCGTCTGTATATGGTGGTCTCCTGTACCACTTGACATGTAATATTTTGTATACTCTGTGGTGTATCTGTGTATGTGTATATTATGATCGACTGTTCTGTGATGTATATTACATTTGAGTTGTTATATTTTCTTCTGATAGATCCTATAGCCATTGTAGTTTTTCTTTAAATATTTATTGAATAGGTCGAATTTTAATGTGTTTCTACTTTTCGACATATTTAGTGAATAGTTAAGGTAAGATTGCACATGGTCGCTTCCATTATACTCTATTGTCCGCGTTAGCCGACGGTATTATCTATGTAATACTCTTTGTTAACGAGGCTCTCGGAGTGGGGCGTCACAATAGCCCTATAGTTTACGGAGGAATTACGGTACTGTATAGACTATGAGAATATATGAGAATGTGTTAAGGGGGATATGGGTAACGCCTTAACGCTATTTTAATACTTTATTGTAGAAATATTATTATAGCGTATTATACTACATAGTAGATTGTTTAACGGATCCTTATGAGATGTAAATCACCGTAGACATATTATAATAGTGTATTGTACTACATAGTAGATAGATTAACGGATCCTTAGGAGATGTAAATCTCGAACATCTTTTAAGTTATTGCACTCACGTTAGACACTGGATAGGAAATATCAAACCTTGTAAACAACTCTGACGACGTTACACTCATATTTATTTACTGTCGATTTAACTTACATAAGATCTTTTAGTTCCGACTCGAGTGTTTTGTATTTTCAAATCGCTCAGGTCGGTCTGAGCTTTTCAGTTTATCAAAGACTACTTTCTGGAGGATGAAGATGAAGGTTTTGTACTATTATTATTTATTACATGTATTCCACTACATCATGTTGTTCCGCTGCACTTATTTATTTATTCTTGTTTCTGCAACTCTGATTTTATGTTGTAAAAGAATAATTAAATTATTTGTAAACAGCTTCATGAACTGTTATTTGAATATTATATTTTGTCACTCCACTGCGAGATTTTGTATTTGTTTTTTTCTTGTTACCCCAATAACAATCTGCCATTTTGTATGGTTTGAGTCTGACTTGTGTGGTTTATCATCGATTTAAACTATCCAAAAAAGCAGGACGTTACATAAATGCATATCTACATAGATTTTTTTCCAGTGGCTGCAAATTAAATTTTAATATTTATTTACTATTATTTAATGTTATTTAAATCAATGTACTAACTAAATAAATCATATAAAATAAAATATATTTCAAAAATTAAATTTCAAACTTATAAGTTTTTTTCAACATATAAACTCTCGGCCAAAAAATTAGAATTTAAAATTCATTTTTTTATATTTTTAAAAAATCAATTTATTAAATGGACGAAATTAGTTAACCAAATAAAATTTTTATTTTGATCGAAAAAGTTCTGGAAATTTTTCTGTAACTTTAAAATATCAAGCTTGATTTTCTAAAAGTTTAAAAGTCAAATAATGTAAACGAAAATAAATTTTATTATTATTTTACTATATTTTGAATAATTAATTGATATATATGTGTGTGTGTTAACGCAATAAAATATAAATAATTCTTTTTGTGTTATGCATTCAATCTGGAAAGGTTTATATATATGTACACATAATTAATATACTACACACACAGATATACATATTCAGATATTATAAATATACTTACTTATATGTATAATAATTTTGTTGTTGTAATTCATACATGTATATGTATATGTGTAAAATGATTTAAAAAATATATATACTTAATGTAATAGTATATAGATATAAATTATTAATATTTTTACATATATGTTATACATACACACACATATACATATATGTTTGCATAGTTTTTAATATTTATATAAATAACAAGTATACATACATACATACATACATACATACATATATTTGGACTATATTTAATACATATAGGACGAGCTAACATGTCCATTATGATGTAAATCCCAAAATTTATATACGGGTATGTTATACCTTGCATGGATTATTATGTTACACACGCACACACATGCATTTATGTATATGATACATATATGTACTTTTATATTTAATCGAATACAAAATAAATAAAATTGTGTATGATTTATAAATTTAAATAAAATAAGAGATTTTATTTAAATAAAATTTAGAAAAGTTTTAAATAAATTAAACTTCATAGGCCCAATATAGATCTAATATGGTAATCTTCTTTGAAATTCAACCATAACTTCTGTTGCAGGATAATCCAGTTCCAACACCTAGTCGTTCACGTTGACGATTTATTTCCAACTTCCTCCACAGATGTTTTGGCTCTCCGCCATGGCACTCTGCCTTAATTCCTTTATAGAGCTTTTATAATATTCTTAGGATGAACCTACCGTGGCTCGTTGCTATATACCATTAGATTTTAGACTATTAGTCAAGGCATTCTACTATCCAACAACTCCATGCATTGTTATACATTTATGATCATCGTTCAATCCTTTTTCTTACATTTATTAATTGTGTACACTATAGATAAATTATTTTATCTTTTATTTAAATGATATTTTATCATGTATTAGCTTCTCTAAGCTTATATCATTCAAAATATAAGTTAATATAATTTTAACTTATAAAATATCTCCTTTTATTTCATCACTATGAAATAGTTCAACAACACTTGGAAAATATCTTCCAAAGTACCCTAAGTATTTGTTATTTTACTTAAAAAGCATAGCTTTCCAAACTATTACAAGTTGCATTCCATTTATTTCATTCCTATGAAATAGTTCAATAAAACTTGAAAATCGTCTTCTAAAGTGCCCTCAGTATTTGTATTTCACTTAGAAAAATATAGTTTTACAAATTATTACAAGTTGCATTCCATTTATTTCATCCCTGTAAAATAGTTCAATAACACTTAGAAGTTGTCTTCTAAAGTGTTCTAAGTATTTGTATTTTACTTAGAAAAGTATAGCTTTCAAATAATTACAAGTTGCATTTTAGCTTTTGTATATTGGCTACCTCATAGCCATTGCGTTTAACTATGCAGGATTGTCTTCTTCCTAGAGCTGGGGTGAATATGGTGATACTAATAATAATAAAAATTAATACAGAAATAAAAATAATAATGGAAATTAATGCAGTAAAAATCACACACAGATTTACCTAGCTTCGGAAAAAACCTGCATACGTGCTGCCCTCAAGGTTTCTACTAGAAATTAAGTAGTCAAACGCTTACAAAAACACGTAAACCTGCGACACCCGCTAACTTGACTAGCCAAACTCTAAGCTCAAAATCCTGCCACAACTCAACCACTGAGTTATGAACTCTCAAAATACAAAACTATAGTTCTTAACCTAGTTAAACTAGAGTCTGATTTGAATAAACAATAAAAACAAACAATACAAAACCCTAATTCTCTATTTGGCCCAAATAAATAATAAAAGAAAAATAGTGTGACCTGATTTAAAATAATAATGACGCGACCCAATTTGTTAAACTAAAACAAGCGATCTTCCCTTTTATTTTGTATACCATCTTCGGCTGCCTTGTTTCTTTGTGATTTAGGAACTATGGTTTCTCAATTGAAGCCGCTGCCTTGAAGTAGAAGTTCCTGAAGCTTTCTTTCCTCAATTCGCCTTACCGTGGCTTCAATATCGAGTTCAATTTGTGCTTTGAATTGGTACGTGTTTTCCCCTTTTTGAATTTTCGATTATGCTTGAACTCGATTGGAGTTTTTTGGTTTTTGTTCTAAGTATGCTCTCTGAATTTTTGTCTCGAACTCCAATAAATGCCGATGATGAACTTGGGTTTAATTTATAGGGGATGAAACCCTATATTATCGTTTGTATTTTTCGATTTGAATTCTTCAAATACATTGCTTAGCCATTCAATTCTTGCTTGAACGATGAGATGATTCCCGACTTGTTCATAATATCATCGGTTGTATAGATTTGAATTTTTTTCTGTATTTTACTCCTACAACTTTGGCATTTTTAAATTTGAGATGATCTTGATTTCTTAATATATTGGCATCTATATTTCGACCCGAACTCTGACTTAATTATCATGTTACCTCTGATTGACTTCATTGCAATATTTTTCTACTCCTTGACTTGTTCGAACTGCTACTGTTATTTACTGTAAATATGTAAACTACTTCCCTGTTATAACATTGCTTGTTTCATATCACTGTTCACTGTTTGTTTGATTCATGTTGAATGAAATCTGGTTTCCACTACATATATGTGTGCGTGTGTGTGTGTGTATGTATACATGTGTGTCCATGCATGTATATATGTATGTTGTCTTCTTTGTTACATATGTGTTATTATGCTTGTGTGATTCCTTGGTTAGTTTTGCTTTCATATGAGTTGAATGTTTTCATACCTTTGTTTGCCTCCGATCTGCATTGTGTGATGGTCTGAAATCTTGTGTTCATGTCTGGGTTGATCTGGTTGAACTCGAACTCCATATTTTTCTTGATTTTGTTCGAACTGCTTTCATGTTGCATTTGTATTCTCTAGAGTCTTGTGAAATTTGAAGTGGTCTACTCTGTTTCATATTGCATTGTGACCGGAAGGTCTAGTGCACTTTGTACATGTCTTGATTGAGTCTTGTTCCATTCAAAGTGATTCTAGTCTGTTGCACTTTGTTATAGAAGTCTGTTCCATATGATATCCATTGAAGTCTTGTTGTATATATTGTTGTATTTTCTTGTAGCGTTGCTTTGCATTTCTGAAGCTTGTTGTCTCATGCTTGATTTGAAGTCTTGTCTCATGATCAAAGTGCTTTCAAGCCTGAATGTAGTTTGTGTACATTTGTGTCTGGTCTGGTTTGAACTGCTGTGTTCATTAGCATTTCTTAGAAAACTGCCTTGACATGTTTTAGAAGTCTGGTTCATGTGTGGTCTGCTTTGGTTGAGTCACTTCATGTGTGCATCACTTTATACATGTGCACCATATGTTGATATATTGTACTTAACCCTAAACACTTCATGTCGACATGTGGTATGTATGCATGTTGTTATTATGGTCATGTAGTCTAATTCACTTTAATTTTGTATTGTTCGAGTCATTTGTGAAGATAGTACTTGCCTCGAGTTAACCAGTTTATCTTTCCTTGTGCACAAGCATACATGTTGTTTGGCACTGATTTTTTGTAGTCTTTTCTTTTGCATTTGTTGCTCCTAACCATTTCATTGAGCATGCTCACTCGAGTCTGCACTGTTCATTTGCTTTTTGTTCCATGGTTTGTATCCTTGTACTTGTGCTTGTACTTGATCATTATGTGATGTTTTGTTTTTATGTTGTACCTAAGTTGAATCCAGCTTTTTCTTGGGTTTGATCTTGTACTCACCTGTCCTTGTAATTTTAACAAGAAAGTGTATATCGGCGTGCACTACCTTATGACATGTACAGTGATACACTGTGCATGTCACAAGTTGTTCATGTAAGATGAATTAACAAAAATGACGACGAACAGCCCAAATAACTGAGATAAATAATATTTTCAAAACGCAATTCATTGTGAACTGCAAAATATTTCTTTTTCAATTTTACTACGTCAATATTTATTTTGCAGATAGGTCAGATGCTGGATTCAGGCTGAAACAAAGTTAAAGATCAAACAAGAGTGCTAAGTGAATATGTAGTGAGGTGAAATATTGTAAACTGAAAATTGTGTTGTAATTGAAATTTGTATAGTGAGACCTCAAATTTGTATTATTCAAATTTGTAATAAAATATTTGTTTGAATAAAATATTTGTTTAAATATGAATTCTGAGCTATTTATTTTATTCAATAAATATTTATTTGATTTTATAAAAAATAAAATATTACAACAACAAATACATTTAAACGGATCTCTGTGTGTGTATATATATATGTTTAATATCCTCAAACAAAAATCATAGGCTATTGCATTTTACAAATTAAAACGTTACTAATGGTCGCGTGAAATTCCCAAGCTGACACATACTACCCCCATGTTTTAGTCCAAGTCATCACGTGTTATTAATTCGAAGCCATCGCTTGTAATTCGACTTTATTATGTGCCTTCGCATATAATTATTACTTACTTGCACGGGCTTGCATAAACCACACATGTCTAACCCAAATCAAATGGAAAAATGGATAGAAATAGGAAAGAAAGTGGAAAGAAGAAGAAAGGAGAAGAAGAATAGAAAAGAACTAAAACAATCATAGAATCTCACAATCACGGTGGAACAATATATAATATAATATCAATCATCTTTACAAAATAAAAACTGTTATATACATACATCAATTAGAGTGCAACAACAAATCACAATCATCAACCTAGACAGTTATAACAACATGTCCTCACAACTGCCGATGATTTCAACAATAAAGCAGCGGAAAATAACATATACGTGAATACGACTTGAAGACCTCCAACCCATCTCTTGAGCTCCAATAAATCCAAAGCAAATCTGTAAATATACTCGATCTAACCCGAGCGTTATAATAAAATAACAGAACCAGCATGGGAAAACACACGCAATTTGATCTTTAAGTTATAAAACCTTTAAAAATCAATAGTATCTTGTAAGATCACTACGTACATAAACACGGACGGGTTTTAACCTTACGATAACCAAAACAATTCATATGAAATTCTCTGGTATTATAATAGTGTCTAAATACAAATACTTATTAATCTTAGCCGAAATTGTTACATTAATTAAATTCCAACATAATAGGTATACAACTAAAACCGTAAAGGCTCGTATTGGAGAATGGATTCCATATAATGACTGGGCTACTGGGGTCCCTCCCATCATGGTGCATCTTAAGGTAAAATAACACCGAGGACCTCGCCTGGATAGTAACAAATATGATCATCCTGCTTTGGGCCTCGAAACATACAATGAGAGATAAGAGCAACTCTAGATAGGGTTGATCATACCCTACTCGGGAGTGACCCACTTAGCCCTACCGCATCTTCCATGTTTTACCCGGTTTATGAGGCTTAAGGCTACGTTTTACCTTTTATATATCACTTCCTACTTGGAATGCTAATACTGCCCTCTAGGCAACAATGCAATACCAACATTCATCCATATAAGTTCTTTCTGGGACTGAACGAAACACATGAGAGCTCCATCTCAAATTCCATCATCTTCACTTCGAAGCACATTCGTTAGATTGAAGTGGTTTTCAAATAACATACTGGATCCTGGTCTCTTCGAAACAATATTCGATAATTTCGGGTAAACTCAATCTAGGAAATAAATAGTCAAAGATAAGATCAGAGATCACCTCCTAACTGTTAGTGGACGGATTTCCTTATCATTATCCTAGGAGAACGAAACGAGATTTATACGCACAATATAGCATCATCGGAGATGACTGTGCCATATAAATCACATGTTTCTCCTAGATGTTTCCAAAGTTACGTTTTAGGTGCAATTTCAATAGTCGGTTATTTAACTATCGAATAACGAACATTAAATCATGAATTTAAACTCATAGGGAAAACCAACATTGGTTAAGCACAAAACAACACTAGGCCCTCTTAATAAATCCTTCCGTTAACTCCAATCACTTTGTAAATATTTGTACGAAAATACTTTTACAAATATATATATATGTATATATATATATGTATGTATGTATGTATGTACATATATTCATAAATCCTATTTCTCAATACATGGAAAAAAATAGCCATATACTTATCTCAACGGTATAAGTATATTCACTAACATTTGGGGAAGATTTCCTTTTTATTAAATTCTAAAATCATTTATAAACTCCATTATACATCCACAAAACCCTTTATAAAATTCCTTTTATAAATCCATAAACCCATTCCTAAAATCCTTTTATAAATATTTAAACCATTTATAAAATGCTTTTACCCCTTTTAAGCAATATTTCTTCACATTTTCCAAAACATGTTATAAGATTACTCTTATAAAAACCTCATATGTTTATAAAACTCCATCTATAAATCCTGGAAACAATTATAAATAAATTCTAATCATTTACCTTTAAACACTACTATATACTAATAACATTATAAACAAATAAATACTAAATTTAAAACATCTTAAACTAATAATTAATAATTTTCAAAACATTCTTAAATGGACATTAATGATTTATCTTCAAATTTTTATAAATAATAATAATTAATTTCCAAAATTTTACCGATGAATCATTTAAAACTAATTTCAACCCATATTAATAATTTAATAATAAATTTTTTAAAATATTAAAATATTGACAAACACTTATAAACGGTATTATATAAATGAATAATTTTTAAAACATAATTGTATTTCCTTGATACATAACTTTCCAAAAAATTGTTTCCATATTTATAAAATTATATTTATAAATCTCTTTTATTTTATGAAACTTCCTTTCATAAAATTCAATTATTTATAGAGCTTTATTTATTATAAATCTTGCTAATTTATAAAATCCCACTCAAAAACATAATTTCAACCCATTTTGAAACGTTGTTCCCATATTCATGAGTTCCTTTTATAAATTACTTTTTATTATAAAATCACTCGACATCTTTCAATTTACCTTTACCTTCAATTTCCAAAATAGAATCAACTATTTTCAAAAACAACATTCCATATCCTATAATAAATCCACCCCTTTGTGATTTATTTTCCCATTTATCCAATGATAAAACTTTCCCTAAATTTATAAACACCATTTACAAAACCATACTTTTATTAACATAATATGATTTTACAAATCTTCACTTCCTTTGTAAAATATCGCCTTTTTAAATTTTCATATTTATAAATTTCGTCTTTATAAATAAATTATAACATGCGTACCTATAAAAATATATCTACATATATTACTTTATATAAAATGGTCAATAAATATTTATATAAAAATATTTATATTTTCTTTTTAGACTGTATCCTTTATTTTAAAAGGTGGACTTATCATAAGATTTTTTTAAAAATCTTTATTTACAGTACAAAAACTCTATTTGAAATGTTTTATCAAATTATTAACTTATAATATCCATAACAATCATACCATTTTAAAATAAATTACTTATCCAAATAATTCAAAAATAATTATTTAAAACGTATAAAATTTTAAAATCACTTTCAATCCCCTTTTGAAATCAATCACTATTTTATGGTATTATAAAATACCAAAATATCAAGCCCATTGCTACTTAGCACTTAAATAAGTAAAATCATGTCCATGTCATCAATTGCAACATCCAACATATCATATAACAATTTATATGAAAACAAAATCAACAGTGTGAGAAATCCCGTTGGATCCGTTCAACCTGTCCCCCTACATCACATATAGTATGTAATCATAAAAATATAAATCAACCATTTCGAGGCGGAAGTCGTAAACAAAGGGTCATCCGTTCTTACACGGGAACGTAATAGGGTCTCATCCGCTCCAATAGGTGGGAATATATTAAATCCAACTAATTAAATAGTATATCATCCAACCATTAATAACAATCAATATAAATATTCAAACATCGAATATATAATTTTTACTGACTAAAATATATTTATGGCTAACCAAAAAGGTGAGATTAACTCACATTGATTTTTGTTTCATCAAAACATTCCTGTTTGGATTAGATGTTCAATTTTAACCAAAAATTTTATGATCTCCAAATCCACCCAAACCAACTCCATCGTGAAGATCTCGATGACACGAGTCCATCGCAAAAAATAGCGTTCGAATCCGACCCCCGTATGAGTGAGATATACATTTTATAAGTTATCGATAAATTTTAAATTATAAATAAACAACTTCATAAAAATTACAAGTTTACCACTCACTATATCTTCCCCAAATCCTAAAGCGTACACAGCCATGTCCAAGAACCCATTTCAAACGTGCATGGATATGGGGTGATACTAGCTATGCTCCACTAAACTCGAATCCGTCTTCACCGACAAACTTCTCTCGACGAACCGCACAAGCTCAACACCGCGAAGACAACGTTGCATCCCTCTCCAAATTTGTGATCCACTGCATAACATTGTCCAACCCACCAAGTCGCGCATCTAAATTGGCCTCCAAACCATGCGAAAATTTTCATCGAGGTGCTACACTCTCCCGCGAGTCCGAATCCAAGCCACGTTCGTCCCATCGACGACCATACGCTCCAATATCTCCAACCCTAGTTTACCGTCCTTAGGTCGAGCTTCCCAAAACATCATCGATCCTCACCAAAGCATACTCAGATTGAAGCCCCTACCCCTACGACTCACCGAAACAAGTTTCTTGATTCTTAGAGGTGTATACATTTAGTTCGTGAATTTGAAGTTTGGTTTCAAAGAGGGAAAACAAGTTTTTGTTCACTGGCAATGATTTTATAGAGAGAAAGGGGTGCTGTGGCTGGTATGGGCAAGGGTAAGTATGGTGGTTGTCAGGGCATGGCCAAGGCAAGGTGAATATTATATATATATATTTAAATTTTAAAATATTCAACAAAACATACCCAAAAATCTCGAACTCGAAACGAGACGTGCCGCTTGACATTCTATATATTATACCCCTATTCCGGACACAATGGAACTAGTCGCAAGGTCTAATTCGATCATATACAGAAGATAGCTTTACAAACCTAATTATTATATAAATTTCTAGAATTAATTTCCAAGCATTTCGATCTCGCACAACCAAACGATACGTACAATCGCCATGAAATTCGACGACATAGTATAATACACTATTAATGATCATTGAGACTAAAGTATTTCCATTGACTCCAAAAATTATAAAATTAAATACCCGTTCTCTATTTCATCATTATGCATATCATATCAAAAATTCGTGGCATTTAGATGTAACTGAACTATGTTTTTCCCTAAAAAATGCACTAAATCACTTTAGTTAAATTTTAAACCATAGTTAAAATGACATTCCAATATTTAACTATGTTTAATATCATTAAAACATTCATATAAAGATCAAATCCGAACCTAATAGGTTAGGATAGGTTTTAGAGAAATATTTTACTCACATTGTTTAAGAAATCTTGTTTTGATCTATTCTCTTCCTAAATTTAAAAACCTGAATTTTCTTTAACTTGGATTCTTCTTCCTTCCTCTTGAATTAGCAGTTGGCCATGATTGTATTCTTTTAGAGCTTGTATGAATGAAATGAAGATGGAGTGTGGGGTTGGGGCTAAGGAATATAGATTAGTGGGTTTGAGCTTTACTAACTTATTCCTTACTTAAATCATTCCCCTTAAAATCTGAATTGTTTTCTTTTCGTTAATCAAGGCTAACCAAACCGCTCTAATTATCTTTGGTTCATCCAATTAAATTTGTAAAGGGTACCACACTTGATTAATTAATTTTCCATCAGCCAATTCTTGCAATTAAACCACTTTATTAATAATGTCTTCATATTATTATTTCAATTCAATTCATTTTAACTTAAATTAATTTTCCATATTAAGAACTCTTCAAAAAATGGAGTGTTACAACATTGTCTATTTTGAAATTTAGAGAGAGTGATATTATCGAAGTTTCATTGTTATAGAAATGTAGCCAATAAAAGGATTAAGAGACGTTTTTCAAATAATTAAGTTTTAAAGTCTCAAAATTCACTTCTCCTTGTTAATAAGGTTTTGGAAAAAACACTAAAAAATTGTAAATATGGGCATTGGATGGTCCGTAAAACTAGTTTTTTTTAAAAGGGAAAGTCCGCAAACAAGGGGCAGGACGACTTTCCATGTGAAAGAGGGCAGCCAAGTTTTGTTATGACTTTGCTGATCTAATATCACAATAATGTCATCGTCTTCCTTCTCTCGCCGCTTTCTTTTCTTCTCAGCTCGACGCCTCTCAACGATTTCAGAGAACCCGAACCCGAAATTCGATCTGACAACGATAACAGACCTAATCCAACTTCGAAACTACTCCAAACTCCGTTCTTACATCCACAAACTCACACGAGATAGCACCAGAAATTTCCCACTCCCTCTCTTCTTCCACTCTCTCTTCTCCTCTTCTCTTCCTTTCTCTTCCCAATCCATCATCTCAGACATTCTAATCCTCTCCCTTTTAAAAACTAATTCCAAAATAGCACTGGAAGCGTTCTCCGCCTCTGCAAAATACAATTACACCATCTCAATTTTCACATTGAATCCGTTACTGGACTATTTGGTTAAAAGCAAGAAAACCCGAGTTGCTGAATCGGTTTTCAAAAGCTCGGTTTTGAAGAAAAAGGTTAGGCCTAATTTGATCACGTTTAATACATTAATTAATGGGTTTTGTAAAGCCGGAAAAATTAGTAAAGCCGACGATTTGGTTACCGATATGAAAGCTTGGGGATTTGTTCCTAATATTGTTACATATAACACGCTTATTGATGGGTGTTGTAAGCGTGGTGAGTTGTATAGAGCTGATAAGTTGGTTAAGGAGATGGCTGAGCTGAAAGTTTCACCAAATGCGGTTACTTTCAATGTTTTGATTGATGGGTATTGTAAAGATGGTAATTTGAGAGCTGGGTTTAGGTTTTTTGAAGAGATGAAGAAAGAAGGATTAAAACCAACCGTGGTTACTTATAATTGTTTAATAAATGGATTAGGTCAAGAAGGTAAAATTGAGGAGGCTTTCGAGTTGCTTAAGGAGATGGAGAGGGTTGGATTAATGGCTAACTTGGTTACTTATAATGGGATTATTAACGGGTTTTGTAAGAAAGGTATGATGGCTGAAGCTAAAAATGCTCTAAATAAGATTTTAGAGAATGGTATCATTCCAAATGTGATTACATATAATACTTTGGTAAATGGTTATGCACGGTTGGGTGAGTTGGAGAATGCTATTGAATTGAAGGAGATAATGGTCGAAAGAGGGATTAGTCTTGATACATCAACTTATAATTGTTTGATTTTAGGTTTTTGTACTAGTGGTGATATGAAAGGAGCAATTAAAATGTTGGGTGAGATGACTGAGAAGAATATTAAAGCGGATGTTGTGACGTATAATACGTTGATGTGTGCATTGTGTAAAGAAGGGGAGATTAAAAAAGCGACTAGATTGTTGGATGAGATGTTGGATGTAGGTGTTGAACCGAGTCATGTGACTTACAACACCATTATGGAGTGTCATTGCAAGAAAGGGAACTTTAATGGTGCTTTGAATGTGAGGGCACAAATGGAGAGAAATAGAAAGCGATCGAATGTAGTTACTTATAATGTACTTATTAAGTGTCTATGTGAGAAAAGCAGATTGGAAGAGGCAAATAAACTTTTGAATGAGATGTTGGAGAAAGGACTAGTTCCAAACAAAGTAACTTATGAGGTAATCAAGGATGGAATGGTGGATAAAGGATTTGTTCCTGATATAGATGGTCATCTATGTAATAGTGTGTTGTGATCAAAATGTATATAGAAATCATTTGGTTAACAAGACTTTAAATTCAAATAGTGCATAGGCTTACTGATGCATGTGTTTAGACACTGGATGAGAACTTCAGATGAACTCAGCCTGTGCTCCTGTATGGCAGTTTTCTACATGATTGGAAATTACCATTGTGGAGAGAAGATGCAAATTTTTATGTTTGTATAGGTATGCGTTGTACATCTCTCCATTGTTTGTCTTCAGTGTTATATTTCTTTATGATAACTGAGTTTCAGATGAAGCTTTACTGCAGTCGTCTTTGCATAGTTATGTCGTTATCATAGAATTCCACATGTGAAACCAAAGTATGTGATTAGTAATCTTCATCCTTTATTCCAAAGATAAAATAAAATAAAACTTACTGTTCAATTAACATGTGATCATCATCCATTGTCAGTAATCGGGAAACCAACATGTGATCATCTTCTTGATAATACTGAACCTGCATTCCTATTGTTCAACCAAAATTAGAGAGTAATTCATGGTTCCGGTTCTGCCTTTAAGGCCACGTTTTGTTTTAAGAAGACATTGGCACTTTTTTACAACGAACCTGTTCCTATGTCGTGAAAGCTAGAAGTATATCCATTGCTGTTCAGACCCTTTTTTGGCTATCTAGTTCCAAATAAAGTCATCGACAAAGGTTAATAAAATAGTTTCTTGGCTGCTCCTAAGGTTTGCGGCTAGTGTGTTGTCAAGTGAGACCCTAATTTTTGTTACCCATCATGAAAACTAGTTCCTAATGCAATCTTCTTTTCGTCACATACAACCACTGAAAAGATCCCATCTAGTCCCTTGTTTTGGAGCAGAAAAAGAAGAAGAGAGCAACGACTATATTATAGTTCATCGCCCAAAAAATGCAGCAGTTTGAAGTACATATGCATTACAGATGTAAAGCCTACTGTTCCAGGAAATAAACTTGAAATTTTAGGTCGTGTTTGACATGAAAATGAGTTTTGTGTTTTTTATTTTGAATATATATATATATATATATCAAATGGCGTGAGAGAGAAGAAGGGGTTGAAAAATCCTAACCATTCCAACAAAGGACCGGGAAAGGAAGAAGATGTTTTTCGATATTTTCTAAAAGGAAGAAAATAAGAAAAAGTCATTTTTTATTTTATATGTTAAACCATTTTTCACATCTATCATTTTCCACTCTCTTCTCCTCTTCCGTACATTTTAAACTACAGCTTGAAAACGCAAAACACAAAATTCGTTTTCGAACCAAACACTACCTTAATTCCTTTCACTAATTTTCTGTTCAAAATACTGTTGAGCATGGACTACTTGCTATTTCTTTACAATGACTGCTACTGTATAAACACTTCCTCATCATTATTTACTCTCGAATGAAATCTTTAGAATAATACTCTAGACTACTCAATTATCTTGTTTAGGCTAAAAAAAATCCTTGGAGCTTTGTGCATGATCACAATTAGATCGGAAAAACTTTGGAATTAAAAGTTAAGGCTGAACCAAATCAGTGACAAGCAAACTATTATTCTACATTTACAACAATGAAACATATACATTACACATGTTCTCGTGTTGAGATCCATTGTTATGGTTTATGATCAAACAGTGAATGGAAGATGCTGTTTTTTGGTATGTAGTTTTGGTGGCAAAGTCAAGATTTTGCTTGCCTATAAATCGAAATGAAAGTTGTTTAAGACGACATAATAGTGTTTTTTTTAAGTATAACTTGCCATCCTTTTGTACAATCATCTCAATTGCTTAACCTTTATTTGAGTGAACTTTATGTCAATTGCTTGTTGAGCTCCCATCCATACCCAACATCATGTCATTTCCTGAAACGGTGATCTTTTTGCTCTTGGGTCAACTTCATAGCTTGCAGCTCAATAACCCCTCCTCTGATGATCAAACCGACCGTTAGCGAGCTTTGTCTACTATATGATGAACGTCAAATTCGTTTGAAGGCCAAAAAAACATGCAACAGTACATCCACTCTCTCTTTGATATCCCAGGCTCTTCTTTTCTCTTCTGTTTTCTATCAATTCCCCTTTCCTCTCTGATTCTCGTTATTCAGATAAACCTAAGTTTTGAAAATCAAAAGTAGTTTATCCATGTTTCTTCCATTTCTGCTTTTGTTCTTACTGATGAATACGAATACCTAGGCTCTTAATTTCAAAAAAATGCTTCATTAAATTGATGCAATGGTAGAAGATCGATAGTTACTGGCCAAATCAATTTATGTTGAAGCCTAAAAGATTTGATTTTCATAAATCGAAAAGCAAATGGCTCTAGAGTAATCGAAAGAACGATAAAGCCCCAGCATAAAAGCAACCATCTAAGACTTCAAAAACTAAAAGAGCATCGATCATAGAAAAAAGTCAAAAAAGGAGGGGGAAAAACACAAAAGGAGAGGAAGAAGAAAGAGTCACATAACTCGATGCTGGAGTATCTCACCATATCTACGTCATTCTGATTCTTTACACTTTCCACCTTTTCCCTTTTTCTCTTTATCTTCTTTGCTGGAACAATTTTTGAGGAGTGTAATCATATTGTAATTGGTTGAAATAACCGTGTGATGTCTGGACATATAATTAGTTGCTTTTCATGTTTGAATTGGTTGTTTCATGTTACAACTCTTGAATAGGGGACATTGACCCTTTTTTTTCCAGATGATGAACAATATTGTTCATTGTTTTCCATGGTTATAGATATTATATATGCATGTGTCTATGATAATCAATGTTGTCTTGAAATTTATGCGTGCTCTGTTCATACTTTATGTTTAACCATATGTCTATATTTTCCAGAAAAAAGTATCATAGCACTCGGTGTCAAAGTTTATAACGTATTTTGATTAATCAGTTAATATGTCTTATTATTATTTTGGAGATGAATCCAGGAGACGAGGCTGATGAAGATGATGCCAATATTGATTTTGATTCACAAAGGAAGTGAAAATGCGTTATTGTATCGAAAACGTACTCCAAACAAGTAAGCTTGTATGTCATGTAGCATTGTTAGTTAATAATCGTATTTATTCTTCTCACAAAATAATTCATACTGTTATTAGTGAAGAAGTATATTTTAATCATTAAGTGTCAAAAGAGATGTTAGATAATTTGTTGCAAGTATATAAATAGCACATTATCATCACGAATTAATCAACTCCACGAAGTCTAAAGTTACAATGGTAAATGAATGATTTTATCGTTTCTTTATACTTTGTATATTATACCAAGTGTCTTCATAGTCAATTTCTTTTTGTTGTGGTTATGGTAATATATTCTAAGATATATACAATATAATTATTTTACTTGAGCTGCAATATCTCCACTACCATAGTAGAATGCTTATCATATCTTTTCCGTATGCTATAATATGTCTACATGCATTACTGTAACTAGTAACCCATCATATCAGGTAAGCTTATCTAATGTACATACCATATAATGTTGGTAATATGCACTTAATAACAATAATGATATATACTAAAATGGTTTATAGTGAGTACTTTTTCGTATATTTTGTTTGCTATCTGAATTATGAAGTGGTAGGTTATGTTTCCATTATTTGAAACATTTATCCAATTCTGTATGAAATATGAATTTACAATTATATATTTGTAACCGGTATCATTAAATTTTATAATGGTATTTTGATACCTTGACTATGTACTTAGACGACTTGAAGTATTTGAACTTAAAAAAGAAAGATGCTTAGGAAAATGAGTAGCTGAAATAAAAATGACAAGTAATATGAACTAGTACAACTGTTAGTAGACGATTAAAATTTGACTTTATTATGTGCCTCAAAAATTCTACGGCGTTGTTAGTTGATCTGGCCTGACGACTGTTTAGAAGTGTGTAAATTTGCTGATAATGAAGGACATTTTTAATGACTGAATGATGAAGAGGTCAGGCAATAATATGCTTGATGTTGGACGACAGTCGTTGTATTCTCGCTCTCAGCTGTTCATATTAGTGGCCTTGATTAACGGATGAATCTACTCAAGTATCTACATGTGTTTTTTCTAGTTTAGTTGGGTTCATCCTAACTACAAGATGTCTTATGGTAAGTTCACACGAACCATCGGGCCACTATTCAAAGAAAAGAAGCCCCGGGTAGACATGGTAACAGAACTACATCGTTGTCAATGTCATCACTTGAAGTTTACCATAGTAAGTTGATCCTAACTCATACAATATATACCACTGTTTCTACAATCTAGACTCAGTTGCTTGTTATTCTGTTACTACTATCCTTGGATGGGCATGGCAGTCCAAATATTGCATATGGATCAAGTCCAACAAATAAACCACTTTAAGAGAAATACTGAAACTCTATAATTAGTTTGATGCATATTTTGTGACTGATAAACTAATATTATTGTTCGATTGTTGGAAGCTGACACTTAATTTTTTTTTTTTAGAGATGACAGCTACATGAAAAATTGATAGATGGTGATAGTATCGACGTTATTGTTCAATTTATTCTTTGCTTCGTGCTTCAGCACAGGAGAAAATCAATGTTTCATTTCATGTACTGTTGCATGTGTACATGAGATATTTCATTAAATAGATGGAAACCTCTAAGCCATGCATAATGCGAGCTAAGACCATTTTTGAGTTGTTTGAATTGTTGCATACAAGCTTGAGATACTTTTGGTAAATTGTCTGAATTCTTTAATCGATGCATAATTTTTAATAAATGGTGATTCGTATATTCATCATATTGCAGTAGCACCATGATTTTTATATGCACCACGATTTTTATTATTGTATTAAAGATGTATCATTATACTCTAGTATTAATCTTTTTCACATTACATGAGCAGCAACCTGAATAACATCATGCTTTAATTTATTTTTTTATATGTGAATACTTACTCACTCTAAGGTAAACCAGGTGTCCAGATGTCAATTTGGGTTCATCATCTTTAACATCCCAAGGAAGCATGCATCGACCCCAGATCCATATGCATAATTTACTTCATCAAAAATAAAATAAGTTTATGGTGTTCATTCTTCGCATATATTTTTATAATTTAGAACTTTTTAGATGACATACTTATCTTGCAGATGCTTTCTGTGTATTATTTGTGTCATTTCTCATATGCTTTTTGTTCCCTTAAAATTTATATAATTCTGAGAGTTATTTTCACAGTCAGCATGCGTTTTACTCTACCCAGCTTTACATGCACAAACTTGCGCACATTTAGGCTTCAGCTTCAAGCTGTGAATCTCTTGTATACTTTGCTATTCATGTTATGTTGGAAGCGACAATAGTACCTGTGAAAATGGTACTATGGTTTATACCTATATATCATAATTGGAGATATGAGAAATGTCGTGCTTCCTTTCATTCTGATCTGTTTAAAAGTATTGCAACTCCACATCTCAACCATTAATACTATATCAAACGGTGGACAAAAGACTGCTGCATCATAGAGTAAATTGCAACTTGGGCCTTCTCTTCTCAAAGCCCAGATATACTTATATATATTACAACGTTTGATGTACAATGTGATATTCTGAATTCAAACTTTTGTATCAACAATCATTACAAACTCTTGTAATAAAATTTGTAATGAATTCAATTTCTTCATTCAATTATCCTCTGTAATTACAAATTTCAATTTGGTATCAGAGCTGATTCAAGGCCTAACAGCCAATTATAGATTGAAATTAACTCATCAGAGAAGATTCATCATCTGAGTTTTAATCGTTCATCAGTAGACAGAGTCTCATCATCTGAACGAAGGGATTCATCAGAGAAAATCAAGTGCCACGCCTAGTTCAAGAACTGGACTGCATCAGGATTCTCTCATATAATCAAGTGTCACGCCTAGTTCAAGAACCGGACTGCATCAGGATTCTCTCATCAAATCCATACAGAAATCAATCAAGAAAAGCTTCAGAAAACAGCAAAAGAAATCAAGAATCATCACAGAAAGAAAGTGCCATCCAACAAGACTTATCAGAACTGAAAAGCAAAACAAAAGGGAAAGCTTACTCATCGTTTAAGTCTTGCTGTTGCATCTAACCTAGTTGTGAGCAATTCTTGTTTCTTAATTCTTGATTTCTGCCTCTATTTGATTTTTTGATCACTAGTTTTATCATCACTCTGTCTGTATACAATTTGAAATCATCATGACTGATGATACCACCTCTGCCATATCTGTAAATGTGAGCAATAATCATCAACCCAACACTACAGTTGAAAAACTTGTTAATACTGTAGTGAGCCCTCAAACTAATCTTGTGACAGCACACTTGAGCGAAGATAATTATCTTCTCTGGAAACTGCAGATTGAAACTGCAGTTCAAGGATATGGACTAGAAGGTCATATTCTTGGAACCATTCCAATTCCTCCCAAATATGTAACTGTTGAAGAAAACAAAACAGTCAATAATGAGGAGTATACAAAATATCACAGGCAAGACAGACTCATATGTTCTTGGCTACTATCTTCGATAAATACAAATCTACTGTCTCATGTTATTGGATGCAAGACAACAAATGACATATGATCAACAATTGAAAAAGTGTCCAACACACAATCAGCTGCCAAAGTAATGTATTACAAGAAGCAATTACACAACATGAGGAAAGATAACAGTACAATGAGGGAATATCTTTTCAAAATCAAAACAACTTGTGATCATTTAAGTGCTGCAAATCATAAAGTATCAGAATCTGAACAAATTTTGACCATTCTAAATGGATTAAGTAATGACTATGAATCAGTGGTCGTTGTTATTGCATCACAGAAAGAGTTACCATCTATAGATGATGTCCACTCCATATTACTTGCTCATGAAGCCAGAATTGACAACAAAAAAACCACAAGACACTGACTTCAATATCAACTATACTACTCATTACAAGAACAAAGGCCAAAATAATAATAAGTCAGAACAAAGTATTCAAAGAGGAGGAAGTTCCAACAGATCTAGAGGTAGAGGGAGATGGAATAATGCCAATAGACCCAGATGTCAGATATGTGAAAAAGTGGGTCATACTGCAGTCAAGTGTTACTTTAGATACTCAAATCAAGCCAATGGTCAAAGAAATAATAATCCCAGTGCTAATGTTGCTCAGGTCAACTCAGAAATACAGACAAACTGTGATAAAAACCATAATTCTAATGACACTGCAAGGCCAAAAAGTGTACAGGATGACTGTTGATACTCAGATTCTAGTGCAACAAATCATATCACAAACAATCTTGATAATTTGAATCTTGACAACAGAGAGTACAGAGGTAAACAGTCAATTTGTATGGGAAATGATAAGTGTATCAACATCACTCATATTGGTAATGCTTATATTAAGGGCAAGAAGCAACTGTTCTTACATAATTTATTAAGAGTTTCCAAAATTAAGAAAAATCTCATCAGTGTGTCTCAATTTGCCAGTGACAATAAAGTTTATTTTGAATTTTTTCCAAAATACTGTTTGGTTAGAGACATACTAACTAAAGATATTTTATTGCAGGGTGATGCAGAAAAAGGGCTATATAAATTCGAACCTGTCAATAACAATGTGTACCCTAACAATCAGAAGTACTGTAACATGTGTGTTGGAAAAGATTCCAAAAGTGTATTTGATGTATGGCATTACAAGCTTGGCCATCCTAGTGTCAAAGTTGTACAACATGTTCTTAATGAAAATAGAATACCCTTTAATAATGTTTCATTACCCTATGTCTGTTCATACTGCCAATTAGGCAAGAGTCATAAGTTGCCATTCAATGATTCTTCATCAATTTACCCAAAACCTTTAAACCTGATTGCAACAGACTTATGGGGACCTGCACCCATAAGCTCAGATTTTGGGTATAAGTACTATATTTCTTTTGTTGATGCACACACTAGACACACATGGATCTATTTTTTAAAAGCCAAAACTGAAACCTATAGTGCTGTTATAAATTTCATTGTCATGGTTGAAAAGCAAACTGGAAATCAAGTTAAGATAATTCAATCAGATGGGGGAACTGAGTTCAAATCTCTGAGTAACTACTTTAAGAAAAAAGGTATAGTACATAGAATAACATGCCCATACACTTCTGAACAGAATGGGTTAGTAGAAAGGAAACATAGGCATATAGTTGAGACTGGACTTACTTTATTAGCTCATGCATTATTACCACTAAAGTTTTGGCCCGAGGCCTTTAATACTGCTGTATACCTCATCAACAGGTTACCAACAAAGACAATTGATGGAATAAGTCCATTAGAGAAACTTTGTGGGGGTAAAACCTGATTATCATAGTTTGAAAACCTTTGGTTGCTTATGTTTTCCTTATCTACGACCTTATAATTCAAATAAACTGAATTTTAAATCTAAGCCCTGTACATTTATAGGATGTGGTATTAATCAGAAGGGTTACAAATGTTTAGATGAAAATGGAAGAATTTTTATGAGTAAGCATGTTGTATTTAATGAAAATATCTTTCCTTATAGTAATTCAGAAATAAAAACAACAAATAAAGTGTACAACCCAAAATTCTCAATACCTGACTTACCAATTTATTCTGGAAATGAGAGTCAGAATGAAGAAGTGAGGTCTACTAGGGATCACTACACTCAATCCACTGTTTCTAATCAAGATAACTCTGAGTGGATAAGTGATCCCAGTCATGCCAGTCACTCCCCTGCACAAACAGAGTATGAGAAAAATCAGATAGAGGAAGATGATCAATCAAGCAACACAGGAGATATGTCAAATCAAGTAAATGAAGAAAGTTCACCTCACACTGAAACTCATACAAAACCCAGTCATCCTATGATTACCAAGGCTAAAAGTGGCATCTTCAAGCCAAAGATATATAATGCCAGCATGATTCCACACGAGCCAGAAACATATGAACAAGCTGCAAAAGACAAAAACTGGACAACAGCTATGAATGAAGAATACAAGGCACTCATAAGCAACAATACATGGACACTTGTATATCCTCCAGATAACAAAAACATAATTGGGTGCAAATGGACATACAAGATTAATAAGAATCATGATGGCACAATTAACAGATACAAAGCAAGATTAGTTGCCAAAGGATATACACAGGAGTATGAGTTTGATTTCAAGGAGACCTTCTCCCCAGTGATCAAACCATCTACTATAAGACTTATTCTTACAATTGCTTTACACAAAGGATGTTGTATAAAGTAATTAGATGTCAATAATGTATTTCTCAATGGCATCTTACAGGAAGATGTATATATGCATCAACCACCAGGATATATCAAGCAGCCAAACTATGTGTGCAAGCTGAATAAAGCAATATATGGACTTAAACAAGCACCAAGAGTCTGGTTTGATAGACTAAAAGCAGCATTGACAATTATGAAATATCAGTCTATCAAATCAGACAATTCACTATTTGTTAAAATTAATGATTCTTTAACAGTTTACATACTTATATATGTTGATGACTTGACTGTTACAGAAAGTAGCAAGGATGAAATCAACAATGTCATCAACTATTTGAACAAAGAATTCTCAATTAAAGATCTGGGTGACATCAACTATTTTCTGGGCATAGAAGTTCTGAGAAAAGAAAATTCAGAACTAATGCTATGTCAGAAAAAATATATTCAGGAACTACTTGTCAAAACAAAAATGGATAGTGCAAATCCACAACCAACTCCTATGGTCAGCAATCATCAATTATCTAAAAACAAGGGAGAAGCCATACATAATGTCAAACAATATAGAAGTGTTATAGGAGCATTACAATATGCAACTATAACACGACCAGATATAGCTTATAGTGTTAACAAAGTGTCTCAATTTATGCAGTATCCTAGGGATGAACACTGGAAGGCAGTCAAAAGAATACTCGGATATCTCAAAGGAAGCACGACATTTCTCATATCTCCAATTATCATACCATTTTCATGCCCTACCTTTAAGCAACTAAAGTAAGTGATTAGCGGTATATGGAAAACCCAAATATTTTTTAGTTGTTGGCTACTTCTCGTACCACTGCTATGGTGTAATGAATGTTCTTGACGTTTAGTCTATGCTATAGAGATAGAGATGAATGTGGTTAGTAAAACAACATAACCATGCCTCTCAATTTGTCCTTGTTTATATTAGAAGATTGGAAAATGACAAATGATGAATATTTCATACAGATTCACATAGTTAATTTAATTTGGTAGGAGTGGACATAATTGGTGAGGAGAAAGCAAATGATGATGTATTGACCAACCTCCACCAGTTGTAGGATTTGGAAGAATGAAAGGGGATAAATTTCCCTTGTTTACAGCTAGTGCATCTATAGCTGCAACTTTGGAAAATATAACTAGCGTGTCCTGTAAATTTCTTACTCTTGCATTTTCCTTTTGATGGTTCAACCACACACGTATATACATATATATCCATAGACATACGTATATATACATATATATATATACACACACACATATGTATGTATATACATATACATTTATATATATGGGATACACCTAATGTAAGTTGTGTTAACTTCACATAGTTTCTTGTATCATCTCTCTAATATTGTAATCACGCATGAAACTTGCAGGTGCATGTATGCATTAAACCTCAAGAATGTGCCCAACAGAAGAATTTACTACAAATTCTTGGAGATTGGGTTACTAAATTATTTATTCAGGAAATTATCAACGCAACCATTGGGATTTCGTGGAAATGTCTTTATTTTTGGGTCGTTTATATAATTCTTGTGTGTGTCACTGTGTGTATCTTCTTTCTTCAAATGACCCAAAACTATCAATGATAATGTACAGGAAAATATAAAGTTTGAAACTTGAAAGTCAGGAGCTCGAACTAGCATCTGCAGGAAAAGAGTTTGATTTTAATGCTACAATAGAGATTCTGAATCCTGAAAGTGAAACAAACAGTACCATTAACATGGATAATCAAACAGACCGTTAAAGATTTACTGAGCCAACCAAATTAGTCTCAAGCACGTCTGCTGTCTCACGGAAGTTTTGCTCACCCCCTCCGTCTCCCTAATTTCCTCCTTATCTTACTCCTCTCAAACTCCCATTACAAATCTCCAAATAACTCTCACAGACCCTAACTAATCAAATCAAACCACAAGCCTAACTGATCAGCCAGAAACTCACTTCCTCACACCTACGGCCTGTCGCTAGCAACATCATAGCAATTGCAACTACATCCTTGCCTACGGCCTGTCGCCAGCAGCGTCACAGAAATCACACCTCTTTTGTATTTTATGCTGGAAAAAAATTGATTTTTACCGGAGCTATTGATTGATACCGCAAGCTTAAGGTATGCATTTAAAAATTTAAAAATTGTAGAACTCATTTTTACGCTAGAAAAATAATTGATTTTGCTTGTTTCAAATGTATCATAAAGGTATAATGGAAAGGAACATTCAAACATTTGGTAAATATACAATTAGTGATTTTTACTGCTATAGAGAAACGTACACTTGAGGGTTTACCGTCTAAATGGATCTCTTTTTGTGTTAGTAACATTTAATAATTTAAAAGTTTGTCAAGATTTTGAAAATATGGTAATAGTGAAGCAGAATGTACAAGGTTTTTTTTTAAATTATTTAATAGCATCATGATTTAAATTCATAAATTTATTTATTACTTGATGATCCTTGAAGATTGATTTGTGTGGCTGAACGTAAACTGTAAGGAAAGACCGAACTTAGTTTTTTTTTAATGAATGATCACTGACAGTTAAAGAGCAAGCAGTGACCGAAATTATATGGATATTTAAGTTTAGGTAAACATAACTATAAGATCAAAATACATAGGTTGTTAATGTCAATACAATTTTAACTTTGTTCATCAAATAATTGCATGAAAAGTGCAGTATCATTGTGTATAGTATCGGTTGATGATTGAAATGCTAAAGCAATGATGTACTCTATTAGAGAGAAAATAGACGATATTTGGTTACAAATAATTATTTACATTATTAAAGAAAAAAATAAAAATATTAAACAACATGTAGAGTGAAAAACAACTAGTAGTTAATAATTAAATATCTACTGCGTACTAAATAAAAAATGTATGTTGACCATGTACCAAACTTCTAAACAGAAGCGACTGAGTAAAAATTGTAGAAACAGTGGCGTGTATTGTATGAGTTATGATCAACTTCCTATAGTAAACTTCAAGTGAGGATGTTGACGACGATGTAGTTTATTGCCATTTCTAGCCAGGATACTTTTCTTTGAATGGTGGCAAGTTAGCATCTTTCTTTTTTAAGTTCAAACTAGCTCAAGTCATCTAAATACTGTAACATGCGTATCTTCTTTTCAACTGCAAAACTATCGTTAAATTTTCAATTGCATACCACTGTTCCCAATTGTTCAAACCGTTCTATACCTATTACTTGTCAGCAAGGCTTTTAATAATTTATAGATGATTTCCTCCGCTTGCTGCAACTTGTTAGCTTGACCAAGTTTATATGAACATGACTTGAATATAGTAATAAACTAGGTTTAATAAACTACAAATATAAGTAATTTTTCTTATATAAACATGAACTGGATGTGGTAATAAACTAGGTTTATCTTGTTTTAATGACATGCAATGAACTTCGATTACCAGTCTCTATATGAGAATGATTTTGTTATGTTTTCAAATTTATCCTGTTTTAATGGAATAATCGTTGATCATTCATCAATTAGGTATGTCAATTTTTGTAATATTTTATACATATCTAGTTACTTGCTTAAAAAAATTCAGTAAACGACGTAGGAAACTTTCTAATAACGAGGATGAAATGAGAAGCTACTTGATTAACTCTACTGAGAAGTTAGAGGAGATTGACAAGATCAATTTCATATGCTCCTGTGTATTAAATTCTCTGATAGATGGTGGTTCTGTTTTGATTCCTATTGGTCGACTTGGACTTGTTTTAATCTTGTTGGAACAAAGATCACAGTCACTCAAAGCATTAAACTCGAAGGTGATTTTTTTCCGTTAACACTCTAGCATACAGTAAATGTATCTCTCACAGTTTGCAATTTTAGCATGCTTTATGGTTCAATCAGTTTGTAAATCTAACATGCTTGATCTTACATATTGAATGAACTTCTTGGTTCAAACTTTTAACAATGGAAACAGTGGACATAACTTGTTGAGTCACTACCATTTACATAATTGCAATTAACAGGTCAATGAATGAAATATCTTTTGTACATGTTAATTGTTCCTTATATTAGTGAAAAAGGGAAAATACACTTAAATGTTGATCAATTATTATGGCAACCTATATAACATTCTTTTACATGTGAGCATGATTTCATAGCTACCTATTCACCTATTTTTACTACTGCTGCCACAAATTGCACATGTTCAGTAAAAGGAAAAAATAAATTCAATTTTGATTTGCTTCATTTACTTGCTTGAAAAGAATCACTCTTTGTTTGTTCTTATTTACTAATAGGCTTTTCTTATGCATGAATAAATTTTGGGCTGCTGTGTTGCCTATTTATTAAAAAGTTAGCACTTATTGCAGAGGATATGTGTAGTTGCCTCATCGTGCTAGATTATACATGGTGAATGTTCATTCACTTCACATCTATTATTTTTGTGGTTAAATGTTCATTTGTTCTTCAAATGTCTATTAGGTCCCCGTATATATGATTTCTTTTACTGCAGTAATGTTAGCTTTCACCGATGCTGCACCTGAAAGGCTTTGCAAGCAACGTCAAGAAAATGTTATATCCCCCTCTTCTTTTCTTCTTTGTTATTATTTTACTCAACTTAATCCTTTTATTTTTTATAAATTTATTCTATATGACTAATTGCATCGTTGATATGTCTTCTAGCTATTCTCCGGAGAGGCTCTGTTTGGTCATGCAGAGCTAGTGAAAGAGAAAAAACTTAATGTTTTCCCAGTACATCATTCTGCAGAATTGGTGTATGTTGTCTTATATCTAGTATATCTGTTGATGATTGATTCATATTATTATCACAATTATACCACTTTGATGTAGGCAAGGAAAGCATTCATCATATTACATGTTGAATGAAGCTCTCTAGCTTCTACGTACCCATATGACTTGATATTTTCAATAAATTATATTCAATCTTACACCTACAAAATGACATCATTACACAAATGGTGTCCTAAACATAGGTAATGATGTTAAAGATAAGTAGATTTCCTATGGTTCAACTCACTTTGTTGTGCACATCTCACTTCATAACATTTTTTGTTCCTCTATTCTACTAGCACAAACAAATAACATAGGAAGTTTCTCAGTATGTTAAAACTAGCAATGACAAATAACATTCCATGATAAATGTAACAGTTTTAAAATTTGTTTTCCTACCTCTTTGATGCTCCAACTATCTTAAGATCTATTAACCCGACTTTTGTCAAAGCCATAAGCAGGCGGATTTAACCTAACTAGCTTCACGATTATCGAGGCTGGAATCCGATGGATTCGGTTTCGAAGGATGAAGTTCACTTGGTCAATAAATGAGTGGTTGCACGGCTCGGTCTGGAAGATAAGCCTCGTTCGGCACATCTCTCCTCGATCGGCATGAAGCCTCGCTCGACACACCTCTCCTTGATCGACATGAAGCCTCGCTCGGCACACCTCCCCTCGGTCAGCCTGAAGCCTTGCTCGGCACACCTCCACTCGCTCGGCATGAAGCCCCGGTCGGCGTCGTACCTCGCTCGGCATCGCATCGCACCGCGCTCGGCGTCGCACCTCGCTCGGCGTCGCACCTCACTCGGCGTTAAACGTCGCTCGGCATCGTGATGAGGTGGGGATGGCTCGGCATTATGGCTCGGCATAGTGGCTCGACATCGGTTATATGTGAATGGGTCGGCATCATACATGGTCCAGCGCTAGCTTTGCTCCGAGTTCTGGACTAGTCTGCTTCGATATCCAGATAGGCTCGCTTCGGATCAATACCCGGGTAACTTTCGTTCGGCATACCAACTGCTCAGGGTCGGTCGGCATAATGAAGTAGGGTCCGGCTATGGCCTTGGTGGACGCAAACTACTCAGGAGGCCCGACAACCTGGTTTTGCCTATAAAACAACATATGGGTCTCCAAATGGGGGATCTTCTTCTAGCTCTCTGATTTTCTATTTCCTAAGGCTAGTTACTCTACCATTTGGTAACTGTAAGTGACTCTTACATCAATAAAAGTAAACTTCTAGAGTGGACGTAGGCCGGAGTTAACCGAACCACTATAAAATCTGTTGTTCTTTACTACTTTCATTTTAATTTTGACCGTTCTTCACATTATTACTCTCTACATATATTTTATCCATGAGTTGTGACTGTTATTTGGTGCTTTCATCTGGATTTGGGTGTTAGCGGCCAATTTTGGCGCTAACATTTTGGCGCTTTTACTGAGAAGGCAAGCACTCGAGACTTTTGAAGCTAGGAACTCGAATTTCGAAAAGCAATGGCTAGACCACCAACAAGGAAGCAAGCAGCGGAAATGAGCAATCAGGAGGGAAGTCAAGAGGCTTCCTTAGGAGCTGGAGCAGGTCAAACATCCATCTACATCACCAGAGACGAGATGAAAGCAATGTTGAAAAGACAAGAGGAGATGATGCAGGCTCTTCTCAGACAATTTGCACAAGCACGAAATGCAGGAGCTCAGATCCGTGGAGATGGATCAAAAGTGCTCAACCAGCAAGTGGAGAGAGTGGCTCAGCAAGGTGCAGCCTTCAATCAGCAGACGACTATCAACATGGATGGATCTATACTCGGGGGCGTACCACCAGGAAATGAGGGACCAATCCATGGAGGGATGCCAGATGACGCTGTGCAACCTAACACCAATAGGAGTGCAGAAGTACGAGATGAGGAGCATGTGCTTGAATTTCCTCATGAACTCGGGGGGCAGACCGAAGGCAATGGACACGGGCTACAGCTTGGCGACAACGATAGACTGGCGGAGATGGTTAGACGGGGACAAGCTATGAGAGGTGGATTAGTAAACAAAGACTTGGAGGATGTGAATAGGAGTCCCTTTACTCCTACTATCAGGCGAGTTAGGAACCCACCGGATTTTAAGCTACCATCATTGGAGATGTATAATGGGAGGACAGATCCTATGGTTCATCTGACAAAGTATATGAGGCATATGGAAGTGCTGGATGCATCAGAAGAAGTCATGGGCCGATACTTCCCATTGTATCTGACAGACATAGCAGCACTATGGTTTAGGTAATTGGAGAGCGGTTCCATTGGAACGTGGACCGAATTGACTGAGAAGTTTATGAGGCAGTTCAGAGTTTACATTTCGAGACCTAAGAATGTGATGAGTTTGGCAGCATTAAAGCAGAGGACCGGGGAATCTTTGAGGAGCTTTCTGACGCGATTCAATGCAGCGGCAGCACCGGTGGATCAACCAAATCCATCCATGGTCTTAATGGCAGCTATATCTAGCATAGCTATTGGAACAGAGTTCAAAAATTCACTGACAAGGGATCCACCTATGGATCTAGAGGAGTTTTATCATGAGGCCTAGAGGATGCAAATGCTCAAAGAGAGGAAGTAGAAAGAGTTAATGTTTATGCAGTCAAAGGTGAAAATCCTCCTAAAAAAGATTCAGGAACTGATTAAGGAAAACGAAAGGCCAAGGATAACGACGATGGACCAACGCGACCACGAAAGAAACCGAAATTCACCTCTATTATGGAGCTGAATGAGACTTTGGAGCGAATCTACCAGGGTACTAGAGGGCAGATTTCTTATCGAAAACCAATGAGGAGGGATCCGACCAACAATGGAAGAAGGTCAGACAAGTGTTGTTTATTCCACGAACTGAACGGTCATAGCACGAATGACTGCAGGCACTTGAAGGATGAGGTTGAGGGACATATCTGGAATGGTTTGCTATCGTAATATGTGAGAAGGGGAACAACAACGGTGGAACGAGTGCAGCCACCACCTGCACCAATTGGGAATGGCTCGGGATCGGGGCGTCAGCTTGTCATCAGTTGATTGAAATAATGACGAGTAAGTGGAAAACTCCACACCATCGCGATTAAGTCATTTACACATGTACAGGACCGCGAACGATCCTCAGGCATGCTCTGATACGACTATAAATCGCATCAATGTAGTTGTTTGCACTTCGACGTCCCTGTTTTGCTTTTATTTTCCATTTCACGTGTTTGGACTTGATTTAGTTTGACATTCCCGTTGAAAGACTCATCTTGAATGAAAATCTACTATTTGTGATTCCATGATGGCTAAGCCACTTACACATGTACAGGTCGCGAACGGTCCTTAGGCATGCTCTGAGATGGTGATAAACCGCCACAATAAATAGTTCAGAAACGTGAAATCTGACATTAATGATATTAAGTCCCCCCGGGCACTCACAACCTGCCTCGAACGACACCAGACCGCGAACGGTCATAACTCGCCTCGAACGGCACCCGACCGCGAACGGTCACAACTCGCCTCGAACGACACCCGACCATGAACGGTCACAACTCGCCTTGAACGGCACCAGATCGCGAACGATCACAATTCGCATCGAACGGTACCCGATCACGAACAGTCACGATTCACCGCGAGTGACATCCGACCGCGAACGGTCACATACTACCCCGAATGACATATGATTCCGAACGATCGTCATTCGCGGTCAGATAAGACTATCAATTTCTTTGCAGGTCATTAATAGGATACAAACATCCGGCTTATTGAGCTACAAAACACCCCTTCTAATAGAAAGGCATGTTTTGGGGGTAAAGTGTTAACCCGTCTTTTGTTAAAGCCATAAGCAGACGGATTCAACCTAACTAGCTTCACGATTATCGAGGCTGGAATCTGATGGATTCGTTTTCGAAGGATGAAATTCACTTGGATATGTCATTTGGTCAAGAATTGGGGGGGGGGGGGGGGGGAGGGTTGTATGACTCGGTTTGAAAGATAAGCTTCGTTCGGTACACCTCCCCTCGATCGGCATGAAGCCTCACTACACCTCCCCTCGATCGGCATGAAGCCTCGCTCGGCACACCTTCCCTCGGTCGGCATGAAGCCTCGCGTGGCACACCTCCCCTCGGTCGACATGAAGCCTCGCTCGGCACACCTCCTCTTCGTTCGGCATGAAGCTTCGCTCGGCACACCTCCCCTCGGTCGGCATGAAGCCCCGCTCGGCATCGTACCTCGCTCGGCGTCGCACCTCGTTCGACATCGTGATGAGGTGAGGATGGCTCGACATTATGGCTCGGCATTGTGGCTCGACATAGTGGCTCGGCATCGGCTATATGTGACATGGGTCGGCATCAATACATGGTCCGACGCTATCTTTGCTCCGAGTTCTGAACTATTCTGCTTCGATATCCAGATAGGCTCGCTTCGGATCAATACCCGGGTAACTTCCGTTAGGCATACCAACTGCTCAAGGTCGGTCGGCATAATGAAGTAGGGTTCGGCTATGGCCTTGGTGGACCCAAACTACTCAGGAGGCCCAACAACCTGATTTTGCCTATAAATACAGCATGTGGGTCTCCAGATGGGGGACCTTCTTCTGTCTCTCTGATTTTTTATTTCCTAAGGCTAAGGTTACTCTACCATTTGGTAAGTGTAACTGACTCTTACATCAATAAAAGGTAAACTTCTAGAGTGGACGTAGGCCAGAGTTAGTCGAACCACTATAAAATCTGTTGTTCTTTACTGCTTTCATTTTAATTTTGACTATTCTTCACATTATTACTCTCTACATATATTCTATCTGTAAGTTGTGACTGTTATTTGGTGTTTTCATCTGGATTTGAGTGTTAATGACCAATTTTGGCGCTAGCAAGATCATATTCATTTTTGTAACTTAATCTCTTACCATGAATTTTATTAGTCACATGCTTTGTTACTTCCTCAATTGTGTTGTATGCAAACTATATCATATCCATTCCATTTGTTTTTTAGATTCACTCTTAAGCAACGACACTGGAGAAAACCAAAGTACTGATAGATCAAAACAGAGAATTGAATAACAAAGAAGAAATGATGTACATGATGATGTAGATCATGAAGTTCATTTCATAAGAAGGTTATTGTTAGATTTATGAGGTACTGATATTTATTTATAATGTTTTTTATTTAAGATGCTATACCAGTTTGGTTTATCTACAATTGCATGCTTTTGTTTGAGAATGAGGATTAATATTTCTATGTTTTTGTTAACTTAGATCGATAAGTGCAATGGGCTGATATGTGGAGAAACTTTTAAATGCCCAAATTCGCCTAACAAATCTGCATCATGGACTGAGAATTGGACATTTCAGTAAGTTCCTATTGAGAAAAATAACTTTTTTACGTCAAATAACAAATCTGTTTCTATTAAAAAAACACAGTACATATTTACTAAATTCTGGTTTTCTTTTGGCATGATTAAAATACCAGCTTTTCAGCGTGGGTCCAAAAATAAGATCAGCAGAAAATATTGCTGTTGCGGTAGCAGAATTTATAGCTTCAATGAATGGAAGTTTTATAAACTACTAATTGTAAGATTATATTTTTATTTTACCAAAAAATATTAACTGCACACTTTTTCTTATTGTGGTGTTTAATTATCATAGAGGAACAAATTTTGTAAGATATGGTTCTGCTTACGTAACAACGAGTTATTATCATGAAGCCGGGCCCCTCTTGATGAATATGGTATGTAATATCTCTTCATACTTATATTTAAAAAAAATCAAATAACATTTTCAAGTATCCCTATTTACTTGATTTTTCTATAAGTTTTGTAAAGAATACACAGTGAGGTCATCGGTTACCTAAAGGAACTAGACTCCATAATAAAGGCATCAATTGATCCATTATTTTTTGGAAAATATTATAATTATTCACTTGGAGAACAACAAATGGTAAAACAACTACCATTCGGAAAGATTTTTAATTGAACCGTTAGTAAATATTTATTTATTACCATCTGTATACTCTAGGCATATGTTTTTCAGGGAAAAGACAATTGCGTAGTTTTTCTTCTTGATACGCATCATGGTGCAACTGTAGAGTTTCAAAAGGCCATATATCAATTGCATAGACAGTCGGTTGGCATTTTGGGAATCGTTCCCTCACTTTGATCAAGCTCCGTTGAAAGCCAAAGGTTTATTGGAACAACTATCGACAACTAAAGATGATACAGTCTAACTTTGGGACACAATCTGGTATCAAAGTATACGAGCTTTTGTATTTAGCATATGATTTGCTGTTGATGTCAAAATTCCATATTTCTAGATATGATACCGATTCATATGAAGCCAATGTGACGCTTTCTGTAACATCCATAACTCATGTCATCTAAAGATCACCGTTATGTCTCAATCAGTCATTGATTATTTGGTAGAATTAAACTTCATGTTAGACGAAATATCAAAAATAATAGAATCCAAAGCTAGTTTTTTTTATTTCAGCAATGCTAGTTTTTTTATAACAATGGTACTTTTAGGTTGTTTATTTAAATAATGCAGTTGAATAATATGTGATTTTTATTACAACCATTCTTGCATTTTTCAACCTCTTTAATTAAGTATTCACAAATATGATGATATGTTTTGAGCTAATATGTGTTTGTTTTGTTCTTTTGTTTTTCAAAAGAGCTACAGAGAAGCTCAAAATTAGACGTTGCACTTAATTTTTCATCAAATTTATAATTAAGGAAAAAATTAACATTTTTTTTCTTTGATATTAAATAACCAAACGGTCAGTTTTTCAACCATTGTGCGGTTATACTAGTTTATCCTTGAACTTTCAAAAATCTAAACCGTTACCCATTTGTTAAACTTAATACACAATGGATATTTAATACATTTTATTTAGAAGTTTAGACTATGGTCAACATACATCTGTTATTTAGTACATAGTAGATGTTTAAATATTAAATATTAATTATTTTTCACACATCTTTTGTTCAGTACACTATAGATGTTTAAATATTAACTATTAATTGTTTTTCACTCTACATCTTATTTAATATTTTTATTTTTATTTAATAGTGCAAGTAATTATTTGTTCAAAATATTATCATATGTTTATTGTTTAAATTAATGAAAATTTGCAATAAATGGCTTTTTTCGAAATTATATAACGGTCGGTTTTCTACGGTTAAACTAGTTTTTTCTTTTTTGAGTTTTCATTTTAGTTTGTGGCAGTGTATTCAAAGTGAAATCCAGATTGTAGATTCATGGATTATAAATTTTAAATCCATGTGTTAAATTGAAACTGGCTTTAAATGGTAAATTGTAGATTCAAGGGTTTTATGTTTTAACGACTTTACATGCTTGTGAACTTGAAATTATGTAGGCGGTCAAATAACATTTACAAGTATGGAAAACAATGATACTTGTTTTCGTCAAACAATTATATTTTTGAAATTGATTTTGACCTTTAACTTTTTATCTAAATCGAAAACTTAATTTCTCTCTTATTTTATCCTTTTTATTTGTAGGTAAAGTAGAATAATTTAGATAGATTCAAATAGATGTGTTAATATTTTTCATTTAAGCGTTGGTTGAATGATTGTTCATAATTGTGACTTTAATTGAGTTTTGAAATGGAATTCAGAATCTTATCTTAAATTAAAAGAGTATATTTCAAATGGGATTCAAATAGTAAATTTTTAATTATAATCGTTAGTCTGATTGTTATCCTTAATTTTTGACCTATGGCTTCAACCATTCTTTAGCATGTATGCCTCAATATTTATTCTTTGTAATTACCTTGTATGGTTATTATTTCAAAGAGTTTTAAGAGATTTGAGTTAACTGTTGTAAATTACTGCAAGATGAGGTATACTTGCATGCTAATTTAGTAAGCGAGTATGAACCACTCATCAAATCTTTTTTTTATCCTCTAGAAATCATTCGAATCACCCACTAAACGTCGACCAGCTAAGAAAAACTCCAGTCAGCCCCCTTTAATTGATTTAACGATTACTCTAGGTCTCTTTTGCTAATTAGCTTTGGATCTACTAACTCCTCTTCAAAAGTCAATGTTTTTCTTCGATTTAGGATAGTTATAACGACACTTAGGATTTGGAAATGTTTTGAGAACACAAGAAATGATTTTTTGCTGTTGTAAAACCTAATTAAGGTGGCTAATCCTCAAATCGGTAATGGGTTTTAAATGATTACCCGCTAATTGCTGACCGTTACAGGGTGAAATCTTAAAATGATCTTAAGTTTACAAACAACCGAGCCAAATTGCTATTTTGATCACTATATGGATAGAGAATCAATTTGATTTTCCATCTGGCATAAGAATTAGCTTCTTGTTTACGTCAATAATAACCACACTCTAGAAAATAGATTTGGTAAAGCATAGGATCTTGAGTGATCCTAGTCATTCCATTTGGTATTATAAGTGTGCGATTCCAGCAAAATAAGCACTTTCCATATATGATCAATTCGGATCGGTAGTACTCGATTCGATAGTAAACGGTTGGGTAGGAAACAGTTCTGTAAAGAAGCATTCAATAAGCCTACTGAATTGTTTCCTGATTGGCACTTATTCCCTACCAGACTATTTTTGCCATTCTTTCCAGATCGATCTTCTTCATGCCATAACTTCTTCGTCTTAAGTCGGAATTCAATGAAACTTGCACTAATGGATTTGTGTCGTCGAGTAAAATGCCCCAATTCCTTTGGATGTTTCATTTGGTTGATGAATAAAGCAGCCCTCTAAGGCAAGGTCTAAATTGGTCAAGTGGAGGACCATTTTAAAATGATCATATCTTTCAATCTGTAGTTCGGATTAAGATGCGGTTTCGACCAATGTCCATGTCCTAACCTTAAGAATATTTTTCAACTGGTTTAGATGTATTTCGAGACTATACCAAAATTTCCCTTAACACTTCTAGGTAAGCTTCTATCAAAAGTTATGGTCAAAATAGTGTTCCAGTCTCAAAAGTTCATACAACTTTGCCTAAAATTCAAAAATGATAAATCCACATTCCTAAATTCTTTAATCAAAACGAGGTCATTTAGATATGCTAATTATATTATATCTACACATTTTACAATGAAAATGTAGATTGTTATTATTAATCAGTCAACCCCCTTATCAGATGAGGCTAATAATATTGCTTTAACTACCTCTATGCAATCAGTAAACAATAGACTAGTTTCTCTAACTTTGGATAACACTTCTTTGTGCCTTTGAACTATTTACTAATGTAATATATAGGCTTTTGGATCTTTTCTTTCTCATGCACTAATGTTGCACTCAATGCATGAGTGGATACAACCAAGTAGATATACAAATCCTCTCCTTCCAAAGACTTATATAATATAGGTTGTTTTTGGAGATGTTCCAATAATTGCTGAAATGCAGCTTCACATTCATCTGTCCATTAGAACTTTCCATTTTACTTCCTGACGGCATCAAAGAATGTTATACACTTGTTAGTTGCTTTCAAGATTAATTTACTTAAAGTAAAAATTCTATTCAAGCTCTGCATTACCGTCGTAGTCCTTGGAGTTGTAAAATGCTTCAATGAATCAATCTGCTCATGATTCACTTCTATGTCCCTAAAGTTCATAACGAACCATAAAAACCTTCAACGGATTCAGCTTCATCTTGTACTTCAAAAGTACATCAAACATCTTTGATATGTGTGCCACATGGTCTGTTGATCTCCTTGACTTTGCTAGAATATCATCCACGTACTCCTCCATTGTTTGAATAATTTCCTTTCAAGTGAAAAGTCATTGGTAAGTAGCTCCAACGTTCTTCAAATCGAATGATATTACTTGTAACAATACAGTCCCAGATATGTAGTGAAACTTGTGTGCTTCCAATCTGGAACCTGCATTGCAATCATATTATAACAGGAATAAGTATTCATAAATGATCGTAACTCATGTCTAATAGTTCTGTCCACGAGTTGATTTATCCACGAAAGTGGAAAGTCATCCTTGGGGCATGCTTTACTCAAGTCAGAATAATTGATGCATGCCCATCACTTCCTATTTGACTTCCTAACTGGATTTGCTACCGAATTAGGTAGACCAATTCATGGATAAAGTTGTTTTCTTCCTTAAACGTGGTGGATCTATCCAAAACCATAGTACTCTCTTCTGCTTTATAGGAAGGAAAGCCTGGTAGATATTAATAGATGACACATGACTACATGAGAAATCACCTACTAAGAATCAGGCCATGTGAACGCATCTCAGTTCGATCTCAAAAAATCCATGTGTTCCCTCATGATCCTTAAAGCAAGCTGAGAATCAACCTTAACTACCTTCATAGGATCGTCTTCAGTTATTTAGATTTTCTTCATCAGCTTTACCAGTCCATCTATTGCCTCATTCGGCTCTTTTTGAAGATCCATATATTCATATTTGTTGCTATTGGATCTGAGCGGAGGATCTGATGCTAGTTTCTATGCATTTGTGATTTGACACAGAGAGCCTTCTTTGCAATTTTTTTCTTCTCTCTATGTTTGACTTCTCTAAGGTCGGTGACATAGCATTCTCTCTTGGTACTTTGGTTTCCTTGAAGTACTCCGACTCCATTTTCGATTGGAAATTCATAATTAAACAACATGAAGATAAAGAAATTCTAAGAATATATGATACCATTCAGTCTAAGATGCATTGTACATTGAGTAAAAATTAACCATAACAAACTTCTCGACCTGTAAAGCTCTATGGGGTTTATCTCCTAACCGCGTAGTTTACTTGATACAATCAACTGGAGATATTGCCTCTCTGGTGAATCCCTGTAAGTGGGAGTTATGCATCAAAAAATCATGCTCACTTAATCACATTTCATTGTAAACTAGTTTAAATGGAATGCTCACCGAGCTTCCGCTATTAGCCAGTACTTGAATAATTGTACCCGGTCCAATATTGGCCTTTATCACCATTGGATCGAATGTAGAAGCTCGATCCTATTTGTATTACTATTTATGAAAACAATGCTATCATACATTCTTTTAATTGTTTTTCATGAGAATCATCCTCTACTGCTTAGCATGTCTCTAGCAAGACATGCTTCAAGAAACTCCCATACTTTTCTGCCTTTTCCATGGGATGCCGATCTCCTAAAATAGTGCTGATTACTAAGTCATCTTTGGGTGAACACGGTCTAGCCCTACTCGTCTGTTCTCCATCACCTCAAGGTGGTATTCTTTAAGGTTGATTACCTGAGGGTTCTTCACATATTGGATCAGTTGCTTCTTCCTTATAAATACCTCAATTATATCTTTAAATGTCTGCATTCATTCATATTGTGTCCATGTGTCTCATGGAAGCGATAATATTTCTCAGACTACTCTTCCTCAATTGCTTGCTCGGGGCTGGCATCCAGTAACTAGTCGTACTTTTGGTCACTAGGTATGGAATATGTCAACTTTGTATATTTCCCATTCCACTCTGACTTAAAACACTTTCGAGGGTCTTCCCTGCAACTTTTAGTTGACTATTCTTTCTCTTGTTGCTGCTGTTATTATTATTATTGTTTCCGCTGCTATCATCATTAATCACGGGCTCATTGCTTTCCATGACTGAACTAATCGGCTCCCTCGATTTTCCATATTCAAACTATCCTTAATTTCTGCATATTCCAAGCACAAGACCTTATATTTCCTTTTGCAAAAGTCCTTTAAAGTGGTAAGCTTCTTCATTAAAAGTCACTTGCCAAACTCTGTATCTTTACTGATTCCTTTTACCAAAGCCATTGATACAAGACTACCCTTTAGGTTTCTTACTTTAGCGACGTAAACATTTAAACTCTTTGCCAAATTCTTTAATGACTCCTCCTTTCACTACTTCACATTTTCTAATGAAAATAGCATCCTTTGGATGTACCATATGTACTCGAAATTGGCTTAATAATTTAATAGCCAACTGATCATAGAATATGAAGGAACCTGACTCAACAGAATCATATGGTCGTTAATCCCTCCATAAACATAGGTAAAGATCTACATTTCACAAATTCATCTACATAAGCACTGCCTATATGCCAATAATACCTAAGTAGGTGTTGCATAGGGTCAGTCAGTTCATTACACATTAGCATTGTAAATCTTCTTGGATACAGCGCTGCTCTGATCTCCACTATGAATGGATTCTGACTAAAAGCAGTCTCCTATTCATCTTCGCAAGTCTCTCTTTGAGCAATCGCCTTATCGCACCATTTATTGTATTATCATTATCCTCCTATCCCCTTAGATGGAGTTCATCTATTGCATCATAACGTGCTTGGTTTCTCGAACGACTTCAATGGCCACTGCCTATGCGCTAAGGGGTAGCAACACAATGCCTAGGTCTTCCTTCCTTTGGGAAATTTTTTTGTCTTGGCCTTCCATCTCTATCACGCTTTCCGTCATGACTGCATCCACGTGATTACTCTTGCCTTCAAGAATTTTACTTAGAATTCCCTCTAGTCTACCTTTTTTAAGAGAACTTCTTCATGTTTATTAATCCCATGAGCTCCGAGGCATTCAATGTCACTTCCTGATCGATTAGTATCGATCAGCGGTGGATTGGTACCAATCGATGCTCCTAGTGCATTTTCTCCAATTGCATCAATTTTTTATATTTTCTTCGGTTCTTCTAGCTTTGTTTTGACTTGTTATATGCCTTGCTATTGAACTTCATCAAATCCTATCGATGAATTCCTTCTTCCTCTACAATATCTAGCACGGGATCCTAAAAGTGCTTGCTTCATTATGTTGAATTGCCTAGTAATCTCTTCCATCAATTCTTACTGCATTGTTTCCATTTGGTTGTTGAATCTAGCTAAAATTATGTCTAACCCCTTTCTAGTGACAAGATCATATGGAGGACGTGTTGATCCATCAATTGCATTTTGATTTCCAAAGCTACTTTTCTCTTCAATCCTCTAACTTGTTTTCCTAAAATTTTCTACGAACCCATCAGATCTGATCTCCTTAGTAAACTTAAATAAAATCCAAGTAAGTTATTAGATCTAACCCGATCTTCAAACTCTTAGTGAAAACACCAAAAAATATAAGCAAAAAATAGCCGGATCCCTAATGAGACTATGTAGAATCAACAACTCTAGGTGTAGTTATTGGTTATATAAGGACTTTAGTATCTAGTTTTTGAATAATTCTAAGTTCTAACGTGAATCTCAAACCAAACCTAAGGAAGATGATAGTAATATGCAATATTATGAAGAAAAAGTAAGAAAAGAAAGAACATAAGTTTTATAGTGTTCGGCTATGCCTACTCCACTTTGAATGATTTTTATATTATTTTAAAATAATTTTCAAAGGTAATTACAATTATAATATCTGATTCATGACTTGAATAGCGATTAAGAATGGCAGCACTTCTCCTAAGATGTAAAATAGCAAGATCCTTTTTCTATAGCATGTACAACGATATTTATAGGCGTAAATGATTATTTTGGGACTTTTATTCGAGATCCTCCTCTATAAACCGTTCAAAAATACCTCCAATCCAAGGATAAATAATAGGGTTAAGTTTGAATAGTTTTATGGATTAATAACGATCCATTCATGTATCAGTACTAATTTATGGACTTAAATATATATTTTTATGAGAAAAATGTGTGATCATCTAGAACAGAGGAGAGCATACATGTAAATATGTATATATCATAAAAGACAAGGTGCCACCAACATGCCTGACAGGTAGCTAATCCCAGTACACATAACAAAGAAAAGAACTCAGGTACTCCTATAATGAGCTTTGGCAAGGCCACCGCCCTTTATACCCCAATATCGAGCTCCAGCAAGGCCACCGTCCGGTTTTGAGATGTTAGAAGTACCTAAAAAATCTATGAAGAAACTCAGCGCCAATGAAGCTAGAAGACAGTTCCCTCTGAGAAGGAAATGCCATGCTGTAGACTCGGAAGAACTGGAAATGCGAATGATCTAGAATGAAAAACACCACTTTGTGACTCGGTAGAACTGGAGAGAGCGCCTAGCTGAAAAGTGAATCATCCAAAAAGTAGAACGCTACACTGAAGATGTAGAACTGAGAAGAACTCCTCCCTGTAAACAACAATCTACAATCAACAATCCTATGAATCTACAAAAAGAATCTAATAGCATGTCTGGCCACAACCTACATCTATAAAAGGAACTAAAGGAAATTATAAGAATAATACACATATATGTACATAAATGAAATTTATATACATATATATGTATTAATGAAATAAAAGTAAAACTATAAAGCTAAGATAATAGGACATAATACAATAAAAATTAGAAAACAGACTAAAAAAGAATCCATAATCAAAAGAAGTTAAAAACCTATAAACTAAAAAAAAAATTAAACAAATTAAAACTTATCCTTATGCTCCTTTGATCAAAAGTATATTATAATAATCAGTGAAACCATCAATTAAGTTTGAAAAAACGTTAATGCTACAGTTATTAATGTCAAAAATATTATTTCTATATTTAAATAAATTAATATTATTCCTAACCTTATTAAGATATTCTTTAAAATGATTATTTTTAGCTAATTTATATTTAGGATTTGAGATCCAATTAAAACAAAATGAAGATATTATAAAAACCAATTTATTAAAATGACTATTATTATTATTATTATTATTATTATTATTAATAATATGTCTCTGGTTTCTCTCAAATGAAATATATCAATAAATTATAATGAATAAAGTATCAAGTAAAATTCTATTTTTCTTTTTAAACTTAAATCTTAAATTATTCCAATAATATTCGCAATCAGTAACTTTAGTTATACGATTAAAGTTAAAGATTTTGAGAGTATTATTCAGAATGTAGTAAGTATCCATGCAATCATAGTATATATGTTTAATATCTTCAAATGCAGATTACAAAATAACATTTATTATCAATTTGCATATTTTTTTAAAAAAAATTCTATAGTATTTAGTTTTCGAGCATGATTAACCACATATGAGTTTTAGATTTAGAAGGAGCATTTGTTTTCCAAATAAATTTAAAAGAGTTATTAGCTACACCAAAGAAATTAAGAAATTTATAGAAAGAATTAGAAGTAAATTTCTTACTCTTATCCCATTTCCAGCTAATATTATCATTTTCATTATCAATATTATATAGATTCATTCTAGCATAAAGCAAAGAAAGTTGCCTAAGAGTTGTACCTACTAAAATTCTATTAAAACTAAAATTCCAAGGTGGATTATTTTTCACGAGAAAAAAAAAATCTTTATTTAAGCATTTTAAAGTTAAAGCTATTTAAATTATATCCTAAGAGGGAGAACATAAATCCAATGGTCATGCCAAAAAGAAGTACTATTTCTTGAATAAAGTATTAGTACCAAGGTTATGACATTTTAAAATTGATTTCCAAAAAGTATACAATTTATCTATAACTGTAGAAGTAATTTGATGTAAATTATTACTACCACCATAGTAATGTTTAGCAATAATTTCTTTCCAAATAGAATTATCATTTATATCCTTAAATTTTCATAACCACTTTCTTAGTAAAGACAAATTCATGTTATACAAGTTAATGACTCCTAAACCATCTACTTTTTTGGTTTTACAAACTGTTTCCCAATTTACTAAACATTTAATACTAGTGTTAGAATTGTCCGCACTTCATAAGAAGTCCCTTCTTATTTTATCAATTTTGTTAATCACCCAATCTGGAAAAAGATGCATAGACATCCAATAGATTGGGAGAGCCGATAAAACAGAGTTTATAAGAACTAATTTACCCGCTCTCGATAAAAATCTCCCGTTATTATTAGAAAACCTATTTTTAATTTTACCTATGATAATAAGCCAATCATCATGTTTAATTTTAGTTAGTCTAATCATAAAACCAAGATAATCAAAAGGAAAATTCATAGTTTTACAATTAAGCGTATTAGCAACTAAATCTTCAACCTTTTCAAAATCATTTAAAACTAAAACCGAAATTTTATCAAAATTTATTTTTAAACCTAAAAGAAGTTCGAAACTATATAAAATAAATTCAAGGGTAATGACTTGATTAGACAAATAAGAGGTAAATAGTAAGGTATCATCAGCAAATTGAAGGACATATAGACCATCACGCGAGATTCCACTACCAACATTTTCCAAAGATCCATTATCAACCGCTTTTTTAATTATCTTAGCGAAAACATCTGCGGCTACGTTAAACAAAAGAGACAATAAATTATTACCTTGCCTTAAACCTCGTTTAGATTGAATTTTATTACCTAAAATACCATTAAGCATTATACTGGAGTTATCAGTTTTAAGTAAAGTCATAATCTAGCTAATCCATCTATGATTGAAACCTCTAGCTAATAATAGATCAACTAGAAAATCTCAATCAACCGAATCAAAAGCTTTCGTAAAGTCCAGTTTAAGAAGAGCACAAGTAATGTTATTTTTACAGCAATGTTTAATGTATTTATTAAACAACAACCACTCCATCTGTGATATTTCTACCCTTAATGAAAGCTGCTTGTGAACAGTCAATTAAATCATCCATTTTCGTACTAAGTCTATTAGCTAACACTTTTGAAATAATTCTAACAGAACAATTAAGTAAAGAATAGGTCTAAAATCATTTAAATTATTAGCATCAATCTTTTTATGTAATAAAATTACATTTGCAAAATTAAATTTTCCTAATTGTAATTTACCATAATAAAACTCATTAAACATGCTGATTAAGTCATATTTTAAAACATCCCAAAATAATTTATAAAATAGAATGGGAAACCAATCTGGACCCGAGGCTTATCACTAGGCATGTCATTTATAGCTTTCAAAATTTCCTCTTCGGAAAATGGATTGTCAAACTCAGTAAGATCAATCTAGAGTCACTGGGATAAATATCATTCCATCTAACGTTAATTCTATGTTTATTCTTAGTACCAAATATATTCTTATAGTAATTAATAAAAGCCATATTAAGATCCCTTTGATTAACCAATTCTACGTTGTTCACAAAAATAGAATTAACCATGTTACTACTTTTTCTACCATGAGCCATATTATTAAAAAATATTGTATTATTATCACCTTCATTAATCCATTAAATTCTAGATCTCTGTTTCCACTTAACCTCTTCTTTTTCTAAAATAGAACTAAGTTCCTCTTTTGAATTGGCTAGAATGTTATGTTCACCAAGATTTAGTTGTCTAGTTTCTTCTATCTTGTTTATTTTAAGCATTTCAAAAAGAATAATTTATTTTTTAATTTTAATATTACCAAAAACATTTTTACACCAAATTTTAAGAAAATTCCTAAGACCCTTAAGTTCTGAAACAACTTTTTTTGCAGAATTATCCATATTTCGGATATTAAAAATTCATTGAATTCCGTTTATTTTTAATAAGAGATGAGAAATTGGATTCTAATCACCATATTTTTTTGAATTTAAAATATCTATTAACAATCATATGCCGATCACACGTAAGAATTATAGGGCAATGATCGGAATAATTGTAAGGCAAACCCGAAACCCTACAAATAGAAATTTATTCTTGATTTCATCACTGATGAAAAATTTATCAAGAAGGGTCATTGAAGGGGACTCACTAGTATTACTCTAAGTGAATTCTCAATTAGAGAGAGGAATTTCAATCAAATTAGAATTAATGATAAATTGATCGAATTCTCCATAGGAGAGAAATCACCTTCCCTTGGTGAATGCTCTCCTAGAAAACGCATAACGTTGAAATCGCTCCCGTAATCCAAGAACCAGGAGCTAATGATCTAAAATCTAAACATTCATTCCAAAGAATCCTACGACCAATTTATGTGTTTGGCCCATAAACATTAGATATATTTAAAAAAGAATTATCACTAAGATTGATGAGAATAACATGCAAAGAATGTTGCTTAGAAATATATTGGAGTAATTTAAAAGAATTATCCCGCCATCCTATAAGTAACCCCCCAAAAGCTCCTACATAGGTAAACAAGCCCAATTCCCGAAGTGATAACCACCTAATCTTCTATAGAAATGAATGTCAGGACACTCAATTTTAGTTTCTTGTAGTAGTGCAATGTCAATAACATAATCTTTAAAAAATCTTTTATTTTGTCACATTTATTTTAATCATTCAAACCTCTAATATTCCAACTAATAATCCACATAAACCAACATATCTAGCCCTTTCAATTTTCCTATTTCTATTATAAGTTGTGTAACAGCCCGCAAATCCGTACCCCTTGAGTCAACACTATTTTACATAAATCAACTCAAGTTGCACAGAAATACAAACCATTTGGATTAAAGAAGAAGAGGTAGAAGAAGAAAATTAGAAATCAACATCAAAATCTAACCATCGCAGCAGAATAAAATATAATAGATAATAATGATCTTTACTCAAAAATCAAATATATCCGTTTATACATTACATCATCAGAGTACATCAATCACAGCCCAACATCAATATCATACAAATGGATACACAACAACTCAACACAACGGAATATATATTAAAGCAAGTACGAGAGTACGTATCATCATCCAGCTCGTCTCCTGAGCTCCCCAGCATCTCCTGTATATCAAACTCATTCTAGAGTACTACGGACTCTAATTTAAATGAGTAATTTCCCACCAGAGCCAAGGTTATCTCCAACCTAAGCTCTGATATCAACTGTAACAGCCCGCAAATCCGTACTCCTTTAGTCAACACTATTCTACAACAATCAACTCAGGTTGCACAGAAATACGAACCATTTGGGTTAAAGAAGAAGAGGTAGAAGAAGAAAATAGAAAACAACAACAGAATCTAACCATCACAACGGAATAAAATATAATAGATAATAAACGATCTTTACTCAAAATCAAATATCTTTGTTTATATATTAGATCATCAGAGTACATCAATCACAGTTCAACAACAACAACATACAAATGGATACACAGCAACTCAACACAGCGGAATATATATATAAACAAGTACGGAAGTACGTATTGTCATCCAGCTCGTCTCCTCAGCTCCACAACATCATATCCTGTATCCTATAATACTCGTCTAACCCGAGCATTACAGTTAAATAACACCCGAGTCAGTCTGGAATACCAGCGTGAGAAAATCACACCCAATTGATTATTGAAGTTTCAAAAATCCTTTGAAAACAAAAGCATCTCGTAAGACCACGCCACAAATAAACATGTCGGGTTTTTACCTTACGATAGCTAAAACTATTTTTATAGAAATCCTCTGATATTATAATAGGGTCTATATACAAATACTTATAAAATAGCCGAAATTGTTGCATTATTAAATCACAGCTACTAGCCACAGAGTGGGTAATACAAACAAAACTCGTACAAGGCTCGTAGGGAGAATGGATTTACAACTAATGACTAGGCACTGGGGTACCACCTGTCACAGTACGAGGCCTAGATCACCGTACTGAGGAGTACGCCCGCTCCCCTGCAACACAAGACCGGGACTACCCCTTACTGGATAATCCTTAGTGAGATCACCCTGCGGTTGGGATCAGCAGCCTTGCTGCATAACCCCTGATTTTCAGTCATTCCCATTTGATGAGGCTTGAGGCTAAGCATTACCTTTATAGAACATATCCCTTAGAATGCCCATCGTCCACCTGACGATGTTTCGCAAGCATTCATCCATACAAGTCCGTCCCGGGTTCGAACGGAACCGAAGGCACTATTCCTACTACATCCATTTTGGAAATATCCTCAGGATTAGTAGCGATTAGCCCTTGCACTTTACTGCTCCATCTTCGAATCCAAAATCATTTTTCCACGAAAACGTACAAACCGGATCGAAGTGATTTTCGAGAAATAAATCTCGATCCCGGTCTCTTCGAAACGATCAACGCATTTGGCCAATATTGATAGTCGGTTATTTAACTATCAATTAATATTCACAACATCCATCAACCAATAAATAATTTCCCAAATTATTTATTTATCCCAAAAATAGCTTTACAAAGATATATTTCTATTTTCAATCCTTTGAAAACAGTTTCAACCCATCTTTCTTTTTCATAATAAACTTTCCCAAATATTTTCTATCTCCACTAAATTCACCAAGCATCAAACTAGATTTCTGAAATAATTTAAAACGCTTAACTTTGAAATGTACTTTAAAAACATTTAAGTTAAAAACTACTTCAATAATTTATTAAAAATACATACTATATGAATATTTGGAAATAAGGTTTTTTTTTATAAAATATAAAACTAAACTTTCACTTTTTAATCAAATACTAAATCAATCTTTAAATAATTATTGCTATAATAGATTAAAAGGAAATACTTACTTTAGAAATTAAATATTAGAAAAAATAAATTTTCCAAAACTTGCTTTTTAAAACAACTTAAAAACTTTTAACTTATATTTAAAAAAAAAATTTACTTTAAAAACACACTTGGTTATCCAGGGAGAATTTCCAACCTCAATCACTTAAATCAATTTTCCAAATTGATTCCCAATTTATTCTACTTGAATTTAAATCTTTTACTTACTCAATCCACTTAAAAATTCATTAATTATGTGCTTTATTATTAATGTTATTAATTTCCGTTTGATTTTAAATCTTTTAACTGAAATATACAAACTCCAGATCTTACCCCAATGTCTTCTTTATTATTTTCAATATTTTAAATCTTAAATTTCAAATGAATGTTTTGTTATTTTCAAATAATAACACTGAATTTTTAAAATTCATTAATTTCCTGTTTATTCAAAATTTCCTTTCTATACTCAAGATTTATGTACTAGAATTTTAAAGGGAACATTATTTCTTTCCCAATTCATTCTTAAATTTATTCAAATTTCTATAATTATTTTACTTACAAATTTACTTCTTTTCCTTTCCAGAATCCAATATATATATTTTTGGTAATTCACTATACCCAGTTATATCCAATCGAACCATAACATACAATATTCTAATATAATTCATCATAGAATATCAAATAATCAAAAAAGAGGATATTAAATAATAAATGTTGAGGGATCTAGTTGGATCCCTCTAACCTGTTTTCCACTGCATCCACAGACGTTAGCACAATATAAAACATCTTCACTATAAAATGAGGGAAATCAATCTTTTCAAGGTGTAGTATATACTACTATATAACACAACAATTAATTCAACCATTCAAACAATTATTTAAATTTAATCATTTAAATTTAAATTTAACTGAGTGAGATTAACTCACCTTTGACTATGCATGGCCATCCACTTCAATTTTATTTTGGATTTCCTGATGTTTGACCTTGAATGAATATTTACACAATTTATCAATATTCGAAATCATCGAATGATCAATTACCATTAAATAAATTTAATTAACGAATGATTTAATTTAACAAATTCTTTTAATAAATTAATTTTAGTGACCAATCATAATTAAATAGGTTAGTTAGAAAATAAATTTCCATAATCCATTACTTTAGAATTAACTAGTAAGTTTTAGAATGTGTGCTTGTATACCCTTTTATTTTCTTATTTTAAATTTTGAACTTCATATGTACTTAGAAAATAATCCATATAGATTTAAAAATCTAATTCTATATAAAATCTATAACATTTAGAAAAATTCCCTTTTTTTTCAAAACCTTATCTATAAATGTATTTTCCTTTTTATCTATATATACTTAAATCTAAACAGGTTAGTGTATATATATATATTTAAATCAAAATAGATAGGGACACATTATATTTGTATTACATTTTCCTTTACCACAGATTTAAAACTTGTCTATCTATATATTATATATCTTATTTCCTTTTCTTGTCTGTTCTATTTATTCTGTCTAAATATAAATATATTGAATAATTTTTTTTTCAAAATCCTGCCTATATAGAATAATCTTCTGTTCGAAATCAACAACCTAAAATCCAAAACTAATTAACATAAAAAAATTCCTCGCTGCATCCTGCATATAAATATATTCATATAAATTTTAAGGAAAACAAAAATACCTTACAACGCGATTTAGTCTGAACCAAACTCCTCATCGACCCACGCGACTTCGATCCTACCGCCGCCTGCCCTCCTAATCGCGACGACGTCGCGTTTATCTACCAATCACGCTCGAGCCACAGCCTCACGATGGCGAACCATCGAACGCAAACCTCCCCTATTGCTCTGCTTCACGCGCCTCGACTCACAAACCCCCCCGATGCAACTCCCTACGTGCTCCTACACTCAACAGCGCCGCCGATCCTCCCTCGATTGCCTCGATCGATAGCTCCAGCTCGAATGAAAGAGAAGGGGGAAAAAGGAAGTCGTGATTTGGTTTCGATCTGAAAGAAGTGGGGCGGGTTGGATTTTGATTTGAGAAGGGGGTTTTGATTTCGAACAGAGAGACTTGGCTTTGATTTTGTAATGAAAAAGAAGCGACATTTTTTTTTTCTAAACGATGAAGGACACTCGCGTGATAAAAATAATAATGAAGGGAACAAGAATAGACGTTATCGTACTAGAAGCTGAGAAAAAGGAGACAAGATTTGAGGGAAATTACAGTGATGGTGATTAGAATTCGGCTAAAGGGAAATTTGATAAGTAAGAATATAATATATTTGAATTTAAATTGTCTCGATACCATTTTCAACGTGTTTATATATCGTATGCTCACACAATAACTTCAAATACTACGAAAATTGAAATCTGGAAATAATTCAATATTTTAGATCCAATGGAACTGGTTTCGTCGAATTCCGAGATTGTGCCTCGAAAGGCTATTTTTAAATTCAATTCGAACGTTATATTTTCAAAACTGAACAAAACACTTTGAAATTTCATTTAAAAGTTCTATTACCTTTAGTATTAAAAATATGAATTTTTATAAGCCTTCAAATTATTCTTAACATGCTTAAAATTCCAGATTCAACATTTTACCCAACTTCCAATTATTAAATTCAGTATTTAATTATCTAATAAATAGAGATATTTGAAATTCAAGTTAAAAATTACTCTATTGAATATTTAAAAATCAATTAAATATTATGATTCTAAATGCTCGAAAATTCCGGGTCGTCACATTTTGGTATCAGAGCCAAGGTTATCTCCAACCTAAGCTCTGATACGAGATTGAATTGGTATCAATTCAAATTAGTTATAAACAAAGGGAGATGTCCTATAAAGGTAACGCTTAGCCTCAAGCCTCATCAAATGAGAATAACTGAAAATCAGGGGTTATGCAGCAAGGCTAGGTGGGTAGCACCCAAGCAGGGTGAGGTCATTCCTGTCTAGATGTCCCTTTTATCTCGGCTTAGTGCACGGTTGCTTATTCCAACCGTGGGGTGATCTCACTCGGGATTATCCAGTAAGGGGTAGTCCCGGTCTTGTGTTGTAGGGGAGCGGACGTACTCCTCGGTACGGTGATCTAGGCCCCGTACTGTGATAGGTGGTACCCCAGTGCCTAGTCATTAGTTGGAAATTCATCCTCCCTACGAGCCTTGTACGAGTTTTGTTTATATTACCCACTCTGTGGCTAGTAGCTGGAATTTAATAATGTAACAATTTCGGCTATTTATTAAGTATTTGTATAGACCCTATTATAATATCAGAGGATTTCTATAAAAATTGTTTTAGCTACCGTAAGGTAAAAACCCGACATGTTTATTTGTGGCGTGGTCTTACGAGATGCTTTTGTTTTCAAGGGATTTTCGAAACATTAATAATCAATTGAGTGTGATTTTCTCACGCTGGTACTCCAGACTGACTCGAGTGTTATTTAACTGTAATGCTCGGGTCAGACCGAGTATTATAGGATACAGGAAATGCTGGGGAGCTCAGGAGACGAGCTGGATGACGATATGTACTCTCGTACTTGCTTTTATATATATCCCGCTGTGTTGAGTTGTTGTGTATCCATTTGTATGATATTGATGTTGGGCTGTGATTGAGGTACTCTGATGATGTAATGTATAAACAGATATATTTGATTTTTAAGTAAAGATCATTATTATCTATTATATTTTATTCTGCTGCGATGGCTAGATTTTGATGTTGATTTCTAATTTTCTTCTTCTACCTCTTCTTCTTTAACCCAAATGGTTCGTATTTCCATGCAACTTGAGTTGATTTATGTAAAATAGTGTTGACTCAAGGGGTACGGATTTGCGGGCTGTTACAAGTTGAATCTAACTCTATGTCAGAAAAAACAAAAGCGGTATCCTTAGCTAACTGACAAAACTCAGCAGAAGTCAAATTACCTAAAGCATAGGGATAGTAAGTACTGCCTAAATCAGAAATCATACTAGAGCCTGAATTCATAGTGCCACTTGTGGCACTTGAATCAATAACTCACCTATCATCAAAGATTGACTGTTGCAAATCCGTGCACTACAACGAACAAAACCACTAATGGAGCTAGATTTCTTTCACCTAGCTTTCTTTGACTACAATGAAAATGCTAGTGTAGTACCATCAAAATTGCAATCTTTTCCAATATCAGTTGAAAAAATAGAAGTCCTAGGAGGAGTATCCTCTACAACAGTGTCTCTTCCATCATCATTTTTAACTACCGCACTAATCACCCTATCACCACAACAAGCCAAACCTTCATCAACAATTCCAACCCTGCTATTATTTAATCTATCACCACCAAAATCTAAATTGGTAGATAAAATATGCGAATCTTCCACCACAATAGCATAACCCATGTCACGACCAGTTTGAAGCATTTCCTTATTTTTATATCGATTGTCTACATAATCATCTAAATACATATGATTTTCTATAGACATATTAACATTTAAAGAATCCATACTCTCTGAATGTCTACACGAACCATACATATGATTGTCTACACAATCCATACTCTCTGAATGTTTCACCACAGAAACCTTCTTAGAGAACTTTCCCTCTGCCAAAAAATTACTGAAACCCCCTACCTCTCTTATAATTTCCCCAGCTCCATCACCTATCTTCTCATCATATGCCACTAAACAGTTTAAATTTTTTGACTTGTCTCTGTGTATCTCATGTACACTAGTGACTTCCGATATGCAAGCGTTAGAATCTCTGGCACCAGAAGCCCCATTACCTCCCAACTTATCATTTACAAGTAATATCCCTTCATCGACATGAACATTATTGTCAACAATGAATTTCTCTGATATATTATCCCCATCAACCAACACATCAGAACTAGGCAGAGAAAATTCATCTGCAGCTGAAACAACCCTATCCACGTCACTCAAATTATCCTCATAGATCACCAAGCAACTCGATAGATTTACAATATCTCTACATAACTCATCAACTGTAACAGCGCCAGTCTCATGTGCACTACCTACATACACAATGGTCTCACAAGATAGTGAAGCATCTTTAGAAGAAATAGAAACATCATTGTCCTTACCAATATCCACACAACCATCTAAAATAGCGCTAACATCAGAAACAACACTGCCATCCATATGACATCTCCATTCTCAATCTCCATATCAACATTTTTCACAACTTTTGTAACGACCTGCATATTTTACGATTGTATATTTAAATATTTTATTTAAATATAGCATCGTTAGTCGGATTAAAGTCCGAAAAGCTACTTTTTGCAAACAGCCAAATTAGGACTCGAGGCCACTTCCATTGAGTTCAAAATGGTGTTTGCGACCTTTTTGAGTATAAACATTGATATGTTTGGAGTTGAGTAGAATATTGACGTTTTCACTTTGGGTTTGGGTTTGGGTTTCAGCCTACTAACCCAACTCATCTTATATGCTAACTCCACCCCCTCTCCTCTTCATTCATTCCATTATTTTCCTAGCACTTCAAGCTTTAGCAAAAATGGGGGAAGAGATTGAAAATTCAAAATCCTAAGCCCTGGTTTCTTTTGCAAATTCAAGTTCTACCTCCAAAATCAAAGAGAAGCTTAGGTAAGCATCCTCTTCTTCTTCTCCATCTCAATCTCCCTTCAATTTCAGAAATTTCCTATAACCTAACTTAGGGAATATTTGCTTATGATCTTAGATTGGAGCTTTTAGAGTTGAAATATAAGAGTAGTTGATCTTCCTTTTGTTTTCAAGCTTCTCCTTCATTGTTTTCAAGAAAAAGGTGAGTTTTTGAACTCACATTTATGTCTATATCTTTGATAGTTGTTAGGTAGTGATTCCTAGCATCTATTCCTTGTCCATTTTCTTTGGATTGTTTATGAATATTCCAATTTTTGGTGTTTTGAGGTCAATTCTTTAAAAATCCTAGCTTTGATGTTTGAACATGTTTTTGGTGGTGTATCGAAGAGCCTATAGGGCTGGGTTGCCGATTGGCATAAACCCCTAGAGCCCATCGCTCGTCCGATCACAATTTGTTGGATTTTTGCCCCACTTGGGGGCTAGGCTGAAAATACTGGAAATTCCAGTTCAGTCGACTGAACCAAGAAGTCAATCGACTGAACCGAAACTAGGAAATTCCTGGGTCAGTATCAATCAACTGACCACTCTGGGTCAGTCGATTGAGCTTGGAAACCAAAAGTTTCCAGGCATGATTCAGTCGACTAATCACCCAGGTTCAGTCGACTGAACCTGGAAACAGAAAATTTCTAGGAATTGTGTCAGTCGACTGACCACCCTGGTCCAGTCGACCAAATCTTCTATCTTAGCCAAATTTGCCTATTTTGCTTGGTTTTCCAATTTTAATCGATTCGTGTTGATCCAATTTGTTGTTATCACTTTTGTTTACTTTGATAGCTTCTTTTTCGGGATTTTTGGGAATATCCATTTCGATGGATTTGGTATCGATTTCTTTGGATTTGATTCACGTCTTCAAATGTGAATTTTTGGTGAATGATTGTTTTTACAATCATTTCCGGTGATTTGTCACTTCGAAATACAAAGGTTTCTATACCAGTAGTAAATATTCAAACTCTTTCACAAAAATGATTTCAACTCTGTTTCTAATACAAAACTCGTTTATAAAACCGTTTTCCAATCTATAAGTATATACAAACCTTTTCCTCATTCGTTCGAAAAATCCAATAAATGACTTAGAAAAACAAGTGGTATGAAACGATTGCGTTTACTTTGTCGGTTAATTCTTAGACTTGTTCAATTGAAACTCTTGTGACAATTTTCGAGTGGAAATCAACAATTTGTTCTTAAATATTTAACTTATGCCAATGGTTATGGGACATGAAGCTAAACTCATTTATATACTAGCTTGGTGTGTTCGACACTTCTTGATGGTCGATGATGATCATTTTATGGTTTAGACTAGCAATGTGCGATGTCTCTTTGTCTATGAAGGAGAGTAAACCCCGTTTCTGTGGAGTTTCGGCTCAAAATTGGTAGGGTAGTGACCCACGGTCTTCGGGACATTTGTGGAGCCTCGGCTCAAAAATTAATGGTTAGCAACCATGAAATAGCGTTCCGTTTGTGATACACGTGTTGGTGAGTTTTCATGCTCCCGTTTTGTGATAGGCCTCCCTCCTTTTTGTCTGGATTTCTAGTTAATGATTTCTAGAATTTGTGTTTCACCTCTTTTTGTGATTGGCAATGATATGTTTGCTGATATTTGGGGTTTGGTGAATAAAATAAAGAATATGACATTCTTTTTAGTGCTTTGAGATTTCTTGAGATATTGTATGATTTTGGTGTTGTCTAATGTATACTTTTCGTAGTATGGCATTATTGTTATCATACGTTTTTGCCACATCTCTTATTATATCTCATTTTACCTGATATTTATAGCTAGACTGAAGCGTTTATTATTTTCTTATTAAATAATACTCGGGTCAGACCGAGATGTTACAGGTGCTTCTGCTTGACTCCTCTTCTGGGAACATTATCTGACTTTTGACTAACTACTCCAGTTTAGTAGTTTTTGTTGTTATACATTAGAGAGAGACTCCTTCATGTATACTTATTCTTTTGTCTAGTATTTGTACCATTCTTTTGTGAGATTGTGGATCTTATTTGACCACTACTTTGATGTACACTTCTATGTGTTATATTCATATCTGTTTCCGCCTTTGTGATATGGATATGTGTGACTGATTTGTGTTATGCTTATTTCTATAATTGTTTTCGAAGAACATATAGCCACTGTGTAGTAGCTTTGAGTTTGTATCGGTATGTCGGATTTCCTATTGAAATGAAATGCATGGTATACTATCTGACATATCGGTGCTCGTACAAAGCAATTACACGGATGGTCGCTCCTCAACAGCCTTATTCTTCATGTTAGTTGACGACATTACCTCGTAGTGTCCTTGGCTAGCGTGAGTATAGAGGTGGGGCGTCACAACTTTATCTTCCATCCAAAAAACAACAGAATCAATGCCTACCTGAGATTGAGTTTCAAAGTTGCTAACATCATCTTTTGAACCAACATCATTCAAGGATGCAAGACAATCAAAACTGTTCTCCGTGGGTATCACAAAATTCCTCAACACGGTAGATTTAACTCTAGATTTTTTATTATGCATAGGAATAAATTCTTTGCTCATTTTTTTGGAAGAAACATCAAGATTAGAAACATCCATAGAGACAACAGTAAGATTATGATCCAAAACCACATCACTAGACTGTAGATAATTGGATTCTGCAGAACAAAGCAACAGAGCAGGATCCAAAAGGAAAGGATCAGAGACACAGGATTCTTCCTTTATATCAGAGACAGTGATACCAAATACATCATTAACTTCATTATCATTGCATGCTATATCAGAAACCACTTGAGAAATTTCCTTGTTATTGACATCCTCTTCATCTCCATTAGAATAAAAATCAGAATTCCCAATAAAACCTTCAGGTTCATCAAATTTATCAATATAACCCTTACCAATATTTACTTAAGTGATCGCGTCAAAGTGAACAAACAAATCTTCTAAAAATCCTGTTCCCTCATTCTTCTGTATCCATAATTGGTCAAGTAGAATCCTCTTTAATTTCATGCATTTAAGTACAAAAAGAAAACCATGGTCCGATAACGAATGGTTTATATCAGAGACAATAGTAGAATTCATCGAACAATTTATTTTCTTGTGACCAAAGTTTCCACGTTTAAAACATCTAACACGATCTCTACATTCCTTAGCCATGTGATTTCGATCACCACAACGATAGCAAATACTACTATTTCTTGTCAAATCAATCCAATTTCTAATTTTTGGACTATGATTTAAAGACCGCAAATGCAAAAAAATAGAGTCCTTGACTACTTGCGCATAAGATCGATTATTAGAGGGAATGCGGTCCAGAAACGAATAAGGATTAGGAGGATACAAAATCAAAGAAACATGAGGGAATTGACAAGAATAGTTTGAATAAGAAAATGAAGATGCCATTTTATTGTTTTCATGTTTTTAGTATTATATACTTGTTATAATGATTTTTATGGACTTAAATATATATATATATATATATATATTCTTCAGTTCTTTCATCGATCCATTGCTACTTTATGCTTTAGCCTTCCTTCATGCTTTAAAGCCAAATTTTAATACAAATTTACCAAGAATTGTACTTTTTGATGGATTGGTACCAACCGATCAATGGATCAGTACCAATGGATATACTTAACGAATATTTTCTCTTTTTCCTTTTGAGTTGCCTTGTACTCGATCGTTTATGAATAAAGTATCCATTTCCTTCATCATTTTGAAGCCCGATATCATTGAATCATTGCTTTCAAAAAATCATGAGGTACTTAATAAAAAGGTAGTTGGATAACAAGTTATGTTGTCTTAGGACGAAGATGACACCAGTCAGTAGCTTGTATTTTAGGATGGTTTTCTATTTTAGGATTATGAACAAAAAATATGTTAAGTAACACTTGTGTCAAGATGATACTATGTAGTATCACATTATAAATTAACGTTGAATTTTATCATAATGCTCAATAAAAAGACATTTGGATGACTAGTCATGTTAAATTTTAGATGAAACTAACAATAATCAATAGCTTGTGTTTAGAATGATTTGTGTAAAGTTGATGCTATGTAGTATCATATTATAATTAATATTGGATTTTATTCCGATTCGTAATAGACATGCATTTGGATGATAAGTTTTGCTACCTTTTGGATGAAACTAACATTAGTTGGTACATTGTGTTTAAAATGATTTTATTCATTAAATTTTTTCAAGATTATCAAAGAATAATATGTTAAGTAATGTTTTGTGTAAAGTTGACATTATTCGGTATGATGTTATAAAGTAATGTTCAATTTTATCATAGCGCTTAATAAAAAAGCATTTGAATGACAAGTCATGTTTTATTTTGGATAAAAATGACATTATATAATTACTTGTATTTAAAATGATTTTATATGTCTAGGTATATTTCTAGCCATTTCTAAATGTTTGAGAAATAATACTTTATTAGAATTTTTCATAGCTATATAATGCTGCTTTATACGAACGCAATAGCATTATATGTAGTATTTGAGATGGTAATGTTGGGTCAAAAAAATGAAGCAACACCCCTGAGTAATAAAAATCGAGAGTAATAGATCTAAAAATGAAAGTAAAAGATTGAAAAAACATGATTTTATAGTAGTTCGGCCTCTAATCAATTGCCTATGTAACGCCGCACCTCTAAACCTATACTACTAAAGAGAATTACTACGTAATCCTGTCCAGTAATACAGAGAATAAGGCTTATTGCGAGTGACCATATATGAATATTCCCTTACGTTAACACCAATACGTATTAAAAATATCAAAGATAAAATGTACGTATCTAGTATTGACACAAAGCAGTAATGACATAGGTTTACTCGGACAAAACAATATACAATGTATATAAATTAACATAGGGCAATAGATCGTAGTAGAAAAATATAATATATACAAATTGACACCAACTAATGTCTGTCTCAATACGACAATAAATACCAAGTCAATTTTACTATACACAACTCTTGGCCAACTCAATACAAACAAATACAATGAGACATCCAAATCAAATATATATTGACTACTCAATACGATACAATTAATACCCATCTCTTCTAAAGCCCAACATCCAAATGGCTAATGTCCCTAAACCTGAAATGTCTCAGACTGGCCCAAGTATTATATAAATAATAAATGGGTCAAACTTTATCTAAATCCAATGTGGGTACATAACAATAAGCATTGTAATAACAGGCAAAATACAAATACGACACGACATAACATCCACCATTGTAACACCCCTAAGTTTAAATAACGTTATTCAGGAGATTTAATTAGATAAATTAATTAGAATAATTTAGAGAATAGAATGATAAGGGGATTGAGATTTGAAAATTAATAGGGTCGTGCCTTAACCGAATGGATTTATAAAATAGCTCATAAGTAAATTCGTAAGAATGGTTTATAAGATGAAAACAAAATTAAATAAGGAAAGGGTGATATGGTAAATAGCCGTATACCATAACCCTATAACCCCTAAACCATTACCTCGTTTTTCATTCATAGGTTCATAAAACAAACATAAAGTAAAGGAGATTAAGGCCGACCCTAACCCTATGAGAAAAGGAGGTCAAAATCAATTAGAAGTTAAGGATTCAAGCAAGGAAGAATTAAGTAAGAACAATATCCAAACAAGGTGAATAATAATCTAAACCATCTCATATATGTTTATTTGAACAATTTAATTTTGGATTTAAGTTTTTAAAATCGTTTGGAAGGACTGAATGATGATATGCTTTGATTATATGCCATGTTTAATTTAAACAAGGATTTTTATGATGATCCACATTTCAAAAGGTTTAAACCAACAATAATCCACACATGTCAAACTTAAACAATCCGGAATATAGGTAATCAATGGGGTTAATTAAGAAAAATAAGAAAACAAGAAGAAAACAAACATCGGATCTCGCAGCGGAATGATAAAATATAACAATCAAAGAAATAGTTCATGAAGTAGTTTATATTATACATTTAGTTATAATTTATACAACATTTGTCAGAGTTATATATACCATAGGGATAAATAAATAATGCAGCAGAACAACATGATGCGGGGAATTATAATAGTAATAATATACCAAATCTTCGTTTTCGTCCTCTAGGAAATGATCTTCGATGCACTGAAATACTCAGGGCTGACCCGAGCATAATGAAAAGACAAAACACTCGAGTCGGGACTAAAATACTCTTATGTGAACCAAATCGATATCGCATATAAAATGAGCGTCATGGCGTCAGAGATGTTTACGGAGTTTCACATCTCCTATCCAGATGTGCTTGCAATAACTCAAGAGATGTTATGGGATTTTCCATCTCTTAAGGATCTGTCAAAATATTTATACGTAGTAGAATACGCTACATATATAATGTCTATGAGTAAAATAAATATTTTTCTTAGTGTTAAGGATTTACATTGATCCCCCTTAACGCATTTTTAAGCATTGGCATACATTTTGCATTTGATACAACCAGTAGCACGTCGGTAGTCAATGATGCGTTGTGATACGACAACACTAAACTAAAATCGTAGGGGTCTCGTATAGGGATAAAAATATGACAAGGCACGTGAGGCAATGCCTAAGGTAGGATACTACCAGTTTGGATCGTAGGGCTGATCTTAACGCATCATAGCCATAACCGCCCACCGCGTCCATCCATCCCATATCGAGTCAAATGGAGGCTATCCCAAATCAAGGTGCACCAATTGAAACCGATAACAAGAGTAATAATATAAGAAAATTGAAGAACGGATGTCCGCTCAGGGTAATTAGCCTACTTGGCCCCGTCAAGCCGTCCTGTTTTAATCATTTCAAATTGGCACAAGTGCTTGGGTCTATCCATCATTGTTCACTTTCTTCATCTCTAGAAAACGACGCCAAATCCAACCACTTCGCTTTGGAGTCTTCTCTGCATATGCAGTTGTTAAAGTGGTTTCAGTATTGACAGAGGGTATGCCAGTAGGAGGCCCTGGTCTCTTTTACAACCAAACATCGTTATACACACTGGTTGGTACTTTTATATTTTGAAAACAATTCATATTTGATATCGAAATATCATATTCGCTTCAAAATAAAATTCATTTCGAAATCATCATATTTTCTTAAAATATACTATTTCAATTCAAAATCATGTCCGTCTTAATATCTCAATTTCAGTTCCAATTTAACATTGCTTCGAATTTTCATTTGGGTTATAACTTCAATTTAACAAATTTCATATTTAAATCCAAGATTAAAATATAAACATTCCACCTTTTTGACCAGTTCAAATTTTTTTTAGAAAATAGTTTTAAATAGTTAAATAGTTAAAATAGATTAATAGAAAATAGTTTGAGTATTGAAAGTGGTTCATATAGTAAATTAGTTTCGAAAATCAAAGTAATTTATTTGAAAATAGTTTCAAAGTCATACTAATTCAATTTTAATATTTCTAATTCAAATAAATTTCCATTTCGATTTAATCGATTCAATTTCTGTTTCATGTCGAATTTCACTTAGATTCCAATTTTAATTCAAATCAATTTCAATTTCGAATCCAAGTTAATTCAATTTGATTTCAGATTAATTTCAGTTTCAATTTATATCAATCTCATGCTTGATTTTCAAAATGTCGATTCAAATCACTTAAATCAAATTAACCTTCAATATTAAATTTAAAATCCCAATCGTCAAATATAATTCAATTCCGAGCATAATTTTGAAATATCGTTTTATATTACTTTGCTCAACAATATTTAAATTTCGAATAAAAGTCCATCCTTTTAAAACAAATCAATTTTTGAAATTCAAATCAAATTTCGATTATAACTTCAAAATCCCAGCATCGATAATTTAAACAATTCCTGTTTCCAAATTTAAATTTCAACATTTCGAGCTCAAGTTTGAAAAAAAATAGATTTCCATAAATTCGATTTTTACTTCTTAAATCAAATCATTTTACTTAATTCCAAATCAAAAATTTCAAAATCATTTAATTTAACCCGTTACACAAAAATTTACCTTCCGTTTAAGCCATGAGGACTTAAATAGAGGAAAGAAAGGAAAAGAGCAGGATCAGACCTTCCGGAGAGATCGAAAGGATGCAGTCAACAATATGAAGCGGCTCAAGACCTTTCGTGGAAGAAGTAAAGTGTCATTTTACAAAGATCAGGAGGTGCTTATCCTTCGAAGGAAGCAAACAAGAGGAAATAAAGACATGGCCTCACGCCAACCCTTCTGAAAACGCAACGAACTTTTCAGGCCAGATAATACACCAACAAGGCACTTTCGATGTTAACGAAAGGTTTAGATAAAAATAGCATTCATAAGTCAACGGAAAACAACCTTCCGCCATCAACTAGGGAAGATACAACTTTCGACAGCAGTTGGGTAGGAAAAAGCGGCCTTCCGCTAAGGCCAAAGGGTTCACGGAGGCTATAAACCTTCCAATGGATCGGAAGGTTCATGCGCTATGCATACAACAGACCTTGCGGTAAAGGCAACAATTTCGTGAAAACAAGTGTGGTAACCCAGATTTTGGATATCTGTTAATTGGTAATTAACTGGATTAAAATTATTAAATTGCTAAATTTGTAAATTAAAAAAATAAAATTCTGATATATATATTTGCACATGTACATAGATGAATTTGAGCTATAATAAATATCTGGATAATTATTTGTTTAATAATCTCCTGATGTAATTATTTAAATTGGCAAAATTTATTTTTGTTCAAAAACAAACAAAATATGTATTTGATTATGTATATATATAAGTAGATTTTAAAGGAAATTTGGATTTGAAATTCAAATGTAAACATCTTAGAAATAACTTGGATTTAAAATAATATGTATATATGATTTTTATTAGTATGTAGTTAGTTTTATATCATTTTCTTTAAACGATTTTATATGTATAAATAAAGGATATATATATACTGTTATATTTGTATAAATTTATTTACAAATGTATAATTATATTTTTATAACATTTTCTTTTAAGTTATTTATAGATAAACAAAAGAAATTTTTAAATATAAAACATAAAATATTAATAAATACAAAACTAAAGTTGAAAATATCATGTAAATATATATATATTAAGGACATATAAATACATAAGACATTTATAAAAATAAAACTAAATTGTGATTATTTTATAAATACATATTAATCATAAGTGTAAGATAAATACATATACAATTAAAAAATGTAAGCTTAGGAATGAATGTAATCACAAGTGTAAACAAACCTTATCATACAATTAACAAGTGTCTTTGGTTTCTTTTTATTTTTCAAAATAATTAATAAAAGAGAAAATAGGTTATATAAACATCTCCATTCCTCTCTTTCATTTCTTTTATCTCTTCAATTACAAAACCCGAAAGAAAATAACCTATAACACAAACGTAGAAATAAAAATAAAATAAAAATAAGGCAAAGATCAAAGCTAAATCAAGATCAGATTCAACTCTGAAACAACAAACAAATCATCTCAGATTTAAGCAAGATCATTTCAAAAACTAAATCAAAGCTTCGGATCATTTTCCAGTTTCCAGATCTACATTTAGTTTCAGAGCAAATCAAAACTGTTCTCTGTTTCTTTATAAACAGGTGAGTGAACTTTATCTGTTTTAAATCATGATGTTTGGGGAAAATATATCAAGTTGTTGTGAGAAATGTTGGAATAGATGAATAAAATATACATGCAAGTCTATGTATATATATATTCTATGTGGCTGGATATATGTTTGTGCTTATACATTCACTCTGTTATGTTTTACATGCTTGATATTTTATTTTAAAAAAAATTCATATCTACCCATTTATACGAATTGGAGCTAGTTTTCTGAAGAAAAGATGGTTGGAACAGTATAACATCAATGAAAAAAATAATTTCAATATTTTGTATTGAGAATTTATTTCAAGAATAAGGAATAACAGTCAAAAATCAAAATAAGTCCAAAATCATACATCTAGATTTCAATTTCTGATTATATGAATTGATGCGAATTGTTAAACGGTGAATTTTGATAGTAATTTCAGGATTTTTAGATTAGCTTGTGTCTAGATATTACGAGTTGATCGGTTAGCGATTTTTCGTCGATTATCGACGATTGGAGGAGGTCTGGTTATCCAAATGAAGTTTGATGGTAGCTTAGAGATTGGGGTATCTGGGAAAAATAGTTACTGGATTTCCAGACCATCATGGTGAACATATGGCGTCGATGAAGGGTTTCAGGCGGCATTTTGGTAGAGCTGGGTTTTGGTTCGATGGTGGTGTCGTGATGGAGCTTTGGGCCGGGGTCCAGTGGTTAACGGTGACAGTATGAGGCTGGGGTTGGCGATTTTCTAAACTTGGTTTCGACCGGGTTTGGGTGGAAAGTTCGATTTCTTAGAAATCAAAAGTTTGGTCAAGATTTGTGGATATATGTGATGGTCGAAGTATAGGCGACTTGAGGGATAGACGGCAGTAAGTCATCGTCGACTGGAATCATGTGCACGTTCACAAGGGGTGGCTGTGCATCAGTATTTGTTTCGAGGAAGAAGAATCTTCTGGCTCGGGTGGGAGTCGAGTAAATGTTAAGTTTGCCTCGAAGTAGTGTAGTTGATGAGGAGCTCGGGGTTTCAGGTAGAAAGGGAAGCGAGATGGACGGGTTTTGCTCAATTGTGGTCTCATGTAAATTTGAATGGGGCCCGGGTATTTTGGTTATGTTTTTAAAACTAGATTTAAAAATAAAGAAAGATTCTAAACAAGTTTTCGAACAAATATTTTTCGAGGGAAGATTAAGAAAGTTTCAAATAAGGTATGGATCAGGATTTAAAAAAAAAAGTTTCAATAATTAACAATGTCTTTGATTTTAAAATTGTTTTGGTTTGAATAATTATTAGGATAATTAATTAATAATTCATAAGTGTTTTCATATGAGATTAAGTAATTAAGAATAAACACTTATGAAATTGATTAAGCATTAATTATTTAATGTAATTAATTAAGTGATTACTTAGCATAAGTAATCAATGGAAAATTACTAAATAAGGAGGATAATTACTTTATGGAAGTAATTAAGGAGGAATTACTTAATGTAATTAATTAGAGTAAGTAATTAAAGGATAACTAATTATGAATGTGATTAATTTAAAGAGTAATTAACAAAAGTAATTAGAGGATCATTAATTAATTACTAAGAGTGATTAAAGTGAATGGTTAAAGAATAATTAACTTATGTAATTAATTTAAGGTTAACGTAATTAGATAATGATTAATCAAGGATGATTAATTGAGAAAAATAATTAAAAATGGTTAATTAATTGGATTATGATTAATTAATGTTAAGTGAGCAGGATTAAGGTAAATCAAGTGATTTAAGATGGTAATTAATTTAATTGGAGATTAATTAAATTGATTATGAATTAATCAAATCTTGCTTATGGATGATTGAATGTTATTGGGTATTTTGGGTTGTGTGATATTCTGATATTGAGTCGTGATGTATTGTGATATGTTATGATGGGTTGAACTATGATATGGTGAGTTGTCTATCGATAATTGATTTGTTTTGTGACCATGATGCCTTGTATTATAGTTGATTTGTATCCATTTAAACTGAAATTAAGATGACATTGTTTCGAAGAGACCGGGGTCGGGTATCAGTAAATACCCGAAACAACTTCGATTAGCAAATTACGGTAATCCTTTATAATTTGATTAGAGGCAAACAGGTTGGAATGGAATGAATTGAGTAACGTGGACATCTAACCTGAAAACTGTTATGTGTGATAAATGATTGAATATAAGAACTTGTAAAAGTACGAGTTCCATTGGTATTCACATATGTTATAACTTAGTATTTCATATTATATGGGTTTACTCATGCTGGTTTCCAGCCTGACCCGAGTGTTGCTTTGTTGTAATGCTCGGGTCACATCGAGTATTACTGATTTTCAGGTTAGGATGTTCTGGAGCTCAAGAGGCGAGCAAGATGGCAGGACGTATGGAGTATTTCGCTGTGTATATTATTGTAGTTTATTTGGGATATGTTGATTTTAATTGTACAGTGTTTGTGTAAATGATGTAACTCTGATGTATTGATGTAAATTAACTAATACAGTTTTCCTTTGTATAATTGCTATTTTATTTGATATTATATTTTGATCCACTGCGAATGTGAGAATATGTGTTTTGGTGTTTCTGTTTCTTCTTCTATCTCTTTCTTCTTTTCACTAACTATCTGGAATTTTTGGGATCGAAAATTCCGGGTCGTTACAGTTGGTATCAAAGCAGAAGGTTAAGCGATTACCTTGGCTCTGGTGGGATTACTCATTAAGGATAGGGTCAATGGTACCCTAAAATGAGTTGTGTGTGTGTATATATATGAGTGCATACTTGTTATTTCTTATATAATGATTTTTAAATGGTTTTAAAAATAAATGATTTTTATAAAAGCTTATATATATAGAGCAAATAATTTTCCAACTACTGTATATAAAGAAATTTGTTGCTAGTCATTGAAAATGGAATAAGAATTTAAGTGAATAAGGATTAAATAAGATAAACTAGAAATGGATTTAAACCAGAAAATAAAATGGTTATTATGATGTTTGTTTTCTAATAATAATTATTGATAAAACAAAATGAAAGTTTTAAGGAAGTAAACTTGTAGATGAGTATACCTTGTAAATTAGAATGGATTTAAATAGTGAAGTTTTGAATTCTAAGTCTAGAAACATTTGAAACTGTTTACAGAATGTTACAAAAATAATAAATTATATTATTCTGAATATTTTTGATTGTGATCTTATTTTAAAATAAGAGTTGTTTGGAAATTTTAAGGGAATTTGTTTTGAATTAAAACCAAGGTGGTTTAAAATTTAAGTGCAACTTGTTGTGCAAAGGAAATAAATATGTATATATGAGGGATATACATAATATCAAAGATGATTTGAAATAAACTCTAAGTGCTGAGTTTTAAATTTTTACTTGGAATATGATGTAAAAACCCAAAGTGATATGAGATTTGAACTTATAAGTGGAAAGATTATAAATATGAAGTTTATAATTTGAAATAAGAATTCAAATTGGGTAAAGTTGACAGGATTAAATTAAAGTGAATTTAAATAAAGGAAAGTTAAATAAATTTAGAACAAACAACCTGAATTGAAATTTTCAAGATGAAATTGAAATTTAATTTGGGAAGTTAAAAGGTTGATTTAAAATGGGAGTTATGCGTGATCTCAAAATGGGTTTGAGATTTGGAAATTGAAAATGGATGCTGTTATGTGGTGTTTGGATAAATTTGGATGTTTATTTATCTTGATATCATTCTATGGATTATAAATAATTTATGTAACTGAGAATTGGTTTTAAAAATGGATAATAAATTAGAATCAGAAGATTTAATTGTTTTTGAATTCTTATTTGAACTTTGAAATAAGTTAAGTAAAGATAATTTTAAATGGATTTTTGGAATTTGGATTCAGAATTAAATGGTTTAAAAGATTTAAGAGGTTAAATTAAAAATAAAGGTTGATTTGATTTAAAAGTAAGGGTTAATTTGATTTAAGGGATTAAATCAACATTAGAAATTTAACTCGAATTTATATATTTTGGGATGGTTTAAAGTTGAGATTTAAATTGAATTAGTTCAAATTGAATTTGATTCGAATTATTTGAAAGTATGATTAAAGATGGATAAGTAGAAAATTCAAATGGAATTTGATTTGAATTTGGAAAGAAATTTTGGTTAATTAGACTTGAATTGGGATTGAATCAATTTAATGGGATGGGAAATTGATTGAAAATGGAGTTGGGAAGTTGTACAGTTTGGCTCTGGACTATTTTCAAAATAAGTTGTTTTAATATAAGCCTATTTTTCCAAGCTATTTACCGTACAATCTTTCTTTTTAAAAGCCAAACTATTTTGTACTTATTTTACAATTATTTTGAAACTATTTAACTTTTTTACAACTATTTTATAAACTATTTACTATTTCTACTACTTTATAACTAATTACTATTTTACAACTATTTTGCAATTATCTAACTATTTTATAACCATTTGACTATTGTATAACTACTTAACTATTTTATAGCTATTTTACAAACTAATAATTATTTTTCAACTGCTTATCTATTTGTAACTTTTCAAGCTATTTTCTAAATTTAAGCTAGTCAGAGCGCAAAATGTTTATGATTAAATATCCATTTGAGATAAGAACCGAGGTGATAATCCAAATGGGGATTGAGGCAATTATGAATAAATGAATAAAGATCTAAGGGAATGTGAATAGAAAGGAGAAATTGATTTAGCTAATAATCAATAAAGATAAATACGTAGGATGTACATATATTATTCTATTCGCATAGTGATTTGATCCAGATTTGAGTACAGAATTTCGAGATATTATATCGATACGAGTTGGGATTTTTCATCCGATTTTCAACGGCGAACCTGGATTTGGATTTTTGATTGGTTCTGGAAATTCTCTATCATAGTTATGGCTATGCAAGGAGAATGAAGGTTTTCAATCAAGAAACCAGATCTGAGTCCACACTAGGAACTCAGGTGGACGATACAAGTTCAGAAGAGAAATTATGTGATCGAGTTAGCCATCAGATTGATATAGCGTACGGATGATATGTGTACATCGTACGGGTTTGAATGAAATTGATATTGAAAATGTGAGGATAAGAACTGTAAAATGGTTTTTGAAATGAAAAGTATATTTTGTGAAGTATATGATGAAATAAAATGGAAATTGGATATTTCTATGATTAAAGGTTCACTTTATAAAGAAAGGTAATATAGTTGATAACTTTATAAAGAGTAATCAGATTTAAATATTTGATTCGGAATAAACAAAGTTTTATATCTTTGTACATATATGATAAACTCCCCTTGTTGACTCTATAGCCAGAATAAAAAGGTTTTTTTTGAAAATATTTGAAGTATAAAAAGGAATTTATACAAGTATGAAGTGATCCAAAGACTTTCAATGTTATATACATACATACATACATACATACATACATACATGCTTACATACATACATACATACATACATACATACATACATACATACATACATACATATATATATATATATATATATATATATATATATGGAGGATTTTATGAGAATGATTTGGAAAATATGTTTTGGGAACCTATGGACTTTGGAAAGGCTTTTGATTTTTGGGGAAAAATCAATTTTGGAAATTTGGAAAGCCTAGTTTGAGAATTATCGATTTTGGAATAATCGATTTTGAGAAAAGGAGATTTATATGGGATTCATACTAGGTGTATGATTTGGAAAATATTATATGTGTATAGTATAAAGTGTTTTGAAAATGGCTCTGGAGAAAAAGGCGCTCCCTTGAAATGAACTTCTCAGGAGTACCATAGGTTGGTACTACCTTGAGCCCCAAAAAGGGAGGCTCTAAAGTGGATCCTATGTGGAAGTCCAAAGAAACTGAAGTTCTTGAGGATTGTTGGGTAGCGAAAGTCGAGAGCGCTGATGCCTACAGAGGCATTTGGGTTATGCTGTGACGACAGTGTAACTCGATGTAGCAGCGATCTACTATGGACCATAGCGGAAATCGTGTAGAGGTGAGTGTCAACGGCCTACGCTTGATTTTGTCGGGATGGAAACGTAACATTGGTAGACTGCGATCTATGGTCGAGAGGAGAAGTTTCATTCTTTTGGCAGCAAAATTCGAGGGTGCTGATGCCTATAGTTATAAGGGTTTTTTCCTGTGATAGTGAAGTAACCCCAGATGTAGCTGCGATCTGTAGCGGGTTCTATGGCGTAATCGAGGGGAATGGAGTGCCTACAGTTATCTATGGATTTTGCCGGGATGGCAACGTAACCATCGGGTTAACTGCGACCATGAATGAGGGTGATGATTTTCAGAGCATCCTCACCAAAAATGTTTCCTTTATTTTCAAAAATGTTTTCTATATTTTCAATAAAATTATTTTTCAAGTATTTTCACTGGGTATTTAAAGCGGGTTTACCAAGTTCTTATAGATTTTCAGTCTTACTCCTGATCAACGTATGACCCAATTTCTGTGAGAACAGGGATGGACTTGTTGAGACATCGAGTTATAAAAAAAGAATTTTATAAAACTATTATTGCAATATTATATAGATTTTAAAGTATTTTAAAAGTGATCAAATAATATTTTTTTTTGATAATAAGCATTTTAATAAATTCCGGCTTCGTTCTTTTTCGAGGACGAAAAGATTCAAAAAGGGGAAGGAATGTGATAACCCAGATTTTGGATATCTGTTAATTGGTAATTAACAGGATTAAAATTATTAAATTTGTAAATTGAACAAATAAAATCCTGATACACACATACATACACACATACATACATATATATATATATATATATCTGGATATGTACATAGATGAACTTGAGCTATAATAAATATCTGGATAATTATTTGTTTAATAATCTCCTGACATAATTATTTAAATTGGCAAAATTCATTTTTGTTCAAAAACAAACAAAATATGCATTTGATTTTGTATATATAAGTAAATTTTAATGGAAATTTGGATTTGAAATTCAAATGTAAACATCTTAGAAATAAATTGGATTTAAAACAATATGTATATTTGATTTTTATTAGTATATAACTAGTTTTATATCATTATCTTTGAAAGATTTTATAAGTATAAATAAAGGATTTATATACTATTATATTTGTATAAATATATTTATAAATGTATAATTGGAATTTTATAACATTTTATTTTTAGTTATTTATAGATAAACAAAAGAAAAAGTTTAAAATATAAAATAAAATATTGATAAATACAAAACTAAAGTTGAAAATATCACACACACACACACATATATATATTAAGGACATATAAATACATAAGACATTTATAACAATAAAACTAAATTGTTATTATTTTATAAATACATATTGACTACAGGTGTAAGATAAATATATATACAATTTAACAAATGTAAGCTTAGGAATGCATGTAATCACAAGTGTAAACAAACCTTATCATACAATTAACAAGTGTCTTTGGTTTCTTTTTATTTTTTAAAATAATTAATAAAAGAGAAAATAGGTTATATAAACATCTACATTCCTCTTTTTCATTTCTTTTATCTCTTCAATTTCGAAACCCAAAAGAAAATAACCTGCAACACAAACCTCGAAATAAAAAAAATAAAAATCAGGCAAAGATCAAAGCTAAATCAAGATCAGATTCAACTTTGAAACAAAAAAAATCAGCTCAGATTTAAGCAAGATCATTTCAACAACTAAATCAAAGCTTTAGATCATGTTTCGGTTCTAGATCTACATCTAGTTTCAGAGCAAATCAAAATTGTTCTCTCTTTCTTCATAAATAGGTGAGTGAACTTTATCTGGTTTAAATCATGATTTTTGGGGCAAACATATGAAGTTGTTGTGACAAATGTTGGAATAGATGATTAAAATATACCTGTACGTCTATGTATATGTATATGTGGCTGGGTATATGTCTGTGCTTATACATTCACTCTGTTATGTTTTACAGGCTTGATAATTTATTTTAAAAAAAATTCATATCTACCAATTTATACGAATTGGAGCTAGGATTTCTGAAGAAAAGATGGTTGGAACAGTATAACATCAATAAAAAAAATAAGTTCAAGATTTTATATTGAGAATTTATTTCAAGAATAAGGAATAACAGCCAAAAATAAAATTGGTCCAAAATCATACATCTAGTTTTCAATTTCTGATTATATGAATTGATGTGAATTGTTAAACGGTGAATTTTGATAGTAATTTCAGGATTTTTAGATTTTCTTGCATCGAGATATTGCGAGTTGATCGGGTAGTGCTTTTTCTTCGATTATCGACGATCGGAGGAGGTTAGGTTGTCGAGATGAAGTCTGATGGTAGCTTGGAGATTGGGGTATTTGGGAAAAATAGTTACGGGATTTCCAGACCATCATGGTGAACATATAGCGTCGATGAAGGGTTTCAGGCGCGTTTTGGTAGAGCTGGGTTTTGGTTCGATGGTGGTGTCGTTAGACAATCGGAGTCGTGCACACAGAGGGGGATCGTTGGCGCAGGTCGTGATGGAGCTTTAGGCCGGGGTCCAGTGGTCAACGGTGACAGTATGAGGCTGGGGTTGGCGATTTTCTGAACATGGTTTCGACCGGGTTTGGGTGGAAAGTTCGATTTCTTAGAAATCGAAAGTTTGGTCAAGATTTGTGGGTATCTATGATGGTCAAGATTTGTGGGTATCTTAGAAATACTTAATGTAATTAATTAAAGGATTATTAAAGTAAATAATTAAAGAATAATTAATTATGAATGTGACTAATTTAAAGAGTAATTAACAAAACTAATTAGAGGATCATTAATTAATTACTGAGAGTAATTAAGGCGAATGGTTAAAGAATAATTAATTTATTTAATTAATTTAAGGTTAATGTAATTAGAGAATGACTAATCAAGGATGATTAATTGAGAAAAATAATTAAAAATGGTTAATTAATTGGATTATGATTAATTAATGTTAAGTGAGCAGGATTAAGGTAAATCAAGTGATTTAAGATGGTAATTAATTTAATTGGAGATTAATTAAATTGATTATGAATTAATCAAATCTTCCTTATGGATGATTGAATGTTATTGGGTATTTTGGGTTGTGTGATATTCTGATATTGAGTCGTGATGTATTGTGATATGTTATGATGGGTTGAACTGTGATATTGTGAGTTGTCTATCGATAATTGATTTGTTGTGTGACCATGATGCCTTGTATTATAGTTGATTTGTATCCATTTAAAATGAAATTAAGATGACATTGTTTCGAAGAGACCGGGGTCGGGTATCAGTAAATAGCCGAAACCACTTCGATTAGTAAACTACAGTAATTCTTTATTATTTGATTAGAGGCAAACAGGATGGAATGTAATGAATTGAGTAACATGGACATTTAACCTGAAAACTATTGTGTGTGATAAATGATTGACTATAAGAACTCATAAAAGTACAAGTTACCCTAGTATTCACATATGTTATTACATAGTATTTCATATTATATGGGTTTACTCACACTGGTTTCCAGCCTGACCCGGGTGTTACTTTGTTGTAATGCTCGGGTCAGACCGAGTATTATAGATTTCCAGGTTAGGATGTTCTGGAGCTCAGGAGGCGAGCTGGATGGCAGGACGTATGGAGTATTCCACTGTGTATATTATTGTAGTTTATCTGGGACATGTTGATTTTAATTGCCTAGTGTTTGTGTAAATGTTGTAACTCTGATGTATTGATGTAAATTCACTAATACTGTTTTTCTTTATATAACTGCTATTTTATTTGATATTATATTTTGATCCCTGCGAATGTGAGAATCTGTATTTTGGTGTTTCTATTTCTTCTTCTTCTATCTCTTTCTTCTTTTCCCTAACTATATGGAATTTTCGAGATTGAAAATTCCGGGTCGTTACAACAAGTGAAGGAAAGGGTAGCATCCGACAGATCATGGTGGTACACAATCAACGAACCTTTCGACAATAATAAGAGGCCTACAACCGTGTACATAAATCTATCTTCAGGAAAGACCCGAAGGTTTACAACCGCATACCAAGGAAACCTTCTATTCCAGATAAAGGCATACGGCTAATTGGATGCCACCCGCATCTATAAATAGAACCCACAGGGTCCAGTTTAAAGGGACCTTTCCTTTTATTTTTCCTAAATCTTGTAACTAATTGATCATAATTCTGTAACCCTAATTGGGGATCTAATTTGGGAAATTCAGTAAAAGTAAAACCTTATGATGGATGGCAAGGGAAGTTTTATGATTTTGCGAACGGTTTTATTGATTGCTTATCCTTTTGCTGTCGTAATACCAATTTGTTGGATCAATTATTCCGAAAGGTTTTAGCCAATAGGTCTGACGATCAATTGGTCGAGGATATTATTTCAAGCAAAGAAAGACATTGAGTTTCCTATTTCCACCCATCGATAGGGCCAATAGCCAATCTGGATTAATATAGGCAGTAACCTTCCGGGGTTTTTGGCATTGTAATCGAGTTGCTTCATCCAGAGTTGGTAGATACTTATGTCCTAGCAGCAATCAAACCTTCCGCAGTCATTAGCCAACCACTCAAACCCCTCGGAACAATATAAGTGTAGGAAAATAAAGTTCAATCTGATGGTTAGAGTTCTAATACCTTTCGGCTGGATCGAGTTCATCTTCCTAAGAGAAATTAAATCCTTTGACAAGATCAAGGGTCTTCACATATCACCCAAGATTCCTTTCCTCACCTTGTTGCCAAAGGAGTCAATCATCCAAACCTTTCAGAATCACCAGCGCACAACTTTAAAAGATAACATTTGTTTAATCTTCATTAGAGCTATGGAGAAAAGCTTCACGAAGGTTCGAAATAAGTCTACCTCTGGTAATAACCTACCAATTGAAAGATTAAACCTTCCACCTACTTTGTAATCTTCAAGTCCAAATTTATCAGTTATAGGAGTAAAGCATAAGAGTTATTATCTAGGTTAATGTACCTTTCAACCTAATCAACCTCCTCTTTCCTATTGAAAGCACTACTTGTGATGTTGACCAAAAATCTGGTTAATTTGGCGCTAGAAGGAGGGCTCGAACCTCCGACTTATTAGATCTTTTGACACTATAGTTCTCTAACCCTCATCGAGCTAATTTCACATCAAAATCACTTGTTACTGATTCAATTATGGCTAAAAGATTCAAGAGGTTCGAACAAGGGTCTTCTGAACCTCAACTTATAAAATTTTCCTATGTGGACAAAAAAGATTCTAATCAAAATAAGGAACAAAGGTTAAGGCTTAAAGCCTTGTGAATTATAAACAGAAAGAAGGAGGAATCCTATGATCTAGAAAAATGGAGTTAAAACCCTTCAACTTTTAATTCCGAAACAGTTTCCATCAACTCATTTTATATCAAAACCACTTTTATATATTTATAAATATGCTTCAAATAAATTTTAAAACACCATAAATATATTTCGGAGTTTTCAGAAATCTTTTTAACCAGAAAATCAATTGAACATTTAAAATATACATCATGAGCAAAATTCTACACAATAGCTAACTAATCATTAATATAATTTTATCATTTGTCCCGAATTGATTTACATCGAATTTCGACAATCCATAAATGCGTAAACAACAAATAAAAATTCATAATCCATTTCGACCAACATTTCTAATAAGATGATATATTCTTAACCGAATGACCCTAAGAGATGTAAAATTAACAAATCAAAATGCAATCAGATAGCATCTCCTTTGCATTTTGTATGATTCTAGAAACATAAATACTTAATATCAAATAGCAAAATAACATCCAAAACTACACAATCCATCCAATATCACTAACAACCAATCTAACACTATCCAAACAACATTTCCAAGCAAGAAATTTAATCAATAAGCAGAATACATACATACATACATACATATATATATATATATATATATATATATATATCAAGGGGAAATAGACATAGATGTGAGTATAAAACTCACCGAAATCAGAACTACCCAATCAACGACAACATCATTGCAAACAACACGTCAAAGCTGCCTTCACTACTGCTTACTTCCGTATCCGTTGTAATGTACATGCCATTGACACCTAGGCTCGTTGCCATCGCTATATTGCACAGCCACTGCCGAGTATGCCTCTACCATCCTTTCCACTATCATAGCATCACCAAGGTTGCAACTTCCACCAAGATACAGCCCCAATCTCTTATGCCTAAATCAAACTCATGAAGCTGCTCTATTTGTGATATCTAGTTGTGACTCTCCCTAGGTCATAGCGGCAACGTGTTGTGTAACGCCCCACTCCGAGACCCACATTAGCAAAGAGTATTATAAGGTAATACCATCTGCTAATATGGAGAATAGAGCTGGATAGGAGTGACCATCTATAGCCTCGATAAATGTATATATATATTTAGGTGGATTGACATATCCAATAGATATTTAATACAGGGCTATAGGTGGTCGCATCTATCCAGCTCTATTCTCCGTATTAGCAAACGATATTACCTTATAATACCTTTGCTAATGTGGGTCTTGGAGTGGGGCGTTACAGCTTGGTATCAGAGCTGAGTTCAGGAAAAAAATGATAAACACAGAACATAAACACATATTACGGTACATCAAAGTGTAATATAAGTGTTACGAATCCCTGAGTCATCGTGCCTTTATTCTTTTCGTGCCCTTGGGGTAGATAGAATTTTGGGAATATGTCTAGGAATGAATTTTTATTCCGTAGATGATATCTACCATGTGAATAATCTTTACTTTATCTTAACTTTCAGCTAATGGCTGGAAGAGATAGAGGACGACGCTCGGATGCTGGGAGATCCTGCGGCTCGCATCCGGACAGTGTATATATGTCTGCCGATCAGTTTATGGAATTATTTAGGAGCACCCAGCCTCCAGCTCCTACTCCAGCTTCTCCTTCGCGCAAGTCTCCTTTCGCACGCATGTGCAATGACTTTTGTACATCTCGGAGGAAAGCCATTCAAAGGCTCCGAGTATGTTTTAGAGGTTCAGGTTTGGATTCGTTCTTGCGAGCGGATATTTTCTCGCATGGATTTTTCGGATTATCACAGGGTTCTTGTAGCATCCAACATGTTACAAGAGCGTGCTCTTGATTGGTACGAGCTATTCACTGCCGAGCTCGACGAGTATACTCTTACATGGACTCAATTTCGGGGACGATTCGAGCTTAAGTTCGTTCTTGAGTCTAAGAAAGCATCCCTTGCCCGTCGCTTCCTCGAGCTAAAGCATAGGAAATCTTCTATTTCTGATTATGCGTCTTCTTTCGAGGCTCTTTCTAAGTATGGCCTTAAGTATATTAGCACTCCATACAAGAAGAACCTCAAGTTCATTTTCGGCCTTAAGAAGTATTTGAAGAAGTCTTTGATGCTCCAGCTCAAGCTTTCTTTCGAGGAGCTAGTTGACTCGACGCTTCATCTTGAAGCCGTCGAGAAGGAGATCGATAGTGTTGATGATGTTGAGATTCGCAATAACCCCAACAAGAAGCAGTTTCCATTTCAGAAGTCCAAATCTTTTCCTTCCAAGAAGAAGAAGACTGGTGGTTCTAACTCTCAGACTCAGTCTACTGAAACACCTTCCATTCAAAAGTGTTTCAATTGTGGTTCTCTTGATCATATGATTCGAGCTTGTCCTAAGCCTCTCTTCTACCACTATTGCAAGAAGGAAGGTTATCATGTTTCCACCTGCCCTACTATTCCTGCTAGTGCCAAATCTGGCAAGCTTTATGTTGCTAAGGCTTTTGGAGGTTCTTCTCAGCCCAGAGGTATATCTCCATCTATTTTGGAAGGTTCTATTTTATTTCATAACCGTAGTATTCGAGTTCTTTTCAATACGGGTGCTTCGCATTCATTCATATCAAAGAAGCTCGTCGATGATTTGTCTTTGGATGTTTCTTGTATGGCTACTTCATTGAGAATTGAAAATCCTGTCGGGGGATCCACACCCTTAGCTTGCTTTGTGATGATGTTGAGATTGCTTTATGTGGCTTTTCTTTTCGTGCGAATCTGCAAGTTATTTCTTATTTGGGATTTGACATGATTTTTGGTATGGACTGACTAGTGCGATATAATGCCAGGATTGTTTGTGCTCAGCGGATGTTATATCTTCGACATCCCGATTCTCCATCTCAGCTATCTCTTGTTCTTCGGAATGTGGATAATTCCGAAGTGGCTTTATATTCTCTAGACTCACAAGTTGCTGATGATATATCTCGTATTCCTATTGTTTGTGACTTCTCTGATGTATTTGAGCCTGTTTTGGGTTTGCCACCCAAGTGGGCAATTGAGTTCCACATTGGTCTCATTCCAGGCGTGCAGCCAGTTAGTCGTCCTCCCACGAGGATGTCTACAAAAGAAAACGAGGAACTCAAGAAGCAGCTTTTAGAGCTTGAGTACAAGAAGTTGATTCAGTCTAGTTCATCACCGTGGGGTGCCACGGCTGTATTTGTGAGGAAGTCCGATGGTACTCTTAGGCTTTGCATTGACTATCGCAAGCTAACGAGTTGACCATCAAGAATAGGTATCCATTACCTAGGATCGACGATATGTTCGATCAGTTGAGTGGTGCTATGGTCTTTTCTCAACTCGACCTTGCCACTGGTTTTCATCAGTTATGAGTTGCGGAGGATAGCATTCCTCTTACAGCTTTCCGCACTCATTATGGTTCTTTTGAGTGGCTCGTTATGCCGTTTGGTTTAATGAATGCTCCTGCTTTCTTCGTCGATCTCATGAATCGAGTATTCCGAGAATATCTCGATAAGTCGTCCTTGTGTTTGTTGATGACATCCTTATTTATTCTAAGTCTAAGACAGAGCTTATCTCTTTCAATTCTTATTTCAAATTGTATGATTCTTTTTTGTTTGAAATATGAAGTTCTCTACTATAAAAATACCAAATTTCAGCTTATTTTGACATAGGTAGCTTGTATAAATATGCTGCCAAACTTAGCCCTGGACCTGGTTTTTGCCCAGAGTTTTACAGTGAAAACACTGTCTGGGTTCAACTTTGGGACATCATAACTTTCTCATATTTTATCCAAAATGCACCATTCATTTTTTGTTTGAAAGATAATGTTTTCTACTACATTCATACCAATATTGAGCTCAATCTGATTCCATTGATCCTCTATTTCATGCCTGGAAGTTGAACCCAATATGGTTTGGGACAGCATAACTCATTCGTTTCAAATCAAATTTGAGTAATTCATTTTGCATATTGAAGCAGGAGTGTTGAATTACATTCCTGCAAAATTTCATGAAAATCTGGGTCTGTTTGCTATTTCAAAACTGCTGTCGAACTTGAACCCACAACCTGTTGGAATTCAGCGATTTAATCTTGTTTTGGTCCAACTTTGAAACGACGCAAATTCTTCGTTTCAAATCGAATTTGAATGATTCTATTTGCAGATTGAAGTAGGAATGTTGAACTACATTCCTGCCAAATTTCAAGTCATTTTGACACTGTTAACTTGTTCAAACTTGCTATTGAATATCGAGTCGTAGCTTGTTTTAAACGGATAATACTTGGTGTAATTTTCGTTTTTTCGATGTTCTCTTGATATTTGTTTCTGGATTCATACACGGGTTTTTATAATATGTTTTAAAAATGTTTTTCAAATAAATGGGCTTTTCAAATAATTATTAAAAAAATTTTAAGTATAAAAATTATATACCCTATAATAAGAGAATTTCAAAGGCAATTTCTAAAGCGATTTCGAGCGTTCCTAAAACTCGTTTTCTTCAACTTAATTTCTATATAAAACACACAATTTTGCACTTCTAACGAAGAGGGAGGAGAATTAAATGATTAGATAAAACGAGTGCTATGTACACATGCGTTTATCTTTTTAGTTAATTCCTAATCTATTCTTTTGATCGTTTTGACCTTCGGGTCTGGTTTACCGATGAGACGAGGCAAAATTTGTACTGCTTTGAGTGTGGAATTGACTAACGGTTAGTAAGCCTTTTAGTGCGAACGTGTGATATGGGACACATGTTAACACTTTGCGGGTTCCTATCCGAGGAGTTTGTGACACATATTGCCAGTTAGTGGTGTCCAAAACTGGGCCTCCGAACCTTCACCACTATGGTTTGTTGCCTTCGGGTTTGTGCCTTCAGGTTTGTTGCCTTTGGGTTTGCTACCCTATAGTATCGCTTTTGGAGTTGGTCCTTTATCACCGCTCGAGAGATACTTGGGTTTGTTGCCTTCGGGCTTATGGATCCTTGTTTATACAGCACTGAGCACGTGCACCTTTTGTTTCATTGATATTTATATTTCACTAGAGTATCGCCTTTCAGAGTAGGTCTTTTGAACCACTCGATACATAGCGATTACCTTGTGGAAACTTGTGTTACCTTCATTGGTATTTGTTATTTTCCTTTTTGACTTGATTTGGGATATTCATATCCTTTGTTTATTGAGTTGTCGATGATATGGGGCTTGTTATGATTCATCTTTTGTTAGGTGATCGAGTTATCTATTTTAGAGATATATGTGGTACTTTGTGACCTTGCGTGTTCATTATCATTTTGCCTATCTAACTGATTTGGTTAGCTAGACTGACCCGTGTATTTTGTACTCGGGTCAGACCGAGGTGTTTCAGGTTAGGTACATTTAGACTTAGCCTATTCTACTTCCGCATGGGCTATTCTGCTAGCTCCTTTTGTTATAGCTTTTTATTTAGTCCTTTTTGCCTGTAACTTTGATATGTATATTCTTTTGACTCGCCTGTATATTGTGGTGGCTACACCACTTGACATGTATCATTTTGTATACTCTGTGATGTATCTGTATATGTGTATATGTATGTGATGATCTACTGTTCTGTGATGTGTTTTACATTTGAGTTGTTATATTTTGTTCTGTAGGTCTTATAGACATTATAGTTTTGTATTAAATATCTATTGGATATGTTGATCCACCTAAATATATATACACTACATTTATCGACTTATTCAGTAGATACTTAAGACAAGGCTATAGATGGTCACTTCTATCCAGCTCTATTCTCCATATTAGCAGACGATATTACCTTATAATACCCTTTGCTAATGTGGGTCTCGAAGTGGGACGTTACATGTTGCGCTCCACTTCCAGTTGCCATTGCCAAGGCGTGGCTCCTTCCCCCAACCTATGCGAGCTAAGTCATGAAGCGATCTCTCCCTCAGTCGACATTACTGCCCAAGTCACCGACTGTCGATGTGTTCGTGCGATTGATTTTTTTTAAAACATCAGGTCGTGATTTTTTTCTAGAGTGCAGGCTGAAGAACCGGTGCCAAGAAGGAATCAAGTCCCGTCTTTACATGGGTAAGATAAGGGAGAGCTTTCTAGAACCAAAAAACCGAAAAGGGCTTGTTTACTTTTGGGCCAAATTCCAATTAAAACAATTCTCTAATTAAAACAACTCTTTTATTTTATTTTAAATAGCTCATTTAATTTATAAATTACCCATTTATTTTATTTATATTTTATTATTTATTAAAACATTTCATTCGAATTTATTATTATTTGAAAAGAATTTTTTAGTTTAATTCAATTTATTAAACCAAAAACTTTTATTAAATAGAATATAGTTAACTACAAATTTATTTTTAAAATATTGATCATAAAATTTCTAATTAAAACAATATTATTTTAATTAAATTTATTTATTTATACAGCATAAAAGCAAGGTTGTTACAGACTTTTCCTCTTAAGAAAATTGAATCATTATAATTTCTTAGGGAAAACTTCATACACAACTCATACCTTGACTTTCTGCGTATTCTTCAAAGTTCTAACCGTTTATACAATCCTCTATGTGGCTCTTTCACAAACTTCTTTAATCGTATACTATAGATTCATTCAACAACTTTCTATTTTTCGCATAGGATAATTTATGAATTTTTTTTAAGTGTTAGAATTTTCGAAAAATTTCGATAGTCTCCTGTTTACCAAGAGCATTTCAAAAAATCAAAACATATTATAACACAATATAGATATAATTCATAATCAATGAGGCATCTCAAAACATGCAAAAAAATAAATAAAAAATATACATATCAGTACATCATAAAAACATACCTTTTACTAGCATTTTAAGCAAATTTTTTAACTTATATACAAGCAAAAGCAAGCCAAAGTCATCGATAGTCCAAGTATGCTTCATATGTACCCATCTCAGCTCAATTGAAACATTAGTCATATATATAAAGGGAAGCATGATGAGTATACAACCATGTAAGATAAATAAAACACACATTCATATTTACTCACTTTCTAATGAACTTTCAAAATTCGAAACCACCAAATCAAGTTACAGTTTCTAAAAGTAAATAGTTATATAGTATGTTAGCTTTCCAAAATATCTTTTCCATCACAGAAATATGAATTAAAACTCGAGTTATGGCTGATTTTCCTAAGGGATGCAGTTCAGATTTTTCAACTAATGCACAGGCCCACCATATAAAATGCAATTTTTTGCCTAGAAACCGTTAAAATTTTACAAAAATCTCTAAAAAAAATTGTTTATTATTTTCTAAGCTTTCCAAAATGGGCAAGATTATTGAATAGAACAAAGCATTGAAAAGTTATGGTCATGTGAATACAGCGTTGTTATACAACGTTTATAATTTCAAAACAGCAATAAACATTGTTGGTAATTTATGTTTCAATCATTGTAATCTTCAAATTTTCACATTACATTTCAAAAAAAAAAAATCTCTAATAACATAGCTTTCCAATAAATCATTTTTTTTTGAAATCGGATAAACCATTAGAAAGTTACATTTAAAACAGTTTAACGCTCATTTTGGGACAACAAGCATCTCTTTTATTAACTTATGTTTAAACCGTTGTAAATCTTAAAAATTTGCATTGCAATTCAAATAAAATTTGCTTTCTAATGACATTAAAATTGTCAAAACTGAATCGATTGTACCCGAAGATAAATCAATCTCTCTAGAAACTCGACAATATTTCAAGCATCGTCTATAATCATAATAACTAAAATAACAGAGTATGCCTTTAATTTAATCTTAAAACAAATATAAATTTCACTATGTATTATAATTCAAAAACTAGTTTACATAAAATATACAATGTTTCCACACCACAAAATTTAGTGATTCAATTAACTGATTAGTTGCACTATTGACTACCAGTGATTTTATGTTGACATTGCCTCATCAATGATCTCAACTTCACACTAACATCCATGGCTGCATACATCGTTCAAAAATATTTATATTTAGAAATTTTAATACCCTTGTTTGAAGAATGTATATTATATAAAATAATACATCATTCCAAGAAAAATATATTTCTTTTATTATTTCCAAAATATTATATCGGAGTGCCTCGTCCATACTAGTGGTCCAGGAACAAGACAAACCGAAGGTACTTTCCTACCACATCCTATTGGGAAATTCCTAGGATTAGTAGCGAATAGTCCTTGCATTGGATATTTCACAACAAAAAGACCACTGCTATGTTGAAACCTCGTCTATGATGTTCCATACTTATGATATTTTGACTACGACAACTATATACGTTGAATTTTCTATGCTAACTTGTTTTTGCAGGAATATCTACAAGACTGGATTCAGATGAACTTCATACTTCATATATGTTGTATTGAGTTGTTGTTTAGAATTAAAATGATGTTAAAATCTCTCCTTTGGATATATATGTCGACACGTGCACATACACACATGCATAGAGCATATTTAAATTTTCAGGTCAAATTCAGATGTCTGAATTGACTATTTCAAACGTCTGAATCTGTAATCAAATTTGAATTTTCTGACAATATTCAGACGTCTGAATTGGAAATTTCAAACATAAAAAATGACCTATTTCCTTTCTGGTTTGCACGTTAACAATTTCAGAAGTTTGAATTCTAATTTTCAGACGTTTGAATTCTTACAACGGCTGTATTTTTGAATAGACATTTCTTTTCCATAAAGAGATACAACTTTTTATCAATAGATATGTCCATATACTTTCATGATAACTGTTCATGAACAATTGCATCTCTTTGTACTATATATAAACATGTTAGAATCATCAGTTTTATTCACCTAATCGATCTAACTCTTTCTATTCTCATATTACTTTGATTCTAACTCTCTTATGCATTCAAGTTCATATAACATCATTCATTTACTTCCATACTCTTCACATACATTTATATGTATATATATATATATATATCAAAATGAGTAGATTATAGGAAGGTTGTACTATCAAGAGACAAATTCGTGTTATTGAGAACACACCATGTCAAATACTCTTTGTATAAGTTGAAGTCCTGTTTTGCTGTACAGGCAAGTGAAGTCCTCTTCAGCTGTTGAGGCATCGAAATCCTGTTCTGTTGTTCAGGTGTTGTAAACCTGTTCCTCCATGTTAAGTGAGGATTATTGTTAGTGAAATTTCAGAAGGAGTCTGGGACTGGACATAGAACGGGAAGTTCAAACCAGTATAAAAATTCCCGGTGTGCTCATTTTTCATTTACTTTGCTATTATCATCTGTTTTCGCATTTAGATTTAATTATATTCCATATTACACGATCCTAAGTGATAGCTAGCCACACAGTAGTCACTTTCATTTGGTATCAGAGCCTGGTATTCTAGAGATCGTAACAACATCCTAGAATAAATGGCTACAAAGAGAACTAGTCAAGGCAATAAGAAGAGGAAGAGAAATAAAGAAAAAATCAAAGCGCAAACAAACCAATGCTTCATGGAAAAAGATAATGAGGTTAGTGATCTAACTTTTGATGATATGATAGAAATAAATTCAGAACTTCTAGACACTTTAAAAAATCTCAAAAGAAAATAAAAGGAAGCTCTGGAAAATTAGAAGAAAGTAGAATTCGAAAGAGATATGCTTAAAGATGAGAAGAAAATATTAGAAGAAGAACTTGAGAAAATTCAAGATTCACTCTCTGACAATTCGCAACTCGCTCTATTAAGTCAAGAAATAAAAGCTCAAAAAGAAAAGAATAATGCTCTAGCTTCTGAGAATCATGAGTTAAAAACAAAAATTAAAATTGTTGAGTTAGAAAACACTAGTCTCAAAACTAAGCTTGATGACATTACTAAAAATATTTCCAATTTTAATAAATGGAGAGAAAATTTATTCAGGATTATTGAAAATTCTCAACCTGCTTCAAATAAGAAGGGATTAGGTTATGTTAAGAACCCAAAAGCTCATAATGATAACGGTGTAGGCTATAAACAAGCTAAAAGTAAAAATAGTACTAGATATGCATTCTTGTATACTAATTTTAGTGCTAGTACTAGTAACCAAGATAATTTTAAAACCAGTTATAGTCATAATAGTACTTTGTTTAGAAATGATAGAAATTATTTTTCAAGTACTAAGCTAATGACTAATAGTATTAAGATATGGATTCCAGCTAATATGATTGATCATAATAAACAAGTTTATATTAGCAACTATTATAAGAATGTGATTTGTAATGAAAATTATATTTATAAAGGTTCAACCACACCCAAATGGGTATGGTTTCAACGACCTAACCCCCCCGGACCCTACCGAAAATGATTATTATTTATTGCAGGTACTCGGAGAAACAAAAGGAAAAGGATAGATTTTGGAATTTTAAAGAATGATCCATATGTTTAATAGAATTACGTGCTTACAATGAAATATGGACTTCAGCAAATATGGTAAATATATATTATTTTTTCTCCATAATTAATATTGAGTTTATCCCACTATTCACAAGATATTTTATATAATTTATTATATTCCCTCATTCTTTTTGATAATGACAAAGAGGGAGAAATTCATATGCATATTGATAAAGGGAGATATTATACTTAGGGGGAGATGTTATACTTAGGGGGAGCTTTAAAAATATTAATATTTTTATATAGAATGAACATTTTTTTAAAAATTGTATAGTTGTCATCATCAAAAAGGGGGAGAATGTTAGATCCTCAATTGTTGAATTTTAATGACAACAACTATACAATTATGTCAAAGAATCTCTAAGTTAATTTGCAGGTACATAAGCATCAAAAAGAGATAAACAAATACGTTCAAAATGAAGATTCACAGTTCAAAAAAAAGAATGAAAGTATGTATATGGAGATACAAGAAAAGATATACATGATAGAGACAAGACGAAGGCAACAAACAAAGTTTTATTAGTCATAGAGTGTTGTGTCTAGAGTTTACAAATGTTAAAATCTTCTCCAAATGGTATACACACATATACATTCATATTTTAAATGAAAAATCAAGTTTTCAAAAATTGCATGGAGTGACACTCAAACCCGGGTCACTAGTTCAGAAGGTAAGTGCTCTAACCATTTGAGATATGGTAATATTTTTTACAAGCTAAATTCAGACGTCTGAATAATGTCATTCAGACGTCTGAATGCTGAAACAAAATTATGGTTCCACAATATTCAGACGTCTGAATGAAAATATTCAGACGTCTGAATAAGGCCAAAAATAGCCTATTTCCTTGCTGTTTGCGTATTAATCCAATTCAGAAGTCTGAATTTTTTTATTCAGACGTCTGAATATTTCTAACTGCTAATTTCTTGAAAAGCCACTTCTCTTCGCCGAAGAGAAACATCTTCAAAATCAATGGTTGCACCTGTTCTTTTCAATATTACTTTTCATCTATAGTTGCAACTCTTTATACACTATAAATAGATTATAGAATTCAAAAAACAATCAACTGAATTCACTTTTAGCATTCTTGAATTCTCATATATTCTCAAGCTTTCAAATTGCATTCAAATTTCTTACATGCTTTGATCATTAATCTCTTTATCTTCCACAATTCTCAAAGCACATCACACTATATATCATAAAGGAGAAGAATATAGGAAGATTGTACTTAATTGATTTATCAGTGTTATTTAAGGACACACTACAGTTAGATACATTTGTTATTTGTAAAGAAGTCCTGTTCGGTTGCTCAGGCATTAGAAGTCCTATTCGGTTGCTTACGCGGGTGAAGTCCTATTCGGTTGCTCAGGCGGGTGTAAACCTGTTCCTCCGGGTTAAGTTAGGGTTGTTGTAATTGAAATTCCAGAAGGAGTCTAGGACTGGATGTAGAATGGGAAGTTTGAACCAGTATAAAAATTCCTGGTGTGCTTGTTTTATTTTACTTATTCACTTTACTATAGTAACTTAGTTTATTTCCGCACTTGTTTAATATAATTCCATATAGCACGATCCACACTGCTTTTATCATGCTAATATGTGTATATTAGGATTTTAACCCCAAACAATCAATAAGCAGTCCTTCACTATGAAAATCCAAAATATCAATATCATCGACCAACCCGCACAATCGTCGTATAAATGTTGGTCCGAAGTGGTTTTCAGATAAATTTGATCCCGGTCGCTTCGCACCAACAATGTAAAAGCGTTTCTCAACCTCACGTAGAAACTAAGTCCCATAGACTTATCATGTCTCCAACTTTCAATTTTCTATCCTTCGACCAAGAAGGAAGCTCGATAGATTGGAATAATCACCCCGCACTATACGAATCAACATTCTCAACACAAATGATAATCCAACCTATAGAGTCAGTTACATACTAAGTGTATGACTAATTAATTTCCACATCAAGTTGAGGAACTAAAATGGCCAAATTTGATAGTCGGTTATTTAACTATCAAAGCAAAAAACAAAATCTAGCACTTAAGTAATCACCGGGCCTGATTTTATTAATCGTTTATAAATCAAATCACTTTCCAACTATTCACTTCAAAATATCTTTAAAAAGATAATACTCACAACCATTTCACTTATTGGATATTTGAAAAACATTTCCATGTGCTTATTTTAATAATAAGTAAATTCACAACTTATTTAATTTTCAAACCATTTAAACTCCATTTTATAATACCACTTTCCAAAACATTCATTTTATTTAAAGGATTATTCACTGTCCAAAATCAAGAATATAATTCTCTTACCAAATTCATTATTTCTAAATATTTAATATAAAGGATTATTCACTGTCCAAAATCATGAATATAATTCTCTTACCAATTCATTTCTTTTAAATATTTAATTTAAAGGATTATTCACTGTCCAAATCATGAATCCTTTAATAAACTTACATATTTAACTTATCGAATTAAATTGATTTCTCATTTATAAAACATTGTTTTTGAATTCTGTTTATAATTTGTAAACACTTCCTAAATTTATAAATACTTCCATATATAAAATTCCTTTTTTAATAAATTTCCATTTCTATCTCATTTATAATTCAATATCCAATTATAAGTTAATTTACTTATAAATCTCTTTTATTGCAAATTCATTCTTTTTATAAATTTATAAATCTTATTTACTTATAAGATTCAACTATAACTCCATTTTAACACTTATGAAATTCGATTATAATGCCATTACTTTTTCTTTATAAAATATCCATTTTATAAATCTTATATATATAAACCATTTTTAATAAGTTAAAAATCCCAATTTAACTTATTTTAACAATTTTATAAATTTTATAAATAAACCATTTATAATAAATTTAAAATTCTCATTTTAACTTATTTAACAATCGGTTAACTTCATAATCCATAATCGTATTTTTTATTATATTTTGCAGGAGCCATAATTTTTACAACATAAAAATCATAACTTTTGATTTATTTAAAAAAATCCATTTCTTTAACAATACAATAATTAAATATTTTCAAAAAAACTTAAACATCCTTTTTAAACAAGAACATCATTTTATTTAAAAATTCCAAAATAAGGCCCAATGCTACAACAACACTAAATAAGGGGATTCACATCAATCATGGCGTTCAAACATTATATATCACATGATAACTGCATATATATCAATATCTGTAATAAAAATCAACAATGGTAAGCATTTCAGGTTGATCCCTCCAACCTGTCACCTGCAATAAATATACATAAGAGAAAAATATGTACGATGTCCGCTTAGAGGTAGATGCACGTACAAAGGGTCATCTGCTCATACATGGGAACATATAGGGTCACATCCGCTAAAATATGCGGGAATATATCCAAACCAATCAATATATATATATATATATATATATATATATATATAATATCATATATCACCCAAACAATCATCAATCATCATAAATAAATTTTATTCTCACTTATATAAAAATATAAGGGAGTCAGAAAGAGTGAGTTGTATTCACTTTGATTCCAATAGACGTTGCAGCGTTTTGTTCCAAATAAAGTTAAACCGACGTTTAATTTTACTCAAAATTTTGACTAGCTTTAATCAGCTCCAAACAAGCTCCATAATGTAGTGCTCGTCAATATGAACCCAATGCAATTCGTTTCATGCGAAACGGACCTAGTATGAAAAAGTTATACATTTTTAAACATTCAAATTTAACGAAAATAATTAACCTTTTACTAATTATAGTAATTAACTTTATTAATTACCCCTAAATCTCTCTCCTTCCTTATATAAAAACACTACTCCAACTGAACCTATCGTCCACATTGCAACATCGAATGTCGCACCCTCCACGATCACCGAGGAGACGATCAAACACCACAACAACGAAGCTCACATCGCCGTGCACTACCACCACAAATTCTATCAGGTCCGGTCCCACCATCTCCACAAAATCACCCTCAAACAGTAGCGCAAACACGGGCCCCCAGACTCGATCCACTCCATGAAACCCATCACCACCTTGTGGATTTAAAGAGCTCATCGCGCTCTTCGACTTTCCTGTTGGAGCCGATTCGCAATATTGCTTGGATTTTGAGTAATCAAGGGAGAAAGACAATGATTTTCTGGACATTGAAATCTATATAATGGCTAGGTTTTAAAACCCTAGAATTTGTTGCAAATGAAAAAAATGACGGCCTTTGATATGAAATTTTCATGCACTATTCATCCGAAAAATTTTCGAACTCCAAACGAAGCGTGCCGCCTAGCGTTTATAATGTTTTACCCTTATTCCAAACACAATGGAATATATATCAGAGGCCAATTCCATCATATTTGAAAGATAGGTTTTCGAATCAAATTATTTTAAAATTTACTTAAATAAATTTCTACGCGTTTCAGCTTCACACGACCAAACCGTACGTCTGATTGACACAAAATTTGAAACCCTATAATAACTCACTATTACGGATCCAAGAAACTAGTTTCGTCGAAATTCGAGACAGTGTGAAAAATGACTATTTTTTACATGTTAATTAAATATTAAAATTCCAAATTCTGTAAATTTACTTTTAAATCAGTTTTAAAAGTTATAAATGCTATCCTAATTTAAAACAACATTACAAATTATTTTTATTCATATTAGATTCCAAAATCAATTAATTAACTGATATAACTTATAATATTCAGTTTTCAATATTTAAATTCAATTAAATATTCTAAATTCGGGCAACTAAAAAACTGAGTCGTTACATTCTTCCCCTTTAAAAGAATTTCGTCCCCGAAATTACTAAGTAAGAAAGATGCTACAACTCCATTAACTTTTCTCAGTTTCCAAACTCCTTTATAGTTATTAACTAATACCAATTCAGAAATCAACAAATCTCATTTCAAATTATAACTCAAAAATCACATTTTTGTTATTGAAAATTTTCCAAAATTTTTCCAACGCCTTAAATTTTCAGAAAAATTTGCCAAAGTTTCCCTTGTGCCTTTCGATTTGAAAAAATCACAATATATAAATATATATGTATGTATATATATAAAATATCATAAATATGCATCTCATTTTTGAGGTAGAGGCATCCCATAGGGAAAAATATAAAAGTACGATATGTAATCCGAGATATGTACCATATATATTATTATCGAGCACATATGGCTAATATAGCGCGAAAGCGAGCTCCAAATGTGAAGCAAACGCCATCTGCACCTACTAAACACTCAAGAAACCATATGAACACATATATGGAAAGTAATATCAACATATATAACATATATTATACAACTATCATATGGAAATGAAACATATGCAACGTAAGCAATCGTCAAACAACTAACATCCAACTAACATCCGTCAAACAAATTTACAACCAAATTGGTTGATAACCAATTCAAAATTCATTCAAATTTTATTAACGTTCACTTGATTTTGTTTCCAAATTTACATTCATTAATCAAAATTTATTATAATCAATTTAGATTGGATTCAATTTAGCTACATTCACTTTAAATTCAATTCATATTTACTTAAGTTCGCTTAAACGTTTTAACAACACCTATGTTTATTCTCACTTCATTACTTAAGTTCATTTCCAATTTTTTATCCAACCACATTTCAACTTATATTCAATTCATTTATATATATACTTAAGTTGAGTTTCATTTATTAACTCAAGTTCGTATTTATTCCAATTTCTTCACTTAGCTAATTTAATTCATTTAACTTAAGTTGATCTTCATTTATTTAATTTACAACTTAAGTTACATTCTATTACTTCAATTCATTCACTTTCGATATCAAATTTCAATTTCATTTTGCATTACTTGAGTTGGATTTCATTTCTTAACACTCTTATTCAATCAAATAGAAATTTGTTTTACTTATTATCTCTCAAATTATAAGTTATACAAACTTGTTTACTTAAGTTTTCATGAATATATACTTAAGTTTATTCACCTTCTACAAATTAAATTCGATTTTATTCAACTTAGCTTTGTTAAACTTCAATTCATATAATTCATTTTACTAAGTCGATTTTATTTAACCTCACTTAAGTTAAAATTTAAATTTCGTATCTCAAATTAAATTTTCTTATTTATACTAATTCCAGTTATAAGTTCAAAACTTATTTTTTTTTTATTTAATTACAACAAATAACAAATGATAATAATCAAGTATTACCATTCATTAACAACCAATAATCAATATATATATTCACATATAAAATATAATCGAGGTAAAATTATTTCATTTACCAAGTTTTGAAAACAATATTGTGTCCAATCTCCATGTTCAAATGTTTAGAGATCCCTATCAAAAACGTTAACCAGACGCAACGATCAGAACCCATAAGCCACTCAACAGCTCAATCAACACAATATAAAATATTTTTATGTCATTAACAAATACACGCTCATATATATAATAAAATTAAACTCAATCTAGGGCGCTACCGATCCTATCTATACTGAGCACACATCAAAGCCTAGGAATATACTAAATCTAAGCTCTGATACCACACTGTGATGACCCGCACTCAGCACCCTCTGAATTCGACAATAATCCACACATATCCGACCCCGAGTGCACTGATTGTAGATGATCATAAGAAAAAAAGAGAGGATGAGAAGAAAGAGAGAAGAAAGAAGAAGAGAAGAGAAGAAAACGAGAGAAGCAGAACCAAAACAATACAAAATCTCACATTGCAGCGGAATAACATATAATATAGATTAATAATCTTTACAAAGAGAAACTGCGATATACATAAATCAATATCATAGTACACAATAAGTAATCATCAGCTTGGACAGTCATAATAATCTATCCTCACGACTGCTGATAATTTACAACAACAATAATGCAATGCTGTAGAAAAATAACAGATACATGTATACGACATGAAGATCTCCAGCTTGCCCGCTAAAGCTCCAAAATCACCAATTCTAAAACTGTAAATATACTCGGTCTGACCCGAGCATTGAAAGGGAAGAACGTTCGGATCAGTCTGGTAAACCAGCATGAGAAAACACACCTCAACTAAATTTATAAAGCTATCAAAATCTTTTCCTTTATCGAAACAAAAGGTATCTCGTAAGTCCAAGTCACAAATAAATACCTATAAGGTTTTTACCTTACAATAACCAAAACATCTCTTATCAAATTCTCTTATATTATAATAGTGTTTATTGCACACAAATAATATTTAAATAGCTGAAATTGTTACATTATTAAATTCCAGCATACACCTTGTAATACAAGGCTTTCTACAATAGAAAATTGTAGGCACGTATTAGATTTTGGATTTCATATAAAGGCTAGGTGAAGGAACTACCTTTTCAAACCAACACAATACACCTCTAGAGGAATATCTAAGGGGCAGATATTGACCGCCTATACCAACACAAGACCGACCTACCCCTTACATTGGATAGTACCGAATATGTCATCACTCCAGTCGTTACTGACCTTTAATCTTTGGCCACAAGCATACACAACAAAAATTAGATACACGATGTCATAGCGTGCAAAGATATATCTAGAAGAGTGATGACATCACCTAATGGGAGCGATCCATTTTAGCTTTGCTGCTTCTATCCCTGTTTCAGTCATTTTCTAGGGAGTGAGGCCAAGGAGGTATCAATTACCTTTTACATGTCACATATCACAAATCACCTCACTTTGAATGCTACATTGCCATTTCCTTTGACTATTAATTGTCTTCCACAAAAATACAACCATTGAGCTCGTACATCTCAAGGAGGGTGTTAAGCTAAGAGAAGTTGCCTTCTCCGCCACCATAGATGTACGTTTTTACAAACCAACGTATGTAATCATGGAAATGCAATGTCAGACGCTCGTCCATACAAGTTGTCTAGGAACAGGACAAATCGAAGGTACATTCCTACTATGTCAAGTAGGGAAATCCCTATGATTAGTGGCGAATAGTCCTTGCATTAGATATTTCATAATAAAGAGACCACTGCTACTAAATGTATATTGGTATTTTAGCCCCAAATGAGCAACAAGCAGTCCTTCACGATGAAAATCCAAAATATCAATATCATCGACCAACCTGCACAATCGTCCTATAAATGTTGGTCCGAAGTGTTTTTCAGATAAATCTGATCCCGGTCTCTTCGCACCAACAACATAAAAGCGTTACTCAACCTCACACAGAAACTAAATCTCATAGACTTATCACATCTCCAACTTTCAACTTTCTATCCTTTGGCCAAGAAGGAAGCTCAATGGATCGGAGTAATCACTCCGCACTATACGAATCAAAATTCTTAACACAAACGATAATTAAGTCTACATTGTCAGTTAAGCAGTAAGTGTATATCTAATTAGTTTCCACATCAAGTTGAGGAACTAAATCGCCAAATTTGATAGTCGGTTATTTAACTATCAAAGCAACAAACAAAATCTAGCATTTAAGTAATCACTGGGCCTGATTTTATTAATCGTTTATAAATCAAATCACTTTCCAACTATTCACTTCAAAATATCTTTAAAAATATAATGTTCAAACCATTTCACTTATTGGATATTTAGAAAACATTTCCATGTGCATATTTTAATAATAAGTAAATTCACAACTTATTTAATTTTTAAACTGTTGAGTCAAAATTTTTTATAGAGTTTTGATTTCTGACAAAGGGATAAGCCGTGATCGACAAAAAGAGGTTATTCAGACACAAAGAGCTCCATATGATTAGAGGTTGATTATTTGGTATGTTAGTAATGATTATTTATGTTAAAATCTGTCCTCAAATAATCTTATGCCTTCAATCTTCGAATATATATACATATATATATATGAGTGCACATTAACTGTGCACTCTGGGCAAAACCGGTCGACTGGTCAAAACCAGGCGGTCGACCGTTTCTGCCCAGAATGCACAGATAACGTGCACAAGTGAACATAACGTATATATATTCAAATTCCTGTCTACCGGTCCTTTTTGACCTGTCGACCGTTTTCAAACAGTAAGCAACCCTTCGTATAGACACTTCCTTTTCTTCAACGGTTGCTTCTCTTTCTCTTCACCAATGATCATGACCTTTGTTCATACCTTTTCACATAAGGTTACAACTTTTTATTTCTTATATAAACAGCATGAAATCATTATTCCAAATATCTAATTTTTATTCTTCTAATCTCTATTCTATTGATCACTATCTTGTACTCTCAAGCGTTCAAATTGCTCATATTCTATCATATATCGTTTTGAATCCTGAAATTTATTTAACATCCTTTTGATTCAATACGATATCCACTTCCAAATCTTCATATATACAAATAATCTATTTGAGGATAAGATTATAGGAAGTTTGTACTACAAGTGACAAAATAGTGTTAGCAAGAACACATACCGTCAACAAACAATTATATTTATCTTTGTTGAAGTCCTCCGTGTTGTAAGAGGCAAGTGTTGAAGTCCTCGGTGTTGTAAGAGGCAAAGTGTTGAAGTCCTCAGTGTATTAGAGGCATGAAATCCCGATTCGTCTGCTCGGGTGTTGTAAACCTGTTCCTCCGGGTGAAGCGAGGTAGTTGGTAGTGAAAATCCAAATAGAAGTCTGGGACTGGACGTAGGACGGTGCTCCGAACCAGTATAAAAATCCCTAGTGTGATTTTTCTATTTTTATTTACTTTGCTACTATCATCTATTTCCGCATTTATATTATATTCCATATTACACGATCCGTGTGTACTATATTAGCACGTGCACTTGCACACCACATTTTCACTTGGTATCAGAGCACGGTCATCATATAACCGTAACACAGTTATTTGATATATTCTTGTAATATGGAAAATAACACAAGTACTAGCACTCAAAACACCGCTTACATGGAAGGTCAATCGACACAAAGACCTCCATTTTTCAATGGTCTTAACTATAGTTATTGGGCAACACGTATTTTATTCTTTATGCAATCAAATAGTTATGATGCCTGGAATGCTACTCAAAAGAAATAGTGAATCCAACAACTGATTATTCAGAATGGACTACGGCTGAGAAAACGACAGCAGCCGTAAATGCAAGAGCAATAAATATGTTGTTTTGTGCATTAGACCAAAATGAATATAACCGTGTTAGTATCTGCACTACTGCATATCAAATTTGGCAAACGCTAAAAATCACTCACGAAGGTACTAACAAGGTTACACAAGCCAAAATAGCCATGCTGAAAAATCAATTTCAAATTTTCAAAATGAAACCAAATGAGACAATCAATGATATGTATTCACGGTTTCAAACTATCCACCTTGCACTTATTGGCTTAGGACAAAAGTATTCTGATTTTGATGTTGTTTCAACAGTCCTACGTTCTCTGACTAGTGAATGGGAAGGAAAAGCATTAGCAATTGAAGAAGCTAATGACCTTTCTGTCATGAAGCCAGATGAATTGATAGGAAATCTAATGTCCTATGAGGCTAACTTGCAGACTAGAAAGGAACAAAAAGAAGAAAAGAAAAACGTGGCATTCCATGCTGAAAAAGACGAAAATGAATCAGAGTATGAAGATGAAGATCTGGCATTCATAGCAAAAGGTTTCAAAAAAATCCTAAAACAGCGAAAAGCCAGTCGTTATAACAGAAAGAAATCTGGATCAAATAAACCAACATCATCCTCTATAGAATGCTTCAACTGTCACAAAAAGGGGCACATGCACAAGGACTGTCCGAAGAAAAGAAGAAGTCAAAAAATGACAAAATAAGATATAAGAAGGACAAATCAAAGAAACGAGCATTCTCGGTAACATGGGATGATACAGACTCATCAGAAAGTGAGAGTGATACGAAAGATGAACAAGCAAATGTCTGTTTCATGGCAACAGAAGATGAGGTACAAATTCCTACATTTGATGAAGTACTTGATATTAATGCTGAATTGAAAGTTAAATATAAAGACATGAAACGAAAGCTAAAAGAAGCCAAAGCAGAATTGAGTAGAGAAGAATTTGAACGAGATATGTTAAAAGACGAGAAGAAAATATTAGAAGAAGAACTTGAAAAATTTCAAGAATCATCATCTAATGTTGACTCTCAATTATTTCTCTTGAGTCAAGAAATTAAAACTCAAAAAGAGAAAAATGATGCTCTCACTACTAAAAATCATGAGCTTGAGGCAAAAGTCAAAATTCTGGACCTAGAAAAAGCTAGTTTACAAACTAAGTTAGATAAATTTCTCAAAATGTTTCTAACTTTAACAAAGGTCGAGAAAATTTGACAAAAATCATTGAAAATTCACAATATGTTTCAAATAAACAAGGTTTGGGATATAAGAAAAAAGAAACCAAGAAACATCTTGGTAATAAAAGGAAGAAGGAAGTACAAAAAACTGAAGCTAAGAAAAATCTTAGTTTATTATATTCCAAACCAAAACCAGTTGTGAAATTTCAAACGAAAAATATCAAGACTATCAAAATATGGGTTCCTAAAACAAATAACAATTTGATTAGGAACAAATATATTCAGAATTTCATGAATACTGTGCATCTTAATATTAGTTATGAATATAAAGGGGATACCAGACCCGTATGGGTTTGGACTCCTAAGACCTAACTCTTAGGACCCCATAAAAAGTGGGTACCATGGACTTAATTTTATTTTTTGCAGGTCCCACTTAAGAAAAGAGGAAAGTGGATATTGGACAGTGCTTGCTCAAAGCACATGACTGGAGATTAGATCTTATTAACAAATATTACATACTCATATGGTGGCTCCGTCACTTTTGGAGATAATTCAAAAGGCTATATCATCGGCAAAGGCGATGCGAGCAATTGCGGACAAAATCTCTGGGAGATATCATATACAGGGGGAGATTCATAACTATCTCAGGGAGATATCATATACAGGGGGAGATTCATAACTATGTTGTCATCAATCAAAAAGGGGGAGAATGTTGAGTCAAGATTTTTTTATAGAGTTTTGATTTCTGACAAAGGGATAAGCCGTGATCGACAAAAAGAGGTTATTCAGACACAAAGAGCTCCATATGATTAGAGGTTGATTATTTGGTATGTTAGTAATGATTATTTATGTTAAAATCTATCCTCAAATAATCTTATGCCTTCAATCTTCGAATATATATACATATATATATGAGTGCACATTAACTGTGCACTCTGGGCAAAACCGGTCGACTGGTCAAAACCAGGTGGTCGACCGTTTCTGCCCAGAATGGACAGCTAACGTGCACAAGTAAACATAATGTATATATATTCAAATTCCTGTCTACCGGTCCTTTTTGACCTGTCGACCGTTTTCAAACAGAAAGCAACCCTTCGTATAGACACTTCCTTTTCTTCAACGGTTGCTTCTCTTTCTCTTCACCAATGACCATGACCTTTGTTCATACCTTTTCACAAAAGGTTACAACTGTTTATTTCTTATATAAACATCATGAAATCATTATTCCAAATATCTAATTTTTATTCTTCTAATCTCTATTCTATTAATCACTATTTTATACTCTCAAGCGTTCAAATTGCTCATATTCTATCATATATCGTTTTGAATCCTGAAATTTATTTAACATCCTTTTGATTCAATACGATATCCACTTCCAAATCTTCATATATACAAATAATCTATTTGAGGATAAGATTATAGGAAGTTTGTACTACAAGTGACAAAATAGTGTTAGCAAGAACACATACCGTCAACAAACAATTATATTTATCTTTGTTGAAGTCCTCCGTGTTGTAAGAGGCAAGTGTTGAAGTCCTCGGTGTTGTAAGAGGAAAAGTGTTGAAGTCCTCAGTGTATTAGAGGCGTGAAATCCCGATTCGTCTGCTCAGGTGTTGTAAACCTGTTCCTCCGGGTGAAGCGAGGTAGTTGGTAGTGAAAATCTAGATAGAAGTCTGGGACTGGACGTAGGACGGTGCTCCGAACCAGTATAAAAATCTCTGGTGTGATTTTTCTATTTTTATTTACTTTGCTACTATCATCTATTTCCGCATTTATATTATATTCCATATTACACGATCCGTGTGTACTATATTAGGACATGCACTTGCACACCACATTTTCATAAACCATTTAAACTCTAATTTATAATATCACTTTCCAAAACATCCATTTTATTTAAAGGATTATTCACTGTCCAAAATCGTGAATATAATTCTCTTACCAAATTATTACTTCTAAATATTTAATTTATAGGGTTATTCACTATCCAAAATTGTGAATTAATTCCTTTAATAAACTTACATATTTAACTTATCAAATTAGATTGATTTCTCATTTATAAAACAATGATTATGAATTCTGTTTATAATTTACAAACACTTCCATATATAAAATTCCTTTTCAATGAATTTCCATTTCTATCTCATTTATAAGTCAAAATCCAATTATAAGTTAATTTACTTATAAATCTCTTTTATTTGCAAATTCATTCTTTTTATAAATTTATAAATCTTATTTACTTATAAGATTCAACTTTAACTCCATTTTAACACTTGCAAAATTCATTTACAATGCCATTACTTTTTCTTTATAAAATATCCAGTTTATAAATCTTATAGATATAATCTTATATATAAACCATTTATAATAAGTTAAAAATTTCCAATTTAACTTATTTTAACAATTTTTATAAATCTTATAAATAAAATATTTATAATAAATTCAAAATTCTCATTTTAACTTATTTAACAACCGGTTAACTTCATAATTCAATAAGCATATTTTTGATTATATTTCACAAGAGCCATAATTTTTACAACACAAAAATCATAACTTTTGATTTATTTAAAGTAAATCCATTTCTTTAATAATACAAAAATTAAATATTTTCAAATTCACTTAAACAACCTTTTTAAACAAGAACATCATTTTATTATTTAAAAATTACAAAATAAGGCCCAATGCTACAACAGCACTAAATAAGGGGATTCACATCAATCATATCAATCATGGCATCCAGACATCATATATCACACGATAATAGCATATTTATCAATATCTGTAATAAAAATCAACAACAGTGTGGAATCCAATTGGATCCCTCCAACTTGGCACCTGCAATAAATATACATGTGAGAAAAATATGTACAGTGTGCACTTTGAGGCAGACGCACGTACAAAGGATCATCCGCTCATACACGGGAACGTATAGCCTCGTCCGCTAAAATATGCGGGAATATATCCAAACCAATCAACATATTTAATATATCATATATCATCCAAATTTATCATAAATAAATTTTATTCTCGCTTATATAAAAATATAAGCGAGTCAGAAAGAGTAAGTTGTACTCACTTTGATTCCAATAGACATTGCAGCATTTTATTCCGAATAAAATCAAACTGACGTTTAATTTTACCCAAAATTTTCACTAGCTCCAATCAAATCCAAACCAACTTCATAATGCAATGCTTGTCAATAAAAACACAATGCAATTCGTCTTGTGCAAAACGGACCTCGTATGAAAAAGTTACGCATTTTTAAACATTTGAATTTAAATAAAATTATTAACCTTTTACTAATTACAGTAATTAACTTTATTAATTACCCCTAAATCACTCTCCTTCCTCACGTATGAACACAGCTCCAACTAAACCCATCGTCCATGTTCCAACGTCGAACACTCGCCCTCCACGATCATCGAGGAGACGATTGAACACCACAACAACGAAGCTCACATCGTCGTGCACCACCGTCGCAAATCCCACCATCTCTAGCCCCACCATCTCCACAAAATCACGCCCAAACCGCACTGCAAACATGGGCCTCTTGACGTCGATCCACTCCACGAAACCCCATCATCATCGTATGGATTTATAGAGCTCATCGTGCTCTTCGACTTTCTCGTTGAAGCTGAGTCGCAATGTTGCTTGATTTTGAGTAAGCGAGGGAGAAAGGCGATGATTTTCTGGTCATTGAAATCTATATGGCGGTTAGGTTTTAAAAACCTTGAATTTTTTGCAAATTGAAAAAATGATGGCCCTTTATATAAAATTTTCGTGCACTATTCATCCGGAAAATTTTGAACTCCAAATGAAGCGTGCCGCTTGGCGTTTATCATGTTTTACCCATATTCCGAACATAATGGAATATATACCGGAGGCCAATTCCATCACATTTGGAAGATAGGTTTGTGAATCAAATTATTTTAATTAAAATTTACTAAAATAAATTTCTACATGTTTCTGCTTCACATGACCAAACCGTAAGACCGATTGACAAGAAATTTGAAATCCTTTAATAATTCACTATTATGGATCCAATGAAACTAGTTTCATCAAAATGCGAGAAACTGTGAAAAATGACTATTTTTTACATATTAAATATTAAAATTTTCAATTTCTATAAATTTACATTTAAATTAATTTTAAAAGTTACTAATTCTACCCTAATTTAAATAGAATTTAAAACAACGTTATAAATTATTTTTTATTCATATTAGATTCCAAAATCAATTAATTAACCGATACAACTTATAATATTCACTTTTCAATATTTAAATTCAATCAAATATTCTAAATTTAGGCAACTGAAAAACTGGTTCGTTACACAATAAATCAAACAAAAAGTAGATCTTTCAACCATATGCTCTAATGAGGGGATGACAGATAAGCTTACATCATGTCTCTAATGTTATAAATATACAACACATAGCTGTCTCGAGTTAGGCTAACTCAAATGATAAACTAGCACGCAGTCTGTCTCTGATGTCATATGATTATAATCTCTAGCGAGGTGATAATACCAAATATCTCAAAAATTAATCTACCCAAGCCACCCGGATGGGAGACTTACCATAAAATTGCTTTAGGAAATGCTAATGACCGTAGTTCATTATCTAAAGTTCCTAAGTTACTACCAGAATCATGACACTCGTATCAATTGCATGTCACAAACACACTGCAAGACTACGTTGTGCATTGGCAATGATTCCTCCTTGCTCTAGGTAACGAAGTATTGGTCCTTATGTGACGTCGGGGCAATGACTCTAATGAGAGAAATAACTCTCAGCCTACAAACTCAACTAGGTAACGACACGGTTACGGAGCATGACAACACAATCAAGACTGCTAGGATGGATAACTAGACTATTTGGTGGGTCTAATTCACATGCTCTCTATAATGGCGTGAACCCTATGATGTAGATTCTCAATAAATACTCTTGACGATATAAATCCTATTGAGTGTAATAGCTAATACTCTCAACTTCAGGAGTCCTGATGAGAGTGCAAACAACTAATCTTGACTACATGAGTCTCGATGAGAGTATATCAACATTACAACACCTCGACCACTAGCCCTAAGTGTAGATAATGATACTCAACTAAAGGATGAATAAAGTAATGTAGACAGGATGAGTCCTAATAAGAGGAATAAGAAGTACTCTCGACTCCATAGGTCCTAATAAGAGCGTCATAACATACTAATTCCTTGACTACTAGCCCTAAGAGCAATATAATATAACTCGACTAGTTAGTCCTAAGAGGATAAATCTATGAATCCCAAAATATTCCCAACTTGTAGCCTTTGGAGAGTAATAGAACTCTCGACTACTAAGCTCTAAGGGGTCACCTCTAGACAATATGACAAATTCTTAATCCATAACCAAAATATGAGTGACATCTACTCACTTATAGTAATTGAACAAGTATTACTTGAGTGTCCCATACCACTTAGTATTACTCGATCATTTACTAGAAGCTTGTAAACTACACTTATCAAACAACAAACATTCAATAACAAGAGTCTATAGAATAATCGGAAAAATATAACCGAATGCCCCATCCTAGATGGATTTACTAATCCATTTATTCAATATCCTTATTACATAGAATTAAACACAATAACATCAATATAAATCATTTCAACTCAAACCTTATATGAAAGGGAATTATAACCCAAAGCTCTCAAATCCATTTAAATATTTCACAATTTAAAATTTATCGTCAAAATAGATTATATGTTCTAAACATCCACATTCGAAATTATAATTTAATTTTGAACCACTAAATATATAAAATGGGAAATATGTTTCAAAATTCTTAAAATGGATTTATATGATCAATAATCTCCTTATTAAATTACTTTTAATCCTTTAAAATATTTCCTCAATCCATTTTATTAAATGTATACTTTACAAACGAATATCCCTTTTGGAACTGTTATCATAAACCCTCCATGTATAATCATAAAATTCCATATATTCTAGTTCTATTAGAAATCTCTTTTTTCATTTTTTTAAGCAACTTTTAGTTCCAAAACAATTTTCAACAACTCGTTTTTTTTCAAAACCACTTTTATTTATTTCTAAATATGCTTTAAATAAATTTTAAAACACCATAAATAACTATTTGGAGTTTTCAAAAATCTTTTAAAACAAAAAATCAATCGAACATCTTAAATATACATCGTAGGGCAAAATTCTACACAGTAGTTAACCAAGCATCAATATAATTTTATTGTTTAGCCCAATTTGATTTACATCGAATTCCGACCATCCATAATGCACACACAACAAATAAATGTTCATAATCCATCTTGACCAACCGTTCAATTGGGAAGATATGCTCTTAACTGAATGGCCCTACGAGATGTCAAATTTACAAATCAAAATGCAATCGGACAGCATTTCCTTTGCATTTTATACGATCCTGTAAATACAAAAACTCAATATCAAATAGCAAAATAACATCCAAAACCACATAATCCATCCAATATCAGTAACAACCAATCCAACACTATCCAGAAAAATTTCCAAGCAAGATATTCGATCAACAAGCATGATATATATAAATAGCAAGGGGAAAATAGACATGGATGTAAGTGTTAAACTCACCAAAACGAGGCATGAATTACCGAATCAGCGACTATTTCGCTACAAACAACATGTTGAAGCTACCTTCACTACTACTAACTTTTGCATCCATGCTAATGTACATGCCATTTCCACCAAGGATCGTTGCCATCACTGCATCTCACAGCCACTACCAAGCATGCCTCCACCATCCATTCCATCATCGTAGCACCACCAAGATCGTGATTTCTACCAAGCTGCAATTCCAATCACCTATGCTTAAATCGAACACCTGAAGCTACTCTGCTTGTGACATCAAGTCACGATTCTCTCTAGTTCATAGGGGCAACATGTCCTGCTACACTTCCAGTCGCCATTGCCAAGACGCGCTCCTACCCAATTTGTGCAAGCCTAAGTCAAGAAGCGATCTCTCTCTCAGTCGAAGGTGCTGTCGAAGTCGTCGACTATAGATGCATTCGTGCGATTGAATTTTTTCAAAACAGTAGTCATAATTTTTGGTTAGTGCTTGGGCTGAAGAATTTGGCTCAAGAAGGAATCATGTCCGGTCTTCACTTGGGTAAGATAAGGGAGAGCTTTCTAAAACGAAAAAGAAAAGGAAAGGGGTCGGGATTGTTTACTTTTGGCCTAAATTCAAATTAAAACAATCCTTTTATTAATGAAAGCTCTTTTATTTTATTTTAAATAACTCTTTTAATTTATATTTTTCCCATTTATTTTATTTATATTTTATTATTCATTAAAACATTTATTCATGTTTAGTATTATTTGAAAAGAATTTATTAGTTTAATTTAATTTATTAAATCAAAAACTTTTTTAAATAGAATTTTGTTAACTACAAATTTATTTTTGAAATATTAATTATCAATTTTCTTATTATTACAATGTTATTTTAATTAAATTTATTTATTCATATAGCATAAAAACCAGGGTTGTTATAGCCTACATCCACTTTAATTTTATTTCAGATTATTTTGTACATGCACAATAGAATTATAATGTTTCATATTTTGAAACCAAATGAAATTCAAGCTAAGCTGTACTTTGTGGTCGAAACTAGATAGAGTGTTTAAGATCAGAAAATCAGATCCATTTTTGCTGCAAAAGGATGGATATTGATAGGTGAATCCATCCCTCAAAGTTGCTAGCTTGTAGAAGAATAGGTAAGAGATCAGATCCAAAATAACCCATACCTCTGAACACACATATTCAAAGCTTAAAATAACATTTTAACTCGCTTTGTGCCAAAAGCATAAATCGTTAGATTTTAATGATTTACATGGTACAGAGGTAAATATAAATTTTGAACATTCTAAGACTTCAGATATCACAATGGAAGGAATAAAATATAAATATTAAAGATATTCCAAATTCATTATTGTTCGAAAATACAACAAGAGTCTAACTAATAGACATAATAAGATACATAGGAAAATGATTATAAATAAATATGTCTCCAGAGTGCCACGTCACCTTCACCATACACCTTGTTCTGGTCGACTCATGTAGGACCCTATCCCCTTATAATAAATATTAGGAGGGAGAAATAGAGAGGATCAGACAAGGTTGGGTTAATGACTTATGTCACTAGTAGTATGGTACTAAGAAGTAATTAAATTTCACTTTAGTCTACATGACCTATGAGTGTTCATTTGTGTTCGTAGACTATGTATTAGGAGCTATTCAATCTACACACTAAGTTATAACAACCCTTAATATTCATAACCATGCATCGAATAAACATCCTTAATGATACACCTAACGAAGACAATGAGTGGACAATCTCCAATGCAAACCTCGAGTATACTATCTTGATGGTCAACATTTCATGTTGAGTATACTCACAATGTTTGAGCCTACATTTCCTTGAAAGCATTGAGTGACCTCCTTATTAACATCCATTATACTACGCATAACACTGGCTATACATCATAATGCCTAAGCCCACTTGCCTCTAAAACATTAAGTAACCTCCTTGTTAGTGCCCAATATCCTATTTTCTATGCACAACACCAAGTATACATCATAATACCCGAGCCCACTTGCCTCTAAAACATTGAGCAACCTCCTTATTAGTGCCCGTAAATATGCATAACACTGAATCTACATCACAATGCCTAAGCCCACTTTCCCCTAAAGCATTGAGTAACCTCAATAATGCCCATATTCTCTAAAAAAATTGATTGCAGTAGAATCGCATGTCGCATTGAGCGTCACGTTACACAACTTCATGAAGTGAGAACCTAATAGTGAACAAGTGTGATAGAATTCCATCTCGTTGCATGACCCCATTCAATTATGTGGACTTCGTAAAGTCAAAGAAGTGGAAACAAGTTTCTCAAATCCATCATACTTGGCCTACACATGGTCCTAGTTCGATATCAGCCTACTTCAACCATTCGGATGTCTTTATATTGGTCCAGATGTCAGATTACCTATACAAAAATTGGCTACAAGCATTCAGATGTTGAACAATCTATTCGACCGTCTGACTTTGATTCCAAAAATCTAAATATAGGTTTAGATGACCTAATCTTATCAGATTAGCACTGTTTCCTTTCTATTTCGCACTATTAAAATTCAGACATTTAGTCTTTAATCTACCAGTCTGACCTGGTTAAATTTCTTCTGTTCGATGTTTTACTTTTTCATTTTTATTCAACTTTGTTGCAGATTTAGATTTAGCTGAAAATTTCACCTTTAACAGATATTTTAGTATTATTTCTGTTTATTTCATTTCCAGCTGCATATAATTTACCCGTTTGGTAATGTATATATTCAGTCGTTTATCTACATATATACTAAAATATATAGAGTTAAATCAAAATATATTTCCAAGGTGTAAATTCATATATACTTTTATTCCCTTAAATCAATTTAAACCTTTCTTATAATTTAGATATACAGTTTTAATAGTGGATTTTATTCGAACTACATTTTTTTCCAAGTTTCATTGATTTGCGTAGCTAAAATCGTTACATAAGATTTTTCCAACATATTAATCAAACGTGAATCAATAAATTTAAAATTACCAATTCAATCAAAATCATGTTTTCAACTTGAAATAGACGTATAAAAGAAATTCAATTGCTTGTTTACATCATAAAAACATCATAATAAATCTATGCACCTTGGAACAAATTTGAAGAAATATCTAATTGAAACCTTTAAGCTTTCTTCCCTTCATTTGATTTGTAAATTGCTTCAATTCTCTTATCCTCTTTTCGAAGCTTTTAGGCTAGAACCCTCTTTTCTTTTTATTTAATAGAGGTTTGTTGCGACGAATTTAAATTAAAAATGTGAAAGAGGAAGCTGAAGAAAAGGATGGAGCTTACTAAATGGAGGCTAGGGTTAGAACGAGAGGGGTAAGAGTTAAGTAGGTATTTATAGGTAGGAAACTAGATGCAGTTTTAGGCTAGGAAAAATTATTTCTTTACTCCTACCCCTTACCATTACGTACATGCAAAACTCTTTTCCTTTTACTTTGTTAAAATAACATTTATTTTATCTTAATTATTGTCATTAGTTATAATTCAATTCAATTAATTATAATTCAAACCAACGTTATTAATTATAATTCCAATCAATAATTATAATTTAAACCACTGTCATTAATTATAACTCAAATCAATGTCATTACTTATAATTCAAATTAATATCATTAATTGATAGCCTACATATACATTATTAACCATTGTGATGGATTAATATTTAAACATACACACATATACATATGGATACACACACACACACACATTGACATTGATTGGGAACTTTATTTTTTATCAGTAATTGCTTAATCAGTTGTAATTAACTAGTATTTATCATTTCAAATTCGAAAAATCAAATTTTCTTTTATTCTTAATAAAGGTAGTGATAACATACACTTTCATTAATTATACCAATAAATTTCATTATCCTACTAATTGATGCTTCCTGCAGAAGCGGTTTTAAGTTGGTGCATGTAAATATCTTTCCTTATTTTTCCCTAATGCACATTAAAACAAATATACTCTTTTTAAAGTAGTTCAAATGTATTCAATTGATTACTTACCAACTATATTTTAATTTATTCCTGTAATTAATTCTTAAACTTAAATTTCAAAATAGGCGCAAAACCCGAAATGCATGCTACGACAAACATTCTACATCTTCTTAATCCAATATCCATTTCTAACATTTTATTTATGAATTTAGGCTAGAAAAATCTATTTGAACCAAATGGAAAAGTCATACCTCCCAAATCCCTTCGTATGAGAAAAAATAATCATCCTTTTCCAAATTTATGTAAAATTACTTAAATGTTCTTTTTTATTTTTCTTAAAAATATGGGGTGTTACAAGATCCATGCTTTTAGGCAAGAAGAACAGGTTAAATCATGTTGGTACCAACATGATCATGTCGGCAGTGACATGATTTTGTAACTTATATCTCCAATCTTTCCTTATATTTGTCTAGGTCTTCAAGTTTCCAAAGCTTCATTTGAAAAATTGCTCTAACAAATCGTGCTGATATCGACATGGTTTTTCCTATGCGACTCTTATCATATTCTGCAAAGTACACTGCATTTTCACCTACTACTTAGAAGTGGACCCTTATCACAAATCAACTCAGTATCGATATGATTGTTTATGTCACTATCGGTACGATTTGACTTGGGCTAATTCTTTTCAAACTTCTTATACCCCTCCTTTTCATCATTTCTAGCATCTCTTATGCTTCTTGATCCCTTCCCTCATCATCTTAGAGCATAAATTCATCAAGAAGTCGCTTTGTTCAAAAGCTAGATAACTCTTCCCCCCTTAAAGTATGCTTACGTGAAAATAAAGCATGCTTTGGATCGAGACAAATGATTAGATGCTAACTGCAGAAGGAAATCAATTGACCAGCAATCATATATAAGCATCAAATTTGTTCAAAGAGTGTCCATTCATTACTTCAAATAGTCACTCTATCATATTTTTCTATATTAAGGTTAGAGCCTTAAGTTTCCCTAAAAGCTACATTGTATCTCGATCTCGTAGACTTGTTTTTTTCCTTCTCTTTTCTTTTCCTCTTTTTTTAAAAAAAAGGGGATCAAAACATGTCGATACTACCATGATCATATTAGTAACGACATGATTTCTAAGTGTAATATAAATATAACCACTTAGAAATTTTCAATACTTCACTCTTATTTCCAGCTTGCTCGTTCATTTCGAGTTGCAATTTCAAGCCTGCCGTCACCATTTGACTTTAATGGTGATGTCTCTCTTACAATCGATCCACCTAGTGATCTTTTCCCTTACCGCCATCTAGGATACCATCAACCAAGTCAATACAACCTTTTTCAACCGAACCCATTAGATCTCTCTCCAATCCATGGTGGGTTTTGGTTCCATTCTCAACATCGTCGCCACTATCTAGTTGCCGTTGTTGTTACAACATTTAGGCATGATTAGAGATCCAAGCTCCACATTTTAACTATGTTGAATTAAAGCGTTAAACTCCTGGGGCCCTTGTTATTTGAAGTCGACTCTAAGATTTTATGGGTTTGACCCCAAGTTCTCCTCTTTAGATCGCTTGATGTGTACTTCGAGTTTATGAGGCCTTGGCTTTAAGTCTTCTCATACGTGATCATCTATCGCCGATTTTTGGCAAGTTCACACATGAAAAGGAGGTGATCAAACTTTATTGGCCTTCAGTTAAATATGGCTTAGCGACTCGGTTTTGATGGGATGATTTCAAGAAATAGTCACATCGAATACACTTCGTCATTTCACAGAATTAGTGATCGATGCTTCGGGTCGTACACCACATTCCTATAATCCTAGAAAGAAAACTCTATGTTGCTCCAGACAATGGTTCCATTATCGTATATTCTACGATAATTGGTAAAATCCGACATAGTTTCATGTGACATAGCTCATTTGCTGACACGAGCAAGCTATGCCATAGATTATTCACATGCACCGTGCCATAGGCTGTAATACCCCTGAATTTTAATTAACAGTATTCGAGATATTGAATTGGATAAATTAAATCGAATAATGTGAATAATTAAGAAGATGAGAATAATAAATTCCATGGCCATGTCTTAATGAATGAACTAAAATAAGACTTAACTAAATTAAGAAGGAAGAATATCCTAAGGGATAAACTTGGAAATGGGGCCACATTTCTTAGTATAAATCTTTTCGCCACTTTAATAAACTTTCACTTTCTCATTCATAACTCTTCATCTATATTTTGGTCAACCATTAAAAGCTCAGGAAGAGCAATAAATTGAAGAAAAAACCGAGAAATTAAAGCTATGGAATTATCTCATTCTCCAATTAAGTAATCAAGGTGAATAATCATGTTTATCATCTCATTTTCTGTGTTTGGATCAGTTACGGATTATACCCGATTCATGTTTGTTATTTTGGTTAGGTTATAACCATTTAAACACTTTGTTTGGATAAGACTTGGGCGTTTTAAAATGTTAATGGGCTAATTAACTCGTTTTATTCGGTTTTGGTTAAATTACGAGTTGTTTTGATCCTTATATGCTTTGAAATTTTAATAAGTTGAAGTATATGATTTATAAGATTTTTGATGATTTTTTAGGATTTTTCCTTAGTGGTTTATTAAGGAAACTAAATTAATTAAGCCTAAGGGTTAAACTGCAATATTGGTTCCGCCTTGGTCAAAGTCAGAGAGAAATTGCTTTTAAAAATTCATTTGGGGAAGAAGTATAGTGTTTTGAGAAAAATTATGACTATTTTATACTTTTTATTATTTGCAAGTATAGGAGAAGGCTCCTTAGCCAATCAAAATTAGATAAGAAAGATAGAACATCACCGAGTAGGCCCAGTTCTGCCTTTGACTCCAACAAGCTCGCTTTTAACCTTTTGACAAAGTCAAAAGGTACCTTTCGTCTAAGATGGAAGGTAAATAATTACCCGCCCCCTAAGTCGAACGGTAGGCAAGGTGTCGATGGGAAGAGGGGAGAATGGATGGGGAGGGTGCTTCCTTTGTTTTCGAATAGAAGCATAATTGATTTCGAAAGGTTTTGACTTTGAAAGGTTTGATTTCGAAAGGTTTTGAAGGGGTTATCTTCAATGATTGCGAAAGGTTTTGATTTCGAAAAGTTTGATTTCGAAAGGCTTGATTTCGAAAGGTTTTGAAGGGATTATCTTCAATGATTGCAAAAGGTTTTGATTTTGAAAGGTTTTGAAGGGGTTTTCTTCAATGATTATGAAGGTTTTGATTTTAAAATGTTTTGATTTTGAAAGGTTTGATTCCGAAAAGTTTGATTTCAAAAGGTTTTGAAGGGCTTATCTTCAATGATTGTGAAAGGTTTTGAGTTAGAATACTTTGGATAGGTTTATCAATGGTTTTATAAGGGGGAATACCCTTGACTTTTGACAAGGTCGAAGGGTATGATTTTGTGATGCTTTCGAAAGAAAGGTTTCCAAAGGGGCTAACTTTAGATGTTTATTTGCTTTTGAATGGGATTCTATTCGAAAGGTTATAGCATAAAATACTTATCTTTGTTTGAACACGTAAGGGGGATCCTTATATAAAGTGAATGTTACAAAATCTTAATGACACCGGGGTGGGTTTAATGTTTTTGATACATATTTTGGGGTTACAAACAGAAATATGCTTTCAAAAATATACTTTGGGGCTATCAATGTGTTTTTTTGATTTAACCTAATTGGGGCTACCAATGGGAATTGTTTAAATAAGTGGTATACCTGGGGAAAATAATTAATCATGGGATCTTGAATTTTTATAAATAATCATGGGGATAATGGTATTTTAATTGGCCAAGTCATAGGTTCTTGTTTAACTTAGGAAAACCATGGAATGTGCGATGGATAGCCCATATCAAATTTCTAAAGTAAAGAATGTTTTTCTAAAGAAGTCTAGCCTCGGGATTTGGCACCCAAGGGTTCATAGTAATCCTAGGAAAACTATGGAGTATGCGGTGGATAGCCCACACCAACTTTTATACACAATGTACGATCGATAATCTACATTTATTTTGAATGGATTTGGGATGGATAGTCCTATTAAACTACGACGGATAATCATTTTAAAGATTGTAGAAGGGAACTCTTATAAATTAATTTTTAGATGGAAAATCTAATAAATTGCTTTTAGTTGGGATATATAATAAATTTGTAGATAGGATATCCTATACATATGATTTATGGCTTTATTTCATATTATGTTAAGACTAATCATTTTGGGTGTAGGGGCATAGTAAATGATTTGCATGTTTTGTTTTGGATTCTAGTATGGGGAAAACCTATTTCGCAAAGCGGTATGGTCTCACTAGCTATCTATTTATGATAAGAGATGATGAGGGATTATTCATACCAGACTTATTATCTGACTCGAAGTTTATATTTCTCCACAAACTCTCGAGTACTCAAAATTAATTTGAGTAGTCTGAGAGTGGAAGACTTCTAGGTTTTGGACGAATAAGCTTCCAGAGACGTGTAAGAGACAGTGTTAGCTATATATGAGCTATTTTGTGTTTTTTGCTGTGATCTACTAAGAACTGTAAAGTTCAAATTTATTAGTTCTTTGATCATCATAAGGGGACATCTTCATATGTCGCTCTTATCGTATTTTGTACATGAATATGTGATCTGAACGTGGTTAACATCTGGGATTATGTAATTAAATCTTAAATTGGAATTCATTCAAAATGAGAAATTTTGTTTTGTTAAAGTTTAAATTTTTTCATATTCTTGTGTTTCTGTGTTGCCAATAGTTTCAGGATTCCAATTTAGGTCACTTAGAAATAACGCTTATGGATGACTGCAGCATCCTAGCAGTTAGTTTTAAGCCTTTGGAAGCGGGATGTTACAAGTCGGTATCAGGGCATGGTTTATGACTTAAAAGGAATTTATACCTTAAAAGATTTTAAAGCATAATCTAATGAATCTAAAATATAGTTGGGCTTGGGTAAGCGTTATAGTAATGTATGTGTACTTTGCAATAAATACCTAAGTATGTATTCCTCACTCTCTTAGGTCATTCTTCTGTATCTTACCAAGATTGGATTTCAGGTAGTAGGGTAGTAAGATATGGAGGCAAGAATCGAAAGAGTGAACCAAGGTGGAAAACGCACCGCAACAAGTGGAAATCTTTGACCTAATACTAGGGGTAACCACGGTCGACAGGCAAATGCGAACCCAAATGCAAATGCCAATGCTGGTGCTGAGATTCCGCCGGTTGATATGGGGATAATGTATCAATTCTTCGTGAATATGATGCAAGCTGGAGCAGCTATGGGAGTGGCTGTAGGGAATGATGGAGGAGCTAATCTGGTGGCCCCATTTGAAAATAATTATGCTAAGTTGAGCAGGGATTACGCTAGTCTTGGAGAGAAGCCTTTTCCGGGAACTAAGGATGGCTATTGCCTCGTGAGAGGATATTTGCAAATCTCGGCTTGACAGGTATGCAAAAGAGGAGCTTGATTCAAGGCAATTTCAAGGAGCAACATTGTTATTGGTGGAATGAAGTTTCCATAGAAGAGCCAAAGGAAGACCTGATTTGGGCTGAATTTCGAAGGTGGTTCGAAGAAAGATTTCTATCAGAGGTTGCCAAGTCAGCATTGCTCAGGAAATTTGCAGATTTAGTCTATGAGGATAGATCGGTGATTGAGTATGCTATAGAGTTTGATGAGCTGTCCCATTACGGATATGCTACTATGGATACTATCATTTGGAGGAATGATAAGTTTATCAGGGGGTTGAATCCTAAGACGGCCAGAGCAACCATGCAAAACCTTCGAGATCCTTGTCATATTGTTGTTAAGATGGCTACTCAGAATGAAGAGATGCTTTCTACTTTTGGAAAGGGGAAACCGACCGAGGTATAGAATTTTCAAGGTAAGAAGTGAAAGTTCTTCAAGAAGAAAGGTGCCCAGTCAGGAATAGCAGCTAAGAAGAGCAAGGCTAATATTGTTTGTTACAAGTGTGACAAGAAGGGGCACTATGCTAATGAGTGTCGCTCGGGTGATGGAAGAGTAATTGCAGTGAGGTCAAATGTGAAGAGCTACAACTATGGCTAGATGTGGCATTACAAGGACAAGTGTCCCAAGGCTGCTAAGGCTGAAATGGGAAGGTTTTTGAATTAGAACCATCATCCTCGAGACTATGACTGTTGAGAAAAAAAAGTTATGATGGAAGGTATGCTTTTGATTCATAGTACTCCAGTTAGGATACTATTTGATACCGGTGCTTCGCACTCATTTATATCTCAGTATTTGGTAGATTGCTTATGTTTGGAACCTTTATACCTTATTACTCCTCTAAGGGTTGCGAATCCTATAGGAGGGTGTGCGACTATGGGAATGAGATATGACCAGTTAGAACTTGATTTGTTAGGTCATATGTTTGCACGCAGTTTATATGTTTTTGATTTCGTAGGTTTCAGTATCATATTGGGTATGGATTGGTTAGACAGATATCATGCTAGGACATTTTTCCAGGAGGGTGAAATATCATTGAAACACCCTAATTGCTATGACCGAGTTATTTACTCAGTAAGGAGTTCGAATGGAAATGTTTATGCGTTATTGGGTCTGTGGGAACGGAAGTAGAGTTGAAGTAGGTTTATGTAGAAAGAGAGTTTGTGAATGCGTTTGAACCAATTTCGGGCTTGCCGTAGAAAAGTGCTACCTAGTTTCGAATAGATCATGTACCAGGAGCTGAACCCGTAAGTAGACCACTTAGCAGGATGTCACCAACCGAGATAAAGGAATTGAAGGTGTGGCTAGTGGAATTGAAAGGAAAGAATTTCATCCGGCCAAGCAGTTCGCCTTAGGGAACGGTCGTGGCATTCGTGAAGAAGCGAGATGGGACGTTAAGGATGTATATCGACTATCGTATGTTGAACGAGAGGATGATCAAGAATAGGTATCCTTTGTCGAAGATCGACGTCTTATTCGATCAATTGAGTGGAGCCAGAGTGTTTTCCCAGCTGGATTTGGCGACAGGTTTTCATCAGCTAAGAGTGGCAAATGACAGTATTCTTTTGATGGCGTTTAGGGCTAGATATGGGTCTTACAAATGGTTAGTTATGCCAATCGAGCTTACTAATGCGCCAGCTTTCTTTGTGGATTTGATGAACCGGGTTTTTCGAGAGCACTTGGATAGGTTTTTGTTGGTTTTTATTGATTACATTTCGATATATTCAATGAATTAGAAGGATCATGTAGATCATCTTAAAATAATGTTGGAGATGTTAAGACAACAGTAGCTGAAGGTGAAGCTCTCCAAGTGTCATTTCTGGAAGAAGGAAGTGAATTTCCTTGGTCATGTAGTTTCCGAGGAAGGGTTAGCAGTTGATCCGGATAAGATTGAAGCTGTTAACAATTGGAAAAGGCTAGAATGTTAAGTGAGATTAGAAGCTTTCTTGGACTTGCAGGTTACTACCGAAGGTTCATTAAGGATTTCTCGGGGATAGCGGCATCCTTGACTATGCTAACCAGGAAGGACATGAAGTTTGTTTGGTCTGACAAATGCGAGGAGTCATTCCTTAAGTTGAAACATTTGTTCACCAATGTGCCCATGTTAGTAGTTCCTGATGGGAATCATCGGTTGGTAGTTTACACCGATGCATGTGGAACTAGGTTAGGTGCTGTGCTAATGTAGAATGGAAAGGTTATTGCCTATGCTTCTACACAGCTTAGACCACATGAAGTGAGATACCCTACTCATGATTTGCAGTTGGCAGCAGTAATCTTCACATTGAAGGTATGAAGGCATTATCTTTTAGGAGAAAGGTTTGAGCTATTCATGGATTATAAGTCTCTACGATATTTATTCTCTCAGAATGAGCTGAACATGAGACAATAGAGATGGCTGGGGTTTGTTGTAGCTTATGATTCTAGCATCCACTATAAACTTGGAAAAGGAAATAAGGTGGCGGGTGCGCTTAGCAGGAAACATTAAAATGTGGTGTTAGCTACGTTGGAAGAATGAAAAGACTTGGAAGCACTGGCTGCTTACAGTGTGCAGTTGAGGTCGACTGCTGGATCTTGTCAAAACATCGCCATGATGTCTTGTTTGAAAGTTCGATTAGTGCTGATCGAACAAATTATTTTAGGCAGAAAGATGATCCAGTGCTAGCGGAGAGGATTAGAAAGTTAAAAACTAGAGCTAAGATTGATGAATTAAAGGATTTTATTCTTGACTGCAGGGGTTGGTTGAGAAAGAAGAAACGGTTATGTGTTTCGGATGTTGGAGACCTTAAGAAGGAAGTTCTTAGGGAATGTCGTTGATCGAAGTTTGCAATTCATCATTGAAGAAACAAGATGTATCAGGATATGAAGAGAAGTTTATTCTGTGAAGGAATGAAGAGGGATGTTGGCTTATGGGTAAAACAATGTTTGAACTGTCAGCAAGTAAAAGCCGAAATCAGAAGCCAAGTGGTTTGCTTCAGCCTTTGGATATTCCCGTTTGGAAGTGGAACTCGATAACCATGGATTTTATTGACGGGCTGCCAAGGTCAAACCTGGTTAATGAAAGTTTATGGGTCGTAGTGGACAGATTGACCAAAAGTGCCCATTTCATTTCGCTAAGGTCAACCAGGACGACACCTGTTTTGGCTAAGTTGTTCATGAAGAACATCGTTAGACTGCATGGAATTCCTAGTAGTATCGTCAATGATAGGGATGTTTTGTTTACTAGCGAGTTACGGAAGAGCCTGTAGAGTGTGTTAGGGACTAAGCTCAAGATGAGTACCGAATATCATCCTCAGATGGATGGGTAGATAGAGAGAGAGTCAACAAGGTACTGGAAGATCTGTTGAGAGCTTGTGTGCTGGATTTTAGTGGTTCTTGGGAAGACCACTTGCACTTAGTGGAGTTTTCATATAATAATAGTTATCACTACTATAGGAACGACGCCTTTCAAAGCTTTGTATGGAAGTCCATGCAAATCAACGGTATGTCGGTTAGAGACCGAAGATAGGTTGGTCCTTGGTCTAGATTTGGTGAGAGAGTAATGTGGAAAAGAATGAAGGAAGCTCGGTCTAGGTAGAAGAGTTACGCAGAAAAAAGGTGTAAGGACCAAGAGTTCTTAGTTGGAGATAGAGTTTTCATCAAAGTATCACCGATGAAAGGCGTGGTTTGGTACTGGAAGACCGGGAAGCTAGCACCGAGATACGCTGGACCATTTCCTATATCAGAGATGATCGGGAGACTCGCATACCGAGTAGATTTACCGACCAGTTTGGCCGGGGTCTATAATGTATTTCATATTTCTCATCTTACGAAGTATGTTCATGATCCAAAAACTACTATCGCTCTGACGGCACGAGAGGACTTAGTGGTGGAATCCGATATGACTTTTGTGAGGTAACTAGCTCATGTTGTGGCAAAAGATGAGAAGAGGCTAAGGAACAGGATAGTCAGGTTGGTGAAAGTTCAGTGGAGTGGCAACATGAAGGACTGTACTTGGCAGATAGAATGCATGATTAGGGATACTTTTCCTGGGCATTTTAGATGGTATGTTCTATATAGGGTTTATATAGGATTTGGCCGGTAGGTTATACTAGCTTTGCTTGCATGGGCTATATGCTTGTTGCTATGTCCTTACTGAAATTTTGGGGACGAAATTCTTTAAGGGTAGGAGTCTGTAATGCCTCTGAATTTAAGTTAACATCATTTGGGATATTTAATTAGATAAAGTAAATAGAATAATGTGAATAATTAGGGAGATGAAAATAATAAATCCCATGGCCATGTCTTAATGAATGAACTAAAATAAAACTTAACTAAATTAAGAAGGAGGAATTTCTTAAGGGATAAACTTGGAAATGAGGCTACATTTTCTAGTATAAATCTCTTCCTCCACTTTGATAAACTTTCACTTTCTTATTCATAACTCTTCGCTTAGATTTCGACCGACCATTAAAAGCTTCAGGAAGAGCAATAAATTGAAGAAAAAGCTAAGAAATTAAAGCTAGGAAATTATCTCATTCTCCAATTGAATATTCAATGTGAATAATCATGTTTATCATCTCATTTTCTATGTTTGGATCGGTTATGGATTATACCCGATTCATATTTGTGATTTTGGTTAGGGTATAACCATTTAAACCTTTGTTTGGATAAGACTTAGTGTTTTAAATGTTAATGGGCTAATTAACACCTTTTATTCGGTTTTGTTAAATTCCAAGTTGTTTTGATCTTCATATGCTTTGAAATTTTAATATGTTGTAGTATATGATTTATAAGATTTTTGATGATTTTTTGGGGATTTTTTCTTAGTAGTTAACTAAGGTAATTAAATTAATTAAGCCTAAGGGCTATACTGCAATATTACTTCTTCCTTGTTCAAAGCCGAAGGGAAATTGCTTTCAAAAATTGATTTGGGAAAGAAGTATAGTGTTTTGAGAAAAAGGTTGACTATTTTAAACTTTTTACTATTTGAAAGTATAGGAGAAGGCTCCTCAGCCAATCAAAATTAGATAAGGAAGATAATACATCACTTCAATAGGCCCAGTTGTACCTTCGACTCCAACAAGCCCGCTTTTACCCTATTGAAAGAGTCGAAAGGTACCTTTCATCTAAGGTGGAAAATAAACAATTAGCCTCGGCCTAAGTTGAAAGGTAGGCACGGTGTCGTAGGGAAGAGGGGCGAAGGGATGAGGAGGCGGCTTCCTTTGCTTTTGAATATAAACATAATTGATTTCGAAAGGTTTTGATTGCGAATTTTTTTGATTCCGAAAGGTTTTGTTTTCAAAAGGTTTGATTTTGAAGGATTTGATTTCGAAAGGTTCTGAAGGGGTTATTTTCAATGATTGTGAAAGGTTTTGATTTTGAAAGGTTTTGATTTCGGAAGATTTGACTTCAAAAGGTTTGATTTCGAAAGGTTTTGAAGGGGTTATCTACAATGATTGCGAAAGGTTTTGATTGTGAAAGGTTTTGATTTTTAAAGTCTTTGATTTCGAAAGATTTTGAAGAGGTTATCCACAATGATTGCGAAAGGTTTTGATTTCGAAAGGTTTGGTTTTGAAAGGTTTGATTTCGAAAGGTTTTGAAGGGGTTATCTTCAATGATTGCGAAAGGTTTTGATTTCAAAAGGTTTGGTTTTGAAAGGTTTAATTTTGAAAGGTTTTGAAGGGGTTATCTTCAATGATTGCGAAAGGTTTTAAGTTTGAATACTTTCGGAAGGTTTATAAATGGTTTTATAAGGGGGATACCCCAGACTTTTGATAAGGTCGAAAGGTATGATTTTGTGATGCTTTCGAAAGAAAGAATTTCGAAGGGGCTAACTTTGGATGTTTATTTGCTTTCGAATGAGACTTCATTCGAAGGGTTATAGCATAAATTACTTATCTTTGTTTGAATATGTAAGGGGGATCCTTATATAAAGTGAATGTTATAAAACCTTGGGGACACCGGGATAGGTTTAATGTTTTCGATATATAGTCTGGGGTTATAGACAGAAATATGCTTTCGAAAATATACAATGGGGCTATCAACGTGTTTTTATTTAATTTAATCTAATTGGGGCTACAAATGGGAATAGGTTAAACAGGTCGTATATTTAGGAAAAATATCATGAATTTTTGTAAATAATCACAAGGATCATGATATTTTAATTGGCCAAGTGATGGATTCTTGATTAACCTAGTAAAACCATGGAATGTGCAGTGGATATTCCACATCAAATTTCTAATGTAAAAAATGTTTTGCCAGAGGTGGTTTGCCTCGGGATTTGGCACCCAAGGGTGGATAGTCATCCTAGGAAAACTATAGAGTGTGCGGTGGATAGCCCACACCCACTTTTATAAAACAATGTACGATGGATAATCTAAATTTATTTTGAATGGATTTGGGATGATAGCCCTATTAAATACAACGGACATTTTAAAATTTTAGAGGGGAACTCTAATAAACTGATTTTTAGATGGGAAATCTAATAAATTTCTTTTAGACGAGATATCTAATAAATGGGTGGATAGGATATCCAATACATATGATTTATGGCTTTATTTCATATTATGTTAAGACTAATCATTTTGGATGCAGGGGCATAGTAAATGATTTGCATGTTTTGTTTTGAATATTTGTGAGGAGAAAACTATGTTCCGCTAAGCGGCGTGGTCTCACTAGCTATCTATTTATGATAAGAGATTATGGGGATTATTCGTACCAAACTTATTGTCTGACTCAAAGTTTGTGTTTCTTCACAAACTCTTGGGTACTCAAAATTAATTTGAGTAGTCTGAGAGTAGGAGAATTTTAGATTTTGGACGAATAAGCTTTCAGTGACATGCAGGAGGCAGTATTAGCTAGATAAGAGCTATTTTGTGTTTTCCATTGTAATGTACTAATAACTGTAAAGTTAATATTTTTTAGTTCTCTGATCATCATAAGGAGACATCTTCATATCTCACTCTTATCGTATTTTGTACATGAATATATGATCTGAATGTGGTTAACATATGGGATTATATAATTAAATATTAAATTGAAATTCATAAGAAATGGGAAATTATGTTTTGTTGAAGTTTAAAATTTTTCATAGTCTTTTGTTTCTCTATTGCCAATAGTTTCAGGATTTCGATTTCAATCACTCGGAAATAACACATATGGATGACTACAACATCCATAGCAGTGAGTTTTGAGCCTTCGGAAGTGGGATTTTACATGGGCACACGATAAAAACTACATAGATTGACACTTCGCACTACCCTGGTTAATGAGCAAACGACTAGTCAACACACGTCAACATCCATTGGACTTTGTATATCGACTACATGGTTTTTAATCAAAAGTTCAACGTCAAAATGAAACATACTTGACCATGTATGCCATCAAGTTTTTGAGTTTGAAAGGACTAACCCGAGATGATCTTCCCATCTTCAAAGTAGTGCTAGCCCTTCTACACCTCCGGAGGCAGGTTCATCCATTGCCTAGGCTTGTACATCAACTCCATTAGCAGTAAAACATTTAATTAAGCAAGAGCTTCAACTCTAAGCAATCCCAACAGCTCAGCCTTATGGCCCTTCCCCTCCAAGGGATGAACATCACGTTCTCATTGGTTTGGACAACTCTCTAGACCAAAAATCTTCCAAGCTATACACTAAGAAACTTAAGACAATCTACATCAAGCATGGGATCTTTGAAGATGCAGTTTTTCTGCCTAGACCCTATCAAAGGACTCATTTACCGCTCGTAGTCTACACTACATGAAATAGATACATGTTTCTTTAAGAATCTATGCCTCCCTTTAACGAATACCTCAAATTAGTCCTTCAAGAGCTTCGGCTAGCTCCAACACCAGTTTATCCGAATGGATATGCCTTGATGAGCTCCCTTTATATTATATTCATGATGCACTTCAGTTGTTCCCCTTCCTTCGAAGAGCTCACTTATTTACTTATCTTAAAAATGAGAAGATAAACACCATCACTATAGGCTTTCAATCATTGTAAAGTTGTATAAGGGTTCCACAACAGGCGAAGCTATTTCAAGAGTGAATATTTCTTCATCCGATGTCCCAAGACTTTAACCACCTCTGGTTATCTGGCTTTAAGATTCTTCCTTATATACTCTTACCACACTTGGTATTTCTTCCTCCAAGCGACTAACATCCTCTTTATATTCCTATCAGTTCTCTTGGAATGAGTCCTTATAGAAGATCTTGCAAATACATAGGCATTCCAAAAGAGGATCAATCCATACTTGAGAAAAACTTCCTACATTGTAACGACCCAGAATTTTTGATAATTAAAATTTGGATATTTAATTAATTTTAAATATTAATAAGTAAATTTATAAGTCGAATAAATTTTTATTTGAATTATTGGATTTAATTGGATAATTAAATCGATAATTTAATATGTTAAATTATGGAAATAATTGAAATTAGGGTTAAATATGATTGAAAATGATTTGTAAAATTTTATTTTATCATATTGGAGTTATAATGATATTTTAGAACTTTTAAAATCGAATTTAAAGTTAATTTGTGAAAATTGAATATTTTAATATTTAATAATCGACTGTAAAATAGTCAATTTTTGAACAGTCTCAGAATTGAACGAAACCAGTTCCATTGGATCCGTAATAGTTAGTTATTACCGGATTTCAATTTTCGTGTCAATCGGAGCTATCGTTTGATCGTGGCAGCTCGAAACGCATCGAATTATTTTTAATATTAATTTGGCGGGTTAAAATAGCCATTTTTCAAAAAGTCTCGGATTTCGACGAAACCAGTTTCATCGGATCCGTAATGTGATATTATTGTAACGTTTCAAATTTCGTGTCAATTGGATTTACCGTTTGTCCGGTACAAATTAAAACGCCTAGAAAATCGTTTAAATCGGTTTAATTTAAATCGATCGTTTGTAGCCATATCTCACACAGATGATCGAATTAGCTTTCGAAACCTGTTCCATTGTGTCCGGAACACGGGATAAACCCTAGGAACGTCAGTCACTGCGCGTAAATCGGAGTTCGGAATTTCCGAAATGAATAGTGTCGTTCGTTCTTCTATAAATAGACACCCCTCTCTCTCTAAATTTAAAAAAAAAATACTAAAACCCTAACCCTAGCCGCCACCCCCACTATCTATGGCCAGAAATTCACAAGCTTCTCCTCTCAATCTCTCCCAATCTACAAACAATTAGAAGAGGTGATCAACTACAACATTATAGAGCACGACGAGATCTTTAAATCCATACGGATATGATCTTGGTTGGAGCGTCGAAGGGGTAGGAGAGTGAGGCCGACAGTGGCCAGGTACGCACGACTTCCAAGTCTAGAGGGACGACCGAGCTTCATGCTCTTTAGGCCGAGTGAAGGAGGGAGCAAGGGCTTCGATTTGGCGCATCCCGATCGAGCTATAGTTCGTCGTAGTGGAAGTATAATTTAACCCTAATCTTGGAGCTCATGGGTTCAAGCACGGCAAATCACCTGTAGAAGAAACGTGAAGAAGATGAAGTTATGTGCGGCCAAGATTACAAAGGAGATGGATCCAGTGGCTGTAGTTGAGCTAGGTTTAAAAATAGTTAAGTTATATTGTAAATTGTTTATAAAAAAATTTGTGTAATGTTCAAATATTCATAACTTTTTCATACGAGGTCGAAAACGCGCGAAACAGGAAGCGTTGGAATCGTATGGACGAGCACTACGCGATGGAATTGGATTGCAGTCGTTTGGAGTTAGTGAGAATTTTGGGTAAAATTAAACGTCCGTTTAATTTTATTCGAAATAAATCGCTAAAACGAAATTGAAATCAAGGTGAGAACTTCTCACTCAATCGAATCGGTTTCGATTTTATTTTAAATAGTTAGATTTAAAATTGTTGAATGCATGTTTGAATGATGATTGTTATCCATTGATTGTTAAAATAGACATTATGCGCCGTTAGTAAGCGGATGTTATTTATTAAAAACATACACCGCGAATATTTCATAAACAGTGAAATTGGTATTATATATAATAGCAATATATATATATTAGCATATGTATATATTGGAGTTGATTGATTTCCCGCATTTTTTAGCGGATGAGACCCTATTGCGCCGTTATTAAGCGGATAATATTATTAATCCCATATACCGCGATAATTCCGTACTGGAGCGGAATTGGTATTGTGCTAATGTTTGTGGATGCAGGAAACAGGTTGGAGGGATCCAACTGGATTCCTCAACAGTTTTTATTTGATTTCAGATATTTTGATATTTGATGGATTATCATATCGATATATGATATCGTTGTAGTCGTGATTGACTATTTGGTGTGTAGCATCATTGAACCAAATTTTGGGATTTTAAAATGATTTTAAAGTGATTTTTTTGAAAATATACTATATTTTTGGAATTGATCCATTTTAAATAAATAAACGATATAATTTTTAATGTTATAAAAATTATGATTTTTGAGAAATATAGTTAAAAATTGATTTTTGAAAATATGGTTTAATGGTTTTATGAAATAGTTTAAATTGGGATTTCTGAAATTATTGTGAAAAGTTTAAATAAAGGATTTATAAAATTTGGTTATTTTATAAATCAAAATGATGAAGTTTTTAAAGGAGTTTAAAGACGTTTTAAAATATTAATATGAATTGATTTATATAAGAGATTTATAGATGGATATTTATAAATTGAAATATTGACATTATAAAACGAGCTTTTATAAGTGTTAGAATGAATTGTGAATGAATTTCATAACTGAATGGAATTTATAGAATTATAAACGTAGAAGTTATAAATGAAATTTTATAAGCAGTAGGTTTATAAAATTTATAAAATCATTAAAAGAATGGTTTTGAAATTAATAAATGAATCTTATAAGTTATAAGATTTATAATTTGGAAAGTCTTAAAAAGAACGATTTTGTAAAATAATCGTTTTATAAGTATTTAACTTATAATATGAACTTTTAGTTTATAATTGAGTTATAAACTGGAATAGGTTAATAAAGGAATTTATAAAAGAAATTGATATAAAGTAAATAGAAATAGAATTTATAAACGTTGTTTTATAAATTCGCAAACGACTTATTTTGATAAGTAAATTGTTATAACTTGTTTATGGAGTTATATTCACGTTCTAGACAGTGAATAATCCTTTGAAATGAAATGAATAGAAATGATGAAGTTAGTTAACGTAGTATATTCACGTTTTTAAATAGTGAATAATATGTTAAAGATAATGTTTAGATTTGATGTTTTAAATAGAAATTAAAACGATCTAACGATGTTTTAAAATGTGTTGAGATTCGAAACCATAAATTTCAACATTCATTGTTGAAATAGACGTTTTCGAGAAATAGAAGGAAATGGTGGACTATAACACTGTTGTTATAGTAAATGATTTCCGAAAGGAAATGTTTTGTATAGTATTGGGATTTATATATCTATTTTAATTTCGAATCCCTATACTAGTGATTTTGGGTTGTCGTAACGATGTTTTACGTAACATTCGTTTTGGCCCAAATAAATACGTTTAAGAGAATGATTTCCTTAAAGAATGAAATATATACTTAATCTCGATTTAAGTATATTGAATATTTTCCAAGTGTTGAAAATAAATAAAATTTGTGAATTACTTATGAATAAATAAGTATGGAAATGTTTTCCAATATAAAGTGAATATTAGAGAATTTATCTTTTTGAAGATAAATTGAAATGAATAATTGAAATCGAATATTCATAGATATTTTGGATTATAAATTCACTAAGGAATTTATAAAAGAAAGTGGAATTTGTTTAAAAATAAATATTGATTTATTTTTGAAGTGTGAAATTATATATCTAGTAGAGATATTTTGAAAAATAAATAATTTGGAAAATTATTTGGAATCTGGTGATGTTGTGCATATCCATTGATAGTTCAATAACCGACTATCAATATTTCCCTTTGAATGGGTAATTGATGTGATTTGTTTGAATTTGAATGCCACACTTATTTTTGAATAAGCGCTCACTATTCGGGTTAACCGGGAAAGGACCATGGGGTCGTATAACCCATTCCGAATATGTGATACGTCGTTATGATAGCATTGAAGATCGGTGTTGAAGACCCGGTATTTGCGAGAGCGATAGGATGACCTGTCGATTGTCTCTGCACTGAGTTGCAACGGTATAGAGACTCCCTAAGTGATGGGAAATCCGATCAGGATTGTGAATATCCGGATTGCAAGGACTTCTTTGTAAGTGCCTTCGGTTTTGTTCGAGCCCGGAACAGACTTGTATGGATTGTATGTCTGACGTTACAAATTGAGATATAAAGCAGATTTCATTCAAATATATTTCTATTGGTGGCGGAGAATTTATTCTTTTAGCTTAACACCCTTCTCTGAGACGTACGAGCTTAAAGGTTATGTAGTTGAAGATTATCAGCGATATATTCCCAATTTGGTAATGTGATATGCTGAGTGTTGCTGTGAAATGATCATTGTGTTGATTATTTGTGATAGGATCGTTTATTTGATCGTCTATCCTGGTGAACATTTCTATGATCATTTGTTGACCCAAAGCATGGCTTTTGTATAAAGTATGTTTTTGTGGACGTGACTTCGTCGAGCCTCACACCCCGTGAATGGTCAAAACAGGAAAGATGCGGCAAGGTTATGAGGGGTAGCGCCCTTTAGGATATGTGCATTTCCTTCTGGAAAAGGGTGGTATCATGGTATGGAGCCCAGATACTTACTCATGTTGAAAACACTTTATGATTGTGTGAATTGATTGCGAGTGCTCGGTTGAAAAGGTCCCAAAGGACCGGGGGATGGCATATTCGGTCAGTTGTTACTCAGTTAGGGGTAACCCGGCCTTGTGTTGGTAGAGATCCGGTTTGGTTCTCGGGGATGTCCATCCAGAGGCATTCTCATGTGGCAATGGGAAGTTCCTTGGCCTGATCATTCGTTGGAAATCCAAAGAAACAATACGAGACTTGTACGGTTTTAGTTGTATAACCTGCTATGGAATGTGGCGGTAACCTGCTATTGAACATAGTTAGCTATAGTAGGCATACGATAATGGTCGTATGTTGGCTAAGATTTATATTCTACCTTCGAAATATTTTCCTACACTATGCACTAGTAATAATACCAAATGTTCTTTTAAATGCGTATCAAGCATCTTTGACTATCATAAGGAGAAATCTCCTCCGATTCTGCGTTTGCATTGTGTGTGTGTGCGGGAGGCCTTATGGTAGTCTCATTTTTAAAAGCATTGCGAATTGACTTTAAAAATATTCCTCTATTTTGATTTTAAAGATAAATAAACTGTTTTGAGTTCTCACACCAGTCACATGACTGACTCGGAGTTTATTGTTCTCCTTCCTAAACTCTGGGTGCCCACCAATTTCCACACGGGCAGTCAAGAGTTAGGTTTATCAGGATATTCTGGATATTCTGGAGTTGCTGGAGGCAAGATGGATGGCATGGCGTATTACTAGTTTATATAGTATTTCTTTTCCGCTGTTTGTTGTTGTATGATGTTGTACACTCTGATGATATGATGTAATGAAATGTGATGTAATGTAATAACTGATATAGTTCTTTGTTTAAAGATTATTCATTTATTATTATATGTTGTTCCGCTGCGAATTGTGAGATTCTGATATTGTTCTGTTGTTTCCTTTCTATTTTCTATCTTTCCCCTCTTCTTCTATCTTTTTCTTTTTCTTAAACATTGATAATTCGTATTTCTGTTCACCTTGAGTTAATCTATGGAGATTAGTGTATATTCAAGGGGTACGGATTTGCGGGTCTTCACAGGTGGTATCAGAGCTTATGGTTAAGCGACAACCATGGTTCTGTTGGGTGTTACTCGTTAGAGATAGAGTCAGTAGTACTCTAGAATGAGTTTGAGTGTAATAATAGCTATGAGAGCGTATTTGTTAGTGAATATAAAATTGTTTTATATTGTGATGATTGGTTTATTGAGTGGCATATGAACTTTCGTCAGTGTGGTCCGCAAGACTATGCCGAAGGGGTTTCTAAACACTTGAATAGAACAATTCGACACAATATTGTTTTAAATGGGGTAAATGAAATAATTTTACCTTGATTATATTTTTTTATATAAAGGAATAATTTTTCAGAATTATTAAAGTATATAAGTTGATAGTTTAGTTGTTTGAATAATCTAGATAAAAGAATAATTGTATAAGCAAATGAATTATAAGAATTGAATTATAATTAAAGTGATTTACAATTGAGAAATAAACTTATATATATAAGAAGTGAGACTGTATGAATATATTTATTAATATGAGTTGTAAATAAAAAATGAATTTAAAGTTAAATGGAAGTATAACTTAAGTGATATTGAATGAAATTGATATTGGTATCAAAGTAAATTAATAAAGTTAAGTGATAAATATGAACTTGAGTTATATAAATGAAATTCAACTTTGTAATTGAATTGAATTAATGGATTGAATGTTAATCAATTGAATGTGAATTAAGTTGATATGAAATAATGAATGTAAGTGTAAATTCATTAAAATCTAATGTTATTGAAAGTTGAATAGTTGAATGCAAAATCAATTTAATTAAACCAATGAGATTAAATGTAAAGTGAATATACATTGATTGTTATATGGTTGTTAGTTGATTGATTGTATATAATTCATTAAGTGTCAATGAAATTGAAAGCTATGTAATGGAAATTCAATTGGAAGTTAAGTGAATCTTAAATAGAATTGAATTTGATTTGGAAGTGAACCAACTTGAATATGAATTAGTGAACATAAACTAATTGAAAATGAATGTTAGTAAGAACATCCACTGTTAATGAATCAAATGTGATTAAATTGAAACCTATTTCATTTAATATTAATGAGAATATGAATGAATATTTATTGGTTATGAATGTTAGTTGGTTGATGGTTGAATATATATTGCATTTGTTGCCTTTACTACATTTGCTATGTTAACATATATAGTTGTTATGTTACTATATGATGTATATTGATACTATTTTCATATATTCATGATTCTCATGTTGTTGTTGAGTGTTTAGTAGGTGCGGATCGCGTTTGCTTGCATTTGGAGCTCGCTTTCGCGCTATATTAGCCGTATATGCTCGCTAATAAAATATAAGGTACATATCTCGGATTAAATATCGTACTTTTATACTTTTTCCCTTCGGGATGCCTCATTACTTGATGAGATGTATATTTGTGATATATATATACTGTCATTTTTTTTCGGATCGAGCCGCGCAAAGGAGACTATGGCGTTTTTTTCGAAAATTTAAGGCGTTAGAAATTTTTTTGAGAAAATTGGAAAATTTTGAAAACTTTAACTTTGATTTGGAATTGAAAGTTAAACAATAGTAGTTGTTTTTGAAAAGATAACTAAGTTGATTTGAAAACTTAGTAAAGTATGGTAAGAAGTTTAACTATGGATTTTGGAAAGTTAATAGATTCTGTAACTTTTCTTACTTAGTAATTTCGAGGACGAAATTCTTTTAAGGGGGGAAGATTGTAACGACCCAGAATTTTTGATAATTAAAATTTGGATATTTAATTAATTTTAAATATTAATAATTAAATTTATAAGTCGAATAAATTTTTATTTGAATTATTGGATTTAATTGGATAATTAAATCGATAATTTAATATGTTAAATTATGGAAATAATTGAAATTAGGGTTAAAAATGATTGAAAATGATTTGTAAAATTTTATTTTATCATATTGGAGTTATAATGATATTTTAGAACTTTTAAAATCGAATTTAAAGTTAATTTGTGAAAATTGAATATTTTAATATTTAATAATCGACGGTAAAATAGTCAATTTTTGAACAGTCTCAGAATTGAACGAAACCAGTTCCATTGGATCCGTAATAGTTAGTTATTACCGGATTTCAATTTTCGTGTCAATCGGAGCTATCGTTTGATCGTGGCAGCTCGAAACGCATCGAATTATTTTTAATATTAATTTGGCGGGTTAAAATAGCCATTTTTCAAAAAGTCTCGGATTTCAACGAAACCAGTTTCATCGGATCCGTATTGTGATATTATTGTAAGGTTTCAAATTTCGTGTCAATTGGATTTACCGTTTGTCCGGTACAAATTAAAACGCCTAGAAAATCGTTTAAATCGGTTTAATTTAAATCGATCGTTTGTTGCCATATCTCACACAGATGATCGAATTAGCTTTCGAAACCTGTTCCATTGTGTCCGGAATGCGGGATAAACCCTAGGAACGTCAGTCACCGCGCGTAAATCAGAGTTCGGAATTTCCGGAATGAATAGTGTCGTTCGTTCTTCTATAAATAGACACCCCTCTCTCTCTAAATTTAAAAAAAAAAATACACTAAAACCCTAACCCTAGCCGCCACCCCCACTATCTATGGCCAGAAATTCACAAGCTTCTCCTCTCAATCTCTCCCAATCTACAAACAATTAGAAGAGGCGATGGACTACAACATTATAGAGCACGACGAGATCTTTAAATCCATACGGATATGATCTTGGTTGGAGCGTCGAAGGGGGAGGAGAGCGAGGCCGACAGTGGCCAGGTGCGCACGAATTCCAAGGCTAGAGGGAGGGCCGAGCTTCATGCTCTTTAGGCCGAGTGAAGGAGGGAGCAAGGGCTTCGATTTGGCGCATCCCGATCGAGCTATAGTTCGTCGTAGTGGAAGTATAATTTAACCCTAATCTTGGAGCTCATGGGTTCTAGCACGACAAATCACCTGTAGAAGAAACGTGAAGAAGATGAAGTTATGTGCGGCCAAGATTGCAAAGGAGATGGATCCAGTGGCTGTAGTTGAGCTAGGTTTAAAAATAGTTAAGTTATATTGTAAATTGTTTATAAAAAAATTTGTGTAATGTTCAAATATTCATAACTTTTTCATACGTGGTCGAAAACGCACGAAACAGGAAGCGTTGGAATCGTATGGACGAGCACTACGCGATGGAATTGGTTTGGAGTCTTTTGGAGTTAGTGAGAATTTTGGGTAAAATTAAACGTCCGTTTAATTTTATTCGAAATAAATCGCTAAAACGGAATTGAAATCAAGGTGAGAACTTCTCACTCAATCGAATCGGTTTCGATTTTATTTTAAATAGTTAGATTTAAAATTTTTGAATGCATGTTTGAATGATGATTGTTATCTATTGATTGTTAAAATAGACATTATGCGCCGTTAGTAAGCGGATGTTATTTATTAAAAACATACACCGCGAATATTTCATAAACAGTGAAATTGGTATTATATATAATAGCAATATATATATATATTGGCATATGTATATATTGGAGTTGATTGATTTCCCGCATTTTTTAGCGGATGAGACCCTATTGCGCCGTTATTAAGCGGATAATATTATTAATCCCATATACCGCGATAATTCCGTACTGGAGCGGAATTGGTATTGTGCTAATGTTTGTGGATGCAGGAAACAGGTTGGAGGGATCCAACTGGATTCCTCAACAGTTTTGATTTGATTTCAGATATTTTGATATTTGATGGATTATCATATCGATATATGATATCGTTGTAGTCGTGATTGACTATTTGGTGTGTAGCATCATTGAACCAAATTTTGGGATTTTAAAATGATTTTAAAGTGATTTTTTTGAAAATATACTATATTTTTGGAATTGATCCATTTTAAATAAATAAACGATATAATTTTTAATGTTATAAAAATTATGATTTTTGAGAAATATAGTTAAAAGTTAATTTTGAAAAATATGGTTTAATGGTTTTATGAAATAGTTTAAATTGGGATTTCTGAAATTATTGTGAAAAGTTTAAATAAAGGATTTATAAAATTTGATTATTTTATAAATCAAAATGATGAAGTTTTTAAAGGAGTTTAAAGACGTTTTAAAATATTAATATGAATTGATTTATATAAGAGATTTATAGATGGATATTTATAAATTGAAATATTGACATTATGAAACGAGCTTTTATAAGTGTTAGAATGAATTGTGAATGAATTTCATAACTGAATGGAATTTATAGAATTATAAACGTAGAAGTTATAAATGAAATTTTATAAGCAGTAGGTTTATAAAATTTATAAAATCATTAAAAGAATGGTTTTGAAATTAATAAATGAATCTTATAAGTTATAAGATTTATAATTTGGAAAGTCTTAAAAAGAACGATTTTGTAAAATAATCGTTTTATAAGTATTTAACTTATAATATGAACTTTTAGTTTATAATTGAGTTATAAACTGGAATAGGTTAATAAAGGAATTTATAAAAGAAATTGATATAAAGTAAATAGAAATAGAATTTATAAACGTTGTTTTATAAATTCGCAAACGACTTATTTTGATAAGTAAATTGTTATAACTTGTTTATGGAGTTATATTCACGTTCTAGACAGTGAATAATCCTTTGAAATGAAATGAATAGAAATGATGAAGTTAGTTAACGTAGTATATTCACGTTTTTAAATAGTGAATAATATGTTAAAGATAATGTTTAGATTTGATGTTTTAAATAGAAATTAAAATGATCTAACGATGTTTTAAAATGTGTTGAGATTCGAAACCATAGATTTCAACATTCATTGTTGAAATAGACGTTTTCGAGAAATAGAAGGAAATGGTGGACTATAACACTATTGTTATAGTAAATGATTTCCGAAAGGAAATGTTTTGTATAGTATTGGGATTTATATATCTATTTTAATTTCGAATCCCTATACTAGTGATTTTGGGTTGTCGTAACGATGTATTACGTAACATTCGTTTTGGCCCAAAGTAATATGTTTAAGAGAATGATTTCCTTAAAGAATGAAATATATACTTAATCTCGATTTAAGTATACTGAATATTTTCCAAGTGTTGAAAATAAATAAAATTTGTGAATTGCTTATGAATAAATAAGTATGGAAATGTTTTCCAATATAAAGTGAATATTAGAGAATTTATCTTTTTGAAGATAAATTGAAATGAATAATTGAAATCGAATATTCATAGATATTTTGGATTATAAATTCACTAAGGAATTTATAAAAGAAAGTGGAATTTGTTTAAAAATAAATATTGATTTATTTTTGAAGTGTGAAATTATATATCTAGTAGAGATATTTTGAAAAATAAATAATTTGGAAAATTATTTGGAATCTGGTGATGTTGTGCATATCCATTGATAGTTCAATAACTGACTATCAATATTTCCCTTTGAATGGGTAATTGATGTGATTTGTTTGAATTTGAATGCCACACTTATTTTTGAATAAGCGCTCACTATTCGGATTGACCGGAAAAGGACCATGGGGTCGTATAACCCATTCCGAATATGTGATACGTCGTTATGATAGCATTGAAGATCGGTGTTGAAGACCCGGTATTTGCGAGAGCGATAGGATGACCTGTCGATTGTCTCTGCACTGAGTTGCAACGGTATAGAGACTCCCTAAGTGATGGGAAATCCGATCAGGATTGTGAATATCCGGATTGCAAGGACTTCTTTGTAAGTGCCTTCGGTTTTGTTCGAGCCTAAAACAGACTTGTATGGATTGTATGTCTGACGTTACAAATTGAGATATAAAGCAGATTTCATTCAAATATATTTCTGTTGGTGGCGGAGAATTTATTCTTTTAGCTTAACACCCTTCTCTGAGACGTACGAGCTTAGAGGTTATGTAGTTGAAGGTTATCAGCGATATATTCCCAATTTGGTAATGTGATATGCTGAGTGTTGCTGTGAAATGATCATTGTGTTGATTATTTGTGATAGGATCGTTTATTTGATCGTCTATCCTGGTGATCATTTCTATGATCATTTGTTGACCCAAAGCATGGCTTTTGTATAAAGTATGTTTTTGTGGACGTGACTTCGTCGAGCCTCACACCCCGTGAATGGTCAAAACAGGAAAGATGCGGCAAGGTTATGAGGGGTAGCGCCCTTTAGGATATGTGCATTTCCTTCTGGAAAAGGGTGGTATCATGGTATGGAGCCCAGATACTTACTCATGTTGAAAACACTTTATGATTGTGTGAATTGATTGCGAGCGCTCGGTTGAAAAGGTCCCAAAGGACCGGGGGATGGCATATTCGGTCAGTTGTTACTCAGTTAGGGGTAACCCGGCCTTGTGTTGGTAGAGATCCGGTTTGGTTCTCGGGGATGTCCATCCAGAGGCATTCTCATGTGGCAATGGGAAGTTCCTTGGCCTGATCATTCGTTGGAAATCCAAAGAAACAATACGAGACTTGTACGGTTTTAGTTGTATAACCTGCTATGGAATGTGGCGGTAACCTGCTATTGAACATAGTTAGCTATAGTAGGCATACGATAATGGTCGTATGTTGGCTAAGATTTATATTCTACCTTCGAAATATTTTCCTACACTATGCACTAGTAATAATATCAAATGTTCTTTTAAATGCGTATCAAGCATCTTTGACTATCATAAGGAGAAATCCCCTCCGATTCTGCGTTTGCATTGTGTGTGTGTGCGGGAGGCCTTATGGTAGTCTCATTTTTAAAAGAATTGCGAATTGACTTTAAAAATATTCCTCTATTTTGATTTTAAAGATAAATAGACTGTTTTGAGTTCTCACACCAGTCACATGACTGACTCGGAGTTTATTGTTTTCCTTCCTAAACTCTGGGTGCCCACCAATTCCCACACGGGCGGTCAAGAGTTAGGTTTATCAGGATATTCTGGATATTCTGGAGTTGCTGGAGGCAAGATGGATGGCATGGCGTATTACTAGTTTATATAGTATTTCTTTTCCGCTGTTTGTTGTTGTATGATGTTGTACACTCTGATGATATGATGTAATGAAATGTGATGTAATGTAATAACTGATATAATTCTTTGTTTAAAGATTATTCATTTATTATTATATGTTGTTCCGCTGCGAATTGTGAGATTCTGATATTGTTCTGTTGTTTCCTTTCTATTTTCTATCTTTCCCCTCTTCTTCTATCTTTTTCTTTTTCTTAAACATTGATAATTCGTATTTCTGTTCACCTTGAGTTAATCTATGGAGATTAGTGTATATTCAAGGGGTACGGATTTGCGGGTCTTCACATACATCCTCACAAATGCTCGACTACGACAGTTCCACCTCCTTTATAATGGATGGAGCATCGTCCTGACCCAGTTCCTACTAGGGTGAATCGAGCTACCGTAGGTCCTTCTGCTCTGGCCTTGGACTCCGACGATGATAAATAAAGGAGCATAGAAGGTTAGGGAGTCAAGGCAAATCTTTGGGAAGAAGAATAAAATCGATTCGTAGAAAACTTAAGCAGGGAAGGGATAACATGAGGAGAGAACATAGAAGAAGCTGGGGTTGAATAAATAGATAAAAAAGAGGTAACGGGAGAGGACGAGGAAGACGAAGAGAACTATAATGTTAGTGGAGACAAATCATTCAGGAAGTCATCCCTCGAAGGCACCATGGTCACTTTACCTCCTAGGAAAAAAATGATTAGTGATTAATTCTTCCTAACTTGCACTTGAATCATGCCATAATCTCATCAAAGAGTCAACTCCTCCAGCAAGTGCTTTTGAAAACATCTGCTATTCTTTGAGTGTTCTTGGGAACCCATTCGACTTTCCTTCCTCTAAGCTAAATTTCAAAGACATCTTAAATATCGCCCATAATGCATTCAACTTCCATTCAGGTGATATTCTCTAGACCACTAATAGCGAAGAGACTCCATCTCTAGTTCCCCTTGAAAAAGGTCCACAAGTTACCTAGGGCATGCCAACACTTCACACACTTCTAAGATCATAAGAACAAACAGTTTGCACTTGTTCTTATTGATTAAATTCTAATACGGTTTATTTTCCTTTCAAGTATAATGGGAGATTCAGTCGTACAAAAAGGCTTAGAGAACGCACTGGAAAACATCGATCCTAGAATTAGGAGCCCTTTACTATAAATCATAGATGTAAATAATAAGGAAGAGGGATCAAGAATGATACGAAATTGTGAAAAGACAACGCTAACACAATAAACAAAGGGAATCGCATGACCGCTCTGGGCGTAACTTCAACTCCTATCATCAACAACACTTGTAACCTATTCTTTCTAGCATCGACCATCCTCTTACCAAGAACTCCTCCATCATTCCTGAACTCTCACTACTACGACTTTAACTCCCTAACAATCTAAAATAGTTAGCCCTTCTCAATTTCAGCAATCCCGTATGGTTAGCAAAGAAATAAGCTCACGTCATGCTACTCCTCCATTATACCCTGAAAGCCAATCTACTACCATTGATATTAAGATGCATGCAACCCTTCTTGAATTTCTCCTAAGGGGATTAGATTCGACTGTGATGTCAAGGACCTCCTTTGCAACTATGAAAATAAAGTCATCGCCCGACACTTGAAGGTTGTTGATCAGCCATACCTATGGTATAAACTAGCCAAGGGCCTCTTTGATGTTAACTATGCTAACCAGTTGATCATTCAAGCTTTTGAGATAGAGAGCCGACCATAACAGTATATGTGAGGACTACAAAAGGGAGTTGGCCATTATCAAGAAAGAAAGAGTTACGAAAGCAAATCTATCAAGGACTCCCAACAGAGGCTATTTCACTTGGCCTAACCTCACACAAATGAGATCCAAGCTCAAAATGATAAGCTAAAGAAGGCCCATGTTGCGAATGTTGATCCTAAGAAGAATAAAAGGTGACATATGCCAAGATCATTGCACTCCGAGCCAAGGTCGCAAAACTCAAAGTCGACCTAAAATCTGAAGAAGAATCAAAGGACCAGTCTTAAAGTGAATCTGCCCAATTAAAAATCAAGCTGGCCACGATAGAGAAAGAAAATATGGATCTCAAGGCTAAAGTAATCCAAACCGAAGTAGAGACAGAATCTACCCTCCTTTAGTTTTTTGCCAATTTCAAAGAGAAGAAGAACCTCAAATGATTGGAAGATGACTATCCTGAGACTGGAACCAAGGCTTGGGATGAAATTTTAAAGAGGGCCAAAGTAGCTGGTAGCAATGTTGATGAAGAAGTGCTGAAGAGAAAATTTCATAGATGACGATGACTTAGTAATCTTCGAAAAGGGTCGGAAAATCTTGACAATAGGAGCTACAATTAGAAAATAGGCAACTATCGAGACTCCTACCAATCCCAACTTTCCACATCATGTGGATGAGTCGACTATGGTACAAAATGAGTATGCGCTAGATATTATCACTTCTATGGCAACCACTCTAGAGGTTTTCATAACTCAAACATCCGCAACTGGAGCTCCCTATACTAGCATCTCTAGGGGATACAATTATGACACCATAGGCTTCACTCCTCTAACATATCCTCCTGCTTTCTTTTATTAAAGAAAACCTTAGAAAATGGTACATTGCTGAATATCCTTTGAAAGAAACCCAACCTCTCGAGGTATATCATTAGTCTCCTCGATCTTTGAGAAACTTCAATTCTCGCTAGAGGACATCTCTAATTTTTATCTTTTTATCTCTAAGCTTATAGGTCAACCATCATTGCCTCCTCCGCCTCCATCCAGTCATGCCCTAAGTTCGAGTGCAATCACAATTACATCTACCATCATTACCACAAAAGTTTACTCTCCCAGCTCTTCAATCTAGCTTTGGCCCCAGTATCGATTCAGAGAAAATAAGGAGCTGGAGGGACTAGAGGACATTGATGTGTCAATTGATTAGAGGACATTGATGTGTCAATTGATTAGGAGGTGGTGATAACCAATGAAAGGAACCAAAATCTACACCTATGGTAGTGAGGCTGGAAATAGATATATCTAAGATCAAGATCAATAAGAGCTAGGTATAGAGAAGCCCACTTTCGTTGTTCTAGCCAACACCCTTCTTGTGGCTGGCATATTTGTCAGTACTCCTAAATCTCGTGTCGTCTCGGATAGTGACTACAACTGGAAAGAAGACCCCAAGGGTCATCTTGCATCTTCAGAGGATACTGACCCTCTGAAGAGAAAATCCCTCTACTTTCTCTAAAAAGGAGAGGAAAAATTGATGAGGGGGAAACACATTTATGAACAGTTATTTGGCTTCTTTTGTATTTGCTAATTTTTAGCTTCACTGTATATATTGGCCAATATTGTTGGGGAACAGCCCCTACTAAACTTTTAAGAAAAGTTGTAACACTCCACGCTTTAATGATAATTAAAGTCAATTGAATTAACATAATTGCAAAACAGTGAAAAATAAATGTCAATATACACATTTAAAAATTAAGAGGTTGCATAGGTATATGCAACCAATGAGTGTGTAATAAATTGATGCATCAATCAATTAAAATAGGATTTAATTAAGAGACATAGAGGCATAAATTAGTCAGAGAATATGTCACTTTTATAACATTAATTAATTAAGGGATCTTCTAATCAAGGGAAATGTATATAGGGAGTAAATTAAATGATAACATACAATTGACGCAATCAGTTATCGAGAAATTAATTAAAGGCATTAAGTAACATCAATTAATAAAAGAGGGAAACTTATATGTCAATCAATTGGGTAATGAATTGGTGGTTTAAATATGTACAACTAGTAAATGTGTGATTGAGTGATGCATATGAATTAATTTGAATATGGATTAAAATGGGAAAATGTATCAATTAATTAATTGGAAATTAGTCGATCCTTTTAAAAAGGGTGCCAATCAGTTAAAGAATGTGCCATCTTTACAATAGCTAATAATGTAAATTAATTAGCTAGAAGAAAACGTCAGATATAGGATTATTGGTTTCCAAGTTAAAAAAATTGGGATGCGTACAAAAATCAAACAAAGTAATTAGGTTTATGATGTAGGTAAATTAATAAGAATAAAATAAAAGGTATAACTTTTATATGCATTCAATTAATAGAGCTATTAATTGATGTGTTCAAATAGGTAAGAAATTATAATGTGTAAGAATCAATCATATATATATATATATATATATATGATCTAATTAATTAGATAATTAATGGGAGAATCTTATTTAGAACGAAATGTGAATTAATAGGGTCATATAACAAAGGAACAAATGAATAATGTTGGAGATTTATACATTATAAACTAATGTAAATAAATAAAGTTTTGATGGTGAAGATTGTTTTTAGGGTTAATCGGGTGGTTCCTAGTTTTTCACTGCACTTATAAGTTGAACGTAACTTAACTCTAGCCCATACTATTTTCTCTTAATCAGCTGTCGTCATTTACAGCAAACTCCTCTTCTCTTCTCCCTCTTCCTTTCTCCTCTATTAACCAAGTCTTTCCCTAAACCAAAAATAAAATTAAGCAAGGAATCATATAAACAATTCAGAGAATTGCACAAACAACTCAGAGAATTTACTGCGAATCAAAAAGGAAAAAAATGGAGAAAAACGTAGCAAATTAAAAAGGATAGAGATTGAAGCTAAGGACGACATGTGAGTAGATTCAATCATATGTCTTTTATGTTTATGATATACGTTAGATTCCCGTTAAATAATTTTATCTAGTATTTATTTCAGTAATTAATTTAGTTAATTAGTTATGCCAAGACTATAAATTGTATAAGTAAGCATATATTTAATTAATATTAGGCTTGATAGTTAGAAAAAAACGTAAGCTTAAAAGCAAAAAGTTTACAGTTGATTGCATCTATTTTAAAGTAGAAATTTTGTCTGTAAATGCTAGCTTCTTTTTATTCCTTTTTACGCGAATAAAATAGTAAAAAGAAGAATTCACGGACTAAAATAGAAGAATACTAGATTTACAGAAATTAGATGTAAAATAAGAAAAGCTGATATAAAAAGAGAAAGATAGAAATTTATAGTAATTATGTTAAAACGGGAGTAATAACTTGAAGAAAAATCTAATAACTTGATTTGGAAGCACGTGACAGATTAATTGGTTAGTTTAGAAAATAGAATACATTTCTATAGTTTAATATTTAAAAAGATAACAATAAACGTATTTGCACGAATGAAAGAAAGAAAAAGGGAATTAATGTAAAATAGAGAAACCACTGTATTTTGCATTATCCAAAAAGTAAAGAGATAATAAACGAAATATCTTGCGGTTACGGGTTATTGTTTATAGCATTATTTAATATGGAAATGAATTTTTGCACAGTTGTCGTAACCAACCAAATAAAATAGAACTACTTCCTATAATATAAGAAGATAAAGTAAAGAATTGAAGGAATCAAGTTAATTATTAGATAAGACTAAAAGCTATAAACAAAAATATACCTAGATCTACATCTACTGTGTAGATAATATAATATAAGCAAAGTAGTTATTATGATAAGTAAATTTGTGGCAAGAGGACATAGTCCAAAGCTAAGCTTGTCATGTAATATAAGAGAATTAAAGAGAATTCAGCATCATAAGAAAAGAAGACAGACTAGAATAGAAAAGAGACGCTTGTAATTATATTTATAATGTACAAAATAAAAATAGAAAATAACAGCGACAATTACAAGTGAAATTATAACATAGGTTATAATTAAGTAGAAAGAACAGAAGAATTTAATAAACTTAAGACTTAAATTAAGTTAATAAGCAAGATAATAGAAGTGGCCCATACCAACAACATTCCCTTTCATTCGGGAACTGATAGTCTCACAACAGTTAGGTGAGGCTGGGACAAGATTATGCTAACTAGGGTAAATAAGTAGCCAACAGAATAAGAAAAGTAAACTAAACGCAAATTAAAAGATTAGACTTAGGATCCAATGAAAGAGTGAGATGCGTTTGGAGGAGCCCAAAGGATGAAGTGCCTAACAAAGCAGTTCATCACAAATTTCAGCACAGAAGAAGCACGTCCCACTTAGTTATTTTAGGCTATAAGGTAGTAAGAGACTTCAACGGGATATGAGGGTACTCTAGAATGGCCCTCTAGGGCAGGCATAGTCAAGCAGTTCTCCAACGGCAGGTATGTAGGTGTTCCATCAAAAGAGTATGCCTTGACTACATTTTGCATGGCAGGACCATTGTAGGCAGTCAAAAGGGGTTGATGTTTAGAGTAAGATATTCGTATGTCCCAGCACTTACAGATAAGTTTAGTGGGAAGGACCCAAAAGGATAGTCGCATGTGAATATTGGGCCAGCATCAAAACCAAGAGCAAGTTCGGGAAAGACTAAAGTTAAACCAACAGTCCAATGATACTTTCACTATCGAGATATTGGATGAGGGGGCAGCCAATTGGATGTTTAGATTGTTGCAGTAGGGCATAGTCACTTAGCTCTTTAGAAATCTTTCGATTAGTTGAGGAGGGGATGCGTGGGGCCATAGCCACGATAAAAAAAGAGACAGATCAAATAGAATATCTATATTGTTTGCCTAACGAAGCAGTCCTCTATATAAATAAAATATCTGTATTATAGGCCGAACGAGATAGTCCTTTACAAAAATGGAAAATCGTCTACTGAATTCCGTACAAGGTAGACCTTGTTAACCGGGATTCAGGGAGTAGATACAACGATTATGTATAGTCCTCAAGGTATGCACTTGGTGGTACATTGAGGATGTCCAAGAATTATTATAGACTAGTGTGGACGCCATTTACGTTTTCATAGTAGACGATGGAACATCTGTATTGTAGGCCTTATGAGGCAGTCCTTTATAGATGTAATCACAGAACGCCATGGAAGCAAGACGATGGAGTCCTTTGCGAGGAGGATACGGAAGGTACTATGGGTGGTACCTAGGACCAATGTGGTCAGTGGGCATATAGCTACAAATATATATATATATATATATATATATATATCAGTTATTAGGTTTTAATATGTTAGGGAGTAGATGGGTAGGATTCATGCACAGAGGCGAGTGTATTATAAACCCAATGAACCTAATAGTAGTAAATGGAAACAAAACGGTATATGTAGAATTAAACTTAGAAGTGTATAATTTATCCATTCGCCAGAACTTTAGTTCTGACCCCTCCTCATAACATTCTACAGGTTATAAAGATAGCGAAGACTTCTCAGCTTTAAGACACTTGTTTATAAAGTGTTATTTTATTGGTGAGTATTTACTTACTGTTATATTTTAGTCAGTTTTACTGTGAGATATTTATCTGAGCTCTGATATATTTATCTTTACCTATTTGCAAGATATCAGATACCGAACTCAGTCTTTAAAGGGCTTGGGTTTTAGCATTTTTTGCAAAAATTCTAGACCCACTGGAATTTGGGTTGTTACAAAAGTTATGCAAATAAAAGGATTGGCTTTTTTCCATCCTTTTCTTATTTACATCAGTGCGTCTTTTATTTCTATTGCCTATATACTTGCTTGCATTATAATAAAATTTTCTACGTTTTAAATTACTATAACTCTATACATATAAATAATTTTTCATAATTCCTTAATGTAGTTTTATTGCTTATTTTTATTTATCATCGCCAATATGTTTCTTATTCGAGGCCAACTCTGTGGCTAAGATTATTTATCTTCGCCTAGACGTACTCTGTTCGGCCATAAATGAAGACGTACTCGTAATGGACTTAATTTCACGTCGACTCCTATCTCTGGGAATTGGTATCGCGGATGCCTTTCTCTAGGCATACATCTTTGTTTCGCCTATCTTTGGGCAATAATCAAAGACACTTTGTCAAATAACCTTGTTTATCATTGGCCAAACGTATTTCATTGAGCTGTAAATGAGGTTGCAGCTATAAATAAAATCAACTTACACCGGTTCCTATTCGTGGGATCCGATGTCTTATATGCCTATCTCCTAGCATCAGTCCTCGACCTTGCCTATCTCTTGGCATTGGTCAAAGATTAGACGTGCAAGGGCAATCGAATGATTGATCCTAGTATGATTTTACTACAATGACCCGATTATGGATTGAAGGAGTTCACCAGTACCTATCTTCGGTTACCTAGACATCTGGTTTTTCCGAAAGATAGAATGTTTGATTTTTCCCTAGATCATATTGCACAAATTCAGAATTTTAATAATACCATTCCATTAATTCTAAAAGAAAATTTTATTTATGAATGAAATAATGACGGAATCTGCCTCATTACAGTAAGTCCTAATCGATATGACATATTATTGTCAAAAAATAAATATCAGTGAAATAATGGCATAAATGCTCGCTATTCCATGCCCATAGAATTAGGATTCCATCAACAGTCGATGACTTGAAAGTTCCATCTCCAAACCCCTGTTAAATTACCTCAGGACCTTCCTAATTTAGACCCAATGCTCCCATACCAAGAAAGACCCATTTTAAAATGAGGTCGCCTAACTTAAAGGTACGGTTTTTGTAACAACCATATTTTTTTGATTGGATATTTAAATGATTAATTTAAATATTGAATCCTTAGTTAGTTGAAGTTCCAAAATCTAAGTTTTCGCATATGAGAGAAGAAGGACTCAAGACCACTTCCGTTGAATCCAAATTGACGTTGCGAATCAAAATGAGTAAAAATATCACTATATTTAGAGTCATTGTATTTTTATTATTTATGTATTGTTATATGTGTTTTATAAAAACACATGCAGAGTCGAGTGCAGTGGGACCTCGACTTATTTTGGGATGAGGACTTCATTATGAGACATACACTAAGTAGTTAGCACTAGTATCACGTATGTATCGGTCGATATTGACATGGGATATTTTAAAATATCGATATAATATCGATATCAGATATGGGTAGAATATGTTATAAATGATATTGTACTAAGTTTTAATGTTATATTGATGTTAAGTATTCAAATGTTTGGATAATTAATTCCAAATTAGTATCAAAGGCTTATTGCATATAGTGTATGGATTATAATCCGTTTAATGAGATATTCTATTTAGTACAAATCATAATATAGGCATATAAAAAGAAAAAAATTTGTATAATATACATCTTCATTATTTTCTTTATTTTTGTACCATATTCATTATTTCTTCGGTCATCTAATCATCTATATTACTTTCCTAAATTTTCCATATTTATAGTTTCGTTGTTTTCATTTTCACTTACTTTATTAAACAAAAAACGTTGATTTGATACCAATTACTACTTTAGCTCATTCCTTATCGATATGTTAATTATATAACTTTACTCTTCATTAACTTTTAGCTAAGGGTGTGTGATAATAACTAATAAAATGAGTTCTTATAAGCTAATTAACTAATTAAAATGGTGAACAAAAAATAACTATAAAGAGAAGTAGCTATATCATGATCTTGTCTTTAGTGGTAAAATCTTTAAGGAAAGTAAAACATATAAAATAATGAAATAAGTAGATTTTTCTTTGTTGAAAGAGTGGTAAAGAAGCCTAAAATTGTATAGTCAAATGAATAAATTTATTGTATTTGGATTTGTATTATAGTTTACAAAGTTTCATTCACTATATACAAAAAACAAAAATTGAGGATATAAAGATATTTATTTGTAAAATTATTTTCTCAACACACACAATAGTGAATGACATTCCTAAAAAATAATAGGTATTTTGCATTAATTATCGAAGCGTTATTTCGATGAATATCGTATAATATATCGGTAATGATTTTAAGTGATATTTTGAAAAAATATTAGCTTGAGGGCAATATGAGTTATATTGGCAATATATCAACGATATTATCCGATATTAACTATATAGGATATATGGTTGACAAAATTATTGGATCAGTCGATCTAGTTGCCAAAACGACCTCATATGCATGAAATTATCATCTCGGAGCAGCTTCTCGAATGGTGATGAAATTTATACCACCAGGACTAGAAAAATGAGGTATTGTGCACAAATAAGTTTCCTAGCAATCCGATGAGGTATTGTGCACATATAAGTTTCCTAGCAATCCGTTGTGACGACTGATCGCACGAGCGTAAAACGTTTGGCTATCTATTTGATAAATTTAACAATATACATACATACATATATGTTAACACAACCAAGATATTATGTCCACATTCTTTCTTGGTTTCTCCTATTCATTTTCACAAGTAGTCGCCTCTTGATTGAAATTCAGTCGGGAGCTACGTGCAACAATAGAGGTTGGCGTTAGATCCATTGAAAACGTGTAGAGGATGACATAAATATGTGTAGGCATTGTCATGTTCAGTGATGGTTGGTCTAATAGAATTAGATGGAGTTGGTAATAATTTATAATAATTATAAAGTAAATAGTAGAAATATTATTATAAATTTTATTACTAATCGAAAATTTGAAGTATGACCTTTAAAATAAGCTGTAAGGCTAAAATAATGATTTAAGCAAGGTACAATAGTATTAAAACGCTTTAAAATTTATCTAGCCTTGATATTGGTTTACTATAGTGTAAATCAATAACTAAATCATTAGTAAATTTCTATAAAGGTGATTTGAGAAGTAAGAAATTACAAAGAAGTATTGTATTATTTAGTAGGCTTTGATTAAGGTTATAAAATTCCAACACTGTAATGATGTGATTTATTAACTTCGGACCATCAGAAATGATTTTAGATTTATATATGTGTATATATGTGTATATATATGTATATATGTATATATATATATGTGTGTGTGTGTGTGTATGTGTATGTATGTGTATGGAAATTATATACATGAGATATATAATATTTTGAGGCCTTATTGATAATTAGACTTAATTTAAATAAAAGAATTAAGTAAAATTAAGCTATAGTATTATTGACAGGAAAGCACATAACTTTACCAAATAAGTTTGAGACTTCTATAAAATAATACTAAGAAGACATAATTATTAGATTGGTTACTTAAGTAAGACGCATTTTGGTTAAATTGTTTATATGATTATATGCCTGAATTGTTATTGAATTGAGATGGTAAATTTGTTACTTTGGTTGTGCATTGCCTTTGTGTATGTAAATGTGCACAATATGTGTTTATTAGCTACGTAGAGCTGGGCTGCTTATACACATACACATACACATACACGCACACTGCATATTGAATGTGATTTATACATGTCTATATGTACTAATATAGTTCTGGTATGCCCGACTTCGGGCAACTGGGAAATGCATGGAATATTGTATACATATTTATAGATATGCAGTTTAGAGCATTATATATAGTTTCTGTATGTCTGACTTAGGGCTACCGATTGGTAAAAGGAATCCATTGTACCATTGAGGTGCATGACCTGCTGATGTAGTCCTGGAGTAGGGGCGGAGAGAGACTAGGATGCTAGTCTAGAGTAGGTCATATAATGTTCCATAGTACTCTTGGATGTTGTGACAGGACTTGCAGGAAAAATTCTTTTGTGGTGTTGGTCTTCTAAGGAGTCCATAATATAGTTGTGGCTCTCTATATGTCTCTTTAGTAGCTAATGGAAATTCAATGCGACTTATCGATACGCAATTTAGGGGTATATATAGTTCATTATGTCCGACTTGGGGTTACTGAATTATGGATGAAACATATTTTTCATATATATAAATATGTGGTTTAGGTGATTTATATATAATTGTAGATGCGTAGTTTAGGCGATTTATGTATATTGTTTTGGCATGCCTAACTTGAGGCAACCGGGTAGTACGAGGTACTTCAATAATGAATCACGATCCACATAGCGATAACAATATTTCGATGTTGTGTGTATATATAGGAAGGGTGTACTATAGTAGGTTGAATTTGGATTATCTATCCATAAACAGTTGAATGATATCGGTTTTGTAAAAGGAATCCATTGTACCATTGAGGCACATGATCTATAGACATGGTCCTGGAGCAAGGGCGTAAAAGGGTTGGGATGCCAGTTTAGAGTAGGTAATATACTATTTCGTAGTACTCCTGGGTGATGCAAAAGAATCCATAGACCAATTTCTTTTATGGTGTTGGTTTTCAAGGGAGTCCACAAATTGTTATGACACTCGATGGGTCTATTTGGTAGCTAATGGCAATTCGGGACCGGTATCAGTTATAAGTATCTGTATTTCAGTTTTGGGTATAGAGATGCTTTGTTAGTAGAATTGTTATATCACTGTATTTTTTGCATTTGAGATGCTTCAATATGGATCATTGAATTGATTGGTGTCGTTAGCGGTCTCCACCCATCAGTAACGATGAGTATCAGCTTACTCTCCATTTTTCATTTATTGTTATGTTTTGTATAGCATATTAGTTGTTTGTTAGTATTATTGTGATATCTGTGAGAAAATGCGGATTACGGATCTTAAGGCTAGGATTAACACTAGAGGGGGTGAATAGTGTTAATAAAGAATTACTAAATCTTTTTCGATTTATGTTAATTTAGACACCGATGTATGCAATATACAAACACAGATATGATCACAGAAACAAACACAGATGCAGAAATAATATAAAAACAGTAAAGGAAAGAACACACTGGATTTTATACTGGTTCGGAGTTACCCTACATCCAGTCCCGCAACACAAGTACAGATTTCCTTTCAAAAGCAATTGTACAATTACACCCTCGGTTTCAAGGCTACGAGGTACACCCTCCAGAATTTTTATCCTCTGGGTAGAGATACTTGATTTCCGGGCCATAAGTTTGCCCAATTGATTTACTAAGGATACAATCACACCTTTTCTTTCTTGATTGATTTTCAAGGCTACAATCACACCTTTTCTCGCTTAATAGATTACAAAGAAGTCTATAACTCTGAATAGCACCGAGAATCTTGTAGAGAGAGTGATAGAGAATCAAACTAGAAGTAATCAAGTTCGATTCAATGTTGATTTCGACAGAGTAATGATAAGAATATGTATTAAGAAAAGTGGAAGAAGAAGAGGAGTGAAAAACCAAAAAATTTGATATAAAATTTGTTGAAACTAACACCTATTTATAGAAGAACAACAGCCATGTCCATTCGTGAAGAGTTATGGCGAATAGACACTTCTTTTGAAATTTAAATTTTGAACTCAACTGACACCATGTCGACATGGGGTATATAGGCATTTCGACTCCCCAAAGCATTTTTTGATGTTTTGATTTTCTTTGAAAATAACCTTTATCTTATATCAAACCTAATTTAAACTTTATAAATATACTTGAATATAGTTAAAATTCATAAGTAAATATAGAGAATAATATATATAGAATTTAACTCTAATTTTATATTTTAAATCTAATTATAAATATTTAAAAGTTAAATATGTTATATTAAAAGATAGTTTAAAATCAGGAGTAATTTGGCTTTGAAATTAAATATAATTTTGAGGCTAAAATTATTTAAAATCAGGATAGAGGGTTTTGAATCTTTTAAAAGGAAAGTTTTGAAAACAGGATATAATTTTGAAAAAATCATTTTGAATAAAAATTTAGTGGATACAAAACAATGTTCCACTAGATTTTTCGTTGGTTCCATCCTACTTAGGGTTCCATCCCTTTAACAGGCTCGAAGAGGATTCCATTCCACGAATAAATTGGATTTTAAGATGCCAGTTCTTTTCTATGAGTTTTAACAAAATTCCTAATAAAAAATACTTAACTTTGAAATCTTAAACTCTTGATAATCTTGATACTCATGATTCTTCTATCTTGATATCTTGAATTGCTATACTGTACAGTCTTCTTTCTTAGTACCTGCATGGTTAAATCATGCATATACATAATGTTAGTATTTATATTTTATAAACTATTCTAAGGTTGTTGTCATCAAAACCATCATTTCACGGACTAACAATCTCCCCCTTTTTGAAGATGACAGCCTTTGTTTATAAAATTTTACTTCTATCCTAATAACTCCTCTAAAACTAATAACTCCCCCTTAATCTATGCCTAAATACCCTATTTTATATTTCTCCCCCTTTGTCATCAACAAAAAAATTCACTCCTCCTTATTCTTCAGTACCTGCATTGATAAACTATACAACGGAATATATAGATTAAGAAATAATTATACTTATGAACATGATAACTAATCAAAGTCTATATACATTTCAATGTATATATATTTTTTATACAACCAATATCAAGAAATCAATCCACACAGAGTATCAATCCAAACCAAATCAATTCAAACAAATCAAACAAAGCAAACAAATAAAAATCAAACGTGACGTGGAACTTTCACCCATCCTTCTTCTCCAAAGATTGGGTCTGCCTAGGTTAAGTTAAATAAATTAAGTAAAGGGTCAAATGAAATTGAAATAGGACAAGATAATGAAATGACTACACACATAAGTCGTACAGTGATTATATAACCATGAATTGTAAATATAGTATGTGAATAAACTTAAGTCAAAAAAGTTTCATGAAATTTCGAATAAATAAGTTTGTATAACTTATAGATTTGAAGAATATTAAGCTAAAACAAATTCTAAATTTACTGGATGTGAATATTAAGAAAAGAAAATCATAAGTTGAGATAGGTAATTAAATTTAACTTAAGAAAAGTTAAATAAGACGATTTTTGAAATGATTTTTCGAAACGAAAATGAACTTGAGTTATAAAATGAAATTCAGCTCAAGTTGAATTGAATGTGTTTTGGAATGTTGTTTGCTAAAAATTAAGAAAATTGATTGTAGTAATGAAATAAATTAGTAAAGTGAACTAGTAAGATGAATTAATGAAAGGACTGAATTGAATTGAGCTAATGAAATGAATTAGTGAATTGAATATGGTTTAAAATGTTGCTTAATAAAACTAAATATGAACTTAAGTTATGAAGTGAAAATAAACATGAGAAGTGTTGTATAAAATGTTGAAAATGGACTTTAGTAAATTTTTGTATGGAATGGTTCATAAGTAGTATTAGTATTGAAGAAATATACGAAGTGAAGATGAAATTTAACTTAGGAAGAGTTAAAAAGAAATGGTTTTATAAAATGATCCATAAGTAAATTTAATATGGAATGCAATGTTGCTAAGCATAGATTGAATTGAAAGTAAAAAATTATTTTAATAGTTAAGTTGGATTTAAATTTGGTGTGAACAAATGAATGTAAATGGATCGACCATAAATAAAGTGAATGTAAATGATTGAATATAAATCAACTGAATGTAAATATACTGAAATAAATATGTAATTTATATGTATATTATTTTATTTTCGTAATTGTTTGATCCACAGCTATGCATTGGGTTTATGTACAAGGAGGGGATAAATTGGATTAGGGAAAAGGATAGTAGCGGCAAAATTTGTAATTATAGTGAAGTTTGTAATTTGTTTATTTATTTATTAGTTCTACATGTGAGATTCTAATATTCTCTTCTTTCTTATTCTAATTCTTCTTTTCATTTTACCTTAACAATTCATCTTTCCAACACTTGGGCGCTCGTCACGTGAATACCGTGGATGCATTAATGTCGACATTTGGAGGTCAAGAAGGCGGGTCGTTACAAATGGTTAAAGAAAACAGTCTTTTTTATGTCAACCATCAGGTTAAATATTTAATTCCGAAAGGCAATAACTTCGAAATCAAACAAGATTGTGAATCTTCCAGCGAGTTTCAGGTCCCCTGTAAATAACCCACTCTTAATTAGACTAAAAGGTCCCAGTTTTTTAAATTAATGCCGACTGTCTTTAATTAATTGATTAGGCTCCAAAGGATATAATAATTTGACAATTAAATTAACCCATAATTATAATAAATCTATGGTTTATTTTGTAATTCTAAAAAATAACCAAAGCTAATCTAATAAACCCCAATATCAATTTGAAACCGAAAATTCCCAAATAGGACCCTAGTTATAATTTGAATATAAAATTTCTTAATCTAATCTGTCAACTTGGTTAATTAAAATGGAAATCGAACCTTGACTTATGCTTTCAAGCTGAGGGATTGAAGGTTCTTGAGTAAAATTTGAGAATTGTAAAAAAAATTAGTATTGAGTTGCAGGCAGAAGAGGAAATGATGAAGAAGGAGTATTTGTAAAAGGAAAGATAAAGCTCATGCACCGTTTATTTAGATTCAAATGTACTGCTGATTTAGAAAGAATACCAATGGGCGGCAAGCGAATTGACTTGAAAAGTCAATTTATTTTCTTTACACTAGGGACAAATGTTACTACAAACCTTGATCACGAAGATATAAGAGCGTACCAATTATAAGGATGTCAAAAAAGAGGTAAGAAAACATACAAGTGGAGATAGTTGATATCGAAAGCATGAATACATCATGCCAAAGTCCGTGATGTCGAAGATAAAGCGAAGTATCATATAGCAGACGATGACGCATCTCGAGGTGCCTTGAAAGGATCCCGAAAGCTTACAACTAGTAATAATGATGCATACCATCGATTACGCTCTTCACTAATGCAATAAAAGATGTCGCATCCCATTAAAATAGGGAACGAAAGCATATCGCAAATCACCAACATGCATCATTTGTTATCAATGCCATACCTTATCATTGTCGTGCCTTTTCAATATTGCCTCTCATCGATGTTTCACCTCACCAATAAAGAAAGGCAGATGTCGTAAATTATTAATGAAAAGCAGATGCCGCATGCCAACAAGATGATGAAGAGATCAAATAGCGGTAGTATGACTCTAATATCACAGATCAACAGTGTTATGGATGGATTGTCGCATATTAAACAATATAAAAGGAAATCGTGTGTTATAAGATTAGTAAGGATACCGTGTTTCATCAGTACACAAGAGCTTGCCATGTGCCAACAATATGGGGGATTATCGTAAATCATCAACCATCATAAGGATGCACAAGTCATTAATACTTAAAGGAATGTCGGAAGTCATTGAAGCAAATAATAAAGCTAAACGTCATGCATCTCGAAGGTAACACTTGGTAGCCATGCCGCCCATCTTCACCCCAATAAAATACGAACCCAAGGGCATTCAAAAAGGGGATTAATTCTTTTCTCTTTCTCTCTTACATTTTTAAAGTTTGTAATCCTTAATCTATTTATGAATTTTTAGTGCCAATTGTAATTTTATGACCTTTTTGTGAGTAAGGGCATGTGCAATTGCAATCACACAGCATACTCAATAGACTTTATTTATGGCTTATGATGAACTTATATTGAACTCTCCTATATGCGGCATGATTAAAGATATGATTAACTAATATGACATGGTATTGGATGATTCTCATATGAGCGATAAGAACTTGATTGCCTTTTTTATGACTCGAATCTTTGCCTTACATGTGACAAGTTGATCTTGCAGAACTCAAGTGGACTTATACAAGGTTGACAAGGCTTATCAGTAACCAAGACTCCATTTACTTGCATACTCTGAGGTTAACAAGGAATTTTATTAACATTTTTGGCGTTAGAATGAGGGCTTGAACCTCCGCCTCCGCTTTTCCCACAAGTGGAACAACCCTCGACCTACGTTCTTAGGCTATAGAGGGTTTACCCTATCCCACATATTCCATATTGGACCTTCCTTGCCTTACCTTGCATATAAAGGACCTTCCCCTAAATTTCATACAAAGGGCTAAAAGGACTTATTGATAGCCTACTGGACTACATGATGACTATCTTCGAATAAGGATCTCCTAAATCTTGAGTAAGAAGGCCAAATTACCAAGTCACGTCTAACCCACAATTTCTTGAGAAATAATTATTGCTAAGGAAGTTGGCGTTGCAAATCATTAATGAAAAGAAACTAGTGGCACCCTATAACTGAGTCTTGGTCCAATACATGTTTATACAATGCTTGTATTACAATTTAAACTAGCCAAGCAAAACAAACTTGCATGTGTGTGTATTCAAAAATGGAATAAAAACATCCAACTTGTTTTACATTAACATAGTAGAATTAATGCCTATATTTCAAAGGAGTAAGACTTTAGAATTTAAATTATTTATATTCTAGTTGAATATATAAAGTTAAAATGAAAAAGTATTCATAGTTAATTTCATTACGAAGATAGGTGATGTAAACTACAGATAGGATAAAATTCATGCTTTACATGCCATTTTCTAGTTCATTTTAGTATCCTTCATCATCACAAACATAAATTAGGATATGGAAGTTGAAAGAACATAAATTTTTCATGTTGCAAGTAATAATATATTATACTCTACAATATTAACATAAAACAATAAGGTTCCAACCAATTCCAGAATTAACATTTTAAAGAGGAATTTTGGGGGTTTAAATTTAAAGTTTTCGCTTATAAAATTCTCCAGGGCATGAAATAAATCAAAAATTAACTACAAATCTACAATAAAGAGAAAACTAAGGTTTCCACTCACAGATAGCTTTCCCCGAATTCCTTTGGACTTAATTCAAAGCCTTCTCCTACTTCCACCTCTAGTTATCTTCTTTTTAATTTTATGATATATAATAATTCATTTGTATATAAATTAGATTTAGAATTCAAAAACTAGAGAAGAATAGAAATAGAGAAATATATGTATATCTAAAATTCAGTATATTTTGCTTTTAATACGATTTTCTTCCCTACTTGAATCTTTTATCTAGAAAGTTTATTGGGGAATGAAGAAACCGGCAGAGTCACGTTATCTTGTTTATTTTTCGTGTGAATAAAAGTGAGTGGGATAGCCTCTTATTTGTAGTCGGTGGAACGCATTAAAACCATTGGATCGAGAATCTTTTATTTAAGTTAAATCCGAGCCAGTCTGGCCTACGCAAACCCTAGCCGCTAGTTGACAACCGATCAATTGGTCTTCATTGGGCGATTTACATCTACCAGTCAGCCAGCCCAATGAGGACAGTCAATCAGTCCTTTTGACCGCAGCGTTATTATGTTAAATACGCTAGTGTAGTATTTATTTCCTGTTTTATTACTTAATATTAACCATTGCTTAATATCTAAGTTTTTATATTTAATGGTGCTTTACAGTAAGCTCTAGAATATTTAATTCCCTAGTTCAATTTGAAATATTTTTAATTCAAAATTTTCAAACTTAATAACTTTTTCATTTGAACTCCAATTGCGAAACTTTATATATGCAAGTTGCTAAAAAATCATTATGAACACAATGATGCAAGTTTCATATTCAAATTTTGATATTTCCTAAGTTTGCATTTTTATCCTTATAACTAATTAATTAATTATTCTTAAGTGATTTTTTTTTAATTTAAGAGGTTTTACGCCGCGGCCTGCCTTGCCCTTTCATTTGAATTATGCAGTCTTCATGCTTGAATCGTTGACCTATGTTGCACATGTTTATAAGAGAAAAATGAGTGCAATAAGTATAAAGCATATAACACTTTGTATGAAACCTTTGTAGACAATAGAGTGAGATGAGATCAATCACGGTAAATCTGATTATTTACAGCATAAAATGAACAATCCATACCAATTTGAGTACTAAAACTATTCCACCAAACAGAAAAACATCAATAAGACTAGCATTGTCGCTACACAAAATAAAAATAAAAATATAATCACGATAGAGGATAACTATAATCATTCAAATTCATATACATTAGATTAACAAAATCCTACTATTGTGTAATATCATTACAATATCAATTACTACATAAAAAAGTTTTAACCTAAAACTAATACTGCAAAGACTCATTAAATTCCAATTACCATAACAAGAACATTTAATTAAAAACTGATACTATACAACATCAATCACATATTACTAACAATTTAACTGAAAAAAGATGCTACATAATGTCATATAGCATTATAAAATCAAACATGATAATAATATGATTATGTTCCAATAGAAATCACAAACAATATAAAACTAAATAAATTAGAATAGTCACATCTTAGTACTACATCACACAAAAAATTATACGTGATTCCAATAGGTTTAGCTCAGTTGGTTGGTAGTTTAGATTACGGAATTGAAAATCACAAGTTCAATCTTCAAGATCGACACTTGTTGGCATCAATGAACCATGTTCAAAAAATAAACCAGTTGTTCTACCTAAATTAGCTATATCAAATATCAAAGATCAAATATAGCATGGACAACATACACAATAACAAAACAAATCAAACAAAATTAAAACCTAAGTATAAAAACAAGTAAGATAAAATCCTAGTTGAATCAAAAATCAATGTAGAAGAGTGGGATGATGAAGAAGGATAAATGAAAAAAAAGCCATGCATGAAACCAAAGCCGATGGACATAAAATCCGACAAAACTAGAGGTGGAAGACAAGATAAAGGAAAAGAAGCAATGCAAAAATTTGGAGAGTCGGCGCCCTTCGTTCAAAAATTTGGACATTTAAAGAAAAAATTAAAGAAGTTTGTTTTTCAAAAACACAAAATTATGGGCTGAACTTTTTGCCAAAAAGCGCTAATCTTTGTCCATTATATAATTTTAACATTTATTAATATTAATTTTATCTTATAATGTTATCGGTATAATTATACTCATATAAAGAAACTTATATGTTATAACATAAATGTCTAGTGATATAAATGTATATTTGTAAATGCATAGCTGTTGAATCTTATAACTACACATGTATATAGGTTAACATGCATAATACACACACATACTACGTACGTACGTACCTACGTACGTACGTACGTACATGCATGCATATATTTGGTTTTTGGCAATTATGCATATTATCATATATTAAATGCACTTTATACACACGCATGCATGCGCACATTAAACCTCGTATAAAATTAATTGTTATTACTTACCAGTTAATATGAAAGTTATGCAAATACAAGATAAAAATATTAGTATATAGATACTTCAAACAATTGTACTATGCTCAAATAACAAATTCAATATATATATATATATATATATATATATATATATATATATATATATTTGCATGTATGTGCGTCTATTTTCCACCTTATATATGATTATTATTATTATTTTAATTAATAATCCTAACTTTACAAATTAAAATTAGTTAAATTAAGTATAAAAATAGTTAATATATTGATTTAGGTTAACTAGTTGATTGATCACCACAAAATCGACTGATTGCTTCAGACAATTGTGTGAACCATGACAGTGTTTATTATATTTCTTTCTAGACTTAACTTCATATTTCTGGTCTTGAATAGTCAATTGAGAAGTAGGGCCAATTGACTTGTTGATAAAAAAGCGATACTAAAATTATATATGTGTGTGTGTGTATTTGTGCGTGCATATGTGTGTGTATAGCTATATATATTGTAAAATAATTTATAAGGCAACGACAAACAATTAATTTTTTTACGGTCTACAATATATATATATATATATGTTTGTGTGTATGTATATATGTGTGTATGCATAAACAAATATAAATATTTGAATATTTATTTATTCACTCAAACCAAGTTTTTTTTATAGCATTACATATGAATTGGAAATATATGTATAATGTAAGTTTTTATCTTTTGATGACGCCAAGTTACCACACATCATATTCTTTGAGTTACCCTCCCTAAACCAAGTTTCCAACTTCCAAAGTTTTTTTCACTGTAGTTTTGAGAGAATAATTCAATGTGAGAATGTAGAATACGACAATGGTGTAGAGTTGTAGATGTTTTGGTACAAGCTTTCATGGAAGGTCATTTAAAATTGACTTAGAGCCTTTAGAGTTGCAACTCCTCCGTTAAAACCATTACCTTATTCACTAACCAACAATTACTTACTGCACTTGTTGTTTTTCAACTCCATGCCTCCAACCCCTATATTTTGGCTGACCATGCATGTGTAATAGAATGTAACAAGCCACTAATTGATGAGCTACTATTTGATTATTTCAGGCATTTTTGAATTAAACATTTGTATATGACAATTTATACACTAAATTTATGTTTCATGTCCACAAACAATTAAAGAAGTTAATATATAACCATCATGTGTGGCAATCTTTTTTTTTAAGGGTCTCCTCCTTATGAAAATCTTACTAGTTCCAACATGGAACTAGTAATATGGAGAGGCGATATATAAACCAAAAGGAAGGGAAAACTCTTTTGCTAGTAGTATGGAAAACTAGAAGGAAGAAATGTTAAATAACCTCTCATAAACATGATCATATAGTAATAAGCATCAATGCAAATAATATATCATCTATACTATACTATTAAAAATGGATATCAATTGGTGCATTCTCCTTCATTCTTCTTCCTTATTGCATAAGCTAAAATGTCTCTTTATCATTGTATGTATTTTTTCCTCTTAATTTATTCATTCTTTCTTTCTTCTGCATTTACCCCCAATCTGATTTGTTGTCCCGATAAGCAATTTAAAATTGAATCATGATAATTTCTTTGCTTAATTTCATTGCTTGCCTCCTCCTCTTTTGATTGTGAGATATTTTGACCCTGGATTTGCGTAGCTTCCTTTAATCTCCATCATCTCTTTCAATCAAGCAATTTGCGTCCTCTTATCTTCCGCCCTCCACGTGATTCATGTCTCTTAATTTTTTCTCATTTTTTAATCTTATCCATTATTTAAATAAAGCCTAGCTTATACCCATTGCATCACCAAACCCTATCAAAACCTATCAGCCTAATTATATTCATTTTTATTTTTGCTCGTAAAGCTGGTTTAGATGTTAGAATATCATTGGAGCTCTTACACCCATCCTTCACTAGTTGTGGCACTACAGTAAGGTGTAATACCCCCAATTTTAAATAGCATTATTCAGAAGATTTAATTAGATAAATTAAATAGGATAATGTAGAGACTACAGTGATTAGGTAATTGAGATTTGAGATCTAATTAGGGTCGTGCCTTAACTAAATCGGTTTATAAGAATGATTTATAATTTAAATACTTAAGAGAATAGGGTAAGGATAATATGGGAATAGCTGAACCCTACAACCCTTAAAACCATTACAATCCTTTCACTCTCATTACATTCTTACAAAAAAAAAACAAGGTCAGCCATAACCCTAAAGAGATGAAGAGCAAAATCCAATTAGAAGCTAAGATTCAAGCTAGGAAGATTAAAGCAAGAACAAATCTCAAGTTTTTTACCCAAACAAGGTGAATAATGATCTAAACTATCTCATATAAGTCTTTAATTAATTCGGGTTTAAGGTTTAAATCTGTATAATAGGATAAATGATGATATGCTTTGATTTATATGCCATGTTATAATTTAAACAAGGATTTTTGTGGGATAATATAATTCAATTTTAAGGTTAAAATCATGCAAATTGATTTTCGAATGCCATGATGTTTTAATATGTTATGTAGAACATTATTTTGGAGATGGGTTCAAATTATCATAATATTCCAAGCTACGGACAATTGATTATGAATTTTGAATGAAAGAAATAGGTAATTTTGGGTTTAAATTATTTAAGACAATTAAGTATTATTTTCGAGTCTAAAACTTATATATGTAAGAAAACATATTCAAAGTGAATAATTGTGATTTTTTCGTTTTTTCCTAAGCGTTTTACTATGATTATTAAATTATTTAAGTTAGAGGACTTAAATGTTTTGTTAAGTGAAAGGGCTTGTTTGTGAAATTGATTTTAATTTTTAAAATTGTATTTGAAAATATTTTAGAAAAGAATTTTTACAAAGCATTGGCAACCAATCATATTTTTATAAATTAGGTAAGTCGGGTAAAATGAAACTACTTTGAAAGGCATAAAAATCAATTTTGTTTCGAATTACAACTTCATTTCCATTTGCATGCTTCCATCGCCATACTTCCGCTAATGACCTTTTGCACCCATTCGAAACCAGTGCACATGGTATCAAGCAATTGGTACGTAGTGTATGGGAGAAAGGTGCAAGGGACTCCGTCGAAGGCATGTTTTCGAAGGGGTTGAAGCTATCCTTATAAGATTTTGAATCCATTACTTGCCTTTGTTTCTAAAAGATGCTTTCGGAGGGGGTTGAAGCCACTTTTTTTAACCTTCAAATCCATTAACTCGCCTTTATTTATAAAAGAAGCTTTCAAATAGTTTCCTCTTTTGAACCTATTCGATACCTAGCTGCCTCATTCGTACCTTTCAAATTAATTAGAGGCTGCTTTTTTTATAATGTTTGAATTCATCCTTTAAAATTTTTAAAGCTGCTTCCTCAATGCTTTCGGAAGGGTTGTTTTAGCCACTTTTAACAAGAGCTTTGGAGGCAATGGTTTTGAAAGGTTGGTTTAGAAGCTATCATCTTCCCTAATTCTTTTACTTAAGATCGATGCTTTCGAAAGGGATGCTTTTGCTTTTGTTCTCTTTGACCAAGTAGTTATATTTAATGTTAAACCCAATGATTTCGAAAGAGATACTTTCAAAGGTTTTGAAGCTATGCTTCCTTTTACTGGATGTTTGATAGGTAACAAGAGGCTTGTTTTAAGCATCGTTCGGCATTGAAGCCTCGACCAGCATAAAGCCTTGTTCGGCATGAGTATCATTCGGCAGAAGCCTCGACCAGCTTGAACCCTCGTTCGAAATTCCAGCCTCGCTCGGCATTCAAGCCTTGTTCGGCACTCCAGCCTCGTTCAGCATGAAGCCTCGCTCGACATATGGCCTCGATCGGCATAAGTATGACCATTTGGCATCTCCCCTCGACCGGCATCGGGACTCATTCGACCTACACACTTCACTGAACACACTGCCTTGTTCGGCATAGAGGTACCAATCGGCTTGGATATGTGGCTCGGCATTTTCAGTTCGGCATTTGCGGCTCGGCACACAGAAGTGTCTCACCACGGGACGAGGTTTCTTGCTCCTAGGCCCATTAGGGAAGTCCAACCCATCTTCATCTATAATAGAGAGGCAGGGTTACAGTGAAATAGACCTTTTTTGGAGAACACTAGGGAGACTCTGCTACATTCAAGACTCATCCTTTTTTACTTAGCAATTGTATTCAAGTAGTTGGTGTACGAATTGTATCTGTAATCAATCGTTGAGTAAAGAAATAAAGATTAACTTCAAAGTGGATGTAGGCAATTACAATGAACCACTATAAGTCCGATGTTCTTGTCTTTGCATTTAATTTAGAATACAATTCTCTGTTTTATTTTACTTTCTTCATTAATCTCTCTACACAATCTTTCTCAAGGGTGTTAGTGAACAATTTTGGTGCTAACATTTTGGTGCTTTCACTAAGAACCGAATTCTCAGGCCGTTAGGATCTGCTTTGTAGCTACTGGATTGAATAAATCCCTCGAAGGAGATCCAAACCATTCATGGGACTTCCGTTGATTCTACTCAGAGTTCCTATCAATAACTCTACTATGGGGAGACCACGTACAAGATTGGCCTCTCATAACGCGGACGTCTACGAGATGCTAGCGTACAACAAGTAGAACCTAGCAATCAACCAGCAAATCTAGGTGCAGAGACTACCACCCAAAATCAAATGGAAGTCATTACCAGGACATAATTCAACGAATTGATGAGAGAACTCATGGAAAGTAGAAGGCAACTTGCTGAGCAGATTCAAGCTAACGCTAACCTCATTACTCAGCTTACTCAGCAACAGCATCAGAATGCTGGAAGTAGCCCTGCTCCTTATTTTTCATTTGATAGCTCGACTTCATTCGATGAACCACCCAGGCGTAGATGCCGTAAGACTGAAACTGCACAAGCATGTGCTACTGAACGATCAAGGATCGCTCACATCTTGGAGACCACACTTAAGCCAAAACAGGAAACTTAGGAGCTAGAGCACGTGTGGAGACCGGATGCCCGAATCACCAAGACCCTGGTCTTCAAGATACACATTTGGAAGATCGCCAACAGAGGGGACATCAACTCGAGCGGGCCCATAGAACAGAGCCCAACCTTCCATCCTCCATACAAACTCCGGACTTATCAGCTATGGTCAGGCAGTTAATGAGAGAAAATCAAGGCTTAACCAACAAAGATTGAGGGATATCTAGAAGTCATACTTCATTCACCAATACCATTCTACAAGCCGAGTATCACAGGAAGTTAGCATGCCAACTATCCCGACCTACGAAGGAAAGACCGATCCCAGGCATCATATGATGAGGTACGAATGGATGATGGATTCGGCTAGAGAAAATGACGCGACCAAGTGTTAATGCTTTTCAATTACTTTAACCGGAACCACCACCACGTGGTTCACTCGACTCCCTCCACGATCTGTATCTAGCTTTGATGAGTTGGCAACGAAATTTGTGGAACAACTCAGGATATGTGCCACTCGTCCTAAAGATGTGATGTCCCTATTAAGTGTAATCCAGGCTCCGAGAGAGTCATTGAAAGAGTATTTGCAAAGATTTCATGTTGCGGCCACTGAATTTAGCAACCCTAACGACCACGCAATTCTGATGGCGGTAATTTAAGGTGTAGATCCGGATTCAGAGTTTGAAGATTGGTTGGCAAGAAAGCCTCCAACAACGTTGGAGCATTTCTATTCAAAGGCTCATCAATTCATAAGAAGAGAAGAAGCCAGATGGACAAGGCAAGATAAGGCACCAGGGCCTATTCAGGAGACCGTAAAAAGCAATATCGTTGTAAAATAATCTGGTGACAACTCGGGAAAGGTTCAAGTCAACGTCTAGAACAAGCCTGGGCAATCTAAAGGGTCCGGAGGAGGAAATCTCAGAAAGAAAAGAGAAGCAGGGAAATGGAAGCCAAGGATTTCGACCTACAACGATTATGCCCTACTGAATGCATCTCTTAAGAATATTTACTTGTCAACTTATAACACTTTTCAATACAGAAAGTCGTGCCCAAAGGAGTCGACAGAGGAACATAAGCGGATGGGAAAGTACTATCACTTCCATGAGACTTACGGGCACAATACAGAGGAGTGTAGACACCTCCACGATGCCATAGAAAAGTTGATCAGACAGAAAAAGATGTAGGAATTTTTCAAGAACCCATAGGAGGATAGGAAAGGAACATCAGACCTCGGATGTGGGCTGGCTCCACGCCAACCAGAGGAACCTGCCCGAACCGTGGGTAGACCATAAACACGATAGTCGGTGGACCTCACCCTGTAGACAAGAATTAGCAGGAGATGGAGCGATATGCTAACTCCTTAAGGCATGCAGATTATGAATGTTGTTCGAATGTGGAGGATGGGACCCCTGCAAAGCAGCAACGCATGATGACAGATGATATAGCGTTTAGAAGCAGAGATGCGGACAAGATGGAGGCTCTTACCGTCGACCCGATGGTAATATCTACGACGATCGGGCCGACATATGTAAAGAGAATTTTAATTGAATGTGGTAGTTCCGTTAACATCATCTTCGAAAAGGCATACGACCAAATGAAGATGGAGACAAACGACTTGAAACCATCTAAAGCCCGAATCCATGGCTTTAATGGTGCAGCGACTGATGCAGTAGGATATGTTGAGTTACTAGTTGAACTGGGACAAGGTGAACGTAGGAGGGTGCGGATCCTACCTTTCATAGTCTTGGATGTTGATTCTCCATATAATGTGTTTTTGGGTCGACCGGCCCTGGCAGAGTTCAGGGAAGCTTTGGCCCCGTGGTATTTGACTTTGAAGTTTCCGATAGACAAAGGAGTTGGTATAGTGCATGGCGATCAAGACGACCAGTCGTGCATGTTATGTGGCTGAGCTGAGAGAAGCTCAGCGGAAAGAGAAAGAAAAGGTTGCGGACAATACGTCTGCATTCGAAATACTGACAATTGACAAGTAGTGCCCGAGTCCTAGCTCGGGAAACATTCTCGGATCTATAGAGACATAGAACCGAGAGATGATGATGGGGAACCCAGGGAAGTGAATGCAGCACCGGTTGAGCTAACGATTGACATTCCGATTGGCCTGGATGACCCGTCATGAGTTCTTTAGATTGAATCACTACTCGACCCCTCAATGGCTGAGGATCTCACTGATCTCCTCCGAGCGAATCTGGATGTTTTCACATGGACACATTTTGATATGTGCGGGATCTCAGCGGCTATTGCGAGTCATATGTGGAATATAAACCCAAAGTACGTTCCTGTAAAACAGTAAAATAGAGGCATGGACCCAGAGAGGTCTGCTGCTCTCAGAGAGGAGGTGGATAAACTCAAAGCCAAAGAGTTCGTCCGCGATGCCCTCTACCCTGAATGGGTGTCTGACCCAGTGCTTATGAGTAAAGCAAATAGGAAGTGGAGAACTTGCGTAGATTACTCTAATTTAACAAAGCACGCCCGAATGATAGTTTTCCTTTACCTAGAATCGACCAGGTGGTCGACTCAACGGCTGGACAAAAGTTACTGTCCTTTATGGATGCGTACTCGGGATACAATTAAATCCGGATGCATATTCCAGACCAAGAACACACCAGTTTTGTCACAGACATTGGGCTATATTGCTATGTAGTGATGCCTTTCGGATTGAAAAATGTGGGAGAAACTATCAGCGTCTGGTGAATCGAATGTTTAAAGACCAGATTGGTAGAATAATTGAAGTCTATGTGGATGATATGCTCGTGAAGTCAGACAGTCAAATGACCACATTCGAGACTTAGCAGAAATGTTTGATATCCTTAGACGTTATGGAATGAAGTTCAATCCTTAAAGTGTTCCTTTGACGTTGCGTCAGGGAAATTTTTGGGTTTCATTATGAATGCGCGGGGAATCGAGGCTAACCCGGAGAAGATTCAAGCTATTTGAGACGTATAAGTGCCCAAAACCATAAAACAGGTACAAAGCTTGAATAGAAAGGTGGCTGCGCTAAGTCGTTGATTTCCAGAGCCACAAATAAGTGTATTCCCTTCTTCGATGTAATAAAGAAAGGAAAGAGAAGTTTCGAGTGGACATCCGATTGTGAGGAAGCATTCCGAGCTCTGGTAAGGCATTTAGAAAGTCCCCCGGTGCTATCAAAACCAATTGACCATGAAATGTTGTATGTGTACCTGGCTGTATCCCAACATGCCATTAGTACGGCTTTGGTTCGCAAGGAGGATCGAGTTCAAAAGCCAGTGTATTATGTCAGTAAACATTTGATGGGAGCAGAAAGAAATTATCCTAAGATTGAGAAACTAGCTTACTGCTTAGTGATCGCATCACGCAAGCTCCGACCGTACTTTCAGGCACACTCAATCAGTGTTTATACTGATCAACCCTTGCGGCAGGTACTCCAACGACCAGAGACCTTTGGAAGGATGTTAAAATGGAATGTCGAGTTGAGTCAGTTCGATATTACCTACCTGCCACGAAGGACCATACAAGGGCAAGCGTTAGTAGATTTCATTGCTGAATTCACCGTTTCAGACGAATCAAGCGGTAACAATGTCATACCTCCCGTTCGATGGAATATGTACACCGATGGGGCATCTAAGGATCGTTGCTCAGGGGCTGGCATAGTTCTTGTGAATCTTGAAAATCGATCAGTTTGTTATGCTTTGAAGCTTGAATTCCCAGCGACAAATAACGAAGCTGAATACGAAGCATTGATTGCTGGGTTGAGACTTATCAGAGAACTGGGGGTAAAATCGGTTGAAATCTTTTGTGACTCATAGCTGGTGGTATACCGGTTGCAGAAGGACTATCAAGCGAAGGGACAGAGACTTGCCCCATACCTTGCACGGGTTAAAGAGCTGCTAGTAAATCTAGAATATTACGATATTTTGCATGTCCCGCATGGACAAAACAGAGAAGCCAATTCCTTGGCAAAATTTGCGAGCACTGGCGATGCACAACAAATAGGATTGGTTCCCGTTGAAACCTTACATGCTCCGAGTATAAATATGATGGACGTAGATTTCATGTTAGAAACAGAAATCGAGAAGGAATCATGGATGACCCCATTCAAGCAATACTTTCTACACGGGTCTTTCCTGAAAGAAGAAGCGAAAGACGACAAGTCATTCATAAGGCTTCGCGATATGTATGCAGGACGGAATAATGTATCGGAAGGGATTCTCGACCCCCTTACTCCGGTGCATTTCCCGCGATGAAATAAAACGAGTCCTAAAGGAAGTCCATGAAGGAGAATGCGATGACCATACTAGAGGGCAGACATTAGCAAAGAAAATCCTCCGCTATGGATACTATTGGCCAACTGTAAATCGAGACGCTACAGACTACGTAAGGAGATGCGAAAAATGCTAGAAGTATGCAAAAATCCTGAGAGCTCTGCCAACGGAACTCACGCAAATGGTTAGTCCTTGGCCGTTTGCAATGTAGGGGATCGACATAGTCGGTTCTTTACCCATATCCAAAGGAGGTGCGAAATACGCGATAGTTGCGGTCGATTACTTTACCAAGTGGGCAGAAGCAGAGCCTTTGGCCACGATCACCACCAAAAAGGTCATTAATTTCGTTGTACGAAACATTATATGCCATTTTGGCCTTCCACAGACTATCGTTACGGAGAACAGAACTCAATTCGAAAGCAAAGAGTTCAAAGAGTTTTGCCAAAAATATGGCATTGAGAAAAAGTTTGTAGCAGTTACTCATCCAAAAGCCAATGGACAAGTGGAAGCCGTGAACAAAATAATCAAGTCCATATTAAAAAAGCGTTTGGAAAAAGCTAGAGGCAAGTAGGTGGATTAACTTCCAACAGCGCTTTGGGCTTATAGAACCACCCATAAGTCCGCGACCGGCCACACTCCATTCGCATTGGCATATGGCATGGAAGCTGTTATACCCATAGGATTTGAAGTTTCGTCACATCGGGTAACTTATTATGACCCGCATCAAATCGGGATCTTTTATCGAAATCACTGGACCTCATTGATGAAAAACGTGAAAAAGCTGAATTAAGAGCGGCCGCATACAGACACCGAGTCGCTCGATATTATAATGAAATGGTCCGGTCGAGGATTTTTGATGTGGATGACCTCGTTTTGAAATGAGTTTTCTCGGTCCCATCGCATATGAATCCCGCATGGGAAGGTCCATATGTCATTGAACGGAAGCTTGGAGAGGGAACTTTCAAGCTAGCGACCATTAATTGTGCGACACTCCCCCGAGCATGGAATAGTGAGCATTTGCGGAATTATTATACTTAGTCCATTTCTTTCATATTTTAGTTGCAATTATTTTCCAGCACATTTTTATTCTCAGTTTTCGGCATGTAATAAGACAATTTAGCTTGTTTTCATTAATAAAGGATTGAAGCCATCTTTTCCATGAATTATTGATGTACGAACGCGCATGAACACTCTAAAACCTCTAAGTTCCCTGTGTTTGGAGTGGAGTACTCTGAGTCCCTTGAGTGTGGACTAGAGTATAAACGACTTAAAATCTCCAAGTCCCCTAAGTGCGGACCGGAGTACTCTGAGTCCCCTGAGTGCAGACTAGAGTATAAATGACTCAAAACTCTAAGTCCCTTGAGTGTGGACTGGAGTACTCCGAGCCCCCAGAGTGCAGATTGGAGTATAAACAACTTAAAATCTCCAAGTCCCCTGAGTGCGGACTGGAGTACTCTGAGTCCCCGAGTGCGGACTTGAGTATAAACGACTTAAAATCTCCAAGTCCCTTGAGTGCGGACTGGAGTACTCTGAGTTCCTAGAGTGCAGACTAAAGTATAAACGACTTAAAACTCCAAGTCCCCTGAGTGCGGACTGGAGTACACTGAGTCCCCAAAGTGCGGACTAGAGTATAAACGACTTAAACCTCCAAGTCCCCTGAGAGCGGACTGGAGTACTCTGAGTCCCCAGAGTGCGGACTAGATTACAAACGACTTAAAACTCCAAGTCCCCTAAGTGCGGACTGGAGTACTCTGAGTCTCCAGAGTGCGGACTAGAGTATAAACGACTTAAAACTCCAAGTCCCCTGAGTGTGGACTGGAGTACTCCATGTCCCCAGAGTGCGGATTAGAGTATAAATGACTTAAACCTCCAAGTCCCCTGAGTGTGGACTGGAGTACTCTGAGTTCCTTGAGTGTGGACTAGAGTATGAACGACTTAAAATCTCCAAATCCCTGAAGTGCGGACTGGAGTACTCTGATTCCCCCAAGCACGGACTAGAGTATAAACGACTTAAAATCTCCAAGTCCCTTGAGTGCGGAATGGAGTACTCTGAGTTCCCTGAGCGCGGACTAGAGTATAAACGACTAAAACCTCCAAGTCCCCCGAGTGCGGACTGGAGTACTCTGAGTCCCCACAGTGTGGATTAGGGTATAAACAACTAAAATCTCCAAGTCCCCTGAGTGTGGACTGGAGTACTTTGAGTCGCCAGAGTGCAGATTGCGGTATAAATGGCTTAAAATTCTCTAAGTCCCCGCAGTGCGGACTAGGACACAAATGACTTGAAGTCTAAGTCCCCGGCATACGGACTGAAAAATATTCTAAGTACATGAAGCTTGGAATAAACGATGTACAATTCCAAAGAATTTTCGACTTATATGAAGATGATTTGAGGAGTTTATGTAACTCACAATAGCTTGGGTTTCGACCACGATCATATAGAAAGCTGAATGATAAAAGTCTTTTGAAAGAAAAAAGAACTAAGTTTTATTTATCTAAAATAAGGTTCTACTACAACTCATCCAAAACTCGGAGTCAAAAGTCCATTTACATTGACTACGAAAATAAATAAAAATAATTACATAATCTAAACTAACTCTCATTAAACGAGAGTAACAACCACTTCTTTGACTTCCTCGGTTTCTTGTCCTCTTTCATCTTCTCTGACAACTCCTCCTCTACACGTTTTCTCTTGGAAGTTTTGCTTGGTGGGAAGGTGACGACTGAGGAAGAACGAGGGACCTATAATGGCCTAGACCCACCAGGGGGATGACCTTCAAAGGCTAGTTTAGAGGATCATCCAGGTCCACGAATCGGGGCTCGACTTTGATTTCAGCCTTCCTTTTCTTTTCCTCTGCGAGATGCTCCTTCATGCTCATTTTAGAAGTGTGCTTAGAGGCACTTGTGATCTCAATTTCATAACTACCTTCGACAGGAGACGAAGTCTCAGACTTATCCTCATCAAGCGCCTCAATCACTTGAGCATCTGGACCGGGAGTCTCTCCCTCGTGAGTGGCATCACTTGTTTTCCCCTTCTCCTCCTTGGCGTCATCGCTCCTTGGAGTGGGTTCGGGATCTGAATGGCCTGCGCAAAATCATAGGAAACAAACATTAGAATACAATAATCTTTAGCCGAAAATGATGGCCCTTTGAACTTTAAAAAGAAGAGTTATGTAGCGGCTTCTTGCTGGCTCTCAACCGTCCGGGGAGTCTCACCCCCCGAAATGGGAGATAGAATGTGGATGCCGAGACCAGGGTCTTCTATTTCATAACGAGCATGTTGCTCGAATGTATCGAGTACCGACCGATTAGCCGATTGAGTAGGAGGAAGGACTGAAGACTGGGTTCCAGACTGACCAACAATGACGTCTTCCCTTTGGATGAGGGGAAACCTTTGCAGTAGAGCACCTTCACTGCAGACAGGTACGAGGCTCGTTCCCCTTGAGAAATTCTTTCACCAAGGCCTCCTCGTCAACCTCTTCGGTGCCCAGCTCGACCTTCCTGATCTTTATTAAAGTCTCCCATGCCTCGGCTAGAGATTCAACATAGCCTTCGCCAAGAAAAGTTAAATCTCGATGCATGAGGACACGGGCGTTGAATTCTGCTATTAGTGGGTCAAACATGCACTTAATCTCTTCCCTGCCAGCCTCTGTAGCCGCCTCAAGGCGAGAGTCAATCTCCGCGGGTGCTATTCTCTTGCGCTCTTCACGGGATTCATCCTTCAGCATCCCAACCTTAGAAAGCTTGTCGTCGAGCTTTGCCTTAAGAAGTCGCGTAGTAACGATATCGTCGCAATATCGTTGCGACTCTTCCTGGGCAACGGTTTTCTCCTCTCTTTCTTTACGGAGTTATTCTTCCAGCGCTTTGAATCGGAGGGAAAATGCATCCCTTTCCTTCTGAACTGAGTCCTTCTCTAAAGCCAGGTCCCAACAGCGTTGGACCGCTTCATTAAGTTCTTTCTTATGAGTTGTCTTAAGACGATTAACGGCCTCCGTAGTATCTTTAGCACTTTGTTGGGCGGCTTCGCTGAGTTTTGTATGAAGAGAGCTCTTCATCCTGAGCTTTGATAATATCTTTATCATGAATTTCCTCAAGCTTCAAGCGATCAATTTCGTGTTGACGTTCAATAGAAACTTCTGAGACTTTTTCGGCTAAGTGAACAAACACATCATGCTGGACTAGATGTCGTTAGTACAAGCAATAGCGCTTTGTTTGACATGTCTCAGAATATGATAAATCGCCGGGAGAAATTTCAAGCCATCAAAGCATATCTTTAGGAATGTTGCTTTAAGCTCAGCAAGTCGTTCTGCTACCGATGGATCGGATACAGGAGTGGAAGGAGTCTACCTGGAGACAATAGGAGTTTTGTGGGTATCCCAGGATTGCCTCGTACTGGATGAACCGGAGTGTTGATCCCAATGGGCCTCAGGCTGGGATCCCTTATGTGCGAACTTCTCTTTACTTTGCTCCGATTGAGGAGGAGGATCGCGAGGGTTAGAGGACTAATTATAGGTTTTTCTTCGGTAGGATGATTCTCGATGGTGGTAGTCTCGATCGCCGGTGTCAACTCTATCTTGCCGTTTGCCGGAACCCGAATCTTGGCCGGAGTGGTGAAAAATAGATGAACCACAAAGACGGTCAAGTCCATGCGTATGTCCCATGTCACCTGCATAGAATTTAAATAACGACAAGTTAGCAAAAAGCAGAGTGTTGGCTAAAATTGAAGTGCAAGGTGTAGTGCATGTGTTTGTGTGTGTCCTAGTGTTTCCCCTCGATGGACCAGTTTCTTTATCTTTACTAATAGGAGTTTTTTCTCCCTGGTTTTGGGCTTGAGCGCTTGTATCACCTCTCGCAGGCGAATGAAGCTTAAAGGACTCCGGATCGTTGAAACCATAGTTAAGCAGATCATCAGGTATAGTGAGGTTCGATAGGCCTTTCAGAGAACTTTCTAAGTGTTGCGAGGAAGTTTCTTTCTCCACTGGAATAAGGGTGACCTTAGAAGTTTCACCCACTGTTTTCTTCCTCAGCTTGTAGGTCATTTTCTTCTTTCCCTTCGAAGGGGAAAGTGTTGTTTCAATATCATGAACCTCGACTATCAGGTCCCAAGCAGGACTAACATTTTCACCATGTACTACGGGCATTTCAGCTTCTTTAATCTCCGCCTCCTCTAGTGTGTTTGGGGAATTACATGCTGAAGACCCAGCCTGCTTTTTTCCTTTGCCTGTAGTAGGCCTGGTTATGGTGATGCCTTGGGAGAGGCTTATTCGACGACCTTCCGCCAGCAACCCAAACTTCATGGGCGATTCATTTGAAATGAGAGATCTGATGTCCCAGTCTTCTCTGGGGATAGCTCGGATAGCTTCGACAGCTTTAGAATATCCAGAGCCTTCGGGACGTGGGTTTATACTTGAAAAAACGGAGAAAGAATTAGAAAAGGTGAAGCTTCCGCCAAACACGAGTATTGATCTAGAAAAAAAGACTTACTCCTTTCCACCCATCTCCTCGCAAAGTCGGGAGGACAGCGCACATAGAACCACTCCTGCTTATACTGGAAAAACTTGCTCCATGCCCCGGTCAGGATCTGACACTTGCTATGCGGCTCAAGAAATACAAAAGATGGGCTAACTAACTGTCTCTTGAAGCGATAGATATATCGGATATCTCCAGGAGTCGGGAGCCTGAAAAGGACACTCATGAAGAGAATGCAAGTGCCGTTTATGAACGCATGGCTTTTTGGATGTAATTGCGATGTGCCGATCGTGATATACTGTAAAAGGCCGCGAAGAAAAGAGTGAATGGCGGCACGCTATCGACCCAACACATGAATCTGTTGCAGGATGTATATCCAACTGGGGGCAAGTAAGGACGGTCCTGTCCAGATGGAACCAACACATCATCGAAAATAATCCCGTGAACTGAGCATATACGGCGAAGCGTGCTTTCATTAATCTTTGAGGCTTGGGAATCGATCGGATCGTCTAAAAAGATCGCTGCATCCAAGGCATCGGGAGCCAAGTCGACAGATGCGATCACGGGACTCGCCATGTTTTGTACAGGAGTAGTCGACGGATTTCAAGTTCCAACTACTTCTTAATGAGAAGATGGCCCAGGTCTGTCCATGATCATGGCAGAACTAGGTTTCCTAGACATCTCCAGTGAATGTTGAATTTGACGAAACAACTGTTTGAACTATACTTGAAAAACAATCGACATTAGATTTAACAACAAAAATACTCCCTTCGTGTGGTGTGTGAACTAGTGCAATCATTCAAATATAGGTACCAAGAAATTAAAAGTCACAGCGTTGGTGAAACAAAGTTAGGCTTTGAACTACCGCCTTCGAAGACCATCATCGCTAACCGTCTACGAGAGTTTATCGTAAGAAGGTTTATGTTTCGGACTCGACATCATCACTGTTCATTGAAGGTTATTATCCGTTTTAATCAAGTTAAATTCAAGCTTATTGTTGTCGAAACAGAGGAGTTATCAGTCTGGATTGTCTGATATGCTTAATTTCTTAAGTCCATGTACTTGTTCACAGTCATATGTTCGGGCATAAAGAATGGGTTGAGTCAACTATGCATTATGTTCAACTAGTGTTGTTGTTGTACACCACTCTCCTACCATCCATCATTACCGTTCGGCATGCGGCCAGACATGCTGAACCATAATTATGCCGAGCCGCATCGCTCTGCACTTCACCTTCAACATCAACTCCCTACCTACACACCGTCTCTACCGCTCGGCACAGACGAGTCATCTACCAAGTCATGCCGAGCCGCCTCATTCGGCATATGGGAATCATGCTGATCCGTGGTCTTACTGGGTCACATCGCTCGGCACGATGAACCTAACTCCAACTTCATTCCAGCACTCCCTCACATCGTTCGGCATGCGGAATTCATGTTGAGCCATATCCATACTTTCTTCACTCCTACACTCCCTATTACCTCGTTCGCCATAAAGGATCATGCCGAGCCGTAGCTATATCAAACCGCATCGATCGGCATGAAAGGCCTAACCTCAACTTTACACCTATACTCCCACACTTCAACTTGCACGACACCTACGATCGGGCATCTCAACCCTCACCGCTCCTATTGGGCCAACACCTTCTTCCATCTTCCTCTCTGTTTAGTCCTAAAGCTTGTTTAAACTTCGAATCCACCTTCCTTATTCCACGAGACTTCCGTTATTTATGGTTTAAAGAAAAGTCAAAAATTCAAGTCTGGTCCAAAGTCTATAATCGGAGAAGGTCAGGTATGCGATAGTTTCGTACCTAAGAGAAGGGGTTGGAATCCGGCGAGATACTTGAATTGGAAGTAGAGATCTATTAAGGCTTACTGTTAAAGGAAATCAAGAAACAACCAAAGAGACTCGGGGATTAAAGGAATCATTGAGGTGTTAACAAAGGTTTGGGAAAAGTTAAGTTCGTGAGGGTGATTAAGAAGGGGTGAAGTATCGACTTTTATAGATAGAAAGGAGGAAGGTGAATAGTCAGCGACCAGTAGAACCGGTCAAGGCACCTCCCTTGCTCGGCATCAATGTCGTTCGGCATTCAGTATGTTGCTCGTCATTCGATGTGTCATTCAGCATCAACATGCCATTCGGCATTGAGGGATCGTTCGACATCGCTATCTTGTTTGGCGTCAAGGCCTCGTTCGACATCGAGACCTCGTTCGACATTCAGGGGATCACTGTAGAGAGGACAGAATAAGGGCTTAAAGAAAAACACGGAGTGCTCATGGTTCAAAGCGCATCATGTTCATCCACATGATACACTTTGGGGGCAAGCGTTACTTGGATGTTTGACCAGGTAACAGGAGGCCGTTTTAAGCATCGTTCGGCATTGAAGCCCCGACCAGCATAAAGCCTTGTTTGGCATGACTATCGTTCGAAAGAAACCTCAACCGGCATGAAGCCACTTTCGGCATTCCATCCTCGCTCCGCATTCATGCCTCATTCGGCACTCCAGCCTCGTTCGGTATTCCAGCCTCATTTGGCATGAACCATGTTCGGCAGAAGCCTCGACCGGCATGAAGCCTCGTTCGGCATTCCAGCCTCGCTTAGTATTCATGACTCGTTTGGCACTCCAGCCTCATTCGGCATTCCAACCTCGATCGGCATGAAGCCTCGCTCGGCATAAGTATGTCGATTCGGCATCTCCCCTCGACCGGCATCGGGTCTCATTCGGCCTACACATTTCACTCAACACACTGCCTCGTTCGGTCTAGAGGTACCGATCAGCTTGGATATGTGGCTCGGCATTTGCTGTTCAGCATTTGCGGCTCGGCACATAGAAGTCACTCAACACTGGCCGAGGTATCTTGCTCCTAGGCCCATTAGGGAAGTCCAACCCATCTTCGTCTATAAATAGAGGGGCAGGGGCACAGTGAAATGAACCTTTTTTGGAGAAAACTGAGGAGACTCTGCTGTATTCAAGACTCATCCTTTTTTACTTAGCAATTGTATTCAAGTAGTTAGCATACGGATTGTATCTGTAATCAATCGTTGAGTAAAGCAATAAAGATTAACTTCAAAGTGGATGTAGGTAGTTATACTGAACCACTATAAATCCAGTGTTCTTGTCTTTGCATTTAATTTAGCATATAATACTCTATTTTAATTAACTTTCTTCATTAATCTCTCTACACAATCTTTCTCAAGGGTGTTCGTGACCAATTCTGGTGCTAACACTTCCATAAATTCTTACTTGAACTAAATATCTTCGAAAGGTATGTTTTTCAGTGTTTCAAAAGGAAGGTTCCCAATGCTTTTGAAAGGTATGTTTTTAATGGTTTTGAAAGAGAATGTCTAAGATTTTAAGTAATGCTTTCGAAAGGGATAGTGACGGAGGGTAACTCATGATGTCACAATGATTCGAAGGATCTAGTCAAGAGCCTTAGCTTTCGAATAAGAAAATCCAATTTCATTTTTAAAGGTAAACCCATGGCAATGTAAAAGTGCTTTGAAATAGCATTAAGATTTGAAATCTTAGAGGAAGTTTTCCTTGCCAAGGATACCGGGTTAAGGGTATTAACCATATTTTAGCAGAAAATGATTACAAGTAAACAAACCATGGATGTTTATATTGTTATGTTTTGATCAGTTATGATGTATGCTCATCTAATCATGTTCACTTCAGAATTAAACCATAACTGCATTTTGGGGTATTAAGGGTAGAATAACTGGCTAGGTTGACCCAGTAGGGAATATACACTAGTTAACTTTTGTGTGTGTAGAATTGTATCCAGGAGTTCAGGTGGACCAATATATATGATGCTCAAAGTTGATCAAAGATCATTGGTTTAGACTGGTTCTTAGTAAGCCCATGAAAACTATGTATGGAAATTGTTATTGGCAGGAGCAAATACTTTCTTAGTGGTCCAATGAAAACTATGTGCGAAACAAGTTATAGAGATCAATGAGTTCATAGTTAGCCCATGAAAACTATGACATGAGAAATGTTATTGGAGAATCAAATAGGTCATAGTAAGCCCATGAAAACTATGGTTGGATAATGTTGTTGGTAGACACCAATAGGTTCTTAGTGATCCCATGATAACTATGAAACCAAACAGATAGTCTGCAAGCTGAAACAGATTATTAGTCATCCCATGAAAACTAATAGGTTAATAATGATCCTAGAAACTATAACTTGAGACAGATAGTCAGGTAAATGGGGATGAGAAATCCAGAGGATATTGCATGTTTTCAAATCATCATAATACATTTTATTATGTTATGCCATAACCATTGTGGATGCAGGTGCACAGTATATGGTCATTGTAAATTGGGTTAAGGTACCAGTGAGGGGAATACCCGTTCTGCTAAGTGACGTGGACTCACTAGATATCAATATGGTTCGCGATGGAGGTTATTATTCACACCATACTTTTCGTCTGACTTGAAGTTTATGTTTTCCGCTTAAACTCTCGAGTGCTCAATTGATTTTGAGTAGATTGAGAGTCAAGGTTTTTATGTTCTCCTTTAGATGAATAAGCCGTCGAAGACGTGCAGAGGTAAGATAGCTATAGGAGTTCTTTCTATTTGATTCCTCTATGTTATTTGATTCCGCTATGTTTACGTATGGGATTATGTAATGGATCTGAAATGAAATGAGAAATTTGTTTTAAATTGATTTTAATTTTTTTCCTATTCATGTGTTTCTAGTATATCAATATATCTAACATTAATGCATTTGGTCACCAAGAATTAATAAGTATGGATGACTGCAGCATCTGTAGCTGTTAGTTTTGAGCGTTCAAATGGGGAATGTTTCATCAGGTTTTGTTTTGTGAGATATGCTGCCAATTTCACCTCAGTGTGAGTTTTTTTAAAATAAACCATCTTCTCATACTTTGGATACATACATTCTTTCAAGTTGAAGCTGTGTTTGTTTATGTTTAATCAATGGTATCATGATTTATCGGGTCATTTAATTTATGTTGGCATAATAGTGAAATGACTTCTATAAGATTTGATTTGTCTTTCAAACTAAGATGTATTTATCATTTTATTTTTTGATATCTTTGTTCATGTTAGATGTAAATCAATCTAAAAGTTGCCTAATTTTTTTGTAATTGTCAGTGTAAGTTATTTGTGTTGATTTCCCTTAGGGCAATTATGATGTATTTCTATTTTACTACAACAAAATATGTCTTTCACAACTTGCAATAACCGCTGTAATAGTTCTTTTATAATAATTTTGGGGTAGTACCATTAGACCAAGTTGTAATAGGGTTAGTGTTTTTTACAACTGCTTTTGGACCATTGTTGGAGAGCATTGTAACAAAGAGTTTTAAAATTGTTTTTGCGCATCGTAATAAAAAATTTACAACTATTTTTTACTATTGTTAAAACATGCAAATATAAAAAAAAAATTAGGCACTGCTACAATACACACCAGTATAATTGATATTATTTTGCAAATAAAAACCAATATTGTACTAATAACAACCAAAATCATTCGCATTTACTAAAAATTACATGAAAGATTCACATTACACAAAGGCAAAAAATATTCATAAATTCACACTATTCATAAAGTCTAAGCATTGGTACAAAATATCATAGTTCATGCCTAAACTAGCATAAAAATTTAAAAAAATACAATTACAATATTGTTTTCTAAAACTTGTAATAAACAGGTAAAAAGTTGCAACATTCTGCCAATTATCTTACTGCTAGGTGATGCTCTAACCTCTCTGGCACTTATCTTGTTATAACTAGATTTTTCAATCCAAATAGCAGTTGATTCCTCAATTAAAGGGTGTACAAAGAGTTCATGAGAGTTAAATATACTAAGATGGTCAGATGTTTCAATAACCAATTAATGATCTTACTAATGTTCATTAGCGTATTAATGTAATCTTGGAATATGTTTGTGAAAAAACAAGCAAACAAAAGAATACCTTTATGAAATGGAACAACAGAGTTTTTGCATCCTTGTTTTAAAATACTGACATCAACAAAGAGCATTAAATAACTATATGCATCAACAAAGAGCATTAAATAACTGTATGACTCTACACCACAAAAGAAGGCACTTTCCCATCCACATCCTGAAATTAAAACAACAATAACACCATATATTGTAATATAATATTTTTTTGACGTTGAAAGTACAATGTAAAACTGTGAACAATGAAAAATATGTATGCTCACAACTGCATCTAGGTTAACTTTGGTGAGCTATCCAATTGAACAAATACAAAACTACCCTTTAAATCTCTCATAACCTGAGCTACGGAGTAAGGTCTTCTATCTCTTAATGTTTTGTATGGTTCTATTCGGATGATCGCTTCATTCATGCATTTGTTCAGGCCATATTGTTGTTTCAGTATAGTAAAATTAACAAAGTGTCCTTAAAATATGCAAAATATGTCATCCTTGGTTGAAAATAATCTATAAATATTAGAAAAATATATCTAAATTAAGTGATATAATCCACATCTGTAAATTGGTCATCAAATAATTAATCAATTTATTGTTTATTTGTCAATTAATAATTACCAATGCCTAATACAACAACTCAAATGCTATTTTTTGTTTTGATCACTTTTGACGATCGAGTATAAAATAAATTGTCTTATCATATCCAACAAAATAATCTTTTTTAATGGATAATGCAAATGTATACCTCGGCACGAAGATGTTTTTATCATAAATGGAGTAAGATAATGCTCCATCAAGGCTAAGAGATATGGTCAACAAGAAACGATTCTCTAAAGAGTTGAGTCAAACTCCACCATTTTCAATTGCATGGCTTATTACAAGTCTTTTTGGAATATCTATAGCATCTGTAGAAAATTTGTTTCCATCATGAAAATGTAAATGATTGCAAACTTTATCTAAAAAAATAAACTATCTAAAAATAAATAAAACAATAAATCTTCAAACATTCCACGACAATTGATTTTCATTTCCAATTAAAGCTACAAATCATTTTAAAAACTTATGAAATAGTAACGTTCTTAATCTTAAGTCCTTCCACCGCTTAAATTCCGATATGAGGAAACTCTACATACAATTTAGCATACTCATGACCTAGTTTAGCAAATGTAATATTTTGTGCCTTCCATGACCTGGTAACAAATGCTGAGAAGTAAATAAATAGAAATATGAGGAAATGACCAAAAAAATGTAGAAAGGATCTAAGAAAGTATGTTATTTTGCAGCTTAAACAACATAGACTTGAGCCATACAAAACAATTTCATAACAAATTTTCTAGTTATGATTCCTTTTCATTTAGCCTTTTTTGTTTAAATCTCATTGAGCACACATGTTTTTATTTCCCGTTATGTACATGGATGTGTATTGATAAAGATTTCTTATGCATTATTCAGACACAACTACATGGATATAAATTGAAAGTACCGTGTTAGCATCAAAATTGGTCGCTAACATCCAATCGTCGATGAAAGCACCAACTAACAGTCACAGATAACAGATAGAGTGTAGATAGAGAGTAAAAATATGACGAATAGTAAAAATTAAAAAGAAAGCAGTAGTAACACAGGATTTATAGTGGTTCGGCTGACTCTGGCCGACCTCCACTCCAGAAATTTCCTTTTTGTTGATTAGAGAATCAATTATAGTTATAATCCGAAGTTTTTAAAATAATAATAGCAGAGTAGCCTTAATGAAGAAGATGAGGGGAAACAAAATGAGAATCCCTTCTTTGAAGCCCCACTGCTGCATTTATAGGAAAAATTCGGGCTACTGGGCTTCTTGTGTGATACAGGTACACTAGAGCCATAGTCGAGTACATGTTATCGACTACTAATTTCCTGGAGTATAACGCATGCCAACACCAAGTGACCCGGATAGTGACCCAAAGTAGCTCCCCCTCTTTTCCCCAAAGTGAAGTGCAATTTGGCTTGGAGTATAAATATGCTGACCTGAGAATCCAAACATGCCGACCCTAATTGACCAGGTAGTGACCTGAAGCAGGTTGACCAGTGACTCGAACTAAGTTGAAGCCTGACTCGAAGTAAAATGTTACCGACCCCTAGCCTTCTAAATGTTGACCCGAAGCTTACACACAACCGACCCGAGCAAAATACACTACCGGCCCAAAGCGAGATGATCATGCTGACCTCTTAGGTGAACGCTGATCCCACATCATAGTGCCGATTGGATTCCCATAACCGACTCGAAGTAGGTCCATCCCTGACCTGAAGTAAACTATGTCATGATTGGAAGCAGGAATATGCCGACCCCAAAACCATGTTGTCGACCCAAGAAAATGCTACAGCTGACCCAAAGCATTCCAAACATGTCGACCCTATATCAATGCATGGCCGACCCGAAGATTGCTATATCCTGACCCGAAGCAAACCCCTACATGACTCAAAGAAAACTGCCATGCGACTCGAAGCAAGAACATGCCGACTTAAGAATATGTCGACCCCATCTCCAAGATTTTGTGCCGATCTGAAAACTTGTTGCCGACCCAAGAATGCTTGCTCCTTGACTCGACCATCATTTTATGCCGACCCCATAATAATATGCCGACCCCAAGTGACCCTGGTGGTGACCTGAAGTAAATAGCCTACTGACCCGAAGTAAACACCGACCCCTCCAAAACATGCCGATCCTTATTGACCCGAAGCAAAGCCTCACCTGACTCGAAGCAACCACCATAAAATTCAAAGTAAATCCAATAATGACTCGAAGCAAAATCTAAACAACCCGAAATGACTCGATTTTTATCGAAACTCATATTTCAAGTATCCCGCATCTTTTGTCCATCCACTATGCCGAATTCTAGCTTTATAATCATGTTTATCATCCGTGATTGATCCCTATCCATCCAATTGAGTCAAATCCATAGTATTCCAACCTCGATAACCATGTAGTGGATTGAGTTAAATATGCTTGTACGTTGCCTTGCCAAAAGGCGGATTAGCACTTTGCCCTTCAAAACATGCCTTGCGATAGAAATGTGTGTTTTGTAGCATGATAAGCCTGATCTTCAAAATTTGATGATGACCTGCGAAGAGATTAATGATATTACCCGACTGTTAAGAGTGATCGTCCGAGATCGAATGCCGTTGGAGGCGATATGTGACCATTCGAGGTTGGGTGCCGTTTGAGGTGAATTGTGACCGTTCGAGGTCGAGTGCCATTTTAGGTGAATTTTGATCGTTCATTGCCGGGTGCCTTTCATGGTGAATTGTGACCGTTTGAGGTCGGGCGCCGCTCAAGGTGGATTGTGATCGTTCGTGGTAGGGTGTCGTTCAAGGCGAATTGTGACCGTTCGAGAACGGGTGCGTTCGAGGCGGATTGTGACTCTTCGTTGTTAGGTGCCATTCGAGGCAGATTGTGTCCGTTCATTGTCGGGGTTCAACATTATCAATGTCAGATTTCATGTTCGAGTGAGTTTCTGAATCATCTATCACGACGGTTCATCGCTATCTCAGAGCATTCCTAAGGACCGTTCGCGATCCCGTACAAGTGTAAGTGACTTAGCCACTTTGGTGTAGAATTCATTGTTAGTTTTTTAAATTACTCCATCCCGATCAAAAGATGACCAACAGTGCCCTTAATTCGGGCTCGCTCTAGTTTGTGGTTGGTGGTGGCTGCTCCTGTTCCATCACCGCTATCCAATTCCTAGAAAAGCCAAGAAGAATCATGCCCCAATTCCCTGGGGAGAGTAGTTCCTACCCATGAGAATGATCAGTGTCGATCCATCTTCCTTGGTTGGGGGTTTGCCTCCAGTCATTCCAATCAATGTCCAAGCCAGCTAATTCCCATCCTATGTCCTGTGTTCCAACTTCTAGCTATTCCAGTATCCATAGCAATCTCCGATCATCATTACCATCCTGCCCCCGAGTCCATGACGGGTTTCCAAATTATCCTTTTCTGGACATTCTTCCCAAGAAACTCTGCATGCTCGTAATAAATCCTCCAAGATCTGGTTCACTCTCTTCATCTGCTCATCTGTCTGCGAAGCCTTTGTATTCCAATTAGTTAGATCCATCTCTTTAGGAGGCATCTTGTATCCATTCAACATCTTGCTTGTTTCCTTTCCTTGGTTCTGTGCTCCAGCTTGTCCAACCTGCTGGAGTAAGTTCTGCATCATTTCCTTCTGCCTTTTTAGTCCCCTTTCTTGTATAGCATCCATTATTGTTTCCAACTTATCCTCGCCCTTTGTCTCCTCGTTGAATTCCAAACCATAGTTTCAAGAATCCAAGCTCCTAAGCTTTCAAATCTAAAATCCAAGCTTCAGAATCCCTGAGTGCTAGCTTTCTCAATGAAAGCACCAAAATGTTTAAAATTTTAGCACCAAAAGTGGTCACTAACACCCAATCGTCGATGAAAGCACCAATTAATAGGCATAGATAATAGATAGAGTGTATGTAAAGAGTACAGATATGAAGAACAGTAAAAATTAAAAAGAAAGTAGTAATAACACATGATTTATAGTGGTTTGGCTGACTCTGGCCTACGTCCACTATAGAAATTTCCTTTTTGTTAATTAGAGAATCAATTACAGTTACAATGCAACATTTTTAAAACAATAATGGCAAAGTAGACTTAATGAAGAAGATAAGGAGAAAAAAAATGAGAATCCCTTTTTTGAAACCCCGCATGCTGTATTTATAGGCAAAATCTGGGTTACTGGGCTTCCTGGGTGATATGAGCCCACTAGAGCCATAGTCGAGTCCATGTTGTCGGCTATTGATTTCTTAGAGTATAAAACATGCCGACCCCAAGTGACCTGGATAGTGGCCCGTAGTAGCTCCCTCTTTGTCCCAAAGTAAGCTACAATTTGGCCGGAGTAGAAATATGCTGACTTGAGAATCCAAACATTTCGGCCCCAAGTGAACCGAGTAGTGACCTGAAGCAGGTTGACCATTGACTTAAAGTAAGTTGCGGCTTGACTCGAAGTAAAATGTTGCCGACCCCGAGCCTTCTATATGCTGACCCGATGCTTACACACAGCCAACCCGAGGAAAATACACTACCGACCCGAAGCAAGATGATTATCAACCTCTTGAGTGAATGCCGATCTCACATCATATTGCCGACCCGATTCCCATAGCCGACTCGAAGCAAGTCCATCCCTGACCTGAAGTAAACTACGCCATGACTCGAAGCAGGAATATGTCGACCCCAAAACCATGTTGCTGACCTAATTTCCCAATGCCGACCTTAGAAAATGCTACAGCCGACCCAATGCGATCCAAACATGTCGACCCCATATTAATACATGGCCGATCCTAGAATCTATTGCCGATTCGAGATGCTTGCTCCTTGACCCGAAGTAGTGCTAAACCCATCATTTTATGCTGACCCCTCAAGATACATGCCGACCCTACGTGACCCGGGTAGTGACCCGAAGTAAATAGCATGTCGACCCAAAAAAACACCGACCCCTCCAAAACATGCTGATCCCTATTGACTCGAAGCAAAGCCTCACCTGACTTGAAGCAACCACCAAAAAACCCGAAGTAAATCCAATGATGATTTAGAGCAAAATCCGAACAACTTGAAATGACTCGATGTTTGTCGAAACTCATATTTATGGTATCCCGCTCCTTTTCTCTATCGACTATGCCGAATCCTGGCTTCATAATCATGTTTATCATCCGTGATTGATCATCTATCCATCCAATCGAGTCAAACCCCATAGTATTCCAACCTCGATAACCGTCTAGTCGATTTGGTTAGATCTGCATGTATGCTGCCTTGCTAAAAGGCGGGTTAACATACCGGTACACTCTTTCTTTAAGAATTTAGTTCCTTAAACAATGAAACTTATGTTGCTAATGATATTTGGTTATTATAATAACTATTGTTGATTAAATAATGAACATATAGTAGTAAAAAACTTTGTGTAACCAAGGCAGCCATGTATGTCAATGAGTAAATATTTCATCTTCAGTCCCTAAAAAGACATGTAATAAAAAAAAACAAAGAGAAGAAAAGGCATATAACATGATGGATAATGCGGAATAGAAGGATAACATTCAAAAACAATGACGAAAAGCAAAGAAGAAAAATTATGTACATGTACTCAAAAACTCAAAAGAAGGGATAGTCAAACCTAAACTATCTTAAGAAAATCTCAGTAAAAGGTAGTTTACTGAGGTATCACTTTCATTAATTAGACTAAAGCTTACCTAAAATTTTCATTCAATGTACCTCAACAAATAGCCATTTCTTTGTTGGGCCTCTTAGCACATGTCTCAATTGTGATTGAGTCATAGCTTTATATTCTTGTAATTCATCATATTATGCTTCAAAGGATTTTGCATAGAAAAATGGCATGTTAAAGATCTTGTGTATCCACTTCTATAATGTAGTAATTATTGATATATTTATCACTACAAATTTTAGGTTTTGTATGAAATTTTCTTCCCAAAGTTACATGCACGTGACATTAAGACCTGTGATGTAATTATATAACGAAACAACTTTTTTCATACTTCAACAGAAGCATCAAATATTTGGTAAAAGAATTAAAGTTGGGAAAGTGTTAAAAAAAACAATGTTGCTTTTATAAATCTACGTCTTCTCTCCTTGAAACCACAAGGAAAAAAAATAAACTTACCCAGTTTATATTAATACAAAACTGATTGATCACTAAATTTTTGATTAAAATTTGCATTCTAATAAACCATTTATTTTCTATGTTTTCTTTTTAATTATTGAAAAAAATTATATGCAATAATCACATTGATTGCGCGTATACTAAAATGAAAAGGGGAAACAGAAGACCAACCATGGTTATTTCCAATCGTTATAATAATATTTTAAACAGTTGAGAAGCTTATCCCTTGTAATATATTTTTAGATTGCAAATTTGAAACAAGACGGTTGCAAACACATTTTAATGCTAAAAGCTTGTGCCTTAAATATATTTTAAACAACCAGGTTTCACATCATAGGCCTTCAAGATGTGAATTGCATAAGCTTATCCCTTATAACAAGTTTTAAATACTTGAGGAGGGATCAGCTTATCCCCCAAAACTAAACAAAAATTTACCCTTGATAATGATGTAGCGTATAATGTTAATGCTATTTTAGGTCCTTCCTTTACTACGACACTGTAAATTGGATTGTTTTGGTTTCACATGATTATAAATTATGGTTTAAAAGAATATTTGAAGACCAATAATTTCATATAGTTTTTGAAGACCAATAATTTCATTTAGTTTCTGGGTGAATGGTAACATTGTCAAATAATATATATTAGCACACTTTTGAACCAAAGAAGATTTCAACTTGACTTAAAAGATCAACACAAGAACGAAACGATTCACAAACTTGGAACTACACATATAAGACCTAGAGAAGCAACTTGAAAAAGTTTCATTAGGATTGGAGGAAAGACCTGAACTCAATACCGAGATAAGGGGCCTTAGGTCGGCACCGACCCATTACATCTCTCCATTCTCCTCCAAAGCTTCACACAACTCCTATACAACTCTTAACTCGGTATCAAGTGTTTTTCCTAGAGTTTGTACAATCAATCCAAATCTTGGTGAGATGAAGACAAAGAAACCAGGATAACTCAAGTGCTATAAAGATGATCTCTAAAATCAACTCGAAGACAATGGAAAAGGGGCTTAGACAACTCAAGTAGATGAAAGAAAAGCAAGACAAGTGAAATGATGCAACTTGCACCAAACATCATAGGACGGTACCGACCTATGGGCCTTAGGTCGGTACTGATCTATGTGCCTTAGGTCTGTACCGAGCTATGCTTTTAGCTCGTGTGTACTTGACTTTTCCTATGTGGCTTCGGGCCGTCTTCTGGACTTCATTGCAAGCGGACTTCTGACTCCATAGTTCCATTTCATTATAAATATCAACCTACCTACAACCAAAATAGGATCTTGATCTTCTCTTCATTCTAGATCTGATCTTTCTACCACTGATGACTTCTTCCTCTTTTGAACATCTAACATAACCTTCATTGAGTCATGTAGAAAGCTACTATTTGTTGTTTTAGGATTTAGATCGACAAACTCTAGTACTAGTGACCCTTAAACACTCTAGAAACATCATTGTAAAAATGAAATCCACTAGATTATGGTCAGATCTGAGATAAATAGTTGTAATCCAAAGAGAGAACAACTAATAAAAGAGATTAAAGTGGATATAGGTCAAAGAATATACTGAACCACTATAAATATTCTTTGTCTCTACTTACTTTCTCTACTTTTTCCTTTACTTTAAATGGAACCGGTGCTTTCATCTGATTTCTGGGTGTTGATCCATTTTTTGGATCTACATTTTGGTGCTTACACTAAGAACAAAAGAACTAGATCTGAAGAATTGAAACTTGAATTTGAGACTTGAAAAAGATGAAGAGACCCAACACTAGATCTAAGGCTAGAGCAAGCTAACCAAAGCATGGGAGGAATCAAGAGCTTTCCTTAAATTCTCATCAATTCATCTATATGACTAGAGAAGATATGAAGAAAATGATAAAAGAGATGCAAGATGGATTAATGACTCGATAACAAGAAATGATTGAAGGATTTTCCAAATAATGGAACAATAAGAAATAGCTAGAGTTGCAGAAATTCAAAACCAAGTGCAAGGAGCTGATATAGGAACATCTGGAGTTGGTGCAAAGCAAACTGAAACGTTGACTCCATAAACAGAACAACTCGATATCGACCCAAATTAACTCAGTACTGAGAGAATTATACTCAGCCGCAACACTGTTGTTAATTTAGAACTTGTTAGAATGCTAGGAGCAAATGATTTTAGAGATAGAAAACGCAAATTAGAATGTGAATGAGGAACAATCAAAAGAGTATGTGTCAGAACCACTCCACAGAATGAAACTAGAGGAGCATGCTAGGATGCTATTGTGTAGTAAGAGGAGTACATACCAGAGTATATGCCATAGTTCCCTATTTGAGGTAGGGGTAGAATATCGCTTTTGGTCGAAGACCTTCATTGGACGGTGAAAATCGATTTGCTAAATTGGTTAATAGAATAGTTAGAGGTGGACTTCCGGATCATATTTTGGAGGATGTGAATAGGAATCCATTCACTTTTGATATCCGAAATGCAATAAATCCTCCTAATTTCAAGCTTGCAATGCTAGAAATGTACGATGGAACGTCGGATCTGATGTTTCATTGGATGAGATACATCCAACATATAAAGGTGTCGGGTGCTTTTGAGAGAGTAATACGGCAGTGCTTCCCATTATACTTAACGAATTTGGTGGCAATGTGGTTTAAATAGTTGGAGAATGGGTCCATAAGCATATGGGTCGATTTGGTAAATAAGTTCTTAAGATAGTTTAGAGTTCATGCCTCACGACCGAAGAATGTGATGATGCTATCAAGCATGAAATAAAGGCCCAGAGAGACCTTTAGGAGCTATTTGACAAGATTTAATGAGGTGTCCGCTATCGTCGATAAGTTAGATCCGTTCATAATATTAATGGCAGCAGCAGGAGTTACAGGCATGACTGACTTCAAGATTGCTTTGGAAATGTATCCACTGATGGATCCCACGGAATTCTATCATGAAGCTAAGAGATATTCACATTTCAAGAAGATTCCAAAGCTGAAAATGTTAAAGTTAATGTTATGGATGATGGAGGCCTATCTTGAGTAGGGAACAGAGAAGACAAAGGAAAAGAAAAGAGTCGATGATGACTTGAGGGAAAGGGAGCTGAAATTCTCCTCCTATATTGATTTAACAGAGACCCCAGAGAGGATATATCTTGACACTAGGGGGAAAATCCCATATCGAAAGCCAGCTAGGGAGAGCCTACTAATCGGAAGAAAAGATATGGAAAGTTCTTCATCTTCTATGAGCTAGACGGACATTAAACAAACGATTGCCGACACCTTTGTGATCTGATAAAAGAACAGGTTCGGAGCAACCAGCTGCAGCAATATGTAAGGAACCGAACTATAATGGTGCAGCCAGAACAACCACTATCTATAGCAAAGGCATCAAGGAGCAACTAGCGATCTGGTCCAAGACTCGAAATCCCATAATCAAGATGGCTGGAAATCAGTTTTGATTCCCACGCTTTGCTCTTTCTTGCTTTAAATAATTAGGGTAATAATAAACTCGACCTCTTACACATGTATAAAGTCCAGATTGGTCTCTAAGCATGCTCTGAGTTAGACGTTTAGGATAACTATTTAGGACAACAATAACCTCTGACCGCTTAAATTTGTGCAGGACCTAGATTGTTTCCTAAGCATGCTCTGAGTGAGATGTTTGGGGTGGATGTTTGAATTTTATTTGTTTGCTTTGATTAAATATTTGACTATTGATGAATCTATATTGAATCTGATGGCCGATATTGATCGCCTTAAGTCTCATCTAGAGAAATGAGTCCGAAGCATAGGGTGCAAATCCCCTCGTCAAAGAGCGAGCAGATGGACTTGTACGATATTGATCGCTTTAAGTCTCATCCGAAGAGAAAGGTCTGGAGTGCAAGGTGCAAGCTCCCTTGTCGGAGAGCGAGTGGATGGGCTTGTATGAAAAATAAGTCCCATCACTAAAGAGTGAGCGGATATGCTTGCTTGGTCGTTGAGTTCCTTTGCCAAGATCAAGCAGATTCAATAAAGATCCGGAGAGACCAAAACCCTAGATTGGGCAATGAATGATCCAGAGAGATCGAACCATAGACTAAAAGTTAAATGGTCTAAAGAGATCGAACTCTAGATTGGATCATGATGTATCCGGAGAGATTGAATACGGTATTGGATGATGAAAGATTTAGAGAGATCGCATGTTAACTTAAATGTAAAATGATGCAGAGAGATCAAACCTTAGAATGGAAACAAGTTTGATAAAAGGGTTTGAATGCCTTGTAATTAGAGTAAAAAGGATAAATCAAGGATGAACACAGGATGATTTTGAGATGTGATGTTAGAACTCCGAATGAAATCGAAATGATTATAATGTATAAAAACATACTTTAGGACAGACTAAAGTCTTTAACTATAAGGGGTTTGGAACAACCTTTGACTAGCAAGAGAATTTAGAGGAATTGGTTGATTCAACAAGATCTTGATTGATGGAAGGTCGAAGAGCTCAACTACCAAAGAATGATTGTTGATGGAAATTTTCCTTGAGCAAAGTACACCTTACGTTTGAAAGGTGTACTTTGGAGGGCAAATGTTAACCCGCTTTTAAACCAAAGCAGATTTCAGCTGGATTTAGAATGTGAACACAAGAATGAAAGGATCCACGAACTTGGAAGTACACATATAAGAGCTAGAGAAGCAACTTAGGAAAGTTTCATTGGGATTAAAGCAAAGACCTTAACTCGGTACTGAGTTAAGGGACCTTAGGTCGGCACCGACCCATAACATCTCCCCCTTTCTCCTCCAAAACTTCACATAACTGCTATACAACTCCAATAACCTAGTATCAAGTGTTTTTTCCTAGATTTTGTATGATCAATTCAAAGATTGGTGAGATGACGATAGAGAGACGAGGATAACACAAGTTCTATCAAAAAGATAGCTAATCAACTTGAAGACGATGGAAAAGCGGCTCAGACAACTCATGTGGACGAAAGAAAAGCAAGGAAAGTGAAATGGTGCAACTTGTACAAAGCGTCATAGTTGGTATCGAGCTATGCTTTTAGTGTCGTGCACTTAACTTTTCCTGTGTGACTTCGGTCCACCTTCTGGACTTCACTACAAGCAGGCTTCTGACTCCATAGCTATGTTTCTCTGTAAATACCAACCTACCTACAACCAAAATAGGATCTTGATCTTCTTCTTCTTTTCACTCTAGATCTGATCTTTCTGACATTAGAGATTTCTTCCACTTCTTCACATCTAATATATCCTCCATTAAAGTTACCTAGAAAGCTTCTATTTATTGTTCTAGGACTTAGATTAGTAAAATCTAGTACTAGTGACCCTCAAACACTCTACAAACATCATTGTAACTCCAAGATCTACTAGATTGTGGATAGATCTGAGATAAATTGTTGTAATCGAGAGAAAGAACAACTAATAAAAGAGGTTAAAGTGGACATAAGCCGGATATTACGTCGAACTACTATAAAAATTCTTGTTTCTCTATTTACTTTCTCTGCTTTTTCCTTTACTTTTAATAGAACTGGTGCCTCATTTAATTTTTAGTGTTGATCCCTTTTTTTGGTTCACTATATATATTTTATACAACAACGTACAAATAAGAAGGTTTTAAAGAGGTAAAGAAATAACCTTTCTTTTAAAGCTTTCAACCATCAAAATTTGGTACTTCAAATAGCACACCCTTAATATCTTACATCCGCAAACAAAATTTTGCTAACTAATAATCTATCCCAAACTTTATAATAATAAAAATATGACAATAAAGTATATATTACACTCCTGACGTGATGAATTTGAAACAAACAAGCTGTACACTTTAGAAACTCCATAAAACAAGCATAAAGATTATAATACTCATCATAATTTTCTCAATTAACTATGTTTCCATAGATTTTAGAAGTCCTTATCTTAATCAAAGCATTCAACTGTAACAAAATTTATTGTAGGAAACACACCTGAGGCGATTACAGTCCCAAGCATTATTATTTTTTATGGTATTGCCAGTGCCATCAGGTCGAAGTTTAAGCAACTTTAGGGAAGCAAACAGTAGCACAACTCGCAGCTATATGAGGGAAATGCATCAAGGGGTGGAGGAAAAGTGGGCTGATCGGTTCCACCAATAGGTGAGGGTAAACAACGGGTTAGGCAAGTTCGAGGCGTATGCTTCTGGTGCAAGCATCAGCATCAGATTAGCATAGGTCTGATGGCAACAGACTTAGATTGTGAAGAAGGGAAGGTCAAGGTTTTGGCTAGTTTGTGATAAGGAAGAACAAAGAATCAGGGCTTCCTGAAGTTCAGAAGCACCGACATCGGAAAAACATGGGGCTGTTCCATCAATGTTGGATTTGAGATGGAAAGTAGGTCGAGATTTTGGTTGGGTTGCAATAGAGGATAACGATGAATTTAGGGCTTCCAGGCCACGTAAGGAGCGAACGAGTAATTTAGGATTTAGGGTTAGGAAAATTAAAGCTTAAATGGTGCAAGTAGGCTTAAAAATTTAAGTTGTACTGCCATTTACATTTGTTCTTTATTGACTGTTATCTATATTAAATTGCAACAAAATTTTAATTATAATTTACTAATTATAAATAATGAATTATTAAATATAAATTATTATTCATAAATTATGATTATAAACCACTAATTATAATAAATAATAAATTTTAAACTATATAATTATGAATTATTATTATAAATCATTAACTAAAATAATTTATTATATATTAAGTATAAACTATTATCTATATATAATAATTTCGACATAGTTATTATATATAATTTATTGAATAATTGTGATAAATTATTGATTATAAAGAATATTTCTTTATTACAAATTATTATTTATAAATTATTGTTAATAATTATTAATAATAATAGATTATAAATTATTACATATATGAGTTATCACTTGTAAATTATTAATCGCAAAGTTTCATTTATAAATTATTAAGTATTAATTATTAGTTGAAAATTATAAATTACTAATTATTATAATATTTCGAGCAATTTTAAACATATTAAAAAGGTTTTATAAAACACAATTTTGCAATACTCATGGAAAAAGTTGCTAAAGACCTATTACTGTTGCTAAATAAAAACGGCTATCAAAATCAACTTTATTACAACTTTTAAGAAAAAGCTATTGTAAAAAAATTTAAGATAGCATTCAATATGTAAAGGTTGTAAATGAAAGGTCGTAACATGAGTATTATGTTTTGCTTTATAACTTTGAAAATGTTTCATGTTGAGTAACCTGTAAACCTTATCTGGTCCTTTTGACATAAAAATGAAGTTCCAAGATTACATTGACAACACTAGATAGTTAGTGGATATATTATGTATTGTCCATTGTCATTATAAACTATACTAAGCTCTAACACACTACTAGTGTAGAAAAGCCACTATATTGGTGTCATTATAAACTAAAATTCATTTGGTTTTTTATGGGCATCCACTTTAATCTGAAGGGTTATCGTCCAAAGTTATCACGTTTTAACCGCTTTTTATCAAATTGGCTTAATGTATAGGTGTGGAATCTCTCAAATAACATATTATAATGGTTATTGCCCTAGATTTACCTTATAGATGAAGTAACGCTATAACAGATCTCACAGCCCTTTGAAAAAAACTAAAGTTGTTATGCGATGATGTGTTATTATTTTTTATGACAAGCATAGGTATGGAATCTCTCAAATATCCACATTAGAAATGGTTACTGCTCTAAATTTACCTTGCAAATGTAGTACAATCATAAAAGTTCTCACAACCCTTTGAAAAAAATTGAAGTTGTTATGCAATGATGTGTTTTTGTTTTTATTTTTGATGATAGCTTGTGATAACCACTATTGTAGGTAGAAGATATTTTGAAAAATTTCACATGATTTTTTTACACTTAGGACTTCATTGAAGTAGAGTATAGTCAGGATTTCATTTTTGTAGGCTGGTAGCTTATATGTATATAGGTTATTCCTAACTATAAATGGTTTTCTCATTTAGTTTTCAAGAGAAAAATAGTTGTCCATTGAAACTGTTAATGGTCTTATTACACAAAAATAACATGTAACTAACTACTATTTTATATTATCTCGGTGTTAGATTGTTCTCAATGACCTAATACCTGGTGAGATTCCACATGTCTATATTGTTCTTCAGTAACCTTGCTTTTCAATTTTATTCAAACAAATGAGCAATTGTAATCTTATTTTGTCTACTATAGAAACAAACAATTTGTTTATTACATAGAGTCAATTTTTTTTATAGATTTTGTATTATTATTATTTTAGTTTGTAAATGATAAAAGCTACATTCATCCATATCCAATTTCTTTAGATATTGTTTTGGTTCTCAATGAAAGCACCAAAATGTTAACCCAAAAAAGAATCAACACCCAGAATCAAGATGAAAGCATTAGTTCAGATAAAAGAAATTGAAAAGGCAGAAAATAATAAGAACACATAGAAATATTTATAGTGGTTCGGTATACTCTGGCCTATGTCCACTTTAATCAGTTTTATTATTAGTTGCTAGTTGTTATCTCTCTGGATTTCAACTGGTTTTTTCTTAGATATAAGTTACAATGAGTTTGAATAAGTTTGAAAGAGACAAAAAGTGAGGAAGTGAAGAGAATCCAATAGAGTAATAGCAGCACTCCTCCGAAAAAAGATCTTACTCTAGTTGCTGGTAGATGAGTATTTATAAAGAAACTGGATAGGTGCCAGGTTAAGGGGCCAATATCATTGAAGTCCAGAAGCCATGTTGAAGGCATATATGATGTCCCAAGCCACCCCGAGTTAAGTGGATAAATAGGGTCCAACCTATCATGATAGGTCAGGGCCAAGTCTAATTCCTTATTTGAATTTGTCTAACTCCACTTGTAAGATATTCCATCTTTTTAATTGATTTGTTTGATCCCCTTTCCATTCGTCTTCGAGTTGAATCTTGTGTTCTATTGAATATCCGTCTTCTTAACTCTCCATACAAGTGGATATACTAGAATAGACCGATTAAAGCATGAAGTCTGAAAGGTCATTAGATGAGCACCTATAGGTCATACCTGACCTATAAGATAACTCGAGGCCAATTTTAAATGGTTGGGCCAAACCACTCTGATCCTCTATAAGTCTTTCGTTCTGTTTTTGTAACATCCTCTATCTAGAGGCTCGAAGCTAAACGCTATAGATGTTGTAGTCATCCATAGTATTAACTTCTGGTGACCAAATACGGTAATATTAATGGTATCCATGATATCAGATTTATATGAATATGAAACAAAATCATAGATTTTAAAAACAACTTTTTTGATTACATTTCACAAAACATGTTTCATGTTCCATTACATAATCCCATCGTTTCCCAGGTTCAGATAGAATATAACTATTACAAAATACGCCAAGAGCGGCATATGAAGATTCCCCCTTAGTTGACCAGAGTACTATATTGTCATAACTGACTGACATAATACAACACAGCAGAATCAGAAAAATAAAACATCAACTCCTAAATAGTTATCTGTCAGCTACCTGCTCGTCTTTGGAAGCTTTATTCGCCAACCTACTAAAACCAAAAAATTCTCAACCCTCAGCCTACTCAAATAAATTTTGAGCATCCAAGAGTTTAAGGGGAAAAAAATAAATTTTGAGTCAGATATAAAGCATTGTGTGAATAATATTATACATCTCAGTTATTTTATATTAATTGAGACCATGCCACTTAGCGGGACGGGTTTCCCCTCACTAATGTCCTTTTAAAACATATCTTTTGCAAATCATTTCCTACAACCAAAACTGGTTAAAATTGCAAAGCAATATCATGTAAACCTACATGTCAAGTAACAAATGAACTATCTGTCCGAACACTATTGTTTTGTTTTTCTAACTACTAACCTTTGGCTAGCTCAAGCCTACCTAACAATATAGAAAATTAATCTAACATCTGTTATGTACTCCTTGTCTGGACGGTCTACTCCTAACTTACTTTCTCCAAGTCAACTGATCCTAATGGTTTTTGCAGGTTTAACCCACCTCTGTACTAATATATACCCTTATATGTATAACATCATTTTTTTCTTACCTATGACAAAGCCCAACACATTGGAATTTTGGACTAAATTAGTTGGGGCTAATAGCTAATGTATAGGGTGCGACCTTATACCCGTCCTATCTGGTATACAAATATCTGAATCATTTTACTTAGGATAATCTTCCCTTAAATTTTCCTTGAAAACCTTTAAATTAAACTTAAAAAAGGAAAATACATACTTTATACTTTACTCAAAATCACCTTGCCATGTTATATACACTTCATTCAAATCTTTGTTGATGAAAACATTTAAACCTTTGATAGTACCCCTTTGGAATCCATTTAAAGTACCCCTTTCAAAACCAAGTAAACGCCTTTTATTTCACCTAGGCCGAAAGGCAAACACATTCCTTTTGAAACCATTCATATAAACCTTTTGAAATCATTGAAAAAACCTTTCCTTCGAAAGCTATAAAACCTTAGACATCCTATCTATAAAACACTTAAACATTGCCTTTCGAAAACATTGGAAATCCTTTCCTTTCAAACCTTTCGAAACCTTCCTTTTAAACCTTTCAAAACCGATAGGGAACCACCCCTTCGAAACCGTTATTTAAAATTTTTCGAAAGCTTCAAACATTTCGAAAGCCTTTGGGTTCAAGCAAAACATGTGGAGTAACCTTTCGAAACTATTAAAACCATACTTTTTTGAAACTAATTAAGTTCTACCTTCAATAAAGCAAAAGGGTCATTAAAACTTTTAATTTGAAAGCACTCTTTCGAAAGCAGTTCCTAAGAAAAGAAGTGGTGGTGTCGAAACCAACACTTCCAAAAGCATTGGAGAAGTGGCTTGGATTTAAAAACAAAGCCACCCTTTCGAAACCATTGACTTCGAAAGGTAGGAAAGCAGCAGCAAGGGGTTTCGAACCCAACGAAAGCATTTACTTAAAAACAAAGGCGCAATATCTTTGAAACCATTCTTTAAATCGACCTAGTCGGAAGCCAACTAAGTCGAAATCATATCCTTCGAAAGCAAAGCAGGTGCGTTTTTCATTTGAAAGCTAAGTAAGGTTTCGATCTCCTTTGCAACCCTGGGTTTCGACCAAATACCTTCCGCCTATATCCAATTCTCTACGCACTAAGTCTTTGATGCCACGTGCATTGGTTTCGATTGTGGTGGTGACGGAACTACTAAGTTGGAACCTAGGTGCCGAAAGTGGCGAAAAGCATGTAAAAACTGATTTTAACTTTAAAAAGAAATCCTTTTCAACTAACCTGCCTTGTTTGTCAAAATATTATTGGTTGCTAATTTTCTTTTCTAAAAGGACTGCCAAAATTTCAGTATTAAACAATTTACAAAATACCTCTTCTCCTTTTATAAATATATAAAACATTTAAGCCTCATACCTTAAATAATTTTATATATCTATTAAACACTTATGAAAATTATAAAAAATTCCATAGAATCATTTAAATATGTTTTCCAATATATATTAATTTCAGACCCAAAACATAAAGAATTAGCCATAATTATTTTAAGCCCAAATAATCATTTTCTTTACTAGAAAATTAATATTAAATCCACATAAATTCAGAAAACTATGAAAATTGAAACTCATCTCTAAATTTCTGATCTGGATCTAAAATTGTAAGACATTTGGATGTCATTTAATAGGGTTTTCACATCAAAACATATCATAAAACCTATATCAATTATCATAAATCATCAACAAGCATATATAAACATTTAGTTCTTCAAAATCATGGCATAACATTGCAAAATAAATAGGATTAACCTTGAAACCGAAAACACTTAAGAAATATAAGATGTAGTCATTATTCACCTTAGCTTTAAGATTAAGGAGTTTTAGATTTGAATGAATTTGATTTTAATTACTCTTCTTCCTTTGATTGCTTTCTCTTTCTCTAGCTTTTCTAATGGTGGTCGGCCTCTACTTTGTTTTTGATTTTTAAATGAACATTTAATTGAATTCCTGAGGGTTTAAGGTACAAGAATACTATTTTTCTTATTTTACCCCTTTCTTATTTCATTTTAACTCATCTTTAGTTCATTGTGTACATGGCACGGATACCCCTTAGTTCAATCACAAGTCTCAATCCCCTAATCGTCCCATTATTTTATTTCATTTAGCTAATTAAATATCCTAAATAATGGTGCTGAAAATTAGGGTCAATACAGACTCCCATCATTAAAGAATATCGTCCTCGAAATTATGATAAGGCATACAACAAATCAAACATAAAGGTAAAACATACCATCAAACAAATTAGGATAAGCGTCTCTAATCCTATGCTTAGTCCTCCATGTACACACACTCTCTCTCTCATCGTTGCTCCACTAGAATTTAACTAATCTGACTATCTTGTTCCTTAGCCTATTCTCATTTCTCGTGATTATATGAATTGGTTTTTGTCTATAGTCAAGTCTAGCTCTACTACTATGTTGTCTAACACAGTCGGTGCTATATTAGTCTTCGAATCTCGAATACACTTCCTTAGATAAGAAACATGGAAAACATTGTGGACTCTTGCCAAATTATTCGGTAACTCGGCTCTATATGCAAGTTAAAACACATTTTTAAACCAATTTCCATCTTTTTTTATTTGAATAAACACCCTCATAAAATCACATACTTCTTTTAAAAATTATTAAAAGAAGAAGTTGGCAATTATTAATACAATTATTGCTTTTTCTCTAAATAAAACCCATTTTCCAATCATTATTAACCCAAATAAATAAAATAACGTTTCAAACTTTATTTTTCTCATTTTATTTTCAAAATTTATTATTTGTTCCAAATAAACAATTTAAATTTCCAATTTTATATCAATTCACAATATTAAATTATAACTACCGTTATAATTTATTATTAACGGGTAATCTCCACAACCAGGGTTGTTGTAGATTCCCCCTAACAAAATTGCGTCCTCGCAATTTCTAGAGAAGAGTTTGTATTCATCATAATTATTTTATCAATCAAAGGAAGGATAGACAAGCACGAGATGAAAACTCCACTTTCAACTCAAGACGAGAGAAGACCAAGATAAAATTGCTCGTTAAATTCTATGATTATATTCGTCGGGATAGCGAATTATAGAATATTTTCGAGCAATACCTTATGATTTCGAAGGCATCTCGCTATCGAAACAAGAACACAAAAGCAGAAAGCTACTCAAAATCAATCGAGAGAGATTGATTTCTCAAAAACCTTCTCAAATAGAGATGGGAGTTGGCATCGCTTCATCCGAACTCCAAACAACAAGGCAATGACTTTCTTTGTATCGCTATAGAGGGAGCCATATAGATACTAAAATAACAACAAATGAGGTAAGAATTTTCGATAAGAGATGTTTATTTCAAAGTTCATTAAACTAAAAAAATGATTGAAAAAATGCAAGTTGTTAGATAATTGCACAAAGGCAAGACAAACTCAAAGAATGTATTTTTATACTTCTATTTAGCTAAACAAATATTTTCAAGGTTACCAAAATCATTTTACTACATAATCAAATTCTCAAATTTCAACATTTTGAAAATTTACCAAACTCTTCATTTAAAGTGATTAAAATGTTTCACTCTTACCAATATATATATATATATATACACACACACATATATATCAGTTTGAAACATATATTTATAATAAACATCACAAAATAAATAGAGTACACATGACCACAAAGAAAACAAGTGATTTCAATTACAAACCTACACTAAAGGAATCAAAAATTTGACATCGCAAACATCAAAATAAGAGAACTCTTATAAAATAAACATTGTTCCACAAAGTCTAAGCTTTCTGGCGATATAAAGTTAATCAAACTCGGATTCATGGTTTGAAAGTTATGCCAAATTTACTTTCAGCTTAAATCTTATAAATTTTGTAATAGGGCAAAAATTCCTATCCACTTTCAAACCTATTTTAAACTAAATTGAAATCAAAATTATCCAAAGTGGTAAAAGAAAATTTATAGCTTACTAAAAGCTCTTTCATTTACAAAATAATTGAACTCATTTGGATTTATAAAACTCAAATTCTCGTTGTTTTAGTATAGCACTTTTCCGAACAAAATTTCGACTATTAAATCAATTTAAAAATTTGAAATTTTTCCCGAACCATTTTATTTCAAAATACATTTTCAAACAAGCTTTTGCTAAACAATTTATTAAATGATCTTCTTTTTTCCAAAAGCTAAGACATACCAAAATATGTTCAACTTTATGTAATCTGTTATCCCGCCCTTTGGCAAGGCCGAGATATCAAGGAACTGACCAGAAACCAAGGATAGTTCGTCCTGGAGATCGTTAATACATAGGTCCACTATGGATGTTGGTAAATTTTGTCTGAGACCGAATCATGCTACACTTGAAAAGACATGACAAGCGAAACCGTGAAAGCCAGCATTCCAAATTTCAAGTCAATCCGAGTTCGTATGCTCAAGTTATGATCGATGCAAGTTGGAGGAAATAACCTCATGTTCGTATCCATCAGTGAGCCATATTTCGAATCCATCCATCTCGTATCCATCAGCAGGCGGTGCATTTCGTATCGATCGACTCATGCCAACTTCGTATCCATCGGCGAATATTGGTTCGTATCCAACACAGAGGTCTAGTTCGTATCCATTCTGGAAGGCTTCCTTTGAACCCTTCGAGGCTCCTGCTTTCGTATCCATCGTGTTGCTCCTATTCGAATCCATCGAGCCCTCTTTTGTTCGTATCCAGTCTCCCGTGTCAACTTCGTGTCGATCAATTGGAATCTATTCCGATCGATACGAACAAAGTCAAATAGTCAACGTATCCGTATATTTCCATCGATACGAATAAGGGTCGGTTCAGTGGATGCGAACAGAAGTCACACCTATCGATACGAACTCCACTACTCCCATCGATACGAGCTGAGCCACTTCCTTCGGTTCGAAATGGGAAAGCTGTAAATCGACACGAAGTGCGCGTTGCTGATCGATGCCAGCTATGTAACTATCATCGATACATACGAGGCGAAGTCCATGGATGCGACACAGTCAACTCTAAGCAAAAGGGGGATCAATGATAGGAGTGTGTGCCACATCACCGCATGGTCACATGCCTTATCGATTCGAAGAGAACCGATTTGAAGCCATGGATTCGAACCAGACAGCCAATCGAAGAACACAATCTCGTATCGATCATAACTCGAGCTCCACAAGTCCAAATGCTATCAATTTTTCACAGGAGATTACGTACAAGTCGTATATTGTCCTCACCAAGTTTCGACTCCATTGGACATCATCTTGATCGATACAAATTGAGTTCGTATCGATCACAGATCGAGTCAAAACTTCCCTGGATCGATCATGTGGGCCCACTCACGTGCCAGAAGGAGTTTCGTGAAGTTTGAGCGAAATATCAACCTCCTACGCCCATAATTAAAGCCCCAAAGCCTACAGAAAAGGGACCTTTTTTCTCAAGCGCCCAGACTCTGCCGGATCGAGTTTTGCATCCTAACCTTGCTGTTGTACTCGAATTCCAAGTTGTAATCCACTGTTGTTCATTGTAATCAAGTATAACCGTTCAAAGAAAATCAATAGAGTCATAAAACTTCATAGCGGACATGGGCAACACGCTGAACCACTCTAAATTGCTTGTCCGTGCATTTACACTTCTGTTTATTGGAGTTTTTGTTAGATAATCTACCTTCTAAACATATATTCTTCACTTTTATCTCTTCAAAAACTTCCGAAGAGTGTTGTGCCCATTTTTGGTACAAACACTTTAGTGATTTCACTGAGAATTGAACTCAGGTTTTCTCCTGCTCTTTGGATCTACTTTCGATACCGGATTGCACAAATCTAAGAGGAAGATCCAGATTCCTTCCAACCTATTCAGATTTGTGGGAAGTCTAGGAAAGTATCTCATCCATCACCATGGTTAGCACAAGGCTGCTTTTGCCACTGTCGATCAAGAAGGCCGGGATAGACAGAATCCCACGTAGTTACCTTCGTCCAATCAAGATGCTACCGGACCCTCAGATCCATCGGGCCTGGTCTCCAGACAAGAGCTCCAGATGTTGCTACAAGAGTTGACACAGAATCATCAACAACTAACAGAATAATTGCGCGCCAACCTTGAGCTGGCTAGTCAGCTGAATCGCTAGAAGCGCAGAAGACCTAGGAAAGATTATGCTTCTCGTTCCTCCATAGAAAGTTCTGCCTCTTCTGACTATCATCATCAATCTCCATGAACCCAACTGGACTGGAGTCACGCACAAGCCACTGGACATCAACCTGCACTAACCGTTGGACAGCTGAGAGTTGATCCATCGGCCAATATCCAGACCGGGCCCTCTTCTCGAGGGGGTACCATTCCTCACTATGCCGTGGACAACCACGCTACGATTATCGTTGTAGAACCAGGGGCTGATGCCCGGAACCAGCCAGAATTGGACCATCTTCAACACGGACGTACTCCTGAACCATACATCCCCGAAGACTTTGGGCCACGAAGACGGGACATGGACCGCCACCAGCTTCGGATCCCGCCTCGCAATGTGGAACCCAACAACGCTTTGGCTCAACGCACGCAGAACGTCCAAATGTCGGATCTTCTGACCATGATACGTCAGATGATCCGCGAGAGCCAAGGTCTTCGAATGACGACTGAGAAATCCCTCAAAGTCACACTCCTTTTACGGACCAAATATTATATGCTGAACCCCCTCGACAATTCAGAATGCCGACTCTACCAGTGTACGAAGGAAATGCTGACCCTAATCAATGAGTGCTGCTAGAGCTAATGATGTAGTAAAATGCCGAAGCTTCCCAATTTCCATGGGGTGCATCACCACTATGTGGTTCACCCAATTGCCGCCTCGATCCATCTCTTCCTTTGACCAGTTTGCCACTAAATTTGTAGAGCAATTCCGCATGCACGTCGTGAGGCCGAAGGACGTTAACACCCTGTCTAATGTCACTCAAGCTCCTAGAGAGACACTCCGGCCTTATCTAGAAAGATTCCACACTGCTTGTGCTGAGATCAGCAACCCGAACGACAACTCCATTCTTATGGCTTTGACCAAGGGGATTGACCCCGATTCTGAATTCAGCAACAGGTTGGCCGGAAAACCACCTGCATCATTGGATCGTTTCTATGCCAAGGCGGCTCAATTCTTAAGAAGGGAAGATGCGAAATAGTCTAGGAAACAAGATGTTGCAAGGCCGAGCATGGGAGGGATCAAGAGCAATGTTGCGGTCAAACAGTCCGGTGAGAGCTCTAGAAAAGTTCAGCTAAACATTCAAAACAAACAAAATCAGCAAAGGGAGAACGTGAATCAAAATAGAAAGCGAGATCAAAATCGTGGCCCACAGCGCAAAAATCCTATGTTTGATAACTACACTCCTTTGAATGCATCACTGGAGAACGTGTATTTACAAACCTGTAATACCATTCAGTATAAAAAAACCTGCACCAAAACCGTCGTCGGGAGGCAAATCCAGACGGGAGAGGTTCCACGAAAGTTATGGCCACAATATGAATGAATGTCGTCATTTGAAAGATCTCGTGGAGAAGCTGATTAGAGAGAGGAAGTTGGAACGATTTGTACAGGCACCACGGCCTGTAGGAGCAGGCCCACCAAATCAGAATAATACGCCCGATCGGGCGAGACAGGCGGAACCCGCCCGTACAGGCGGAAGATTGGTAATAAATGCTATTAGTGGCGGTCCCACTTTATCAAGATCCTGGAACGACGAGGACCTTCGTGACTGCTACCTGTGCAGTTAATGCGCTCTGTAGATTCAAAGTGGTGAAGGTGTAAAAAGTCATAGCGGGGATACAGCGAAGATATAGCGGGATATAGCGGATGGCTCTAAAATAGCATATAAAACTCGTACTTAATGTTTTTACAAATATATAAATGGTAATTAAATGAAAAATTATCATTCAATTGAATTAAAAATAATACATAAATAATTTGAAATAAAAACATGTGCGAATATAGTTTAAATAAATGAAAAACTGTTATATAACATAATTGAATTTGGTAGAATATTAGAATATTTTCATTTCTGAAAATATATTAAAAATTAAATCAAATAAATTAGTTTCATAATTTTATAATGTATAAATGCAATTTTTCAATTCATTTTATTAAAAAAGATATAGCAGGAATAGCGGAATATAGCGGAAATAATGGGATATAGCGAATATAGCGGGGATTAAAGCGGAAAGGCTATATTCTGGGGCTATATGGAAAAATCATAGCGATAGAAATCCGCTATGAGATATAGCGGGGTTGTAGCGAGGTAACAGCGGGGCATTAACTACACAGACTGCTACACGTGACAGGCTTTATCTATTTAGTCTATAAATCCTTAGCAATATGTTTTTGCATTTTGAAATTCAAATTTGTAATAAGGCACTGACTTTGCCATATTTTTCCATTTCAGCAATAAATTTCCATCTCTTTGAGCTAAAGCTGTGATTTATCGAATGCAATATTCAACCATCACGATGCACAAAGAGTTAAGTTCCATCATACGGTGGAATTTATTCAAATAGCGAGTGACTGTGATACAACCGGCCACTCACTAGGTGAAACCCGAGCTCGGGGGCAAGCCATCACACTAAAGACTAAATTGGACCGATGCACGACAGTCCTCTGACTAACTCCGAACTCCTAGAGTGCGAACTGGAGTACAAACATATAAATGTAGCTTCGAAGAGGGTGGATCCATCCACCTAACGACTTCGACCGTATTCAAAACAAGTTCGAGGAGGATGGATCCATCCATCTAACGACCTCGCTTGTCAACTCAGGGTGGATGTGAATTGACGATCCACGATCCTGATAATTCCATTATTCCCAAAGCACGAACACAATCCAAACGCCCAAATAAACGTGACTGACCATTTGTCGGCCGACTCTAAAACTTCTAGAGTGCGGGTTAGAGTATAAACATATAAGTGCGGTTTCGAAGAAGGTGGACCCATTCGCCTAACGACTTCGGCCGTATCCTAACCATGTTAGAGGAGGATGGACCCGTCCATCTAACGACCTCGGTTGTTAACTCGGGGTGGATGTGATCTGACCATCCACGATCTCGATAAATTCATCTTTCCCAGAGTGTGAAAGACCTCCTAAAAAGCCTAAACAGATGTGACTTTCGACTAACTCCAAATTCCCAGAGTGCAAATTAGGGTATAAACATCAACTCTAGGTTCTCGGAGGGTAAACCGGAGTATAAACACTAACTCTAAATTTCCAGAGTGCGAATTGGAGTATAAACATCAACTCTAGGTTCTAGGAGCATGGACCGGAGTATTAACACTGACTCCAAATTCCCAGAGTGCGAATTGGGGTATAAACATCAACTCTAGGTTCCCAGAGCACAAATCGGAGTATAAACACTAACTCCAAATTCCCAGAGTGCGAATTGGAGTATAAACATCTACTCTAGGTTCTTCGAGTGCGAGCCGAAGTATAAACGCTAACTCCAAATTCCTAGAGTGTGAATTGGAGTATAAATACTAAGTCAAAGTTCCCGAAGTGCGAACTGTGTTACAAACATCGATAGTTTCCGGATTCCCAGAGTGCGAACCAGATTATCGATTGCAAATAACTCTGAGTCCCTAGAATGCGGTCAGAGTATAAGTATAACTGGAGTGCTAACGAACACTCATAAGTTAAACTAAGTCCCCAGAGTGTGGGCATGTGCTTAAAAACTTCGACAGGCACGATTGATCGCCAAAATACAAGTGCTGATCCCAGGAGTGTGGATGTGACTATTTATAAATAAACAAGCGTGATTCAACCGCTCAACTCTCACTTATTTTAGCATCGATCCGACGACACTGAACCCGAAGGAGTAGAAACAATTTGCGATCGCTAGCCGATCTTTATAACTCTTCCCCTAGACTGGGGGAAAAGCTCAAGTGTTAATGGTTGACTGAAGCAGTACAACGTTCAAGTCCAACTCGATCCCCAGTTACAACTTGTGTTCACGGTTTTCAGACTTGGCGAATAAAACGAACTCAACTTAAGAGTAGAAACTCCACAAGTGCACTGAACTGATATTCTAAACATTGCCACACTTAGGCACAAAAGAAATGAGAGTTAAAACCAAGAAACAAAATTTCATTTCAACTAATTGTATGTGAGGATTCATATACAGGTTCTTCCTAAAGTTTCTGCTAGCAGGGGGCCAAGCCTACATCTATACACGGCATACGAAAGAAAGACAAAAGCAAAATCCTAACTACCAAAAATGCGCCAAAGGGGTTTATCTACTTTTTCTTCGACGTGGTACCGCCGGAACCGCTAACGATTTTTGGCTTCGAGCCTTTACCCTTTGGTGGATCAACCCCTGACGAAGGCATGATATCGACATCCTCCTCCGAACTTGAATCTAAAGGAATACTCCCTACGGGTGGAGTCAGAGGAGTCAGGTCTACAACCGAGGGTGGAATGGGCATGCTGGTATCGATGAGTGTGCTCCTAGGAGATATCACCCTAAGTGGAGTTGGGCCAACCACCGTCGTTCCACTCCCAGAGCCACCGCCATGTGCCGCCGCCTCCAACTCGATGTTAATTTCAGCTAATATTTCTTCCTCGCGAGCAGATCGGGCTTCGCTGGAGGCAGCAATGGTCTACATTGAGCGACTGGAAGCCGGTGCGAGTCCACTAATGACAAACGGCAAGTCCGCAAAGGGGTCAGTCTTTCGGCCTAAGAGCTTGTTCATCATCTACTCCTCAAAATAAAGTGAGCTCCCCTACATCACTTCAATGGGCACGGCTGTTGTCATGGTGGTAGCTTCGCTGATGATGGCCTCCTTCACTTGCTGTGATTCCTGGGTTGCAGGGGCGCTGTCAAAGTAACTCTGGTCACTGAACAAAGAAAGAAGAGAAGTTTTTAGCAAACGCCTCAGAATTATAACTTTACTTTAAGTACACATGAGATTCGTTTAGAGTACCTTCCTCAGTTTGACCCGTAGTTGGTTGAACGACTTTATGAGAGTGCTCCTTTATAGGAGATAGACGTGGCTGTTCTGGGTTGTAGCCTGGAACGGGCTGGGGCTCAGTCACTGGAACAGTCTCGGATCGAGATGAAGTAATAATTTCAAAGCTTGTAACACGATGCTCGATGCCTGAGCCTTCCCCAACTTCCTAGGGCTGGGTGCCAAGCCTCTCTCTTGCATGGGAAATCATAGAGTCATAAAGAACCTTCTTCTCGTCCTCATTCAGTATGCGGTTCTCCAGCTCAAACTCGTCGAAGGCTCCACCCAACTGCACCGCTTTCTCTTCCTCAACCAGCAGATTCCAAGCATTATAGAGATGAGTTGAGTAATCGTCAAGCCATGCCAGATTTCTATGTCTCAGCACATTCGTGTTATAAGTGGCGAGAAGTTCCTCTATATCCGCCTCGAGCCTAGTTTCCGCCAATCAGACCTTCTCATCGACCTCGGCCTCTACCACGTGGACTTTTTCCATAGCCGCGTCTCTCTCCCTCTGAAGCACCACCGCTTGATCGCACGCTTCTTGTGCGGAGACATTAGCAGCGTCATTCTCTTTTATGATTTCAGAGAACTTAGACTTAAGTTCATTAAGCTCTTTAAAGGCTACGTCCCGTTCAGCAGTAACGATGGTGTCCTTGTGGCCCATATCCTCCACCATGGCACAGTGTTCATGCCTTATTCTGTCCATGGCCACATGGGTATCATCAGCTTTTTTGAGAGCCTCCATTTCAGATTTTCTGGAAGACTCGGCCTCGGTGTTAAGTACTTGCATGATCCGATCTTTATGTGAAAGTTCTTTTTCCAACTTCTCGATGGCATTTGCTCGTTCAAACGCCACTTTCGACGCTTTTTGCGCAGCTTTCGACCATTCCTTGTACTGGAAAAATATATCCGCAACATAGTCGTGCACTGTGTGTTCGGCCGACGTTGGAATTCTTTTCAAGCGCAGGGGAAAGACGTAGCCATCAAAGCAGATGTCAGGAAAATCCTTTTTCAATTGAGCGAGCCTAATCGCTCCTTCCCGGTAGGATCAACAAGGGCATGTGTGGTAGTTGAGGGGTCCACTACTTCAGTTCTGCGATGAGAGTCGGACCGTGGAGTATAAGAAGACGCCTTGTGCCATGAAGTTTCAGGGGGACGTGAAACATGGACTGGAGGCGGTGCAGGAGCTCTAGCAGGGGTGAGTGAGATCGAGATCGGCGTACATACCCCCTATCTCTGTCAGACCGCTTCTTGCTGGAGTAACCTTGATTATAATCCCTATCCCCTTCTCTCCCGCGCTGCTCATAGTATGACGAAGATCTACGTGTATTGCGTAGACTACCAAGCATGGAACCACGGCTAGACATTGTATCTGCGAAGAAAGACAAGAACGGTGTTAGTAATCTTTCAAAAAAAGGCAACTTACGGTCAGAAATCGTGTAGTGCCATGAAGTGTGTATGTATGTGCAACCCCTTGACCAACAGGAAGAGTCGACCACATTAGTGGGAAGAGACTCGCTTAAATCTAAAGCGTTTTGAAGTTCATCCAATCCGGCATCATGTTGGAAGGATACATAGTCCGGAATTGGGAGACCAGCAAGCCCTTCGAAGAGATTTTTCGCTCGAGGGGGAGAAGCCTCCAAAATTCTTACTCCAGAACCGGGCCGAGACATGACCACGGACTTCCATCTCCTGGATTTGGATTGTTTAAAAGCGGTGGGCTTGCCTTTTCTCTTTTCATCAGAGTCCTGTACCGCATCCGTAGGCCCAACCAAAGGTTCGTCATCAGTATGGGTTCTTTCGAAATCAACTTCCTCAATTATGACAACCCTGGGTTTCTTGTGCTTGACTCATTCCCTCGAGATAGTCCTTAGTGTACCTCGAGCCTTATACTCTGTCTTCGCTCGATCAGCCCTAGAATTCTGAGATTCCTATCCGTCAAAACCAAGTTGATGTTCCTCTCTTCGCTTGGGACTTCTTGGAGAACCCGGACTATCTCCTTATAATGAGCACCTTTGGGTCGCTGAATTATATCTATAAAGAGAAAGAAATATAAGTTTGACTTCAGCTATAACTGTCTTGTCAACTATTCTGGAAGATAACAATACTCACGTCTAAATAGCCATCTACTGGCAAATCCTGGAGGGCATCTAACATAGAACCACTCTGTCTTGAAGTAGATTAGCCTCTTCCAAGACCTCGTGACTACTTGGCAATTTCTCACTGCCTCCAGGAACGTAAAGGATGGGTTATCCGTTTGATTTTTGAAGTTGAATAAGTATCTGATCTTAGTCGTAACCGGCGGTCGATAAAGATACACCATAAATACAATGAACAAGCTGTTCAGTAGAGCGTATCCATTTGGGTGTAGCTGGGATGGAGCGATCCCTAGAAAAGACAACACTTCTCTTATATATTGATTGAATGGGGGGAGCGTCCCTGCTGTGTATGCATGACGATTGAATGCGGTATACCCCTCCGGTGGATTGTGCGGTCCGTCGTTTGGTCCTGGCAATAGTACGTCATCCATCGACAGACCGTGTCTTAAGCATGTTCTACCTAGCATGTCTTCAGAAATATTGGATGGAGCAGAGTCTGGTGGACTATTGATGAGAGATGCGTCAGGAGCTTCGTCCGAGGCAGGGCCAATGATTTCGGCCTAAATGTCCGATATATCGATTGCTGGAGGAGTTAAACTATGAATTTCTTGTGGCTGCGAGCTTGAAGTTTCCATCGCTAACTAACTCATGAAAAACCATCATTAGGCAATAATGGGCCAGTGCGTTCCCCCCTGTAAAGTGTGTGTTGTGTAGTGCAATGCTATTCATTACTTGAAAAGATTCAGCAGAATTAGAAAAAATATGCAAATAAGAAGACTTCGAAATCCGGCTGGAGTGACCGTCATCGCTGACCATCACAACCGTAACATTCAGATGTTAGCATCGATCAGAATCGAAATTTCTTATCACTTTTCTAAGTTAAAGTTCCATCGACGAGCTTCGAAAGGCAGTCAAGTATGAAGTGTAACAGTTAGGTCCAGATATGCAAGAATGAAGCTCATCGGAATCATGCTATCAAGTGCTCAAAATTTCATATCCATCACGAGGTGAGTTCGAATCGATCATGGGGGACTAACTCGTATCCATCAAGATTCGAGTTCATATCGATCATTGGGAGCTCACTTCGAATCAATCATCAATGTTTAGGTTCGTATTGATCAAGATCAATAGCTTCGAATCGATCCTCGGTGTTCAGGTTCGAATCGATCAGGAAGGCCTCGGCTTCGCATCGATCACATTCGAGTCGATACTTTTCGTATCGATCGTGAGAGTATATTTCGAATCGATCTAAAGCCGAGGGTTTCGCACTGATCGCTAGCCTAGTTTTCGCATCGATCATTACAGATCGACATGATTTCCCACCATCTTGGTCGATACGAACTACATCATTTCCCTTAAAATTCCTAGGATCGATGCGAACTCCAAGATAAAACATTATCGTCTGCATCGATTCGACACAAGCACCCCAGATCGACAGGAAGCAATGATTAGACCTTTCTTGTCCACACTCCTTCTCCAATCAACATGAGCATCGCCATGGCCACCCTCGACCAAGCTTTGGCCCAGATCTGGCCTTAACGTTGCCTGAATCGTTAATCAGCAAGGGTGGAATGGATCGGAGATTCAAACTCCGTTGGATTTAGTATTAGTCAATTAATTACCTAGATTAAAATTTAATTCGAAGGATTAAAAGACTGTATTTGGTCGATTCGAAAGCAACGTGCAGTTCTTCTTTTCTCAAGCTTGGGAATCGATACGAATGCCGGGAGTAAAGAAGGCAGTAGTAAAAAGTAAAAAGTGAGAAATGACCGAACCCTTGGTATTTATATGGACCAAAGTAAAGGAAAAAACCGATTCGCCTCCCAGTCAAATGTGACCGGTCATTGCAGGTCAACTATCGCACCGAGTCAAACAGCCAGTTCGAATCCATCCGCCCAAGCTCCTATCGATTCGAAATGGTCAGTAGATCCATCGATACGAAGTACACAATGAAGATAGCTCTGGAGACAATTGAGTCCCATCGATTCGACATCTTTATTCATATCGAAGAGTTCACAGCTCCATTCATGGTCCATTGTTGCGAACTATTCTGTTCGAATCCATCACTACCATCGATACGAACGTTAATTTCGTATCCATCAAAGCCCATGCACATCGATGCAAAATACCCATGTTGCATCCATCAATGCAAAATCCATTAATGTGAGAGCAACCTTTTAAACTTCTATATCGACTCAGGAGAGGATCGACATGAAGGATCATCCAAGGATAACCATTAAGCGCTATCACAACTCGAGTTTCACATCGGTTCGGGAGAGGATCGATACGGAATTCGATACGAGAAAACTGACAACGACTCGTGAACGTGCAACGTTAACGAGAGTCAGAGTAACGTATATACGTGTATGACAAACTAATATTCAATTTTCAGCATTAACAAGAATTGGATCTAACAACGATTACGACAATAAACTGCTAAGCACTATCGCACGACGATCAGTTACAGCAACTCGAGGTTACAACCTTCAACGAAGAGGCAATAACTGTTCGAAGTAAAGACTGTAGCTTTACAAAGCATGTCATGTTTCCACAAGACGTACTTTGGAGGGCAAATTTTATTCCGCTCTTTGGCAAGGCCGAGATATCAAGGAACTGCCAGAAACCAAGGATAGTTCATCCAAGAGATCGTTAATACATAGGTCTACTATGGATGTCGGTAAATTTTATCCAAGATCGAATCAGGCTACACTTGAAAAGACATGACAACCTAAGCCGTGAAAACCAGCATTCCAAATTTCATGCCAATCCGAGTTTGTATGCTCAAGTTATGATCGATGCAAGTTGGAGGAAATAACTTCATGTTCGTATCCATCAATGAGCCATATTTCGAATCCATCCATCTCATATTCATCATTTCGCATCGATCATCTTTGTATCCATCAACAGGCGGTACATTTCGTACCGATTGAATCATGACAACTTCGTATCCATTGGCGAATGTTGGTTCGTACCCAACACGGAGGTCTAGTTCGTATCCATTCTGGAAGGCTTCCTCGAACCCTTCGAGGCCCACGCTTTCGTATCCATCGTGTTGCTCCTATTCGAATCCATCGAGCCCTCTTTTGTTCGTATCCAGTCTCCCGTGTCAACTTCGTATCGATCAATTGGAATCTATTCTGATCGATACGAACAAAGTCAAATAGTGAACGTATCCATGTATTTCCATCGATACGAACAAGGGTCGGTTTAGTGGATGCGAACAGAAGTCACACCTATCGATATGAACTCCACTACTTCCATCGATATGAGCTGAGCCACTTCCTTCTATTCGAAATGGGAAAGCTGTAAAACGATACGAAGTGTGTGTTGTTGATCGATGCGAGCTGTGTAACCTCATTAATACAAACGAGGCGAAGTCCATGGATGCGAGACGGTCAACTCGGAGCAAAAGGGGGATCGATGCGAGGAGTGTGCGCCACATCACCGCATGGTCACGTGCCTTATCGATTCGAAGAGAACCGATTCAAAGCCATGGATTCGAACCAGACAGCCAATTGAAGAACTCAATCTCGTATCGATCATAACTCGAGCTCCACAAGTCCAAATGCTATCAAATTTTCACAGGAGATTATGTACAAGCCATAGATTGTCCTCACCAAGTTTCGAATTCATTGGACATCATCTTGATCGATATGAATCGAGTTCGTATCGATCACAGATCGAGTCGAAACTTCTTGGGATCGATCACGTGGGCCCACTCACATGCCAGAAGGAGTCTCTCGAGGTTTCAGCAAAATATCAGCCTCCTACGCCTATAAATAGAGCCCCAGAGCCTACAGAAAAGGGACCTTTTTTCTCAAGCGCCCAGACTCTGCCGGATCGAGTTTTGCATCCTAACCTTGCTGTCATACGCGAATTCCAAGTTGTAATCCACTGTTATTCGCTGTAATAAAGTGTAATCGTTTAAAGAGAATCAATAAAGTCATAAAAACTTCATGGTGGACATAGGCAACACGCCGAACCACTCTAAATTGCTTGTCTGTGCATTTACGCTTTTGTTTATTGGAGTTTTTGTTAGATAATCTACCTTCTAAATTTATATTCTTCACTTTTATCTCTTCAAAAACTTCCGAAGAGTGTTGTGCCCATTTTTGGTACAAACATAATCAACATAAAAGAAACAGTTCATTAATTGGAAAAATAATTCATTACTTTCTAAAATCCAAATTTAAAGTAATTTACTAAGAGAACTCATTTTGGAAGAGATAACTAATCTATTCTATTGTCAAAAGGTGATTATTGATTATCCATACAATAAATTTTGGAATATACGTATCTAAAGTTTAAAATTATTCTCACAATTAAAATGATTATACCATATGAATTATTCATTTATCAAAACAATTCAAATTCACATTTTCATTTGTCATAAAATTAAATTTCAATCTAATTATCAATGTAAAACTAATTAAAGTTGATAATTAATTCAAATTTATTTTCAAAAGAATCTTACCAATTCACACCAACCAATTTTTAAGATAGAGGTTTATATGTATCCTCTACTATTACTCAAATAACTAAGTGTCATAACAACTTTTTTATAGTCATTATTGATAACTTGTACTAAAATATTCAATTAATATTTTAATTTTTCAAACCAAAGTATTCTTTTACCTTGAATACATCATTTTATTAATCAAAGCATCAAATGATATTTTCTTCCAATTAAGACATCTCCTCAATTAGAATTATTCACTTTTACTTACCCAAATTACCATATCCAATTTCTTGAATTTCAGATAACTTAAGGGTATTGCCTCACCATTGATTTATAGTGAATGACCCCATCGATTGGCTGCCGAGTTGATCAAATGATCAAAATTGCCTCGCTACTCATCCAACATTCACGATGGTTCAATGGCTTCATTAAACATTTAAAATAAAAATTAATACTCCACCATACTAATTATTTACAAACTTTACTTATCAAAACTCAATTTACCGTGTCTGACTGTCTCATCATAGCATTTAGGAAATTCTTATCGATAACGTTGGATAAACGCATCAACCAAAATTCTTAAAGCACTAGACGGATAACCCAACACAAAAATTCATTTACTTTAAAAAGAAGTACCTCATATATAATACTCAAAATATTCTTTGTTTTTCCCAAAAACAAAATCCAATGTCTCTTAGAAACATATCTTCAATGTTTGAAAATTTTGAAAAAACAATTTATTTTTATTGTCAAAATCAATACAAATAGAGCTCATCGAGATATTCCCAGAATATTCGATCCTCAAGATTTATGGAATAGACTGGAGTGTTCATTATTCCAAACAGTATAATAAACCACTCACAAGACTCATAACAAGTGCAGAATGCGGTAAGAGTAACACTAGCTTCCGTGACTCGTAGCTCATGAAAAGTAGGTATAGGGTCAAGATGAGGAATGACCATAGCACTAATCAATAGATTAAAAGATAGAAATGAGATATAAAAGTATGGGTAAAATATCTCCTTGAATGAGAAGAAGTACCATTAACAACAAATCATTACTTCGAGTGATGCAATGCCACAAAGTATATCAACTATTGAGTATCCAAAAAGGATATCTCAAAAGGGGTAAGAATGACAATATCAAATAAATTCAATGAATCACCTCATTCCTTATTGGGCATCCTCGTGGAAGGATGACCTAAAGGCTAAGAATAGGAAAAGAGGTCAATACAATACTCAATTGCCTAACTGGGTGTCATACCCGAACGGATTCATAGAAATCAACAGAGTCACAATGACTGGAATTCGAGATATATGATCAATATCGCGAAACTTAAGAGTGAATACAGAGACTTCGAATCAAAATTAACATTGAAGAACAAGAAACAAAGAATTAGCCAAATAAGGATACCTAATATAGGATTCTTCGAATCACATAATGTGGCTTGATAATAGGCAAGCCACTTCATCTCAAACACACCAAAATCTAGATAGAAAATGGCATGCTAATTCACATGAAAAGGTAAGCAATAAGCAACAATCCCAGTTCCTCAAACATCATACCAAATATTGCAGATCCCCTCAATAGGATTCGCAATTCTCAAATAAATCGCAAGATAAGAACATCAAAAAGCATCAACAAATTCCTCCGATATAGATGAGTGTCAAACACCTGTATCGAATAGGACTTGAATAGAACAATCACAATTAGGATTACTCCTAAGACAAGATATTATAAATTCTATTATGGAATACTATTGTAACACCTCGCATTTCTATATAATTAAATAAAATCAATTGAATTAACATAATTGCAAAACAGAATGTAAATGTCAAATATATACATTTAAGGATTAAGAGGTTAATAGATTTATGCAAGCAATGAGTGCGCTTAATTGACGCATCAACCAATTAAAATGGGAATTAATTAAGAGACATAGAGGCATCAATTAGTCAGAGAAGTCACTTTTATAACATTAGTTAATTAAGGGATCTTCTAATAAAGGGAAATATATGTGGGGAGTAAATTAAATGATAACATACATATATTAATTTATAATTGACGCAATCAATTAAATAAAGACATTGAGTAAGCGTTAATTAATAAAAAATGGAAACTTATATGTCAATTAATTGGGTAATGAATTGGCTGTTTAAATATATACAACTAATAAATGCATGATTGAGTGACACATAAGAATCAATTTGGATATCGATTAAAATGGAAAAATGTGTCAATTAATTAATTGCAATTAGTTGAGCATTTTAAGAAGGGTGTTAATTAATCAAAGAATATGCCCTTCTTACAATAGCTAATAAATTAAATTAATTATTTAGAAGAAAACGCCAGTTATAGGATTATTTGTTTCCAGGTTAAAAAGAATTGGAATGCGTATAAAAATCAAACAGAGTAATTAAGTTTATGATGAAGGTAAGTTAATAAGAATAAGTTAAAAAACATAACTTTTATATATAGTCAATTAATAGAGGTATTAATTGACGTGTTCAAATAGGTAAGAAATTATATCGTATAAGAATCAATTAATATTGGACACACTCACACACACACACACATATGATCTAATTAATTGGACAATTAATGAGAGAATCTTATTAAGAAGGAAATGTGAATTAATAGGGTCGTATAACAAAGGAATAACTGAATAACATTGGAGAATTATATGTCATAAGCTAACGTAAACAAATCAATAAATGATGGTGAGGATTGTTTTTAGGGTTAATCGGATGTTTCATAGTTGTTCATTACACCTATAAATTGAATGTAACTTAATCCCAGCCCACACTATTTTCTCTGAATCAACTGTTTTCATTTACAGCAAACTCATCTTCTCTACTTCCTCCTCCTTTCTCCTCTGTCAATCAAATCTTTTTCCAAACAAAAAATAAAATAAAATTAAGCAAGGAAATACATAAAAGCAAATCAGATAATTGCATAAACAAATCAGGGAATTCTTAGCGAATTAAAAAGGGAGAAAAGCATAGCAATTTAAAAGGGATAGAGATTGAAGCTAAGGACGACATGTGAGTGGATTTATTTATATATCTTTTAAGTTTAAGATATATTATCATTAAATTCCCATTTAGATAATTTTATTCAATAATTAATCGTATTAATTAATTTATACCAAATTATAAGGAATCTATAGTTTATTTACAGTATCAGTATTTATTTACATCTGTTTCTACGTTTTGGATTTCTATGCAAGCGTCATTCTTCTTCTATTCTATCCTCTTTCTTCGCTTATGGATTAGAATAGATTAAACGTGAATATGGATCAAATAATTAAGAATACTGAAATGAAGGAAATAAAATGTAAAGTAATAAAAATTTAAGGAATCGAATTACTGTGATAAATTACATTAAAATGAGAAAAGTTAATAAATATAATAACTGGATTTGGGAGTAACTAAAAGGTTAATTGGTTGGTTTAGAAAATAGAATACATTTCTATAATTTAATATTTAAAACTCAACAATGAACGTAATTGCTAGAATAAAAGAAAGAAAACGAGAATTAGTGTAAAGTAGAGAAACCATTGTATTTTTCACTATTCCAAAATAGTAAAAGAAATATCTAGCAGTTATGGATTATTGTTTATAGTATTATTTAATATTAAAATATGAAAATGGATTTTTAAATATAGTTTTCATAGCTAACCAAATAAAATGGAATTACTTCCTAGAATAGAAGATAATAAAGCAAAGTATGATATGAATCAAGTAAATTATTAGATAAGAACTTGAAGCTGTAAACGCAATGAACCTAGGTCTACATTCACTACGCAGACAATTTAAGAAGATGGTTATTATGATAAGTGAATTATATAATATAAGAGAATAAAAGAATAATCTAAATCACAATAAAAGAAGGTAGATTAGAATAGAAAAGAAATGCTGGAATTATGTACAGACTATAAAAGAAGAGAAAATGACAATTATAGGTAAAATTATAACATAGGGTATAATTAAGTAATAAGAATGGAAAAGCTTACTTCGAGATTTTGAGTAAATTAAAAAGCAATAATAATGGTAGAAGCTTATTTAAGCAATGTATATTAAGTCAATAAGTAAATAAATCATGAACGATAAATGAGGCTTATTTTAATGAACTTAAGATTTATATTAAGTTAAATAAGCAAGATAATGAATATGGGTCATGCCAACAGCATTCTCTATTAAATAAATGGGAATCTTACAATAGATAGAGGTAAGACGAGGGCAAGAATATCGAAATTAGGGTAAATAAGTAGCCAACAGAATATGAAATAAACTAAACGCAAATTAAAAGATTAGACTTAGGGTCTAATAAAAGAATTGAGATGCATTTGGAGCAGCCCAAAGGATGAAGTGTCCAACGAAGCAGTTCATCACAGAATTCAGAAATGGAGAAGCACGTCCAACTTAGTATATTGGGCTTCAAGGAAGTATAATACTTCAATGGGACGTGAGGATATGCTAGGATGGCCCTCTGGGTAGGCCCAACGAAGCTGCACCCTCGGAGGCAGGTCTGTAGGGGTTCCATCAAGAGGGTATGACTTGACTGCATTTGCATTGTAGGTCTAACAAAGTAGACCTTTATAGGCAGTTAGAACGACTTGGTGTTCGAAGTAAGGTATTCGTATGTCCAGTACTTGCAAATAAGTTTAAGTATAGTTGCATATGGATATCGACCAACATTAAGACCAAGAGCGATTTTGGGAAAGACTATAGTTAAACCAACAGGCCGATGATTCTCTCACTATCGAGACATTGGATGAAGGGCACCGCCATTTGGATGTTAGGTTGTTTGCAGTAGGGCATGACTACTTAACTATTTAGAAGTCTTTCGGCTAGTTGAGGGGTGGCTGCGTGGGGACATAGCCACGATGAAAAAGAGATGGACCAACTAGAATATCTATATTGCAGGCCTAACGAAGCAGTCCTTTACAGATATAGAAAATCTCCGACTGAACTTCATACAAGGTAGACCTCATTGGCGGGATTCAGATCGTAGACAGAACGATTACGTAGTCCTCAATGTACGCATTGTGTGATACGTTGTGGATGTCCAAGCACTAGCATAAACTAGTGCGGACGTGATTTACATTTTCACAGTAAGTAGTGGAACATCTGTATTGTAGGCCTTACGAAGCGGTTCTTTATAAACGTAGCTACGGAACGCTCGTGGAGCAAGATGATGCAGTGTTTGTATTGTAAGCCTTACAAAGCGGTCCTTTACAAATATAACTATGGAGCAAGATGATGGAACCCTTTACGAGGAGGATACGGAAAGTACCATGGGTGGTACCTAAGACCAATATGGTCATTGGGCATACAACTACATATTTGCATATTTTAGCTATTAGGTTTTAATCTAATATGGAGTAGATGGCATGATTCACGAACAGAGGCGAGAGTATTGTAACCTAATGAACCTAATATAAGAGTAAATGGAAATAAAACGATATATGTAGAATTAAGCCTAGAAGTATATAATTTATTCATTTACCAAAATTTTTGTTCTGACCCTCTCCTCATTACATCCTACAGGCCAGGTAGATGGCATAGACTTCTCAGCTTTATGACACTTGCTTAGAAAGTGTTATTATTTGGGTGAGTATTTACTTACTATTATATTTTAGTCAATCCCACTGTGAGATAAATTATTGATCTCTGATATATTTGTCTTTGCCTATTTGCAGGATACCAGATACCTAAGTCGAGCTACAGTGGGCTTGTTTATTAGCATTTTTGCGAAAAATCCGGACCAGTGGTATTCGGGTTGTTACAACTTCGGAATAAAATATATTCCTAAACATATCCTAAACTTCTATCTCAAAGGACATGATAAAATAAAGGGCATGGTGACTAAGGAATTTGTAACACTTGTACTATACTTAGATATATCGTAATCTATGCTTCTGTTCTGTGTTTATCCTATTTTGTTCTGAACTCTGCTCTAATACCAAGTTGTGGTGCCCCACCCTGAGACCCACATTGACAAACAGAATTACTAGGTAACTCTGTCTGCTAATGCGGAGAATGGGGCTAGTTAGGAGAGACCATCTATAATCTTGTCTTAAACATCTCAAAAAAACGTCGATAAATGCTCTATATTTTTTTCCCTTTTATCTCAAGTGGATAGACATATCCAGTAAATGCTTAATACAAAACTATAGGTGGCTAATGGATCTATCAGAACAAAATACAATAACAGAATGCATATCACATCACAGAACAGTAACATCATACATATAAATACATATGCACTAATACATCCCAGTGCAATACAAAATGATACACCAAAAGTGGTTCAAAAACCACACTATATTCATCTAATCAAATTACATATCAAAGTCAAGCGGAAAGAAATATATACTACACAAAAGTGCTAGGCTGATATCCAGGCAGAAGCATCAAAACTAAGTCCCGTAACTTTTAGTTAACCTGAGACAACTCGATCTCACCCAAGTATAAAATACACGGATCAGTCAGCTAAAACATCAGTCTAATAAAGGTAATAGATAAGATAATGCATAAGGAAAGGGTAGAATATCCTCTCGAATGGGAGGAAGTCATACCAAGAATATAATACAACTTCATTTTACGAGAAGGACGAACATTCTTCTTGAATAAGAAGAAATAATAACAAATACAAATTCATATCTCAAGTGGTCTTATAACACTTAAGTTATGAAACCTTAAGGAAGAAATCCTCATGATAAAACTCAATTAAACATCATATTTGCCTTATATCATCAGCGAAATCTTTAGAATGACAATAACGGTTTCGATGAACCACATCTCCTGAATAGGAGAACCATAAATACAAACTCTCGCTAAAATGGCAACATAAAACATTCTCAAATAGGATAATCCCAAAACTCAAATATGCCTCATCTCATCGGCAGATAAAATTTCAAAATGCCATGGAATGACAATACAAATCTCAAATATAGAAGAATCTCTAAACTCAATTATACCTCATCTCATCGGTATAAATGTATATAAAACTCATACTCAACTTGCCGAAATGGAAAAACCTTGAATATCCTATAAAACCACGAAATCATCAAACCTCATAACTCAAGGAACTCAATACGAATTCAAAACATGAAATCACAATACATATAACATCTCATATAGCACTACGCTATCGATGTAATAAAATATCTTAAATGGTGAAATCATAATAAAACGGAAAACTCAAAAAACTCGAAAAACTCATAAACTCAAAATACTCGGATTGGCCGGATCCCCGATTGCATGCCGAAGCATTGCTGCACGTGCCACATCTTGACCGTACTATATATATATGTATGTATGTATATATATATTTATACATACATACATATATATATATATATATCAGGTACCCATACATCATGACGACCGAAGTCCTAATACATCATGACTACCGAAGTCATAGAACATCGTGACGACCGAAGTCGTAGAACATCGTGACGACCAAAGTCGTGGAACATCGTGATGACCCAAAGGTCTATAATACCGGTAGACATCGTGAATGTGTCAAAAAATCCTAGATAGGAACTTGAAAAGTGGTAATGTATGTCCCATAGCACACGTTCTCACTGAATGGTTTACTAACCACTAGTCAATGCCACACTAGAAAACATCATAACATCATAAATAACAGAAAATATCACCTTTCCTCATCTCATCGGCATGTATCAAAAGACGTCATAACCTGTCCCATCTCATAGACAAGTAAAAACTTCGTAATGGTTTCTTATGAACCATTAAATCTCAAAACATAAATCTCAAACTCAAGACTTGCTTAGTCTCATCGGCAAGTGTAAAAATACATCGCGATGGTTCTCATCGATCATACTCCTAGAATAGGAGACCCTAAACCATAAAACAAGCCAAATATTGGCTATCTCAGAAAACTCCTATAAATAGGAATTATAAAACTCAAAATATGCCATAAAATGGCTAAATAACTCAAAATCGATAACATCTAATAGATTCGGTCGAACAAGTCCGAAATTAACCAAAATAGTAAGTGCACGTGTCCCATACCATGTATTTTACTACATCATTTAATTTTATTTCTCATATGCTCGAATAGCGCAAAAATATGTGTTTTATATTTAAAATAATTTACTAGAGAAAACTAGCTTTGAAAACTATTTTTCGAAATGACTGTTGAAACCAATATTTGAAATTCCTTCATTATAGAAAATAAATAGATTTTATATTTGAAAAATAATGTTAAAATACTATATATTAATAATTTGAAATGCCTATTTATTTCGAAAAGTTTTGGAGAAAACCTACTTGAAATAATGAAAAGAAAAGATGATACCTCGAAACCGATAATTCGAATTCAATTCCCATTAAACTCAAAATCAATTCAAATTTGAATTTCAAATTCTCCAAAATTTAGCTAGCTTATTGATAGGCATCATAGCACTTCAAAACAACACATAAGCATCATCAAAATCGAGCAAGATAGAAGGGAAAACTAGCTAAAAACAAGTCGCAAATAAAAAAAAGGCTAAACTTCTCGTGCTTGGGCCAACAAGGGGTCGACCCAGCCCAATGGCTAGGTCAACCGCCTGGTCGACTGCCTGGTTGACCTGGAGGGTGCTGGGTTGGCTTACCTATCGACCGAGGCTACAGACTCTTCTCAAGGTTGTTTTCCAACCTTGTATAGATTTTCCAGGGTCAATCTAACATATCAAATGATGGAATTTATGGATTAAAATTGACATGCACACAATTTAACATATAAATAGCACTCTGGAAAAGATTTGGTAGCAATTTGAGTGAAAATCAAAGAGTTATGGCCACTCAAAGTGGCAAACAGAAACAAGAAATTCAATAAAACAACCGACAGAAAGATATATGTATACAAAAGCTATTTTCTTTCAGATCTTCGCATTAGCAGGCTAGTTTTAGCTAGAAATGTGAGATGAAAAACTCACCTTGCTATACATGAGTAAAATCCAGAATTATTAGCTGAAAAGATCAAGCTTTGAGAGAAGAAAGCTTCCAATACCCAGTAGAATTCCTTAAACAGAGATGCAAAAGAAGTTTTACAGTAAATTGAAAAACTACTTCTAAAATTAGGAATTTGCTAAAATTATGTGGTTTTGGAGTGAGATTACCTTTTAATTATACTCTAATTTGCAAAAATTCCAACTTGCTTGAATTTAATTGAAGAAATAACTTGAATTGCAATTTGGAGGAGCGGGTTTCTATTTCTCTGGCAAAGGAAGAAGGAGGTGTATAAGAAAAATGAACATACTGGTAAGTTCTCATCTCTTTCTTATTAACAGATAATTCTAGAAAAGGGTTAATTGATTTAAACTCTACCCGATTGGCCCAACGCAATGTTACTTAGAAAAATTATAGAGAGATGTGTAATTTAACCTATATTATCAACTTATACACTAGTTTTTCTCATTTTCAACTAAACGAAAATTTGTAAATTTACATACATAAGAAATAATTTATTTTACACTATATAAAAGAATTAATTTTTTATTTTTGAAACATTATTATTATTATTAAAATCCTTTATTTCACAATAATACATAATTTTCACCAAATAAATGTAAAAGTCTACATTTTAACTTATAAAATTCAATAAAAATCATTTTCTCACTTAGAAAAATATTACAAACCATTTTCAACTTGAATTTACAATTAACACACATTTTAAAACCAATCTTTTTTATTTAAATAAACACTCCTTAAAAATCACATACTTCTTTTAAAAATTATTAAAGGAAGAAGTAGGCAATAATTAATACAATTATTGCTTTTTGTCTAAATAAAACCCATTTTCCAAATAAATAAAATAAAGTTTCAAACTTTATTTTTCTCATTTTATTTACAAAATTTATTATTTATTCCAAATAAACAATTTAAAATTTCTAATTTTATGTTAATTCACAATATTAAATTATAACTACCATTATAATTTAATATTAACAAGTAATCTCCAAAACCAGGGTTATTACAATATGAATAGTTTTGGGAAGTGTGGAAATGTGTGGAAAATGAATAGTAACATTTCAATTAAATAGTGGAGTTTAATTAACAAATGGGGTTTCATTTATAAAAGAGTTTAATTAGTAAGATTAGTTTTATTAATAAAAGAGGATTTTAATTAATAAAGGAAGATTAATTAAAAAGGGGATTAGAAGTTGTGTATATGACTTGATCATGCTTGTTTGTTTGGATCATGCTTTATGTGTGACAGCTTCTGGACAATATACGAGAACTGGTTTCCCGTATGTGATTATTCTTGTTATTATTTGATTTGGCCAAATATATTCTTGAAACATCAAGAAGAAATGCGGGAATTATATAGTACAGTTTTCTTCGGTAATACCAACGTATAAATTCATTTTGCTCTTCTAGGATGAATGATAAGGAAATCTATCCACTGAAATGTTTAGGAGATAATCTCCGCTCTTATGTATTGTTTGTATATTTCACATAGAACCAAGGTTGAGATTCCCAAGAAATCAATCGATTAGTTTAGGAGCACCCGGTAAGTGGGGAAGTGTACTTATATGAGATGACTTGAAATTTGTAACCACTCCAAAACCATATATATGTTCTATGCTTTGGAAGAGGTTCGTGATTGCTTCGTGACTGGTTTGTGATTGCTTTGTGATGCTGGAATCTTTGTGGAGATTCAAGATCTGTTTGAGATGCTCAACATATGTAGTTGTTTGTGATCTATTTAGCATATGAGAATCCATATGTGATTTTGAGACCTGTAGAGGTATGTGAATCCATGTGTGATTTCGAAATTTGTTAAGGAATCCATATGTGGTTCTGAGATCCGTTGAGATATGGGAATCTATGTATGGTTCTGTGATCCATTTGAGATGGAGCTTATGTGGAAGATCTATTCGAGTAGTGATTCATGGGCTGGAATGTCGGGCGTAGTCTTATCTGTGGGTAGGATTAAAACCAAAGATATGAGACATAGCCAGTACGGTTGGTAAACCCTTATGGTGCATGAGAATCTATTTCTAGAGTTACTTATTGGGATATGCATGCGGGAGCAATGCACTGGGTCTTAGCAAGACTAGCTATGTTTTTCCTATGGTACATTCACTAGAGATGTATGACGCTACGAAAGGATGTCTCTGATTCTTGTGCGGTAGTTCAGATTCGGCTTCCCTGAAGAGATCTATGTGGAAATCCTACATAATCAGCAAACATGCCTTAGTGGTGTGATTGTATACCTATTATTATTGTGCCGTACACTCACAAACATAGCAGCTATGCAATTATTTATATTTCACACCTTACACATTATTATATTATCATTGGATTTTATAATAGAAATAGTTTGGTTATCGTAAGGTAAAAACTGTCTGTGTTTATTGGTAACGTGGTCTTATGAGATACCCTCATTTTGAAGGGTTTTAAGATATAGTAAATCTATATAATTTGAGTTTCTCATGCTAGTTTACCAGACTGATCTGGATGTTATTTTCTTAATGCTCGGGTCTGCTCAAGTATGTTTTCAGATTTAGCTATGGTTCATTGGAGCTCTTGGAGAGGAGCTATGTAATGACCTAGAATTTCAGTCATTCAAATTTGGAATATTTAGTTGATTTTAAATATTGGGAAGGTAATTCTATAAGTTAAATAACTTGAATTTCAAATATAGAGATTTATTTAATAATCAAACTGTTGAATTGAATATTAAAATTGTTTAAATAATTGAATCTCGACTTTAATATGAATGAATACGATTTCAAAAGTTGAATTAATTTCTATTTGAATAAGAACAAAGATAGTAAACTTTTAAGGTGTTTTAAAAGTGATTTAACTGATTTTGGAAATTACTTATTGTAATTAGCGTGTAAAAATAGTCTTCTGAGGCAATGTCTCAGATTTCAACGAAACAAGTTTCATTGGATCCAATGAAATATATGCCATAATAATGAATTAATCCATAATAATGAAATGATTTCGAGCAATTGATAGTGAATTCCGTTGATCGGTGGTTAGAAAGTGGGTGGTGGTAGATGTTGTAAACTATTGATGAGATTCTGTGGATGAATATGAGGTATTTTCGGAATTTCAAAAAGACATTGTGAAAATATATTCATCGAATTCTCTTTATTAACAGTAGAGATATAGAATATAATGAGTCCATGCCTACCCCATACCCCTTCATTTTAGTCATACCTAATCTCCATACCCTCCCATGTCTCTGCCTTACCTCCATTCACTATAAATTTCCCTGTAAACCATTTACACGAAGCTTTTAAACAAATTTCAAAATCACCATTCATACCTTTTAAAAATCAATCTCTCCACACTATCAAGAATTAGCCAAAATGATGTGAACATGAGTTATTTGTATTAGTTCATAGTATTTTTAAAAATTGATGGATTGAGATTTCATTGAGAAACATTCGAGTATCGACTTTAAACCAACGAAAAAATTATGCTCGAAACTTAACAAATTCATGTCTCTTGATCTGCGTCGAATAGTTCGACGCAGTTAGTGTTATTGAGTTCGTATTGAAGTGTACTATTTTTGGTGAAGTTTCGACAAGATTCCATGTCGATGATTGTTGATGTCGAAAAGTAGGTTTTGAGGTCGTCGGAGCATGGTGCATCGATAGGCGAGTTGGAGCATGGCGTTGTGATCAAGATGGGGTAATGCATCGATTTGCAAAATTTGGCAAGGAACAAAGTCGAAAAACATCGCATCTTTCGTATACCTGGACGCGTGATCATCTTGGCCATGATTGGTCGCGATTTGGCAAGGTGAGTGAGGGAGTTTCAAAGGGTATGGGCGCGTCAAGTTCGCGGAGAGAAAGTCATTGGGTTTGAATTTCCAGAACCGAAGCTTCTTATCGTTGGATGGATTCATGGCCGTGCATTGGGTTCATGTACAGGGAGAGGATAAATTGGATTGAGGAAGATGATGGTAGTGTTAAGACTTGTAATTATAGTGAAGTTGGTAGTTAGTTTATTTATTTATTAGTTTAAGAATCGATAACTTAAAATTTTTAATAACTCTCTCATACGAGGTCCAATCGAGGCATGGATTTTGGCATTGTGCTTATAATGACGAATGCTTCGCAATGGAACTTGTTTGGGTGAATTTGGAGACTGTTGAAATTTGGATTAAAATCGGACGTTGTTCGATTTTAGTTCCAAAACGAAACGCCTCGGCGATGATAGAATATTTAGGTGAGTTAAACTCACCTTTTGGGTTAACTAGTATGATATATATAGTTGGTAAAATTTATTAGTGATTGTTTGGATAAATTACTATATTTATTAGTTGGATTAGATATATTCCCACCCCTGGAGTAGATGAGACCCTATTGCATTTCCATGTAAGAGCAGATGACCTTTTGTATGCAATTTTGCCTCGATGCCATTGATTTATATTATTGAATATATATATTATATGTTATGCGGGGGGATAGGTTGGAGGGATCCAACACTTGCTATTGTTGGATTGTTCAATAAAATTTCTTTTGTATGAATTATTGAAAAATGAGCCTGATTGTGGACACTATGGTTATAACATTGTTATGTATTTTAAAACTAAAGCCCAGTAGTGATAGAAAATCAATATCGATATTAGTTGAGTGTTTAGCAGCTATTGGCCTTAAATTAGTGTTTTAAAAATACTATAAATTGCCATTTGAATTGGAATTGGTTTTTGAAATAGGAAATGATTCTTAAATCCGAAATTGGGTTTCAGAATTTTTTTATAAAGATTATCTATTTATATTAATATTGTTAAAGATTATCTACTTATATTAATATTGTTTTTAAGATTATCTGCTTATATTAATATTTTGTTTAAAAGAGTATTTAATTATATTAATATTGTTTTAATGTTATTTAATTTCATTATATTGTTCTAAAGTATTTAATTATATTACTACTGTTTTAAAGTTATTTAATTATATTAGTATTATTTTAAAAGTTATCGATTATAATTAATATTATTCAAAGTATTTATCAGAATATTAATATCTTGAAAAAGTAAGTATCTAAGGATAATTATGGTTTGAATTTAGTAATAAGGATTTATCAATATGTCCCTGAAAATAAATTATTACTATTTATAAATAGGGTAAAGATTAATTATTATTGTCTTTGAAATGATTAATTATCATTTTAAGATGATTTAGGATTTATAATTATTATTTATTTATTAATAATGTTTAGTTTAATAATTATTTTTATTTAATACCGTTTAGAAGTAAATAATCTTTATTTATTTGTAAATATGTTCGAGACTTATAAATAGAGTTTTATAAACTGACTTGGATTGTATGAGAGAAGTCTATAAAATGGTTTGGAGACGTAAGGGAAGATTATTCACAAAGATAAAGAGTTTATAAATGGTAACACATTTATAAACGAATTTTAGAAACGGGTTTATAGATTTTAAAAGAGTTTTATAAATGGTTTAATGGATTTATAAATGGTTTATAAATGATTTTTGAGATGTACAAAGAGTTTATAAGCGATTGAACATTTATAAAGGGATTATAAATGGTTTTTCCGAGATTTATAAAATGGTTTATAAATGGTTTTGGAGAATTATAAGGAATTTATAAATGATTCGAGAATCGAATAAAAAGAAAATCTTTTCCAAATTTTGTAATTATACTTATACCATAGTGATAAGTATATGAGTGCATTTTCTAAGATGTGATGTGTAATGTGTGGAATATACTTATACCATTAAAATAAGCATATGAATGTTTACTAAGTATTAAAAATATAGGGCTTTGTGGGTAACCTTTGTAAAAGTATTTTTATACAAACAATTTACAAAGTGATTTTAGTGGATAAAAGATTAAAAAGGCCAGTGGCTGCTTATGTGCTTAACCAATGTTGGTTTTTCCGTTGGAAATAATTCCTGATTTGGATGTGTGTTGTTGATAGTTAAATAACCGACTATCAAATATGGACCCAAACATAACTTCGGAAATATTAGGAGAAACACGTGAGGTATATGGCATAGTCATCTCTGATGTTGTACTATGTGTATAAATCTCGTTTTGTTTTCCTAGGAAAATTATAAGGAAATCTGTCCACTAACGGTTAGGAGATGATCCCTAATCTTATATTTGAATTTTTATTTCCTAAAGAACCGGGGTTGAGTTTACCAAAAGTTTATCAAATGTTTTTTCGAAGAGATCGGGATAAGATATATTATCCAAACACAACTTCGATCCAACAAATGCGTTTCAATGTGAAGACATCTTGAAAATGATGGGATTTGGAGACGGAGTTCTCAAGCATTTCGTTCACTCCCAGAAAAAACTTGTATGGATGAATGCTTGTATTGCATTATTTCTTGGAGGGCAATATTAGCATTCCAAGATGGGTTTCTAGGGGGAAATGGTAAAAGTGTGGCCTCTTCGAACCTTACACCCGGGAAATGAATCAAGCAGGGACATGCGGAAGCGTAAGTGGGTCGAACCTAAGTAAGGTATGATCATCCCAAGTCTAGAGAGATATTCATGTATGCTTTGGGATCCCATTGTGTGGTTGTTAATTGCAACCAAAGGGTGATCATATTTGGTGCTACTCGAGAATAGGGTAGCGCCGGTCCTGAGTAGCAAAGGTACACCATGTTGTAGCCTTCCATACACTTGTCCTAGAGGTGTACAGATTCGGTGGGTAGACCCTTACCCTTTCATAGTTGGAACCCATGCTCTAATACGAGCCTTCGGTTTTGGTTGTAGTACCTAGTATGCTGGAATTTCATTAATTTAACAATTCAGCTATGATTAATAAGTATTTATATGTTAGACATTATTATAATATCAGAGGATTTCATATAAAATATTTTGCTTACAGTAAGTTAAGAACCCATCCGTTTATGTGCGGCGTGGTCTTTTGAGATACTTTTGTTTCAAAGGTTTTTGTAACTTTTAAATCCAATTGGGTGTTTACTCTCATGCTGATTTTTCAGATGACTCAAGTGTTATTTCATTATAATTCTCAGGTCGGGCCGAGCATATTTTTAGATTTGATTTGGATGCGTTGGAGCTCAGGAGACGGGTTGGAGGTCTTTATGTTGTATTTACATATATGTTTTATTTCCGCTTCTTTTTTGTTGAAATCACCAAAAATTATGAGGACATGTTGTTATAACTATCTAGGATAAGGATTGTGATTTACTGTACTTTGGCAGATGTATGTATATAATAGTTTCTCTTTGTAAAGACCATTGATATTGTATTATATATTGTTTCGCTGCGATTGTGAGATTCTATGTTGTTTTAGTTTCTTTTCTCTTCTTCTCTCTTCTCTTTTTTTTCTTTTTTCCCTTAACTATCCATCTCTCCATTGGATTTGGGTTGGAAATGTGTGGTTTATTGTCAGCTTGAACTGTATAGATTGGCGGATCATTATACGTGGTATCGGAGCTTAGGTTGAGCGCACATCTAGGCTATGAGGGGAATTTACTCATTTGAGATAGGGTAATCGAGATCTAGGATAAGTTGGAGTGTGTATATATGAGTGAGTATTTCTCAATGATTATAAAAATGTTTTATACTATGTTAATTTATTTGTTGAGCGGCTTATGAATTCTGGTCGGTCCGTGGGATGCCATGTTATCGATAGGGATTTCTAAATGCCTAAATAAGGCAAACCGATAAGGTATTATTTTTAAGTGGGTAAATGAGGCAATTTTACCTAAATTAAATTTTATATATAAAAAAGTAATTTTTCAAAAATTATTATAGTTATGTACGGAGTGTTTGGTTGTTGGCGAATGATAATGTTTGATTATTATCATTTGTTGTTGTTCTAGTAAAATTTGTCGCCGTTATAATCTAAATAAAGATAAACATTTGTAAATTGAGTTATATATGAAAGTGAATTTATAAGTATGAATTATAGAGTATTGATTATAAGTAAAATAATCAACATTTGTGAATTGAATTTCATCAGAAATGATGTTTTGTAAATATGATTTATAAAAGAAAAGTAAATGGAATCGCTTAAGTATATTTATATTATTAGATGTAAATAAAAAGGGGGCTAAAATAAGAAGTTGGAGAATTTAAAACCCATTGATTTTAGAAATTGTTTTATGAAACGTTCTAGAAAAATAATAGTATTATTTTGAAAATATTTTGGTTAGGAATATTTTGAAAAAAGATTTAAAGGGAATAGAAAGCACTGAACTCACTTCAGTCACTGAAAAATAATTGTAGTGATGACCGCAGCATCATCGGCGTTCATTTTGAGTATCAAACCGACGAATTGCAACCATTGAAGTTGTTTTGATAAAATAAATTTTTTAGATTCCCAAGGGGTAATTTGATATATAAAGGAGTTATGTGTGTGTGTGTGTGTGTGTATGATTTTAAAATGATTTGAAAAAAGAACTGGGTGTTAAAAACCTGAAGTTGTATCTAAATGTTTAACAAAACCTAAGATAATAAGTTTTTGAACTTATGATTTGAAAATAGTATAGATAAGAAAAGAAATTTGGAATCAACGTATGAAATTAAAATTTAACTTGGGTTAAGTTAAATAAATTGAGTAAAGGGTCAAATGAAATTGAAATGGGATTAGATAATGAAATGACTATACACTTAAGTCGTACAGTGATTTTATAACCATGAATTGTAAATATAGTATGTGAATAAACTTAAGTCAAATAAATTTCATGAAATTTTGAATAAATAAGTTTATATAACTTATAGATTTGAAGAATATTAAGCTAAAAAAAATTCTAAATTTACTGGATGTGAATATTAAGAAAAGAAAATCATAAGTTGAGATAGGTAATTAAATTTAACTTAAGCAAGGTTAAATAAGATGATTTTTGAAATGATTTTTCGAAACGGAAATGAACTTGATTTATAAAATGAAATTCAAATCAAGTTGTAAAATGAATTGAATATGTTTTGGAATGTTGTTTACTAGAAATAAAGAAAATTGATTGTAGTAATGAAATAAATTAGTGAAGTGAACTAATAAAATGAATTAATGAAAGGACTAAATTGAATTGAGTTAATGAAATGAATTAGTGAATTGAATATGGTTTAAAATGTTGCTTAATAGAACTAAATATGAACTTAAGTTATGAAGTGAAAATAAACATTAGAAGTGTTGTATAAAATGTTGAAAATCAACTTAAATTATTGTATGGAATGGTTCATAAGTAGTATTAGTATTGAAGAAATATACGAAGTGAAGATGAAATTTAACTTAGGAAGAGTTAAAACGAAATGGTTTTATAAAATGATCCATAAAAAATTTAATATGGAATGCAATGTTGTTAAGCATAGATTGAATTGGAAGTAAAAAATTATTTTAATAGTTAAGTTGGATTTAAATTGAATGTGAATGCATGAAGTAAATGGATCGAGCGTAAATAAAGTGAATGTAAATGATTGAATATAAATCAACTGAATGTAAATAAACTGAAATAAGTATGTAAGTTATATGTATATTATTTTATTCGCATAGTTGTTTGATCCACGGCTGTGCATTGGGTTTATGTACAGGGAGGGGATAAATTGGATTAGGGAAGAGGATAGTAGGGGCAAAATTTGTAATTATAGTGAAGTTTGTAATTTGTTTATTTATTTGTTAGTTCTGCATGTGAGATTCTAATATTCTCTTCTTTCTTATTCTAATTCTTCTTTTCATTTTACATTAACAATTCGTCTTTCCAACACTTGGGCGCTCGTCACGTGAATATTGTGGATGCGTTAGTGTTGACATTTGGAGGTCAAGAAGGCGGGTCGTTACAAATGGTTAAAGAAAAGAGTCTTTTTATGTCGACCATCAGGTTAAATATTTAATTCCGAAAGGCAATAACTTCGAAATCAAACATGATTGTGAATCTTGTAGTGAGTTTAAGGTCCCTTATAAATAACCCATTCTTAACTTAACTAAAAGATACTAGTTTTTTAAATTAATGCCGACTGCCTTTAATTAATTGATTAGGCTCCAAAGGATATAATAATTTGACAATTAAATTCACCCATAATTATAATAAATCTATGATTTATCTTGTAATTCAAAAAAATAACCAAAGCTAATCTACGAAATCCTAATATCAATTTGGAACCGAAAATTCCAAAATAAAACCCTAGTTATAATTTGAATATACAATTTCTTAATCTAATCTGTCAACTTGGTTAATTAAAATGGAAATCGAACCTTGACTTACGCTTTCAAACCGAGGGATTGAAGGTTCTTAAGTAAAATTTGAGAATTGTAAAAAAATTCTATAGTATTGAGTTGCAGGCAGAAGAGGAAATAATAAATAAGGAGTATTTGTAAAAGGAAAGATAAATCTCATGCACCATTGATTTAGATTCAAATAAACTACCGATCTAGAAAGAATACCAATGGGCGGCAAGCGGATTGACTTGAAAAGTCAATATTTTCTTTACACTAGGGACAAATGTTACTGCAAACCTTGATACGAAGATATAAGAGCAAATCAATAATAAGGATGTCAAAAAAGAGGCAAGAAAACATACAAGCGGAGATAGTTGATATCGAAAGCATGAATACATCATGCCAAAGTCCATGATGTCGAAGATAAAGCGAAGAATCATATAGCAGACGATGACTGTTTATCGACAGAAAATCTATGGAATTAGAAAACCGTCGAAAAATTTCAAAATTAAAATAACCGCAAGCGCACGGTGTACAAATGTAGCACGTGGCGAATACGGGTCGATCCGTAGGGAATTGATGATTTTAAAATTCTATTCAATCAAATTATACCGAAGTCGAGAGTGAATAGCTAGAAATGTAAGAGACTAACAAAAACTAGAAAAAAAAGTAGATAAAAATATGAGAGTTAAATGACAATTTAGAGATAAATCCACTCTCTAGATCATATAATTCAACAATTAATGAAATTATAATCTCTTCTTTTGGTCATAAGTGAGTTTAAATGATGTGTTTATCATAAGTATGGCTCATTTGTGCTATTAATTAGCTCAACATAAGCCATCAAACTATAACACAACCTTTAAACCACTTACTAACTCTCATGAAAATGACAACAAAGTTGCAAATGAAATTTTATTTTAAATATGGCCTATTAACTATTAATTAGAAATATAGACCATCAAATTTGAATTTCAAATCACTTTCTTATGCCATAATCATATTTTGATGAAGATGCATTTGTGTTAGTGATTGTTTAAGCATAGCCTATTTGATGTCAACAATATAGGCTATCAAATTCAAAACGAAAACAACAAATTAAACCACTTCAAGCATTGTCATTAAACACAAAAAGAGAGCTATAATTATCAAAATGTTGAAGCTACATGATTAGAGGCTTCATTACCTCTAAATTGAAGGGATTAGCCTCTCATATTTGTTATCAAAACAACAAATATAGCTTGCAACATGAAAGAAAAAGAAAAGGAAAAAGAGAGCAAAATAAAGAAAAGAAAAAAAACTATTCTGCTTGCATGAAAAATAAATCTACACTACTAACAAGAAAGTAAATAAATAAAAGAAGCATGTAAAAGAAAGAGAGCACTAATTAATATTGCATAAAAAAATGAAAGTTACATGAAGTAAAAATGGCTACGTAGCCATGAAAAGAAAAGAGGAGCTTTCTTTTATTTTGAGTCTAAAACTAATTAAAGAAAGACTAAGTGAGAGAGGATACTACATGAAACATAAGGGATTATTTATACAAGCATGAAACCCTAATCCATAATTTTGGCAATGCCCAAAATGCCCTTGAGAAAGTGTGGAGGCCAAGCAATCATTACTACTAATCATCACTTAAATGCACATGAAGCCTTTAATTCCATAAGCATGTGCATTAGCCTCTAAATTGTACATTAAGCTAGGTGGGTAAGTGGGGTCCTCCATGTTCTTCACTTTGAATTATTTCCATCTTCATTCCTTTATATCTTCTTTGTGCATGCATATTCCTTCATGAAACCACTCCTATTTGAGATTAAATTCCTACACAAATATATATATATTTCCAATTAATTTTTCTCAAAGAAATATATGCACACAAATGACCGTATTTCCCCTATATGAAAATGGATATGTGACAATTTGAAATTAATATGGATTTTGGTTAAAACAAGTTAAAATACCCAATATGATAATTTATTTAATTTAAATAGAATAAATGTGGTGGTAAAAATATGCACTTTTACGTGCACATCAAATACCCCTACACTTATCTTTTTATTCGTCCTCGAATAAACTAAAACTAAGATAAATCCGTTTTCATAGGAAGCACGATTGCATTGAGTGTACGCAACAAGCCGTAAAACCTCTGGGTGTCCCCTGTAGGACGAGTGTTGTCTCGTGAGGGTTTTCAGCGGATACTACCCACAAAATCCAAATTCCGGATGAAAATATTTACAAAATGAAAGATTTATTTACAAAGAGATGAAAGCAAGTTTTTGAAAATATTTACAAATAAAGGATTTATTTTTAAATTGACACGAATAAGTTAAATATAGGTTTTGACTATTATCCTGAAAATTTATGTCATTTACTCATCAAAATTTCCAACAAAAAATCAAGTTATCATAACAAGTAGACTATAGTTTAACTCGTTGTTTTGGTTAATAACACAGTGTAACTATGAAGTGGATCCTTAGTTGGTTATCAAATTTTATCAAAGCGGTATTTTCATTTCTTTTCAATAACTAATCAAATCAAATAAGTAAAAATAGTGCTAGGATTTCAATTGTTTGCTCTCTCATTATTTGCAAGAAAAATTACACACCTAGCTCACGTAAACCGAGGCCAGATATACCACCCATGCACTGCCTTTCGGGATTACGTGTGGAGAGTACAGAGCATGGCGAGTGCACACACTTTCGTGTATACACCTATCGACCGTAGGTGAATTTTAGTAAGTCTGCTTTTTTACATGTGTTCCATACATGCATAACTGTAAGGACATTTAAATGTGTATGAAAGCACGTAATCAAAGATTCTAAGTAATTCACCCATGCATAACCGTGAGGACTTTTAAATGAGAGTGAGTACTTGGATGTTATTATTTTTTATTGTTAAGAGAGAGAGTTTTGCAAAATCATCTTAGCACCATTTAACTTAGAAGACAAAAAAAATGTTATATCCTTTACTTTAAATCAACCACTTTTTAAAATAAAGATTTTCAATTATGGTGTACTTCATAATTAACACGTATGAATCTTCCTATATACTAGTTAAACCATTATTATTTGTAATCAAACTTCATTTTTATTTTTGTTAAGACAAATAAATTTTCAAAAATTTTAATTTAATAAACCAAAACCATATATTTATGTTATAGTGTTTCTTTTGAAAATAAATTAAAAGAAAATTTGTTTTCGGGATTTTTCTTTTTTGAGATTTTGAAGCAAAAATAAACCAAAAACAAAATGAAGATGAGTCTCCCCCCACACTTGATTTTGACTGTGTCCCCACAGTCAACACAAGTGGAAGGAGAAAAATAAAATAAAAATCCTATATTTACATGAAAGATTATAATTTACAAGAGATGAGAAAGTATACAGTCGAAAAGTAAATGAAACGGTCTTCTAAAGACCGATTCATTTGTCTCGTCAAATGTGTGAGACACAGCTTAAGCACCAATAACCAAATCGTAAAGATTTCGAAGTTGAATGTGGATTTGAAAAAATGAAAGTCGTTTTATTGAAAATCTTAGGAATTGTTTTATTTTCGATGATTTTTAGGGTAGATAGAAAAATTGGTTGAAGTTCAATTTCTTCCAAATTATCGATTTCAAAATCAAAATGGTGGTCGAAATTTTCCCCTTCAGAATTCAACAACACGTTTTCAATAAGTCCATAAAACTCATGTTCGTTAAATTCGACTTCCTTTGTTGGATTATCAATAACTTCACCGCGTAAATCGAGTTTAAAATTCAAAGTTATCGTATTCAAATTTTCAGAAAAAGGAAGATCGAAGTTTAAATCGAGTTTCGCACCCTCAAAAGAATACAAATCCAACTTAATTACCGTATTTTCAACAACTTGATTAAGATCATCATTATCAAATTCAAAAGTTGTTATTTGAAAATCATCGATTTGGGTAAAAGATGGATTATCATTTGACTCGTCACACATTGAAATTTTATTTTGTTTCTCATGAAAATTTTCCAATGTTTTAATCAACAAATTCGTGTGATCATCGTAAATATCATTTATTTGCTCAACAAAGTCAAATTTGTAATTATTAACTTGAAAATTTTCGATTTGAACTTGTTGAGAACAAGAATTGTCAATTTGGATAAACGGTAGATTATTATTTGATTGTTCGCAAGTTGAGATTTGATTATGATTTTCACGAAAAGTTTTGTATTTTTGAAGTAATAAATCCCCGTTATTTTTTTCCATTTGGTCAACAAAATCAAATTCATGATTATTAATTTGAAAATTTTCATTTTGAATTTGTTGATAACCACTGTTTTTAATCGTATCATTATTGGAACTATTTCCATTGCCAAAATTATTTGAAAATCGATTCACATTTTCGTCTTGATTTTGAAATTCATTTTGTAGCTCGAAATTGAATTGGCATGGGTTATACTCGAAATCATTTGAATTTTGAAGTGAATTCAAATTTTGATTATTTTGACTTAAATTGTTGCACAAATATGAGTTACACAAATTGTTTATACTTTGATTTTGTTGTGTAGAGAGTTCAAGTAAAGATGAAATGCTATTTTCGAGATTTGAGGGTTGATCATTGTTTTGAAAACTTTGTTGTTCGAAATTTGAATTGTTTATACAAAAGTTGTCGTTAAAATATCCGTACGAATTCGGAGTGAAATCATATGGATTATATTGATTTTCACAACTATTGTAAAATTCAAGTGAGTGGGAAAACTCGGACATTTTCAAGAATGTTTTTTGTTTTTTTACAAAGAAAAATGTTTACAAATAGAATTTATTTTTCAAAAGGGAAATTGAATTTTGTTTTGTTTTTCAAATTTTTTCTTTGTATATGAAATGGTTTTATAATTTTTTTTGGATTTTTGAAATTTCAAAGAAAAATGATTTAAAATTTTCAAAGGAAAAGGAATATTTACAATTTTTTTACTTTTGGATTTTGGATTTTGGATTCTTTTTAAAAAAAAGCATGAACTAATGCAACTAAATGAATGCAATGGTTAATTACAAATGATTTATCCTAAGTTAACCCAAAATTGTATAATCACACATTGTCTTAGATAAAAAAGATAGTTCTCAGCCAGGTAATGGGCAGGGATTATCGGTGCACCATGAATCACCATAGCAATGCAGCTGAAGGTTTAAGTACCTTCAGAGAAACAACCACTATAATATTTACGAATCACCATAATATTTATAAATGGTTATTACTTTATCGTAGCCTAGACACCAAGAAATTAAACTGTTCAAAGAAGATAAATTGTTAATATACAATTAAAAATTATTGATGTCTAACTGTTTTTATTAATCCAAATCTAAGATGAAATGCAAAGGAGAAAATAAACGTGAATTATAAGTGCAACTACGATTTTTTTTTTTTTTTTGAATTTTTTTTAATATAAACGCAAACGCAAGCAATCAACAATGCAAAGCAATTAAAACAATAGATAAAGGTGCAAAAAAAAAATTTATAAGCAAGCAATTTATTTCTTGGCAAGCTAAGCAAAGTAAGCACTCCTCCAATCTGCTTTTGAAACCTAAAAAAGAGAGTCGAATACGAACAACAAATTAAAACAAAATAAAATCTAAACTCTTTTTTTACTCAATCCAATTTAAATCACACAAAACCCTCTTTTTTTTTCTTTTTCTTTTTCTCAACCCAAATAAAAAATTAAAAGAAGAAACTCTACATTAAATCACACGGCCCAAACTCGAATAACCCACAGCCTAAAATTCACTGAATTGAACAATACACTTAATCACCCACCAAGCAACACAGCTAATCAAGCTCACTTCCAAAGTCAGAAAAACCAAATAAAATCTAGAGTAAAATTCATTCGATTTCGTGTTCATTCATCCACCAATGATTACCAGTGATTGATATCTGGTCGTCGATTTGTTATTGCGTGGATGGTATGAGGGTGGTATTGCTGTTGTTGCGGTGATTTGGGGTGGCGGTTTTGGATTTCAGGTCGACGATGTTATGATGGAGAGGGGGTTCGATTAGGCGATTGGGATGATTGAGGTCGGAGGAGTTTGTCGCGATGTATTGGGGATTTGTCGATTGGGGTAGCGGCAAGTAAAAATTGGCAGTTGAATTGATTTCGAGAAGTGATGGAAGTCGATAGTTTGCTTCGGGCTTGGTTGTGACTTCGGGTTCCGGGATGGGTTGCTCGCGATCGATTTGGGTGTTCAATTACTGCGATTGAGTGGCGGCAGAGGATGTAGGGGAGCAGTCAATGTTGAAGAGGATTTGGGTTAGTTTCGCGATTGAAATGGTGGTGTGAAGTTCTGGTTGTCAGCAGAGGTGCGAGGCAGATATTGGTTGATGGGTAGTTGGATGACTGTGAGTGGAATGTAGGAGGACACTACAGTGAGGAAGTTGGTTGGTGGACTGTATGTAATGGTGAAGGAAGATGGGTGGTTTGTATGGTAGTTGAAGAAAGAATCTTCGGTTGATGGTGGAGTTGTAGTGTTGAGTGTAGATATTTTGTGAGTGGTCTCAGGTGAAGGTTGAGTGGAAGTATGCAAGTTGAACGTTGTCAGGTGCAGTTGCAAGTATGGTGTGTTGATGGCTGTTGAGTGATGTGCTGTGGTGGTAGATGGTCTATACGATTTCAGGTGAAGGTTGAATGGGTTGATGGCAGTGTTTGCACTACGATGGTGGAGGATGTTAGTTTGTGGTAACAAGAGAGCAGAACAGTTCAGTGGGATGGTATGTTGTCTGATGGTAGAAGTAGGCAATGTTTGGGTTTGTGGTTGTTTCAGGAAAGTGGGAGTGGACTGTTATGGTGATGAAGTGAATGATGTATGTTGTTGTTGAAACTGTACGACAATGAAGTTGAAACTATATGTTGGTTGGTGTAAGAGAAAGCAATATGATGGAACGTGGTGTTCGAGTAGTAGGCAGAGAATTTGAACAGGGGAGGTGAAGTTGTATGGTCAGATGAAAGGGAAAATTGTCAGAGGCATTTGTATGGAGGTAAGAAGAAGGGGCTGTTGAATGTAGAGATGACTGGAAGCAGTCAGGTAGTAGTTTTTGATTTCATGGAGGATGGTTTCTGGTTGTTGAATGTAGAGTTGTTGCAATGGTTCGGTTGAATGAAGGTTGCAACAATGTTGTTTGTGAATTTGGTTCTAATAGTCAGGGAAGGTGCTATGGTTAGTGAAGAAGATGTGGCAAGAAAAGTGTTGTGGGCATAAGCAGGTAGACAGAAGCACTGCATGGATGATATATATACAGTGATTACAGTGAATTGAAAATTAGTAAATGAGATGTAACAAAATCGAAAATGAATGCAATGTAAATCAAAACAGAAGTTGTAAATGAGAATGAAAATGATTTTTTTTTTGTTTTTTTGATTATGTATGCTTCTTTTTTTTAAAAAAAAAATTAGAAATGCTAATGCAAAAGAAAACACAAACACACAACAAAATGGAAACAAAAATCACTCAAACACAAAACACCCTTTTTTAGGAATGCACTCAACATAAAAAAATTAAAAACATACAAAAATTAAACAAAAATAATTCAAAGAATAGAAAATCAAAATCAAAACGATTCCCCGGCAACGGCGCCAAAAACTTGTTCATCGATGGAAAATCTATGGAATTAGAAAACCGTCGAAAAGTTTCAAAATTAAAATAACCGCAAGCGCATGGTGTACAAATGTTGCACGTGGCGAATACAGGTCGATCCGTAGGGAATTGATGATTTTAAAATTCTATTCAATCAAATTATACCAAAGTAGAGACTGAATACCTAGAAATGTAAAAGACTAACAAAAACTAGTAAAAAAGTAGATAAAAATATGAGAGTTAAATGACAGTTTAGAGATAAATCCACTCTCTAGATCATTTAATTCAACAATTAATGAAATTATAATCTCTTCTTTTGGTCATAAGTGAGTTTAAATGATGTGTTTATCATAAATATGGCTCATTTTTGCTATTAATTAGCTCAACATAAGCCATCAAACTATAACACAACCTTTAAACCGCTTACTAACTCTCATGAAAATGACAACAAAGTTGCAAATAAAATCTATTTTAAGTATGGCCTATTAACTATTAATTAGAAATATAGACCATCAAATTTGAATTTCAAATCTCTTTCTTATGCCATAATCATATTTTGATGAAGATGCGTTTGTGTTAGTGATTGTTTAAGCATAGCCTATTTAATGTCAACAATATAGGCTATCAAATTCAAAACAAAAACAACAAATTAAACCACTTCAAGCATTGTCATTAAACACAAAAAGAGAGCTATAATTATCAAAATGTTGAAGCAACATGATTAGAGGCTTCATTACCCCTAAATTGAAGGGATTAGCCTCTCATATTTGTTATCAAAACAACAAATATAGCTTGTAACATGAAAGAAAAAGAAAAGGAAAAAGAGAGCAAAATAAAGAAAAGAAAAAAAACTATTTTACTTGCATGAAAAATAAATCTACACTACTAACATGAAAGTAAATAAATAAAAGAAGCATGTAAAAGAAAGAGAGCACTAATTAACATTGTATAAAAAATGAAAGTTACATGAAGTAAAAATGGCTACGTAGCCATGAAAAGAAAAGAGGAGCTTTCTTTTATTTTGAGTCTAAAACTAATTAAAGAGAGTCTAAGTGAGAGAGGAGATTACATGAAACATAAGGGGTTATTTATACAAGCATGAAACCCTAATCCATAATTTTGGGAATGCCCAAAATGCCCTTGAGAAAGTGTGGAGGCCAAGCAATCATTAGCTTCTACTAATCATCACTTAAGTGCACATGAAGCCTTTAATTCCATAAGCATGTGCATTAGCCTCTAATTTGTACATTAAGGTAGGTGCATAAGTGGGGTCCTCCATGTTCTTCACTTTGAATTATTTCCATCTTTATTCTTTTATTCTTCTTTGTGCATGCATATTCCTTCATGAAATCACTCCTATTTGAGATCAAATTCCTACACAAATATATATAAATTTCCAATTAATTTTTCTCAAAGAAATATATGCACGCAAATGACCGTTTTGCCCCTATATGAAGATAGATATGTGACAATTTGAAATTAATATGGATTTTGGTTAAAACAAGTTAAAATACCCAGTATGATAATTTATTTAGTTTAAATAGAATAAATATGATGGTAAAAATATGCACATTTACGTGCGCATCAATATCGCATCTCGAAGTGCCTTGAAAGGATCCAGGAAGCTTACAACTAGTAATAATGCTACATACCATCGATTATGCACTTCACTAATGCAATAAAAGATGTCGCATCCCATTAAAATTGGGAATGGAAGCATATCTCAAATCACCAACATGCATCATTTGTTATCAATGCCACACCTTATCATTGTCGTGCCTTTTCAACATTGCCTCTCATCGATGTTACACCTCACTAATTAAGAAAGGTGGATGTCGTAAATTATTAATGAAAAGCAGATCTGCATGCCAACAAGATGACGAAGAGAACAAATAGTGGTAGTATGACTCTAATATCGCAGATCAACAGTGTTATGGAAGGATTATTGCATATTAAACAATATAGAAGGAAATCGTGTGTTATAAACTCAATAAGGATACCGTGTTTCATCAGTACACAAGAGCTTGTCGTGTGCCAACAATATCGGGGTTTATCATAAATCATCAACCATCATAAGGATGTGCAAGTCATTAATACTTAAAGGAATGTCGGAAGTCATTGAAGCAAACAATAAAGCTGAATGTCATGCATCTCGAAGGTAACACTTGGTAGCCATGCCTCCCATCTTCACCCTAATATAATATGAACCCAAGGGCATTCAGAAAAGGGGATTAATTCCTTTCTCTTTCTCTCTTACATTTTTAAAGTTTTTAATCCTAAATCAATTATGGATTTTTAGTGCCAATTGTAATTTTATGATTGTTTTGCGAGTAAGGGCTTGTATGATTGCAATCACATAGCATACTCAATAAAGAGACTTTATTTATGGCTTATGATGAACTTATATTGCACTCTCCTATATGCGACATGACTAACGATATGATTAACTAATATGACATGGTATTGGATGATTCTCATATGAGCGATATGAACTTGACTGCCTTTTTTATGACTCGAATCATTGCCTTACTTGTGACAAGTTGATCTTGCAGAACTCAAGTGGACTTACACAAGGTTGACAAGGCTTATCAGTAACCAAGACTCCATTTACTTGCATACTTCGAGGTTAACATGGAATTTTACATGCTTATGGATAGGATAAAATTACAGATAGGATAAAATTCATGCTTTACATGCCATTTTCTAGTTCATTTTAGAATCCTTCATCATCACAAACATAAATTGGGATATGCAAGTTGAAAGAACATAAATTGTTCATGTTGCATGTAATAACAGATTATATTCTACAATACTAACATAAAACAATAAGGTTCCAACCAATTCCATAATTAACATTTTAAGGAGGAATTTTAGGGGTTTAAATTTAAATTTTTCGCTTATCAAATTCCCCAGGGCATAAAATAAATCAAAAATTAACTACAAATCTACAATAAAGAGAAAACTAAGGTTTCCACTCATAAATAGCTTTCCTCGAATTCCTTTGGACTTAATTCAAAGCCTTCTCCTATTTCCTCCTCTGGTTATCTTCTTTTTAATTTTATGATATATAATAATTCATTTGTACATAAATTAAATTTAGAATTCAAAAACTAGAGAAAAATAGAAATAGAGAAATATATGCATATCTAAAATTTAGTACATTTTACTTTTAATATGATTTTCTTCCCTACTTGAATCTTTTATCTAGAAAATTTATTTGGGAGGAAAGAAACCGACAGAGTCACGTTATCTTGTTTATTTTTCATGTGAATAAAAGTGAGTGGGCTAGCCTCTTATTTGTAGTGGGTAGAACGCATTAAAACCATTGGCTCGAGAATCTTTTATTTAAGTTAAATCCGAGCCAGTCTGGCCTACGCAAACCCTAGTCGCTAGTTGACAACCGATCGATTGGTCTTCATTGGGGGATTGACATCTACCAGTCAGCCAACCCAATAAGGACAATCAGTCGGTCCTTTTGACCGCAGCGTTATTATGTTAAATACGTTAGTGTAGTTTTTATTTCCTGTTTTATTACTTAATATTAACCGTTGCTTAATATCTAGGTTTTAATATTTAACGGTGCTTTACAGTAAGCTCCAGAATATTTAATTCCCTTGTTCAATTTGAATTATTTTTAATTCAAAATTTTCAAACTTAACAATTTTTTCATTTGAACTCCAATTGCGAAACTTTATATATGCAAGTTGCTCAAAAAATCATTATGAACAAATATGCAAGTTTCATATTCAAATTTTGATGTTTGCTAAGTTTTCAATTTTATCCTTATAATTAATTAATTAATTAATTATTCTTAAGTGATTTTTTTTTAATTAAGAGGTGTTACGCCGCGGCCTGCCTTGCCCTTTCCTTTGAATTGTGCAGTCATCATATGCTTGAATCATAGACCTATGTTGCACATGTTTATAGGAGAAAAATGAGTGCAATAAGTATAAAGCATATAACACTTTGTATGAAACCTTTATAGACAATAGAATGAGATGAGATCAATTATGGTAAATCTGATTCTTTACAGTATAAAATGAATAATCCATACCAATTTGAGTACTAAAACTATTCCACCAAACAGAAAAACATCAATAAGACTAGCATTGTTGCTACACAAAAAAATTGAAAATATAATAATGATAGAGGATGACTATAATCATTCAAATTCATGTACATTAGATTAACAAAATCCAAGTATTGTGTAATATCATTACAATATCAATTACTATATAAAAAAGTTTTAACCTAAAACTAATACTGCAAAGACTCATCATATTCCAACTACCATAACAAGAACATTTAATTAAAAACTAATAGCGTACAACATCAATCACTATATTACTAACAATTTAACTGAAAAAAGATGCTACATAATGTCATATAGCATTATAAAATCAAACACAACAATAATATCATTATTCCAATAGAAATCACAAACAATATAAAACTAAATAAATTAGAATAGTCACATCTTGATACTACATCATACAAAAAATTATACCCGATTCCAATAGGTTTGGCTCAGTTGGTCGGTAGTTTAGATTACGGAATTGAAAATCACAAGTTCAATCTTCAAGATCGACACTTGTTGGCATCAATGAACCATGTTTAAAAAATAAACCAGTTGTTCTACCTAAATTAGCTATATCAAATATCAAAGATCAGATATAGCATGGACAACATACACAATAACAAAACAAATCAAACAAAATTAAAAACTAAGTACAAAAACAAGTAAGATAAAATCCTAGTTGAATCAAAAATCAATGTAGAAGAGAGGGATGATGAAGAAGGATAAATGGAAAAAAAACTTAGGGAAACCATGCATGAAACCAAAGCCGATGGACATAAAATTCGACAAAACCGGAGGTGGAAGATAAGATAAAGGAAAAGAAGCAATGCAAAAATTTGGAGAGTCGCGCTTTTCGTTCAAAAATTTGAACATTTAAAGAAAAAATTGAAGAAGTTTGTTTTTCAAAAACAAAAAATTATGGGCTGAACTTTTTGCCAAAAAGCCCTAATCTTTGTCCATTATATAATTTTCACATTTATTAATGTTAATTTTATCTTATAATGTTATCAGTATAATTATATTCATACAAAGAAACTTATATGATATAACATAAATGTCTAGTGATATAAATGTATATTTGTAAATGCATAGCTGTTGAGACTTATAACTACACATGTATATATGTTAACATGCAGTATACACACACATACGTATATTTGGTTTTCAACAAATATACATATTGTCATATATTAAATGCACTTTATACACACGCACACACGCACATACACGCATATTAAACCTCGTATAAAATTAATTGTTATTACTTACCAGTTAATATGGAAATTATGCAAATACAAGATAAAAAATTCAGTATATAGATTCTTCAAACAATTGTACTATGCTCAAATAACAAATTCAATATATATATATATATATATATATATATTTGTATGTATATGTGTTTATTTTCAACCTTATATATGATTATTATTATTATTTTAATTAATAATCCTAACTTTGCAAATTAAAATTAGTTAAATTAAGTTTAAAAATAGTTAATCTATTGATTTAGGTTAACTAGTTGATTGATCGCCACAAAATCGACTGATTGCTTCGAACAATCGTGTAAACCATGATAGTGTTTATCATATTTCTTCCTAGACTTAACTTCATATTTCTGGTCTTGATTAGTCAATTGAGAAGTAGGGCCAATTGACTTGTTGATACAAAAGCGATACTAAAATTATATATGTGTGTGTATTCGTGCATGCATGTGTGTGTGTGTGTATAGCTATATATATTGTAAAATAATTTATAAGGCAAAGATAAACAATTAATTTTTTTGCAGTTTACAATATATATATATATATATATATATATATATATATATGTTTGTGTGTATGTATATATGTGCGTATGCATAAATAAATATAAATATTTGAATATTTATTTATTCACTCAAACCAAGTTTTTTTATATCATTACTAAATTGTACACACACACATATGAATTGGAAATATATGTATAATGTAAGTTTTTACCTTTTGATGACGCCTAGTTACCACACATCATATTCTTTGAACTACCCTCCTTAAACCAAGTTTCCTGCTTCCAAAGTTTTGTGCACTGTAGTTTTCAAAGAATAATTCAATGTGAGAATGTAGAATACGACAATGGTGTAGAATTATAGATGTTTTGGTCCAAGCTTTCATGGAAGGTCATTTAAAATTGACTTAGAGACTTTAGAGTTGTAACTCCTTCATTAAAACCATTACCTTATTCACTAACCAACAATTACTTACTGCACTTGTTGTTTTACAACTATGCCTCCAACCCCTATATTTTGGCTAACCATGCATGTGTAATAGATATAGAATGTAACAAGCCACTAATTGATGATCTACTATTTGATTATTTCAGGCATTTTTGAATTAAACGTTTGTATATGACAATTTATACACTAAATTTATGTTTCATGTCCATAAACAATTAAAGAAGTTAATATATAACCATCATGTGTGGCAATCTCTTTTTTTTAGGGTCTCCTCCTTATGATAATCTTACTAGTTCCAACATGGAACCAGTAATATGGAGAGGCGATATATAAACCAAAAGGAAGGGAAAAATCTTTTGCTAGTAGTATGGAAAACTAGAAGGAAGAAATGTTAAATAACCTCTCATAAAAATGATCACATAATAATAAGCATCAATGCAAATAATATGTCATCTATACTATACTATTAAAAATGGATATCAAATGGTGCATTCTCCTTAATTCTTTTTCCTTATTGCATAAGCTAAATCATCTCTTTTTTTTCATTTTATGTATTTTTTTCCTCTTAATTTATTCATTCTTTCTTTCTTCTGCATTTACCCCCAATCTGATTTGTTGTCCCGATAAACAATTTAAAATTGAATCATGACCATTTCTTTGCTTAATTTCATTGCTTGCCTCCTCCTCTTTTGATTGTGAGAGATTTTGACCCCGAATTTGTATAGCTTCCTTTAATCTCCATCATCTCTTTCACTCAAGCAACTTGCGTCCTCTTATCTTCCGCCCTTCCCACGATTCATGTCTCTTAATTTTTTTCTCATTTTTTAAACTTATCCATTATTTAAATAAAGCCTAGCTTATACCCATTGCATTACCAAAACCTATCAAAACCCAATAGCCTTATTATATTCATTTTTATTTTTTCTCGTAAAACTGGTTTAGATGTTAGAATATCATTGGAGCTTTTACATTCATCCTTCACTAGTTGTGGCACTACAGTGAGGTTTAACACCCCTAGTTTTAAATAGTATTATTCAGAAGATTTAATTAGATAAATTAAATAGAATAATGTAGAGACTAGAGTGATTAGGTAATTGAGATTTGAGATCTAATTAGGGTCGTGCCTTAACTAAATGGATTTATAAGAATGATTTATAATTTAAATACTAGAGAATAGGGTAAGGGTAATATGGTAACAGCTGAACCCCACAACCCTTACAATTCTTTCACTCTCATTACATTCTTACCAAAAAGATAAACAAAAAGAAAACAAGGTTGGCCATAACCCTAAAGAGATGAAGAGAAAAATCAAAATAGAAGCTAAGATTAAAGCTAGGAAGATTAAAGCAAGAACGAATCTCAAGTTTTTTATCGAAACAAGGTGAATAATGATCTAAACCATCTCATATAAGTCTTTAATTAATTCGGGTTTAAGGTTTAAATCTGTATGATCGGATGAATGATGATATGCTTTAATTTATATGCCATGTTATAATTTAAACAAGGATTTTTGTGGGATAATATAATTCGATTTTAAGGTTAAAATCGTGCAAATTGATTTTCAAATGGCACGATGTTTTAATATGTTATGTAAAACATTATTTTGGAGATGGGTTCAGATTATCATAATATTCCAAGCTATGGACAATTTATTATGAATTTTGAATGAAAGAAATAGATAATTTTGGCTTTAAATTATTTAAAGCAATTAAGTATTATTTTCGAGTCTAAAACTTATATACGCGAGAAAATATATTAAAAGTGAATAATTATGATTTTTTTCGTTTTTTCCTAAGTGTTTTACTATGATTATTAAATTATTTAAGTTAGAAGACTTAAATGTTTTGTTAAGTGAAAGGGCTTGTTTGTGAAAATGATTTCAATTTTTAATTATTTTATTTGAAAACCTTTTAGAAAAGAATTTTTATAAAGCATTGGCAACCAATCATATTTTGATAAATCAGGCAAGTCAGGAAAATTAAACTACTTTGAAAGGCATAAAACTCAATTTTGTTTCAATTTACAACTTCACTTCTATTTGCTTACTTCCATCACCATACTTCCACTAATGACCTTTTGCACCCATTCGAAACCAGTGCACATGGTATCAAGCAATTGGTATGTAGTGTATTGGAGAAAGGTGCAAGGGACTCCGTCAAAGGCATGTTTTCGAAGTGGTTGAAGCTATCCTTATAAGATTTTGAACCCGTTACTTGCCTTTGTTTTTATAAGATGCTTTTGGAGGGGGTTGAAGCCACTTTTTTTAACCTTCAAATCCATCAACTTGCCCTTGTTTTTAAAAGAAGCTTACGAATAGTTTCCGCTTTTGAACCTATTCGATACCTAGCTGCCACATTTATACCTTTCAAATCAGTTAGAGTCTGCTTTTTTTAAAATGTTTGAAAGGGAAGCTTTCATCCTTTTAAAATTTTGAAGCTGCTTCCTCAATGCTTTCGAAAGGGTTGTTTTAGCCACTTTTAACAAGAGCTTTGGAGGTAATGGTTTTGAAAGGTTTGTTTAGAAGCTATCATCTTCCTTATTTCTTTTAATTAAGATCAATGCTTTCGAAAGGAATGCTTTTGCTTTTGTTCTCTTTGACCAAGTAGTTATATTTGATGTTAAACCCAATGATTTTGAAAGAGATACTTTCAAAGGTTTTGAAGCTATGCTTCCTGTTACATGGATGTTTGACCAGTTAACAAGAGGCTTGTTTTAAGCATCGTCCAGCATTGAAGCCCCGGCCAACATAAAGCCTTATTCGGCATGAGTATCGTGCGGCATAAACCTCGTTCGGCAGAAACCTCGATCGGCATGAAGCCTCATTAGACATTCCGCCTCACTCGGCATTCATGCCTCGTTCGACACTCCAGCCTTGTTCGGCATTCCAGCCTCATTTGGCATGAACCTCGCTCTACAGAAACCTCGACCGACATGATGCCTCGTTCGACATTTCAGCCTTGCTTAGCATTCATGCCTCGTTCAGCACTCCAACCTCGTTCGGCATGAAGCCTCGCTCGGTATATGGCCTCGCTCAGCATAAGTATGTCCATTCGGCATCTCCCCTCGACCGGCATCGGGACTCGTCCGGCCTACACACTTCACTCAACATACTGCCTCGTTCGGCATAGAGGTACCAATCGGCTCGGATATATGGCTCGGCATTTGTCGTTCGGAATTTGCGGCTTGGCACACAGAAGTGTCTCGCCATGGGCCGAGGTATCTTGCTCATAGACCCATTAGGGAAGTCCAACCCATCTTCGTCTATAAATAGAGGGGCAGGGGCACAGTGAAATGGACCTTTTTTGGAGAACACTGGGGAGACTCTGCTGCATTCAAGACTCATCCTTTTTTACTTAGCAATTGTATTCAAGTAGTTGGTGTACGGATTGTATCTGTAATCAATCATTGAGTAAAGCAATAAAGATTAACTTCATAGTGGACGTAGGAAGTTACGTCGAACCAATATAAATCCAGTGTTCTTGTCTTTGCATTTAATTTAGCATACAATTCTTTGTTTTAATTTACTTTCTTCATTAATCTCTCTACACAATCTTTCTCAAGGGTGTTAGTGACCAATTCTGATGCTAACATTTTGGTGCTTTCACTGAGAACCGAATTCTCAGGCTGTTAGGATCTGCTTTGTAGCTACTGGATTGAATAAATCCCCCGAAGGAGACCCAAACCATTCATAGGACATCCGTTGATTCTACTCATATTTCCTATCAATAACTCTACTATGGGAAGACCACGTACTAGATCGGCCTCTCATAATGCGGACGTCAACGATACTGCTAGCGTAAAACAAGTAGGACCTAGCAATCAACAAGCAAATCTAGGTGTAGGGACTACCACCCAAAATCAAACGGAAGTCATCACCAGGACAAAGTTCAACGACTTGATGAGAGAACTCATGGAAAGTAGAAGGCAACTTGCTGAGCAGATTCAAGCTAATGCTAACCTCATGACTCAGCTTACTCAGCAACAGCATCAGAATGCTAGAGGTAGCCCTGCTCCTTATTCTTCATTTGATAGCTCGACTTTATCCGATGAACCTCCCAGGCGTAGACGCCGTTAGACTGAAACTGCACAAGCAGGTGCTACTAATCGATCAACTAGGGATCACTCACATCTTAGAGACCACACTTAAGTCGGAACAGGAAACCTAGGAGCTAGAGCACGTGTAGGGACCGGACGCCCGGCTCACCAAGACCCTAATGAAGCCGGTCTTCAAGATACGCGTTTGGTAGATTGCCAACAGAGGGGACATCAAGCCGAGCAGTCCCGTAGAACAGAGCCCAACCTTCCATCCTCCATACAAACTCCAGACTTATCAGCCATGGTCAGGCAGTTAATGAGAGAAAATCAAGGCTTAACCAACGAAGATTGGGGGATATCCAGGATTCATACTCCATTCACTGATACCATTCTACAGGCCGAGTATCCCAGGAAGTTTAGCATGCCAACTATCCCGGCCTACGAAGGAAAGATCGATCCCAGGCAGCATGTGATGAGGTACGAATGGAAGATGGATTCGGCTAGAGCAAATGATGCGACCAAGTGTTGATGCTTTCCAATTACTTTATCCAGAATCGCCACCATGTGTTTCACTTGACTCCCCTCGCGATTTGTATATAGCTTTGAAGAGTTGGTAACGAAATTTGTGGAAGAGCTCAGGATATATGCCACTCGTCCTAAGACGTGATGTCCCTATTAAGTGTAATCCAGGCTCCGGGAGAGTCATTGAAAGAGTATTTGCAAAGATTTAATGTTGCGGCTACTGAAGTTAGCAACGCAATGACCACACAATTCTGATGGCGGTAATGCGAGGTGTAGATCCAGATTCAGAGTTTGGAGATTGGTTGGCAGGAAAGCCTCCAACAATGCTGGAGCGTTTCTATTCTAGGGCTCATCAATTCATAAGAAGAGAAGAAGCCAGATGGATGAGGCAAGATAAGGCACCGGGGCCTATTCAGGAGACCGTAAAAAGCAATATCGCCGTAAAATAATCTGGTGACAACTCGGGAAAGGTTCAAGTCAACGTCCAGAACAAGCCTGGGCAATCTAAAGGGTCTAGAGGAGGAAATCCTGGAAAGAAAAGAGAAGCAGGGGAATGGAAGCCAAGGATTTCGACCTACAACGAATATGCCCCACTGAATGCATCTCTTAAGAATATTTACTTGTCAACTTGTAACACTTTTCAATACAGAAAGCCACCCCCAAAGGAGTCGACAGAGGAACAAAAGTGGATGGGAAAGTACTGTCGCTTCCATCAGACTTTCTGGCACAATACAGAAGAGTGTAGACACCTCCACGATGCAATAGAAATGTTGATCAGACAAAAAAAGCTGCAGGAATTTGTCAAGAACTCACAGGAGGGTAGGCAAGGAACATCAAACCCCGAACGCGGGCCGACTCCACGCCAACTAGAGGAACCTGCTCGGACCGTGGGTAGACTGGTCATAAACACGATAGTCGATGGACTTCACCCTGTAGAATTGGCAGGAGATGAAGTGATATGCTAACTCCTTAAGGCATGCGTATTATGAGTGTTGTTCGAATGTGGAGGATGGGAGCCCCGCAATGCAACAACGCATGATGACAGATGATATAGCATTTAGGAGCAGTGATGTGGACAAGGTGGAGGCTCCTACCGTCAACCCGATGGTCATATCCGCAACGATCGGGCCGGCATATGTGAAGAGAATTTTAATTTATTATGGCAGTTCCATTAACATCATCTTCAAAAAGGTATATGACCAAATGAATATGGAGACAAAGGATTTGAAACCATCTAAAGCTCGAATCCATGGCTTTAATAGTGCAGCGACTGATGCAGTAGGATATGTTGAGTTGCCAGTTGAACTGGGACAAGGTGAACGTAGGAGGGTGTGAATCCTACCTTTCATAGTTTTGGATGTTGATTCTCCATACAATGTGTTTCTGGGTCGACCGGCCCTGGCAGAGTTTAGGGCAGCTTTGGCCCCGTGGTATTTGACTTTGAAGTTTCCGACAGATAAAGGAGTTAGTGTGGTGCATGGCGATCAGGCGACCGGTCGTGCATGTTATGTGGCTGAGCTGAGGGAGGCTCAGCGGAAAGAGAAAGGAAAGGTTGTGGACAACTCCGTCCGCATCCAAAATACTGACAATTGACAAGTAGTGCTCGAGCCCTAGCTCGGGCGACATTCTCGGATCTATAGTGACATAGATCCGAGAGATGATGATGGGGAACCCAGGGAAGTGAATACAGCATCGGCTGAGATAACGATTGACATTCCGGTCGGCCGGGATGACCCGTCATGAGTTCTTAAGATTGGATCACAACTCGATCCCTCAGTGGCCGAGGATCTCACTGACCTCCTCCGAGCGAATCTGGATGTTTTTGCTTGGACACATTCTGATATGTGTGGGATCTCACCGGCTATTGCGAGCCATATGTTGAACATAGACCTGAAGTACATTCCTGTAAAACAGAAAAGTAGAGGCATGGACCCAGAGAGGTCCGCTACTCTCAGAGAGGAGGTGGACAAACTCAAAGCCAATGGGTTCGTCCGTGACGCCCTCTACCCTGAATGGGTGTCTAACCCTATGCTTGTGAGGAAAGAAAATGGGAAGTGGAGAAATTGCGTAGATTACTCTGATTTAAACAAAGCATGCCCGAAGGAGAGTTTTCCTTTACCTAGAATCGACCAGTTAGTCGACTCAACGGCCGGACACGAGTTACTATCATTTATGGATGCGTACTCGGGATACAATCAAATTCGGATGCACATTCCATATCAAGAACACACTAGTTTTGTCATAGACGTTGGGCTATATTGCTATGTAGTGATGCCTTTCGGATTGAAAAACGTGGGAGAAACTTATCAGCATCTACTGAATCGAATGTTTAAAGACCAGATTGGTAGAACAATTGAAGTCTATGTGGATGACATGCTCATGAAGTCACGACAGTCAAACGACCACATTCGAGACTTAGCAGAAATGTTTGATATCCTTAGACATTATGGAATGAAGATCAATCCTTTAAAGTGTTCCTTTGGCATTGCGTCAGGGAAATTTTTGGGTTTCATTGTGAATGTGCGGGGAATCGAAGCTAACCCAGAGAAGATTCAAGCTATTCGAGACGTACAAGTGCCCAAAACCATAAAATAGGTACAAAGCTTGAATGGAAAGGTGGCTGCGCTGAGTCGATTCATTTCCAGAGCCATAGATAAGTGTATTCCCTTCTTCGATGTAATAAAGAAAGGAAAGAGAAGTTTCGAGTGGACATCCGATTGTGAGGAAGCATTCTGAGCTCTGGTAAGGCATTTAGAAAGTCCCCCGGTGCTATCGAAACCAATTGACCATGAAATGTTGTATGTGTACCTGGCTGTATCCCAACATGCCATCAGTACGGCCTGGGTTCATGAGGAGGACCGAGTTCAAAAGTGAGTGTATTATGTCAGTAAACATTTGATGGGAGAAGAAAGAAATTATCCTAAGATTGAGAAACTAGCTTACTGCTTACTGATCGCATCATGCAAGCTCCGACCGTACTTTCAGGCACACTCAATTAGTGTTTATACCGATCAACCCTTGCAGCAGGTACTCCAACAACCAAAGACCTATGGAAGGATGTTAAAATGGAATGTCGAGTTGAGTCAGTTCGATATTACCTACCTGCCACGAAGGACCATACAAGGGTAAGCGTTAGAAAATTTCATTGTTGAATTCACCGTGTCAGACGAATCAAGCGGTCATAATGTCATACCTCCCGTTCGATGGAAGATGTACACCGAAGGAGCATCTAACGACCGTTGCTCGAGGGCTGGCATAGTTCTTGTGACTCCTGAAAGCCGATCAGTTTTTTATGCTATGAAGCTCGAATTCCCAGCGACAAATAACGAAGCCGAATATGAAGCATTGATTGCTGGCTTGAGACTTATCAGAGAACTAGGGGTAAAATCGGTTGAAATCTTTTGTGACTCACAACTGGTGGTATACCAGGTGCGGGGGGACTATAAAGCGAAGGGATAGAGACTTGCCCCATACCTTACACAGGTTAAAGAGCTGCTAGTAAATCTAGAATATTATGATATTTCGCATGTCCCGCGTGAACAAAATAGAGAAGCCGATTCATTGTTAAAATTTGCAAGCACTGGCGATGCACAACAAATGGGATTGGTTCCCGTTGAAACCTTCCGTGATCCAAGTATAAATATGATGGAGGTAGACTTTGGGTTAGAAATAGAAATCGAAAAGGAATCATGGATGACCCCATTCAAGCAATACTTGCTACACGGGGTCTTGCGCGAAAGAAGAAGCGAAAGACGACAAGTCATTCGTGAGGCTTCGCGATATGTAATGCAGGACGGAATAATGTATCGGAAAGGATTCTCGACCCCTTACTCGGTGCATTGTCCATGATGAAATAAAACGAGTCCTAAAGGAAGTCCATGAAGGAGAATGCGGTGACCATACTGGAGGGCAGACATTAGCAAAGAAAATCCTCCGCTATGGTTACTATTGACCAACTGTAAATCGGGATGCTGCAGACTACGTAAGGAGATGCGACAGATGCTAGAAGTATGCATAAATCCTGAGAGCTCTGCCAACGGAACTCACGCAAATGGTTAGTCCTCGGCCGTTTGTAATGTGAGGATCGACATAGTCGGTCTTTACCCATATCCAAAGGAGTGCGAAATACGCGATGGTTGTGTCGATTACTTTACCAAGTGGGCAGAAGCAGAGCCTTTGGCCACGATCACCATCAAAAAGGTTATTAATTTCGTTGTATGAAACATTATATGCCGTTTTGGCCTTCCACGGACTATCATTACAGACACGGAACTCAATTCGAAAGCAAAGGTTTTTCCAAAAATATGGCATTGAGAAAAAATTTGCAGCAGTTGCTCATCCAAAAGCCAATGGACAAGTGGAAGCCGTGAACAAAATAATCAAGTCCATATTAAAAAAGCATTTGGAAAAAGCAAGAGGCAAGTAGGTGGATGAAATTCCAACAGCGCTTTGGGCTTATAGAACCACCCACAATTCCGCAACTGGCCACACTCCATTCGAATTGGCATATGGCATGGAAGCTGTTATACCGTAGAACTTGAAGTTTCGTCACATTAGGTAATTTATTATGCCCCGCATCAAATCGGGATCTTTTACCGGAATCACTGGACTTCATTGATGAAAAACGTGAAGACGCTAAATTAAGAGCGGCCACATACAGACACCAGTCGCTCGATATTATAATGAAAGGGTCCGGTCGAGGGTCTTTGATGTGGGTGACCTCGTTTTGAAACGAGTTTTCTCGGTCCCATCGCATATGAATCCCGCATGGGAAGGTCTATGCCTCATTGAATGGAAGCTTGGAGAGGGAACTTTCAAGCTAGCGACCGTTGATGGTGCGACACTCCCCCGAGTATGGAATAGCGAGCATTTGCGGCATTATTATACTAAGTCCATTTTTTTCATATTTTATTTGCAATTATTTTCCAGCATATTTTTATTCTTAGTTTTCGACATGTAATAAGACAATTTAGCTTTTTTTCATTAATAAAGGCTTAAAGCCATCTTTTCCATGAAATATTGATGTTTCTGTGTATAATTCTATGGCAAACCACTAGAGTTACATTATTCCGTCTGATGTACGAACGCGCACGAACACTCTAAAACCTCCAAGTCCCCTGAGTGTGGACTGGAGTACTCTGAGTCCCCTGAGTGTGGACTAGAGTATAAACGACTTAAAATCTCCAAGTCCCCTGAGTGTAGACTGGAGTACTCTGAGTCCCCTAAGCACGGACTAGAGTATAAATGACTTAAAACCAAGTCCCCTGAGTTTGGACTGGAGTACTCCGAGTCCCCAGAGTGCGGACTAGAGTACAAACGACTTAAAATCTCCAAGTCCCCTGAGTGCGGACTAGAGTACTTTGAGTCCCCTGAGTGCAGACTTGAGTATAAATGACTTAAAATCTCCAAGTCCCCTAAGTGCGGACTGGAGTACTCTGAGTCCTCAGAGTGCGGACTAGAGTATAAACGACTTAAAACTTCAAGTCCTATGTGTGTGGACTAGAGTACTCTGAGTCCCCAGAGTGCGGACTAGAGTATAAACGACTTAAACCTTTAAGTCCCTTGAGTGTGGACTAGAGTACTCTGAGTCCCCAGAGTGCGGATTAGAGTATAAATGACTTAAAACTTCAAGTCCCCTGAGTGTGGACTGGAGTACTCCATGTCCCCAGAGTGCGGATCAGAGTATAAACGACTTAAACTTTCAAGTCCCCTGAGTGCGGACTGGAGTACTCTGAGTCCCCAGAGTGTGGACTAGAGTATAAACGACTTAAAATCTCCAAGTCCCCTGAGTGCGGACTGGAGTACTCTGAGTCCCCTTAGCACGGACTAGAGTATAAATGACTTAAAATCTCCAAGTCCCCTGAGTGCGGACTGGAGTACTCTGAGTCCCCTGAGCGCGGACTAGAGTATAAACGACTAAAACCTCCAAGTCCCCTGAGTGCGGATTGGAGTACTCTGAGTCCCCAAAGTGCGGACTAGAGTATAAATAACTAAAATCTCCAAGTCCCCTGAGTGTGGACTGGAGTACTCTGAGTCCCCAGAGTGCAGATTGGGGTATAAACGGCTTAAAATTCTCTAAGTCCCCGGAGTGCGGACTTGGATATAAATGACTTGAAGTCATCAAGTCCCTGACATACGGACTGAAAAATATTATAAGTATCCAAAGCGTGGAATAAAGGATGTACAATTCCAAAGAATTTCCTACTTATATGAAGATTATTTGAGGAGTTTATGTAACTCACAATAGCTTGGGTTTTGACCACGATTATACAGAAAGCTAAATTTTAAAAGTCTTTTGAAAGACAAAAGAACTAAGTTTTATTTATCTAAAATAAGGTTCTACTACAACTCCTCCAAAACTCGAAGTCAAAAGTCTATTAACATTGACTATGAAAATAAATAAAAATAATTACATAATCTAAACTAACTCTCGTTGAACGAGAGTAACAACTACTTCTTTGACTTCCTCGGTTTCTTGTCCTCTTTCGTCTTCTCTGGTGACTCCTCCTCCACGCGTTTTCTCTTGGAAGTTTTGCTTGGTGGGGAGATGAAAACTGAGGAAGAATGAGGGACCTCTAACGGCATGGAACCACCAGGGAGGATGACCTTCAAAGGCTTGTTCAGAGGATCATATAGGTCCACGATTCGGGGCTCGATTTTGATTTCAGCCGTCCTTTTCTTTTCCTCCGCGAGCTGCTCCTTCATGCTCATTTTAGAAGTGTGCTCAGAGGCGCTTGTGATCTCATTTTCATAACTACCTTCGACAAGGGACGAAGTCTCAAGCTTATCCTCATCAAGCACCTCAATCACTTGAGCATCTGGACCGGGAGTCTCTCCCTCGTGAGTGTCCTCGCTTTTTTCCCTTTCTCTCCTTGGCGTCATCGCTCCTTGGAGTGGTTTTGGGATCAGAACGGCCTACGCAAAATCATAGGAAATAAACATTAGAATACAATAATCTTTAGCCAAAAACGATGGCTCTTTGAACTTTAAAAAGAAGAGTTATGTAGCGGCTTCTTACTGGCTCTCAACCGTCCGAGGAATCTCACCCTCCGGAATGGGAGATAGAATATGGATGCGGAGACCAGGGTCTTCTGGGTCATAACAAGCATGTTGCTCGAATGTATCGAGTATTGGCCGATCAGCCGATTGAGTAGGAGGAAGGACTAAAGACTCGGTTCCAGACGGACCAACAATGACGTCTTTCCCTTTGGATGAGGGGGATCCTTTGTAGTAGAGCGCCTTCGCTGCAGACAAGTCCGAAGGCTCGTTCTTCTTGAGAAATTCTTTCACCAAGGCCTCCTCGTCAACCTCTTCGGTGCCCAGCTCAGCCTTCTTGATCTTTATTAGTCCATGCCTCAGCTAGAGATTCAAGGTAGCCTTCGCCAAGAAAAGATAAATCTTGATGCACGAGGACAGGGCATTGCATTCTTCTATTAGTGGGTCAAACATGCACTTAATCTCTTCCCTGCCAGCCACTGTAGCCGCCTCAAGGTGAGAGTCAATCTCCGCGGATGCTATTCTATTGCCCTCTTCATGGGCTTCATCCTTCGGCATCCCAACCTTAGAAAGCTCGTCGTCGAGCTTTGCCTTCAGAAGTCGCATAGCAACGATCTCGTTGCGAATCTTCCTGGGCAATGGTTTTCTCCTCTCTTTCTTTGTGGAGTTGATCTTCCAGCTCTTTGACTCGGAGGGCAAATGCATCCCTTTCCTTCTGAACTAAGTCCTTATCTAAAGCCAGGTACCCACAGCGTTGGACCGCTTCGTCAAGTTCTTTCTTATGAGTTGTCTCCAGATGATTAACGGCCTCCATATTATCTTTAGCACTTTGTTGGGTGGCTTCGAGATAAGATTTGTACAAAGAGAGCTCTTTATCCTGAGCTTTGATAATATCTTTATCATGAATAGCCTCAAGTTCAGGCGATCAATTTCGTGTTGACGTTCAACCGAAACTTCTGAGACTTTTTCGGCTAAATGAACGAACGTATCATGCTGGACTAAACGTCGTTAGTACAAGCAATAGCGCTTTGTTTGACATGTCTCGGAATTTGATAAAATGCCGGGAGAAATTTCAAGCAGTCAAAGTGTATCTTTAGGAACGTTGCTTTAAGCTCAGCAAGTCATTCTGCTACCGATGGGTCGGATACAGGAGCGGAAGGAGTCTTCCTGGAGACAACAGGAGTTTTGTGGGGATCCCGGGATTGCCTGGTACTGGATGAACCGGAGTGTTGATACCGATGGGCCTCAGGCTGGGACCCCTTATGTGCGAACTTCTCTTTACTTTGCTCCGATTAAGGAGGGGGATCGTGAGGGTAGGAGGACTGACTATAGGTTTTTCTTCGGTAGGATGATTCTCGTTGGTGGTAGTCTCGACATTTGCCAGAACCCGAATCCTGGCCGGAGTGGTGAAAAATAGATGAACCACGAATACGGTCAAGTCCATGCGTACGTCCCATGTCACCTGCACAGAATTTAAATTACGACATGTTAGCAAAAAGCAGAGTGTTGGCTAAAATTGAAGTGTAAGGTGCGGTGCACGTGTTTGTGTGTGTCCTAGTGTTTCCCCCCGACAAACCAGTTTCTTTATCTTTACTAATAGGAGTTTTTTCTCCCTAGTTTTGGACTTGAGCGCTTGTATCGCCTCTCGCGGGCGAATGAAGCTTAAGGGCCTTTGGATCGTTGAAACCATAGTTAAGCAGATCATCAGGTATAGTAAGGCTCGACAGGCCTTTCAGAGAACTTTCTAAGTGTTGCGAGGAAGTTTCTTTCTCCACTGGAATAAGGGTGACCTTAGAAGTTCCACCCACTATTTTCTTCCTCAGCTTGTAGGTCATTTTCTTCTTTCCCTTCGAAGTGGAAGGCGTCATTTCAATATCATGAACCTCGACTATCGAGTCCCAAGCGGGACTGACATTTTCAACCTGTACTACGGGCGTTTCAGCTTCTTTAATCTCCGCCTCCTCTAGTGTGTCAGGGGCATTACGTGCTAAAGACCCAGCCTGCTTTTTTCCTTTGCCCAAAGTTGGCCTGGTTATAGTGATGCCTTGGGGGAGGCTTATTCGGTGACTTTCCGCCAGCAGCCCAAACTTTGTGAGCGATTCATTTGTAATGAGAGATCTGATGTCCCGGTCTTCTGTGGGGATAACTCGGATAGCTTCGACAGCTTCAGAATATCCAAAGCCTTCGGGACGTGGGTTGATACCTAAAAAAATGGAGAAAGAGTTAGAAAAGGTGCAGCTTCCGCCAAACACGAGTATTGATCTAAAAAAAAGACTTACTCACTTCCACCCATCTCCTCGCCAAGCCGGGAGGACAGCGCACATATAACCAATTCTGCTTATACTGGGAAAACTTGCTCCATCCCCCGGTCAGGATTTGTCACTTGCTATGCGGCTCGAGAAACACAAAAGATGGGCTAACTGACCGTCTCTTGATGCGATAGATATAGCAGATATCTCCAGGAGTCGAGAGCTTGAAAAGGACACTCATGAAGAGAATGCAAGTGCCGTATATGAACGCATGGCTGTTTGGATGTAATTGCGATGGGGCGATCGCGATATACGGTAACAGGTTGCAAAGAAAAGAGTTGAATGGCGGCATGCTACCGACCCAACACATGAATCTGTTGTAGGCTGCATATCCAACTGGGGGCAAGTGAGGGCGATCCTGTCCCGATGGAACCAACACCTCACCGAAAAGAATCCCGTGAACTGAGCATATACGGCGAAGCGTGCTTTTGTTAATCTTCGAGGCTTGGGAATTGATCGGATCATCTGAAAAGATCGCTGCATCCAAGGCATCGGGAGCAAAGTCGACAGATGTGATCGTGGGGCTCGGCATGTTTTGTACAGGAGTAGTCGACGGATTTGAAGTTCCAACTACTTCTTGATAAGAAGATGGCCCGGGTCTGTCCGAGATCGTGGCAGAACTAGATTTCCTAGACATCTCTAGTGAATGTTGAATTTGACGAAACACCTGTTTGAACTATACTTGAAAAACAATCGACATTAGATTTAACAACAAAAATACTCCCCCGTGTGGTGTGTGAACTAGTGCGAACATTAAAATATAAGTACCAAGAAATTAAAAGTCACTGAGTTGGTAAAATAAAGTTAGGCTTCGAACTATCATCTTCGAAGACCGTCATGGCTGACCGTCTACGAGACCTTACCGTAAGAAGGTTTATGTTTTAGACTCGACATCGTCACTATGCGTTGAAGGTTATTATCCATTTTAATCAAGTTAAATTCAAGCTTATTTTTGTTAAAAAAGAGGAGTTATCAGTCTGGATTGTCCGATATGCTTAATTACTTAAGTCCATGTACTTGTTCACTGTCATATGTTCGGGCATAAAGAATGGGTTGAGTCAACTATGCATTATGTTCGACTAGTGTTGTTGTACACCACTCTCCTACCATCCATCATTACCAGTCGGCAAGCGGCCAAACATGCCGAACCGTAATCATGCCGAGTCGCATACCCTCAACACCAACTCCCTACCTACGCACCCTCTCTACCGCTCGACACAGACGATTCATCCAGCAATTCATGTCGAGTCGCCTCATTCGACATAAGGGAATCATGCCGAGCCGTGGTCTTACCGGGCCACATCACTCGGCACGATGAACCTAACTCCAAATTCATTCCAACACTCCCTCACATCGTTCGGCATGCGGAATTCATGCCGAGCCACAGCCATAATTTCTTAACTCCTACTCTCCCAATTACCTCGTTTGGCATAAATGATCATGTCGAGCCATAGCTATATCAAACCGCATCGATCGGCACGAAAGGCCTAACCTCAACTTTACACCTATACTCCCACACTTCAACTTGCACGACACCTACGATCGGGCATCTCAACCCTCACCGCTCCCACTGGGCCAACACCTTCTTCCATCTTCCTCTCCGTTTAGTCCTAAGGCTTGTTTAAACTTCGAATCCACCTTCCTTATTCCACGAGACTTCCGTTATTTATGCATTAAAGGAAAGTCAAAAATTCAAGTCTGGTCCAAAGTCTATAATCCGAGAAGGTCAAATATGCGATAGTTTCATACCTAAGAGAAGGGGTTGGAATCTGGCGAGATACTTGAATTGGAAGAAGAGATCTATTCAGGCTTGCTGTTGAAGGCAATCGAGAAACAACCAAAGAGACTCGGGGATTAAAGGAGTCAATAAGGTGTTAACAAAGGTTTAGGAAAAGTTAAGTTCGTGAGGGTGAATAGAGTGGAGGTAAAAAGTAAAAAGGGAAGAAGGGGTGAAGCATCATCTTTTATAGATAGAAAGGAGGAAGGCGAATGGTCAACGACCGGTAGAACCTGTTAAGTCACCTCTCTCGCTCGGCATCAATGTCATTCGGCATTCAGTATGTCGCTTGACATTCAATGTGTCGTTCGGCATCAACATGCCATTCGGCATTGAGGGATCTTTCGGCGTCACTATCTCGTTCGACGTCAAGGCCTCGTCCGACATCGATACCTCGTCCGACATTCAGGGGATCACTGTAGAGAGGATAGAATAAGGGCTTAAATAAAAACACGGAGTGCTCATGGTTTAAAGCGCATCATGATCATCCACATGATACATTTTGGGGTGCAAGTGTTACCTGGATGTTTGACCAGGTAACAAGAGGCTTGTTTTAAGCATTGTTCGGCATTGATTCCCCAACCGGCATAAAGCCTTGTTTGTCATGAGTATCATTCGGCGTGAACCTCATTCGAAAGAAGCCTTGACCGGCATGAAGCCTCGTTCGGCATTCCAGCCTCGCTCGGCATTCATGCCACGTTCGGCACTCCAGCCTCGTTCGGCATTACAGGCTCATTCGGCATGAACCTCGTTCGGAAGAAGCCTCGGCCGGCATGAAGCCTCATTCGGCATTCCAGCCTCGCTCGGCATTCATGACTCGTTTGGCATTCCAGCCTCGTTCGGCATTCCAGCCTCCTTCGGCATGAAGCCTCGTTCGGCATAAGTATGTCGATTCGGCATCTCCTCTCGACCGTCATCGGGTCTCGTTCGGCCTACACACTTCACTCCACATACTGCCTCGTCCGGCATAGAGGTACCGATCGGCTTGGATATGTGGCTCGGCATTTGCCGTTCGACATTTGCGGCTCGGCACATAGAAGTCACTCATCATGGGCTGAGGTATCTTGCCCCTAGGCCCATTAGGGAAGTCCAACCCATCTTCGTCTATAAATAGAGGGGTAATGGCACAGTGAAATGGATCTTTTTTGGAGAAAACTGGGAAGACTCTGCTGCATTCAAGACTCATCCTTTTTTACTTAGAAATTGTATTCAAGTAGTTGGTGTACGGATTGTACCTGTAAGAAATCGTTGAGTAAAGCAATAAAGATTAACTTCAATGTGGACGTAGGTAGTTATGCCAAACCACTATAATCCGATGTTCTCGTCTTTGCATTTAATTTAGCATAAAATTCTCTATTTTAATTAACTTTCTTCATTAATCTCTCTACACATCATTCTCAAGGGTGTTAATGACCAATTCTGGTGCTAACACTTCCATAAATTCTTTCTTGAACTAAATATCTTCGAAAGGTATATTTTTCAGTGTTTTGAAAGGAAGGTTTCCAATGCCTTTGAAAGGTATGTTTTTAATGGTTTTGAAAGTGAATGTCTAAGATTTTAAGTAATGCTTTCGAAAGGGATAGTGATGGAGGGTAACTCATGATGTCGCAATGATTCGAAGGATCCAGTCAAGAGCCTTAGCTTTCGAATAAGAAAATCCGATTTCATTTTTAAAGGTAAACCCATGGCAATGTAAAAGTGCTTTGAAATAGCATTTAAAATTTGAAATCTTAGAGGAAGTTTTCCTTGCCAAGGATACTGGGTTAAGGGTGTTAACCATGTTTTAGCAGAAAATGATTAAAAGTAAACAAATCATGGATGTTTATATTGTTATGTTTTGATCAGTTATGATGTGTGCTTATCTAATCATGTTCACTTCAGAATTAACCCATAACTGCATTTTGGGGTATTAAGGGCAGAATAACTGGCTAGGTTGACACGGTAAGGAATATACACTAGTTAACTTTCATGTGAGTTGAATTGTATCTGGGAGTTCAGGTGGACCAAAATATATGATGCTCAAAGTTGATCAAAGATCATTGGTTTAGAGAGGTTCTTAGAAAGCCCATGAAAACTATGTATGGAAATTGTTATTGGCAGGAGCAAATACTTTCTTAGTGATCCAATGAAAACTATGTCCGAAACAAGTTACAGAGATCAATGAGTTCATAGTTAGCCCATGAAAACTATGACATGAGAAATGTTATTGGAGAATCCAATAGGTCATAGTAAGCCCATGAAAACTATGGTTGGATAATGTTGTTGGTAGATAGCAATAGGTTCTTAGTGATCCCATGATAATTATGAAACCAGACAGATTGTCTGTAAGCTTGAAACGGATTATTAGTCATCCCATGAAAACTAATAGGTTAATAATGACCCTAGAAACTATAACTTGAGACAGATAGTCAGGTAAATGGGGATGAGAAATCCATAGGATATTGCATGTTTCCATATCATCATAATACATTTTATCATGTTATGTCTTAACCATTGTGGATGCAGGTGCATAGTATATGGACATTGTAAATTGGGTTAAGGTACTAGTGAGGGGAATACCCATTTCGCTAAGCGACGTGGACTCACTAGATATCAATATAGTTCGTGATGGAGGTTATTATTCACACCATAATTTTCATCTGACTTGAAGTTTATGTTTTCTGCTTAAACTCTCGAGTGCTCAATTGATTTTGAGTAGATTGAGAGTCAAGGTTTTTAGGTTCTCCTTTAGATGAATAAGCTTCCGGAGACGTGCAGAGGTAAGATAGCTATAAGAGTTCTTTCTATTTGATTCCGTTGTGTTATTGGATGCAATGGCAAAGTTTTTTAGTGCCTATATTTAGACTATGATCGTTTAAAGGGCATCTTTATATGTCGCTCTTGGCGTATTTTGTTATAAACTATAATCTCTCTGAACCTGGTTTACGTATGAGATTATGTAATGGATCTGAAATGAAATGAGAAATTTGTTTTAAATTGATTTTAATTTTTTTTCTTCTTCATGCGTTTCTAGTATATTAATGTATCTAATATTACTACATTTGGTCACCAAGAATTAATAACTATGGATGACTGCAGCATCTGTAGCTGTTAGTCTTGAGCATTCAAATGGGGAATGTTTCATCAGGTCTTGTTTTGTGAGATATGCTGCCAATTTTACCTCAGTGTGAGTTTTTTCGTTTATGATTAATCAATGGTATCATGATTCATCGAGTCGTTTAATTTATGTTGGCATAATAGTGAAATGACTTCTATAAGATTTGATTTGTCTTTCAAACTAAGATGTATTTATCATTTTTATTTTTTGATATCTTTGTACATGTTAGATGTAAATCAATCTAAAAGTTGCCTAAAATTGTCAGTGTAAGTTATTTGTGTTAATTTCCCTTAGGGTAATTATGATGTATTTCTATTTTACTCCAACAAGATATGTCTTTCACAACTTGCAATGACCCCTGTAATAGTTTTTTATAATAGTTTTGGGGTAGTACCATTAGACCAAGTTGTAATAGGGTTACTGTTTTTTACAACTGCTTTTGACCATTGTTGGAGAGCACTTTTAAAATTGTTTTTGCGCATTGTAATAGAAATTTTACAACTATTTTTGCCCATTGTTAAAACATGCAAATATAAAAAAAGTTTAGGCACTGCTACAACACACACCATTATATTTATCATTATTTTGCAATTAAAACCAATATTGTACTAATAACAACCAAAACCATTCGCATTTACTAAAAATTACATGGAAGATTCACATTACACAAAGGCAAAAAATATTCATATATTCGCACCATTCATAATGTCTAAACATTGGTACAAAATATCATAGTTCATGCCTAAACTAGCATAAATTTTTTTAAAAATACAATTACATTATTGTTTTTTAAGACTTGTAATAAACAGGTAAAAAGTTGCAACATTTTGCCAATTATCTTACTACTAAGTGTTGCTCTAACCTCTTTGGCACTTATCTTGTTATAACTAGATTTTTCAATCCAAATAGCAGTTGATTCCTCAATTAAAGGGAGTACAAAGAGTTCATGAGAGTTAAATATACTAAGATGGTCAGATGTTTCAATAACCAAATATCTTAATGATCTTACTAATGTTCATTAGCCTATTAATGTAATCTTGGAATATGTTTGTGAAAAAACAAGCAAACAAAAGAATACCTTTATGAATTGGAAAAATAGAGTTTATGCATCCATGTTTTAAAATACTGACATCAACAAAGAGCATTAAATAACTATATGACTCTATACCGCAAAAGAAGGCACTTTCCCATCTACATCCTGAAATTAAAACAACTATAACACCATATATTGTAATATAATATATTTTTGAAGTTGAAAGTACAATGTAAAACTGTGAACAATGAAAAATATGTATGCTCACAACTGCATCGAGGTTAACTTGGGTGAGTTATCCAATTTAACAAATACAAAACTACCCTTTAAATCTCTCATAACCTGAGCTATAGAGTAAGGTCTTCTATCTCTTAATGTTTTGTATGGTTCTATTCTGATGATCGCTTCATTCATGCATTTGTTAAGGCCATATTGTTGTTCCAGTATAGTAAAATTAATAAAGTGTCCTTAAAATATGCAAAATATGTCATCCTTGGTAGAAAATAATCTATAAATATGAGAAAAATATATCTAAATTAAGTGATATAATCCACGTCTGTAAATTGGTCATCAAATAATTAATCAATTATTGTTTATTTATAAATTAACAATTACCAATGCCTAATACAACAACTCAAATGCTATTTTTTGTCTTGATCGCTTTTGACGATCGAGTATAAAATAAATTTTGTCTTATCATGTCCAACAAAATAATCTTTTTTTAATGGATGATGCAAATGTATACCTTGGCACGAAGATGTTTTTATCATAAATGGAGTAAGATAATGCTCCATCAAGGCCAAGAGATATGGTCACCAAGAAAACGATTCTCTAAAGAGCTGAGTGAAACTCCACCATTTTCAATTGAATGGCTTATTACAAGTCTTTTTGGAATATCGATAGCATCTGTAGAAAATTTGTTGCCATCATGAAAATGTAAATGATTGCAAACTTTATCTAGAAAAATAAACTATCTAAAAATTAATAAAATAATAAATCTTCAAACATTCCACGACAACTGATTTTCATTTCCAATTAAAGCTACAAATCATTTTAAAAACTTATAAAATAGTCATGTTCTTAATCTTAAGTCCTCCCATCGCTTAAATTCCGATATGAGGAAACTCTACGTACAATTTAGCATACTCATGACCTGGTTTAGCAAATGTAATATTTTATGCCTTCCATGACCTGGTATCAAAAGCTGAGAAGTAAATAAATAGAAATATGAGGAAATGACCAAACAAATGTAGAAATGATCTAAGAAAGTATGTTACTTTGCTGCTTAAACAACATGGACTTGAGCCATACAAAACAGTTTCATAACAAATTTTCTAGTTATGATTCCTTTTCATTTAGCCTTTTTTGTTTAAATCTCATTGAGCACACATGTTTTTATTCCCCGTTATGTACATGGATGTGTATTGATAAAGAATTCTTATGCATTATTCAGACACAACTACATGAATATAAATTGAAAGTACCGTGTTAGCACCAAAATTGGTCGCTAACACCCAATCGTCGACGAAAGCACCAACTAACAGTCACATATAACAGATAGAGTGTAGATAGAGAGTATAAATACGAAGAACGGTAAAAATTAAAAAGAAAGCAGTAATAACACAGGATTTATAGTGGTTCGACTGACTTTGGCCTATATCAACTCCAGAAATTTCCTTTTTATTGATTAGGGAATCAATTACAGTTACAATCCGAAGTTTTTAAAATAATAATGGCAGAATAGCCTTAATGAAGAAGATGAGGGGAAACAAAATGAGAATCCCTTCTTTGAAGCCCCATTGCTACATTTATAGGAAAAATTCGGGTAACTGGGTTTCCTGTGTGATACAGGCCCACTAGAGCCACAGTCGAGTCCATGTTATCGACCACTGATTTCTTGGAGTATAAAGCATGCCGACCCCAAGTGACTCGGGTAGTGACCCAAAGTAGCTCCCCCTCTTTTCCTCGAAGTAAACTGCAATTTGGCTCGGAGCATAAATATGCTGACCTGAGAATCCAAACATGCCGACCCCAAGTGACCAGGGTGACCTGAAGCAGGTTGACCAGTGACTCGAAGTAAGTTGCAGCCTGACTCGAAGTAAAATGTTGCCGACCCCTATCCTTCTATATGTTGACCTGAAGCTTACACATAGCCGACCCGAGCAAAATACACTATCGGCCCAAAGCAAGATGATCATGCAGACCTCTTAAGTGAACATCGATCCCACATCATAGTGCCGACCTGATTCCCATAGCTGACTCGAAGTAGGTCCATCCCTGACCTGTAGTAAACTACGCCATGATTTGAAGCAGGAATATGCCGACCCCTAAAACCATGTTTTCGACCCAAGAAAATACTACAGTTGGCTCAAAGCAATCCAAACATGTCGACCCCATATCAATGCATGGCCGACCCGAAGATAGCTATATCCTGACCCGAAGCAAACCCTTACATGACTCAAAGAAAACTGCCATGCGACTCGAAGAAAGAACATGCCGACCTGAGAATATGCCGACCCCATCTCCAAGCTTTTGTGCCGATCCGAAAACTTGTTGCCGACCCAAGAATGCTTGCTCCTTAACTTGAAGTAGTGCCAAACCCATCATTTTATGGCGACCCCATAATAATATGCCGACTCCAAGTGACCCAGGTGGTGACTCGAAGTAAATAGCCTACCGACCTAAAGTAAAAACCGACCCCTCTAAAACATGCCGATCCTTATTGACCCGAAGCAAAGCCTCACCTGACTCGAAGCAACTAACATAAAAACTCAAAGTAAATCCAATGATGACTCGAAGCAAAATCCGAACAACCCGAAATTACTCGATTTTTATCGAAACTCATATTTCAAGTATCCCGCGTCTTTTGTCCATCCACTATGCCGAATTCTAGCTTCATAATCATGTTTATCATCCGTGATTGATCATCTATTCATCCAGTTGAGTCAAATCGATAATATTCCAACCCCGATAACCATGTAGTGCATTAGGTTAAATATGCTTGTACGCTGCCTTGCCAAAAGGCGGGTTATAACTTTTCCCTTCAAAACATGCCTTGAGATAGAAAGGTGTGTTTTGTAGCATGATAAGCCTGATTTTCGAAATTTGATGATGACCTGCGAAGAGATTAATGATCTTACCTGACTGTTAAGAGCGATCGTTCGAGATCGAATGCCGTTCGTGGAGATATGTAACCATTCAAGGTTGGATGCCGTTCTATGTGAATTGTGACCGTTCGAGGTCGAGTGCCATTTTAGGCGGATTTTAACCGTTCATTGCCGTGTGCCTTTCGTGGTGAGTTGTGACCATTCGAGGTCGGGGGCCACTCAAGGTGGATTGTGATCGTTCGTGTTAGGGTGCCATTCGAGGCGAATTGTGACCGTTCGAGGTCGGGTGTCGTTCGAGGTGGATTGTGCTCTTCATGGTCGGGTGCCATTCGAGGAAGATTGTGGTCGTTTGTGGTCGGGGTTCAACATTATCAATGTTAGATTTCGCATTCGAGTGAGTTTTCGAATCATCTGTCACGGCGGTTCATCGCCATCTCAGAGCATTCCTAAGGACTGTTCGTGATCTCGTACAAGTGTAAGTGACTTAGCCTCTTTGGTGTAGAATTTATTGTTAGTTATTTAGTTTACTCCATCCCGATCAAAGGATGACCAACAGTTCCCTTAAGCCGGGCTCGCTCTAGTTTGTGGTTGATGATGGCTGCTCCTATTCAATCACCGCTATCCAATTCCTAGAAAAGCCAAGAAGAATCATGCCCCAATTCCCTGGGGAGAGTAGTTCCCATCCATGAGAATGATTAGTGTCGATCCATCTTCCTTGGTTGGGGGTTTGCCTCAAGTCATTCCATTCAATGTCCAAGCCAGCTAATTCCCATCCTAAGTCCTGGGTTCCAACTTCTAGCTACTTCAGTATCCATAAGCAATATTCGATCATCCTTTCCATCCTGCCCCCGAGTCCATGACGGATTCCAGATTATCCTTTTCTGGACATTCTTCCCAAGAACCTCTGCATGCTCGCAATAAATCCTCCAAGATCTGGTTCACTCTCTTCATCTGCTCATCTGTCTAAGAAGCCTTTGTATTCCAAATAGTTTGATCCATCTCCTTAGGAGGCTTCTTGTATCCATTCAACATCCTGCATGCTTCCTTTCCTTGGTCCTGTGCTCCAGCTTGTCCAACCTACTGGAGTAAGTTCTGCATCATTTCCTTCTCCCTTTTTAGCGCCCTTTCTTGCATAGCATCCATTATTGTTTCCGACTTGTCCTCGCCCTTTGTCTCCTCGTTGAATTCCTAACCATAGTTTACAGAATCCAAGCTCTTAAGCTTTCAAATCCAAAATCCAAGCTTCAGAATCCCTGACTGCTAGCTTTCTCAATGAAAGCACCAAAATGTTTAAAATTTTAGCACCAAAATTGGTCACTAACACCTAATCGTCGATGAAAGCACCAATTAACATGCATAGATAATAGATAGAGTGTATTTAAAGAGTACAGATATGAAGAACAGTAAAAATTAAAAAGAAAGTAGTAATAACACATGATTTATAGTGGTTCGGCTGACTCTGGCCTATGTCCACTATAGAAATTTCCTTTTTATTAATTAGAGAATCAATTGCAGTTACAATCCAGCGCTTTTAAAACAATAATGGCAGAGTAGCCTTAATGAAGAAGATGAGGAGAAAAAAATGAGAACCCCCGTTTTGAAACCCCGTGTGACGCCCCACCTCTATACCCACGCTAGCCAAGAACACTACGGTGTAGTGCTGTCAACTAGCACGGAGAATAAGGCTGTTGAGGAGCGACCATCCGTGTAATTGCTTTGCGCGAGTACCGATATGTCAGATAGTATAACATGAATTTTATTTCAAGAGGAAATCCGACATACCGATACAAACCCAAAGCTACTACACAGTGGCTATAATAATCTTCGGAAACAAATATAGGAATAAGCATAACACAAATCAGTCATAGATAATTCATATCACAAAGGCGGAAGAAGATATGAATATATAACTAACACATGAAAGTGTTTATCAGAGTAGTGGCCAAAAGATCCACAATAATACAAAATAATAGCAACACGTGCTATACAAAAGAATACAACTATTAATCTATATCTCAAGTGTATACAGCAAAATAAACTACTAATCTAAGTAGTTAGCCAAAAGTCAGAGAAATCAATCCTATGTGAGAAGTCAAGCTGAAGCACCTGTAACATCTCGGTCTGACCAGAGTATTATTTAATAAGAAAATAATAAACGGATCAGTCTAACTATAAATATCAGATGATACGATATAGAATAAGAGGTATGACTAAACACATAATAATCACAATGCCAAGCTGTGATATATAAGTAATTGAAAATCAGCAAGAGATTAATCAATATCACAAAAATCTACTCAAGGAACAACAGAAATGTCATACTCTTTATTTCGTTCACCAAACCATTAATATTGACGATTATATCAATATTAATCACAAAAGTCAATGACACACAAATTCACCAATGCACAAATATTGATAAAACTTATCAATGAAAATCACGAAAATTGGTGAAGCACAAATTCTAGAAATCATCTCAAGAAATCCAGAAATCACAAAAAGGGGGAAGGCCTATCACAAACGGGAGCACAAAGCTCACCAACACATGTATCACAAATGGAATGCTAATTCCATGGTTGCTAACCGTCACAAATTGAGCAGAAGCTCCACAAACGGCCCGAAGACCATGGGTTGCTACCCCACCAACTTGAGTCGAAACTCCACAAAACGGGGTTTAGTCTCCCTCGCAGACAAAGAGACATCACGCATTGCTAGTCCAAATCACAAAAATGATCGTCATGATCATCAAGAAAGCGTCAATTACGCTAAGCTAGTAAATATATAAATTTAGCTTCATGTCCCATAACCACTAGCTTAACTTAAATATTTACGAACAAATTGTAGATCTCCACTAGAAAATTTTCACAAGAGGTTCAATCGAACAAGTCCAAGAATTAACCGACGAAGTAAACGCAAGCGTTCATACCACTTGTTTTACTAAGCCGTTTAATTAGATTTCTCATACGAGTGAGGTAAAGGTTTGTATATACTAGTAGATTGGGAAAACGGTTTTCAGAAACGAGCTTTGTAATAAAATAGTTTTGAAACCATTTGAAGAAAGAGTTTTGATATTTACTACTAGTATAGAAACCCTTTATATTTTTAAAGTGACAAATCACAAAGAAGATTGTAGGAACAATCAATCACTAAAATTCACATTCGTAGACGTGAATAAAATCCAAAGAAATCGATACCGAATCCATCAAAATGGATATTCCCAAAAATCATGAAGAAAATGTTATCAAAGTCGATAATAAGTGATAATAACAAAAGGGAATCAACACAAATCGATTAACGTTAGAAATCCAATCCAAAAAGGCAAAATGGACTGAAACAGTAGGTTCAGTCGACTGAACATAGTTTTCAGTCGACTGACCCTATGCCTAGAAATTTTCCAGGTTCAGGAAACTTTCTGTTTCCAGGTTCAGTCGACTGAACAAAAGATTCAGTCGACTGAATCATGCCTGGAAATTTTCGGGTTCCAGGTTCAGTCGACTGAACAGAGTATTCAGTCGACTGAATCATGCCTGGTCTGTTTTTCAGCCTATTCAAATGAAGAGCAAACTCCAAAATGCAACCGGACGAACATTGGCTCTAAGGGTTTATGCCAATCGGCAACCCGGCCCTATATGCTCCTCGATGCATCACCAAAAGCATGATCAAACATCCATAAAAGGATTTTCACACAAATTTGACTTAAAAAAACCTAAAAATTGGAATATTCACAAAACCAATCCAAATCAAGAGCAAATGCACATGTACCCAACAACCAAAGACAATTATAGTCATAGATGTGAGATAAAAATCTCACCTTTAAACCCAAACGATTGAAGAAGAAGCTTGAAAGCAAAGGAATCAACCACTCTTCAAATCCAACTCAAGAAGCTTAATTCTAAGCTAAAAAGAGAAACATTTCCCAAATTAGATTTAGGAATTTTCTGAAATCACAGAGAGAAAGAGTTGGAGAAGAAAAAGAGAAGCTTACTAATGGGTTCTTCTATTAGTTTGGAGCTAGAGCTTGATTTGCAAAAGGAAACTAGGGTTTTGGAGTTTTAATTTCCCATCTCTCCCACCATTGATTCTTTAAAACTGAAAAGAGGAGAAAGTGAGGGTGAATGGGGAAGAGTGGCTCAGATTTGAGTATAAGTTAAACATAGGGCTGAACCCAAACCCAAACCCAAAGTGAAAAAGTAGCAAAAATCAACTTTCTCCAAACATATCGAAGCTTATACTCAAAAAGGTCGCAAACAGCATTTTAAACTCAATGGGAGTGGCCTCGAGTCCCAATTCGACTGTTTGCAAAAAGTGACTTTTTGGACTAAAATCCGAGTATCGATAAAATATTTAAATAAAATATTTAAGTAAAAAAAAATCGACAAACATGCGGGTTGTTACAGACTCCCCTCCTTAAAGTAATTGCGTCCTCGTAATATTTAAGAAGAAGATATATAGTAACAACCATAAAGGCATTTTCAACACGAAAGAAATTTGAAATAAAAGGTTCACCTTAAAGAGCACGAGAAAGCAAGTCAGGATGTGATCGCTCGATGAACTCTCTAGATTCCCAAGAACAATCCTTAGGATTTGAAGACCATTGAGCTTTCACAAGCGGGACATCTTTATTTCGAAGGCGTTTGACCTCCGAAGCAACTATTCGAATAGGATGTTGCTCATAAGTTAAATTAGGTGAAAATTCAATCTCTTCCACAACACCGGGCTCAAGAATAGAATCGGAATCTCTAAGACATTTCCGTAATTGAGAAACATGAAATACGTCATGGATAGCAGAAAATTGAGCCGGTAATTAAAGGCGATAAGTGATGGAACCAATACGTTCAGTTATAGGAAATGGCCCAATATATCGAGGCGCTAACTTTCCCGATCGACTGAAATGTACAACACCTTTCATAGGTGACACATGAATGAACACAAGATCTCCCACAGAAAACTCTAACTTCCTTCTCCGGTTATCGGCATAGGATTTTTGTCTACTCTTGGCTTCTTCCACCCTATGTCGAATAAGTTCAATCTTTTCTGTGGAATCACGAATAAAGTCTAGACCTAAAACCAGCTTCTCACCGGCCTCAAGCCAACAAGAAGGAGATCGACATGGCCTTCCATAGAGTGCCTCAAAAGGTGCCATACCAATACTAGATTGGAAGCTATTATTATAGGAAAATTCAACAAGAGGAATATGATCTTCCCAGCTTCCACCGGAATCAAGCACACAAGCACGAAGAAGATCTTCAAGGGTTTGATTCACACACTCGGTTTGTCCATTGGACTGGGGGTGGTAAGCGGTGCTAAAATTAAGCTTCGTTCCCAAAGCTTTTTGAAGACTCTTCCAAAATCCACTAGTAAACAATGGATCACGATCACTAACAATAGAAGTAGGAACCCCATGCAATTTAACAATTTCTTTAATAAAAAATTTGGCCAAAAGAGGAACGGTTCGGTTAGACCAGACGTGAACAAAATGGGCAGATTTAGTAAGTCTACCAACAATCACCCACAAGCTATCATGACCCGAACGAGAACGGGGAAGGCCATCTATAAAATCCATGGAAATTTGGTCCCACTTCCAAATTGGAATTTCCAAAGGTTGTAATAACCCACCAGGCCTTTGATGTTCGGCCTTAACGAGTTGGCAAGTCATGCAACGCTTAACGAAGTTAGCGATGTCAAGTTTCATTCCCTCCCAATAATAAAGTCGCTTCATATCCGCGTACATCTTACTACTACCGGGATGAATGGTAAATTTAGAATGATGAGAATCTTCTAAAATATCTTTACGAAGATCTCCAATATTTGGCACGATAAGTCTACCAAATTTCCGAATGCCGCCACCAGAATCGATATTAAAGTCTTTCAAACCTTCAATATCAATTTTATCCTTAATATTTTTGCCAAGAAGAGCCAATTCGGGATCTAGCCTTTGAGCTTCAAGAATGCGGTCTAAAAGAGAAGGATGAGCCTCAAGGCTACATAAAACAAATGATGAGCATAAATCGGATACGCGGTCTCGAATCTCACAAGTGGATAAGATCTCGAGATCGTTCCATTCGGATATCATCATAGAAACAACAGCTTGTTGTTTACGGCTAAGAGCATCGGCGACACGATTACCCTTACCGAGGGTATAAAGAATATCAAGATCATATGGTGCAAGAAATTCGAGCCAACGCTGTTGACGCAAATTAAGTTCCTTTTGAGAGAATAAATACTTCAAGGATTTATGATCGGTATAAAGAACAAATTTCTCTCCTAAAAGACAATGACGCCAAATCCGAAGAGCAAAGACAATAGCCGCGAGCTCTAAATCATGAGTGGCATATCTAGTCTCAACAGGCTTTAATTGCCTAGAAGCATAAGCAATAACACTTTTTTTTTTGCATAAGAACGGCACCCAAGCCAACGTGACTAGCATCGGTATAAACAACGAAATCTTGATTCCTATCGGGAATAACAAGAATAGGAGCATCAGAAAGAAGTTCTTTTAATTTCTGAAAAGAAGTTTCACATTTGTCCGACCAAATGTATTTAACACCTTTCTTCGTTAAGCTAGTGAGAGGCACGACAATCTTAGAAAAGTCTTTGATAAATCGGCGGTAATAACCTGCCAATCCCAGAAAATTACGAATCTCTGTCACACTCTCCGGTCTCTTCCAATCTTGAATCGCTTCAATCTTTGAAGGATCCATGGAAATTCCGGATTCGGAAATAATATGACCGAGAAACTTCACACGAGATTGCCAAAAATGGCATTTAGAAAATTTTGCTTTTAATTGATTACTCCTAAGAGTTTCCAACACAATTCGAAGATGCTTTTCATGCTACTCCTCGGTTTTAGAATACACGAGAATATCATCAATGAAGATGAGAACAAATCGATCAAGGAAGTCTTTAAAAACTCGATTCATTAAGTCGACAAAATAAGCCGGGGCATTCGTTAACCCAAATGGCATAACAAGCCATTCATAAGATCCATACCGAGTACGGAACGAAGTCAAAGGAATGCTATCTTCTGCAATACGAAGCTGATGAAAACCGATAACCAAGTCCAATTGTGAAAAGACTCTAGCACCACTAAGTTGATCGAATAGATCATCAATCCGAGGTAAAGGATATTTATTTTTGATAGTAAGATCATTAAGCTTACGGTAGTCAACGCAAAGCCTAAGTGTACCATCGGATTTCTTCACGAAAATAGCCGAAGCTCCCCAAGGCGAGGAATTAGAGAGAATAAATTGCTTCGTCTCCAATTCGGATAATTGTTTAAGCATCTCCTCGTTTTCTTTATTGGACATACGATAAGGAGAGCGAGTGATAGGTTGAGCTCCAGGAATGAGATTAATTCTGAACTCAATTGCTCGCTTAGGTGATAATCCTAAAACGGGCTCAAATATGTCGGAAAATTCACGAACGACGTGAATAAGATAAATAATATCACCCCCATCTTCATCATCGTCATCACGAGGGTTTAAAGAATATAAAGATGCAACCAAGCTGGAATCCAAATCTTTAAGATTAATAGAAATCTGCTTAACAGATTAAGGATGTCGAAGATGAATAGTCCGCTCAGTACATAGGATATGAGCTTCATAACGGTTAAGCCAATCCATTCCCAAAATCATTCCAAAGCTTAAATAACGCATGACATGCAAATCGGCTAGGAAAGGAAAATCACACAAAATAATCTCCGACATCTTTACACAATAAACTGATTGTTGCGGATCCACCAACCGGAATCGCAATTCTCAAAGAAGTCATTAAACACAAAACATCCAAAGAAAAAGTATCAACAAGTTCCTTTGATATAAAAGAATGGGACGCACCGTATCAAAAAGAACTCGAATAGGATGATCACGAAACACAATAATGCCATCAAGGATAGAATGAGAAATACCTTGGCCACGAGATGTGTTGCCAGGGGCTTGAGCAACATTAAGCTTTCCCTCCTTCTTGCCCTGAAGCTTGGGGCATGAAGATATAACATGACCGGGACCTTTGCAGTAGCGATAAGAGAGAGACTTTGGACACTTGTTCGCGTAATGGTCCTTCGAACCACAATTATAGCATTCCCCACGGCCAAAGGAAGAAGTCTTTGCCACGGAGGTTGCTTGCTTCCCTTTCTTATTGGGATAAGGGCCTTTGAATTTGTTTCACTCTTCTTATTGTTGAAGTTTGGTTTGGAACCCACCACTTCAACATCATTCTCCTTATCCGCCTCTTCAAGATGAAGAGTGTAACGAGCCGTAAATTTTCGATAATTAAAACAGCTAATTTAATAAGATTTCGTGATTTAGTGTTAGAAAAAAATTTGTAATTCGTTTAGAATAATAATAATTGGAATGAATTGCAACAATAACTATCCAAGTAATGAAAAATAAAAGCTACTTAGGGAATACCTTTGCAATCAATAGTTAAATAGGATAATAAATGTTGAATTCATTGGGAATAATAGAGTAATTGGTTGATAAGTAAAATCTATTTAAAATCAAATATTGAATATTGAACATGTAAATTGTTTAAATTAAATATTTAAAACTTATTGAATAATTGAATAACTGTAAAATGGAAATAGCGTTCTAAATTGTGAATTGGTTTTAAAAGTTGAATCTTATAAGTTCAATATTAACATTTCAAAAGATAATGAATTATTAGATAAGCGAAATTGTTTAAATTTAATATTTGGAATTTATTGAGATATTTAATAATGGGAATTGAATAACCGTATAATGGAAATGGTTGTTCCATAATTTTAATTCATTTCAAAAGTTAAATTTTATCAGTTCGTTTGAATATTTCCAAAGATAGTGATTTAAGAATAATAAAAATTGTTTAAATTTAATATTACAAATGCTGAATAATTAAATTCCGAATTTGATATTATTAATTTGATATTGAAATTTAATATATGAAAATAGAGTGAATAATTGAAATTTGATTTAATATGATTCAAATTGGTTTCCAAAGTGAATATAAGTTATATCGGGATTATAATAGAGTTAATAAGATTTTAAAATTGAAATTTATTGGATAATTGAATAACGGGTTTAATATGATTAAAAATGATTTGTAAAATTTTATTTTATCATATTAAAGTTAGAATGATGTTGTAGAGCTTTTAAAATCGAATTAAAAGTAAATTTATGAAAATTGAATATTTTAATATTTAATTATCGACTGAAAAATAGCCAATTTTCAAACAGTCTCAGAATTGAACGAAACTAGTTCCATTGGATTCGTAATAGTTTGTTATTGTCGGATTTCAATTTTCGTAGCAACCGGAGTTTTCGGTTGACCGTGGCAGCTCGAAACGCATCGAAATTGTTTTAATATTAATTTGACGAGTTAAAATACTCATATTTCAAACTTTCAACGAAACCAGTTTCATCGGATCCCTAATGTGATATTATTGTAAGATTTCAAATTTCGTGTCAATCGGATTTACCGTTTGTCCGCGGCAAGCCAAAAAGCCTAGAAATTAGTTTAAATCGATTTAATTTAAATTGATCGTTTATTTCCGTAACTCGCGCATACGATCGAATTAGCTTCCGAAACCTGTTCCATTGTGTTCGGAACGCGGGATAAACCCTAGAAACGTCAGTTACCGCGCGAAGTTCGGAGTTCAGAAATCCCGGAATGAATAGTGTACGTCGTTTCTATAAATAGGCCCATTTATTCACAAAAAAAACCTAATTCTCTAAGCCGGCCGCCATGTTCATATTCAAAGGCCAGAATTTGTTCTCATTTCTTCCTCAATCTCTTCAAATTCACTATCAATTACAGAAAATCGTTAACTACAATCTTGTAGAGCATAGGAAGAGCTTTCGATCCATAAGGAGTTGATCGAATAGGGAGCGACGTGGAGGGAGATTAAGGGTCGCGTTCGTTCGTCATTCATGCACGAATTTCGAAGCTCATGCGTAACCGAGCTGGGCGAGGTTACGACCGGAGGTAGAGCTCATGGAGGCGCATCGCGTGGCGTTTGCTGATCGACTTGGCGACACTAGTATTGGATGCGTGATTCTAGGGTTTGAACGAACGATGGGTTCGGTTTTATCGACCTGGAAACGAAGAAGATGGAATAAGGGGGTGCGGCCTGATGCGTTGGATCCAGGGATCTACCGGCTAGGATTGGCTAGGGTATATAAATATAAAAGAAATTGTTGATTTTGTTTATTTTAAATTCGTGAATGTTTAAAATACTGTAACTTTTTCATACGAGGTCGAAAACGCACGAAACGACTTGCGTCAGGTTCGTTTTGTCGAATACTACGCTATGGAGATGGATTGGAACCGTTTGGAGCAAGAGAAAATTTTGGATCAAATCGAACGTCGTTCGATTTGATTTAAAATCGGAAAATCAAGGTGAGTGTTTTATAACGCTCACACCGTAATAAATATCTTTATGCTACTTAAATTTGACATCATGAAGTGTTATGATTTTTATTTGTCGTTGTTTGATAGAATTTAATTGTCATATAGATTGTTATTTGAATTAACCATTGAAAATTAAATTGACAGTTAAAATTGAAATTGAAGTTGAATTGCGATTGAATTACCTGACATTGATAACTATGAAATTGCCATGAATTGTATTGTCTATTGGATGATTTATTTCGATGGATGTTATTGGTTGATATTTTAATGTTTGGATGTTTATTTGCTTATATATAACATGTTATGCATACATATGATACTGTGATTTAATTTAAGTAATATGTACTCATCCCTGACATTTAATTGAAATAAATAATTACTTGGCCATAGGATAGAAAATTTTATTTACGGACACCGAATTGGCTAAATTAATAAATTTTAAGATCGTCGATTTGAAATTTATTTAAATGCTTTGATTTAAAAGTTATAAATAGAAATCAATTTATAGAAATCGAATTTATCAAAAATTGAGTTTGGAATGTTGAAATAATTTTGGTTAAAAGAAATTGTTAAATAATATAAGTCGAGACTTTAAAATTTAAAAATGGGGATTTGATTGAATTTCGAAAATTGATTTGTTTAAAGATTTAACCTTAATTCGAGCTTTGAATATTACCAAGTAAAAGTGATATAAAAATGATATTTTGAAGTCGAGCTTGGAATGGAATCATATTTGAAATTTGGATTTAAACTCGAAAATTGATGGATAATTTTGTTAAGTGTTATAAATGGATATTTCGAAAAACCAAGCTCTAAATCGATATGAATTGGAATTGAATAAATTGAAAGTGAATATAAAATTGAATAAAGTGAAGTCAAAGTTGAAATTGATTTGAATTGAAATCGAAACTGAATCGGTAGAATGGAAATTGAAATTGATTTGAATTGGGAAGTTATAAATTGAAATGGATTGATTTTGAAGCTGTTTTAAGTTTGTTTTCCAAATTACTCTGTTATATAAACCATTTTGAATACTTAAACTATTTTAATCTATTTTTAATCTACTTAACCCAATTTAAATTATTTTAAACTAATTTATCTATTTTAAATCCATTTTAAAGATTTTAAGTATTTTTAACTATTTTAATTATTTAAACTACTTTTAAACTACTTAAACTATTTTCTAAAAAATTTCAAGATGGTTAATAGGGTGAAATGTTTATATTTAAATCTTGAATTTAAATACGAATTGAGTTAAATGAAGTTGCAACCTAAATTGAAATTCGAAATGATTTTGAAATCGAAATGAGATATTGATGCGAAAATTGATTTTGAAACGGAATCTGATATTTTGAAAGATACAATGATATTTGAAATGGATTTGATTTTTTTGAAGCGAATATGATATTTTGATATCAATTATGAATCGATTTGAAATATAAAGAGCCAAAGGTGTAATAATACGTATTTATTAAAGAGACCGGGATCGGATATGGACATACTCTCTGTCGATACCGAAAACCACTTTAATAAGTATTATACGCGGAGTGATGATCCAGAATGAAGTGGATGGTTTGGTGAACGCATTGACTGAAGAAAGAGAATGATTATTGGATGACCCCTGACATGACTAAAACAGGAGCCGCGCCGGGCCATTGAGGTTCGCCACCTCTAGCGGACACACTTCTTCGATACCATATCTATTACATTTGTGATGCGATTTGGGTGCACCCCTTGATTTCGGAGTGTTGTTCCGCGGTGTTGGGGTAGCTGCTGGCTATGCCCAACATCAGTCCGGATCACGAAACTACTAGTATCCTTGTTGGTATCACCTCATGTACCTTGTCATACCGATTATCCTATTCGCGACCACTACGTTTTTGATTTGTACCTTGAGTATATGGATTGCCCTCTGGTGACTTCCGGTTTTGGGGAAACTACGGTCTTGTATATGCTTTTGGGAATATAAAATGTGTTAAGGGGGATTATGGTAACGCCTTAACGCTATTTTGATACTTTATATTACTGATAGGCATTATCTACTTAGCGTATATTACTACATAGTAGATAGTTTAACGGATCCTTGAGAGATAGAAAATCCCGTAACATCTCTTAAGTTATTGCACGCACGTTGACACTGGATAGGAGATGTCAAACCCCGTAAACATCTCTGACGCCGTTGCACTCATATTTATTTACGACTGATTTAACTTTCATAAGGGTATTTAGTCCTGACTCGAGTGTTTTGTCTTTTCATTACGCTCGGGTCAGTCCTGAGTTTTTAGATTTTTGAAGATCTATTCTGGAGGACGAAGACGAAGATTTGGTATACTATTACTATTATTACCCTTGCATCATGTTATCTACTGCATTATTTAATTGTTCTGTTGTATATGTATAAACTCTGATAAATGTTGTATAAATAATTGTCAAAGTATAGTAGACAGCTTCATGAACTGTTTATTTGACTATTATATTTTATCGTTCCGCTGCGAGATTCTGTGTTGTTTCATTTCCTTTATTTCTCTTTCTTTTCTTTTCTTATTTACCCCAATAACTATCTGCCCTTTTGAATGGTTTGGAATCGACATGTGTATTTGATTGTCGATTTAAACTGTCCAAATAGGCGGGTCGTTACAGTTGGTATCAGAGCTTTGGTTTAGCGATAAACCTTGGCTCTTGTGGGGAATAACTCATTGAAATAGAGGTAACCTATATGAATGAGTTGAGTGTATATGAGAGAGCGTATTTGTTAGTGATATAAAATGTTTTATATTGTGTCGGTTGATTTGTTGAGTGGCTTATGGATTCTGGTCAATACGAGTAATTAACGTCATTGACAGGGATCTCTAAACACTTAAACAGAACAATTCGACATAGTATTGTTTTGAAATTGGGTAAATGAAATAATTTTTCCCTAATTATATTTTGTATATAAAGAATTTATTTCAAAATTTATTGTGATCAATCTAGCTTATTTGGTTGTTGGAAATGAAATATTGGCTATTAACATTAATCGGATATTGTAATTTAAATAAATAAGGTGAACTACAAAATGAACTATGATAAAACACTTGTTGGATGTTTTAAGAAAGAAAATCCTATAAGAATATTTTATAAAGGTGACTTATGAATTAAAATAGAATTAGATTAAAAAAAATTGAATTTAAGACCCGGAGATTTTGAAAATGGTTCTCAAAGTTTTGAAGAAATATATGGTAATATTAGTTGGAAATTGTTTATGGAAATATTTTGAAAGGATTTTTAAGAAGGAATGAATATAGTTCTCCTCTCTTATGTCGCTGGAAAATAATTTCGGTGATGACTGCGCAACATCATCGATGTTCATTTTCAAGTCTCAAAGTAGGGGAGACTTCTAAGAAGTTTGCTTTTCTTCAAAATTATTTTGGATAAATGGGTTTTGGTTTAAACTCCAAAGGTATGATTTGATATATTAAAGATATAAGTGTATATATTTATTTCAAACGATTTGAAAAGAACCGGGCATTTAAATTTCTAAGTTATGTTAATTAGTAATTTTCAAATTATTTGAATGAAATGTGAATAATCAAAAATTATAAAATAAGAAGATTAAGATATCTAAGCTTATTATTTTGGGAAAACTTTAAAGTTGAAAGGTAAAGAGGATTTAAACGAATTAAATTTGTGAACATTCTAATTAAGTGAAATGAAATTCTATAAATTTGTATAATACCAAAATTTCATTCTGATAACATATAACAAGACTTACCAAATGTTAAAAGTTAAAATGATGTTTTGGATATGTAATGAGATATTGTATAAATAAAAAGAACCTGAAAATAATTGAAGCATACAAGTAAGGAAAACTCAAAAGGAATTAAAATGTATATAAATGAAAATTTGGTTGTGATAAAAATGTTATATACTTAAATATAGCATGAAATGATGAATGGATAAATGGAACAAGTAAGTGAACTTAAGAAAGAAGATAAATGAACCGTATTATATCTTTGTAAATTGGTTATAGAAAATAAATATAAATTGCAAAGGGATTGAAAAAAATTGAATTTGTAACCTTTAAGATAACTGTAAACTAAGAAAAGTCATTTATGAGAGGTTAGACTTTTATAGGATGATTAATAAACTAAAGTGCTGATTAATAAAATGTTCCATAAATAAATTTGTTATTAACTAAAATTATGAAATTGAAGTAAATGTAAACAAAAATTTGGTATAGCTAAGAATCAATTAGGAAAGGAGTTGAGTTTAATTAAATTATATAGAATGTTTAAAATGAACTTGAGTAGGAAAATTCTATGATATGATGTTTAAGAAAAGACAATGTTAAAGAATATGCTATGTAAAGAAATGAATATACGAACTGAATAATGGATTGTGAGTAATTAAGTGGAAAAAAAACATATAGAAGTCAAAAAAAATTATTTAGTATAGATAAATTGGATAGAAATCCATTGGAAGGTAATACGTGAGATTGTACGTATATTATTTATTCGCATAACGATTTGATCCAAATTCGAACACAAAATTTCGAGATGATTTATATCAATCCAAGTAAGGATTTTTCACTCGATTTTCGATGGCGAACCCTAGATATGGATTTTTAATTTGATTCTGGAATTCTCTATCATAGTATATGGCTATGGAAGGAGAGTAATAGTTTCAAATCAAGGAACCAAATCTGAGTCCGCACTAGAGAGTCGTGTGAACGATACTAGTTTGGAAGTGAAATTGTGTGATCGAATAAGCGATTAGATTTATATTGCTCACGGATGATATATGTACGGCTTACGGACTTAATTAAAGTTAATATTGGAAATATATGATGCCAAATATAAAATGATTCTTTAAAATTTATAACAGGATATATATATATAAATGAGATAAACCAAATCGAATGTAAAATTAATAGTTTGGTTATGTTGGGTATGATTTGGTTGTTATATGATTGTTAGTTGATTGTATGTAATTCATTAAGTGTTATTGAAATTGAGAGCTATAAATCATTGAAATCAAATTGGAAGTTAAATGTATTTAAATAGAATTTAATTTGATTCAAATTGGAAGTGAATTAATGTAAATATAAATTAGTGAATGTTAACTAATTGAATTGAGAATGAATGTTAGTAAACTCCAATGTTAATGAATCAACTGTGATTAAAATTGAAAACCAAGTCAATAAATATTAATGAGAAGTGAATTTATATTGATTGGTTAGGGATTTGTTGGATGATAGTTGGATGATAGTTGATTGATGGTTGTATTTGTTGTTTTGTTGCATTTGCTATGTTGGTACATGTAGTTGTTATGTTGTTATATGATGTATATTGATATTATTTTCATATATGCATGTTTCTTATAGTTTGTTGAGTGTTTAGTAGGTGCGGATTGCGCTTGCTTTGCATTTGGAGCTCGCTTCGCGCTATATTAGTCGTATATGCTCGCTAATAAAATATAAGGTACATGTTTATTTTGTCATTGGATTTGGTGATTTTTGTGATGAGCCACTTGGCTTTTGATTTTCTTTTGTTGGTTTGGGGTCCGTAGAGGCGTTTTGTAGTTGTACCGATCGAGCCGCGCAAAGGAGACTGCCGAAATTTTCCGTAAAATCCGGGTGTTAGAAAATTTTTTCAAGTTTTAAAATTTTTATAACTTGTTTTGATAACTAACTTCTAAAGTTAGAAAGCCGTTTGGAATAACTTAGTGAAAGCGTAGTTATGACTTTATAAATGGAATTTCATTATATTTTAAGTTGGTAACTTTGGATAAGATATATCTAATGTTGAATTCTATACTTAGTTCCTTTTTCCCTTCTTTTTCCTTTTCGGGGACGAAAAGTTTTGAGTGGGGGGGAGTGTAACGACCTGTAAATTTTCGATAATTAAAATAGCTAATTTAATAAGATTTCGTGATTTAGTGTTAGAAAAAAATTTGTAATTCGTTTAGAATAATAATAACTGGAATGAATTGCAACAATAACTATCCAAGTAATGAAAAATAAAAGCTACTTAGGGAATACCTTTGCAATCAATAGTTAAATAGGATAATAAATGTTGAATTCATTGGGAATAATAGAGTAATTGGTTGATAAGTAAAATCTATTTAAAATCAAATATTGAATATTGAACAGGTAAATTGTTTAAATTAAATATTTAAAACTTATTGAATAATTGAATAACTGTAAAATGGAAATAGCGTTCTAAATTGTGAATTGGTTTTAAAAGTTGAATCTTATAAGTTCAATATCAACATTTCAAAAGATAATGAATTATTGGATAAGCGAAATTGTTTAAATTTAATATTTGGAATTTATTGAGATATTTAATAATGGGAATTGAATAAGCGTATAATGGAAATGGTTGTTCCATAATTTTAATTCGTTTCAAAAGTTAAATTTTATCAGTTCGTTTGAATATTTCCAAAGATAGTGATTTAAGAATAATAAAAATTGTTTAAATTTAATATTACAAATGCTGAATAATTAAATTCCGAATTTGATATGATTAATTTGATATTGAAATTTAATATATGAAAATAGAGTGAATAATTGAAATTTGATTTAATAAGATTCAAATTGGTTTCCAAAGTGAATATAAGTTATATCGGGATTATAATATAGTTAATAAGATTTTAAAATTGGAATTTATTGGATAATTGAATAACGGGTTTAATATGATTAAAAATGATTTGTAAAATTTTATTTTATCGTATTAAAGTTAGAATGATGTTGTAGAACTTTTAAAATCGAATTAAAAGTAAATTTGTGAAAATTGAATATTTTAATATTTAATTATCGACTGAAAAATAGCCAATTTTCGAACAGTCTCAGAATTAGACGAAACTAGTTCCATTGGATTCGTAATAGTTTGTTATTGTCGGATTTCAATTTTCGTAGCAATCGGAGTTTTCGTTTGACTGTGGCAGCTCGAAACGCATCGAAATTGTTTTAATATTAATTTGACGAGTTAAAATACTCATTTTTCAAACAGTCTCAGATTTCGACGAAACCCATTTCATTGGATCCGTAATGTGATATTATTGTAAGATTTCAAATTTCGTGTCAATCGGATTTACCGTTTGTCCGCGGCAAGCCAAAAAGCCTAGAAATTAGTTTAAATCGATTTAATTTAAATTGATCGTTTATTTCCGTAACTCGCGCATACGATCGAATTAGCTTTCGAAACATGTTCCATTGTGTCCGGAACGCGGGATAAACCCTAGAAACGTCAGTTACCGCGCGAAATTCGGAGTTCAGAAATCCCGGAATGAATAGTGTACGTCGTTTCTATAAATAGGCCCATTTATTCAAAAAAAAAAACCTAATTCTCTAAGCCGACCGCCATGTTCATATTCAAAGGCCAGAATTTGTTCTCATTTCTTCCTCAATCTCTTCAAATTCACTATTAATTACAGAAAATCGTTAACTACAATCTTGTAGAGCATAGGAAGAGCTTTCGATCCATAAGGAGTTGATCGAATAGGGAGCGACGTGGAGGGAGATTAAGGGTCGCGTTCGTTCGTCATTCATGCACAAATTTCGAAGCTCATGCGTAACCGAGCTGGGCGAGGTTACGACCGGAGGTAGAGCTCATGGAGGCGCATCGCGTGGCATTTGCTGATCGACTTGGAGACGGTAGTATTGGGTGCGTGATTCTAGGGTTTGAACGAACGATGGGTTCGGTTTTATCGACCTGGAAACGAAGAAGATGGAATAAGGGGGTGCGGCCTGATGCGTTGGATCCAGGGATCCACCGGCTAGGATTGGCTAGGGTATATAAATATAAAAGAAATTGTTGATTTTGTTTATTTTAAATTCGTGAATGTTTAAAATACTGTAACTTTTTCATACGAGGTCGAAAACGCACGAAACGACTTATGTCAGGTTCGTTTTGTCGAATACTACGCTATGGAGCTGGATTGGAACCGTTTGGAGTAAGAGAAAATTTTGGATTAAATCGAACGTCGTTCGATTTGATTTAAAATCGGAAAATCAAGGTGAGTGTTTTATAACGCTCATACCGTACTAAATATATTTATGCTAGTTAAATTTGACCTCATGAAGTGTTATGATTTTTATTTGTCGTTGTTTGATAGAATTTAATTGTCATATAGATTGTCATTTGAATTAACCATTGAAAATTAAATTGACAGTTAAAATTGAAATTGAAGTTGAAGTTGAATTGCGATTGAATTACCTGACATTGATAACTATGAAATTGCCATGAATTGTATTGTCTATTGGATGATTTATTTCGATGGATGCTATTGGTTGATATTTTAATGTTTGGATGTTTATTTGCTTATATATAACCTGTTACGCATACATATGATACTGTGATTTAATTTAAGTAATATGTACTCATCCCTGACATTTAATTGAAATAAATAATTACTTGGCCATAGGATAGAAAATTTTATATACGGACACCGAATTGGCTAAATTAATAAATTTTAAAATCGTCGATTTGAAATTTATTTAAATGCTTTGATTTAAAAGTTATAAATAGAAATCAATTTATAGAAATCGAATTTATCAAAAATTGAGTTTGGAATGTTGAAATAATTTTGGTTAAAAGAAATTGTTAAATAATATAAGTCGAGACTTTGAAATTTAAAAATGGGGATTTGATTGAATTTCGAAAATTGATTTATTTAAATATTTAACCTTAATTCGAGCTTTGAATATTACCAAGTAAAAGTGATATAAAAATGATATTTTGAAGTAGAGCTTGGAATGGAATCATATTTGAAATTTGGATTTAAACTCGAAAATTGATGGATAATTTTGTTAAATGTTATAAATGGATATTTCGAAAAACCAAGCTCTAAATCGATATAAATTGGAATTGAATAAATTGAAAGTGAATATAAAATTGAATAAAGTGAAGTCAAAGTTGAAATTGATTTGAATTGAAATCGAAATTGAATCGGTAGAATGGAAATTGAAATTGATTTGAATTGGGAAGTTATAAATTGAAATGGATTGATTTTGAAGCTGTTTTAAATTTGTTTTCCAAATTACTCTGTTATATAAACCATTTTGAATACTTAAACTATTTAAATCTATTTTTAATCTACTTAACCCAATTTAAATTATTTTAAACTAATTTATCTATTTTAAATCCATTTTAAAGATTTTAAGTATTTTTAACTATTTTAATTATTTAAACTACTTTTAAACTACTTAAAACTATTTTCTAAAAATTTTCAAGATGGTTAATAGGGTGAAATGTTTATATTTAAATCTTGAATTTAAATACGAATTGAGTTAAATGAAGTTGCAACCTAAATTGAAATTCGAAATGATTTTGAAATCGAAATGAGATATTGATGCGAAAATTGATTTTGAAACCGAATCTGATATTTTGAAAGATACGATGATATTTAAAATGGATTTGATTTTTTTGAAGCGAATATGATATTTTGATATCAATTATGAATCGATTTGAAATATAAAGAGCCAAAAGTGTAATAATACGTATTTATTAAAGAGACCGGGATCAGATATGGACATACTCTCTGTCGATACCGAAAACCACTTTAATAAGTATTATACGCGGAGTGATGATCCAGAATGAAGTGGATGGTTTGGTGAACGCGTTGACTGAAGAAAGAGAACGATTATTGGATGACCCCTGACATGACTAAAACAGGAGCCGCGCCGGGCCATTGAGGTTCGCCACCTCTAGCGGACACACTTCTTCGATACCATATCTATTACATTTGTGATGCGATTTGGGTGCACCCCTTGATTTCGGAGTGTTGTTCCGTGGTGTTGGGGTAGCTGCTGGTTATGCCCAACATCAGTCCAGATCACGCAACTACTAGTATCCTAGTTGGTATCGCCTCATGTACCTTGCCATACTGATTATCCTATTCGCGACCACTACGTTTTTGATTTGTACCTTGAGTATATGGATTGCCCTCTGGTGACTTCCGGTTTTGGGGAAACTACGGTCTTGTATATGCTTTTGGGAATATAAAATGTGTTAAGGGGGATTATGGTAACGCCTTAACGCTATTTTGATATTTTATATTACTGATAGTCATTATCTACTTAGCGTATATTACTACATAGTAGATAGTTTAACGGATCCTTGAGAGACGGAAAATCCCGTAACATCTCTTAAGTTATTGCACGCACGTTGACACTGGATAGGAGATGTCAAACCCCGTAAACATCTCTGACGCCGTTGCACTCATATTTATTTACGATTGATTTAACTTTCATAAGGGTATTTAGTCCTGACTCGAGTGTTTTGTCTTTTAATTACGCTCGGGTCAGTCCTGAGTTTTCAGATTTTTGAAGATCTATTCTGGAGGACGAAGACGAAGATTTGGTATACTATTACTATTATTACCCTTGCATCATGTTATCTGCTGCATTATTTAATTGTTCTGTTGTATATGTATAAACTCTGACAAATGTTGTATAAATAATTGTCAAAGTATAGTAGACAGCTTCATGAACTGTTTATTTGACTATTATATTTTATCGTTCCCATGCGAGATTCTGTGTTGTTTCATTTCCTTTATTTCTCTTTCTTTTGTTTTCTTATTTACCCCAATAACTATCTGCCCTTTTGAATGGTTTGGAATCGACATGTGTATTTGATCGTCGATTTAAACTGTCCAAAAAGGCGGGTCGTTACAAAGAGCGATATCAATGAGTTGGTCGAAAGAAACTTCTAATTTTAGAAGTAATGGCTTCTTGAGATTTTTATTCAAGCCATAGACGAACCTCTGGTTCTTCTTTAAAGGGGTGTTGATGCATTCAACCCCATATTTGGAGAGAGATTCAAAAGACGCGACATAACCTGCCACGGAAGATTCACCTCGAACAAGGTCTATAAAACGGCGACCAAAGTCACCTTCTCAGCTTCTGGTACGAATTTCAACTCGAAGCGTTCTCGGAATTGCTCCCAGGTGAGATCCGCTTCATTAGTCTCAGAAATAAGAAGCTCGTACCAGTACAATGCTCTTTCTCGGAGCATACTAGAGGCCACCGGAACTCGGTGAAGGTCAATAAGATTCATGCGAGAAAAGATTCAATCGCATGACCTTAGCCAAGCCTGTAATTCAATAATAGTTTCGGAACCTTTGAATGGCTCCCCACCCAAATTAGTGTAATCACTGCACAAACGTGCAAACCCAGATTTAGGGTGAGTAGGTTCCGGATTAGAACCAGCCGCTTGAGCATTCGTGACAAGGTCAAGAAGTTGTTGGGTAGTTATAAAAACTCCATCCCGGGGTGGAGTGCTAGATGGTACGGCTCTGGAGCGGCCTGGTCTATACATTTCTCTTCCTTTAGAAAGAAAGAAGAAGAAGAAAAAGGTTATTCACCAAATTGAATATCAAGCAATCTTGATAGATAAACAAGGAATCATAAGGAAAATAGGATGAATCGGTACGAAGACTCGAATTAAATCCTAAAGCACGACTCCTAAGATGGACTTAGACGATGATCCTTGTTATAATATTCCATATTGTTTCAAAGTTTGGCTCTGATACCAAGCTGTGACGCCCCACCTCTATACCCACGCTAGCCAAGAACACTACGGTGTAGTGCTGTCAACTAGCACGGAGAATAAGGCTGTTGAGGAGCAACCATCCATGTAATTGCTTTGTGCGAGCACCGATATGTCAGATAGTATAACATGAATTTTATTTCAAGAGGAAATCCGACATACCGATACAAACCCAAAGCTACAACACAGTGGCTATAATAATCTTCGGAAACAAATATAGGAATAAGCGTAATACAAATCAGTCATAGATAATTCATATCACAAAGGTGGAAGAAGATATGAATATATAACTAACACATGAAAGTGTTTATCAGAGTAGTGGCCAAAAGATCCACAATAATACAAAAGAATAGCAACACGTGCTATACAAAAGAATACAACTATTAATCTATATCTCAAGTGTATACAGCAAAATAAACTACTAATCTAAGTAGTTAGCCAAAAGTCAGAGAAATCAATCCCAAGTGAGAAGTCAAGCTAAAGCACCTGTAACATCTCGGTCTGACCCGAGTATTATTTAATAAGAAAATAATAAACGGATCAGTCTAACTATAAATATCAGATGAGACGATATAGAATAAGAGGTATGACTAAACACAAAATAATCACAATGCCAAGCTGTGATATATAAGTAATTGAAAATCAGCAAGAGATTAATCAATATCACAAAAATCTACTCAAGGAACAACAGAAATGTCATACTCTTTATTTCGTTCACAAAACCATAAATATTGACGATTATATCAATATCAATCACAAAAGTCAATGACACACAAATTCACCAATGCACAAATATTGATAAAACTTATCAATGAAAATCACGAAAATTGGTGAAGCACAAATTCTAGAAATCATCTCAAGAAATCCAGAAATCACAAAAAGGGGGAAGGCCTATCACAAACGGGAGCATAAAGCTCACCAACACGTGTATCACAAACGGAATGCTAATTCCATGGTTGCTAACCGTCACAAATTGAGCCGAAGCTCCACAAACGGCCCGAAGACCATGGGTTGCTACCCCACCAACTTGAGTCGAAACTCCACAAAACGGGGTTTAGTCTCCCTCGCAGACAAAGAGACATCGCACATTACTAGTCCAAATCACAAAAATGATCGTCATGATCATCAAGAAAGCATCAATTACACTAAGCTAGTAAATATATAAATTTAGCTTCATGTCCCATAACCACTAGCTTAACTTAAATATTTACGAACAAATTGTAGATCTCCACTAGAAAATTGTCACAAGAGGTTCAATCGAACAAGTCCAAGAATTAACCGACGAAGTAAACGCAAGCGTTTCATACCACTTGTTTTAGTAAGCCGTTTAATTAGATTTCTCATACGAGTGAGGTAAAGGTTTGAATATACTAGTAGATTGGGAAAATGGTTTTAAGAAACGAGCTTTGTAATAAAATAGTTTTGAAACCATTTGAAGAAAGAGTTTTGATATTTACTACTAGTATAGAAACCCTTTATATTTTTAAAGTGACAAATCACAAAGAAGATAGTAGGAACAATCAATCACTAAAATTCACATTCGTAGACGTGAATAAAATCCAAAGAAATCGATACCGAATCCATCAAAATGGATATTCCCAAAAATCATGAAGAAAATGTTATCAAAGTCGATAATAAGTGATAATAACAAAAGGGAATCAACACAAATCGATTAACGTTAGAAATCAACCAATCCAAATCAAGAGCAAATGCACATGAAGAAGTGTTAGGAATTCATACCCAACAACCAAAGACAATTATAGTCATAGATGTGAGATAAAAATCTCACCTTTAAACCCAAACGATTGAAGAAGAAGCTTGAAAGCAAAGGAATCAGCCACTCTTCAAATCCAACTCAAGAAGCTTGATTCTAAGCTAAAAAGAGAAACATTTCCCAAATTAGATTTAGGAATTTTCTGAAATCAAAGAGAGAAAGAGTTGGAGAAGAAGAAGAGAAGCTTACTAATGGGTTATTCTATTAGTTTGGAGCTAGAGCTTGATTTGCAAAAGGAAACTAGTGTTTTGGAGTTTTAATTTCCCATCTCTCCCACCATTGATGCTTTAAAACTGAAAAGAGGAGAAAGTGAGGGTGAATGGGGAAGAGTGGCTCAGATTTGAGTATAAGTTAAACATAGGGCTGAACCCAAACCCAAAGTGAAAAAGTAGCAAAAATCAACTTTCTCCAAACATATCGAAGCTTATACTCAAAAAGGTCGCAAACAGCATTTTAAACTCAATGGGAGTGGTCTCGAGTCCCAATTCGACTGTTTGCAAAAAGTGACTTTTTGGACTAAAATCCGAGTATCGATAAAATATTTAAATAAAAAAAAATCGACAAACATGCGGGTTGTTACACCCCGCCTGCTGTATTTATAGGCAAAATCCACGTTACTAGGCTTCCTGGGTGATATGAGCCCACTAGAGCCATAGTCGAGTCCATGTTGTCGGCTACTGATTTCTTAGAGTATAAAACATGCCGGCCCCAAGTGACCTGGATAGTGACCCGTAGTAGCTCCCTCTTTGTCCACCGTAAACTGCAATTTGGTCAGAGTAGAAATATGCCGACTTGAGAATCTAAACATTTCGCCCCCAAGTGACTCGAAGTAGGTTGACCATTGACTCGAAGTAAGTTGCAGCTTGACTCAAAGTAAAATGTTGCCGACCTCGAGCCTTCTATATGCTGACCCGATGCTTACACACAGCCAAGCCGGGGAAAATACACTGTTGACCCGAAGCGATATGATCATGTCAACCTCTTGAGTGAACGCCGATCTCACATCATATTGCTAACCCGATTCCCATAGCTGACTCGAAGCAAGTCCATCCCTGACCCGAAGTAAACTACGCCATGACTCGAAGCAGGAATATGTCGACCCCAAAACCATGTTGCTGACCTAATTTCCTAATGCCAACCTTAGAAAATGCTACAGCCGACCCAATGTAATCCAAACATGTCGACCCCATATTAATAGATGGCCGACCCAAAGATGGCAACGTCCTAACTCGAAGCAAACCCCTACATGACTTAATCAAACTGCTATGCGACTTAAAGCAAGAACATGCTGACCTAAGAATATGCCGACCCCATCTCCAAGCTTTTATGCCGATCCGAGAATCTATTGCCGATCCAAGATGCTTGCTCCTCGACCCGAAGTAGTGCTAAACCAATCATTTTATGCCGACCCCTCAAGATACATGACGACCCCAAGCGACCCGGGTCCGAAGTAAATAGCCTGCCGACCCAAAAAAACTCGTACCCCTCCAAAACATGTCGATCCCTATTGACCCGAAGCAAAGCCTCACCTGACTCGAAGCAACCACCATAAAAACCTGAAGTAAATCCAATGATGATTCAAAGAAAAATCCAAACAACTTGAAAATGACTCGATTTTTTTCAAAATTCATATTTCTGGTATCCTTCTCTTTTTCTCCATCGACTATGTCGAATCCTGGCTTCATAATCATGTTTATCGCCCGTGATTGATCGTCTATCCATCCAGTCGAGTCAAACCCATAGTATTCCAACCTCGATAACCATGCAGTCGATTTGGTAAGATCTGTATGTATGCTGCCTTACCAAAAGGTGGGTTAACATACCAGTACACTCTTTCTTTGATAATTTAGTTCCTTAAACAATGAAACGTATGTTGCTAATGATGTTTGGTTATTATAATAACTATTGTTGATTAAATAATGAACATATAGTAGTCAAAAACTTTGTGTAACCAAGGCAGCCATGTATGTCAATGAGTAAATAATTCATCTTCAATCCCTAAAAAGACATGGAATAAAACAAAAAACAAAGAGAAGAAAAGGCATATAACATGATGGATAATGTGGAATAGAAGGATAACGTTCAAGAACAATGACGAAAAGCTAAGAATAAAAATTATGCACATGTACTCAAAAACTCAAAGGAAGGGATACTCAAACCTAAAGTGTCTTAAGAAAACCTCAATAAAAGGTTGTTTATTGAGGTATCATTTTCATTAATTAGACTAAAGCTTACCTAAATTTTTTATTCAACATACCTCAACAAATAGCCATTTATTTGTTGGGCTTCTTAGCACATGTCTCAATTGTGATTGAGTCATAGCTTTATATTCTTGTAATTTGTCATATTTTGCTACAAAGGATTTTGCATAGCAAAATGGCATGTTAATATCTTGTGTATCCACTTCTATAATGTAGTAATTATTGATACATTTATCACTACAAATTTTAGGCTTTGTATGAAATTTTCTTCCCAAAGTTACATGCATATGACTTTAAGACATGTGATGTAATTATATAACGAAACAACTTTTTACATACTTCAACTAAAGCATCAAATATTTGGTAAAAGAATTAAAGTTGGGAAGTGTTAAAAAAATCAACGTTGCTTTATAAATGTGCGTCTTCTCTCCTTGAAACCACAAGGAAAAAAAAATAAACTTACCCAGTTTATATTAATACAAAACTGATTGATCACTAAATTTTTGATTAAAATTTGCATTCCAATAAACCATTTATTTTCTACGTTTTCTTTTTAATTAGTGGAAAAAATTATATGCAATAATCACATTGATTGCGCGTTTACTAAAATGAAAAGGGGAAACAAAAGACCAACCATGGTCATTTCCAATCATTATAATAATATTTTAAACAATTGAGAAGCTTATCCCTCGTAATATATTTTTAGATTGCAAATTTGAAACAAGACGGTTGCAAACATATTTTAATGCTAAAATCTTATCCCTTAAATATATTTTGAACAACCAGGTTGCACATCATAGGCCTTCAAGATGTAAATTGTAGAAGCTTTTCCCTTATAACAAGTTTTAAATACTTGAGGAGGGATCAGCTTATCCCCCAAAACTAAACACAAACTTACCCTTGATAATGATGTAGCGTATAATGTTAATGCAATTTTAGGTACTTCCTTTACTACGACACTGTAAATTGGATTTTTAATCCACTTATTCGATTTCACATGGTTATAAATTATGGTTTAAAAGAATATTTAAAGACCAATAATTTCATATAGTTTTGGAAGATCAATAATTTCATTTAGTTTCTGGGTGAATGGTAACATTGTCAAATAATATCTATTAACCCACTTTTGAACCAAAGCAGATTTCAACTAGACTTAAAAGATCAACACAAGAAAGAAACGATCCACAACTTGGAAGTACACATATAAGACCTAGAGAAGCAACTTGAAAAAGTTTCATTAGGATTAGAGGAAAGACCTGAACTCAATACCGATTTAAGGGGCCTTAGGTCGACACCGACCCATTACATCTCTCCATTCTCCCACAAAACTTCACACAACTCCTATACAACTCTTGACTCGGTATCAAGTGTTTTTCCCAGAGTTTGTACAATCAATTCAAAGCTTGATGAGATGAAGACAAAGAAACCAGGATAACTCAAGTGCTATAAAGATGATCGCTAAAATCAACTCGAAGACAATGGAAAAGGGGCTCAGACAACTCAAATAGATGAAAGAAAATCAAGACAAGTGAAATGATGCAACTTGCACCAAACATCATAGGTCGGTACCGACCTATGGGCCTTAGGTCAGTACTGAGCTATGTGCCTTAGGTTTGTACCGAGCTATGCTTTTAGCTCGTGTGTACTTGACTTTTCCTATGTGACTTCGGGTCGTCTTCTGGACTTCATTGCAAGCGGGCTTCTGACTCCATAGTTCTATTTCGTTATAAATATCAACCTACCTACAACCAAAATAGGATCTTGATCTTCTCTTCATTCTGGATCTGATCTTTCTACAACTAATGACTTCTTCCTCTTTTGAACATCTAACATAACCTTCATTGAGTCATATAGAAAGCTACTATTTGTTGTTCTAGGATTTTGATCGACAAACTCTAGTACTAGTGACCCTTAAACACTCTAGAAACATCATTGTAAAAATGAAATCCACTAGATTATGGTCAGATCTGAGATAAATAGTTGTAATCCAAAGAGAGAACAACTAATAAAAGAGATTAAAGTGGATATAGGTCGAAGATTATACTGAACCACTATAAATATTCTTTGTCTCTGCTTACTTTCTCTACTGTTTCCTTTACTTTTAATGGAACTGGTGCTTTCATCTGATTTCTAGATGTTGATCATTTTTTGGATCTACGTTTTGGTGCTTATACTGAGAACAAAAGAACTAGATCTGAAGACTTGAAACTTGAATTTGAGACTTGAAAAAGATGAAGAGACCCAACGCTAGATCTAAGGCTAGAGCAAGCTAACCAAAGCATGGCAACAATCAAGAGCTGTCCTCAAGTTCTCATTAATTCATCTATATGACTAAAGAAGAGATGAAGAAAATGATGAAAGTGATGCAAGATGGATCATTGACTCGACAACAAGAAATGATTGAAGGATTTTCCAAATAATAGAACAATAAGAAATAGCTAGAGTTGTAGAAATTCAGAACCAAGTGCAAGGAGCTGACATAGGAACATCTGGAGTTAGAGCGAAGCAAACTGAAATGTTGACTCCACAAACTGAACAACTCGATATCGACCTAAACTAACTCGGTACTGAGAGAATTATACTCAGCCGCAACACTGGTGTTAACTTAGAACATGTTGGAATGCCAGGAGCAAATAATTTTAGAGATAGAAACGCAAATTAGAATGTGAATGAGGAACAATTGGAAGAGTATGTGTCAGAACCACTCCACAGAATGAAACTAGAGGAGCATGCTAGGATGCTAATGTGAAGTAAGAGGAGTACATGCCAGAGTATATGCCACAGTTCCCTTATAGGGGCGGGGGTAGAATATCGCTTTTGGTCGAAGACCTTCATTAGATGGTGAAAATCAAATTGCTAAATTAGTTAATAGAATAGTTAGAGGTGGACTTCCGGATCATATTTTGGAGGATGTGAATAGGAATCCATTCACTTGTGATATCCGAAATGCAAGAAATCCTCCTAATTTCAAGCTTGTAACGCTAGAAATGTACGATGGAAAGTCGGATCTGATGTTTCATTGGATGAGGTACATCCAACATATAAAGGTGTCGGGTGCTTCTGAGGGGTAAATACGGTAGTGTTTCCCATTATACTTAACGAATTTGGTGGCAATGTGGTTCAAATAGTTGGAGAATGGGTCCATAAGCACATGGGTCGATTTGGTAAATAAGTTCTTAAGATAATTCATAGTTTATGCCTCACGACCGAAGAATGTGATGATGCTATCAAGCATGAAATAAAGGCCCAGAGATACCTTTAAGAGCTATTTGACAAGATTCAATGAAGTGGCCATTGTCGTCAATAAGTTAGATCCGTCCATAATATTAATGGCAGCAGTAGGAGTTGCCGGCATGACGGACTTCAAGATTGCTTTGGAAATGTATCCACTAATAGATCATACGGAATTCTATCATGAACCTGAGAGATATTTACATTTCAAGAAGATGCCAATGCTGAAAATGTTAAAGTTAATGTTATGGATGACGGAGGCCTATCTGGAGTAGGGAACAGAAAAGACAAAGGAAAAAAGAAGAGCTGATGATGACTTCAGGGAAAGGGAGCTGAAATTCTCCTCCTACATTGATTTAACAAAGACCCCAAAGAGGATACATATTGGCACTAGGGGGCAAATCCCATATCGAAAGCCAGCTAGGAGAGAGCCTACTAATCGGAAGAAAAGATATGGAAAGTTCTGCATCTTCTATGAGCTAGACGGACATGAAACGAACGATTGCCGACACCTTTGTGATCTGATAAAAGAACTGGTTCGGAGCAACCAGCTGTAGCAATATGTAAGGAACCGAACTATAATGGTGCAGCCGGAACAACCACCATCTATAGAAAAGGCATCAAGGAACAACCAGCGATCTGGTCCAAGACTCAAAATCCCATGATCGAGATGGTTGGAAATCAATTTCGATTCCCTCGCTTTGCTCTTTCTTGCTTTAAATAATTAGGGTAATAATAAATTCGACCACTTACACATGTATAAAGTCCAAATTGGTCTCTAGGCATGCTTTGAGTTAGACGATTAGGATAACTATTTAGGACAACAATAACCTCTGACCGCTTACATTTGTGCAGGACTTAGATTGTTCCCTAAGCATGCTCTGAGTGAGATGTTTAGGGGTGGATATTTGAATTCTGCCTGTTTGCTTTGATTAAATATTTGATTATTGATGAATCTATATTGAATCTGATGACCGATATTGATCGCTTTAAGTCTCATCTGGAGAAACGAGTCCAAAGCATGGGGTGCAAATCCTCTCGTCAAAGAGCGAGCATATGGACTTGTACGATATTGATCGCTTTATGTCTCATCCGAAGAGACATGACTGGAGTGCAAGGTGCGAGGTCCCTTGCCGGAGAGCGAGTGGATGGGCTTGTATGAAAAATAAGTCCCCTCACTAAAGAGTGAGCGGATATGCTTGTTTGGTCATTGAGTTCCTTTGCCAAGATCAAGCAGATTCAACAAGGATCCGGAGAGATCAAAACCCTAGATTGGGCGATGAATGATCCGGAAAGATCGAACCATAGATTGAAAGTTAAATGGTCTAAAGAGATAGAATTCTAGATTGTATCATGGTGTATTTGGAGAGATTGAATACTGCATTGGATGATGAAAGATTCAGAGAGATCTCATGTTAAATTAAATGTAAAATGATGCAGAGGGATCATACCTTAAAACGGAAACAAATTTGATAAAAGGGTTTGAACGCCTTGTAATTAGAGTAAAAAGGATAAATCATGGATGAACACGGGACGATTTTGAGAAGTGATGTAATAACTCTGAATGAAATCGAAATGATTATGATGTATAAAAAATACTTTAGGATAGACTAAAGTCTTTAACTATAAGAGGTTTGGAACAACCTTTGACTAGCAAGAGAATCCGGAGGAATTTGTTGGTTCAACAAGATCAAGATCGATGGAAGGTTGAAGAGCTCAACTACCAAAGAATGCTTGTTGATGGGAATTTTCCTTGAGCAAAGTACACCTTGCATTTGAAAGGTGTACATTGGAGGGCAAATGTTAACCCGCTTTTGACCCAAAGCAGATTTCAACCGAATTTAGAATGTGAACACAAGAATGAAAGGATCCACGAACCTGGAAGTACAAATATAAGAGCTAAAGAAGCAACTTGGGAAAGTTTCAATGGGATTAAAGCAAAGACCTTAACTCGGTACTGAGTTAATGGACCTTAGGTCGGCACCGACCCATCACATCTTCCCCTTTCTCCTCCAAAACTTCACATAACTGCTATATAACTCCAATGACCTAGTATTAAGTGTTTTTTCCTAGAGTTCGTATGATCAATTCAAAGATTGGTGAGATGACGATAGATAAACCAAGATAACTCAAGTGCTATCAAAAAGATAGCTAATCAACTTAAAGACGATGGAAAAGAGGCTCAGACAACTCAAGTGGACGAAAGAAAAGCAAGGCAAGTGAAATGGTGCAACTTGTACAAAGCATCATAGTTGGCATTGAGCTATGCTTTTAGTGTCGTGCACTTGACTTTTCCTTTATGACTTCAGTCCACCTTTTGGACTTCACTACAAGCGGGCTTCTGACTCCATAGCTATGTTTCTCTATAAATACCAACCTACCTACAACCAAAATAGGATCTTGATCTTCTTCTTCTCTTCACTCTAGATCTGATCTTTCTGCCATTAGAGACTTCTTCCACTTCTTCACATCTAACATATCCTCCATTAGAGTTACCTAGAAAGCTTCTATTTATTGTTCTAGGACTTAGATTAGTAAACTCTAGTACTAGTGACCCTCAAACACTCTACAAACATCATTGTAACTCCAAGATCTTCTAGACTGTGGATAGATCTGAGATAAATTGTTGTGATTGGGAGAAAAAGCAACTAATAAAATAGGTTAAAGTGGACATAAGCCGGATATTACGTCGAACTACTATAAAAAATCTTGTTTCTCTATTTACTTTCTCTGCTTTTTCCTTTACTTTTAATAAAACTGGTGCCTTATTTAATTTTTGGTGTTGATCCATTTTTTGGTTCACCATATATATTTTATACAACAATATACAAATAAGAAGGTTTTAAAGAGGTAAAGAAATAACCTTTCTTTCAAAGCATTCAACCATCAAAATTTGGTACTTCAAACAGTACACCCTTAATATCTTACAACAACAAACAAAATTTTGCTAACTAATGATCTATCCCAAACTTATATAATAATGAAAATAAGACAATAAAGTATACATTACACTCCCGACATGATGAATTTGAACCATACAAGCTGTACACTTTAGCAACTCCATAAAACAAGCATAAAGATTACTCAACATAATTTTCTCAATTAACTATATTTCCATAGATTTTAGAAGCCCTTATCTTAATCAAAGCATTCAACTATAACAAAATTTATTGTAGGGAACACAGCTGAGGCGATAACAATCCCAAGCATTACGAGTTTTTTATAGTATTGCCAGTGCCATCAGGTCGGAGTTTAAGCAACTTTAGGGAAGCAAACAGTAGCACAACTCGCAGCTATATGAAGGAAATGCATCATCAAGGGGTGGAGGAAAAGTGGGCTGATCGGTTCCACCAATAGGTGAGGGTAAACACCAAGTTAGGCAAGTTTGAGGCGTATGCTTGCGGTGCAGAAGATCGACAACAGATTAGCATAAGGCTGATGGGAACAGAGTTAGATTGTGAAGAAGGGAAGGTCAAGGTTTTGGCTAGTCTGTGATAAGGAAGGACAAAGAATCAGGGCTTCCTGAAGTTCAGAAGCACCGACATCGGAAAAGCATGAGGCTGTTCCATCAATGTTGGATTTGAGATGGAAAGTAGGTTGAGGTTTTGATCGGTTGCAATAGAGGAGAATGATGAATTTAGGGCTTCTAGACCACGTATGGAGCGAATGAGTGATTTAGGATTTAGGGTTAGGAAAAGTAAAGTCTAAGTGGTGCAAGCAGGCTTAAAATTTTAAGTTTTACTGCCATTTACATTTGTTCTTTATTGACTGTTATCCATATTAATTGCAATAAATTTTTAATCATAATTCACTAATTACAAATAATAAATTATTAAATATAAATTATTATTCATAAATTATGATTGTAAACCCCTAATTATAATAAATAATAAATTTTAAATTATATAATTATGAATTATTATTATAAATCATTAACTAAAATAACTTATTATATATTAAGTATACATTATAATCTATATATAATAATTTCTACATAGTTATTATATATAATTTATTGAATAATTGTGATAAATTATTAATTATGAAGAATACTTAATTATTATAAATGATTATTTATAAATTTATTGTTAATAATTATTAATAATAGTAGATTATAAATTATTAATTATATGAGTTATCACTTGTAAATTATTAATCGCAAAGTTTCATTTATAAATTATTAAGTATTAATTATTAGTTGATAATTATAAATTACTAATTATTATAATATTTCGAGCAATTTTAAACATATTAAAAAGGTTTTATAAAACACAATTTTACAACACTCATGGAAAAAGTTGCTAAAGACCTATCACAGTTGCTAAATAAAAATAGTTGTCGAAATCAACTTTATTACAACTTTTAAGAAAAAGCTATTATAAAGAACATTTAAGATAGCATTCAATATGTGAAGGTTGTAAATGAAAAGTTGTAACATGAGTATTTTTTTTGATTTATAACTTTGAAAATGTTTCATGTTGAGCAACCTTTAAACTTTATCTGGTCCTTTTGACATAAAAATGAAGTTCCAAAATTACATTGACAGCATTAGATAGTCAGTGGATATATTATGTATTGTCCATTGTCATTATAAACTATAATAAGCTCTAACGCGCAAATAGTGTAGAAAAGCCTCTGTATATGTTTCATTATAAACTAAAATTCATTTGGTTTTTTATGGGCATCCACTTTAATCTGAAGGGTTATCGTCCAAAGTTATCATGGTTTAACCGCTTTATATCAAATTGGCTTAATGTATAGGTGTGGAATCTCTCAAATAACATATTATAATGGTTATTGCCCTAGATTTACCTTAGAGATGAAGTAACACTATAACAGATCTCACAGCCCTTTGAAAAAAACTAAAGTTGTTATGCGATGATATGTTATTATTTTTTATGATAAGCATAGGTGTGGAATCTCTCAACTATCCATATTAGAAATGGTTACTGCTCTAAATTTACCTTGCAAATGAAGTACAACCATAAAAGTTCTCGCAGCCCTTTGAAAAAAACTGAAGTTTCTATGCAATGATGTGTTTTTGTTTTTGTTTTTGTTTTTAATGATAACTTGTGATAACCACTATTGTAGGTAGTGATATTTTGAAATTTTTCACATGATTTTTTTAACTTAGGACTTCATTGAAGTAGAGTATAGTCATGACTTCATTTTTGTAGGTTGCTGGCTTGTATGTATATAGGTTATTCCTAACTATTAATGGTTTTCTCATTTAGTTTTCAAGAGAAAAAAAGTTGTTCATTGAAACTGCTAATGGTCTTATTGCACAAAAATAGCATGTAACTAACTACTATTTTATATTATCTCGGTGTCAGATTGTTCTCAATGACCTAATACTTGGTGAGATTCCACATGTCTATATTGTTCTTCAATAACCTTGCTTTTCAATTTTGTTCAAACAAATGAGCGTCTGTAATATTATTTTTTCTATATAGAAACAAACAATTTGTTTATTACATAGAGTCAATTTTTTCATAGATTTTGTATTATTATTATTTTAGTTTGTAATGATAAAAGCTATTTTCATCCATATCCAATTTCTTTAGATATTGTTTTGGTTCTTAGTGAAAGCATCAAAATGTTTACCCAAAAAAGAATCAACACCCAGAATCAAGATGAAAGCATTAGTTCAGATAAAGGAAATTGAAAAGGCAGAAAATAATAAGAACACATAGAAATTTTTATAGTGGTTCAGCGTACTCTGGCCTATGTCCACTTTAATTTGTTTTATTATTAGTTGCTAGTTGTTATCTCTCCGGATTTCAACTGGTTTTTTCTAGACCTAAATTACAATGAGTTTGAATAAGTTTGAAAGAGATAAAAAGTGAGGAAGTGAAGAGAATCCAACAGAGTAATAGCAGCACTCCTTCGAAAAAAGATCTTATTCTAGTTGCTGGTAGATGAGTATTTATAAAGGAACTGGATAGGTGTCAGGTTAAGGGGCTAATAGCAATGAAGTTTAGAAGCCATGTTGAAGGCATATATGATGTCCCAAGCCACCTCGAGTTAAGTGGATAACTAGGGTCCAACCTATCAAGATAGGTCAGGGCCAAGTCTAATTCCTTATTTGAATTTGTCTAACTCTACTTGTAAGCTATTCCATCCTTTTAATCGAGTTGTTTGATCCTCTTTCCATTCGTCTTCGAGTTGAATCTTGTGTTCTATTGAATATCCGTCTTCTTAACTCTCCATACTTAGCCGATCCTTAGAGTAAGTCATCAATCCCTTGCACCATCACTTGAGTATGATATACTAGAATAGACTGATTAAAGCATGAAGTCCGAGAGGTCATTAGATGAGAACCTATAGGTCGTACTTGACCTATAGGATTACTCGAGGCCGATTTTAAATGGTTGGGCCAAACCACTCCAATCCTCTATAAGTCTTTCCTTGTGTTTTTGTAACATCCTCTGTCTATAGGCCTGAAGCTAAACGCTATAGATGTTGTAATCATCCATAGCATTAACTTCTGGTGACCAAATACGGTAATGTTAATGGTATCCATGATATCAGAAGTACATGAATGTGAAACAAAATCATAGATTTTAAAAATAACTTTTTTGATTACATTTCACAAAACATGTTTCATGTTCCATTACATAATCTCGATCATTTCCTAGGTTCCGATAGAATACAATTATTAGAAAATACGCCAAGAGCGGCATATGACGATGCCCCCTTAGTTGACCAGAGTACTATATTGTCATAACTGACTGGCATAATACAACACAGCAGAATCAAAAAAATAAAACAACAACTCCAAAATAGTTATCCATCAGCCACATGCTGTTTTTCGGAAGCTTTATTCGCCAACCTACTAAAACCAAAAAATTCTCAACCCTCAGCCTACTCAAATAAATTTTGAGCAACAAAAAGTTTAAGGGGAAAAAATAAATTTTGAGTCGGATATCAAGCATGGTGTGAATAATATTATACATCTCGGTTATTTTATATTAAGTGAGACCGTGCCACTTAGCGGGACGGGTTTCCCTCACTAATGTCCTTTTAAAACATATCTTTTGCAAATCATTTCCTACAACCAAAACTGGTTAAAATTGCAAAGCAATATCATGTAAACCTCCATGTCAGGTAACAAATGAACTATCTATCCGAACACTATTGTTTTGTTTTTCTAACTTCTAACCTTTGTCTAGCTCAAGCCTACCTAACAATGTAAAAATATAATCTAACATATGTTATATACTCCTTTTCTGGACGGTCTGCCCCTAACTTACTTTCTCCAAGTCAACTAATCCTAATGGTTTTGCAGGCTTAACCCACTCTATATAAATATATACCCTTATGTGTATAACATCATTTTAGTCTTACCTGTGACAAAGCCAAACACACTGGAATTTTGGACTAAATTAGTTGGGAGCTAATAGCTAATGTATAGGGTGTGACCTTATACCAGTCCCATCTGGTATACAAATATCTGAGTCATTTTACTTTGGATAATCTTCCCTTAAATTTTCCTTGAAAACCTTTAAATTAAACTTAAAAAAGGAAAATACATACTTTATACTTTACTCAAACCATGATATATACACTTCACTCAAATCTTTGTTGATGAAAACTTTTAAATCTTTGATAGTACCCCTTTGGAATCCATTTAAAGTACCCCTTTCAGAACCAAGCAAACCCCTTTTCTTTCACCTAGGCTGAAAGGCCAAAATATTCCTTTTGAAACCATTCATATAAACCTTTCGAAATCATTGAAAAACCTTTCCTTCGAAAGCTATAAAACCTTAGACATCCTATCTATAAAACACTTAAACATTGCCTTTCGAAAACATTGGAAATCCTTTCCTTTCAAACCTTTCGGACCCTTCCTTATAAACCTTTCAAAACCGATGGGGAACCACCCCTTCTAAACCGTTATTTAAAATCTTTCGAAAGCATTAAAGCATCAAACATTTCGAAAGCCTTTGTGTTCAAGTAAAACATGTGGAGTAACCTTTCGAAACCATTAAAACCATACTTTTTCGAAACCATTTGAGTTCTACCTTCAATAAAGAAAAAGGGTCATTAAAACTTTTAATCCGAAATAACTCTTTCGAAAGCAGTTCATAACTAAAGAAGTGGTGGTGTCGAAACCAACCCTTCCAAAAGAATTGGAGAAGTGGCTTGGATTTAAAAACAAAGTCACCCTTTCGAAACCATTGACTTCGAAAGGTAGGAAAGCAGAAGCAAGGGGTTTCGAACCCAACGAAAGCATTTACTTAAAATCAAAGGCGCAATCTCTTTGAAACCATTCTTTAAATTAATTTGACCTAGTCGGAAGCCAACTAAGTCGAAAGCATATCCTTCGAAAGAAAAGCAGGTGCGTTTTTCATTTAAAAGCTAAGTAAGGTTTCGATCTCCTTTCCAACCTTGGGTTTCGACCTAATACCTTCCGCCTATATCCAATTCGCTACACACCAAGTCTTTGATGCCATGTGCATTGGTTTCGATTATGGTGGTAACGAAACTACTAAGTTGGAACCTAGGTGCCGAAGTGGCGTAAAGCATTTAAAGCCTGATTTTAACTTTAAAAAGAAATCCTTTTCAACTAACTTGCCTTGTTTGTCAAAATATTATCGGTTGCTAATTTTCTTTTCTAAAAGAACTGCCAAAATTTCAAAATTAAACAATTTACAAAATATCCCTTTTCCTTTTATAAATATATAAAACATTTAAGCCTCATACTTAAATAATTTTATATATCTATTAAACATTTATGAAAATTATACAAAATTCCATAAAATCATTTTAATAAGTTTTCCAACATATATTAATTTCAAACCCAAAACTAAATAATTTAGCCATAATTATTTTAAACCCAAATAATCATTTTCCTTACTAGAAAATTAATACTAAATCCACATAAATTCAGAAAATTATGAAAATTGAAACTCATCTCTAAATTTCTGATCTAGGTCTAAAATTGTAAGACATTTGGATGTCATTTAGTAGGTTTTCACATCAAAACATATCATAAAACCTATATGAATTATCATAAACCATCAACAAGCATATATAAACATTTAGTTCTTCAAAATCATGGCATAACATTGCAAAATAAATAGGATTAACTTTGAAACCGAAAACACTTAAGAAATATGAGATGTAGTCATTATTCACCTTAGCTTTAAGATTAAGGAGTTTGAGATTTAAATGAATTTGATTTTAATTACTCTTCTTCCTTTGATTGCTTTCTCTTTCTCTTGCTTTTCTAATGGTGGTCGGCCTCTACTTTGTCTTTGAATTTTAAATGAACATGTAAATGAATTCCTAAGGGTTTAGGGTATAAGAATACTATTTTTCTTATTTTACCCCTTCTTTATTTCATTTTAACTCATCTTTAGTTCATTGTTTACATGGCACCTTAGTTCAATCACAAATCTCAATCCTCTAATTGTCCCATTATTTTATTTTACTTAGCTAGTTAAATATCCTAAATAATGTTACTGAAAATTAGGGTCAATACAGACTCCCCTCCTTAAAGAATTTCGTCCTCGAAATTATGATAAGGCACACAACAAATCGAACATAAAGGTAAAACATACCATTAAACAAATTAGGATAAGCACCTCTAATCCTATGCTCAGTCCTCTAAGTACACTCTCTCTCATCATTGCTCCACTAGAATTTAACTAATCTGACTATTTTGTTTCTTAGCCTATTCTCATTTCTCGTGATTATTTGAATCGGTTTTTATATATAGTCAAGTCTAGTTCTACTACTATGTTGTCTAAAACAGTCAGTGCTGTAGTAGTCTTCGAATCTCGAATACACTTCTTTAGATGAGAAACATGAAAAACGTTGTGGATTCCTGCCAAATTATTCGATAACTCGGCTCTATATGCAAGTTTCCCGATCCTACGAATCTCCGTGCCAACTTTCCTGATTTCCCAAATCGAATCACATCCTTCATTGGTGATACCTTAACAAACACATGATCTCCAACAGAAAACTCTAAGTCTTTTCGTCTTCTATCTGCATAACTTTTCTTATTAGACCAAGCTTCCTTTATCCTAGCCTAATGAAATCAATCTTTTCTGTAGCTTCTCTAACCAAATCTCTACCAAGAACCAACCTATCCCCGGTCTCTATCCAACAAACAGGAGATTTGCATGGCCTTCCATACAAAGCTTCAAACGGTGTCATCCCTATGCTAGTCTGATAACAGTTGTTATATGAAAACTCGACTAAGTGTAGATGGTCTTCCCATGATCCCCCGAGATCTAACACATAAGCTCTTAACAAATCCTCCAAGACTTTGTTAACTCTTTCTGTTTTCCGATCAGTTTGTGAATGGTAAGTGGTACTCATCTTGAGCTTGGTTCCTAAAATATCATGTAGACTCTTCTAGAACTCACTAATGAACAAGGAATATCTATCACTTACTATAATACTACAAATTCCATGTGGTCTAACTATATTCTTCGTAAATAACTAAGCTAGAATAGATGTCGTCCTATTTGATTTAACTGGAATGAAATGGGCATTCTTGGTCAAGCTGTCCAATATGACTCATATACTTTCATTTCCTCTATTAGATCTTGGAAACCCGTCTATAAAATCCATAGAAATAGAATCCCACTTTCATATTAGAATCTCCAATGGTTAAGGCAACCCACTTGGCTTCTGATGTTCGATTTTTACCTGATGGTAGTTTAAACACTACTTCACCCATAAGCCTACATCCTTCTACATATCTTCCTAGAAGAAACTCCGACTTATGTCCTTATACATCTTAGTTCCTCCAAGATGAATAGTGAACTTCGAATGATGCACTCCTCCAAAACTATAATGGATTAAGATTTTCGACCCATGAAAATCGACATCAATACGTTCACTGTATAGCCCGCCAAGCAATCGAGTGTCGAAAATACCAGATCATTAAGCGTGAAGAAGAAGAGAGGATAGAAGAAAACAGAAACAATAACACAATACATAGAATCTCACAATCACAACGGAACAATATATACTATATAATAACATATCTTTATACAAAAAGATATTTTACTGTTAATATACATACAACCATCAGAGTACAATAACCAACAAATCAATCTAGATAGTAATTATAACTTGCCCTCACCAGTGCTGAATATACAGCCTGACACACACAACGGAATATAATCAAGTACGTGAAATATGTCTGAAATCCTCTAGCTCGTCTCCTGAGCTCCATAGATTCCTAACCTGAATCTGTAATACTCAGTTTGACTTAAGTTTTATAATAAATAACACCCGAGTCAGACATGAAAACAAGTGTGAAAAAACACACTCAATTTGAATTATTACTATTATCAAAATCCTTTAAAAACAAAGGTATCTCGTAAGACCATGCCACACATAAATACGATGGGTTTTAACCTTACGATAACCAAAACATTTTATATCAAAATCATTTGATATTATAATAGTGTCTATAGAAAGTAAATTAGAAAATGCTGAAATGCTTGCATCTCACTTTTCAGCATATTTGGTATACAACTAAAACCATACAGACTCATAGTGGATATTGGATTCCATACAATGACAGGGCCACTGGGGTACTGTCCGCCATAGTACACCTCTAGAAAAATGTACCGAGATCGAACCTATCAATCTCTACCAACACAAGACCGGCATACCCCTTACTGGATAGTATCGAATATGATCACCACTAACGGGACCCGAAACACATACAAATGATAGTGATGATAGATTTCCACTCTAGATGAGTGATGATCATACCCTATTGGGAGCGACCAACGTAGCATTACTGCATGTCCCATTTTTAAGTCATTCCTGGTTGATGAGGATTGAGGCTACGTAATAACTTAAGAATAGCATTCATACTTGGAATGCTAAAACTATCTTCCAGGCAAGCATACAAGTTGTTTGGGGCTGAAATTAACGAATCTCCTCCAAGATCACCATCTCCATTATCTTTGAGATATCACAGTTCGTAATGCACAAATAAGATTGAAGCGGTTTTTGGATAATTAAATCTGATCCCGATCTCTTCGAAATGATTAACGAATTTGACCATATTTGATAGTCGGTTATTTAACTATCAAATTACATATAACCAGTCACTAGGCCCATGTTTAAATCTTTCAGAAACATTTACTTCAAAATATCTCTACAAAGATATCTATTCAAATCTCTTTTAGTAATTCAGTACTTGAAAACAATTCCAAATACTTATACCCATAACATTGTATTTCAAATCATATCTTGCTTCAACACCTAGTGAAATATTTTCAAATTCGATTTATAATCCATTACTTAGAAAAATATCTATATATAAATCCTTCCGCCGCTAAAATATTTCCACAACATTTCAACACTTAGGAAAATATTTTACGTCTATTTTCCGAAATCATTCTAATATTAATACTTAGGAAATATTTCATAACTTATCTCCTACATTTATATTAATTCCTTTTACAATTTCCAAAATTGATTATACTCACTTATAATCTCATCTAACCATTTATAACTTCTTTATGAATTTAGATTCATTCTCAAAGTTCTTGTTTATAACATTTCAAAAAATTTCTAAAGTTTCCAAAAATTCTGTTATAAGATTTCTCTTATAAAATCTCATGCATTAAATAAAACTCGATTTACAAATCTTGAGAGTATTTATAAACAACTTCAACCTAATTCCAAAACTCTATATTTATAAAATAAGTATTTTAAAGAATAATAATAAATTTTTAAACACATTTAAGTAATTATTTAAAATATCAAAGCCTCTTTTAAATAAACAACGATAACTAATTTCCAATTCATTTATAAATAATATTAATCGATTTACAAAGCTTGTTTATAAAATTTAGAATTCATTTCAACAATTTTAAATATTTGAATAACTAACTTTCCAAAATATTTTAATCTAAATAAGAGTTTTTAAACTAAGTAGTTTAATAGACAAAAATCCTTTTTCTGAAAAAATTACTTATTGGAAAAACTATTTTTAAAATCCAACACAGCAGATTTTATACTTATAATTCTCTCTCGATTTATCACAAATCAATGTACAATTCCAATTACCCAACTATTTCCATATTCCAAAATAGAATCCACTATTTCTTTCTAAACCAATTTCCATTTTTCATTTTAAATTCACACTGCAAATTTATGTTTCCAATTTATCAAATGATAATCATTCCGCTTTATATATAAACATTGTTTGTAACTTTATAAACTCATTTCCAATTATATCCAATTTATATTACTAAAATCCATTTATGAATCGATTTCTATTTAAAATTCCATTTGGAAATCTATTTCTCAATAAATCCAATTATTATTCCCAGTCTACTAAAACTCGACTTCAACTTCCGTTCGTAATTTACGACATATTATTAAAATCCATCGTTCCAAATTCCTTGTATAAATTGATTTCAAAAATATTTATCTGAACTACTTTACAAAATAGTTAAGTGAATTCCAAGTCAAATAATTTATTTAATCCAAACCGATTTCTTATTCAATATTCCAATTTCCATATAATTAATTTTATTTCCAAAAATCACCTTCCAATTTATTTTCAAAATTCAAAAACATTATTTATGGTATTTAAAATACCAAAATTAAGGCCAGTGCTACTACAGCATCTAAAAATCAAATCATACAATAATCCATAATAGATTATTCAATTTCTTCATATATGATTATGTATGAAAAACAATCAATATATTTGAGGAATCCAATTGGATCACTCCAACCTATTTCTCTGCAACCATAGATGTTATATAACACAAGATACCAATCCCGCTTTGACGTGGGATATCGCGGTAATATAGGATCATCCGCTATTATGCGGGGTGCATAGTGTCCCATCCGCTCCAATTGCAGGGAAATATATCTAAATACTAATATATATACTACTATATATAATATATCATCAAACTGATAATAATTTATAAATCCATCCAATCAACCAATAATTAATTTTTAACATTTTAAAATAAAACCACTTATCCAAAATGAGTTGAGATTTACTCACCTTGATTTTTAATTTGCCGAATGATCTTTTTAGATAAAATCGAACTGACATTCGATTGAATCTAAACTGACTCCAAATAAATCCTATTGCGTAGATTTCGCAGATATGAATCCAACGTGATTGATTTCATAATTTTTGGACTTCGCATGTAAACGATATGTAATTTATAAATTTTTGATTTTTATTAATATCGTAAAATTTTCTTATTAATTACAGTAATTAAAAAGGTTAATTACCTTACTTAATCAGTTCCCTTAATACTTCTTCCTCCCAGGCTAAAACATGTACGCCTGAACATTCACAACCAATCACTGAGCCTCCCTCTCTCCTCTTCCTCCGCCTTCTGTCGACAAAAACCTAAATTTGATGATACATTGAACTCCACTCGCCTAAGCATCCTGTTCATCACCAGGATTTATCGATTGAACCCCCAAAATAAGTTGCGACTTCTCCTCTCTTCCCACTGCCGTACCACATCGCGGTCAACATAGCTCCACGATGAGCCACCACTTTACCCCTGAGCTGTGCTTCCACTCGACGAACCTGAATCCATCCTAAATTCCCCAAATCATCGATCAAGACCACAGAAACCCGAACCCCGGATCGATCCTCATCTCCCTCAAACATAACCGCACCCATACCAGATTGAAGAGCAACTCGATTCGAGAATTATGGAATTTATTTCAAGATTTTTTGCTTTGATTTTGATTTTTAATCGAATTTTTTTAGTTTCCTGTTCGAAAATGAAAGAGGAGAAGGAAGGGTGAGCGTGATTTTAAACGAAGGGAGATGGCGGCTTCATTCAGACTTTAGGTGTGCGTTCAGGGTTAGGTCGGCTGGCCTGGGTTTATAGGTTGGCTGATGTTGATTTATAATTATATAAATATTCAAAATATCTTGTTTACGCACTTTAAAATCTCAAATTTCTATCGAGGCATGTGTCTTGGCGTTCTATATGTTATACCCCTATTCCGAACCTAATGGAATTAGTCTCAAGGCTTAATTCGATCGTATGTGATAGATAGCTTTTTAAATGGACAATTTTTATTAAATCAATTCTATGCTTTTCAGCTCACACGACCAAACGGTAAATCCAAATGCTATGAAATTTGAAATCCAACAATAATACCCTACTACGGATCCAATGGAACTAGTTTCATTGAGTTCCAAGACTGTGCCCCGGATTGTTATTTAAACGCGTCGATTAAAATGACAGTTTCAAAAATTGACGAAATCCTTTGAAATTTCAGTTTTAAAAACTTACTAACTCAATTATAAATAAAATAGAACTTACAATAACATTAGAAATCATTTCGATTCATATTCAACTTAAATTTCAATTATTCACACTTTCGTATTACGGTAATCGCTGTATTTGAAATTTAAATCTATTTCTTGAATTCAATCAATAATTCCATTTTCAAAATTAGTTAATAATTTAAATCCAACATTTAAAACCATTTAAATATTCAAAATCAAATGACTAAAAATTCGGGTCGTTACATTCATCCCCCCTCAAAAGAATTTCGTCCCCGAAATTGCTAAGGCAGGAAAAATGCTCCAAACCCATTACTTTCCAAAACTCACTTAGTTAAATTTGATATTTCATAAAAATTTTAGACCTACATTCACTAACTAGTTTCCAAACATTCATCAAACCCCTTTATTTCTCAGTTAAATTCAAAAATCAAATTCTAGTTAACAAAAATTTCCAAAAAAAAGTTCAAAATTTTACACCCTAAATTTTCGAAATTTTTAGGCAGAGTCTTCCTTGTACGGAGAGCCTTTTGCAATATGAAAAATATGATAAAAAGATACACATCAGCTCTCATGGCCAGAAAACGCAATATATATCAATATTATTATTTTTCGCACACTAAATTTGTAAGTGTACCTTATTTTAGCGTTATTAAGCGAGTTCGCTTGATTTATATGCAATTTACGCAACCAAAATCTAGTCAAACAGTCTTCTTGTACCTGCACTTACTCAATTTAAAACACATAAGTACCAAAACATGAAAATTTAATAACATTTCATTTATTTACCTAGTGCAAACACATAGATTTCATAACCAAACATGTTATAGCATGAATTTATCGATAATCACAAGGTTCCAACATTCGATTATTTATTTCAATCGATTTTTATATCATTTCATTCAATTTGAATGATTTACAACCAAATTATTAGCACTCAATTCATATCTATACACAATATATTCATATCCATCACAAATTGGTTCTAAACCAATTTACTCACTTTTCATGTGTTCACAAAATTTTGTATACTTCTATTTATGTCAAATGACAATTCAATCCATGCCATTTACTTACGAATCATTTCATAAATTCATTCGGGACAAGTTTCCATCCAAATAATTAACTTAAGTTAATTCGTTTATTTCCAATCATTTCAACTATGTAACTTAAGTCCATTTCCATTGCAATCAAGTTTCATTTCATTTAAATTGATTCTTATTTAATTTATTAACCTTCTATTGATTTGCATTTCCATTTACTTGGTATATCTCAATTTATACTATATTACTTGAGAATCATTTCATTAAATTAATATTAAGGCTTATCATACCTTTTATGCAACATTATGTTCATTTCCACTCCATAGTTAAGTCCATGCTCGACTTTTATTCAAGCAATATCTCAAAACATAGTCAATTTATTTTAAACCAATTCTCAATCAATTTATTCCCTTTTTAATTTATTTTCATCCAATCCAAGTTAAATTTGGATTCAATTTATATCTCAAGTTCCATTTCAAAAACTATATTCATTTACTCATATAAACAAAGGTACAAATACCTATATAAACACTTCTTTTCTTGCATAGGCTGATTTAGGACATTATATTGTAATGACCGAGGAATTTCGACCTCGAAAATTGACACTAATACGTTCACTGTTTAGAGTGCCGAGCAATCGAATGCCGGAAATACCAGGCTATTAGGGTTTAGAAGAAAAGAGATAGAATAAGAAATGAACAAAGCACAAAATCTTACAATCGCAGCGGAACAAAATATAATATAAAGTAAAAATATTTATACAAAGAAAAGATGCAACTGCCAATAAATATACAAGATATCAGAGTACACTTATCAATAAATAAGTCTGGACAATTAAAATGAATTGTCCCTAATACTGTCTATATAGTCTATAATACATCGAAGAATATAGTCAATACGTCTCTGCCATCCAACTTGTCTCCTAAGCTCCAACATCCTACCCTGAAAATCTGTAACACTCGGTCTGACCCGAGCATTACAATAAAGTAACACCCAGGTCAGGCTGGAAACCAGCGTGAGTAAAACCAACTCAGCTTGAAATACTTAAGTCATAAAGCTTCTTTGCAAATCAAGGTAATTCATCGAACATTATGAGTTTTTATCTTGTTATAACCAAACACTTGTTACTAAGTCCATTGATATTAAAATAATATCTAAGTGCAGTTACTTATTTAAAATAGTCGGATTTACTTAATTTATTCAATTCCAGCCTATTTGATTCTATAAATCAAACCCGTAAAGATTTGTAGTGGTTATAAAATCGAAGTGGTTTTGGATAACGCTGATATCCGATCCCGACCTCTTCGAATCCAAACGCCATCTTTTAAGGCCAAGTTGCTTTTAACAAAACAATTCAATTTCAGAATATCAACATTCACATTGAAATTCCATTACAATATCTATTCAAATAAACGTCTCAAGTTTTATATTTAACCGTTCGATTCAGGGTACTTCATATCACAGAATAACTGGAAAGAACTCACTGGAGAACTCAAGTCAAACCACATAGCCTGATCTAATTCAACAATTTATGATCTATATTAACCAATCATGTTATCCTCTATTTAATTTAAAATACAATTGAATATTTTTTCAAATCTTGTTTATTTTAATCAAGATTAATTAAAAACTATTTATTTTACTTTAAATAAATTTTATGAATGAGTCAATAATTAACATATATAAAATTAACCTAAGGTTTAGTTAATTTTAAAATTTTAAATCACTTTATTTACATTAACCATTAACAACTTAAATATCAAATTTACTATTTAATAAGGGTATTAACAAATGGTTAAGGGAATAAGACAAAACTCGGTTCCCATATTTTATAAAAATTAGGGAATTAAATTTTGAAATAAACAAATAAATAGTTTGAGGAAAATTTGATATTGAAAAATACTTAAAGAATATTTATATTTAAGGAAAAGGATCGGCCCATCGGCCAAAAACCCGGTAACCCAAACTTCCCCCTTCCTTTCTTCTCTTCTCTTCTACTTATCATATTTCCTTCTGCTACTTCCATTTACACGAGCTACGGTGTGCACGTGCACACACCAATCGAGCAGCGTCGATCACCGACGACCTTAACTTTGAGTCGCCCCGACCTCCTGGAACCGCCGGCAACCAGTACTATATCGACGACCCTTAATTTCGAAAATTCGAAAGGAAAACCGAACCTAGATAACAAATTGACCCAATTCCCGACCTTGCACTTCCATCGCCGACCACCTGAAGCCAACCTGTTTCGCCCAAAGCTTCGTCTTGCTCCCCTATACCTTTCCCCCTACACCGCAGCCTCACGTCCCCACCATGACGCTGCCATTGCCAGACAAACCACCTCGACCCAAAACCAAGCCTAAACCCTACTTCTCCCCCGACCCAACGCCATGCCAACCAGAAACCTTCTCCACCATTTTTCCCGAGACCCCTTACCAACCAGCTATCTTCGACCACAACCCCGACACCGAAAAACCCCAAGATCGTCCGAAATCGACCCACGACCAAATTTTGATCAACACTCTCCCCCTCAAAAAATACGCAACTAAAAATCGAGAAAACACTACTAAAATTCATTATTTTTAATACCGATTCCATCCATATTAGTGAAAACATAAATTAACATGATCTAATTTCTTGAATTTTCTAGTTACCTCCTATTATCTGCCTTTCTCAGCGTTATTACTTGATAATGTTTTATGAAATCATTTTTTTAAAGTGAAGTATACTCCAATACAAACATACATCCTTCAAACATCATGACCTACAACTATTTAAAGGAAGAGAAATGGATTTTTGAAAATGTTGAACATGCTAGGAAAAAAGAACAGAAGCAAGAATGAGTACAGGCTTTTTACATTCATCCATACACAGGCATAAATACATTCATTTCTATGCAAGCAATATAACAATTACTGTTTTTTTATCTTTTAAACATACTCATAGGTTTATAAGAAAGGTTTGGTTTTGAAAAAGAAGTTTACTCACAGAATATCTTTTGAAGGCAGAGCAATGTTCTTGAAAAGAATCTGCTAGCTTGTTCTTATTGAATTTCCTGTTTTGAGTTGTTTGATTCTTCTTAGGTTATTGAAATGCAATGTTTTCAGTTTTACTTAGCTTGGTTCGAATTAAAGAAAATGTGAAATAAGTGGAGATATATATAAGAGAAGTATGCTGCATTCCTTGTATACAGTAAGTTTTTGGTTTTACTTTACTTTTATTTTTATTTTGATCTGAGGTTTGCTGATCTGATTTGACTATTTGAAAAGGGGATTTGATATAATATGTGCTTGTGAGGATGGGTATTTAATGTTGTGTTCCCCTTTATGTTTACATGCATATCTATATCCCTATGTACGTACACTCTACATACATATGTCTACAACATAGTTTTTTGTCTTATTTTGTCTTATACATACATACATACATACATACATACATAAATATATATATATATATATATATATATATATATATTCATACACATAACCTTATCTCCTTGCATACATATATACATACTACACATATATACTTATATATATGTCATCAATATGTTCATATGTTTACATCTATTTATGTTTACATGCTTGTTTACATATTTCTTATTTAATATGAACATGTATACTTATACTATACTAAAGTGTCATTTATGAAGCTTGTATCTTTATGCATATACCCTTATTACATATACAACATTTTCACAAACATGTATATTTACCTATTCACTATTTTATCTAATATATATATATATACACACTTATGTATTTTTAATCCTCACATATATATATATATTTGTGCACTTATATATATTTACATTTAAACATCATAAAACTTGTCTATATCTTATACACACACACACACAAATATATGAAGATTTCATACACACTATTTTAGATGGTGGAGTTAATATATTTTTCTACAAAGTTTATCATAACAAGAATGTTATAACCTAAATTTGAATATAGTTTTTAAATAAATTTTATATGTATTTAGATGTTTAAATATCAGAAAATATATTTATTTTACTAATAAATTAATATTCTAGTAATTTCAATCAGTCAATTACCCAGTTAACAGACGTCAAAAATCGGGGTCGTTACGCTCCTCCCTCCTTTAGAACTTTTCGTCCACGAAAAGGAACGAAGCGGAAATTTTAATTTTTGATGTTTATTATTAGTTAAATCATCATTTTTTAAAAACATTTTAACTCCTTACTCTGTTAATTATACAATTTAAAATACTTTAAAATTTACATAATATTACCAAACTAGCTTTATATATAAAAATACTTTTCATAACTCAATATTCAAATAAGTCCATCCTTATTCTCATAAAAATTCATTCATACGTTGATCAAACGTAAGGCTGAAAACTTATAAGTACTTAATAGATCCATTTCAAAACCCAGTGAAAATACTTGATTTTTGCGAGAATACTATGGAAATCATTACCCCGTCCCATGGATCGCAGTAGCACGATGATTGCGTCGCCATCACGGTGAAATCCATAAGAAACGGTAGGCATCCGCACCCCTCGCTTTCGCCATAGGAACTGCAATAGATCGCAACTACACCCAGGGATATGTTGCTATCATAGCAAAACCCGTGTAACTGTAGGCATCAATGCCACCTGAATTATGCTGCCAAACGAAACTTCACCACATAGATCGCAGACTATGCAAAGGTTGCGTCACTATCCCAGTGAAATCCAATGTAGACTGTAGGCACTCAGCGCCACACAAATTTCACTATGGAACCACATAGATCGCAATCTACCGATGTTACGTCACTATCCCAGCAAAATCAAACGTAGATTGAAGGCAATCACTGCCACTCGACTTATGCTATGGAAACACAGTATGATCGCAGTTATAGCAAAGTTTATGTTACCATCATGGCAAAACCTCAATGTAACAGTAGGCATCAGTGCCACTCAAATCACACTACCAAAAGATCATCAGGAACTCAAGTTTTGTTCGAACGACCTCTAGGATCTAAATTTAGAATGCCCCTTAAGGCAGAACCACCCAATGGATCTCCTACTACAAGTTTTGACTCTCAATGGGGGCGCCTTTTTCCCCATAGCATTCACAAAACATTTCATACTATATACATATATAGTACCTTTCAAATCATACCCTTTATATGTATCACATATAAACTTCAAAATCGATAGTTCTCAAACTTGGCTTTCCAAATTCCTAAAGTTTTCTTTTTGCCAAAAACAAAATCCTTTCAAAATCAATGGGTTCAAAAAACCTTTTTAGTTCCATTATCATAAAATCATTCTTATATATATATATATATATATATATATATATATATAAGATTTTTCTTTTAACATGAAAAATTTCCGGATCACCTCATACTTATATAAATTCCACTTTATATTTCAAATATCTTTCAAAGATCACTTCTTCTGGTTATAATCTCAATAAGGGGAGTTTTATTAACATATAACAAGTTATATAACCTCATTAATGTCAAATCAAATTTTCCCAGTTCGATTTCTTTTTTCAAAGTCATTTGTAACTTTACTTACTTCTTATAAAGTGAGTTTCAGTTTTTGTACTATCCAGTCTTCATTTGAAAATCACCATATTTTCTCAAAAATATACTCTTTTACTTCCAAAACCATTTTTTCTTCAATATCCGATTTGGTTCCAAATTCAGAATTGCTTAAATTTCCATTTGCGTTAAAACTTCAATTTGTCCCGATTTGTATTTAGATCCATGGTTTAAGTATAAACAATTTCCACTCTGATCAGTTTGAATTTAGAAAATAGCTTGAATAGCTGTAAAATAGCTAAATAGTTAATATAAGATAGTTTGTGTGACGACTCGCAAATCCGTACCCTTTGAACCGACAATATTCCACACATGTCCGACCCAAAAAGCGCAGACCGACGGAAAGTCAAGCGAAAGAAAAGAAGAGAGAAGAAGAGAAGAGAGAACCAAACAGAATGATGCAGAATCTTACATTGCAGCGGAAAATATATAATATCATATCAGTGATCTTTACAAAATAGAAATTGTATATATACATACATAAATCAGAGATCAACAATCAATCAATATTTATCAGCTTGAATAGTTAAAATAACCTGTCCTCACAAATGCCGATAATTTAACAACAACTAAGCAATGCAGTGGATAATCAATATCAAAATAGATACGCGTATACGAAATGAAGATCTCCAGCTCTCCTGCTGAAGCTCCAAAAGCATCAAAGCATAACCTATAAATATACTCGGTTTGACCCTAGCATTGAAAGGGAAGAATGTCCGGATCAGTCTGGTAAACCAGCGTGAGAAACACACTCAACTGAATTTATTAAATTACCCAAACTTTTCCTTTATCAAAACAAAAGTATACCGCAAGACAGAACCACACATAAATACGGACATGTTTTTACCTTACGATAACTAAAACATTTCATATCAAACTCATGTGATATTATACTAGTGTCTAGTATACAAATAATATTCAAAATAGCCGAAATTGTTGCCATTATTAAATTCTAGCATACTAGGCTCTACAAATAAATTGGCAGGAACGTAGTGGAGTTAGGATTTCCGTACAAATGACCAGGTGAAGGGACTACCTTCCGAAGGGGTACACCTCTAGATGGATGTCCCGAGGCACAGAACATATGCCCTCTACCAACACAAGACCGACCCACCTCTATAACTAGATGGTACCGAATATGTCATCCTCCGGTCGTTACCGACCTTTACCGAGGACCCTCATAGCATACAAACCACAATAATCAGATACACGACGTCATAGCGTGTAAAGATATATCTAGAAGTGGATGATCATATCCTAATGGGAATGACCCACTTAGCCCTGCTGCATCTAACCCTGTTTTAGTCATTTTCGGTTGATGAGGCCTGATGAGGTAACGATTACCTTTCACAATCACATATCACTTCACTTAGAATGCCATACAGCCATTTCCGTTGACTACTAATTGCCTTCCACAAAAATACAACCTTTAAGCTCATACGTCTCAAGGAGGGTGTTAAGCTAAGAGAAGTTGCTTTCTTCGCCACCCTGATTTACGTTTGTAAAAACCAATGTACGTAGTCTTTAGAAATGCAATGTCAAACAAACATCCATACAAGTTGTCCAGGAACAAGACAAACCGAAGGTACTTTTCTACCACATCCTGTCAGGAAATCCCTAGGATTAGTAGCGAATAGTCCTCGCATTGGATATTTCATAATGAAGAGACCACTGCTACTGGATGTATATTGGGATTTTAACCCCAAACGGTCAACAAGCAGTCTTCCACTATGAAAATTCAAAATATCAATATCATCATAAGTGACGCAGCGGATTAACAAACTTTGACGTGCTAGTAATGTTTGATATAAATTGATGCAATTTCTTCCTCACGAAATGACTCGTGTCAAGTAAAACAAGATAAATGCCGAAATCCGCTGATCTCTCGAGATACTGGATTCTAGCTATCTTCAACACGTTGATCGCGCACGATTCCGTGTTAAAAGATCTACGATTCTTCGACGTTGATCTAGCGCACGAGATTCCGTGAATCGGCTTCAAATTCGTTGATTCGAGCGCACTCGAATAACCGAAGATGGAGAAAGGAGCTCACGCTCAACTTCCAATTTTTAAAGAGGCACAAAGCACTCAACAGAATTTTATTCAAAATCAACTTGTTTTACAATGACAACACGCCCGTATTTATAGAGATTTTACAACACAACAGACCGACCTAATAGCATGCGACCTACGGCCTACAACACTTACAAAACGAGTTACATTACACGGCCTATGACTTAATTACAACACACGCGACCTACAACATACAAACCAACAAACGACACAACAACAATGCGACTTAACATTTACAAGTGACATAAGAAAAATGACCTACGACTTAACAAGTTACTCTGCAACACAGCTTCCTGCGACCTAAGGAATCAGCGATCTAAAGAAGAGGACGGCATAATCTTCAGCGACTTAAGCACTTGCGACCTAAGAAGATAGCATGCGGCATAACTGAGCGATATAGGGAATATGGCGTAACTCATTAGGTCGTTAGCGACATAAGGAAATCTTAGCGACCTAACCATCAGCGGCTTAAGAATGGATCGACTTAAACAATGCAGCATAGGACATCAGCATAGGTGCGAGACTTAAGGGCAGAGCGACTTAAGACTCGTTAGGTCGCTCAAGCGACTTATCATGGTGACTTATAGTTAGCTCGCCCGTGTTAGGTCGTAACTCGCATAACTCGCTGGCACGCTGCAGGTTGCTTAATTCTTCTTGAACCGTTAGCTCGTTAGGTCGTAGCTCGTTAGTGAGCGACCTAAAGCATGGCTCGCATCTCAAAATGGGCGACCTAATATTTAAGCCATTGTGCGCTGCACCATCCTCCCTTGGTTGAAAATAATTCGTCCCCGAATTCACACTTTCCTCTTCTTCGACATATTCATTCTTATGATATGGAATCAAGTGTCTGACGTTGAAAACGTTGCAGTATGGATATGATCCGGTAATCTTAACTGATAAGCATTATCATTGATCTTCTTCAAGATTTCTACTGGACCAATCTTTCGAGCTTTCAATTTGTTGTAAGTTCCAACTGGAAAACGATCTTTCGTCAATACTGCGTAAACAAAATCACCTTCTTTGAAGTCCACACTCCTTCGCTTCTTATCTGCCAGTTGCTTATACTTCTCATTTGACTTAAGCAATCGTTCATGAACAATCCTGTGGCACTCCTGCAACTCATTCACGAAATCACAAGCCAGTTTAACAACCCCTTTCTGACGTGGTACTGTCGAAAATCCAACGGTCCCTTCGGAATGGCCGAATATACTACTTGAAATGGACTGAATCCGGTACTTCGATTAATGGCATGATTAGGTGTGAATTCTGCTTGACACAATTTCACATCCCAGCTCTTCAAATTATCCTTCACAAGACATCTCAACAAGTTTCCCAAAGATCTGTTCACCGCTTCCATTTGCCCATCCGTTTGTGGATGATAGGCGCTACTAAAATTTAGCTTAGTCCCAACCATCTTCCACAGACTCAACCAAAAATGACTTAGAAATCGAGTATCCCGGTCAGAAACAATGGTATCAGGTAACCCATATAGTCGATAAACCTCTTTAAAGAACAATTGAGCAACACGGACTGCATCAGCGGTCTTTTTACAAGCTATGAAATGTGCCATTTTCGAAAATCTATCCACCACAACATATATAGAATCATTCCCTCGTTGAGTTCTTGGCAAACCCACAACAAAATCCATGCTAACATCAACCCATGGTCTAGTAGGCACAGGCAATGGCATATACAATCCTGCATTCGTAGCTGTTCCTTTGGAAACTTGACATATGTGACATCTCTGCACAAATCTTTCAACTTCTTTCCTCATGGAAGGCCAAAAATACGATTGAGAAATCAACTGCAAGGTACGATCTCTTCCCACATGACCTTCTTCATGCAATTCCTTCACAATCTTCATTCGCAAACTGCACTCTGGTATACACAACCGATTTCCTTTGAATAGAAAACCATCTACCAACATATACTCATCCTCTTCCCTTTGTCGACTTCATCTGCAATCATAGCAAAGTTAGGATCTTCAACAAACAATTCTGGAAATGCATCAAACCCCGTCACTTCAACTCTCATCGTAGTCAACAAATGATTTCTTCTACTCAATGCGTCTGCCACCCGATTTGTAACTCCCGACTTATGCATTACAACAAATGTAAACTGTTGTAAGTATGCGATCCATGAAGCATGTCTGGCTGCAATCTTATCCTGTCCCTGCAAATGCTTCAATGCTTCGTGGTCCGTATATAACACAAACTCTTTATGAAACAAATAGTGTCTCCAATGCTTTATGGCTTGGACAATAGCATAGAACTCCAAGTCATAGGTACTGTATCTTGTCTTGGCTCCAGAAAGTTTCTCGCTAAAATAAGCAATTGGACAACCCTTCTGACTTAATACTCCACCAATTCCAACCTTAGACGCATCGGCATTCAGCTCAAAGAGTAACTGAAAGTCCGGATAACTAAGAATCAGTGTTGTAGTCAAAAGTGTCTTGATCTGTTGGAAAGCAGAATCAGCCTCTTCAGTCCACACAAACTGCTTTCCTTTCATACAATCTGTCACTGGTGCCATCACGCTGCTGAAATGTGAAATAAACCTTCGATAGAATGATGCTAACCCATGGAAACTTCTCACTTCAGTTACAGTCCTGGGTTGTGGCCAATCCTTGATTGCTTCAACTTTACCTTGATCCACATGAATACCTTCCTTGGACAACACATGCCCTAAAAACAAAACACTGTGTGTCATGAACATGCACTTCTTTGTTGCCGCGTAAAATTACTCCTGACGAAGTATCATCAACACTTCCCGCAAGTGTTGTAGATGTTCTTCTGTGCTTCCACTGTATATCAATATATCATCAAAGTATACCACCACAAACTTTCCAATAAACGGTCGAAAGATCCGATTCATCACTAGCATAAAAGTACTAGGTGCATTCGAAAGACCAAATGGCATGACCAGCCATTCATACAACCCCTCCCGTGTCCTGATGGCTGTCTTCCATTCATCCCATGGTCGAATTCGAATCTGATGATACCCACTCTTCAGATCAATCTTTGAAAAGATAGCAGCTCCGCTCAACTGATCTAACAAATCGTCCAATCTTGGCATCGAAAATCTGTACCTCACTGTAATCTTGTTTAATGCTCGACTATCTGTATACATTCTCTAAGTTCCATCCTTCTTTGGTACTAACAAGGCTGGTACTGCACAAGGACTTAAACTTTCTTGTACGCGCCCTTGTTCAAGTAACTCCTCTACCTGCCTTCTCAACTCTTCGTGCTCCTTTGGACTCATTCTATAATGTGGTCTATGTGGTAACACAGCTCCCAGAACAAGATCAATCTGATATTGTATGTCTCTCAACGGTGGTAACTCTTTTGGTAATTCTTTAGGAAATACATCTTCAAATTCCTTCAACACTGGCTTAACTTCCTCAGGAATTTCCATCGTTTCACTACTTTCACGTCCAATCAACAGCTCATCCTCTACTTCTTTGACAAACTCCTTCAAAGATAATAGAGTCTTTAGTTCCTCGATTTCCTCCAACTTGCTTTCACTTTGTTGTCGCTTTTTAGAAACTAGAGTGATTCTAGTGCCATTGAACATGAAACTATAGCAGTTAGTCCTACCATCGTGTTGCTCGGCTCTATCAAATAGCCACGGTCTTCCCAACAACAAATGGCATACATCCATATCTACCACGTCACACCAAATTTCATCCTTATATTTCTTTCCGATGGAAAAAGTTACACAAGCTCTTCGACTAACCTTCACTTCCCCACCTTTCCTCAACCAAGCCAATTTGTAGGGTTGGGATGCTTCTCTGTCTTTAACGCTAACTTCTTTACAGCTTCTGTAGAGATGATGTTATCACAACTTCCTGCATCGATAACAAACTTACAAACCTTTCCCAAAATAGTGCATGACGACTGAAAAATATTACTCCTCAACCAGCTAGTCTCCTCTTCCTGCTTTGGCATCAAGCAAGATCTCCTCATCATTAAAGAATTTCCCTCATCTCCCGTCAGTAATTCTTCTTCCTCCTCAACTTGTGGTGAATTGGAACATTCTATTTCTGCATCCTCATCCTCAACCTCAGCAACCATCACTCGCTTCTTAGGCCTCGGGCATTCATTGCTCTTATGACCAAACTCCTGACAGTTATAACACTTAAAATTGTTGTTGACCTTGGTCTTAGCAACTTCATTGACAACCGGTTTACTAACAGTCTTGGAAACATTAGTATTGCTACTAGCCCCTTTCACCTGATTGATCGAACTTGTAAGCGCACCACCTCCTCTTCTACCTTGCTTCTCCCAAGCTAGAGCCTTTTGGTGTGCTTCAGCAACAGATCTTGGATCAAACATATTTACCATATCCTGAATTTGCATTCTCAATCCTCCAACAAATCTAGATGTCAAGTGTTCCTCCGTTTCCATGATATCGTTTCTAGCAATCATTTGATAAAATTCATCTGCATAATCATTTACTGACTTTGTCCCTTGTCTCAAATTCTGTAAGCGCTGATACATAAGAGACTGATAATTATAAGGCAAGAAAGTAGCCTTCATCAACTTCTTCATCTTTTTCCATGAAACAATCTTCGACTTTCCCATTCTTTCCCGTGTAAGTTTAGTTTGTTGCCACCATGCCATAGCTCTTCCCCTCAATCGTGTAGCAACCAACTTAACTCTACGATGCTCGGGTACTTCCTTGAAGTCAAAAATTTCTTCAACATTTGATAACCAATCCAGAAAATCTTCCGCTATCATTCCCCCTTTGAATTCTAGAATCGCTGTTTTCATCCCCGACTCCCATCGACGATCATCTTCAAATTCTCTATTTCGACTTCGTCCTTGGCCATGGTTTCGACAAAAACTACTATCACCATCACTGAATTCCTCCAAATCTGATGTATGTCGATATCGAATCTAACCATCAACATTTTTGTTACCACGCACGTCTCTTTCTCCCGAATCTGAATGTGAAACTCTGTTTCCACTATGGTGCGAAACTGTTGAAGTTCTCCTTTGACTTTGATTCATGTCTCTCATTAACTTCTCTAACTTTCCAATACCTTCATCAAACCTTTCATTGATACGCTGCTCCATCTTCTCAACTTCTTGTCTTCTATACACATCTTCAACATTTTGAAATCGATTAGCACGTCTCGAAGGCATGTCTTCAACAATCTCTTTTCCGATCTAACTTCTTTAACTCAGCTCAACTTACAAATTGATGCACGGCTCTAACTTCTAGCTCTCGGCTTTAACTCGGCTTGAACTAACTTTTACTCGGCCTTGATCAACTTAGCTCGGATCTAGCTTTGATTAAGCTTTTACTAGCTTTGATACCAAACTGACGCAGCGGATTAACAAACTTTGACGTGCTAGTACTGTTTGATACAAATTGATGCAATTTCTTCCTCACGAAATGATTCATGTTAAATAAAACAAGATAAATGCCCAAATCCGTTGATCTCTCGAGATACCGGATTCTAGCTATCTTCAACACGTTGATGTGCACGATTCCGTGTTAAAAGATCTACGATTCTTCGACGTTGATCTCGCGCACGAGATTCCGTGAATCGGCTTTAAATTCGTTGATTCGAGCGCACTCGAATAACCGAAGATGGAGAAAGGAGCTCACACTCAACTTCCAATTTTTAAAAAGGCACAAAGCACTAAACAGAATTTTATTCAAAATCAACTTGTTTTACAATGACAACACTCCCGTATTTATAGAGATTTTACAACACAACAGACCGACCTAATAGCATGCGACCTACGGCCTACAACACTTACAACACGAGTTACATTACACCACCTACGACTTAATTACAACACACGCGACCTACAACATACAAACCAACAAACGACACAACAACAATGCGACTTAACATTTACAAGTGACATAAGAAAAACGACCTACGACTTAACAAGTTACTCTGCAACACAGCTTCCTGCGACCTAAGGAATCAGCGATCTAAAGAAGAGGGCGGAATAATCTTCAGCGACATAAGCACTTGCGACCTAAGAAGATAACATGCGGCATAACTGAGCGATATAGGGAATATGACGTAACTCGTTAGGTCGTTAGCGACATAAGGAAATCTCAGCGACCTAACCATTAGCGGCTTAAGAATGGATCGACTTAAACAATGCGGCATAGGACATCAGCATAGGTGCGCGACTTAAGGGCAGAGCGACTTAAGACTCGTTTGGTCGCTCAAGCGACTTATCATGGAGACTTATAGTTAGCTCGTCCGTGTTAGGTCGTAACTCACATAACTTGCTGGCACGCTGCAGGTTGCTTAATTCTTCTTGAGCCGTTAGCTCGTTAGGTCATAGCTCGTTAGTGAGCGATCTAAAGCATATCTCGCATCTCAAAACAGGCGACCTAAGATTTAAGGCATTGTGCGCTGCATCAATAAGCAACCTGCACAATCGTCGCATATGCGTTGGTCCGAAGTGGTTTTCAGATAAATCTGATCCCGGTCTCTTCGCACCAACAACGCAAAAGCGTTTCTCAACCTCACACAGCAAATAAGTCTCATAGACTAATCACGTCTCCAACTTTCAACTTGTTATACTTCGGACCAAGAAGGAAGCTCGATAGATTGGAGTAATACTCTGCACTATACGAATCAACATCCTCAACACAAAGGATAATCAAGCCTACACAGAAGGCTACGTACTAAGTGTACGACTAAATAGTTCCCACATTAAGTCGAGGAACTAAAATTTAGCCAAGTCTGATAGTCGGTTATTTAACTATCAAAACAAACAAACAAACAATTATTCAACACTGTAACAATCACTAGGCCCTTTTAATTAATCTTTTATTAATTAATTCGCTTTCCAAATATTCACTTCAAATTATCTTTAAAAAGATATATCTTCAAAACCATTTCAACATTGGAAAACACTTCCATATACTTATTTAATAATAAGTAATTCACAATTCAATTTATATTTTCAACACTTAGAAAATATTACATATACTTAAATCACGATTAAGTGTATATTTTATTCTTTAAGGAAAAGATTCTCTTTAAACACATTTATTTGGGTCAAAACGAATGTTGCGTAAAACATCGTTACGACGGCCCAAAATCACTGGTATAGGGATTCGAAAATAAGATAGATATATAAACCCCAATACTAACTATAACAACAGTGTTATTGTCCATCATTTCCTTACTTCTCGAAAACGTCTAATTCCAGTAATGAATGTTGAAATCTATGGTTTCGATATTTAATGCATTTTAATACATTTTTAAACCATTTTAACTCATTTAATAATATAACTTTCCAAACTATTCATTTAATTCAAAAGATTATTCACTATTCAAAATCGTGAATACAATTCGTTTACCAAATCCAGTACTTCTGCGCATTATTTATTAAAGGATTATCCACTGTCCAAAAATCATGGATATAATTCCTTTAATATACTTCTATATTTAACTTATCAAATTGAATCAAATTCGGATTTATAAAACAATGTTTATAAATTCCTTTATATTATTTTATAAGAACTTCAACTTATAAAATCCCTAAATTAACAACTTCTATTTATATCTTATTTAAATGCCAAAATCAAATTTATAACCTCATTTTAACTTTTACAGAACTCCTTTATAAATTCCATCATTTTGATTTATAAAAATTCAATTTTATAAACCTTATACATAAAACCGTTTATAATAAATTCAAAAATCACCATTTAAACTATATTTCTCCAAAAACCATAATTTCAATTATATTTCACAAATATCATAATTTTTATAAGGATAAAATTATAACATTTATTTATTTAAAATAGTTTTATTCCTTTATAACAAATCAAATCTTATATTTACAAATCGCTTAAAATCCTTTTTTATTTGAAAATCATCACTTAAACATTTTTATTTAAAAATCTATCACATCATCCAAAACATTATATATCAAAATGATAACAGAATATATCACAATATATATAAATAAATCAATACTATTGAGGAATCCAGTTGGATCCCTCCAACCTGTCATCTGCAACAAATATACATATTAGAATATGTGCACAATGTCCACTTCGAGGCAGACGCGCGTACAAAGGGGCATCCGCTCATACACGGGAACGTATAGGGTCATCTGCTCCACTAGGAAGGTATATATCCAAATACCAATCAATATATCATATATCATCCAAATAATCATCAATCATCATAAATAATATTTATTCTCACTTATATAAAAATATTAGTGAGTCAGAAAGAGTCAGTTGTACTAACAATGGTTCCAATAGCAGTTGCAGTGTTTTGTTCCGAATAAAATTAAACGACCATTTAATTTTACCCAAAATTCAAACTAGCTCCAATCAGCTCCTAACCAGCTCCATCACATAGTGTTCGTCAACATGGTTCCAACGCAATTCGTTTCATGCAAAACGGACCTCGTATGAAGAAGTTATGACGTTTTAAAGTTTGTACAATTTAAATATAATATAATTTCACTTTCTATTTTTATTTTATTTTATAACCTTTATTTTTTCTCTGGCTGCACGATTTTGCCACAGCAGATCATGGCCAACCGTTGCTACTTCTTCTTCCCCCAGCTATCTCGTTCGAACCAAACCATCAGCCGCCACTTTAAATCGAATTTTCGCACCCACCTCGTCGACTTTAACGACGATCAACTATCTCCACTTCGACGCCAAAGCCGAGCTCTACCCCTAGTCGAAGACCGACCACACTCAACCCCTTAATTCGTCTCAAAAATCAAGCCCAATCGCACGCCTTCAAACTCCAATTGCCATCGATTTACTCGACTATTATCGATCATACTCGAATAGAGTTAAAGCTCTCATCTGGATCTACAACATTGTAGTTGAAAACTTTGGCTAAATATTTACGGATTGGAAGAGTTTAAGACGAGACGATGAATATTTTCGGCCATTAAATGGAAACTGGTGGCTAGACCTAGTTGTTCTAGGGTTTTGGTAAAATGAAGATTAAAACGTACTTTTATAGAAAATTTGACGACACTATTCATCCTAAAAATTTCCGAACTCGAAACAAAGCGTGCCGCTTGGCATTTATAATGTTTTACCCCCATTCCGAACACAATGGAATATATACCAGGAGCCAATTCGATCGTATTTGGAAGATAGGTTTTCGAATCGAATTATTCAAATTTAAAATTCACTTAAACCGATTTCTACGCGTTTTAGCTTGCCTCGGACAAACCGTAAATCCGATTGAAATGAAATTTGAAATCTTACAAAAATATAACATTACGGATCCAATGAAACTGGTTTCGTCGGAATCAGAGACTGTTTGAAAAATGACTATTTTTACACGTCAATTAAATATTAAAATATTCAATTTCTACAAATTAACTTTTAATTCAATTTTAAAAGTTCTGTAACATCATTCTAATTCAAATAGAATTTAATATAACTTTATAAATCATTTTCATTCACATTAAATCCAATTTCCAATTATTTACACAATTTCAAATATTAAATCAACAATTTATTTATCCAATTAAATCCTTATATTCGAAATATACTTTATTCAGCTTATGAAATTTAACTTTTTCATATTTAAAATCAACTAAATCTACGAATTTCAAATGTCTGAAATTCTGGGTCGTTGCAGTTTGAAAATATAAAAAGAAAGGTTTGTATAGTAAATTGCTTAGAAAAAAGAAAAATCCAAAATAATATAGTTTTAAGACGGTTTATATTAAAATAATTTATTTGAAAATAGTTGCAGAGCCAAACTGATTCGGTTTCCAATTTCCAATTAAAATCAATTTCCCATTTCTCCTTTCATTTAAATTGATTCAATCCAGATTCTAATTCGAGTTAACTTCGATTCTCATTCTAATTCAAATCATCTCCCATTTTGAATTTGAACTAATTCAACTTCGATTACAATTTCAAATTAATTCAACTCAATTTCACATAATTAAGCAATTTAAAATTTCCGCTCAATTCAATATAAAAAGTGATTTTTTTTTATACTGGATCATGTTTCAACAAAATATTTCACACATCGATAGACTACAACAATTGCGAGTTTTAACCACTACATCCATCTATCCATATAAGTCTTATAAAAGGTCATAAATCATGATGCCTTAATAACTATCTAAGTTTTAAGAAAAGAACAGAGTCCTACATCCGTCATAAAAACTTCCTTGTGGTCTTTCCTCCAACTAGCCAAAACTCGTTCAGGCAATCTGCAACAGAGTATCCCTACTTAAAACATTTTCCACAAAAGATCTCTACACTTCCATCTTCATGGGTGTCCTTCACGTCTTTTGCGGGCCGTTTCCCAACTTTCTCTTTTTTCCGTCTCTTGGGGCAATCCCTAACGATGTGTCCAGTCATTTTACAATGATAGGAAATGGTTGACCCATCGACTGGCACTACGGGTTTCCGCTTCAGCTTCCTCACTTCAGGGCAATGGTTTAGAAAATGCCATTGCTTTTGACACTTAAAGAACAAAATCTCAGAGCAAAATAGTTTGACCTCTTTATTCCTTTCCTTTCTTGGCTTACTACATTTAGCTGCATAATGCCCTTTGCTGTGACATCTATAGCAGGTGACATCATCAGGTCTGGTCCAGCCCTTTCCCTCACCCGCTTCTCATATTCCTGCGTTGCTTCTTCTAGTGCTTTATGTTCAGCTGCTCTTCACTCCCTACGCCTTGCCTTCCATTCTTCTCCTTTTTCCATCTCCTGAGCTAAATTCTAGTGGGACTTCCTAACCTATAATTAAACCTTGATTAGTTGAAATCTAGCTTTATTCTTATTTCCAATATTCCTAGACATTTATATAATTTAATCCACTAATTTGATAATCTGGTTCATTCTAATTCCCAGAATTCAAAACCGTCCTATTTCTTTTAAATTTACACCAAATTTAAATTCTTATCAATATCACTTCCCACTTATATGTCCAAAATCTTTTCACTTTGGGTTATATATCTCATTCTGAAGGGGTTCTAGAATTCAACTTCCAGTATTTATTTCAGATCAACTTTGAAATCATATATATCTTACATATATATACATATTCATCCTATTCACGTATCAAGTCCACTTTTAAATTTTAAATCATCCTGGGTTTTTAATCCAAACAAATTCATCTTCCCACAGCTCTTGTTTTTAAAACAAGATTTCTATGTCTAAAAATATAATATTACTTATTATTTTCTTAACACTTTGAAACAATTCCAAAATTCTTCCGTCTTAGATTTAAAACTTTAGAATTTCAAATCCATTTCAATTTATAAGTCATACTTATATAAATTTTTACTTCCTTATTTCACTCTGTTTTATCATTGCTTATTCTATAATAAATATCCATTATTAAGATACAATACCCAATTTATGATAATTATCATATCTAAACATACTATCTACTCAATCATAATTTATTGGAAAAAAATATAACCAGGGTAACGTATTTCAATACTTTGAAAGTTATTTTGAATTTTCCAGGATTTAAATTTAGTTTTGAATCCATTTTTAGCTTAACTTATTTGTATAGTTAATCTTTACCTCAAATTTCTATTTGGTTATATATATTACCACCAAATTTTTTATAATTTTATTTGATATATAGTAAAAACCAATCAACTTAATATACTATAATAATTAGAAAAATTATATCAAAATATAAGCTTATATAAATATCCTTTTTAAAACAGTTTTTAAAATCGCTATATAAGAAAATAACAAGTACGCCCTCATATGCACTACACTCAACTCATTCAAGGGTACTGCTGACCCTATCTCTAATGAGCAATCCCCACCAAAGCTAAGATTCTCGCTTAATCTTTAGCTCTGATACCAAATGTAACGACCAAGGATTTTCGACCTTGAAAATCGACTTTAATACGTTCACTATAAAGAGTGCGGAGAAATCGAGTGCTAGAAATGCCAGGCTATTAGTGTTTAGAAGAAAAGGGATAGAATAAGAAACAGAACAACAACACAGAATCTCACAATTGCAGTGGAACAAAATATAATATAAAATAACAATATTTATACAAAGAAAAGTTGTAACTGACAATATATATATATATATATATATAAGATATCAGAGTACACTTATCAATAAATAAGTCTAGACAGTTATAATAATTTGTCCCTAAATACTGTCTATACAGTCTATAATACACCACGGAATATAGTCAATACGTCTCTGCCATCCAGCACGTCTCTTGAGCTCCAACGTCCTAACCTGAAAATCTGTAACACTCGCTCAGACCCGAGCGTTACAATAAAGTAACACCTGAGTCAGGCTGGAAACCAGTGTGAGTAAAACCAACTCAACTTGAAATACTTAAGTTATAAAGCTTCTTTGCAAACCTAGGTAACTTGTCCAACATTACGAATTTTTATCTTGTTATAACCAAACACTCGTTACTAAGTCCATTGATATTAAAATAATATCTAAGTGCAGTTACTTATTCAAAATAGTCGGATTTACTTAATTTATTCAATTCCATCCTATTTGATTCTATAAATCAAACCCGTAAAGATTTGTAGTGGTTATAAAATCGAAGTGGTTCCGGATAACGCTGATATTCGGTCCTAGTCTCTTCGAATCCAAACGCCATCTTTTAAGGCCAAGTTGTTTTTAACAAAACAATTCAATTTCAGAATGTCAACATTCACAAATAAAACGTCTCATGTTTTATATTTAACTATTCGATTCAGGGTACTTCATATCACAGAATAAATGGAAAGAACTCACTGGAAAACTCAAGTCAAACCATATAGCCTGATCTAATTCAACAATTTATGATCTATATTAACCAAACAAATTATCCTCTATTTAATTTAAAACATAATTAAATATACTTTTCAAATCCTATTTATGTAAATTAAAATTAATTAAAAACTATTTATTTTACTTTAAATAAATTTTATAAACTAGTTAATAATTAACATATATAAAATTAACCTAAGGTTTAATTAATTTTAAAGTTTTAAATCACTTTATTTACATTAACCATTAACAACTTAAATTTCAAATTTAGTATTTAATAAGGGTATTAACAAATGGCTGAGGGAATAAGACAAAACTCAGTTCCCATATTTTATAAAAATCAGGGAATTAAAGTTAAAAAAAAAAGTTTGAGGTAAAATTGATTTTGAAAAATACTTGAAGAATATTTATATTTAAGGAAAAGGATCGGCTCATCGGCCCAAAACCTGGTAACCCAGACTTCGCCCTCCCCTTCTTCTCTTCTCTTCTGCTTATCCTATTTCCTTCTGCTACTTCCATTTATACGAACTACGGTGTGCACGTGCACACCCTAATGGAGCTGTGCCGACCACCGACGACCTTACCTCCGAGTCACCCCGACCTCTTGGAACCATCGGCCACCATTACTCTCCCGACGGCGCTTAGTTTCGATAACTCGAAAGGAAAACCGAACCCAGATAACAAACCGACCCACTTCCCGACCTTGCGCCGCCGTCACCTACCAGCCGGAGCTAGCCCATTTCGCCCAAAGCTTCGTCTTGCTCCTCTCTACCTTTCCCCCTACACCGCAACCTCACACCGCCGCCACTGCCAGACAAGCCACCTCGACCCAAAACCGAGCCTAAACCCTACTTCTCCTCCGACCCAATGCCACACCGACCAAAAACCTTCTCCACCATTTTTCTCGAGACCCATTACCAACCAGCTATTTCCATCTATAAACCCGACACCGACAAACCCCGAGATCGTCGGAAATCGACCCACGACCAAATTTTTATCAACACTCTCCCCTTCGACAAATACGCAACTAAAAATCGAGAAAACACTACTAAAATTTATTATTTTTAATACCGATTCCATCCGTATCAGTGAAAACGTAAATTAACATTGAATTTTCTGGCCGCCTTCTGTTATTTGCCTTTCCCAATGTTATTACTTGATAATTTTTTATGAAATCATTTTTTTTAAAGTGAAGTATACTCCAATAGAAACATACATCCTTCAAACATCATGACCTACAACTATCTAGAGGAAGAGAACTGGATTTTTGAAAATGTTGAACATGCCAGGAAAAAAGAACAGAGGCAAGAATGTGTACAGGCCTTTTACATTCATCCATATACAGGCATAAATACATTCATTTCTATGCAAGCAATATAACAATTACTGTTATTTTATTTATCTTTTAAACATACTCATATATTTATAAGAATGGTTTGGTTTTGAAAAAGATGTTTACTCACAGAATGTCTTTTGAAGGCAGAGCAATGTTTTTGAAAAGAATCTGCTAGCTTGTTGTTATTGAACTTCCTGTTTTGAGTTATTTGATTCTTCTTAAGTTTGACAAATGCAGTGTTTTTCTATTTTATTTAGCTTGGTTTGAATGAAAGAAAATTCGAAACAAGTGGAAATATATATATAGGAGAAGTGTGTTGCATTCTTTGTATACAGTAAGTTTCTGCTTTTACTTTACTTTTAATTTTTATTTTGATCTGAGGTTTGCTGACCTGGTTTGACTATTTTAAAAGGATTTGATAATTTTGAAAAGGGGATTTGATATAATATGTGCTTGAGAGGATGGGTATTTAATGCCGTGTTCCCCTTTGTGTTTACATGCATATCTATATCCCTATGTACATACACTCTGCATACATATGTCTACAACATAGTTTTTTTGTCTTGTTTTGTCTTATATATATATATATATATATATATATATATTCATACACTAAACCTTGTCTCCTTGCATACATACATACATACATACTTCACATATATACTTATATATACTAGTATGGAGCCCGTGCCGATGGCACGGATGCGAATTTTAATTTGTATATAAACTTGGGTGTTATTTGTTTTATGGATCAAAAGTTTTGTGTGTGTATATGTATATAAGTATGAAGTAGTTATATGTTTTGTAACGCTTTTCAACTATGCGATTTCCAGTGAACCGTACACACAGCTTATGGCAGTATATGTTGCACTTGCTGCAAATTTTGAACATTGTACACAATGTACTATAACAAAATGTAAAGAATAAATTTTTGTTTGTGTAATGTACTTGAAAAATAGAACTAATCAAGTGATGCATAGAATTTAATATTAGTTGATACATTACTATACAGAAGATTTATAAGCAAATAAGCTGTTGGAGGACCTTCTATTAGATGAAGAACTGTACGATTGGCTGATGAATCAATATTGTTATTATGAAAGTCAGAAGAATGGATAAACTATAGAAAAATCCTACGCTAATGAAAACTGATCAAGACCTAGAACATCAGATATAAAGAGCCAACATAGCAAATATTTCATAGTGTAAAAAAATGTATTTTACTAGGAAGTGAGAAATGAGTTAACAAACATGCATTAATGGGAATAGTGGCAATAAAATACTAACTTACATGAAAACAAACAACAAATTACATAGAAACCTACCAATTACATACCCGAATGTTTGTGACGGAGAGGCAAGTGTTGGTAGTTTGCGGATTAGAAGGTGATGGACGTGAGCTACAGTAAAACCTCAGGGTAAACTATATTTGTGGTAGTTGTCTCTTCTATTTTTGGAAGAAGGATAGATATTCGACGGAAGTTAGTGCATCTGGAAAGAGCTACATAAAGTTGTCCATGGGTGAAAAGTGGGGTGCGTAAATCGGTACCAACATACTTCATGGATTGTCCTTGTGCTTTATTTATAGTCGTTGAGTAAGCCAGCTTGATAGGAAATTGCCTTCTTGACATGTTTATACTTATTTCCGAAGATGATGGCTGAAGCGATATCTATGGAATGAAAACTAAGTTTCCTTATTTATCCTCGGACAATATTTGAGCTTCTATTATTCGTGTTGCACATCGAACCACTATTAGTCTTGTATCATTGCAAAGACCATCTTTAGGAGCGAGATTTCTTAGTAGAATTATAGGGCATCCAACCTTTATTTCAAGTTTGAAGGGGGGTAAACCGCTACATTCTATTGAATTCAGAAACTCGCTTGGGTAATGATCATTATTCAAAGTCTCGACCTACTTATCTGCGGCAAGAAAAATGTGACTTTCACTTGGACACAATTGTAGACATGTAGAGTTTATTGTGTTAACATCGTCATTTCGTGCAGACAAAATTATTCGTTCGGTAAAAAATAATGGAGGTTTTGGTATCATATGTAGCTCTGGGTAAACTTTGGATACTAAATCAGTTAGGTTGCTACATTTGTTCATCATTGCCAAATCAACTGATAGGTCAGGATTAGAGCCTACCTGCACATTGAATGAGAAAGTAGAAAGGTATTTCAGTTATATACGTCAACACTGTATACTTTGCAATCTGAAATAATAGTAGAAAGTGCAAAAAACAGAACCTGCTCTAAGTAAGACGAAAATTCAGCAGTATCAGAATCTTCAGAATTTAAACGCATATCTTCGATAGTGTTAATGCTTTAACATATTTCCATAAAGGTGAACGTCGTAATGTTGCTCCAACAATATCTTCACCTAAACCTCTAGGGATAACGGGTAAAATTTGACGAAAGTCTCCTCCTAGAACTACTGTTATTCCACCAAATGACGTAGAACAATCTCGAATATCTTGTAAAGAACGATCAACTGTTTCGACAACAAACAGAAGAGAAAATGTGAACAAAGGACAATTCATTTATTAGGAGTAGCCGTGGACAACAAATAAAAAACAACTTTGACAAATGCAACTAAGAAATAGAAAAGTAACAGAAAGAAAGTTGTGTAAACCAAGAGAGAGAAACGAAAGATGGAGTTGACAAACAACAAACAACAAACAACAAACACCCATCAGATCAGTGAACATATCATCAATATCCATTTTTCTCCGCCCACTCAATCTGTAAGTTGACAAACAACAAAGGAGTCAGTAGGGAATAAATATGATAACAACCGTCAGCACAACCATTATATTACCACTGCCGCTAAATCATCATCAAATTCCAAAAGGTTGTAGTAGGATGAAGATTGTTGTTGAATTTCCACCTTTGTATCATCAGCACCCGTTTCTTTTGAACCATCAGGTTCCTTTTCTTTTGCAACATAACCTAAGTTTGCTGCTGGGGGAGTATCAAGTGCTCCAAGTCCCACTATCTCTTTTGAATCAGCGTGTTGTTTGGATGCCAACTCAGCAACATCATCTGGCTCCATCTTAACAATCTTAATTCTTTTTGGTAAGTTAGCTGACACCTCCACTGGCTCAACTTTCACTGCAATTGTTTCCTCAATATGTTTACCCTTTGTTTCTCTCTTTTGAGCCACTGCTTTCTGTCATTGCGGAAAAAAACGGTGAGGGAAGTAAGCAAAAGTATTGTAGGAATTTGAAGCAGCATGAAAGTACCCGCTTCATAATGAAAACCTCTTTTTGAACTGTGAGAAAAAAATAAAGAAACAAAAAAAACAGAGTTAGTAATCATTTAACAGTTGCATACTGTGAGAAAAAAATGAAGAAACAAAAACAAACAGAGTTAGTAATCATTTAACAGCTGCATATACATCTTTACTCATACAGTTCATATGCAGATTGAAGAAAATGAGTAGAAGAGTTGTAAGAAAGAGGTGATGATGAAATAGTACCTGAGATGAAATAGCGTGAATGAATAAGAGGTGAGATGAAATGATCTACTGCAGTAACATTTCTTATATAGATAGTGATGTATGGAAAGTGGATGGAAGAAAGTGGGCAGGTGGCGAAATGTATGGAAAGTGGAGTGAGGTGTGCAGTAGCATTTCTTATATCGATAGTGACGTATGGAAAGTGGATGGGAGAAAATGGGCAGGTGGAGAAATTTATTCAGCAATATCATTTTCTATATACGAAGTTTGCATCAACGTAGTTTATTTTTCATGGTATAACCGTATATAATTTGGTGCAAAACAAAGTCATCAATATTTATTAAATAACATAGTCAAATGATCAAAAATCCTTTATACATGACAATAATGTAATCAAACTGTGGACAGACAAACACAAAGGATCAAATGTGAACATAACTAACACAGACTGGATCAAGCAAAGGAAAATCAAAAATCTGTCTGGAATGGAAAAATGAGTATCTATTGTGCACATAGATGATAATGTTTAATTTTGTATAGAGTAATTATTGATAATACTGCTATCGTTATATGTGTCAAAATTGAAATTGCATATTAAACATTTGTTAAGGAAGTAAATTTTGTTACTATTTAACTTACCTATTTTTTGTGGAAAGAAAAACACCTTCTTTGTTTTCTTTTACCTATTTTTTGTGGAAAGAAAAACACCTTCTTTGTTTTCTTTTTTAAAGATGTTACATTAAATTATGTGTATTATTTAGAATTTCTTTCTTCTTACTCTTTGATAATTAGTAAGTATAAATGATGGCGAACTGATATAATAGTAGTTTCAGATATGCATGTATTAAATAACTTAGTCAAATGATCAAAAATCATGTATATATATGACAATAATGTAAAAAAACCATGGACAAACAAACACAAAAGATGTAATTTGGACATAACTGACACGGGTTTAAGGAGGGTGTAGGCTTAAGTTAGCTGTTCTTTTTCTATATTGCTGAGTCCACTTTAACGTACAGGTTTGTACAGTGTTAGCAACCTATTGATGGAGGAAGGGGTACAGTATAAGTTCAGAAAAAATGTTTGTTATGTGTGTAGGTGGAAAGGAAGATAATTTTCCAGGGTTCACCTTATTTTCAAACTTCAACTTGGGTGTTGTAAAGATTGCAGTTAATTAAGAAAGTATAGTACTAATATTGAGCAAGTACATGTAATTAATATTCAGAGCAAAAGTACTGAAGAAGTTACCGTCTATGAAATGTCTATTTCAAAGCAAGCCAAAATATTTCGCATACATAGCATGTGCAGACGAAAGGAAAAGAAAGCAGTACTTGAGGGTTGGAACTGTTAGTACTGAATGGAAAAAAGGTTAACTTGGAAGCAGATAACTGCAGCATAATTAAGTGGGAAGCATTTATTGAGAAGTGGGCAAGAAGCTATTTTAGTGGGAAGTGAAGGTACGTGGAAAGTAACATGACTGACTAATGGAGTATTATCAGTAAAAAACTGGTACATTTCTATCCATTTGATGTCTTTCCAACTTTAAATCAGATGCGTTCTTTATCTTTTGTTTGTCTTCCGTTAACTTACACAGTTAAGTCCGCTCTAATTTTGTTATATAGATATACCATCAATATGTTCATATGTTTGCATCTATTTATATTTACATGCTTATTTACATATTTCTTATTTAATATGAACATGTATACATATACTATACTTAAATGTCATTTAGGAAGCTTGTATCTTAATGTGTATACCCTTACTTACATATACAATATTTTCATAAACATGTATATTTACCTATTCACTATTTTATCTAACATATATATACGCACACACTTATGTATGTTTAATCATCATATATATATATATATATATATATATATATATATATATTTGTGTACTTATATATATACACATTTAAACATCATAAAACTTGTCTATATCCTATACACACACACACACACACAAATATATGGAGATTTCATACACACTATTTTAGATGATGGAGTTAATATATTTTTCTATAAAATTTATCGTAACTAGTATGTTATAACTTAAATTTGAATATAGTTTTTAAATCAATTTTATATGCATTCAAATGTTTAAATATCAGAAAATTTATTCATTCGACTAATAAAAGTTTATAGTCCAGTAATTTCAATCAATCAATTACCCAGTTAACAGACGTCAAAAATCTGGGTCGTTACATATATAACCTTTTAATACCATACTTGATTTTATAAAATATTATTATATTTATTAACAAAATTAAACTTCCTATCCAAAACAAAAGGATAGTAAGCATATATAGCTGCTCATTTATAAGGTACCATGACAGGTTTGTAAAATAAATTTCTAATTAGTCATTCATGAATTAGTGAATTCATTAACTATAATTCAACATCGCATAGCAGCCATTAAAGATTATAGAGACATATTCGTGAGGAGTAGCTTACTCAAATTTATTCCATCCAAAAATTATTACTTATAGTCATATATCCATTCTAGCATTCAAATTTTATACTCAATCCAATTTAATATTATTTCAATTTCAATTAAATTTTTATTCAACTTTCCTTAAGTTAAATTTAAATTCATACACTTCACTTTTCCTACCTCAAGTAGACTTCATTCCATATTTTTCCCATTCATCCATACTATTCCAATTATAAGTTCAAAAATTTATTCCTTCTGGTTTCACAAATCATTCAAATGAATATTCCAGAATTCAAACACCCGATTTCATTTCAAATTATTTTGAAATCATATATATATGTATATATATACTGTACACAAAATCATACTTTTTAAATTTAAACCAAAACTGGTTTTTATCCAAATATTTCCTTTTGGAATTCCTAAAGCAACACTTGTTTCCTAAAAAAATTCCATATTAAATTACTACAGCAGTAGTCTGTCACTTAGAAACTCGAAAATGAACACCGATGATGTTGCGATCGTCATCGGGATTATTTTTCAACGACTAAAGTGAGTTCAGTGTTTTATCGCTTCTAAAATCCATTTGAACCAATTTTTGTTCAAAATTCCTTTAAAACGACACTTTTTTTACTTTCACAACACCTAAAAAATATATTTTCCAAACCATCTGGGATATAAATCTCCAGACTCTGGTTTTATCCATTTTTATTTATAACCCATTTGCATAAATCATGCTTATACAATCTCTATTTGGTTATACATAACCATTTTAATTTTATAATCTTGTTTAGATTATACTAATAACAACCAAACTCACCAATAATAATTTCAGAAAATTATTTTTTATATCAAAATATAGTTTGGGTAAATATTTCATTTACTCACTTCAAAACCATACTATGTCGGTTTATCATGTTTAAGTGTTTAGAAACTCCTATCGATATAGTTGTACGGACTACGCCGACCAGAATTCCTAAACAATCATTTGATAGTCATCATAATATAAAACATTTTATATTCATTAACAAATATGCGTCATATCTAAAATACACTCATGCTCATTCTAGGGTACTAGTGATCCTATCTCTAATGAATAACCCTTGCTAAAGCCAAGGTTCTCCCTTAACCTTGCGCTTTGATACCAAAGGTAATAAACCGGGATTTTCGACCCTCGATAATTGACATCACTACATTCACTATATAACCTGCCGAGCATTCGAGTGCCGAAAATACCAGATCATTAAGGTTGAAGAAGAAGAGAGGATAGAAGAAAATAGAAACAATAACACAATACACAAAATATCACAATCACAGCGGAAAAATATATAATATATATAATAACAAATCTTTATACAAAAAGATATTGTACTGTTAATATACATACAACCATCAGAGTACAATAACCAGCAAATCAATCTGGACAGTAATTATAACTTGCCCTCACCAGTGCTGAATATATAGCCTGACACACACAACAGAATATAATCAAGTACATGAAATACGTCTGAAATCCTCCAGCTCGTCTCTTGAGCTCCATAGCTTCCTAACCTGAATCTGTAATACTCGATCCGACTCGAGTTTATAATAAATAACACCCGAGTCAGTCTGGAAAACAAACGTGAGAAAACACACTCAATTTGAATTATTAATGTTATCAAAATCCTTTGAAAACAAAGGTATCTCATAAGACCGTGCCACACATAAATAAGACATGTTTTTACCTTATGATAACCAAAATATTTTATATCAAAATCATCTGATATTATAATATTATCTATAGGAAGTAAATTAGAAAATAGTCGAAATGCCTGCATCTCACGTTTCAGCATATTTGGCATATAACTAAAATCGTACAGGCTCGTAGTGGATATTGGATTCCATATAATGACAAGGCTATTGGGTACTACCCGCCACAGTACACCTTTAGAAAAATGTATCGAGATCAAACTTATCGATCCCTGCCAAAACAAGACCGGCCTATCCCGTACTGGATAGTACTGAATATGATCACCACTAATGGGCCCCGAAACACATACAAATGAAAGTGATGATAGATATCCACTCTAGATGAGTGATGATCATACCCTAATGGGAGCGACCCACATAGCCTTTTTGTATCTCCCATGTTTAAGTCATTCCCGGTTGATGAGGCTTGAGGCTGCATATTACCTTAAGAATAGCATTCATATTTCGAATGCTAACACTATTTTTCAGGCAAGCAATGAAATGATAGCATTCATCCATACAAGTTGTTCTAGGACTGAACAAATCGAATTTCCTTCATGACTACCATCTCCATTATCTTCGAGATATCACAATTTGTAACGCACAAATCGAATCGAAGTGGTTTTCGGATAATTAAATCCGACCCAGGTCTCTTCGAAACGGTTAACGAAGTTGGCTATATTTGATAGACGATTATATAACAATCAAATTATTCACAAGCAGTCACTAGGCCTATATTTAAATCTTTCAAAAACATTTACTTCAAAATATCTTTACAAAGATATCTATTCAAATCTCTTCCAGCAATTCAATACTTGAAAACAATTCCAAATACTTATACCCATAACATGATATTTCAAATCATATCGTACTTCAACACTTAGTGAAATATTTTCAAATTCGATTTATAATCCATTACTTAGAAAAATATCTATATATAAGTCCTTCCGTAGCTAAAATGTTTCCACGACCTTTCATTTCAACACTTAGGAAAATATTTTAAGTCAATTTTCTGAAATCATTTCTAATATCCATACTTAGGAAATATTTCATAACTTATCTCCTAAATTTATATTAATTCCTTTTACAATTTCCAAAATAGATTACACTCACTTATAATCTTGTCTAACCATTTATAACTTCTTTATGAATTTAGATTCATTCTCGAAGTTCTTGTTTCTAACATTTCAGAAATTTTATTAAGTTTCTAAAATTCCGTTATAAGATTTCTCTTATAAAATTTCATTCATTAAATAAAACTCATTTACAAACCTTGAGAGTATTTATAGATAACTTCAACCAAATTCCAAAACTCTATATTTATAAAATAAGTATTTGAAAGAATAATAATAAATTTTCAAACACATTTAAGTAATTATTAAAAATATCAAAACCCTTTTTAAATAAACAACGATAACTAATTTCCAATTCATTTATAAATAATGCTAATCGATTTACAAAGCTTGTTTATAAAACTTAGAATTCATTTCAACAATTTTAAATATTTGAATAACTAACTTTCCAAAATATTATAATCTAAATAATTGTTTTTGGACTATATAGTTTGATAAATAAAAATCCTTTTCTGAAAACAAAACTTACTTCTTGGAAAAACTATTTTAAAATACAACATAGCCGATTTCATACTACTAAATCTCACTCGATTTATCACAAATCATTTTACAATTCCAATTTCCAAACCTTTTCCAAATTCCAAAAAAGAATCCACTATTTCTTTCTAAACCTATTTTCATTTTTCATTTTAAATTCACACTATGAATTCATATTTCCAATTTATCAAATGATAATCATTCCACATTATTTATAAACATTGTTTATAATTTTATAAACTCATTTCCAGTTATAACCAATTTTATTACTAAAATCCATTTATAAATCAATTTCTATTTGAAATTCCATTTGAAGATCCATTTCTCAATAAATCCAATTATAATTCGTAATCTATTCAAAAATAAATTTCAATTTCCATTTATAATTTACGACATATTATTAAAATCTGCTGTTCCGAATTCCTTGTATAAATGGATTTCAAACTATTTATCTAAACCACTTTACAAAATAATTAAGTGAATTCTAAATCAAATGTTTTATTTAATCCAAACCCATTTCTTCTTCAATATTCCAGTTTCCATATAATTATTTTTTATTTCCAAAAATCAGCTTTGAGTTTCTTTTTAAAATTCAAAAATATTATTTATGGTATTTAAAACACCAATATTAAGGCCAGTGCTACTATAGCACCCAAACAATCAAATCACATAATAATCCATAACAAATTATTCAATTCTATCATATATCACTGTATATGAAAAACAATCAATATATTTGAGGAATCCAATTGGATCCCTCCAACCTGTTCCCCTGCAACCACCGATGTTATATAACATAAGATACCAGTCTCGCTTCGAGGCAGGATACCGCGGTAATATAGGATCATCCGCTATTATACGAGATGCATAGTGTCTCATCCGCTTTAAGCGGCGGGAAATATAACCAAATACTAATATATATACTACTATATATAATATAACATCCATCTATAATAATTATATATTCACCAATAAACCAACAATTAACTTTTAACATTTTAATTTAAAACCAGTTATCCAAAATGAGTGAGATTTAATCACCTTGATTTTTATTTTGCCGAATGCTCATTTTAGATTAAATCGAACTAACATTCGATTTAATCTAAAATCCCAGGTACTCCTAATTGACTCCAAATAAATCCCATTGCGTAGACTTCGCAGCTATGAATCCAACATGATCGGTTTCGTGATTTTTGGCCCTCGCATGTAAACGATGTGTAATTTATAAATTTTCAATTTTTATTAATATCGTAAAATTTTGTTATTGATTATAGTAATTAAAAGGTTAATTAACTTAGTTAATCAATCATCTTAATACTTCTTCCTCCCAGGCTTAAAACATGTACGCCTGAACATTCACAACCAATCACCGAGCCTCCCTCTCTCCTACTTCCTCTGCCTCCTGTCCACAAAACCCAAAATCGATGATACCGTTGAATTCCACATCACCTAAGCATCTCGTTCATTGCCACTTTTATCGATCGAACCCCCAGAATAAGTCGTGACTTCACCTCTCTTCGCACTGTCGTACCACATTATGGCTAACATAGCTCCATCACGAGCCATCATTTTACACCCCGAGCTGTGCTTCCACTCGACGAACCCGAATCCATCTCCGTTCCCAAAATCTTCACCTAGACCACCTAAACCCGAACCCTAGATCGATCCTCATCTCCCCCAAACAGAACCGTACCCATACCAGATTGAAGAGAAACTCGGTTCGAGAATTATGGAATTTATTTTGAGATTTTTGTCTTTGATTTCGATTTTTAATTGGAATTTTTTTTATATTTCGATTTCCTGTTCCAAAATGAAGAAGGAGGAGAAGGAAGGGTGAGCGCGACTTAAGCGAAGGGATATGGCGGCTTTGTTTAGACTTTGGGTGCGCATTCACGATTTGGTCGGTTGGCATGGGTTTATAGGGTACCTGATGTTGATTTATAATTATTTAAATATTCCAAATATCTTGTTTACTCACCTTAAAATCCCAAACCTTTACTGAGGCATTCCGCGTGGCGTTCTATATGTTATATACCCTATTCCGAACCCAATAGAACTAGTATCAAGGCCTAATTCGATTGTATGTGAAAGATAACTTTTTAAATCGATAATTTTAATTAAATTAATTTTGTTCTTTTTCAGCTCACACGACCAAACGGAAAATCTAAACGCTATAAAATTTGAAATCCGACAATAATACACTATTACGGATCCAATGGAACTAGTTTCGTCGAGTTCCAAGACTATTCCCCGGATTGCTATTTAAACGCGTCGATTTAAACGACGATTTCAAAAATTGATGAAATCACTTGAAATTTCAGTTTTAAAAGCTTACTAACTCAATTCCAACACAAATAGAACTTACATTCGCATTATAAATCATTTCGATTCAAATTCAACTTAAATTCCAATTGTTCACCATTACCGTATTACGATAATTGATGTATTTGAAATTTAAATCTATTTCTTGAATTCAATTAATAATTACATTTTCAAAATCAATTAATAATTTAAATCCAACACTTAAAACCATTTAAATATTCAAAATCAAATGACTGAAAATCCAGGTCGTTGCACAAACTTCCTTCCTTATATCTCCTACATTCAGAACACATAACATACCTTTCTTTCTTAACCACCCATTTTGGTCAAGACTAAAATCCTTTAAGTCATCGCTCTTCCTTCCATCTCTTAACTTCTTGATCCATTCAACTAATACTGGATCCTTCTCCTGTTTAAAGGCAATCTTTTCGAACATAACTGGTCGAACTTCTAAACAAGACAATAAAACAGATCCTCCGCTAGACCTAGCTTCAATCTCCACTACACTCTACACGTCGACAATGTTTCCAAAATTTTCCACTCTGCTATCATTTCCAACACTGCATTCTGATGTCTTCTACTAAGCGCGTCGGCACGCATCTGTATAAACTACCAAATCCCAATTCCTCTCCGGAATAACTAATACAGGTGCATGGGTCAATAAGTGTTTCAAGCTCTGGAATGCTTCCTCACACTTATCGGTCCAAACAAACTTCACATCCTTTCGCGTTAGTTTGGTCATCGATGCTACTATCCATGAAAAATCCTTAATGAACCTTCTATAATATCCCGCCAATTCAAGGAAACTCTTTATCTCAGTCATTGTCTCGGGTCTCTTTCAATTATTTACTGCTTCAATCTTAGTCGAATCTACAGACAACCTTTTCTCTGAGACTACATGACTAAGAAACTTCACTTCTTTCTTCCAGAAATGATATTTTGAAAACTTCGCCTTCAACTGATGCTGTCTTAGCATCTCAAGCACAATTCTAAGATGAACTTCATGTTCCCTTTCATCCTTAGAGTATATCAAAATATCATCTATGAACACCGATATGAACCTATCAAGTGCTCATGGAAAATTCGGTTCATCAAATTCACGAGGAATGCTGGCGCATTAGTTAGTTCGAACGACATAACTAACTATTCGTATGTTCCATATCTGGTCCTAAATGTCGTCAAAGGAATACTATACTCTGCTACTCTAAGCTGATGGAAACCTATCTCTAAATCCAACTGAGAAATACCTTCCCGCACTCAAATGATCGAATAAATCATCAATTCTAGGCAATAGATATCGATATCGTCTTCTCATTCAACTTACAATAATTGATACATAACCTTAACAACCCGTCCGACTTCTTAGCAAACACCGTGGCCGCTCCCCAAGATGAACTACTCGGCCTAATAAAATTCTTGCCTCCCAAATCCACCAACTGCACCTTCAACTCTCTCATCTTGATAGGTGTCATCCTGCTTGGTGATTCACTCACAGGTTCTGCTCTAGGCACCAAATCTATTTGAAACTCAATAGCATGTTTCGATGGCAATCCTAATACAGGCTCAATAACATCTAGGAATTCTTCGACCATAAAAACTCGATTCAACTCATCTTCTAACTCCACAACTCCAGACAAAGCATTCACCTCACAACTAGGGTTTTCTACAGTATATACAATCCGATCACTATAGTCAGGGTGTCTAAGCGATATTTTCCTATCAAGGAAAAATATACTAGCATCATACTTAACCAATTCATACCCAAAATAATTCTGAACCCTACAAAGTCCAACACATGCAAGCTGCAAACAAAGATATGACCTAACAAGTCAAACTCTAAGTGGTCATACTTCATCCCAAGTGTCACATACCCTCCAATTGGATTTGTAAATCTTAAGGAAGTAACTAATTAAGTGTAAGGGTTCTAGGTTAAGCTTATTTAACAAACAATGAGATATAAAAGAATGTGATGCACCAGTATCAAACAGACTGCTAACAAACATACCATGAATCTAAAGCGTACCTCCCAAAACTGCCTTCCCTTTCTCCTGCATTGTTGCTCCCGAGGTAGCAGGTTCCAATGCAAATACTTTGCCCCTTCCATCCTTAGCAGGCTCTTTGCACTGGTTCTTATAATGACTAATCTGATCGCAGTTAAAGCATCTGATATTCTTCTTCCCGATCACTTCGCCTTTCTTGTACGACACTCATTTGAGAAATGTCCTTTCTTATCGCACTTGAAGCAAACAACCTCCGACTTCCCTTTCTTTGCAGCTCCAACTTTCTGAGCATCCTTCTTATGAAAGAACTTCCTTTTCTAACTCTGCCCCACCTGGACCTCCTTTGCCTTAATCTTCTCTAATAAGCATGCATCTCCTCATGTTTTAAATCCATCTCCACCACACCATCACAAGGATCCCTAATATGAGGTAATGTAGCGTTGGCCAACTCAGGCTTCAAACTCCCGATGAACTTCTCATATCTCTTCATCACGGTATCCACAGTAGCATACCCATACCTTGCCAACTCCTCGAACAATTTTAGAATATTGCAACACAGACATCTCCACCTGCTCCAACTCAGCAAACTTTCTGAGAAAAGCAGACTGCGCCATCACAGCCATGAACCTCTCCTGGAATCTTCTCATAAACTCAGACCATGTCATCGTCTCTTCATTCACTCCAGCCGTCACACTATTTCTACCAGAATAAAGCTGCTCCTTGAAGCTATCTCGAAGCAAGCCTCCTCTTCTTCTCATCATTGAGCCCCAAGTCAGCAAAGATTCTCTCGCAATGCAATAAGCAGCTCTCCACCTCAATAGCATCTTCAGTTCTGATAAATAGCTTCCCACCAAGCCTAACATAATCTATGCTCAAGGTAGCATACTAGTTGACCATTGGAGCTTCCTGAACTCCTACTCCATCATTTCATCCAACAGCAATTCCATCTTGCATCATGTTCACAAAAAACTGATATATATCTCCCATATCCACTTGTGGGACTCCAGCACTAACAATCCCCGCTTGTGATTGACCTTGGTTCCTCCTAGTATTCGGTCTGGGATTTCCATTTGCGGTGATGCTTCCTCCAGGATTTACTCATCCACTTCTAGCATCTATATTTGTATTCAAGCCTCGTAAGATACAAAAGAATTGCCTAAGAAAGATAGGAGAATAAAGATATAGCGCATACTTATATATAGCAAATATAGGTACGTTACTATAGTGTTATCCCATACCCTGATCTTACTCTAATTCCTTAGGATTATGCTTTAAAAATCATTTTTAGTTAATGTTTTTATAAACCTATGCTTTGATACCAAATTGTAACATCCCCTATTTGGAAGCTCAAAGATAAGCGCTACATATACTGCAGTCGTCCATAGTATTAACTTTCGGTTTAATGTTAAAGGTATCCATAATATCAGAAGCATATGAATATGAAACAAAATCACAAATTTTAAAAACAACTTTTCTGATTACATTTTGCAAAATATGTTTCATATTCCATTTACATAATCCTGATTGTTTCTCAGGTTCAGATCAAATATAATTATTACAAAATACGCTAAGAGCGACATATGAAGATGCCCACTTGGTTGACCAGAGTACTATATAGTCATAACTGGTTGACATAATACAACACGGCGGAATCAAACAAAATAAAACATGAACTCCTAAATAGCTATCCATCAGCCACCTGCTCATCTTCGGAAGCTTTATTCGCCAACCTACTAAAATCTGAAAATCCTCAACCCTTAACCTACTCAAATCAATTTCGAGCACCTGAGAGTTTAAAGGAAAAACATAAACATTGAGTCAGACATAAAGCTTGGTGTGCATATTACTATACATCTCAGTTATTTGATATAAAGTGAGACCACACTGCTAAGCGGAATGGATTTCCCCTCACTAATATCCTTTTAAAACATATCTTTTGCAAATCTTTTCATGCAACCAAAACTGGTTAAAATCGTAAAGCAATATCATGTAAACCTACATGTCAGGTAACGAATGAACTATCTGTCCGAACATTATAGTTTTGTTTGGCTAACCACTAACCTTTGGTTGACTCAGGCCTACCAAACAATATAAACAAATAATCTAACATCTGTTAGATACTCCTTTTCTGAATGGTCTGTCCCTAACTTACTTTCTCCAGGTCAACTTATCCTAATGGTTTGCCGGGCTCACCAATAACCTACCTCTGTACAAATATATTCCCTTTTGTGTGTAATATCATTTTAGTCTTACCTGTGACAAGGCCATACACAATGGAATTTTGGACTAAATTAGCTGAGTGCCAATGCTAATGTATACGGCGCGACCCTATACCATTCCCATCTGGTATACAAATATCAGAGTCGTTTTACTTAGGTAATCTTCCTTTAAATTTTCCTTAAAAGCCTTTTCATCTAAAATTGATTAAAAACCTTTAAAATAAAACTTAAACAAGGAAAATATATACTCTATGCTTTACTCAAAATCACCTTACCATGGTATATATACTTTACTCAAATCTTTGTTGATGAAAACATTTAAACGTTTGATAGTATGCCTTTCGAAACCAAGTAAACCCCTTTCTTTCACCTAGACCGAAAGGCCAAAACATTCCTTTCGAAACCATTCATACAAACCTTTCGAAACCATTCAAATTCCTTTCCTTCAAAAGCTATAACACCTTATATATCCTATCTTTAAGACACTAAACATTGCCTTTTAAAAACATTGGAGGTCCTTTCCTTTCAAACCTTTCGAAACCTTCCTTTTAAACATTTCGAAACCATTGGGGAACCACCCCTTCGAAACCATTCTTTAGAATCTTTCGAAAGCATTAAAGCATAAAACCTTTCGAAAGCCATTGGGTTCAACTAAAACATATGGAATAACCTTTCGAAACCATTAAAACCATCTTTTTCGACACCATTTGAGTTCTAGCTTCAACAGAGCAAAAGGGTCATTGAAACATTTAAGTCGAAAGCACTCTTTCAAAAGAAATTCCTATGTAAAGAAGGGGTGGTGTCGAAACCAACCCTTTCGAAAGTATTGGAGAAGTGGCTTGGATTTAAAAACAAAGTCACCCTTTCAAAACCATTGAATTCGAAAGGTAGGAAAGCGACAGCAAGGGGTTCGACCCCGACAAAAGCATTTACTTAAAAACAAAAGGCGCAACCTCTTTGAAATCATTCTTTAAATCAATTTGACCTAGTCAGAAGCCAACTAAGTCGAAAGCATATATTCAAAAGCAAAGCAGACGCATTTTTCATTTGAAACCTAAGTAAGGTTTCGACCTCCTTCGCAACCACTGATTTCAACCCAATACCTTCTGCCCATATCCAATTCATTGCACACGAAGTCTTTGATATCATGCGCATTGGTTTCGGTGGTGGTGGTAGCGGAATGACTAAGTCAAAACCTAGGTGCTGAAAGTGGTGAAACATGCTAAAAGCATTTAAAAACTAATTTTAACTTTAATATGAAATCGTTTTCAACTAACCTGCCTTGTTTGTAAAAATATTATTGGTTGCTAATTTTCTTTTCTAAAAGAACTGCTAAAATTTCAGAATTAAATAATTTAAATAATTTACAAGATACTCCTTATATAAAATATTTAAGTCTCATACCTTAAAAAAATTATATATCTATTAAAACACTTAGGAAAATTCTACAAAAATTCCAAAAAATCATATTTAATATGTTTTCCAACATATATTAATTTCAGACCCAAAACATAAATAATTTAGCCCTAAATTATTTTAAACTCAAATAATCATTTTCTTCACTAGAAAATTAATATTAAATCCACATAAATTCAAAAAATTATGAAAATTGAAACCCGTCTTTAAAATATCACTCTTGATTTGAATGTAAAATCGTAAGCAATTTGTATATCAATTAATAGGGTTTTCACATCAAAACATATCATAAAACCTATGTGAATTACATAAAACATCAAGAAGCATATATAAACATTTAACCCTTCAAAATCATGGCATAACTTTGCAAATTAAATCGGATTAACCTTGAAACCGAAAACACTTAAGAAATATGAGATGTAGTCATTATTCACCTTAGCTTTGATATTTAGAAGTTTGAGATTTGGATGAATTTGATTTTAATTACTCTTCTTCCTTTGGTTTCTTTCTCTTTCTCTAGCTTGTCTAATGGTGGCCGGCCTCTACTTTGTCCTTGATTTTGAAATGAACGTGTAAATGAATTCTTAAGGGTTTAGGGTATAAGAATACTCTTTTTCCTATTTTACTCCTCCATTTCATTTTAACTCATCTTTAGTTCATTGTTTACATGACACGACTACCCTTTAGTTTAATCACAATTCTCAATCTCCTAATCATCCCATTATTTTATTTAGCTAATTAAATATCCTAAATAATGTTACTAAACATTAGGGTCATTATAGTTTTTATAAGTGCACATGTCAAATTTCAAGTCATTCCAATTTTGTTTCAATCTTTTACGTCCGGGTGAAGCTACTTTGGTGATAACTCGGTGCCAACCTATTTTGATGACTCGGTACCGAGTTATGGACTTAGCATTTTTTTGGTTGGAATTTTCTCGAGCTATTTCCTTAGTTCATTTGAGCGCATCTTCCAGATTTCAAGTCATTTCATCCTCGTTTGAATTTTGTGAGTGTAATTGAAATCTACTTATCCAAAAGGCAGGCTAACACTTACTCCCAAGGTATATCTTTCGAATGTAAGGTGTGCTTTACTTAAGAAAAAGTTTTGATAATCCACAATCAAATTCCAGTAGTTGAGCTCTTCGGTTATACCGGTCTAACTCTCCAACTAACCTAATCAAAATCAAGCTCTCCAACTACAAAAATCAGGCACTCTGGCTATCCAAATCCTGTTCTATCATCTAAAATATCAGCGCTCGAATCTAAGTCATCATGTGTTTGCCCAGGGCTTATCTTTCTCTAATTGCAAGGCATTCAAATCCTTTTATCCGATTTTTCCATTTTGGGACAAGGTACCACTTGACCATTCATCTTCCTATTTAGGACTTTATCTCTCCAGACCATTATTCATCCACTCTGAGGTTCAATCTCTTTGGTGGTCACCATTGAGTTCGATCTGCTTGCTCTATGGCAAGGGGACCTAATGACCGAGTAGGCCCATCCACATGATGTGCACGTAAATGTGCATATTTTTACCACCATATTTAATCTATTTAAATTAAATAAATGATCATATTGGGTATTTTAACTTGTTTTAACCAAAATCCATATTAATTCCAATTTGTCACATATCCATCTTTAAATAGGGGCAAAACAGTCATTTGTGTGCATATATTTCTTTGAGAAAAATTAATTAGAAATTTATATATTTGTGTTGGAATTTGATCTCAAATAGGAGTGGTTTTATGAAGACACATGCATAAAATGAATACAAAGGAATGAAGATGGAAATAATTCAAAGTGAAGAACATGGAGGACCCCACTTACCCACCTACCTTAATGTACAAATTAGAGGTTAATGCACAAGCTTATGGAATTAATGGCTTCATGTGCACTTAAATGTTGATTAGTAGAAGCTAATGATTACTTGGCCTCCACACTTTCTCAAGGGTATTTTGGGGCATTCCCCAAAAATACGAATTAGGATTTAACATATGTATATATACCACTTATGTTTCATGTAACCCTCTTCTTACTTAGTCTCTTTTAGTTTTAATTTAGGCTCAAAAATAAATCAAGCTCTCTTCTTTCTTTTCATGGCTACTTAGCCATTTATTTCTTCTTTTCATAACTTTTTTATGCAATTTAATACATGTTCGTTTTCTTTTCTTGTTTATTTCCTTTCATGTTGTAGTGTAAATTTACATTCATGCAAAGTAGATTGGTTTTAATTCTTGTTAATTACCTTCTCTTTTCCATTAGCTTTCATTTTCCTTTCTTTTTGCTTTCATGTTGCTAGCTACATTTCTTAATAAATGACAAATATGAGAGGCTAAACCCCTTCAATTTAGGGGTAATGAAGCTCTCTAATTATGTAGCTTCAACTATTTGTTAATTCATGCTCTCTTATTGTGCTTAATGATGATGATAGAATTGGTTTACTAGTTGTTTTTGTTTTGAATTTGATAGCTTATATTGTTGACACCAAATAAACTATGCTTAAACAATCGCTAACACTAATTGGCTCTTCATCAAAATATGATATGGCAAAAGAAAGTGATTTGAAATTAAAATTCGATGGCCTATATTTCTAATAAGTAGTTAATAGGCCATGCATAAAATAGATTTCATTTTCATTGTCAAGTTTCGTGAAAGTTAGTAACTGGTTTAAGGGGTGTGTTATAGTTTGATGACTTATGTTGGCTAATCAATAGCATAAATATGACATACTTATGATAAGCACATCAATTGAAGCACTTATGACCATAAAAGAGATATCATGATTTCATATGTATTGAACTACATGATCTAAAGAATGGATTTATTCTCTAAATTATCATTTAACTCTTATATTTGCTTCTCTTTTCATTTGGTTAGTTAGTTAATTCTCTAATTTTCTAGTTTAACCTTCCATCGACTTTGGTTTAGTTTGATTGAATAGAATTTTAAAATCTACAATTTTCTACGGATCGATGCGTACTCGCCACGTACTACGATAGTACGCCGTGCGTTTGCGGTAATTTTTATTTCGAAATTCGTTCGGTTACTTTCTAACCCAATAGACATTTAACTGTCCAAACAAGTTTTTGGCGTCACTTCATACCATCTTCATCGTCATTACAAAACCCAGCCATTCACCCCTGGCAACAACAATACAACTGCTCATTCACTTCATACCATCTTCAATCCATATCACACAGCCATGTTCAACTTCAACCATCCACCACTATACATAATCAACGCTGCAACCACTTCGATCATCTCCTCACTTTCCACTGTGCAAAACATTTCCCTGATACAACATTTATCACCACTGACTACATTGCCTGTTGAGCATCTACTTGCCTTTGAATCACCAATTGCTGCCTTATAGGACAAAGCAACATCCATCAACCACTACAAAACCACCAGTCAACATACCATACATCACCAGAAACACTACAGCTCCACAGCCTCCACTTCCACTATCATCATCCACTAGATACCATTCCATAACCCATACATTTCCTGTCAACTACCATTTCAAAACCACTGTCACGTTACACCTACTAATCCTACCACACTTGAAACCACGTCGAAACCACTACTTGCACCTTATAGAAATAGTTCATTTCCTCCTCAACTACACAAACAAACCCAAGCCCCTTCTACTTTTCCAACCACCATCAGCTAGCAGCCATTCAAACATTTCTAACTCCTCCTCACACCGAACACTACAACATTCTCCTACCTTCTTGCTCCGACCAACAAACAGTCCGACAACCAGAACAAGCTTCTGCAACACTAATCAGTGCATCAAGCAACAACCACATCTCAAAACCTCTTTGCTCACCTGAAAACCGCACTGCCAAACAAGCAGACCATTCATCAATTCACCATCAGTACCGCGAATTGCATACTCCTCCACCATCAGTACCACTACCCTTCACCAAACCATACGCCATAACAACTTCAATCGAGCCACTTCGAACCACCCTCCACGAAATCCATGAATCTGCGCCTAAAACAATCACCTCCGCCCTGAACTGTAGTCGCGACCCACGTAAACAACTCGCCAACCATCGTTTCAATCGCTCGAAACGTCTCCCCAAATCACAGACTGCTGCTATCAACAAAACTTCAGGCAACATCTCCCCAACAACTCAATTCCCGTTCGAACCACTAGCGCAACCACAATCTCGAGCTTCCAAAATTACCCGCACGAATTCATTTTTGAAAAAAGAGTTGATTTTTTTTTTCAAACTTATTAAACGATGAAGACGTTTAGTTTTTGGAAAAAACATGCTAAGCCATCTTTGTTCGCAAAAAACATAAAAGAAATTTGGGCTTCTGAATACTGTGCTTGTTGGGCTGCGTAATTAGTTTGTTTGTATTTGTTTTAAATCCTTTAGTTTTGATTTCCTTTAGTTTTGTTTTGATTTATTAAAAAAAAGAGTTTGATTTCCTTTAGTTTTATTTTGATTTATTCCAAAAAAAAGGATTGTTTTAGGTCTTATTAGTTTAGTTTTGATTTATTCAAAAAAAAAAGATTGTTTTAGGTTTTATTAGTTCAGTGAATTTGATTTTGGCAAATTGCCGTGGTTTCAAATTTTTCTTAAGTTTCTTCTCACCTTAAAAAAAAGTTTTTTTTGTTCATTTCTTAGTTTAATCTGTTTTGTTTTTCGTTTTTTTATTTTCTTCTTTGACATATAAAAAACAATTGTAGATATCTTATTTTTCATTTTAGGTTGTCAAAGCAGAAAATCAAAAGGAATTGCTTGCTTCGCTCTTCTGCCAAAAAAATTGCTTCGCTTTGTATGCACAAAAAAATAAACTACTTGCTTGCCTATCTATTGTTTTATTAGTTTTGCATTGCTGGTTGTTTGGATTTGCATTTTATATAAAAAAAATTCAAAACCCAAAAAACAAAAACAAAACTCATTTGTAGTTGCATTGTTAATAAACGTTTAATTTCTGCTTTGCATTTCATCTTAGATTCTGATTAATAATAACGGTTAGACATCGATTATACTTAACTGTATATTGACAATTTGTCTTATTTGAACAATTTAATTTCTTGGTGTATAGGCTACGGTAGAGTAATAACCATTTATAAATATTACGGTGATTCGTAAACATTATAGTGGTTGTCCCTCTGAAGGTACTTAAACCTTTGGCTGCATTGCTACGGTGATTCATGGTGCACCGATAAATCATGTCTGTTACGTGGCTGAGAACTATCTTGTTGATCTTAGAAAAAGTGTGATTATACAATTTTGAGTTAACTTAGGATAAATCATTTGTAATTAACCCTTGCATTCATTTAGTTGCATTAGTTCATGCATATTTAAAAAAAAAAAATTAAAATCCAAAAAAAAATTGTATATATTCATTTTGATTTTCCTTTGAAATTTTTAAATCCTTTTTCTTTGAAATTTTAAAAATCCAAAAAAAAACTAGGAAAATCAAAATCCAAAAAAAATTATAAAACCTTTTCAAAAACAAAGAAAAATTTGAAAAACAAAACAAAAATCGCCTTTTCATTTTGAAAAATAAATTCTATTTGTAAATATTTTTCCCTTATAAAAAAACAAAAACATTCTTTAAATTGTCCGAGTTTCCCCATTCACTTGAATTTTACAATAGTTGTGAAAATCAATATAATCCATATGATTTCACTACAAATTCATATGGATGTTTTAAAGACAATTATTCTTTAAACAATTTGAATTTTGAACAATAAAGTTTTCAAAACGATGACCAACCCTCGAATCTCGAAAATAGCATTTCATCTCTACTTGAAATCTCTACGCAACAAAATCAAATGATAAATGATTTTTGTAATTCGTATTTGTGCGATAACTCGAGTCAAAGTTTTCAAGGATTCCAAAATTTGAATTCAAGTCAAAATTCAAACAATTTCAACTATAACCCATGCCGATTCAATTTTGAACTCCAACATAAATTTCAAACTCAAAATATAAATGGAAACAACTTTTTAAATGAATTTGGCAAGGGGAATAATCTTGACTTCGATACGAATGAAAATTTTTGTTCTCAACAAATCTAAATCGAAAATTCTCAAGTCAATAATTATAAGTTGGATTTTGTTGAGCAAATGAACGAAATACGAAATTTACAATGATCACACGGATTTTTTGATTGAAACATATATGAAAGAACGTGATAAACAAAATCTAATCCCAATGTGTGACGAGTCAAACAATAATCCATCTTTTACCCAAATCGATGATTTTCAAGTAACAACTTCTGAAATTGAAAATAACAATCTTAATGAAGTTGTTGAAAAAATGATAATTGACTTGGATTTCAATTCTTTTGAGGGTGTAGAACCAAACTTAAAATTCGAACTTCCTTTTCTCGATTTCAAAAATTTAAATACAACAACATTGGATTTTGAACTTGAGATACGCAATGAAGTTGTTGATAATTCAACAAAGGAAGATGAACGAACACAATTTCTTTGGACTTTTCGAAAATGAGTTATTAAATTTTCAAAGGGAAGATTTAAATCACTATTTAAATTTGGAAATCAATAATTTTGAAAAAATTGTTGATTATGAGCTTGACTTTCAATTTGGTGAAAATAAACTTAAATTTCAATCAATTATTTTATCGACTCCAAAAATGATCAACAATAAAACAACTCGTACGATTTTTAATAAAACGACATTCGTTTTTCCAAATCAACATTCAACTTTGAAATCTTCTATGGTTTGGTTTTTCGAGCATAAGCTGTGTCTCGCATACTTGACGAGACAAATGAATTTGTCTTTAGAAGACCATTTCATTTAATTTTTGATGATATACTTTCTGATCTAGTGTAAATGCCATTAATTTTCATTTAAATAAAGGTCATGTTTTTAGTTTTATTTTTCTCCTTCCACTTGGGTTGACTGTGGGGACACAATCAAAATCAAGTGTGGGGGGAGACTCGTCTTCATTTTTATTTTATTTTTCATGGTTTATTTTTTCTTTTTCTTTAAAATCTCAAAAAATCCCAAAAACAAATTTTCTTTTGCTTTATTTTTAAAGAAACACTATACGATTAATATATGGTTTAGTTTATTAAATTGAAATTTTTGAAAATTTGTTTGTCTTAACAAAAATAAAAGTAAAGTTTGATTACAAATAACAATGGTTTAACTAGTATATAGGAAGATTCATACATGTTAACTATGAAATACATCCTAATTGAAAGTCTTTGTTTTAAAAAGTGGTTGATTTAAAGTAAAGGATATAACATTTTTTTGTCTTCTAAGTTAAATGGTGCTAAGACGATTTTGCAAAACTCTCTCAACAAAAAAACATTTGTATATATGTAAATATTTTCTATTAACACTTACGGTCGACAGGTGCTTACACTTGTGTGTTCACTCGCCCTGCTCTATACCTTTCTCACATAAGCATGAAAGGCGGTGCATGATCGATACATCTGGCCTCAGTTTATCTGAGCTAGGTGTATGTATATAAAAGAAATTCTTTTTAATAACGCATATAGTCAATAGATATTCACACTCGTATGTTCACTTGCCACGCTCTGTATTCCCCTCACATAAGTCCGCACGGTAGTGCATGCGTAATATATCTGGCCTCAGTTTATCTGAGTTAGGCATATGTAAATATTGTTAATATCAATAAAATTTTCAAAATAAAAATGGAGAGAGTAAGAAAATGAAATCCAAGCACTATTTTAACTTATTTGATTTGACTTATTATTGAAAAGAAATGAAAATACCACTTTGATAACCTTTGAAAATCAATTAAGGATCTATTTCTTGATTACACTTTGTTATCAACTGAAACAACGAGTTAAACTATTGTCTACTTGTTATGATAACTTGATTTTTGTTGGAAATTTTGACGAGTAAATGACATAAATTTTCAAGATAATAACAGAAACATATATATAACTTATTTATGTCAATTTAAAAGTGAATCATTCATTGTAAATATTTTTAAAAACTCACATTCATCCTTTTGAAAATAGTCTTGCATTTTGTAAATATTTTCACTTTGCATTTGGATTTTATGGGTAGTATCAGCTGAAAACCCTTACGAGACAACACTTGTCCTATTGGGGACACCCAGAAGTTTAATGGCTTGTTGCATACGCTCAATGCAATTGTGCTTCCTACGAAAACAGATTTATCTTAGTTTTTCTTTATTCGAGAACAAATAAAAAGATATGTGTGGGGGTATTTGATGTGCACATAAATGTTCATATTTTTACCACCATATTTGATCTATTTAAATTAAATAAATGATCATGTTGGGTATTTTAACTTATTTTAACCAAAATCCATATTAATTCCAATTTGTCACATATCCATCTTTATATAGGGGCAAAATGGTCATCTGTGTGTATATATTTCTTTGAAAAAAATTAATTGGAAATATATATGTGTGTGTGTGTGTGTGTGTGTTTGTGTGTGTGTGTAGGAATTTGATCTCAAATAGGAGTGGGTTCATGAAGACACATGCATGCATAAAATGAATACAAAGGAATGAAGATAGAAATAATTCAAAGTGAAGAACATGGAGGACCCCACTTACCCACCTACCTTAATGTACAAATTAGTGGCTAATGCACATGCTTATGGAATTAATGTCTTCATGTATGCTTAATTGTTGATTAGTAGAAGCTAATGATTACTTGGCCTCCACACTTTCTCAAGAGTATTTTGGGCATTCTCCAAAAATATGAATTAGGGTTTAACACATTTATATATACCCCTTATGTTTTATGTAACCCTCTTCTTACTTAGTCTCTCTTAGTTTTAATTTAGGCTCAAAAATAAATCAAGCTCTCTTCTTTCTTTTCATGGCTACTTAGCCATTTATTTCTTCTTTTCATGTAACTTTTTTATGCAATTTAATACATGTTCTTGTCCTTTTCTTATTTATTTCCTTTCATGTTGTAGTGTAGATTTACATTCATGCAACGTAGATTAGTTTTAATTCTTATTAACTAGCTTCTCTTTTCCATTAGCTTTCATTTTCCTTTCTTTTTGCTTTCATGTTGCTAGCTATATTTCTTAATCAAATGACAAATATGAGAGGCTAAGCCCCTTCAATTTAGGGGTCATGAAGCTCTCTAATTATGTAGCTTCAACTATTTGTTAATTCATGCTCTCTTTTGTGCTTAATGATGATGATAAAAATAGTTTACAAGTTGTTTTTGCTTTGAATTTGATAGCCTATATGGTTGACACCAAATAGGCTATGCTTAAACAATCACCAACACTAATTGCCTCTTCATTAAAATATGATATGGCAAAAGAAAGTGATTTGAAATTAAAATTTGATGGTTTATATTTCTAATCAATATTTAATAGGCCATACTTAAAATAGATTTCATTTTCATTTTCATTGCCAATTTTCATGAAAGTTAGTAAGTGGTTTAAGGGGTGTGTTATAGTTTTATGGCTTATGTTGGCTAATTAATAGCATAAATATGCCATACTTATGATAAGTACATCAATTAAAGCACTTATGATCGTAAAAGAGATATCATGATTTCATACGTGTTGAACTACATGATCTAGAGAGTGGATTTATTCTCTAAATTGTCATTTAACTCTTATATTTGCTTCTCTTTTATTTTAGTTAGTTAGTTAATTATCTAATTCTCTAGCTTAACATTCCATCGACTTTGCTTTAATTTAATTGAATAGATTAAAATCTATAATTCCCTGCGAATCGACCCATACTCGCCGTACTACAATAGTACGATGTGCGCTTGTGGTAATTTTTATTCCAAAATTCATTTGGTTACTTTCTAATTCAATAGACATTTAACCATCCGAACACCACACAATCTTTGGTAAGAGGACCTACTCTTGACCTCTTCGAGTCCTTATTGAGCCCAATCCACTTACTCTCCGGAAAGGGGACTCAACGACAAGCAAGCCCATCCACTCACTCTCTGGCGATGTGACTTACTTCTTGCATTTCGGTCCCGTTTCTCTAGTTGGAACTTAAAGCGATCAATATCGTACAATACCCACTCGCTCTCCGACAAGGGCACTTGCACCCTGCACTCTGGTTCTGTTTCTCTATTCGGGACTTAAAGCAATCAATATCGTACATGTCGTTCTACTTGCACTCCAACGAGGAAACTTTCACCCTGCACTTTGGTCTCGTCTCTCTTGATGGGACTATAAGGCGATCAAAATATGCCATTGCTTTCCGGTGGAATTTCAAAATTCAAATACCTATATCAAAGAATATAAGCAGAAACCCTAAATGTTCATCCTAGACATCTGACTTAGAGCATGCTTGGAGACCAATCTAGGTCTCGTACATGTGTAAGTCGTCCAAAGTTACTATTATCCTAAGTAGTCATCCCAGACATCCAACTTAGAGCGTGACTAGGGACCAATCTAGCTTTTGTGCATGTTTAAGTGGTCTGCAATTATTATTGTCCTAATTATCCAAAGTAAGACAACAAGTGCATGATTCGAACCGACCCCCGATCATCTCGATCACGGGATTTCAAGTCTCAGACTAGATCCCCAGTTTTACCTAGATGTGTTTGCTGCAGATGGGGATTGCTCTGGCCACACCATTTCAGTTTGGTTTCTCACGTATTGTTGTAGCTGGTTACTCCGAACCAGTTCCTAGATCAAGTCGTGAAGGTATCTGCACTCATTCACTTCATGTCCGTCCAACTCATGGAAGATACAGTACTTTTTAGATCTTTTCTCTTTATTGGCAGGATCTCATTTAGCTAGCTTTTGATAGAGAATGTGCCCCTAGTTTCTAGATAGATTATCTCTGGGGCCTTTGTCAACTCAACGTAAGAAGAGAACTTCGGTCCTCTCCTTTTCCATTTCGATTCTCCACTATTATCATCAGCTTTCCATTTCCTTCTGCCATTCAATAGAAGTCTCTGACCACCAAGTACATTCTGCCCTTTGTCCCTGTGGGGGGATCTTGGCACGTACTCCTCTAACCGCGAATTACCATTCTGACCCGTTCCTCTCGTCCCATTCTATCCTTCGTCCCTTCAAGGTAGCTCTGGCAGATATTCCGCTAGTCTTAGATCATTCGTATTTGGATTCACGTTCGTAGCTCTAGCATTATCAATCCCTGATATTTCGGCAGCCATTCCAACATTGCTCGTAGGCATCGGTTGTTATGTTCATGGGGGCACTATTCCAACTTGCTCCACTCCAACTACAGATGCTTCTGCATTTTTTTCTAGCACCAGGTTCTAAATTCCTACAACTCTAACAAATCCCTAAAGTCCCATCCTTTGGAAGATCCATTCTAGCATTTCCTACTACTAAGTCGTGAACCCTTCTAGCATCTCCTACTGCCTAGCCATTATCCCATTTTGCATTTCCTTCATCATCCTCTCCATCTCATCTTTGGTCATCTAGATGGATTGATGAGAATTTGAGGACACCTCCTAACTACCTCCAGGCTCTGGTTGAATTGCTTCAATTTTAGATCTAGTATTTGGCCTCTTCATCTTCTCTAAATCTCATATTTAAGCTTTAAGTTTTTAGATCTAGCATTGATTCTCAATGAAAGCACCAAAACATTAACTTAAAAAATATATCAACACCCAAAATCAAGATGAAGCACTAGTTCAGATAAAAGAAAAGGAAAAGGAAGAAAATATATAAGAACACACTAAAGTTTTTATAGTGTTCCAGCATACTCCGATCTATATCCACTTCAATCCATTTTATTATTAGTTACTAGTTGTTATCTCTTCAGATTTTAACTACTTTTTCCCTAGATCTAAGTTACAACGAGTTTGAATAAGTTTAGAAGAGATAAGAAGTGAAGAAGTGAAGAGAATCCAACAGAGTAATGGAAGCACTCCTTCGGAAAAAGATCCTTCTCTAGTTGTTGGTAAATGAATATATAGAGAGGAACTAGGTGGGTATCAGGTTAGAGGCCCAGTAGCAATGAAGTTCAGAAGCCTAGTTAAAGGCATACAAGAAGTCCCGAGCTACCCCAAGTTAAGGGGATAATTCAGGTCCGACCGATCATGATATGTCGGGGCTGACTCTAATTCCTTAGTGGAATTTATCCAACTCCCTTTGCAAGTTGTTCCATCATTTTAGTTTTGTCGTTTGATCCTTTTCCATTCGTTTTCGAGTTGAATCTTGTATTTTTTTGAATATTCGTCTTCTTAGCTCTCCGTACTTTGTCTATACATAGAACGAGTTATCAATTCCTTGCACCATCACTTGAGTATGATCTACTAGAATAGAGTGATCAGAGCACGAAGTCTGCACGGTCATTCAGTGAGCATCTATAGGTCGGACCCAACCTATAAGATAACTTAGGGTCAAGTTTAAATGGTTGGGCCAAACCAATTCAAACCTTTTTATGTTCTTCCTTGTGTTTTTTTAAGTGCACATGTCAAATTTCAAGTTATTCCTATTCCATTTCAATCTTTTACGTCCACCTGAAGCTGCTTTAGTGATGACTTGGTATCGAGTTATGGACTTAGCATAATTTTTGGTGGAATTTTTCCTAGCTATTACTTAATGCATTTGAGTACGCCTTCCAGATTTCAAGTCATTTCGTCCTCGTTGAATATTTTAAGTCTAATTGAAATCTGCTTGACCAAAAAGCGGGTTAATAAGCAAAAATATACCCTTTTTTAAGTGATTCAAAATGTTTGATCTATTGTCACTTATTGAGTAAACAAATGATGCATAATATAATCTGATATCAAAATTGATAACAGATTTGATTATTATGTATTTATGCCATATATATCATTTGTAATTTTAATTATTTTTTAAGCATATTAAATTATTTCTGAAATAGTTTAGGTATATGAATATATAGAAAATTTTTGCTGGAAGAACGTATAATTCACCTGAAAATGCCATCGAAAGCGCATCTAATAAATCTATGGAAATATCTATTCATATTCAATCTATTTTGAACTACGTGTTACAATACATCAAATTGCATGTTTAATGCATGCATAAATTAGAATAGAAATTTAAACTTAGCTTTAAAGAAAAAGCAAGGACACATGTGATAACCACTTTTACACATTCTATCTTTGATTGGAGTGCTTCGCCATTTTTTATCTATCAAAGCAGGCTCATTAAGTTTTAGAGTGAGAAAATTGGTATTTTCTTAACTATTTCAATTCATAGTGTTTTCTTACATGGGGCATCGAGAAGAAGATGACTAGCCAATTGTATAATGCAATTTTTTTAGTTACATGCTAATACTAAACAAGGTTTTCGTAATAGTGAAAATTTGAGACTATAAGAAATTTGCCTTTTGTTTTATTTACAATGTCATTATATTAAGAATGCTTTATTTCTTCATGAATTTAACGGGATAAATATTTGATCAAATTATGTGTGTCCATAATCCACCTATAAATCTTTAGTTGAAAACTATTTTGTATGTTCACTATAGATTTTAATAATCATAAACTTTTATGATGCATTGCTTTGTATTTAGGTGTTGAATTTTCATTAGAATTGCATGTGATCATTATTAACTAAATAATATCTTATTGTTCTTAACTGACATATTATTGATTGTTTTGGTCCATTATTGGGATGCTTATGCATTGAAAATTTTGTATGTGCCAAAAATTGTATTTATTATATTATGCTATTTTTTTGGACATTATTATTATTTAGTACAACAACGAAAATATTTGAATATATATATATATATATACACACACACACACACATGTATGTATGTGTGTTGTGTATATATATGTATGTATGTATTATATTAAAAATAATAATGTATAATACATAGATTTTTGAAAGTTCATGTGACGCCCCACCTCTATACCCACGCTAGCCAAGAACACTCCGGAGAAGTGCTGTCAACTAGCACGGAGAATAAGGCTGTTGAGGAGCGACCATCCATGTAATTGCTTATCACACGGTGGCTATAAATAATCTTCGGAAACAAACATAGAAATAATCATATCACAAATCAGTCACAGATATCCATATCACAAAGGCGGAAGAAGATATGAATATATAACTAACACATGAAAGTGTACATCAGAGTAGTGGTCAATAAGATCCACGATAATACAAAAGAATAGCAACACGTGCTATACAAAAGAATACAACTATGAGTCTATATCTCAAGTGTATACAACAAAAACTGCTAATCTAAACAGTTAGCCAAAAGTCAGAGTGATGAATCCCTGGGAAGAAGTCAAGCAGAAGTCAAGCAGAAGCACTTCTCCGGAGTGTTCTTGGCTAGCGTGGGTATAGAGGTGGGGCGTCACAGCTTGGTATCAAAGCCAAACTTCGGAACAATGTAGAATAACTTAACAAGGATCATCGTCCTAGGTCTATCTTAGGAGTCATACCATAGGATTAATTTGAGTCTTCGTACCGACTCATCCTATTTCCTTTATGATTCCTTGTTTTATCTATCAAGATTGCTTGATGTTCATTGGTAAATAACCTTCTTCCTTCTCTTCTTTCTTTCTTTAAGGAAGAGAATGTCTAGACCAGGCCGTCCCAGAACTGGATCATCTGGTGCTGCTCCTCCGGATGGAGTTTTTATGACTGCTCAACAGCTTCTTGATTTAGTAACTAATGCTCAAGCAGCTGGAGCTAACCCGGAACCTACTCACCCAAAGTCGGGATTTGCACGCTTGTGCAGCGATTACACCAACTTGGGTGGGAAGCCCTTCAAAGGTTCGGAAAATATCATTGAGGTCCAGGCTTGGTTAAAATCATGCGATCGAATCTTTTCTCGCATGAATCTTATCGATCTCCACCGCGTTCAGGTGGCTTCCAGCATGCTCCAAGAGAGAGCATTGGACTGGTACGAACTCCTTATTTCAGAAATTAATGAAGCGGATCTCACCTGGGAGCAATTTCAGGGACGCTTCGAGTTAAAGTTTGTACCAGAAGCTGGGAAAGTAAGCTTGGCTCGACGTTTTATAGACCTTGTTCAAGGTCAATCCTCTGTGACTGATTACGTCGCAGCCTTCGAGTCGCTTTCCAAATATGGGGTTGAATACATCAACACCCCATTGAAGAAGAACCAGAGGTTCGTTTATGGCTTAAATAAGAGTCTTAAGAAGCCACTGCTCCTGAAACTAGAAGTCGCATTTGATCAACTCGTCGATATCGCTCTTCGTCTTGAAGAGGCTGATAGAGAGAGTGATGTTGAAGTGGAAGGCGCTAAACCAAACTTCAACAACAAGAAGAGGCCAAACAAATTCAAGGGTCCTTATCCCAACAAAAAGGGTAAGCAGGCAACCCCTGTGGCAAAGTATCCTTCTCCTAGTGGTGCGAGTTGCTTCAACTGTGGGTCTGGGGATCATTATGCGAATAAGTGCTCTAAGCCCAAATCTTGTCGCTATTGTAAGAGCCCAGATCACTTTATACATCAATGCCTCAAACGTAAAAGCAGAAATGAGGGAAAGTTAAATGTGGCTCAAGCCCCTGGCAACACATCTCGTGGCCAAGGTATTTCTCATTCCATTCTTGATGGTATTATTTTATTTCATGATCAACCTATTAGAGTTCTCTTTGATACGGGTGCATCCCATTCCTTTATATCAAAGGAACTGGTAGACACTTTTTCCTTAAGTGTTACTGCATTGATGACTTCTTTAAAAATTGCGAATCCTGTTGGTGGATCCGCAACTCTTAGTTTGCTTTGTAAAGATGTGGAGATTATTTTATGTGATTTTTCTTTCCTAGCCGATTTGCATGTCATGCGTTACTTAGGCTTTGGAATAATTTTGGGAATGGATTGGCTTAACCGTTATCAAGCCCATATCCTATGTCCTGAGCGGACTATTCATCTCCGACATCCACAATCTGTTAAACATATTTCTGTTAATCTTAAAGATTCAGAATCATGTTTGGTCGCATCTTTATATTCTTTAAATCCTCGTGATAACGATGATGATGATGAAGATGATATTATTTCTTGTATTCATGTTGTTCGTGAATTTTCCGACATATTCGAGCCCGTTTTAGGTTTACCACCTAAACGAGCAATTGAGTTCAGAATTAATCTTGTTTCTGGAGCTCAACCTATTACTCGTCCTCCTTATCGCATGTCCAATAAGGAAAATGAGGAGATGCGTAAACAATTATCCGAGTTGGAGACGAGGCAATTTATTCGCTCTAGTTCCTCGCCTTGGGGAGCTTCGGCTATTTTCGTAAAGAAATCCGATGGTACTCTGAGGCTCTGCGTTGATTATCGCAAGCTTAACGATCTTACTATTAAAAATAAATATCCTTTACCTCGGATTGATGATCTATTCGATCAGCTTAGTGGTGCTAAGGTCTTTTCACAATTGGACTTGGCTACCGGTTTCCATCAGCTTCGTATCGCTGAGGATAGCATTCCGTTGACATCATTCCGTACTCGATATGGATCTTATGAATGGCTTGTTATGCCATTTGGGTTAACGAATGCTCCAGCTTATTTCGTTGACCTCATGAATCGAGTTTTCAAAGATTTCCTCGATCGGTTTGTTCTCATATTCATTGATGATATTCTTGTGTATTCAAAAACCGAGGAGGAACATGAGAAACATCTTCGGATTGTATTGGAAACACTTAGGAGTAATCAATTAAAGGCGAAATTTTCTAAATGCCACTTTTGGCAATCTCGTGTGAAGTTTCTCGGTCATATTATTTCCGAATCCGGGATATCTGTGGATCCTTCAAAGATTGAAGCGATTCAAGATTGGAAGAGACCGGAGAGTGTGACAGAGATTCGTAGTTTTCTCGGATTGGCGGGCTATTATCGTCGTTTTATTAAAGACTTTTCTAAGATTGCCGTGCCTCTTTCTGGCTTGACTAAGAAGGGAGTTAAATACATTTGGTCGGACAAATGTGAAGCCTCTTTTCAGAAATTGAAAGAACTCCTTTCCGATGCCCCTATTCTTGTTATTCCCGAGGGGAATCAAGATTTTGTTGTTTATACCGATGCTAGTCACGTTGGTTTGGGTGCCGTTCTTATGCAAAAAGAACGTGTTGTTGCTTATGCTTCTAGGCAATTGAAGCCGGCCGAGACTAGATATGCCACACATGATCTAGAGCTCGCGGCTATTGTTTTCGCCCTTCGAATGTGGCGTCATTATCTATTGGGAGAGAAATATATTCTTTACACGGATCATAAGTATTTGAAATATTTATTTTCTCAAAAAGAACTTAATTTACGTCAACAGCGTTGGCTCGAGTTCCTTGCACCTTATGATCTTGATATTCTTTATACCCCCGGTAAGGGTAATCGTGTCGCCGATGCTCTTAGCCGTAAGCAACAGGCAGTTGTTTCTATGATGATATCCGAATGGAACGATCTCGAGATCTTATCCACTTGTGAGATTCGAGAGCGCGTATCCGATTTATGCTCATCGCTTGTTTTATGTAGCCTTGAGGCTCATCCTTCTCTTTTAGACCGCATTCTTGAAGCTCAAGGGCTAGATTCTGAATTGGCTCTTCTTGGCAAAAATGTTAAGGATAAAATTGATATTGAAGGTTTGAAAGACTATGATATTGATTCTCGTGGCGGCATTCGAAAATTTGGTAGACTTATCGTACCAAATATTGGAGATCTTCGTAAAGATATTTTAGAAGATTCCCATTGTTCTAAATTCACCATTCATCCCGGTAGTAGTAAAATGTACGCTGATATGAAGCGACTTTATTATTGGGAGGGAATGAAATCTGATATTGCTAACTTTGTTAAGTGTTGCATGACTTGCCAACTTGTCAAGGCCGAACATCAAAGGCCTGGTGGGTTACTGCAACCTTTAGAAATTCCAATTTGGAAGTGGGATCAAATTTCCATGGACTTTATAGATGGCCTTCCCCGTTCTCGTTCGGGTCATGATAGCTTATGGGTGATTGTTGATAGACTTACTAAATCCGCCCATTTTATTCCGGTTCGGTCTAACCGAACCGTTCCTCTTTTGGCCAAACTATTTGTCAAGGAAATTGTAAAATTGCGTGGAGTTCCTACTTCTATTGTTAGCGATCGTGATCCATTGTTTACTAGTGGATTTTGGAAGAGTCTTCAAAAAGCTTTAGGAACGAGGCTTAATTTTAGCACCGCTTATCACCCCCAGTCCGATGGACAAACCGAGAGTGTGAATCAAACTCTTGAAGATCTTCTTCGTGCTTGTGTGCTTGATTTTGGTGGAAGTTGGGAAGATCATATTTCACTTGTTGAATTTTCCTATAATAATAGCTTCCAATCTAGTATAGGTATGGCACCTTTCGAGGCACTCTACGGAAGGCCATGCCGATCTCCTTCTTGTTGGCTTGAGGCCGGTGAGAAGCTGGTTTTAGGTCCAGACTTTATTCGTGATTCCACGGAAAAGATTGAACTTATTCGACATAGGATGAAAGAAGCCCAGAGTAGACAAAAATCCTATGCCGATAATCGAAGAAGGAAATTAGAATTTTCTGTTGGGGATCCTGTTTTTATTCGTGTTTCACCTATGAAGGGTGTTGTACGTTTCAGTCGATCGGGGAAGTTAGCGCCTCGATATATTGGGCCATTTCCTATCACTGAACGTATTGGTTCCATGGCTTATCGCCTTGCATTGCCGGCTCAGTTTTCTGCTATACATGATGTATTTCACGTTTCTCAATTACGGAAATGCCTTCGGGATTCCGATTCTATTCTTGAGCCTGCTGTTGTGGAAGAAATTGAAGTTTCGCCGAATTTAACTTATGAGCAGCATCCTATTCGAATTATACCTTCTGAGGTTAAACGACTTCGAAATAAAGATGTTCCACTAGTAAAGGTTCAATGGTCCTTAAATCCTAAGGATTGTTCTTGGGAATCCAGAGAATTCATCGAGCGTACACATCCGGACTTGCTTACTCCTGCCCTTTGAGGTGAACTTCTTATTTCAAATTTCTCTTGTGTTAATATGCTTTTATGGTTGTTACTTTTTATTTCCACCTTATATATATATTGCGAGGACGCAATTTCTTTAAGGAGGGGAGTCTGTAACAACCCGCATATTTATCGAGTTTACATTTAAATATTTTTATTTAAATATTAAATCGTTAATCGGATTTTGGTCCGAAAAACTACTTTTTGCAAACGGTCAAATTAGGACTCGAGACCACTTCCATTGAGTTCGAAATGTCGTTTACAACTTTTTAAGTATAAACATCGATAGGTTTGGAGTTAGTGAAATTTCACTAACTTTTCCCGCTTTGGACTTTGGGTTAGTTTAGCCTATTAAGCCCAAGTTCCAACCCTCTTCTCCTCACTCTTCATAAATTTCCTAACTAACTCAAGCTTTAGCATTAATGGTGAAGAGAATGGGAAATTAAAACTCCAAGCTCAAATTCAATTGCAACTCCATCATTCAACTCCAAATTCAAGTAGAAGATATTGGATTCAAGCTTTGGATTGCTTCTCCTTGCTTTCAAGCTTCATCTTCATAAATTTTAGTGCAAAGGTGAGATTTTTATCTCACAATTCTAGTCTATAACTATATTGGACTGTTGGGAATGATTCCCTATCACTTTTGCATTCACATTTGCATTTGGTTTGAATCGAATTGGCGAAAAACTCCAATTTTTAGTGTTTTTGGTGAAATTCTGCACTTAGGTCGTTCTGCCTACGCTAGGTCGTTCGCGTGGAAAAGTCTCGGCCTCAAAATAGCTCGTTTCCGACCTTAAAATGGCCTACAACGTTAGGTCGCTCGGCACTCGGAATTAGGTCGTAGGTCGTATGGCTCTTAGGTCGTAGGTCGCGGGCTTTTAGGTCGTTAGGTCGCAAACACTTAGGTCGTTTCTGGCCTTAAATCCCCTATATAGCCTTAGGTCGCTCGCTCTGGCTCCTTAGGTCGTAAGTCGTGGGCCTTTAGGTCGTAGGTCGTCAGGCCGTTAGGCCTTAACTCGTGTGGCCTTGGTTCTTTAAGTCGCTCGGCCTTACCTTCCATTTTTAGTTCGCATGACCTTCTAACCCGCTAGGTCGTCGGACCTATAAAACGTTAGGTCGTTGGGCCTATAACCCTTAGGTCGTTAGGCCGTTAACCCACTAGGTCGCATGACCTATAACCTGTTAGGTCGCTCGACCGTTTACTCCGTTAGGTCGTATGACCTTGTTCCACTAAGTCGCTCGACCCTTAGGTCGTAACACTTTAGGTCGCATGCCTTTCACACCATTAAGTCGCGAGTTTAATTAGGTCGCTCGGCCTTAAAACGTTAGGTCGCTTGACCTGTGCTTTTGTTAGGTCGCGAGTTCCTTAGGTCGCTCGACTCCCTTAGGTCGCTTACCTGGTTGAGTCGCACCTCACCTTAGCTCGGCCATGATTAGGTCGCGAGTTTCCTTAGGGTCGCTTACTCCTTTAGGTCGTGACTCTTTAGGTCGAAACCCTTTAAGTCGCTCGATCCTATCCTTCCTTTGGTCTTCACTAGGTCGTTAGACCCTTGAGTCCTTAGGTCGTTAGACCTCATTTTATCTTCACTAGGTCGTACCGTTTTGGTCGGGGCGCTGCCCCGCACCCCGCCGGGGGCGCTGCCCCCTGGACCCCCGCGACCTGACCGGGCAGGTCGAACCCCGTATAACTCTGCGTAGGCGATCTTATCTGAAGAACATTCAACCGAACTTCCTGAGCTGATTTCCTTGGATTTTATTCGCATCTCCGTATGCGATCTTTGTGACTGATTGTTTCTACACTTACTTATGTGTTTTGTCACTTTATAATATAAAGGTTTCAATACTAGTAGTAAATATCAAAACTCTTTTAACAAACAATTTCAACTCTATTTTTAATAACAAAGCTCTTTTCTTAAACCGTTTTCCAATCTATTAGTATATACAAGCCTTTACCTCACTCGGATGAGAAATCTAATTAAACGACTTAGTAAAACAAGTGGTATGAAACGCTTGCGTTCACTTCGTCGGTTAATTCTTGGACTTGTTCGATTGAACCTCTTATGACAATTTTATTAGTGAAGATTTACAGTTTGTTCGTAAATATTGAAGTTAAGCAAGTGGTTATGGGACATGAGGCTAAACTTCTATATTTACTAGCTTAGTGTAATTGACACTTCTCGTTGATCTTGATGATCGCTCTATGAATTAGACTAGCAATTGCGCGATGTCTCTTTCATTGCAAGGTTAGACTAGACACCACTTGTGTGATTCCATTCACACATACCTTTCTGCTTTTTGGTTAGTCTTGACCTCATTCTGTGTGATTCCACTCACACATGTGGGGTAGCTCCCCATGGTCTTCGGACCGTCATGTGATAGGCCTCTTCCCCTTTTTTATGATTTCTGGATTTCTCGTGTTGATTTCTGGAATTTATGTCATTGACTTGTTATGAGTACAAGTTTAGGGTATGATGCCCCCTTCGAATCTTTGAGAAGATTCTTGTGATATTGATTATCTCTTATTGATTGATCTTCTGTTGATCATTATTTACATACTTATAGTGGTATGTCGTTATGGATGTTTATGTTTATGCCATATCTTTTATGTTATATCATGTCATCTGATATTTATAGCTAGACTGATCCGTTTATTATTTTCTTAAATAATACTCGGATCAGACCGAGATGTTACAGGTGCTTCTGCTTGACTTCTTCCCAGGGATTCATCACTCTGACTTTTGGCTAACTGTTTAGATTAGCAGTTTTTGTTGTATACACTTGAGATATAGACTCATAGTTGTATTCTTTTGTATAGCACGTGTTGCTATTCTTTTGTATTATCGTGGATCTTATTGACCACTACTCTGATGTACACTTTCATGTGTTAGTTATATATTCATATCTTCTTCCGCCTTTGTGATATGGATATCTGTGACTGATTTGTGATATGATTATTTCTATGTTTGTTTCCGAAGATTATTTATAGCCACCGTGTGATAAGCAATTACATGGATGGTCGCTCCTCAACAGCCTTATTCTCCGTGCTAGTTGACAGCACTTCTCCGGAGTGTTCTTGGCTAGCGTGGGTATAGAGGTGGGGCGTCACAGTTCAATTATGATTTTATAGTATTTTTATGTATAAGAGTCTTCGATGTAGTCGACGATGTTAAAACCAAAGTGTGAAGAGATCATGATTGTGTAGGAATTTTTGTAGATTCATGTGTTGTCGTTTCTTTAATTTCAAAAGAAAAACCAAATTATGGTAGTGATATTTATTTAAAAACTTCATATGTTTGTGGTAGAGGTATGGCTATTTGAATGGATTTAAATGAATTGACAAGAAATCTTTATACCTTTTAGCCCATCCTTTTCTCCAGGTTCATTATAATTATTCAAGAAGCTTGGTTGTTCATGAGATGTATGTATTGAGACTAAATTGAGAACCATTATTTTTTTAGTATCTTCATTTTTTTTGTTTTAAAAGGCAACATTTTTTAATCATATTATATTGTTATCAAATTTCTAGAACTATCAATGAATGGATATATTTGTCTCATTATCAATAATTTATATGATGCAGCTAAGGTACTAATATAGAAAATGATTGAAATTATCTACACATATAATTGCATCAACGACCACAAACTATAACACATATACGACAATATGTCATAATCCTATTCTTCTCGCAAGTATAATGATGTATTTTTCTGGTCTAAATCTACATTTAATTTTAGGTTGTATTATTATGTCTTATCTACTATTAATATGCCGAGATCATATGGTGAAAATATTAAAGAATCAAAACTTGACAAATGCTTGCAAAAGATGGGAGATGAAGCTATTATTAATAAGAAGAGCTATAGAAGAACTTGGTAATTGTACTCTCCATAAGCTTCTATATTGTCATTTGTAGCATTTGAGATGAGATGAAAGTGTTAATTGATAATCTCAATGAGTTATTGAGAATATGCATTCCTGGTTTATAGTTTTTGTCTTTAAATATAGATCTATAATAAAGTAGAAGATCAAAGTAAAGGAGGAGAAGGCTTGGAGCTAAGTTTTCATAAGATATACTTTCATTTGCGTACATATAATATTTTACAAGTGTTACTTATCTCCATATCTCACTGTTCATGTATCTACATTGTTATTTTGATTTAACGATAATTTTTCTACATCCAAACCCGAATTATATAATTAGCTCTATAGTAATATACTTTCTATGCACTTTCTATGTTCAAACATTCATAAAGTTTTGAATAAAATGTACAACCGTTTTTAGGTTTGGAGTAAATAAAATATAAGCCTTGATTGTATTTAAACCTTCATGGATATACCTCCTATAAAATTTAGATTAAGGGTTAAAATTGTGTGAAATTTTGTATAATTTAAAAATATGAGTTTCTTGTGTATAAATTCAAGAGTTAAATCATATGATATCGGGTGTTGGAGGTTATGACATTTTATTTTAATGTTTGATAGCGAAGTCACCATAAAGAGCTAATAAATAATATGTTTGGGATATATATATGTTTCTCATTAAGCATTCTTTAATGTCATATTTGCACTTAGGTGCCCAATATTGTTGATAGAGTCTTTATTAAAACTTAAGCAAGTTCGCCTTTTTCCTTTATTTCTATTTTGTCACAATACTTCTTTTACATGCTTGAAAATTTTCAACTGTTGAAATTTGTTCATTTTTATATCACTAGGATGATGACTTCATATTACTATTAAGTTAAGTTTTCATTGTTAAAATTTTTAAGTTAATATTCATATCATCATGAAGCTTTTGAATAGTAAGATCTTCATATTGTTAGTTTTTTGTATTTGTTGCGATCATGTTTATTAAATGTTGTTTTTGAACTTGCATTTACTGCTTTGAATTTTCAGGTTGAATACTGTATAAAAAAATTCCTGTGTTTTTTTCTTTTTTCATATAGGTATTTTTCGCTTGCATCATTTATAACGAAATTTTATTTTTGTGTTATTACTTTTCATATGTTGCCTTTTGTGTGCGAAATTTCAATTTATTCTTGTAGAAGTCAAATTATTTTATGTCAAATAATATATTAGCTTATCATGTAATTACCAATCAAAATGTGTGCCCATGAGATTAATATTTCTGATTTGTGTACTTTTACACTCATATTGTTAGTCTTATCATATAATAATTTATGATTCAACTTGGATTTCAAGGACAAAAAGGAAGTTAATTAATAAATTATAGTTAATCGTAATTATGCTATTGTCTAAAGCTTTTGAACATATTCGAAATCAACTTTTTCAAACTTTGAAGCCTGAAAACAGAAGGTCACATTTAAGGGTTTTATTAAATTCTACGATGCATTTTTATACTACGTAGACAATCACATGCTTGAAGTTCAACTTATTATAGATGCACTTAAATATTTGCTTGGCTTTTAGTGTTGAGTAGTTAATTAAAACTATATATAACTCACCTATTGCAAGCAAAGCGCAACATTTATTTATTAACTCCAAATCTTGGTACTTTTACAATATGTTTAAATGATTCCAGTGAAATAAATATTTCCATATTTACATTAGTTCTTGACTGATTATCACGCAAATAGAAAAAAGAGTTGATCGCTCTTGATGCAATAGTCTTTCTATATAATGTAACAAGCACACATCTGTATTTCATACACAAAAATGAGTATTGTCATACATAGACATTAGTATTGACATATACATATTAAAATTGTCATATATAAGCAAACTAACAATGAGAAAATATTCAAGTATTAAATGAATACATTGCCCGCTTTGGTGAAGCTCATTATTTTCTCTACCTCCATTTACCACTCTTTTTCACTCTTTCACATGAAATATTTTCTATCATGTATGTTTAAAAAAATATTAAGTTGTATATAATAGCGAATGTTTATTGCACTCCTTATATGATGTACACTATCGGGTATTTTTGGTACACCAAACATTTTAGAGTTGGTAAAAAGAGCGTGTCATGGAAAAATTAAGGTTATTTATTATTGTATTTCAGCATTAAACTTTGACATAAGGTATGCATTCATTTTGTTTCAAACCAACATATCAGTCAATTTCCATCTATTTTTTAACATTTTTTTTTTGGTGCATGAACAATAATTGATTTTTATGCAATATTTTTTTCGTAGATGTAATTCTTTGTTCAATGAGAAAATCTTTGACATTTAAATTTGTAATATTCAGGTCATGGTGCACTCTTTATGTTAAAAAATGGATACTTCTTTTTGTTGGAGCTAAGCTTGCCTTACTTAGTTAACAACCAATTTTATAGCCAGAGTTACCAGGTTTAAATGCAAGGGGTTCGTTGGAATGGAATTTTTTAAAGATATGTACTGGTATTCCAAAATTTTTGACTCGAGTTATAACTTAGTGAAGAATATACATGGATCAAACCTAGTTTAATTCAGAATATAGTTTTGTGAAACATTATTGGCTGTTTATGAAGGTACCTTAAGCAAAATTTTCTAGCTCAAAATACTCACTTCTATTAACTTTATATAGTTTTTTCACAATACTGTTTCTTTTTCATTTTTCATGAAACTCTTAACATTAATCTATTTTTGCACAAATTTTTTAAATACAAATGGTATTTCATTTTTCATGAAACTCTTAACATTAATCTATTTTTGCACAAATTTTTTAAATACAAATGGTACTAATAATTACGATCTAATTTTTATGAAAATTAAATTTCACTTCTACAAATTTAGTAATCTAGGATGTTGTGTCAAAATTATGTACGCATAGAATATGTTTTTGATGCCGTAAACATAAGATAACCGTTTAACATGATTTGTAAATTTGGCGGTGTAAAAATGATTTTCAATTTCTTTATATGTAAGCATTTGTAAATATTAGATGTTATAAACAAGAGTTATTTATAAATAATGATTTCTATCCATTTAGATTAAAATGAATCAAAAAATAGTATAACATATTTAAGCAATAAAGATAGACACATTGAATTTTTTATACTAAATACCTGTTAAAAGAAATTTGTGTGCATAGCATGGGTTCATCCTATTGATAACCAAAGGGTGAGTCCGTGCTAAAGCTTCTGAAGTAAAGGGATGAGAATATGTTGGAGATATAGGGTTGTGGACGTCGGTAACCTATTGAAAAGAGATCCAAGTAGACGCATAATAAAAGGAAAGGCCTTCACAATAGGTAGACTAAAAATGATGACGATGTGATCTTTGATGCAACTCGAAGCCAATAAGTTGAAGTGGTAGTCTAATATACCTACCAAAATAAAAAGTCTCTAAAATAAGCTCAAGTAATGTGTAACTATCCACATTTTAATTTATAACAATAATAAATTGTTCTGTCAAATTAATTTTAGATGAATTCTAGGAGTCGTAGTTGTATTACTTCGATCCTTAGTAATATTTGAACAGTTCAAAAATTAAAGTATAAATGGACTTTGTTGAAGCATAGTAGTGGAAACGAAGTCAAAATTTTCAAATCATCTAGGTGAAGTCCTATTCCATAATCTTTTAAGCTACACCCTTAACTAACGGTATATATTGTGCACATTATGTCTCTTTTCTAACACTATGTAACTTATACATATAAAGCTTGGTTAGAAAGTCAACATTTTAATGTTTGTGCAAAGTTCATGTAACATCCCCAACTTGGAGGCCCAAAACTAACGGCTACGGATGCTGCAGTCATCCATAGTAATTAATATTTGACGACCAAATACGGCAGTGCTAGATACGTTGATACACATATAACAGAAATATGGAAAAAAATTAATAATTCAAAAATATATTTCAAAATTTCATTCAAAACCTACGATGTTCATTACATAACCCCAAATTATTAACCAAGTTCAGCAAAATATAATTATTACCAATACGCCAAGAGCAATATATGAAAATGCCCCTTGGTAGATCATAGTATATAATAAGGCTAATAAATCCGCCTTTACAACAAATCACACAACGGAAAAGAAAAACTCAAATAATTATGTGCCTTCTGCATGCCTCTGGAAGCTTTATTCGTCTAAGAAGAAAACATGAAACCATAAATCTCAAACTACTCAAAATCAATTGAGTACCCGAGAGTTTTTGGGGAAAATGAAAAATTCGAGTTAGACATAAAGCTTGATGTGGATAATAATCTAACATCTCAATCCTTTTTAGATATCTAGTGAGATAGCGTCACTTAGCAGAACGGGTTTTTCTCTCACTAGTATCCTAAAACTTTTATAAAACCTTATTCTATTCTCCTGCATCCACAATCGTTAAAATGTACATTTTCAAAATATTATGATGATAGCATACTTACAAACATTTAGGATTTCCTCATCCCTTGTTAGATTTTAATTTGCCTCAAAGAGGAACTATCCATCCCATTTTCATTCTTCTTAAATGGATGTGGACTATCCATCTCACATCTCATAGTTTTCATAGGATGACTATAAACCCTTCATCAAACATATGGAGACTATCCATCCCCAACATGATGGTGACTATCCATCAATCATCCTATAGTTTTACAGGATTACTATGAACCCTTCTTCAATCATGTGGAGACTATCCATCTCTAACTTGATGTTGAATATCCATCATACATCCCATAGTTTTCCTAGGATAAACATAAAACCATCAATTGACCATTTAACTCATGATATCCATATGAATCTAATTATCTCATGCTATCCACATGATCAGCCTATGGCCATTAGCATCCCTAATTTAGGTTATATTCATTTAGTATTTACACTAGTATCCCCAATGATTGTCAAAATATATAAGTGTTGATATTCACAAGAAACGTGATGAACTCATTTAACCCACCCCAGTATCCCTAAGGTTAAGCAACATTTATTTTATAAGGTTAAAAGAAAATAGTTTTTCAACCGCTTCGAAAGTATCCCCTTCGAAAGTTTTTCTTTCGACCCTTTCGAAAGCTACCTTTTGGCCACTTTGAAAGCAACCTTTCGACCCCTTCGAAAGCATAAACCATAAATTTTAGAACAATAGGTTCCAACCATTATAATACTTTAAAAGCCCTCCTTTAAAACCTTTCGACTTAGTTGAAGTATAATAAGGTAAGAGTGGAAGCCTAACTTCCAAACCATTTGTAAGTAAATTTTTCGAAAGCATTGGAAATCAAACCTTTCAAGACCATTGGAAAGCAAACCTTTCGAAACCATTCAACCTTTTAAACATAAACCTTTCAAAAGTTTATTGGGTTCAATTTAAAACATGTAACGACTCGTAATTTTCGATAATTAAAAATAGTTAATTTAATAAGATTTTGTGATTTAGTATTGGGAGAAATAAAAATTTATGATTTAACAATAAGAACATAACTGAAATGAAATGTAGTAGTACTAAATTAAGGTAATTGATGGCTGCTTTAAATGTAATTTCAATTAATTGAAATGATTAAAAAGTATGATTGGTTATAGATTGTAAGTTAATTGTAATAATGTGTGTATTAATTGATAATTGGATTAAAAGAGTAATTGATAATTCAAAGGTTGATTAATTATTGAAATAATGTGTAATAAATAGTAACTGGATAGAATTAGTATAGTGTAAGTAGTTATGACATTTTTTGTAGCTAACAAACTTATAAATGTGATTAAATTAAGAAAAGGTAATAAGTGTTATTTGTTACCAATGTATTTAATTTTTTTAATTAAATTGGAAATCAAATTGCAATTAAATATCATATTAATATGAGTTAAGACGATAACTGCAAATTGAGAATGTAATAAAATGTATGGAAATGTTTATTATATTCACAAGGCAAGATTTAATAAAAAGAGTGAAAAAAGATAAATTAATTTATTGGGATTTAAAATTAAAAATTGATAAAAATTCAATATAATTGAAATGTTGCAACTAATATGGTAAAAGATGATAATTGGAGAATATTAATGTAATAAAATATAAACCAATGTTAACTATGTCCAATTGATAATGATTAGTTGGATAAAAGATGGAAATCAAGTTTGATCAATTTATTGGAATTTAAATTTTATAATTGAATTTATTGCAATTAAATGAAATGAAATAGTACGTTAAAGAAAAATCAAGATGATAACTGTAAAATATTAGTGTAATAAGATATAAACAAATGTTAATTATAGCCATGAGATGGCAATTGATTGAACAATAAGATGAAAAGGCAAATAAATGGATTTATTGGAATTCAAAGTTATAACCATTGCATTTATTTCAATTGAAATTAAACATTTTAATTAGGAAAATAATCAACATTGAATTGATATGTGAATTTGTTTTAAATTATTGTGAATATCAAAGAAATCAAAAATGATAAAAATTGTTAATTATTAAACTTGAAATTAAAAAGTGATTTAGATCAATTTAATAATAATTTATTTAATTAAGGTGAAAATAGCCATTTTGGCCATTATCTTGAAATTCGACGAAATAGTTTCATTAGATCCGTAACGGTGAATTGTTGTAGGATTTTAAGTTTCGTAAAGATCGGACTTGTCGTTCGATCGTACGAACTCGAAACGCCTAGAAATCAATTAAATTGAAATCAATTTGAAATAAGCTGATTTTAAGCTAACTCTTTCATATTATGGAATTAAGACTTGAAGCATGTTCCATTGAGTTTAAAAATATCAAAAACATCTATTTTGATATATGGGATGACCCACTTTCACGTCGGAAGCGAAAAGGGCTTTTCGGGTCGTTATTGTCAATTTTAACCAATTCGGTATGTTATTCATTCTTATCGGGCTTTGTTAAAATAAACAGTCTTTTTTTCCAAACCCTGGCGGTCATTTTCTCATTCTTGTACATATAATTCCATCAGTCTGTTACTTCTCAAATGGCAGAAATTGAAAATTCTAGATTCAATTGCAAATCAAAATCAAATCGAAAAATTGAAACTCCTCAAACTATATCGAATTATATATCAATTTGAAGCACGCAATCTACTGCAATGATTCATTTCTCGAATCGGATCACCATTTGTCCAAAAATTGATGAATTAATCTCGGTCAATCATCGTGTCGAGATCAACTTCGTCGGATCATTGAACAGAGGGTATGGTATGTGGAGAGCAACAAGTGAAGCACATCTGTGTGGTTGGTTCATCAAATCAATGACCAGATTGTCGTCAAAAATTCTCCTAGGTTTTGAAACCCATTGCGGTGGCTGCTCGATTCGAGCACATGGTCGCGTTCGCCCGTGGACGTGTGGCCGTGGATGAGAGCTTGAGGTGATGGCAGGGGTCTTGGGGGGTCGCAATCGTATCGGTGCAGTGAACGATGATGGTCAGGGGCGGTGTGCATGCGATCTAGTTCGAATGAGACCCATGCTAGGGTTTCTAAGTTGCCGCAGGGATGATGACATGTAAGAGCATTTGTTTGTTTTATATTTTATTTAAATTAAAAATTCTCAAACAATCTAACGTATATAACTTTTGCATACGAGGTCGGATTTACGCACGGTTTGTTCCGCTACAATCGTATCAAAATTTTGGACATTATAAAACTAGTTTGGATGAATTCTAAGATTACTGAATTTTGGGGCTATGTTTGAATTTTTAATCGATTGGAAATCAAACGTGAGTGTTTTGACCCACTCACAATTACTAAATTATCTTATGTGAGTTAAATTAAATTTATAATATGATTAGAAATTAATTGACTGATGTTCGGTATGTTTAAATTGTCATTCTAGTTAAAGTTGACTTTTATTGCATTTTATCATCGTTAAATTTAATATTAAATTTAATTGTCAATTTAATACCTATTAATGGTAATCGATTATCTATTGGTGTTTATTGGTTGATTTGGATGATGATTGTGATGTATGTTTGATTGTTGATATTGGATGACTAGATGTTGTATTTTATATTGTTATGACACTGCAAGTTCTCTATGGGTTCAAATGATACACACCCGAACAATATACAAATTAAGGAAAAATCATTATGGGTTGAAATGATAGACTTGAGAGATTTTAAGGATTTTATATAATACGGGATTGCGGTTTGAAATGTTACATAACCGTAAAATTTTAAATTATGGATTGAAATGATAAATCCTATCACTTGACCAGGGTAGAAAATTATTTACGGACACCAAATTGGTTAAATTAAATGCTTTTTAATTCTTTAAATTTTGAATTCATTTAACTGGCATTTTGAAATAGAAATATGTTTATATAAAATAAATTATTTTCGATAATCCAAGCGTTAATGCTGAAATTGAAATTGATTTAAGGAATTGCTCAAAAGATTTAAATTGGAATTTCAAAGTTGAAGTGTCAAATATAAATGAATTTATCGAAATTGAGTTACCGAAATGTTTGGATATGACTTTGAAATCTATTTTAAGCTAATTTAAACTATTTTAATTAAATTAACTATTTTAATCGATTTAAAACTATTTTAATTTATTTTAATCTAGTATAACCTGTTTAATCCAATTTAATCTATTTTATCAATTTTAAACTAATTAAATTTACTTAATCTAAAATCTATTTAATATAATTTAAATCTATTTAATCTATTTTAAATTTATTTAACTTATCTTCAATCTATTTAATATTATTTAAATCTGTTTAATCTATTTTAAATTTATTTAAACTATTTATAATATATTTAAGATAATTTAAATCCATTTAATCTATTTTAAATCTATATAAATCATTTCGAATCTAAATATATCAAATTTAAATCTATTTAAAATATTTTTACTATTTAAACTCTTTCAGTCTATTTTTAACTATTTTTAAAACTATTTATAACTACCTAAACTATTTTCTAAAATTTTAGACTGTTTAAACTTGAAGTATTTATATTTAAATCTTTGATGATGATACAACCTAAGTTGGAATTTGGAATCGATACTTTTTTATGAAATGACATATTTGAGTAAATATGATGTTGAAGGTGAATATGATTTTAGAAGTGAATGTGATTTTGTGTGAAGATCTAGGCTTTTCAACCATCAACAGGGGCCAATCTCAACTGGTAGGCTTTGCAACCATCCCAGACCCACCGTGGCTTACACTGGTACCCGAAACTTGCTTTTACGGCCAACCTTTCGACTGTCACGGGTTACGCCTAACCAACCCCGTAAAGATGACATGTGAGGGTAAGAGTCTCCCGTTCGCCACCTGATGCGAAGCGAGAACCCCCCATCACATTTCACCTAGATAGGCAAGGCCAGTCGTCCATACGAACCCATCGCAATTCATTTTGTGCGAAACGGACCTCGTATGAAAAAGTTATCCCGGTTTAAACATTATACGGATTATAATATATCAATTTACAATTTTTTATTTATTTTACAACCTAGATTCATCTTGGCCGTTAGCTTTGCCTTCATCAGATCTGACCGATCGTTCCTTCTTCCCCCAGACATGTTCGAATGCGAACCCAATATCACGCATCCAATCCCGATTGCCACGCCTATCACACGAAGTTTGAAGGAGATTAGGGACCACCAAACGAAGCGCCCAACCAAGCTCCACCATCGGCCATGATTTGGCTAAGCTCGGTCACGTGATAGCGCTGGAAAACGTGTGCGAACATCAGCAGAACGCGGCCCTCCTGACGACGCCGTGGTGCTCCATTCGCGATCATACCCGTTGAATACATCGAGCTCGTGAAGCTCTTCGATTCCCTAGTTGAAGTCGTTGCCTAAAAGTACGTGGATGAGGAGATCAGAGGGGAAGAAGATTGGTTGCTTTCAGCCATTGGTTTTGTTAATGGCGGCTAGGGTTTATTTCTGACCTAGGTTTGTTGCAAAATGAAGAAAGCAAGTCCTTAAATAGAAAATTGCAAAACACTATTCATCTCCAAGTTTTTCGAACTCCAAATGAAGCGTGCCGACTGACGTTTCTAGGGTTTAACCCACGTTCTGGACATAATGGAACATGTTTTGATAGCTAATTTGATCATATGTGCGAGTTACGGAAATAAACGATCAAATTTAAATTAAATCGGTTAAACTAATTTCTATACGTTTTGGCTTGCCCCGGACAAACCGTAAATCTGATTGACATGAAATTTGAAATCTTACTATAATATAACATTACGGGTCTGATGAAACTAGTTTCGTCGAAATCCGAGACTGTTTGAAAAATGGCTATCTTTACTCGTCAGTTAAATATTAAAATATTCAATTTCCACAAATTTACTTTTAATTCAATTTTAAAAGTTCTATAACATCATTCTAACTCCAATATGATTTAATACAACTTTACAAATCAATTTTAATCACATTAAACCCAATTTTCAATTATTTCTGTAATTTCAAATATTAAATTAACGATTTAATTATCCAATTAAATCTAGATATTCGAAATATAATTTATTCGACTTACAAATTTTACTTATTAATATTAAAAATCAATTAAATATATTAATTTCAAATGACAGGAATTCTGGGTCGTTACATTTTGAAAGTGAATTTGTTTTGAAAATGATATGGTTTTGAGAATATGATATTTTGATATCAATTGTGAATTGACCTTTTGAAATGTAAAAGAACCATACGTTGTGAAGTAAGCATTTGGTTGTTAAAGAGACCGGGATCGGATATTGTCATACTCTCTGCCAATACCGAAAACCACTTTAACAACTGTGTAAAAGAACCACTTTAACAATTGTGAATTGGCCACCCCTTGATTTTTATTATTAGAGTGTGTTCCGAGATGGGCGATAGTAGCTGCTATCCATTACCACCAGTCCGGATTCATAATTGGTATATCTACCCTAGCATTGCCTTATGTGTCATGTTCATATGCCTTACTGCGCCTTCTACGAGTTTTTTTGTACCATACCTATAGAGTGTCCTCTGAGTAAACCTCAAGGAGGAGCGTACGATACTATATAGATTATGGGAATATATAAAATGTGTTAAGGGAGATATGGGTAATGACTTAACACTATTTTATTACTTTACTGTAGACGCTATTATAATAGCATATTGTACTACATAGTAGATAGTTTAACGGATCCTTAGGAGATGGTAATCCCGAATATCTCTTAAGTTATTGCACTCACGTTGACACTAGATGGGAGATGTCAAACCTCGTAAACATCTCTGATTCCATTACAATCATGTTTACCTACTATTGATTTAGCTTACATAATACCTTTTAGTTCTGACTTGAATATTTTGTCTTTTCAATTCGCTCAGGTTAGCCTGAGCTTTTCAGTTTATCGAAGATTGCTTTCTGGAGGACGAAGACGGAGATTATTTACTATTATTCCACTGCATCATGTTGTTCTGCTGCATTTATTCATTATTTATCCTTGTTTTATGTAACTTTAATTTGTATAATAAAGGTTAATCAATGTTATTTGTAAACAGCTCCATGAACTGTTTATTTGATTATTATATTTTGTCATTCCGCTGCGAGATTCTATATTTGTTTTTTTTCTTTATCTATTTTTCTTATTTACCCCATAACAATCTAACCTTTTAAATGGTTTGAGTTTGACGTGTGTGATTTATCGTCAATTTAAACCATCCAAAAGGACAGGTCATTACAATTGGTATCAAAGCTTTGGTTTAGCGATAACCTTAGCTTTGTAGGGTCTGACTCACATAAATTAGGGTAGAAATACCCTAGAATGAGTGATTGAGTGTATATATATGAGAGAGCATATTTGTTAGTGTTATAAAATGTTTTGTATTGTGTTAATCTGTTGTATTTAGTATTTATAAATTCTGGTTGGTACATAGGATGCTATGACATCGATAGGGATTTCTAAACACTTAATAGGATAGACCGACACCATATTGGTTTTGAAAATATAGGTAAACGAAATAATTTTACCTGGCATATATTTTTTATATAAAGGAATAATTTAATAAATGATAGAGTTGGTGGTAATATATTTGTTTGCTAGGTAGTGAAATTTATATATATTCGTTGAAAATGAGATTATAAATAAAATAAATAGGAAATTTTAGAATTTAAGTTTCGGAATTTTGACAATTTCTTTCAAAAGGTTTGGAATATAATATTAGTAGTATTTAGAAGTATTTTCCGATATAATATTTCAAGATGATTGAAAGAAATATTTTAATGGAATTTTGGAAGGAAATAAGTTCTGTACTTCCCTCTCTATCGTTGGAAAATAATTTCGGTGATGAGTGGTGCATGCATCATCGACGTTCATTTTCGAGTTTCAAAGTGGGAAGACCATTGTAGTGGTTTTACTGCACATTTATTTTGATAAATAAATCTTGATTTTGAGTCCCTAAATATGATTTGATCTATAAAGGATATATATATGTATGTATGTATGTATGTGTGTGTGTATATATATATATATATATATATATATATATAATTTTATAAATGACTGAAATGAACCCGGAGTTTAGTTCTTACATTTTCTAGTAGTTAGTAGTTTTCAATTATTAAAGTGAATGAAATCTTAATTATTTTAATAACTGGAAATTTCTAGAATGAAGAAAATATAAGTAATTATATGCTAAGGATTAATGGTATATAAGAGAAATAGGAAACTTGTAAACTTAAGAATAATGAAATTTTAGAAGATGAATTATTGAACTTTGGAAAAAATGAACAAGATGAACTTGTGTAATTTTCAATTGCGTTGTTAAGACATATATGTAACTTACCAAAATGTTAAAAGTTGTAATGTTAATAAGAATATGTAATGGAATATTACACGAGTAAAACATAAATAATGAAAATGTTCATTGTAATTATGTTTTAAATGGGTAATTAAGATGTATAAGCTTGTTGCAAACCTAAGTAAATAATTTGAATGCTACTAATTAAAGTAATCAAAAGGTGAATACTGTAAGTAGATAATTATAAACTTAATTTAATTTTGAAGCCATTATAATTAAAATGAGTATTACGTTAATTGAATGGTTATAACTTCAAAAAGCATAAAAATGATTTAGGAATGGATTTAATAATCAATAATATTATATATGGAAGAATGATGTGAAAAAGAAATAATCCATTAAAAGATTAAATTGTAAAAGAGATTTACATAATAAGTAATCTAATAATTGAAAAGGAAATAACTTATGTAAGCAATGAATGTAAAGTAATGAAAAGAAAATTGGTATTGTATAAATGAATGAAAAATGAAATTTTGTAAGTGATTGATGTAAAGAAATTAAACAAGCATTGTGTTAACAAATGAAAATGAACAGTGAATAAAGTGAAAAAGAAAGATTAATAAGAATAAAACTTAAATATTATTTGAAATTATTGTTGTTTGGATTATAGAAGGGTTTGGAAAGGATACTAATTGTATAAAAATGTGTAAATAATCTATTGAGTTTTATCTAAGACCATTGAGTGTATGGTATAACTAGTAGTTTATTTATCATTTTATACGATTGAAAGTTTCTAAACCCGAACAAACCTTTGTTTTAATTGCTATAGATGAATAAATGATTTCTTTGACTATATGTGATTGATTATATGATTTGTTTGTAAGTAATTGTTGTTATGTTGTGATGTTTTGTTTGTTATCAATTGAGACAATTGAATATTTCTCCTTTATATAATTATTAACTTCTTTGGATTATATAAGCGAAACACAGGTATGGAAGCAATTACTACTGCTTTTGGTTTAATAAATAAATGTTTGTTTGCCCAACAAATAGGTATGTTTTTGAATTATTGTTTTATAGTGATATTATATTGCTTTCTTGTGGTTTGGGATATATTACTTTAAAAGATACGATATACATTATTATTATTGATATTATTATTCTCCTCGACTTCTCCGTATAAAGGAGACTCTGCCGAAATTTTCCGTAAATTGTGGACTTAGAAAATTTTGTGAATTTTTTTCCAAATTTTATTAACTTGAATAAAAAAGAAATTAACAATTTTAAAGTAATATATTTTATTTGAATTATTTAATTATGTAAATTGATTTTTTATAAATTTAATATTTTGAATAAGATATATTAATTTCTTGATTGCTTCAAAACTTTTCAAAGACGAAAAGTTTTGAGTGGGGAGAGTGTAACGATCCGTAATTTTCAATAACTGAAAATAGTTAATTTAATAAGATTTTGTGATTTGATATTAAGAGAAATAAAATTTTGTGATTTAATAATAAGTATATAACTGGAATGAAATGTAATAGTATTAAATTAAGGTAATTGATGGCTGCTTTAAATATAATTCTAATTAATTGAAATGATTAAAAATTATGATTGGATATAGATTGTAAATTAATTGTAATAATGTGTGTATTAATTGATAATTAGATTAAAAGAGTAATTGATAATTCAAAGGTTGATTAATTAATGAAACAGTGTGTAATAAATTGTAACTAGATAGAATTAATATAGTGTAAGTAGTTATGACATTTTGTGTAGATAACAAAATTATAAATGTGATTAAATTAAGAAAATGTAACAAGTGTTTATTACCAGTGTACTTAATCTGTTTAATTGAATTTGAAATCAAATTGCAATTAAATGCAATTAAATATTGCGTTAATATGAGTTAAGATGATAACTACAAATTGTGGATGTAATAAAATGTATAGAAATGTTAATTATATTCACAAGGAAAGATTTAATAAAAAGAGTGAAACAAAGATAAATTAATTTAGTGGGATTTAGAATTATAATAGAAATTGACAAAAATTCAATATAATTGAAATATTGTAACTAATATGGTAAAAGATGATAATTAGAGAATATTAATGTAATAAAATATAAACCAATATTAACTATATCCAATTAATAATAAGGGGAAATTAATTTAAAGGACAAAAATTTCTATATTTTTTGCCTTAAGGACACGATCTCAATATTTTTGCCACAAGGACAAACATTCTTCTAAAATTTATTCACAAGGACAAACATTTTCCAAAATTATTCATAAGGACAACAAAACTGATACCGAGCTAAAAACTGATACCTAAAAACTGCTACCGATAACTACAAACTGATACCTAAAAACTGCCATCAATAACTAAAAACTGATATCTACAGAAAGTTGTCCTTCGGGATAAAATATTGAAGGTCTGTCCTTGAGGCTAAAAAGCTGTGAAATTTTGTCCTTCACAATAATTTCCTGTAATAATAATTGGTTGGATAAAAGTTGGAAATCAAGTTTGATCAACTTATTGGAATTTAAATTTTTATTATTGGATACATTGCAATTAAATGAAATGAGATATTATGTTAAAGAAAAATCAAGATGATAACTGTGAAATATTAGTGCAATAAGATATAAGAAAATGTTAATTATATCCATGAGATGGCAGTTGATTGCATAACAAGATGAAAAGGCACATAAATGGATTTATTGGAATTTAAAGTAATAACCACTGTATTTATTTCAATTGAAATTAAACATTGTAATTTGGAAAATAATCAACATTGAATTGATACGTAAATTTGTTTTAAAATATTATGAATATCCAAGAAATCAAAAATGATAAAAATGGTTAGTTATTAAACTTGAAGTTAGAAAGCGATAAATCAATTTAATAATAATTTATTTAATTAAGGTGAAAATAACCATTTCGGCCACTATCTCGGATTTCAACGAAACAAGTTTCATCGGATTCGTAATGGTAAAATATGGTAGGATTTCATGTTTTGTAACGATCAGACTTGTCGTTCGATCACACGGACTCCAAACGCTTAGAAATAAATTTAATTGAAATCAATTTGAAATAAGCTGATTTTTAACTCACTCCTTCATATAATGGAATGAGGACTTGAAACATGTTCCATAGAGTTTAAAAATATCGAAAACATCTATTTTGATATATGGGATGACCCACTTTCATTTTGGAAGCGAAACGGGCTTTTCGGGTCTTTATTGTCAATTCTAACCAATTCGGTATGTTACTCATTTCTTATCGGGCTTTGTTAAAATAAATAGTCTTGTTTTCCAAACCCTAGCAGTCATTTTCTCATTCTTGTACATATAATTCCATCAGTCTGTTCCTTCTTCTCAAATGGCAGAAACCCAAAATTCTAGATTCAATTGCAAATCAAAATCAAATCGAAAGATTAAAACTCCTCAAAATATATTGAATTATATATCGATTCGAAGCCCTCAATGAGCGCAATCTACTGAAATGATTCATTTCTCGAATCGGATCACCTTTTGTCCAAAAATCAATGAAATAATCTTTGTCGTTCATCGTGTCAAGATCAACTTCGTCGGATCGTTGAACGGAGGGTACGGGTATATGGAGAGCAGCGAGTGGAGCGCATCCATGTGGTTGGTTTATCCAATCAGCGGCCAGTTTGTCATTAAAAATTCACCTAGGGTTTGAAACCCATGGAGACGGCTGCTCGATTTGAGCATGTGGTCGTGTTCGCCTGTGGACGCATGGCCTAGTAGAGAGCTTGAGGCGACGGCGGGGGTCTTAGGGGTCGCGATCGTATCGGGGCAGCGAACGATAATGATCAGGGGCAGGGTGTATGCGATCAGGTTCAAATGAGACCCATGCTAAGGTTTCAGAGTTGCGGCAGGGATGATGATGTGTAAGAGCATTTGTTTTTTTATATTTTATTTAAATTTAAAATTTTAGAACGATCTAACGTATATAACTTGTGCATACGAGGTCGGATTTACGCATGGTTTATTCCGCTGCGATCGTATCAAAATTTCGGACATTATGAAACTATTTGGATGAATTTTAAGACTGTTGAATTTTGGGGCTATTTTTGGATTTTAAATTGACTGGAAATCAAAGGTACTTGTTTTGACCCACACACAATTACTAAATTATCTTATGCTAGTTAAATTAAATTTATGATGTGATTAAAAATTAATTGACTTATGTTCGATATGTTAAAATTGTCATTCTAGTTAAATTTGACTTTTATTACATTTTATCATCGTTTAATTTAACTGTCAATTTAATACCGGTTAATGGTAATCAGTTATCTATTGATGTTTATTGGTTGATTTGGATGATGATTGTGATGTATGTTTGATTGTTGATATTGGATGACTAGATGTTGTATTTTATACTGTTATGACACTGCAAGTTCCCTATGGGTTGAAATGATATATACCCAAGCGATCTATAGATTACGAAAAAATCGTTATGGTTGAAATGATAAACTCGAGCAATTTTATGGATTTTATTTAATTCGCGATTACGGTTTGAAATGATATATAACCAAAAAAATTAAATTACGGATTGAAATGATAAATATCCGTATCACTTGACCATAGGGTAGAAAATTATATACGGACACCGGATTGGTTAGATTAAATGATTTTTAATTCTTTAAATTTTGAATTTAGTAAACTGGCATTTTGAAATAAAAATGTATGTATATATACTGAATTATTTTTGATAATCCAAGCATTAATGCTGAAATTGGAATTGATTTAAGGAATTGTTCAAAGGATTTAAATTGGAACTTCAAAGTTGAAGTGTCAGATATAAATGAATTTATCGGAATTGAGTTACTGAAATGTTTGGATATAACTTTGAAATCTATTTTAAACTAATTTAAATTATTTTAATTAAATTAACTATTTTGATCAATTTAAAACTATTTTAATTTATTTTAATCTATTATAACCTATTTAATCCAATTTAATCCATTTTACCAATTTTAAACTAATTAAATTTATTTAATCTATCTTAAATCAATTTAATATAATTTAAATCTATTCAATCTATAAATTTATTTAATATATCTTAAATCTATTTAATATAATTTAAATCTATTTAATCTATTTAAATTTATTTAATCTATTTAAGACAATTTAAATCCATTTAATCTATTTTAAATCTAAATAAATCATTTTAAATATAATTAAATCAAATTTAAATTTATTTAAACTATTTTTACTATTTAAACCATTTCAACTATTTTTAAAACTATTAAAACTATTTATGACTACCTAAACTATTTTCTAAAATTTCAGACTGTGTAAAGTTGAAGTATTTATATTTAAATCCTTGTTGATGTTACAACCTAAGTTGGAATTTGAAATTGATACCTTTTTGTGAAATGAAATATTTAAGTAAATATGATCTTGAAGGTGAATATGATTTTGGAAGTGAATGTGATTTTAAAGTGAATATGATTTGAAAATGATATGGTTTTGAGAATATGATATTTTGATATCAATTGTGAATTGACTTTTTGAAATGTAAAAGAACCATCCGGTGTGAAGTAAACGTTTGGTTGTTAAGGAGGCCGGGTTAGGATATTGTCATACTCTCTGCCAATACCGAAAACCACTTTAACAACTACGTACGCGGTGAAGATTCCAAAAATGAAGTAGGATGGTTTGGCGAACGATTTTTATGAGGTATTTACATGACCTTGACTCCCGTGAGCCAGCTTAGATATAACTAAAACAGGAGCCATGCCAGGCCAAGTGAGGTTGCACCTCTGATCGGACACATTTCTTCGATACAATATTATGACTTTGTGATGATTTGGTGGCTACCCCTTGATTTTTATTATGGGAGTGTGTTCCGAGGTGGGCGATAGTAGCTGCCATCCATTACCACCAGTCTAGATCCGTAACTGGAATATCAACCCTGGCATTGCCTCGAGTGCCGTATTCACATGCCCTATCACGCTTTCTACGAGTTTGTTTTGTACAATACCTATGGAGTTCCCTCTGGGTAAACCTCACGAAGGAGCGTACGGTACTGTATAGACTATGAGAATATATAAAATGTGTTAAGGGGAGCCCGTAACGCTACTTTAATACTTTACAGTACTGTAGACACTATTATAATAGTGTATTGTACTATATAGTAGATTGTTTAAAGGATCCTTAGGAGGCGGTAATCCCAAACATCTCTTAAGTTATTACACTCACATCGACTCTGGATAAGAGATCTCAAACCCCATAAACATCTCTGAAGTCGTTACACTCTAATTTATTTACTATTGATTTAACTTACATAAGCTCTTTTAGTTCCGACTCGAGTGTTTTGTCTTTTCAATTCGCTCTGGTTAGCCTGAGCTTTTCATTTTATCGAAGACTGTTTTTTAGAGGACGAAGACGAAGATTTTATACTATTATTATTTACTATATTTATTGCATTGCATCATGTTATTCCATTGCATTTATTTATTATTTATCCTTGTTTTATATAACTCTGATCTGTATTATAAAGGTTAATTAATGTTATTTGTAAACAGCTTCATGAACGGTTTATTTGGTTATTATATTTTGCCATTCCGCTGTGAGATTCTGTATTTATTTTCTTTCTTTCTCTGTTTTTCTTATTTACCCCATAACAATCTATCCTTTTGAATGCTTTGATTATGATGTATGTGGTTTATCATTGATTTAAATCGTCCAAAAAGATAGGTCGTTACAAAACATGTGGAAAACCTTCTTTTAAAAACCTTTCAACTTCATTAGGAGCTACCTTTCGATTTAGTCGAAAGCTCTGCTTCGAAAGCTTCTGGTCATACTTCAATTAGAAAAGCAAGGTAAAACATCTAAGTCAAAAGCTTAGATACCTTTCGAAAGCATTGGAAAACCTTTTGAAAGCAAATGAAATCAAACCTTTTGAAAGTAATGGAGAAGCAGCTAGTTTTAAAAATAGGTAAACCTTTCGACTTTTTCGGAAGGTTCAAATCATAACAAAACAAAGGTGGTAGTAACCTTTCAACTTTGTCGAAAGGTTTAAAAACAAAATAGTGATAAAAAAGCAGTAACCTTTCGACTGTGTCGGAAGGTTTAAAACCTTTATTTAAACATTTGACCTGGTTGAAAATAACCAAGCTGAAAGCTCTTATTCGAAATCAAAGCAGTCTATCTTTGGTTTATGAAACAAACACACTTCAACCTCTTTGGCAACCAACCTTTCGACTAAGTACCCTTCAACCTTGTTCAATTCATTACGTACCAACTAACTTGATACTATATGAATTGAACATTGACATTGTCGAAGGCTATAACCTTTCGACTTAGTCGGAAGATCTAGGTCGGAAGGTTTGATGCCCAAAATGGTTGAAACATGTTAAAAGCATGATTTTCTTATTTTTAACTTAAAAATATAACTTTTCAACTAACCTGCCATTATTTGTCAAATTCTCATTGGTTGATAATTACTTTTCAAAAAAGTGCTGCCACTAGTTTCAGAATTAAATAATAATTTTATTTTATAAAATACCTCTTCTCCTTAATTAGATATATATAACATTCAAGTCCTATACCATAAATAATTTCATATATTTATCTAATCACTTAGGAAAATCTAGAAAAATTCTAGAAAATCTATTTTAATATGTTTTCCAACATATAAAAATTTCAAACCCAAATAATAATTATTTTAGCCGTAAATAATTTATAACATAATAAATCATCTTCTTCACTAGAAAATTAATATAAAATCCACATAAATCTAGAAAATTATGAAAATTGGAATCCATCTCTAGAATAATATTTTCTACAACATATAATTTTCCCATTGCATTTAAAAATAATTTCTTCTCGGTTTTACCCTAAAGCCATGTATATCTCCTTTTAAACAACCTTGTTTAATCCATATAAATCTTAAATCTAGCTTATCATCATTCAATATATCACAAAAATAGATTTACTCTAAAACTTGTAACCATATGATCAGAAAACTAAAATAGAGACATAGAAATTATTATTCACCTTAGATTAGGTAAGAAAATCGAAGTTTGATTGAGATTGATTTCTTCTAACTTGATCCTAAGCTTTCACTTTGGTTTCTCTCTTCTCCTCTTCCTAATGACCAACCTTTCTTGCTTCTCATGATTATAAATTTTGTTTTAAGTAAAAATAAACGTGTATGACTAAGAAAGATGGTATAAGGGTGAGAAATATGGACGGCTGTTTCCCTAATGCCCTAGTGTTCAATTACTTAACCATTTATATAAGTTCAATAGATTTTTAATAAGCACGACCATCTAATTCATTAATCAACCTCAATCTCTATATCTGCATTAATCTATTTAATTTATTCTAATTAAATCTCCTGAATAGGTTTAATAAAATTAGGGGAGTTATAGGCTCTCCTCCATAAAAAAATTCATCCTTGAAATTCAGTAAGGACTAATTAGCAAATGCTACAATCATCTTTAACATCTCCTAAAAACCATACTAGCCTACCAGTCTGGCGACAATATATATAAATCTAATATAGACATACCATCAAAGCAGATCAAGATAAGCCTCTCAAATTGTAACGACCCAGATTTTTAGCCATCGGATATCAGGGTAATTAACTTATTTTAATTATTGAAATATTGATTTTTATAAGTCAAATAAATAAAAATTTTGATAGTCAAAATGTTGGTATCTATAAATTGATTAAAACCATATTAAATATTGAATTATAAATCTCTGGACGTGATAAATTTTATAGAAATATGTACAAACTCCACCATTTAAACTTAAGATAAAATATCCATAAATGTATATATATATAAACAAGCTTAATGATGATTAAAATATATATCTAATTCTAGATATACATGGTTATAAAAACATAGTATATGAAAATAAGTGTGTATATATACACATATATATACGTGAATGTATAAACTCAAAAATGGCAATTTCAAACTTATGAATATATATATATATATGGGTATATGTCTATAAAAATGTAGTGCATTTGGGAATATATATATATATATATATATATATATATATATATATATATATATGTGAAGCAGGAGTATATTAAAAGGTATGTAAATATATATGGTAATATGAGTAAATGTATTTGTACATATGTTACATAAATTAGTAAATAGGTAAATACATATGTTAATATAAAATAGCGTATAAGTAAGTAAGTACAAATCTATCTACATATATATATGAAGTATATATATACACACACAAGGGAACATGGTGTGCATATAAATTCAAGTCACATGAGAATTCAAAATCAACTTTATATTCAAATCAAGTCAATAAGGAAATCAAATCACTTAAATTAAGGAAAACAAATCACTTAGAAAGAAAAAAATCGAATTAGCTGGAAAAAATTGAAATAAAATAGAAGCCTGTATACAAATCTCAGCCACCTATTTGCTTTCCAATCTTCTATTTATATCTTGGCCGAATTCATACAGGCTCACTGGATACCAAATAAAAAATAAAAAAATAAAAATATCAAAACTGTTAAAGCCTGAAGCAAGAAACAAAAAAGCAATAGTTGCTTGAAACAAGTGAGGAAAAATATCTAACTCTTGTTTACTGCTCTATATGCATCTATGATCTTTATTGGATCATTGATATATATCGGGTATGTATGTGCTACAATGGGAATTTGTAAATGAATGTGTGTAATAGACATGGATAAAACCTCCCTGAACATTAAAATCACTACATATATTCTTATTAGACTTGCTGTTCTTACCTTGTGGTGTAAAAAGTTGATCTTCCCAGTTGGAACAAATTCTATAACTCATCATTCCTTCGTTTTTATTACATGGTTCCAAAACAAATAGAGTTGTTTTTAAATGGAAAACATTTTAAAAAACATTTCATTTAAATTCACGGTGCTTAGAGGGAGAAAACACCTATTTATAGTGAGTAAATCATTTATAGCCGAAAATCAAACATCACAATTTAATCGATAAATTATATATTTGCGATCATAATAGAAAAATACGATTTTTAAGACGAGTTAGGATATTTTAAAGTGTGTATGGAAGGAGGAATTGTGGGATGAACGGGGTTGAGTTTTTTGGCAAATTCCGGCAAGGTGGTTGTCTTCGTGGGAAGCAGTTGGGTGTAGAGGTGGTTTGGGTGGAGGCGCATCGGTGGAAAATGGCGAAGCTATTTATAAGGGTTCGTAGCGGTCGGTCGTGGTCGAACTATGGTTTCAACTAGATTTATGAAGGGTCTCAGTTTTGTGATCGTGGCGTTGATGCGAGGGAGAGATGGATGTGCGATCCAGGAGGAAAGTTGGTGTTAGTTATGGTTGCGCTCGAGGCCAAGTTTGGTGCAGAACAGGGGTCTGGGGTGGCTAGACGAGGGGTTGATGGTTTTTTTGTGGTGTCACGTTGAGCTATGGCAGTTCGAATATTGAATGAAGGGTGCAGCCATGGTTTCAAGTGGGCGATCATGGTGAGGAGGTCGGCGGCGATTTGAAGTGGTAGTCGACTACGAGCGGGGACGTCAGGAGCGAGTGTGCATGTGCACACGTACGTGCACGGTTGCTCAGAGAAAATTGGAAGAAGGGGAAAATAGAAGAAGGGGAAAGAAATAAAAGAAAGAAGGAAGGAGGATTTGTTTATTTTTCTTTAGGCCGGTTTAATCTAGTTTAGGCTGGGGAACATAATAAGGGAAAAAAAAGGGAAATAGAATTTTTAAATGAATTACCTAATAACCTATAGATTATTCTCTTTAAATCCAACCAGTATGATTAGTTTCGAAAATTGAATCCTGTCGCCAAATATTTAGTCTAATTGATGTTACTAATTTCTTGTAATACAAAATTAAATTATTTTACAATAGTAAGTGAGTTATTAATTAAAGCTTATTTGATGAAATCCTTTGTTGATTAGAAATAACTAGATTCTTAACTGTTTAAAATCTTATATTGATTGATAAAATCAGTTATCAATTGGATTAGTTATTTTTATTTAATAACAATAGATTGTTTATAATTTCTTAAATTATAAGTAAATTTGGATTAACAATAGAAGTGGATCTAGCTTAATTTAGGTTGATTGAATTCTGATTTTGAATTGTTATAATATGAGTTGTTAGTCATTAATTTAGTTAATGGTTTATACTTGGCTTTTATTTCCTTGGATTTATTTAATTGTTCTTATCTGTGCCATTAAGTAGCCAAGCAAAATTAAATGGTTGAAATAAAATGCTGATACATTTTACTTGAAACAAACATATGTAGTAAACTCCTCTTTACGAATATTGACACTCTGAATATAAATTGTTTATATTAAACAATTTACCCTTTAAAATTTATTTCTTGAATTCGAAGAGACCGAAATCGGATATCAATGTTGTTCGGAACCACTTCGATTCGAAAAAAAATCACTGTGAACCTTTATGGGTTTGATTATAGAGTTTAATATGCTGGAATTGGATTAATTTAACAAATTAAACTATTTTAAGTAACTGTACTTAGACATTATTATAATATCGATGGATTTCTGTTAGAGTGTTTTTGGTTAAAATCAGATAAAAACTCGTCGTATGGTACGGTTACCTTTGTTTCAAAAGATTTTCATAACTTAAGTATTTCAAATTAAGTGTGTTTACTCACGCTGATTTCCAGCCTAACTTGGGTATTACTTTATTGTAATTCTCGGGATAGACCGAATATTACAGAATTTCAAGTTAGGACACTTTGGAGCTTAGGAGACGAGCTAGATAGCCGGGACGTATTGCACGTAGTGGTTATATTCCGTTGTGTATTATAGGCTGTATAGTCAGCTTTGGGGACAAGTTATTATAACTATCTAGATTTATTGACGATTGCACTCTGATAACTTGTGTATTTATATTAACAGTTACAGCTTTCCTTTGTAAAAATATTGTTATTGTATATTATAGTTTATTCCGTTGCGATTGTGAGATTCTATGTTGCTGTTCTGTGTTTCCTTCTTCTATCTTATTTTCTTCTCAACCCTAACAACCTTTTATTTCTGGCACTCATTTTCTCATCACTCTATACAGTGGACATATTAGTGTCGATTTTTGGGGGTTGGAAATCTTTCGGTCGTTACCCATGGTATCAGAGCTAAGGTTAAGTGCGAACCTTGGCTCTGGTAGGGATTACTTATTAGAGATAGGGTCAGTAGTACCCTAGAATGAGTTGAGTGTATTATACATGAAGGCGTACTTGTTATTTTCTTACGTGATGATTTTAAAAAATAATTTAAAAATAATTTTTATATAAGATTATATTTTGATATATAAAGAAATAATTTCTCTAAATTATTATAATATATTAAGGTGATTAGCTGTAATTATTATAATCAAATAAGATTATAAGACTTAAGTGGTAAAACATATACAACCAAATAGGAATTTGGGTAACAATGAATTATGCAAACAAGTTAAGCAGAAGGTAAACTCAAACTAGAATTTAAATCCCGGAGATTTCGAAAGAGTTTTTCAAAGTGTCTTGACATAAAATAAGTTTACCTTGATTGTATTTTATATAGAAATAATCTTCCAGGATATTATTATAGAATATATGATGTGTTTGGTTTTTAGGTATGGTAATATTCATTATTATCGTAAATTGGTTGTTGTGTCCTATTAAAGGATGTGTATTATAGAATAAACAATGACAAAACAGTGTGGAATGTTTTAAGGAAGTAAAATTATATAAATATGACTTATAAATTAAAAATGGATCTTAAGTGTGATTTGGTATGTAAATGGGATAAATATGTATATATGGGGATATATGTGTATATATAGATTTCAAGGTAAATCGAAATAAATACTAAGTGTTGAATTCTGGAATCCCCTTGAAATGAGAAGTATAACCCAAAGAAAGGTAAGTTTTTAACTTATAAGTGGAAATGGATAAGAGATTTAAATTTGGAATATACAATTTGAGTAAGGTTAAATTAATTGATTGAATTGGAAATTTACTCAGGCCAAGTTAAATAAGTTTTGAACTTATGATCTGAGATTGGAAAATTTCAAGGTAAATTAAGATTTAACTTATGGAAGTTAAATGAATTAAATTGTAAGAAAAAGGTATAGATTTGATAAGGGGTGCAAAAGAAGTTAAGTATGTACAAATGATTTCAAAACGATTTTTGAATTAAAAACGGATTTCGAATCGTAGAAATTTGTGATGGATGCTACTGATTGATGTTTAGATAATTTGGATGTGTATTTATATGTCCTGCTATCATTCTGTATGTTATTTATAGTATAGAGAACTGTAAATCAAAGTATTTATATTAAATTAAGAAATAGGTTGAAATGATATATCCAACCCTGAAATTGAATAGAAATAAAATTGAATTTATGGAAATGGAATCATTTTGGACTTAAGTTTGAAATGTTAAAACAAACTTGTCAATCGGAATTGTTTAAAGAATCGGGTTTAAAATTTTCAAGTTATAATTAGGAAACAAATTGAAGTCCGAAAATTGATTTTTTTTTAAAGATTTAGGCTCTCATTCGAATCTTGAAATAAGTTTAAGTAAAGGTAATTTAAAAGAATATTTGAAATTTGGGCTCAGAATTGAATTATTTTAACGATTTGTTAAATTAAATATTAAGGGTTAATTTGATTTAAGTGATTAAATCAACATTGTAAAAACCTAACTCAAATTCATATAAATCGAGATGGTTAAAAATTGTGAATGGAATTAGTTCAAATTAAAATTGAACTGACTTGAATTAGTTCAAATTAAAATTGAATTGAATTGAATTAATTAAAATTGTAATCGAAGATTGAATTAGTTAGAAGTCGAAATGGGAATTGATTTGAAATAAAATTGAAATCGATGTTAATTCAAATTGAAATCGGAATTGAATCAATGGAAATGGAAGTTGAAAATTGATTTGAATTGGAGATTGGAAATTGAATCATTTTGACTCTGAAACTATTTTCAAATAAACTAATTTAATATAGACTATCTAAAAATCTATCTTCTTAAATACTCAAATTTATTTTGATTTCCCAAGCTATTTACTATGCAAACTATTCTTTTTAAAACTTAAAACCATCTTATATTAGCTATTTAACTATTTTAAAACTATTCAAGGTATTTTCAAATTCATACCGGTCAGAGTGGAAAATATTTATATTTGAATCATGGATTCAAATATGAATTGGGATAAATTGAAGTTATAACCCAAATGGAAATACGAAGCAATTCTGAGTTGGAACTGAAATCAAGATATTAAGGTAAAAATGATTTTTAAGTAAGATAGTATATTTTGAGAAAAATATGATGATTTTAAAATGTAGATTGGATAGTACCGTAACTGAAACTTACTTTATAAGAAGGGAGAAATGTGATAAATAACTTTGTAAAGAAATCAAACATGGAAATTTGATTTGGCATTAATGAGAATAAAAATGTTAGTATATATTCAAATTCCCTTATTGAATTCACAATCAGAAAGGATGATTTTATATGTAAATGAGAATGAAACTGAAAAGGTTTTGGAACCCATTGATTTTTAAAGGCTTTTGATTTTGGGCAAAAAGTCAATTTTGAAAAATTAGGTAAACCAATTTTTGAAAACTATCGATTTTGAAGATAACAATTTTGTATAGATAAAGTTTATATGTGATACATATAAAGAGTAAGATTTTAAAGGTACTATATGCGTATATAGTAGGATATGTTTTAAGACAAAAGTACGGAAAGGCATCTCCATGAAAGTTGAAGCTTATAGTAAGAGATCCACTGGGTGGTTCTGCTTAGGAATCCTAAGGGTGGGTTCAATGAAATTGGGATCCCAGAGGATGTTCGGACAAAACTCATGAGTTGCTGATGATCATTTGTTGGGTAGCGTAAGTCAAGTGGTGTTGATGCCTATAGTTACATTGGGTTTTGCTATGATGGCAACTTAACCTTTGTTGCAACTGTGATATTTCGCAGTTCCATAGCGTAAGTCGAGTGGCAGTGATTGCCTATGATCAACTTTTGATTTCGCTGGGATAGTGACGTAACATCGGTAGATTGCGATCTATGTGGTTTGGTTCCATAGCATAATTCGTGTGGTAGTGAGTTCCTACAGTCTACATTGGATTTCACTGGGATAGTGATGAAATCTTTGTATAGCCTGCGATCTATGTGGTAAAGTTTCGTTTAGCAGCTTCGAGGGGTAGTGATTGCCTACAGACTACTTACAATTTTGCTATGATAGCAACGCAACCTTGTGGTAGCTGCGATCTGTGATGTTCCTATTGCGAAAGTCAAGAGGTGTGGATCCCTACAGTTTCCTGTTGATTTTTCCGGGATGGCGATGCAATCATCGTGTTAACTACCACCCATTGTGGTGAAGGGGGTGATACTTTCCATAGAATTTTTGAAAAGAGGTTTTTCAAGTATTTTCACTTGGTGTTGAAAACGGGTCTACTAAGTACTTATAGATTTTCAGTCCTACGCTTGATCAACATCTGACTAAATTTCTGTGAGAACAAGGGTGGACTTGTTCAGACATCGAGTTATAAAAAGTATTTTTAGCTGGTTATACTATATAATTTAAAGTGTTTAAAAGGTAAAATAAAAGAGTAAGGAGTTAAATGTTTAAAATAATTTAATTAATAATACACAAAAAATTTCAAATTCTTGCTTCGTTCCTTTCGAGGACGAAAAGTTCGGAAGGGGGGAGGAATGTAACGACCCGGATTTTTAACCACCAGATATCGGGGTAATCAATTGATTTTAATTATTGAAATATTGATTTTTATAAGTCAAATAGATAGAAAAATTGATAGTTAAAAGATATGTATCTATAAAATTGATTAAAAACTATATTAAATATTGAATTATAAATCTCTGGATGTGATAAACTTTATAAAAATATATATATAAACTCCACCATTCAAACTTACGATAAAATATGCATAAATGTATATGTATAAATATATACAAGCTTTATGATGATTAAAGCAAGTAAATAGGCACAAGGAAGAATTTGCACAAAATTTTAGTCTCAGGGAAAACAAGTTTACTTTTTAGTTTGAAGGACACTTTTTAGTGTAAACTGAAAATGATAGTTACAACTATCATTCTGTGATTTACACTAAAAAGTGTCCTTCTGCCTAAAAAACAAACTTCTTGTCCTTGAAACTAAATTTTTCTCTAACTTTTTCCTTGAGCCTAAAAATCCCTGATTAAAATATATATCTAATTCTAGATAAACATGGTTATAAAAACATAGTATATGAAAATAAGTATATATATGTACATATACATACATGAATGTATAAACTCAAAAATGGCAATTTCAAACTTATTAATATATATATATTTATATATATATCGGTATATGTCTATAAAAAAGCAGTGCATATGGGAATGTGTGTGTGTATATATATATCTATATATGTGAAACAGGAGTGTATTAAAAGGTATGTAAATATATATATGGTAATATGAGTAAATGTATATGTTCATATGTTACATAAATTAGTAAATAGGTAAATATATATGTTAATATAAAATAGTGTATATGTAAGTAAGTACAAATCTATATATATATATGAAGTGTATATATATACACACACAAGGGAACATGATGAGAAATGCATATTAATTCAAGTCACATGACAAATCCAAATCAACTTTATATTTAAACCAAGTCAATAAGGAAATCAAATCACTTAAATTAAGGAAATCAAATCACTTATAAAGAAGAAAACCAAATCAGCCAAAAAAAATTAGAAATAAATAAAATAGAAGCCTGTATACAAATCTCAGCCACCTATTTGCTTTCCATTCTTCTGTTTATATCTTGGCCAAACTCATACATGTTCACTAGATACCAAATACTAAAATAAAAATATCAAGACTTTAAAGCCTGATGCAAGAAACAAAGAAGCAACATTTGTTTGAAATAGGTAAGGAAAAACATCCAATTCTTGTTTATCGGTCTATATGCATCTATGATCTTTGTTGGATCATTGATATATATCAAGTATACATGTGCTGTGATGGGAATTTGTAAATGAATGTGTGTAATAGACATGGATAAAACCTCCTTGAACATCAAAATCACTACATATCTTCTTATTAGATTTCCTGTTCTTGCCTTGTGGTGTAAAAAGTTGATCTTCCCACTTGAAAAAAAAAATCTATAACTCATCATCCCTTCAGTTTTGTAATATGATTACAAAACAAATAGAGTTTTTTTTAAATGGTAAACATTTTAAAATTTGTTTCATTTAAATTCACGGTGCTTAGAGGGAGAAAACATCCATTTACAGTGAGTAAATCATTTATGGCCGAAAATCAAACATCACAATTTAATCAATAAATGATATGGTTGTGATTGTGATAGAAAAATATGACTTTTTAGGATGAGTTAGGATATTTTTAAGTGTGTATGGAAGGAGGAATTGCGGGATGAACGGGGTTGGTTTTTTTGGCAAATTCCAGCGAGGTGGTTGTCCTCGTGGCAAGCGGTTGGGTGTAGAGGAAGTTTGGGTGGAGGCGCATCGGTGGAAAATGGTGCGGCTATTTATAAAGGCTTGTGGCGGTCGGTCGTGGTCGAACTAGGGCTTCAACTGGATTTGTGAAGGGTATTAGTTTTGTGGTCGTGGAATTGACGTGAGGGAGAGATGGCATGCGATCCAGGGGGAAAGTTGGCGATAGTTGTGGTTGCGCTCGAGGCCAAGTTTTGTGAAGAACAGGGGCCTGGGGTGGCTGGACGAGGGGTTGATGGTTTTTTTGTTGTGTCAGGTTGAGCTGTGGCAGTTTGAATTTTGAATGAAGGGTGCGACCATGTTTTCAGGTGGGCGATCATGGTGAGGAGTTCGACGACGGTTTGAAGGGGTGGTCGACGGCGAGCGAGGACGTCATGAGCGAGTGTGCACGTGCACATGCACATGTACGTGCATGGTTTGCTCAGAGCAAAATTGGAAGGAGGGGAAAAGAGAAGAGGGGGAAAGAAAGAAAAGTAAGAAGGAAGGTGGATTTGTTTTTTTTCTTGGGCCGGTTTAATTTGTTTTGGGCCAGGTAAAATAATTAGGGAAAAAAGAAGGAAATAGAATTTGTAAATGAATTACCTAATAAGCTATAGACAATATTATCTTTAAATCCAACCAATATGATAAGTTTTGGTAATTGAATCCTATCGCCAATATTTAGTCTAATTGAGGTTACTAATTTTCTGTAATACAAAATTAAATTAATTTAAAATAGTAAGTGGGTTATTAATTAAAGCTAATTTGATTAAATCCCATGTTGAGTAGATATAATTAGATTCTTAACTTTTTAGTATCTTATGTTGATTGATAAAATCAATTATCAATTGGATTAGTTATTTTTATTTAACTAATAATAGATTGTTTATAATTTCTTAAATTATAAGTAAATTTGGACTAAAAATATAAGTAGATCCAGCTTAATTTAGGTTGATTGAATTCTGATTTTAATTGTTGCAATTTGAGTTGTTAGTTGTTAATTTAGTTAATGGTCTATACTTGGCTTTTATTTACTTGGATTTATTTAGTTGTTCTTATTTGTGCCATTAAGTAGCCAAGAAAAACTAAAAGTTTGAAATAAAATGTTGATACATTTTACTTGAAGCAAACATATGAAGTAAACTCCCATTTGCGTATATTGACACTCTGAATATAAATTGTTTATGTTAAAAAAATTACCCTTTAAAATTTATTATTGAAATTCGAAGAGACCGGAATCAGATATCAGTGTTATCTGGAACCACTTCGTTTTGTAAAAAATCACTACGAACATTTATGGGTTTGATTATAGAGTTTAATATGCTGGAATTGGATTAATTTAATAAATTGAACTATTCTAAATAAGCAACTGTACATAGACATTATTATAATATCGATGGATTTATATTAAAATGTTTTGGTTCAAATCAGATAAAAACTCGTCGTATGGTACGAGTTACTTTTGTTTCAAAAGATTTTCATAACTTAAGTATTATAAATTAAGTCGGTTTACTCACGTTGGTTTCCAGCCTGACTTAGGTCTTACTTTATTGTAATGGTCGGGTCAGACCTAGTATTACAGAATTTCATGTTTGGACACTTTGGAGCTCAGGAGACGAGCTGGATGGTAGAGACATATTGCACGTATTGGTTATATTCCACTGTGTATTATATGATGTACAGTCAGCTTTAAGGACAAGTTATTATAACTGTCCAGATTTATTGATGATTTTACTCTGATAACTTGTATATGTATTAACAGTTACAGCTTTTCTTTGTAAAAATGTTGTTATTGTATATTATAGTTTATTCCGCTGCGATTGTGAGATTTTGTGCTGCTATTCTTTGTTTTCTTCTCCTCTTCTTTTCTTTTCAACCCTAACAACCTGGTATTCCCGGTACTTGAATGCTCGGCATGCTATACAGTGGACGTATTAGTGTCGATTTTCGAGGGTCGAAAATCCCCTGGTCATTACACGAATCCTGTCTTTTGTCTCCCAAGTACAGTCTTTCTTGTTGTCAGTCCACTAGACTTTCACTAACTTGAATGTCTTGGTCCTCAGTCTCTTCTCATCCCTTGCTACAATCCAAACTACGTGTCAAACAAAAGTCAAACCAAGCTCTACCACTTAATCCTCCAACTCTGTCTAAGGAATGGTAGACTCTGGATCATGGACATACTTATAAAGATGAGAAACATGGAATACATTATGAACACCGTCCAAGATACTCGGTAATTGTACTCTGTATGCGAGCTTTCCAATCCTTTCTACATGCGAGCTTTCCAATCCTTTCTATGATCCAGAATGGTTCAACGTACCTTAGGGCCAGCTTTTTCGATTTTCCAAATCCTACCACACCCTTCATCGCTGATACTTTAATGAAAACACTGTATCCTATTGAGAACTCTAGGTCTTTATGCCTCTTATCTACGTAACTTTTCTTCCTAGATTGAGCTTCCTTCATCTGTCCTCGTATTAACTCAATCTTTTCTAACGCCTCCCTAATGAAATCCGGACCTAACACCAATTTGTCTCCAGTCTCTAACCAAGATGTTGGTGATTTGCATGGCCTTCCATATAAAGCTTCAAAAGGCTTCATTCCTATACTAGTCTGATAACTATTATTATAGGAATACTCAATCAAATGTGGGCGATCTTCCCAAAATCCACCAACGTCTAATAGACAAGCTCTTAATAAACCTTTGAGTACCTTGTTGACTCTCTCCATCTGCCCATCCATCTGTGGGTGATATACTGTACTCATCTTGAGTTTGGTACCTAATACCTCTTGTAGACTCCTCAAAAATTCACTAGTGAATAATGTATCTCTATCGTCGACTATGCTACCAGGAATCCCATGAAGTCTAATTTTGTTCTTCATGAACAAATTAGATGCCGTTCTGATTGACTTTACCTTAATTAAATTGGCACCCTTGGTCAGCCTGTTCACAATAACACATATGCTTTCATTTCCTCTCCTTGACATTGGCAACCCATCTATTAAATCCATCGATATCGAATCCCATTTCCAGACTGGAATATCTAGAGGCTGAAGTAACCACTCAGCTTTTGATGTTCTGCTTTCACTTGTTGATAGTTTACACACTGCCAGACCCACAAGCCAACATCCCTCTTCATGCCTTCCCAATAAAAGCTCCTCTTCATATCTTGATACATCTTGGTTCCTCTAGGATGAATCATAAAGTTCGATCGATGACATTCCTCTAGAACTTCCCACCTTAAGTTCTCTATATTCGAAACGTAGAGCGGTCCCTTCTTTCTCAACCATCCTCTTTGGTCAAGACTAAATCCTTTAGGTCATCATTCTCTGATCCTTCCTCAAGCTTTCTAATCCTCTCCGTTAACACTGGATCTTCTCTTTTCTTAGAAGTTATCCTCATGTCCAACATCGGTCGAACTTCTAAACAAGATAACACGGCAGTACCCTGAATAGAACTAGCAGTAGACCTCAACATCACACCACAACTCGCTAAAGCTTCTAGATCCTTCCATTCTACCAACATCGCTAACACCACATTCTGATGTTTTCTACTGAGAGCATCTGCCACCTTATTTCCCTTTCCAGGAGTATACTCTATGCCGAAATCATGAGCAGCCAAAAGCTTTAGCCACCTCTGCTGCCTCATAATCAACTCCTTTTGAGGGAATAAATATTTTAATGACTTATGATCGGTAAATAACTCAAATCTCTCTCCCAAAAGATAATGCCTCCAAATCTTCAAAGCAAAGATCACCGCAGCTAACTTCAAGTCATGAGTAGGATATCTAAATTCGTGCGGTCTAAGCTGCCTAGACACATAGGTAATAACTTTACCCTTCTGCATCAATACTGCTCCCAATCCAGTGCCACATGCATCAATGTATACTACCAACCCTTGGTTACCATATGGAACAACTAAAACTGGTGCATTGGTTGACAAATGCTTTAACTTAAGGAATGCTTTCTCACATTTTTCGGACCAAACAAACTTCATATCATTTATGGTCTCTGGCCTTTTCCAATCATTGATAGCATCGATCTTAACTGGATCGACTGCTAATCCCTCCTCTGAAACCACATGACCGCGAAACTTAACCTCTTTCTTTAAAAGCGACACTTGGAAAACTTTTCCCACAGCTGATTCGCCTTAGTGTCTCCAACACCACTTTAAGATGAACCTCATGCTTTCTTTCATCTTTAGAGTACAAAATGTCATCTATAAATACCAACAAAAACCTATCCAAGTGTTCTCAAAAAACACAGTTCATTAAATCAACAAAGAAGCAGGCACATTAGTCAATCCAAATGGCATTATCAATCACTCATACGATCTATATCTAGTCTGAAATGCCATCAGAGGAATGCTACCCTCCGCCACTCTCAACTGATGGAAACCCATTGCCAAATCTAATTGGAAAAATACTTTGGCTCCACTCAACTAATCAAACAGATCATCTATCCTTGGCAAAGGGTATATATTCTTCAGTTTCCTTTCGTTTAACTTATGATAGTCAATGCACATTCTTATCGACCCATCAGGTTTCTTCACAAACACCATGACTGCTCCTCAAGGCGAACTACTTGGTCTTATAAAATTCCTTCCCTCTAGATCCACTAACTACACCTTCAAATTTTCATCTCTGTAGGTGCCATCCTACTAGGTGGTCTACTAACAGGTTCAGCTCCCGATATAATGCCTATACGAAACTCAACAGCTCGTTTTAAGGATAATTCGGTGACCGGATCAAATATATCTGCAAATTCTCTCGCTACACGAACCTGACTAAGGTCATCTCCAAGCTTTATGGCACTTAATAAAGCACAAACATTCTTACTGGAATTGTCACTGAGAAGATGATTCGATCATGACTATTTGGATGTCTCAATGATATTTCTCGATCTTGGAAAATATCCCTCATACTTATCCAACTGATCCATACCCAAAATGATCCCGAAATCTATGAAATTATAAACATACAAACTACATGCAAACTTATGACCTAACAAATCAAGTTCTAGCTGGTCACATCTCATCCCAAGAGTTGCATACCCTCCTATTGGATTCGCAAATCTTAAGGAAGTAACAAGGTATTTGGGTTCTATACATAACCTATCAATCAAATACCGAGATATAAATGAATGTGATGCTCCGGTATTAAGTAATACCCTAACTGGTATGCTATGAATCAAAAGCGTACCTTCCATCACAGACTTCCCTTTCTCAGCAGCAGTTGGTTTAGCAGATGATGGTTCCAAAGCAAAGACCTTTCCTTTTCCTGCCTTAGTAGTTGCCGGACACTTGTTCTTATAATGCCCAATCTGGTTGCAGTTATAGCATTGCACATTCTACTTCCCCACAACCAACCTTCCATCTTCTGAATGGCATTCATTTGCATAGTGACATTTCTTATCACACTTATAGCAAACTATATCTGGTTTCCCTTTCTTTGCTACTCCTCCTTTCTGAGCACCCTTCTCCTTGAAAAACTTCCTCTTCTTTCCCCAAGGACCCTGGGATTCAATTGACTTCTCTCTAGCTAAAATAGCAAATATTTCCTCACAGCGAATGGCTATCTCCACCACCACTGTAACGATCCGAAATTTTCGATCCCGAAAATTCCAAATAGTTATGAAAAAAGAACAAAGAGATAGAAGAAGAAGAAGATTAGTAACACCAACATCTCACATTCTCAACGGATAAAATATAATAATAAATAATAACAGTTTACAAAAGAATTCTATATGTGTCAAAATACCTTTATAATACATCAGAGTTACACATATATACAGACCTTGAATATACACAATCATCATGTCTCAGATATACAACAATATAATACAGCAGAAACACTCCATACGTTCTTGCCATCCAGCTCGCCTCCTGAGCTCCAAAACGTCCTTACCTGAAAATCTGTAATACTCGTTCTGACCCGAGCATTACATCAAAGTAACACCCGGGTCAGGCTGGAAACCAGTGTGAGTAAAACCATTTAACATGGAAACCAAAGCATACAACTTATATAAAACCCGGGGTAAATCATATCAATATACAAATTCACTATTTGTTATAGACATCACTATTCACAATCAATTTTCTAAGTACCAAAATTTAGATTAAAAAGTCCAATTCACTTAAATCATTTCATTCCAGCCTATTGATTTCACATATCAATCTATAAAAATTCGAAGTGGTTTCGGGTATTTTCTAATACCCGACCCCGGTCTCTTCGAGTCTCATGTCATCCTAACCCAAGTTATCCAAATGAAATACACAACATTTCATATCAGAGATATCAACTCATTCAAGGCATCCAATACCATTCAATCATCCATAAGCAAAGCTTGATCACTTCCAAAATTAACTTAATTAATTCAAATTGAATTCCTAACCTCAATCACTTAGATTCCTTCACTTAACATTAACTAATTTCAAATCAATTAATTAATCATTCCTTAATTATCCATCTTAATTAATTGCCCTGGATTAATTATCCTTTAATTACATTCAAGTAATTATCTTTAATTAATTTCACAAATTAATTATTCTTAACCAGAAACAGTAATTAATCTACAATTTCTTCACAAATTAATTAACTGTAATTAATTACTTTAATCCTTAATTTTCTTATATTAATCAATTACTCATAAATCACTTATTTATTAATTAATCTTAGTTAGTCAACCTTTAATTACATTATTAATTATATAAATTAATGATTCCTAATTACTTACATTAAGTAATTAATCATTAATTAAACCATAAATATTAATCACTCTTGATTAATCTCAACCAGTAATTAACTACCTTTTTATTTATTTCATTAAATAAATTAATTACTCCTTAATTAATTATCTTAATTAATCTCTTGATTAATTACACAAAGTAATTATACCCAATTTACTTCTATTAACAAATCATCATTCAACTAATTACATCCGGTAATTATTTATTAATTACTTCCCCACGTGATCACATTTTATTAATTATATTAAGTAATTACCTATCAAACCACCCAATTTATTTTATTTATATTTTAGAATCGCAAATTATACTTATCTAATCATAACATAACACAATTTAATTCCCAAATTAATCTTTCACAGTATATAAATAAAATGCATCATCAATTATGAAAATAATTCTATATTGTTAGGAATCTAGTTGGATCCCTCCAACCTGTTTCCCTGCATCCACAGATGTTAGCACAACAATAAATATCGATCAAATCTGATAATAATTATCACATACAACTAATCAACAATTTAAATATTAAATATTTAATTTGAATGGTACCCAGATGTGAGTGAGATTAACTCACCTTGAGTTTCGACGAGCGTTTTTAAATTAAATTGAACCCATTCGATTTAATCTAAAATTCTCGCTTTCTCCAAACGCCTCCGGATCTGCACTGTAGCATAGATCCCGTCCCTGCGATTTCGACGCTTCCCTAGTATCCAGCCCGGCCCGTTCCTATTTTCCCTTCCCTTTCCTTTTTTTCTAAACAAACACGACCCAAGCCCAAGAAAGAAAGAACCCGCCCCCCAAACATCATCTTCCCCATATGCCTATATCTTGTACAAGAGATACAGTTTCCTCCAAATCGACCATGCACGCCACTGACACCGAGAACCACCGCTCGAAAACAAACTTCGACTTTGCCACTCTTTCTCTCTTGACGAACTCGACCTGACCACCCCCTCATATCCCTCTCTGACAACCCAGTTTCGAACGCGATCAGACAAGCTCAAACTGCTACAGTACTTCACACCCGATCCCAAAAATAGCGTCGCACACCCTCATCTTTGTGTCGTAGATGCTACACTCCTTCCTCATTGCTATTTCACCTTCCATTTCTCGAGTTACGCCCTCAATCGCGTGCAATCAGCAACCCTAGTTTTGAAACCCATCTTGACTTTCACTGTCGATCACCACAACTAGTGCCGCACCCTCCAATACACCACCCGATCGAAGCAAATTGCGAAATAAGATTTTTAGAGAAAGTCTTCAATTTTTATATCAAGTAAAAATAGAGAAATAATTTTTTTGAAGTTTTTATTTTATTTTTATTTAACCGTAATGAATGTTCGGCCATTAAAATAGATAAAGACGACGGAGAGACCTAACTAGGGTTCGGCACTATTTATGTGTATATATATATACATTTAAAAGCTTTATTTTAGTATTAAATTCATTTTAAATCAACTTTTTAACATGATCTCTAAACAACGCGTGCCGACAGGCGATTATAATGTTTTACCCACGTTCTGAGCACAATGGAACGTGTTTCGAAGGCTAATTCGATCGTATGCGCGAGTTACGGAAATAAACGATCAATTTTAAATTAAATCGATTAAAATAGTTTCTATGCATTATGAGCTGCTAGCGTCAAACGACAACTCCGATTGCTACGAAAATTGAAATCCGATAATAACTAACTATTACGGATCCAATGGAACTAGTTTCGTCGAATTTCGAGACTGTGCCTCATAAGGCTATTTTTAAATTCAATTTAAATGGTATATTATTAAAACTGAAAAAATCGCCTTTAAATTAAATTTCAACCATTCTATTATCTTCAGTATCATCATTATAAATTTTATAAGCCTTCAAATTATTTTTAATAGGCTTAAAACTTTAGATTCAACATTTTACCCAATTTCAGATTATGTAATTCAATAATTAAATTATCAAGTAAATAGTGATATTTGTAATTCAAGTTAACATTAACCTTTCAAATATTTAAAATCAATTAAATATTCCAATCTAAATTGTCCAAAATTCTGGGACGTCACAACCACATTAGAAGGATCTTGGATATGGGCTATAATCATTCTGCCTAGTTCTAGGCTCAATCCTCTAACGAATCTTTCATTCCTTTTGACATCAGTGTCAACCAAAGCATAACCATATCGAGATAGCTCCTCAAACTAAGCAGCATACTCGATCACATACATATCTCCTTGGACATGATCCATAAACCTCCTCATTAACGTCGATTTGGAAACCTCAGACAAGAACCTCTACTTAAACCTTCTCCTGAAATCAACCCATGAAGCTCCTCTTTCGAAACTCCAGCTGTCACATTGTTCCACCAATGAAGCGCTAACCCCTGCAACTATATAGAGGCTAGCCTTCTCTTCTCTCCATCCCCCAAGCCTAAATAAGTAAAGATCCTTTCACAGTTCAACAACCAGTTCTTAACTTCAACTGCATCTTCAGTTCCGATAAACGGCTTCCCACCAAGACTAATGTAGTTACGCCTTAGCTTAGCATAATTATGTCCAACTGGAACTATAGGATTAGGTCCTCTAATAATACCAGCTGCTTCTGCTTGCAAAAGATTAGCCAATAACGGAAACACAGTCCCTACACCCCTTAGCATTTTGGTTAGCATTAGCCTGTCGACCTTGTTTCCTTCGGGTATTAGGTCGAGCATTTTCATTGGTTGTGGTGCTTCCTCCACCTAGATTTCATCTTCCCATTCCTGCCACCATATCCTCTTTCTCTATATCTACATACAAGCCATAGAAAGATACAAAAGAACGGTCTAAGAGAGGGGAACACATACTTATACATATATACTTATATATATATATATATATATATCAAATACAAGTACATTATTACAGTGTTAACCCAAACCCCGATCATATTTTCAAATTCATTAGATTATGTTTGAAAATCTTTTAGGTTAAATTTTCTTTTAAACTTTCATAAATCTATGCTCTGATACCAACTTGTAACACACCTTACTTGGAGGCTCAAAACTAACGGCAATGGATGCTGCAGTCATCCATAGTAATTAATCTTCGACGGCCAAATATGGCGATGCTAGGTACATTGATACATAGATTACAAAAATATGGAAAAAAATTTAACAATTCAAAAACATATTTCAAAATTTCATTCAAAACATTCGATGTTCATTACATAACCCCAAAACGTTTGCCATGTTTGGCAAAATATAACTATTACAAATACACTAAGAGCGACATATGAAGATGCCCCATTGGTAGATCAGAGTATATAATAAGGCTAATAAATCTATCTTTACAACAAATCATACAATGGAAAAGAAAAACTCTAATAACTATCTACCTCCTGCATGCCTCCAGAAGCTTTATACGTCTAAGAAGAAAACCTGTAAACCTTAAATCTCAAAATACTCCAAATCAATTGAGTACCAAGAGTTTAAGGGGGAAACAAAAACTTCATATCATACATAGAGCCAGGTATGAATAATAATTTAACATCTCAATCCTTTATAGATATCTAGTGAGACCATGCCGCTTAACGGAACAAGTTTTCCCCTCACTAGTATCCTAAAACTTTTATAAAACCATATTCTGTACTCCTACATCCACAATGGTTAAAATATACATTTTCAAAATATTATGATGATATCCATACGTACAAACAGTTAAGATTTCCTGATCCCCTATTAGATTTTAAGTTGCCTCAAAGAGGTACTATCCATCCCATTTTCATTCTTAATGGATGTGGACTATCCTTCTCGCATCTCATAGTTTTCCTTGGATGGCTATAGACACTTCATCAAACATATGGGGACTATCCATCCCCAACATGATGGTGACTATCCATCAACCATCCCACAGTTTTCCCTAGATTACTATGAACCCTTCTTCAACCATGTGGAGACTATCTATCTCCAACTTGATGTTGATTATCCATCATACATCCCATAGTTTTCCTAGGATAACCATGAACCCATCACTTGATCATTTAACTCATGCTATCCACATAAATCTAATTTCTCATGTTAAGCACATGACCAATGTAACATTCCTAAAAATTCATTAAGTTTAATTGGGCAATGAAATTAATTTTTGGAAATAAATTGTGATTTAATTAGAAAATTTTCTAGAATAAATAAATAATTTTGATTTTAAATAGAAATTTATATTAGAAATTTAAGAATAAGTGATTTATAAAACAAGTATTGAACTTCAAAATAAAATGTATTAAAAATATAATGGAAATTAAAAACCTGAGATTAATAAAAAGAGAATGATAGTTGTTTTCTAAAATATTAAATATATTTGGTAGATGTAACAAATTTCAAAAAAAAAATATATATTTTATTTTAAGATTTTAATTCTCTTATATAAATAAATATAACAATTGTTAATATGAAATCAAAGTGTTTGAATCCATTCTTTTCTTTTTATGAAGTTGTACAAAATAAACAAAATAAAAAAATGTATGAATGTAAATTGTGTTAATATAAATTTTAAATAAGTGTATAAACATGTTGAACAAAAATTTAATGTAAGTACTTATACATGAGTTTATATTTCAAGTTGAGATTGAAAATTTAAATTTTATTTAAAATAGATGTTTTTAAAAGTAAGTAGCACTTTTTTTTTATAAAAAAAAAGTTATTAAGATGTAATATATATGTTAGTTAAATTCTTTCAACATTGAACATGTATGTATACATTCAAAAGAATAAAGATATACATTATTTTTAAAAGTGTATAAGTTATAAATATAAAATTTATAAAATTCTTTTTGCTTCATAATATCAACATGTGAGGGTGGAGTAGAAGAATTAACAAAATCTAAGCTCATGATTTCATTCTAACAAATGGCATTCCACATTCATTGCTTAATTAAAATATTCAATTTAAAAATTTCAGAAAATCTTTCAACTTCCATTTCGAATTTATTTAGTCTCATCAAATCTGAAAAGAAACAGTGAAAAGGATTTGAATACCTCAAACTACAACAATACAAAGGTATCAAAGATCTAGCATTTCAAAGTCCAAACACCAAAGAAACAAGATTTATAAAAATCTGAAAGACATTATGAACCAGATTTCCAAATTCTGCAATCTGGAAATTGGTTCTGCATGCAAATCAAAAGCAAAATCTGGGATTCAAGAAGATTCAAAAACAAAAGCTAGAAGCAACTCAACAAGAATCAGAGCATCTCAACTTAATCAAGAAAAACAGATTTGGAAAACAGGAAAAGAAATCTGGAAGAAAAAAAAATGAAACCTGGGAATATTAAGATAAAAACAATCTTCAAGCTTTGTTTGCATTTCTCAGGTAAGCTTTGAACTTCATAGTTTAATGAATTTATGGTTTCAAAAATAAAGGCTTGACATAAACAAATTCAATAAAATGCAGATTTATAAAAAAATATAGTGCTGCAGTTTTTTTTGGCAGAACAGTGCAAGCACTGTGGAAAATTAATAAAGGCAGGTAAAATTCCTTTGAAATATTTTAGTTTGAAGTTGCTAATCAGCAAATAAAACAAGATTTAAATAATAATGTTCAATAAATTGTTTCCAGGAGAATCAAGTTCAAGGCAAAGTTTGTTTTCTGTTTCTAATTGCAGAAGGAAAATTAAAAGCCTCTGTTATACAACAAGAAAGTCAAATTGTAAGTGAAATCAAGATTGGTTGTTATTGTGAAATAAACAAATAAATAAAATAGTCAAATAAGCAAGTTTCTTCTTACAACTTGCAGTTTTAACTCTGGGAATTAAAGAAAACAAAAATTAAAAGTTCAAGAGCAAAAGGAAAAAAAAAGGGGTCATCACCAGATTCCTGTTCTCTGTCAATATATTCCAGGTGAGCAAACTTGAAAATCTTCCCTTTGAATCTGATATCTATGAACTTGTGAATTGCTTTGTGATGCTTGCTTGTTGATATTGGGTTACATGCTTGTAAAATTTGAAATGAATGTGTTTCTGCTGTGTACCTGTCCATGTATGGTTCCTCTATATACCTCTCAGTTGCAAGGTTAATTTAAATTCATAAACCCTTTGATTAGTTTAAGATTAAGATTCAAACAAAACTTGTTTGTTCAAATTAAAACTGCATTTTAAAATTTTATATAAGTCAAAATAATATATAAACACCTCTGGAATATATATAAACCAATGATCAATCAGTAATTAGTGAAATCCCAAGTATAATAATTTGGAGTTTCAGGGTTATAAATCTAATCTTCATACAAAATTATGATTTTTCAAAGCAAAATTATGATTTTTAATGCTATATTTCAAGAGCAGTTCTGTTTTGACAGTATTATGTATTTTGGGGTATCTCGTTTGCCACAAATGGTTTGAGGTGTCGAATTTGGTCCTGGATGAAGGGGAGTTATCATAGATAAAGGGAAAAATACCAGATTGGGTTGCATTTCGTTTTTGAAGTTGTGATTTCGATTTGAAGTCCAGAACCCTAATTTAACTAGGCTGCGTGATTTGGGATGTCGCGATTTCTCTGGTTGATCGAGTTCAACCAAACTTAAGTGGCTGGAAGCAGGAACGTAGGCGATGGCTTGGACGGAGTTTCAGCAACTCTGGTGGTCGGGGGAGCATAGACGAGGCGTTGACAGGTTTACTTGGTGATGCTTGTCATCGTTCCAGGTATGGGTTGAAGCCTCAATTTGGATTTAGAGGCCGTAGTGATGATCTGATGATCGTGGATGGGTGTGGTGATGGTTGTCGAGGAGAGGAAGCTGCCGTGGTTGACCGGCGATGGTCAGAGCACGGTGCATGGTGCACGCGTGTACTTGGTGACAGTTTGGAAGATTGGGAACAAAGGAAACTCGAAGCAAATGGTTTTTAAACTCGGAGTAAATGAGAAGAAAACCCGAAGTAAAAGTTTTGTTTCTCGGGATAGCCTGTAGTTACAGTTTACACTGTAAACTGAGTTTTTGTTTTATAAAAATTTGGGTTTTAAACCCTTTTAAAATCTGTTTTGTCAAAATTTAAAAATCTGTAATTATAGATTTTAAATAAGGTTTAGGTTTAAAAATTTAATTTAAGTTTGAACTACTAATTTGAATTTAAATTCCAGGTTTGAATTGAAACCTGTTTTCTGTTTCCTGCAAAACTAGGTTTAAACCTTTTTAAATCTGTAGTTATGGTTTTGAGAAAAATTTAGGTTCAAATTTAAATGTAAGTTTAAAATTTCAATTGAATTTAAATTCCAGTTTTTAAAACAGAAACTTAAATTTAAAAAGTTAACTTTATTAACTATATTATGTTGATAAGATAGTTTAAACTTTTTGATAATAAGATTATAGAAACATGAATAGAGTTGAAGTTAACTTGAAATCTGGAAATTCAAAAGTAAATTTGAATTTCAGGTTTAAATTTTAAGAAGGTTTAAATTTGAAGTTTCAAATTAAAATGGAAATTTAAATTATTGAAAGTTTTGAAATGACTTTAACTTTAAAAAAATTTCATAGCATTTGTTGATTTGCAATTTAAAAGGTTTTAAATTATTTAAAACTTTGATAAGTTTTAAACATGAATTTAAATTGAGATTTAAGGTAATTTCAAAAGTACTTAGTTATGAATTAAATTGTTTTAAACATAATTAAGTTATGCTTTATTTTGGACATTTGATTAAGAATTATGTTTTAAAATTGATTAATAAGGTAACTAAGATTAATTAATTTAATTAATTAATTAAATTTGGAATTAATAATTGATTAGTGATTAATCAATTTAAAATTAAGATCATTAATTAAGTTATTAACTAATGATAAATGAATATTAATAATGTAATTAAGTTTAAATTAGGGATAATTAACTTTAATTAATTAATGATTAAAGATTTATTAATCAAATGTTTGAAGGTTAATTAATTTAAAGAAAAATTAATTAATTAATTAATGAAGGTGATTAAGACTTAATCAATTGTAATTAATGATAATTAATCATTGATTAAAGATTTCTAATGAAAGTAATTATGTGGTGGATAAATTTAAAACCACACAAATTTATTCATCTTAACTTAAGATGTTTGATTATTATGGAATGCTTTGTGATGGATTGATATATTTGGTATGTGATGTGATGTTATGTGATGCTTTGTGCTGAGCTGCTATATTTGTGATGATTATACTGTCGTATGAATATGAAAACCCCTTGACCCATAAAACGACATTTGAATTTCGATGCGACAGGGAGTCGGATTCCAATTGGTTATCCGAAACCCACATCGAATCGTAATAGTGAATCTTTGTAATTGATAAATTCATTTTATCAATGACTCTATGAATAAAGATAAGCGTTATGGACTATATCGCTTATCAATTTGATTGAATCTGTGATGATAAATGTTGTGCACTATTGTGTTAAACCCCTGGACCACACTTATACACACACAATATGGATTGCACGAGGAAATGGGTTACGTCACAGATTTTTGAAATATATTTAAAATTGTATTTTTGAATCCAAAATAGTTTTGGAATTAGAATTGAAGCTTTTGAAAATAGTTATTTTGAATAACTTAATTGAGTTTTGAAATTTAAATAATTTGATTTAAATTTGAACTCAATATTTGGGATTGAATTCTATGATTTGGGAACTAGGGTTTAAAAAGGGTTATTCAACATATAAATGGGCTTATATGGGTTTTTAAACCATTTTAAAGGTGACGTTTTGGAATTTAAATTCAACTCAAGATTTCAACTTGTATAAATTAGATTTGCTTTCCCATAAGAAATGGACTTCCAAGTTGTGTTAAAAGGATTTTCAAGTCTAAAAGGAAAATTGTTTTCCAAGTTATAGATAAATCTTTGGAAATGAGTTTGAAAGCTATAAATCTTTAATTTAAGGATTTAATTGGGTTAATCCAATTGAAATGGGAATTGTTTTGAAATCTATGAATAGATCTTTGTGAAATAAATCTTTTTGTTTGAAGATTTTAAAATGGTAATTTGTTAACCATTTAAAAGAAAAGTTTGGATTTTTAAGTTGTGACTTAACTGAAATCCCATATCCATATGTTTTAAAATATGGCGCTTACTATTCGGTTTAGCCGGGAGAGGACCTTCGTGTCATATAGCCCATTCCGAATAGTGATACGACGTTATGGATTGCATTTGAAGACCGGTGTTGAAGACCGGGTGTCTTTGAGAACGTTAGGATAACCTATCGATTGTCTCTGCACCGAGTAGCTACGGTATAGAGATTCCCTTAGTGATGGGAAGTCCGATCGGGATTGTGGATACCCGGATTCGCAAGGGCTTCTTCGGAAGTGCCTTCGGTTCTGTTCGAACCCGGAACAGACTTGTATGGTTGTATGTCCGACATTACACTTTGAGATGTTAACTGATCTCTATCAAATACATTTCTGCTTGGTGGCGGAGAATTTATTCTCTTAGCTTAACACCCTTCTCTGAGACGTACGAGCTCAGAGGTTATGTAGTTGATATTTATCAGTGATATTCCCAATTTGGTAATGTGGCATGCTGAGTGCTGCTGTGTGATGATCATTGGTTGATCATTTGTGATATGATCATTTGTTTGATCATTTATCTTTGTGATCATTGCTTTGGTCATCTGTTGACCCAAAGCATGGCTTTGTGCCAAAGCGTAGCTTTGTGGACGAGACTGCATCAGGACCTCACACCCCGGAAATGGTCGAAACAGGAAACATGCGGCAAGGTTATGAGGGTCGCTCCCTTTAGGGTGTGTCATTCCCTTCTGGTAAAGGGTGGTATCATGGTATGGAGCCCAGATACTTACTCATGTGGTTGCTCCAATCTCATTTACTGTGTGGTTGTTGCTTTGAGGCGCCTCGGATAAAGGTCCCAAAGGACCGGGGGATGGCATATTCGTGTAGTAGTTACCTAGTTACAGAGGTAACCCGGCCTTGTGTTGGAAGAGATCTAACCGTAACGTTAGTTTCTCGGGACGTCCCACCAGAGGCGATCCCATATGGCAGTAGGAAGTTCCTTAGCCTGACCATTTGTTGGAAATCCATTCATCCAATACGTGCCTTGTACGGTTTTAGTTGTAGAACCTGCCATTTAACATGGCAGCTATAGTAGGCATAGCATCATGGTACCTATGCTGGCTAGGATTTATATTATACTTTCGAAAGATTTTCCACTATGCACTAGTAATAATATCAAAGAAATTTTCTCGTATCAAGCATATTTGACTATCATAAGGAGAAATCTCCTCCAAGTCTGCGTTTGCATTGTGTGTGTGGCGGGAGGCCTTATGGTAGTTTCATTTTCTAAAAAGCATTGCGGATTTTCAAATTTAAATTCTGTTGTTTGTTTTAAAAAGACCAAATGTTTTTTTTTTTTTTTTTTTTTTGCTCATACCAGTCCCATGACTGACCTGGAGTTTATTGTTCCTTTCCTAAACTCTGGGTGCCCACTATTTTCCCACACGGGCAGTCTAGAGTTGGGTTTTTCAGATAGTCAGGTTTAGTAGATTATCTGGAGCTAGTTTAGTCTTTGGATCTGAACTGCATTTGCTTATCTGCTGGATTGATGCGTTGGAGATGGAGATTACTGATGCTGGAGTTCTTTCTTGAAGACTATTTTGGAGATTTTGTTCCGCTGCTAGTGTTATCTTTTTCTTTCCGCTGCTATTTCTTGTATCTCTGATGTATATTCATTGTACCATTCATGTTGTATATTGATATATGCTATTCTTTTCTTCCGCTGTGTTATTTACTTAATGTGTTATAAGCTCCGGCGAACCAGATTCGACGTTTGGATCTGCGGCATTTGAATACGAGTGTCGTATTCGGTGCCGATTTTCGAAGGTCTAGTCAGGATCGTCACATTTGGTATCAGAGCAGATGGTTAAAACCTTAGCTCAGGAGTATAACACATTAAGTAACTCATTAGAGATAGGGTGAAGTATACCCTAGAATGAGTATCCTTAAGATATCCGTTCGAATGCCTCAGTAAATTCTCTTACTATCCACTGATAGTGAGTATGAGTGCGAGAAGAGGACGAGATAGGGGACAGGGGAGTACCACTACAAATGGTCAATACCCTGCAACAGTGGAAACAATTTTCTTCTCAATCTCCTTTGATTCGATTCTAAATTCTTTCGATATCTTCGTAAAAGCTCCAGAAAGAAGCTTCGGTGTGATGGTGGCCTTACGAATCGTTGTAGGAAATCCTTAATTCGTATCTTCATCGGTTTCTTATCAGCTTTTCGTTCTAAACTCTAATGAATTTGAAATTGAAAACATTAAATGAATTGGAAATTTTAAATTAAGTAAATTGGTTAATAAATGTAAGGATAAATTTGAATTGCATTGATAAAACGATAACAGTCAAAACCAAAGTTGGAATCCATACCTAGAGTTTGAGAAATTGTAAAAGATTGAATCCATCTATCCATTCTCTGGTATCCGATATGTTCTACGAACGATTAGTTATCCCTTTGAACTAATCAATGCCCTTGCATATTCGTAGACCGGTGTATCCAAATAACTTGTGCAATATTATATGAGTTTGTTCTCATATTGTTGATATTCTGATTTGGTAAGCCAAATACAGAATTAATATTCATTTTGATTTGGAAAGATATTTCTCTATCTTTCATCCTACTCTTTGTTGTCTCCCTAGCAAATTTCGGGGACGAAATTTCTTAAGGGGGGAAATCTGTAACATTCCTAAAAATTCATTAAGTTTAATTAGGCAATGAAATTAATTTTTGGAAATAAATTGTGATTTAATTAGAAAATTTTCTAGAATAAATAAATAATTTTGATTTTAAATAGAAATTTATATTAGAAATTTAAGAATAAGTGATTTATAAAACAAGTATTGAACTTCAAAATAAAATGTATTAAAAATATAATGGAAATTAAAAACCTGAGATTAATAAAAAGAGAATGATAGTTGTTTTCTAAAATATTAAATATATTTGGTAGATGTAACAAATTTCAAAAAAAAAATATATATTTTATTTTAAGATTTTAATTCTCTTATATAAATAAATATAACAATTGTTAATATGAAATCAAAGTGTTTGAATCCATTCTTTTCTTTTTATGAAGTTGTACAAAATAAACAAAATAAAAAAATGTATGAATGTAAATTGTGTTAATATAAATTTTAAATAAGTGTATAAACATGTTGAACAAAAATTTAATGTAAGTACTTATACATGAGTTTATATTTCAAGTTGAGATTGAAAATTTAAATTTTATTTAAAATAGATGTTTTTAAAAGTAAGTAGCACTTTTTAAAAAAAAAAATAAGTTATTAAGATGTAATATATATGTTAGTTAAATTCTTTCAACATTGAACATGTATGTATACATTCAAAAGAATAAAGGTATACATTATTTTTAAAAGTGTATAAGTTATAAATATAAAATTTATAAAATTCTTTTTGCTTCATAATATCAACATGTGAGGGTGGAGTAGAAGAATTAACAAAATCTAAGCTCATGATTTCATCTAACAAATGGCATTCCACATTCATTGCTTAATTAAAATATTCAATTTAAAAATTTCAGAAAATCTTTCAACTTCCATTTCGAATTTATTTAGTCTCATCAAATCTGAAAAGAAACAGTGAAAAGGATTTGAATACCTCAAACTACAACAATACAAAGGTATCAAAGATCTAGCATTTCAAAGTCCAAACACCAAAGAAACAAGATTTATAAAAATCTGAAAGACATTATGAACCAGATTTCCAAATTCTGCAATCTGGAAATTGGTTCTGCATGCAAATCAAAAGCAAAATCTGGGATTCAAGAAGATTCAAAAACAAAAGCTAGAAGCAACTCAACAAGAATCAGAGCATCTCAACTTAATCAAGCAAAACAGATTTGGAAAACAGGAAAAGAAATCTGGAAGGAAAAAAAATGAAACCTGGGAATATTAAGATAAAAACAATCTTCAAGCTTTGTTTGCATTTCTCAGGTAAGCTTTTAATTTCATAGTTTAATGAATTTATGGTTTCAAAAATAAAGGCTTGACATAAACAAATTCAATAAAATGCAGATTTATAAAAAAATATAGTGCTGCAGTTTTTTTTGGCAGAACAGTGCAAGCACTGTGGAAAATTAATAAAGGCAGGTAAAATTCCTTTGAAATATTTTAGTTTGAAGTTGCTAATCAGCAAATAAAACAAGATTTAAATAATAATGTTCAATAAATTGTTTCCAGGAGAATCAAGTTCAAGGCAAAGTTTGTTTTCTGTTTCTAATTGCAGAAGGAAAATTAAAAGCCTCTGTTATACAACAAGAAAGTCAAATTGTAAGTGAAATCAAGATTGGTTGTTATTGTGAAATAAACAAATAAATACAATAGTAAAATAAGCAAGTTTCTTCTTACAACTTGCAGTTTTAACTCTGGGAATTAAAGAAAACAAAAATTAAAAGTTCAAGAGCAAAAGGAAAAAAAAAAGGGGTCATCACCAGATTCCTGTTCTCTGTCAATATATTCCAGGTGAGCAAATGTCAGGACCCGTAAATCCGCACTCCTTGAATGAACACTAATCTCCATTGATTAACTCAAGGTGAACGAAAATACGAACACTGAGGGTTTTAAAGAAAAAGAAAGAGGTAGAAGAAGAGAAAGAAAACAAAGAACAGAACAGAACAACAGAACTACAACAGAATCTCACAATTCGCAGCTGAACAACATATAATAATAAATGAATAATCTTTAAATAAAGAACTATATCAGTTATTACATCATATTATATTACATTACATCAAACCATCAGAGTGTACTACAACAACAATAAACAGCGGAAAAGAAATACTATATACTCGTAATATGCTACGCCATCCAGCTTGCCTCCTGCAACTCCAGAATATCCAGAATATCCTGATAAACCTAACTCTTGACTGCCCGTGTGGAAAATCGGTGGGCACCCAGAGTTTAGGAAGGAAAACAATAAACTCCGAGTCAGTCATGTGACTGGTGTGAGAACTCAAAATAGTTTATTTACTTTAAAATCAAAAATAGAGGAACATTTTTAAATTCAATTCGCAATGCTTTTAAAAATGAGACTACCATAAGGCCTCCCGCACACACACACATGCAAACGCAGAATTGGAGGAGATTTCTCCTTATGATAGTCAAAGATGCTTGATACGCATTTAAAATAACATTTGATATTATTACTAGTGCATAGTGTAGGAAATTATTTCGAAAGTAAAGATATAAATCTTAGCCAACATACGACCATTATCGTATGCCTACTATAGCTACTATCCAAACAGTGGTGACCACCATAAGTGAATAGCAGGTTCTACAACTAATACCGTACAAGTTTCGTATTGGGAATTGGATTTCCAACAAATGGTCAGGCCAAGGAACTTCCCATTGCCACATGAGAATGCCTCTGGATGGACATCCCCGAGAACCAAACCGGATCTCTACCAACACAAGGCCGGGTTACCCCTAACTGGGTAACAACTGACCGAATATGCCATCCCCCGGTCCTTTGGGACCTTTATCCGAGAGCTCTCTAATCAATTCACACAATCATAAAAACAAAGTGTTTCAACATGAGTAAGTATCTGGGCTCCATACCATGATACCACCCTTTTCCAGAAGGAAATGCACATATCCTAAAGGGCGCTACCCCTCATAACCTTGCTGCATCTTTCCTGTTTTGACCATTTCCGGGATGTGAGGCTCGACGAATTCACGTCCACAAAAACATACTTTATACAAAAGCCATGCTTTGGGTCAACAAATGATCAACACAATGATCACTAAGATAGACGATCAAATAAATGATCCTATCACAAATAATCAACACAATGATCATTTCAGCATCACTCAGCATGTCACATTACCAAACTGGGAATATATCGCTGATAACTTCAACTATATAACCTTTGAGCTCGTACGTCTCAAAGAAGGGTGTTAAGCTAAAAGAATAAATTCTCCGCCACAACAGAAATATATTTGAAAGAAATCGGCTTTATATCTCAACTTGTAATGTCAGACACACAATCCATACAAGTCTGTTCCGGGATCGAACAAAACCGAAGGCACTTACAAAGAAGTTCTTGCAATCCGAATAATCTCTAATCACGTTCGGATTTCCCATCACTTATGGAGATCTCTATACCGGGGATCAGCCAGTGCAGAGACAATCAACAAGAAACCCTTTCGTTTTCGAAAATATCCGGTCTTCAACACCGTTCTTCGAATGCAATTCATACGACGTATCACGTATTCGGAATGGGTTATACGACCCCATGGTCCTTTCCCGGTTAACCCGAATAGTGGGCGCTTATTTTAAAAAAAAAAAAGTGTGGCATTCAATTTCCAAGCAAATTCACATCAAATACCTATTCAAAGGTATATATCGATAGTCGGTTATTGAACTATCAATAGATATGCCAACATCACCAGAATCCAAATAATTTTCCAAATTATTTAATTCCCAAAAATATCTTTACAAGATATAACTTTCCTTACTTCAAAATAAATCAATATTTATTTTTAAACTTATTTTCCCAATTCCATTTATAAATTCCATATTGAATTTATATTTCCAAAATATTCATGAATATATGATTTCAAATATTCATTTTTCAATTTATCTTCAAAAAAGATAAATTCTCAACATATTCACTCTATATTGGAAAACATTTCTATACTTATTAAATAAGTAATTCACAATCTTTTATTTTCAACACTCAGAAAATATTCTATATACTTAAATCGAAATTAAGTATATAATTCATTCTTTAAGGAAATCATTCTCTTAAACATATTTATTTGGGCCAAAACGAATGTTGCGTAAAACATCGTTACGACAACCCAAAATCACTAGTATAGGGATTCGAAATAAAATAGATATATAAATCCCAATACTATACAAAACATTTCCTTTCGGAAATCATCTATTATAACAACAGTGTTATAATCTATTATTTCCTTCTATTTCTCGAAAACATCTATTTCAACAATAAACGTTGAAATCTATGATTTCGAATCTCAACATATTGTAAAACATCGTTAGATCGTTTTAATTCTATTTCAAACATCACTACCAAATAATTTCTTTAACATAATATTCACTATTCAAAAACGTGAATATACCTTGTTAATAAATTTCATCACTTCTATTCATTTTAGTTTAAGGAATTATTCACTGTTTAAAACATGAATATAACTCCATTAATAAATTACAACAATTCACTTATCAAAATAAGTCGTTGCGGATTTATAAAACAATGTTTATAAATTTCATTTCTATTTAATTTACAACAACTTTCTTTTATGAATTTTCTTTATTAACCTATCTCAATTCATACCACAATGATATCCTAAAAATTCATATTATAAGTCAAATACTTATAATTTATTTATTTACAAAATTGTTTCTTTGAACTTCTCAATTTATAAATTTTATAACTTATAAGATTCATTTATTTATCCAAACTCATTCCTTTAATAACTTTATAAATTTTATAAACCTACTGCTTATAAAATTTATTTATAACTTCACTGTTATAATTCTATAATTCCAATTTATGAAATTCATTTACAATTCTTTCTAACACTTAGAAAAGTTCGTTTTACACTTCTAATATTTTTAATTTATAAATATTAATTTATAAATCTTTTTAATATAGAACAATTTATATTACTATTTTAAACATCTTCAAACTCTTTTATAATTTCATCATTCTGATTTATAAAATAAAATTTTATAAATCCTATTTTTAAATTTCTTATAATAAATTCAGAAATCCCAGTTCAAATTATTTTATAAAACCACTAATCCCATATTTTCAAAAATCAACTTTTAACTGTATTCTTCAAAAATCATAATTTTTATAATATTAAAATTATAACGTTTATTTATTTAAGATGAATCAATTCCAAAAATATTTTATAAACGTATATTTCCAAAAATCCTTTTAGAAATTAAAATCGTTGTTTTTAAATTCCAAAATTTGGATCCGATGATGCAACACATCAAATAGTCAATCACGATTTTCAAACATCATATATCATCCATGATAAACAATCAAATATCACAATATATGAAATCAAATAAATATTTGTGAGGAATCCAGTTGGATCCCTCCAACCTGTTTCCCTGCATCCACAGACATTAGCACAATACCATTCCGTTTCAAGACGGAATATCGCGGTATATGGGATTTTATAAATATATATCCGCTTACTAACGGCGCATAGGGTCTCATCCGCTAAAAAGAAATGCGGGAAATCAATCAACTGCAATATATACATATGCCAATATATATATATATATTGCTATATATATAATATAATACCAATTCCACTTCGAGGTGGAATATCGCGGTATATGTGTGTAATAAATAACCTCCGCTTACTAACGGCGTATAGGGTCTATTCACATCCAATATATATATATAACAATCATCATTCAATCATTCAATCAACACAGTCAATCAAATTTTAAATTTAACTATTTAAAATTTAAATAAACAACAGAAATTCCTTTTGAGTGAGAAGTTCTCACCTTAGCTTTTATTTGCTATCCACTCCCAATTCAACTTGTTTTCTTCATTTATACCTTGTATAAATATTATACACAATTTATTAATATTCGAATCAATCGAATAAATTAAATTTTCATTTTTGATTGTTTAATAAATCAATAGTTTTATTTAAATCCGTTTCTTCTTTAATAATTTATTTTAACTAAAAATTAAATTTAATTAACCAAACTCTCTTTCAAATAATTTAATTAACTATAGATTTAATTTTAACTAAAGATTTCCTTTTTAGTAACTATAGTAGATAAAACAAATTTATTATCGTAAACTATTTATTTTATAACAACTGAACTAATCATATTTGTTTAATATCCTTATATCAATTTCTTTTAATAAACTTTCTTAACTAACTATTTAATTCGAAGCATTCTTTCTCTTTAATAAATTAATCTAAATTTATCTTTAACAATTTTTTTCTCTAATAAATTTATTTTCTTTTTCATTTTGATAGTTTTAATTAACAAATTTCTCCTTTAATCAATTTTATTTAACTACAGTTTAAAATTTAAAACTAAGTTTCCTTTAATAAATTATTTTTTCATGACAATAATTAAACGAACCATTTATACAAATTAATTCTGCTAGTCGAAAAATTAATTTCCATTTCGTAGCAACTATTTAATTTAGAAATAAATTCCCATTTAATAAATTAAATTAACCAATAATAAAATTTGATTTTAAACTATTTTTTTTCCTTTACTAGATTATATTTACTAATTTAGAAATTAAAAATAATTACGTAAGTTTACTATATAAATTAATCAGCTTAATAAATTATATTTTATTTTTTAAACTATCTTAGATTTTTTTTTTATCTCTACTGTATATATATAAAATTTTGAAAAAGAAAAAAAAAATTTTAAAATTACCTCACTGCATTCGAAATCCCCACCTCATCGCCGCAGTCTCGAGCACGAGCCCCTATCGCCGTCGCGTACGCGAGCTGTCGCCGTTGCCTTCACCTCCACGCGCATGCCACGGCATCGCGCGCCGCCGTCGCGAGTTGCCATCGAATCGCCGATACCCCCTCCATGTTGCACGCGCGCCAGTAGCTACGCCTGTGAGCGTCGCCACGCCTGCCGTTGCCGTCGCCCCTTCTCGATCGCCTCGCGCGAACGCCTCTTCGTGCCGCGACCTCGCGCCTACGTCCCCCATCATCGCGATGCCTATGGCGGCGACGCTGACCAAAGCACGAATTCGTGCTTGCAAAACCCCCCCCTTTGAATCGCAAGTCGCTTGACATCTCCACGCGCGCGCAATTTAGGGCTTCGGCCATATAATTTTTTTATTTTATTTTATTTTGTAACTGCGCTTGATTTGGGATTGAAGAAGGAAGGGGGAAAAGAAGATGATGCTCGGCCATAAATTTTTTTTATCTTCGTTCATTTGAATTAGAACTGAAGAAGGAAGATGATATTTAAAATCAACTGAGGCATGTTCGGCCATGCTCACACGATTTGGTATCGTGATATTGGCGTGATTCTCTGCGTGAGTTTAGGGAAGATAACGTGGTGTATTTGACTAATATTTAAATTTAAATTTAAATTGAATTCGATTTTATTTCAATGCGTTTACACGTCGTGTGATCACATATTAACTCCAAAAATTACGAAATTTGAAATCCCGCAATAATTCAATATTCCGGACCCAATGGAACTGGTTTCGTCGAATTCCGAGACTGTGCCTCAGACGGCTATTTTAAATATCGATTCGAACGATTTAATTCAAAACTGAGAAAAGCAGTTTCAAATTCGATTCTGAAGCTTCTAAAATCTTCAATATTATCAATACGAATTTTACAAGCCTTTGAAATAATTTTTAATCGGCTTAAATTTGAAGATTCAAATTTTTATTCAACTTCGATAGATTAAATTCTATAATTTAATTGCCTATTTCAAATTTAAATTGAAAATTCAATTCAAACCAATATTCAAATATTTAAAATTAATTAAATATTTCAATTTAAATTATTAAAAATTCAGGGTCGTTACAATCTTTCCCCCTTAAAAGAATTTCGTCCCGAAATTACAAGTTAAGAAGAATACCCTTATCCCGTCTATCCTTTTTCACAATTCAAATAGTTTTATCAACTTACTAGCCTAAATCTTTTTACTAGAGATTCACTATCATTTCAACTAGCTTTCCAACTTCAATTATAAGTTTCAAACAACATTGTTTTCCTAACAATTCAAATTTAAATTCAAATTCAAATTTCAAACTTTCAAATTTTTCTCAAAATTTTTCTAACACCCTAAATTTTCGAAAAATTTCGCCAGCGTTTCCTTTGCGCGGCTCGATCGGTACGACTACAAAATGGCACCACGGCCCCTCAGAATCAAAAAGAAAAGAGAAAAGCCAAGTGGCTAGAGAAGAAAGTCATCAAATCTCATACCGAAATTGAAATACGTACCTTTTTGTCGAGCAATTAAATTTTATCTTCGAAATCAAAATCTCAATTCCTTTATATACCTGTATAACCTGTATAATCTGCTAGTAGTAGCATCCAAATCCAACATTCAAACTATTTTGCAAATTTTATTACAAAATTTCCAATATATGCTTCTTATACGTTTTTACTTCACTATTGAAGTTACATATTTAATTTTCATTCAATTTCACGTTTCAATTCAATTCACACTTCAAATTCATTCGAATTCAATTCTCAATTTAAATTCTATTTGAATTAAATTCTAAATTCTAAATATTGAATTCTATTGATTAACTAATTTAATTCAATTTGTACATTCACATTACTACATTGAATTAGTTTTATTCATTAATTCATTTCAATATTTCAATTCATCTCGTTTTCTTGCTTACTACCAATACATATACCATCTTTATTCAATCTTTATTCACATTCCATATTCATTCCATTTGAAATTATTTCACAAATGAATAAATTATCAAGTTAATTTACTTGAATTCAATTCATTTTATTTATTCAATTCCATATACTAATGATAATAATCCAATATTATTATTTCCTAGCAATCATGCAACCATATACTATAATAATTCATAGAAAATCATTTCTTTTCTATACCAAAAATAGTTTTGGGCAAATTTATTTTATTTACCCTATTCAAAAACAATTTTATATTCACTAACAAATACGCGCTCATATCTATTATTACACTCAAACTCATTCTGGAGTACTACTGACTCTATCTTTAATGAGTAACACCCAATAGAACCATGGTTGTCGCTTAACCATCAGCTCTGATACCACATTGTCAGCGGATGAAGCGGTCACAACCGGTAGGCTTTTCAACCATCCCAGCCCCACCGTGGCTTACACTGATATCCCAGACTTGCTTTTACGGCCAGCCTTTCGACTGTCACAGCTTACGCCTAACCAACCCCCTAAAAGAGGACGTGTAGGGGCAAGAGTCTCCCGTTCGCCACCAAACCGCGAAGCGAGAATCCCCCATCACATAGCCCAATAGCTTAACAAGACTGGTGTGAGAACTCAAAACAGTTTATTTACTTTAAAATCAAAAATAGAGGAACATTTTTAAATTCAATTCGCAATGCTTTTAAAAATGAAACTACCATAAGGCCTCCCGCACACACACACATGCAAACGCAGAATCGGAGGAGATTTCTCCTTATGATAGTCAAAGATGCTTGATACGCATTTAAAATAACATTTGATATTATTACTAGTGCATAGTGTAGGAAATTATTTCGAAAGTAAAGATATAAATCTTAGCCAACATACGACCATTATCGTATGCCTACTATAGCTACTATCCAAACAGTGGTGACCACCATAAGTGAATAGCAGGTTCTACAACTAATACTGTACAAGTTTCGTATTGGGAATTGGATTTCCAACAAATGGTCAGGCCAAGGAACTTCCCATTGCCACATGAGAATGCCTCTGGATGGACATCCCCGAGAACCAAACCGGATCTCTACCAACACAAGGCCGGGTTACCCCTAACTGGGTAACAACTGACCGAATATGCCATCCCCCGGTCCTTTGGGACCTTTATCCGAGAGCTCTCTAATCAATTCACACAATCATAAAAACAAAGTGTTTCAACATGAGTAAGTATCTGGGCTCCATACCATGATACCACCCTTTTCCAGAAGGAAATGCACATATCCTAAAGGGCGCTACCTCTCATAACCTTGCTGCATCTTTCCTGTTTTGACCATTTCCGGGATGTGAGGCTCGACGAATTCACGTCCACAAAAACATACTTTATACAAAAGCCATGCTTTGGGTCAACAAATGATCAACACAATGATCACTAAGATAGACGATCAAATAAATGATCCTATCACAAATAATCAACACAATGATCATTTCAGCATCACTCAGCATGTCACATTACCAAACTGGGAATATATCGCTGATAACTTCAACTATATAACCTTTGAGCTCGTACGTCTCAAAGAAGGGTGTTAAGCTAAAAGAATAAATTCTCCGCCACAACAGAAATATATTTGAAAGAAATCGGCTTTATATCTCAACTTGTAATGTCAGACACACAATCCATACAAGTCTGTTCCGGGATCGAACAAAACCGAAGGCACTTACAAAGAAGTTCTTGCAATCCGAATAATCTCTAATCACGTTCGGATTTCCCATCACTTATGGAGATCTCTATACCGGGGATCAGCCAGTGCAGAGACAATCAACAAGAAACCCTTTCGTTTTCGAAAATATCCGGTCTTCAACACCGTTCATCGAATGCAATTCATACGACGTATCACGTATTCGGAATGGGTTATACGACCCCATGGTCCTTTCCCGGTTAACCCGAATAGTGGGCGCTTATTTTAAAAAATAAAAATAAGTGTGGCATTCAATTTCCAAGCAAATTCACATCAAATACCTATTCAAAGGTATATATCGATAGTCGGTTATTGAACTATCAATAGATATGCCAACATCACCAGAATCCAAATAATTTTCCAAATTATTTAATTCCCAAAAATATCTTTACAAGATATAACTTTCCTTACTTCAAAATAAATCAATATTTATTTTTAAACTTATTTTCCCAATTCCATTTATAAATTCCATATTGAATTTATATTTCCAAAATATTCATGAATATATGATTTCAAATATTCATTTTTCAATTTATCTTCAAAAAAGATAAATTCTCAACATATTCACTCTATATTGGAAAACATTTCTATACTTATTAAATAAGTAATTCACAATCTTTTATTTTCAACACTCAGAAAATATTCTATATACTTAAATCGAAATTAAGTATATAATTCATTCTTTAAGGAAATCATTCTCTTAAACATATTTATTTGGGCCAAAACGAATGTTGCGTAAAACATCGTTACGACAACCCATAATCACTAGTATAGGGATTCGAAATAAAATAGATATATAAATCCCAATACTATACAAAACATTTCCTTTCGGAAATCATCTATTATAACAACAGTGTTATAATCTATTATTTCCTTCTATTTCTCGAAAACATCTATTTCAACAATAAACGTTGAAATCTATGATTTCGAATCTCAACATATTGTAAAACATCGTTAGATCGTTTTAATTCTATTTCAAACATCACTACCAAATAATTTCTTTAACATAATATTCACAATTCAAAAACGTGAATATACCTTGTTAATAAATTTCATCACTTCTATTCATTTTAGTTTAAGGAATTATTCACTGTTTAAAACATGAATATAACTCCATTAATAAATTACAACAATTCACTTATCAAAATAAGTCGTTGCGGATTTATAAAACAATGTTTATAAATTTCATTTCTATTTAATTTACAACAACTTTCTTTTATGAATTTTCTTTATTAACCTATCTCAATTCATACCACAATGATATCCTAAAAATTCATATTATAAGTCAAATACTTATAATTTATTTATTTACAAAATTGTTTCTTTGAACTTCTCAATTTATAAATTTTATAACTTATAAGATTCATTTATTTATCCAAACTCATTCCTTTAATAACTTTATAAATTTTATAAACCTACTGCTTATAAAATTTATTTATAACTTCACTGTTATAATTCTATAATTCCAATTTATGAAATTCATTTACAATTCTTTCTAACACTTAGAAAAGTTCGTTTTACACTTCTAATATTTTTAATTTATAAATATTAATTTATAAATCTTTTTAATATAGAACAATTTATATTACTATTTTAAACATCTTCAAACTCTTTTATAATTTCATCATTCTGATTTATAAAATAAAATTTTATAAATCCTATTTTTAAATTTCTTATAATAAATTCAGAAATCCCAGTTCAAATTATTTTATAAAACCACTAATCCCATATTTTCAAAAATCAACTTTTAACTGTATTCTTCAAAAATCATAATTTTTATAATATTAAAATTATAACGTTTATTTATTTAAGATGAATCAATTCCAAAAATATTTTATAAACGTATATTTCCAAAAATCCTTTTAGAAATTAAAATCGTTGTTTTTAAATTCCAAAATTTGGATCCGATGATGCAACACATCAAATAGTCAATCACGATTTTCAAACATCATATATCATCCATGATAAACAATCAAATATCACAATATATGAAATCAAATAAATATTTGTGAGGAATCCAGTTGGATCCCTCCAACCTGTTTCCCTGCATCCACAGACATTAGCACAATACCATTCCGTTTCAAGACGGAATATCGCGGTATATGGGATTTTATAAATATATATCCGCTTACTAACGGCGCATAGGGTCTCATCCGCTAAAAAGAAATGCGGGAAATCAATCAACTGCAATATATACATATGCCAATATATATATATATATATATATATTGCTATATATATAATATAATACCAATTCCACTTCGAGGTGGAATATCGCGGTATATGTGTGTAATAAATAACCTCCGCTTACTAACGGCGTATAGGGTCTATTCACATCCAATATATATATAACAATCATCATTCAATCATTCAATCAACACAGTCAATCAAATTTTAAATTTAACTATTTAAAATTTAAATAAACAACAGAAATTCCTTTTGAGTGAGAAGTTCTCACCTTAGCTTTTATTTGCTATCCACTCCCAATTCAACTTGTTTTCTTCATTTATACCTTGTATAAATATTATACACAATTTATTAATATTCGAATCAATCGAATAAATTAAATTTTCATTTTTGATTGTTTAATAAATCAATAGTTTTATTTAAATCCGTTTCTTCTTTAATAATTTATTTTAACTAAAAATTAAATTTAATTAACCAAACTCTCTTTCAAATAATTTAATTAACTATAGATTTAATTTTAACTAAAGATTTCCTTTTTAGTAACTATAGTAGATAAAACAAATTTATTATCGTAAACTATTCATTTTATAACAACTGAACTAATCATATTTGTTTAATATCCTTATATCAATTTCTTTTAATAAACTTTCTTAACTAACTATTTAATTCGAAGCATTCTTTCTCTTTAATAAATTAATCTAAATTTATCTTTAACAATTTTTTTCTCTAATAAATTTATTTTCTTTTTCATTTTGATAGTTTTAATTAACAAATTTCTCCTTTAATAGATTTTATTTAACTACAGTTTAAAATTTAAAACTAAGTTTCCTTTAATAAATTATTTTTTCATGACAATAATTAAACGAACCATTTATACAAATTAATTCTGCTAGTCGAAAAATTAATTTCCATTTCGTAGCAACTATTTAATTTAGAAATAAATTCCCATTTAATAAATTAAATTAACCAATAATAAAATTTGATTTTAAACTATTTTTTTTCCTTTACTAGATTATATTTACTAATTTAGAAATTAAAAATAATTACGTAAGTTTACTATATAAATTAATCAGCTTAATAAATTATATTTTATTTTTCAAACTATCTTAGATTTTTTTTTATCTCTACTGTATATATATAAAATTTTGAAAAAGAAAAAAAAAATTTTAAAATTACCTCACTGCATTCGAAATCCCCACCTCATCGCCGCAGTCTCGAGCACGAGCCCCTATCGCCGTCGCGTACGCGAGCTGTCGCCGTTGCCTTCACCTCCACGCGCATGCCACGGCATCGCGCGCCGCCGTCGCGAGTTGCCATCGAATCGCCGATACCCCCTCCATGTTGCACGCGCGCCAGTAGCTACGCCTGTGAGCGTCGCCACGCCTGCCGTTGCCGTCGCCCCTTCTCGATCGCCTCGCGCGAACGCCTCTTCGTGCCGCGACCTCGCGCCTACGTCCCCCATCATCACGATGCCTATGGCGGCGACGCTGACCAAAGCACGAATTCGTGCTTGCAAAACCCCCCCCTTTGAATCGCAAGTCGCTTGATATCTCCACGCGCGCGCAATTTAGGGCTTCGGCCATATAATTTTTTTATTTTATTTTATTTTGTAACTGCGCTTGATTTGGGATTGAAGAAGGAAGGGGGAAAAGAAGATGATGCTCGGCCATAAATTTTTTTTATCTTCGTTCATTTGAATTAGAACTGAAGAAGGAAGATGATATTTAAAATCAACTGAGGCATGTTCGGCCATGCTCACACGATTTGGTATCGTGATATTGGCGTGATTCTCTGCGTGAGTTTAGGGAAGATAACGTGGTGTATTTGACTAATATTTAAATTTAAATTTAAATTGAATTCGATTTTATTTCAATGCGTTTACACGCCGTGTGATCACATATTAACTCCAAAAATTACGAAATTTGAAATCCCGCAATAATTCAATATTCCGGACCCAATGGAACTGGTTTCGTCGAATTCCGAGGCTGTGCCTCGGACGGCTATTTTAAATATCGATTCGAACGATTTAATTCAAAACTGAGCAAAGCAGTTTCAAATTCGATTCTGAAGCTTCTAAAATCTTCAATATTATCAATACGAATTTTACAAGCCTTTGAAATAATTTTTAATCGGCTTAAATTTGAAGATTTAAATTTTTATTCAACTTCGATAGATTAAATTCTATAATTTAATTGCCTATTTCAAATTTAAATTGAAAATTCAATTCAAACCAATATTCAAATATTTAAAATTAATTAAATATTTCAATTTAAATTATTAAAAATTCAGGGTCGTTACAGCAAACTTGAAAATCTTCCCTTTGAATCTGATATCCATGAACTTGTGAATTGCTTTGTGATGCTTGCTTGTTGATATTGGGTTACATGCTTGTAAAATTTGAAATGAATGTGTTTCTGCTGTGTACCTGTCCATGTATGGTTCCTCTATATACCTCTCAGTTGCAAGGTTAATTTAAATTCATAAACCCTTTGATTAGTTTAAGATTAAGATTCAAACAAAACTTGTTTGTTTAAATTAAAACTTCATTTTAAAATTTTATATAAGTCAAAATAATATATAAACACCTCTGGAATATATATAAACCAATGATTAATCAGTAATTAGTGAAATCCCAAGTATAATAATTTGGAGTTTCAGGGTTATAAATCTAATCTTCATACAAAATTATGATTTTTCAAAGCAAAATTACGATTTTTAATGCTATATTTCAAGAGCAATTCTGTTTTGACAGTATTATGTATTTTGGGGTATCTCGTTTGCCACAAATGGTTTGAGGTGTCGAATTTGGTCCTGGATGAAGGGGAGTTATCATAGATAAAGGGAAAAATACCAGATTGGGTTGCATTTCGTTTTTGAAGTTGTGATTTCGATTTGAAGTCCAGAACCCTAATTTAACTAGGCTGCGTGATTTGGGATGTCGCGATTTCTCTGGTTGATCGAGTTCAACCAAACTTAAGTGGCTGGAAGCAGGAACGTAGGCGATGGCTTGGACGGAGTTTCAGCAACTCTGGTGGTCGGGGGAGCATAGACGAGGCGTTGACAGGTTTACTTGGTGATGCTTGTCATCGTTCCAGGTATGGGTTGAAGCCTCAATTTGGATTTAGAGGCCGTAGTGATGATCTGATGATCGTGGATGGGTGTGGTGATGGTTGTCGAGGAGAGGAAGCTGCCGTGGTTGACCGGCGATGGTCAAAGCACGGTGCACGGTGCACGCGTGTACTTGGTGACAGTTTGGAAGATTGGGAACAAAGGAAACTCGAAGCAAATGGTTTTTAAACTCGGAGTAAATGAGAAGAAAACCCGAAGTAAAAGTTTTGTTTCTCGGGATAGCCTGTAGTTACAGTTTACACTGTAAACTGAGTTTTTGTTTTATAAAAATTTGGGTTTTAAACCTTTTTAAAATCTGTTTTGTCAAAATTTAAAAATCTGTAATTATAGATTTTAAATAAGGTTTAGGTTTAAAAATTTAATTTAAGTTTGAACTACTAATTTGAATTTAAATTCCAGGTTTGAATTGAAACCTGTTTTCTGTTTCCTGCAAAACTAGGTTTAAACCTTTTTAAATCTGTAGTTATGGTTTTGAGAAAAATTTAGGTTCAAATTTAAATGTAAGTTTAAAATTTCAATTGAATTTAAATTCCAGTTTTTAAAACAGAAACTTAAATTATAAAAGTTAACTTTATTAACTATATTATGTTGATAAGATAGTTTAAACTTTTTGATAATAAGATTATAGAAACATGAATAGAGTTGAAGTTAACTTGAAATCTGGAAATTCAAAAGTAAATTTGAATTTCAGGTTTAAATTTTAAGAAGGCTTAAATTTGAAGTTTCAAATTAAAATGGAAATTTAAATTATTGAAAGTTTTGAAATGACTTTAACTTTAAAAAAATTTCATAGCATTTGTTGATTTGCAATTTAAAAGGTTTTAAATTATTTAAAACTTTGATAAGTTTTAAACATGAATTTAAATTGAGATTTAAGGTAATTTCAAAAGTACTTAGTTATGAATTAAATTGTTTTAAACATAATTAAGTTATGTTTTATTTTGGACATTTGATTAAGAATTATGTTTTAAAATTGATTAATAAGGTAATTAAGATTAATTAATTTAATTAATTAATTAAATTTGGAATTAATAATTGATTAGTGATTAATCAATTTAAAATTAAGATCATTAATTAAGTTATTAACTAATGATAAATGAATATTAATAATGTAATTAAGTTTAAATTAGGGATAATTAACTTTAATTAATTAATGATTAAAGATTTATTAATCAAATGTTTGAAGGTTAATTAATTTAAAGAAAAATTAATTAATTAATTAATGAAGGTGATTAAGACTTAATCAATTGTAATTAATGATAATTAATCATTGATTAAAGATTTCTAATGAAAGTAATTATGTGGTGGATAAATTTAAAACCACACAAATTTATTCATCTTAACTTAAGATGTTTGATTATTATGGAATGCTTTGTGATGGATTGATATATTTGGTATGTGATGTGATGTTATGTGATGCTTTGTGCTGAGCTGCTATATTTGTGATGATTATACTGTCGTATGAATATGAAAACCCCTTGACCCATAAAACGACATTTGAATTTCGATGCGACAGGGAGTCGGATTCCAATTGGTTATCCGAAACCCACATCGAATCGTAATAGTGAATCTTTGTAATTGATAAATTCATTTTATCAATGACTCTATGAATAAAGATAAGCGTTATGGACTATATCGCTTATCAATTTGATTGAATCTGTGATGATAAATGTTGTGCACTATTGTGTTAAACCCCTGGACCACACTTATACACACACAATATGGATTGCACGAGGAAATGGGTTACGTCACAGATTTTTGAAATATATTTAAAATTGTATTTTTGAATCCAAAATAGTTTTGGAATTAGAATTGAAGCTTTTGAAAATGGTTATTTTGAATAACTTAATTGAGTTTTGAAATTTAAATAATTTGATTTAAATTTGAACTCAATATTTGGGATTGAATTCTATGATTTGGGAACTAGGGTTTAAAAAGGGTTATTCAACATATAAATGGGCTTATATGGGGTTTTAAACCATTTTAAAGGTGACGTTTTGGAATTTAAATTCAACTCAAGATTTCAACTTGTATAAATTAGATTTGCTTTCCCATAAGAAATGGACTTCCAAGTTGTGTTAAAAGGATTTTCAAGTCTAAAAGGAAAATTGTTTTCCAAGTTATAGATAAATCTTTGGAAATGAGTTTGAAAGCTATAAATCTTTAATTTAAGGATTTAATTGGGTTAATCCAATTGAAATGGGAATTGTTTTGAAATCTATGAATAGATCTTTGTGAAATAAATCTTTTTGTTTGAAGATTTTAAAATGGTAATTTGTTAACCATTTAAAAGAAAAGTTTGGATTTTTAAGTTATGACTTAACTGAAATCCCATATCCATATGTTTTAAAATATGGCGCTTACTATTCGGTTTAGCCGGGAGAGGACCTTCGTGTCATATAGCCCATTCCGAATAGTGATACGACGTTATGGATTGCATTTGAAGACCGGTGTTGAAGACCGGGTGTCTTTGAGAACGTTAGGATAACCTATCGATTGTCTCTGCACCGAGTAGCTACGGTATAGAGATTCCCTTAGTGATGGGAAGTCCGATCGGGATTGTGGATACCCGGATTCGCAAGGGCTTCTTCAGAAGTGCCTTCGGTTCTGTTCGAACCCGGAACAGACTTGTATGGTTGTATGTCCGACATTACACTTTGAGATGTTAACTGATCTCTATCAAATACATTTCTGCTTGGTGGCGGAGAATTTATTCTCTTAGCTTAACACCCTTCTCTGAGACGTACGAGCTCAGAGGTTATGTAGTTGATATTTATCAGTGATATTCCCAATTTGGTAATGTGGCATGCTGAGTGCTGCTGTGTGATGATCATTGGTTGATCATTTGTGATATGATCATTTGTTTGATCATTTATCTTTGTGATCATTGCTTTGGTCATCTGTTGACCCAAAGCATGGCTTTGTGCCAAAGCGTAGCTTTGTGGACGAGACTGCATCAGGACCTCACACCTCGGAAATGGTCGAAACAGGAAACATGCGGCAAGGTTATGAGGGTCGCTCCCTTTAGGGTGTGTCATTCCCTTCTGGTAAAGGGTGGTATCATGGTATGGAGCCCAGATACTTACTCATGTGGTTGCTCCAATCTCATTTACTGTGTGGTTGTTGCTTTGAGGCGCATCGGATAAAGGTCCCAAAGGACCGGGGGATGGCATATTCGTGTAGTAGTTACCTAGTTACAGAGGTAACCCGGCCTTGTGTTGGCAGAGATCTAACCGTAACGTTAGTTTCTCGGGACGTCCCACCAGAGGCGATCCCATATGGCAGTAGGAAGTTCCTTAGCCTGACCATTTGTTGGAAATCCATTCATCCAATACGTGCCTTGTACGGTTTTAGTTGTAGAACCTGCCATTTAACATGGCAGCTATAGTAGGCATAGCATCATGGTACCTATGCTGGCTAGGATTTATATTATACTTTCGAAAGATTTTCCACTATGCACTAGTAATAATATCAAAGAAATTTTCTCGTATCAAGCATATTTGACTATCATAAGGAGAAATCTCCTCCAAGTCTGCGTTTGCATTGTGTGTGTGGCGGGAGGCCTTATGGTAGTTTCATTTTCTAAAAAGCATTGCGGATTTTCAAATTTAAATTCTGTTGTTTGTTTTAAAAAGACCAAATGTTTTTTTTTTTTTTTTTTTGCTCATACCAGTCCCATGACTGACCTGGAGTTTATTGTTCCTTTCCTAAACTCTGGGTGCCCACTATTTTCCCACACGGGCAGTCTAGAGTTGGGTTTTCAGATAGTCAGGTTTAGTAGATTATCTGGAGCTAGTTCAGTCTTTGGATCTGAACTGCATTTGCTTATCTGCTGGATTGATGCGTTGGAGATGGAGATTACTGATGCTGGAGTTCTTTCTTGAAGACTATTTTGGAGATTTTGTTCCGCTGCTAGTGTTATCTTTTTCTTTCCGCTGCTATTTCTTGTATCTCTGATGTATATTCATTGTACCATTCATGTTGTATATTGATATATGCTATTCTTTTCTTCCGCTGTGTTATTTACTTAATGTGTTATAAGCTCCGGCGAACCAGATTCGACGTTTGGATCTGCGGCATTTGAATACGAGTGTCGTATTCGGTGCCGATTTTCGAAGGTCTAGTCAGGATCGTCACAACCAACCCATTGCCATTAGAATCCCTAATTTAGGTTATATCCATTTAATATTTACGTTAGCATCCCTAATGATTGTCAAAACTTATAAGTGTTGATATCCCAAACTACTGTACCGAACTCATTAAACCCACCTTGGTATCCCCAAGGTCAAACAACATTTATTTTATAAGGTTAAAAGAAAACAATTTTTCAACCGCTTTTAAAGTATCCCCTTCGAAAGCTTTTCTTTCGACCCGTTCGAAGGCAACCTTTCGATCCCTTCAAAAGCATAAACCATAAATTTTAGAACAATAGGTTCCAACCTTTATAATACTTTAAAACCCTTCCTTCGAAAACCTTTCGACTTATTAAAGTATCATTAAGTAAGAGAGGAAGCCTAACTTCCAAACCATTTGTAAGTAAACTTTTCGAAAGCATTAGAAATCAAACCTTTCGAGACCATTAGAAAAAAAACCTTTCAAAACCATTCAACCTTTTAAACATAAACCTTTCAAAAGCTTACTTGGTTCAATTTAAAACATATGGAAAGCCTTCTTTTAAAAACCTTTCGACTTCATTGGGAGCTACATTTCGATTTAGTCGAAAGCTCTACTTCGAAAGCTTCGAGTCATACTTCAATTAGAAAAGCAAGGTAAGACATCTAAGTCGAAAGCCTAGATAACTTTAGAAAGCATTGAAAAACCTTTCGAAAGCATTGGAAATCAAACCTTTTGAAAGAAATGGAGAAGCGGCTAACAGGCAAACCTTTTGAATTTGTCGGAAGGTTCAAATCATAACAAAACAAAAGCGACAGTAACCTTTCGACTGTGTCGAAAGGTTTCAAAAAAAATAATGATAAAACAGCAGTAACCATTAGACTATGTCAAAAGGTTTAAAACCTTTAACATTTGACCTGGTCGAAAGCAACCAAGCCTAGTTTATGAAACAAACACACTTCAACCTCTTTGGCAACTAAACTTTCGACTAAGTACCCTTCGACCTTGTTCAATTCATTATGTACCAAGTAACTTCATACCATATGCATTAAACTTGAACTTATCGAAGGCTATAACCTTTCGACTTAATCGGAAGGTCTGGGTCGGATGATTTGATGCCAAAAATGGCTAAAACATGCTAAAAACATGGTTTTCTTGTTTTTAACTTAAAAAGATAACTTTCAACTAACCTGCAATTATTTTCAAATTCTCATTGGTTGATAATTACTTTTAAGAAAAGTGCTGCCACTAATTTCAGAATTAAATAATAATTTTATTTTATAAAATGCTCATTCTCCTTAATTAAATATATAAAATATTTTAAGTCTCATACCTTAAATAATTTTATATTTATCAAATCACTTAGGAAAATCTAGAAAAATTCTAGAAAATCTATTTTAATATATTTTCCAACATATAAAAATTTCAAACCCGAATTATCATTAATTTAGCCGTAAATAATTTATAACCCAATAAATTATTTTCTTCACTAGAAAATTAATATAAAATTCACATAAATTTAGAAAATTATGAAGACTGGAACCCATCTCTAGAATCATGTTTTCTACAACATATAATTTTCCCATGGCATTTAAAAATCATTTCACCTTGTTTTGCCCTAAAGCCGTGTTTATCTTCTTTTAAACAACCTCGTTTAATCCATATAAATTTTCCATCTAGCATATCATCATTCAATATGTCATAAAAACCGATTTACTCTAAAATCCAAAACTGTATGATCAGAAAAAATTAAATAGAGATGTAGAAATTATTATTCACCTTAGATTAGATAAGCAAATTGAAGTTTGATTGAGATCGATTTCTTGTAACTTGATCCTAAGCTTTTACTTTGGTTTTTCTCTTCTCCTCTTCCTAATGGCTAGCCTTGCTTGCTTCTCATGGTTATAAATTTTTGTTTAAGTAAAAAATTAACGTGTATGACTAAGAAGGATAGTATAAGGGTAAGAAATATAGGCGGCTATTTACCCTAATGCCCTTGTGTTCAATTGCTTAACCATTTATATTAATTCATTAGATTTTTAATAAGCATGACCATCTACATTATTCTATTTAATTTATTCTAATTAAATCTCCTCAATAAGGTTAATAACATTATGTGTGTTATAGTTCAACTATCAAAATCACGTTGTTCGATCTTATAACATATATCGATTAAGAAATTCGCTCTAGCCGGATATTATAACTTTGAGTTGACTCTGTTAAGATGACACTAACCATGTATATTGAATGGGAGAAATCCTCCCTTGAGTAATGCATCACTTCATGTGCCTTGACACATATATCCAATTATGGATGTAATGTAAATCGATATCATATGATTGACCATGGTCAAAGTAAAGTTCCACATGTAAGATTCATTGTAGCTTAAAGTAACAAGACTACCACACATTTTTATAAGATATCTTCTATTTTGCTTATATACATTGGCTCATATAAGACATTGGTGAGTCATTTTATTATCAGTCTAAATTTCTAAATGATTTATGTAACCTATAGATGCCACCAACAATCATAGGTCACTATCAATGTATAGCATTACATATGCTAGTCTTATAGGTACATCAATACCATTCTTGAAATACCCAATGACTAGGAATATTTAAGGAAATTTTTTTATGTTCATTTGTATGATCCAACACTCATGGTTACAAACACTTTTGTAACTACGATTGATTAAACAATCTTTTGTATGGATTTCTGTTTGAATGTTATTAACTACTCTTGACCATGTGTGTATGTGTGTATTAAAATACATATAAAAATTAGAACCAAAAAGCATACTTTTACTTTGAACAAAATTTTACTTTGAACAAAATTATATTACAAGCGTGAAGTAATATAATCGAATTATATAATTTCCCTATGGCATACACTTAACCCTATGAATATCCTATCTGACTTTGGGCTAATCGAGGTACCTCATGCCCATGCCTTATGTATATATTCCTAGATTAAACCAAGAAAGGAATTTAGTGAATGAGTCTATTGTATTATCTTTCATATCTAGTCGATTAACCATGACTTGTTTATCATCAATAAATTATCTCATTATGTGATAGCTTTAAGGGATTATCTCATTATGTAACAACTTTAGGGGATGTGTCTTGACTCCTTGGTCCTTGGTTCTTTGGCAATTTATATTGCCATAGTTTTATAACAACATATGTGTTTTAGATCTTCAATAGATGTAATCGCTCTCGAACCTCTAATGAATTTGTGCATCCATATTTTTTCCTTTGCAATGTCATTTGGATGAGGTACTCAGCCTCCATAGTTGAATCGACCACTGCTTCTTACTAGGAAATTTTCTCACTAATATTTCCATATTCAAGGGCAATTGTAAAATTGAAGCCTAGCTTGCTATCATCTATATCACTTTAAAAGCTTGAATATGTATACTCCTACATAAGGATCTTGTCGTTTCCATAAATTGGAAACTAATCTTTAGTATTTTGTAAATACTTAAGAATGTTCTTAACAATTATCTAATGACTTTCATGAGGATTATATTGATATTTGCTCATTACACTAAGTGTAAAGAAATATCGGGTCGATTAGATAGCACGGGATACATGATATATCATATCGTCAAAGCATAAAGGATCTTTCTTATATAATCTCTTTCCTCATTTATAGATGGGGAGTCCTTTCTAAAAAGGACAATTCAATGTCAAACTAGAACATTTCCTTTATCCTAAATTTTAGTATGGTATCTTTGTACTTCAATTGAAAATTTACAGGCACCCTACTAGGTCTTTGTTTATAGATCTTCATACCAATTATGTAGGATGTCTCACCAAAGTCATTTATTGAAAAAATGTTCGACAACCAAGCTTTCAATGATTGTAACATTGGTTCATAGTTTCAAGTCAGTAGCAAATCATCTGCATATAATTACGAATGTAATAGAATATTTATCTTCTTTATTATAAATGCATGCTTCCTTTGTGTTTTGAATGAAACCAAACTATTTGATTACCCTATTAAAGCATTTGTACTAAATTTATGGTGCTTGTTTAAGACTATCTCACAAGTCTACATGCTTGTTGTCACTCCCACTAACATCGAAAAACTCTAGTTGTGACATATAAACTAATTCTATAAAACTACCATTTAGAAAAGTTATTTTAACATCCATATGCCATATTTTGTAATCAATGTGTGTTGTATGCGCAAGCATGGTATGAGTGGAGTTATACATAGTGATTGGAGTAAACATTCCACCATAGTCATCACCTTAAATTTAACAATAACCGTTTGCCACCAACCTAGCTTTATAGGTGTCGACCTTTCTACCTACACCAATCATTTTCTCAAAGATCCATTGGCAGCATATAGTGTTTATCCCTTAAGATACATCTCTAAAGTCTATGCTTTGTTTATGTAAATTGAATTCATTTCATACTTCACAGCATTAAGCATAGTGCATAATCTTTACTCTCCAAGGCATGTCATAATTAAAGGGAAGTAATCATGAATGTTGTAATCCTCTTTCTCCCCATCAATAATAAATTCCAATGTGTTAAATTTCTTATTAGACCTTCTACTAAGTTGCATATCTTGAGTTGGAGTTAATTCGGTACTATTTAAATTATCTATTTCCAAGCTAGTATCTTGGATCTCATCAAGTTGTATCAGACTACCATTAATTTCTCTAAAAAGAAAAATTTCTATATGAAGGTGATGTATCTTGAAATAATACATTTTTTTATTGGTATGATAGAAGGAATCTATAGGAATTAGATATTTGATAAACCTACATAAAATAAATATAACCTCGAGTTCCCTATAGTTAAATTCTTAGAGTGAGTCGTACAACCTAGACCTTAAGGTACATATGGCGAGGTTTCTTCCCAGTCCATATTTCATATGGTGTTGTGGCTACTTGTAAAGTCTCATTTTTCCATACTCTTTGAATTGACAATAAACCGCACATGTCCAATTCAAATTGCACGAAAAGACGGATCTTTAAGGGTAACAAAGAAAAATAAACAAAACAGAATTTCACTCGAATGGGATAACATATAATATTGAACAAATATTTTTACAGCGGAAAACTTTTAAATACATATATCAGAGTCTAACCTAAATTTAGCTTGGACAGTTATAAAACCTGCCCTTACAAATGCTGACAAACATCAAACAAAATACATTAAGTACAGCGGATAATAGAATATGTTCATACGTCGATGAATATCTCCAGCTCTCCTCTGGAAACTCCAACCGTCTTCGACTATCCTGAAACTACTCGGATCTGATCCGAGTATTGAAAATACGTGGATCAGGCTTGATAAACCAGCATGAAGAAAACTCAATAATTAATGACAGTGTCATATATCAGCCTTTGAATAAAATCTTTTGAAAACAAAGAGTATCTCATAAGACCACGCCCACACATAAATACGGACGGGTTTTTACCTTCTGATAACTAAAACACTTTTATATCAAAACGTTTGATATTATTTCTAATGAAATTCTTTGAAAACATTTGCAAATTGTAACGTCCTGATTTTACGACTTTCGAAAGTCGACATCGATACGTCCACTGTATTCAATGCCGAACAGTCGAATGCCGAAAAACCGAACCGTTAGGGTTTAAAAAAAGAAGAAGGTAGAAGAAGAACAGAAACAATAACAGAATCTCACATTTCGCAGCGGAATAATATACAATAGATAAATAATAATCTTTATAACAAAAACACTATATCAGTTTAAACATTATAACATCAGAGTATTACAACAACACACAAACAATGGCAGTCTTTATAACTTGACCATATAAAAACTGATTTGCACTAACCATACGCAACGGACACTACATAGTAAAGAGATACGTCTCGCCATCCAGCTTCAATTCCTGATCTCCGCAGCAACTCTTTTCTGACTTCGCTCACGAATAACTGATAACCTGACTCTAGGCTACCCGTGCGGAAAATTACGGGCACCCAGAGTTTAGAAAGGGAACAATAAACTCCAGGTCAGTCGTGGGATTGGTGTGAGATCTTAAAAACAGTTATACTTTAACAAAAGGAAATAAAAGGGAAATAAAAGAAATTCGCAATGCTTTTTGGAAAATAAAACTACCATAAGGCCTCCTGCCACACACACAACGCAAACGCAGGATTGGAGGAGATTTCTTCTTATGATAGTTAAACATGCTTAATACGCAAAATCCTTTCGATATTATTATTAGTGCATAGTGCAGTAAACATTTCAAAAGTATAATATTAATCTTAGCCAGCATAGGCATTTCGCACTTATGCCTTCTATAGCTACCATGTTCAATAGCAGGTTACCGCCACATTCCATGGCAGGTTATACAATTAAAGCCGTACAGGGTGTAACGACCCTAGATTTTAATTTAATTTAAATTGATAATTAAATGAATTTTTGAATTAAAAATTGTAAAATTGATTATAAATGGCAGCGAGTTACCCCGATTCAAACAGAAAATATATTAAGTCATATGAATTTGAAAATTTGTATATATGTGAATATATATGTATATATTGGATTTGAAATAAAAATTTAAATAAATGGTTTTAAAAATAAATAGAAATAGAAATGAGAATATTTATATATGATGAATTATAAATTATGAAGTAAATAAAATTAGACGAATTTCAAATAACATAGGGACTATAGAAATTTATTTACATTGTAAAGCAATGAAAAGCAACATAAACTAAAACAAAAATATAAGTACATAAAGTAAATAGCAAACAATAGCATTTTGTCAAAACAAATACATAAATATGCAGGCTGAAGTAAAGAAGTACAAAGAAAAGTAATAAATGCTTTCATCTCAAGCCCAAGACAACATCATCTACCAGCCACCAAGCAAGGGTATCATCAGCCGAGCTAAAAAAAAAAAGAATATAGGCAAGTATAAACAAAGTATAAAATATCAACAGCATAATTAAAATAGAAACTTATTTACATTATAAAGTGCTAATTTATAACCAATATATGAAGTGTAGTATTAACAATAGTATACAAGAAGACAGTAAAACATGTGTATGCAGGCAAATAGAAAGTAAGTATAAGATCATAAATAAAGTTGTAGCCAACAAAATGTAAGCAAGAAGACAATTGTAAATATGTAGCCTGTAAGTAGCATGTAAAGTAAGGAAAGTATGAGAGTAGCTTGCAAATTTAAGCAAGTAGGAAACATAAAGTACAACAAGATATTACCTCTAGCATGTGCAAGATCTTTCAGTCGAGATCTGCAAATGAACAAACACTATAAAATAATATTTCACCTTGTACAAATAAAACATTATAATGCAAGCATGCCTAGTATTGTACAAACACTATTCTATCACCTGTACAAAGTGATATCAACTAGTAGCTTCTTTCCATACTTTAAACAAAATTCATATCAGTTAGTTCACTTACAAAAGCTGAGTAAAACTGAAATGAGAAACCCCTTGAACAAAAACAAAACAAAAATACCAATCGGAGAATCAAAGAGGGAAGCTTCAGCAAATAAAATCTCAAGCCTGTGTCAACATGAATGATGAGCTCTGTTCATCTTCTTTAACAGGTGAGTAGCATATTTTTCATAAAAACTTAAAGGTATAAATATGTTGGATATATATATATATATTTTTGAATAAGTTGTGTATATATATATGGTTTCTCTGGACAAATTTAAAAGCTGGAAGTATTTTTACAGGCTATTGTTGTACAGGTTCTCTGTGTTGTGGTTTTAAAACTCAAAATTCTTATTTAAGAAAATAAATTATTTACCCTCGTTCTATGTATTGTTTGGGCTTAAGTTTCAAACAAAAAAATCGTTTGTTATATCATAAACTAAAGATAAAAAAAAAATTTATTAAAGAAGAAAACATAGGTTAATAGCTCTGGAAAGCAAGAATACTGAGCAAGCTTGAAATATGTTGAGATACAAATGTTTTAATTCACAATTTCAAGCATATGAACTGAATTCTCTTACTTAAACTTGATTTTTAAAACAAACATCATGATTTTTAGGGCTAAGATAAAAGAGCAGTTGCGAGATGAACGAGATATGGTTTTGGGGGAAAATCTGGTGATCGGGGTGTTGTAAATTCTCGAGATCGAAGTCGAAGCATGCTTAGATGTTGTTGATCATCAGAAAAATACCCAATAATTTTTTAATTCGCTAGAATAGGCTGACGATGTGATTTTAGGGTTTAAATGTTTATTTTAGACAGGGGAGCAAAGAAGGTTGACGCGACGTCATCACGGCATCGAGTGCTACGGGGACTTGGGGAGTGGTAGAGGGGTTGACGACGAGTGTTTGGCCGGAGTTACGCCGTCTCTGGTGATCGACGTAGGGAGAGAGAAGTGATTTTGTTTTTCTAGGTTTGGGTTCCAGGTTGTGCGCATTAGCTCGATTTCGATTGAGCAGCGATTTTGGGTCTTTGATTGTTCGATTGGGTTTCTGTGATCAACGATGGTGCTCCGGTGGTCTCAAGGTCGATCAGCGATGATCAACGTGGGTGTGCACGTATACGTGCGTTCGCGTGCACGGTTGCTTTGCTTGGAAAAAGTGATGAGAGTAAGGTGAAAAGGAGGAAGAAAGGGGTTGCGTGAAGACAGGGGAGAGACTCGGGAAATACACGTGCGTTTCGAATTTTAACTCGAAGCAAATCGAGTCTAGGCTCGGGTCAAATCTTGTTCCAGGTTTTGAACCTGAACTGTCTTGGTTTTTTTTTGGGAAATTTGAAAACCAAATTAAATTTTAAATCAAGTTTTTACTGAGTGGTAAATCAAAATATAAATATAATTCAAGGTTTGAATAAAAAAAAATTAGTTTGAATATAGATGAAGTTTAGAATTCAATTTGTTTAAATAACTAAAAACTAACTAAGTGATTGAAGAAATTTGAATATAAAATAAATCTGTAATGTGTAAATGAAAATTTAAACAAGAAAAAAAAAAGTATTTAACTTGGAACTAATTTTGAATCAGATTTTAAGGTTTTGGAAATTTATTTTAATTCTATACTTAAGTGTGGCAATAAGTTAAAAATGTTTAAGTTAAAGAGAAAATTGATTTTTCAACTCTTTAAAATTTCTTTTGTAATCAATTGTTGTTTTACTAGGTAAAATTTAAATGAATGTTTTCAAATGTATAAATGAGAGAATTTTTATCTTAATGAAAGTTTGAATTTATGATATGTAATTCATTAATTATTAAGATAATTAAAATAGATTAATTGATTTGTAATTAATTAATGAAGTGGATAATTTATTAAAGTAATTAAAGGGTGATTACTCTAAAGAACAACTAATTAATATGGTTACTAAATTAGGTAATTAGTTCAAAAGGTTAACTAAATTAATATGATTAATTGAGAAAAAATTGATAAAAGGGTTTGATAAATTAATTTATATCAAATGATTTGGATTTAATAAATCAGAATTGGATAATGAATTCATAAGTAATTAATTAAATTTGAAATAGCTTGTATAAATTTGGATTAAAGGATTTATTAATCCTGTTTATGAATGATTATCAAATGTTTGACCTTACTTATGAATGATTGTATTGTATGAGATGCCTTGAATTGACTGTCCTATCTGATCTGTGATATTTTGTTCTGTAGTTTGTGGTATGCAAAATTTACTCATTTATGGATGATACATCTGTATATTATCTGTTAATCTGTGATGATTGAATGTTGTTGCACTATTGTGTGTTAAACCCCTGGACCACACCATACACACACAAATATGGATTTCACGAGGAAATCGATTAAGTCGCAGATTTTTGAAATAGTTAAATTTGAATTTTTAAATTCAAATGTTTTGGAAATGGAATCGGAATAAATGTGAAAAGCTTTGGAATGGAATTTCAAAATAAAATTTATTATTTTTAAAATTACTTGATTAAGTTTGGAATTTAAATAATTTGATTTAAATTTAAATTCAATACTTGAAATTGAATTCTATGATTTGAAATTAGGGATTAAAGACGTTATATTGGTTATATAGGGATTAAACCACTTTAAGTATTGTTTTTGGGAATTTGAATTTAACCCAAGGATTTCAACTCGTATAAATGAATCAGATTTCCAAAATGAAAACTGTTGTTTTCAAATGATAAACACTTTTAGATAAGAACTGAAATTCCAGTTAATTAAGGGAATTTCAAGATTGAATAGAGAAATGATTTTCCTAAGTTATGAATGAATTCTTTTTGAAAGCTATGAATTAAATCTGTTTATTTTTAACAGATTTAAATTGATGATTTGTTTAAATCAAATTGAAATGAAATTGTTTTGAAGGCTATAAGTTAAATCTTTGATTTAAAGATTTAACGAGTTAAATTGAAATAAAAATTGATTTGGAAAATCTGTGAATGAATCTTTTGTTTAAAAGATTAAGATGTGAAAATTGTTTAAAACCGTTAAAGGTTGTGAAAATGAATCTTTTTGTTTAAAGATTGAAAATGGTAATTTGTTAAGCCATTTGAAGAAAAGTTTTGGGTAATAAGTTGTGACTTAATTGAAATCCCAATATCCATATATTTTTAAAATGTTTCGCTCACTATTCGGTTTAGCCGGGAAAGGACCTTTATGTCATATAACCCATTCTGAATATGTGATTTGACGCTATGGATAGCATTTGAAGACCGGTGATGAAGACCGGGTATTTGCGAAAGCGATAGGATGACCTATCGATTGTTTCTGCACCGAGTCGCGCCGGTATAGAAACTTCCTAAGTGATGGGAAATCCGATCAGGATTGTGAATATCCGGATTGCAAGGACTTCTTTGTAAGTGCCTTCGGTTCTGTTCGAACCCAGAACAGACTTGTATGGATTGTATGCCTGACATTACAAGTTGAGATGTAAAGCCGATTTCTTTCAAATATATTTCTGTTGGTGGCGGAGAATTTATTCTCTTAGCTTAACACCCTTCTCTGAGACGTACGAGCTCAGAGGTTATATAGTTGAAGGTTATCAGCGATATATTCCCAATTTTGGTAATGTGACATACTGAGTGTTGCTGTGAAATGATCATTGTGTTGATTATTTGTGATAGGATCGTTTATTTGATCGTCTATCTTTGTGATCATTTCTATGATCATTTGTTGACCCAAAGCATGGCTTTTGTATAAAGTATGTTTTGTGGACGTGACTTCGTCGAGCCTCACACCCCGTGAATGGTCAAAACAGGAAAGAAGCAGCAAGGTTATGAGGGGTAGCGCCCTTTAGGATATGTGCATTTCCTTCTGGAAAAGGGTGGTATCATGGTATGGAGCCCAGATACTTACTCATGTTGAAAACACTTTGTTATGATTGTGTGAATTGATTAGAGAGCTCTCGGATAAAGGTCCCAAAGGACCGGAGGATGGCATATTCGGTCAGTTGTTACTCAGTTAGGGGTAACCCGGCCTTGTGTTGGTAGAGATCCGGTTTGGTTCTCGGGGATGTCCATCCAGAGGCATTCTCATGTGGCAATGGGAAGTTCCTTGGCCTGATCATTCGTTGGAAATCCAATTCCCAATACGAAACTTGTACGGTATTAGTTGTAGGACCTGCCATTCACTTATGGTGGTCACCACTGTTTGGATGGTAGCTATAGTAGGCATATGATAATGGTCGTATGTTGGCTAAGATTTATATTCTACTTTCGAAATGAATTTTTCCTACACTATGCACTAGTAATAATACAAAATGTTTCTTTTAATACGTATCAAGCATCTTTGACTATCATAAGGAGAAATCTCCTCCGATTCTGCGTTTGCATTGTGTGTGTGTGCGGGAGGCCTTATGGTAGTCTCATTTTTAAAAAGCATTGCGAATTGACTTTGAAAATCTTTTATTGAATGTTTTTTTAAGATAAACTGTTTTTGTTGCTCACACCAGTCCCACGACTGATCCGGAGTTTATTGTTTCTTTCCTAAACTCTGGGTGCTCATTATATTTCTACACGAGCAGTCTAGAGTTGGGTTTTACAGATAGTTAGATATAGTGGATTATCTAGAGTTAGTTCAGTCTTTGGATCGCACCAGTCTTGCCTAGCTTGGTGCATGTTTATGGGGAGTTCGAGCTATTGCTGGATTGATTCTTGGAAATGGAGTTGCAGTTCTGGAGTTCTTCCTTGAAGACTATCGTAGAGTTATTTGTTCCGCTGTTAAATGTTATCTATTTTCTTTCCGCTGCTATTTTATTGTATCATATCTCTGATATATATTGATATCTATTGGATCATCTGTTGTATCAGATATTGTATCAATGCGGTATATCAATGTATTATTCTTTTATTCCGCTGTGTGGTTTACTTAATGATTGTTATAAGCTCCGGCGAATCGGATTTGAACGGTTGAATCTATGACATTCGAATACGAGTTAAGTATGGATGTCGATTTTCGAGCGGGCAAAATCCGCGTCGTTACATTTGGTATCAGAGCTAAGGTGAAACTTTAGCTCAGGAGTATAACACGTTAAGTAGCTCATTAGAGATAGGATGAAGTAAATCCTAGAATGAGTAATCCCTAAGATGTCCATTTGAATGCCTCAGTAAATTCTCTTACTATCCACTGATAGTGAGTATGAGTGCAAGAAGAGAACGAGATAGGGGACAGGTAAATACGACTATAATTAGTCAAAACTCTATAACAACAGTGGAAACAATCTTTCTTATCAATTTTCCTTTGATTCGTTTCCAAATTCTTTTGATTGCTTCGTGACAGCTCCAAAAAGAAGTTTCGGTACGGTGATGGCTCTACGAATTGTAATAGGAAAATTCTTACTTTGTATTTCATCGATTTCTTATCAATTTTGGATTTAAACATTAATGAATTTGGAATTGGAAATTTTAATTGAATTAAATTGATTAATAGAATATGGGGATAATTTGAATAGTATCAATAATGCGATTTCGTTTAAAATCAAAATTTGAAATTCTGTTGTAATTTCTTGTGAATACCAAGGTCCGAAGAGGGACAAATTGGTATATAATTTGAGATATTCCGACTTGAATTTGAAATGCATATCTTAAGTTGAGGAATTATAGGAGATCGAATCTGTCTATCTCTGTGTTGTTTTCGTGCCTGCGAATTTCGAGGACGAAATTCTTTTAAGGGGGGAAGTTTGTAACGACCCTAGATTTTAATTTAATTTAAATTGATAATTAAATGAATTTTTGAATTAAAAATTGTAAAATTGATTATAAATGGCAGCGAGTTACCCCGATTCAAACAGAAAATATATTAAGTCATATGAATTTGAAAATTTGTATATATGTGAATATATATGTATATATTGGATTTGAAATAAAAATTTAAATAAATGGTTTTAAAAATAAATAGAAATAGAAATGAGAATATTTATATATGATGAATTATAAATTATGAAGTAAATAAAATTAGACGAATTTCAAATAACATAGGGACTATAGAAATTTATTTACATTGTAAAGCAATGAAAAGCAACATAAACTAAAACAAAAATATAAGTACATAAAGTAAATAGCAAACAATAGCATTTTGTCAAAACAAATACATAAATATGCAGGCTGAAGTAAAGAAGTACAAAGAAAAGTAATAAAAGCTTTCATCTCAAGCCCAAGACAACATCATCTACCAGCCACCAAGCAAGGGTATCATCAGCCGAGCTAAAAAAAAAAGAATATAGGCAAGTATAAACAAAGTATAAAATATCAACAGCATAATTAAAATAGAAACTTATTTACATTATAAAGTGCTAATTTATAACCAATACATGAAGTGTAGTATTAACAATAGTATACAAGAAGACAGTAAAACATGTGTATGCAGGCAAATAGAAAGTAAGTATAAGATCATAAATAAAGTTGTAGCCAACAAAATTTAAGCAAGAAGACAATTGTAAATATGTAGCCTGTAAGTAGCATGTAAAGTAAGGAAAGTATGAGAGTAGCTTGCAAATTTAAGTAAGTAGGAAACATAAAGTACAACAAGATATTACCTCTAGCATGTGCAAGATCTTTCAGTCGAGATCTGCAAATGAACAAACACTATAATAATATTTCACCTTGTACAAATAAAACATTATAATGCAAGCATGCCTAGTATTGTACAAACACTATTCTATCACCTGTACAAAGTGATATCAACTAGTAGCTTCTTTCCATACTTTAAACAAAATTCATATCAGTTAGTTCACTTACAAAAGCTGAGTAAAACTGAAATGAGAAACCCCTTGAACAAAAACAAAACAACAATACCAATCAGAGAATCAAAGAGGGAAGCTTCAGCAAATAAAATCTCAAGCCTGTGTCAACATGAATGATGAGCTCTGTTCATCTTCTTTAACAGGTGAGTAGCATATTTTTCATAAAAACTTAAAGGTATAAATATGTTGGATATATATATATATATATTTGAATAAGTTGTGTATATATATATATGGTTTCTCTGGACAAATTTAAAAGCTGGAAGTATTTTTACAGGCTATTGTTGTACAGGTTCTCTGTGTTGTGGTTTTAAAACTCAAAATTCTTATTTAAGAAAATAAATTATTTACCCTCGTTCTATGTATTGTTTGGGCTTAAGTTTCAAACAAAAAAATCGTTTGTTATATCATAAATTAAAGATAAATTTTTTTTTTATTAAAGAAGAACACACAGGTTAATAGCTCTGGAAAGCAAGAATACTGAGCAAGCTTGAAATATGTTGAGATACAAATGTTTTAATTCACAATTTCAAGCATATGAACTGAATTCTCTTACTTAAACTTGATTTTTAAAACAAACATCATGATTTTTAGGGCTAAGATAAAAGAGCAGTTGCGAGATGAACGAGATATGGTTTTGGGGGAAAATCTGGTGATCGAGGTGTTGTAAATTCTCGAGATCGAAGTCGAAGCATGCTTAGATGTTGTTGATCATCAGAAAAATACCCAATAATTTTTTAATTCGCTAGAATAGGCTGACGATGTGATTTTAGGGTTTAAATGTTTATTTTAGACAGGGGAGCAAAGAAGGTTGACGCAACGTCATCACGGCATCGAGTGCTACGGGGACTTGGGGAGTGGTAGAGGGGTTGACGACGAGTGTTTGGCCGGAGTTACGCCGTCTCTGGTGATCGACGTAGGGAGAGAGAAGTGATTTTGTTTTTCTGGGTTTGGGTTCCAGGTTGTGCGCATTAGCTCGATTTCGATTGAGCAGCGATTTTGGGTCTTTGATTGTTCGATTGGGTTTCTGTGATCAACGATGGTGCTCCGGTGGTCTCAAGGTCGATCAGCGATGATCAACGTGGGTGTGCACGTATACGTGCGTTCGCGTGCACGGTTGCTTTGCCTGGAAAAAGTGATGAGAGTAAGGTGAAAAGGAGGAAGAAAGGGGTTGCGTGAAGACAGGGGAGAGACTCGGGAAATACACGTGCGTTTCGAATTTTAACTCGAAGCAAATCGAGTCTAGGCTCGGGTTAAATCTTGTTCCAGGTTTTGAACCTGAACTGTCTTGGTTTTTTTTTGGGAAATTTGAAAACCAAATTAAATTTTAAATCAAGTTTTTACTGAGTGGTAAATCAAAATATAAATATAATTCAAGGTTTGAATAAAAAAAAAATTTAGTTTGAATATAGATGAAGTTTAGAATTCAATTTGTTTAAATAACTAAAAACTAACTAAGTGATTGAAGAAATTTGAATATAAAATAAATCTGTAATGTGTAAATGAAAATTTAAACAAGAAAAAAAAGTATTTAACTTGGAACTAATTTTGAATCAGATTTTAAGGTTTTGGAAATTTATTTTAATTCTATACTTAAGTGTGGCAATAAGTTAAAAATGTTTAAGTTAAAGAGAAAATTGATTTTTCAACTCTTTAAAATTTCTTTTGTAATCAATTGTTGTTTTACTAGGTAAAATTTAAATGAATGTTTTCAAATGTATAAATGAGAGAATTTTTATCTTAATGAAAGTTTGAATTTATGATATGTAATTCATTAATTATTAAGATAATTAAAATAGATTAATTGATTTGTAATTAATTAATGAAGTGGATAATTTATTAAAGTAATTAAAGGGTGATTACTCTAAAGAACAACTAATTAATATGGTTACTAAATTAGGTAATTAGTTCAAAAGGTTAACTAAATTAATATGATTAATTGAGAAAAAATTGATAAAAGGGTTTGATAAATTAATTTATATCAAATGATTTGGATTTAATAAATCAGAATTGGATAATGAATTCATAAGTAATTAATTAAATTTGAAATAGCTTGTATAAATTTGGATTAAACGATTTATTAATCCTGTTTATGAACGATTATCAAATGTTTGACCTTACTTATGAATGATTGTATTGTATGAGATGCCTTGAATTGACTGTCCTATCTGATCTGTGATATTTTGTTCTGTAGTTTGTGGTATGTAAAATTTACTCATTTATGGATGATACATCTGTATATTATCTGTTAATCTGTGATGATTGAATGTTGTTGCACTATTGTGTGTTAAACCCCTGGACCACACCATACACACACAAATATGGATTTCACGAGGAAATCGATTAAGTCGCAGATTTTTGAAATAGTTAAATTTGAATTTTTAAATTCAAATGTTTTGGAAATGGAATCAGAATAAATGTGAAAAGCTTTGGAATGGAATTTCAAAATAAAATTTATTATTTTTAAAATTACTTGATTAAGTTTGGAATTTAAATAATTTGATTTAAATTTAAATTCAATACTTGAAATTGAATTCTATGATTTGAAATTAGGGATTAAAGACGTTATATTGGTTATATAGGGATTAAACCACTTTTAAGTATTGTTTTTGGGAATTTGAATTTAACCCAAGGATTTCAACTCGTATAAATGAATCAGATTTCCAAAATGAAAAATGTTGTTTTCAAATGATAAACACTTTTAGATAAGAACTGAAATTCCAGTTAATTAAGGGAATTTCAAGATTGAATAGAGAAATGATTTTCCTAAGTTATGAATGAATTCTTTTTGAAAGCTATGAATTAAATCTGTTTATTTTTAACAGATTTAAATTGATGATTTGTTTAAATCAAATTGAAATGAAATTGTTTTGAAGGCTATAAGTTAAATCTTTGATTTAAAGATTTAACGAGTTAAATTGAAATAAAAATTGATTTGGAAAATCTGTGAATGAATCTTTTGTTTAAAAGATTAAAATGTGAAAATTGTTTAAAACCGTTAAAGGTTGTGAAAATGAATCTTTTTGTTTAAAGATTGAAAATGGTAATTTGTTAAGCCATTTGAAGAAAAGTTTTGGGTAATAAGTTGTGACTTAATTGAAATCCCAATATCCATATATTTTTAAAATGTTTCGTTCACTATTCGGTTTAGCCGGGAAAGGACCTTTATGTCATATAACCCATTCTGAATATGTGATTTGACGCTATGGATAGCATTTGAAGACCGGTGATGAAGACCGGGTATTTGCGAAAGCGATAGGATGACCTATCGATTGTTTCTGCACCGAGTCGCGCCGGTATAGAAACTTCCTAAGTGATGGGAAATCCGATCAGGATTGTGAATATCCGGATTGCAAGGACTTCTTTGTAAGTGCCTTCGGTTCTGTTCGAACCCAGAACAGACTTGTATGGATTGTATGCCTGACATTACAAGTTGAGATGTAAAGCCGATTTCTTTCAAATATATTTCTGTTGGTGGCGGAGAATTTATTCTCTTAGCTTAACACCCTTCTCTGAGACGTACGAGCTCAGAGGTTATATAGTTGAAGGTTATCAGCGATATATTCCCAATTTTGGTAATGTGACATACTGAGTGTTGCTGTGAAATGATCATTGTGTTGATTATTTGTGATAGGATCGTTTATTTGATCGTCTATCTTTGTGATCATTTCTATGATCATTTGTTGACCCAAAGCATGGCTTTTGTATAAAGTATGTTTTGTGGACGTGACTTCGTCGAGCCTCACACCCCGTGAATGGTCAAAACAGGAAAGAAGCAGCAAGGTTATGAGGGGTAGCGCCCTTTAGGATATGTGCATTTCCTTCTGGAAAAGGGTGGTATCATGGTATGGAGCCCAGATACTTACTCATGTTGAAAACACTTTGTTATGATTGTGTGAATTGATTAGAGAGCTCTCGGATAAAGGTCCTAAAGGACCGGGGGATGGCATATTCGGTCAGTTGTTACTCAGTTAGGGGTAACCCGGCCTTGTGTTGGTAGAGATCCGGTTTGGTTCTCGGGGATGTCCATCCAGAGGCATTCTCATGTGGCAATGGGATGTTCCTTGGCCTGATCATTCGTTGGAAATCCAATTCCCAATACGAAACTTGTACGGTATTAGTTGTAGGACCTGCCATTCACTTATGGTGGTCACCACTGTTTGGATGGTAGCTATAGTAGGCATACGATAATGGTCATATGTTGGCTAAGATTTATATTCTACTTTCGAAATGAATTTTTCCTACACTATGCACTAGTAATAATACAAAATGTTTCTTTTAATACGTATCAAGCATCTTTGACTATCATAAGGAGAAATCTCCTCCGATTCTGCGTTTGCATTGTGTGTGTGTGCGGGAGGCCTTATGGTAGTCTCATTTTTAAAAAGCATTGCGAATTGACTTTGAAAATCTTTTATTGAATGTTTTTTTAAGATAAACTGTTTTTGTTGCTCACACCAGTCCCACGACTGATCCGGAGTTTATTGTTTCTTTCCTAAACTCTGGGTGCTCATTATATTTCTACACGAGCAGTCTAGAGTTGGGTTTTACAGATAGTTAGATATAGTGGATTATCTGGAGTTAGTTCAGTCTTTGGATCGCACCAGTCTTGCCTAGCTTGGTGCATGTTTATGGGGAGTTCGAGCTATTGCTGGATTGATTCTTGGAAATGGAGTTGCAGTTCTGGAGTTCTTCCTTGAAGACTATCTTAGAGTTATTTGTTCCGCTGTTAAATGTTATCTATTTTCTTCCCGCTGCTATTTTATTGTATCATATCTCTGATATATATTGATATCTATTGGATCATCTGTTGTATCAGATATTGTATCAATGCGGTATATCAATGTATTATTCTTTTATTCCGCTGTGTGGTTTACTTAATGATTGTTATAAGCTCCGGCGAATCGGATTTGAACGGTTGAATCTATGACATTCGAATACGAGTTAAGTATGGATGTCGATTTTCGAGCGGGCAAAATCCGCGTCGTTACATTTGGTATCAGAGCTAAGGTGAAACTTTAGCTCAGGAGTATAACACGTTAAGTAGCTCATTAGAGATAGGATGAAGTAAATCCTAGAATGAGTAATCCCTAAGATGTCCGTTTGAATGCCTCAGTAAATTCTCTTACTATCCACTGATAGTGAGTATGAGTGCAAGAAGAGAACGAGATAGGGGACAGGTAAATACGACTATAATTAGTCAAAACTCTGTAACAACAGTGGAAACAATCTTTCTTATCAATTTTCCTTTGATTCGTTTCCAAATTCTTTTGATTGCTTCGTGACAGCTCCAAAAAGAAGTTTCGGTACGGTGATGGCTCTACGAATTGTAATAGGAAAATTCTTACTTTGTATTTCATCGATTTCTTATCAATTTTGGATTTAAACATTAATGAATTTGGAATTGGAAATTTTAATTGAATTAAATTGATTAATAGAATATGGGGATAATTTGAATAGTATCAATAATGTGATTTCGTTTAAAATCAAAATTTGAAATTCTGTTGTAATTTCTTGTGAATACCAAGGTTCGAAGAGGGACAAATTGGTATATAATTTGAGATATTCCGACTTGAATTTGAAATGCATATCTTAAGTTGAGGAATTATAGGAGATCGAATCTGTCTATCTCTGTGTTGTTTTCGTGCCTGCGAATTTCGAGGACGAAATTCTTTTAAGGGGGGAAGTTTGTAACGACCCTAGATTTTAATTTAATTTAAATTGATAATTAAATGAATTTTTGAATTAAAAATTGTAAAATTGATTATAAATGGCAGCGAGTTACCTCGATTCAAACAGAAAATATATTAAGTCATATGAATTTGAAAATTTGTATATATGTGAATATATATGTATATATTGGATTTGAAATAAAAATTTAAATAAATGGTTTTAAAAATAAATAGAAATAGAAATGAGAATATTTATATATGATGAATTATAAATTATGAAGTAAATAAAATTAGACGAATTTCAAATAACATAGGGACTATAGAAATTTATTTACATTGTAAAGCAATGAAAAGCAACATAAACTAAAACAAAAATATAAGTACATAAAGTAAATAGCAAACAATAGCATTTTGTCAAAACAAATACATAAATATGCAGGCTGAAGTAAAGAAGTACAAAGAAAAGTAATAAATGCTTTCATCTCAAGCCCAAGACAACATCATCTACCAGCCACCAAGCAAGGGTATCATCAGCCGAGCTAAAAAAAAAAAGAATATAGGCAAGTATAAACAAAGTATAAAATATCAACAGCATAATTAAAATAGAAACTTATTTACATTATAAAGTGCTAATTTATAACCAATATATGAAGTGTAGTACTAACAATAGTATACAAGAAGACAGTAAAACATGTGTATGCAGGCAAATAGAAAGTAAGTATAAGATCATAAATAAAGTTGTAGCCAACAAAATGTAAGCAAGAAGACAATTGTAAATATGTAGCCTGTAAGTAGCATGTAAAGTAAGGAAAGTATGAGAGTAGCTTGCAAATTTAAGTAAGTAGGAAACATAAAGTACAACAAGATATTACCTCTAGCATGTGCAAGATCTTTCAGTCGAGATCTGCAAATGAACAAACACTATAAAATAATATTTCACCTTGTACAAATAAAACATTATAATGCAAGCATGCCTAGTATTGTACAAACACTATTCTATCACCTGTACAAAGTGATATCAACTAGTAGCTTCTTTCCATACTTTAAACAAAATTCATATCAGTTAGTTCACTTACAAAAGCTGAGTAAAACTGAAATGAGAAACCCCTTGAACAAAAACAAAACAACAATACCAATCAGAGAATCAAAGAGGGAAGCTTCAGCAAATAAAATCTCAAGCCTGTGTCAACATGAATGATGAGCTCTGTTCATCTTCTTTAACAGGTGAGTAGCATATTTTTCATAAAAACTTAAAGGTATAAATATGTTGGATATATATATATATATATATTTGAATAAGTTGTGTATATATATATATGGTTTCTCTGGACAAATTTAAAAGCTGGAAGTATTTTTACAGGCTATTGTTGTACAGGTTCTCTGTGTTGTGGTTTTAAAACTCAAAATTCTTATTTAAGAAAATAAATTATTTACCCTCGTTCTATGTATTGTTTGGGCTTAAGTTTCAAACAAAAAAATCGTTTGTTATATCATAAATTAAAGATAAAAAAAAATTTATTAAAGAAGAACACACAGGTTAATAGCTCTAGAAAGCAAGAATACTGAGCAAGCTTGAAATATGTTGAGATACAAATGTTTTAATTCACAATTTCAAGCATATGAACTGAATTCTCTTACTTAAACTTGATTTTTAAAACAAACATCATGATTTTTAGGGCTAAGATAAAAGAGCAGTTGCGAGATGAACGAGATATGGTTTTGGGGGAAAATCTGGTGATCGAGGTGTTGTAAATTCTCGAGATCGAAGTCGAAGCATGCTTAGATGTTGTTGATCATCAGAAAAATACCCAATAAATTTTTAATTCGCTAGAATAGGCTGACGATGTGATTTTAGAGTTTAAATGTTTATTTTAGACAGGGGAGCAAAGAAGGTTGACGCGACGTCATCACGGCATCGAGTGCTACGGGGACTTGGGGAGTGGTAGAGGGGTTGACGACGAGTGTTTGGCCGGAGTTACGCCGTCTCTGGTGATCGACGTAGGGAGAGAGAAGTGATTTTGTTTTTCTAGGTTTGGGTTCCAGGTTGTGCGCATTAGCTCGATTTCGATTGAGCAGCGATTTTGGGTCTTTGATTGTTCGATTGGGTTTCTGTGATCAACGATGGTGCTCCGGTGGTCTCAAGGTCGATTAGCGATGATCAACGTGGGTGTGCACGTATACGTGCGTTCGCGTGCACGGTTGCTTTGCCTGGAAAAAGTGATGAGAGTAAGGTGAAAAGGAGGAAGAAAGGGGTTGCGTGAAGACAGGGGAGAGACTCGGGAAATACACGTGCGTTTCGAATTTTAACTCGAAGCAAATCGAGTCTAGGCTCGGGTCAAATCTTGTTCCAGGTTTTGAACCTGAACTGTCTTGGTTTTTTTTGGGAAATTTGAAAACCAAATTAAATTTTAAATCAAGTTTTTACTGAGTGGTAAATCAAAATATAAATATAATTCAAGGTTTGAATAAAAAAAAAATTTAGTTTGAATATAGATGAAGTTTAGAATTCAATTTGTTTAAATAACTAAAAACTAACTAAGTGATTGAAGAAATTTGAATATAAAATAAATCTGTAATGTGTAAATGAAAATTTAAACAAGAAAAAAAAAGTATTTAACTTGGAACTAATTTTGAATCAGATTTTAAGGTTTTGGAAATTTATTTTAATTCTATACTTAAGTGTGGCAATAAGTTAAAAATGTTTAAGTTAAAGAGAAAATTGATTTTTCAACTCTTTAAAATTTCTTTTGTAATCAATTGTTGTTTTACTAGGTAAAATTTAAATGAATGTTTTCAAATGTATAAATGAGAGAATTTTTATCTTAATGAAAGTTTGAATTTATGATATGTAATTCATTAATTATTAAGATAATTAAAATAGATTAATTGATTTGTAATTAATTAATGAAGTGGATAATTTATTAAAGTAATTAAAGGGTGATTACTCTAAAGAACAACTAATTAATATGGTTATAAATTAGGTAATTAGTTCAAAAGGTTAACTAAATTAATATGATTAATTGAGAAAAAATTGATAAAAGGGTTTGATAAATTAATTTATATCAAATGATTTGGATTTAATAAATCAGAATTGGATAATGAATTCATAAGTAATTAATTAAATTTGAAATAGCTTGTATAAATTTGGATTAAACGATTTATTAATCCTGTTTATGAACGATTATCAAATGTTTGACCTTACTTATGAATGATTGTATTGTATGAGATGCCTTGAATTGACTGTCCTATCTGATCTGTGATATTTTGTTCTGTAGTTTGTGGTATGTAAAATTTACTCATTTATGGATGATACATCTGTATATTATCTGTTAATCTGTGATGATTGAATGTTGTTGCACTATTGTGTGTTAAACCCCTGGACCACACCATACACACACAAATATGGATTTCACGAGGAAATCGATTAAGTCGCAGATTTTTGAAATAGTTAAATTTGAATTTTTAAATTCAAATGTTTTGGAAATGGAATCGGAATAAATGTGAAAAGCTTTGGAATGGAATTTCAAAATAAAATTTATTATTTTTAAAATTACTTGATTAAGTTTGGAATTTAAATAATTTGATTTAAATTTAAATTCAATACTTGAAATTGAATTCTATGATTTGAAATTAGGGATTAAAGACGTTATATTGGTTATATAGGGATTAAACCACTTTTAAGTATTGTTTTTGGGAATTTGAATTTAACCCAAGGATTTCAACTCGTATAAATGAATCAGATTTCCAAAATGAAAACTGTTGTTTTCAAATGATAAACACTTTTAGATAAGAACTGAAATTCCAGTTAATTAAGGGAATTTCAAGATTGAATAGAGAAATGATTTTCCTAAGTTATGAATGAATTCTTTTTGAAAGCTATGAATTAAATCTGTTTATTTTTAACAGATTTAAATTGATGATTTGTTTAAATCAATTGAAATGAAATTGTTTTGAAGGCTATAAGTTAAATCTTTGATTTAAAGATTTAACGAGTTAAATTGAAATAAAAATTGATTTGGAAAATCTGTGAATGAATCTTTTGTTTAAAAGATTAAAATGTGAAAATTGTTTAAAACCGTTAAAGGTTGTGAAAATGAATCTTTTTGTTTAAAGATTGAAAATGGTAATTTGTTAAGCCATTTGAAGAAAAGTTTTGGGTAATAAGTTGTGACTTAATTGAAATCCCAATATCCATATATTTTTAAAATGTTTCGCTCACTATTCGGTTTAGCCGGGAAAGGACCTTTATGTCATATAACCCATTCTGAATATGTGATTTGACGCTATGGATAGCATTTGAAGACCGGTGATGAAGACCGGGTATTTGCGAAAGCGATAGGATGACCTATCGATTGTTTCTGCACCGAGTCGCGCCGGTATAGAAACTTCCTAAGTGATGGGAAATCCGATCAGGATTGTGAATATCCGGATTGCAAGGACTTCTTTGTAAGTGCCTTCGGTTCTGTTCGAACCCAGATTAGACTTGTATGGATTGTATGCCTGACATTACAAGTTGAGATGTAAAGCCGATTTCTTTCAAATATATTTCTGTTGGTGGCGGAGAATTTATTCTCTTAGCTTAACACCCTTCTCTGAGACGTACGAGCTCAGAGGTTATATAGTTGAAGGTTATCAGCGATATATTCCCAATTTTGGTAATGTGACATACTGAGTGTTGCTGTGAAATGATCATTGTGTTGATTATTTGTGATAGGATCGTTTATTTGATCGTCTATCTTTGTGATCATTTCTATGATCATTTGTTGGCCAAAGCATGGCTTTTGTATAAAGTATGTTTTGTGGACGTGACTTCGTCGAGCCTCACACCCCGTGAATGGTCAAAACAGGAAAGAAGCAGCAAGGTTATGAGGGGTAGCGCCCTTTAGGATATGTGCATTTCCTTCTGGAAAAGGGTGGTATCATGGTATGGAGCCCAGATACTTACTCATGTTGAAAACACTTTGTTATGATTGTGTGAATTGATTAGAGAGCTCTCGGATAAAGGTCCCAAAGGACCGGGGGGTGGCATATTCGGTCAGTTGTTACTCAGTTAGGGGTAACCCGGCCTTGTGTTGGTAGAGATCCGGTTTGGTTCTCGGGGATGTCCATCCAGAGCATTCTCATGTGGCAATGGGAAGTTCCTTGGCCTGATCATTCGTTGGAAATCCAATTCCCAATACGAAACTTGTACAGTATTAGTTGTAGGACCTGCCATTCACTTATGGTGGTCACCACTGTTTGGATGGTAGCTATAGTAGGCATACGATAATGGTCGTATGTTGGCTAAGATTTATATTCTACTTTCGAAATGAATTTTTCCTACACTATGCACTAGTAATAATACAAAATGTTTCTTTTAATACGTATCAAGCATCTTTGACTATCGTAAGGAGAAATCTCCTCCGATTCTGCGTTTTCATTGTGTGTGTGTGCGGGAGGCCTTATGGTAGTCTCATTTTTAAAAAGCATTGCGAATTGACTTTGAAAATCTTTTATTGAATGTTTTTTAAGATAAACTGTTTTTGTTGCTCACACCAGTCCCACGACTGATCCGGAGTTTATTGTTTCTTTCCTAAACTCTGGGTGCTCATTATATTTCTACACGAGCAGTCTAGAGTTGGGTTTTACAGATAGTTAGATATAGTGGATTATCTGGAGTTAGTTCAGTCTTTGGATCGCACCAGTCTTTCCTAACTTGGTGCATGTTTATGGGGAGTTCGAGCTATTGCTGGATTGATTCTTGGAAATGGAGTTGCAGTTCTGGAGTTCTTCCTTGAAGACTATCTTAGAGTTATTTGTTCCGCTGTTAAATGTTATCTATTTTCTTTCCGCTGCTATTTTATTGTATCATATCTCTGATATATATTGATATCTATTGGATCATCTGTTGTATCAGATATTGTATCAATGCGGTATATCAATGTATTATTCTTTTATTCCGCTGTGTGGTTTACTTAATGATTGTTATAAGCTCCGGCGAATCGGATTTGAACGGTTGAATCTATGACATTCGAATACGCGTTAAGTATGGATGTCGATTTTCGAGCGGGTAAAATCCGCGTCGTTACATAGGGCGCGTATTGTTTCTTTGGATTTCCAACAAATGGTCAGGCTAAGGAACTTCCTACTGCCACATGGGTACGCCTCTGGAGGGACGCCCCGAGAACCTAACCAGATCTCTGCCAACACAAGGTCGGGTTACCTCTGCAAAAATAGGTATCTACTGACACGACTATGCCATCCCTCGGTTGTGAACAACCTTTATCCGAGGATCCTCAATACCAACATCCACAAAGTTATAAATTTGCAGAAACCACATAGGTTAAGTATCTGGGCTCCATACCATGATACCACCTCCATCCAGAAGGAAATGAACATACCCTAAGGGGCGCTGCCCCCTATAACCTTGCTGCATCCTTCCTGTTTCGACCATTCCGGGGTGTGATGTCCGACGAAGTCTCGTCCACAAAGCTACGCTTTTCACAAAATCCATGCTTCAATCAACAAATGATCAGCGGCACTTCGCATGCCACATACCAAATTAGGAATGTATCACTAGTAACCATCAACTACATAACCTCTGAGCTCATACGTCTCAGAGAAGGGTGTTAAGCTAAGATAATAAATTCTCCGCCAGCAACAGAAATGTATTTGATAGACACCAGCATTACATCTCAAAGTGTAACGTCAAACACACATCTATACAAGTCAGTTTCGGGGTCGAACGGAACCGAAGGCACTTCCAAAGAAGCCATTGCAATCCGGATATTCACTAATCACGTCCGGAATCCCCATCACAAAAGGGTGATAAAATCTCTATAACGGAGAAACCCGGTGCAGAGACATTCGACAGGTAATCCTTTCGCTTTCCAAAAATACCCGGTCTTCAACACCATCTTCAAATGCAATCCCATATCGTCGTATCGTTATTCGGAATGAGTTTTATGACACAAGGTCCTCTCCCGGCTAATCCGAATAACGAGCACTTATTTTAAAAATAAGTGTTACATTCAGATTCAAACAAATCACAACAAATTCCACTTCGATCTTTTAAATAAAGATCCATCACAATCACAAAGGTTCGATATGGGTTTCAAATATCCATTTGGAATTCGACTCCCGGTCGCATCGAAATTCTAATGCCATTTAAAAAGGCCAATATTGATAGTCGGTCATTTGAAAAACAACATTTATTTCAATCATCATTCACAACAATCACTGGATTTCAAATAATTTTCACAAATCATTTATTTCCAAAATATGTTCGCAAGATATACTTTTAACACTTTAATATTTTGAAAACAAATTTCAATCACTATTTACATTTCAATCCTTTGGAAACAAATTTTCAAATCATTTTCCTTACGTGGAATATACTTCCAAATATTTATTCATTTCCACTGAAACTCCCCCGAGTTAAAATAATTCAAATCACTTATCAAAAATATTCTTGGAACATTTAAAATAAAACCATCTTAAATATTTACTTAAATATTGGTTATGAAATTATTATACTAATTATCACATATAAGACTTCAAGTCCAAACTAATTTTAAAATGAAATTAGTAGATGGAGTATAAATATTTAAATAGCTATTTTCTAAATCAAATATCCATTTAATCTTTAAAATGATCACTTGTATAATTAATTTAATAAATTTTTACTTTAAAGGTTTAAAACAATTTTCAAAACTAATTTCTTCAACAGTATTGTTTTAAAAACCAAATTTAGAACTTTTAAATTTTATTTCAAAAGTTATTTTAAAAATATACTCGGCTTTCCAGGGAAGAATTCTTTTCCCAATACAAAATGGTCCATTCAAATAAATTAATAAATCTTCTCGATTTATTTTAATTTACATTCCAAATTTGTAAATTTCTTTCCACACTTTTAAAAATAAACCGATATTTATTTTTAAAACAAAATTCCCTTTCCTTTATAAAGTTTCCATTGTGAATTTTAAACTTTCAAATACCCAACGATATACGATTTTCAAATCGTTTTCCAAATATTCACTTTCAACAACCAAATCAATTTTTAAATTGATTTCCAAATTTATTTTAGTCACCAAATAAAATTCCAAATTTATTTTTAAAAATTTATTTTAACTCCAAATTAATCTCCAAATCGATTTCTAAAATTAATTTCAACTCCAAATTAAATTCCATATTAAATTTCTAAATTTATTTCCTTTTGAAATAACTTTCTTTATCTCTTTCAAATATTTAAAACATGTATCTTAAATAAATTCTTCAATTATTAAACAACATTACTCGAAATTCCTTTATTAAAATATTTTCCCATATTTTTGGAATTAATTTGATCGGATTATAAAAATCAACTTTAATACTTTAATTGTAACGGTCTAGGCTTTTCTACTTTAATTACCAAAAATCCAATTTTATATTTCTGGTATCCTACGATACCAAAAATATATTCGGCTAAATTTTAGCCTTCAATGGTTTCAATCACAAATAGTCACACACAAATTATAAATAATCAACATTCAATATTAAAACAAATCAAAATGTTTTGAGGAATCTAGTTGGATCCCTCCAACTTGTTTTCCTACATCCACAGACGTTAACACAACAATTAAATACCCATTCCACTTCGAGGTAGAATATCGTGGTATATAGGATTTATAAAACATCACCCGCTATTTTGCGGTGCATAGGGTCTCATCCGCTATATAATGCGGGAAATCAACAACTCCAAATACATATATAATACCAATTCCACTTCGAGGTGGAATATCACGGTATATGGGTTTAAATATAATATCAACCGCTATTATGCGGCGCATAGGGTCTAAACTAATATAATTGATAATAAATTAGTTATTCAAGCACAAAATCAATCAATTTTAAATTTAACTATAAAAATTAAATTAGCGATTGAGTGAGAAGATCTCACCTTTGCTTTTGCATGCAATCCATTTTTCGTTCCAGTTTCCATTCAAATATTGACCTTGTATAAACAAATTTATGATTTTTATTAATATTCGAATCAATCAAACAATTAATTTTCGTTTAATAGATTTAATTAACTAATTATTTAAGTAAAAATAATTTTCCTTTAATAAATTTAATTAACTAAATTAATTTCAAAAATATTTTTATTTTTGAATTTAGACTAGTAAGTGAAAATCGGTATATATATATATATATATATATATATATATATATATATATATATATGTTAATTGTAAAAAAAATCTTCATAGATTTCACAAACAAAAAAAACTAATATATATATACTTTTTAAATTTTCCATTTTAAAAGTCTTATTCCCATAAATATTTATGGTTTAAACTTCGTATAATTATTACCATTCCATTAACTACCGATTAAATAATCACCTCAATATTTTATTTTATATTATTATTTTTCTGTTTACTGTATAATTTATGTTTACATACATATAAAATTTAATAAAGTAAATAAAATGAGACTTACTGCTACAACCACCAAGACCCGCACTGATAGCCACACCACCAAGATCTGCAGCAACCACCACGCCCAATACTGCATCCCCACAACCTCGCGAACCCTAATGTCACGCATTCCAAACTACCACAAACGCGCACTCGAACTGCTTCAACACTGAACGCGTGCTCATCCTCTAGTTCATCTCCATCGCGGTCCTACGATGCCGCCCCCTTTCCTCACGAAACCCTATGCCGTCGATCTCGATACAATGCCGCGACTCTTTTCTGTAATTCGAACCCAAGTTCAATCGAGACGAACAACCCACAGCGGCGGCGACGCTCGCCTTCAGACCACCGCTTCTCCTCGCAATGCCCTAGGTCAGTGCGCCACCCCAAAACATCGCCATCATACGCGACCGATTACTAACCTCACTTGAATCGAGGAATCCATGACCGTATGCACTTGCCCAAATCGAATCGATCTCGCTGCTTATTTAATTTTATTTTTTCATTGAATGCTTCGGTTGTTTTTTTTAGGAAGGAGGAGAACAAATTGAAGGGGACTCGCGATATAATTCCTATAGCCACGATTTTACTGTCCGCCATTTTTTATTCTTCGATCTGAGAAATAAAGTTGAAGGATTTTGATTTTGTTATTTGATTTGCTCTTGCGTGATCTATTTCTTTTTGGTATTTTTTCTTAAATGACGCGTGCATCAAAATTTCTACGTGCAAGACAAATGGTGAGGGTAAGAAGACAGGTGGCCAAGACCTGATGTGAATTGTCTTTGACCAGTCAAACTATAGGTTATATTCAAATTTTAAATTTAAATTTTAAATCATCTCAAATTACACAACTCAAAAATTCGATCTCCAATTCAAACGTGCCGCCGGGCATTTATAATGTTATACGCCTATTTTGAACGCAAAGGAAAAGGTTTCGAGTCCAAATTTGATCATATGGAGAAGATAGCTTTTTCTGACCAGTTACAAAATTAAATTTCGATTTAATTTCAGCGCGTTTGCTTATCGTACGATCACACGGCAACCCCGAATGCTACGAAAATTGAAATCCGATAATAATACAATATTACGGATTCAATGGAATTGATTTCGTCGAATTCCGAGACTGTGCCTCGGAAGACTATTTTTAAATATCAATTTAAATGATAAATTTTCAAAACTGATCAAAACATTTTCAAATCCAATTCTGAAGCTTCCATTATCTTCAACATGTGACAACCCTGTATTTTGTAATTATTTTATTGTACATTTTAATTATTTTTAATGTAAGATTTTGATTTAAAAACTTATTTTACTTATTTGAAATGATTAAATTTATTATTTAAATATAATCTTGATTTTTATAATAGTTATAATTCCAAACTTGTGTAAGCTGAATATTTGCCTGAAATGCTGATTTTGGTCAAAATAGTCAAACGGTGACTTTCAACTTAAAATTTTAAAAGTTTAAAAATTTAAATTTTTTCTTTTATTATGAAAGTACATAAAATTCTAAGAACACCAATTTTCGTTTCGTTGAAATCGGATGTAAATTGTGAAAGTTATACCCTTTACAATATTGTGCGTATATAGGGTTATTTAACAATGACTATTTTAAATTGTATAAGTTACTTCTTCTTTGTTATATTTTACTTTAATATGGTATAATATGTTATATTATGTATATTTTGACTTTTAAGTATTTTTAAAATGATAATATAATTTTTCTAAAGTTTATTTGAATTTATTTCTAATTTTAAAGCCTAGTCTACAATTTTAAGCCATTTTCTTAATTTAATTATATATAATTAAAATTTATTTATTTATTTTATGCACTCACTTTTATTTGCTGTGTTTTACTTTATTTTATTCATTTTACATGTATTTAGATTAAAGTAAATTTTTCCAAAGTATATTGAAGTTATTTCTAATTCTTAAGTCAAGTTTTCATTTTCTGTGCTATTTTTCTTATTTTAATCATATCTAATTAATATTTAATTATTAATATTTTGTTTATCTGTTGTACTTTCGAATTTTAACTGAGATTTCAATTATTTTCAGTTATTTAGATATATATAAATATATATGAGAAATTTGAAAGGGTTAAAGGCTAAGAAACGTAAAAAACGTTTCACTGTTTCTTTTGCAGTTTCTTTTGTCATCAATACATCTGTTTTTTTTGGCATTTCCCTATACCATCTCCAGTCGACTTCCCTTGCTCATTTGTCACGAAATTTTTCTCTTTCTCAATCCTAAAAAAAATAAAAAATCATGGCCTCCTTGTTCAAAAACTTTGGTAAATTTTCTTTCCTATTTCACTTTTTCATTGTTTTATATTGATTTGCACTTGTCTCTTCCTCTTCTAGGTTCGGCCCTGCCTCCTCTCCTGTAACGACCCTAGATTTTTATTTAATTCAAATTAATGATTAAATGAATTTTTGAATAAAAATTTGTAGAATTAATTATAAATGGAAACGAGTTTCCCCGATTCAAATAGAAAATATATTAAGTCAAATTGATTTGAAAATTTGCATATATGTATATATATGAGAATATATATATATATGTGTGTGTGTGTATTTGAGCATATATGAGTAAATTTAAAATTATATATATATATATATTTGATTTGAATTTAAATACTATATATGTATGTGTATATAGAAAAATATAAAACAATAATTATTAAAGTAAAATGGCAAGACAAGAAGTAATAAGCAGTACAAACATGTACAAAGTAAATAAAGTAAACAAATTAGAAGACATGCATCTATTAACATCATCTCAGCTGAAAACAAGAAAATAAAGCATAGGCAAAAGTACACTTGTACATGCTTATACAAAGTAAACAAATGAAATGTATAAAAGCATGGGTTGCAAACAAAAACATAAAGTACCAAAGTTATAAATGCAAATGTCTTCAGCATGCTTTCTATTGTACAAACACCTATTTGTACAACTATCCTCTTCGTATATACATCAACTTTGTTCTGGTTCATAGCTGTAGAAAGTTAAGCAAAACCAGAGAAAAGAACGTAAACATCATCATCTATAAAAAGAAGAAAGCCTGACTACTAATCTTCAATTCAAAAGTTTACACTCTTCTTCAATAAAAAAAAAAAAAGATCCAAAATTCTACCTGAGACAAATAGAAACAACTTCAAGTGGATCAAGGTTCCATTCTGAAGCTAAGTAAATTCAGATACAAGTTTTACACAGATCAAAGCAATGCAGGCTTTCAAATCAAACAAATCAGAGCAAAAGGAAATCATTAGTAGATCTCTGTTCTTCTCTGGAAAAACAAAGTGAGCAAACTTTCTTTTAAAACCTTCTTTATCTTAGCAATCTTTGAAGTATGATCTGGATTTTTTTTAAAAATAATTGTGTGGTAATATCTAGTTATAAATAGAAATGCAGTTAAGTATATGTGAGATGGTTGGGTTGTGAATATCTGTGTACTACTCTCTGTTCTTTTTGGTTTCCAGGTAGGAAATAAGTAAGAAATCCAACATCTCTTCATTTGATCACCATTGAACTTTGAAATTAAACAAAACAAGTTTGTTTGTACTTGAATTAAAAATCTGGGAACATTCTTAGCAGTTGGTATTTTGAAGCATCAAGTAAAATATTTTTGTTTACAGGGAGGTTTCAATTTTTGGTAAAAAAAAAAAAATCAAGTTCTTCATTTCCAATCCATGTTAAAACTTAAGATCTGAATAAAGTCTGGTTGTCTCAGCAAGAACTAGATATACAAAATATCTTTAAGATGAATTAATAGGAGATTGACTGGAAATGTAAATATACAGTGGAATTTTTCAAAGAACATGTTTTAATCGAATATCATGATCATTTGATTCACTTATACCATTCATCTCGTATTTAGAAATCACGATTTTTGAAACTAAAAACAGAATTTTTAGTTAAGAATTGAGTGAAGATTTCGAGATTGCACAGAAAATGCAAAACAACCATGTTCTGGGGATCTACGTCGATTTGGGTATCGAAATTCATGGTGAAGGAAGTTGATGCGTAGGGGAGCATGGGAAAAATATTTGAAAATTTTATTATTAACCATAGGAGATGAACGAGTTTGAGTTAGGGTTTAGTGTCTCGTTTTTTTCGATTGATTATAGTGGTATTTCGTCATCGGTGAAGCATCGAGTGGCACGGGACCAGGTGTAAATGGAGCAGGGGAATGTGGCGAAGTTCAGATCGGGGTAGTATGGACGCAGGCGACCGGAATCGTTGATGCGTGATGTTTTTCTGGTGTTAGGTGGGTTCTAGTATTTGACTGAGTAGCCAAATTTTGATCACTGACAAAATCGTTGGACTTAGATGAACACATTTGATGTCAAGGTCAAGTCAAACCTGTGAATGTCAGCGGAGGTGATCGGAGTTGCTCCGATCAAGTGTGCACGTCTACACCTGCACATCTTGTTCTCTGTTTTATTTGGATGGAGGGAGACGAAGATTTACTTCAGGAAGTTGAAAGGAACTTGAAACAGGGGAATGTAGTTGTGTTCGTGAACGTCTCGCGTGGCTCGAGAGAAATGATGGTAGGCCCGAGTTTCATTGGAAATGAATTAACTGGATATTGGAAGTTAATAAGTTTTTAATCTATTTAAGTAGTTAAGTTTTGATGAAAACATTATCAAGTTTTGAAGTAAAGCATCCACAAGTTAAAAACAAGTTTTTCAAGGTTTTGGTTTCAATGGAGTTAGTTATGTAAACAAATTCGGATGTTAACAAAATAATTATTGTTTGACAGTTAATACTTCAAAATGTTTTTTTTTATCTAATTAATACTTTATTTTAGTTAATATAAAACAAGGGTTGGAAGTTTATTAACATTTGAAGTTTTCAATTTAGTAACAATCGATTTCAAAGTTTAAAGAAGATTTTTTTAAAAAAGAAAAAAAGAAAAAAAAATATTAATTAAGACAAATTATTATTATTAATTGAAAAAAAGGGTAATTAAGAATTGTTAATTAATTTCAGAATTGTAATCAACTGAGTAATCAGAGATTGGTTTATTTGAAATTAAAGATTGGTTAGTTAATAATTAAGTGTTTGACTGATTTGTAATTTCAGACTGTTAATTAAATAATTAAAGTTAATTTATCGGTAATTTGTAGTTGATTGAGCAATTGATTTAGGAATAATTTATTTATCAAAAAAAAAAAATAGTTACGTAGTTAATTCGTTTAAATCACCTTCAGTTTGAATTAAAGATGATTGACTAAAGTCGTATACTGAATTGATATTTCTGTTGTGATGGTGAAACTGCATGATGTAGTTTGTCTTATGTTGAATTGTGATTTGTGATTTTTCTCTGTATGACTATGTGAAAACCCCTTTGCCATAAAACGGCATTTGAATTTCGATGCAACAGGGAATCGGTTTCCAGTTGGTTATCCGAAACCCACATTGAATCGTAATGATGAACCTTTGTGACTGATAAATTTATTCTACCTGTGAAACTGTGAATGGAGATGAGCGTTGTGGATTATACCGCTTATCGATTTTGATATATCTGTGATGATTGATGATGTTGCACTATTGTGTGTATAAACCCTGGACTACACTTATACACACACCAATATGGATTTCACGAGGAAATCGATTAAGTCACAGATTTTTGAAATAGTTTTAAATTTGAATATTTGAATTCAACTGTTTTTGAAATTGAAATTTTAATTTCAATTGATTTTGAAATTAGAAATTTGGGTTTAAAGTGAAAAACTTTTGAAATGGGATTTCAAAGATAAAAGTTATTTTGAATAACTTAATTAAGTTTTGAAAATTTAAATAATTTGATTTAAATTTAAATTCAAGTTTGAAATTGAATTCTATGATTCGAAACTAGGAATTTAAGATGCTGTATAAGTTATATGAATTTAAACCACTTTTAAAAGTATTATTTGTGAATTTGGATTTAACCCAAGGATTTCAACTCGTATGAAAGAATCAGATTTTCTGAAAGGAAACTGTTTGTTTTCAAAAGATAAAAGCTTTCAGATAAGAAATGGAATTCCTATTTAATTAAAGAAATTTCAAGATTGAATAGAAAAAAATGATTTTTCCAAGTTATGAATAAATTCTTTTTGAAAGCTATGAATTGAATCTGTTTATTTTTAGCAGATTTAAAATGATGTTTTGTTTACACCATTCGAAATGAAATTGTTTTGAAAGCTATAAGTTGAATCTTTGTTTTAAAGATTTAACGAGTTAATCCAATTGGAACGGAAATTGTTTTGAAGTCTATGAATTGATCTTTGTGAAATAAATCTTTTTGTAGTATAAAGATTTGAAATGGTAATTGGTTTAAACCATTTGAAAAGGAAAGTTTTGGGGTTTTAAGTTGTGACTTAATTGAAATCCCAATATCCATATGTTTTTGAAATACTGTGCTCACTGTTCGGTTTAGCCGGGAGAGGACCTTTGTGTCAAATATCCCATTCCGAATATGTGATATGTCATTATGGATAGCATTTGAAGACCGGTGGTGAAGACCGGATATTTTCGAAAACGTAAGGACAACTCGTCGAATGTCTTTGCATCGAATGGTCCCCGATATAGAGACTCCATATGTGATGGGGAGTCCGAACGTGATTAGTGAATATCCGGATTGCAAGGACTTCTTTGGAAGTGCCTTCGGTTCTGTTCGAGCCCGGAACAGACTTGTATGGATAGTATGTCTGACATTACAAATTGAGATATAAAGCCGATTTCTTTCAAATATATTCCTGTTGGTGGCGGAGAATTTATTCTCTTAGCTTAACACCCTTCTCTGAGACGTACGAGCTCAGAGGTTATGTAGTTGAATTATCAGCAATATATTCCCAATTTGGTAATGTGACGTGCTGAGTGTTGCTGTGAAATGATCATTGTGTCGATTATTTGTGATAGGATCATTTATTTGATCGTCTATCTTGGTGATCATTTCTATGATCATTTGTTGACCAAAAGCATGGCTTTTGTATAAAGTATGTTTTTGTGGACGTGACTTCGTCGTGCCTCACAAACCGGTAATGGTCGAAACAGGAATTGTGCGGCAAGGTTTCCAGGGATCGCTTCCCTAGGGTATGGCCGTTCCTTCTGGAAAAGGGTAGTATCATGGTATGGAGCCCAGATACTTACTCATGTTGAAACACTTATTATTATGGTGTGATGTTGGTTAGAGAGCTCTCGTTTAAAGGTCCCAAAGGACCGAGGGTGGCATATCTGAGGGTTTGTAATATCCCTTGGGAAAAGGGATTCCCGGCTTTGTTTAGCAGAGAACGATTTGGTTCTCGGGGCATCCTTCCAGAGGCGTTTCCATGTGGCAATGGGAAGTTCCTTGGCCTGACCATTTGTTGGAAATCCATTCTTCAAATACGTAACTTGTACGGTTTTAGTTGTAGAACCTATCATTCACTTATGGTGGCGCCCCACTGTTTGGATGGTAGCTATAGTAGGCATAGTTCGAAATGTCTATGTTGGCTAAGATTTATATCTTTACTTTCGAAATGATTTTTACTACACTATGCATTAGTAATAATATCAAATGTTCTTTTAATGCGTATCAAGCATCTTTGACTATCATAAGGAGAAATCTCCTCCGATTCTGCGTTTGCATTGTGTGTGTGTGTGCGGGAGGCCTTATGGTAGTCTCATTTTTAAAAGCATTGCGAATTGACTTTAAAAATATTCATCTATTTTTATTTTGAATAAAAGATAAACTGTTTTTGTTGCTCACACCAGTCCCACGACTGATCCGAAGTTTATTGTTTCTTTCCTAAACTCTGGGTGCTCATTATTTTCTACACGAGCAGTCTAGAGTTGGGTTTTTCAGATAGCTAGGTTTAGTAGATTATCTGGAGTTAGTTCAGTCTTTCGATCGCACCAGTCTTTCTTAGCTTGGTGCATCGTTATTGGGGGTTTGAGCTAATGCTGGATTGATTCTTGTAGATGGAGTTGCAGTTTTCGGAGTTCTCTTTTGAAGACTATCTTAGAGTTATATTGTTCCGCTGCTGATGATATCTGTTTCTTTTCCGCTGCTATATTTATTGTATCATATCTCTGATGTATATTGGTATTCATTGTACCATTCTGTTGTACCAGATGTTGTATCAGTATTGTATATCAATGTATTATTCTTTTATTCCGCTGTGCTATTTACTTAATGTTGTTATAAGCTCCGGCGAATCGGATTTGAACGGTCGAATCTATGGCATTCGAATACGATATGAAGTATGGATGTCGATTTTTGAGCGGGAAAAATCCGAGTCGTTACATTTGGTATCAGAGCTAAGGTTGAACTTTAGCTCAGGAGTATAACACGTTAGGTAGCTCATTAGAGATAGGGTGAAATATACCCTAGAATGAGTATATCCTTATGATATCCATTTGAATGCCTCAGTAAATTCTCTTACTATCCACTGATAGTGAGTATGAGTGTAAGAAGAGGACGAGATAGGGGACAGGGAAACGCGACTATAATTGGTCAATACCCTGCAACAGTGGAAATACCTTTCTTATCAATCTCTTTTGATTCGTTTTCGAATTCTTTTGATTTCTTTGTGACAGCTCCAGAAAGAAGTTTCGGTGCAGGGATGCCCTACGAATCGTTGTAGAAATTCTTTCTTCGTATTTCATCAGTTTCTTTTCAGTTTTTGATTTTAAACTTTAATGAATATGAATTTGAAATTTGAATGAATTGGGAATTTTGAATAAATTAGAAATTTTAAATTGAGTTAAAATTGATTAATAGAAGATGAAGCTAAATCGAATTGTATCGATAAAACGATTTCGTTTAAAACCAAATTTTGAAATTCTGTTGAAATTTCTTGGGTAGATCGAAGTCCGAAGAGGGACAGATTGGTATATATTTTAAGATATTCCGATTTGAGTTTGGAATCCATATCTTGTATTTGAGGAATTATAGGAGATCGAATTTGTCTATCTCTGTGTTGTTTTCGTGCCTGCGAATTTCGAGGACGAAATTCTTTTAAGGGGGGAAGTTTGTAACGACCCTAGATTTTTATTTAATTTAAATTAATGATTAAATGAATTTTTGAATAAAAATTTGTAGAGTTAATTATAAATGGAAGCGAGTTTCCCCGATTCAAATAGAAAATATATTAAGTCAAATTGATTTGAAAATTTGCATATATGTATATATATGAGAATATATATATATATATGTATGTATGTATGTATTTGAGCATATATGAGTAAATTTAAAATTATATATATATATATTTGATTTGAATTTAAATACTATATATGTATGTGTATATAGAAAAATATAAAACAATAATTATTAAAGTAAAATGGCAAGACAAGAAGTAATAAGCAGTACAAACATGTACAAAGTAAATAAAGTAAACAAATTAGAAGACATGCAACTATTAACATCATCTCAGCCGAAAACAAGAAAATAAAGCATAGGCAAAAGTACACTTGTACATGCTTATACAAAGTAAACAAATGAAATGTATACAAGCATGGGTTGCAAACAAAAACATAAAGTACCAAAGTTATAAATGCAAATGTCTTCAGCATGCTTTCTATTGTACAAACACCTATTTGTACAACTATCCTCTTCGTATATACATCAACTTTGTTCTGGTTCATAGCTGTAGAAAGTTAAGCAAAACCAGAGAAAAGAATGTAAACATCATCATCTATAAAAAGAAGAAAGCCTGACTATTAATCTTCAATTCAAAAGTTTACACTCTTCTTCAATTAAAAAAAAAAGATCCAAAATTCTACCTGAGACAAATAGAAACAACTTCAAGTGGATCAAGGTTCCATTCTGAAGCTAAGTAAATTCAGATACAAGTTTTATTCAGATCAAAGCAATGCAGGCTTTCAAATCAAACAAATCAGAGCAAAAGGAAATCATTAGCAGATCTCTGTTCTTCTCTGGAAAAACAAAGTGAGCCAACTTTCTTTTAAAACCTTCTTTATCTTAGCAATCTTTGAAGTATGATCTGGATTTTTTTTTAAAATAATTGTGTGATAATATCTAGTTATAAATAGAAATGCAGTTAAGTATATGTGAGATGGTTGGGTTGGGAATATCTGTGTACTGCTCTCTGTTCCTTTTGGTTTCCAGGTAGGAAATAAGTAAAAAATCCAACATCTCTTCGTTTGATCACCATTGAACTTTGAAATTAAACAAAACAAGTTTGTTTGTACTTGAATTAAAATCTGGGAACATTCTTAGCAGTTGGTATTTTGAAGCATCAAGTAAAATATTTTTGTTTACAGGGAGGTTTCAATTTTTGGTAAAAAAAAAAAATCAAATTCTTCATTTCCAATCCATGTTAAAACTTAAGATCTGAATAAAGTCTGGTTGTCTCAGCAAGAACTAGATATACAAAATATCTTTAAGATGAATTAATAGGAGATTGACTGGAAATGTAAATATACAGTGGAATTTTTCAAAGAACATGTTTTAATCGAATATCATGATCATTTGATTCACTTATACCATTCATCTCGTATTTAGAAATCACGATTTTTGAAACTAAAAACAGAATTTTTAGTTAAGAATTGAGTGAAGATTTCGAGATTGCACAGAAAATGCAAAACAACCATGTTCTGGGGATCTACGTCGATCTGGGTATCGAAATTCATGGTGACGGAAGTTGATGCGTAGGGGAGCATGGGAAAAATATTTGAAAATTTTATTATTAACCATAGGAGATGAACGAGTTTGAGTTAGGGTTTAGTGTCTCGTTTTTTTTCGATTGATTATAGTGGTATTTCGTCATCGGTGAAGCATCGAGTGGCACGGGACCAGGTGTAAATGGAGCAGGGGAATGTGGCGAAGTTCAAGTCGGGGTAGTATGGATGCAGGCGACCGGAATCGTTGATGCGTGATGTTTTTCTGGTGTCAGGTGGGTTCCAGTATTTGACTGAGTAGCCAAATTTTGATCACTGACAAAATCGTTGGACTTAGATGAACACATTTGATGTCAAGGTCAAGTCAAACCTGTGAATGTCAGCGGAGGTGATCGGAGTTGCTCCGATCAAGTGTGCACGTCTACACCTGCACATCTTGTTCTCTGTTTTATTTGGATGAGGGAGACGAAGATTTACTTCAGGAAGTTGAAAGGAACTTGAAACAGGGGAATGTGGTTGTGTTCGTGAACGTCTCGCGTGGCTCGAGAGAAATGATGGTAGGCCTGAGTTTCATTGGAAATGAATTAACTGGATATTGGAAGTTAATAAGTTTTTAATCTATTTAAGTAGTTAAGTTTTGATGAAAACATTATCAAGTTTTGAAGTAAAGCATCCACAAGTTAAAAACAAGTTTTTCAAGGTTTTGGTTTCAATGGAGTTAGTTATGTAAACAAATTCGGATGTTAACAAAATAATTATTGTTTGTCAGTTAATACTTCAAAATGTTTTTTTTATCTAATTAATACTTTATTTTAGTTAATATAAAACAAGGGTTGGAAGTTTATTAACATTTGAAGTTTTCAATTTAGTAACAATCGATTTCAAAGTTTAAAGAAGATTTTTTTTAAAAAGTAAAAAAGAAAAAAAGAAAAAATATATATTAATTAAGACAAATTATTATTATTAATTGAAAAAAAGAGTAATTAAGAATAGTTGATTAATTTCAGAATTGTAATCAACTGAGTAATCAGAGATTGGTTTATTTGAAATTAAAGATTGGTTAGTTAATAATTAAGTGTTTGACTGATTTGTAATTTCAGACTGTTAATTAAATAATTAAAGTTAATCTATCGGTAATTTGTAGTTGATTGAGAAATTGATTTAGGAACAATTTATTTATCAAAAAAAAAAATAGTTACGTAGTTAATTCGTTTAAATCACCTTCAGTTTGAATTAAAGATGATTGACTAAAGTCGTATACTGAATTGATATTTCTGTTGTGACGGTGATACTGCGTGATGTAGTTTGTCTTATGTTGAATTGTGATTTGTGATTTTTCTCTGTATGACTATGTGAAAACCCCTTTGCCATAAAACGGCATTTGAATTTCGATGCAACAGGGAATCGGTTTCCAGTTGGTTATCCGAAACCCACATCGAATCGTAATGATGAACCTTTGTGATTGATAAATTTATTCTACCTGTAAAACTGTGAATGGAGATGAGCGTTGTGGATTATACCGCTTATCGATTTTGATATATCTGTGATGATTGATGATGTTGCACTATTGTGTGTATAAACCCTGGACTACACTTATACACACACCAATATGGATTTCACGAGGAAATCGATTAAGTCACAGATTTTTGAAATAGTTTTAAATTTGAATATTTGAATTCAACTGTTTTTGAAATTGAAATTTTAATTTCAATTGATTTTGAAATTAGAAATTTGGGTTTAAAGTGAAAAACTTTTGAAATGGGATTTCAAAGATAAAAGTTATTTTGAATAACTTAATTAAGTTTTGAAAATTTAAATAATTTGATTTAAATTCAAATTCAAGTTTGAAATTGAATTCTATGATTCGAAACTAGGAATTTAAGATGCTGTATAAGTTATATGAATTTAAACCACTTTTAAAAGTATTATTTGTGAATTTGGATTTAACCCAAGGATTTCAACTTGTATGAAAGAATCAGATTTTCTGAAAGGAAACTGTTTGTTTTCAAAAGATAAAAGCTTTCAAATAAGAAATGGAATTCCTATTTAATTAAAGAAATTTCAAGATTGAACATAAAAAAATGATTTTTCCAAGTTATGAATAAATTCTTTTTGAAAGCTATGAATTGAATCTGTTTATTTTTAACAGATTTAAAATGATGTTTTGTTTACACCATTCGAAATGAAATTGTTTTGAAAGCTATAAGTTGAATCTTTGTTTTAAAGATTTAACGAGTTAATCCAATTGGAATGGAAATTGTTTTGAGGTCTATGAATTGATCTTTGTGAAATAAATCTTTTTGTAGTATAAAGATTTGAAATGGTAATTGGTTTAAACCATTTGAAAAGGAAAGTTTTGGGGTTTTAAGTTGTGACTTAATTGAAATCCCAATATCCATATGTTTTTGAAATACTGCGCTCACTGTTCGGTTTAGCCAGGAGAGGACCTTTGTGTCATATATCCCATTCCGAATATGTGATATGTCGTTATGGATAGCATTTGAAGACCGGTGGTGAAGACCGGATATTTTCGAAAACGTAAAGACAACTCGTCGAATGTCTTTGCATCGAACGGTCCCCGGTATAGAGACTCCATATGTGATGGGGAGTCCGAACGTGATTAGTGAATATCCGGATTGCAAGGACTTCTTTGGAAGTGCCTTCGGTTCTGTTCGAGCCCGGAACAGACTTGTATGGATAGTATGTCTGACATTACAAATTGAGATATAAAGCCGATTTCTTTCAAATATATTCCTGTTGGTGGCGGAGAATTTATTCTCTTAGCTTAACACCCTTCTCTGAGACGTACGAGCTCAGAGGTTATGTAGTTGAAGTTATCAGCAATATATTCCCAATTTGGTAATGTGACGTGCTGAGTGTTGCTGTGAAATGATCATTGTGTTGATTATTTGTGATAGGATCATTTATTTGATCATCTATCTTGGTGATCATTTCTATGATCATTTGTTGACCCAAAGCATGGCTTTTGTATAAAGTATGTTTTTGTGGACGTGACTTCGTCGAGCCTCACAAACCGGTAATGGTCGAAACAGGAATTGTGCGGCTAGGTTTCCAGGGATCGCTTCCCTAGGGTATGGCCATTCCTTCTGGAAAAGGGTAGTATCATGGTATGGAGCCCAGATACTTACTCATGTTGAAACACTTATTATTATGGTGTGATGTTGGTAAGAGAGCTGTCGTTTAAAGGTCCCAAAGGACCGGGGGTAGCATATCTGAGGGTTTGTAATATCCCTTGGGAAAAGGGATTCCCGGCTTTGTTTAGCAGAGAACGGTTTGGTTCTCGGGGCGTCCTTCCAGAGGCGTTTCCATGTGGCAATGGGAAGTTCCTTGGCCTGACCATTTGTTGGAAATCCATTCTTCAAATACGTAACTTGTACGGTTTAAGTTGTAGAACCTATCATTCACTTATGGTGGCGCCCCACTGTTTGGATGGTAGCTATAGTAGGCATAGTTCGAAATGTCTATGTTGGCTAAGATTTATATCTTTACTTTCGAAATGATTTTTACTACACTATGCATTAGTAATAATATCAAATGTTCTTTTAATGCGTATCAAGCATCTTTGACTATCATAAGGAGAAATCTCCTCCGATCCTGCGTTTGCATTGTGTGTGTGTGCTGGAGGCCTTATGGTAGTCTCATTTTTAAAAGCATTGCGAATTGACTTTAAAAATATTCCTCTATTTTGATTTTGAATAAAAGATAAACTGTTTTTATTTCTCACACCAGTCCCACGACTGATCCGAAGTTTATTGTTTCTTTCCTAAACTCTGGGTGCTCATTATTTTCTACACGAGCAGTCTAGAGTTGGGTTTTTCAGATAGCTAGGTTTAGTAGATTATCTAGATTAGTTCAGTCTTTGGATCGCACCAGTCTTGCTTAGCTTGGTGCATCGTTATTGGGGGTTTGAGCTAATGCTGGATTGATTCTTGGAGATGGAGTTGCAGTTTTCGGAGTTCTCTTTTGAAGATTATCTTAGAGTTATATTGTTCCGCTGCTGATGATATCTGTTTCTTTTTCGCTGCTATATTTATTGTATCATATCTCTGATGTATATTGATATTCATTATACCATTCTGTTGTACCAGATGTTGTATCAGTATTGTATATCAATGTATTATTCTTTTATTCCGCTGTGTTATTTACTTAATGTTGTTATAAGCTCCGGCGAATCGGATTTGAACGGTCGAATCTATGGCATTCGAATACGATATGAAGTATGGATGTCGATTTTTGAGCGGGCAAAATCCGAGTCGTTACATCTCCAGCCCCTGCTACCTCCACCACCACTGGAACCCATCACCACCACCTCCTCCTCACTGGCCATCCCGAGCCGAGCCACCCTTGGTGGTAGATCTATCACCAAATACAATATAATTCACCTACATGACCTAACCGAGCAAATCTATGCATCCACCACCTTCCACCACCCATGGCCGCCACTAACACCACCTCCACCACCTCCAGCACCACCTGTACTCTAGGCCACACCATCCCCTTTGACCCTAAAGTACAGGCCATGACCATACTAGCCTTGACCGTGCCTTGTAGTGCCTTGAAAATCATGTGTATGTTGATTGTTGTGTTGTTTTCCCTTCTCCACACTTTTGCACCATGTTAACCTATGTTAGGCTGACCATACCCAACCAAAACCTGATCCAAATCTTACCTTAGACCTGTAGTATACCTTATGGCTGAAAATAGAGAGTGTTGGAAGCAAGTGCATAGCAACTCTGCCTTGATTTATGCACTTATTTCTAGCCTAGTTTAGTCGTTTTTGAATTGAAAACTTATGTGTTATTGTATTGTTTTGAGTATATGTTTACAAGACAAATATCAAGGCTCTCCATTCATTCAAATCAAAAGTCATGCTATATGGTGCTTGTCGTGCTTTTGGAATCGCACTTGTGTTTGTTGTTTTGGTCTTCAGCTTGAAAAATTGAGTCTTTCTCACTCTGACATTTATACTTATGAAAAGTGAATTGATGACAAGTGTTTAGTAATATAAAATGTTTATGCAAGTTAATGATGATCATATGATATGCTATGCCATGTTATTACCATGTTATTACCATGTTAAAACTGTTAATTTTCACCTGACATCTGATATATGACTGTATATTGTGATATTGACCTTGTTTATATTATTTCTGTATATGATCACACTGCAAGTTCCCTGTTAGAAAAAAAAATGTTATGGGCAGAAATGATAGGCCTGAATGGTTTTAAATTATTCATTTTGACTTGGGATTGCAGGTTTGAAATGATAAAACCCGGATTTTCTTTTTAATTCTGGGTTGAAACGATATATTACCCGTATCACTTTACCTAGCGTAGAAAATTATATACAGGCCCGTAGTTAAAATATGTTTTTCTAAAAATTTTAAATATTTCAAAAATTTAATTATTATAATATTTTTATTTTTAATTTAATAAAAAAAAGGATTTTTGTAAAATATTATTGATTTTCTGAATAATTGTAAGTGACATGAATTAATGAAAAAGTTTGAAATTTTGAACGTAAGTTATTTTGGAAATTTTGATTTAATTTTAATTGGAAATTTAATTGAATATGAAATTATGATAAATTTATGATAATTTGAATTGAAATGAATTTAAAGTGATTTTTATATCATATTAATGATTTTTAATAAAGATGAAATGTGAAATTAATAAATATTTTAAGTTGAAACTTAGAAATATAACTAAAATTGGAAATTTATGAAATTGACGTAAAGTGAACTTTGAGTTAAGCAAATAAAAATAAAACTAAGTTATATTTGAGAATTTGAACTTAAGTGTTAAGTTGAAATTTAATGTAATGGATTTTAAAATTGAACATTGCATTTTAATAAGTGGATTATTATTAAATCTTGATTTTTGAATGGAAATTTAACCCTGTAAAATCATGAACTTGAGGAAAATTAAATGATGTTATAAATGTGAAAATGTATGACTTTATAAGTTAAAAATATTATAATAAAAATATAACTGGTTGAGAAATTTTATTGAATATTTGAAGTTAATTGACTACATTTTTGAAATGATATTAATTACAATGTAAATGATATTACAGCAATTGTAAATACTGTAGTTGATGATAATGAACTAAAAAAAAAGCTATAAAAAAAAACTATTATAGAAATTGTTGTAAGTACTATGATTTTTGAATTTAACTAAGTTTATTTGAAATTTAAGAAAACTCTATTACAACATTTTTAAACGTTGTCTTTTGTTAAATTGAACTGTTTTGAATGTAACTTTCCGTAGAGTTTTCTAAATGATGCGAAAAGTGAATTTTCACTGTTTTGATAAACTTAAGTGAATAAATGAACTTTGAAAGTTGAAATTTTTGGAAATTTAATAATTTAATTATTAAGCATAATAACTTCATTGAAATGAAAAAAAAAAGAATTTTTGGAATATAAACTGTTTTAAAATATGAATTGAAATGGTATTTTAGATTGAATAAAATGAATAATGATTTGAAATGAATGAAGTTTTGAAAAGAAATGATATTTTGATATATTAAAATGATTTGAAAATGAAGTTTTGAAAGGATATGATATTTTGATATATTAAAATGATTTGAAACGAAGTTTTGAAAGATATGATATTTTTGATATTAAATGATTTGAAAAACGGAGTTTGAAAGATAGGACATTTTGATATTAACATGATTTAAAAAGAAGTTCTGAAAAGATATGATATTTTGGAACTGAAAGGTATTGTTGAAAGGGTATGAAAATTTAATATATTGAAATGGTTAGAAATGACTTGATATTTATTTTGATAAATATTTGAATTGAAAGATATTTTACGATGATATATTGAAATGGTTTTGGAAATGATTTAATCTTTCTTTTGATAAAGATTTGGATTGAAAAGGATATTTTATTTTGAAGTATAAAATATTGTTTTGAAGTTATAACTACGGGTTATAATAACGATTGGTTGTTAAAGAGACCGGGATCGGATATTGTCTTATAGCCGGCCAATACCGAAAACCACTTTAACAACTGTGTACGCGGTGGAGATTCCAGAATGAAGTAGGATGGTGGCGACGTTCTCGAGGTATATTACGTGGACCCAACTCCCGTGAGTTGGCATATATGACTAAAACATGAGCTATACCGGGCTACACAAAGGGTCGCACCCTTTCATCGAGCATGCTCCATCGAAAACTATTCTATTACTGTTGTGATTCGATTCGGTGGCGCCACTTTGATTCGGGGGTATTGTTCGAGGTGGGCGGAAGCTGCTGGCTTGCCGTCACCACCGGTCCGGGAGTGCAAACGGTGTATCCACCCTGGCATTGCCTCGCGTGCCGTGTCATATCCTTATATCGAGCCTACTACGATTTTGGTTTTAAAGATCCGACCGTGTTAAGGTTCACCATCACCTTAACGCTATTTTCTATATGATTATACTTTACTGATTAGACACTACCGTATATAGCGTATATTACTACATAGTAAATAGTTTAACGGATCCTTAGAGGATGGGCGGTCCCAAGCATCCTTTAAGTTACTGATGCATTTTGTTACTGTTCACTTGAGTTGATTTACAGTTTATAAGTATTTATGTTCTGACTCGAGGGTTTTGTATTTTTCTTTACGCTCGGGTCAGATTGATTGAGTTAGCATTCAAGATTCACCTTCGGCGTTGGAACTTTCCTTGAAGATCCAGCCATCTATTTGTTTCAGTATCCAGTGGTTCAGTGATGTATCTGATTTGTACCTGATGTATCCTGTTACTCTTCTGTTGTATCTTATTTAACTCTGATGTATCTTATATTTTATATAGTAGCTTCATGAACTACTATCTCTTTTTCTTCCGCTGCATTTTTATATACTCTGTGTCTGTGATCTGTGATTTTATTTACTATATATTCTGAGATTTGCCAAATTTTTATTTACAATGCGGTATTTTGAGCAATTCAATTTCGGCATGAGTGTCTACCCATACACTTATAATGGATGCGGATGGTTGAAAATATCTGGTTGTTACAGTTGGTATCAGAGCTTTGGTAGCTCTAGGCAAAACTCAGCATATGGAGTGAATGTATTTACAGAATCACTTTCATTCGCGTTTGAATCTCTCCCTTTTGACTCGATTCCTTTGAATTTTGGAACATTCCCTACGGTTCCAAAATCCATTCGTATCCCTCACTATTCATCTTCTTTTGATTCTGGAGTAACCCATAACTCCGCTTCGAATGATCTTTCTAGTGAGTCGGCGATCACGCCAATTTCAAATTTAATTGAAAAGGGGGAAAACTCCTTTGCAGTTAGCATCGATTCACCAAGATTCTTATCTATCCTTGGTTTAGATGTTAATATCTTTTGTTATTTCAAACTCCAACTCTTGAGATCGAATGTAGATTTACCCTAGAAAAATCAACATTGATCTTATTCTTTAAGTCATGGTTGACCCGGTTAAGGTTGCCCGTGATTTATATAAGCTTATCCATCTTCCTATTCTGTTATTTAATCATGTCATCCTTGTTTCCAACTTATTTTTAAATCATAATCTCCTTTGATTTGTGTTAATCAAAAATTTGAATCTCTACCCTTCTTTGAAAATCTATTCATGTATAGTGTATTTGTAAACTAGTATTTAAAATTAAAATGTTTTATATATTGTGTTGTTTGAGTTGTTGATGTTGAGTTGGGTTTCTGATCGATACGTCTGATCAGCGCTATCGATAAGATTTCCAAAACACTTTGACAGAACAAACGGACACAATATATTTAAAAAAAATAAAATTGGTTAATGAAATAAATTTTGATATATAAGTAAATTTATGGAACTTAATGGAATGATTTAAATTGATAATTTGAAATGATAATACTTGATTTATCATTTATTGTTCCACAAATAGATCTGTAAATATTTGTTTATAAATTTATTTGGGAACTGAAATGAATTTAAAACAAGAATTTGAGGATTTAAATTCCGATTATTTCGAACTTTGGTTTAAAGTTTTAAAAGGTTATATTATTTAAAGTACTTTGAATAGAATTTGTTTTCAAAGAATTATAAAGGTTTAAAATTAGTGCTCTTCTCTTTGTCGCTGGAAAATAACTTCGGTGATGATCGCGACATCATCGACGTTCATTTTCGAGTTTCGAAGTTAGGAGACTGTTCTGTAGTCTTGCTACAGCTTTGTTTTGGGAAATTAAATTGATTTGAATTTCTAAAATATGACTTGATTTATAATATATACATATATATATATATATATATATGATTGAAATTTGATTTGACATATATTATTACTTATCTCTAAATGGTTTGAAGAAATCGGAAATTTAATTCCTAAATTTTATTTTAAAGAATAATTCCAAAAAAAAAAAATCAAAACTTTGGATGAATATCAAGCATGAAATGATTGAATTGGAAATTTTATTTGTATAATACAATTGCATTCAAATATAACTTACCAAAATTTCAGAAGTTAAAAATGTAATTGGATAATATACGATATAAAAAGATTTTATAAATAAAATTTGAGTGGTTATAATAAATGTTATACACTTAAATTTTAATTATAAAATGATTAACAGAGGTAAATATAATAAAGGGTAATTGAATGACTTACAATAAAATGATGTTAAAAGAACTAAGAATAAAAGAAAGTAGTTATAAAAAAAAGTGTAAATATATTTAACATGAGTGATAAATATATTGAGAGGAATAAATTTAATTTTGATTAGGAATAAAGAAGAATAAAATTTATTACGTACAATGTGAGTGCAATAAATGATTATTTTTCAAACCCATGGTTCTAAAAATTGTTAATTTAAGATGATTGGATAATAAGATAATGAAATTTGAGATAGCTAAGATTTAGTTAACTTGTGTAAAGATTTATTCTCTGTTTAAGTTGAAATCTCCATGCTTTCAAATTCATTTCCTTATTTTGTTTTTCAAACTATCTTTGGTTGTCCTTATCATCCTTATCTTGCTATAGACCGGTATAGGCATCTTTCTATAATATTTCTATTTAGAAATCTTTCTATAATCTTTGATAGACCTTTGGTAATCATTTTGAAATCCACCTTTTTCGTGCTTGTGTTCTTGATTCTGGAGGATCTTGGAAAGATCACCTCCACCTTGTTAAACTTACCTATAACAACAGTTATCAGGTATAACTTCAATCTTCTTGTCATCTTATCTTAATCCTATTTCACTCTATCTTTTCTGTGCCCTTCCATGCCTCATTCCTTTTCGGGGACGAAAAGTTTTGAGTGGGGGAGAGTGTAACAACCCTGTATTTTGTAATTATTTTATTGTATATTTTAATTATTTTTAATGTAAGATTTTGATTTAAAAACTTATTTTACTTATTTGAAATGATTAAATTTATTATTTAAATATAATCTTAATTTTTATATTAGTTATAATTCCAAACTTGTGTAAGTTGAATATTTGCCTGAAATGCTGATTTTGGTCAAAATAGTCAACGGTGACTTTCAACTTAAAATTTTAGAAGTTTAAAAATTTAAATTTTTTCTTTTATTATGAAAGTACATAAAATTCTAAGAACACCACTTTTCGTTTCGTTGAAATCGGATGTAAATTGTGAAAGTTATACCCTTTACAATATTGTGCGTATATAGGGTTATTTAACAATGACTATTTTAAATTGTATAAGTTACTTCTTCTTTGTTATATTTTACTTTAATATGGGATAATATGTTATATTATGTATATTTTGACTTTTAAGTATTTTTAAAATGATAATATAATTTTTCTAAAGTTTATTTGAATTTATTTCTAATTTTAAAGCCTAGTCTACAATTTTAAGCCATTTTCTTAATTTAATTATATATAATTAAAATTTATTTATTTATTTTATGCACTCACTTTTATTTGCTGTGTTTTACTTTATTTTATTCATTTTACATGTATTTAAATTAAAGTAAATTTTTCCAAAGTATATTGAAGTTATTTCTAATTCTTAAGTCAAGTTTTCATTTTCTGTGCTATTTTTCTTATTTTAATCATATCTAATTAATATTTAATTATTAATATTTTTTTTTATCTGTTATACTTTCGAATTTTAACTGAGATTTCAATTATTTTCAGTTATTTAGATGTATATAAATATATATGAGAAATTTGAAAGGGTTAAAGGCTAAGAAACGTAAAAAACGTTTCACTGTTTCTTTTGCAGTTTCTTTTGTCATCAATACATCTGTTTTTTTTGGCATTTCCCTATACCATCTCCAGTCGACTTTCCTTGCTCATTTGTCACGAAATTTTTCTCTTTCTCAACCCTAAAAAAAAAAATCATGGCCTCCTTGTTCAAAAACATTGGTAAATCTTCTTTTCTATTTCACTTTTTCATTGTTTTATATTGATTTGCACTTGTCTCTTCCTCTTCTAGGTTCGGCCCTGCCTCCTCTCCAGCCCCTGCTGCCTCCACCACCACTGGAACCCATCACCACCACCTCCTCCTCACTAGCCATCCCAAGCCGAGCCACCCTTGGTGGTAGATCTATCACCAAATACAATATAATTCACCTACATGACCTAACCGAGCAAATCTATGCATCCACCACCTTCCACCACCCATGGCCGCCACTAACACCACCTCCACCACCTCCAGCACCACCTGTACTCTAGGCCACACCATCCCCTTTGACCCCAAAGTACAGGCCATGACCATACTAGCCTTGACCGTGCCTTGTAGTGCCTTGAAAATCATGTGTATGTTGATTGTTGTGTTGTTTTCCCTTCTCTACACTTTTGCACCATGTTAACCTATGTTAGGCTGACCATACCCAACCAAAACCTGATCCAAATCTTACCTTAGACCTGTAGTATACCTTGTGGCTGAAACTAGAGAGTGTTGGAAGCAAGTGCATAGCAACTCTGCCTTGATTTATGCAGTTATTTCTAGCCTAGTTTAGTCGTTTTTGAATTGAAAACTTATGTATTATTGTATTGTTTTGAGTATATGTTTACAAGACAAATATCAAGGCTCTCCATTCATTCAAGTCAAAAGTCATGCTATATCGTGCTTGTCGTGCTTTTGGAATCGCACTTGTGTTTGTTGTTTTGGTCTTCAGTTTGAAAAAGTGAGTCTTTCTCACTCTGACATTTATACTTATGAAAAGTGAATTGATGACAAGTGTTTAGTAATATAAAATGTTTATGCAAGTTAATGATGATCATATGATATGCTATGCCATGTTATTACCATGTTATTACCATGTTAAAACTGTTAATTTTCACCTGACATATGATATATGACTGTATATTGTGATATTGACCTTGTTTATATTATTTCTGTATATGATCACACTGCAAGTTCCCTGTTAGAAAAAAAAATGTTATGGGCTGAAATGATAGGCCTGAATGGTTTTAAATTATTCATTTTGACTTGGGATTGCGGGTTTGAAATGATAAAACCCGGATTTTCTTTGTAATTCTGGGTTGAAATGATATATTACCCGTATCACTTTACCTAGCGTAGAAAATTATATACAGGCCCGTAGTTAAAATATGTTTTTCTAAAATTTTTAAATATTTTAGAAATTTAATTATTATAATATTTTTATTTTTAATTTAATAAAAAAAAGGATTTTTGTAAAATATTATTGATTTTCTGAATAATTGTAAGTGACATGAATTAATGAAAAAGTTAGAAATTTTGAACGTAAGTTATTTTGGAAATTTTGATTTAATTTTAATTGGAAATTTAATTGAATATGAAATTATGATAAATTTATGATAATTTGAATTGAAATGAATTTAAAGTGATTTTTATATCATATTAATGATTTTTAATAAAGATGAAATGTGAAATGAATAAATATTTTAAGTTGAAACTTTGAAATATAACTAAAATTGGAAATTTATGAAATTGACGTAAAGTGAACTTTTAGTTAAGTAAATAAAAATAAAACTAAGTTATATTTGAGAATTTGAACTTAAGTGTTAAGTTGAAATTTAATGTAATGGATTTTAAAATTGAACATTGCATTTTAATAAGTGGATTATTATTAAATCTTGATTTTTGAATGGAAATTTAACCCTGCAAAATCATGATCGAACTTGAGGAAAATTAAATGATGTTATAAATGTGAAAATGTATGACTTTATAAGTTAAAAATATTTTAATAAAAATATAACTGGTTGAGAAATTTTATTGAATATTTGAAGTTAATTGACTGCATTTTTGAAATGATATTAATTACAATGTAAATGATATTACAGCAATTGTAAATACTGTAGTTGATGATAATGAACTTAAAAAAAAAGCTATAAAAAAAACTATTATAGAAATTGTTGTAAGTACTATGATTTTTGAATTTAACTAAGTTTATTTGAAATTTAATAAAGCTCTATTACAACATTTTTAAACGTTGTCTTTTGTTAAATTGAACTGTTTTGAATGTAACTTTCCGTAGAGTTTTCTAAATGATGCGAAAAGTGAATTTTCACTGTTTTGATAAACTTAAGTGAATAAATGAACTTTGGAAGTTGAAATTTTTGGAAATTTAATAATTTAATTATTAAGCATAATAACTTCATTGAAATGAAAAAAAAAGAATTTTTGGAATATAAACTATTTTAAAATATGAATTGAAATGGTATTTTAGATTGAATAAAATGAATAATGTTTGAAATGAATGAAGTTTTGAAAAGAAACGATATTTTGATATATTAAAATGATTTGAAAATGAAGTTTTGAAAGGATATGATATTTTGATATATTAAAATGATTTGAAACGAAATTTTGAAAGATATGATATTTTTGATATTAAATGATTTGAAAAACGAAGTTTGAAAGATAGGACATTTTGATATTAACATGATTTAAAAAGAAGTTCTGAAAAGATATGATATTTTGGAACTGAAAGGTAGTGTTGAAAGGGTATGAAAATTTAATATGTTGAAATGGTTAGAAATGACTTGATATTTATTTTGATAAATATTTGAATTGAAAGATATTTTACGATGATATATTGAAATGGTTTTGGAAATGATTTAATCTTTATTTTGATAAAGATTTGGATTGAAAAGGATATTTTATTTTCAAGTATAAAATATTGTTTTGAAGTTATAACTACGGGTTATAATAACGATTGGTTGTTAAAGAGATCGGGATCGGATATTGTCTTATAGCCGGCCAATACCGAAAACCACTTTAACAACTGTGTACGCGGTGAAGATTCCAGAATGAAGTAGGATGGTGGCGACGTTCTCGAGGTATATTACGTGGACCCAACTCCCGTGAGTTGGCATATATGACTAAAACAGGAGCTATACCGGGCTACACAAAGGGTCGCCCCCTTTCATCGAGCATGCTCCATCGAAAACTATTCTATTACTGTTGTGATTCGATTCGGTGGCGCCACTTTGATTCGGGGGTATTGTTCGAGGTGGGCGGAAGCTGCTGGCTTGCCGTCACCACCGGTTCTGGAGTGCAAACGGTGTATCCACCTTGGCATTGCCTCGCGTGCCGTGTCATATCCTTATATCGAGCCCACTACGATTTTGGTTTTAAAGATCCGACCGCGTTAAGGTTCACTATCCCCTTAACGCTATTTTCTATATGATTATACTTTACTGATTAGACACTACCGTATATAGTGTATATTACTACATAGTAAATAGTTTAACGGATCCTTAGAGGATGGGCGGTCCCAAGCATCCTTTAAGTTACTGATGCATTTTGTTACTGTTCACTTGAGTTGATTTACAGTTTATAAGTATTTATGTTCTGACTCGAGGGTTTTGTATTTTGCTTTACGCTCGGGTCAGATTGATTGAGTTAGCATTCAAGATTCACCTTCGGCGTTGGAGCTTTCCTTGAAGATCCAGCCATCTATTTTGTTTCAGTATCCAGTGGTTCAGTGATGTATCTGATTTGTACCTGATGCATCCTGTTACTCTTCTGTTGTATCTTATTTAACTCTGATGTATCTTATATTTTATATAGTAGCTTCATGAACTACTATCTCTTTTTCTTCCGCTGCATTTTTATATACTCTGTATCTGTGATCTGTGATTTTATTTACTGTATATTCTGAGATTTGCCAAATTTTTATTTACAACGCGGTATTTTGAGCAATTCAATTTCGGCATGAGTGTCTACCCATACACTTATAATGGATGCGGATGGTTGAAAATATCTGGTTGTTACACAGCATTATCAATATAAATCTCCTAAGCAATCAAATTATTTTTAACAGGCTCAAAATTGAAGATTTACAATTTTACCCAAATTTCTATAATTAAATTTGATAATTAAATTGCTAAATTCATAGTTAAAATTTGAAATTCAAGCTTAAATTAACGATTCAGATATTTGAAATCATTAAATATTTCAATTTAAATTGTTCAAAATTTAGGGTCTTCACACAAATAAACTAATTAATCTTAGCCGAAATTGTTACATTGATTAAATTCCAGCATAATAGGCTTACAATCAAGTCCGTAGGTTCTTATTGGAGAATGGATTTCCATACAAATGACCAGGCGCAGGATCTACCTTCCGAAAGGGTACACCTCTAGATGGATGTCCCGAGGACCGTCACAAAGGATCCTCTACCAACACAAGACCGGCCCACCTCTATAACTAGATGGTACCGAATATGACATCCTTCGGTCGTTACCGACCTTTATCGAGGGCCCTCTAGCATACACCACATTAATTTACACCCCGACGTCAAAGCGAAAAGAAATATATCTAGAAGAGGATGATCTTATCCTAATTGGGAATGACCCACTTAGCCTTGCTGCATCTAATCCTGTTTCGGTCATTTTTGGTTTGATGAGGCTTGAGGCAAACGATTACCTTTTCTCACAGCACATATCACATATTTGAATGCCACATTGCCATTTCCGTTGACTACTAATTGCCTTCCATAAAAATACAACCCTTGAGCTCGTACGTCTCAACGAGGGTGTTAAGCTAAGAGAAGTTGCCTTCTCCGCCACCACTGATGTACGTTTGTAAAAACCAATGTACGTAATCTTTAGAAATGCAATGTCAGACAAACATCCATACAAGTTGTCCAGGAATAGGACAAACCAAAGGCGATTTCCTCGGCCATTACTAGGAAAGAAGCCCTTGCAATCCGCAAAATCTCCACAACGAGGAGACCCTTGCTATATATAACTCGGGAGCTACCCAGAGCAAGTCAACAAGCAGTCCTCACGCGATAAAGATCCACGGTCTTCAATAATCATCATCTTCAACATGTCTTCACGTTCGAAGGTATAGATTGGTTCGAAGTGGTTTTCGAATGAGATTTACCCAAATCTAACCCCGGTTCCTTCGAAATTCAATATCGATAGAACGTGAATATGAGTGTACATGATTTATTAAGTCTCTTTTCACTTTAATTCTTTTCGGATGATTTCGTAATCTCTTTCTTTTGACTTAGGATAATTTCTAAGAAATTCATTCTTTTTCTTTGGAAAATATCTCAAATTTCCTTACTCAATTCTTGATCAAATTCTTTAACTTTTGGGCGGGTCAAAAACAATGTTATTTAAGACATCGTTTACGATAAACCCTAAATCAATTTTAACAAACATTTTGAAGTAAATAGGATCATAGAAATCATTCATTTTTGGAAATTTCTTAACTTTTGATGATACCAATCCTCTTTTATTTTGGAAAACTTAACAGAATCTTTTTTATTTAAGAGCTCTGGGCTTTCCTTTCGATGTGTTCCACCCCTCGCCTAATAAAAGAAAACATAGGCCAGGTAATTAAGTTCAGGGCACTGGTTGCTCCATCCCTAACCTTAGTTAAACACCTTAATTTATCTTCCCAGATCTTACAGGCGGGACAAATGTACTAGTCATTTCCGCATACTCAGATTTCCATCTTTATTTTGGAATTGCTTATAAATATTCCAAATTATCTTTTCGAAACGCTTCATTATCCTTTTTAAAACATTCACAATTTATTCTGGGCATCGTCGTTACATTTAAACTCATATTCCAAAAGTTATATAATTCACAGCATAAAAATGCTACGGAAAGTGTCATATAAGCTTATTTGATTAAAACAACTTTTAAACATTCGATAATTCATATTTTCCAATCCAAATATCTTTTAAGTCATTTAAATAGATTTATCAAATTTATTCCATATTTTTCCATAATTAAAAACATTCATTTAAACAGATTTCCTGTTATGGTCACTAAACAGTACCAACTCGATTTTTTTGGAAAATTAATTTGGACTTATTTCAAAATCTTCTTATCGAAACTTTGATTATCTTTCTTTGTTTAGAAGATATGGATATAATAGTCCAGAATTTTCTTATCTCGAAGAATTTCGAGCTATATTTCACTCTACACATTCATTTGAACATTTCGGTGCGAAATCGCGAACTACCGTTGCGCGACGCACCTAGTTTTAACTTATTTTTCAATATTTGAAATAATCTATTCAAATTGAATTTTATCACTTATAAAATTATTACAAATCATTTTAAATCAATATTTTCACTTTTCAAAGTATTTAATATATATATATATATATATTCACTATTACTATATTATAATATTATTATATTCCTATTATTTTAATATTAAATTTTAAATTCCAATTTTAACTCAATTTCAATTCTAACTTCAAATTAAACACATTTAAAACTTAGATTTCAAATCTTATTTCAATTTAAACTTCAATTTAGTCTTAAACTAAACTTCACTTTTTCAAAATCGATTTCAATTTTAATTTCACTATTCATCTCAATTTCAATTTCCATTTAACCATCCTTTTCAAATTCGTTTCACTTCAAATTTCAAATTCTCTTTCATTTTAACTTTAATTTCACTTCTAAATTAAAAGAGACTTATTTTTCCACAATATCTCATATTACTAAAATATGGTCATTTAAATAAAGGGATTACTAAATTAATAGAAATTTGATGTCCAAATTATTATCACAACCATACAACAATCATATAACACTAACGTATTCAATACGGTAAATGTCATCACATTACTATGGATTATCTAACATATTCAAACAATCAATCAAACATCCATATCATCAAATAGTGATTATCTAACATAACAATTAAGTATGATAATCAATATAATTCAAAAAGCGGTGAGAATTTCTCACCTTCATATCCACTCCGTCAAACTTTTTCGTAGATTACGTCCTTTCGAATAAACGTGCTTTTTCCGAACGTCTTGAATTCTCGCCTTAGCTTACTTTCTTTCCGAACGTTTTTTTTCTTTTTTTTCTTTTCTTCTCTTTTTTTTATATGGAGGAGAGGGAGTACGACCTTGGTGTGGAGGAGGGTGTTGGGTCAGATTTAGGGTGTGTGGTGCTCGGCCTTGGGGTGTAGGAGCTCGGATTGGTGGGTTTGGGCTCGGCTTTGGGGTGTAGGGGGTAGGCCGTGGGGTGTAGGGGTGAGGAGGAGGTGGGTAGGTGGAAGTTAAGCTTGGCTTTGTTGATGTATGGTGATGGTTTGCAGTATGGAGTTGATAGCTTGAAGGTAGAAGTGAAATGGAGAGGTAAGAAGCCATGGAAATGGAGGAAGAAGGAGGAAGTAATGGAAGAGGAAGAGAATGGAGTTTAGAAATTTTGTAAAATGAGAACGTAGTGAAGAAATAAGGGTTTATGCTTGTATTTATAAGTGGAGTTTGAGTGGCTAATGTCCTAAATACCCCTGCCTTACTTTTTGACTTTTTCTTAACATGATAAGAAGTGTATTAATGGTGAAATGATGGTAGGATGTAAGTTTGTACTTAATGAAATGATGTTTGACTCTTTTTCTTAATCTTTAAAATGTTAAAATAACATTTGCTCCTTTTTCATGTAAGATAAGTCTTATGCATTAATGAGAAAAGATGGTTTAGTAGTGATGTTGTTTTTATGTCAAATCATGTCTTTTTAAATTTATTTATTTTAACTTAAATTTTCAAAAGTAAACTCTTTTTGTCTTTTAGTGCTAAATGTAAAGTGTTTAAATAGTTTGTAAACTTGTATTTATGTGTTAGAAAATGTATCAAGTTGCAACAACTTGTTGACAACTTATTTTGGTTGAAAACGGTGTTTTTGTCGACAAATTATACCGTCAAAATTTGACGTTTTTATTAAGCTATATATTGAGGTAAATCAAACTTTAAAATGAACTTTTTACTTATTTAAATAAATTAAAACATGTCTCTTTATAATTTAAAATTATCTTAAATTAATATCAAAATCTCTAATTTTACCGTGAATGTAAAACTGACAAAATACGACAAATTGGGTTATTTTTGTAAAACGATTATTAACATACTTTTAAATATATAAATTTACTTTTATTATCTTTATTAGAAGTTTTAAATAAGATTTACCGTTTTAAATAAATATTTAAATTCATTTGTTTAAGCCTTTATTTATTATTAACAAAACTTAACTTTTGTCGATTTGTTCTAAAATCCAAATTTATACTTTTTAATTTATTAACTATAAGAATAGATAATTATTTATTATATATAACATATTTATTTTAAGATTTAAACTCCTTTTTAAATTTAAAATGAACGAAATCTTTTATTTTCGAAGTAGCGAAATTACGGGTCGTTACACTACTGCTTTAGATCTGATAGAATTTGAGATATATGCAATAGTTTCTAATTCATATACCAAAAGATAAAGAGGTAAGTCGACACCTTTTATCATTGATCGATCCAGTTCTAATGAAGTTCGATGATCCTTTTTGAAACACCATTTTGTTACAGAGTACATGGAGAAGTGACTTGTCAGAGAATCTCATTCTTGTTTAGGTAATCTTAGAGTTCATATTCAATGTACACACCTACTCAATAAGATCGAAGTATTTTAACTTTCTTGCATATTTGATTTTCATCTTCGTTCTTATATTCTTTATACTTATTAAAGGCCATGGATTTATGTTTCATCATATTTACATATGCATATCTAGACAAGTCATCAGTGAATATGATGAAGTATATGGAACCCTCTTCAGCTTAGTGGACATTGGACCATATACATCATCATGTTCTAGTCCTATAAGTTCGGCAGATCTTTCATTTTTCTCATTAAATGGGTGCTTAGCAATTTCATCTTTGAGATATGAGTAAAGAGTATCATATGAGCATGAATCATATGAACGAAGGTAACCTTTGTTTCTCAACTTAGTTAATCATTCCTCACGAATATGGACTAGCACACAATGCCAAGGTAATTGTCATTAATTTTTGATGTACTAGTATTTTTACCATCCAACACATTATTATAGTCAAGAACATATGCGCCACCATTCATAATACTAGAACCAACAATTTTATATCCATAACTAACATTCGTAACGTTGTCATTTAAAACAAATCTAAACCAATATTGCACAATAAAATTAGGTACTTGATAGAATTGTTCAAAACTAATTTGTATTTATTAGATAAAGTATTCAGGTACTCTCCCACTGCCACAACTGCTACAATAGAACTAATAACAAAGCAAAGTATCATAAATCCTTTGGCTGCAAGCTTCCTTCTCCTAATTTACTGTAAATTGATATAAATATGAGTTTTAGATCAACCTAACAAGAAGTACTTATATAAAGATAATTTTATATAATAAATACTTAGAGGAGTGGAATCAAATTCTTTTTTTCCTTAGCAACTTCAAGTAATCCAGATAATTCCTCTTCCGATGTTCCTTGTTGGAGCAATGGTAACATTAATCTTTCTTCTCGTTTCCTTTTACTTTTTCTCCCTTCAACTTTCTTTCTCTCTTTTTTGAGGTCTTACCTCTAGAAGAGGAAGTCATCGTTGCATTGATTATGAATACTTCGAAAAAGCATATGCATTTGTCCACAACATATTGAGGCACTCAAAAACATTTTGCTTAAGTGAGTTTCTATTACAAGTCAATATGAGGAGACCAAACTACGGAGTCAATGATCCAAAATTCATACCAACTTGCAGCTCCTAATCAAGAGTTATTCACAAATATACCAGTTTCTCAACGTGCCCAATCATATTAAGCATATGGTCTTGAACGACCATACCTTTGTAGATTTTCGAGTGAACCAACTTCCTCGAAATCTCATACCTTGTGAAGCAAGATTTCACACCATAAAACTTTTGGAGATGTCCAAATTTGAAGTAAACATTAATAATTTTGTGTTGCCATTCGAGCCTTGGGCTCATTACGGATAACACATAACATTAGGCAAGGATATAGTTTAGCGATCAATTGTCAAAGGACTTTACCTAGTCATCAATGGCATTTTTGAAAGATTCTTTCATGGATTTAGAGGTGATAACATACTAAAGTTTTTCATAAGTGAGTTCAATTGTAACATCGTGTGGTCAGCCTTTATAATGGGCCATTAAGTATGTTTTTCTTAAGGAACAATTTAATTATTTTCACTTTACTTATGCAAATTCATTAAGTAGATCATACTATATTACGTATGTTCTTATACTTGTTAGAATGGTTTATAATATTTTTCTAACTAGGCCTCAACTACATTTTTTATCTCTTAAATTTCTAGAGGAATTTGAGAGTTTTCTGGAAAGTTTTCTAATGGGTGTTAGGACTCATTTATCCTGTTACCACAACCTTGAGTGTACTTAATAAATTATAGTCCCTATAAATAGCAAATAACAATTTAACGATTATACCATTTATAACTCTTACCTTGTTTTATGGGTTTGCTTCCAATTGTCTTTATGACTTTGAGGGTGCTGAATAAATGACAAAGTACATTAAACACTCATGACCTATTATTTATGATTGTATGAATCAAAATTTATAACTCTTGTGGGTGCTCGACAATGTTATAAATAGTCATTCACTAATCTATAAGCATTCAAAACATCACTATGCATAGTATGCGGTTCAAGAATGCTCAATGACTACAAGTATGAATAGTACTCTATTTACAATATAAATAATAGAGAGAAACTTATATTATAAATTCTTTAATCCAAAATATTTTGTTGACTAAAAATTTATCCAACCTAGGAATTATGATTATGGGTTGATATTAACATTGTTTTCTTACTTATACCATAGTTAACAAATTCAAAATAAAGAGAAAATGCAAGGTGATAAATACTAAAATAAGTAAAGAAGCACAAGATTTAGATTGGTTTGATCCAGAATGATTTGCATCCATCATTGTAGTAATTTCTATTGCTTTTGAAATTTTGTTTTACAATTTCTTGATTATAAGAGATGATAACAAAAGCAATAAATAAAATTTTTGATTCCTATACAAATGCATTCAATGTTGTATTTATAATCATTGAAATCTGGTTTGGATAACTCAAATTAATTTGTCATTTCCTAAGCTTCCATTCAACTGTTGATGGTATTCAATGGTCCAAATATAGGCCAGTTATGCCAGTTGGGCTGAATGGTTCAGAAGATGGCCAACTGGTGGGCCATACCCAAACATCATGTTGTTAGTTAAAGAAAAATGGGGGAAAACGAGGGCACGGAGTTGTTGAATAGTAATATCATTTCCATGTGGACAGTGATGGAGGTGGAATGGTTTTTGCATAATGTCACTTTTTTCAAGTAAGCACCATCATGTATGCCAATCTTTCAATAAATAATGGATAGTCATTGCTTCTTTTTGCAAGAGTGGCCAGACACTTTTGGAAAGGCCTATCGAGTTGGGAAAAAAGGGATATAGAATGGGTAAGCCCTTGGATAGATTGTGGGGCATGGGTTGCTTATTGGCCTAAAGAGGAGAACTGAAGGGGGAAAGTGGCCTTCGTTACGCACGTAGATACTCCTTGGTAGGCAGCTCACCTGCTAAGGGCAATATCTGGACGAGTAGTGTCTGTTGGGAATTTTGACCAGTTGGGCATCTAATGGAGCTATTTGGTCATGAGTAAAGCCTTGGATATTGTGGTTCTCTCAATAATTTATAAAGATAATGGGTTAGGTATGGTGATTTTGGCATCATATAGGGGCGATGCAAGAACATTGGGAAGCTAGTGGGGTGACCTGTGTACTGCTTTCTGAGAAAAATAAGAAACATTTTCCCCTACAAGTTTGCTTCTATAGGAAGAGGTGGACTTCTCATTCATGCATTTAATGCCATCATCATGTGTTGACTTCTTCGTAGTTGCGGCGATTCGATTTTCTTGATGACTCATAGACGGTTCAATGATGTGATGGTTTATTTGACAAGATAATCACTTTAACATAGACAGTCTGAATTGTTTTCCACCCTTCCAATCCAATGGCTTAGACCAAAAACCAAAGCTGTGTAAACCAAAACTGCCTCACTTTGTATTGAGAATTTTGAAAATTCCCTTAGAATAATCTTTCAAGTTCTTTGAGTTTTTTCATGAGATCTCTAATAGTTTCTTAGACTCTCTTCAATATAATCAGTAAGTGACCCACTCTTTCTTTACTCTACCACATCTAATGGCCATTTTATTCATATTTTTCTTTCAATAGTTGGTTTTGATTCTAGTTTAAAAAGAACAGTGTTCTCTTCCCCTTTTTTGCTCTTGTTTATTTGATTGAGATAAGACATCGTAAATCAAATGATGCCCTTAAGAATGGTGTCGCTGCTCGGTAGACGTTGTTCGATTGACACCGAAAAGCTCTCTAGTCACTTGAAAATTCAAGGCAAATTTGTCAAAATTATAGAATTGACCCTCCCCTTGGTTTGGAAGAAGAGGCCTTTCGAATTTTGTAGTGGGCCTTGACCACGCTTTGTATTGAGTTGAAAGAATAAATGATACATGCCACATGGTATTCTTAGGATAGTCATAAGTTTTAGGTGGGGAGTGTAGCACATTGGTCAACCTTGTGTTCGAGGGGTGCCTCTGTGGTTGCACCGAGGTGTAGGTCAATCATGTTCGCACTGGGGTGGGGTAAAGCTTTCCCCCTAGTCTACTTCACCTATATGCCTTAGCCAGGGTGATTAAGTAACCAGGTTTCTCTTAATATTTATAAATGTCCAAAGGAAAGAAAATAGACGGGACCTTTACCAGTAGTCACACCTTCATAGTATCCCATCCAAGGTTAGAGAGGATAAGGATTACATGTCCGTAGAACTAGCTCTATATGGGATGCCTTGGATTGAGTCCCTCTACCCATTGGTTGTGGATAAGCCAATTTAAGCCCTCATTGGCTATTTTACCAGTTCCTGGACTAACATGCGGTATGAAGTGTCGCTTCCACTTCTCCCCTACAACATTCGCTTCCTAAACAACCACCAAATGGGTCCCATGCTACTCTTTTCTAACAACTACATATTTTTCGTAGGGCTTTACATTGCCTTCCATGACCATTGGATTCCTAAGCCCTGTTCACTTTAAATCAAGCACATGATCAAGTTATCAAGGCAGGCCATCACACTTGTAGGTCTGTAACCTCCTATCTCCCTTTTATGGCCTTCCTAGCAAGGTCTTTGGATTCAAGACTGATGCTTCTTTATGCTAGCAACAATCAATATCACACTTTAGGTACGAGTATTTAGGGCCCTGGGCATTATACATTATGGCAACCACCAAACACCCCCGGTACCTAAATATCATATGTACCGCACTGCAACGGTACCCGATTGATATAGAGTAGCTATAAGGGATAAAATATGACAATCCAAAATAGAACCCGTCGTATATCACACAAAACATATGGTAACATATAATAATCAATATGGATATAAAATAGGCAAGACAACAGCATAATAAAATGTATAAATTAGAGTACATCATCCATCACAATTATACAAAATAAAGTGTAAATATAATTTATACATAGGATAAAATAAAACTTAAGTAGGAAGTAATAGACAAGTATTGATAATAGTTCCATAGTGTTACACAACGGAATAACACTAATAGGTCCAAAGTATAGTATATGAAAGTGTTAGCCATCTGCTCATCCTCCGCACAGCTCCATTCGCTATCTCAAACCTGTTACCCGTAATCTACTCATTTAAGATTACCCATATAATAATAAGAAAAGAATAAAACCTCTAGTCAAACAATAGTCTAGTATGAGCAATCTACATTTTCAAAACACAATAGAAATCAATATAGTAAATAGGAGCATGAGGTATAGAGAATCATACCTGACATGTCCTTGCATCGAACAAGTTAGCACAAAATATTGATATACACTAATCTACTACATATGGGTATTCTATTACTCAAAGTATAATATAAGATGCCTAGGTATACCATGGAATAATATCTACATCATGTGGCATCTGTATCAAACATAGCAAACATGGAAAGCATCAAACAATCTCTCATCTCTCATCTCTCAGCTCAAATGCTAATAAATATAAGGTAACTCATATGATCCCCCATATTGACTAAATACTACTTACCATCGTGGTCCTATATCGATATTTGAATCCATACCACACCATAAGGCCAGGAAACTAGACCATCCCATATAGGTCCAAGGCTAAATAGATCTCTCTGTATTGATTTGCGATGAGCATCCTCCCCGACCCCTTCTTCTCGAGCATACATCAAGACCTCTGAGCTATCAATGATCCCTTTGGCATATATCCCAATAGTACAACCCCTATTTTCTACTCTATAAGTTCACTCCGTATTGAACTTTCCTCCTTGGAAGCTCTTAGTAAAACACCTGCATTTTCTACTCCACAATTTCACTCTGTATCAAACTTGCCTCCTTGGGCAATCCCCCGAATGCTACGAACACTTGCCACTTGAAGTGCTCGATCTACTTTGCTGACATCGTCAAGTCATTAAATTGTCGAACATCCTTTGGTCACCAACCAAAGAACCCAAAATAGCTCCATGGAAGCCTCGAAAGCAACCACTGCCATGGCCGAAACCATTCCAAAGCCCCATGCTCTGCCCAGGTATGCCTAAGTACTGGACGAAAGTCTGGATAGAGTCAGAATGAAGCACAAAACCCGATGCCATTCCTTGTTTGATACACATACCACTGGCTATGATTCTACCTGCCAGACCAAAGCAATTACCGTGCAACACTATGCTTGGCCTAGAGTCTCCGCCGAACCAAAATGCCTGCATGGCCTTCCAACTACCGACTATGCTTTGACTCGAGACAAGTACTGTGCATGCCTAAGACATGATCGAAGCCTCCTGAGCACTCTCCATCACCACTGAACCAAGCTTCTTGAGACCACAGATGTTTCTATGTTTTTTCCCATTCCAACCCAAAGTCTTTAATGACCGTGCCTATGTTGAGCCAAACACTTGAACAATTTCTGCACCATTTCCACCCAATAATATGTTGCCTTGATTCAATCTCTACTTGCAACACTTCAACTTTCCTTCACTCCATTGCAATAATACAACTCCATACTTTAGAATCAATCTTTCATTATTTGTGTAATCAAATTGGAGAGAACATTGTAGCTACTCTTTCTACTCGATGACCCTCGCTTATGGAAACGATTATAATCCTTAGTTTTCTCATATGTAAATTTCAACCATTCAAACATATAAAATGAACATACTAACAAGAAAACAAACATCATATCAAGGCAATCTATATCAAACACATTCCTTTCCTTACCTAAAATTCATATGAACAACCATACATCAAAATAACATGTTTATATCACGTTAAATCATCTTAAATTCATTTCAATTCTAGTTTCAAATTAAAAGCTGTAAATCTTATTTTTGACTTTAAAAATGGATTCAAAACATTTCAAATTTATTGTAGGTCCAGACTATCGCAAATGGATAATAAGAGGGGCTAAGGGGTCGAGGAACTTGACCGTTATTCTTACTGGTAAGAACCTACAATAGGTCATCCGTCTGGTTCATGACTAGTCAATGAAGATAAGGGAGGGACCCCTTGCATTCAAGGAGAAATCCTGTTGGGCTCGCTAGGTGAGAGATAAGAGAAACGACCTGAGTAGTTGTGGTGGACATAGAAGAGGAGGAAGAGGAAACCACATGGACTGACCCAGGGCGGGACACTAGCATGGATCGTTAGGGAAAAGAGGGTGAGTTGGAAATGTATGATCCTCATAACCATACGTACTACGAGTGAGAGATAATGGGATTACCGTTGGCAAGGAGGGCCCATAGTCCATGGCTATCGAATGTAATGACTCCTAGTCTTACAATTACATAAGTGTCCCAGAGACACCCAAAGGAAGATGACGAATAGTTGGGAGCATTCCTCAAACACGTTGAAGGGCATGAGCTCTTCCATTGAATTTCCTCCTCATGGTTCTTTCCACCTAAATAACACACACCTCGTGCCTCTCGATACACTCACTTTCAAAGGCGAACAAATTAGCAGTAGTGACACAAAGTCCCCTTGTCCACCTTTAATTAGGAGGAGGCAAGGGGCCCAAGCTGAGGGTAGATTCATCTAGTTTACCTTGTAGTCCGTCCACGTTTATTTTCCACTTTGTACTTATCAAAATTGTCTGCCAGTTTCTTTCTTTTTTATCCTTGCAGTGGTTTGCTTGAATTTTTCCATGCTGGTCATTTATGCAAATGTTGGGCAACCGATATGCAACAACAACAACAAACACCTATGCCACCCTCATAGTCTAAACTAGAGGACTCCAAACCTCGTCATGGCCTCATCTAGCCCTTGATGCTTCCACCACAGTAGTAGCTCTACACCTGTGATATGTATCCATATGAGGCCATAGTCATATAAACTTTATTCATTTCAAGAGGTGGAGGATCCTTAAGGAAATAGAGAGCTCCAAAATAGGGTCTACTTTTCATTTTCTGGTGGGACAGAGTTATTGAGAGGCCCATAGGAGGTGGTGGGGCCATAATTTTTTCTATGGACCAGGAGATGGTTGAGACAGCTTCACTCGAACTGCTCCAGACCGTGACAGAGGTCTCAGCCTAGTGAGATCAGCCTAAGTCTGGGTGGACAAGCTACAGGCTGGAATCGGTGCTAAAGGCTGACATTTGGGAAGCTTTTTTGGTAGGGTTAATGTACTTGAGTTTCTTTCCCAATTTCCTTTTATAAGTTTCCTTTGTAGGATGGGTCCCACACCCTCCGAATCTGCCAGGAGGTGGCGGCGCTAAAGAAGCGCATAGTGGAGGACGCCAATGCACAATGCTTACACTAAGTGAGGCTCGTAGAGTCCGGGAGGCAGACTGGAGAGGCGGAAGCAACGTGGGATACAATCATGAGGGAACAGGATGAAGAGGTGGTCGATAGGGTGAAAGTTAAGAACAATTAGATCAGTTGAGGACCCAAAAGTTGGCAGGGACAAAGAGGTTGAGGACCTAAAGGTGTTGCTTCTTCATCAACAAAGTTGCATTACCTCCGAATACCATAAAGAGGAGAAAATAAAATAGGAAGGGGGATTAGAATGCACGGATGACCACAATGCTTAAGATCATCTTTGACGCCAACAACCATCTACCTATGGTCGTCTGCTTTCTTGGTTCTGACTGGTATGCAATAGTTTATAGGAAATTATCAAGGTGATGGAAGTAGCGAGTAGGGCACCTCCCTCGATTTTTTCATAGGAGTATATTGCCTCCCTTATAGTTTCTTCCAACAATCTTCCCTTACCCATCGTTTCTTAGATTGAGACATCAATGAACCATGTGGATGATTGCCATATCATTTAGTGATGAATGTAGGCTAGTTTTTGTATGTTTATTTCTAAGGCGAGTTGGACCCTTTTTTTATATTGAAATGATATTTGTTATACAATTTGAATTGACTATTTCTACTACAATGGTCCATGTTTTCTCTTTACTTTCTACTAGTTTCCGACATCCATTCATGTATGTCTTGTTTGATTTTGAGCTAATTTGCTTATGATTAGGCTTATTTTTATTTTGTGTTAGGCGATTTAGGTGGCTCTCAACTTTGTTAAGAAAACATGTAGACTTTGGTATTAATGCCATAACATAGAAAAAAGGTAAAAAAAGAGAACAAAGAAGAAGAAACAAAGATCATGCTTGTCTTTTAAGTAGATGATTTGTACTTGGTTGGCATGTTTGTGTAGACATAGGTTTACGATCAGGCGTCCTTAGTTAGATGTCAGGCCCCTATGGACGATGCTTACTAAGTGGATGTAGACAAGCCATTAAAGGCTCGGCTTTACTTTAATGAGGCCACCTTGAATATTCAAAGTTGACAACACTACTGTTAACCTGCCTTTTGGCGAGGCCGTATACAGGCGGAATTAACTCAATGTACTGCACGATTATTGAAGCTGGAATATTATGGGTTTAATTTGAACGGATGGTTGGATGATCTATTATAGGTAATAAATATGAATATGAAGCCGAGATTTTGCATGATCAATGGATAAATAATGCATGGTACTTGGAATATGGATTTCGGCAAGAGATGGTTTCTTAGGGTCTACTTTGAGTCGCCAAAGCGATTGCTTTGGTCAGGAAAGGGTTTACTTTGGGTCGGCATAGCCCATGTTTTGGGTTGGCACTTGGGAAACTTCGGGTTAGCATGTTCAACAAGGGTCGGCAAAGGAGAAGGAGCTTGGGTCGGCATTAAGGAGGAGTGCCTCGGGTCGACAAAGATTTGGCTTTGGGTCGGCATACAACTTTGGAATTGGCATACAACTAGGGGTTGGCATCACTTTGGGTTGGCTACAGGTGGACTTCAGGTCGGCATCAGGAGATATGGGGTCAAGGTATTGCATCACTTCAAGGGGTCGGCTATAGGATGGACTTCAGGTCGACATGCACATAACTTCGGGTCAGTGTTCATGACACTTCAGATCGGCATTTATACTTGAGGTCAGCATTGAGAAGGCATGGGAAAAAGGACGTGTTACTTCGGGTCGGCGTGCATTTTGCTTTGGGTCAACATGAGGATTACCTTGGGTCAGTACACTGGTTGCTCCGGGTCGGCATATTATGTACTCCAAGTCAATATAGATTGACGAGTTGGGCTTGGTGATTGACATGTTGGACCCATGTTGGTGAGGAGGCCCTGTAGTCAAGATTTCACCTATAAATATAGCAGGTGTGGCTTCAGAAAAGTGATCTTCATTACGATTCTCTTCATCTTCTTCTACAAAAAGCTACTCTGCCATCCTTGTTTTAGAAATTTCGGATTGTAACTTTAATCGAATTTTAATATGATAAAAAGGATTTTTTTAGAGTGGACGTAGGCCGAAATTAGCCGAACCGCTATAAATCTTGTCTATTTTACAGCTTTCATTTTAAATTTGATTGATCTTCATATTATCTTTTAAACATATAATCTATCTGTGATATGTGACTGGATATTGGTGCTTTCATTTGTAATTGGGTGTTGGTGGCCAATTTTGATGCCAACGTTTTGGTGCTTTTACTGAGAGTTGAACTCAGGGATTTGGAAGCTTGGGAACTCGGATTTAGGAAGTAATGGCTAGGTAATCAACAAGGAGATAGAAAATAGAGAGGAGCCATCATGAAGGAAGTCAGGAGGCTTCCTTAGGAGCTAATCAGACGTCAAACTTCATTACTAGGGACGAGATGGAAATGATGATGGATGCTATGCAGGAGAGGATGCTGAAAAGACAATAGGACTTGATGCATAACTTACACCGACAGATTGGACAAGTTAGAGCGTAAAACTAAGGAAATGGAGTACTAGGGAATGCTGGAAATTTGGATCACGGAGTTGGAGCAGCAGAAGCAGAGGAAATCCAGCATTAGAACCAGAAAAAGAAGTAAGCAAGATGATGGATGGAATTTTGGCATGGATCAGAGCTCGGGTGCGCGTTTGGAAGTGGATAATCTCATATTCCCTCGCTGACTCGGGGGCAGGATGGAAATGACAATCGGAGACCACTAACGGATACTGGAATAGCTGGAAATTGGAATCCAGGGCTTGGAGTAGAAATTAGCAGGCTTAAAAATGGATTGGATCAGATGGGGGTAAACCCTGACCATGGAGAATGGATCAGCACAACATCACATGGAACTAGGGGCATGGATTTGGATGGCTTTGGTTGGAAATAGACAACAATGATGGAACAGGAGAAGCCATCATCCGCCATAATCGAAGATACCCCAGCTTAAGGGCATAGGTCATCATCTCTTGATGATATGGAATAAGTAAATAACCCCATAGTAATGCGGCTAAGTCACTTACACATATACGGGATCGAGGATGGTCCCTAGGCATGCTCTGAGATGATAATGAATCGTGATGCTTGGGTTTATGAAATCTTATTTTTTTGCTTACTGCAAACTTTGGTTTTTTAGGTCACGGTTGAGGTCTCGACCGGAGAGACGAGGCAATAACTGTGGTTTATGAGTCCCTTTGCCAGAGAGCGATAGGATGGACTCGAACATGGATATGTCCTCGATTGGGGATCGAGGTCGGAGTAGAACACCCCACGGATTAAGTCCTTGGCTAGAGAGTCGAGGTCGGAGAATTATTTTCACGGATTAAGTCCTCGATTGGGGATCGAGGCCGGAGTAAGATACCCCATGGATTAAGTCCTCGGCCGAAAGTTGAGGCCAGAGAAGGATATTCGTGGATTGAGTCCTCGATTAGGATCGAGACTAGAGTAGGATACCCGATGGATTAAGTCCTCGACCGAAGAGTCGAGGCCAGAGAAGGATATTCACGGATTAAGTCCTTGATCGGAGAGTCAAGGCCGGAGAGGGATATTCACAGACTAAGTCTTCGACTGGGGATCGAGGCCATAGTAGGATACGCTACGGACTAAGTCCTCGACTGGAGAGTCAAGGCTGGAAAAGGATATTCATGGATTAAGTCCTCAGCTAGGGATCAACGCTGGAGTAGGATACCCCACGGATTAAATCCTCGACCGAAGAGTCGAGGCTGGAGAAGGATATTCACGGATTAAGTCCTTGACCGGGGATCGAGGCCGAAGTAGGTTACCCCATCGATTAAGTCCTCAACCGAAGAGTCGAGGCCGGAGAAGGATATTCACGGATTAAGTCCTTAGTTGCGGATCGAGGCCGGAGTAGGATAGCCCACTGATTAAATCCTTGACCAGAGAGTTGAGGCCGAAGAAGGAAAACCATGGATAAGCCCTTGACCGAAGAGTTGAGGCCGGAGTAGGATAAAATGATCTGGAGGGGTCTAAGGATTTGGATATGGACCTAGAGAGGCCCCGAATTTGGATATGGACGCCATGAGGTTTCGGATTTGGATATGGACTCGAAGAGGTCTCGAATTTGGATTACAGGACCTGAAGAGGTCCTGGACTTGGATAAAAAGATCCAGAGAGATCATGGATTCGGCTAATGGATTTGGGATGGATTCGGAATTGTCGACCCAGAACGGTCATGAATTTTACTAATGATCCAGAGAGATTGAGGAATTGGATCGGCAATGGATTGGACTTTAGGCTGGATGATATAGCAATCAATGGATTATGGAATTTAGATTTTGGACTTCACATTTTGGGCTTATGGCAATTCAAAAGACACCTTCCTATCGCAAGGCTTGTTTTGGGGAGCGAAGTGTTAACCCTCCTTTTGGCGAGGCCGTATACAAGCAGATTTAGCTCAATGGACTACACGATTATCGAAGCTGGAATATTTCGGTTTTGATTCGAATGGATAGGTGGATGATCAATTATAGATAATAAATATGAATATGAAGCCAATATTGGACACAGTCGATATACAAACAACATAGGGTACTTGGAATATGGATTTTGGCAAGTGATGGTTTCATAGGGTCTACTTCAAGTCGCCAAAGGGATTGCTTCGGGTCAGGAAAGGGTTTACTTCAGGTTGGCATAGCCCATGCTTCGGGTCGATACTTGGGAAAATTTGGGTTGGCATGTTCAACAAGGGTCGGCAAAGGAGAAGGAGCTTAGCGTCGGCATTGAGGAGAAGTGCTTCGGGTTGATGCATCTTTGGCTTCGGGTCGGCATAAAATTATGGTCGGCTTACAACTTTGGGATCGACATACAAATAGGGGTTGGCATCACTTTGGGTTTGCTACAGGTGGACTTTGACTCGACATTAGGAGATATGGGGTCGGCATATTGCATCACTTCAAGGGGTCGGCTCCAGGATGGACTTTGGGTCGGCATGCACATAACTTTGGGTTGGTGTTCATGAAAATTTGGGTCAGCATTTTATACTTAGGGTCGACATTGAGATGGCATGGGCTAGAGGATGTGTTACATTGGGTCAGCGTGCATTTTTCTTTAGGTCAACTGAGGATTACTTCGGGCCAGTACACTGGTTGCTCCAGGTTGGCATGTTATGTACTCCAAGTCGACATAGATTGACGAGTTGGGCTCGATGATCGACATGGTGGGCCCATATAGGTGAGGAGGGTCTGTAGTCGAGATTTCATCAATAAATACAACAGATGTGGCTTTAGAAAAGGGGATCCGGCTTTAGAAAAGGGGATCTTTATTCTGCTTCTCTTCATCTTCTTCTACAAAAAGCTACTCTGCCATTCTTGTTTTAGAAATTCTGGATTGTAACCATAATCAAATTTCATTATAATAAAAAGGATTTTTTTGGAGGGTACTACGAAAGGAAGTTGATCATGGTGAACGTAGGCCGAAGTTAGCTGAAACATTATAAATCCCGTCTTTTTTGTTGCTTTCATTTTAATTTTAATTGTTCTTCATATTATATTCTCTACATATACTCTATTTGTGATCTGTGACTGGATATTGGTGCTTTCCCTTGTAATTGGGTGTTGGTGGCCAATTTTGACGCCAATAAATACACATTTAGAGTCAGGACTACTTCATGGGTAATTACCCCCATCTTGGAACTAGTGCTCGTTCTGGGGGTGGAAAACATCACGGGCGAACAAATCGAGACCATGGAATGGGTGGTTGTGCCATATGTTCGTGATGCCTCCATCATGGAAGGGAGTGTTATTTGGATCATGCATCCTCTTCAAAATGTCATCATGAATGCAAGAATTGGGGCAACTTCTTGGGTGGTCGCACCATTAGTGCATCGATGTCCCAATATGGAAGGAAGCATTATTTGGGTTGCTCATCCTCATGGGGCAATACACCATGGATGCATAAATCAAGACCTCTTTGTAGGTAGCTGCATTATCATTGCGTCGGCGTCCCTTGCATAAAAGCATTGTTTGGCTTGTGCATCCTCAAGGGCAGGCTAGTTATTGCAGTTGCCTCTCGCTGTTGGAAAAGGCATTGCACACTCATACATTTTCATTGTTGGAACTAGGCCATCCCATAGTGGAGTTATAGCATAACTTTTAAAAAATCCTCTATGGATCTATTGGCTCTATGAAGTCTAAAGAGAGATTTTAGATTCAATATAAAATCTATTTTAAATAAAATCCTTTATTTTATTTGATATATTTTAAAGAGTTTGGATTTGATATAAATTAAATGAATGAATGTATTAAATACACCCATGTGTGTAGAAGTTACTTATTAAAATTACATGGAGCCAATACTTGTGCGATCAATTGAGGGAATAAATAGCATTTTGGAAAGAGAAACCTTTCAGTTCTCTTACCCCCTCCCCGATTAGATTGATGATTTGTTAAATGTCATTAATGGTCAATTTAAACATGGCATGAAATGTTAGTATGTCCAAATATATTCCAATGTATATTATAGAAGTGCAACATATTAGAAGTATGCATAAATGATGTTTCCTTTATATATGTCTTTGTTGTCCATAGTATTATTAAAAATACATATGTATATACATAGATATATAATAGAGCTTATATATACATATATGTATACATACATATGAATATATTAAAATTAAGTTTCACTATTTTATAAGTTTTAAATTTAAAAAAAGCAATATTGAATCTAGTTTCAAAGTCAAGTAGGGTTTAAGATTAAAATTATGAGTTTATTAAAGTCCAATTTATAAATGTTAAGTTAAATTAATAGACACACACATATACAAATCATTGTAAATAATGTTTTAAACTTAAAACATTGTCTACATGATAAAATTTATAATTTAGTATATACTTTAAAATAAGGTAAAAAATTGAAGCCTAACTTTAATATAAAAGAAAATCCAAGGGTTTGTGATATTTTGCACAAAAATCTAGTTATGTTTATTAGGTTTTTTTTTGAACTTTCAAATTGAAGCATGCAATAACCAAAAGATTGTATTCAAAATAACAAACACAAAACATATACATACAAACATTAATAAACCACATATGTTTTCTACTTAAATCAGTAATAAAATTACATTATTAATTAAAATATTAATAACCCTTAACTTATGTTGCATAGCTTGCTTTCCATTATAATCCTAGTTCGGGAAACGAAGAAGCAAGTCTTGGAATCCATGCATAGATGGGACCAGAAATAAAGACTGCCTACTTGAAGATGTAAAAACCAATGCAAAGTCGGTCCAATAAGGGTGAAGGAAATATGAGGCATTTTGCATTATTGAAGAGTTTTCCGTCTTGGGTGGTGGAGTTTAAAGTCATGATGTGGTCGTACAGATCTGCACTTCCATCATCCTTATCGATGGGAGGTAAGTAATATCTACAGCGAATGTAGTTTCCTAAAATTACTTTAATAAAGGGTTCCCCATTGTCTTTGTCAGACAAACCTTCATCATTATTTTTTCTTGTTTAGATCCTTAATATCTATTGTTATAGAGATATCATTTGTTCTCAAAGGTCCCCCTCCATGCAATGCGGGTGCCGATAATCCCATACCAGGGATGGACTTCTTTGATTTCTCATGGGTAAAGGATATTGACAATGCTAATATGTTGAAGAGGAACTATAATGATAGACAACGATAGATGACCTCCTATTTTTATAGACAAAGGGTGATCTGGACCGTTGAGCTTGCTTTTTAAGGGATCTAGGTTTGGGGACTTCCCTCTTAGGTCGGGAGTAGACTGGATTCTCTTTTCTTGTAGGTTCTAGCCCATTCATCACCACTTAGATGGTCAAAACATAAGTCATGCCCCTCATCCATGGCCTAGAGGTAGTCAAATGTGGAATATCTTTCTATAGTAGGTGAGCGATGGGCAGCCCAAGCTCCATGATGTAGTACCAATTCAGGTCGGGGGACATCATAAGCAAAGTATTATTCATTTGTGGCATGCAGATCATTTTTTCTAGTAAGAGTGAACCCAAAAGGGGTCTTTAGTATGACCTTCTTGTGGGCATCGTGAATTACTTTGAATGTTCTAGGTATAGTAGGCTAGATGGGGATTCATTCCATTAATGTAGGGACGGCCAGACCATGGTTGAAAATGTCTTGAGCATCCACTTGAGCACTAAGTTGATTCAAACCATAGGCAATCTACCTAATACTAATCGGATCATTAACCAAGCTCAACCACAAGTTAGTACTCAACATAGGTATAAGATAGGTTGCCCAAGCTCTAATAACGACGTGGATGTTGTTCTATTTAATATATCGGCCTCATTCTTATCATTAGCCTGCATGATGCGATATTTTGAGTGAAGATTAGTTTGTAGAGAAGAATAGCGATGAAAGTCGAGAGCTTTTAGGGGAGGCCCTCCTCATTATGCCAAAATGTTGACTAAAAATTTAGCCAACCTCGGAGTTGTGATTATGAGTTGATAATAACAGAGATTACTTGCAATACCATAGTTGACAAATTGAAAATGAAGAGAATATGCAAGGTAGTAAATGCTAAAACATGTAATGAAAAAGAATTTTTAATGTGGTTCGATTAAGAATGATCTATGTCCACTATTGTAGTAGTTTCTATTGCTTTTGAGTTTTTGGGTTATGATTGCTTGATTACAAGAGACAATAATGAGAGTAATAATTGAAAATTTGATCCTTGTGCAAGTGCATTCTATTTTTTTCTTATAGCCTCTGAAATATGATTTGGATGAATTAGACTGATATGTCTTTCTTTAAGCTTCCTATTAACCATTGATGTCATTGAATTCCAGATGCGGGCTAGCAAAGATGCCCATTGGGCTGAATGGTTCAGATGATCACCAACTAGTAGGCCACACCAAAGCATGTTGTTGTTAGATAAGGTGTCATAAGCCATAGAGATATCAAATAATAACACCATTGCTATGTGGATAGTGAAGGACATAATGTGGTAGCTGCATAGTGCTGCTTTTTCAGAATAGTGTTGTATATGCCGATCTTTTTAGTAAATAGTGTAAAGTTGTCACTTTCTTTTTGCTAGCGAACACAGTAGTACTGGCAGAGGCCTGTCGAGTTGGGATGAAATAAAGGACACGAAACGGGTAGGCTTTTAGATAGATTGTGGAGGCAGTTACATCGTTGCAATGAAATAAAGGAATTTTAATACATATATACATAGTAGTTCTTATGGCTGTTACATGTTTCCAACTATTGTACTTGTAACTCTTTTCTGACAATCATAACTCTTCACAAATGAACGCAACTCTTCATCTTATTATTCTTTACTATAAATAAAGGTCTATAAAGATTTTTCATTTAATTTATGCATTCTTCAACATTTATGTTCTAATTCTTCTATCTATCATTGTGACTTCCAATTCAACAGCTTACGTACTTTCTCAAGATCACTAATGCATTCGATATATTAGTTATGTGCGATCTTTCTCATTCATACACCTTTGCACATTTTATTTTCTATAATTTGAGAGGGTTATAGGAATTTATAATCAAAAGCGAAAACTTAGTGTTTTGGAGACACAGTTTATTATCGAAGAAACTTTGTTAAGTGGTTGTAGAAGTCATGCTTTTGTTTCAAGCAAGGTTGATCTTAAGGCTTATGCGAGAGTCTTGAGCAAATATTGTAAATTCTAAGAAGTCGATTGGGCAAGAAGTCGCTTACATAGAAAATATGAGAAGTTGGCAGACCGAGAAGTCATTTATTATAAACTTATTCCTTGGGCTAAAGTAAGGGTTTGGTGATAGAGAAAATCCATAGGAGATTGAGGAATTGGTGGTCCAAACTAGAATGAATTGGTTATGTGATCATTATTTTTCGTTGTTGCCTAGTAATTCATACTTGGCCATATTATATGATCCACCCAAAGTCTTAGACTAATACACCAGACATTCAACATTTTTACTTGGATAGTCAACTGAACCAGCCATCTTTCAACATATTTCTCACTGTAATCAATTGTACATTTCTGGTCTTGAATAGTCGACTGATTAAAAAGATAATATATGCTTTTTAAATTATACAAACACACACATATAAATGTATAAACACATACATACATGAATATATAAACATAAACACAGTGCTAAAATAATTTATTAGTGGAATAATAAATGACTAACTTTTTTCAGTTTACAATATACACACACGTGCCGAAATATTTAAATGTGAAATATACATATATATATATGTGTGTATGTGTGTATATCCACTAAATTATGCATACGTACATATACATACATAAATATATATAGATATATATAATTATCTAAAATCATATAAGTTTACTTATACACTTAATTTATGTCTGAAAATATATATAGTTGTATATGTAATATATATATATATATAAATTTTTAAATCTAATTTAATTTTCTTATAACATTTCCTAATATTATATATATATATATTTATTTATTTAAGAAATAAAAATATATGTACAACATATTTTTTACCTTTTGACGATGGTTGGTTACCACATGTTGGATTGTGTGCATTGCCTTCCAAAAATCACGTTTCCAAATTCTAAAATTTTAAGAGAATTGGTTAAACTAGAGAATGAAGAAAATAACAATGGTAGATGATTTTGTCTAATCTTCATAAAGCATTCATAGAAGGTATTTATAGTAGAGATAGAGTCTCTTCAACTTGTAACTCTACCTTTAAATGCCATTATCTTGTGCATTAGTCGACACTTTACTCGTGAACCCATTTCTTTCAACTCTACTGCTCTCTATTTCTTTATTTAGGCCATCCATGCATATGTAACAACTTGTATTTGAGCCACCAAATGAATACTTATTATTCACTAATTACATGCATATTTGAACTAAACATTTATATATAATAATTTGTACACCTAAATTCTAGTTCTAAGCCCATAAACAATTCAAAAAGTCAACAAAAACCATTACATGTATCTCCACTTTAATTCTTACCAATTATAAATTGTTTTGTTAATTGATTTTGGCCGAATTGTAAGAATTGCAGTTGTGTGACTCCTAGGTGATACTTTGATCCTTCATAATTTTTTGAAAAAATTAAACATTAAAGCATGTATGGACATTGTTGAAGCATAATGGGCATGAAATCAGAGTCTTACAAATCATTAGCTGAAGTCACACTCCATAATCATTTATGCTACACCGTTCAATATATATATATATATATATATATATATATATATATATATATATATATATTGTAACGACCTGCTACTTCGAACCATCCAAACCGACAATAATCCATATATGTCAGACTTGAATTACTCCAAATAACAGATTGTTCATTTATAATTGGCAAAACTTAGCATATACAGTAAATAAATCAATCACAGAATCACAGAATCACAGACACAGAATTATACAACAATAAGCAGCAGAACAAATAAGTAGTTCATGAAGCTACTACTGAAATAACAAAGTCCAATACATCGAACAAGAATTCCCCATACACAGAAGTCTCGAGCACCAAAGCAAACGACAAGTCTGAAACACACAACTGAAAATAACAAAAATAAACTGAAAGCTGAAATAGATAAGATAGGTCTTCCAAGCGAACTCCAAGCTCCAAAAGATGTGTTTCAAAAGCTATGACACTCTGGCTGACCCGAGCATAAAGAAAAACATAAAACACTCGAGTCAGGATTAACATTCTAATGCAAGTAAATCAAACTCAAGTGAAATACAATATAACTTAAGGGATTCCATCGTTTAAGGATCCAATAAACTATCTACATATATAGTACAATACGCTACGTAAATAATGCCTACATTAAAGTAAAATATCAAAATAGCGTTAAGGTGTTACCCATATCCCACTTAAGACATTTTGTATATATTCTCGTGGTTTATATAGTACCGTAATTCCTCCGTAAATTGTAGGGCTATCAAAGGGCCCTCGATAGGTACGGTACAAACCAAACTCGTAGAAGGCGCGATAAGGCATGTGATAAGGCACGTAAGGCAATGCCAGAGCAGGATTCTACCGTTTATACTCCCGGACTGGTGATAACGCATAGAATCTACTACCACCCACCTCGAGACAAACTCCCAAATCAAAGGTGTGCACTCCAAATCGAATCACAAAAGCAATAGATATGGTTTTGAAGAAATGTGCCCGATAGGGGGTGTGACCCCACTTGGCCTAGTATAGCTTCTATTTTAACCACATCAAGCTGACTCGAGGGAGTCAGGGCTACGTAAATACCTCATATAAATCATTCACCAAACCATCCTACTTCATTCTGGAATCTCCACCGCGTACTAAGTTGTTAAAGTAGTTTTCGATATTGGCAGAGAGTATGACAATATCTAATCCCGGTCCCTTTAACAACCAAGCGCTTACTTCACACCATGGTCATTTTAAAATTACTTTATAAATTTCCAAACAAAATCTCAAATCACCAATTTAAATCAATTAAATATTCGATTTTTAATTTTACTTAAATTCGAAAGTATTCATTTAATCGCTTTTTAAACCATGCTATAAACCATAATTTAAAATTTCCAAACCAATAAGTCCCAAATAAGTCCTTATTAAAATGCAACTATTAATCAATTTAAGTTACAAATAAATTCCAATTTACCTTTTCAACCTTAATTTGTTAAATTTATTAAAATCTATTTTGAAATATTAATATAAATTTTAAATAAACATTTTAAAAATATTACACATATATTAATTGAAATCAATTTTACAAAATTAAATTTAATTAAACCTTTTATTTAAATTTATTCCATATCATAATTTAATAAATTCTTATAAATTACATTTAAATTAAACTTAAAAATTTAAAATTTCCATAATATATAAATTTTAAATTATAAATTTACATATCTTAAAATAAATTATTTATTTTATTTAAAAATAAATTATTTATTTTATTTAAAAATAAATATCGTATATTTCATTCCAAAACCTGGGAAATCATTTTTCAAAAAAGACCAATGGTGTCTGTATATAACTTTCTATCCTATGGTCAAGTAATACGGATATTTATCATTTTAATTCGCAAAAATTTAAATTTATGAGTTTATATCATTAAACCCGCAATCCTAAAATTTCAAAATCAAGGAAAATTGCTTGGGTTTATCATTTCAACCCATAACAATTTTCCCTTAATCTAAAGTATGTTCGTGTATTTATCATTTCAACCCATAGTGATTTATAAAACTAGGGGAAATTGCAGAGTGAGAACAATATTACAGCATAACATAACAACTACTAGCATATATGATCAATAATAATTTAATACAATGTTCTGTCAACATGCAACGGTGTCAATTTACATAGGTGATTAATTTAAAATGTCAACATATCATATTTAACCGTTAATAACTAACAATTCTAATTCAACAGCATTTTTAATCTGCCATGTCATACGATATAAATTTTGTAAACCTAGTATTTCGAACCATTCGCATCAGCACATGTTAGACTTGAATTGGTCAAAATATCATATTGTTAATTTTTATTTGAAAAACTTAGGATATATAGTAAATAAATCAATCATAGAATCACAGACAAAAAGTATTACAACAATAAGCAGCGGAATTGATAAATAGTAGTTCATGAAGCTACTATAAAACAGCATAGTCTGAAACAAAATACACAGATTCTCAAACAAATGAATCTCTAATACAAAGGTAACTACAAGACTGAATAGAAATAACTGGAAACAACTAAAAGCTGACAAGATATACGATAGTCTTCAAGCAAAGCTCATAACTCCAAAGGTGAGTCTCAAATGCCGTGTCACTCAGTCTGATCCGACCATAAAGCAAAATACAAAACATTCGAGTCAGGATTAACGCTCTTATATCAGTAAATTCAACTCAAGCGAAATTTCAACTGAAATACAGGTTACTTAAAGGTAATTTGGGATTTCCATCCTCTAAGGATCCGTGGAACTATCTACTATGTAGTAATATACCCTATTATAATATGTCTATAGTAAAGTAAAGTATTAAAATAGCGTTAAGGCGTTACCCATATCCCTCTTAACACATTTTATGTATTCCCATAGTCTATACAATGCTGTTCACTCCACCATATGCCCAGAGGACATCACATAGGTATGGTACAAAACAAACTCATAGAAGGCGCGATAAGGAATGCAACAAGGCACCCGAGGCAATGCTAAGGTGGATATACCATTTGTACTCCCGGACTGGTGGTAACGCATAGTAGCTACTACCGCCTACCTCGTCACACACTCCTAAATCAAGTGCACCCAATCAAATCAAAAAAGAAATAGAATGGTATCGAGGAAATGTGTCCGATCGGGGAAATGACCCCACTTGGCCCGGTATAGCTCATGTTTTCGCCACATCAAGCTGACTCACAGGAGTCAGGGCTACGTAAATACGATATAGAATCGCCGCCCAACCATCCAACTTCGTTTTGGGTTCTCCACCACGTACACAATTGTTAAAGTTATTTTCGGTATTGGCAGAGAGTATGACAATATTCGATCCCGGTCTCTTTAACAACCAAACGCTTATTTCACACCGTGGTCATTTCATCTCAAATAGTTCAAAATATCTTATTCATTTCAAAATCAAATCAATTTCGACATTATTATTCACTTTAAATAATATTCATTTCCAAAATGTTAACACTTTCAAAATTATAACACTTTTGAAATCATAACACTTTTGAAATCATAACACTTTTTACTTAAACAGTTTAGATATTGAAATAGTGTATCTATTAAAATAGTTATAAATTAAAATAGTTTATATATTAAAATAATTTATATATTAAAATAGTTTTTATATATTAAAATTGTTTATATATTAAAAATACTTTATATAATAAAGATAGTTTCTTTCAATTTCACAAATCGATCCAAATCACCTCAAATTCCAAAAATTCAATTTAATTCAATCATAATTCATCAATTTCAATTCAATTCAACTTCTCACTAAATCATTTTAATTTATATCAATTTCAAAATAGCTTTGAACTATAAATTAAACCATTTCAATTTTAATAGATTTCAAAGTTTAAATATTCAAACATTTACAACATAGGTTTCATTTATATTTCAACATTGAATTTTAATTTTATTAAAATGGGAAAATATTTGCTTAATTATTTTAATAATAATTAAACAAAATCCCCATTTATAAATTTTAATAAATATTAAATATTCAGTCTCTATTTTATTTAAAATTATAAATCATACCTTTCAAATCTCAAAATTAATGAGTTCAAATAAATTCGTATTTAAATTTAAAAATTACCCAGCTTAATTTCAAGTTAATTTTTCTTTATTTTCCATCCTCTATTTAATTAAAGTTATTGTAAAATCTATTTTCAAAATATAATTTTAAATAAATATCTAAATATATTATATACTACTTAAATTAAATTTTATTAAATTAAATGTTATTATTAAATTTATTTTATAATAAATTTATTTTTATATATTCTAAAATACGAAAATTATAAGTAAAATCTTAAAAATTATATTTTCGAAACTAACTTATAAATTTAAAATTTCTAAAACGTATAATTAAAAATCTAAATTTTTCAAAATAAAATATCTTTACATTATTAAAATCCATATATTTCCTTCCAAAATTCAAAAATCATTTTTCAAAACAGACCAACGGTGTCCGTATATAATTTTCTATCCTATGGTCAAGCGGTACGGATATTTATCATTTCAATCTACAATTTAAATATCTACGGGTATATATCTTTTCAACCCACAATCTCAAAATTCAAAATCAATGAAAATCGTATGGGTTTATCATTTCAACCCATAATGAGTTTCTCCTATTTTAGAATATCGTTTGGGTATGTATCATTTCAACCTATAGGGAATTCTAATTAACAGGGAACTCGTAGAGTGAGAACAATCTGATAATAATATAATATATCAAAAAAAGGCATACATCATCGGTGATAAAATAAATAAAATATATACAACAGGATATGGTGTCATATATCACAGGTGAACAATTGCAGATAATGGCATATCATATTTAATAATTATATAATTAGCAGTTCATATTCAACAGCATATTCCAATTGTCGTTTCAAGTAAAATCAAATTTACTAACTGTAAGAATGTTAATCATGAGTGACTGCTCACCTTTCGAGGCTAGAGAGAGAAGAGAACAAGCATATAAAATAAATCACGAATTCAAAAATTGACCAATCCAAACAATAAATCTCAAAGCGAAGTAGCTGAACACGGATTTGACGGACGAAATTGATAATAGGAATCGATAAGAACAAATCAAAAATCGGCTTGATATAAACTGAAACGAAATGTATATTATATTGTAAATTTTCTCTTAAAAAATATCTAATTCTAAATGCATTTTTATATAAGAAAAAATAGAATTAATATACACACACACTAAAATCAATAATATTATGGACATATATACATACATATTTTAAAATAAACCAAGGAATCACGCAATTCAAAAACTCCATCTTGCTACTATTATAAACATATGATTTAGACAGATAAATTTCGATAGCATAAAATAAATATTTTCCCAAACACACACACACACACACACATAAACAGCCACTATGTAAAATAATTTACAAAACACACATGTATAAACATACTTTATTATTATTATAATATATATATATATATATCAAAATATTAGAATAGCCGTTTATATATATAATTTTTTTTCCAAAAGCTATCAGGTTCGAGCAGGTTTAGCAACTAAAAAAACAAATATAAAGCATGGCTAACATATATACATTATAAACATTATACACATTATATATATAGGGGTCGACTATTGGAACACAAATTGATGACACAAATAGGAATACAAAAGATTTGGACCATTGGATCTTTTTGTCTTTACATGAAAGGTGGAATTCAAGGGGTAATCTAATTGTAAAGGTCCCTTGTGTCACCAGTTGTGTCACCAAATTGTGTTCAAGTAGACTTTCCCATATATATATATACATGTATATATATTGTAAACAATTATGTAGACCAATATATGTAAAATATGACTAGATATACACGCATGCTACTATATATGTAACAACTTATATGCTGACAAGTGTATATATAACAAATATATATATATATATATATATATATATATATATATATATATATAAGCTATTCAAAAATCATATGCCTACTATATATAGCATATTGTGCAGACTATAGCCTATATAGACAATTTATAAATGAAACCAACATGTATGCGACTACTAAACCAATGTTATAAATTCATATATACTTAGATGTATATTTAAACTAATAAATAAACAAAAGTATGACTTACATATATGTATACTTTAAAATCGATGTTTAATTTAAATTTTAAAACAGTTATTAAAATCATAGATGATGTACAAACTTTATATAACTATATATACAACAGATTACAGTTCATATACTATTGTATAATAGAACTTATACATAAAATCAATATATCTATATTAAATAAATCAATACTAACTGTATTCGTATACATATATACACGACATATATATATGAAATATATATATGCAGCAAAGGAACCCAGGTAGATCAGGCAACAAAGAGGTGGATCGGCCAGATGGGCTGTGTTGTAGGGTCAGAGACGAATGCAAGGAGGGGAAAGGCATGGCGGTGTGGCTTCGGTGTTTGACTGCGGTAGTGGCTCATCCGGTAGTAGCTCCGGCAAATGGCAGATGCCAAGGCTGGAAACCGGTCTGGGTGGACGAGTGGAGATGCAAGCTGACGTGGGAAAGGTGATGGCTTCGGGTTGTTTCATGGAGGATATGTGGAGGAGTGGTGGTTGTATGGGGTTGTGCATCTGCGTGGAGGTGAGGCAGTGTTAGGGTTTTATGGTGGCGGTCGTGGATGGTGGCGGAGTTTGGCCAGGCTGTCAAGGAGGGGATGATGCTTGGTTGTTGATGGAGGAGGTCGGTCGGAAAAATATTTATGTTGAATGGCGAGATGCGTTCGGTTGAGAGAGTGTGAAGGAAACAAAAATGAAAAGATGGGATAAAGGAAGAAGACGAGCAGCTTTCGGCTATATAAAACTTTTACATGTACATTATATTTATTATATTTTCTTTAGAAATGAATAGGCAAATGCTTTTATAATATATAAAACTTCCAAATGGTCCAAGAAGATGTGTAGACAAGCGACTTTGATATTTATAAAATTTCGAATAGAGCAAAATGAAAGGTGTAGCAAAAGCTAGACAAATGAACGAAATCAATGGAAAAAAAATGAATGAAATAGGAATATAATTGTAAAGGTGGAAAATCAAATGACCGGACCAAAATTTCATGAAAAATAAAAGCTAGAGAGTATTGGGTTAATACTGTGGAAATTTGAATAGACGCAAAAACCCAAAAGGCACGAAACGGGTACCGATACGGTTACTGTTTTCGCAGATTCCACCACGTATCGGACTATGAAATACAAAAATGAATATACTACGGAGATCAGCATGACAAGACGAACAGAACAGTATATAGATATTAATGATATGACCATCCTATCAAAAGTCGATATTCGGTACCGAAAATACTGCTAAAACGCCCAAAAAAAGATAAACGGGGGTAGAGAAGTCCGAATTTGACGAAACGAAATATGACTTCACGCTCAGAAAATAGTTTACATTTTTATTTATATAAAGATGTTTGGATTTCCAAAAACACTTTATTTTCATCTATTCAACTGATTTAAATTTAAATAAAATTACACAACAAAATAAACTTCCATATTCTTTGATGAAAACCCGACATTTGCTATGTTTAAATAGACGCATTCCAAATATCAAATTTTTATTGCTAAATTTTATAGTTTTAAATTTCACAAAAATTCAGTTAATTACGTTATAAGATCATTAAAATTTACGGGTCGTCACACTCTCCCCCACTCAAAACTTTTCGTCCCCGAAAAGGAACGAGATAGGAGAATAGAAATAACCGAAAGAAAAGATAGATTTGAAATACAAAATACCACAATTACTTTAACACCATATAAATTTCATCGATTTTTAAATTGATTTATATTCAATTATTTGATTTAAATCCATTTTATTTAATCAGTAAGTATTCACTATATTTACAGTTATTTGATTCAATTTATTGTATTTAAATCAATAGATTTGATTTCAATTTATCAACATTTATAAAAATATCTTTTCAAAACAAAAATTCATTTTATTTAACTTACTTATTTAATCAATTCGACCTCACTCATCTACGGTTAAGTTGATTTCACTAAAAATTCAATTTAAACTATTCTTAAGTAAATTCCACATCATAATTTAATTTCGAACTATTCTTTGAAGTTTACCATTTGTTTACAAAGATATAAATTCTTTATTTACCATTTTAGCTTTTAAGTTCATATTTATTTATACATTCTCCTTTTATTACCCAGTTTATCTCAATTAACCTTTCTTGTAACATTAACTAAATGTATGGACATTCAACTAAGTTTTATTTTATAAATTACCTCAACAAAGTTTGAAATATGGACATCTTATTGCTTACATTTTTATATTGTATATTATTCCATTATAGGTTCTTATTTCATTTTATTCTTTTTGAATAAATAGGTAAACTATATTAATGGTTTAGAATGCAATTGTCTATTATATAGATAAATTTTATCAAAGTTCAACCCCTTTCAAGTTGTCTAAGTTTCATTTTCCCAATTTAAACACTCTAATTTTCAATATTTTACTTTATTTCAATAATTGAAAATCATCACTTGACATAAAATTTAAGGGTTAAACTTATGGTTTCACTTCAAAATATTTTGAAATTAATATATATAGATTTTATCTAAAATCATACTCAAAAATTTCATATCAAATAAAATCCATTTTCCAAAACAAAAGTGTAGTAAAGTTGCTACGTGGTCTCTCCACTCCGAGACTCGAAAATGAATGTCGATGATGCTGCAGTCATCATCGAAATTATTTTCCAGTGACAAAAGAGGAGAGCACCGATTCATTTCCTTTGAAATTCTTTAAAAACAATTTTCATGCGAAAATAATTTCAAATGATATATTTCAGAACTTAAAAAACAAATTTTTTTGAATAGTACCGAAAATTAAATTCTCAAATCTTTAATTTAAATTCATTTCATTTTGCAAATCAAATTCATAGACCATGCTTCTAAATTTTCAACTTCTGATAACATACAACAATAGTTAAAAGGTTTAGGAATGTTAAACAATAATAAACGATAATCTAGTATTATCATTTCTATCAATCAATTAATTTAACTATCTAATTTTCAGAAAATTATACTCTTATATATAAAATATAATTATACATAAAATTATTTCATTTACAAATTTCGAAAATACTATTGTGTCAGTTTGCTTTGTTCAAGTGTTTTGGAATTTCTATTGATAGTGTTGGCCAGACGAATCGATCAAACCGCAAATCAACTTAACAATTCAATCAACACAATATAAATAATTGTATATTAAAACAAATGCAATCCCTCACACGATAATTCAAGAATGAATTTTAGAATGAGGATAGAGATTTAAATTTAGAGGAATCCAAATCAAAGAGAATACTAAATAAGAAGATAGATTCGAAAGGAAGATAAGATAATCGAATTGCAAAAGAAGAAAGAAGGAAAACTAATATTAATCGTGGTGATCTTAACTAGTCAATTGAGATTCCAGGAATAAGATCGATGCGGAAATTAAATTCCCGCTTAAGTGGGAGAGGTGTGATTTCACCAAAACATCATGATATTCCCTGATTATCAGGGTGTAGTCAAGATCACCAAGCTGAGTATTAAACGAAAGGTAGAACTGCCTGCATAACCGAAGGCATTCGACATTCAGTAAGAAGAGAATTACCCCGGGTTGTCCACTAAGAGACAATTCGGGCTTTGCAAGAAATAATAGCATCAAAACCAATGACATAGAAATCTCCTATGATTCGACGCCTGTTGTAAAGGAGTTTCACCCCTTTACAAATCATATTTAGGTTGTCGGGACCGCTGATGGGATTAGCCACACAAAGGATGAAGTTGACAGTAGAGGTTGGAGTTATGGGATGCTCCAGTATCAAAATAACACGAACATGAGAAGATAAGAACGAATTTTCAGAACGAAGGGGAAAGTCCTAAAAATTCAAAGAAAATCCGAATCAAAGGGGAAGAAATTCAAGCTTGAACAAATACGATTCTATGATTAAATTTTACTCTATATGCTAAGTTTTGCCTAAACCAGAGCTTTGATACCAACTGTAACAACCCGGTATTTCGAACAGTTCACATCCGCACATATCGGACTTGAATTGCTCAAAATATCATATTGTAAATTTATATTTGGCGAAACTCGGTATATACAGTAAATAAATCAATCACAGAATCACAGATACAAAGTATTACAATAATAAGAAGCAGAATAGATAAATAGTAGTTCTTGAAGCTACTATAAAACATCATAATTTAAATAAAATGCAATAGAATCTTCAATATAAATGAATCTCTAATACAAAGGTAACTATAACACTGAACAGAAATAACTTGAAACAACTGAAAGCTGACTAGATATACGATAGATCTTCAAGCAAAGATCCAAACTCCAAAGGTGAGTCTCAAATGCTGTGTCACTCAATCTGCCACGGGCATAAAGAAAAATACAAAACACTCGAGTCAGGATTAACATTTTTATATCAGTCAACTCAACTCAAGTGAAATGTCAACTGAAATACAAGAAACTTAAAGGATGTTTGGGATTTCCAAGCAATAGAATCTTCAATATAAATGAATCTCTAATACAAAGGTAACTATGACACTGAACAGAAATAACTTGAAACAACTGAAAGCTGACTAGATATACGATAGATCTTCAAGCAAAGATCCAAACTCCAAAGGTGAGTCTCAAATGCTGTGTCACTCAGTGTACCACGGGCATAAAGAAAAATACAAAACACTCGGGTCAGGATTAACATTTTTATATCAATCAATTCAACTCAAGTGAAATGTCAACTGAAATACAAGAAACTTAAAGGATGTTTGGGATTTCCATCCTCTAAAGATCCGTGGAATTATCTACTATGTAGTAATATATGCTATTATAATATGTCTATAGTAAAGTAAAATATTAAAATAGTGTTAAGGCATTACACATATCCCCTTTAACACATTTTATATATTCCCATAGTCTATACAATGTCGTATGCTCCACCAAACCGGTGGTTTATCCAGAGGACACCACATAGGTACGGTACAAAACAAACTCATAGAAGGCGCGATAAGGCATGCGACAAGGCACTCGAGGTAACGCCAGGGTAGATATACCATTTTCATTCCTGGACCGGTGGTAACACATAGCGGCTACTGCCGCGCACCTCGTGACACACTCCCAAATCAAAGGTGCACCTAATCAAATCGCAAAAGCAATAGAATGGTGTTGAAGAAATGTGCCCGATCGGGGGAATGACTCCACTTGGCCCGGTATAGCTCTTGTTTTAGCCACATCAAACTGACTCATATGAGTCAAGGCTATGTAAATACCATATAAAATCGCCGCCAAACCATCCTACTGCATTTTGGAATTTCCACCACATACATAGTTGTTAAAGTGATTTTCATATTGGCAGAGAGTATGACAATATCTGATCCCGGTCTCTTTAACAACCAAAAGCTTATTTCACACCATGGTCATTTCATCTCAAATAGTTCAAAATATCTTATTCATTTCAAAACCATATCGATTTCGATATCATTATTCACTTTAAATAATATTCATTTCCAAAATCATAACACTTTCGAAATCATAAAGCTTTCGAAATCATAACACTTTTGAAATCGTAATACTTTTGAAATCATAACACTTGAGAATCATAACACTTTTGACTTAAACAGTTTATATATTGAAATAGTGTTTACAATAAAATTGTTATAAATTAAAATAGTTTATATATTAAAATAATGTATATATCAAAATAGTATATATATATGAAAATAGTTTATATATTAAATATACTTTATACAATAAAGATAGTTTCTTCCAATTTCACAAATCGATTCAAATCACCTCAAATTCCAAAAATTCAATTTAATTCAATCTCAGTTCGTCAATTTCAATTCAATTCAACTTCTCACCAGACCATTTTAATTTATATCGATTTCAAATAGATTTGAACTACAAATTAAACCATTTCAATTTCAATAGATTTCAAAGTTTAAATATTCAAATATTTGCAATATAAGTTTCATTTATGTTTCAACATTCAATTTTAGTTTTATTCAAATTGGAAAATATTTAATTAATAATTTTAATAACAATTAAATAAAATCTCCATTTATAAATTTTAATCTATATTAAATATCCAGTCTCCGTTTTATTTAAAGTTATAAATCGTACCTTTCAAATCTCAAAATCAATAAGTTCAAATAAATTCTTATTTAAATTCAATTATTACCCAATTTAATTTCAAGTCAAATTTTCTTTTTTTCCAACCTCTATTTTTTTAAAGTAATTACAAAATCTATTTTTCAAATATAATTTAAATAAATACCAAAACATTTTATAAACTACTTAAATTAAATTTTATTAAATTAAATCCTATTATTGAATTTATTTTATATTAATACTATTTTTATATATTTTAAAATTGTAAAATTATAAGTAAGATCTTAAAAATTATAGTTTCAAAACTAACTTATAAATTGAAAATTTCCAAAAAATATAATTAAAAATCTAAATTTTCAAAATAAAATATCTTTACATTATTAAAATCCATATATTTCCTTCAAGAATTCAAAAATCATTTTTTTAAATAGACCAACGGTGTTCGTATATAATCTTCTATCTTATGGTCAAGTGATACGAATATTTATCATTTCAATCCGTAATTTAAATATCTACGGGTATACATCATTTCAACCCGCAATCCCAAAATTCAAAATCAATGATAATCGCTTGGGCTTATTATTTCAACCCATAACGATTTTCCCCTATTCTAGATTATCGTTCAGGTATGTATCATTTCAACCCATAGGGAATTCTAACTAACAGGGAACTTGTAGATTGAGAACAATCTGATAATAATATAATATATCAACAACAGACATACATCAACAGTGATAAAATAAATAAAATATATACAATAGGTATGGTGTCATATATCACAGGTGAACAATTGCAAACAATGGCATATCATATTTAACAATTAAATAACTAGCAATTCATATTTAACACCATATTTCAATTGTCGTTTCAAGTGAAATCAAATTTACTAACTGTAAGAATGTTAATCGTGAGTGATTGCTCACCTTTCAAGGCTAGAGAGAGAAGAGGACAAGCACATGGAATAAATCATAAATTCGAAAATCGACCAATCCAAACAACAAATCTCAAAACGAAGTAGTTGAACACATGTTTAACGGAGGAAACAGATAATTAGAATCGATAAGAACAAATCCAAAATCAGCTTGATATAAACTGAAACGAAATGTGTATTATATTGTAAATTTTCTCTTAAAACCAATATCCAATTCTAAATGCATTTTTAAATAAAAAATAGAATTAATATATACACGCACTAAAATCAATAATATTATGGACATAAATACAAACATATTTTAAAATAAACATAGGAATCACGCAATTCAAAATCTCCATCTTGCTACTATTATAAATATATATAAAAAGCCACTGTGTAAAATAATTTAGAAAACACACATGTATAAACATACTTTATTATTATTATTATCATTATAATATATATCAAAATATTTGCATAACTGTTTATATATATAAATATTTTTTCCGAAAGCAATTAGGTTCGAGCAGGTTTAGCAACTAAAAAAAAACAAATATAAAGCACAGCTGAGATATATACATTATAAACATTATTACATTATATATATATATATATATTGTAAACAACTATGCAGACCAATATATGTAAAATATGACTAAATATACACACATGGTACTATATATGTAACCACTTATATCCTGACAAGTGTATATATAACAAATATATATAAGCTATTCAAAAATCATATGCGACTATATATATAGCTTATTGTGCAGACTATAGCCTATGTAGGCAATTCGGAAATGAAACCAACATATATGCAGCCACTAAACTAATACTATAAACTCATATGTACTTAGATGTATATGTAAACTAATATATAAACAAACGTATGATTTACATATATGTATACTTTAAAGTCGATGTTTAATTTAAATTTTAAAACAGTTATTAAAATCGTAGATGATATACAAACTTTATATAACTTTATATATATACAACAGATTACAGTTCATATACTTTTGTATAATAGAACTTATGCATAAAATCAATACATCTACATATAAAAAAATCAATACTAACCGTATTCGTACACATATATACACAGCATATATATGATATATATATATATATGTATGTATGTATGTATGTATGTATGTATGTATGTAGCAAAGGAACCTGGGTAGATCAGGCAACAAAGAGGTGGCTCGGCTGGATAGGCTGTGTCGTAGGGTCAGAGACAGAAGTAAGGAGGGGAAAGGCTTGGCGGTGTGGCTTCGGTGTTTGACTACGGTAGTGGCTCATGCGGTAGTGGCACAGGTTAATAGCAGGTGCCGAGGCTAGTGACCGTTCTGGGTGGGTGAGAGGAGAGAAGCACTGCGTGAGTGGAGATGCAATGGGACGTGCGAAAGGTGATGGCTTCGGGCTGTTTCATGGAGGAGATGTTGAGGAGTGGTGGCTGTATAGGATTGCGCATCTGCATGGAGGTGAGGGAGTGTTAGGGTTTTCTGGTGGCGGTCGTTGGATGGTGGCGGAGTTTGGCTAGGCTGTCAAGGAGGGGATGACGCTTCGTTGTTGATGGCAGAGGTTGGTCGGAGGAATATTTGATGGTGAATGGCGAGATGCATTCGGCTGAGAGAGTGGGAAGGAAACAAAAATGAAAAGGTGGGATAAAGGAGAAGACGAGCAGCTTTCGGCTATATAAGACTTTTACATGTACATTATTTTATTATATTTTCTTTAGAAATGAATAGGCAAATGCTTTTATAATATATAAAATTTCCAAATGGTCCAAGAAGACGTGTAGACAACTGACTTTAATATTTATAAAATTTCGAATAGAGCAAAATGAAAGGTGTAGAAAAAGTTAGACAAATGAACGAAATCAATGAAATAGGAATATAATTATAAAGGTGGAAAATCAAACGACCAGACCAAAATTTCAGGACAAATAAAATCTAGAGATTGTTGGGTTAATACTGTGGAAATTTGAATAGACACAAACCCAAAAGGCACGAAACGGCTGCCGATACGGTTATGGTTTTCACGGATTCCACCATGTACCAAACTCCGAAATACACAAATGAATATATTACGGAGATCGGCACGACAAGAGGAATAGAACGATACATAGATATCAATGATATGACCTTCTTATCAAAAGTCAATATTTGGTACCGAAAATGCTGCTAAAACGTCGAAAATAAGATAAACGGAGGTAGAGAAGTCCAAATTTGACGAAATGAAATATAACGTCTCACTCAGAAAATAGTTTACATTTTTATTATATAAAAATATTCAGATTTCCAAAAAAAATTTATTTTCATCTATTCAATTGATTTAAATTTAAATAAGATTACATAACAAAATAAACTTCCATGTTCTTTGATGAAAATCCGACATTTGCTACGTTTAAATAGACGCATTCCAAATATCAAATTTTCATTGCTAAATTTTATAGTTTTAAATTTCACAAAAATTCAGTTAATTACGTTATAAAATCATTAAAATTTATTGGTCGTTACAAATTTACTAAGCATAAGAACATTAATCGTGAGTGATTACTCACCTTTCGTAGCTAGAGAATAATGGAATTTGAAAAGCAACGAACACGGTTACGGACACTGGCATGACACCTCAAATGACTGTGATAAGCAAAAATAAATTTAAGCGTGCGAATTGATGAAAACAAATATATATATATAAATGTGATATACATATACACATTTGTTTTATAAATTTTAGAAAGAACAATTACATATACAACACGTATATTTTTTTGACAAATTTCAAAAGTGACATAAATAACTTTTGTCGACAATATATATTTATTATATATACATGAATATATGATCATATTAAACAAATGAACTCTCTCTGCCAACTAGACATATACATATGTAGAAGTACATATGTAATAAAGGTAAGCCCACTACCAAATATATGCACATCATATATATGTATAACCTTAATATATGGTTACATCATAAAATCAACAGAGAAGGAAAAAGGTCTCAGGCCAAGATTGTTAAGCTGCAAAGGTGATAAACAATAATATATGTAATACTTGCACATAAATAATTGCAAAACAAGAGAGGAGCAAATTCCAATCTATAGCAGTGCACAGCAAAGTACGTATACACATCAGGTGGCTTGTGTATATGCATGTGAAACATACATACAAACATCACATGCGCACGGCAGAGAAGATCTATGCAATACTGTATATATATTGATATATATAAAACTTATAGAGACAAGCAAGAACCAATTGATGTACACCACATATATTTGTATAAAACATACATACTGTTAACTCGCCTTTTGGCAAGGCCGTGGACAGGCGGATTTAACTAAATCGACTGTTCGTTTGTCGAGACTGGAATACGATGGGTTTGAGCCAACTAGATGGATAGATGGTCAGTCATGGATGGTTCGGCGTATATGGCTCGGCCTAGGTGGATTAAAATGTTCCGCTCGGTCAAGGATGGGAATTCGTGCATGGATCGGCCAAGATAGGTCGGTCGGGCTTGGTTCGGCATTGTAGTGGGTCGGCGATTGAAGGTGGTTCGGCACGCTATGGATCGGTCTTGATGGTGTGAGTCAGTTTGGATGGTGAGGTTTGGTGTGGTGGTATGGATTGGACAAACTCGGTCAGCTAAGGTGGGTCGGTCACGAGCATTCGGTCGTTGGAGTACGACCATATGGGTCGACATGGTTGAAGCGGGTCGATCTGGATGGTGTGGTTCAGTGTGGTGGTATGGGTCGGTCTTGGTGGTGCAGATCGGCATGGTTAAAGTGGCTCGGTATGGATGGGTTCGGCCTCGAGGAGATTTGAGCATATGAATCGGCCATACGTGGTTCGGCTATAGTGGATCGGTCAGCAAGCGAGACATGGGGTCAGCATGGGAAGAGCACTCTGGGTCGGCATCATCTTGCTTCGGGTTCTAGCCTAGTTTGCTCCGAGTCTTGGATACATCTGCATTGAGTCAAGTACCTGGCTATGTCGGGTCGGCTTGTTGAGGACTTGGGCTTGCTCATGATGAAGGATATTGGCTCGGCTATGGTCTTAGTGGGCCCGTATCACTCAGGAAGCCCAGTAACTCAGGTTTTACCTATAAATACATCATGTGGGGCTTCAGTAACGGGATCTTCATTCAGTTTTCCTTCATCTTCTAGACTAAGGCTACTCTTCCATTGTTGTTCTAAAAACTCTGGATTGTAACTGTAATTGATTCTAACAACAATAAGAAGTAAATTTCTGGAGTGGACATAGGCCAGAGTCAGCCGAACCACTATAAATCCTCTGTTCTTACTGCTTTCTTTTTAATTTTTACTGTTCTTCACATTTATACTCTCTACATACATTCTATCTGTGTTCTGTGACTGTGATTCAGTGCTTTCATCTATATTTGGGTGCTAGTGACCAATTTTGACGCTAACGTATACATACATACATATATATATATATAACTGCATATATATATATATATATATATATATATATATATATATATATATATATATATATATTTCTTATGTAACACAGAGAACTACTTCTATGATGACCTAGAAATTTTGACATTTGAAATTGAAATATTTGGTTGAATTTTAATATTTGAAAGTTGATTTAACTTGGATTTCAAATATCAGGATGCGATTGGTAATTAAAATTTTTGAATTTAATTATTAACGGTAGGGTAAAAAATTGAATCTTTAATTTTAAGCTTGTTAAAAATAATTTAATGCTTAGAAAATTCAACTTGATAATACTAGAGGTAATGGAAGCTTTAGAATTTGATTTGAAAACGTTTTGTTCAGTTTTGAAATTTTTATCGTTTAAATCGATATTTAAAAATAGCCTTCCGAGGCACAGTCTCGGAATTCGACGAAACCAGTTCCATTGGATCCGTAATATTGTATTATTATCGGATTTCAATTTTCGTAGTGTTTGGAGTGATCGTTTGGCCGTAGATAGGCAAACATGTAGAAATTTTTATCGGAATTTAATTTAACAACTGATCCAAAAAGTTATCTTCTCCATACGATCGAATTTGGACTCGAAACTTTTTCCATTGCGTTCGGAATAGGCTTATAACATTATAACCGCTTGGCGGCATGCCTTGATTAGAGATCGAGATTTTGAGTTACGGAACCGAGATGATTTAAATTTAAATTTAAATAAAAATTAAAATATATATGTTTATTTTAATGATATTTTATATGGCAGATTACACGTTATTGAATTCTCAAACATGTGTCCCTTTTGTTCTGATAAATTTAAACACGCGTTTGTTAGAGGAAAAAAATTCGTAAAACAAAACGAAAGCATTTTCTTTCGTTCATAATAAAAAGTTTTTTGCTCGTTCAAAAGAAATTGGCGGTCGATAAATGAAATCAAAACAAAAATCAATGGCCATGCGAATCAAAAAAAATTTGATCAATTAATTGTCTCGTTCGAAACAATTTGAATCGAATCGATTCATTCCCGTCAACGCAGTCGAAGCCGCGATGTGAGGCAAGACGCGATGATGATGCTCGCGATTGAAGTTAAGGGGATTACAATCTCGTCAAGTTAAACAGTGAATTGGGCGGCGATATCTCGAATATTGCGATACGGTGTAGGGGAATCGAGCATCAGGGAATCGGCGGTGTCGCACTGGATTACGAGAGTAAGCGGCGGCACGGTGCTCGCAAGCAAAAGGAGGTGGAGCGGCGGTTTGGAAATCGCGACGAAATTGAAAACTGGAGCCTCGCGAGGTGTCGTAGTCGCGAGCATGTGGTCGAGCTTCATCTACAGCATGGCAATCGCGGGAGCGGCCGTGAGCTAGGGTTTCGTGTGAGGTTGCCGTTTCGGTCTTGTTCGAAGGCGATGGCCGTTGAAATGTTCGTTGAGGACCTGATCAACTCGTCAGTTAGGCAATCAAATTAATAATTTATTTTCAATAAGCATAATATGATTTCTTTTGGATGAAAATTCGCTAGTAAGTTATTCAATCCCTGTTTTCAATTCAATTTGATTACATCCACTCACACATATACATACATATACATACATACATACATACATATATATATATATATATGTTGTGTGCAGTTTGTGTATTTAAATGTCAATAATAATAGCAGAAAATTTTAAATAAAATTGAAATTATATGAAAATAGATTTTTGATCTATAAAATTATTTTATTTTATAAGTATGTACATATAGGAATAAGATTTTTGAAAATGGAAAATTTTAAATGTTTAAAAGTTTATATAAATTAGATTTTATCTATATAAGTTATTTCAGTACATGTAAGTAATAAAGTAAATATAAATATTTTAATTTACTAAAAAATAAATTATTAAAGGAAATTCAGTTTTTAAATTTAATTTTTTTTAGTCAATAAATTATTACAAGAAATTGGTTTAAAATTTAAAAGTATCAGTTTAAAATAAAAACACTGGTGAATTAAAATTATCAAATGAAAATTGATTATTCGATTATTTCGAATATTAACAAACTGTAAAAATATTTATACAAGGTCGGAAACCTTGAAGAAATGGTCAAAATGGAAATGGGTTGCATGCGTAATCAAAAGGCGAGATCTTTTCACTCAATTGGAATTTCCAGTTTAATTTTAAATAGTTAAATTTAAAATTGTTCATTATGTGCTTGGATGGTAAATTATTATCGGTTGTATTGGATTAGACCGTATGAGCCGCATAATAGCAGATGATATTATATAATCCCATATACCGCGATATTCCACCTCGAAGTGGAATTGGGATTATATATGTATTTGGAGTGATTGATTTCCCGCATTATATAGCGGACGAGACCCTATGCGTCGCATAATAGAGGATGATTTTATATAATCTCATATACCGTGATATTCCATTTCGAAGTGGAATTGGTATTTAATTGTTGTGCTAACATCTATGGATGCAGGAAAACAGGTTGGAGGGATCCAACTTGATTCCTCAAATAATAATTGAATTTTTTTCAATATCGTGTGCTGATTTAATTATAATCTGTGTATGATTAAATTTTTGATTGAAATCGTTGAAGGCTATAGTTTAGTCGAAATATATTTTTGGTATCGTAGGATACCAGAAATAAATAAAATTGGTTTTTTAAAAATTAAGTAGAAAATCTATAGTGAAATCCTATTGAATAAATTCCAAAATATGGAAAAAGATTAAAATAAATGAGTTTCCATTAATATTGCTTAATAGTTGAAGAATTTATTTAAAATTCAGATTTTAAATAGTTTGGAAGAAATAAAGGAATTTGTTTTAAAAGATAATAAATTTGGTGTTTGAATGAAATTTGATTTGGTGTTTTGAAAATAAATTGGGAAATCAATTTGGGATTTGATTTGGTGTTTGAAAATGAATATATGAAAATCGATTTAAAAATTATATATCAGTGGATATTTGGGAATTTTAATTCACAATGGGAATTTATAAAGGAAAGGGAAATTTATTTTAAAAATAAACATTTGGTTACTTTTAAATGTGTGGAAAGAAATTTACAGATTTGGAATGTAAATTAAAATAAATCAAGAAAGATTTATAAATTGATTGGAATAAACCATTTTCAAATGGAAATTGTATTTTCCATGGAAAGCCGAGTATGATTTCAAAATAGCCTATAAATATAAATTGAAAATTTTAAGGATGGTTTTAGAAAGGATACTTTGGATAAATTATTTTCTTAAGCTGGTTTCAAATCTTTAGAGTAAAGATTTATTTAATTAATTATAGAGGTGATTATTTAAAGATTTAATTGATATTTGTTTTAGGAATTGGTTATTTAAATAGTTATACCCTATCTACTAATTTTATTTTAAAATTAGTTTGGACTTGAAGTCTAATATATGATAATTAGTACAATGTTTTCATAACCAATATTTAAGCAAGTATTTAAGATAGTTTTATTTTAAATGTCTCCAAGAACATTTTGGATAAGTGATTTGAGTTATTTTAAAGTATTTGAACTCGGTAGATTTTCAGTGGAAATGAATAAATATTTAGGAATATATTCCCTGCAAGGAAAAATGATCTGAAATTTGTTTTTAAAGGATTGATATGTGGAAAGTGATTTGAAATTTGTTTTCAAATGGCTGAAGTGCTAAAATTATATATTGCGAAGATATTTTGAAAATAAATAATTGGGGGAAAATTATTTAAATCTTGGTGATTGTTGTGAATATTGATTGATAGTTAAATAACCGACTATCAATATTGACCTTTAAATGGAATTTGAATTTCGATGCGACCGGGTGTCGGATGCCGAATGGTTATTCAAAAAACCACATCGAATCTTTGTGATGGATCTTTTGTTTAAAAGATCAAATTGGAATTTTTTTGTGATTTGCTTGAAATCTGGATGTAACACTTATTTTTAAAATAAGCGCTCATTATTCGGATTAGGCGGGAGAGGACTTTGTGTCATAAAACCCATTCCAAATAATGATACGACGAAATGGTATTGCATTTGAAAATGGCGTTGAAGACCGGGTATTTTCGAAAGCGAAAGGATTACCTGTCGAATGTCTCTGCACCGAGTTGCTCCGGTATAGAGATTTTATCACCCTTTGTGATGGGGATTCCGAACGTGATTAGTGAATATCCGGATAGCAAGGGCTTCTTTGAAGTGCCTTCGGTTCCGTTCGATCCCGGAATGGACTTGTATGGATGTGTGTCTGACATTACAATTTGAGATATAAAGCTGGCTTCTATCAAATACATTTTTGTTGGTGGCGGAGAGTTTATTCGCTTAGCTTAACACCCTTCTCTGAGATGTACAAGCTTAGAGGTTATGTAGTTAATGATTACTAGTGATATACTCCCAATTTGGTAGTGTGTCATACGAAGTGATGTTGATCATTTGTTGATCGAAGCATGACTTTTGTGAAAAGCGTAGCTTTGTGGACGAGAATTCGTCGGACCTCACAACCCGGAAATGGTCAAAACAGGAAAGATACAGCAAGACAATTTGAGGGTAGCGCAATCTGGGTATGTCCATTTCCTTCTGGAAAAGGGTGGTATCATGGTATGGAGCCCAGATACTTAACTTATGTGGTTAATGCAAATTTATTGCTTTGTGGTTGATGATCCTCGGATAAAAGTCGGTAACGACCAGGGATGGCATACTCGTGGTAGTTACTCATGTTATAGCTGTATTACAACGTGGGGTAACTCGGCCTTGTGTTGGCAGAGAGCTGGTTAAGTTCTCGAGGCATCCCTCCAGAGGCTTACCCATGTGGCAGTAGGAAGTTCCTAAGCCTGACCATTTGTTGAAAATCCAAAGAAACAATATGCTCCCTGTACGGTTTTAGTTGTATAACCTACCATGGAATGTGGCGGTAACCTGTTATTAAACATGGTAGTTATATAAGCATAAGTGTGAAATGTCTATACTGTCTAAGATTAATATTATACTTTCGAAATGTTTTCTGCACTATGCACTAATAATAATATTCAAAAAGGATTTTGTGTATCAAGCATGTTTGACTATCATAAGGTGAAATCTCCTCCATTTCTGCTTTTGCATTGTGTGTGTGCGGGGAGGCCTTATGGTAGTTTCATTTTCCAAAAAGCATAGCGGTTTTCTTTCTATTTTCTTTGTGAAAATAACTGTTTTCAAGATCTGATACCAGTCCCATGATTGACTTGGAGTTTATTGTTCCCTTTCTAAACTCTAGGTGCCCACAATTTTCCACACAGGTAGCTAGAGTCTAGTTATCAGTTATTCGGGAGCGAAGTCAAGAAGTTGCTGTGGAGATCTGGAGTTCAAGCTGGATGGCGAGGCGTATCACTTGTATATGTTATATTCTTTTCCACTGTTTGTTTTTGTAAACTCTTATGATGTATGTATAAACTGGTATAGTGCTTTTGTTTTAAAGATTATTCATTTATCTGTTATATTGTTCCGCTGCAAAATGTGAGATTCTATTTTTTTTCTGTTTCTTCTTCTATCTTCTTCTTTAACCTAACCATTTGGTTTTTCGGCATTCGATTGTGCGGCATTCGATTCAGTGTACGTATTGATGTCGACTTTCGAGTGTCGAAAAAATTGGGTCGTTACAAAGTGGTATCAGAGCATTTGGTTAAGCGACAACCTTGGCTCTGGTAGGGATTACTTATTAGAGATAGAGTCAGTAGTACTCTAGAATGAGTTTGAGTTAATAATAGATATGAGCACGTGTTTTTTAGTGAATATAAAATTGTTTTACATTGCGTTGACTTATCGGTTAATTGTTTATAGATTCAGGTCGGTGTAGTTTGGCCAGCTGTGTCGATAGGGGTTTCTAAACTCTTAAACAAGATAAACTGACACAGTATTGTTATAAAATCGGATAAATGAAATAAATTTATCCAAATTATTTTTGTATATAAAAGGAAATGATTTCCATAAATTTATATAGTTATATATGGTTGCATGGTTGGTAAGAAGTGATAATATTAAATTATTATCATTGATTATTGAATAGGAAATTGAAATCGTAACTCAAAAGTTAAGAAATAAATTTATATATAAATGGGATTTGTAAATATAAATTGTAAATGCGATTTATAATTTGAAATAGAATTCCAGAGAAATATTTGAAAATTAAGTTGAAGGATTTGAAATCTGAAATTTTGGCGAAGAGTTTAAATCCCTTTGATTTGAAATTGGTTTTCAAAGATTTTGGAAAAATGTTTTTGAAGGGATGAAAGCACTAAACTCTTTTTAGTCGCTGGAAAATAATTCATATGATGATCGCGACATCATCGGTGTTTATATTCGAGTTTCGAGGAGAGGAATTGCTGCCGAATTATTTTAAATGGAAATTGTTTGCATATTGGGTTTAGTTTTGGGAATTCAAAAGATAATTTGAACTGATTTAAAAAAAAAAAAATTTTGAAATGATAGAAAGACTCTGGAATCTTATTTAAAATGAGTATGGAATATGATTAAGCTTGATAACTTATGAAATTTATTAAGGTGAAAAATGAATTTGTAAATGAATAAATGAATTTACAATTGCAAGTAAATGAAATTGAAACTGAATGTTAAAATTCATTTTGAATTTGTAAGTAAATGAAATTCTAGTTGAATATTGGAAATTGAATTTGATTTGTGGTAAATTAAGTGAAATGGAGAAATTTATCAAATTGAGCCCAATGAAGCAAAGTATGGAGATAAAATTAGTAAGTGAAATTAATTGAAGAAATGAAAAATTAAATATGGTTTGAAATGAATTGAATTCAATATTTATAAATGAAAGGTAAATTAAATTCGTATGGAATTGGAAATCCAGTTTAATATAAGTAGATATAACCAAATGAGTGAATTGAAAGTAAAAATGAGAAGTATAGAATATTTATATTGAACTTAAGAAATAATGGTGAAATTCTTAAGCAAAATTTGGAATTGAAGAAATATTCTAAGTTAATGATTAAGTGAAAGTTAAACTGGAAATTGGAAAATGGTGACTATGAATAAGTGGATAGAAATCAAAATAAATGTGAATAAGGAAATGAATATCAATGTGGATAAAAGAAAAGAAAATTGATATATTTAAAAAATCAATTAGAAATAAATACGTAGGATGTACGTATATTATTTTGTTCGCATAGCGATCTGATCTAGAATTTCGAGATAGTTATATCGATCCAAGTTGGAATTTTTCACTCGATTTTCAACGGCGAACCCTGGATATGGATTTTTGGTTGATTCTGGAAATTCTCTATCATAGTTTATGGCTATGCAAGGTAATGACGGTTTCTGATCAAGAAACCAGATCTGAGTCCGCATTAGGAAGTCGGGTGGACGATAGTAGTTCGAAAGTGGAATTGTGTGATCGAGTGAGCGATCGAATTTGATATTGCATATGATTGATAAAAGCACATCGTACGGATTTGAATGAAATAGATATTGAATCTTTTATAATGAAAAGTGCAAAATGGTTTTGAATGTTGTAATTAGATATTATTTCTAGTAGGATATACAGGTGATTTAAATGCGAAGGGAATTGGTTTTTTATTTTGAAGATAATTTAAAATTGCTCGAAAAAGGAATGTATTTAAATTTCTATATGAAATTTGATGATTTTCTTTTCTAGCCACTTGGCTCTTCGTTTTCTTTTTGAATCTGGGGGCCCGTGGTGTCATTTTGTAGTCGTACCGAGCTAGCTGCGCAAAGGAGACGCTGGCGAAATTTTTCGAAATTTTAGGGAGTTAGAAAATTTTTGATAATTTAAAATTTTTATTTTAAATTTAAATTTGAATTGTTGAGAAAATAAAGTTGTAACGACCCAGAATTTTTAGAAATTAAAATTTGAATATTTAATTAATTTTAAATATTAATTAGTGAATTTATAAGTCAAATAAATTTTTATTTGAATTTTTGGATTTAATTGAATAATTAAATCGATAATTTAATATGTTAAATTATGGAAATAATTGAAAATTGAGTTAAATATGATTGAAAATAATTTGGAAAATTTTATTTAATCATACTGGAGTTATAGAAATATTTTAGAACTTTTAAAATCGAATTAAAAGTTAATTTGTGAAAATTGAATATTTTAATATTTAATTATCGACCGTAAAATAGCCAATTTTTGAACAGTCTCAGAATTGAACGAAACCAGTTTCATTGGATCCGTAATAGTTAGTTATTACCGGATTTCAATTTTCGTGTCAATAGGAGTTATCGTTTGATCGTGGCAGCTCGAAACGCATCGAATTATTTTTAATTTAAATTTGGCGAGTCAAAATAGCCATTTTTCAAAAAGTCTCGGATTTCGACGAAACCAGTTTCATCGGATCCGTAATGTGATATTATTGTAAGGTTTCAAATTTCAAGTCAATTGGATTTACCGTTTGTCCGGTACAAATTAAAACGCCTAAAAATCGATTTAAATCGGTTTAATTTAAATTGAGCGTTTTCAGCCATAACTCGCACAGACTTCCGAATTAGCTTCCGAAACCTGTTCCATTGTGTCCGGAACGCGGGATAAACCCTAGGTACGCTGGTTACGGCGTCTAAATCGGAGTTCGGAATTCCCGGGATGAATAGTGTTTACGCTAGCTTTTCTTATAAATAGCCACCATTCTAAATAAAAAAAAAATTTATATCAAAACCCTAATCTATTTCATCAGCCGCCACCTATAGTTCAATGGCCAGAATTTTCTCAACTTCCACCTCGTTTTTCTCTTCATCCATCAATCGATTCGCGAAATCATCAACATGAAAGTTGGAGAAGGGAGTGAGAGCTACAAGTTGAACGGCTATGATCTAAAATGGAGCAGTGTGGAGGGTGCAAAATGGCCGCGTTCATCACGTGCTGACCTACGTGCGCGCGCATCTAGAGGTGGCCGAGCTCCACCAGGGGGGGGGCCGAACATAGAGCAAGTCGTGCTCTTCGACGTGGCGGTGTTGTGATCGAGTTTCGTCGTGCGATTGGAGAGTATTATTTAACCCTAATTTAGCAAATGGGTTAGGGCTTGCCTTCTAATGCCTGGAGATGTACGTGAGGGGTTTGGGAAGAAGCTAGGTGCGGTAGTGATGAGCTGAGGCAGGATCCTATGGCTCAGATTGAATCTAGGTTATAAATTAGTTTATATGTGTTGTAATTATTAAGTATAAACTCGTGTAACTTCAAAAATACATAACTTTTTCATACGAGGTCGAAAAAATGCAAACTCAGTTGCGTTGGAATCGTATGGACAAGCACTACGCGATGGAGTTGGTTTGGAGTCGTTTGGAGTTAGTGAGAATTTCGGGTAAAATTAAACGCGCGTTTAATTTTATTCGAAATAAAAGCTAAAACGGAAATTAAAATCAAGGTGAGAACTTCTCACTCAATCGAATAGTTTCGATTTTATTTTAAATAGTTAGATTTAAAATATTTGAATGCATGTTTGAATGATGACTGTAAATTATTGATTGTTAAAATAGACATTATACGCCGTTAGTAAGCGGATGTTATTTATTAAAAACATATACCGCGAATATTTCATAAACAGTGAAATTGGTATTATATATAATATCAATATATATATATTGGCATATGTATATATTGCAGTTGTTGATTTCCCGCATTTTTTGTTTAGCGGATGAGACCCTATTACGCCGTTATTAAGCGGATAATATTTATTAAGAACATGTACCGCGATAATTTCGTACTGGAGCGAAATTGGTATTGTGCTAATGTTTTTGGATGCAGGAAAACAGGTTGGAGGGATCCAACTGGATTCCTCAACAGTTTTTATTTTTATTTCAGATATTTTGATATTTGATGGATTATCATATCGATATATGATATCGTTGTTAGTCGTGATTGACTATTTGGTGTGTAGCATCATTGGACCAAATTTCTGGTATTTTAAAAATGTTTTTAAAGTAATTTTTGAAAAGATAAAATATTTTGGAATTGATCCATTTTAAATAAATGAACGTTATAATTCTTAAAGTTATAAAAAATTATAATTTTTGAGAAATACGGTTAAAAGCTGATTTTTGAGAAATAGGAATTAATGACTTTATAAAATAGTTTAAACTGGATTTTTGAATTTATTATCAAAAGTTTAAATATAGGATTTATAAAATTTGATTATTTTATAAATCAAAATGGTGAAATTATAAAGGAATTTAAAGACGTTTAAAAGAATAATATAAATTAATTTATATTAAGAGATTTATAAATGGATATTTATAAATTGAATTATGGACATTATAAAACGAGTTTTTATAAGTGTTTGAATGTAGTGAAAATGAATTTCCTAAATGAATGAAATTTATGAAATTATAAACTGTGAAGTTATAAATGAAATTTTATAAGCAATAGGTTTATAAAATTTATAAAGTTATCGAAAGAATGAATTTTGAATAAATAAACAATCTTATAAGTTAAGATTAATAATTTGGGAAGTTAAATGAACGATTTTGTAAAATAATCGTTTTATAAGTATTTAACTTATAATATGAAAGTTTAGTTTATAATTTAGTTATAAACTGGAATAGGTTAATAAAGGAATTTATTAAAGGAAGTTTTTATAAATAAATAGAAATGGAATTTATAAACGTTGTTTTATAAATCCACAAACGACTTATTTTGATAAGTTAATTGTTATAACCTATTAATGGAGTTATATTCACGTTTTTAGACAGTGAATAATCCTTAGAGTAAAATGAATAGAAAAGATGAAATTTGTTAACGTAGTATATTCACGTTTTTTTTTTGAATAGTGAATAACACGTTAAAGAAAATGTTTGAATGTGATGTTTTAAATAAAATTAAAACGATCTAACGATGTTTTAAAATGTGTTGAGATTCGAAACCATAGATTTCATCATTCATTGTTGAAATAGACGTTTTCGAGAAATAAAAGGAAATAGTGGACTATAACACTGTTGTTATAGTAAATGATTTCCGAAAGGAAATGTTTTGGTTTAGTATTGGGATTTATATATCTATTTTAATTTCGAATCCATATACTAGTGATTTTGGGTTGTCGTAACGATGTTTTACGCAACATTCGTTTTGGCCCAAATAAATATGTTTAAGAGAATGATTTCCTTAAAGAATGAATTATATACTTAATTCGATTTAAGTATATTGAATATTTTCTAAGTGTTGAAAATAAAAGGAATTTGTGAAATACTTATGAATAAATAAGTATGGAAATGTTTTCCAATATGAAGTGAATAATTAGAATTTATCTTTTTCTGAAGATAAATTGAAATGAATTATTGAAATCGCATATGCATGGATATCTAGAAATATAAATTCATTATGGAATTTATATGTGAAAGTGAAACTTGTTAAAAATAAATATTGATTTATTTTTGAAGTGTTGAAATTATATATCTTGTAAAGATATTTTGGAAAATAAATAATTTGGAAAATTATTTGGAATCTGGTGATGTGTGCATATCCAGTGATAGTTCAATAACCGACTATCAGTATTTCCCTTTGAATGGGTATTTGATGTGAATTGATTGAATTTGAATGCACACTTATTTTTGAATAAGCGCTCACTATTCGGGTTAACCGGGAAAGGACCATGGGGTCGTATAACCCACTCCGAATATGTGATACGTCGTTGTGAATCGCATTTGAAGATCGGTGTTGAAGACCGGTATTTGCGAGAGTGATAGGATGAACTATCGATTGACTCTGCACCGAGTAGCTACGGTATTGAGTTCTCCATATGTGATGGTGAATCCGATCAGGATTGTGAATATCCGGATTGCAAGGACTTCTTTGTAAGTGCCTTCGGTTCTGTTCGAGCCCGGAACAGACTTGTATGGATTGTATGCCTGACATTACAAGTTGAGATATAAAGCCGATTTCTTTCAAATATATTTCTGTTGGTGGCGGAGAATTTATTCTTTGCTTAACACCCTTCTCTGAGACGTATGTGCTCAGAGGTTATATAGTTGAAGTTATCAGCGATATATTCCCAAATTGGTAATGTGACATGCTGAGTGATGCTGAAATGATCATTGTGTTGATTATTTATGATAGGATCATTTATTTGATCGTCTATCTTAGTGATCATTGTGTTGATCATTTGTTGACCCAAAGCATGGCTTTTGTATAAAGTATGTTTTTGTGGACGTGACTTCGTCGAGCCTCACACCCCGTGAATGGTCAAAACAGGAAAGAAGCAGCAAGGTTATGAGGGGTAGCACCCTTTAGGATGTGTCCATTTCCTTCTGGAAAAGGGTGGTATCATGGTATGGAGCCCAGATACTTACTCATGTTGAAAACACTTTATGATTGTGTGAATTGATTACGAGCGCTCGGTAAAAGGTCCCAAAGGACCGGGGGATGGCATATTCGGTCAGTTGTTACTCAGTTAGGAGTAACCCGGCCTTGTGTTGGTAGAGATCCGGTTTGGTTCTCGGGGATGTCCATCCAGAGGCATTCTCATGTGGCAATGGGAAGTTCCTTGGCCTGATCATTCGTTGGAAATCCAAAGAAACAATACGTGACTTGTACGGTTTTAGTTGTAGAACCTGCCATCTAATATGGTAGCTATTAGTAGGCATAATATAATGGTACCTATGCTGGCTAAGATTTATATTCTACTTTCGAAATCGTTTTATACACTATGCACTAATAATAATATCAAAATTGATTTGATTTTAATCCGTATCAAGCATCTTTGACTATCATAAGGAGAAATCTTCTCCAAGTCTGCGTTTGCATTGTGTGTGTGGCAGGAGGTCTTATGGTAGTCTCATTTTTAAAAAGCATTGCGAATTGACTTTAAAAATATTCCTCTATTTTGATTTTAAAAGATAAATAAACTGTTTTGAGTTCTCACACCAGTCACATGACTGACTTGGAGTTTATTGTTTTCCTTCCTAAACTCTGGGTGCCCACCAATTTCCACACGGGCAGTTAAGAGTTAGGTTTATCAGGATATTCTGGATATTCTGGATATTCTGGAGTTGCTGGAGGCAAGCTGGATGGCATGGCGTATTACTAGTTTATATAATATATTTTTTTCCGCTGCATTGTTGTTGTTGTATGATGTTGTTGTACACTCTGATGATATGTTGTAATGTAATGTATAAAATGTAATAACTGGTATAGTTCTTTGTTTAAAGATTATTCATTTATTATTATATGTTGTTCCGCTGCGAATTGTGAGATTCTGATGTTGTTCTTTCTGTTCTTTTTGTGTCTTCTGTCCCGTTCTGTTCTATTTTTAAAATTCTTCTATCTTGTATTTTTCAAATTCTCTGTTTTCTTTCTCTGTTTTCAAAAAAAAAAATTGTCTATCTTCTTTCCTCTCTATTTCCTATCTCTTCTTCTTGTTCTCTCTTCTTCTTTTCCCTCCATTTCTTTTTCTTTCTTCTTTTTCTCTCTTCTTTCTTTTCTTTTCTTTTTAAAACCCATAACATCCCGTGTTTCCGGCCTTCGATTTCTCGGCAGTCGATAAAGTGAGTATCGATGTTGAATTTTCGAAGAACGAAAATTCGTTGGGCGTTACATTTGGTATCAGAGCTGTTGGTTAAGCGACAACCATGGTTCTGTAGGATATTACTCATTAGAGATAGAGTCAGCAGTACTCTAGAATGAGTTTGAGTGTAATAATAGCTATGAGAGCGTATTTGTTAGTGAATATGAAATTGTTTTATATTGTGATGATTGGTTTATTGAGTGGCATATGAACCTTCGTCAGCACGGTCAGTCAAACTATGCCGAAGGGGTTTCTAAACACTTGAATAGAACAATACGACACAGTATTGATTTTAAAATTGGGTAAATGCAATAATTTTGCCTTGATTATATTTTATATATAAAGAAATAATTTTTCAAGAATTATTAAAGTGTATGTAAGTTGATTGTTAGGTTGTTTGAATAATCTAAATAAAGAGTAATTGTATAAGTAAAAGAATTATAAGAATTGAGTTATAATTAAAGTGAATTACAATTGTGAAATAAACTTATATATACAAGAAGTAAAATTATATGAATATGAGTTGTAAATAAAAATGAATATAAGGTTAAATGAAATATAACTTAAGTGTTGTTGAATGGAATTGATTTTGGTATCGAAGTAAATAATCAAGTGGATTAAAAGAAATGTGAACTTAAGTTATGTGAATGAAATTCAACTTTGGTAATTGAATTGAATAAATGAATTGAATGTTAACCAATTGAATGTAAATTAAGTTGATATGGAATAATGAATATAAATGATAATTCATTAAAATCTAATGTTATTAGAAGTTGAATAAATTGAAAGAGAATGAATATAAGCAAAGTAAAGGAATTTGGTTGAAATTAATATACTTTGGTTGTTATTTGATTGTTGATTGATTGTATATAATTCATTAAGTATTAATGAAAGTGAATTAGTGAAATTTAAAGCTAAAGAAATTGAATTCAAATTAAAGGTAAATAAATTTGAATAGAATTAAATGTGAATTGGATTTAAATTAGTAAATGTTAACTAATTGAATTGAGAATGAATGTTGATAAAATCCAATGTTGATAAATCAAATATGATTTAGAGTGAAAACCAATTCATTAAGTATTAATGAGAATATGAATGAATTTGTTGAATGTTAATTGGTTGATGGTTGCATTTGTTGCTTTAGTTGCATTTGCTATATTATGTAGTAGTTATGTTGATATATGTTGTATATCGATACTATGCTTTATATACATGATTCTCATGTTGTTTGTTGAGTTTAGTAGGTGCGGATCGCGTTTGCTTCGCATTTGGAGTTCGCTTTTGCGCTATATTAGCCGTATATGCTTGCTAATAAAAATATAAGGTACATATCTCGGATTAAATATCGCACTTTTACACTTTTTTCCCTTCGGGATGCCTCATTACTTGATGAGATGTATATTTGTGATATATATATACTGTCATTTTTTTTTCGGATCGAGCCGCGCAAAGGAGACTATGGCGAATTTTTCCGAAAATTTAAGGCGTTAGAAAAATTTGAGAAAATTTGGGAATTTTTTTTGAAAACTTTAACTTTGTTTTGAAATTGAAAGTTAAACTATAGTAGTTGTTTTTGAAAAGATAACTAAGTATGATTTGAAAACTTAGTAAAGTATGGTAAGAAGTTTAATTATAAATTTTGGGAAAGTTAATAGATTCTGTAATCTTCTTACTTGTAATTTCGAGGACGAAATTCTTTTAAGGGGGAAAGATTGTAACGACCCAGAATTTTTAGAAATTAAAATTTGAATATTTAATTAATTTTAAATATTAATTAGTGAATTTATAAGTCAAATAAATTTTTATTTGAATTTTTGGATTTAATTGAATAATTAAATCGATAATTTAATATGTTAAATTATGGAAATAATTGAAAATTGAGTTAAATATGATTGAAAATAATTTGGAAAATTTTATTTAATCATACTGGAGTTATAGAAATATTTTAGAACTTTTAAAATCGAATTAAAAGTTAATTTGTGAAAATTGAATATTTTAATATTTAATTATCGACCGTAAAATAGCCAATTTTTGAACAGTCTCAGAATTGAACGAAACCAGTTTCATTGGATCCGTAATAGTTAGTTATTAACGGATTTCAATTTTCGTGTCAATAGGAGTTATCGTTTGATCGTGGCAGCTCGAAACGCATCGAATTATTTTTAATTTAAATTTGGCGAGTCAAAATAGCCATTTTTCAAAAAGTCTCGGATTTCGACGAAACCAGTTTCATCGGATCCGTAATGTGATATTATTGTAAGGTTTCAAATTTCAAGTCAATTGGATTTACCGTTTGTCCGGTACAAATTAAAACGCCTAAAAATCGATTTAAATCGGTTTAATTTAAATTGAGCGTTTTCAGCCATAACTCGCACAGACTTCCGAATTAGCTTCCGAAACCTGTTCCATTGTGTCCGGAACGCGGGATAAACCCTAGGTACGCTGGTTACGGCGTCTAAATCGGAGTTCGGAATTCCCGGGATGAATAGTGTTTACGCTAGCTTTTCTTATAAATAGCCGCCATTCTAAATAAAAAAAAAATTTATATCAAAACCCTAATCTATTTCATCAGCCGCCACCTATAGTTCAATGGCCAGAATTTTCTCAACTTCCACCTCGTTTTTCTCTTCATCCATCAATCGATTCGCGAAATCATCAACATGAAAGTTGGAGAGGGGAGTGAGAGCTACAAGTTGAACGGCTATGATCTAAAATGGAGCAGTGTGGAGGGTGCAAAATGGCCGCGTTCATCACGTGCTGACCTACGTGCGCGCGCATCTAGAGGTGGCCGAGCTCCACCAGGGGGGGGCCGAACATAGAGCAAGTCGTGCTCTTCGACGTGGCGGTGTTGTGATCGAGTTTCGTCGTGCGATTGGAGAGTATTATTTAACCCTAATTTAGCAAATGGGTTAGGGCTTGCGTTCTAATGCCTGGAGATGTACGTGAGGGGTTTGGGAAGAAGCTAGGTGCGGTAGTGATGAGCTGAGGCAGGATCCTATGGCTCATATTGAATCTAGGTTATAAATTAGTTTATATGTGTTGTAATTATTAAGTATAAACTCGTGTAACTTCAAAAATACATAACTTTTTCATACGAGGTCGAAAAAATGCAAACTCAGTTGCGTTGGAATCGTATGGACGAGCACTACGCGATGGAGTTAGTTTGGAGTCGTTTGGAGTTAGTGAGAATTTCGGGTAAAATTAAACGCGCGTTTAATTTTATTCGAAATAAAAGCTAAAACGGAAATTAAAATCAAGGTGAGAACTTCTCACTCAATCGAATAGTTTCGATTTTATTTTAAATAGTTAGATTTAAAATATTTGAATGCATGTTTGAATGATGACTGTAAATTATTGATTGTTAAAATAGACATTATACGCCGTTAGTAAGCGGATGTTATTTATTAAAAACATATACCGCGAATATTTCATAAACAGTGAAATTGGTATTATATATAATATCAATATATATATATTGGCATATGTATATATTGCAGTTGTTGATTTCCCGCATTTTTTGTTTAGCGGATGAGACCCTATTACGCCGTTATTAAGCGGATAATATTTATTAAGAACATGTACCGCGATAATTTCGTACTGGAGCGAAATTGGTATTGTGCTAATGTTTTTGGATGCAGGAAAACAGGTTGGAGGGATCCAACTGGATTCCTCAACAGTTTTTATTTTTATTTCAGATATTTTGATATTTGATGGATTATCATATCGATATATGATATCGTTGTTAGTCGTGATTGACTATTTGGTGTATAGCATCATTGGACCAAATTTCTGGTATTTTAAAAATGTTTTTAAAGTAATTTTTGAAAAGATAAAATATTTTGGAATTGATCCATTTTAAATAAATGAACGTTATAATTCTTAAAGTTATAAAAAATTATAATTTTTGAGAAATACGGTTAAAAGCTGATTTTTGAGAAATAGGAATTAATGACTTTATAAAATAGTTTAAACTGGATTTTTGAATTTATTATCAAAAGTTTAAATATAGGATTTATAAAATTTGATTATTTTATAAATCAAAATGGTGAAATTATAAAGGAATTTAAAGACGTTTAAAAGAATAATATAAATTAATTTATATTAAGAGATTTATAAATGGATATTTATAAATTGAATTATGGACATTATAAAACGAGTTTTTATAAGTGTTTGAATGTAGTGAAAATGAATTTCCTAAATGAATGAAATTTATGAAATTATAAACTGTGAAGTTATAAATGAAATTTTATAAGCAATAGGTTTATAAAATTTATAAAGTTATCGAAAGAATGAATTTTGAATAAATAAACAATCTTATAAGTTAAGATTAATAATTTGGGAAGTTAAATGAACGATTTTGTAAAATAATCGTTTTATAAGTATTTAACTTATAATATGAAAGTTTAGTTTATAATTTAGTTATAAACTGGAATAGGTTAATAAAGGAATTTATTAAAGGAAGTTTTTATAAATAAATAGAAATGGAATTTATAAACGTTGTTTTATAAATCCGCAAACGACTTATTTTGATAAGTTAATTGTTATAACCTATTAATGGAGTTATATTCACGTTTTTAGACAGTGAATAATCCTTAGAGTAAAATGAATAGAAAAGATGAAATTTGTTAACGTAGTATATTCACGTTTTTTTTTTTTGAATAGTGAATAACACGTTAAAGAAAATGTTTGAATGTGATGTTTTAAATAAAATTAAAACGATCTAACGATGTTTTAAAATGTGTTGAGATTCGAAACCATAGATTTCATCATTCATTGTTGAAATAGACGTTTTCGAGAAATAAAAGGAAATAGTGGACTATAACACTGTTGTTATAGTAAATGATTTCCGAAAGGAAATGTTTTGGTTTAGTATTGGGATTTATATATCTATTTTAATTTCGAATCCATATACTAGTGATTTTGGGTTGTCGTAACGATGTTTTACGCAACATTCGTTTTGGCCCAAATAAATATGTTTAAGAGAATGATTTCCTTAAAGAATGAATTATATACTTAATTCGATTTAAGTATATTGAATATTTTCTAAGTGTTGAAAATAAAAGGAATTTGTGAAATACTTATGAATAAATAAGTATGGAAATGTTTTCCAATATGAAGTGAATAATTAGAATTTATCTTTTTCTGAAGATAAATTGAAATGAATTATTGAAATCGCATATGCATGGATATCTAGAAATATAAATTCATTATGGAATTTATATGTGAAAGTGAAACTTGTTAAAAATAAATATTGATTTATTTTTGAAGTGTTGAAATTATATATCTTGTAAAGATATTTTGGAAAATAAATAATTTGGAAAATTATTTGGAATCTGGTGATGTGTGCATATCCAGTGATAGTTCAATAACCGACTATCAGTATTTCCCTTTGAATGGGTATTTGATGTGAATTGATTGAATTTGAATGCACACTTATTTTTGAATAAGCGCTCACTATTCGGGTTAACCGGGAAAGGACCATGGGGTCGTATAACCCACTCCGAATATGTGATACGTCGTTGTGAATCGCATTTGAAGATCGGTGTTGAAGACCGGTATTTGCGAGAGTGATAGGATGAACTATCGATTGACTCTGCACCGAGTAGCTACGGTATTGAGTTCTCCATATGTGATGGTGAATCCAATCAGGATTGTGAATATCCGGATTGCAAGGACTTCTTTGTAAGTGCCTTCGGTTCTGTTCGAGCCCGGAACAGACTTGTATGGATTGTATGCCTGACATTACAAGTTGAGATATAAAGCCGATTTCTTTCAAATATATTTCTGTTGGTGGCGGAGAATTTATTCTTTGCTTAACACCCTTCTCTGAGACGTATGTGCTCAGAGGTTATATAGTTGAAGTTATCAGCGATATATTCCCAAATTGGTAATGTGACATGCTGAGTGATGCTAAAATGATCATTGTGTTGATTATTTATGATAGGATCATTTATTTGATCGTCTATCTTAGTGATCATTGTGTTGATCATTTGTTGACCCAAAGCATGGCTTTTGTATAAAGTATGTTTTTGTGGACGTGACTTCGTCGAGCCTCACACCCCGTGAATGGTCAAAACAGGAAAGAAGCAGCAAGGTTATGAGGGGTAGCACCCTTTAGGATGTGTCCATTTCCTTCTGGAAAAGGGTGGTATCATGGTATGGAGCCCAGATACTTACTCATGTTGAAAACACTTTATGATTGTGTGAATTGATTACGAGCGCTCGGTAAAAGGTCCCAAAGGACCGGGGGATGGCATATTCGGTCAGTTGTTACTCAGTTAGGAGTAACCCGGCCTTGTGTTGGTAGAGATCCGGTTTGGTTCTCGGGGATGTCCATCCAGAGGCATTCTCATGTGGCAATGGGAAGTTCCTTGGCCTGATCATTCGTTGGAAATCCAAAGAAACAATACGTGACTTGTACGGTTTTAGTTGTAGAACCTGCCATCTAATATGGTAGCTATTAGTAGGCATAATATAATGGTACCTATGCTGGCTAAGATTTATATTCTACTTTCGAAATCGTTTTATACACTATGCACTAATAATAATATCAAAATTGATTTGATTTTAATGCGTATCAAGCATCTTTGACTATCATAAGGAGAAATCTTCTCCAAGTCTGCGTTTGCATTGTGTGTGTGGCAGGAGGTCTTATGGTAGTCTCATTTTTAAAAAGCATTGCGAATTGACTTTAAAAATATTCCTCTATTTTGATTTTAAAAGATAAATAAACTGTTTTGAGTTCTCACACCAGTCACATGACTGACTTGGAGTTTATTGTTTTCCTTCCTAAACTCTGGGTGCCCACCAATTTCCACACGGGCAGTTAAGAGTTAGGTTTATCAGGATATTCTGGATATTCTGGAGTTGCTGGAGGCAAGCTGGATGGCATGGCGTATTACTAGTTTATATAATATATTTTTTTCCGCTGCATTGTTGTTGTTGTATGATGTTGTTGTACACTCTGATGATATGTTGTAATGTAATGTATAAAATGTAATAACTGGTATAGTTCTTTGTTTAAAGATTATTCATTTATTATTATATGTTGTTCCGCTGCGAATTGTGAGATTCTGATGTTGTTCTTTCTGTTCTTTTTGTGTCTTCTGTCCCGTTCTGTTCTATTTTTAAAATTCTTCTATCTTGTATTTTTCAAATTCTCTGTTTTCTTTCTCTGTTTTCAAAAAAAAAAATTGTCTATCTTCTTTCCTCTCTATTTCCTATCTCTTCTTCTTGTTCTCTCTTCTTCTTTTCCCTCCATTTCTTTTTCTTTCTTCTTTTTCTCTCTTCTTTCTTTTCTTTTCTTTTTAAAACCCATAACATCCCGTGTTTTCGGCCTTCGATTTCTCGGCAGTCGATAAAGTGAGTATCGATGTTGAATTTTCGAAGAACGAAAATTCGTTGGGCGTTACATAAAGTTGTTTGGAAATTATGGAAGATTTCGAAAGCTAGTTGAAATGATGGGTCTTTAATAAAAGATTTGTTTTGGCAAGTTGATAAAACTGTTTTGGTTTTGGGAAAATAATAAACAGGTTGAGGATCATTCTTCTTAACTAGTAATTTCGGGACGAAATTCTTTTAAGGGAGGAAGAATGTGATGACCCAGAAATTTTGACATTTGAAATCGAAATATACGGTTGAATTTTAATATTTGGAAGTTGATTTAACTTGGATTTCAAATATCAGGATGAAATTATCAATTAAAATTTTTGAATTTAATTATTAAAGGTTGGGTAAAAATTTGAAACTTTAATTTTAAGCTTGTAAAAATAATTTGATGGCTTAGAAAATTCATATTGATAATGCTGGAGGTAATGGAAGCTTCAGAATTCGATTTGAAAACATTTTTTCAGTTTTGGAATTTTTATCGTTTAAATCGATATTTAAAAATAGCCGCACAGTCTCGGAATCCGACGAAACCAGTTCCATTGGATCCGTAATATTGTTTTATTATCTGATTTCAATTTTCATAGTGTTTGCAGTGATCGTTTGGCCGTGCGATAGGCAAACACGCTGAAAATTTTATCGGAATTTAATTTAACAACCGGTCCAAAACGCTATCTTCTCCATACGATCGAATTTGGACTCGAAACTTTTTCCATTGCATTCGGAATAGGTGTATAACATTATAAATGCCTGGTTGCATGCCTCGATTAGAGATCGAGATTTTGAGTTACGGAACCGAGACGATGTAAATTTGAATTTAAATTTAAATACAAATTATAATATACGTATATATATATATGTTTATTTTAGTGATATTTGTATGGCAGATTACACGTTGTTGAATTCTCAAACACATGTCCCTTTTGTTATGATAAATTTAAACACGCGTTTGTTTGAGAAAAAAATTCGTAAAACAAAACAAATGCATTTTATTTCGTTCATAATAAAAAAAATTGTGCTCGTGCTCGTTCAAAAGAAAATGGCGGTCGATCAATGAAAATCAAAATAAAAATCAATGGCTATGCGAATCTGAAAAAAAAATTGATCGATTAATTGTCTCGTTCGAAACAATTCGAATAGAATCGATTCGTTCTAGTTGATCCAGTCGAAGCCGTGATGATGATGCTCGCGATTGAAGTCAAAGGGATCGCGATCTCATCAAGTTAAACGGCGAATTGGGTGGCGGCATCTGGAATCTTGCGACGCGATGTGGGGGGATCGAGCATCAGGGAATCGACGGCGTCGCGACTGGATTGGGAGAGTAAGCGGCGGCGCGGTGCTCGCAAGCAAAAGGAGGTGGAGCGGTGGCTTAGAAATCGCAACGAAATTGAAGACTGGAGCCTAGCGAGGGGTCATAGTCATGAGCACGTGGCCGAGGTTCATCTACGGCATGGCAATCGCGGGAGCGGCCGCGAGCTAGGGTTTCGTGCATGGTTGCTATTTGGGTCATATTCGAAGGCGATGGCCGTTGAAATGTTCGTTGAGGACTTGATCAACTCATGAGTTAGGTAATCAAATAATTAATTTATTTTCGATAAACCTAGGATGATTTCTTTTGGATGAAAATTTGCCAGTAAGGTATTCAATCCCTGTTTTCAATTCAATTTGATTACATCCATATATATATATATATATATGCGTGTGTGTGTGTGTGTGCAGTTTGTGTATTTAAATGTCAATAATAATAACAGAAAATTTTAAAAAAAATTGAAATTATATGAAAATAGATTTTTGATCTATAAAATTATTATTTTTAAAAGTACGTACATATGGAATAAGATTTTAGAAAATGAAAATTTTAAATGTTTGAAAGTTTATATAAATTATATTTTATCTATATAAGTTATTTTAGTATATGTAAGTAATAAAGTAAATGTGCTTATTTTAATTTACTAAAAAATATATTATTGAAGGAAATTCAGTTTTTAAATTTAATTTTTTTTAGTTAAATAAATTACTAAACAAATTAGTTTAAAATTTAAAAGTATTAGTTAAAATAAAAACACTAATGAATTAAAATTATCAAATGAAAATTGATTATTCGATTATTTCGAATATTAACAAATTGTGTAAATATTTATACAAGGTCGGAAACTGTGAAAAAACGGTCAAAATGGAAATAGGTTGCATGTGTAATTAAAAGGTGAGATCTTCCCACTCAATTGGAATTTCCAGTTTAATTTTAAATAGTTAAATTTAAAATGGTTGATTGTGTGCTTGGATGATAAATTATTATCGGTTGTATTGGATTAGACCCTATGTGCCGCATAATAGCAGATGATATTATATAATCACATATACTACGATATTCCACCTCGAAGTGGAATTGGTATTATATATGTATTTGGATTGATTGATTTCCCACATTATATAGCGGATGAGACCCTATGCGCCTCATAATAGTAGATCATGTTATATAATCCCATTACCGCGATATTCTACCTCGAAGTGGAATTGATATTTAATTGTTGTGCTAACATCTGTGAATGCAGGAAAACGGGTTGGAGGGATCCAATTGGATTCCTTAAATAATTAAATTTGTTTCAATATTGTGTGTTGATTTGTTTATAATATGTATATGATTATATTTGTGATTGAAATCGTTGAAGGCTATAGTTTTGCCGAAATATGTTTCGGTATCGTAGGATGGCAGAAATAAATAAAATTGGATTTTTAATATTTAAGCAGAAAATCTATAGTGAAATCCTATTGAATAAATTCCAAAAATATGGGAAAAGATTTTAATAAATGGGTTTCGAGTAATATTGCTTAATAGATGAAGAATTTATTTAAAATTCAGATTTTAAATAGTTTGGATGAAATAAATGAATTTGTTAAAAGATAATAAATTTGATGTTCGAATGAAATTTGATTTGGTGTTTTGAAAATAAATTGGAAAATCAATTTGGAATTTGATTTGGTGTTTTAAAATGAATATTTGAAAATCGATTTAAAAATCATATATCAATAGATATTTAGGAATTTAAATTCACAATGGGAATTTATAAAGGAAAGGGAAATTTGTTTTAAAAATAAACATTTGGTTATTTTTAACGGTGTGGAAAGAAATTTACAGATTTGGAATGTAAATTAAAATGAATCAAGAAAGATTTATAAATTGATTTGAATAAACCATTTTGAAATGGAAAGTGTATTTTTCCTGGAAAGCCGAGTATGATTTCAAATTAGCCTATAAATATAATTGAAAATTTTAAGGATTGTTTTAGAGTGGATACTTTGGATAAATTATTTTCTTAAGTTGGTTTCAAATCTTTAAAGTAAAGATTTATTTAATTAATTATAGAATTGATTATTTAAAGATTTAGTTTATATTTGTTTTACGAAATGGTTATTTAAATAGTTATACCCCATCTACTAATTTTATTTTAAAATTAATTTGGACTTGAAGTCTTATATTTAATCATTAGTATAATGTTTTCATAACCAATATTTAAGTAAGTATTTAAGATAGTTTTATTTTAAATGTCTCCAAGAATATTATGGACAAGTGATTTGAATAATTTTAAAGTATTTGAACTCGGTAAATTTTCAGTGGAAATGAATAAATATTTGGGAATATATTCTGTGTAAGGAAAAATGATTTGAAATTTGATTTTAAAGGATTGAAATGTGGAAAATGATTTGAAATTTGTTTTCAAATGGCTGGAGTGTTAAAATTATATCTTGTGAAGATATTTTGAAAATAAATAATTGGGGGAAACTATTTAAATCTTGGTGATTGTTGTGAATATTGATTGATAGTTAAATAATCGACTATCAATATTGGCCTTTAAATGGAATTTGAATTTCGATGCGACCGAGGGTCGGATGCCGAATGGTTAAAAACCACATCGAATCTTTGTGGTGGATCTTTTGTTTACAAGATCAAATTGGAAATTTTTGTGATTTGCTTGAAATCTGAATGTAACACTTATTTTTAAAATAAGCGCTCGTTATTCGGATTAGCCGGGAGAGGACTTTGTGTCATAAAACCCATTCCGAATAATGATACGATGAAATGGTATTGCATTTGAAGATAGTGTTGAAGACCGGGTATTTTCGAAAGCGAAAGGTGTGACGACCCGGGTTTCTAACCCCAGAAATCCGGTTCATCTTGAAGAAAGAATGGGATGAGAAAATAGAAAAGATAGAGAAGAAAGAACAACAACATCATAATCTCACAGCGGAATGGAACAAAATATAATAGATCACATAACTATTACATAATTTTACATATATTAGAGTTACACAGATCATACAACACATACTACACAGTTATAAACACCTGTTTAGTTAATACATCACAACTCAAACAAATAACCCAAAGATACCAACACAACGGAACTATATATATATATCTATCTACAACACGGAAGCCTCCTGCTCCATTGCTCCTCCAGAATTCGTCGAAGCAAACCTGAATCCCTTGGCTACCCGTAAAAATTTGGGTACACGAGAGTTTATGAAAAATAAAAATAAACTCCGGGTCAGACATGGGTCTGGTATGAGTAACAGGTTAAAGTTGCTTAACTTTGAAAAACATTTGAAAACAAAGGGTATCACGTAAGACTTCCCACACATAAACATGGGTAAGTTTTTACCTTACGCTAACCAAAACATTTGATAGGAAATTCTGTGATATTATAATAGGTCTAGGGTTTTCAAGTAAATAGAAAATAGCCGAAATTGTTACATCTATTAAATTCCAGCTACTAGCCACAAAAGTGGGTTATACAATCAAAACCGATGGCACTTATTGGATTTTGGATTCCATACAATGGCAGGGCTACCGGGGTACCGTCCGTCACAGTACGTGGCCTAGATCAACGTACCGAGGATCACTCCTGACCCCCTGCAACACAAGGCCGGAACCATTCCTTATTGAACAGACCCGAAAAAGACAACCCCGACAGTTGGAGCTCATAACTGTCCACACAGCCGAATAAAAAGGGACATCTAGACAGGGGAAAATCTTGTCCTGCTTGGGCATGACTCACCTAACCTTGCTGCACCTCCCCTGTTTTAGCCATTCCCAGTTGATGAGGCTTGAGGCCACGATTACCTTTAAAGAACACATTTCTTAGAATGCTCATCGTCCACCTGACGATGGTTTGAAAGCATTCAATCCATACAAGTTCGTTCCGGGTTCGAACGAAACCGAAGGCTTATCTCGTTACACTCATTTTGGAATCACCCTCAGAGTTAACGACGATAACCCTTGCATTCTGAATCTTCATCTTCACTTCAGATTCACGACCTAACGTTAATTTGGAATTGATGTGGTTTTCGGATGTTCCAAATATGGAAAACCCGATCCCGGTCTCATCGAAATCCAACGTGTCTTTTAGGGCCAAGTTGTCTATTTAGTCTTAACAGTTTAATTCAAATAATTCAATACACACACAGAAAGATAATTCACAATATCATAATAGATAGTCAACATCAACATAAACAGATAATCAATATTATCACTACAAACAGATAATGCATATTATCAATCATAACAGATCATCATATTATCATCATATTTAAATCAAGCATCCATATCACATAGCATCAATTTCTCATATCTAAGATCTTAAATCATTCAAGGTAAACAATTTCATCCATCCATATATAAGCAATCATATAAACTATAATTAATTTAAAATGAATTAAATTAATTATATCATCTCTAATTAATTTAAAGTAAATTAAATTAATTACTTCACCATTTAAAATTTGCTTACACAATTATTAATCAATTTCCAATCAATTAATAAATCATTCACTAATTATTTGTTTGAATTAGTCATACTTGATTAATTAACATTTAATTATATACAAGTAATCATCTTAAATTATGTTCACAAATTAATTATCTTATCCAAATATAGAAATTAACCTTAAATTACAAACATTACATTACTTCTTAATTACACTAATTAATTACTCTTTAATTTCTTATTATTGATTAATTAATCTAAATTTATCATCTCATCATTAATTATATCAATTAATGATTTCTAATTACATTTTAATTAATTACTTGTTTTAAATTAACTACCTTAAGTAATTAATCTTCAACTAAACCACATTTATTAATCACCTCTGATTAATATCATTCAGTAATTAACTTTCTTTAATTACTCATCAAAAAAATTAATTACTTCGTAATTAATTTTCTCTAATTAATCCCCTGATTAATTACACAAAGTAATTATATTCCAATTACTTTCATTATTAAATCACCCTCAATTTCTTATCTTAAATAAATAATTTGATTAATTATTAAAAATAATCCCATTAATTGATTATTTCATAATTTTAGTTAATGATCCTGATTAACTAATTATAATTCTTTAATTACTTTTCTAAAGTAATTAACTATGATTTATTATCAATTACATTTTAAGTTAGTCATAATAACTCATTAATTAATCCGTTATTTATTTCATTAGTTGATTACTAATCATTAATTTAAAATTAAACCAATGATTTCCTAATTACCAATTAATTTACCTTTAACTTATATCTTATTTAAATAAATTTAACTCTTAATTTCTGAGTTAATTAATTCTAGTCATTCATTATCCAATTAGTTAATTTGATAATTACAAGCCTTAAGTTTAAAATACCTTTTTCTATTTAATGACCAATTTATCATTTATGAGCTATTTAATCAATTTAATTTAAATTTACTTTTAAATTCATTTTAAATTTAAGATTTAAAATGAAATCAAATTAATCTTATCAATTCCAACCTCCCTTTTTATTTTACAACTTAAAGAATATTTATCTTAAAATAGAAGATTAAAAGAATTTAAACATGGTTTCATTTTGAATTCAAATCTAATTTAAAAATTCTCTTTATCATTCAAATTTGTTTAAAACAAATTTTAAAACTTTATTTATTTAAAACTGGAATTCAAATTTACTTAAACCAAATTTAAACTTGAACTTAAACTCTTTTTAAAACTTACTTTCCATTTCCAACTAGCTTTTAACTTTTATTTAAAAAAAAACAACTGGAAACAAGTTTGTTGTAAAGCCTGATGCAAGCTAGAAAACCCGAGATACACCCCAGATGACTTCGAGTCCAATGCCTTAGTTACCCGAGAAAAATTACTATCTACTTCGGGTTCAACACTATAAAACTTGAGTCCAAAAAAAGAAAATTCTATTTTAACCGAGATTCAAACTTCATTAAAACCCAACTTAACTTTGATTAAAATACCTATTTCAAATATCTATATCTCATTTTTAAAACCCAGGTTAAAGAAAATTTAAGCTTTACATTTTTTTTTGTTTTTTTTTTCTTTTTCTTTCCAGGTTTTTAAAACCTGTTACTAACCTACCCAGTTTTCCCCCCTACACTACTCCGAGTCAAGCTCGATTTCGCTTCGAGTTCGCGTGTAGTAATTCCCGAGTCAAACCCTTACCAACTCGAGTACCCCTGCTTCACAAACCATTCCAGGCACAACATAGTGCACGTGCACGTGTACCCTCACCGGAGCTCCCTCCGATCATCGACGATCACTCCACTTCATCGCCAAATCACGCAGCAACCCACAACGATCACCCAAACATTTGCACGAGCCTCGAAATCGAAAATGAACACAAACCCAAACCTGGAACCGCACGAGCACCACCTCCACGGAACCTGTCAACGCCTTACTTGGAAAATTCCGACCACCGTAAACGATGAAACTCCGGCTATGACCTTGTCCACGTCCAAGCTACCACCACCAGAAGCCTCGAAACACTCGATCGTCCATACAGGCCGTAGCGATTTATTCATCAACCACAGACAAAAATTAGGGTTCTAAATCAAAACCTGCAACCGCAACCTCACTATTGGATCTCATCACCATCCAAAATTTTTCCCAACACCATTGATCATCCCTCCATCTCCATGCCTGTTCCCGAACTCTCAAATCCACTTGATCGTAAGGGGGACTCAAAAATAAACTTTCAGTTAAAACCCAAACTCCCCCTTCAATTCTAAACTATAAATCCTGATTCCTATGTTAAAAATCATATTTTGTATAAGGTTTTCGATTTGTGATACTGAAATCATAATTTAAATAGTTTGAGTTTTCATCTATATTTGGTATATTCAGTTGTTTTTATTATTTACAGAAACAAACATCAGGATTTCAACTATCTTAGAATTTAAACACTTATTCAAATTTGAATCAACATTATTGATTGACAACCAGATCCTATCATGGACAAGATTATGTGAAAATAAGTTTAGATAAGAAAACATGAGCCTGGTAACATTGCAGAGCACCACTAAGTCACAGTACTACAAATATACACATATTCAGGAACCAATGTATTCATAAACATCACAAACACAAACTCATAGATAAGTATGCAAAAGAAATTTATAAATTTAAATTATTTAATTTGTATGTTACTCACCTGCTTTAGAGAGAATGAACATAACACTGTTCTTTAAAATTGGAAAAACATGCTTTTTGTTTTTGATTTCCTGCTAACATCATTCTTTAGATTATAGAATTAGTTTAAGTTTGTAAAAATGGAAACTTACTTATGTTTTCTAGTTTGCCAAGTTTTGAAAGAAAATGAACAAGGGTATAGCATATATAAGGAGACAGGTTAATGTATAAGGGTAGGTGTTATCTGGAACAAGCTTTGCTGTAGGTCAGAGATATTTTCTTATATGGAGGCTGAGATGATTTCCTTCCTTGCTTGGCTAGATTCTTGTACAACTGAAATGGTTTTCAAACATTTCGAATTGACCAAAATTTTGTGTTGAGATGATGTTAATTAATGCCTGGTTCCTTATCTTGTTTACAGGCTTGTTACAACTTAATTAATTTTTTTTTGTCTTATTTCATTTCATATTCTGTTCTTGCCTGGTTTGCATTCTTTTTATATAAAGTTTTTTATTTCATGTACTTAACAATTTTATTATGAATTTGTCTATTTCTGCCTTGAATCTAATCTACAGGTTACATACAAGATTGCTTGCCAGTTTGTGTTTTCTTTGACTTATTCCTTAACTGGTTTGCTTATATACTTTGTGATGTATATAGCCATTTTTATTTATTATTTTGTTCTTGTCTAGCATCTATTCTACAGGCATATTTCACTTACCTGCATCTTTTATTTTATGTACATATTATAAAGTTGTTTTAATCATTGTTATAAATTTTAACTTAAGTATTTAGTTCTATTGCTTATTTTTATTTCTCTTTTATTTTTAAACTTTAACTATCAAATACTTAATTTGTTGATTATTAATTTATTTCCATACTTATGCTAATATCATAGATGTTTATATATTTATACTCATTTTAATACCATACATTTAATTTATGTTTGTGTTTAATATATTTTAAGATTTGTTTTATTTAAAACATGTTTTAAAGACGTTATTTCTAATTTACAATCATAGCTTCCCTATAAAATTTAAGATAACAATTTTTATTTATATTAGAAATCCATTTGTAAAACATTACATCATTAATATTGTTTAAATTTAACTCATGATTAAATTAAAATAATTCATAAAGAATTTGTCTTCTTATCTAATAAATTACTTATTTTATTAGCTACATAAAAACAAAACAAACCTTTTTATTTAAATTTAAACTTAAACTAAAATCAATTTTAAATAATTAAGTTTTTAGTTTGGGTAATTAAAATCATATGGTTATTTATTTAGTAGCTTAATATCAAATTGAATCCAATTTTAAATTATCAATAATGTTAGAATAAGAAAACATACCTATGTATATTAAATTTTAACACAAAGATTATCTTTTTATACTATATACAGATATGTATACATTTCAAATATAAAACAATTTATTAGCCTTTAAAATAGATTATCAGTTTAAATATTATTTTAAAGAAGATTATTAAATTTAATTCAACTTTATTATCAACAATATGATCAAATCAATTAAATTTTGACATAAATTATTAAATTGTTATTGTCAAAATTTCTGGGATATCACATTCTTCCCCCCTTAAAAGAATTTCGTCCCCGAAATTTAAAACAAAGGTAATTTAATAATTTAATTACAGATTTAATATTGAAACACAAGCATATATCAATCATAGCAATCAATTCATCTAAACAACCAAATCTAATTGTCCAGATAAAAATTCTAAATATAATTTTCTCGAGTTTCCCCAAATATAATATTGGGATACTCGCTCTACAGAATCCAAACAATCAATATTACTAAGCTACTGAGTTTCTACTCATCTAGATCCACAAAACAAAACAGGATATCAGACTACAGATATGTCGGACTCAACAACCAAAATTCTCTGAACTGCTGACTCTACAATCAAAGATAGATCTTACACGTACTCCCTCAGAGATACGTGAAACACACCGAATTCCAGTTATCCAAACTGGCAATCCACTCCTGAAACCAAACACTTATCCAAAATCAAATCTCCGATTACGGACTCCAAATTCCTCCGTCTCTTATCCACAAAACTCTTCGGACGATCCTGGGCTGCTTACATCCTTCCTGATCAGCTCAACTCTTGCTGATACTCCTTAGAAATAAATTGATCCAAAAACAATCCAACAAAATGATCTTTCCAAGATTGACTAAAACTCAGAACACAAACTTAATTCCAAAATCAAGAGACTGATCTTACTTCTTCTCATATGGAAAGATAGTACAGATGCATTTCAATCTGGTCTTAAGATCCTGAAAAATTTTCCTGTAGAAACTCTCTAATCCAAAACACTGCAAATTCTAGTTGTTTCCACACCTAACAGCTGCCACCATGCTTCCACTGCGCAACTCTGACCAGAGCAGGTGAAAATGCTAATGATGATTTCGAGGACAAACTGGACAACACATCTAAGGACTATGGTTCAACGGATCCTTAAAAGAAACTCAGAAGTTCCTCCAAAATTCTAGCTGCTTCACCAACTCGTTTTCCAAAAATCACCTTACTGAACCATCGATACCACTCCTGGAATCCAGTCGATACCAAATTCAATCTCTAAACACGGACAAAATTCTGACTTCCTGAAGACATCCAGAAAAAATCAGATAACTCAAGAAAAACTCAAACAATCGCAAGTCACTTTTGCGATCAATCTAGACCACTACCAAAGAAAAACTGTTCTCTTTTTACCAAATAGAACAACCTATGCTTAATTAGACAATCCATCAAAGAAACGGAACCACACTGCTGTTTCTGAACTCCACTGCTGATGCAGAAGTTAAAAACTTCCTTGCCAACACACCAATGCCAAGAAATTCCTAACTCAGAGCTCTTCGAGAAACTTAGACCTCAAACCAACAGAAACATTCTACTGAACTCAGCCCCAACACCGAAACAAATACACTTCCTCAACTGATTCCAAGGAAACATCTTCGGAGGCTTCCATAGTCCCTGTGTCTCATCATATAGCTACTACATCCTCAGGTAAGATATCCGGACTTGCTCAAGCCAAACTAACGAGTCCAAACTCTAGCTCATCCAAACTTACGCTTCAAAAATGAACTCCGAACCTTAACAGATTTCCTTTCAGAGATCAATGAAATCCTTACACCACTCAAAGCTCACTCGAGACGGTAATAGGTCTACAGTCTCGACAGATACACTTCCAACCTCAAATATTCATACTCCAACCATTGGTAGTCATGATACACACCACTACTCTATATACCTTTATAACTTATATTGGATAACCCGGACAGGTAACCCAACAAATAGGTAGAAATAAATATATATACTTATATATTAAAATTACAAATACGCTCTCTCAAGATAGAAATCACTCAAGAGCCTAGGTATTCACTCAACCTAGCGCTCTGATACCAACTGTGACGACCCGGGTTTCTAACCCCAGAAATCTGGTTCATCTTGAAGAAAGAAAGGGATGAGAAAATAGAAAAGATAGAGAAGAAAGAACAACAACATCAGAATCTCACAGCGGAATGGAACAAAATATAATAGATCACATAACTATTACATAATTTTACATATATCGGAGTTACACAGATCATACAACACATACTAGACAGTTATAAACACCTGTCTAGTTAATATATCACAACTCAAACAAATAACCCAAAGATACCAACACAACGGAACTATATATATATATATATATATATATATATATCTACAACGCGGAAGCCTCCTGCTCCATTGCTCCTCCAGAATTCGTCAAAGCTAACCTGAATCCCTTGGGTACCCGTAAAAATTTGGGTACCCGAGAGTTTATGAAAAACAAAAATAAACTCCGGGTCAGACATGGGTCTGGTATGAGTAACAGGTTAAAGTTGCTTAACTTTGAAAAACATTTGAAAACAAAGGGTATCACGTAAGACTTCCCATACATAAACATGGGTAAGTTTTTACCTTACGCTAACCAAAACATTTGATAGGAAATTCTATGATATTATAATAGGTCTAGGGTTTTCAAGTAAATAGAAAATAGCCGAAATTGTTACATCTATTAAATTCCAGCTACTAGCCACAAAAGTGGGTAATACAATCAAAACCGATGGCACTTATTGGATTTTGGATTCCATACAATGGCAGGGCTACCGGGGTACCGCCCGTCACAGTACGTGGCCTAGATCAACGTACCGAGGATCACTCCCGACCCCCTGCAACACAAGGCCGGAACCATTCCTTACTGAACAGTCCTGAACAAGACAACCCCGACAGTTGGAGCTCACAACTGTCCACACAGCCGAATAAAAAGGGACATCTAGACGGGGAAAATCTTGTCCTGCTTGGGCATGACCCACCTAACCTTGCCGCACCTCCCCTGTTTTAGCCATTCCCAGTTGATGAGGCTTGAGGCTACGATTACCTTTAGAGAACACATTTCTTAGAATGCTCATCATCTACTTGACGATGGTTTGAAAGCATTCAATCCATACAAGTTCGTTCCGGGTTCGAACGAAACCGAAGGCATTGTCTCGTTACACTCATTTTGGAATCACCCTCAGAGTTAACGACAATAACCTTGCATTCTGAATCTTCATCTTCACTTCAGATTCACGACCTAACGTTAATTTGGAATTGATGTGGTTTTCGGATGTTCCAAATATGGAAAACCCGATCCCGGTCTCATCGAAATCCAAACGTGTCTTTTAGGGCCAAGTTGTCTATTTAGTCTTAACAGTTTAATTCAAATAATTCAATACACACACAGATAGATAATTCACAATATCATAATAGATAGTCAACATCAACATAAACAGATAATCAATATTATCACTACAAACATATAATGCATATTATCAATCATAACAGATCATCATATTATCATCATATTTAAATCAAGCATCCATATCACATAGCATCAATTTCTCATATCTGATATCTTAAATCATTCAAGGTAAACAATTTCATCCATCCATATATAAGCAATCATATAAGCTATAATTAATTTAAAATGAATTAAATTAATCATATCATCTCTAATTAATTTAAAGTAAATTAAATTAATTACTTCACCATTTAAAACTTTCTTACACAATTATTAATCAATTTCCAATCAATTAATAAATCATTCACTAATTATTTGTTTGAATTAGTCATACTTGATTAATTAACATTTAATTATGTACAAGTAATCATCTTAAATTATGTTCACAAATTAATTATCTTATCCAAATATAGAAATTAACCTTAAATTACAAACATTACATTACTTCTTAATTACACTAATTAATTACTCTTTAATTTCTTATTATTGATTAATTAATCTAAATTTATCATCTCATCGTTAATTATATCAATTAATGATTTCTAATTACATGTTTTAAATTAATTACCTTAAGTAATTAATCTTCAATTAAACCACATTTATTAATCACCTCTGATTAATATCATTCAGTAATTAACTTCCTTTAATTACTCATCAAATAAATTAATTACTTCTTAATTAATTTTCTCTAATTAATCCCCTAATTAATTACACAAAGTAATTATATTCCAATTACTTTCATTATTAAATCACCCTCAATTGCTTATCTTAAATAGATAATTTAATTAATTATTAAAAATAATCCCATTAATTGCTTATTTCATAATTTTAGTTAATGATCCTGATTAACTAATTATAATTCTTTAATTACTTTCCTAAAGTAATTAACTATGATTTATTATTAATTACATTTTAAGTTAGTCATAATAACTCATTAATTAATCCTTTATTTATTTCATTAGTTGATTACTAATCATTAATTTAAAATTAAACCAATGATTTCCTAATTACCAATTAATTTACCTTTAACTTATATCTTATTTAAATAAATTTAACTCTTAATTTCTGAGTTAATTAATTCTAGTCATTCATTATCCAATTAGTTAATTTGATAATTACAAGCCTTAAGTTTTAAAATCCTTTTTTCTATTTAATGACCAATTTATCATTTATAAGCTATTTAATCAATTTAATTTAAATTTACTTTTAAATTCATTTTAAATTTAAGATTTAAAATGAAATTAAATTAATCTTATAATTCCAACCTCCCTTTTTATTTTACAACTTAAAGAATATTTATCTTAAAATAGAAGATTAAAAGAATTTAAACATGGTTTCATTTTGAATTCAAATCTAATTTAAAAATTCTCTTTATCATTCAAATTTGTTTAAAACAAATTTTAAAACTTTATTTATTTAAAACTGGAATTCAAATTTACTTAAACCAAATTTAAACTTGAACTTAAACTCTTTTTAAAACTTACTTTCCATTTCCAACTAGCTTTTAACTTTTATTTAAAAAAAACAAACTGGAAACAAGTTTGTCGTAAAACCTGATGTAAGCTAGACAACCCGAGACACACCCCAGATGACTTCGAGTCCAATGCCTTAGTTACCCGAGAAAAATTACTATCTACTTCGGGTTCAACACTATAAAACTTGAGTCCAAAAAAAAGAAAATTCTATTTTAACTGAGATTCAAACTTCATTGAAACCCAACTTAACTTTGATTAAAATACCTATTTCAAATATCTATATCTCATTTTTAAAAACCAGGTTAAAGAAAATTTAAGCTTTACAGGTTTTTTTTGTTTTTTTCTTTTTCTTTCCAGGTTTTAAAAACCTGTTACTAACCTACCCAGTTTTCCCCCCTGCACTACTCCGAGTCAAGCTCGATTTCGCTTCGAGTTCGCGTGCAGTAATTCCTGAGTCAAACCTTTACCAACTCGAGTACCCCTGCTTCACAAACCATTCCAGGCACAACATAGTGCACGTGCACGTGTACCCTCACCGGAGCTCCCTCCGATCATCGACGATCACTCCACTTCATCGCCAAATCACGCAGCAACCCACAACGATCACCCAAACATTTGCACGAGCCTCGAAATCGAAAATGAACACAAACCCAAACCTGGAACCGTACGAGCACCACCTCCACGAAACCTGTCAACGCCTTACTTGGAAAATTCCAACCACCGTAAACGTTGAAACTCCGACTATGACCTTGTCCACTCCAAGCTACCACCACCAGAAGCCTCGAAACACTCGGTCGTCCATACAGGTCGTAGTGATTTATTCATGAACCACAAACAAAAATTAGGGTTCTAAATCAAAACCTGCAACCGCAACCTCACTATTGGATTTCATCACCATCCAAAATTTTTCCCAACACCATTGATCATCCCTCCATCTCCATGCCTGTTCCCGAACTCTCAAATCCACTTGATCACAAGGGGGACTCAAAAATAAACTTTCAGTTAAAACCCAAACTCCCCCTTCAATTCTAAACTATAAATTCTGATTCTTATGTTAAAAATCATATTTTGTATAAGGTTTTCGATTTGTGATACTGAAATCATAATTTAAATAGTTTGAGTTTTCATCTATATTTGGTATATTCGGTTGTTTTTATTATTTACAGAAACAAACATCAGGATTTCAACTATCTTAGAATTTAAACACTTATTCAAATTTGAATCAACATTATTGATTGACAACCAGATCCTATCATGGACAAGATTATGTGAAAATAAGTTTAAATAAGAAAACATGAGCCTGGGAACATTGCAGAGCACCACTAAGTCACAGTACTGCAAATATACACATATTCAGGAACCAATGTATTCATAAACATCACAAACACAAACTCATAGATAAGTATGCAAAAGAAATTTATAAATTTAAATTATTTAATTTGTATGTTACTCACCTGCTTTAGAGAGAATGAACAGAAAACTGTTCTTTAAAACTGGAAAAACATGCTTTTTATTTTTGATTTCCTGCTAACATCATGCTTTAGATTATAGAATTAGTTTAAGTTTGTAAAAATGGAAACTTACTTATGTTTTCTGGTTTGCCAAGTTTTGAAAGAAAATGAACAAGGGCATAGCATATATATGGAGACAGGTTAATGTATAAGGGTAGGTGTTATCTGGAACAAGCTTTGCTGTAGGTCAGAGATATTTTCTTATATGGAGGCTGAGATGATTTCCTTCCTTGCTTGGCCAGATTCTTGTACAACTGAAATGATTTTCAAACATTTCGAATTGACCAAAATTTTGTGTTGAGATGATGTTAATTAATGCCTGGTTCCTTATCTTGTTTACAGGCTTGTTACAACTTAATTAATTTTTTTTGGTCTTATTTCATTTCATATTCTGTTCTTGCCTGGTTTGCATTCTTTTTATATAAAGTTGTTTATTTCATGTACTTAACAATTTTATTATGACTTTGTCTATTTCTGCCTTGAATCTAATCTACAGGTTACATACAAGATTGCTTGCCAGTTTGTGTTTTCTTTGACTTATTCCTTAACTGGTTTGCTTATATACTTTGTTATGTATATAGTCATTTTTATTTATTATTTTGTTCTTGTCTAGCATCTATTCTACAGGCATATTTCACTTACCTGCATCATTTATTTTATGTACATATTATAAAGTTGTTTTAATCATTGTTATAAATTTAGCTTAAGTATTTAGTTCTATTGCTTATTTTTATTTCTCTTTTATTTTTAAACTTTAACTATCAAATACTTAATTTGCTGATTATTAATTTATTTTCATACTTATGCTAATATCATAGATGTTTATGTATTTATACTCATTTTAATACCATACATTTAATTTATGTTTGTGTTTAATATATTTTAAGATTTGTTTTATTTAAAACATGTTTGAAAGACGTTATTTCTAATTTACAATCATAGCTTTCCTAAAAAATTTAAGATAACAATTTTTATTTATATTAGAAATCCATTTGTAAAACATTACATCATTAATATTGTTTAAATTTAACTCATGATTAAATTAAAATAATTCATAATGAATTTGTCTTCTTATCTAATAAATTACTTATTTTATTAGCTACATAAAAACAAAACAAACCTTTTTATTTAAATTTAAACTTAAACTAAAATCAATTTTAAATAATTAAGTTTTTAGTTTGGGTAATTAAAATCATATGGTTATTTATTTAGTAGCTTAATATCAAATTGAATCCAATTTTAAATTATCAAAAATGTTAGAATAAGAAAACATACCTATGTATATTAAATTTTAACACAAAGATTATATTTTTATACTATATACAGATATGTATACATTTCATATATAAAACAATTTATTAGCCTTTAAAATAGATTATCAGTTTAAATATTTATTTTAAAGAAGATTATTAAATTTAATTCAACTTTAATCAACAATATGATCAAATCAATTAAATTTTGACATAAATTATTAAATTGTTATTGTCAAAATTTCCGGGATATCACAAAAGGATTGCCTATCGAATGTCTCTGCACCAAGTTGCTCCGGTATAGAGATTTTATCACCCTTTGTGATGGGGATTCCGAACGTGATTAGTGAATATCCGGATAGCAAGGGCTTCTTTGAAGTGCCTTCGGTTCTGTTCGATCCCAGAACGGACTTGTATTGATGTGTGTCTAACATTACACTTTGAGATATAAAGCTGGTTTCTATCAAATACATTTCTATTGGTGGTAGAGAATTTATTCTCTTAACTTAACACCCTTCTCTGAAACGTACGAGCTCAGAGGTTATGTAGTTGATGGTTACTAGTGATATACTCCCAATTTGGTAGTGTGGCATACGAAGTGATGCTGATCATTTGTTGATCAAAGCACGGCTTTTGTGAAAAGCATAGTTATGTGGACGAGACTTCTTCGGACCTCACAACCCGAAAATGGTCGAAACGGGAAGGATGCAGCAAGACAATTTGGAGGTAGCACCCTCAGGGTATGTCCATTTCCTTCTGAAAAAGGGTGGTATCATGGTATGGAGCTCAGATACCTAACTTATGTGGTTACTGCAAATTTATTTCTTTGTGGTTGTTGCTTTGTGGTTGAGGATCCTCAGATAAAGGTCGGTAACGACCGGAGATGGCATACTCATGGTAGTTACTCATGTTATAGCTGTATTACTGCGTGCGGTAACTTGGCCTTGTGTTGGCAAAGAGCTGGTTAAGTTCTCGGGGCGTCCCTCCAAAGGTGTACCCATGTGGCAGTAGGAAGTTCCTTAGCCTGACCATTTGTTGGGAATCCAAAGAAACAATACGCACCATGTATGGTTTTAGTTGTATAACCTGCCATGGAATGTGGCGGTAACCTGCTATTGAACATGGTAGCTATAGTAGGCATAAGTGCGAAATGTTTATGCTGGCTAAGATTAATATTATACTTTCGAAATGTTTTCTGCACTATGCACTAATAATAATATTCAAAATTTTGCGTATCAAGCATGTTTGACTATCATAAGGAGAAATCTCCTCCAATTTTACGTTTGCATTATGTGTGTGTGCAGGGAGGCCTTATGGTAGTTTATTTTCCAAAAAACATAGCGGTTTTATTTTTATTTTCTTTGTGAAAATAACTGTTTTTAAGATCTAATACCAGTCCCATGATTGACCTAGAGTTTATCGTTCCCTTTCTAAACTCTGGGTGCCCATAATTTTCCACACGGACAGCCTAGAGTCAGGTTATCTATTATTCGGAAGCGAAGACAAGAAGTTGCTGTGGAGATCTGGAGTTGAAGCTGGATGGCGAGGCGTATCACTTGTATGTGTTATATTATTTTCCGTTGTTTGTTGTTGTAAACTCTGATGATATATGTATAAACTGATATAGTGCTTTTGTTTTAAAGATTATTCATTTATCTATTATATTTGTTCCGCTACGAAATGTGAGATTCTGTTATTGTTTTCTGTTTCTTCTTCTATCTTCTTCTTCGTTAACCTAAAGGTTCAGTTTTTCGGCATTCGATTGTGCGGCATTCGATTCAGTGGACGTATTGATGTCGAATTTTGAGCGTCGAAAAAATTGGGTCGTTACAGCTTTGGCCAGAACAACGGGTGGGGTATCGAGAGTCGGATATGGAGCTTCGGCTTGCTTGGGGTCGGATGGGCAGTTTCTCCGAGTCATGGTGGAGCGGCTTCAGTTTTGTGATAGGGAAGGCGTGGTGGTTTGGGTGGCATAGTTAGGTGTTGGGGAAGTGCGAAGATGATCGGGTGGAGACTGCTATGGTTATGGCCTCGGTGATGTGGTGGTGAAGTTCGGAGGGGAAAAATAGGTGAGGCGGCGATCGGCAGATGGGCCAGACGGAGGCCGTGGTGGATGGTTTAGGGAAGAGATAGTGGTTTGGGATCCTACTCGGGTCAAGAAGGTGGCTAACTCCGCTCTGCTAGGGAAAGACGGTGGACTCGGGTTGGGAAATGGAGAGGGAAAGATGGAAGCTTGGCTATCGGTTAGCTTTGGGCTTTGGATGGGGAAACGTGAGGCATGACTTGGGTAAAAAAGGAAAAGGCACGAGTAGATATCAAAAGTCAGAGAAGAAGGAGAACGCAAAATGAAACTTACCATTTTTTCTCTTCGAAATGAACAAATGAGACAAATGAAAAGGCATGCCAATATATATAAAATCACTGAAATATGAAGGGCCAAACATTGGTTCTAGAATTTATTAAAGCAATGACCGATGGTTTTACTTGGTTGGTAATTGAAAAGGCAAAGAAAAACCAAAAGACGTAAATACGGTACCGATAAGACAAACCGTTACGCTGATTTCGCTGTGTGTTGGATGCCTAAATATAGGAATGAATCTACTATGGAGATCAACACGACGAGTTGAACAAAATGGTACACAGATATCAGCGACACAACCAAGTTATAGAAACTCGATTTTTCGCTGCTGAAAATCCTACTAAAAGCTGAAAGTTAGATAAATGGAGCAATAACATTTCAAGTTTGACGAAATGAATTACGATGTCTTACTTAGAAAATGATTTACATTTTTATTGTATAAAAATATTCAGATTTTGAAAATATTAAATTTTCAACCATTTAACTGATTAAATTTAAAATTCGAAATTTCACAGATAACTAACTATTATAATTTCCAAATTTTCTTTTACCATATGTCATATTTAAATAGACGTATTTCATATATCAAATTTTTATTTCAAATTTTTATTGTTTATTTTTTTGAGAAATTTTTGTTAATTACATTATAGAATCGTTAAGATTCTCGAGTCGTTGCATATTTTATGCATAAGCTTGTCAATGGTATGGGTTTGGTCCTCGTAGTAGAAAACCCAAGCCCGTACTTCATTGGCAAATTCCATGCCTGAGCCCGGCCCGAGCCCGGCGGGTATTTCTAAGTCGGTATCCAAGCCCGACCATTAGGTTTTGGTTAAAAGTTCGGGCACCCTATCTAAAATCATCAAGATATTATACTACAAAGTGAAGCCACAAAATGGTATTAAATATCAATTGAAATATGATTGTTCAAAATGATATATTTTACTGTGTTATGAATCTTCTGATACTACAGGCTAAAACAACATGAACTATAAGCATATTGTAAATTTAAATATTTAATGATGATACTATTATAATTTGTAAGCAGTAACGTTAGCAAAGAAACAGAATGAATACTCAATTCATGAATCATCAACTCATCTAATCGAATAAAAGTTTGACAGATATTCAAGCAACTAACTGTAAATAATGCATACAACAAAACAAAACATTCATGTAGACAAATTGATTAACAAAAATAAAAACATGTTATGTAGAAAATATGGACGCAAAGATACATTACACATAAAACAACACATCCTACAACTCAGATACAAATAAAGGCTTATTAAACTATAATATGAAAGTAAGCTACACGAAGTTTCATAAAACAAGATATTTAAAGTGCATAATCACGTGCTTTTTCATATTTCATATTTCATAGCTATAATTACACAAAGATATTTACATCGAAATGAGTTTGATGTTCATTATCAAATAAGTTGCAGTATAATAGCATTTTAGTCTCCAAAATATAAACAAAAATACATATGCAACAGAATCATAAGGCAGCCTTCATGCATCTAAAGTAAGAATATACAAAATACACACTTCCATCTCCATGCACCTTTCTAACGCATTACCTTGCATTTGTTGATTCTTCTTCAACATCTACAAAATAAAAGAATGAACTTATATAATACAGTCGAAGTTATTGTAATCAATGATAAATAGTGACTAAGTAGAACAAAAGAAATTGTAAAAACAGTTCATTGGATTTTGTTAAACTGGATCCAATCATCGGTGGTGACCAAAGATTCTACAACATCTAGAAGCAAACAAGAACGAGTGTCATAAAACACTCTTCCCCCAATACTAAATGCTGATTCTGACGCAACATTTATCGTCGGAATAGCTAATATATCATGCGCCATCTTTGATAAACATGGAAGTTTAGCACTATGTAATTTCCACCATTGCAAAATGAAAAAAATTTCTTTTCTAGGAAACACCGGCACTTCTAGATATTGATCTAATTTTGATTTTTGATAAGCATAAACGCTAAAAGAACTATACTCCATGACCCAAAAATCATATTCAGATAACCGATCATCATTGGACACATCTATATTAAGTTCTTCACCAACATCATCAATGGGACAGTCGCTAGAATATTCATTATACAGCTTTATGATGGTATCACGAATTCTTTCAATGTATTGATCAGAATCAATAGGATATAACTTTCGATAATAATAAACCACGATATTCATTTTAAACCTTGGATCAAGAATCACGCCAATTGCCAATGCTAAACTACATTTTTCCCAATACTTTACGAACTTAGCTTTCATTGGAGAAACCATTTCTCAAAGACATTCATGCTCACTAGTCTCCAATTGGAGAAAACAATAGTGAATTTAACAAATTTCAGCAAAAAATACGTTACAAGTTGGAAACTTTATACCGCTAAATCGTAGAGGAGCATCATAAAACAACTTATGACAACCGTTAACCAAACCAGCTACTTTCCATTCTTCTTTTGACGGATTATGCTTATAATTCTTATCTATTAAATCTAAGCGGTTGAAGGCTTCTTTTAAGTCTAATGCAGTAGCAAGCATCAAATAGGTGGAATTCCACCTTGTCGGAACATCTAAGGGAACTTTTTTCCTTCAAGTCAACTTAACTTGTTTAACAGCACAATCAAACTTTTCTTTTCCAAAAGTTGATCTACTTAAATAAATTATAGCTACTCTTTTTTTTGAATCAGACCTCCAATCTCTTTTAGGCCATTCTGCACAATTAGATTAAGTATATGTGCACTACAGCGCACATGAAATAATTCTCCATCCATAGGCAACAAATTTTTATCACATAGAAATTTCTTAAGGTTTTTGGCCATAACATAATTAGATGAAGCATTATCAACAAACATACAAAGTAGTTTTTTTTATTAATATTCCACTCCAAAATGAAATGCGAAATAAACCTACGTAATGCCTCTCCATCGTATGGATAAGGAATGTGTCTATATGCAATAATTTTCTTTTGCAATTCCCATTTGTCGTCTATATAATGTGTAGTCAAAGGTGCATATGTAAAATTTTGATGATCTGAAGTCCATATATTAGTAGTAAGTGTGATTATACAAGAAAGGGCATCAGATTTATTGTATAGTTTCTCCTTTTCAATTTTGTGTATATCAAGGATATCATTTCTTGTTGTGTTTCTAGACATTAGATTGAATTTTGGATTTAGACCACTACAAAAAGCCTCAAAAAATTCATGCTCAACCATATTAAATGGATACTTATGTTTAATAATTGCCAATGCCAAATCTTTTTGACTTTTCTGTTGGTTAAATTTGTAACTTTAAAGCTTTTTTTCATTAAAGGCATTCTTTGTAAGTGACAGCGATCCTTGCCTCATGAAATTGTGTTTTTTCGATACAACTATTAGAATGCCTTAATAAACTACCAGTACCATTAGAACTTGAATAACATGATTTCTTGCAACAATGCTTACACTGAGCGTATCATTTTTACCTGCTATTTTAATTCTGGTGAAGTCATCCCATGCGACAGAATTTTTTTTCTTTTCTTCAAAGCAATGTCCACCTCCACTTGTTGTATATTTTCATTATTTGCCGCATCATTTTGCACTTCAATCGGTAAAATGGAAGTATCAATTTGACCTGTTTCCATTATTCTATAGTATAAATAATACAGTATTAGTATATTATTTTATTTCACTAGCCATAAAAGAAAGAGTAATAGTTAATGAAAAACGAGCAGAAATGAAGATTTCAATTAATGCAAATGCGCATGGATAAAGCTATCAATTAATGCTAAATGAGCACGCTATGAATTAGAGATGCTGGTGGAATTAAACTATTCCTTTCTATATGATATAAATCAAACAAGCTTATAAATGAGGCATAAATGGCAATTACAAATTACATATGCATGTAAGAAAAAATTTTAGCAACCATAAAAGAAAAAATCACAGTTATGCAAAATGAGCACAATGAAGCTATAAACTAATGGTAAATGAGCATGCTATGAATTAGAGTTTCAGGTGGAATTAAACTATTCTTTTCTATAAAATATAAATTAAACAAGCTAATAAATGAGGTATAAATGACAATTAATTAGCAATGGAAAATGAGAAAACTTTAGATCGGTTATAAATTACATATGCGTAGAAGAACAATCTATTGAAGAAGACTTAAATGATGTTATTCATTGATGCAAAATGTGAATAAAATATACAATAGCCTAAAGCAACAGATGCGTGCAGGAGTAATTGACGAACAATAAATTAAACATGCAATTTAATGACGCGTAAATTATGCTATTCATTTATGCAAAGTGAGGAAAAATCAAACAGACTATAAATTAGCTAATAATTTCTGGGAATGATGTGATAAATTACTTGATTGAGAAAGAAAAACTTACTTAGAATAGGGACATGATAAGAGGTGGCAAGAGAAAGGAGTGATTCAAAGGAACAATAAAACGAATTGAGAACAGAGATTATGATTGTAATTAAAGAGAATAAAATTTAGGAATTAGGGCATTGCATTGATAATTGTAACGACCCGGGTTTTGGACATCCCGAGTTGTGAATATTAGTTTATAATATTCAATAATATTGTATTTTAATATACAATATTTCCATTTATCAATGATTAATGATTATATACAATTTTCCAAATCAATATAACTTGAGTTTTCAAATTTATATTAAATTACTGATTTGATTTAAATAGAATTTCTTAAATGTATATTTTGTTTTAAAGTAAAATATGTATACATTTTTTTGGATTAAATATATGTATTTTGTTTTAAAGATAAATATGTCTATTTTATTCTAAAGATGAAATACAACAGAATATAATAGAGAACCAAATTTATTAAAAAATCACATGCATATATTTTACATATAGGAATAATTAATTTATATGGAATAAAATTGGATAGGAATTCATAATAAAGTAAAGGGTATTTAGATTTAGGGGATATAAACAGTGTTGTTTATATTAATTAAAAAGGGGTTTTAAGTTTCTAAAACAATGATATATATACATTAAGTTAGAAAAGTTGTATATATGTAATGATAAGTTAAAAAGGAAATTTATAATATTTAAATTGATAAAATGTTAAAAAGATGTGTATAATAATCACTTAAAAATAAATAGGAGAAACTATTTATACATAAATATAAATGAACTTAGTTTGTTTTGAAGTAATATACTTTTATATTATTAATTTATAAAGAAGGAAATGACTTGATTTATTTCGAGATAATATATTTTATATTACCATTAAAAATTGTATATATGGTTACATATATACATAAAGGCTTAAAATAGTTTAATATCACTTTGTAATCCTTGTTTTAAAATAACATATGTATATTGGAAATGTTATTTTATTTAAATGGAAAGTTTCATTTGGTTTTGAATTATTGTAACGACCCGATATTTTCAGTCATTCGCATCCGCACATGTCAGACTTGAATTGCTCAAAATACCGCATTGTAATAAAAGTTGGAGCAAGTAAAATCATCACACAGAATCACAGACAAAGAAATATCAGAATAACTCAGCAGCGGAAATAAAATAGCATAGTAGTTCATGAAGCTACTATTACAAAGTCTCAAAAAAAGTACATAATATCAGTCTGAAAACAAATACAATAGAAATCCCAAATACATAGAAGTTCACTAATACAAGAGCTAAAATAGAACAACCGAAATTGAAAGAGATAGATAACTAGATAAGCAGAATCTCCAGCGATTCCTAGCTCCGGAAAGAGAAATCCAAAGCTAAACTGTGAATACTCAAGCTAACCCGAGCATAACGCAAAACACAAAACACTCGAGTTAGGACATACATACTTATACAATGTAAACCAACTCAAGTGAATTGCAGTAAAGTACAAGTAACGTGATGACCGCCCATCCTCTAAGGATCCGTTAAACTATTTACTATGTAGTAATATTACGCTATTATAGTAATGTCTACAGTAAAATATACTTACTTTAAAATAGCGTTGAAGGGTTACCCATATAGCCCCCAACACGTGATATTCCCAGTAGTCCATCTAGTATCAACGTACCTCCAGATCGGGAGGCTACCCTAAATACTCCATGGGCTATGGAAGAAAAACATACTCATAGTAAGGCTCGCTATGGTAGGTGACACGACACAACTAGGCAACACCAGGGTAGACATACCAATTATGCTTCCGGGTTGGTGGTAACGCATAGCAGCCACTACCGCCCACCTCGAAACACACTTCAATCATAATCGGAGGATGGCCATCAAATCAACCACAAGAAAAAGTATAGAATCGAAGAAGTGCGTCCGATAGGAGGAGCTACCTCATTTGGCCCATCGATCGCTCCTGTTTTAGCCACCTTATGCCAACTCACGGGAGTTGGGTCCACGTTCATACCTCAATAGGATCGTCGCCACCATTCTACTTCGTTCTGGAATCTCCACCGCGTACACAGTTGTTAAAGTGGTTTCAGTATCGACAGAGAGTATGTCCATATCTGATCCCGGTTTCTTTAACAACCAATCATTATTATAACTGGTGGTTATAAATTTCAAAAATAGTTTATATTTCAAAACCAAAACCATTTTTATTTCAAAACTATATTCAAATCAAATAGTATATCATTTCCATTTAAAACATATATTCACCTTTCAAAAATCATAATTCTTTCAAAGATATAACTTTTTCGAAACCAAAATACTTGAAATCATTACACTTTGAAAAGCATAACATTTCAAAATCATACATTCGAAACCGTCCTTTAATTCTTTTACATTTTACAAATTTATTCAATTAAACCCAAATTTTCAAATTTCCAATTTAATTCAATTCAAACCATCAGTTTGAACTCAATTCAGTTCAAAATTCAAATATCATGTCCTTTCAAAATAGCATTCATTTTATTTATTTTATATCGTTCCAAATCATATTTCAAAATGGTTTATATTTCAAATCAAAATACTCCATTTAAACAATTTAAAAGGGAAGTTATTATACTTGCAAACCAAATATTCAATTCCTAAAAATTAAGCCTTTTCTGAGTTCATTTACTCACTTAAATACATTAAAACAATGAAATTTCATCTTTCTACAGCGTTAGAAAATGTTGCATTAAGTTATGTTTGAAAACAATTCATTTCAGCAAAGACAGCATTTAAAACTGTTGTAATAGTTCAATTATATTCAAAAATCTCATTTCAGCCAACTGCAGGACTTAACAAGTGCTACAATAGCTCTTTCATTAGTTTCAAATTTTAGTTTTGTTTTTGCAACTACAACACTTAACAAGTGCTGCAATAGCCCTAAGTTAATTTTAGGCTTTAGTTCACTTGTATCAACCACATCACTTACAAAGTGCTGTAATATCCTTTACAACAGATTTTAAGTTAACTTCAGAAACGAAAGCATTTCTGAAGTGCTATTAATTAAATTTTCAGACGTCAATATAATTTCAGAAACAATTAAACTTTGATTTTAACCCTTTAACTTATAAAAATAAAATTTTTACACTCAAAAATATTCATTTAAATACCCTTTAACTTATGATTTTTATAAAGTAAAATTTTATACATAAAATCAATTTTTCAATAGCTCACTTATTAAATTCAAACATACAAATCTCTATTCTTTGCATCTTAAAAATTTACTTAACACTTAAGTTTTAATTACCATTTAAAAATGTAACTTAATTTCCATTTTATTTTCTTAACTTAACTTTTATTTTTAAACCAAATTTCACATTTCAAGTCAAGTTATATTTCAAGTTACTTTTAAGCATTCATTTATTTAACCATTTTAATTCATAGAAAAATCAATAATACTTAATTAAGTCATTTTAAATTCAAATTTAAATCAAATTATCATATTTTTATTTACTTAACTTAAACTCCATTTTTAAACAAAATCACAAATTTCAAAATTAATTTATATTTCAAATTTCAACTTAACCATTCATTTATTTCACATATTTAACTTGTAGAAAAAATCACTAACACTTTATAAAATCATTTTTTTATTCAATTTAAATCAAAATATCATAAATTTACAATTTTAAAATACTTAAAAATTCCAGAAATATATATATATATATTATATATATATAAAATAACCACAGGTCTATATAGTGTTTTCTAACCTAGGTCAAGTGATACGGATAATATATCATTCAATCCGTAATTTACAAAGAAAAATCCATGTTTTGTCATTTTAAACCCACAATTCCAAGTTAAATAAAATAAATTAAAAATTGCTCTAGCCTATCATTTCAGCCCATAATGATTTTTTCCTTATTATAAAGTCCGTTCAGGTATGTATTGTTAGTACATGAAATGATGGTTTGATGACAACAACCTTATAATAGTTTATAAAATATAAATACTAACATTATAAGTTTAGATATATATGTATATGCAGGATTTAACCATGCAGGTACTAAGAAAGAAGACTGTACAGTATAGAGATTCAAGATATCAAGATAGAAGACTCATGAGTATCAAGATTATCAAGAGTTCAAGATTTCAAGGTTAAGTATTTTTCAGGAATTTTGCTAAAACTCATAGAAAAGCACTGGCATCTTAAAATCTAATTTATTCGTGGAATGGAATTCACTTCGAGCCTATTAAATGGATGGAACCCTAAGTAGGATGGAACCTATGAAAAATCTAGTGGAACATTGTTTTGTATCCGCTAACTTTTTATTCAAAATGATTTTTCAAAATTATATCCTGTTTTCAAAATGTTTTCAAAATTTTCCTTTTAAAAGATTCAAAACCATCTATCCTGATTTTAAATAATTTTAGCCTTAAAATTATCTTTAATTTCAAAGTCAAATTACTCCTGATTTCAAACTATCTTTTAATCTAATATATTTAACTTTTAAATATTTATACTTAGATTCAAAATATAAAATTAGAGTTAAATTCTATATATATTATTCTCTATGTTTACTTATGAATTTTAACTATATTCAAGTGTATTTATAAAGTTTAAAATAGTTTTAAATATAAGATAAAGGTTATTTTCAAAGAAAATCAAAACATCGAAAAATGCTTTGGGATGTCGACATGCCTATATACCCCATGTCGATATAGTGTCAGTTGAGTTCAAAATTTAAATTTCAAAAGAAGTGTCTATTCGCCATAACACTTCACGAATGGACATGACTGTTGTTCTTCTATAAATGGGGGTTAGTTTCAACGAATTTATTATCAGATTTTCTAGTTTTTCACTCCTCTTCTGTAACGACCCGGTATTTTCAACCATTCGCATCCATTATAAGTGTATAGGTAGACACTCATGCCGGAATTGAATTGCTCAAAATACCGCGTTGTAAATAAAAATTTGGCAAATCTCAGGATATACAGTAAATAAAAATCACAGATCACAGACACAGAGTATATAAAAAATGCAGCGGAAGAAAAAGAGATAGTAGTTCATGAAGCTACTATATAAATATGAGATACATCGGAGTTAAATAAGATACAACAGAAGAGTAACAGGATACATCAGGTACAAATCAGATACATCACTGAACCACTGGATACTGAAACAAAATAGGTGGCGGGATCTTCAAGGAAAGCTCCAACGCCGAAGGTGAATCTGGAATGCTAACTCACTCAATCTGACCCGAGCGTAAAGCAAAACACAAAACCCTCGAGTCAGGACATAAATACTTATAAACTGTAAATCAACTCAAGTGAACAGTAACAAAATGAATCAGTAACTTAAAGGATGCTTGGGACCGCCCATCCTCTAAGGATCCGTTAAACTATTTACTATGTAGTAATATACGCTATATACGGTAGTGTCTAATCAGTGAAGTATAATCATATAGAAAATAGCGTTAAGGGGATGGTGAACCTTAACGCGGTCGGATCTTTAAAACCAAAATCGTAGTGGGCTCGATATAAGGATATGACACGGCACCCGAGGCAATGCCAGGGTGGATACACCGTTTGCACTCCCGGACCGGTGGTGACGGCAAGCCAGCAGCTTCCGCGCACCTCGAACAATACCCCCGAATCAAAGTGGCGCCACCGAATCGAATCACAAAAGTAATAGAATAGTTTCCGATGGAGCATGCTCGATGAAAGGGTGCGACCCTTTGTGTATCCCGGTATAGCTCCTGTTTTAGTCATATATGCCAACTCACGAAGGTTTGGTCCACGTAACATACCTCAAGAACGTCGCCACCATCCTACTTCATTCTGAAATCTCCACCGCGTACACAGTTGTTAAAGTGGTTTTCGGAATTGTCCGGCTATAAGACAATATCCGATCCCGGTCTCTTTAACAACCAATCGTTAGTATAACGCATGGATATTTATTTCAAATAATTTATACTTTCAAGACCAAAATATCATACTCATTTCAAAACAATATCACAATTGTATCATTTCCATTTCAAAAATAATTCAATATTATATCATTCAAATAAAACCCAAATTTTCAAATCATTGAATATTTCTTTAAATTTATTAAACTTGAAATATTCCTTTAAATTATCATAGCATTTTGGAAATGTTACCTTAAGGAATCATAGCATTTTTGGAATGTACTACTTTCCATTTTACATTGTACATAATCAAAGTATTGATAAGCTTAAAATTTTAACATGTCAATTTATCATAGCCTTAGAGTTAAATAAACTTTCTTACTGTAATATACAATTTAAACCGAAATTCTTATGTTAAGTTAAAAGCACCTTATTAACTTACATTATTATTACAATAAAGAAACTTTATTATTTTAATCATTTAAAGTATGTCATTCACATAAATTAAAACTTGCTTTTCAAATGTACGTTATCAACTTACATTTTATTATTACAGTAAGTAACATTTATCATTTTAATCAATTTAAAATACACCATTACATTGATTAAAATCTACGTGTCAAATGTACGTTTTAAATTTTATATTCCTATTACAATAATGAACATTTATTAATTTAAATCAATACCACACTACTTAAAACTTTACATGTTTCTTTCTTAATTAAAACTTTACATGTTCTTGCATTAATTAAAACTTTCATGTTCTCTCATTAATTAGGACTTTACACGTTTCTTTCATTAATTAAAAACTTATACGTTTCTTTCATTAATTAAAACTTATACCTTTCTTTCATTAATTAGGAATTTACATGTTCCGATCATTAATTAGAACACCTATACGTTTCTTTCATAAATTAAAACCTATACGTTTCTTTCATAAATTAAAACCTATACGTTTCTTTCATAAATTAAAACATATACGTTTCTTCCATAAATTAAAACCTATACGTTTCTTTCATAAATTAAAACCTATACGTTTCTTTCATAAATTAAAACTTAACATTTCAGATTTATATTACCATTTCACAAATTTAACTAAACTTCCAGTTTATTTAATTAATTTAACATCTTTAGTTAAAACTCAAATTTCACATTTTCAAGTCAAGTTATATTTTAAAATTTCATTTTCAACAGTCATTTATTCAACCACTTAAATTTATAGAAAATCAATAATTCTTTAATAAATCACTTAAATTCAAATATAAATCAATTTATCATATTTATCATTTTCCAAATAAAATTAAAGTCCATTTTATTCATGTAACTTAAATATCATTTTTAGTCAAAATTCCAAATTTCAAACATAAGTTATATTTCAAAAATCCAGTTAATCCATTCATAAATTACATTTTTAACACATAGAAAAATCATAATTTATTTATTTTAAAACCTTTCAAAACCTATTTAAATCAAATTTCATAATTTTATATTTTTAAAATACTTAAAATATTCAAAGCACTTTATAGAATAACCACGGGTCTGTATATAGTTTTCTAACCTAGGTCAAGTGATATGGATATGTATCATTTCAATCCGCAGTTTAAAAGGTAAAAATCCGGGTTCTATCATTTCAAACCCACAATCCCAAGTTTAAATAAATAAATAAAATAACTCAGGCCTATCATTTCAGCCCATAACATTTTTTCTAACAGGGAACTTGCAGTGTGATCATTTACAGAAATAATATAAACAAAGTCAATATCACAATATACAGTCATATATCAGATGTCAGGTGAAAATTAACAGTTTTAACATGGTAATAACATGGTAATAACATGGCGTAGCATATCATATGATCATCATTAACTTGCATAAATATTTTACATTACTAAACACTTGTCATCAATCCACTTTTCATAAGTATATATGTCAGAGTGAGAAAGACTCACCTTTTTCAAAGCTAAAGACCAAAACAACATACAAGCACGACTCCAAAGGCACGACAAGCACAATTTCACGACTTTTGATTTGAGTTGAAAGATAGCCAAGATATGATTTTGTATCGTCAACCCAAAACAAAACAAACCAGACAATATATAAACATTCAACATAAAATAACATTGAAACAATTTTGAAATACAAAGCGAAATGAACAAGATAGATTGGACCTTGCTTCAACCACTTCAATGCTTGGCCTAAGGGACACTTATGCTTGGCTATGATGATGCTTTGGCTCAGGTATGACATATATAGGTCAGGTTTAACATCATATAGGCAAGGCAACAAGTGGAGATGAAGGGAATGAGGCAACAATGGTCAGAAACATTGTTTTTAGGCATGTAGGTTGCAATTTGAAGGGTTTGGCCACCATAGATGGCTCGGCCATGGTCGTGGTTGGTGGAGTAGATGGAGTTGGAGGCATGGAAGAGATGTAGGAGTTTGTGGCTGCGGCTATGGAGAAGAGGCCGATCCAAACTTAGAAGAGAAATAAGGCAAAATTGCATAGAAAAGTAAGAAAAGTAGAAAGAAGAGAGGGATTTACCTAATTATTTTTCTTCAAGGTGGAGGCCATGATTTTTAGGGTTTTGGGGCTTCAAAAATTTATGAATGACAAGAGGAAGTCGGCTGCAAAGGATGGGGAAAGGAATGGCTAAGATGAATTGATGTATTAATGACAGAAGAAACTACAAAAGAAACGGATAAAACGTTTTCCCGTTTCTTAGCTCTTAACCCTTTCAAATTTCTCATATATATTTATATACATCCGAATAACTGAAAATAATTAAAATATCAGTTAAAATTCGAAAATATAACAGATAAACAAAATATTAAAAATTAAATATTAATTAGATATGATTAAATAAGAAAAATAGCATAGAAAAATGAAAACTAGACTTAAGAATTAGAAATAACTTCAATACACTTTGGAAAAATTTACATAAATTTAAATACATGTAAAATGAATAAAATAAAGTAAAACACAGCAAATAAAGTGAGTGAATAAAATAAATAAATAAATTTTAATTATATATAATTAAAATAAGAAAATGGCTTAAAATTGTAGACTGGGCTTTAAAATTAGAAATAAATCCAAATGAACTTTAGAAAATCTTCATGGACTTGTAAAATATTTATAACAAAAAAATAAATAAATAAAAAGCGCATTCACAAAAAAAAAATTATTAAATATAATTTATATGAAGAAAATTAGAAAACAACAGCCTTTAAAAATAGGAAATAAATACAGTAAATTTTGGAAAAATTCTATTATCATTTAAAAATATTTAAAAGTCAAAATATACATAATAAAACATATTATCACATATGAAATAAAATATAACCAAGAAGAAGTAACTTATACAATTTAAAATAGTCATTGTTAAATAACCCTATATACGCACAATATTGTAAAGGGTATAACTTTCAAAATTTACATCCAAATTCAACGAAACGAAAAGTGACGTTCTTATAATTTTATGTACTTTCATAATAAAAGAAAATTTTAAATTTTTAAACTTTTAAAATTTTAAGTTGAAAGTCACAGTTTGACTATTTTGACCAAAATCAGCATTTCAGGTAAATATTCAACTTACAAAATTTTGGAATTATAACTCATATAAAAATCAAGATTATATTTAAATAATAAATTTAATCATTTCAAATAAGTAAAATAAGTTTTTAAATCAAAATCTTACATTAAAAACAATTAAAATATACAATAATTACAAAATACAGGGTTGTTACACTCTCCCCCAGTCAAAACTTTTCGTCCCCGAAAAGGAATGAGGTATGGAAGGGCACAGAAAAGATAGAGTGAAATAGGACTAAGAAAAGATGGCAAGGAGATTGAAATTATACCTGATAGCTATTGTTATAGGTAAGTTTCGCAAGGTGCAGATTATCAAAGATTATAGAAAGATTTCTAAACGGAAAGATCATAGAAAGATGCATATACCAGTCTATAGCAAGATAAGGATGATAAGAACAACCAAAAGATAGTTTGAAAAACAAAATAAGGAAATGAATTTGAAAGCATGGAGATTTCAGCTTAAATAGAAAATAAACTTTTACACAAGTTATATAAATCTTAACTATCTCAAATTTCATTATCTTATTATCCAATCATCTTAAATTAACAATTTTTTTTTAAAAACCATGGATTAGAAAAATAATCATTTATTACACTCACAATGTATTTAATAAATTTTATTCTTCTTTATTCCTAATAGAATTAAATTTATTCCTCTCAATATATTTATCACTCATGTTCAATATACTTACACTTATTATAACTACTTTCTTTTATTCTTAGTTCTTTTAACATCATTTTATTGTAAGTTATTCAATTACCCTTTATTATATTTACCTCTGTTAATCATTTTATAATTAAAATTTAAGTGTATAACATTTATTATAACCATTCAAATTTTATTTATAAAATCTTTTTATATTGTATATTACCAAATTACATTGCTAACTTCTGAAATTAAGGTAAGTTATATTGGAATGAAATTGTGCCATACAAATAAAACTTTCCAATTCAATTATCTCAAGTTTAATCATTTATCCAAAATTTTTGATTTTCTTTTTATAATTGAAATTATTGTTAAAAATAAAATTTAAGAATTAAATTTCCGATTTCTTCAAACCATTTAGAGATAAGTAATAATATATATATAATATGTCAAATCAAATTTCAATCATATATCTATATATATTATAAATTAAGTCATATTTTAGAAATTCAAATCAATTTAATTTCCCAAAACAAAGCTGTAGCAAGACTACAGAACAGTCTCTTCACTTCGAAAATCGAAAATGAACGTCGATGATGCTGCAGTCATCACCGAAGTTATTTTCCAGCGACAAAGAGAAGAGTACTAATTTTAAACTTAAAATTCTTTGGAAACAAATTTCTATTTGAAAATATTTTAAATATTATATCCCTTTAAAATTTTACACAAAAGGTTTAGAACCATCGGAAATTAAATTCTCAAATTTCTTTTTCTAAATTCATTTAAGTTCCCATATAAATTTATAAACAATTATTTATAAATTCATTTATAGAACAATAAGTAATAAATCAAGTATTATCATTTCAAATTATCATTTTGAATTATTTTATTAAGTTCCATAAATATATATATCAAAATTTTATTTCATTAACCAAAACAAAATTTAAAATAATATCGTGTCAGTTTGTTCTGTCAAAGTGTTTTAGAAATCCTATCGATAGCATTGATCGGACGAATCGATCGGAAACCCAAACAACATCAACAACTCCAACAACACAATAAAAAAAAATATAGATTGACAAATACAATTCAAAATGTTTGAAAATATGTTGGAAACAAAAGATAAGACGATTAAATACAGAGTAGGGAGGTGGATAAGCTAAAATAAATCACGGGCAACCTTAATTGGGTCAACCGTGACTTAAAGTATAAGATCGAAGTGGATTTTCTGGGGTAAATCTACGTTTGATCTCAAGAGTTAGAGTTTGGGATAATAGGAGATACTAGCATCTAAACCGAGGATATAAAATCTTTGGTGAATCGATGTTGTTGTAATGGAGTTTCACCCCTCTTACAAGAAATTTTTTGAGATTGGCGGGACCGCCAATTCACTATAAAGATCATTCGAAGTGGAGTTGTGGAATACTCCAGAATCAAATGAAGATGAATAGTGGGGAATAAGAATGGACTTTGGAACCGCAGGGAACGTTCCAAAATTCAAAGGAATCGAGTCAAAAGGGAAGAGATTCAAACTCGAATGAAAGTGATTCTGTAAATACATTCACTCTATATGCTGAGCTTTGCCTAGAGCTACCAAAGCTCTGATACCAACTGTAACGACCCGGTGTTTTCAACCATTCGCATCCATTATAAGTGTATAGGTAGACACTCATGCCGGAATTGAATTGCTCAAAATACCGCGTTGTAAATAAAAATTTGGAAAATCTCAGGATATACAGTAAATAAAAATCACAGATCACAGACATAGAGTATATATAAAATGCAGCGGAAGAAAAAGAGATAGTAGTTCATGAAGCTACTATATAAATATGAGATACATCAGAGTTAAATAAGATACAACAGAAGAGTAACAGGATACATCAGGTACAAATCAGATACATCACTGAACCACTGGATACTGAAACAAAATAGGTGGCTGGATCTTCAAGGAAAGCTCCAACGCCGAAGGTGAATCTGGAATGCTAACGCACTCAATCTGACCTGAGCGTAAAGCAAAACACAAAACCCTCGAGTCAGGACATAAATACTTATAAACTGTAAATCAACTCAAGTGAACAGTAACAAAATGCATCAGTAACTTAAAGGATGCTTGGGACCGCCCATCCTCTAAGGATCCGTTAAACTATTTACTATGTAGTAATATACGCTATATACGGTAGTGTCTAATCATTAAAGTATAATCATATAGAAAATAGCGTTAAGGGGGTGGTGAACCTTAACGCGGTCGGATCTTTAAAACCAAAATCGTAGTGGGCTCGATATAAGGATATGACACGGCACCCGAGGCAATGCCAGGGTGGATACACCGTTTGCACTCCCGGACCGGTGGTGACGGCAAGCCAGCAGCTTCCGCCCACCTCGAACAATACCCCCGAATCAAAGTGGCGCCACCGAATCGAATCACAAAAGTAATAGAATAGTTTTCGATGGAGCATGCTCGATGAAAGGGTGCGACCCTTTGTGTATCCCCATATAGCTCCTGTTTTAGTCATATATGCCAACTCACGGGAGTTGGGTCCACGTAACATACCTCAAGAACGTCGCCACCATCCTACTTCATTCTGAAATCTCCACCGCATACACAGTTGTTAAAGTGGTTTTCGGTATTGTCCGGCTATAAGACAATATCCGATCCCGGTCTCTTTAACAACCAATCGTTATTATAACCCATGGAAATTTATACTTTGAAGACCAAAATATCATACTCATTTCAAAACAATATCACAATTGTATCATTTCCATTTCAAAAATAATTCAACATTATATCATTCAAATAAAACCCAAATTTTCAAATCATTGAATATTTCTTTAAATTTATTAAACTTGAAATATTCCTTTAAATTATCATAGCATTTTGGAAATGTTACCTTAAGGAATCATAGCATTTTTGGAATGTACTACTTTCCATTTTACATTGTACATAATCAAAGTATTGATAAGCTTAAAATTTTAACATGTCAATTTATCATAGCCTTATAGTTAAATAAACTTTCTTACTGTAATATACAATTTAAACCGAAATTCTTATGTTAAGTTAAAAGCACCTTATTAACTTACATTATTATTACAATAAAGAAACTTTATTATTTTAATCATTTAAAGTATGCCATTCACATAAATTAAAACTTGCTTATCAAATGTACGTTATCAACTTACATTTTATTATTACAGTAAGTAACATTTATCATTTTAATCAATTTAAAATACACCATTACATTGATTAAAATCTACGTGTCAAATGTACGTTTTAAATTTTATATTCCTATTACAATAATGAACATTTATTAATTTAAATCAATACCACACTACTTAAAACTTTACATGTTTCTTTCTTAATTAAAACTTTACATGTTCTTGCATTAATTAAAACTTTCATGTTCTCTCATTAATTAGGACTTTACACGTTTCTTTCATTAATTAAAAACTTATACGTTTCTTTCATTAATTAAAACTTATACCTTTCTTTCATTAATTAGGAATTTACATGTTCCGATCATTAATTAGAACACCTATACGTTTCTTTCATAAATTAAAACCTATACGTTTCTTTCATAAATTAAAACCTATACGTTTCTTTCATAAATTAAAACATATACGTTTCTTCCATAAATTAAAACCTATACGTTTCTTTCATAAATTAAAACCTATACGTTTCTTTCATAAATTAAAACTTAACATTTCAGATTTATATTACCATTTCACAAATTTAACTAAACTTCCAATTTATTTAATTAATTTAACATCTTTAGTTAAAACTCAAATTTCACATTTTCAAGTCAAGTTATATTTTAAAATTTCATTTTCAACAGTCATTTATTCAACCACTTAAATTTATAGAAAATCAATAATTCTTTAATAAATCATTTAAATTCAAATATAAATCAATTTATCATATTTATCATTTTCCAAATAAAATTAAAGTCCATTTTATTCATGTAACTTAAATATCATTTTTAGTCAAAATTCCAAATTTCAAACATAAGTTATATTTCAAAAATCCAGTTAATCCATTCATAAATTACATTTTTAACACATAGAAAAATCATAATTTATTTATTTTAAAACCTTTCAAAACCTATTTAAATCAAATTTCATAATTTTATATTTTTAAAATACTTAAAATATTCAAAGCACTTTATAGAATAACCACGGGTCTGTATATAGTTTTCTAACCTAGGTCAAGTGATATGGATATGTATCATTTCAATCCGCAGTTTAAAAGGTAAAAATCCGGGTTCTATCATTTCAAACCCGCAATCCCAAGTTTAAATAAATAAATAAAATAACTCAGGCCTATCATTTCAGCCCATAACATTTTTTCTAACAGGGAACTTGCAGTGTGATCATTTACAGAAATAATATAAACAAAGTCAATATCACAATATACAGTCATATATCAGATGTCAGGTGAAAATTAACAGTTTTAACATGGTAATAACATGGCATAGCATATCATATGATCATCATTAACTTGCATAAACATTTTACATTACTAAACACTTGTCATCAATCCACTTTTCATAAGTATATATGTCAGAGTGAGAAAGACTCACCTTTTTCAAAGCTAGAGACCAAAACAACATACAAGCACGACTCCAAAGGCACGACAAGCACAATTTCACGACTTTTGATTTGAGTTCAAAGATAGCCAAGATATGATTTTGTATCGTCAACCCAAAACAAAACAAACCAGACAATATATAAACATTCAACATAAAATAACATTGAAACAATTTTGAAATACAAAGCGAAATGAACAAGATAGATTGGACCTTGCTTCAACCACTTCAATGCTTGGCCTAAGGGACACTTATGCTTGGCTATGATGATGCTTTGGCTCAGGTATGACATCATTTAGGCCAGGTTTAACATCATGTAGGCAAGGCAACAAGTGGAGATGAAGGGAATGAGGCAACAATGGTCAAAAACATTGTTTTTAGGCATGTAGGTTGCAATTTGAAGGGTTTGGCCACCATAGATGGCTCGGCCATGGTCATGGTTGGTGGAGTAGATGGTGTTGGAGGCATGGAAGAGATGTAGGAGTTTGTGGCTGCGGCTATGGAGAAGAGGCCGATCCAAACTTAGAAGAGAAACAAGGCAAAATTGCATAGAAAAGTAAGAAAAGTAGAAAGAAGAGAGAGATTTACCTAATTTTTTTTCTTCAAGGTGGAGGCCATGATTTTTAGGGTTTTGGGGCTTCAAAAATTCATGAATGACAAGAGGAAGTCGGCTGCAAAGGATGGGGAAAGGAATGGCTAAGATGAATTGATGTATTAATGACAGAAGAAACTGCAAAAGAAACGGATAAAACGTTTTTCCGTTTCTTAGCTCTTAACCCTTTCAAATTTCTCATATATATTTATATACATCCAAATAACTGAAAATAATTAAAATCTCAATTAAAATTCGAAAACATAACAGATAAACAAAATATTAAAAATTAAATATTAATTAGATATGATTAAATAAGAAAAATAGCATAGAAAAATGAAAACTAGACTTAAGAATTAGAAATAACTTCAATACACTTTGGAAAAATTTACTTAAATTTAAATACATGTAAAATGAATAAAATAAAGTAAAACACAGCAAATAAAAGTGAGTGCATAAAATAAATAAATAAATTTTAATTATATATAATTAAAATAAGAAAATGGCTTAAAATTGTAGACTGGGCTTTAAAATTAGAAATAAATCCAAATGAACTTTAGAAAATCTTCATGGACTTGTAAAATATTTATAACAAAAAAAATAACAAAAAAATAAAAGTGCATTCACAAAAAAAAAATTATTAAATATAATTTATATGAAGAAAATGGCAGAAAATTAGAAAACAACCGCCTTTAAAAATAGGAAATAAATACAGTAAATTTTAGAAAAATTCTATTATCATTTAAAAATATTTAAAAGTCAAAATATACATAATAAAACATATTATCACATATGAAAATAAAATATAACCAAGAAGAAGTAATTTATACAATTTAAAATAGTCATTGTTAAATAACCCTATATACGCACAATATTGTAAAGGGTATAACTTTCAAAATTTACATCCAAATTCAACGAAATGAAAAGTGGCGTTCTTATAATTTTATGTACTTTCATAATAAAAGAAAATTTTAAAATTTTAAACTTTTAAAATTTTAAGTTGAAAGTCACAGTTTGACTATTTTGACCAAAATCAGCATTTCAGGCAAATATTCAACTTACAAAATTTTGAAATTATAACTCATATAAAAATCAAGATTATATTTAAATAATAAATTTAATCATTTCAAATAAGTTAAATAAGTTTTTAAATCAAAATCTTACATTAAAAATAATTAAAATATACAATAATTACAAAATACAGGGTTGTTACATCTTCTTCTTCAACTTTTCTTAATACGTATTCTTATCATTACACTGCCGAAATCCACATTGAATCGAACTCAATTACTTCTAGTTTGATTCTCCATCACTCTCTCTACAAGATTCTCAGTGCTATTCAGAGTTATAGACTTTTTTGTAATCTATTAAGCGAGAAATTGTAGCCTTGAAAATCAATCAAGAAAGAAAGGTGTGATTGTAGCCTTGGTAAATAAATTGGGTAAACTTATGGCCCAGAAATCAAGTATCTCTACCCAGAGGATCGAAATTCTGGAGGGTGTACCTCGTAGCCTTGAAACCAAGGGTGTAATTGTATAATTGCTTTTGAAAGGAAATCCGTACTTGTGTTGAGGGACTGGATGCAGGGTAACTACGAACCTGTATAAAATCCGGTGTGTTCTTTCCTTTACTGCCTTTATTTTATTTCTGTATCTGTGTTTGTTTATGTGATCATATCTGTGTCTGTATATTGCATACATCGATGTCTAAATTAACATAAATTGAAAAAGATTTAGTAATTCTTTATTAACACTATTCACCCCCCCTCCAGTGTTAATCCTAGCCTTAAGATCCGTAATCCGCATTTCTCACATGTATCATTTAAACCCATAGTGATTCTACTCTACAGAGAACTTGCAGTGTGATAAACAGAAATAAATAAACAGTATAGCAACATATAACATAGCAGATGATTGACAAGTTTATAAACAGGGTTAACATCATATAGTTCATATCACAGGCAGGCATAACATGATATAACAATTCTACACATTCACTTGCTGTCAATTCACAATTATATAAGTATAAATGTCATGAGTGAATACTCACATTTTTATGCCGGAGATGGAAATTCAAACATAGAATAGATTCCAAAAAGCATAATATAGCACGACACAACAAGACTTTGATTCAAGCGGGAAGAGAGAGCCAAGATAATGATCTTGTAAGCAACAACCAAAACAAGACATTGTAAACATAAATATTCAACCCAAAAACAATATTGAAGCAACTTGAAATAAAAAGCAATAAGAACAAGATAACTTGACCTTGCTTTTATCACTCCAATGCTCGGCCATAGAGGATCATGTGCATGGCTATGATAGTGCTTTGGCTTGGCTATGGCATTAATATGGCATGGCTACATGAGTGGATGAAGGGGTAGTAGTTACTACATGTAGAATACAAAGGTGTAAGGAAAAATAGGTAGGTTTTGTGCAACATTTTGGCTCGGCTTGTTCATCATAGGACTCGGCCATTCTTGGTATATGTCAGGTCAGATCTGAAGCTGATGGTCAGAGGTGATGTACATCAGGTGGTGGTGGCTATGGTGGTGGCCGAAGTGCAAAGTGAAGGGATATTGAAGTGTAGGCTCGACTAGGCAATGTTTGTGGAGTGTTTTGTGGATTTGTGCAAAGTTTGTGGTGCTAACTTCAATGGATGGGCACGCTTGGTCTTGATAGAGGATGGGGAGTGGTTGCTTCTGTAGATGGAGGAGGTGTTGGTCGGTGGAGTTGAGATGGAGAAGAGTCCGAAAAAACTTGAAGAAGAGCAAAGGCAAAATCATTGAAAAAGAAGAGACAAAAGTGGAAAAAGATGCCATGAATCTTACCCAAAAAATTTCAGAAATTGAACTACCATGAGTTGAGAGGTGGAGAGGAAGTTTCTCACGTGAAAATGTAAATGAAAGTCACGGCTATGCATAAGAATGAATGGCCAAGCAATGAAGTCAAAAGGCAAAAGCAATTTGAAAAGACAAGTACATGAAAAGTCACTAGAAAATGAAAGGTCTTTGACTCTTTGAATTTCTATTTCTTCTTAATCAAAATAAACTAATAAAATTTAGTAAATAAATAGAAAAAACAAAATAAAGTGAAAAGAAAATAAATAAATAATTTAAGGAATAGAAAATAAATAAGAAAATAGTTATTAAATTGAAACTAGAATTGAAAATTGTAAACAAAATTCAGTAAACATTTGAAAATTATAACTACACTTTTAAAAAAAGTTCAAAAATTAAAATATATACATAAAATGTCATGTTGAACATATATTAAAAATTAGAACATGATATGACAACAAAAATATTATTTATATAAATTGAAATAAACAATTCTGTTAAATAAATCCATTTACACACAATATTGTAAAAAGCATAACTTTCACAATATAAATCAGATTTCAATGAAAAGAAAAGCAGTATAGTTGAAATTTAATTTATTTTCTTAATAAAAGATAAAATTCAAAAATTCAAATCTTTAAATTTTAAATTTAAAAGTCAAAGTTTGACCATATTAACCAAAATTCACATTTTTGGAAAATATTCTATTTATTCATGTTTGGAATTATAATTCACATACAAATCAAAATTTATATTCAAAATAATAAAATTTATTCATTTTAATAAATAAAATAAAGTTTTTAAATCAGGAATTTCAAGTAAAATAATTAAAATATACAAAAAAAAATAAACACAAAATACAAAACACAATATAAAATATACAAAAAAATAAACACAAAATACAGGGTTGTTACACTCTCCTCCACTCAAAACTTTTCATCCCCGAAAAGGAATGAGGTATGGAAAAACAAAGAAAAAGATAGAATGAAATAGGATTAAGACAGGATGACAAGAAGATTAAAATTATACCTGATAACTGTTGTTATAGGTAAGTTTAACAAGGTGGAGATGATCTCAAACACTAAGAAGATCTCCGAGAAATCTGATTCATTCTTTTCGTTTGACCGTCGGTCTGTGGATGGTAAGCAGTGCTCAGATTCAGATGAGTACCAAAGGATTTCAAAAAAGCTTTCCAAAACTGACTGGAAAAGATAGGATCACGATCACAAATAAATACTGAGAGGAACACCATGGAGACGAACAATCTCCCTCATGTAGATCTTAGACAAGCTAAAAGCAAAATGGGTAGACTTGACTGGAATGAATTGAGCGGACTTAGTCAGTCTATCCACAATAACCCAGATATAAAGCATTTTTACGAGTCAAAGCAGTGAGAGATGTAGCAATCCGAGCAAAATTCTCAAAGAATCTCCGGTAACAATAGACAAAGCTCAGAAAACTACGAAATCTCAGAAGGAGTCTTTGGAGTTTGCCAATCCTGAAACAGAATAGGAAGAAATAAGAACAACAGAAAATATAGAATAATCAAATGACGAAGGAAAAAGAGAAAAAAAGAAGACTTACATTGATCACGGCTATCATGACTGGATCAACATAAACTCCATTACTAGAAACAATATGTCCAAGGAATCAGACTTCATCTTTCCAGAAATGGAATTTAGAAAATTTAGCCATCAATTGATTATTTCCTGAGAGTCTCTAGAACAGATTTCAAGTGCGACTCATGTTGTTTCTTGATCTTAGATAAAAACAAGGATATCATCAACAAAGACTAGAATAAATTGATTATGCACAGCATGAAAAACAAGATTCAACAAATCAACGAAGAAAATAGAAGCATTAGTCAAACCAAAAGGCATGACTAACCATTCATAGAACCCATTCTCAATATGGAAAGCAGTCTTGGGAATACTTTCCTCAGCAACACTGAGCTGGTGAAAACCTGAGGGAAGATCAAGATGAGAGAAAACAGTGGCACGATAAAGCTGATCAAACATATCATTGATGCGAGGCATTGGATATCTGTTTTCCATAATGAGCTTGTTCATCTCCCTATAATCAACATACATCCTCAAAAATCCATCGGACTTAGTGACGAAAATCACCGCTATTTCCCATTCTGAATGGCTAGGGCTTATCAGACGTTTGGAGAACAAGTCCTTGGTTTGCTTTCCCAACTCAACCTTCTCACGGGGTGACATTCTTCTAAGAAGAAGAACTATAGGTCGAGCTCTAGGAATAAGATCAATATGAAAATCAATTTCTCACTTAGGAGGTAAAGCAGTGACTTCACCAAATACATCGGGATAAATCTGACCACACGGGTCGAATGAAGATCACCAGGAGAAGAATCCAGAGAATAAATAAAACTGCCAGCAAAATCCTGAGGCATTCGGCAATGAATAATCAAGGGATTCCCATGATCATCAACAAGATAAACAGATCGGGCTTTACAAGAGATATGGGCATCATGCCTACCCAACCATTCACTTCCAAGCAAAAAATCAAAAGCATCGAAGCCAAGAACAAAGAAATCACCACTAAAGCAATGATCAGAATAGAGAAGTTTCACATGCTTACAAATCCGATTAAGGTTTGCGGGACCCGCAATTGGATTTGAAACACATAAAGGAATAGAAACATACTCAGGAGAAAGGAGATGCTCGAACTCATCACAAATCAATAGAAATAAAACTATGGGAAGCTCCAGAATCAAATAAAACACGAACATGATGCAGGAATAAAGAAAAGGTGCCCCGAAGAGAACCTCGGTCACCACTAGGAGTAGGAGCTGGAGAAGATTCAGAGATGATAACAAATACACTGGAAGGCTCAAAAGAATTGCCCTACCCAGCAGAAGGGTAAGCCTTACTGAAATGACCAGGCTGAAGACAGATAGATTCACTTGGATGAATATCCTAATGAATGAAAATACTAACAAGGTAGACACGAAAGGAAGGAAGTTTGGAAAAAATTTCCTTTAAAGCAAGAAAATTTTATATAAAAATAATCTTTGAAAAATCATTTTAAAAATCAGTTTATACTTTGAAAATACGTTCTCTCGCAATGAAAATGATTCTGAGGTTGATTCACTCATTTTAGGGTATTTCTACCCTATCTCTAATAAGCTTTTGCTCCGTAGGCTAAGGTTTTCCAAAAAACCAAAGCTCTGATACCAACTGTAACAACACCTATTTTGGACCATTCAAATCGACAATAATCCACACATGTCGGACTTGAATTTCTCAAAATACCGTATTGTAATAAAATTTGGAGCAAATAAAATCATCACACAGAATCACAGACAAAGAAATATCAGAATAACTCACAGCGGAAATAAAATACCATAGTAGTTCATGAAGCTACTATTACAAAGTCTCAAAACAAATACATAATATCAGTCTGAAAACAAATACAACAGAAAACCCAAATACATAGAAGTTCACTAATACAAAAGCTAAAATAGAACAACCGAAATTGAAAGAGATAGATAACTAGATAAGCAGAATCTCCAGCGATTCCTAGCTTACCAGAAAGAGAAATCCAAAGCTAAACTATGAGTACTCAGGCTGACCCGAGCATAAAGCAAAACACAAACCACTCGAGTCAGGACATACATACTTATACAATGTAAACCTACTCAAGTGAACTGCAGTAAAGTACAAGTAACTTAAAGGATGCTTGGGACCGCCCATCCTCCAAGGATTCGTTAAACTATTTACTATGTAGTAATATCGCGCTATTATAGTAATGTCTACAGTAAAATAAACTTACTTTAAAATAGCGTTGAAGGGTTACCCATATATCCCCCAACACGTGATAGTCCCAATAGTCCATCCAATATCAGCGTACCTCCAGATCGGGAGGCTACCCTCCACGAGCTATGGGAGAAAAACATACTCGTAGTAAGGCTCGCTATGGTAGGTGACACGACACAACTAGGCAATGCCAGGGTAGATATACCAATTACATTTCCGGGCTGGTGGTAACGCATAGCAGCCACTACCGCCCACCTGGGAACACACTCCTAATCAAAATCGGAGGATGGCCATCAAATCAACCACAAGAAAGAATATAGAATCAAAGAAGTGTGTCCGATAGGAGGAGCTACCTCACTTGGCCCATCGATCGCTCCTGTTTTAGCCACCTTATGCCTACTCACGGGAGTTGGGTCCATGTTCATATCTCAGTAGGATCGTCGCCACCATCCTACTTCGTTTTGGATTCTCCACCACGTACACAATTGTTAAAGTGGTTTTCGACATCGACAAAGAGTATGTCCATATCTGATCCCAGCCTCTTTAACAACCAATCGTTATTATAACCGGTGGTTATAAATTTCAAAAATAGTTTATATTTCTAAACCAAAACCATTTTTATTTCAAAACTATATTCAAATCAAACAATATATCATTTCCATTTCAAACATATATCACCTTTCAAAAATCATAATACATTCAAAGTTATAACTTTTTCGAAATCAAAATACTTGAAATCATTACACCTTGAAAATCATAGTATTTCAAAATCATACATTTGAAACCATCCTTTAATTCTTTTACATTTTACAAATTTATTCAATTAAACCCAAATTTTCAAATTTCCAATTTAATTCAATTCAAACCATCAGTTTCAATTCAATTCAGTTCAAAATTCAAATATCATGTCCTTTCAAAATATCATTCATTTTATTTTATTATATCATTCAAAATCATATTTCAAAATGGTTTATATTTTAAATCAAAATACTCCATTTAAAATTTTTAAAAGTGAAGTCATTATACTTACAAATCGAATATTCAATTACCAAAAATTAAGCCTTTTCTGAGTTCATTTATTCACGTAAATACATTAAAAAAATGAAATTTTACTTTTCCACAACATTTAGAAAATGCTGCGGAAAGTTATATTTGAATACAATTCATTTCAGCAAAGATAGCGTTTAAAACTGATGTAATAGTTCAGTTATATTCAAAAATCTCATTTCAGCCAACTGCAGCACTTAACAAGTGCTACATTAGCTCTTTCATTAGTTTCAAATTTTAGTTTAGTTTTTCTAACTACAGCACTTAACAAGTGCAGCAATAGCCCTTACTTAATTTTAGGCTTTAGTTCACTTGTATCAACCACAGCACTTACAAAGTGCTGTAATATCCTTTACAACAGATTTTAAGTTAACTTCAGAAACGATAGCATTTTTGAAGTGCTATTAATTAAATTTCCAGATTTCAATACAATTTCATAAACAATTAAACTTTGAATTTAACCCTTTTAACTTATAAAAATCAAATTTTTACACTCAAAAATATTCATTTAAATACCCTTTAACTTATGATTTTTATAAAGTAAAATTTTATACATAAAATCAAATTTTCAATAATTCACTTATTAAATTCAAACATACAAATTTCTATTCTTTGCATCTTAAAAATTTACTTAACACCTAAGTTTTAATTACCATTTCAAAATATAACTTAATCTCCATTTTATTTTCTTAACTTAACTTTTATCTTTTAAATCAAATTTCACATTTCTAAGTCAAGTTATATTTCAAATTACTTTTAAACGTTCATTTATTTAACCATTTTAATTCATAGAAAAATCAATAACACTTAACTAAGTCATTTTAAATTCAAATTTAAATCAAATTATCATATTTTTATTTACTAGAGTTAAACTCCATTTTAAACAAAATCCCAAATTTCAAAAATTAATTTACATTTCAAATTTCAACTTAACCCTTCATTTATTTCACATATTTAACTTGTAGAAAGAATCACTAACACTTTATAAAATCATTTTTTTATTCAATTTAAATCAAAATATCATAAATTTAAAATTTTAAAATACTTAAAAATTCCAGAAATATATATATATATATATATATATAATAACCACGGATCTGTATAGTATTTTCTAACCTAGGTCAAGTGATATGGATAATATATCATTTCAATCCGTAATTTACAAAGAAAAATCCCGATTCTATCATTTCGAACCCGCAATCCCAAGTTAAAAAAAAAATTAAAAATCGCTCAGGCCTATCATTTCAGCCCATAACGATTTTTTCCTTATTCTAAAGTCAGTTTGGGTATGTATCATTTCAACCCATAGTGATTCTATTCTACAGGGAACTTGCAGTGTGATAAATGGAAATAAATAAACAGTATAACAACATATAACATAGCAGATGATACGACAGGTTTATAAACAGGGTAAACATCATATAATTCATATCACAGGCTGGCATAACATGATATAACAATTCTACACATTCACTTGCTATTAATTCACAGTTATATAAGTATAAATTTCATGAGTGGATACTCACCTTTTTACGCTGGAGATAGAAATTCAAACACACAAAATAGATTCAAGAAAGCACGATGTTGCACGAAACAGCACGACTTTGATTCAACCGGGAAGAGAAAGCCAAGATAATGATCTTGTAAGAAACAACCAAAACAAGATATTGTAAACATAAACATTCAACCCAAAAACAATATTGAAGCATCTTGAAATAAAAAGCAATAAGAACAAGATAACTTGACCTTGCTTTTATCACTCCAATGCTCAGCCATATGGGACCATGTGCATGGCTACGATGGTGCTTTGGCTTGGGTATGGCATCAATATGGCACGGCTACATGAGTGGATGAAGGGTAGTAGTTACTACATGTAGAATACAAAGGTGAAAGGAAAAATAGGTAGGTTTTGTGCAACATTTTGGCTCGACTTGGTCATCATAGGGCACGACCATGCTTGGTATATGTCAGGTCCGATCTAAAGCTGATGCCAGAGGTGATGTACATCAGGTGGTGGCGGCTATGGTGGTGGCCGAAGTGCAAAATGAAGGGATGTTGAAGTGTAGGCTCGGCTAGGCAATGTTTGTGGAGTGTTTTGTTGATTTGTGCAAAAGTTTGTGGTCCTGACTTTAATGGATGGGCATGGCTTGGTCTTGACAGAGGAGGGGGAGTGGTTGCTGCAGTAGATGGAGGAGGTGGTGGTCAGTGGAGTTGAGTTGGAGTAGAGGCCGAACAAACTTGAAGAAGAGCAAAGGCAAAATCATTGAAAAAGAAGAGATAAAAGTGGAAAACGATGCCATGAATCTTACCCAAAAAATTTCAGAAATTGAATTGTCGTGAGTTGAGAGGCGCAAAGGAAGTTTCTCACGTGAAAATGTAAAAGAAAGTCATGGCCATGCATAAGAATGAACGGCTAAGCAATGAAGTGAAAAGGCAAAAGCAATTTGAAAAGACAAGTACATGAAAAGTCACTAGAAAATGAAAGGTCTTTGATTCTTTGAATTTCTAATTCTTTTTAATCAAAATAAACTAATAAAAGTAAGTAAATAAATAGAAAAAAAAAGTGAAAAGAAAATAAATAAATAATTTAAGGAAAAATATAAAATAAATAAGAAAATAGTTATTAAATTGAAACAAGAATTAACAATTGTAAACAAAATTCAGTAAACATTTGAAAATTATAACTACACTTTTAAAAAATGTTTAAAAATTAAAATATATACATAACATGTCATGTTACACATATATTACAAATTAGAACATGATATGACAACAAAAATATTATTTATATAAATTAAAATAAATAATTTTTTTAAATAAATTAATTTGCACACAATATTGTAAAAAGCATAACTTTCAAAATATAAATCAGATTTCAACGAAACGAAGAGCAATATACTTCAAATTTAATTTACTTTCACAATAAAAGATAAAATTAAAAAACTAAAATTTTTAAATTTTAAATTTAAAAGTCAAATTCGAACTTATTGACCAAAATTCACATTTTTGGAGAATATTCTATTTATTCATTTTTGGAATTATAATTCACATACAAATAAAAATTTATATTTAAAATATTTTTTTTTATTTTAATAAATAAAATAATGTTTTTAAATTAGTAATTTCAATTAAAATAATTAAAATATACAAAAAAATAAACACAAAATACAGGGTTGTTACAATTATTGAATATTATTTTAGTTCATTTGGTTCAAAGTAACACATATATACAAGTATGTTAGCAAAGGAGGTTATTTTAATAGTTTCTCACTATTATTTCCAAATTTATAAGTGATAAATGAAAGCTTTGAAGATGTTTTAAAAATCACTTTGCAATTCTTGTTTTGTAATAAATGTATATGAAGTCATGTTGACTAAGAAGTGTTTTATAAAGCGTTATTTTATATCTTAAGTTTTAAATAACAAATTTCATGTTTAAAATTGTGTAAAGATATAGAATGCAAACACTAACTTTGTTTAAAACAAAAATAACTATAGGTTATCTAATTTCATACTTACATATATACCTTAAATATTTTTATAGTTTATGTATAGATAAGGTTTCAAAATCATTTGGTGTTACTGAAAACAGGATAACAGTAAAACAAGGAGCAAAAAAAGTTTAACAAAGTATTAAACAAAGGGTAAGTAGTGATAAATTTTTATCGGTAGACAAATTTACATTTGACAGAAATTAACCTTGTAATAATTTCCTTTCTTTTCAAAATTCTATTCAGTTGAGACAGTATCTTTCTCAGCCACACAAAAATCTTTCCTGGCCATTTTCTGTTGATTGCAAACCTATGTATATATATGCTTATTTCAGATTTGAATTGGCATTTTAAGAAATTAAAACAAAACCTCTGTTCAGTTGTAGAAAACCAGTAAAAAAAATTTATAAAAAAAGAGAAGAAGAAGAAGCTGGAACTCTGTAACTAATCAAGAAGCATCTCTGTTTTAAAATTCAAACCATCAAGAATTCAAGCCCAATTTTAAAGATTTCAACTTTTTAATCAGGACTACTACTTCAACTTTTACAAAAGCTGTTGGAAGAAATGTTTAAGGTGAGAAACATTTAACTTTTAACCTGGAAATGAAAATTTAACTGTTATTCTGTTTATTGTGAAAATTTTATTGTCCCAGTAATTCAAAAATTCATATCTCATCACCTAGGTCATTTTGCATGTTGATGTAAACTAGGAATCTATTTGTTTTCTAGTATAGCTTATGTTAAAAATAGAATTGTGAAAATTTATGTTGTATAGTTACTTTATGATAAGTTTTATAGTAAATAAAATACTTTAGTTAAAATTTCATGTTTTTAATTCAAAGATTCATGCATGCAATTAGGATGTTTGTAGAAAATTATGAATTTTAGTAGTTAGATTGAAATTTTTAATGATCTATGGCTTGAGAAATGGTATATGAATGTTTTCGATTCAAAAATAGATTTCAGGCGACCTCGTCATCGTGGGGTGGAGTGGCCAGGTTAGGGAGGGCTGGTGAACTTCAGGAAGGGGTCGACCGTGGAAGTATATTGATTTTGGGTTTGGTTTGGTTGTTCGAGTCAATTTTAGAGTTTGGTGAAGTTTTCGGTAATGGTGGGAACGTAGTCGATTTTGGGATTGATGTGGTGACTAAGTTCTTTGATTTTGGGATGGAAGAAAGAGCAATGGATGGGCTCTCGATTGTGATAGGCGACATGCGATGTAGTGGCTGGTTGTTGTTGCGGTGTGTCAATGTGTGGGTTTATGTTGGTATTTCTGGTTTCAGGAAGTTGGGTTGTCGATCGATTTTCGATCTAAGAGTTGAGGTTCTTCTGCGTCGTGATGTTTTGGTTCGGTAGTTTTCTATGACTCGATGGTGGTGTCGCATCGATGGTTTGGTCGGAGGTGGGGATGTGCACGTGCACCGCGTCCATGGGGGAAGTTTCCTCGGCTGGATGACGAGTGGGGAAAATTTGGTTTGGTTCCTGGTCGTGTTGTGTGTAACAGAGGTTTTCATGAATGTTGAGTGATCGAAGATGATTTTCTGGCAAGGCATTGGGATCTTGTGTTTTGGGAGTGACGTTGTTGTCTGGAAGCCGAGAGTGTTGATAAGAGGAGAAGAAGGAAGTTTTGGGTTAAGAAGAGATGTTAGGCTTCGGCCCAACAGAGTTGTAGTGTCCTTTTTTTATTTTTGGTATCAATTTGTGATTAGTTTTGGGCTTTGGGTTTTGTGAATTTAAATAGGAATTCAGGTATCTTTAAATTTTTGGGCTTCGACCGAAAGTTTTGCTTGTTAAAGAAAATTGCAGGTTTTAAATTATTAAAAGGATCTTGTTATAAGGTAAATGTTTATTTAAGTTTATAAAACTGTTGTCTTTCCAAAAGTAATAACAGGGATGATGTTTTGGAATAAATATTTTGAAACCCAATTTTTTAATATAAATGTTAATTTTAAAAAATTATATAGATAAATAAATTTGGAAAATAAACTTGCTTTGCTTGATATTTTATTTAAGTCATATAAATAAGTAATTTTATCATTAAGTGGATAAGCTTTTAGAAAAAAAATATTATTAATCTTTGAGTTTTTGAATAAAGTAAAGTATAATTAAGATAGTTAGGGAAAATTAATGTTTATACTCTGAAATTAATTCAAGTTCTTAAGTGATATTGTAAATAACAATCTAATTTCACTGGTAACAAAGAGTTATTAAGAAAATGGTTTGAAAGGACGGATGTTATGTCGTCGTACTATCCATTGTGAAATTAAATAAGTGAGATTTTTTAAGCTTGTTTCAGCCTGAATTTAATCACCATTGAGAATAAATGCCATTGTTAGATGTATATGACTTGACTGTTAAGACGTTCCCAAATTAAGAGTTGTGAAGATTGTAGATTGATTCTACTGGTTGACATCTACACAGTGGAAATAGACACCATTCCACTGAATAGTTAATTAAATTTCTATGGATAATATAAGCCATCTATCTGATATTATATGTGTAATTGTTACTGGCAATGATAACTTCTGATATGTTATTCATGTATATATCTGTTATTTGCCTGTTAATTATATTTGAGAATATAACGTGAATCGATCTATGGAAGCTGATTGATTTGAATATCTGTGTGACTGTGAATTGTGAATTGATAAGTACCATTGAGACTGATAAGCCTTGTTCTGTTTGGATTGATTTTTGAAACTATTTTTGTTTTAAAAATAAAATATTTTTTTTTGAAATGTTTTAAAAGAATTGATAAATATTTTTGGAATATCAAAAGTAATTTATTTATTTTTGGAAAACTTCATAAGGTATAAATTTTTAAGAATGTATTATTTAAATTATTTAAGTATTAAACTATTTTGTAATGATCCTTTAAAGATTAATTTTTATTAAATTAGTATTTAGGTATATTTTCTCCAACATAAATCTATTTAATAAATGTTGTTTTAAATAATATTTTATAATAACTTTTATAAAGTGTATTTTATTTAATAAATTTGAAAATAATATTTGGAAATTTCATAAGTATGATTTGGAAAGAAATGGTTTTTTATATATATTTATCAAATGAAATAAGCTTACTTAGTAAATTTTAATCTATTTGGATTGTAAATGTGGATAAGGCTTAATAGTTGCAACGGGAAATAACTCGGTTGTATTGGTTGATCGTTTTGATAATTAAATAACCGACTATCAAATCTGGACAAAACCTAACTTTGGAAATTCTAGAGGAAACTCGAGAATTATATGGTACGGTTACCGATCGAGGTGCTATACCATACATATGAACTCGTTTGTTCTCTAAGACGAATTATAAGGAGACCCGTACACTAACAGTTAGGAGGTGAACTCCGATCTTGTATTTCGTCTGTGTATTTCCCAAAGAACCGGGGTTGAGTTTACTGGAAAATAGCGGACGTTGTTTCGAAGAGACCGAGATCGGATTTGAAATCCAAAACCCAGTTCGATCCAATGAGCATGTTTTCATAAGGAAGAAAAGAGTTTCGAGTCGAAGATGGAGCAGTGAACTACAAGGGCTAGTCGCTACTAATCCTGAGGGTGATTCCAAAATGGATGTAGTAGGAATAGTGCCTTCGGTTCCGTTCGAACCCGGAACGGACTTGTACGGATGAATGCTTTCAGAACATCGTCAGCTGGGCGGTGAGCATTCTAAATGAAATGTTCTAAAAAGGTTACGCTTAGCCTCGAGCCTCATCAACTAGGAATGACTGAAAATCAGGGGTTATGCAGCAAGGCTAAGTAGGTAGCGCCCAAGTAGGGTGAGGTATCTAGAAGTCCTTTTTTATCTTGGCTGTGTGGGAGGTTGCTGATCCCAACCACGGGGTGATCTTACTCGGGCTATCCAGTAAGGATAGTCCGATCTTCTGTTGTAGGGGAATGGAGGGATGGGTCCTCAGTACGCTGATCTAGACCATGTACTATGATAGGTGGCACCCCAGTGCCTAATCATTCGTTGAAAATCCAATCTCCCTACGTTCCTTTTACGGTTTTGATTGTAGAACCCACTTTGTGGCTAGTATGCGGAAATTTAATAATGTAACAATTTCAACTATTTGAATAATTATTTGTATATAGACCCTATTATAATATCAGAGGATTTTATAAAAAATGTTTTGTCTATCGTATGGTAAAAACCCGACATGTTTTTTTGTGGTGTGGTCTTACGAGATGCTTTTGATTTTCAGAGAAGTTTCAACTTTAGTAATCAAGTTGAATGTGTTTCTCACGCTGGTTTACTAGATTGACCCAGGATTGGTGTTTTCCCTATATGCTCGGGTCAGATGGAGCATATTTCCAAGTTAGCTAGAAGAGGAGCTGGAATCTGGAAACGTATTCTCGTAGATATTTATATTCTGTCTGTATTTATTGTGTGGTCAACATGTTGTAAGGAAAGGATTGATATAAACTGTCCGGGTTGTATGGTTGTAACTCTGATGTAAAGTCTGTATATGTTATTTAAAGTAACAGTTTGGTTTTGTGCAAATATTTATTTATATTATAATTTATTCGATCCGCTGTGAGATTCTGATTGTTCTCTTTTCTTCTATCTTCTTTCTATTTCTACCTTCTTTCTTTCTTTCACCATCTTCTTTCCGTCCAATTTGGCTGACAGGTGTGGTTTAAAGTCAGTTTAAATTGGTATGGAAAAATGGGTTGTGACATTGTGGTATCAGAGCCTAGGTTGAGTGAATACCTAGGTTTGAGTGGGTTGCTAATTAGGAATAGAGTCTGTAGCAACCTGTTGAGTTTGAGTGTGTGTGTGTGTGTGTATATATATACGAGAGAGCGTATTTGTTAGTTATATAAAAATGGTTTTATATTGTGTTAATTGATCGGTTAAGTGGCATATGGATTCTGGTCAATACAAGTAGCTAATGTTATTGACAGGGATCTCTAAACACTTGAACCAGGCCAACGGACACAATATTTTTTTAGGGGTAAGTAAAATAATTTTACCCAAAATATATTTTCTATATAAAAAGGTATGATTTTTAAATATATACGGTGTTTAAAATGTTTGGTTGAGATGATAGTAATTTATCATCTGGGTTCTGAGTGGTCTTAGCCGTCAACCTTAAGTATATGCATTTGTTGCCCATTTTGACTTGAGTATGCCCTTAGAAAACTGAACCCTTTAGAATTTGAACCTTTGGAAGATGGATTTTTATTGAATTTACTTATTAAAGGCATTTAGAAAACTTTTTAAACTAATATTTTGGAAAATTTTCCACCCGTTAACGATAATTTTAGAATAATGGGTTTCTAAAATGGATGTTTGAAAATTTTAAACTTTGTGACACTTTATTTGCTATATATATATATGTATAGATTTATAAATTGAAGAAATAAGTTGTTATAAACTTATTATATATATGTATATTTTTCTCTACCTATAATCACTTTTCAAATATATCCTTAAGCTATTTTTGGAAAGATGATTTTATAAAATCTTGGGTAATTAAACTTTTTTTAAGGTGGAATAAATTTTGAAATGTTAAATTTTATATACTCCTTAGCCTGTAGAAGCCTAAACCTTAGAATCTCACCCTAGGTTTTGGTATTAATTGTAGAGAACCCGTAGCATCACTAGAGGTGGAGCTTTGGCCAGAGCTAGGAGGGATGGTGACTTTGATCGGGTTAGAAGAATTCAGGCAGATCTTTACGAGCCATCCTTGTATGAAGAAGAACCAGAAGTACCAGTAGAGCTTGTTGAGCAGCCTCAGCCTCAGCCTCAACAAGAAGATCCAGTGGAAGGTTTCCATAGCGAAAAGGAATTTGAAGTCGAAGAAGAAGAGGAGGAGTTTGACGACGAAGAGGAGTTCGAAGTGGAGGAGGATCCTGAATCAGAGAATGACGATGCTTTCATTTGGGAGGCCGTGGAGGAGCCAGTTCCTGGAGTAGATTTCCTTCCTAGAGAGCCTAGTCCAGAAGCTATTCGGGTCCCAGAGAGTGATGTAGAGTCCAGGGAATTGCCAGGACCTGAAAGGGAGGACTCTGATAGTTAGAGTCCATAATTAGTATGGGTTGCTTTCTCTTGGTGGTGTATTCCTTTTTGTATGTGTTTTGACCCATAGATGTATGGATGTTTGGTGTAAAGTGTTTGGTAGGGTGATATATGTGTGTATATATATAAGAATGGTTGAATGGATGATGATAACATCTGTAGGAATATTCTGGATGGCACTTAATGTAATGTATATTTTGATATACAAGTATGAATTTATGTGTTTACTGGTTTGGATTGTTATTGATCAGTTCTAATGTGTGTGAATAGTTGTACTAAACTAGCTATGGAATTTCGAGGATGAAATTCTTTTAAGGGGGGAGGAATGTAACGACCTAGGATTTTAGACATCCCGAGTTATGAATATTAGTTTATAATATTCAATAATATTGTATTTTAATATACAATATTTCCATTTATCAATGATTAATGATTATATACAATTTTCCAAATCAATATAACTTGAGTTTTCAAATCTATATTAAATTACCGATTTGATTTAAATTGAATTTCTTAAATGTATATTTTGTTTTAAAGTAAAATATGTATATACTGTTTTGGATTAAATATATGTATTTTGCTTTAAAGATAAATATGTACATTTTATTCTAACGATGAAATACAATAGAATATAATAGAGGATTAAATCTATTAAAAAATCATATACATATATTTTACATATAGGAATAATAAATTTATATGGAATAAAATTGGATAGGAACTCATAATAAAGTAAAAGGGTATTTTGATTTAGGGAATATAAACAATGTTGTTTATATTAATTAAAAAGGGGTTTTAAGTTTCTAAAACAAAGATATATATATATATATACACACACGTTAAGTTAGAAAAGTTGTATATATATAATGATAAGTTAAAAAGGAAATTTAAAATATTTAAATTCTTAAAATGTTAAAAAGATGTGTATAGTAATCACTTAAAAATAGATAGGAGAAACTATTTATACATAAATATCAATGAACTTAGCTTGTTCTGAAGTAATATATTTTTATATTATTAATTCATAAAGAAGGAAATGACTTGATTTTTTTTGAGATAATATACTTTATATTATCATTAAAAATTGTATATATGGTTACATATATACATAAATGCTTAAAATAGTTTAATATCACTTTGTAATCCTTGTTTTAAAATAACATATGTATATTGGAAATTTTATTTTAATTAAATGGCAAGTTTCATTTGGTTTTGAATTATAGAATATTATTTTAGTTCATTTGGTTCAAAGTAACACATGTATATAAGTATATTAACAAAGAAGGTCATTTTAGTAGTTTCTCACTTTTATTTAAAAATGTATAAGTGATAAACAAAAGCTTTGAAGATGTTTTAAAGACCACTTTTCAATTCTTGTTTAGTAATAAATGTATATGAAGTCATGTTGACTAAGAAGTGTTTTATAAAGCGTTATTTTATATCTTAATTTTCAAATAACAAATTTCATGTTTAAAATTGTGTGAAGATATAGAATGCAAACTCTAACTTTTTTTAAAACAAAAATAACTATTGGTTATCTAATTTCATACTTACATATATATCTTATATATTTTTATAGTTTATGTATAAATAAGGTTTCAAAATCATTTGCTGCTATTGAAAACAAGATAACAGTAAACAAGGAGCAAAACAAGTTTAACAAAGTATTAAAAAAAGGGTAAGTAGTGATAAATTTTATCAGTAGACAAATTTACATTTGGCAGAAATAAACCTTGTAATAATTTCCTTTCTTTTCAAAATTCTATTCAGTCGAGACAATATCTTTCTCAGCCACCCAAAAATCTTTCCTGGCCATTTTCTGTTGATTGCAAACATATGTATATATATGAGTATTTCAGATCTGAATCGGGATTTTAAGAAATTAAAACAAAACCTCTGTTGAGTTGTAGAAAATCAGAAAAACAAATTTATCAAAAAAAAGAGAAGAAGAAGAAGCTGGAACTCTGTAACTTGTCAGGAAGCATCTCTGTTTTAAAATTCAAAAATCAAGAATTCAAGTCCAATTTTAAAGATTTCAACTTTTTAATCAAGACTTCAACTTCAACTTTTGCAAAAGCTGTTGGAAGAAATGTTTAAGGTGGGACACATTTAACTTTTAACCTGGAAATGAAAATTTAACTGTTATTTTGTTTTATTGTGAAAATTTTGTTATCCCAGTAATTCAAAAATTCATATCCCATCACGTTGGTCATTATGCATGTTGATGTAAACTAGGAATCTGTTTGTTTTCTAGTATAGCTTGTGTTAAAAATAGAATTGTGAAAATTTATGTTGTGTAGTTCCTTTACGATAGGTTTTACAGTAAATAAAATACTTTAGTAAAAATTTCATGTTTTTAATTCAAAGATTCATGCATGCAATTAGGATGTTTGTAGCAAAATTATGAATTTTAGTAGTTAGATTGAAATTTGTAATGATGTATGGCTTGAGAAATTGGTAGATGAACTTTTTCAGTTCAAAAATAGATTTCAGGCGACCTCGTCGTCGTGAGGGGAGCAACCTGGTCAGGGAGGGCTGGTGAACATAAGGAAGGGGTCGACCGTGGCAGAATATTGATTTTGGGTTTGGTTGTTCGAGTCAATTTTAGGGTTTGGTGAAGTTTTGGGTAATGGTGGGAATGGAGTCAATTTTGGGATTGATGTTGCGACCGAGTTCTTCGATTTTGGGTGGGAGGAAAGAGCAATGGATGGGCTCTAGATTGTGATAGGCGGCATGCGAGGTAGTGGCTGGTGTTTGTGGCGGTATGTCAATATGTGGTGGTATGTTGGTATTTCTGGTTTCAGGAAGTTGGGCCGTCGATCGATTCCGGATCTAAGAGTTGAGGGTCTTCGACGATGTGATGTTTTGGTACGGGTAGTTTTCTGTGACTCGATGGTGGTGTCACGTCGATGGTTTGGTCGGAGGTGGGGATGTGCACGTGCACCGCGTGCATGGTGGAAGTTTCCTTAGCTGGAGGACGAGTTGGGAAAATTTGGTTTGGTTCCTGGTCGTGCTGTGTGTATCTGAGGTTCTCGTGAATGTTGAGTGATCGGAGATGATCTTCTGGCGAGGCATTGGGATCTTGGTGTTTTGGGAGTGATGTTTTTGTCTGGAAGCCGAGAGTGTTGATAAAAGGAGAAGAATAAAGTTTGGGTTAAGAAGAGATGTTGGACTTCGGCCCAACCGAGTTGTACTGTCGTTTTTTTATTTTTGGTACCGATTTGTGATTAGTTTTGGGCTTTGGGTTTTGTGAATCTAAATAGGATTTCGGGTATCTTAAAATTTTTGGGCTTCAACCAAGTGTTTTGCTTGTTAAAGAAAATTGCAGATTTTAAATTATTAAAAGCAACTTGTTATAAGGTAAATGTTTATCTAAGTTTATAAAATTGTTGTCTTTCCAAAAGTTATAACAGGGATGATGTTTTGGAATAAATATTTTAAAACCCAATTTCTTTAATATAAATGTTATTTTAGAAAAAATTATACAGACAAAGAAATTTGGAAAATAAACTTGCTTTGCTTGAGATTTTATTTAAGTCATTTAAATAAGTAATTTTATCATTAAGTGCACAAATTTTAAAAAAATAATTTATTATTTATCTTTGAGTTTTTGAATAAAGTAAAGTATAATTAAGATAGTTAGGGAAAATAAATGTTTATACTTTGAAATTAATTCGAGTTCTTAAGTGATATTGTAAATAGTTATCTAATTTCACTTGTAATAAAGAGTAATTAAGAAAATGGTTCGAAATGACGGATGTTATGCCGTCATACGATCCATTGTGAAATTAAATAAGTGAGATTTTATAAGCTTGTTTCAGCCTGAATTTATTCATAATTAAGAATAAATGTCGTTGTTAGATGTATACGACTTGACTATTAAGATGTTCCCAAATTAAGAGTTGTGAAGGTTGTAGATTGATTCTACTGGTTGACATCTGCACAACGGAAACAGACACCATTCCGCTGAATAGTTAATTAAATTTTTGTGGATAGTATAAGCCATCTGTCTGGTATTATTTGTGTAATTGTTACTAGCAACGATAATTTCTAATCTGTTATTCATGCATATATCTGTTATTTTCCTGTTAATTATACTTGAGAATATATTATGAATCGATCTATGGAAGCTGATTGATTTGAATATCTGTGTAGCTATGGATTGTGAATTGATAAGTACCGTCGAGCCTAATAAGCCTTATTCTGTTTGGATAGACTTTTGAAACTAGTTTTGTTTTAAAAATAAAATATTATTTTTAGAAATGTTTTAAAAGAATTGATAAATATTTTTGGAATATCAAAAGTAATTTATTTATTTTTGGAAAACTTCATAAGGTATAAATTTTTAAGAATTTATTATTTAAATTATTTTAAGTATTAAACTATTTTGTAACCTTTAAAGATTAATTTTTATTAAATTAGTATTTAAGTATATTTTCTTCAATATAAATCTATTTAACAAATGTTGTTTTAAATAATATTTTATAATAACTTTTATAAAGAGTATTTTATTTAATAAATTTTAAAATAATATTTGGAAATTTCATTAGTATGATTTGGAAAGAAATGGTTTTATATATATATATATATATATATATATATATATATATATATATATCAAATGTAATAAGCTTTCTTAGTAAATTTTAATCCGTTTGGATTGTAAATGTGGACAAGGCTTAGTAGTTGCAACGGGAAATAACTTGGTTGTATTGGTTGATTGTTTTGATAGTTAAATAACCGACTATCAAATCTGGACAAAACCTAACTTTGGAAATTCTAGAGGAAACTCGGGAATTATATGGTACAGTTATCGATCGTGGTGCTATACTGCACATATGAACTCGTTTGTTCTCTAAGACGAATTATAAGGAGACCTGTCCACTAACGGTTAGGAGGTGAACTCCGATCTTGTATTTCGTTTGTGTATTTCCTAAAGAATCGGGGTTGAGTTTACCAGGAAATAGCGAACATTGTGTCGAAGAGACTGGGATTGGATTTCAAATCTGAAACCCACTTTGATCCAACGAGTTCGTTTTCGTGAGGTAGACAAGAGCTTGGAGTCGAAGATTGAGCAGTTAAGTGCAAGGGCTAGTCGCTACTAATCCTGAGGGTGATTCCAAAATAGATGTAGTAGAAATAGTGCCTTCGGTTCCGTTCGAACTCGTAACGGACTTGTATGGATGAATGCTTTCGTAACATCATCAGGTGGACGGCGAGCATTCTAAGTGAGATGTTCTAAAAAGGTAACGCTTAGCCTCGGGCCTCATCAACCGGGAATGACTGAAAATTAAGGGTTATGCAGCAAGTATAAGTGGGTAGCACCTAAGTTGGGTGGGATCATCCCTGCCTAGAAGTCCCTTTTTATCTCGGCTGTGTGGGAGGTTGCTGATCCCAACCACAGGGTGATCTTACTCGGGATATCCAGTAAGGGGTAGTCCGGTCTTGTGTTGCAGGGGAACGGAGGGGTCCTCGGTACGCTGATCTAGACTAGGTACAGTGATTGGTGGTACCCCAGTGCCTAGTCATTCTTTGGAAATACAATCTCCCTACGTGCCTTTTACGGTTTTGATTGTAGCACCCACGTTGTGGCTAGTATGCTAGAACTTAATAATGTAACAATTTCAGCTATTTGAATAAGTATTTGTATATAGACCCTATTATAATATCAATGGATTTTATAAGAAATGCTTTAGCTATCGTAAGGTAAAAACCCGACATGTTTATTTGTGGCATGGTCTTACGAGATGCTTTTGATTTTCAAAGAGTTTTCAACTTTAATAATCAAGTTGAGTGTGTTTCTCACGCTGGTTTACCGGACTGACCCAGGCTTGGTGTTTTTTCTATATGCTCGGGTCAGACCGAGCATATTTCCTGGTTGGCTGGAAGAGTGGAAGCTTCAAGAGAGGAGCTGGAATCTGGAGACGTATTCTCGTAGATGTTTATATTCAGTCTGTATTTGTTGTGTGGTTGACATGTTGTAAGGACAGGATTGATATAAACTGTCCGAGTTGTATGGTTGTAACTCTGATGTAAAGCCTATATATGTTATTTAAAGCAAAAGTTTGGTTTTGCGTAAATATTTATTTATATTTTAATTTATTCGATCCCCTGTGAGATTCTGATTGCTCTCTTTTCTTCTATCCTCTTTCTCTTTCTACCTTCTTTCTTTCTTTCACTATCCGTATTTCCATGCAATTTGGCTGACAAGCGTGGTTTAAAGTCGGTTTAAATCGGTACGGAAAAATGGGTTGTGACAATAATTCTGATTTGTATGAAGTGATACAAGTCAAAGGACCAGAGTTAATAGACAAAAGTTAGTAATAATTCATTTTCTCTGTTGGGCTGCTTTATCCTGACCTATATTCTTCAGTTGCTAAAAATTAAATTCAAGAAAACTGATGATGCCTAATGTTATTTTTCAAGTACAATTAACGGGCTATAGTCGGCCCGGGTAGTAAATAAACTTGCCCACCCTAAATAACGAACGGGCTCGGTCCGGGTCCTGGTCCAGGTTCGGGTATCTAAGGCTAAACTCATACCTGAAAAAATGACGTAGACCCGGGTCCGGGCCAAAGCCCGCACCATTGACAGGCCTAATTATGCAAATTATGTCTCTTTGTCAATACTATGTCACTTAGATATCTAGAGCTTGGTCAAATAGACAACAATCTAATAATACCTGTATTAATTGCGAAGTTCAATCTTCAAAATTATTCGATTCATTTTGAACACAATTATCAATTAACAAAATTTCTCTTTCCAAAAGCATTGGCTTTGAGTTGACTTCCAACTAGGGTGGATTTAAAGTGTTATGTCGATGGAGAGGAAGTGTAGCATCCCTCATCATGAAACTCAAAAATGGAACTCCTTTGTGTTGTGGTCATCTTGGAGTTATCTTTTGATGACAAAGATTAGATCAGTTATGTAACAACTCTGCATTCTACGCCTTATAAATAAATAAATATAATTAAAATAAAAATGGTTTGAATTTGATTTATGGTAATTAATAGTTTGAAAATAATAGTTAATTAAATTCTATTTAGTAAAAGATTTTTTAATAACTTGAATTAAATTAATAAATTCCTTTCAAATTATATATTAAAATTGAATAAACTATTTTAATGAATAATTAAATAAAATAAACGATTATTAATTTGAACAAAATTAACCATATATAGGAATATAATCTTTAAATTTAAATGTAAACTAATTTAAATTAGATTGAAATATATTTACAAACAAATCAAAAAAGCTCTTAAAAGAAAATAAATGAAATGGAAAATTAACTAATTCAAACCCAAGCCCATTCCTTTTTCTCCTTGTTTCTAGAACACCCCTTGCTTCATTACTCTAGACCAAAATCCAAACACCCTGCTTCAGCTTTTTCTTAAATTCTTCTAAACAAAAATTGCAACTTAATAGAAAAAAAAGAGAATGTGGTAGTGTTCGTTTCTGGCTTCGACGAAGGCGGACAGAATGAGAGACGCCTCAAACAACTGGAGCTGTAGGACACGGGGGAAAGGGGTGGAGGTGGTGCGCAATTTTGGTTGAGCGTGAAATGGAGGAGGACATGTGTGTGCGACCAAAACGATGAGGAGATCGAGCTGTAGACGTGCGTTACCTGAGGCTCAGAGACGTTAGCGATGATGTCAGTGAGGCAGCAGTAATAAAGGGTCAGAAGCAATTATTCGAGCATTGATTTTGTGAATTATCCTTATAACTCACTACTATTGTCTAGATTCCATTCTATGTTTTGTTTGATTATCATGTGATAAGTATGGTAGGAAATTGATTAAATTTAGATAATCAATTTTTATTGATATGCTTTGACTTGGATGGATTTGAGTGATGTTTGATGTTTTGATGGATTATGATGTAATAAATAGAAGTTTGCAAATAATCGAATGGCACAAGAAACTGATCGGAAGTAGGTAAATGAACTAAAAGGTGAATATTTAAAGTAAATAAATTAGTTTGGAAATAAATAGTGAATTTTGGAATGATTTTCTTATTTAATATTGAAGATAATGTAATTAATGGAAAATTTGAAAGTGGAATGATTTTGGAAAAAGATAAAAGTGGAATAATTTTAAGGATTGAGTGATTAGAAATTTGGTAAATAATGAGTTCTGGGATTTTATTAAAAAAGTGAATTTTTGAATATTTTTATTTTTTATCATTGATTATAAAAAAATTTAAATGGTATTTATGAAATGGTATTTGAAATCTATATTTTTAAAGTGATAAATTAGATTGGAAGTTTATAAAATAATTTTTTAAGTAATAAATCAAATACAATTTATTTATTGAATGGAAATAATCATTTATGGGATTTGTTATATATGTATATATATTGTTAAGTAAATTTTAAGAAATCGTGTATTATTTTATTTGATTATTGAATTATTTTGGAAATGTAAAGGTAGAGTTTTAGTTTGATGAATTACTTCTAATAATAATAGTTTTAAAGAATGTGAAAGGTAATGCGGGTCTTAAGCACATTGGTTATGGAATTTTATATTATGGCTTTGGAGATTATTTTTAATTGAAAATTCTTATTGGAAAAGGAAAATTATTTAAATTTGTTGTTTAAAGGAAATCTTTTAAATTATGAAACTTATTTGATATTATTATTATTTTCACTTATTAAGAATAATTTTAAAACGTATAAATTATTTTTAAAAAGGAGTTTAAGGGAATTGGAATGGAATAAAGTTTAATTTATAGATTTCCTTTTAATTAAATGAAAGGTCTACAAATATTTATTTTTGAAACTATAAATGGATTATGAGGAAAGAATGATAATTTTATAATTTAATTTTCTTTCAATTGAATATGATATTTGAAATTTTATTGAAGATTTTGGGAATAATGTAATTTTAAAACCCCTTCCTTATCAATAAATAGTTGTATTGTGTGTTTTGAATGATTCATATTTCTGTGTAATGAAAAATTAGAATGAATGAAGTTATATTACCATCTAGACTTTTGGTCATATTCATTTAGTTACTCTTTGGACTTGTTACATACAATATTATTGCATATTAATATTTGAATTATGTAATGATATGCCTCGATGTCGCACTAGCCAAACAACCTATTACCATTAGGTAGTAGGCTCATGACCATTGCTTATAGATGGAGATAAAGTCACGATGACTGTTAGTAACTAAGACTATGGTGTGTGCTATGTGCCGTCCCCTGGAGCATGTTGTGTATCATGAGGCTCCCATCTAGAATATGTGAGATTTTATGATTATACTATGTTATTTAGACATCTATTCAAAGCTAAGGACCACTTAGCCCACTAGAGCGTGCTCTGTAGGCTGTGAGACTCCCAATTGAAATATGTGTTTGAGATATATGGACATATGATACCATACTTATAGCACCTCTTGATTGTGTGCTTGTCAATAGTTGGTTCCCTTTATCGTTGTGGGTGTGTTGGTTGATGATTGGATATTTGGTTGATTCATCACTAAGTTAGGGTTTTATTGATTGGTAGTATGGTATGAGACATACACTTATACATGTGATTATCTTATGTTACCTTGTGAGATACATGTTTTTCCATGCCAGTCATTATCACATACTGACATCTGTATTCAAGACATGCTCTGACCTGTGTGTTATTTATATAATACTCGGGTCAGTTTGAGACATTACCAGTTGATGGATGAAGTGATCAGCTTGTGAATATTTATCATAGAGGAGGATAGTTATGTGTTATAGGGTTGGGTATTATTATCTATATTTTCAGCTCCATGTGTTGTTGAGATGTATATATTAGACATGTTATGTGTATTTTTTATGATAGTCGACATTATACTATTTTTGTATACCCGCTTAGACTCGTGTATATTTATCATTATGTGTTATCACTACCTGGATGACTCGGTATTCTCTGTGATTTATTTTATATTATGTATTGTTCTATCTTGGAAACACATGTATTTATTGCTTTATGCCGACACTGAGTACGTATAGGTGAGTTGTTTATTCGATTTTTGAAATATGTACCAGCGTTAGCCTATACGAATATTCATGTGTAATAGATCATATCGCCCCATTCTCCATTTCATCAACCAGTGTTACTAGTAATAATCTTTGGTAGTATGGATATGGAGGTGGGGTGTTACATTTGGTACTAGAGCAGGTTTAGAATAATGCAGAGTATAAGTGACATGAGTCTTGGCTTTAGATGAGACTTAATGTCCCAGTCCCTATAAGTATGTGGTAGAATATTATTTATACTTGGGTAATGGTAAGAGTATGCAATAATTACTAGGGCAATCATCTAGGGATGTATTTGTATTTTTCTTATTATATAATACATTTCTTGTACCCTTTTTTGAATGCAAGTGACTGTATGAGACGCAGAGAAAATTGATTGAAGTTCTGAAGGTAGAAGTGTTACTTCAACTAGTAGTGTCAACATAGATAGTGAATGTTTGACCTCTATGTGGATTTGAAGTAAGAATGGAGGTGTTCGGTTAGGGAAGCTATAAAAGACCCTATTTTATATTTAATACTTCACAATTCCAAATTATGATGAGGCAAGTTGAGTAAGAAGATCCAGTAGTGATCGGAAAGGCATAACGAAAGTACATAAATTTCTTTCCACTAGAGACCTATGCTGTTTGGTTGTTTTGATTGGATGATTAATGTTTAGGTTGCTTTATGTGATTACAATGATTGATAGATGCTTTGTTTAGGGATTTATTTTAATCGTTAGGAACTGTTACTCTAGGTGAGTATGTCATTCAAAATTTGACATTTAGATCCTAGTTGTGTCTTCGGTAGTGAAGTGACCGCAAGGGATAATAGAAATTCCTCCTATATAAAATAAAACAGCATATTTTACATAAAAATTAAAATGTGATTAAAATTAGCTTGAAGATGAAAGCTTGCTTGTTTATTTTTATGCATGGTTGACAAATGATGTTTGGGGTTTTATAACTCTTGTATTTTTTATTAAACTCTTACAGATTAGTTATAAACCTTTTAATACAATCAAGCATGTGTTTAAATTAAAAATCTTTTTGCTTATGGTGTATACATATGGTTTGGAAAGAAGTTTTATTAGAAGCTAGCAAATGCTTTTATAAAAGAATTAATTGTTTAAAGTATATCTACAAGCAAATATCCATAGGGATTCTTGAAATTAATTTTGTGTTAATTTGTTCGTTGGGTGCTTTCAGAATTCTGGTCGATGTGTCTTATCAACGTTATTGATAGGGATTTCCAGACGCTAGAACGAGACATCTAGACAAAAAGTTTTGAAAAGTAATGTAATATTTTGAAGAGAAGTAAAATATTCCGGGCTATATGAAATCAATGTTCTGAAATAATATTATAAAAAATTATATTCATTATTTTGAAAAGATTAAAGTGATATGAATAATATTTTGAAACGAGCAAAATGTTTTAGAAAATGAAGAATTATTATTTGAAAGAAGTATGTAATTTGAAGAAAGGCATAACTAATATTTTTTTAAAGTGTTTTGAAAAGAAAATAATATTTTAAAGAAACATTTTGAGCTATATTTTGAAAGTATTACATAATGGTTTAAGAAATGATATAAGATATTATAAAAAGAAAAATATTATATTGAAATAGTGTTTAAATAAAGTTGGTTACATGAAGATATGTAATATATTTTGAAGTTATGAAATTGTTTTGACTTGAGAATTTTTGTTTGTGTGTGTATACATACACACACATACACACACACATACGTACATACATACATACATATATGAATGTGAGTACTATTGTGATAAAGTAAGAATTGTTTCATAAATAATTAAAGTATTTCCATTTGTTTAGATATTTTATATGAGGATTGTTGCATCAAGCATTAGTAAATAACTGAAGTCGACGGCGATGCGATGTTAATCATAGGGTCAACACTGTAGCTAATCTGAGAAATAAGCCACTGATAATTCATGGCGAGGCATCATTGTTAAATCTGTAGATATATTTGAATTTGAAATTTGTACGGTGTGTGATGTTGTGCTTGTATGCTTGCCATGTCAAATGATTGTTTGTGACGTGGATGGATGTTGTGAATATATATTTTTGGTATGATGTGATGAGATATAAAAGTGTCACGACCCAACTTCCAAACTCCAAGAAGTTGCATCGCTAATAAGAAAGAAAGGGATAGAAAAGAGAAAGAAAGAGAAGAAGAAGAAACAACACATCAGAATCTAAACAGCGGAACGAATAAATTATATTAATAACATAATACATTACATAGTTTACAACCACTATCAGAGTACACAGATATACAACATATACTAGACAGTTATAAATACCTGTCTAGTATTTACAACATAATACAATACAGAGACAACACAGAACACACAGCGGAATACTAATATCAATAACGCAGAAGCCTCCTGCTCTATTGCCCCTCCAATATTCATCAAAGCTAACCTGAATACCATGGCTACTCATAAGAATTTGAGTACAAAAGAGTTTATGAAAACAAAAGATAAACTCCGGGTCAAACATGGGTCTGGTGTGAGTAACAGCTTAAAGTTGCTTAATTTTCAAAAACCTTTTGAAAAGAAAGGTATCACGTAAGACTTTCCACACATAAACATGGAAAAGTTTTTACCTTATGCTAACCAAAATATTTGATAGGAAATCCGGTGGTATTATAATAGGTCTAGGGTTTTCAAGTAAATATGAAATAGCCGAAATTGTTACATGATTAAACTCCAGCTACTAGCCACAAAAGTGGGTAATACAATCAAAACCGTTGGCACTTATTGGATTTTGGATTCCATACAATGGCAGGGCTACTGGGGTACCGCCTGTCACAGTACGTGGCCTAGATCAACGTACCGAGGAGCTACCCTAACTCCCCTGCAACACAAGGCCGGACCCATTCCTTACTGAACAGTTCCGAACAAGACAACCCCGCAGTTGGCGCGCGATTCCAACTGCCCACTAAGCCGAAATATAAAGGGACCTCTAGACAGGGATCAATCTTGCTCTCCAGTGGGGGCTACCCACGAAGCCTTGCTGCACCTCCCCTGTTTTAGCCATTCCCGGTTGATGAGGCTTGAGGATACGATTACCTTTATAGGACACATTATCTTAGAATGCTCATCGTCCACCTGACGATGTTCTGAAAGCATTCAATCCATACAAGTTCGTTCCGGGTTCGAACGAAACCGAAGGCATTATCTCGTTACACTCGTTTTGGAATCACCCTCAGGGTTAACGACGATAACCCTTGCACTCAGAATCTCCATCTCGAATCTATAAGTACTATTCCATCAAACTCATTACGGAATCACCCACAGAGTTATACTGACGTATACCTCTTACACCTCGAGTCTTCACTCTTCACAAAAGATTCACGACCTATCGTTAATTTGGATCGATGTGGTTTTCGAATATCCAAATATGGAAACTCGTTCCCGGTCTCATCGAAATCCAAAGCGTGTTTTTTAGGTCCAAGTTGTTTTAAAGGTTTTAAAAAAATTCAATACAGTATCTATATACACATAGATAGATAATTCATAAACCATAACTGATAATCAACATTATCACATAACAGGTAACCCACATTATCAATATCAAATAGATATTCCATATATCACCATCACAATAGATAACCTAAGTTATCATCACAATGCAATTAAACATCCATACCACACAATATCATTTATCTCATTACTGAGATCACAAAGCATCCAAGACAATCAATGACATCCATTCAACATAAGCAAAGATTTACTCATACCATAATATAATTAATTTAAAATGAATTAAATTAACCATCTCTATCTTTAATTAATTTAAAAATGAATTAAATTAATTCCTTCATCTTTAATTAATTTAAAATAAATTAAATTAATTACTTCATCAAATTATAACTTGCTTACCCAACTATTTAATTGATTACAATCAATTAATCAATCATAAATTACTTTAATTAATCACTCTTGATTAATTACCCTTAATTACATTCATGTTATTATCCTCAATTAATTTCACAAAATTAATTATCCTCAACTAAACAGTAATTAACCTTTAATTACTTAATTAATCAATTAACTATAATTAATTATCCTAATCCTTAATTAATTACATTAACTAATTACCCTTAATTATTTATCATTGATTAATTAATCATAATTAATTAACTTTAATTACATCATTAATTAAAATAATTAATGATCTTTAATTATTAATTACCTTAAGTAATTAACTTATAATTATTAATCATCATCACAGATTAATTACATTTAGTAATTATCTAGCTTAATTACTATATTAAATAAATTAATTATCCTTTAATTTATTACTTAATTAATCCCTTGATTAATTATTAAGTAATTTAAATCCAAATTACTTCATTCTAAAACATCTCCACTTAATTACAAGCTGTAATTATTAAACAATTACTTAACTGAGTAATTTCCAAATCATTAATTACATAAAGTAATTATTTAAAAAACCCAAGTATTTATAATTAATTAAACTTAATTAATTAAAATAAACAATCTCATTAAAATAAATAAATTACATTAAGTAATTAATTTCTTAATCACTTTCTAAGTAATTATACTCAAACCATTCATAATTGATTATTATTAAATTAATTAATTCTAATTAATTTTAAAAATTAACCATATTAATTAATTGTTAAATAATCCTGATTAATGACCTTCATTAACCATCCTCTAATTATTTTATAAAGTAACTAACCCAAATTAATTACCATTTAAATTATCCTTAATCATTCATTAATTAAAGTTAATTATTAAATATTTTTTAACCTTAATTTAAAACTTAATTACATAATTAATATTCATTTATCATTAATTAATAACTTAATTAATGATCTAAATTTTAAATTGATTAATCATTAATCAATTATCAATTCCAAATTTAATTAATGAATTAAATTAATACATTAATCTTAATTACCTTATCAATTAATTTAAATTCTGAAATATTTATCTTAATTTAATTTTCAAGATGAAACATAACTTAATTATGTTTAAAACAAAGTACTTAAGAAATTTTCTTTGAAATTTCAATTTAAATTCAAGCTTAAAATAGAATAATTTTAAAACCTATCAAAGTTTTAAATAATTTAAAACTTATTTAAAATTACAAGTCAAAACAAAAGTTTGACTTAAAAATGAAATCATAAGAATTTGAAGTTAAATTCATTTCAAAATTTTGGAAATTCAATTCATTCTTAGTTTCAACTTTCAAATTTAAATCTTCTTTTTAAATTTGAAACTGAAGTTCATTTTAAACTTAGATTTCCAGTTTTAAAATTTATCTTTAAATCTTGCTTCACATTTAAAAAAAAACTTCATTATTAAAAAGTTTCAACTATTTACAAATTGAAATAGTTAATTAAGTTAAAATTTTAAACTTTTATTTTTATTTTAAAACTGGAATTTGGATTCAAATCAGTAATGCAAACTTGAATTGCATTTGAACTTAAACTTTGCTTTAAACATAAATTACAGATTTAAATTTTTAAAAACCCAGATTTAAAGAAAACAGGTTTTCTGAAACTTGTTAATTACAATGACCCGAGAACCAAAAATTTTACTTCGAGTTTTACGCTTCACTACTCCGAGTTTTAAAACCATTTACTTCGAGCAAATACAAAGATCCACCCTACAAGACCCCCAAACCAAAACTACCAAACATCAGTGCACCGTGCACATGCACGGTGCCGTTGATCACCTCCGGCCACCACCGGGGGTCTCCTCACGTCCATCATCACTTAAACATCACCTCAAGATCACCAGATCGTGCTCAAATTTCGAAATTGAATTCAAGAGCTAAAACCCAAACCTGGCAACACTGTAACCACAACCCATACCAACCTGGCAACGCCACAATTACGAAGCACCGACCATCAGAAGATCCATTACTCCGGCCTAGACTTTGTTTACGACCAACCATCCATCTCCCAAAATCTAGAGACACTCGATTCAATGTAGGAACTGAGATTGATCGAACTACCAATCTTAGATAAACTAGGGTTACAGAAAAGATCTTGCCACCACTGACTCCTCGATGGAAAGCATCAACATCTAGTATTTTTCCTATCAACTACGATCAATTCTCCATCATTACCCAAAGCCCCGACCTCTCCAAACACTTGAATCACCAGAAAAGCCCTGATTTCTATTTCCAGTTTAGACAAGAACTGGACTCCCATTCCTAAATTAAGAATCTTGGTTTTATTTTTAAAATTCATGTTTTAAGTGTTGTTTCAGATCCTAACCCTGAATCAATAAATTGTGATATTTAAATTTTTACTCATTTTTAAAAACTTGATCAGTAAATTGAGTTTCTAGAGATAATATCAGTTATTTTAACTTCAGTAGATTTCTAAACTAAAGTTTATGATTAAACAATCAGGTTTGACCTAAAACTTAAGTTTAAACAGAGATTAAATTAAAAGATTTTGATTTTTAAATCAAAACTTTGAACCTATGAACTATAAAACAGAGAAGACTCAGGTAATACAAGCATGCATACCAAACATTCAGAGATACAACCATATAAATACACAACCATACATATGAATGTACTTAATACAATATTTAACACAGGGATTAACATGCAACCATTATTCATACTTAAGTTTAAAAGAGAATGTGATGTTACTCACCTTAGAATGAAGAGCTTTGTTGATCATTTGAATTTGCAGAAATAAAATATGCATGCTTGACTCTTTGCTTCATGTTAAATTGATATGCAGTTTTTCCTATTTGTTTTCACTGACTAAAATGCTTGCATGCAGGTAGAAGATGCAGTAGCTAATCCCCCCAAAGCCATGCAGATGCTATCACTTCCCAGTTTTAAACAGAGTGTAGAAAAATGCAGGCTCCTCTTTTTTTTTTTAAAGTGACATGCAAATCAATGCATATTTGAATTTTGCAGACATCTTTTGATTTTGAGATGAAAGTGGGTTTGATTTTAATAGGAGTGGAATATGCAGGTGTTTGTATTTGAGGAAGTACAGATTAGAACATGGTTTTGGAATATGCAGATTTGTGTATGCAGATGTAAAATTTGAATATGCGGGCCTTTAATAAATATGAGTTTGATCTTAGAAGTTTTGAAGATTTTCCTTGGTTAAGGAAGAATGAATATGCAATATGAAATGAAGATGCAAACTATACAAATGTATTTCAGATATAAGGAAATAGAAGCAAAATTAAAACCAATTTTTAACACTTGTACAAATGTTAGACACATGTCAACTTGTTATATTAATTTTTAAACATATGTTAAATGAATGCAACACATGCTTTCTTTTAAAGATAATTTGTTTTTCAATTTACAAAGTAATGCATGTGTGTTAGCTTAATTTAAGTTGTTAATTTATTTAAAAATATGTGTATAAATTTATAAATGAAAATAAACCATGTTTACAAAACTTACACAAATAAAAATTAAAACAACTAAACAATTTAAAATTTATACTTTTGAATTTAAATTCAAACTAAATTCAAATTCAATTATTTCAAATCAAGTTATAAATATAAATTCAATTTGAAATAAAAATTACAAATCTTATTCAAAATTTATTTATAAAGTCAATAAAATATTAATATTGTTTTTATAACTCTCTTATTATTAAATAAAAATCATTTTTCAAGAAATTATAATTTTATCAATAAATATCCATTTTATTAAGCCATAAAACCATTTGTTGAATATATTCTAAATTTAAAACTCAAGCCAATTTAATTTAAACACTTTACTATTTTTCTTATCAAATTTAAAATCATATATTTATTTATGAAATAGTTTTAAAAACTCAATGCTAATAAAAATCAAATTTTCCAATTTATAATGCATATATTAGAATTTTAAAACATGGTTCATTTATTAAATTTTGAAAAGCTTAAATATTAAATAAAACAAATTTTCCAAATTATTACGAATAATAAAACTAGAAAATATGCTTTATTTATTAAAATTAAAACAAATGCCAATCTATTTAAAATATAAACCAAATATTTATATTGTAAACAGAAATCAATTTATATCATTTAAAAGGTAAAATAACCAATTTAAATATTTATTGAAGAAGATTATTAAATTTATTTGAATAATTATGAACGGAATATCAATATCAATTTAATTTTAATTACAGATTATTAAATTGATATTGTTAAAAATTCCGGGATATTACAATCCTTCCCCCTTAAAAGAATTTCGTCCTCGAAATTTTAAACAAAGGTAATTTAATAATATCATTAAATTTTGATTTTAAAAAAAACACAAGCATATATCAAACATACGCTAACAACCAAAACAACCAATCAAATAATTCTAATTATCCAGACAAATTCTGGATAAAATTTCATCGAGTTTCCCCAGGTGTGTGTGTATATATATATATATCGGGATACTCGCTCTAGAGAATCCAATCAAACAATACTATGAAGCTACAAAGATCCTATACAACTATATCTATAACACTAAACAAGATATCAGACTACAAACGAGTCTGACTCAACAACCAAAACTCCAGAACCGCTGGTTCACAATCAAGATAGATCACACACGTACTCCCTCAGAGATACGTGAAACTCATCGAATCCCAGTTATTTAAACTGGCAATCCAATCCTGTAGATCAATTACTTATACAGAAAAGAATCCAAAACACTTCAGAGCAACTTCTCAGACTTACCCAAACTTATAGCTTACTTTTGATCGGAGAAAACTTATCCAAAATTAAATCTTCGACTTCAGAATCCAAATCCCTCCGACTCTTATCCACAAAATCTCTTCGGACAATCCTGGGCTGTCTAAAACCTTACTGCTCAGCTCAACCTTCGCTGATGTCTCTAGAAACAAACAGAACAACAACTTCAACAAAATGATCTCCTCAAGATCAACCAAGATCAAGAACTCATACTCTACTTCTCAACATCAGAAGACAACAACTTCTCTTATCCGGAAAAGAAAAGCAGATACACTTCCCAACTGCTTCCGCTGCGCAACTCTGATCCGAAATATAAGAGAATGCTGAAGAAGAAAACAAGCACAACTCAACAACATACCCTAGAGATATGGTTCGACAAATCCATAAGAAAATTCAAAAGTTTCTCCAAAACTCTGAGCTGCTACACCAACTCAATCTCCTTGAAACCACCTTACTATTGAACCATCCGTATCACTCCTAGAATTCCAGTCGATAAGGAAAGCTCAATCTCCAGATGCGAACCAAACTCTGACTTCCTGAAGACATCCAGAAAAACTCAGACTACCCAAGAGAACACTCAAACAATCGCAAGTCACTTCTGCGAACCACCCAAACCAAATCCAAGGGAAAACTGTTCTTCCTTAACCAAATTGAACAGCTTACACTTAACTGGCCAACCTATCGAAGAAACGGGTCCACTCAGCTGCTTCTGAACTCCATTCCAGAAAAATTGCTAAGCCAAAAGATCTCTTGCCAACACCGAGAACACTCCAAACTACACTGCTGCCACAGATGCCAAAGAATTCCAAAACAAAGCTCTCCGAGAAACTCGGACCTCAAAGCAAACAGAAACTCAAGCTGAACACAGCCACAACACTGAAACAGACTCACCTCCTTAACTTGTTCCAAAGAAAACATCTTCGGGAACATCCATAGTCACTGCATCTCATCACGCAGCTACTACTTCATGAGGTATCAAAATACCATCACTCACTCGAGACGGTATTAGGTCTACAGTCTCGACAAATACACTTCCAACCTTGAACATTCAAACACTAACCAATGGTAGTAATCGTGTTCCACACACTACTACCCCATCTATCTTTATAACTTATATTGGAAAACCTGAACAGGTAACCCAACAGATAGGTAGAAATATATATATATATATATATATATATATATATATTAAAAATTACAAATACGCTCTCTCAAGAAAAAACACCACTACAGAGCCTAGGTATTCACTCAACCTAATGCTCCGATACCACTGTCACGACCCAACTTCCAAACTCCAAGAAGTTGCATCGCTAATAAGAAAGAAAGGGATAGAAAAGAGAAAGAAAGAGAAGAAGAAGAAACAACACATCAGAATCTAAACAGCGGAACGAATAAATTATATTAATAACATAATATATTACATAGTTTACAACCACTATCAGAGTACATAGAAATACAACATATACTAGACAGTTATAAATACCTGTCTAGTATTTACAACATAATACAATACAGAGACAACACAAAACACATAGCGGAATACTAATATCAATAACGCAGAAGCCTCCTGCTCCATTGCTCCTCTAATATTCGTCAAAGCTAACCTGAATCCCTTGGCTACTCGTAAAAATTTGAGTACCAAAGAGTTTATGAAAACAAACGATAAACTCTGGGTCAGACATGGGTCTGGTGTGAGTAACAGGTTAAAGTTGCTTAATTTTCAAAAACCTTTTGAAAAGAAAGGTATCACGTAAGACTTCCCACACATAAAAATGGAAAAGTTTTTACCTTACGCTAAACATTTGATAGGAAATCCAGTGGTATTATAATAGGTCTAGTGTTTTCAAGTAAATATGAAATAGCCGAAATTGTTACATGATCAAATTCCAGCTACTAGCCACAAAAGTGGGTAATACAATCAAAACCGTTGGTACTTATTGGATTTTGGATTCCACACAATGGCAGGGCTACTGGGGTACCGCCCGTCACAGTACGTGGCCTAGATCAACGTACCGAGGAGCCACCCTAACTCCCCTGCAACACAAGGCCGGACCCATTCCTTACTGAACAGTTCCGAACAAGACAACCCCGCAGTTGGCGCGCGATTCCAACTGCCCACTAAGCCGAAATATAAAGGGACCTCTAGACAGGGATCAATCTTGCTCTCCAGTGGGGGCTACCCACAAAGCCTTGCTGCACCTCCCCTGTTTTAGCCATTCCCGGTTGATGAGGCTTAAGGCTACGATTACCTTTATAGGACACATTATCTTAGAATGCTCATCGTCCACCTGATGATGTTCTGAAAGCATTCAATCCATACAAGTTCGTTCCGGGTTCGAACAAAACCGAAGGCATTATCTCGTCACACTCGTTTTGGAATCACCCTCAGGGTTAACGACGATAACCCTTGCACTCAGAATCTCCATCTCGAATCTATAAGTACTATTCCGTCAAACTCATTACGGAATCACCCACAGAGTTATACTGACGTATAGTTCTTACACCTAGAGTCTTCACTCTACACAAAAGTTTCACGACCTATCGTTAATTTGGATCGATGTGGTTTTCGGATATCCAAATATGAAAACCCGATCCCGGTCTCATCGAAATCCAAAGCGTGTCTTTTAGGTCCAAGTTGTTTTAAAGGTTTTTAAAACAATTCAATACAGTATTTATATACACACAAATAGATAATTCATAAACCATAACTGATAATCAACATTATCACATAACAGGTAACCCACATTATCAATATCAAATAGATATTCCATATATCACCATCACAATAGATAACCTAAGTTATCATCACAATGCAATTAAACATCCATGCCACACAATATCATTTATCTCATTACTGAGATCACAAAGCATCCAAGACAATCAATGACATCCATTTAACATAAGCAAAGATTTACTCATACCATAATATAATTAATTTAAAATGAATTAAATTAACCATCTCTATCTTTAATTAATTTAAAATGAATTAAATTTATTCCTTCATCTTTAATTAATTTAAAATAAATTAAATTAATCACTTCATCAAATTATAACTTGCTTACCCAACTATTTAATTGATTACGATCAATTAATCAATCATAAATTACTTTAATTAATCACTCTTGATTAATTACCCTTAATCACATTCATGTAATTATCCTCAATTAATTTCACAAAATTAATTATCCTCAACTAAACAGTAATTAACCTTTAATTACTCAATTAATCAATTAACTATAATTAATTATCCTAATCCTTAATTAATTACATTAATTAATTACCCTTAATTATTTATCATTGATTAATTAATCATAATTAATTAACTTTAATTACATCATTAATTAAAATAATCAATGATCTTTAATTATTAATTACCTTAAGTAATTAACTTATAATTATTAATCATCATCACAGATTAATTACATTAGTAATTATTTAGCTTAATTACTATATTAAATAAATTAATTATCCTTTAATTTATTACTTAATTAATCCCTTGATTAATTATTAAGTAATTTAAATTCAAATTACTTCATTCTAAAACATCTCCACTTAATTACAACCTGTAATTATTAAACAATTACTTAACTGAGTAATTTCCAAATCATTAATTACATAAAGTAATTATTTATAAAACCAAGTGTTTATAATTAATTGAACTTAATTAATTAAAATAAACAATCTCATTAAAATAAATTAATTACATTAAGTAATTAATTTCTTAATCACTTTCTAAGTAATTATACTCAAACCATTCATAATTGATTATTATTAAATTAATTAATTCTAATTAATTTTAAAAATTAACCATATTAATTAATTGTTAAATAATCCTGATTAATGACCTTCATTAACCAACCTCTAATTATTTTATAAAGTAATTAACCCAAATTAATTACCATTTAAATTATCCTTAATCATTCATTAATTAAAGTTAATTATTAAATTTTTTTAACTTTAATTTAAAACTTAATTACATAATTAATATTCATTTATCATTAATTAATAACTTAATTAATGATCTAAATTTTAAATTGATTGATCATTAATCAATTATCAATTCCAAATTTAATTAATGAATTAAATTAATTCATTAATCTTAATTACCTTATCTCTGAAATATTTATCTTAATTTAATTTTCAAGATGAAACATAACTTAATTATGTTTAAAACAATTTGATTTAAAACAAAGTATTTAAGAAATTTTCTTTTAAATTTCAATTTAAATTCAAGCTTAAAATAGAATAATTTTAAAACCTATCAAAGTTTTAAATAATTTAAAACTTATTTAAAATTACAAGTCAAAACAAAAGTTTGACTTAAAAATGAAATCATAAGAATTTGAAGTTAAATTCATTTCAAAATTTTGGAAATTCAATTCATTCTTAGTTTCAACTTTCAAATTTAAATCTTCTTTTTAAATTTGAAACTGAAGTTTATTTTAAACTCAGATTTCCAGTTTTAAAATTTATCTTTAAATCTTGCTTCACATTTAAAAAAAAACTTCATTATTAAAAAGTTTCAACTATTTACCAAAATGAAGTAGTTAAATTTTTAAACTTTTACTTTTATTTTAAAACTGGAATTTGAATTCAAATCAGTAATGCAAACTTGAATTGCATTTGAACTTAAACTTTGCTTTAAACATAAATTACAGATTTAAATTTTTAAAAACCCAGATTTAAAGAAAACAGGTTTTCTAAATCCTGTTAATTACAGTGACCCGAGAACCAAAAATTTTACTTCGAGTTTTATGCTTCACTACTCCGAGTTTTAAAACCATTTACTTCGAGCAAATACAAAGATCCACCCTGCAACACCCCCAAACCAAAACTACCAAACATCAGTGCACCGTGCACATGCACGGTGCCGTTGATCACCTCCGGCCACCACCGGAGGTCTCCTCACATCCATCATCACTTAAACATCACCTCAAGATCATCAGATTGTGCTCAAATTTCGAAATTGAATTCAAGAGCTAAAACCCAAACCTGGCAACACTGTAACCACAACCCATACAAACCTAGCAACACCCTAATTACGAAGCTCCGGCCATCAGAAGATCCATTACTCGGGCCTCGACTTTGCTTATGGCCAACCTTCCATCTCCCAAAATCTATAGACACTCGATTCACTGTAGGAACTGAGATTGATCGAACTACCAATCTTAGATAAACTAGGGTTACAGAAAAGATCTTGCCACCACTGACTCCTCGATGGAAAGCATCAACATCTAGTATTTGTCCTATCAACTACGATCAATACTCCATCATTACCCAAAGCCCCGACCTCTCCAAACACTTGAATCACCAGAAAAGCCCTGATTTCTATTTCCAGTTTAGACAAGAACTGGACTCCCATTCCTAAATTAAGAATCTTGGTTTTAGTTTTAAAATTCATGTTTTTAAGTGTTGTTTCAGATCCTAACCCTGAATCAATAAATTGTGATATTTAAATTATTACTCATTTTTAAAAACTTGATCAGTAAATTGAGTTTCTAGAGATAATATCAGTTATTTTAACTTCAGTAGATTTCTAAACTAAAGTTTATGATTACACAATCAGGTTTGACTAAAACTTAAGTTTAAACAGAGATTAAATTAAAAGATTTTGATTATTAAATCAAAACTTTGAACCTATGAACTATAAAACAGAGAAGACTCAGGTAATACAAGCATGCATACCAAACATTCAGAGATCCAACCATATAAATACACAACCATACATATGAATGTACTTAATACAATATTTAACACAGGGATTAACATGCAACCATTATTCATACTTAAGTTTAAAAGAGAATGTGATGTTACTCACCTTAGAATGCAGAGCTCTGTTGATCATTTGAATTTGCTGAAATAAAATATGCAGGCTTGACTCTTTGCTTCATGTTAAATTGATATTCAGTTTTTCCTATTTGTTTTCACTGACTAAAATGCTTGCATGCAGGTAGAAGATGCAGTAGCTAATCCCCCCAAAGCCATGCAGATGCTATCACTTCCCAGTTTTAAACAGAGTGCAGAAAAATGCAGGCTCCTCTCTCTGTTTTTTTTTAAAGTGACATGCAGATCAATGCATATTTGAATTTTGCAGAAATCTTTTGATTTTGAGATGAAAGTGGGTTTGATTTTAATAGGAGTGGAATATGCAGGTGTTTGGATTTGAGGAAATACAGATTAGAACATGGTTTTGGAATATGCAGATTTGTGTATGCAGATGTAAAATTTGAATATGCAGGCCTTTAATAAATATGAGTTTGATCTTAGAAGTTTTGAAGATTTTCCTTGGTTAAGGAAGAATGAATATGCAATATGAAATAAAGATGCAAACTATACAAATGTATTTCAGATTTAAGGAAATAGAAGTAAAATTAAAACCAATTTTTAACACTTGTACAAATGTTAGATACATGTCAACTTGTTATATTAATTTTTAAACATATGTTAAATGAATGCAACACATGTTTTCTTTTAAAGATAATTTGTTTTTAAATTTACAAAGTAATGCATGTGTGTTAGCTTAATTTAAGTTGTTAATTTATTTAAAAATATGTGTATAAATTTATAAATGAAAACAAATTATGTTTACAAAACTTACACAAATAAAAATTAAAACAATTAAACATTTTAAAATTTATACTTTTGAATTTAAATTCAAATTCAATTATTTCAAATCAAGTTATAAATAAAAATTCAATTTGAAATAAAAATTACAAATCTTATTCAAAAATTATTTATAAAGTCAATAAAATATTAATATTGTTTTTATAACTCTCTTATTATTAAATAAAAATCATTTTTCAAGAAATTATATTTTTATCAATAAAATATCCATTTTATTAAGCCATAAAACCATTTGTTGAATATATTCTAAATTTGAAACTCAAGCCAATTTAATTTAAACACTTTAATACTTTTCTTATCAAATTTAAAATTATATATTTATTTATGAAATAGTTTTAAAAACTCAATGCTAATAAAAATCAAAATTTCCAATTTATAATGCATATATTAGAATTTTAAAACATGGTTCATTTATTAAATTTAAACCAAAATCATTTATTAAATTTTGAAAGCTTAAATATTACATAAAACAAATTTTCCAAATTATTACAAATAATAAAACTAGAAAATATGCTTTATTTATTAAAATTAAAACAAATGCCAATCTATTTAAAATATAAACCAAATATTTATATTGTGAACAGAAATCAATTTATATCATTTAAAAGGTAAAATAACCAATTTAAATATTTATTGAAGAAGATTATTAAATTTATTTGAATAATTATTAACAGAATATCAATATCAATTTAATTTTAATTATAGATTATTAAATTGATATTGTTAAAAATTCTGGGATATTACAAAAAGCTTATGTATGTACAAGTTTTTAACTGAAAATAATTTTTAGAAGTTAATATGGTGTTATAAAAGTTAAGTAAAGACTTGACTTTTCTAAAAAATTAACGTATTTTGTGAATAACATGTTTTGAGAGAACTACTTAAAGAGATTTTTATGTATAACTTTTTTAAGGTAATAATGAAGATCTTCTTTCATTAAAGAGAAAAAATTATGGTATATGTAAAGGGAGTTTTGTAGTAATCGTACCATTGTGGCTTACATTGGAAGTGATTTCTATTTAAAATGGTATTAAAGTATGAATTGTGAACAAATAAGTCTTAAGTAAAAAACAGTTGGTGATTTTTTTAAAAAATTTGAACTTTTAGTGCTAATGAAACATATTGAAATTGTTTTATTTTGAAGCAAGATAAATATTATTTTGGAAAGACTCGGTGAAAATTTTGAAAAGTTAGTTTCAAATTTTGAAATGATTGTGGTATATTTAGAAGTGATATGGATTTTTATCAAAAGAGATTTGTAAGTTTAATGAATATTTGATAAATAGTTTTGGAAATATTTTGGAAATGAAATCGTTTTACATTATTTTGGAAAACTATGATCGGTTTTAACCTTGAATCTCAAACATTTGATGTATTTTCGAGGTTTTTAATTTCATTCAAAAGCCATGTAATTAGAGAACAATTTTTTATGAAGTGTAATGCAAAATTTTGAGCTTAATTAAGGTTAAAACATAACTTAAAAGGGAAGTGCTTCATTGTTCAGAAAATGTAAAAATTCAAAACAATGTTGAATTCATCCGACCATAACTTTCAAATGGCATGTTCGATTTTGAGGACCTTGCACTTTATGGAAAGACAAGAACATAAGCAACAACATTTTTTAAGGGTTTTGCAAAATTTTGATGATTTATAGGCTAAAATGTGGGTTTAAAAAGTGGGCCAACGCATTTGTTGTGTTTTCAGATTTCACAATCTATAGAAAAAACATCATAATTTGAGTTATTATTAATATTTTGATGATCCGAAAGTTTTTTTGGGAAGTTAGCACACTGTGCAATAATTCACTCTTCCACATAATTGTCTAATTTTGTGTTTATGATTATTGAAAGTTTGTCGAAATGTGGCTAAAGTTGTATATGTGTCGCTTTGAAATTAAATGAATTCATACGTAATATAACTTTTCATATGAAGCTAATGTTTAAACTTGAGTTAAGTATAGATGTTCAAGAGGAATATTTGGATAAATTGGTGATGTTGGTTTGCTTTTGATCGCTTTAAACTTAAATAGTTTGCTAAAAATAATAAGAAAAATTACATTTTTACGCTATGTTGATATGTGATGTGATATTATATTTTTTTCCCATGTTATGGAATTCTCCGTGTTGGGTTGTATATCTATATATCATCTTTTGATTTTTTGGAAAGGCTATCTGTACAAAGGAAACTCTACCGAAATTTTTCAAAAATTTGACACTTGGAAAATTTTCACAAAATTTAAGGTATGCGAAAATAGAGAGTCTATGAATGAATCTATTTCAGTGGAGCATAAGAAAAGAGAAGTTAGAGAGAAAGGGCCACATAGAGGATTGTTTAAGTTGTAGTCTAGTATAAGTTTATAGAATACAGAGAAAGTTCAGGGTACGAGTTGTATGACGTTTCCCTATAAGAAATTACCGGGACACAACTTTCTACGTCGTATAAATAAATAAATTTATTTAAAATAAAAATATTCGAATTTGACATGTGATAGATAATATTTTCAAAATAAATTTTAAATTAATCGAATTCTATTCAATAAAATATTTTTTTAATAAATTGAATTAAATTAATAAATTCTTTTAAGATAATATATTGAAATTGAATAAAATGTTTCAGTGAATAATAAAATGAATAAATGAGTATCGAATTGAATAAAATTGTCCATTTAGAGGAATGTAATTTGTAGAATGAAATGTAAATTAATTTAGCTTAGATTGAAATTTATTTTAAAATAAATTAAACGAGTTGTTAAAAGAAAAGAAATGAAATAAAAAATTAACTAATTCAAACCAAAGCCCATTCAAGCCTATGCCAATTCTCGTTTTCTCCTTGATTCTAGGATACCCTTATTTCATTACTCTAGCCCAAAACCCGAACCCCCAACTTTAGTTTTTCCCTAAATTCTTCTAATCAAAAATCACGACCTGATAGAAATAGAAAAAGAGAGAGAAAATATGGTAAAGATCATGTCTGGCTTCGACAAAGGCAGAAAGAGGGATAGACACCTCAAACGACTAGAGCAGCGAGACCGGGGCATGTGCGATTTTGGTTAACCATGCGATGGAGGAGGATAGCACGCATGTGCGACCAAAAGGAAAAGGTGGTTGAGCGGGAGAAATGCGCGACCTAAGGCTTGGGGATGTTGGACACGGTGGCAGTGAGGTAGTAGTGGTGAAGGGGCTAAAGAAATTTTTCGAGCATTGATTTGGTGAGTTATCTCCATAACTCACTACCATTATCTAGATTCCTTTCTACATTTTATTTTATTGTAATGTGATAAATATGCTGGAAATTGATTGAATTTGGGTAATCAATTTTTGTTGATATGTATTGACTTGGATGGATTTGAGTGTTGTTTGCTTTTGTGATGAATTTTGGGCTATTTGGTGATTATACATACATCATACGATGTTGAAGTAATAAATAGATGTTTGCAAATAGGTGAATGACACATGAAATTGGTTGGAAATTGGGTAAATGAATTAAAGGGAAAAGATTTGAAATAAATATTTGTTTTGGAAATAAATAATGAATTTTGAAATGATTTTCTTATTTAATATTGAAGATGTTGTAATTAATGAAAAATTTGAATGTGGAATGATTCTGGAAAACTTATAAAAGTGGAACAATTTTGAGAATTATGTGAATAGAAATTATTTGGTAAATGATAAATTCTGATTTAATTAAATAAGTGAATTTTTTAATAGTTATATTTAATTTATTTATCTTTGATCATAGAAATATTTAAAGAGTATTTATGAAATAATATTTGGAATCCATGTTATTAAAGTGATAAGTTAATTTTATTTGGATTTAGCAGACCAGAATTTTATAAAATAATATTTTGACGTAACAGTAAGTTGAATGTAATTTATTTACTAATGGAAATTATAATTTATGTTATTATATATATATATATATATATATATTGTTAACTAATTTTTGGATGTAATATATTATTGTGTTTGATTATTGAATTATTTTGGGATGTTTTATATAAGGTAGAAATTTAGTATTATGAATTACTTCTCAATAATAATAGCTTTGAAAGGATTTGAAAGGTAATGTGGGTCTTAAGCACATTAGTTATGGAATTTCATATTATGGCTTTGGGTGATTATTTTAAATCGAAGATCCTCATTTGAAAAGTAGAATTATTTAAATTCGTTGTTTAAAGGAAATCTTGAATTATAAAACTCATTTTACATTATTATTATTTTCAATTGTTAGAGAATAATTTTAAAACATATATACAATTTTGAAAAGCCGTTTAAGAGATTTGGTATAAAAGTAAGTTTAATTTATAGATTTCTTTGGAATTAAATAAGAGGTTTGCAAATATTCATTTTTGAAACTGTAAATGGATTATGAGGAACAAATGAAAATTTTATAATTTTATTTTCTTTCAATTTAATATTGATATTTAAAATTGTAATAAAGGTATTGGAAAAACTGTAATTTTAAAACCCTTTCCGAATCAATAAATAGTAGTATATGTGCTCTAAATGATTCATTTTTCTGTGTAACGAATAACTAGAATAAACGAAGGTATAGTACCGTCTGGTATTGGACTTTCAGTATATTTCTCTGGTTATTCTTTAGACTTGTTATATAGAATATTATCATGTGAAGTTCTATATGGTGAGAATTTTGAGTAAACTGATTACTAACACCGTCTGGTATGAGACAATTGGTAATATTATTTCGGGTACTTTTTTGACCCATGGTATGGATTATTATTATGGGTTTGAAGTGTAGTTTACGAACATTGAGTAAGCGATCAAGTTACACCACATGGCATAGGACACCTGCGTTGATATTTGTTCGATTACTTTCTATAATTGAGGGACACTCTTATTTTATGGGGTAATGTCTAGAGGAAGGGTCTATTGTGTACTGACTTGTGCTATGAGTTATTTATCCAGATAGACTAGTGACTATCCCAGTTGGATGATCATGGGGTCATACCCTAGATCAGTTGCATCACCTTATTTTACGTGTTGTGTGATGATATCTAGATTGTGCGATGAGATGCCACACTAGCCAAATAACCTGTTACCATTGGGCGGTAGGCTCATGCCAATAGTGTTTAAATGGACATAATGTCATGATGATCCGGACTAACTAAGACTGTGGGGGTGTGCTATCAATGATTTGTGTTGCCTCTTGATGCGTGCTGTGTATTGTGAGGCTCTCATCTGGAATATGTGAGGCTATTTGATTATACTATATTATTTGGATACCCCTTCTAGGCATCTTTTTAGAGACAAGGATCTCTTAACACACTGGAGCATGCGGTGTGCTGTGTGACTCCCAACTAAAATATATGATTTGAGATATATGGACATTCGATACCATACTTATAGCACCTCACTACATTGTATGCTTGTTGATACTTTATTCCTTTTTGTGTTATGGATATGTTGGTTGATGATTGGATATTTGATTGGTTCACCCACTAAGTTGCGGTTTTGTTGATTGGTAGTACGGTTTGAGATAAACACTTATACATGTGATGATCTTATATTATGTTGTTATACATGTTATACCTTGCCAGTAATTAACGCATATTGACATCTATATTCTAGACATGGTCTGATCCATGTGTTATTTATATGATACTCGGATCAGCGTGCTGCATTACATGTTTAGGGGCAAAGTGTTGCTCGTGACTGTTGGGCATAGAGGAGGATAATTTTATATATTGGACATATTATTTATATTGTTGATAATAGTAGGCATTTGATTATTTTTATAGACCTACTTAGACTTGTGTATGTGTATTATTATATGTTATCGTTGCATGGATGACTCTGTGTTATTTGTGATTTGTTTTGTATCGTGTATTGTTATATCCTTGAAAAACACGTGTTTATTGCTTTGTGCCGGCACCGAGTACTAGTGTTAGGCCATGGGAATATTCACGTGTTACGGCCCGATATCGCCACGTTTTCCGTATTATCAGATAGAGTAGACATAGCTAAAATAAAGTAATTATCGCCGATTAAGTTTAACAATTTACACCCCAAAGTCATGCCTATATAGGGGTTAAAAATATAATACAACATGGTCAATATTATCATGCCCAACATATGAAAATGTTGGCACGAACACTTAATAGAACAAAAATAAAAACATAAATATAATACCCCAGCATCCTGCTTCATCTTCGGCTTGCATTATTCATTCATCCCAAAAGCAACCTGTCTAAGCCCATAACTTCACCTACTTAAATGAATGCCCGAAAGTTTATAGGAAAAACAAGAATAGAAACAGGGGTCAAACATAAATCTAGTATGAGTAACATATGTTACTCGAAATAAAAAAGGTATCAAGACCATGTTGTTAAACCGTGGAACGAGTTTTAACCTTACCATGCTACAATAAACATTTTATAGTCCTACAAATAAGCCTAAGTCATAGGTTTCATATTAGGTGCAAAAATAATATATAAAGCCACGAACGAAGGAAATCTCTTGGTTTGATTCACAAAAATATTACATTACTACAATGTCACTGAAATGCCCTAGCATTGGTTGCTACTATGGCCTTATACCTTCTACTAAGAATACACGGTTAATGTCCCCATCTTCAGTTGCCACCTAGGCCTTATGCCTACATTATTTACCATAATCCAAAAATTATCTTAATGGCTTCGATTGCTACCTAGGCCTTATACCTTTACGTAATGTATTTCGACTTCCATCTAGGCCTCGTGCCTATTTCAATCTCAGTTTCCTCATTAGGCATTACACCCCTACTTTCGTATTTTGGTTGCCACCTTTGGCCTTAAACTAACTTCCCTCTTGGTTTCTTGACTGCCTCTTTTAGCCTTACATCTTCCACCATACCTTATGTTGCCACTTTGCCCTTATACCAATTGCTTTTGTGTTTCGAATGGTTGCTGCTTTAGGCCTCACAACTACTCTTTCTATCTGCCGATGGCCACCTCGGGCCTTATATCATCTACCGAACACTATACCTAACCGTCACTATTAGGCTTTTCTCTTAGTTGTTCATTAAACTAACATTACATATGACCTCCTTCCAATTAATAATATTATTTATTATCAAGGTTGTAAGAATCGTTAAGCAGATGTTAGGCGGTTAGTATGGACTAGGGATTAATTGTTTAAGCTGGGATTAATCGAGAATTAATCAGAGCTAGGAATTTTGGATAACTCGTATATTTTGGATAAACTTTAGTTTTTTGTTTAGTATTGATTGATATAAATTAGAATTTTAGGATTTTTAAAGTGCTTAAGAGTAGCCAAGGAGGTAAAACCGTCTAGAACTAGCATGTTGATGTTTATATGTTGCATTGAACCTTAAATGATGCCTAGCCAGTGTCCAAACACATGTTTTGATCTTTACATGAGGTGTAAACCTTATCTAGGTGGGCCTAGGCAAATCGCAAACGGTAAGCCTAGCCTAATGTCTAAGCAGAACCTAGGCGGAGACCATGAAGGATTTTTACAACAATGCTTATTACATTCTCATCAATGTCTCAAGTTCTAATCTTAGTCGTCTTAAGCCTTGGCATGCATCATTATCCAAGAAAGTTACTATTTTCGGTTCACACATTCCACCGAGAGTTACACTACTCCCGACAATCCCTATCCTTGGTCTCATATAAGGAAGCTTATCTTAGTTTAGCTTAGGTGACTTATGATATTACATCTTTAAATCTCTGAAATCACTTCCTCTACCCATAATTCCTAATTAACCGTCGACCACCTTCGACCACCTTCGACCCACGATTAACACCATTGGTTTACTAACCTTGGCTTTATACTTAGCATTTTTTTATTTAAGTTCCATATTTAATATTTTAGTTTATTTACTTTTCAGTTTGGCTCTAAGTCCTTCTATATAGCCTTTCTGTGCATGTTAAGAACCAATTTTACACCTTGGTCGCTAACTTACCATGTATTGACTTCTACTTTGTTTGACTTTTTTGAACAGTATTCTCTATTTTACTAACACATTTAGCATATAAAGTGGATCTAGTCTATCGACCCAATATAAAATACTTGATTTAATTAAACTACCTTCCAACAATAATTATTTGCCTTCTCACTCCCTATTATAATGCTTCGGCATGCTTATTTTGCTTCGAAAATGGCTTAATTCCTCTCTAAAAATTCATAGTAAAATTAGTCATGATTTTTTTGTACAGTTGGTCAAATTCAATGTTCTAACCATTTTCTACCCCCATACAGCCTTTATTAATTCATAAAAATTTATTTACTTACGGGAAAATCATATAAATCAAAACTTGTTATGGCCAAATTTTCCACGGTGTTCGAACAAACTTAAACGGTTGAATTGGATTAACCAATAACTAAGAGAAGACCTAAGGACTTGGGCGACATCATAAAAAGGTGAGAAAAAAGAAAAAAAGAAACATCAAAAAGTAGTCAAAAATAGTTGAAAAATTGGAAATTCACATTTTTAGCCGAAAGCACATCCTAAGCAAAGCAAAAATCGGTCTGAAGTAAGTTGGTACCGAGTTAGTTCAAACTACATCCTAAAGCAAAGCAAGGATCGGCCCGTAGTAGGTCGGTATCGAGTTAGCCTGAAGCACGTCCTGAACAATGCGAGAGTCGACCCGAAGTAGTCAACACAGAGTAGGCCCGAAGCGCATCCTGAAGCAAAGTACCAATAGCCTAAAGCTGATTTCAACTGAAATTAGAAGCCCAAGACAAAGAAGAAATGACTCAAAAACTTGGGAGCACGCTTAGAAGAAGTAGAGAAACAACTCGAGGAAGTTTCAGAGGGATTGGAGCAAGTGGTATAGCTTGATACCGAGCTATCTAGGTCTGTACCAGCCTATAATTTCTCCCTATTTCACATCTCAAACTCCATACTTCTCGTATACTGCTCTAGCAACTCGTGATCAAGTTGTTTTCCCAGACTTTAGACGATCGATTCCAAGAAGAAAGTCAAGAAAGCGGGACAACTCAAGTGATAGAGGGTAGAATACTAGAATCAACCAAAAGTCAATGGAAAGAGCTTGTAACATATAAAGTAGGAAATAGAAGAGCAAAGAAAGAGTTAAAGTTGTTTTTATACCAATAGTTATAGCTCCGTACCGAGCTATATAGATTGATACCGACCTATCTTATTAGTTCATGGTGCTCTAATTTCTCTTGTACAACATAGGGCCTTCATCTACATTCTAGTGCAAGCACGCTTCTGACTCCATGCACGTGTTTCTTTATAAATACCAACCTAACTGCAACTAAAGAGAGATCTGGTTTCTGTTGAATACATATGCGGAAGCTCTACCTCTTCTTTATCTCCCACCTCCATACAATAGTTACCTATGCAGCTACCCTTTGCAATTTTAGGATTTAGAACTTGTCAAACCCCTGTGCTAGTGACTTATACTCTTTCTAACTCCTTATAATTTCATACAAGCTGTCTCAGATCCTTAATCAATACAACTATAAAGTGGATGTAGACCAAAGATTGTCAAACCACTATAAAAATATTGTGTCTCTCTATTTTGTTTTCTTTTATTCTTAATACTATCTACTTGATCTAAGTCATAGGTTCCTATAACTTAATCTTGAGCGTTGATACATTTTTGGCGTCAATATTTTGATGCTTTCACCGAGAAAACTAAAACCAGGCTTAGATCTAGCTCACTACTTTAGATTGGATAAATCCAGAAGTTAGATCTAGAAAACTTGCTTAAAGAACTTGAAGAGTTGCTATGAAAAAGGCATGGCACTGGGAAGTTCCAATATATCCTCAGGATCTGTGGCTGGTGGTGATAAAGGGAATGCTCACTAAACTAAAGTAAACAATCAACATTCAATTTTGGGATCCTCTTCTTAGCATGAAGTAGTAACCAAAGGAAAGTTTGATAAGATGATCCATGAACTCAACTAGAAGACGACAGATAGCCAAAAAGCTCTGATGGACAAGATCGACACTTTTCTTAATCTTCAACCCTAAACTACTTGGAGAATTTGGAGAGATACTTCTTCTATGATAGAAGAAGAGAACTCTTATGTTTTTTGCCAAAGTAGAAGCGATGGAAAATAGAAACAAAAGGTAGTAACTACCAGAGCTGTAGGAGTTACTGTAGGAGAAAGTAGGAGCGCTACTCCTGTAAGAAAATAACTTGGTACCGAGACAAGACAACTCGATATTGACCCAAATATTCCACTTGATGATCCTCAGGAAGTGGATGAAATGATGGTCTCTAATGAGGATGAGTATTTGCAACTTCATAGTGAACGTTTTGAATTGGAAACTAGTGTTAACAGACAAAACGTTTGAGTTGGCGTTCAAACTGCTACGGCAAGACAACTAGGCTTCAACAGAACTCTACAAGAGTGGTTCTTTCGGAAAATGGAGGACCTAGACATCAGTTGGAAAGAGGAGACCACTTGTGGAGTCAAATACTCGGTATATCCTTTGATAGTCAACCTATAGATAACCATCCAATGAGGAGTACATCACTAACATGGTCAAATGGTTGGTGGAGGAGAGTAGGGGCAGGAAAAATGAAGATTGGGGTTTCGCACCATGTCAAACTTCTTTTACCGAGAATATTATGAGAGAAGAGTATCCTCACAAATTCACAATGATGACAGTCCCATTCTACACCGAAACTACAGATCCCATACATTACTTACTCAAACAAAAATGGCATATAGATGGAGCACGAGCTATGGATGTTGTTGGCTTTAGATATTTCCTTATCTTCTTGGAAGGAGTCACTTCCATGTGGTTTACTAGGATCACACTGAAGTCTTTTTATACTTTCAAAAAATTAGCTAAGAAATTCCTAGAGTTGTTCAGGCTTCATGCTGTCCGACCAAAGGAAGTGATGTCCCTATCTAGCATGTCTCAAGGACCCAAGGAGTCTGGAAGCTTTCTTGAACCGATTCAACATCACTATTATGGAAGTTAGCAATTCAAAGGAGGTTCTTGTATTTATAGCCTTGGTCTGAGGCATTCATCCGAATATGGATTTCGGTAGATGGTTAAAGATGAAGTAACCCACTATCAGGGAAGAATTTCATTGAAAGACATATTAGTTCCTATGGTTAGAAGTAGCAAGACTGACTGAAAGAGGAGTTGGTGATGAACAATCGAAAAAAGTAATCCAGAGCAACATCGCGGTAAATGTTGGAAACTCTAGTGGTTGGAAGAAAAGAAGTCAAGACTTTGGTAATAGGTGTAACGTGGTCCAAAGAACTTCAGATTGAAAGACTACATGCCCATGAGTGATTTTCGGAGAATATATATCCTATTACTGAAGAAACTGAGTAATATGAGAGGCCACACAGAAGGGAAGCAACGGAGCAAGAGAAACATTCAGGGAAGTACGATCACTTGCACGAAACGCACGGGCGTAACACCAACGAATGCCAACACTTAAGGAATCTGATTTTGGAGCTGATAAGGAATAACAAGCTGCAGTAGTACTTTAGGGAACCGTAGAATGACAAAGAAATGCAAGACTCCAGTGTCTATCTGCTCAAGGAAAATGCGTGGACCCTGCGGATATGGGTCCTGGGTCCAAGCGAGTTGATAAAAGACTAGTTATCAAATAACTTTCATGCTACTCGATCACCTAGAAATGAAAAAGCAACCTAAAACATATCGTTTCTTTCATAATGATCTAATTTCCTTTTGCAACTAAGCTTCCTATGGACACTGGAGGGATTGTGAATAAGCAGGGCTTGCCGTTTCTTCTACTCATTATTAAAATATGCTTCTTGAACCAATGGACCCATATTCTTACAAGCAAAACTCCTATGTCATGCAACGGTAGCACAGTTGAGTAAACCATCCTCTACCCTCGAATGACGGATGGGGAGTGTAGACTAACTGATTGCTGGATTGATGGGTCGTATCGATCCTTAACCTTCTTAGAGCTAGCGTTGTCCCCAGATTGGCAATGTCGGGAAGATCTAAACTGCCAGATCGATGGGTCATGTCAATCCTCAACCTTTTGAGAATTGGCATTGTCCCAAGGCTGGCAACGTCGGAAACTTTAAAACCATTGGATCAATGGGAAAAATCGATCCTAACTTTTCTAGAACCAACATTGTGCTAAGACTGGTAATGACAGGAAGGTTTAAACCACCGGTCGATGGGCTACATTGATCTCTAACCTTCTGAGAATCGACATTATCCTAAGATTGAAAATGTCAGGAAGGTTTAAATCACCAGATCAACTGGTTGTATCGATCCCCAATCTTCTGGGAACCGATGTTGTCCCAAGACTGGCAATGTAAGTAAGGTCTAAACTGCCAAATTGACGAGTTGTATGAGAACCGGCGTTGTCCCAAGATTAGCAACGTCGGGAAGATCTAAACCACTGGATCGATGGGTTCTACCATTCCCCAACCTTCTAAGAACCAGCATTGTCCTATGACTGGCAATGTCGGAAAGGTCTGAACCACCGGATCGATGGATCATATCATTCTCTAACCTTCTAAGAATCGACGTTGTCCCAAGACTAGCAATGTCGGGAAAGTTTAAACCACCGGATTGATGGGTTCTATCAATCTCCAACCTTTTAAGAACTGGCATTGTCCCAACACTGACGACATCAGGAAGGTCTTAACCTTCTTGTCAACAGTCACATCGACCTTTCGCCTTCCAAATATTGGCATTTCCCAAAGGCCGACAATGTCCAAAAGAGAAATCAACTTCCAAAGAGTCGTTGCTGGCCAGAGACTGGCAGGAGCACAATATAACCTGAAGATAGGCGATGACATGAGGCAGTTTCAAAATCAAATGGTCGATGCACTAGTTTTCGAAGAAAGAAGGAGATACTCAACTGATTTTTCAACTGTAACTTGCAGGAATCAAAAGATTCCCAAAAGATAGGCAATGCCAAGGAAAATCCATAGAATTAAACTGTTAGTGTACTAGTTTTCGATGATGAAAAATGAAACACAACCAGATCATTAACCTTGAACAATGGAAGTGTTTGTAATGATCAAAGATGACAGTGCATCTTTATAATACATGTATTTGGAATGATGTTAGCTGAAGATATCAACTTGGAAGAACTCAATCGCAACCCAGTGATTGGCAGCATAAAAAATATAACGCTTGGAATCACACGGTAAAAGTACTAGTTCCCAAAGATAGGAAACCTATTACATGTAAAACACCCGAGATAAGTGGCAGCCAAGCGAGATGCACATAACCAAATATAAAAAGGAAAGTCACTTAAGGTTAGGAATATAACCGTCAGACTCACCCTATCCCAAAACAGGATTAGAAATCGCACTAGGCGCAATCAGACGGATTGCTATGGATGTCTGGTCTATTTAATTGCCTTAATCTTCTGAATACCAATGTTGCCTAAAGAATGGTGACAGGGAGAAGGTTCATAAAACCAAACCAGGAACTAATCAGATAAATCGACCTCGGCCTTTAGGACTTTGCCACCGCTTGAAGTCGTGTGACGATGAGAAGAATTGATAACCTACTTGAGGACTGACCAGATCATTCGGTCCCAAATTGCAAGGATATGCCATCGCCCAAAGACTAGCAATTATAAGGATAAACTCCTAAACTGGGTTCACCAATAGACTAGATTTTTGAGATAGAAGCAAGAGCTCGATTAAACTTCAGCCCTGCCTCCTGTAATCTGACACTGCTTGAAGATTGACAATATCAAGAAGGAACCATCTTCTAATATTCATGGATCTAGCATTGCCCATAGATAGGCAATGTTAGGACAACATAATCATAAAATCTTCAAGAATCTTATATTGCTCGGAGACAGGCAATGTCAGGAAGAGTTATTCACTTTTGAGCCGATCAACCAGTCGAATCTAACCTGCACATATCAAATGTTGCCCGGAGACGTAGAAGCTTTGCTTCTTCTTCATCTCTTACCTCCACATAATAGTCACCTAGTCAACTACTCTTGGCAATTCTAGGATTTAAAACATGGCAAATCCTTGTACTTGTGACTTATACTCTCGCTAACTCGTTGTAATCTCAAACAAACTATAAATTGGACATAGGCCAAAGATTGTCGAACCACTATAAAAATCTTGTGTCTCTCTATTCTATTTGCTTTTATCTTCAATACTATTTGCTAGATCTAAGTCATACAGGTTTTCTGTAACTCGATCTTGGATGTTGATCCATTTTGGCGTCAATAACGACCATCTAAAACCATATTTCAATCATTATATTAAATTCTTAGCTTAAATATTACAAGATGTATGAAAATCATTCAACATCAATTTAGTAATGAGAAATGTAGAAAAGAGAGGGGGGTTAGGGAATATATAACTCACCTAGATTTCGGTTAATGAAGTCTCCAGTTCTTTTAGCTTTCAATATTCTTTTCTTCTTCTTTTTCCCCTAGGCCTTAATAACAATTAATGACCTCAAGCTTTTATTTTTAGTTTGAGTGAGTAATGAGTAGTATATGAATGAAACAATTTGTATTATTCACCCTTATAGGCTTGCAGCCCACCATTCTCCTAGTCATTAATTCATTCAAATTAAGCTTTATTGAAAAGAAATTTAATAGGTTGTCATTAAATACAACATAATAAGTAAGTATAGATTCAAATACTTATCAACTTATACTGGTTAATTTCATTATTTAACCTTTCTAATAATTATTTACTTAATTATTATTTAGTTATCTATTAATTTATGGAGTGTTATTGGCTTCTCCATTATAGGAATTTATTCCTTGAAATTAAAATAAGTATGATAATGATTCATAGGCTTCCTTATGCCTACTCTATCATGCGTATGCATAAGTTCTCCACCCATGTGTCTCAAACAAAATGTATTAGTGCATCCACCGACACACAACAAAATCAACCATAATGGCATACACACACAGATAGATATATGTATGTGTGTACGTCTTACAAAGAAATATAGCAAATATACATGTTAATCTAAACAAACAACTTAGGATAAGTCCTCTTAACCTTATCCACCATTTCACAAGTACAGTCATCTCGGTCCTCACAACATTGGATCCACAAAAGCTTCATCGTCTTCTTCAGAAGTATTTTCTCATCCCATTCTACCATCCGAGTAAGCTCCCTGACATAAGCCATGTTTTTTTCAATAGCTAAGTCTTTCAAAGCTCTTGAAATAAAAACATCCCTAGGGTCTTAGACATACTTCATTTTCATGAACACATTACGGACCCCAACATAAGCACTTGGAAATTCTACTCTATAAGCTAATTTTTCGACCCTCTCTATATCAGAAATGAGCCAACATACCTAGGCATCAACTTTTCACCTTTTCCAAACCTCACAGTGTCTCTCACAGGTAACACTTCAACAAATATATTATTCCTTAGATCAAACTCCAAGTCTCTCAGCCTACTATCGACATAGCCCTTTTGTCTGGATTGAGCATCTTACATCCTTTGTTGAATCAATATGACCTATTCTGAAGCTTCTCTTATAAGATTTGGATCCATGACAAGTTTATCTCTCATCTCACACTAAATTACTGGCGGCTTACAAGGTCTTCCATACAATACCTCAAAAGGTGCCATCCCAATACCGGTCTGGACGCCATTATTGTGTGATAATTTTGAAAGTCCGGATAAGGATATAGCAATATGAATAAAACAACCTAAACTAATTATAAAAGTAAGCTAAATAGAAAGTGGTAAATAAAAGATTGTACCATCAATTTTTATACTGGTTCAGACCTCCCGTCCAATTTCCAGTCCCGACTCCTTCTGGATTTCCACTAAACTACCCTCGATTTACTCGAACAAGTTCCGACAAGACCGCCTGAACAACCAAACAGGACTTCAATACCTAGCATAATGGTCTCCAATATAACTTCACTAAAAAAAGAATGAAATTTGTCGTTGACTTGTTGTGTTCTATAATAACACTGATTAGATACTTTTACACACCCTTCTATAATCTCTTTGTTGTTAGGAAAGAAAAAGATTAGTTTGAATGCTTTTAAAATCTTAGAAAACATTGATTATATGAAGCAAAGTAAGTATGGCTAGTAAGGTGAGATAAGAAATTGAGAAATAATGTTTATTCGTAGTGTTTAAATATTTCTATTCAAAAAGTAATAACCATTAAAAAAATGCAACTCTTGGTAGAAGAAGATAACCTTTTAAAAAAATTACTAGGATCAAAAGTGGTCGTCATAGAAATTCAGAATTTGAATTTAGATATAAAACATCTAAAATTCCATAATTTTTAAATAGAAAAGAAATAGTTTAGAAATCCCTATGTTCAAACGTTTGAAAAGTTTGCTCAAATGTCTTAATTATCAATCAAACATCTGGACATACTTTTGTAGATGTTTGAATACGTATGTTTTTAAAATAAGATTACACATCAAGCAAACAGATGGTTGGAACTAATATTCGAATGTCTGAATTTTTATTCATACATTTGACATTTAGTTACAATGATCATTTCAAATAAGGTATAAAATAGAGAGTAAATGGTGTAAACATTATTTAATTTAGACATCTGATTTTCAAGTTTAGATGTCTGATACCTTGTAAAAGATAAACTTAGAAAATTTTCTATGTAAATTTTTGTCTGTTTTGAAAAACTTTTCTAAGTAAATTTTTTAAATATGAATTTTTTATATATGTGTCATCATTAAAGAATTTTTATAAGTATTTTTAAGACTTACAACACATGGTGAGTCCACTTCTCTTGATTTTCAATCATTAAGTAATCTCCCTTAGTCATTGAGTACCTTAGTCTTCATCATAGATAATATTTTCTAAAATTCAACTTGTACAAAACATACTGAAATTTATAGTTGTCTCTTCAAAACATGAAAAGATAGGATATAACATTCTCCCCCTTGATGATGATAATTGTATATTTTTTAAAGATATAAATATATAAATTTTTGTTTTACTCCCCGTAACGGTATGCCTGATTTTTCTCCCCTTTGTCATCAATAAAAAGAAATATATGAGAGAAAATTCAAAGTTTGAAAGAGACTAAAATAGCACATATCACATATATGCATATAATGAATCACAACCATATATCATACAAGTACAATATAACCAATTTCACAAATATTACAGAGAAGCAACAACCAAATATGTCACATAAATTTTAACACAAGCATTAATGTTAACAACATAAAAGTAGTCTCTACGGTATCCTTGAAAACCATAATATCAAACATGCACATGAAAACATGATTAAAAATAGACTCTAGTATACTTAAGAATGATAAAAATATAGACAAATTACTATTTGATTTTTTAAATAAATTTTTTGGATAAAAAATGTACCCCAATCCCAAGGTGCATAATCCTCAACCCTTGCACTTCCTCTACGAGTATCTGTTTCCGTATCTTGATTCTCAAAGCATAGTAATCACTATTAGATGCATATATAGGATTTTTTGAGTAGGTGGAGGAGTGGTAGGCGAGGTTGGCCTAGATTTTCCACTAATCTTCTTTCAAACCTTTCTAAGAAGGGTTTTTATACCATCTTTTCAACTTTATCCAATTTGTCCTTCAAAGATCTTCTACTTTTGCTTAATTCTTCTCAAGATGCTTTTGATTTTTATAAGTTACTCTGGCGGCTGAGTACGCGTAAGGCAATCTGAATTTAGGGATTTTACTTGAGATAACTTCAACACTACTCTCACTGCTCTCTTTTTCTTCATCACTACTCTCTTATTCTTCTATAACATTCTTTTGCTTGTCAAAAGGAGTAGAAGAAGACGGTCCAATTTGTAAAGGGGCATTTGATTTTCGAGCCTTTGCTTCTTTTAACATTTAGTAATATTCTTCAAAAGAAATATATCGTGGAACTCTTTGACAAAGTTTTATTAAACTAAAAAACTTTGTTCCCACATACATTAATTCTTTAGAGCCATTCTCAAGCACTAGAACTTGATTATTCAGTATGGGATGCATGATGAATAAGGCATAAAAATAGTTTTCTAGCACGATCAAACAAAGAAAAAGGTTCATCTTGCAAAAACTTTGCCCAAGTTACCTCAATATTCCTAAAAATAAATAGGAACATTAGTCTTTACCATTAATCAACTCACGACTACCGGTTCTAGAGACGAAAATGTTCATAATTATTTTTAAGAAGTTATGGTTTTTGTCTTAGATCTTTTGAAGTTCCTTTGTTGACTATGCCAATCTGTAGGTGATGACTAATTTTGTCCTTATTTATATTATGAATTTCTATATTACTTATCCCATTCTATGATAGACAATTCCAAGTATATTTCCACTAGACCATAAAAAACTTTTATTATTATAAAGCATTATGAATATTCAATTCAAATTTACCAAGGATAATTTAACCGCATATGTATCAGTTTAGACATTGTTAGGTTAAAATATAATAACAGAGTTGAGTTTGACATTGTCGATTGGACTTCGCAAGTTAGAACCATGGAAATCATCAACTTTATAAAAGGAGCCACTAAACAATTTCATTGAATTTAATATCTTTAACCTCTAGGTGCTTCTCTTGTTATGATAAAGCCACTCCTTCACTTGTTCTTGAGATATAGTAGTTGATTGAAAATACGAAGCTTCTCTCGGTATCTTTTTCTTTGAAAAATATTTTAAAATATTTTCTTACAAAATAAAGAAGAAGAACTAAATCATGAATGGATGGGTAATAAATTAAGAGAAAAGAATTTTTTTGAAAAACGAGACTGACTGGTCAAATGGCGATTATACGGTTGACCAGATGTCTAAATATTTTATTCAAACATCTCGTATTACAAGAAAATTTGATTTGAAATGAAATATATCTAATTCGACAATTTTCAAAGTTTTGAAATAAGAATCAGCCATCTTAATATTGATTTAGACAATTGGTAATGTATTTCTAGATGTACGAATGTGTGTGTGTTTGTGTATATTATAATATATAACACTTATTACGTTTAAGAGAAAACAAATATAAACCTTTTTAATACAAACTTCTTAATAAATAAATACCTAATCTCTTGTTAATTTAAACAAGTATTTTCATACAATGATTTTGCTTAATAAAATCTAGTGATACGATGCCTTTATCTACATTATCTCTTAAAAAGTGATATCTAGTGTCAATGTGCTTTGTTTTTAGAGTGATTAATAGGATTTTTTTTGACAAATTGATAGTGTTATCATAAAATATAAGTGATTTAATTAACTTTGTACACAAATTTTGAAGTGTTTGTTTCATGTATATGACCTGAACACATGCCAAAGTAGCAAAAATGTATTCTACTTCACACACATTAAAAGTGAACTACAATTTTGCTGCTTTCTAAACCACAATACTAGAGACTTTCTAATAAAATGGCAAGTACCACTCGTGCTTCTACAATGCATTTTGCGTCCTCCAAAGTCCAAAATCAACATTCTAATATCAACATTCTAATATGATGACAAGCACCTTTGTCCAAGTGGTTAATTGATTCGGCTTTGGTGCAGGATGTCACAAGTTCGAAACTTGCTTTCAAACTTTATTTGACATGGGATATGTTGTCCCAATGATTTGTTGTATATAAAGTACCAGCTCAAAAAAAACATTCTAATATGACTCTAATTTGAAAAGACAACCACTTGGATAAAGTCCATAGTCTTTATTGTTGGTTAAGCAGCGCAAAATTCGTTTCATGGCTTGCAAGAGCAATTCTTTTGGATTTTCTTGAAATCTACCACACACAAAAAACACTCATCATTATGTCCAGTCTACTGACTATTAAATAAAGTAATGATCTATCATACTTCTATATAGTTTTTGATTTATATCTTTTTCATTTTCATCATTACCTAAATAAAGACTTGCACTCATGGATGTAGGTTTACTACATGTATTTTCCATTTAAAATATTTTAAATAAATCATTGCAATATTTTTCATAGTGAATACAAATACCGCCTTTAAGTTGTTTAATTGCAAACCTAGAAAATAATTAAGTTCACCCATGTATTTTTAATTCGGTTTTCATAATGTCAGAAAAATCATTACATATATTTCATTAGTTGAACCAAATATTATATCATCTACATAAATTTGGACTGTCAACTAAAAGAGTAGAATCAACCTTTCTGGTGGTAAAACAAGAGTTTAAAAGGTAACTATTTAATCATTCATATCAAGCATGTATTGCTTTTTTGATTCCTTAAAGAGCATTCTTAAATCTATAAATATGGTTTGGAAATTTGTCTTGTAAAAATAGTGAGGTTGTTCTACATAAATGTTTTCTTTTATAAGACCATTTAAAAGGGCTCTTTTAACATCCATTTGAAAGGGTTTAAGATTATGGTGACAAGCAAAAGCTATTCAAATTCTTGTTGCTTCTAAACGAGCTATAAGGAAAAAGTCTATTCATACTCTACTAGTGTAACCCATGCTACACATATGAGGGTCAAGATATAATTTATTTAATATGTATTTTTGGATTTGTTGTTATATGAAGGTGAAAGTGTTTGCTTCTGAATTGTAATTTTTTCCATAGCTTTTCATTAAACGCTATAAAAAAAATTATTGATAAATTTACTTATTCAATCTTGAATGCAAAAGATATAACTAATATTTTTGAATATGGTGAGTTTATAAAACAAACGCTAACATTAAGTATTTGTTATTCTAAAGTTAGTAAGCATTACATCACTAAGATTGACTATTAATTTCCATGTCTAAATGACATAAGTTCAATATGGGTTTATCCTATGTTTAACATTTAAATTTTAATATATATATATATATATATATATATATATATATATATATATATATATATATATTGTTCGCTACATAATAGCATTCTATACCTAGAATATAGAAATTGTGCTCTATGTAAAATAATATTCCAAAATTGGTTCAAAAAAATGAAATCCTAATATTTGCAATACTATTTTTTTAAAGTGGGTACTTGGATGGTAGTACATAGTTGCATTTCTCTACTTTTCAACATAGACGGTATTAACTAAATTAGAAAAAATATCATGGTAGATGGGAAGTACCATATTTTCTTGCTTATAACATAATATGACATGAAAAAAATACATAACATTTCATTAAAAATGACAATTATATCAAATAACGTAAGAAAGAACAATCAATGAAATAAACTATTAAAAATAAGTTATTATTATTAGAATATATAAGTTATTGTAGATGCGTATATTACAATATAGAATAATTTTTCTTATAAAATAGGCACCTATGTATACATAGAAGCAACGAATATTATAATAGAAGTTAGAATGTTGTCTAATAAAATAACGATTTTATAAAATCCAAGAAATGAATAAAGTTAACTTGTTTTATTATGAACTAAAATCCATATAAATTATGTTTTACTTATAGATAAATTATTCCTTTTTCCACAAAAATCATAACTGAAAGTTGCATTTTTATTATGTTCATTAAATATCTTTGTTAGTTTCCTTAAAATCTTTTATAATAATTTATTGGATATAAACACCTATCATAACTCTCCTCCTTCAACAAACCAGTGTCACTTATTACCTAACTGTACATTCAAACATATTTTTCATTTTATTTTGACTTTTTATTCAATAATTTCTCACTTTCACCTTATTGTTATTTTCTCTACAAACATTGACCATAAATTTCATTAAAAATTCAATCGAAAACAGACATGAAAGAGAGTATTAATCCAATATTAGTATAAATGATTTTAATAGTATTCATTTACACATCAAATTATCAACAAAATATGTAATTTATAACATAATTAGATTGTTATCCATGTCAAGTTAAATATACAATCATGTTACATGATATATTGAATATATAATGTTGCCTTTCAAGCATAAACAAAAAGGTAAATATTTCACCATAAAACTATATTAGCCTATTGCAATATCATCTGCCAATTAAATTTTAAAAAAAAGTTAGGAAAATTATTCATATTATCTAATAGATTTATAGAAATTAAAATTTTAAACAAAGCTTGTTTATGTCAAAAGTATTATTAAAATACGAAATACCATCATTTTAACATTCATTTTTAGAATGAAGCATCAATGACACAAAAGTTTTTAGGTTGCAAATAGTTAATGAAAATGCTGATCATTAACGTGTTAAAAAAAATATTATGATGTATAAATATGTGAATAGATACCACATAAGATTGAACTCATAATTAGTATCATATGGAGTTGAGAGAAAAATTAAATTATGATACAAATATTTACTAATTCAAACAAATTTACAATACGAATTTATGATACATTTGATTCTAAATTATGTTGGAGAATTGATTGCATATTAAATAAATTTATCAGCTCTCCTTAATGCTTATTAAATGAACTAATTTCCATTAATTTGGGAATTCGATTACGTTGAGAATTATTGATGAAAAATATGAATATATACATTACAATTGAAACATAGACTAAAAACATTAATAATATCAATAATCAACTGAACCTAAAAAATTTAAAACTTAAAATTAACCAAATCACATAGATTCTCCAAAAATTCTATATGTTTTTATTAAAAAAACCAAAGTGTACTTTGTTATGATTTAAGAATTTACTCTTGTTAAAGGTAAGAGTTTTAGAAAATTAAAATACCGAGAAAACCAAAAGTAACATTATACTTTAATCCGAAAGCATAGATAATATATGCTTTCATCAGTCGACATTTTCTCTTTTGAAGCAAGCATACAATTTAAGTTTATAGATGTTGTAATAAACTCAATCTGCACTGATATAATGAAAATAAAGAAACAAATTGTATAAAACTAAATTCGACTTATAGACGATTAGCTACAGAAAAAATTCCGCATATAAATAAATATAAAAATGGATATATTTATTATTAAAATAAATATAAAATTTTCATATACAAATAAATGAATATATATTTGTTGATACATGCAACAAAAAGTTAAATTAACTATGACAAATACGTTTACTATTTTATATATATTCTAATTTAAACTAAATTGTGAATTAATCTATTTTTATTCCGACCTACTTTTCTTAATTATGATTCAAAATTTTAATTTGGGAACTAATTACATATCACTTATTAAATTACTTCTCTCAGATGCTACATTAATGAATTCATTATCACTAATGGGCATATTCATATAAGTAAATAACCAATAAAACGCATACACTTTAGCGAATTTATAAAATAATCGATTTCTTAAAGCTTAGAGTTTACATTAAAACTAAAAGCATTAAAAAAATAAACCTAACATCATTTTCTAAAATTGAAAGTATAAACGAGAATTAATATTTCCACCACTTGACTTACTTTTACATCTACTATATCATTAAGTCAATAAATCACTTGTTAGAATATTAGCTTAGCTTTAATAAATACATTCAAATATTCATCAAGCTATATTCAAAATTAAATTTAATAAAAAGTATTTCCAATAATAAAATAAATGCATGAATCAACAATCTCTGCACTCATCAAAAACTGATAGATAAATTTTCTGTTGCACACTCTGATTAAAGTCAATCAAAACACAACGACATAATGCCAAGCCAAAACCTGACAATACAATACTCAACACTAATACAAATACTACTGGTTAGACTAATTCCTTTCGTCCTTCCTACTATAACCATTATATACTACATACTTGAAAGAAATAAGTGAAAAGAGATTATATAGTATATATATGAAATTACAAGTACTTCTCATGATGATTAACCCTTACTAACCATCTTATACTTATACCTACTACCTTACACACCTCAAGGAACATGGAGTCTAAGTTTTATCTAAAGCCATAACTCGTGTCTCGTATATATATAATGTATTATTTATATCCTGCTCCAATGCCAAATGAAACACCCAATTCTATGTCTATACTATCCAAGAGTACCACTTCACAATGTTGTTAGATAATATAGGGAATGAGGCTATATGGGGTAAACATGTGAATATTCCCTAGGACTAACACTGGTAGGTATTAAAACATCAATTAAATATCTCACTTATACATACACAGTATCAATACAAAGTAATAAACATGTGTTCCTTTAGGATAGAACAATACACAATATATAGTAAACAACATAGAACACAGAGTTGCGATGGGCGGTGGCCTTGCCGAAACTCATCTTAAGTGTACCTGATTTTCCTTTGATACTTGTATTTAGTTTTGTTACCTACCGGACATGTTGGCAGCACCTTTTTATTGTGATATATATAGTTGCATGTGTGCTCTCCTCTATATACAGAGGATCACACATTTTTCTCAAAAAAACAAAGCACATAGAGTCAGAATCGCAGTTATAACATGTACTACATATAATATATAAGTATGTATCGATACATAACATCTCAAATGGCTCGATGCAATATAATAAATAATCAGTATACAACTCAATATTATATGTATAGAATCATAGTCATGCAAATATAATAAACAATCCTAAAATATGTCTCCCCTAAGCCCACTAAAACATCTACCGGTCATATTGTCCGTGTAACCGAAATGTCTTGGACTGGCTCGCATATTACAAAAATAACACACGATCAGGTCTAAATCAAAGATCTATGAATATAGGTGACACTGTATAAATCATGAATAATAATATGATAACACTGCCAGTAAAACTAAAGTCAACAGTCAATATATCAATATATATGTATATAGGTTTGGAAATGTATGCATGGATTATAAATACAAGACCGTAGATAATCATTAAAGCTTCACATCACACGAATAACTCAAAACCATACATATAAATGTCATCACCCATAAATAAGCACATCAAATCAGAAACAAAAGAATCAATACAAATTAGTGAATCACACGAATCCAGATATTATCATCTAAATCTAGAAAACATCAACAAGTGTGATATCACCAAGTATAATTAGGGTAGCATGTATCATTACCTAAAAATATCTCTCAATCTCAGTAAATATAACATCATCATCAATATATGTAGGATAAGATAGGCCACCTATCAAAATAATAAAAGATACGAGAGTCCACTATACTTGGGATATCTGTCATAGGTAAAATCTCAACTCCTTATTTATGAACTTTTAAAATATATCGTGATGGGAAATGACTATACAATAAACATGAAGTCCCTAGTAGAGCCATATACATATACATATACACACACATCAATATGTCGGTCATCTAACTCGTATCTATATAAAGTGAGGTGCATCAATAATATATGTCAATCTATCACTCTGCGAGTGCCAGAAGGAAGACTGATAGCATAAAGCAAGCTCTAGAGTCATGAAGTCTCTATAGTCTTATTTACCTTCATGGAATTATGAAGGTATCCACCAATGTGCTTGTCTATCAGAGGACTCAAAATTTACGACTGACTCTAGCCCTTATAGGAAATAGACTGCTAGACTAGGTGACACAGGGAACGAACTAAGCAAAAGCACAAAGCTATATAAATATACGGTGTCACAGATCTAGGGTGCAACCCCACGATCATCCCAATAGGATGGATTCTAGCTATCTGATCCTCTCCAATACTAATAAAAGGAGTTCATCATAATAGCGGCATAGAAAACTAATAATAATGGACATGAAGTTATGCTCATTATAAGGCATATTGCCTTACTCACTGAATATAAGCACGAAGCTATACTCATCACTACGTGTATCATCTCACATTCATATCACTATTCCCATCACGTGAGTATCATTTACTTACAATGATAATTAAATAAATATCACAACAGCGTCCCGTACCACCGTGTATTATTCAAACATTTATTCACTACTAATAAATTACACTCTATCTATATAATATTCTATATAACGAGTCCAAAGAAATATTACCAAAAGTCCCATATCAAAAGGCATGTTAACTTCATTTATTCATATTTCTCGTCACATAAAATTAAATATCATAAAGTCACACAGAAGGATGTTACACCGTATCATATCAAAATCTCCAGTCAAATCTATTTCAACGGTGAATCACACGTATCATCCAAAATCAATCTTTGAAAAGATTTAATAAATACAAAGTTAAACTGTGACGCCCCACCTCTATACTCACGCTAGCCAAGGACACTACGGAGTAATGCCGTCAACTAGCGCGAAGAATAAGGCTGTTGAGGAGCGACCATCTGTATAATTGCCTTGTGCGAGCAACGTTATGTCAGATAGTATAACAAGAGGAAATCCGACACACCGATACAAACTCAAAACATCTACACAGTGGCTATATATGATCTTCGGAAACAAATATAGATAACATAAATCAGTCACAGATACCCATATCACAAAGGCGGAAACAGATATGAATATAACACTTAAAAGTGTTTATCAGAGTAGTGGTCAAACAAGATCCCCAGTATAACAAAAGAATAGATACAAGTGCTAGACAAAAGAATATGTATACATCAAGGAGTCTCTATCTCGAATGTATAACAACAAAGACTACCAATATAGTGTAGTTAGCCAAAAGTCAAGTAATACTCCCAGATGAGGAGTCAAGTAGAAGCACCTGCAACATCTCGGTCCGACCCGAGTATTATTTAATAAGAAAATAATAAACGGATCAGTCTAGTTATATATATCAGATAAAATGAGATGGAATAAGAGATATAACAAAATGTATGATAACAATAATGTCATACTATGAAAAGTATACATTTGACAACAACAAAAATCATACAATATCTCAAGAAATCTCATAACATCAAAAAGAATGTCATATTCTTTACTCTATTCACCAAACCACAAATATTAACATCATATCGATGCCAATCATAAAAACTGGTGAAACACAAATTCTAGAAATCATCAATTAGAAATTCAGAAGTCACAAACGGGGAGGCCTATCATAAACGGGAGCATGTAAACTCACCAACACGTGTATCACAAACGGGACACTATCCCATGGTCGCTAACCATAGCGCCGGTGCAATGACGTAGTACAATATCGGTACGTTCGAGGAACCTGAATCTCGAATAATTCGGAACAACGACGTAGTACAACGGTACGCCCGATGATCCTGATAAGCTGGTACAACAACGTAGTACAAAGATACGTCCAATGGACAGAACTCTATAAAAGAACATGGGTCGCTATCCCACAAAAGAAATGAGACAAAACTCAATAAAACGAGGTACCGTCCCCTACGTGGACAAAGAGACATAGCATATCGCTAGTCTAAATCACAAAAAATGATCATCAATGATCATCAAGAAGTGTCAATTACACTAAGCTAGTAAATAGATGAGTTTAGCTTCATGTCGCATAACCACTTGCTTAACTTAAGTATTTACAAACAAATTGTAAATCTCCACTCGAAAGTTGTCACAAGAGTTTCAATCGAACGAGTCTAAGAATTAACCGACAAAGTAAATGCAAGCGTTTCATACCACTTGTTTTGCAAAGTCGTTTAATTGGATTTCTCGAACGAATGAGGTAAAGATTTGTACATACTAATAGATTGGAAAATGGTTTTATAAAGGACTTTGTACTAAAAATAGAGTTGAAATCATCTTTGAGAAAGAGTTTGAATATTTATTACTAGTGTAGAAACCTTTGCGTTTTAAAGTGACAAACCATAAAGATGATTGTAAGAATAATCAATCACCAAAATTTCACGTTCATAGACGTGAATTAAATCCAAAGAAATCGATTCCAAACCCATCAAAATGGATATACCCAAAAATTCCAAAATAGAAGTCATCAAGGTCGATAGTAAATGATAACAACAAATCGGAAAACCACAAATCGATAAAAATTGAAATTTCAAGCAAAATAGGCCAAATAGGCAAAAAAAAAAGCAGGCCAGTCGACTGATTACAGAGGCCAGTCGACTGATTGCAAGAAACAGAGACTTCCAGCCTCTGCCAATAGCCCAGGAACATTCATTTGCTATAGTCAGTCGACTGACTGGCACTGGGGCTATTTTTCAGCCTATCAAATGAAAAGCAACTCCTCCAAAATTGCAACTGGACGAGCAATGGGCGCTAGGGATTTATGCCAATCGACGACCCGGCCCTCTAGGCTCTTTGATACACGACTAAAAGTATGATCAAACATCAAAGCTATGATTTTAAAAGATTTGACTTCAAACACCAAAAATTGGAATACTCATAAAACCAATTCAATCCAAGGCAAATGGACATGAAATAGAAGTTAGGAATTCATTCCTAACAATAAATGAAGGTTATAGACATAGATGCGAGATAAAAATCTCACCTTTCGCATAAAAACAAGGAAGAAGAAGCTATTGAGCAAGGTAAAAACAATCACTCCTCAATTCCAACCCAAGAAGCTTGAATCGAAGCTTAAAAGAAAAACATTTCCTAAGATAGACTTTAGGAATTTCTGAAATTGAAGGTAGAATGAGTTGGAGAAGAAGAAGAGGATGCTTACCAATAACTTCACTTTATCTTTGGAGTTAGAACTTGGATTTGCAATGGAACTAGGGCTTAAGAATTCTAATTCTCTTTCTCTTTCCACATTTTTATGAAAGCTTGAAGGTATTAGGAAATGAAAGTGAATGAAGAGAAGTGGGGGTGGAGCTAAAGTTAATAGTTTAGGCTAACCCAAACCCAAAGTCCAAAGTGCTTAGGTCAAATTTTAGCTAGCTCCAAACATATTGAAGTTTATACTCAAAAAGGTCACAAACGACACTTTGAACTCAACGGAAGTGGTCCCGAGTTCTAATTCGACCGTATGCAAAAAGTAGAATTTCAGACTATAATCTGAATAACAATGCTGTATTTAAATAAAATATTTAAATACACAATCGTAAAATATGTGGGTTGTTACAGACTCCCCTCCTTAAAGAAATTGCGTCCCCGCAATATTTAAGAAGAAGATAAAAAGTAACAACCATAAAAGCCTATCAACACAAAAAAAATTTGAAATAAAAAGTTCACCAAAAAGAGAACGAGAAAGTAAGTTCGGATGTGTTCGCTCGATGAATTCTCTAGATTCTCAAGAACAATTCCTAGGATTTGAGGACCATTGAACCTTCACAAGAGGGACAGCTTTATTTCGAAGGCGTTTAACCTCCGATGCAATAATATGAATAGGCTGTTGCTCATAAGTCAAATTAGGCGAAACATCAATTTCTTCCACAACACCGGGATCAAGAATAGAATCGGAATCTCGAAGGCATTTTCGTAATTGTGAAATGTGAAACACGTCATGAATAGCAGAAAACTGAGCCGGTAATAAAAGGCGATAAGCCACGGAACCAATACGTTAGGTGTAACGATCCTAAATTTTGAACAATTTAAATTGTGAATATTTAATTAATTTTAAATATTTGAATGATAATTTAAATTGAATTTCCAATATAACAATGAAATTGGTGATTAAATTTTAAAATTTAATCTATAAAGAGTTGAATAAAAATTTAAATTTGACTTTGGAGTTGAGATTGAATATTAAATTTATATTTAAAAATTCGGACTAATGACTTAGAAAAATAATTTGGATTTAAGGATTATTACTTACGTAAATAAAAAATTGAATTAAATTTTGATTTGAAAACTGTGAAGTAATTTGAATTGTTCGAGTTTAATATGAAAAACATAATGTAACTATATTGGAGAAATTTTAATAACATAATTTAAACAAGATTTACAAAACAAAGTAAAGAAAATAAATTACACAAAACAAATTGGATTTAAAATGAAAGAAGAAAAAAAAAATATAATAGAAAAATAAACATAGAATGAAAGAAGAAAAATATTTAAAAATAAAATAAAATAATAAGAATAAAATAAACATAAAATAAAGAAGAAAAGAACCACTGCCTTTACTTTCAACCCGATACCCGATTCCCTTTATTTCACTTTACCATTTCCATTTTTTAAACCCTAAGCAAAAAAATCACGAAGAGAAAAAAAAATGGCGGCCACGAATCCTCTTTCGTTCCTTCTTCCTCCGATCGTCTCAACTAGGGCTTGCGATCTAATTTGGGGCTTCATTCTTCGTTCGAGTGTGCTCATTCCCACCTCGGCCGTATTCGATTCGAGATATGGTGAGTTTTCTCACGATTAATTTTATTTCAAGCTTTTAGATTTGTTTGAATTGGGTGTTTGGTTGCATGTTATGATTTGGGGTGTTATTTGCTATCATTTGCTCTGGTAATTCGTTTTAAACTGATAAGAACAGAAACAATTTGGAATTTATTTTTAAACTGATAAGAACAGAAACAATTTGGAATTTATTTTTAAACTGATAAGAACAGATGCTATTTAAACTTGGCCTTAAATCTGTCATGCATGAGTGCCTGCATTTACTTTCTTCTCTGATATATGTTATTTGTGCTTGCATGTGTTTATTTGTGAGCAACCCTTTAATCTTAAAGCCTTAGGTTTGTTTGAATATCTATTGTATGTGATGATCTGATTAGTATGATGTTGGGTGATGCCTGTGTGTATATATCTTCTTTATGCATAAAATCTGGAAATAGATATTAAGCCTGAATATGTTTACTTTTGTTTGTGTGCAAACTTAACCTATTACAGCTTGATGTTGGGATTGATTCAAGAAGTAATGTGGTGCAAGAATGATAATGTTGCATGTTTATATAAGTATGTGTGTGTGAAATTGTATGCATGAATGTTACAGGGATGTGTGTCTCTGTTTAAACAAGCTAAAAACAACGTCTGTAAAAATAATAAAGGGAAACCAGTGTCCATGAGTTCAACCTGAAAACAAGCTTCAAAGCATTTCTGTCTTAATGTTTTCTTAATGTTTCAAGAAATTTAAATTTCTGAAATCAAACATCAAGATGCAATTTTCAAAATTTTAAAGTTTCTGGAATAAAAAAAAAAACATGAGCATGCAAATCCCTTTCCAGCTTCAAAGGGGATCTCTGCATTTTTAAATGTGAATAAACATCTTTTAAAAACAGTTTTAAATCCTTCATATTTTTGTTCTGGGGCATGAATGTTATAGTGAACAAAATATCAATGTTTGCATGCTTGATTTAAAGATTGAATGCATATTTATTTAACAGTTTGAATACCTGTAAACATGATACTCTTTTCTCATCCATGCTCCAGTTTTATAAAAAAATAAAATAAAATAAATAAATAAGTAAGTTGGAATTTGGTTTAACTTGTTTGAGTTACAGGCTCACACCAGGTTTTAAATCCTTCTCCTCCTCTTTGCTTTTGAAAAAAAAAAATTGTAAACAAGCTTAACTTTGGTTTAAGACCTGTTCTATATTTTCAGAAATAAATGAAAGCAAGTTCAAACTTTAGTCTAAACCTGTCTGTAGCTCAATCAAGTGTTGCATTGTTGATCTCTTGAGTTGTTTCACTGCCATACTTGTAGCTTGGTCATTTGTGTATGTTCATGATGCTTTGATGCATTTGCATGTACTCTGTCTTCGAGCTGCTGTGTTGATCACTGAGTTGTTTCACTGGGTTATATCATTGGTCATTTGATGCATTTGCATGTACTCTGTCTTCGAGCTGCTGTGTTGATCACTGAGTTGTTTCACTGGGTTATATCATTGGTCATTTGATGCACTGCCTTGATTTACCTTGTCTCTATTTTGATTCTTGATCATTTCATGTTGGCATTTACTCCATTTTGCATTTGTGCATTGCTGTCATTTGAGTTGGACACTGTTGCATTTCTTGTGGCAGTTGCTATGTTCACATGCTTTCCCATTCACTGTCACACTGTACTTGTTTCACTTGAGTTTTTGTAACTTGTACATGCTGTGTTCATTTGAGTAGCTAGACTTAGTGTGCACTGCATAGTGCATTGTATACTTGGGTTTCACTGCATTTGGTCTGCACTTGTTCATCATGTAGCTTGTTCTCTACATTTACTTGACTGGTCTGCATACATGTGCTTAATTGCTGTTTTGTTGACACTGGTTTGAGCCCTGTTGTCTGCACTTGTATGCTCTCGTGTATTGCCTTTGACATGATTCACTTCATGTTTGTTGCTAGTTTACCTTGAATTACTGCTTCCATTCTGTTCTGATCTGTTGAAGCTTTGAATCTGCTTTGATGATGCCTGAAGTATGATGGGTTAGATGACTGCATGTTTGAATTTACACATTTTTATGGATGTAAATGTATGAGTATGTATAAATGCATATCTCTGTTGTGAGTCAGGTCCATTTTCTTAAAGAAAATTCAGAGGAAAATTTTTTTTTTAAGACAACAGTTCCTGTTTTCAAAAAATATAAGATGATACCTCACTGTCTCTGTCTATCTGAAATCACCAAGTGAGCAAAACTTCACTTTTCTTATTTTTAGAATGCCTGTGAATAACTTCTAAATAAAAAAAAAATTATTAATTAGGTTGCATGCTAGCATGGTTGGATATAAATAAGTATTGTATGTGTATTGATAAAGCTCTGGTGTGAAATGTATTTGTGGGCATGCTGTAACTTTCTCTGTTCTGTTCTGTGGCTTTGGGTATATGAATGTAGAGGACTGTATGTGAATATACCTTGTCCCTGTTGTAACTACAGTTTAGAAACAACATAAATTCTAAAAGTATTGTCCCTGTTGTAACCCTGTTTGGTTGAAGTTCTTTGTTTGGGCTTTGTTCTGGCCCTTGTATCACTGCTTCCATTTGGACTTGTTTTTTTTTACTTGTCATCCTCACTGTGTTGCACTTTTGTGGTCTGTTCACCCATTACTGCATTTGCATTGCTGTTTGGTCATTTTGTATTTCTGAATGGAGCTGTGCACACGTGTTGGCGAGGCAGTGCACATGTGTGTAACTATACGTGTGTACTGCAGCCACACAGGATTGACAGATTTTAAAATTTGAAGTTGTTAATGTGAAAATCCATAATAGATTTAAATTGATTCATGTGATTCGTCATCTCTGTTACCATTTTATTTCAATTCATTGCAAATTTATTTACTTGAATTAAGATTAATCCTGACTCGAGTGTTTTTGTGTTTTGCAATAAACGCTCGGGTCAGATCCGAGTATTTTTACAGCTTGAAGATTTTCTCGCAGCGAAGTTAAATTCGAGGGGGATTAAAGGACTCCACTAAAGTTTTTCAAGAGATTTTTCTTGTACTTAATAAAATAAATTGTTTCCGCTGTATAAATTCAAGTATAATTCATTGTGTAACTCTGATACTTGTATATAAAAGAAAAGTTTATTTATAAAATATATTGTTGTTCTGTGATTCTGTGACTGATTCTGTTTAAATGTTATAAACTAAATAACAATCTGTCATTTTGAACGTTTCTAGTTGGTTTAATTACCGACTAGAGGCGGTCAGAACGGCGGGTCGTTACAAAGTGGTATCAGAGCTTTGGTTTACACAAAGCTTAGTTTATGGCATTTAATATGAATAGTTACTAGAATCACTTTAAAGAAAGTGTTTTCAAATCTAAAGAAGTTTAAAATTGTTTTCTTTAAAATAAAAAGTATTTTGAAAATTAGAATTATTTTGAAGATTCCCCTCTCTAAATTTAGGTTTGCGACCGTTTCTCTTCGGTGAGGTCTCGTTAGACTTGAGTTTCGATCATTCGAAAACTCATTATCGAATTTTTGAGAGTTATGGAAAATGAAACATGAGTTAAGAGAATTAATGAATTGGTCTAAATTGGTTTAAATCAAATTAGTAAAGGAGATTATAAATCGAAGTTTTATAAATAGAAATGGAATTTCTAAAGATGTTTGTAAATTCCGCAAACGACTTATTTTGATAAGTAAATTGTTGTAACTTATTAAAGGAGTTATATCTATGGTTTTGGACAATAAATGAGATATAAAAGGAGATATGAATCTAATGAAAATTTATAAGAGATTTAAATAGATTCAATGAAGAATTTGAATTTGAATGGGCATGGAAATAAGTTAAGTGGAAAACTTAATATTGGAAATTTGAAGTTGGTTTAAAACCAATATTTTGAAATGTATGCAGAATTCAAACTATGAATTAAGTTGAAGTTGAAAAACTTAAATGGGAATGTTTTTGGGAAGCAACACTATGAAATGAAGTAAATTCATTTTAAGTTGTTTTGAAATGTGTTTAAAAGAATGATTTCTTTTAAGAATGAAATATATATTTGATTTTGGTTTAAGTATATCAAATATTTTAAAAATGTTGAAAATAAATGGATTTGTAAATTACTTATTATTGAATAAGTATGGAAATATTTTCCAATATGAAATGAAAGGTTTGAAATTTTATCTTTTCAAGATAAAGTGAAAAGTAAATGTTTTGAGATTTTATCTTTTAAAGATAAATTGAAAAGTGAATATTTGAATTTGTTTCAAATGGTTAAGTGTGAAAAATTTTATATCTTGTAAAGATATTATTTTTGGGAAATTTGAACACTTAGTTCAACTTGGAGAAAAAAAAAAAAAAATTCAAAGTGATTGAATTTTGAGTTAAATTGAGTTTAACTTTGACACACAAAAACAATGTAAGTTGAACTTTGAATTTTAAATGGATGATTTGGATTGTATGTCTAACGTCGTGAATTGACGACATATCAATTGATCTCTATTAAATATATATCTGTTGGTGGCGGAGAATTTATTCTCTTAGCTTAACACCCTTCTCTGAGACGTACGAGCTCAGAGGTTATATATCGATAGACATCAATTATGTGTTGAGGATTGACGATGTAACGTGAAATCCAAATCGAGTGTGAAGTCGATAATAAATTGGATTATGAATGTGAATTAGGTTTGAGATAACCTTAAATTTCCAAATCAGCTTAGAGGAAAATTTTAAATGGATAATGAAATGGAAAATTTGTGAATCCTCTATTTGTTATGGGTATGAAATATTGTGGTTTTCATAACGTATATGTGTGAATACCATTAATTCGAAAACCAATTAGTTTGGAAAAGTAATTGTTATGGAAAACTTATGTAAGTACATGAGTATGATATGTACTAAATGTGAAATGAAATATTATATATGTATGTATAATATTATGTTTTCCAAATTGAGGATATGGAAAAGTACCTTCCATTTAAACATTTGTGAAGGTTGTTGGAACTCGAGATGAGTGTCCATTTGAAAATCGTAGCTACGTAGTATTTCCATTAGTTGGAATGACCATTTGTATTTCCATTAGTTGGAGTGACCTTTTGTATTTCCATTAGTTGGAATGTCCTTTTGGACTGGTATAGTGTGCTAGCGTAATTCGAGGGGCGAGATGCCTACGGTTACAAGCGATTCCACTGGGATAGTGGCGTAACCGCCGTGTATACCGCGATCTAGTTACACTCGGGTGGTAGCGTAATTTGAGGGGCGTGATGCCTACAGTTACAAGCGATTCCACTGGGATAGTGGCGTAACCGCTGTGTAAACTGCAATCTACAAACCAAAGCGTAATTCGAGGGGCGAGATGCCTACGGTCACGAGCGATTTTACTGGGATAGTAGCGTAACCGCCGTGTGAACCGCGATCTTTGGCAACAACCATGGCGAAATTCAAGGGATGAGATATCCACAGTTACAAGCGACTCTACTGGGATAGTAGCGGAACTGCCGAGTAAACTGTGATCCATGGGGGAATGTGCTTTCCATATCCATTTTTAAAAGAATTTTTAAAAAGGTATTTTCACTGGGAATTGAAGCAAGTATATTTAGTACTTGGAGATTATTAGACTTGCGCCTGGCCAGCGTATGCCTAATGTCTTTAAGAACGACAGTAGACTTGTTAAATTTCGAGTTAGCAAGTATTTTCAAACTTTAAATAGAAAATCAATTATCTGAAATTAAAGTGACATAAATTCTAACTTAATAAATTAAGGGAGAGGATTTTTGAAATGTTTTGAAAGTCCACAGCTTTGGAAAAGTTATACTATGTAAATTTCTTAAATGAAGAAGTTCAAATTTAAAATTTGGGTTTTTGTAAGTTGGAAATTTTAGTAAAGATTTTTGTGTCTGGATTGTAGAAAATAATAGACAAATGAGTTAATAAACAAAGCTAGTGAGATAAAACAAATAGAATGAATCCTGCATTCATTTATTTTTAATAAGTTTCAAACTTGATAAAAGTGTGTAAAATATAAATATTAGTGAAATTTCAACAATCATTTCTCCTTACTTGTAATTTCGGGACGATATTCTTTTAAGGAGGGGAGATTGTAACGATCCTAAATTTTGAACAATTTAAATTGTGAATATTTAATTAATTTTAAATATTTGAATGATAATTTAAATTGAATTTCCAATATAACAATGAAATTGGTGATTAAATTTTAAAATTTAATCTATAAAGAGTTGAATAAAAATTTAAATTTGACTTTGGAGTTGAGATTGAATATTAAATTTATATTTAAAAATTCGGACTAATGACTTAGAAAAATAATTTGGATTTAAGGATTATTACTTACGTAAATAAAAAATTGAATTAAATTTTGATTTGAAAACTGTGAAGTAATTTGAATTGTTCGAGTTTAATATGAAAAACATAATGTAACTATATTGGAGAAATTTTAATAACATAATTTAAACAAGATTTACAAAACAAAGTAAAGAAAATAAATTACACAAAACAAATTGGATTTAAAATGAAAGAAGAAAAAAAAATATAATAGAAAAATAAACATAGAATGAAAGAAGAAAAATATATAAAAATAAAATAAAATAATAAGAATAAAATAAACATAAAATAAAGAAGAAAAGAACCACTGCCTTTACTTTCAACTCGATACCCGATTCCCTTTATTTCACTTTACCATTTCCATTTTTTAAACCCTAAGCAAAAAAATCACGAAGAGAAAAAAAAATGGCGGCCACGAATCCTCTTTCGTTCCTTCTTCCTCCGATCGTCTCAACTAGGGCTTGCGATCTAATTTGGGGCTTCATTCTTCGTTCGAGTGTGCTCATTCCCACCTCGGCCGTATTCGATTCGAGATATGGTGAGTTTTCTCACGATTAATTTTATTTCAAGCTTTTAGATTTGTTTGAATTGGGTGTTTGGTTGCATGTTATGATTTGGGGTGTTATTTGCTATCATTTGCTCTGATAATTCGTTTTAAACTGATAAGAACAGAAACAATTTGGAATTTATTTTTAAACTGATAAGAACAGAAACAATTTGGAATTTATTTTTAAACTGATAAGAACAGATGCTATTTAAACTTGGCCTTAAATCTGTCATGCATGAGTGCCTGCATTTACTTTCTTCTCTGATATATGTTATTTGTGCTTGCATGTGTTTATTTGTGAGCAACCCTTTAATCTTAAAGCCTTAGGTTTGTTTGAATATCTATTGTATGTGATGATCTGATTAGTATGATGTTGGGTGATGCCTGTGTGTATATATCTTCTTTATGCATAAAATCTGGAAATAGATATTAAGCCTGAATATGTTTACTTTTGTTTGTGTGCAAACTTAACCTATTACAGCTTGATGTTGGGATTGATTCAAGAAGTAATGTGGTGCAAGAATGATAATGTTGCATGTTTATATAAGTATGTGTGTGTGAAATTGTATGCATGAATGTTACAGGGATGTGTGTCTCTGTTTAAACAAGCTAAAAACAACGTCTGTAAAAATAATAAAGGGAAACCAGTGTCCATGAGTTCAACCTAAAAACAAGCTTCAAAGCATTTCTGTCTTAATGTTTTCTTAATGTTTCAAGAAATTTAAATTTCTGAAATCAAACATCAAGATGCAATTTTCAAAATTTTAAAGTTTCTGGAATAAAAAAAAAACATGAGCATGCAAATCCCTTTCCAGCTTCAAAGGGGATCTCTGCATTTTTAAATGTGAATAAACATCTTTTAAAAACAGTTTTAAATCCTTCATATTTTTGTTCTGGGGCATGAATGTTATAGTGAACAAAATATCAATGTTTGCATGCTTGATTTAAAGATTGAATGCATATTTATTTAACAGTTTGAATACCTGTAAACATGATACTCTTTTCTCATCCATGCTCCAGTTTTATAAAAAAATAAAATAAAATAAATAAATAAGTAAGTTGGATTTTGGTTTAACTTGTTTGAGTTACAGGCTCACACCAGGTTTTAAATCCTTCTCCTCCTCTTTGCTTTTGAAAAAAAAAAATTGTAAACAAGCTTAACTTTGGTTTAAGACCTGTTCTATATTTTCAGAAATAAATGAAAGCAAGTTCAAACTTTAGTCTAAACCTGTCTGTAGCTCAATCAAGTGTTGCATTGTTGATCTCTTGAGTTGTTTCACTGCCATACTTGTAGCTTGGTCATTTGTGTATGTTCATGATGCTTTGATGCATTTGCATGTACTCTGTCTTCGAGCTGCTGTGTTGATCACTGAGTTGTTTCACTGGGTTATATCATTGGTCATTTGATGCATTTGCATGTACTCTGTCTTCGAGCTGCTGTGTTGATCACTGAGTTGTTTCACTGGGTTATATCATTGGTCATTTGATGCACTGCCTTGATTTACCTTGTCTCTATTTTGATTCTTGATCATTTCATGTTGGCATTTACTCCATTTTGCATTTGTGCATTGCTGTCATTTGAGTTGGACACTGTTGCATTTCTTGTGGCAGTTGCTATGTTCACATGCTTTCCCATTCACTGTCACACTGTACTTGTTTCACTTGAGTTTTTGTAACTTGTACATGCTGTGTTCATTTGAGTAGCTAGACTTAGTGTGCACTGCATAGTGCATTGTATACTTGGGTTTCACTGCATTTGGTCTGCACTTGTTCATCATGTAGCTTGTTCTCTACATTTACTTGACTGGTCTGCATACATGTGCTTAATTGCTGTTTTGTTGACACTGGTTTGAGCCCTGTTGTCTGCACTTGTATGCTCTCGTGTATTGCCTTTGACATGATTCACTTCATGTTTGTTGCTAGTTTACCTTGAATTACTGCTTCCATTCTGTTCTGATCTGTTGAAGCTTTGAATCTGCTTTGATGATGCCTGAAGTATGATGGGTTAGATGACTGCATGTTTGAATTTACACATTTTTATGGATGTAAATGTATGAGTATGTATAAATGCATATCTCTGTTGTGAGTCAGGTCCATTTTCTTAAAGAAAATTCAGAGGAAAAATTTTTTTTTAAGACAACAGTTCCTGTTTTCAAAAAATATAAGATGATACCTCACTGTCTCTGTCTATCTGAAATCACCAAGTGAGCAAAACTTCACTTTTCTTATTTTTAGAATGCCTGTGAATAACTTCTAAATAAAAAAAAAATTATTAATTAGGTTGCATGCTAGCATGGTTGGATATAAATAAGTATTGTATGTGTATTGATAAAGCTCTGGTGTGAAATGTATTTGTGGGCATGCTGTAACTTTCTCTGTTCTGTTCTGTGGCTTTGGGTATATGAATGTAGAGGACTGTATGTGAATATACCTTGTCCCTGTTGTAACTACAGTTTAGAAACAACATAAATTCTAAAAGTATTGTCCCTGTTGTAACCCTGTTTGGTTGAAGTTCTTTGTTTGGGCTTTGTTCTGGCCCTTGTATCACTGCTTCCATTTGGACTTGTTTTTTTTTACTTGTCATCCTCACTGTGTTGCACTTTTGTGGTCTGTTCACCCATTACTGCATTTGCATTGCTGTTTGGTCATTTTGTATTTCTGAATGGAGCTGTGCACACGTGTTGGCGAGGCAGTGCACATGTGTGTAACTATACGTGTGTACTGCAGCCACACAGGATTGACAGATTTTAAAATTTGAAGTTGTTAATGTGAAAATCCATAATAGATTTAAATTGATTCATGTGATTCGTCATCTCTGTTACCATTTTATTTCAATTCATTGCAAATTTATTTACTTGAATTAAGATTAATCCTGACTCGAGTGTTTTTGTGTTTTGCAATAAACGCTCGGGTCAGATCCGAGTATTTTTACAGCTTGAAGATTTTCTCGCAGCGAAGTTAAATTCGAGGGGGATTAAAGGACTCCACTAAAGTTTTTCAAGAGATTTTTCTTGTACTTAATAAAATAAATTGTTTCCGCTGTATAAATTCAAGTATAATTCATTGTGTAACTTTGATACTTGTATATAAAAGAAAAGTTTATTTATAAAATATATTGTTGTTCTGTGATTCTGTGACTGATTCTATTTAAATGTTATAAACTAAATAACAATCTGTCATTTTGAACGTTTCTAGTTGGTTTAATTACCGACTAGAGGCGGTCAGAACGGCGGGTCGTTACATTAGGTGATGAGAAATGGACCAATATATTGAGCTGCTAATTTTTTCAATCGACTGAAACGCACAACACCCTTCATAGGTGAAACACGAATAAACACAAAATCTCCCACAAAAAATTCTAATATCCTTCTTCGGTTATCGGCATAGGATTTTTGCCGACTTTGAGCTTCTTTCTTCATATTAAGAATAAGGCCAATCTTTTCTGTGGAATCACGAATAAAATTTAGACCTAAAACCAACCTCTCGCCGACCTCAAGCCAACAAGAAGGAGATCGACATGGCCTTCCATAAAGTGCCTCAAAAAGTGCCACGTCAATACTAGATTGGAAGCTATTATTATAGGAAAACTCAATAAGAGAAATATGATCCTCCCAACTTCCACCAAAATCAAGAACACATGCACGAAGAAGATCTTCAAGAGTTTGATTCACATGCTCGGTTTGTCCATCAGACTGAGGATGATAAGCGGTGCTAAAATTAAGGTTCGTTCCCAATGCTTTTTGAAGACTCTTCCAAAATTCACTAGTAAACAATGGATCACGATCGCTAACAATAGAAGTAGGAATTCCATGTAATCTAACAATTTCTTTAATAAAGTGTTTGGCCAAAAGAGGCACGGTCCGATTGGACTGAACGGGAATAAAATGGGCAGATTTGGTAAGTCTATCAACAATTACCCATAGGCTATCATGGCTCGAATGAGAACGGGGAAGACCGTCAATAAAATCCATGGAAATTTGATCCCACTTTCAAATTAGAATATCCAAAGCTTGCAATAACCCACTGGGCCTTTGATGCTCGGCCTTGACAAGTTAGCAAGTCATGCGACGCTTAACAAAGTTAGCAATATCGGATTTCATTCCATCCCAATAATAAAGTCACTTCATATTCGCGTACATTTTACTACTACCGAGATGAATGGTAAATTTAGAACGGTGAGAATCTTCTAAAATGTATTTTCGAAGATCATCAATATTTGGCACGATAAGTCTACCAAATTTTCGAATACCGCCACGAGAGTCAATATCAAAGTCTTTAAAACCTTCAATATCAATTTTATCCCTACAACTTTGGCCAAGAAGAGCCAATTCGGGATCTAACTTTTGAGCTTCAACGATGCGGTCTAAAAGAGATAGATGAGCCTCAAAGCTACATAAAACAAGAGATGAACATAAATCGGATTCACGATCTCGAATCTCACAAGTGGATAAAGTCTCGAGATCATTCCATTCGGATATCATCGTAGAAACAACCGCTTGTTGCTTATGACTAAGGGCATCGGCAATACGATTTTCCTTTCTGGGAGTATAAAGAATATCAAGGTCATAAGATGCAAGGAATTCGAGCCAACATTGTTGTAGCAACCCTGACTCGACCTTCGGAAATCAGCACCGAATATGACTCTCATATTCAAATGCCGCAGATTCAAACGTCGAATCCGGTTGTCGGAGCTTATAACACAATTAAGTAAACAACACAGCGGAAGAAAACGAAATGAATAATATTGATATACAACATTTGATACAACAATGATACAATATGATTCAATGTCAGATATACAAGATAACAATGCTATAGCGGAATAACAATACGATATAGCAGCGGAAAACAAATAGCCAAGAGATAACACCAATCCAATGCTCCAAAGCTAAAACTCCAAACCACTAGCTCGAACCACCAACACGTTGCACAAGCTAAGCAAGTCAGTCATCCATGAATCCAAAGACACCAATATCCAAGATCTCTAAAGAATACCAAAGAGAAAGCTAAAAGCTACCAAATCGATATCTATATCTACTATCTGAAAAACCCCAACTCTAGACTGCCCGTGTGGAAATTTTGGGCACCTAGAGTTTAGGAAGGGAACAATAAACTCCAGGTCAGTCATGGGACTGGTATGAGCAAACAAAACAATTTATCTTTTAAAAATAAACAAAAGAATTTAAATTTGAAATCCACAATGATTTTTGGAAAATGAAATTACCATAAGGCCTTCTGCCACACACACCATGCAAACGCAGAATTGGAGGAGATTTCTCCTTATGATAGTCAAACATGCTTGATACGCGAAAACTATTTTGATATTATTATTGGTGCATACTGGAAAACTTTTCAAAAGTATAATATTAATCTTAGCCAGCATACAACATTTCGTCGTATGCCTACTATAGCTACCATGTTCAATTGTAGGTTACCACCACATTCCATGGCAGGTTATACAACTAAAACTGTACTGGGCGCGTATTGTTTCTTTGGATTTTCCAACAAATGGTCAAGCCAAGGAACTTTCCATTGCCACATTGGTACGCCTCTGGAGGGACGCCTCGAGAACCATCCCTCGGTTCTCTGCTAACACAAGGCCGCCTACCCCCTTCCCGGGGAATAAAACCTAAGTTATGCCACCCCCGGTCCTTTGGGACCTTTAACCGAGGATCCTTAATACCAACAACATCACACAGTAATAATAATATACTACAGTGCCTACATGAGTAAGTATCTGGTCTCCATACCATGATACTACCCTTTCCCAAAAGGAATGGTCATACCCTAGGGGCGCTACCCCTGAAACCTTGTTGCATCTTTCCTGTTTCGACCATTACCGGGTTGTGAGGCTCGACGAAGTCTCGTCCACAAAGCTACGCTTTTCACAAAAGCCATGCTTTGATCAACAAATGATCAGCAGCACTTCGTATGCCACATTACCAAATTGGGAGTGTATCACTAGTAACCATCAACTACATAACCTCTGAGCTTGTACGTCTCAGAGAAGGGTGTTAAGCTAAGAGAATAAATCTCCGCCACCAAACATAAATGTATTTGATAGAAACCGGTTTTACATCTCAAAGTGTAATGTCAGACACACATCCATACAAGTCTGTTCCGGGTTCGAACAGAACCGAAGGCACTTCCAAAGAAGCCCTTGCAATCCGGATAATTTCTAATCACGTCCGGACTCCCCATCACAATGGGTGCTCAAATCTCTATACCGGGGCCATTCGGTGCGGAGACATTCGACAGGTCATCCTTTCGCTTTCGAAAGTATCCGGTCTTCACCACCGGTCTTCAAATGCTATCCATATCGTCGTATCATTATTCAGAATGGGATATATGACACAAAGGTCCTCTCCCGGCTAAACCGAATAATGAGCGAAATATTTAAAAACATATGCATAATGGAATTTCAGTTAAGTCACAACTTTACACCCAAAAATTTTCTTTCAAATGATTTAAACAAATTACCATTTACAAATATTTTAAACAAAAAAAATATTCTTCCAGAAACCTTTCAATGGTTTAAACAATTTCCATACTTAAATCTTTTAAACAAAAGATTCACTTTAAAACCCCTTTTCAATTTTAAACGAGGATAACCCATCTTTAACAAAGATTCATTCATGGCTTCTCAAATCAATTCCATTTCAAGTTGAATTAACTCATCCGGTCTTTAAATTAAAGACTCATTTTATAGCTTTCAAAATCATTCAGTTTCAAATTTGAAATCTTTCATCATAATTATTATTTGAAACCACTTATTTCCGTTTTAGAAAACCGGATTTTATTTGTAGGAGTTAAAGCCTTTCAAATATAAACTTGGGTTAAATTTAAATTCCCAAACCAATACTTTCTAAGTGGTTAAAAACCCATATAAACATCTTTAAAAATTTGTATAATCTTTACAAGCCAAATTTCCAAACCATTGAATTCAATTCCAAATATTGAATTCAAACTCAAATCAAAATATTTCAGATTTCAAAGTAAGTCAATTTATTTTAAATACCTTTTATCTTCAAAAACTCCTTTTCAAATACTTTTCAAATTTAACCCAATTTCATTTCCAAAACCATTTGGATTTAAAATTCAAATTCAAAACTATTTAAAAATATATGACTTAACCGATTTTCACATGCAATCCATATTTGTGTGTGTATAGTGTAGTCCATGGGTTTTACACACAATAGTGCAACATCATTCAATCATCACAGATAAAAATACAACAATATAGTTGATAAGCGGTATAAACTATAACGCTTATCTTTATTTACAGCTCATGGATGAATAATATAAGTTCATCGCAGATAATAAATTACATCACAGATAATTAATTTCATCGCAGAATAAATTACATCACAGTTCATAAAACAAAATAATTCATATCACACATTATCACAAATCAAGGACATCAATCAATTCAAAGCACTCCATAGAATCCTAACATCCATGAGTGAGATCAATCAATTATCTGATTTACTTAAATCAGATAAATTGCTTATGAATAAATTTTTAATCTTGGTTAACTAATCATTAATTAATTACAAACATTTTGATTAATTACACTTTAATTATTAATTAACCTTTAAATTAATTTATCACATTAATTAATTATCCTTAATTAATTAAAATAAGTGATTAGCTTTTATTTAATTACAAAGTAATTATCTTCAATTTAATTCCATCAATAAATTTATCTCTAAATTAATTATCCTTTATTAATCTTAAATTAATTTTATTAAGTGATTAACCCTTAATCGATTTACTAAAAATAATTTCTTTCTTAATTTATCACTAAAATAAATTAATCCTCAATTAATCATCTTTAAATAATTATCTTCTAATCATAGATAAATTTGCCTTTAATTAATCATTTTCCCTAACTAATTGATTAATCAATTACTTCCTAAATCTTATTTGAAAAATACTTAAAGATTTTTAAATTAAACAATCAACCCGATATCCTTTTTTTTCTAGAAACAAAACAATTTTCAAATATTTACTTTAACGTCTTAAATGTTGAAACTTGTTTTAAAATTTGAAACTCCATTTATGTTCCTTTGGAAACTTGTTTAGTTTAAATATGTTTTAAAAAATTTGTTAAATTAAAAATTTATTTTTGTAATTTAAAAGAACTGTTTCCATTTAAAACTTGAAAACATCTCAAGCCATACTTAATTTAACAATTAGTTTAGGCTTGAAACTGGTAACAGGTAAATCTAACCAAGCACAGGATTCTTTTTTTGAAAACTGTTAAAACACAAAAAAATCGCGAGCGAGTACTCGAGCCACAACCATTCTTCCCCAGGCATGACTTCGAGTCCTCCACCCACTTGCTCCGAGTCATCTCACTCCCCCTCGTACTCTTCTTCTTCTCTTTTTTTAACTTTGTTTAAATTTAAATCTGCTAAACCCACACGTCTCTTCGATCACCACCCGAGCCATCAACAAGTTTTACTCGAGCACAAACCCGAAAAACATCTTCTTCCTCCCTAATTTCCTGATACACCAAACCCACGCGTGCACGGTGCACATCAAACTAGCCATCACCGATTAAGTCACCACCCACCACTAAGTCGATGCTGGCCCCCCTAAGCTTCCCAAGCAGCCAGAAATTTAAATTTTCCTTTAAGTCGAAATCGAGTATGCTTGAGCAAACTGGAACCCAACACAGCTTTGACTAACCACCAAAAAGTACCCTGCACCACCACCACAAACCTTCGGACGCCACGCGACCACAACCCTAGCTGCTCCGATGACCTACGACCGCTTTCCCCCCGGTCCGATCCCCTCCGGCCCCATGACGACGATGCTGTTCTATTCCAAAAACAGACAAGTAGACAAGCTTTTAAAACCCTAAAAATCATCGTTCCAATCCCTCGATCATTTAAGAAATCAAATCGTATTCTTCCCTGGATCCCTGATGCTCATACAACTTCACCAATGACCACAACGTCCAATTCATCGGGAGTTAACGAGAATTTACAAAAATCCCTTTTTAGTTCAAACCCAAAATTCCCAATTTATACTTACCTAAAAATCTTAATTTTCCCTTAAAATTCATGATTTTTTAATACGAATCTGTTTGTAAAGCCAAAACACAAAATCAAAATCATTAATTTTTTACTTAAATTAAGCTATTACTGTAAATTCTGATTTTTTGAAATGATTGTTCACTAAATACACCTGAATTCATTTTAAAAACGATATTACTAAGTTACAATCATTTTACTTTTAAAGATTATAGCTAGAACATGTTAGATAGGAAGCTATGATTTTTATTTGATGAACTATGAGCCTGTAATATCAACAGAGAACTAAATACAAGCATGCATTCCATAAATGCAGAGGAATTCAACCATTCTTCTCAGATAAACTCATCATACTTTCAAGCATTGTCCAATATCAAGATAGAATGGTAGGTTAAAAAGGTTTGCTCACCTTGGAGTTGTACAGGTAGAAACAGAGAAGCTTGACTAATTTTGCAAAACTGGAACTTGCATTTGTTGTTGAATTTAAATTCTGCTTTTAGTTTTAAATCTGCATCTTTAAAGCTTGTTGAAGTTGTTTGAATCTGATATTGATTTTAGCCTGAACTTGATTGAACCTACTCTGGTCACAAGCTTCATATTTTTGAATTGAATCTTGCATTTTTAATTTCCAGGTGAAAGCTTTTGCATTCTTTTACTTCTCATGTTTCTGGTTTTTGAGATTCAATTCCAGGTTTGCAGTTGAACCAAGAATTGACCTGGGTTTGTTTACTTGAACTTCCTATTGCATAGCTTCATATTTTTGCTTTGAAACTGTTTGAACTTGAGGAAGCTGTTTTCTAGAATTTATTTTCAGGTTTTGATTTGAGAAATTTTTCTTGTTTTCAATTTGCAGGTTTCAGTTTCGAATTCCTGAAAAAAAAATGAGAAGAGAAAAGTTTTCTTCTTTTGTTAACATTATGTTTTAAAATTAAATTTTTAAAAGAAAAATAATATAAAACAAAAAATGCCACTTGTTGTTTTGTATTAACACTTGTAAACACTTAGCTTAAATTTTTTGTGGCTTTTAAAATGTTACACTTGTTTTAATCCACATAAATTTATAATTTTTTATTTTAAACCCTTGTTTCATTTTATTTATATTTTTAGTTTTAAATCCTTATGTTAAAATAAATTATGTTCCAATGTTTTAAAAAAAAATTTATCAAATCTAATTTTATATTCAAATCTAATTTTGCATCTTAAATTCAAATTCAAAATTTAATATAAAAAAATCAATTTATACTTATAAATGAATAAATAATCAAATATTTTTTTATAAATATATCCTTAAATTCCATTTATCATTCATTTCTTTTAAAGTTCAAATTAAATTCTTATTTATAACAAATGATTTGAAAAGTTATTCATTACAAATAAATATTTATGTGTTAGTTAATGCAATTTTGAATACATTTATATTTTTAAACTTAAGATATTAAACTTATTAACAAATACTTATTTTAAAATTTTCATCTCAAACTTAAGTAAACAAACTTATTATATTTTTGTTTCAAATATAATTTCTGTAAGTCCAATTAAATTTCAATATACTAACATTTGAATTTCAAATTCACATTTTCAAATTATAATCAATTTATAAAATATTCACTTTTGAACTCCAAATCATTAATCTTTATTTATTTGAAAGATAAACATTTTTTTTCTTATTAATGAATCAAGTTATCAATCTGTTGAATTTTTAAATTGATTCCTTTATTTACAATCTTTATATATATATTTATTCAAATCTTCAAATAAATTCACAATTAAATTTGTAATTAATATATTATTCAAAATATTTATTTTAGATTTTCCAATTAAAAATTCTATTGAAAAATCAAATTTACATTCATTTATGTTAATAAACGAACAAATATCTATTAATTCTTGGAAAATACCAGATTAATCCATAATCTAATTCCAAGAATTAAATTTATTTCCAATTTCAATTTGATTTAAAAACGAGAATGTTACAGATTCCCCCCTTAGAAAATTTCGTCCTCGAAATTTGAAAGTAGGGAGACAACAAAGAAATATAGAAAGAACAAGAGATGAATCCCCAGATCAAACTGAATATCTATTCTGCGTTTGGTTTCCCAAATCAGAATATCAATAATTAGATATAAGAACGAATCAAGAATCTCAGGTCACAAGAACTATGAATATACAGGGTGTTGATTAGTTCAAAGGATAACTAACCACTCGTAGAATATATCTGGACCCAACAAAATAAATAAATATATGGATACAATCCAAAACTTTTAGTTTAAACAACCAAAATATACCTATCCACCATAGCAACCAAATCAAACAATTCATCCAAACAAACAATTCTGACCCATCTGGAGTTTATGTCCCACGCAAATATATCAAAGCTTCTTCCTGGAATTGTCAAGAATTATCAAAAAATTGAAAAGACGAATCAAAGGAGATTGATAAAGAAAGTTATTTCCACTGTCGTAGGGTATCGACCATTTGTAGTGGTACTCCCCTGTCCCTTATCTCATCCTATTCTTGCACTCGTACTCACTATCAGTGGATGGTAAGAGAATTTATTGAGGCACTCAGACGGATATCTTAGGGATATACTCATTCTAGGTTATACTTCACCCTATCTCTAATGAGTTACTTAATGTGTTATACTCCTGAGCTAAAGTTTCAACCTTCAGCTCTGATACCAAATGTAGCGACCCTGACTCGACCTTTGGAAATCGGCACCGAATACGACTCTCATATTCAAATGCCGCAGATTCAAACATCGAATCCGGTTTGCCGGAGCTTATAACACAATTAAGTAAACAACACAGTGGAAGAAAACGAAATGAATAATATTGATATACAACATTCGATACAACAATGATACAATATGATTCAATGTCAGAGATACAAGATAACAATGCTACAGCGGAATAACAATGTGATATAGCAGCGGAAAACAAATAGCCAAGAGATAACTCCAATCCAATGCTCCAAAGCTAAAACTCCAAACCACTAGCTCGAACCACCAACACGTTGCACCAAGCTAAGCAAGTCAGTCGTCCATGAATCCAAAGACTCCAATATCCAAGATCTCCAAAGAATACCAAAGAGAAATCTAAAAGCTACCAAATCGATATCTATATCTACTATCTGAAAAACCCAACTCTAGACTGCCCGTGTGGAAATTTTGGGCACTCAGAGTTTAGGAAGGGAACAATAAACTTTGGGTCAGTCATGGGACTGGTATGTGCAAAAAAAATAGTTTATCTTTCAAAAACAAACAAAAGAATTTAAATTTGAAATCCGCAATGCTTTTTGGAAAATGAAACTACATAAGGCCTCCCGACAAGCACACCATGAAAACGCAGAATTGGAGGAGATTTCTCCTTATGATAGTCAAACATGCTTAATACGCGAAAACCATTTTGATATTATTATTGGTGCATAGTGGAAAACATTTCGAAAGTATAATATTAATCTTAGCCAGCATACAACATTTGGTCGTATGCCTACTATAGCTACCATGTTCAATAGTAGGTTACCACCACATTCCATGGCAGGTTATACAACTGAAACTGTACTGGGCGTGTATTGTTTCTTCGGATTTTCCAACAAATGGTCAGGCCAAGGAACTTCCCATTGCCACATGGGTACGCCTCTGGAGGGACGCCCCGAGAACCATCCCTCGGTTCTTTACTAACACAAGGCCGGCTACCACCTTCCCGGGGAATAAAACCTAAGATATGCCACCCCCGGTCCTTTGGGACCTTTAATCGAGGATCCTCAATACCAACAACATCACACAGTAATAATAATATACTACAGTTCCCACATGAGTAAGTATCTGGGCTCCATACCATGATACTACCCTTCCCAGAAGGAATGGTCATACCCTAAGGGTGCTACCCCTAAAACCTTGCTGCATCTTTCCTGTTTCGACCATTACCGGGTTGTGAGGCTCGACGAAGTCTCGTCCACAAAGCTACGCTTTTCACAAAAGCCATGCTTTGATCAACAAATCATCAACAGCACTTCGTATGCCACATTACCAAATTGGGAATGTATCACTAGCAACCATCAACTACATAACCTCTGAGCTCGTACGTCTCAGAGAAGGGTGTTAAGCTAAGAGAATAAATCTCCGCCACCAAACAGAAATGTATTTGATGGAAACCGGTTTTACATCTCAAAGTGTAATGTCAGACACACATCCATACAACTCTGTTCCGGGTTCGAACAGAACCGAAGGCACTTCCAAAGAAGCCTTTGCAATCCGGATAATTTCTAATCACGTCCGGACTCCCCATCACAATGGGTGCTCCAATCTCTATACCGGGGCCATTCGGTGCGGAGACATTCGACAGGTCATCCTTTCGCTTTCGAAAGTATCCGGTCTTCACCACCGGTCTTCAAATGCTATCCATATCGTCGTATCATTATTCAGAATGGGTTATATGATACAAAGGTCCTCTCCCGGCTAAACCGAATAATGAGTGCAATATTTAAAAACATATGGATAATGGAATTTCAGTTAAGTCACAACTTTAAACCCAAAAATTTTCTTTCAAATGATTTAAACAAATTACCATTTACAAATATTTTAAACAAAAAAAAATTCTTCTAGAAACCTTTCAATGGTTTAAACAATTTCCACACTTAAATCTTTTAAACAAAAGATTCGCTTTAAAACCCCTTTTCAATTTAAAACGAGGATCACCCATCTTTAACAAAGATTCATTCATGGCTTCTCAAATCAATTCCATTTCTAGTTGGATTAACTCATCCGGTCTTTAAATTAAAGACTCATTTTATAGCTTTAAAAATCATTCAATTTCAAATTTGAAATCTTTCATCATAATTATTATTTGAAACCACTTATTTCCGTTTCGGAGAACCCGATTTTTTTTGCAGGAGTTAAAGCCTTTCAAATATAAACTTGGGTTAAATTTAAATTCCCAAAGCAATACTTTCTAAGTGGTTAAAAACCCATGTAAACATCTTTATAAACTTGTATAATCTTTACAAGCCAAAATTTCCAAATCATTGAATTCAATTCCAAATATTGAATTCAAACTCAAATCAAAATATTTCAGATTTCAAAGTAAGTCAATTTATTTTAAATACCTTTTATCTTCAAAAACTCCTTTTCAAATACTTTTCAAATTTAACCCAATTTCATTTCCAAAACCATTTGGATTTAAAATTCAAGTTCAAAACTATTTAAAAATCTGTGACTTAACCGATTTCCACGTGCAATCCATATTCGTGTGTGTATAGTGTAGTCCAGGGATTTTACACACAATAGTGCAACATCATTCAATCATCATAGATAAAGATACAACAATATAGTAGATAAGCGGTATAAACTATAACGCTTATCTTTATTTACAGATCATGGATGAATAATATATGATCATCGTAGATAATAAATTACATCACAGATAATTAATTTCATCGCAGAATAAATTACATCACAGTTCATAAAACAAAATAATTCATATCACACATTTTCACAAATCAAGGACATCAATCAATTCAAAGCACTCCATAGAATCCTAACATCCATGAGTGAGATCAATTAATTATCTGATTTACTTAAATCAGATAAATTACTTATGAATAAATTTTTAATCTTGGGTAATTAATCATTAATTAATTACAAACATTTTAATTAATTACACTTTAATCATTAATTAACCTTTAAATTGATTTATCACATTAATTAATTATCCTTAATTAATTAAAATAAGTGATTAGCTTTTATTTAATTACAAAGTAATTATCTTCAATTTACTTCCATCAATAAATTTATCTCTAAATTAATTATCCTTTATTAATCTTAAATTAATTTTATTAAGTGACTAACCCTTAATCGATTTACTAAAAATAATTTCTTTCTTAATTTATCACTAAAATCAATTAATCGTCTTTAAATAATTTTCTTCTAATCATAGATAAATTTGCCTTTAATTAATCATTTTCCTTAACTAATTGATTAATCAATTACTTCCTAAATCTTATTTGAAAAATACTTAAAGATTTTTAAATTAGACAATCAACCCGATATACGTTTTTTTCTAGAAACAAAACGATTTTCAAATATTTACTTTAACATCTTAAATGTTGAAACTTATTTTAAAATTTGAAACTCCATTTATGTTCCTTTGGAAACTTGTTTAGTTTAAATATGTTTTAAAAATTTTGTTAAACTAAAATTTTATTTTTGTAATTTAAAAGAACTGTTGCCATTTAAAACTTGAAACATCTCAAGCCATACTTAATTTAACAATTAGTTTAGGCTTGAAACTGGTAACAGGTAAATCTAACCAAGCACGGAATTCTTTTTTTGAAAACTGTTAAAACACAAAACAATCGCGAGCGAGTACTCGAGCCACAACCATTCTTCCCCAGGCATGACTTCGAGTCCTCCACCCACCTGCTCCGAGTCATCTCACTCCCCCTCGTACTCTTCTTCTTCTCTTTTTTTAACTTTGTTTAAATTTAAATCTGCTAAACCCACACACGTTTCTTCGATCACCACCCGAGCCATCAACAAGTTTTACTCGAGCACAAACCCGAAAAACATCTTCGTCCTCCCCAATTTCCTGATACACCAAACCCACGCGTGCACGGTGCACATCAAACTAGCCATCACCGATCAAGTCACCACCCACCACTAAGTCGATGCTGGCCCCCCTAAGCTTCCCAAGCAGCCAAAAATTTAAATTTTCCTTTAAGTCGAAATCGAGTATGCTTGAGCAAACTGGAACCCAACACAACTTTGACTAACCACCAAAAAGTACCCCGCACCACCACCACAAACCTTCGGATGCCACGCGACCACAACCCTAGCTGCTCCGATGACCTACGACCGCTTTCCCCCCTGTCCGATCCCCTCCGGCCCCATGACGACGATGCTGTTCTATTCCAAAAACAGACAAGCAGACAAGCTTTTAAAACCCTAAAAATCATCGTTCCAATGCCTCGATCATTTAAGAAATCAAATCGTATTTTTCCCTGGATCTCTGATGCTCATACAACCTTCACCAATGACCACATCGTCCAATTCATCGGGAGTTAACGAGAATTTAAAAAAATCCCTTTTTAGTTCAAACCCAAAATTCCCAATTTATACTTACCTAAAAATCTTAATTTTCCCCCTAAAATTCATGATTTTGTAATACGAATCTGTTTGTAAAGCCAAAACACAAAATCAAAATCATTAATTTTTTACTTAAATTAAGCTATTACCGTAAATTCTGATTTTTTGAAATGATTGTTCAATAAATACACCTGAATTCATTTTAAAAACGATATTACTAAGTTACAATCATTTTACTTTTAAAGATTATAGATAGAACATGTTAGATAGGAAGCTATGATTTTTATTTGATGAACTATTAGCCTGTAATATCAACAGAGAACTAAATACAAGCATGCATTCGATAAATGCAGAGGAATTCAACCATTCTTCTCAGATAAAATCATCATACTTTCAAGCATTATCCAATATCAAGATAGAATGGTAGATTAAAAAGGTTTGCTCACCTTGGAGTTGTACAGGAAGAAACAGAGAAGCTTGACTAATTTTGCAAAACTGGAACTTGCATTTGTTGTTGAATTTAAATTCTGCTTTTAGTTTTAAATCAGCATCTTTGAAGCTTGTTGAAGTTGTTTGAATCTGATCTTGATTTTAGCTTGAACTTGATTGAACCTACTCTGGTCACAAGCTTCATATTTTTGAATTGAATCTTGCATTTTTAATTTCCAGGTGAAAGCTTTTGCATTCTTTTACTTCTTAGGTTTCTAGTTTTTGAGATTCAATTCCAGGTTTGCAGTTAAACCAAGAATTGATCTGGATTTGTTTACTTGAACTTCCTATTGCATAGCTTCATATTTTTGCTTTGAAACTGTTTGAACTTGAGGAAGCTGTTTTCTAGAATTTATTTTCAGGTTTTGATTTGATAAATTTTTGTTGTTTTCAATTTGCAGGTTTCAGTTTTGAATTCCTGAAACAAAAATGAGAAGAGAAAAGTTTTCTTCTTTTGTTAACATTATGTTTTAAAATTAAATTTTTAAAAGAAAAATAATATAAAATAAAAAATGCCACTTGTTGTTTTGTATTAACACTTGTAAACACTTAGCTTAAATTTTTTACACTTGTAAATGTATGGCTTTTAAAATGTTACACTTGTTTTAATCCACATAAATTTATAATTTTTTATTTTAAACCCTTGTTTCATTTTATTTATATTTTTAGTTTTAAATCCTTATGTTAAAATAAATTATGTTCCAATGTTTTAAAAAAAAATTTATCAAATCTAATTTTATATTCAAATCTAATTTTACATCTTAAATTCAAATTTAAAATTTAATATAAAAAAACAATTTATACTTATAAATGAATAAATAATCAAATATTTTTTTATAAATATATCTTTATATTCCATTTATCATCTATTTCTTTTGAAGTTCAAATTAAATTCTTATTTATAACAAATGATTTGAAAAGTTATTCATTACAAATAAATATTTATATGTTAGTTAATACAATTTTGAATACATTTATATTTTTAAACTTAAGATATTAAACTTATTAACAAATACTTATTTTAAAATTTTCATCTCAAACTTAAGTAATCATACTTATTATATTTTTGTTTCAAATATAATTTCTTTAAGTCCAATTAAATTTCAATATATTAACATTTGAATTTCAAATTCACATTTTCAAATTATAATCTATTTATAAAATATTCACTTTTTAATTCCAAATCATTAATCTTTATTCATTTTAAAGATAAACATTTTTTTCTTATTAATGAATCAAGTTATTAATCTGTTGAATTTTTAAATTGATTCCTTTATTTACAATCTTTATATATATATTTATTCAAATCTTCAAATAAATTCACAATTAAATTTGTAACTAAAATATTATTCAAAATATTTATTTTAGATTTCCAATCAAAAATTCTGTTGAAAAATCATATTTACATTCATTTATGTTAATAAACAAACAAATATCTATTAATTCTTGGAAAATACCATATTAATCCATAATATAATTCCAAGAATTAAATTTATTTCCAATTTCAATTTGATTTAAAAACGGGAATGTTACAATTGTTAACGAAAATTAAGTTCCTTTTGAAAAACAAATACTTCAAAGAATTGTGATTGGTATAGAGAACAAATTTCTCTTCCAAAAGATAATGACGCCAAACATGAAGGGCGAAAACAGTAGCCGCGAGCTCTAAATCATGAGTGGCATATCTAGTCTCGGCAGGCTTTAATTGCCTAGAAGCATAAGTAATAACACGTCCCCTTTGCATAAGAATGGCACCCAAACCAACCCGACTAGCATCGGTATAAACAATAAAATCTTGGCTCCCTTCGGGAATCACAAGAATAGGAGCATCGGAAAGGAGTTCTTTTAATTTCTGAAAAGAAGCTTCACATTTGTCCGACCAAATGTATTTAACCCTTTCTTTTTCAAGCTAGTAAGAGGCACGGAAATTTTAGAAAAGTCTTTTATGAACCGACGGTAATAACCCGTCAATCCAAGAAAACTACATATTTCCGTCACACTCTCCGGTCTCTTCCAATCTTGAATCGCTTCAATCTTTGAAGGATCCATGGAAATTCCGGATTCAGAAATAATATGGTCGAGAAATTTCACACGAGATTGCCAAAAGTGGCATTTAGAAAATTTTGCTTTCAATTGATTACTCCTAAGACTTTCCAACACAATCCGAAGATGCTTTTCATGCTCTTCCTCGGTTTTAGAATAAACAAGAATATCATCTATAAAGATGAGAACAAATCGATCGAGGAAGTCTTTGAAAACTCGATTCATAAGGTCAATGAATTAAGCTGGAGCATTCGTTAAACCAAATGGCATAACAAGCCATTCATAAGATCCATAACGAGTACAAAACGATGCCAAAGGAATGCTATCCTCTGTAATACGAAGCTGATGAAAACCGGTTGCTAAGTCTAACTGTGAAAAGACTCTACCACCACTAAGTTGATGGAATGGATCATCAATCCAAGGTAAGGGATATTTATTCTTAATGGTGAGATCATTAAGCTTACGGTAGTCAACGCAAAGCCTAAGTGTACCTTCGTATTTCTTCACAAAAATAGCTGAAGCTCCCCAAGGAAAGAAACTAGAACGAATAAATTGCTTCGTCTCCGATTCGGATAAATGTCTATGCATCTCCTTGTTTTCTTTATTGGACATACGATAAGGAGGACGAGTAATGGGCAAAGCTCCAGGAATTAGATTAATTCTGAACCCAATTGTTCTCTTAGGTGGTAATCCTGAAACGGGCTCAAATATGTCGAAAAATTCACGAGCAACGTAAACAAGAGAAATGACATCTTCCTCATCATCATTATCGTCATCATGAGGATTTAAAGAATATAAAGATGCTGCCAGGTTGGAATCCGAATCTTTATAAACAATAGAAATCTGCTTAACAGATCGAGGAAGTCGAAGATGAATAGTCTGCTCAGGACATAGGATATGGGCTTCATAACGGTTAAGCCAATCCATTCACAATATCATTCCGAAGCCCAAGTAATGCATGACATGCAAATCAGCTTGGAAAGAAAAATCACATAAAATAATCTCGACATCATTATAAAGCAAACCGAGTGTTGCAGATCCACCAACCAGATTCGCAATTCTCAAAGAAGTCATTAAAGCCATAACACTTAAAAAAAAGTATCAACTAGTTATTTTGATATAAAAGAATGGGATGCATCCGTATCAAAAAGAACTCGAATAGGTCGATCACGAAACATAATAATGCCATCAAGGATAGAATGAGAAATACCTTGACCACGAGAAGTGTTACAAGGGGCTTGCACAACATTTAGCTTTCCCTCCTTCTTGCCTTGAAGTTTGGGACATAAAGATAAAAGATGACCCAAACTTTTGCAATAACGACAAAAGAGAGGTTTCGAACATCTATTGGCATAATGGTCCTTAGAACCACAATTGTAGCATTTCCCACTACAAGGGGTAGGAGTCTTTGCTACCGAAGCTGCTTACTTTCCTTTCTTGTTGGGATTAGGGCCTTTGAACTTAATAGCCCTTTTTTGTTGTTGTTGAAGTCCATTTTGGCACTAACAACTTCAACATCACTCTCTTTATTTGCCTCTTCAAGCCGAAGAGCGATATCAATAAGCTGATCGAAAGCAACTTCCAATTTCAGAAGTAATGGCTTTTTGAGATTCTTATTCAAGCCATAGACAAATCTCTAATTTTTCTTCAATGGGGTATTTATATACTCGATCCCATATTTAGAGAGGGATTTGAAAGATGCGACGTAATCTGCCACAGAAGATTCACCTTGAACAAGGTCAATAAAATGTCGGGCAAAAGTTACTTTTTCAGCCTCCGGCACAAACTTTAATTCGAATCGTCCCTGGAATTGCTCCCATGTAAGATACGCTTCAATAGTTTCAGAACTCATAAGTTCACTAATGCTCTTTCTTGAAGCATACTAGAAGCCACTTGGACTTGATGAAGACCAATAAGATTCATGTGAGAAAAGATGCGATCGCATGTTCTAAGCCAAGCTTGGACTTCGATAACGCCCTCGGAACCCCTGAATGGCTTTCCACCCAAATTTTTATAATCACTGCACAGGCGTGAAAATTCGGATTTTGGGTGAGTAGGCTCGAAAATGGGTCCGACAGTTTGAGCATTCTTTACAAGATCAAGAAGCTGTTGGACAGACATAAATACTCCATCCTGAGGAGTAGCGCTGGATTGATCGGCACTAGGACGCCCTGGTCTAACCATTTCTTTTCTTTAATAAAGAAAGAAATAAGAAGAAAAAGTTATTCTCGGAATGAATATCAAACACTAATGACTGATAAAACAAGGCATCACAAAGAAAATAGGATAGAACGAGTCCAATGACTAGAAATAAATCCTAAGGCACGACTCCTAAGATGGACTTAGGACAATGATCCTTGCTATAATATTTCGTATTGTTCCGAACTTTGGCTCTGATACCAAGCTGTGACGCCCCACCTCTATACTCACGCTAGCCAAGGACACTGCGGAGTAATGCCGTCAACTAGCACGAAGAATAAGGCTGTTGAGGAGCGACCATCCGTGTAATTGCCTTGTGCGAGCAACGGTATGTCAGATAGTATAACAACAGGAAATCCGACATACCGATACAAACTCAAATCATCTACACAGTGGCTATATATGATCTTCGAAAACAAATATAGATAACATAAATCAGTCACAGATATCCATATCACAAAGGCGGAAACAGATATGAGTATAACACTTAAAAGTGTTTATCAGAGTAGTGGTCAAACAAGATCCCCAGTATAACAAAAGAATAGATATAAGTGCTAGACAAAAGAATATGTATACATCAAGGAGTCTCTATCTCGAATGTATAACAACAAAGACTACCAATATAGTGTAGTTAGCCAAAAGTCAGGTAATACTCCCAAATGAGGAGTCAAGTAGAAGCACCTGTAACATCTCGGTCTGACCCGAGTATTATTTAATAAGAAAATAATAAACGGATCAGTCTAGCTATAAATATCAGATAAAATGAGATGGAATAAGAGATATAACAAAACGTATGATAACAATAATGCCATATTATGAAAAGTATACATTTGACAACAACGAAAATCATACAATATCTCAAAAAATCTCATAACATCAAAAAGAATGTCATATTCTTTACTCTATTCACCAAACCATAAATATTGACATCATATCGATGCCAATCATAAAAATTGGCGAAACACAAATTCTAGAAATCATCAATTAGAAATCCAGAAGTCACAAAGGGGGAGGCCTATCATAAACGGGAGCATGTAAACTCACCAACACGTGTATCACAAACGGGACGCTATCCCATGGTTGTTTACCATAGAGCCGGTTCAACGACGTAGTACAATATCGGTACGCCTGAGGAACCTGAAACTCGAATAATTCGAAACAACGACGCAGTACAACGGTAAGCCCGATGATCCTGATAAGCTGGTACAACAACATAGTACAAAGGTACGTCTGATGGACCGAACTCCATAAAAGAACATGGGTCGCTAGCCCATAAAAGAAATGAGACGAAACTCAATAAAACGAGGTACCGTCCCCTACGTGGACAAAGAGACATAGCATATCGCTAGTCTAAATCACAAAAAATGATCATCAATGATCATCAAAAAGTGTCAATTACACTAAGCTAGTAAATAGATGAGTTTAGCTTCATGTCTCATAACCACTTGCTTAACATAAGTATTTACGAACAAATTGTAAATCTTCACTCGAAAGTTGTTATAAGAGTTTCAATCGAACGAGTCTAAGAATTAACCGACGAAGTAACGCAAACGTTTCATACCATTTGTTTTGCAAAGTCATTTAATTTGATTTCTCGAACGAATGAGGTAAAGGTTTGTATATACTAATAGATTGAAAAATGGTTTTATAAAGGACTTTGTATTAAAAATAGAGTTGAAATCATCTTTGAGAAAGAGTTTGAATATTTACTACTAGTGTAGAAACCTTTGCGTTTTAAAGTGACAAACCATAAAGATGATTGTAAGAACAATCAATCACCAAAATTTCACGTTCAAAGACGTGAATTAAATCCAAAGAAATCGATTCCAAACCCATCAAAATGGATATACCCAAAAACTCCGAAATAGAAGTCATCAAGGTCAATAATAAATGATAACAACAAATCGAAAAACCACGAATCATAAAAATTGGAATTTCAAGCAAAACAGGCTAAATAGGCAAAAACAAGCAGGTCAGTCGACTGATTACAGAGGCCAGTCGACTGATTGCTGGAAACAGAGACTTTCAGCCTCTGTCGACCGTCCAGGAACATTCATTTGCTACAGCCAGTCGACTGACTGCAAAGGTCAGTTGACAGTCTGGCACTGGGGCTATTTTTCAGCCTATCAAATGAAGAGCAACTCCTTCAAAATTGCAACCGGACGAGCAATGGCGCTAGGGGTTTATGCCAATCGACGGCCCGACCCTATAGGCTCTTCGATACACCACTAAAAGCATGATCAAACATCAAAATATCATTTTTAAAGATTTGACTTCAAACACCAAAAATTGGAATACTCATAAAACCAATTCAATCCAAGGCAAATGGACATGAAATAGAAGTTAGGAATTCATGCCTAACAACAAATGAAGGTTATAGACATAGATGTGAGATAAAAATCTCACCTTTTGCACAAAAACAAGGAAGAAGAAGCTATAGAGCCAGCTAAAAACAATTACTCCTCGATTCCAACCCAAGAACCTTGAATCTAAGCTTAAAAGAAAAACATTTCCTAAGTTAGACTTTAGGAATTTCTGAAATGAAGGTAGAATGAGTTGGAGAAGAAGAAGATGATGCTTACCAATAGCTTCACTTTGACTTTGGAGTTAGAACTTGGATTTGCAATGGAACTAGGGCTTAGGAATTCTAATTTTCTTTCTCTTCCCCCATTTTTATGAAAGCTTGAAGGTATTAGGAAATGAAAGTGAATGAAGAGAAGAGGGGGTGGAGCTAGAGTTAATAGTTTAGGCTAACCCAAACCCAAAGTCCAAAGTGCATAGGTCAAATTTTAGCTAGCTCCAAACATATCGAAGTTTATACTCAAAAAGGTCACAAACGGCGTTTTGAACTCAATGGAAGTGGTCCCAAGTTCTAATTCGACCGTATGCAAAAAGTAGCATTTTGGACTATAATCCGACTAATGATGCTGTATTTAAATAAAATATTTAAGTACACAATCGTAAAATATGTGGGTTGTTACAGAAACATTAAGTTATTTTTTTATGGCAAGTATAAGTAAATAACTCTAATTCAATATAATATAATTAGTAAAACTTTTAATAAACTTATATAAATGAGATTACTAATTCTTAATAAGTCAAATAAAGATTTAATATTTATAAATTACTTCCAAAATTACCATTTTAATATTTAATATCCTTAGAAATAATTTGTAAGAACAAATATAACAAGTAACACTCATTTCAAAATTTCCTAGAATTAAATATGATTTATAATTAATTCATTTATTATCCAAATTTAAAATAGAATATTACTTCATAATCTTGCATATAGAAATGTAACGAGACTTCAATGGGACGTGAGGATTGCATAATCTTGAATCATTCACAAATGTAACGACCTAGTATTTCGTACCATTCAAATTGACAATCATTCACTCACGTCAGACTTGAATTGCTCAAAATAATAGATTGTTAATTTACATTTGGAAAAACTTGGCACATACGGTAAATAAGATCAATCACAGAATCACAAACACAGAGATTTACAACAATAAGGATCGAAATAGATAAATAGTAGTTCATGAAGCTACTATATAAAACAGAGTTTGAAAATAATACAACATAAGTATCAAATACAGAGTAGTCTCTAATGTAGAAACAAATGACAAGTATGGACATAACAACTGGAATAACCGGAAAGCTAAACAGATAAGGACGGATATTCAAGCAAAGCTTCAAGCTCCAAAAGTAGGTCTCAAATGCCGTTACACCCAGTCTGACCTGAGCATAAAGCAAAATACAAAACACTCGAGTCAGGATTAACATTCTTATTCCAGTAAATTCAACTCAAATGAAATGTCAACTGGAAATACAAGAAACTTAAACGATGTTTCGGATTCCCATCTGTAACACCGCGCATTTTCATATCATTAAGTAACCAAATAACGATGAATAGTGAAAATAAACATTTTTGTAATTTTCAAATTATGGCCTCGAAACTTATACCATTTTGTTCGTGGCAATTTTTTGATCAATTTATATATATAATATGTCTCGAACGAAGTTCGTGCGAAAAAGTTATTTACGTTCGAAGTTTTGTATTGAAAAATAATTATACATGCAAACGTAGGTAAATATATTTGTTATAAATAAATATATTTGTGTATGAAATTCTAGAAATAACGCGCATTTGAATTTTAAAATAGATGCACGCCAAAAAGGTAATTAATTAACATTGCCATCATGAAGGAAATTAATGGATATAGGTAATTAAAGTTAATTAAATAAAATCTGCAGGCAATGTAATCAAATCAGCTATTAGAGGAAATTAATTTACATTAATTGGTCACATGGAAATTTTATAATTATAAACATATGTAATTCATCCATATTATAAAAGTAGCAATAAATTGATTAAGTTTGTAATAAATGTAAATTATTAAGAGAATTAGATGCAAGAGGGAAAAAAATGTATGTGGGGAATAAATTAAATAATAACATACGTATATTAATTTATAATTGACACAATCAATTAATTAAGAAATTAGTTAAAGACATTAAGTAAGACTCAATTAATTGGGTTATGAATTTGCGGTTTAAATGCGTACAACTGATAAATGTGTGATTTAGTTGCACAAAGGAATTAACTTGGATATCGATTAAAATAGGAAAACGTGTCGATTAATTAATTGGCAATTAGTTATGCATTTTAAAAAGGGTGTCAATTAATCAAAGAATATGCCATTGTTACAATGGCTAATAATGTAAATTAATTAGCTAGAAGAAAACACCAATTATAGGATTATTCGTTTCCAAATTAAAAAGGAAAATAAGAATTGGAATGTGTATAAACATTAAACGGAGTAATTAGATTTACGATGAAGGTAAGTTAATAAGAATAAATTAAAAGGCATAACTTTTATATACATTCAATTAATAGAGGTATTAATTAACGTGTTCAAATAGGTCAGAAATTATAACGTATAAAGATCAATTACTATTAAATATACATATACATATACATATACATATACAAATATATATATACACACACATATATGTTTGATCTAATTAATTAGATGATTAATGGGGGAATCTTATTTAGAAGGAAACATGAATTAATAAGGTCGTATAAAAAAGGAATAAATGAATAACATTGGAGAATTATACGTTATAAGTTAACCTAAACAAATCAATAAATGATGGTGAGGATTGTTTTTAGGGTTACTCGGAACGTAACTTAACCCCAGCCTACACTATTTTCTCTTAATCAGCTGCTATCATTTATAGCAAATTCCTCTTCTCTTCTCCCTCTTCTTTCTCCTCCTCAATCAAATCTTTCCCCAAACTAAAAAATAAAATTAAGCAAGGAAATCCATATAAGCAAATCAGGGAATTGCGCAAACAAATCAGTGAATTTACAGCGAATAAAAAAGCGGGAAAAAGCAGTGAAAAGCATAGCAAGTTAAAAGGGATAGAGATTGAAGCTAAGGACGACGTATGAGTGGATTTAATTATATATCTTTTACGTTTATGATATATTATCATTGGATTCCCTTTAAATAATTTTATTCAGTATTTTAATAATTAATCCTGTTAATTAGATATGCTGAACTGTAAGAAATCCAGAGCTATTTACATCTATTTTAGAATTATAGTTTATTATGAATGCTAGTTTCTTTTATTCACTTTTTATGCGAATAATATGGCTAGAAAGAGAATTCACGATTATGGATTAAAATGGGAAAATACTAGATTTTATGAAATTAATGTAAAATAAGAATTTTTTTGGAATAAAGCTAGAAAAATGGAATTCTAAAATAAATTACGCTAAAACGGGAATAATAAATTAATCTAATAACTTGATTGGGAAGTAAGTAATAGATTAATTGGTTGGTTTAGAAAATAAAATACATTTCTATAATTTAATATTTAAAAGAAACATAAACATAACTGCAAGAATAAAATAAAGAAAAAGGGAACTAGTATAAAATAGAGAAACCACTGTATTTTAAACAATCCTAAAATAATAAAAGAAATATCTTACAGTTACGAATTATTGTTTATAGTATTATTTAGTATTAAAATATGGAAATGGATTTTTAATATAGTTTTCATAACCAACCAAATAAAATAGAATTATTCCTAGAATAAAAGAAAATAAAGTGAAGTATGAAAGGAATCAAGTAAATTACTAGGTAAGAATTTGACGCTGCAAACGATAATGAACCTAGATCTGCATTGGCTGCACAGACTATATAATAAGATAGTTATTATGATGAGTAAAGTATACAATATCATAGAATTAAACAAAATTCTATATCATAATAAAAGAAGACATGTAAGAATAGAAAAGAGGCACTTGTAATTATATACAGATTATAAAAGAAGATAGAAGTAACAATTACAAGTATAAGTGTAACATAGGTTACAATTGAATAAAAAGAATGGAAAGACTTATTTAGAGACTTAGAATAAATAAGCAACGATAGCAAAGATAATAGTAGAAACTTATTTAAAAAAATTATATTAAGTAAATAAGCAAATAGAATAGAAATAATAGAATATGCTTATTTAATAAACTTAATACTTAAATTGAGTTAATAAGCAAAGTAATAGAAGTGGCAATACCAACAGCTTTCTCTATTAGATCAATGGTGGTCTCACAATAGCCAGAAGTGGAATGAGGACAAGAATATGCTAATGAGGATAAATAAGTAGCCAACAGAATAAGAAAAGTAAACTAAACACAAAATAAAAGATTAAACTTAGGGTCTAGTAAAAGACTGAAATGCGTTTGGAGCAGCCCAAAGGATGAAGAGCCTAACGAAGCAGTTCATCACAGAATTCAACAATGGAGAAGCACATCCAAGTTAGTATTTTTAGGCTTCAATGAAGTACGAGACTTCAATGGGACGTGAGGATACTCTAGGATGGCCATTTGGGTAGGCCTAACGAAGCTGCATCCCCGGAGGCAGGTCTGTAGGTGTTCCATCAAGAGAGTATGCCTTGACTACATATGCATTGTAGGCCTAACGAAGCAGATCTTTGTAGGCAGTCAGAAGGGCTTGGTGTTCAGAGTAGGGTATTCGCATGTACATTACTTGTAAGTAAGTTTAAGGATTGTCTCGTGTGGATATCGGCCAGCATCAAGACCAAGAGCGATTTCAGGAAAGACTAGAGTTAAACCAACAGGCCAATGATTCTTTCACTATCGAGACATTGGATGAGGGCACCGTCATTTGGATGTTAGATTGTTTGTAGTATGGCATGGCGACTTAACTCTTTAGAAGTCTTTCGGTTAGTTGAGGAGGGTTGTGTGGGGCCATAGCCACAATGAAAAAGAGATAGACTAACTAGAATATCATTATTGTAGGCCTAACGAAGCAGTCTTATATAGATATAGAAAATCTCCGACTGAATTTCGTACAAGGTAGACCTTTTTGGCGGGATTCAGATTATAGACAGAACAATTACGTAGTCCATAATGTACTCACTAGGTGGTACATTGTGGATGTCCGAGCATTGGCATAGACTAGTGCGGATGCATTTATGTTTTCATAGTAAATAGTGGAGCATCTGTATTGTAGGCCTTATGAAGCAGTCCTTTACAGATGTAGCTACGCAACGCTCGCGGAGCAAGACGATGGAGTATATGTATTGTAGGCCTTAAGAAGCAGTCTTTTATAGATATAGCTACAGAGCAAGATGATGGAGCGTCTGTATTGTAGGACTTACAAAGCAGTCCTTTACAGATGTAGATACGGAACGCTCTCGAAGAAAGACGACGGAGCTTTTTTCTTAGAGGATAGGGAAGGTACCACGGGTGGTACGTAGGACCAATATGGTCATTGGGCATATAGCTATATATATGTGTGTGTGTATATTAGTTATTAGGCTTTAATCTACTTTGGAGTGGATGGGCACGGTTCATGAACAGAGGCGAGAATATTGTAACCTAATGAACCTAATAAAGTAAATGGAAATAAAACGATATATGTAGAATTAGGTCTAGAAGTATATAATTTATTCATTCACCAGAACTTTTGTTCTGACCCACTCCTCATAACATCCTACAGGTTAGGTAGATGGCTGAGACTTTCCAACTTTAAGACTCTTGTTTCAAAAGTGTTATTATATTGGTGAGTATTTACTTATTATTATATTTTAGTCAATTCCGCTGTGAGATATTTAATCGAGCTCTGATATATTTGTCTTTGCCAATTTGCAAGATTCCAGATTCTAAACTCGGGTTTCAGTGGACTTGGGTTTTGGCATTTTTGTGAAAAGTCCGGACCTACTGGAATTCGGGTTGTTGCACCATCCTCTAAGGATCCATTAAACTATCTACATACATAGTACAATACGCTACATAGATAATGTCTATAGTAAAGTAAACTATTAAAATAGCATTAAAGCATTACCCATATCCCCCTTAACGCATTTTATATAATGTCGTAGTCTATATAGTAATATAAACTCCACCAAATCGATGGGCTATCAGGGAGAACTTCATAGGTACGATACAAATCAAACATGTAGAAGGCACAATAAGGCATGTGACAAGGCACGTAGAAGGCGCGATAAGGCATGTTACAAGGCACGCGAGGCAATGCCAGGGCAGGATTCTACCTATTGCACTCCCGAACAGGTGGTTACGCATAGCTGATGTGCACGTAAATGCATATTTTTATCATCATATTTATTCTTTTTAAATTAAATAAATGATCATATTGGGTATTTTAACGTGTTTAAACCAAAATTCATATTATTTGAAATTGTCACATATTCATCTTCATCCAAGGGCAAAATGGTCATTTGTGTGCATATATTTCTTTGAGAAAAATTAATTGAAAATTTGTATATATTTTGTAGGAATTTAGCTTCTCATATTAGTGGGTTCATGAAGAAACATGCATGCACAAAATGGATATAAAGGAATGAAGATGGAAATAATTCAAAGTGAAGATCATGGAGGACCCCACCTACCCACTACCTAATGTACAAATTAAAGGCTAATGCACATGCTAAAAGACATTTAAAGCTTCATATACATTTAAGTGGGGGGTTATTAAAGCTAATGATAACTTGGCCACCACACTTCCTCCAAGGGCATTTTGGGTACTCCCCAAAAATATGCATTAGGGTTACTAACTTGTATAAATACCCCTTATGTTTCATGTAGCCATCTTCCTCTTAGTTAGTTAGTTTTAGTTTAGAAAATAAATCAAATCTCCCTTTCTTTCCATGGCTACTTAGCCATTTCTTCTCTTATGTAATTCTTTTTTTTATGCAATGTTAATTATTGTTTCTTTTTAATTACATGTTCATTTCCTTTTATGCAAGTAGTGTAGATTTTCCTTTATGCAATTAGAATAGTTTTCCATTTCACTTTGCTCTCTTTTCCTTTTCTTTTTCTCTTATGTTGCAAGCTACATTTGTTCATATGATAACAAATATGAGAGGCTAAACCCCTTCAATTTAGGGGTAATGAAGCTCTCTAATCATGTAGCTTCAACTTAATTTGATGTTTATGCTCTCTTTTTGTGCTTAATGAGAATGGTTGAAGTGGTTAATGATGTTGTTTAGCTTTGAATTTGATAGTCTATGTTGTTCATAACAAATAGGCTATGCTTAAACAAACATAACACAAATTGCCTCTTCATCTAAATATGATTATGGCAAAGAAGTGAATGTTGAAATTGAAATTTGATAGCCTATATTTCTAAACAATAGTTAATAGGCTATGCTTAAAATAGATTTTTATTTCAACTTTGTTGTCATATTTCATAAGAGTTAAATGTGTATTAGTGGTTGTGTTATAGTTTGATGGTTTATATTGGGCTAATTAATAGCACAAATATATCGTACTTATGATAAACACATCAACTAATTACACTAATGAAAATAAAAGAGAGATCATAACTTCATTTTGTTGATTTATATGATCTATAGAGTGGATTTATCTCTAAATTGTTCTTTTAACTCTCATATTTTTATCATTTTCTTTTGCTAGTTTTTGTTAGTTTCTTACATTTCCAACTATTCACTCTCGACTTCGGTATAATTTGATTGAATAGAATTTTAAAATCATCAATTCCCTGCTGATCGACCCGTATTCGCCACGTGCTACATTCGTACACCGTGCGCTTGCGGTTATTTTCAATTCAAAATTCGTTCGACGGTTTTCTAAACCGATAGAATTTCCGTCGTCCGAACAACAGCAGCTACTACTGCCCACCTCGAGACACACTCCCAAAATCAAAGGTGCATCCAATCAAATCACAAAGTAATAGAATGGTATCAAATAAACGTGCCTGATTGGAAGAGCGGCCTCACTTGTCCCGGTATAGCTTCTGTTTTATCCACATCAAGCTGACTCACGGGTGTTAGGGCTGCATTAATACCTCATACAGAATCATCGCAAATCATCCTACTTCGTTCTGTAATCTCCACCACGTACACAGTTATTAAAGTGGTTTTCAGTATTGGCAGAGTATGACAATATCTGATCCCGGTCTCTTTAACAACCAAACACTTATTTCACACCGTGGTCATTTTCATTTAAAAATAATTCATACTTCATATCAAAATACCATACTCCTTTCGAAACCATATACACTTTCGAAATCGCATTCACTTTTGGAAATAATATTCACTTTAAATCATACGGTTCCAACTTAAATAGTTTAAATATTGAAAATAGTTTATATATTAACATAGTTATAAATTAAAATAGTTATATACTTAAAATAGGTTATAGATTTAAAATTGTTTATATATTAAAAATATTTATAATTAGAATTATTTCTTCTAATTTCACAAATCAAATTTTAGTCCCAATTCAATTTGATTCAACTTCAATTCAAATTCTCGTTAAAACCATTTTTATTTATCGATTTTAAATCCAGATTTGAACCACAAATTTAAACCATTTCAAATTCAATAGGTTTCGAAGTTTAAATATTCAAACGATTTACAATAAATCAATTCGATAAATTCCATTTATATTTCAAAATTTCAAATTTAATTTTATTTTAAATTTGAAATATTCACTTAATTATTTTTTACAACATTCAAATAAAATCTCCAATATTACAAATTCAAATCGAAATTAAATATTCAATTACCATTTTATTTAAAGTTGAAAATATTCATTTAATTTCTTTTTATCAAGTCAAGTTATAAAATCATACCTTCCAAAATCTCCAATTAATAAATTTAAATCAAACCTTATTTAAATTTAATTATTAAACGATTTATATTTCAAGTCAACTTTAATTTATCTTCTTGCCTCTATTTATTTAAGTTATTACCAAATCTATTTAAAATATTAGTAAAAATTTAAATAAATACTTAAATATATTATATACTAATTAAATTAAATTAAATTTTATTATATTAAATTTTATTAAATTAAATCTTATTTTATATATTTAAAAATAACAAAATTTTAAGTAAAATTTTAAAATTTACATTTTCAAACTTAACTTATAAATTTTAAAATTTCCAAACATATAATTTTAAAATCTAAAATTTTCATATATATTAAAATAAAATCTTTATATTACATTTAAAAATCAATATTTAATAAAACCCAAACATTCCCTTTCAAACCTTTGAAATCATTTTTCAAAAATAGACCAACAGTGCCCGTATATAATTTTCTATCATATGGTCAAATGATATGGATATTTCTCATTTCAATCCGCGATTTAAATTTAATACTTCACGGGTATATATCATTTCAACTTGCAATCCCAAAATTCCAAAATCAATGAAAATATCTTGGGTTTATCATTTCAACCCATAACGATTTTCCCCTAATCTATAGTATCATTCGGGTATGTATCATTTCAACCCATAGGTAATTCTAAATTAACAGAGAACTTGCAGAGTGAGAACAAATAATATAGCATATCAACAACAGTCATATATCAAATTTTAATATAATATATGCAACGGTTATAGTATCATATGTCATAGGTAACAGTTGTAGATAATGGTGTATCATATTTAACAATTAAACAACTTAACAATTCAAAGTTAACAGCATATTTCAATCGTTAACAGCATATTTCAATCGTCATTTCATGTGAATTAAATATACTAAATATAAGAATGTTAATCCTGAGTGATTGCTCGCCTTTTGAGGCTAGAGGAACACGAGAACAAGATGAAAACAGACACAGACAAGCATGGACACGCACACAAAGGAAGACAAAACTGCTGTGATCAATTCTGGACAGCAATGAAACCAAAAACAATGCACGACGGACCCGAATTGATGAATTCTAAATTAAAACTAGCCTGGTATAAATGGAAAAATATGTTTTATATTATTTTTCTAAAATCAATGTTCAAACTAAAAACACATAATAAAAATGAAATCGTTATATGTATTTCTAAATCAAGGTTTAGTTCAAACACATATAATATATATATATATATATATATATATATATGTGTGTGTGTGTGTGTGTCAAATTGTTACCACTTAAACACATAATAAAATTTCAAAATAAAACCCTTACATTATACTTGAAAACCAAAACTCATGTATATACTTATATATATAAACTAACATAACATGTCATATATAACTTATATAAACCTATATATATGCAAACAGATTATATATAACTTATATACACTTATACGTTATAACCAATAGATTAGTTATATAAACTTATATAAACTAATACATTATATTTTAAAAACAACTTTATTTAAACTCGTATTATAGTTATATCTCTACGTATACATATCATAAAATCAACATAAATTTTGACATTTAATAAATTAAAATCTCTATATATTATATATAATTAAACTTCATATTTTCTTCGCTAACATGAAACTTAAATCATATACTTCCCAATAGCAAAAATAGAATTGAAAGAAAAATGAGCAAGAAAAAGCATGTATATTTTACAAAACTTATATATATAATTACATATTTATTTATTAGTAAAGAATGAGAGTGCCTCGGTGGGAAGCAGCTGCTCGGTTGCTCGGCAAAGTGGAGGGCCCTGCTAGGGGGTATGGAAGGCAAGTGACTGGACGAGGAGGTGATGGGCGTAGAGTGCTAGCAAGGGAATGTGCAAGATGGGGCACTTGGTTCGGCTGTTGATGGGTAATTGGCGAAGGAAAGATGGCGTCAGAGCAAAGTGGAGAAGGTGGAAGAAGGGTTGTACACATGGAGAGTAGGCTAGCATGGGTTTGCTTGCGAATAAAAGGGTCGGGTTTATTGTGGTGGAAGTGGGAAGAACGAGGCGAGGTTGGTGGGAAGGAGCACGGGGTGATCGGTTTTGGGAAGAAGTGGAGGACGTGGCTTTGAGGCGGCAGATGTACGTGATGGTGGCTGACTAGGAAAAAGCGACGAGGTAAAGAAAAGGAGCAAGATGCGGAGGAGAATAGGTGTGGGATGTGACTGTTTGGGTTCATGCAAGGTTGGACATGGGCTTAAAGGCGGTGAGGCACTAGGGACTTCGATGGGTTGAAGGAAGGAGGACCGGTGTAGGCTCACGTCGGTGAAGTTGAGAGAGGTCGTGGCAGTTACATGAAGCCGAGGGGTACGGTGAGGCTTGTGGGAAAATGGTGGAGGGAGATAACGAATAGGTATTGTAAAGGAAAGGAAAAGCCTCTATTCTCAGGAAAATATATAAAACTGTATATATTATATTATTATTTTTTAAAGAAAGAGCAAACAAAGAAGAGAAATCCAGAGAAACAAATATGAATGGACAGACTAGAATATAAAGTGAAATGGTTGAATAGTAAAAGCCAGCAGTTGAATTTTGTGAATTATTAATAACTAGTGGCTATTAGCTTTATCACGGAGAACAATGAAAGGACATAGGAAATTAGAAGGCTCAAGCTAACAGTTTTCGCAAATTTCATCGTGTACCGGTCTCCGAAACACACAAATAAATATACTGCAGAGATTGACATGACGAGATGAATAGAACGGTATGCAAATACCAGCGATATGATCATCCTATCAAAAGTCGATATTTGCTGCCAAACGACCGTTAAAACACCGAAAATAAAATAAACGGGGCTATAGCAGTCTAAATTTGGCGAAACTGTAACAACCCAGTATTTTGTGATTTTTTTAATTATATATTTTATTTATTATAAATTGAATTGTTGGTGAATTTTTTATATTTATTAAATTAGATATAATTTGTTATTTTAAATATAATTTTTGATTTTTGTGTGAATTATAATTCCAAACCAGAATAAATAGGATATTTCTAGAAAAATGTGGATTTTGACTTTTAAATTTAAAATTTAAATACTTGAATTTTTGAATTTTGTCTTTTATTATGAAAATAAATTTAATTTCAAGAATGTTGGTTTTCGTTTCGTTGAAATCTGATTTATATTGTGAAAGTTATGTTTTTTTTCAATATTGGGTGTAAATTGATTTATTTAATAAAATTATCTATTTTAATTTATATAAATAATATTTTTATTTGTCAAATCATGTTCTAATATGTGTTATATGATATGTTAGGTATATATTTTATTTTAAAACATTTTTAAAGTGATGTTATAATTCTTCCAAAGCTTAGTGTATTTATTTTAAATTTTTATAACCTAGTTTCTATTTTTAAGCTATTTTCTTAATTTAATTATATTTATTTAAAATTTATTTATTTATTTTTATGCATTCAATATTTTTTTTTTTTTTTATTTATATGTATTTTTACATGTATTTAAAAATTGAAAAAGGATTATGGAAATTTGAATGGTTTGTGACCTTTTATGTGCTTAGCCTCTTCATATTCTCCACATTTTCATCACCAATCAACACCACTTCAATTTTCTGCCATATCATCCTATTCTTTAGCCAACCACTCCACTTTCTTTCACGTGAAAAAAACATCTCAAACCCTAAAAAAATACAACCATCACTTGAAGAAAATTTTGGTAAATTTTCATTTCTTTTTCACTTTTTCTTGCTTTTTTGTATTGATTTTGTACTTGCATTCAATCTATGTAGTTTGGCCTCTCTACTCCAGCACCATGGCCGTCTCCACCACCACTACAATCAGCCACCATCTCCTCCTTCCCACTGCCATTCCATAGCCGAGGCCATCCAAGTTGATGATCCACCAAGAAAATGAAGAAAACTCCACTTTAATTACCATAGCCGAACTCCCCCTTCTTTCCACCACTCCAACCACCCCTTGGCCGACTTGTGCATCACCACCACCAGCCAAACCTGAGCCTGAGATCCTACCACATCACCCCATGCACTCACCAGATCTGACCTGTTCCAATCATGCTTGGCCGAGACCATTTATGGCCTTGAAATCCACTTTTATGCCTTGAATTTGTGTGTTCATACACACATATCTGTCTACTCCATATATTGTTATGGCCGCCCTTTGTACCCTTAACTTGAAAGCTTAGTGTATTTATTTTAAATTTTTATAACCTAGTTTCTATTTTTAAGCTATTTTCTTAATTTAATTATATTTATTTAAAATTTATTTATTTATTTTTATGCATTCAATATTTTTTTGTGTTTTATTTTTATTTATATGTATTTTTACATGTATTTAAAAATTGAAAAAGAATTATGGAAATTTGAATGGTTTGTGACCTTTTATGTGCTTAGCCTCTTCATATTCTACACCTTTTCATCACCAATCAACACTACTTCAATTTGCTGCCATATTACCCTATTGTTCAGCCAACCACTCCACTTTCTTCCACACGAAATAAACATCCCAAACCCTAAAAAAAATATGGCCATCACTTGAAGAAAATTTTGGTAAATTTTCATTTCTTTTTCACGTTTTCATACTTGTTTGTATTGATTTTGTACTTGCATTCGATCTATGTAGTTCGGCCTCTCTACTCCAGCACCATGGCCGCCTCCACACCACTACAATCAGCCACCATATCCTCCTTCCCACTGCCATTCCGTAGTCGAGGCCATCCAACTTGATGATCCACCAAGAAAATGAAGAAAACTCCACTTTAATTACTATAGCCGAACTCCCCCTTGTTTCCACCACTCCAACCACCACCATAGCCGACTTGTGCACCACCACTGCCAGCCAAACCTAAGCCTGAGACCCTTCCACATCACCCCATGCACTCACCAGATCTGACCATATCCAATCATGCTTGGCCGAGACCATTTATGGCCTTGAAATCCACTTTTATGCCTTGAATTTGTGTGTTCATACACACATATCTCTCTACTCATTCCTATATTGTTATGGCCGACATTTATACCCTTAACCTGATCCAAACCTGATCCAAATCCAACCCATAACAGTGTTTTTCTAGCATATGGCTGAAGCATATGTTGTTGAATGCAAGTGCAAAAGCTTTAGCATTGAGTTGTGTATTTATTCCTAGCATTGTTTATAAATATTTTGGTTTGAAATTGATATTGTACTTTTTTTTATTTGATATTTGACAAGGCAATTAGCTTTAGCTCTCCCACATTCAAATCGTAGCCGTGTTATCATGCCTTTGAAGATTTTTGTTTGTGCATTTGGTTGTCTTCTCCAGCTTATACAAGTAAGTAATTCTCACTAGACAAAGTTATACTTATATGACTAGTAAACTGATCACAATTGAATCTGTAAAACATACCACCATGATATATTTGTTATGTTATGATCACATGATGTTCACCCATGCTTATTTTCCTATTATACCATCTGTTACTGTTATATACTGTTATTCTGTTTATTTATATCAGTTTATCACACTGCAAGTTCCCTTTAAATTAGAATCACTATGGTTTGAAATGATACATACTCGAACGGACTTTAGAATAGGGAAAAATCGTTATGGGCTGAAATGATAGGCCTGAACGATTTTTATTTATTCTATTTTTACTTGGTATTGCAGGTTTGAAATGATAGAACCCGGGTTTCCTTTGTAGATTACGGATTGAAATGATATAATATCTGTATCACTTTGCTTAGGACAGAAAATGATATACAGACCCTTGGTTAGTGAATATTTTTAAATTTTTTTAAAGTATTTTAGAAATGTAAATATTATAATTGATTTAAACTTAATTAAAAATGATTTTATAAAGCATTATTGATTTTCTAAAAATTTATAAGTGAAATAAATTAATGGTAAAGTTAGAAATTTGAAATATATGTTATATTGGAAATTAGGATTTGGTTATAAATAGAATTTAAATTAAGTAGGAAATATCATAAATAGATTTAAAATTTGAATTAAAATGAATTTAAAATGATTTTATAAAGTGTTAATGATTTTTGAATAAGTTAAAAGGTAAAATAAATGAAAGGTTAAATAAATGAATATTTAAGTTGAATTTTGAAATATAACTTAGATTGGAAGTTTGCGAATTTTGTTTAAAAATGAATTTTAAGTTAAGTAAATAAAATGAAAAATAAGTTATATTTGGAGATTTAAACTTAAGTGTTAAGCTAAAAATTTAAATATAAAGAATTGAAATTGAATGTTGAATTTTATAAGTAAATTATTATTAAATTAATTTTTGAATGAAAATTTAACTTTATAAAATCATGAATATAAGGGTATTTAAATGATTGTTTTAAAAGTGAAAATGTATGATTTTAGTTTAAAATGATTTAAATAAAAATTTAATTATTTGCGAAATTATATTGAATATTTGGAATTTAATTAACAGCGTTTTTGAAATGTTATTATTTCTAATGTAAAGGATATTACAGCATTTGTAAATGCTGTAGTTGATAGAAATGAACTAAATGGCTAAACTGAATTAAGGGCTATTATAGCACTTTGTAAGTGCTGTAGTTGCTGAAATTAACTAAGGTTTTATTTGAACTAGAGTAACCCTATTACAACATTTTTTAAATGCTGCCTTTTGTTAAATTGAATTGTTTTAAAAGTAACTTTCCGTAGCATTTTCTTAATGCTGCGATAGTTGAATTTTCATTGCTTTAATAAATTTAAGTGAATAAATGCACTTTGAAAGATTTAAATTTTGGAAATTTAATAATTTAATTATTAAATATAATAACTTCATTTTAGTGATTTAAAATGAAGTAATTTGTTTTGAAATATAAACTATTTTGAAATGTGCGTTGAAATGGTATTTTAAGTAAAATGAATGTGGTTTTGAAAAGATATGATATTTTGATATTTTGAAATGGATTTTTCAATGAGATTGAATTTTGAAATGATATTTGATTTCGCAGTATAAATTACTATTTTGAATTTTAACCATGTGATGTACCTAATTTATAGTTTAACTGATCATTAAAGGATGGGCGATCCCAAGCATCCTTTAAGTTATTGTACATTACTACTACAGTTCACTTGAGTTGGTTTACATTATATAAGTATATATGTCCTGACTCGAGTGTTTTGTGTTTCACTTTACGCTCGGGTCAGCCTGAGTATTTGCAGCTTAGCTTTGGATTTCTTTTCTAGAGCTAGGAATCGCTGGAGGTTCTGCTTGTCTAGTTATCTGTTCCCTTTTAGTTTCAGTTTTTCTATTTCAGCTCCGGTATTTATAAGCTGCTATGTATTTGAGATTTCTATTGTATTTGTTTTTCAGACTGATATTATGTATTATGTTTTGAGAGTTCGTTATAGTAGCTTCATGAACTACTATGGTATTTCAATTTCCGCTGCGAGTTATTCTGATACTTCTGTGTCTGTGCTTCTATGATTTGTATTTCATTTGCTCCAAATTTATTTACAATGCGGTATTTTTAGCAATTCAAGTCCGGCATGTGTGGATACGAATGGATGAAAATATCGGGTTGTTACAGTTGGTATCAGAGCTTTGGTTTTAGGCAAACCATAGCCTGCGGAGCAAAAACTCATTAGAGATAGGGTAGAAATACCCTAGAATGAGTGAAATCAATCTCAGAATCCTTTCTTTGTGAGAGAATGTATTTTCAAAGTATAAAATGATTTCCAAATGATTTTTAAAGGATTTTCAAAGATTATTTTGGTATAAAAATTTTCTTATTTTGTAACCAAGATTTTCAAAACTTCATCCCTTCGGTATCCACCTTGTTAGAAACTCTTAGTTATGATTCTTATCGATTAGGATTCCTTGAACTTTGGAACGCCCCCACTTGTTCTGAAATCTAGTCTTTTCTTACCTATTTTATCCTTTTGATTTTTGGGCATTCCATAACTCCACTTTGGAATGACCTCTCTAAAGATCGGTGATTCCGCCAATCTTTGAATGATTTGTAAAGGGGTGAAACTCCTTTACAATTGGCATTGATTCACCGGAGATTCTTGTATCCTCGATTTTCAATTCTATCTATTTCTGATATATCTGGATTTTATCTCTGGCGATCGAATGTCGATTTGCCTTAGATTTCTACATTGATTATATTCCTGAAGTCACGGTAGGTCGCCCGCGATTTATATAGGCTTATCCATTTTCTATTTGGTAATTAAATTATCTCATCTTCATTCGAGCTTATCTTCGAACCAGAATTCTATTTGATTAGAGTTCCTCTAATTTGAATCTCTGTTTGTTTGAAATCCACCCTTGAATCTTCCTTTGGAAATTTACGTTTGGCTGTATTTTGAAATTGTGCATACATCGAAATTATTATTTTGATAAGGATGACCCTATTTTATATATGAAAGTGAAATGTTTTCGATATGAATTATATATTTTTCTTTCTTTGAAAATTTGAAGCTTTGAAAGGATTTGAAATTTTGAAAATTTTATAAGAATTCGACTTATATAAAATGATTTATAACTGAAGGGTTATGAATTTGAATTTCGAGGAATCGAACTTCGGTGTTTTGAAATCAGTTTTAGGATTTTGGAAATATATAATAATAATATGATTTAAAGATATTTCTCCAAATAAAAATGTTTCAAATGTATTCGAACTAATCCCAATGATTTCGAAGTGATTTCAAAGAAGTTTCAAGAAAATAAAAGTCCAGAACCCACTTATATCGCTGGAAAATAATTTAGGTGAATGCATGCGTCATCGACATTGATTTTCGAGTTTCTGAGTGGGGGAGAGGCCACTCTAGTAGCTTTGTTATGCGAGTGATTTTGTGAAACCAAATTTTGATTTTAGATTTTGAAGTATGGTTTGATATTCGAAAGATATATATATATATATATATATATATATATATATATATATATATATATATATTTGAAATGATTTAAAGTAAGCCGGTGTTCAGTCCTCGAGATTCAGATTTGTTTTGGTAAAACTCTATTTTTTGGAATTAGTTTACTGATTTGTTGGTGATTTCCAACTCTTGGATTGAAAATATGATTTCTTCAACTATTTTGAAGGTTCGAGCACTTCCAAATCAAGTTTAACTATTCAAAACTAAGAAATTTTGATAGGTATAGGGTATTTGATAAATGATATAAGTTTAGTTTGGTATGACTAAAGTATAAAGTAATATAATTTATATAAGTTTGAAACTGTTTGTTGAGTGAAATAAATAAGACTATTTTGAATTATACTGGTATGAAATATAGATTTGAAATGTTTTAATAAAGTGTATATATATAGAATAAAAATCTTTCCAATGGTAAATTGGATTTTCTCATATAGAAATAAATAGTTTGAAGGTTTTAAAAGGGATGGTTTAAAATTTTGTGACCATATTAGATATTTTGATGATTGAAATGGTTTGGAAATGATTTAATCTTTATTTTGATAAAGATTGTGAATTTGAAATGATAATTGATTTTGATAAATGAATATTTGAAGTTTATATTTGTATGAAAGGATATTTGGTTTACTTGTAATTTGAGTTTATTTTTAAATGATGGATTTATGTAATGAATATTTCAAAACTATGTAATAATGAAGTAAAATTTGAGATATATGAAATTATAAAATTTAGTTTTGAAATATGGTATATTTAAGCTTTGAAATATATTAGAGATTGAATAGTTTATTTTATGGATCAAATCTTTATTTGAAATTTGATAGTACTTGAAATGATTTTGTTGGAAAACTAAACTGAATTGAAACTAATGGTTTGAATTGAATTAAAATTGGAAATTTTAGATTTGGGTTTAATTGAATAAATTTGTGAAATGCAAAGAATTAAAGGAATGTTTTATGATTTCAAATGTATGATTTCGAAAGGTTATGATTTTTAAAGTGTAATGATTTCAAGTATTTTGGTTTCGAATGATTTATAACTTTGAAAGTATTATGATTTTTGAAAATGAATATAAGTTTGAAATGGAAATGAATTTTTTTTGACATAAATTTTGTTGATTTGGAAATTTGGATTGTTTTCTAAATCTATTGTTTTAAGAAACTTTGAAACTGAATATATGTAATTAGGAATTTTGGTATTGAAATGTTTTGAAATTGAGAACCTTGTTTATTTAAATACTTTGATTTGGGAGTTATCGAACTTGTATACATGGATTTGCATAAGTATGAAATTGATTTGTATAAGTATGAAGTGATTTGAAACTGTTGATTTGAAAGAGTGCTCAATTTGTAAAGAGAAATCTCATATAATCGTAGTCTATATAAGCGTGATTTGATTTATTATTGATTTTGGAAAGTATTCGATTTGAAAATGGAATCTTATATATAATGGACTTTATATAAGTATGATATTTGAAAGTGATTTTGAAAGGTACTATATGATACATATTTTCGAAGTAAAGATATGGAAAGTGCCTTCTGCTTGATATCCCCTTTGTGGCCACATTGTGGATTCATTCTATCGATATTATTCTCTCTCTGATTAGGGTTTTTCGGATATAATACTCGAGTGTCCATCGATTTCCATGGCGATCTCCATGGTTTTTTTTTTGAGCGCGGCTACATAGCTTAATTCATAGGGGATGCAAGAGCCTAAGGGTACGGATGTTTCCTGGGGATCCATGCGTAACCATTGTGTATCTGTGATCTATTGGATCGCTTGGTAGCGTAATCCGCAGAGGCTGCGAGAGCCTAAGGGTACGGATGTTTGCTGGGGGATCCAGGCATAACCATTGTGTATTTGCGGTACTACCAGTCTTCGTGGCGTAATCGCAGGGCTGCGGTAGTCAGCCTACGGGTACGGATGTTTCCTGGAGGATCAAGGCGTAACCATTGTGTATCCGCGATCCATGATCGACATGTATTGGTTTGGTTGATTTGTTTGGATTGTACTTTCCATATCTGTTGTTTTAAAAGGTTTTCCAGTATTTTCACTGGGTGTTGAAACAAGTCTACCAAGTACCAGGAGAATTCTAGCTTTGCGCCTGATCAACGCATAGCCAGAGTCTACATGAATGAATGTAAACTTGTTAAGACACCGAGTTATAAAAGTATTTTGATAAAGTATATTATATAAAGATATTTTGATCATTTATTTTACTTTTCTAAATAATTTAAAATGTTTTAAATATTGTTTACTTCAAAAAATAACAAATTTGAATCAAATAACTATTTATCATATTATAAAATGTTTAAAATGTTGTAAATATAAATTTTAAATTGAAATTTATATAGTTTTAAAATAATGGTTCATCCTTGTCTTTTAACCTATTTTCCCTCCTAGCCATTCCTACTGTTGTCCTCTTCGAGGGTCCTTTCCACATTGTAGAAAGAGTTGGTTCTTTGGCTTATCGTCTGGATTTGCCGAGAAGCTGTCTGGAGTGCATGATGTATTCCATGTCTCACATCTTCAATAGTATCTTCATAACTCATCTCTCATTATTTCAGACTTCTGTCTTTGATAGTTTGGATATTTAGCCTAATCTGACTGTCGAGAGTAAGCCACTTCGTATTGTCGATAGAGGTATGAAGCAGCTAAGAAGGAAATCTATTAGTCTGATCAAAGTACTGTGAAGTATTGGTGATCGAGGTTGTGCTTGGAAGACGGAGGAGAGCATTCATGCTTCGAATCCGAAATTGTATTTCCAGGTACTATTTGATGTCTATCCTGTTTTTCCTTATTTTCCTTGTTTGTTCTTTTCGAGGATGAAAAGATTTGAGTGGGGGAGAGTGTAACAACCCAGTATTTTATGATTTTTTTTAATTGTGTAATTTAATTATTTTAAATTGAATTGCTGGTGAATTTTTTTAATATTTATTAAAATGGATAAAATTTGTTATTTTAAATATAATTTTTGGTTTTTGTGTGAATTATAATTCCAAACCTGAATAAATAGGATATTTCTAGAAAAATGTGGATTTTGGTCAATCTGGTCAAACTTTGACTTTTAAATTTAAAATTTAAATACTTGAATTTTTGAATTTTGTCTTTTATAATGAAAATAAATTTAATTTCAAGAATACTGCTTTTCGTTTTGTTGAAATCCGATTTATATTGTGAAAGTTTTTTTTTTTTCAATATTGGGTGTAAATTGATTTATTTAATAAAATTATCTATTTTAATTTATATAAATAATATTTTTTTTTGTCAAATCATGTTATAATATGTGTTATATGACATGTTAGGTATATATTTTATTTTAAAACAATTTTTAAAGTGATGTTATAATTTTTCCAAAGCTTAGTGTATTTATTTTAAATTTTTATAACCTAGTTTCTGTTTTTAAGCTATTTTCTTAATTTAATTATATTTATTTAAAATTTATTTATTTATTTTTATGCATTCAATATTTTTTTGTGTTTTATTTTTATTTATATGTATTTTTACATGTATTTAAAAATTGAAAAGGAATTATGGAAATTTGAATGGTTTGTGACCTTTTATGTGCTTAGCCTCTTCATATTCTACACCTTTTCATCACCAATAAACACCACTTCAATTTGCTGCCATATTACCCTATTGTTCAGCCAACCACTCCACTTTCTTCCACATGAAATAAACATCCCAACCCTAAAAAATATATATCCATCACTTGAAGAAAATTTTGGTAAATTTTCATTTCTTTTTCACCTTTTCTTACTTGTTTGTATTGATTTTGTACTTGCATTCGATCTATGTAGTTCGGCCTCTCTACTCTAGCACCATGGCCGCCTCCACACCACTACAATCAGCCACCATCTCCTCCTTCCCACTGCCATTCCATAGTCCAGGCCATCCAACTTGATGATCCACCAGGAAAATGAAGAAAACTCCACTTTAATTACTATAGCCGAACTCCCCCTTGTTTCCACCACTCCAACCACCACCATAGCCGACTTGTGCACCACCACCACCAGCCAAACCTGAGGCTGAGACCCTTCCACATCACCCCATGCACTCACCAGATCTGACCTTATCCAATCATGCTTGGCCGAGACCATTTATGGCCTTGAAATCCACTTTTATGCCTTGAATTTGTGTGTTCATACACACATATCTCTCTACTCATTCATATATTGTTATGGCCGACCTTTATACCCTTAACCTGATCCAAACCTGATCCAAATCCAACCCATAACAGTGTTTTTCCAGCATATGGCTGAAGCATATGTTGTTGAATGCAAGTGCAAAAGCTTTAGCTTTGAGTTGTGTATTTATTCCTAGCATTGTTTATAAATATTTTGGTTTGAAATTCACATTGTACTTTATTTTATTTGATATTTGACAAGGCAATTAGGTTTGGCTCTCCCATACTCAAATCGTAGTCGTGCTATCGTGCCTTTGAAGATTTTTGTTTTTGCATTTAGTTGTCATCTCCAGCTTATACAAGTGAGTAATTCTCACCAGACAAAGTTATACTTATATGACTAGTAAACTAATCACAATTGAATCTGTAAAACATATCACCATGATATATTTGTTATGTTATGATCATATGATGTTCACCCATGCTTATTTACCTATTATACCATCTGTTACTGTTATATAATGTTATTCTGTTTATTTATATCAGTTTATCACACTGCAAGTTCCCTTTAGATTAGAATCACTATGGGTTGAAATGATACATACCCAAACGGACTTTAGAATTGGGAAAAACCGTTATGGGCTAAAATGATAGGCCTGAGCGATTTTTATTTATTCCATTTTTACTTGGGATTGCGGGTTTGAAATGATAGAACCCGGGTTTCCTCTGTAATTATGGATTGAAATGATATAATAACTGTATCACTTTGCTTAGGACAGAAAATGATATACAAACCCCTGGTTAGTAAATATTTTTCTAAAATTTTTAAAGTATTTTAGAAATGTAAATATTATAATATTTTGATTTAAACTTGATTAAAAATGATTTTATAAAGCATTATTGATTTTCTAAAAATTTATAAGTGAAATAAATTAATGGTAAAGTTAGAAATTTGAAATATTTGTTATTTTGGAAATTAGGATTTGGTTATAAATGGAATTTAAATTAAGTAGGAAATATGATAAATAGATTTAAAATTTGAATTAAAATGAATTTAAAATGATTTTATAAAGTGTTAATGATTTTTGAATAAGTTAAAAGGTTAAATAAATGAAAGGTTAAATAAATGAATATTTAAGTTGAATTTTGAAATATAACTTAGATTAGAAGTTTGTGAATTTTGTTCAAAAATGAATTTTAAGTTAAGTAAATAAAATGAAAAATAAGTTATATTTGGAGATTTAAACTTAAGTTTAAGCTAAAAATTTAATTATAAAGAATTGAAATTGAATGTTGAATTTTATAAGTAAATTATTATTAAATTGATTTTTGAATGAATATTTAACTTTATAAAATCATGAATATAAGGGTATTTAAATGATTGTTTTAAAAGTGAAAATGTATGATTTTATAAGTTTAAAATTATTTAAATAAAAATTTAATTGTTTGTGAAATTATATTGAATATTTGGAATTTAATTAAAAACATTTTTGAAATGTTATTATTTCTAATGTAAAGGATATTACAACATTTGTAAATGCTGTAGTTGATAGAAATGAACTAAATGGCTAAATTGAATTAAGGGCTATTATAGCACTTTGTAAGTGTTGTAGTTGCTGAAATTAACTAAGGTTTTATTTGAACTAAAGTAATCCTATTACAGCATTTTTTAAATGTTGTCTTTTGTTAAATTGAATTGTTTTAAAAGTAACTTTCCGTAGCATTTTCTAAATGCTGCGAAGTTGAATTTTCATTGTTTTAATAAATTTAAGTGAATAAATGCACTTTGAAATATTTAAATTTTGGAAATTTAATAATTTAATTATTAAATATAATAACTTCATTTTAATAATTTAAAATGAAGTAATTTGTTTTGAAATATAAACTATTTTGAAATGTGTGTTGAAATGGTATTTTAAGTAAAATGAATGTGGTTTTGAAAAGATATGATATTTTGATATTTTGAAATAGATTTTTCAATGATATTGATTTTTGAAATGATATTTGATTTCGTAGTATAAATTACTATTTTGAATTTCAACCATGGGATGTACTTAATTTATAGTTAACTGATCATTAAAGGATGGGCGATCCCAAGCATCCTTTAAGTTATTGTACATTACTACTACAGTTCACTTGAGTTGGTTTACATTATATAAGTATATATGTCCTGACTCGAGTGTTTTGTATTTTAATTTATGCTCGGGTCAGCATGAGTATTTACAGCTTAGCTTTGGATTTCTTTTCTGGAGCTATGAATCGCTGGAGATTCTGTTTGTCTAGTTATCTGTTCCCTTTCAGTTTCAGTTGTTCTATTTCAGCTCTGGTATTTATAAATTGCTATGTATTTGAGATTTCTATTGTATTTGTTTTTCAGACTGATATATGTATTATGTTTTGAGAGTTTGTTATAGTAGCTTCATGAACTACTATGTATTTTAATTTCAGCTGCGAGTTATTCTGATACTTCTGTGTCTGTGATTCTGTGATTTGTATTTCATTTGCTCCAAATTTATTTACAATGCGGTATTTTGAGCAATTCAAGTCCGGCATGTGTGGATGCGAATGGCTGAAAATATCGGGTTGTTACAGAAACGTGACGTCTCACTCAGAAGATGATTTACGTTTTTATTATATAAAAATATTCATATTTTGAAACTATTTTATTTTCATCAAATTTAACTGATTTTAAATTGAAATAGGGAATTACACAACAACACTAACTTTCAAATGTTCTGACGGACGTATTCCAAATATCGAATTTCTATTGCAAATTTTTTTACTTTAATTTCAAGAAAAATTTCAATTAATTAAGCTATAAAATCGTTAAAATATGCGGGTCATTACACAAAAACCCCTTATATTAAAATAAATAAAAACATCAAAAGTAAATGTAATAATAATTTTTGAATCAAACTGAATTCCTAATTAATTTAGATTATTAAATATATAAAAATATATTACAAAACTCTAATTAAATTTATTGATTGCTAAATTTATCTTAAAATACTAAAAATTTCAATTAGATTATATTTCTTATTTTTCAAAATTTATATTTAACTTTTATAAGATTATTAAATTAAAAAATCTAATTTATTCTTAATTTGATTAATTTCTTAAAATTAATAAATATTACATTTATAAATTCCCATATAAACTCCTCAAATCCATTTTATATAATTATTTTTATCATACTTTGATTATATATAAGTTATTCTATTTTATTCTATTTTAAAAAATTTAATCAAGCATAGCCACCGATCGACACCAGTCGACCGATCATTGTCAATCGATAAACCTAGCTAGTCAACTGTAGCTGGAGCTAATAGTTGGCTTTCTCGATCATTTTCTAACCCCCTCCCCTCTCATTCGTGCACTGTACACCTCAATTTGATGCATACCAAGTATATCATCCAAATACCTATTCAAAACAACATATATATCACGAATTATATGATTAAACATAGGTTTGTGAGTGAAAACACTCAATTAAACGTGTGTTTCCTCATTCATCTTCACTGTCATGTGTTCCAACATCTTAATCCTTAATCAAACTCCTCATCTCTATGTTGCCACAAGAGCCTTTCAACGTCGGGATAGACACACTCCAGTTTGATGATTTATAACAATTTAATTAATTTATTTTTGATTTTCTTATTGATGTGGGTATGGTTGTATTTCTTCAAAAGGAAGATAATTCATAGAGGAAAGTATTCGTGGACCTTTACTAAAGTGGATAAAACTATGGAGATAGGGAAATCTAGATTTTGGGCTTGGGTATCGGGCTTAGATAATTTAATATTATTTTTATTTTATTCAAAAAACCATTTTCTATTTAATTTAAATAAATACAAATTTATATTTCAATATCACTTCATTTCCAAACTAATTCTATACTTTGATTATATCACTTTTATAAAATATTATTTCTATATTTTTAACTTAATTTAAATTAATTATCACGTATTTATAAGTTAAACCCTATTATTAAATCAATTGCCAAAATTATTCTCTATTAATATTTAAAAATCCAATTTAATCGATTAATTTATTATTGTTAACTTTAATTAATTATTACTTAAAATTAGGGTTGTTACACTAAAGTTATCATCCTTGAATCTTAAGTTTATGTGCAGTATCTTAACTGCTTAATCATGTTACACCTTCAATTTTTGTTAACCCTTCTCCTTCAAGCTCATCCCGAGCCTCATTGGTTGAAGCGCTTTACAACGAGAAAGTTAGGAGAATCATAGTGGATGTCAGATGCAATGTCCAACTGATGTTTTCCACTATTTTTGGCCCAACCTTAGCTTGACCTTTTACATAACCATCCTGACTATGTTCCGAAAGCACAGGTCATTGACAATCACTACAATAGTGCTAAATATGACCCTAGGCTTTGTTCACCAGTGAACCCCTATTTTCTACTATTATTATAATGGAAGTGACTGAATTTCCTACTAGTTTGTAAAAGGAGAAGGGTTTCGGCTAAAGAGCCTCCTGAGTCAAAGTCAGTCTCATAGTGTGATTTGAATTACTTGTGTATGTATCAAAGAAATTTTTTTAGTACTCATACTGTTGAAGTTGTATAAATGTGGTGTATAACAAGATTAGAAAAAGATAGAGTTTTGCATGACTTTAAACTTTTTGAGCTTTGTGTGGATCTTTTTATCTACGCCATCATTTGAGCTTTGTGTTTTCTTCTGCATGCATTGCTCTGCACATGATGTTTTTTTGTTTTACTCGATATGGGCATAGTATTTTCTCTGCTCGGTTTAGTTTTTTATATAGTAACGTGTTTCCTAAACTATGCTTATAGAATTTTGACATGGGCATGGCATGACCTATTCCATTTATGGTGTGAACTATATTTTATGTTTGATTGAGAAGTCAAGTCTTGTGTTTACAACTATTATTTTCTTTATGCAAATGGTTTTTAATACTGGTTGGGGTCATCTAATACCGCTACGTCCAGTGTAGTTTGGCTGAAAAGCCGAGATTTGTATATTATAACTTTAGTTTTCTTACAAGCAAAATAAAATATTATTATTTTGCATAGGAAAACCATGATTAGAGTGGTTTACCACTTTACAACAAATATAATGGGTATGAGGCACAAATTCCTCAGCAACTAAAAGAAAGGAATGGTGAAGTACAAGAGTAAATCAAAATGACTCTAACTACTATAAGTACAGTCAAAGAAAAACTATTCCTCATCGAAAGAGGAAGAAACACATCCATCATCAAACAAATCGGTTCCAATCACATGTAAGTATAAACTAAACATCCTCCCAAGGAAAGGGACATAGTTCAATGATTCTTTAGATTAGTAGATATCCCTATCCCAACTAGCAACCTGAAGAATTACTTCGTTATGATTCCCCTTCTCTCCATCTAATGCTAGAAATAACTTATCACCGGACAACTGATAATATAAAGACTCTGCTCACCGACCACATCAGCTACATATCTAAAGAAACAATCTCTCATGGGTGAATATCATAACTATGTGTCTTCGTGAACCAAAGTCTCCTCATTTGAATACCATGATATCAAGCTACTTATGCTAATGCTCGATCTAGGTGTTTCAATTGGAGGGGTAGAATCCGGTAACACTCTTGCGGACTCATATTCGCTTTGTACTTTCGTCAAAGGAATTTTCTATAGAGAAGGGATCTCAATGTCTTCTTCCGTCATGGGGCCTAACCTCAGTGTGATGCTTGATAATTTCTGCTAAATGTCCAAATGAATTATAATTAGTGCATATGGGAGGTTTCCACCTATAATTAACTTCCACTATTGCAACCTGTCCTACGGCAGGTTTGACAAGTAGAACCATAGGAAACAATTTGTTCGACTTAATCTCGATCAAAGCCCACGCATAGACAAAACTATCCCTTCTATTTGTGGCTACAACAAAACAGACCTAATCACCAATCAAATTAGATAACCAATCAATGCCAATCATATATTGTAACACAAAGGGAATTTTGGTGAATTGAACAGATACAGGTATTGATAATACCTATTCTACAGGAGAATCCATAGTTGGATTCCAACCTGTAATAATGAAAGGTTTCCCTAGAATAATAGTAGGCTCTACTTTAAGGATTTTAGATCTATCTTTTGGGAATGAAAATTCAAAGTAAGACATATTATCACATCTCATTTTATCTTTCCTCGTAGTTTCCCGTACTTCATTAAGTGGGTTTTAACGACCCAAAAAAGGAGTTTTCTTTGAGGAAAAATCCAATGGCTAATCGCCAAAATGCAGAGCCCATCTCAATAACTTCTAAAGGAGGAATATTAATACCAATGACATTTTTTAAATCAAATGTGCGAGGGGTATACTCACCAGCATTGTGGTTTTGACGAGAACAATGACGCCCGGCACATTGGAACATCAGGGTTAATTGATTAGGTAGCTTTAGATCCATAAGGAGTAGCAGTTTTCTATTCAAAGGTTAAACCTGGGCTATCAAATTTTGAATTAGCATTAGCATTTCTACAAGGAACTACTTCAACCACTTTTGGATTTACAACTGAAATACAACTTGTAGAGACAGACTACATATTATTATTCTTGACTGGACTTGGACTTTAAGAAACATCTACAACATGAGTTAGCAAGCCATCAAAATCTAATCAAGTGGAATGAACTGAATAAGCATCCAAAGTTGAGACAATAGCCTCATTCATATGCAAAATCAAATCGGCATAGTTGCCTTCAATGATACTACATTTTGAAAATAAAACACTAAACTCATCAGTCTCATTATCTTTATTAGGAATAACACAGTCAGCTTTGAGCAGTGGAGAAGGAGAGGTTTCAGATCTAGCTGAGGCGACTAGGGGTGGTGCAGCAAAACATTTTCCTAAGTGCATAAGAGAAGAACGCTCGATCGACGTAGCAAAATAGGGTTCGCTTTTCTGATTCTCTGTCATTCAAGATCTAGAAAGGAAGTCACAAACGAAGATGAAGTAGAAATTCGATTAAGAAGAGGCTGGATTCAAGCATTGAAGATAAGCAAAGGAACCCTAGATCTAGAATCACCGGGATAATAGAATCGCCAAGTATATAATGCTGACATGCAAATTTTTATGCTGGTTCAGGAGTTTAATATCCCTACATCAAGTTCATCGTCTTATTCCCAATGATATTTATAGCTAGTATGTCACATATTTTGCAAACATTGAATATACAAAATAAGGCTTGAGATGCTCCGAATTCCAAACACTTGGGGCAATGATCTCAACTAGCCTTAATGGTATGCATCATTAAATAATGTTTCCACGATGACCATAGGTCCTTCCTAGTTTGGCCCCAAGGCGCCATAAGTTGGGTCATTTGTATTGGCCATCACCTTTCACAAGACTAGGAATTCTTTTTGAAATTTCCTTTCTTCGAGTCTAGAATTGTAGAACCTATCCATTATTACTGGTATAGTGCTACTCTAACTACTGCTTCATTCCTTCTCTCATGAATGAAGTCTAGCGTAGTTTTTTTAGTTGCCGATTCTATTCTGCTACATACATAAGCACCAGTGTAAAGGCACTTCAACCTCGACTAGAAGTATATCTTTATAGCCTTATGTCAAGGAGAATGGAGTATGTCCTATTGGTGACTTAGTTGAAGTTTAATAATCCTAAAAAAACCAAGGGCAGTTCCTTCGCCTACTTTTCTTTTGCCTTTGTAAGCCTTTTCTTGAGTAGTTTCTTAATAGTCTTCTTAGCTGCTTCGACTTAGCTATTTACTTGGGGCGAGCTATTGAAGAGAAACATTTGACTATACCAAACCCTTCACAAAGATTAGCGAATTCTTTGCTTTCAAACTGAGAGCCTTTATTTTAATAAAATCTAAGAATAATGTTCCTAATAACGAAGTTGACTATCTTCTTTAATGTGATAGCTGCCAGCGGTTCAGCTTCTGCCTACTTCATAAAATAGTCTATGACTATTTTCGATACTTTGATCCTCCTTTTGACATTGGAAGCGATCCTGTTAGATCTATGCCCCACGGATTGAACTGCCAAGGGCTGGTTATGGGGAGTTCTTGCGATGGTAATCGTGGTATACTAGTGAATTTTTGGCATTGATTGCACATGTGGATGAATTCTTATGTATCATGAAGTGCTATTGGTCAATAATTGCCTTGCCTTAGCACTTTTTTTTACTAGTTTTGTCCCTCCAAAGTGATCTCCGCTTTCCTCGTAAACTTCTGTCATGACTCTTATTCCTTCCTCATTGGTAACACATCTAAAATAGTGGTTAAGTATCCCCTTTTATACAGTATTCCACCAAAGCTACTTTTTGATGTTCTAAATCATTTGGAACTGTAAAACACTTGTATTTGTGAAAAAAGCTATATAAATAACATTAAAGTGGACATAGGCCTGAGATTTGCCAAATCACTATATAAATTCGTGTGATTATTGTTTTGCTTTGCTGTTCATGGCTAGATCTCTCTACTTTAATTTAGATTTAGGGTGTTAAGCCACTTTCTAGCCCAAAATTTTTAGTGCTTTCACCGAGAAAGAGTATCTCAGACTTAGATCTAGCTATTTATTGTGGACCAGAGCATCCAAAAGTTTGATCCAAAACATTTTCATCTTATACTTTAAAGGAATTTCATATTTGAAGCAATGGCAAATGGAAGTTCGGAAGATTTGGGGCAGTTGCTAGTGGAGAATTCAGAACTTCTCACCATGCCGAAGCAACTAATCGACCGACGGCCGTGTTGCCAGAACTATCTGCTCCTCAGGAGACGGTGAACAAAGCGGATTTTGAAAAAGTAACTGTAACACTTCTAATTTTTATTAACATTATGCGAGAGATTTAATTGGATAAATATAATAGAATATTGTTTGTGGTGTGAAAGAAGAATGAGATTTTTAATTAATTTAACTATGCCTTAAGCAATCCATTAACAAGGTTGATTTGAACATAAAATAAAAAGAAAGTAATGAGAGCGGCATATTGAGAATATTTCCTTCGTTCATTCCCTAAACCCTTCCTTCCTCATTCATTCTCATTTCATTCTCAAAACATCAAAACTAAACGTAAGAAAGGCCGATCATTATTTAGATGAAAAAGGGAGAAGAAAGGTATGAAAATTAAGGGGAAAAGCTTAGGAAACTAATCTACATCAAATCTTTTTCCCTCTTATCAAATCTAAGGTGAATAATATTGTCCATCTCATTTGTTTATGTTTATTTTGGATTTATGCATGATTTCCGGATTATTGTGATGATATGTCATATTTAGATAGTTTATATCATTGTTTGATTGAATAATAATTTATTGAAATTTTTATGGAATTATTACAAAAGGTTTTAAAGGTAAAAAACCTAGTTTCTGACCTCCAATTGACTTGAAATTCGAATATGTTGTGTAAAACCATATTTTGGAGATGAGCTTTTAATTTCATAGATTTCCAAGTTCATAGGAATATTTTATTAACTTTCTAAGATGAAAAACTGTTTATTTTGGTTTTAAATAATTAGAAATAATAAAATTAGCATTTTGGCTTCAAAATTTTTATATATGAAAGAACATAGAGATTCGGATTTTTGGTGATTATTAAGGATTTTTACCAAGTGTTTATGATATTTTATGAATTTTTGATGATAGAAAAGCTTTTAATCATATTACTTGGTGGGATTAATTATGAAGGTTTGCAAATTTTTTTGGGAAACTAAAATGTGATCTGTCAACAAATCATGAAAAGAATATGAAAAGAAATTTTATCATCTAATAAAAATTTGACAAAAGGAAAAAATGGTGAAAGTATTAACTTTAAAAGGAGGCAACTTAATTTTCAAACTATTTACAGAAATGCCATTCCATGTTTTAAATGTCACCTGCTGTTGAAATACGACGACCTATTAGTTGACATCTATTTAGACTTACGACAACCTATTAGACATCATCTGTTTAGGCATACTACAACATGTTAGATATCATATGTTTTACTATACAACAACCCGTTAGATGCCATCTATTTAAATTTACGAAAACCTATTAAACACCATCTATTTAGGCATACGACAACCTATTAGATGTCATCTGTTTAGGCTTACAACAACCTAATAAAAGCTATATGTTTAGGCATATGACAACCTGTTCGATGCCATCTGTTTAGGCATACGACAACCTGTTAGATGTCATCTGCTTAAGCATATAACAACCTGTTAGATGCCATCTGTTTAGACTTACAACAACCTGTTTTTGATGTACGAAAACACATTTTAGAGACTCTTCATCTCTTAGTTTAAAGGCTTGACACATATTTTATAGGTTCTTGGACTCATATTGCTTATGTTTTATAGAGGCTCAATAACCCTGTTTTGGTAGCAAATGTTTTTAAAAGCAATGTAATGATATGACTATCGAATGAACATATTTTGATGAATGACATTATATGTTCTTGTTATCATGATCAGTTAAATTTGCATATTTATTTATTTTTCATGCTCATATTATTATGACCCAACACTGCATCTTGGGATTTTGGAGGCAGAATTACCAATTAGGTTGTCCCATTAGTGAGTATGGTCAGACCAAACTTCTGCATGAGTAGAACTGCATCCAGGAGATCAGATAAATCAACTGGGTTAGGATACCCTAACCTGATCAAACAATATGACTTATGAATTTAAAACCAGATAAGATTGCAGGTGGGACTGGTGTAGGGTCGTGTCTATGCTTCAGCCATTAGCCTCTGGTTGGTAAAGATCTGCGATTCCAATGCGTAGGGCTTTGTCGGTAGTGAGACTAAAAGGATGTTTACGCACAAAATGGAACTCGTTGCTCTATAGACTTACCAGATTATTTAAGTTGTTTTACTCCTAACTATACTTAGAGACTTTTTGGGCATCTTCTTATGTTTTGGCCCGAGTCAGCCTGATGGGCTATTAGTTGGCCTGTGGAAACTAATAGGTACATCGTGACCCTAAGAAAACTATGACTTGAGAAGGACAGTCTATTTTATGGAATGAATAAACCTTGGGAATGTATAACCCTTAATGATAGGCTAGTCACATTTACCCATACGGAATGCATATAGTCATATCATGTTTTGTTTTAACCATTGTGGTAGTAGGACAGAGATTTATGTTATTATCGACATATTTTGGTAAGATACTAATGAGGGGAAACCCCGTTCTGTTTAGAGGCATTATTTCACTAGATATCGGCGTTGGTTTGAAATGGTATATTATTATACACACTAGCCTGTTTTATTTTTCTCCCTAAACTCTCAGGTACCCATTGAATAGGTCAGGACTAGGGAGTTTTTATGTTAGATGAATAAGCTTCCGAGGACGTGCAAGAGGCAAGCTAGCTAATATTAGAAATTTATTTTCCGCTGTGTTGTTTAAAGTATTTGTTTTGTTGAATGGATGTAATGACAGGATTTATAACTGTCAAGTAGTTAGACTCTAATCACCCAAGGGAGCATCTTCATATATCATCTTGGATTATAATATAATTATTATATTTTCTCTAAATGTGGAATCGATGGGATTATGTAATTGGATGTAATGAATGTAAAAGTTATTACTAAAATGTGTTTTGAAAATTATCATATTCTTATGCTCTTGATGTTATGGGTACAATTAACTGATCTCAATTTGTCACCAGAAATTAGTACTAAGGATTAGCATCCGCAACGCTTACTTTCAAGCCTCAAAATAGGGGATATTACAACTTGGTATCAATGAATAGGTTTATGTAAAACTGCAGAAGGTTTTGAAAACATAATCCAAATAAATTAGAAAGTAAGATTTGGGTATGAGATAACGCTATAGTAACGTACTTGTATTTGATATATATGTGTGTGTGTGTGTGTGTGTCTATATATATGTGTGTATGTATTTATGTATGTATTTATGAATGCATGTATGTATGAATGTATTCTATCTTTATTCATCCCTCTGTCTTAGACCGTTCTTCTGTATCTTACTAAGGCTCGTATGAAGTTTACGAGAAAGAAAGTGGAAGTAGGAAATGGAAGGGTGAATCTAGGTGGAGAAAGCACCACAACCAATGGAAAAGCTTGGCCCAATACTCGAAGGAACCTGGGTCGACAAGCAAATGCAAATCCAAATCCAAATGCTAATGTAAGTGCTAGAACTCCAGCAGTAGATATGGGGACTATATATCAATTTTTCATGAATATTTTGCAACTGGAGCTGCGGCTAGTTTGGTTGGAGGAAGCGCCGATAATGCAAAAGGTGCTAATCTTGAGGTACCCGCTCACAACAATTTTGCCAAGTTGAGCCATGATTATACCAATATTGGAGGAAAGCCTTTTCATGGAACATAAAGTGCTATTGAGATTGAGAATTGGCTTTTGCGTTGCGAAAGGATCTTTGTTGACTTAGACGTGAATGATGAGTAGAAGAGGAGGTTGGCGGCTAGACAGTTGCAAGGAGCTACTTTGCATTGATAGAACAGTATGACTGTAGGAATATCAAAGGAGAATCTGATTTGGGCTAAATTTAGAAGAAGATTTGAGGACATGTTTATGTCAAAGATAGCTAACTCAACTTTTCTTAGGAAGTTCGCTGGATTGGAGCAGGGAGATATGTCTATACTGAGTATGAAACTAGGTTTGATGAGTTGGCTAAATACGGATATGCTATTATTGATATTGTAATGAAGATAAATAAAAAGTTTATTCGAGGATTGAAGCCAGAAACAACCAGGGAAACTATGCCGCATCTCAGATATCCATGTGATGTGGTGGTGGAAATGGAATTAAGGAATGAAGAAATGCTTTCAACGTTCGGAAGCGATGAGGCTGTGAAGTCTAAAGGTTTTGAAGGCAAGAAAAGGAAGTTCTTTAATAAGAAGAGAGAACAGAAGGGCGGAGTTGCCAAGAAAGCAAAGGCTAACATAGTTTGCTATAAGTGTGACAAGAAAGGGTACTTTGCTAACGAGTGCCAATCTGGCAATGGAATGAAGGTTATAGGAAAGAAAGGTATGAAGTGTTACAACTGCAGCAAGATGGGGCATTACAAGAATGAATGTCCATAATTGGCTAAGGCCGAATAAAGGAAAGTTTTTATTGTGGAACCATCAGCTTCTGGACTGACTGCTGAAGAGAAAGGAAATCTACGATGGGAGGCATGCTTTTTATTCATGGAATACCCATTAAAGTATTATTTAATACTAGCGCATCACGTTCTATTGTCTCACAATGTTTGGTAGATAAATTAAATTTATAATCATCATACCTTATTTCTTCAACAAAGGTCGTGAATTTGGTATGAGGTTACCAAGTCTTAGGATGAGATGTGACCATTTAGAATTTGAGCTGTTAGGTCATGCATTTACCTACGATTTGCATATGTTTGATTTTGTGGGTTATGGGATTATTCTAGGTATGGACTGGTTAAGCAGATATGATGCTTGGATATTTTTCCAAAATGGGAAGATATCATTAAGGCAACCTAATTGTCGTGATCGAATTATATGCTCGGTAGACAATTTGAGTTTAGATGTTTGTGCTTTATTGGTTGTGATGGAAGGAGGATAAAATGAATTTGGTTTTTGTTTTAAGAAAATATGCGGATGTTTTTGAGCCAGTTATTGGACTATCATCGAAGTAATATATTGAGTTTCGAATAGATCTTGTACCTAAAGTTGAACCCGTAGATAGACCTCCTAGCAGAATTACACCTACTAAGATGAAAGAGTTAAAGGTGCAGCTGGTGGACTTATAATGAAAGAATTCTATTAGGCCAAGCTCTTCGCCTTGGGAAGCGGCTACAGTTTCATGAAGAAATCTGAGAGTCATTAAGTATGTGTATTGATTTGATTAACATAAGTTAAATGTGAAGATGATAGAGAATCAGTATCCTTTGTAGAGAATAGATGATTTGTTTGATTGGTTGAGTGGAGCCAAGGTGTTTTGCTAGTTGGATTTAGCAATAGGGATCCATCAATTGTGAGTGGTGGAGGATAGAATTCTATTAATGGTTTTTCGAACAAGATATGGTTTGAATGAATGGTTTGTCATGCCCTTTGGACTGACCAATGCACCTGCTATCTTCATGGATTTGATGAACCGGACCTCCCGAGTGCATTTTGACATATTTGTGTTAGTGTTTGTAGATAACATTTTGGAATATTCTAAGAATGGAAGAGATGATGAAGTTCATCTCAGAATAGTGCTATATTAAGCAACATTAACTAAAAGCAAAGTTTTTAAAATACCATTTATGAAAGAAGTGAAGTTCCTTGGTCATGTAGTTTAAAAAAATGGATTATCCATAGATCCATCTAAGATTGAAGCTACTAATAATTGGAAAAGACCCAAGATAGTTACCGAAGTAAGAAGTTTTCTAGGGTTAGCTGGCTATTACTGAAAATTCATCAAAGACTTCTCTAGTATAGTAGTACTCATGACTAAACTAACAAGGAAGAATATAAAGTATGTTTGGACCGATAAATTTAAAGCGGCATTCATAAAGCTAAAACATTTATTGACAAATGCACCCGTGTTAGTTGTTCCAAATGAAATCAAGATTTAGTGGTGTATACTGATGCATGTGGGATATGATTAGGAGCTGTGTTAACGCAAAGAGGTAAAGTGATTGCCTTTTCTTCTCGATAGCTCAGACCATATGATGTTAAATATCCGACTCGTGATTTGGAGTCGGCGATGGTGATCTTTACTTTAAATGTGTAAAGATATTATCTTTTGGGAGAATGATTCTAGTAATTTATGGATCATAAGTCTTTGAAATATTTGTTCTCTCAAAAGGAGTTAAATATGAAATAACAAAGGATACTGGAGATTTTGATGACTTATGATTTTGATATTAAGTATACGTCAGGAAAAAGAAATAAAGTTTTTGATGCACTTAGTAGGAAAAATCACAATGTGGCGTTAGCTATATTAGCAGTTAGGAAAGATCTAGAGTTACTGACTACTTGTGGTGTGCAGCTAACGTTAATGACTAGTTCTAGTCAATAAAAGTGATATCATATTTGGAAGTTCGACCAGGAATAATCGAAAGGATTCCTTCTAAACAGAAAGATGATCTATTACTAGCTGAACGAATTAGAAGGCTTAAAGAGGGAACTTAGATTGATGATTTAAAAAGTTTTGGTCATGACCAAAATGGATAGATGAGGAAGAAGGGACATGTGTGTCCTAGACGTTCGTAACCTAAGGAAGGAATTTCTTGGGGTATGTCATCGATCGAAGTTTACTATTCATCCTGTAGGAACTAAAATGTTTCAGGATATGAAGAGAATTTTCTTTTATGAAGGAATGAAAAGATACGTAGGTATATGGGTGAAATAATGTTTGAATTGCCAGCAAGTATAAGCCAAGCATCAAAAACCAAGTGGATTGCTTCAACCTTTAGAAGTGCCACTTTGGAAATGGGATTCTATATCCATGGATTTTATCGATGGGTTGCCAAGGTCGAATAGGGAAAATGAAAGTATTTCGATCATGGTAGATAGACTGACCAAGAGTGCACACTTTATTCCCATTAAGTCAACAAGTGCAGCACCTACCTTAGTGAAGTTGTTTATAAAGAATATTGTAATACTGGATGGGATTCCTTGTAGCATAATTAGTGACAAAGATACTTTGTTCACTAGAAAATTATGGAAGAGTCTGCAAGAAGTTTTAGGTACCAAGCTAAAGATAAGTATCGCTTACCATCCACAAACAGATGGGGAAATGGAAGGAGTTTACAAAGTTCTCGAAGATTTGTTAAGAGCTTGTGTACTGGACTTTGGAGGGTCATGGGAAGACCATTCTCCCTTTATGCTTGATGATTTCCTTATCTTTATCATTCATATAGTTGATTTGGAAAGTCGGGGAAATAGGCATTAGGATATGTTGGCATGTTTCGTATTACAGAAAGGATTGAGAAACTCGCTTATTGAATACAATTACTGAATAGTTTGGCAAGAGTCCATAATATTTTTCATGTTTCGCATCTGAGGAAGCATATGCATGATCCATAAACTACTATTGCACTGACTGTATTGGAAGAAATAGTAGTGGAACTGGATTCCACTTTTGTTATACGATTATTTTGTGTTATGCAAAGACATGAAAAGAAGATAAGAAACAATACAGTCAAGTTAGTGAAAGTCCAATGGAGTGATAATGAGAAAGACTATACTTGGGAATAGAAAACAGGATTAAAGAGATATATCCTAAGTTGTTTTGATGGTATGTTCTATATTTATCATACAGGCTTTTTCTAGTCAGATAGGCTAGTGTTATTGTATGTGTTTATCGCACATGTTTGCATGATTGATATGCTTGTTGTTTTCCTTATTAAAATTTCGAGGACGAAATTCTTTAAAGGGGAGCCTATAACACCACTAATTTTTTTTAACATTATTCAAGAGATTTAATTAGATAAATTAAATAGAACAATGCGAGTGGTGTGATAACGAGAATGAGATTTTTAATTAATTTGATTTATTCCTTGAGTGATCGATTAATAAGGTTGATTTGAATATAAAATAGAAAGAAAGTAATGAGAGGGGCACATTGGGAATATTTCCTTTATTCATTTCCTAAACCCTTCCTCTCTCAATCATTCTCATTTCATTTTCAAAAACATCAAAACTAAACCTAAGAAAGGTCGACCATTATATAGAGGAAAATGGGAAGAGAGCGAAGGAAATCAAGGGGAAAAACTTAAAGAAACTAATCTACATCAAATCTCAATCTCCCTTATCAAATCTAAGGTGATTAATAGTATCTGTCTTATTTGTTTATGTTTATTTCAGATCTATGCATGATTTCCAAATTACCATGATGATATGTCATGTTTAGATAGTTCATATCATTGTTTGATTGAATGATAATTTACTGGATTATTTTGGAATTATTCCTATGGGTTTTAAAGGTAAAAAACCTAGTTTCTGACCTCTAATTGATTAGAATTCGAATATATTGTGTAAAACCATATTTTGGAGATGGCATGATTTTCAAAGTTCATATGAATATTTGATGAATTATTTAAGATGGAAAAAGTGCTTATTATGGTTTTAAATTATTAAAAATAATAAAATTGATATTTTGGCCTTAAATATTTTCATATGAAAAAGATGGAAATTCAAGTTTTTTTTTGTGATTTTTGAGGACTTTTCCCAAGTGTTTATGATTTTCTATGAATTTTTTAGGATAGAAAAGCTTTTAAGTAATATTGATTAATGGTGTTGATTTTTAAGATTTGCAAATTGTTTTTGGAAATAAAAATTTAACAAGAGGTAAGAGTTAGTGGAAAGTATTATCTTTAAAAGAAAATAACTCGGTTTTCAAACTATTTACAGAAATGGCATTCCATGTTTTGGATGTCACCTATTGTTGAAATACGACATTAGATGCCATCTGTTTAGGCATATGACAACCTATTAAAGGCCATCTATTTAGGCATACAACAACCTGTTAGATGTCATCTGTTTAGGCATATGACAACCATACGACAAATTGTTAGATGCCATCCGTTTAGATATACAACAACCTATTAGATGCCATCCATTTAGGCATACGACAACCTATTAGATGCCATCCGTAGGCATACGACAACCTGTTAGGTGCCATCCATTTAGGCATATGCCATCTATTTTGGCATACAACCACCTGTTGATGCCATTTGTTTATGCATACGAAATTTGTTAGATGTCATCTATTTAGGCATATGATAATTTGTTAGATGTTGTCTATTAGGCATATGACAACCTGTTAGATGCCATCCGTTTAGGCATATACCATTTGTTTAAGCATATGACCACATGATAGATGCCATTTGATTTGGCATATGCAACTTGTTAGATGTCATTTGTTTAGGAATACGACAACTTGTTAGATGCCATCAGTTTAGACTTATAACAACCTATTTTTGAGATACGAAACAACATATTTTAGAGACTCTTTATCTCATATTTTAGAGGCTCGACACTGCATATTTTAGAGGTTCTTTACCATATAGCACTTATGTTTTATAAAGGACCAATAACCCTATTTTGATAATGAATATTTTAAACGTTATATAATGATGTGACTATCGAATGAACATATTTGATGAATGACATTATATGCTCTTATTATCATTAATCGGTTAAAGTTGCATATTTATTTACTTGTCATGCTCACATTATTATGACCCAACACTATATCTTAGGATTTTAAGGGCAGAATAACTAATTAGATTGTCCCAGCAGTGAGTATGTTCAGACCAAATTCCTAAATGAGTAGAATTGCATCTAGGAGATCAGATAGATCAATTGTGTTAGGAGTCCCTATACTGATCAAACTATGTGACACGTGGATTTAAAACAAGATAAGATTGTAGGTGGGACTAGTATAGGGTCATGCCCTATGCTTCAGCCATTAGCCGTTGGTTGTTAAAAGTCTGCAATTCCGTATGAATTTGTCGATAGTGGGACTAAAAGGATGTTTACGCATATAAAAGAACTTGTAGCTCTATAGGCTCTCCAGATTATTTAAGTTGTTTTACTCAAAACCGTGTTTGTACATTTATGGACATCTAGTTATGTTTTGTCCTGAGTTAGCCTGATAGGTTATTAGTTGGCCTATAAAAACTAATAGGTTCATCATGATCCTAAGAAATCTATGATTTAAGACGGATGATCTATTTCATGGGATGGGTAAACCTTGGGAATGCATAACCTTTAATGATAGGCTAGTCACATTTACCCATATTGCATGTATATGGTCATATCATGTTTTGTTTTAATGGTTGTGGTTGCAGAAGCAAGATTTATGTTTTTATTGGCATATTTTGATAAGATCCTTGTGAGGGAAAAACTCGTTCCGCTCAGCGGCATGGTCTCACTAGATATCTATGTTGGTTCGAGATGGTATATTATTATTTACACCAGACTTTTTGTCTGACTCGAAGTTTTTTCCTAAACTCTTGGGTACTCATTTGAGTTGGTCGGGAGTAGGTAATTTTTAGGTTAGACGAATAAGATTTCAAAGACGTAGAAGAGGCATGTTAGCTAATATTATAAGTTCATTTTGCGTCCTGTTGTTTAAAGTCTATGGTTTGTTGAATGGATGTAATGCCAGGATTTATACCTATTAAGTAGTTAGACTCTAATCACCCAAGGGGGATCTTCATATGTTACTCTTGAATTATTATTGTAATTATTATACTTACTTTGAATGTGGAATTGATGGGATTATGTAATGGGATGTAATGAATATGAAACTTATTAATGAAATATATTTTTAAAATTTTCATAGTCATTTGCTCTTGATGTTATACATAAAATTAACCGATCTCAATTTGTCATCGAAAATCAATACTGTGGATGGTTGCAGCATCTGTAGCGCTTAGTTTCGGGCCTCAAAATGGGGGATGTTGCAACGATGGCAGAACTGAATCAAAGGATGATAGATAGTTAGAAGGCTCTTCTCAACAAGATGGATGCAAGCATAGTCTTGTGTACTGTAACGACCCGTAAATTTTCGATAATTAAAATAGTTAATTTAATAAGATTTCATGGTTTAATGTGGGAAGAATTAAAAAATTGTAATTTTTTTATGATAATAATAAATAGAATGAATTGCAACAAATTTTATCTAAGTTAATTATTTATGAATTGAATGAAATCCCAAATCAGTTGAAATAATATATAGTCAATAGTAATGGATGAAGTTGTATTACATAGGAAATTGTGACACTTGTTTGTAAATAATAAACTTATAGGTGTGATTTAAAAGTTAATGGTGATAATTATTTAAGTTACCTATTCATTTAGTTGGTCGAATTGAATTTGGAAACCAATTGCAATTGAAATGAAATTTTATATATTAGTTGAGTGCATTATCTCTAACTGAAGTTAAAGAATAATGTGGAATTCATTTGGTGTAGTAAAGTAATCGACTGATAATGAAAATTTATTTAAAATCCAATATTGAAATCCGTCAAATATTGAACAATTAAATTGTTTAAATTTAATATTTGGAATTTATTGAATAATTGAATAATGGGAATCGAATAACTGTTTAATGGAAATGGTTGTTCTATGATTTGAATTTGTTTCAAAAGTTAATTTGATAAGTTCATTTTTGAATATTTCAAAAGATAGTGATTTAAGAATAAATCAAATTTGTTTAAATTTAATATTACAAATGTTTGAATAATTAAATTCAGACTTTGATATGATTAATTTGATATTGAAATTTTAATGTATAAAGATAGAGTGAATAACTGAAATTTGATTTAATATGATTCACATTGGTTTTCAAAGTGAATATAAGTTATATTTGGATTATAATAGAGTTAATAAGATTTTAAAATTGGAATCTTATGCAATTCTATAAATTTTGAAAAGTCGTCGATTTAACCGACGAGTTAAAAATAGTCTTGCGGGGCACAGTCTCGGAATTCGACGAAACTAGTTCCATTAGATCCGTAATAGTTTATTTTTATCGGGTTTTAATTTCCATAGCATTCGGAGTCGTCGTTTGACCATGGCAGCTCAAAACGCTTAGAAATTAATTTAATCGATTCAATTTAAAATTGATCGTTTATTTCCGTAACTCGCACATACGATCAAATTAGGCCCCGAAACATATTCCATTGTGTTCGGAATGTGGGTAAAACATTGTAAACGCCTAGCGGCACACCTCGATAGGGGTTCGAGATTTTGAGTTGCAAAATTGGGATATTTTGAAATTTAAATTAATATATTGTCTAGTCAACTTTTCACATCAGCTTCTTTTATTTCATTTCAAATCACTGTAGCATGCCTCCTGCACGCAAGGCATCACGTCTTCCCCTCCTTTATGATGCGTGCAGATGGCAGTGGAAAAAAAAAGCTAAAAGAAAATGGTAACTTAGAAAAATAATTACTCACAATATACTCAGCGTAAAATCGCGAAACTAGTTTTAAAAATCCTAACTTTTCATTTGCTTCGATCTGGTGGTGGTTTTGTAAGGCACGGTCAAGATTGGGGAGGCACGGCTATGGGTCGCGGTCGAGCTTTGGGCTAAGGTTTTGATTTTTGAGGGATTCGTGCATCGATTCGTATTTTGGTTATCGTTTTTGGATTCGTGGAGGAAGATTTCATCTCCGACGAGATTTTGGTGGGGTGCGACTCTTATTTTGTGCGTGTGATGTGAACGTGGTCGAGAGGAAATGGTCGGGTCGCAATTCCCTAGGTGTGGCCGAGTTTGTTCTTTTGGGGTCGAGACGATGGAGACTTCGAAGAGAAGAGGTTTGGCGAAGACGGCATGTCAAACGGTGTATTGGAGCTCTGTATCACTGGGTTTGTGCACGGCGAGAAGTGGGTTGCTCTGTGTCTTCGTGTACAGGTATGAGTCTGGGAAGAGGAGGTAGTGGAGGCTTATTTATTTATTTGAATATTAGCTTTTGATTTAAAATAAAATGGTTGATATCTTATAAAATGTATAACTCTCACATACGAGGTCCGATTGGAACGTAACTTTTTGCGTTGCGATCACGATGACGAGAGCTTCGAAATGAAACTCGTTTGGACGAATTTGGAGACAGTTGGAATTTGGGCTAAAATCGGGAGTTGTCCGGTTTAGTTCCAAACCGGAACGTCTCGTTGACAACAGGATATCAAGGTGAGTGTTTTATAACGCTCACAACGTACTGAATATCTTTATAGTAGTTAAATTTGATATTATGAAGTGATATGAATTTTATTTGTCGTTTTTTGATAAAATTTAATTGTCATATAGATTGTCATTTGAATTCACCGTTGAAAATTAAATTGACAGTCAAATTGAAATTAAAAATTGAATTGCGATTAAATTACCTAATATTGATAACTATGAAATTGCCGTGAATTGTATTGTCTATTGGATGATGTATTTCGATGGATGCTATTGGTTGATATTTAAATGTTTGGATGTTTATTTTCTTATATATATCCTGTTATGCATACATATGACACTGTGATTTGATTTAAATGATATTCATCCCTGACATTAAATTGAAATAACTAATCACTTGGCCATAAGATAGAAAATTATATACGGACACCGGATTGGTTAAACTAATAATTTTTAAAATCGTTGATTTGAAATTTATTTAAATGTTTTGATTTGAAAGTTATAAATAAAATCAATTTATAGAAATCGAATTTATCGCAAATTGAGTTTGGAACGTTGAAATAAATTTTGGTTAAAAGAAATTATTAAATAATTTAAGTTGAGACTTTGAAATTTAAAATTGGGATATGATTGAATTTCGAAGATTTTTTTTTAAAGATTGAACATTATTTCGAGCTTTAAGTATTACTAAGTAAAGGTGATATAAAAATGATATTTTGAAATTGAGCTTGGAATTGAATCATATTTGAAATTTGGATTTAAATTTGAATATTGAAGGATAATTTTGTTAAGTATTATAAATTGATATTTTGAAAATCAAGCTCCAAATCGATATAAATTGAAATTGAATTAACTGAAGTTGAATGTAGAATTGAATTAATTTGAAGTCAAAGTTGATATTGATTTGAATTGAAATCGAAATTGAATCGGTAGAATGGAAATTGGAATTTATTTGAATTGCGAAGTTATAATTGAAATGGTTTGGTTTTGGAGCTGTTTCATTTTGTTTTCCAAATTACTCTGTTATATAAACCATCTTTAAATACTTAAACTATTTTAACCTATATTAACTATATTAAGTTATTTTTAACCCATCTTAAACCATGTTAAGTTATTTTAATTATATTTAATCTATCCTAAATCCATTCAACTATATTAAATTAATCTATCTATTTGAAATCCATTTAAAGATTTTAAGTATCTTTAACTATTTTAATTATTTAAAACTACTTTTAAACTACTTAAAACTATTTTCTAAAATTTCAAGCTGGTCAATAAGGTGAAATGTTTATGTTTAAATCTTGAATTTAAATACGAGTTGGGTTAAATGAAGTTGCAACCTAAACTAAAATTCGAAATCATTTTGAAATCGAAATGAGATATTGAGGCGAAAAATGATTTTGAAACGGAATCTTACATTTTGAATAGATATGATGATATTTGAAATGGATTTGATTTTTGAAGCGAATATGATATTTTGATATCAATTATGAATTGATTTGAAATGTAAAAGAGCCATCGGTGTAATAATACGTAGTTATTAAAGAGACCGGGATCGGATATGGACATACTCTCTGTCGATACCGAAAACCACTTTAATAACTAGTATACGCGGAGTGTTGATCCAGAATGAAGTGGATGGTTTGGTGAACGCGTTGACTGAAGAAAGAGAACGATATTGGATGACCCCTGACATGACTAAAATAGGAGCCGTGCCGGGCCATTGAGGTTCGCCATCTCTAGCGGACACACTTCTTCGATACCATATCTATTACTTTTGTGATTCGATTTGGGTGCACCCCGATTTAGGAGTGTTGTTTCGCGGTGTTGAGGTAGCTGCTGGCTATGCTCAACATCAGTCCGGATCATGTAACTACTAGTATCCTAGTTGGTATCGCCTCATGTACCTTGTCATACTGATTATCCTATTCGCGACCACTACGTTTTGTTTTGTGTTATACCTATGGGGTACCCTCTGATAACCACTAGTTTACGGTGGGGTATACGGTGCTGTACAGACTATGGCATTATAAAATGTGTTAAGGGGAATTATGGTAATGCCTTAACGCTATTTTAATACTTTTACTTTACTGTAGACATATTATAATAGCATATTGTACTACATAGTAGATAGTTTAACGGATCCTTGAGAGATGGAAAATCCCGTAACATCTCTTAAGTTATTACACTCACGTTGACACTGGATAGGAGATGTCAAACCCCGTAAACATCTCTAACGCCGTTACACTCATATTTATTTACGATTGATTTAACTTACATGAGGATATTTTAGTCCTGATTCGAGTGTTTTGTCTTTTCATTAAGCTTGGGTCAGACCTGAGTTTTCAGCTTATTGAAGATCTATTCTGGAGGACGAAGATGAAGATTTGGTATACTATTTCTATTATTATCTTTGCATCATGCGGTCTGCTGCATTATTTTATTTGTTCTATTGTATATGTATAACTTTGATAAATGTTGTATAAATAATAATCAAAGTATTGTAAACAGCTTCATGAACTCTTTATTTGACTATTATATTTTATCGTTCCGCTGCAAGATTCTGTGTTGTTTGATTTCCTTTATTTCCCTTTCTTTCCTTTTCTTATTTACCCCAATAACCATCTGCCCTTTTGAATGGTTTGGAATCGGCATGTGTATTTGATCATCGGTTTAAACTGTCCAAAAAGGTGGGTCGTTACATGTACCAAACAATCTTAGAGACCTAGGAAGGACAAGAGAGAAGCATTACCCATAAGTTTTGAGGAGGTAAATTCATCTTCTTCTGGTCAGAACAGAAGGGATGGAAAGCAAAAGATAAAGGAATAATCTACTAGAGCAATAGAAAGGAATACTGGAGGAAATACCCGAGCCCCTTTTAAGGGAGTTCATATCGGTACTGGCCAGGATCAGGTTAAGGTTAGTACCAAGTTAGTGTTGATCTAAATTTGAGGACCCTAGAGGGGCAAAGGCCCAAGGCTGTCAACTTATTAGATTAGGAGGACGATTTGCAGGACGGTGGCAATTATGTTGAACTGGATTATGGAGTTTAGGATGTTAGTTTTTGAATGACCGCTATAGAGCCAATCAAACGTCAAGGAAGAATTAAAGGAGTAGTTCTCCCAAAGACCTGAGAACCTAGACGTCAGCGAGAAAACCGAGACTGTTTAGGAACCAAACACTTGACGCAACTCTTGATTGTCGTCCTTTGGATTACCAAGCTAGTGAGGAGCATATTGTGAATATGATTATATGTTAACTAGATAGGACCTCATTCACCGAGAACGTATTATGGGAAGAGTATCCCTGGAAGTTTACGATGCCTTCAAGGCCATCGTATAACGAGATAACTATCCCAAACAACATTTGTTCAACAATGAATGGAACAAGGATGGTTCCAGAGCAATAGACATGATGCGATGTAGGTGTTATCCTATCTTTTTAGATGAGGTTGCGTCATTGTGGTTTACTGGGCCCACATCAAAATCCATCTCAACTTTTGATGAGTTAATTAAGAAGTCGTTGGAGCACTTCAGGCTCTATGCTACTCAACCCAAGTATGTAATGTCCTTATTGTGCTTTTCTCAAGGATTTGAGGAGTCATTGAAGGGTTTCTTGAACAAGTTTAATGTCACAGTTACTTGATGAATAATTCAAATGAAAATGGGGTTTTAGTGGCTTTGGTTTAGGGTATACATCTAGACAAAAAATTTGGGAAATGGTTAAGGATGAAGCAACAAAATACTTTGGAGGAATTTCATAGAAAGGCTAACCAATTCTTGTGTTTGGAAGACAAAAGCCTGGTTGCCGAAAAGACCAGTGGTGGACAATTGAAGGAAGTTATTTAGACTAATGTAGCATTAAGCAGACCGATGAGAGCATCAGAAATGTAGTTGTGAATGTTGGGAATCTTATTAATCAAAGAAAGAGGTACTAAGGCATCGGTGGCAGGTAGAATGATGCTAAAAAGAAGCCTAAGGAATATTAGGCCAAATGGTTACATGCCTCTAGATGATACACTTGAAAATGTATACCTTGCAACATAAGGCATGAAATAGTATAAGAAGCTATCTAGGAGAGAGGCGACGGAGGCAGAAAAGCGCTTTGGGAAGTTTTGTAGATTTCATGAAACTCATGAGCATAATACGAATGAGTGCAAGTATCTTTGAGATTTCTTTAAGGAGTTGATACAGTAAAAGAGATTGCAATAGTTTGTTCGAGAGCTATAGGATGGCAAACATAATGATAGATCCGAATGGCTAAAGGGAACCAGCCCGGACCTAATAGAGAGGAACTTAGGCGACCAATTGGAGAATAGTCATAAATACGATAAATGAAGGACCTCATCCGATAAAGAAAAGCTAGAATGAGATGGAGAGGTATGCGAGTTCGTTAAGGCATGTGTCATAGAAGAGCTGGTTCACCATTAAGAGCGAAGTTCCAGTTAAGTAGAAAAGGTTGATAACGGATGACATTTTCTTCCGTAATTAGGATTCTAAAGGGATTGAAGTGCTAATTTTTGATCCCATGGTGATAACAACCATTGCCAGCCCAACAACTGTGCACCGGGTCTTGCTGGATTATGGAAGCTCGGTGAATATCCTTTTCAAAAAGGCTTTCAATCAAATGAAAACAAGTTTGAAGGATATGAAGCCTTGTAAATCTAGAAGTGAGGGATTTAACGGTGAGGCGAAGAACCTATCGGGAATATTAACTTATTTATCGAGTTGGGAGAGGGAACTATAAGATTGGGCCGGTTTAGAATTTTATGATTGTGGGTGATATTTTGTGGGCCGACCGACCCTTGTTGATTTCAAAATAGCATTAGCTCTTTGGTGATTGATGACGAAGTTTCCTATAAAAAATGGGGTCAGATTATTTAAAAGAACCAAAGCACCGGTCGGGAGTGTTATGTTGCCAAGCTCGAAGAGGGAAAGCAATGGGATAGAGGTAAAAATGTAGAGGACGTTTAGTTTATTAAGAATGAAGGTGCATAGCAATAAACGCCCAAGCCCTGGCTTGGGGACCACGACAAATTTTATAAGTCTATTGATTCCAGGAAGCAGTCAGAGGAAGTGCGGGCAAACACCAGCTAAATTGACGATCTATGTTCTAATCGATATGGACAATCCTACTTGGGTCTTAAAGATCGATTCTTAGCTCAGCGTAGGATTGACGAAGGAATTGGTTAGTTTTATTGAAGATAATCTAGATGTGTTCGCTTGGACACATTTAGATATGTATGGGATATCACCAGAGATAGTCTGTCATGCACTAAATATGGACCCGAGATATCCACCTATGAAACAGAAAAGATGCATTCTAGGTCTAGAGTGATTTGTTGCATTGAAAGAGGAAGTGGATAAGCTAAAGGTAAATAGCTTTATCCACGATGCTTTGTACAGTGAATGGGTATGAAACCCCATGTTGCTCAACATAGCAAATGAGAAGTGGCAAGCATGTATAAATTACTTGGACTTGAATAAAGCATTCCCGAAGGACAACTTCCCATTGCTAAGAATAGACTAGCTGGTAGATAGGACCCCTGGATACGAGTTTGTTCCTTTACGGACACTCTGTGCAGATAACCAAATACCAATGCATATTTCGGATCAAGAGTACACGAGTTTTATAACAGATATGGGATTGTACTGTTATCAAGTTATGCCGTTCGTTTTGATGATTACCGAAGATACTTACCAGAGATTAGTGAATTTCACATTCAAGGGTCGAATCGAATGGTCGATGGAAGTTTATGTGGGTTATTTTCTCGTGAAGTCATAGCTGTCAATGAACAACATGGATGGCCTTTTAGAGATTCTTAAAGTATTATAGAAATACGAGATGAGGTTAAATCTGCTGAAGTGTTGCTTTGGAGTTGCATCAGACAAGTTCCTAGGATTTATCGTGAAATCAAAGGGCATTGAAGCTAATCTAGAGTAAATTAATGCCTTGAAGAATGTAACTACCCCAACCATAAGGAGGGAGATGCGAAGCATGAACGGGAAGGTTTCCACACTAAATAGGTTCATCCTAAAGGAAATTGATAAGCTATACCATCCTTCGATGCCCTTAAAAAGGAGAAAGGAAAATTTATATGGATGAAGGCATGTTAGGACGCCTTCGAGGAATTACAGAGGCATATGGAAACATTGTCGGTCTTATCCAAACCTTTGGACGAAGAAGATTTGTTTATCTATTTGGCAGTGTCTATTCACACAGTAAGTGCAACATTGGTATGTGAGGAGGCAAGAATTCAAAGGACAATCTATTACATCAACAAGTGGTTTTCGAAGCTGAAAAGACTATTTGAAGTAGGAAAAGCTCGCTTATTTCTTATTGATTGCATTGAGGAGGTTACAACCGCACTTCTAGGCTCATCCATTTAAGGTTTTGGCAGATCAACCCTTGAAGTAAGCGTTGCACCGACCCGCGACTTTGAGAAGGTTATTGAAGTGGAATATCTAATTGGGCTAGTATGACATACTTACCATCCAAGGAGGGCGGTAAAAGGATAGGCGTTAGCAGATTTCATCGCTGAATTTACCGTTTGAGATAGAGAAGAGGAAGAAGATATGGTCATGCTTTCTCAATGGGAACTATTCTAGACAGAGCTTCTAATAAACATAGTTCTAGGGTAGGAGTGGGACTCGTGATTCCAAAAGGACGATCGGTTTGCTATGCATTGAAACTAGAGTTCCCCACAACAAAAAACGAGGGTGAGTATGAAGCATTGATAACGGGACTTGGGATAGCGAAGGAATTGGGGGTAAGGACGCTTCATGTATTTAATGACTCCCAGTTAGTAGTTTACTAAATAAAGAAGATATGCCAGGCTAAGGGTTTGAGACTTTCTCTTTACCTGATGAAGATGCTGGAACTGTTGAATGATATAGAGCATCACATGATTACAAACATCCCTAGAGAGGAGAATGAGAGGGATGATTCACTAGCCAAGATGGCAAGCTCTAGAGAAGCGCAGTTGATGGGATGGGTTATAGTGGAGGTTTTATCGGCTCTAGCATGAATTAGATGGATGTCGGCTTGATCTTGGAGGTCGAAGAGGATAAGGAGTCATGAATGACTCCGATCACAGATTATGTTCTTAAGGGAACTCTCCTGAAAGGAGCGAATAAATGATGAAAACTCCTTCAGAAGGTGCCATAATCTATAATGCAAGGAGTACTGTATAGGAGAGGTTTCTCAACCTCCTACTGCAGTATGTAACCAATGATGAGGCTAGAAAAATCCTCATGGAAAGCCATGAGGGTAGCAGTGGTGACCATACCAGGGACAACATTAGCGAAGAAGATACTTCGCTATGGATACTTTTAGCGAAAAATAAATTGTGATACTTTCGATTACACCAGATAGTGCGACTGATGCTGGAGGTTTGCGAAAATTCCGAGAGCCCCATCCATAGACCTTGCACAAATGGTTAACCCGTGGTCATTTGTGGTTTGGGGAATTAATATAATAGGTGTGCTACCAATGTCAAAAACAGAAGCTAAATACGTTGTTGTTGCGGTGTATTACTTCATAAATTGGGTTGAAGCAAAACCACTTGCTATGGCATAATGAGAAAAGTGATTAGCTTTAGGATGAAGAATATTATCTGTAGATTCGAAGTTCCTAAAAAATTATAACTAATAATGGAACTCATTTCGAAAGAATCGAGTTCAAAGATTAATGCAACCGGTTCAAGGTTGAGAAAAGCTTTTTGAGAGTAGCACACCCACAGGCGAATGGACATGTGGAGGTAGTGAATATAATCAGTCCATCTTAAAGAAAAGGCTAACTAAAGCTAAGGGCGACTGGGTCAATGGGCTTTCACTTACTTTGTAGGCTTATACAACGACCCATAAATTCACGACTGGACATACTTAATAAACCTTGGCCGAAGGATCCATAGCCATGATTCTGATTACACTAGAAGTCCCTTCTCAGTGAAAAAATCATTTTGACCCTAAGGTTAATGAGAAACTCTTTCTTGAATGCCTTGATTTGATTGAAGAAAAGCGAGAAGAGGCTGAATTAAGGGTAGCTGCTCAGTAGAAAGGGTAGCACGATGTTTTAGCACCATGGTCTAAAGCCATACTTTTTATGTAGAGGATCTCATTTTGAAACGAGCTCCCCTAGGTATGGGAGCAATTATTTTGAATTGAGAAGGTCCTTATGTGATCGAACAAAAGTTTGGAGATGAAACATTCAAGCTGGCCATTGTAGACAGAATCCAAATTTCGTGGGCATGGAATAGTGACTTGTTGCAATTCTATTTCACTTTGATTAGTTTAGTTTATTTTCTATAAATAAGCCACCCTAGTGAACTGGGGGTAATGTAACTAGGAAGAACTTGCCACGTCTTTTGTTTATAAATAAAGTTAGCTTCTTGAACTAATGGAACCATGTTCTTTTAAGCAAAAACTTATGTTGCATGATTACTAGTACAATCAAATATCCAGAGACAAGAACCAACTCCATTAATCTAAGATCAAGACAAAGGAGTGTAATCAAAAGGGTCGATTGAATAATTTGACCTTATCCCTTCATTATTGACTAATGTTTGAAAATAGACAAAGTCAAAATAGGATACCTAGAATCGGGAAACTACATCATTGGTTTTCGAAGATAGAAACTAGTGCACATTTGAAATTTTAATGACCATGCTTATGGCCTGGCTTGACAAGCTAGGCTAAGGATAAGCGAAGGTTGTCAAAGAACTTTAGGTCGACACCTAGAGATAGTTGGGATTGAGATCGGATGCCCAAAGATAGGCATTTGGAGCATCAATTCCCAGAAAAAGGATCTGGTGCACAATAAGGATTTTCACAACCATGCTTGCGGCTGTAATAGCCCCATTTGGTGGTCCAAAGCTACTGGCTACGGATGTTGCAGTCATCCATAGTTATTAATTCTCGACGACCAAATACGGTAATGTTGGATACATTGATATAACAGAAACACATGGATATGTAAATTTTATTAAAATCAACACAACCTTCTATTTCCATTTTAAAACATTTTAAATTCATTACATAATCCCAATACAAGAACCATGTTCAGAGAAAATATATTTATTGCAATATAAGCTAAGAGCGACATATGAAGATGCCCACTTGGATGATTAGAGTATATCTAGGCAATTAAACAACTTTGCCTTTACAACAACAACACAGCGGAATCAAATTTAAAGAGAACTCTAAGTAGCTATCATGCCTCCTGCACATCTTCGAAAGCTTATTCGTCTAAAGAGGTACCTGAAAACCTCAACTCTCAAACTACTCAAAATCAATCAAGCACCCTAGAGTTTAAGGGGAAACATAAAGTTTGAGTCAGACATAAATCCTGATATAAATAATAATCTACCATCTCAACCATTTAGATATCTAGTGAGACCACGCTGCTTAGCAGAATGGGTTTTCCCCTTACTAGTATCCTAAAACTTTATAAACCATATACTGTGCTCCTGCAACCACAATGGTTAAAACATAGTAGTTCAAAATAATATGATGATTTGAAAAACAACTAAATTATACTCGATTATCCATCCCCATTCATTTTGACTATCTGTCTCATTTATAGTAGTAGGGTTACTATTAACCTATTAGTTTTCGTGGGCTGACTAATAACCTGTTTAATGTTTATGGACTTCATGTCTAGTTTCGTAGTTTTCATGGGCTTACTATTAATCCGTTTAAATTTTTGGACTCTCTGTTATATTTCATAGTTTTCATGAGATCACTAAAAACCTATTGGCCCTAGCCAATAACATCATTGTTTCATGGGTTCTTCCTGAACCTATTGGTAATTCCAAGAACTTCCCTCTTATCCTAGTTTTCATGGGTTGACTAGGAACCTATTGACATATATCAATAACTTAATCTAGATATAGTTTTCATGGGGTCACTACAAATCTATTGGCTCTGCCAATAACTCAATCTAATCATAGTTTTCATGGGTTTAGTATGAACCTATTGGCCCCTGCCAATAACCTTTTTAAACATAGTTTTCATGGGTTTACTATGAACTTGTCTATCTGACAACTTCAATATTTTAGCGTCCTACATTCTGGTCTATCTGACCTTCTGGATGTAATTCTACTAATTCAGGAGTTAATTATATTCACTACTGGGTCAACCAAGCTAGGTATTATGCCCTTTCTCCCTCAAACACAATTATGGGTCCATACAATGTGCACGCACATACACATACATACACACACACACAGATATATATATATATATATATATGTAGAAGTAAACATAATAACATAATAATACCAACACCCATGGTTTAATATCCTTGAAATCACTTTATACAAAACTTGGTTAATCCCTTTAACCTATTAATCAAGGAAACTTCTTCAAAACTTCATACCGAAAAATTTCAATACTCTTTTATTATGCCATGGTTTTCTTTTCAAATGAGACTGGGTTATTTTTTTTAAAACAAGGGCATTCGAAACCTTTAATCATTACTTTCAGAACCATTGGAAAACTTCCTTTCGAAAGCATTAAAATCTTCTTTTCAAAACTCTAGGCACATGCCTTTCGAAACACTTTAAACTCTTTCTTTCAAAACCTTTCGAATGTATGAAAGGGAAACCACTCAGTTATAGAAGCATAGCTTCGAAAACATAAGAAAGCATCCCTTTCAAAACCATTGGATTTTTACTTAAAATATCTTGTGGGTCTCTATCCTGCCTTTTGGCCAAGGCCGGGATATCAACAAATTGGCTGGAAAGGATGCATATCAGGATTGGAGATCGATTGGAAATAAGGCTATGATCGATGTCGTCAAAATTTGGATGAACTCCAATCAAGGCAGGATCGATTGGAAATGATGATCAAGGCTAGCAGAGGCTACGTTTCAAATTTCAAGTCAATCGAAGTTCATATGCTCGAGATATGGATGGGTCAAGATTCATGAAAATTGGTTTGATATCAATACTATTCGTATCCGTACATTTCCTATCGATGGGAATGGATTCGACTGTATACATCATATCGGTACTGTTCATATCGATTGGTGTGGACTACTTCGAATCGATATTGTTCACATCGATCAACACAAGCTTGAATAAGGGAGATGCAATTGGAAGTCATAATGCGTATCGATCACATTCTTGATTGATGCGAAATGCAGCACTTAGGATTAATACGAAGAGGACGGTCTTTATCGATATGAATAAGGCAACACAAAGAGGACAAATGCAGAGGAATCGATATGAACAGAGGAATGGTTGATCGATACGAAGAGACGCTGATGGATGGATACGAAGAGCATAGCATTTGATCGATACGGAAGAGACGTGTTTGGATGAAGAAGCGGTCAACTTGACATCAAAAGTGGATCTCCCTTGGACTTCCGAGCCACGTCATTGATGCAGTTAATATGAAGGGATGGAGATAAATAGATGGAGATGAATGCTTCAGCCTGCACGAAAACTACAACTTGCATCGATCATATCTCGCAATCTACAAGTCCAAATGCCATTAAATTTTCGTAGGAGCTTGCATACAACTCAAGAATGTTTGTAATGGATCTCGGCTCAATTAGGCAAGATTTGGACCGATATGAATCTCATTCATATCGATCACGGATCGAGTCGACATCGCATGGGATCGATCGCATGGGCCCATACATGTGCCAAAAGAGGTCTCCCGAGATTTGAGCAAGATATTTGTAGCCTACGTCTATAAATAGCATCCCAAAGCCTACAGAAAAGGGACTTCTGATTTTTCAACGTCCAGACTCTTCTGAAATCACAATTGTACTCGAAATTTGCTGGTGTACTCGAAAATTACTGCTGTAATCCACTGTAACCAGCAAGCAAAATCAATAAAAGATTATCTTTTGAAGCGGACGTAGGCTGGAGATAGCCGAACCACTATAAATATGGTGTCCCTGGCTATTTCTTTCTGTTTTAAGTTTGTTATTCTTCATTTTTATTTTCTACATTACTTAGACTATGATCTGTGATTATATACTACTGATCTGTATTCATACATTTGTGCTTTCAAGATATTTGGGGTTTGTGATCAATTTTGGCACAAACACTTTGGTGCTTTCACTGAGAAAGACTGGCATCCGCTGTATCGGATTTGGAGTTCAAATTTAGAGAGCTAAAGGATCAGATCTAAAAGCCATGACAAAGCAATCAACAAGGAGACAAAGAGCGAAGAGAAGTCAGCATGAAGGAAGCCAAGAAGCATCTTCAAGAGCAAATCAAACTTCATCCTTCATCACCAGAGACGAGATGGAGATGATGATGAGAGCTATGCATGAATAGTTTCTGAAAAAACGGGAGGAAATGATGCAGAACATCCTTAGACAGTTTGGATAGGTTGGGACAGTTAGATTTGTTGGAGTTCAGATCCACGGAGCTGGAAAAGAAGGACCCAATAGGCAAATAGACGGAGCAGCTCAATAGGGCGTAGCCCCTAATCAGCACATGACTGTTAATCAGGACGGATCCAGGCACCGGGGCACACCACCTGGCAACGATGGACCAAATCATGGAGGGATTCCATGTGACACCACACAACAAGATGCTGGCGGAAGCACAAGAGTATGTGATGAAGAGTACGTGCCCGAATTCCCTTGATGACTCGGGGGGGGCAACCCTTGATGGACAATGCTGGATTAGCTGAGCTTATCAGGTGAACTATGCGTGAAGGTTTAGCAAACAGAGATCTGGAAGGAGTAAACAGGAGTCAGTTTACCCGTTAAATTGGAATGGCTCGGAACCCACCAAAGTTCAAGCTACCTACTCCGGAGGTATATAATGGCAAGGCTGATCCTACTAATCACTTGATGAGGTACACAAGACATATAGAAGTGTCGGGGGCATCGGAGGAAGTGATGGCCCGATGTTTCCCTCTGTACTTGACGGATATAGCTACTATGTGGTTCAGACAGTTGGAAGAGGGATCTATCAAGACATGGACAGAATTGGCGGACATGTTTCTGAAGCAGTTTCGGGTTCATATCAAAAGGCCAAAGAATGTAATGATGCTAACATCGGTGAAGCAAAAGAAAGAAGAATCGCTCAGAGCTTTCTTAACTCGGTTCAATGCAGCGGTTGCTTCGGTGGATCGGCTGGATCCATCAATGGTTTTAATGGCAGTAGTGTCGGGAGTCAGCGATGACTCGGATTTCGTAGTGTCATTGATACGGGACCCACCAATGGATCTCAGAGAATTTTTTCATGAAGCCGAGAGATTCCTTCGACAAGAGGACGCAAGTTCAGATACGAAGTTGAAGGAAGTGAACGCGGCCGAGGATGGGGAACCATCCGGCGGAAGCTTGGATAAAGATAAAGGAAAAAGGAAGTTGGATGATGAATCAGGAAAAGCATTGAAGCGGTGGAGAGAACCGAAATTCTCCACTTATACAGGATTGAACAAGACATTGGAATGGATATTCATGGAGACTCGTGGTCGCCTTCCCCATCGAAGGCCTACAAGGAAAGAACCCTCAGAGCGTGAAAGGGCATCAGGAAGGCACTGTCTCTTTCACGATTTGGAAGGGCATGATACCAACAACGGTAGACATCTAAAGGATATAATCGAGGAGCATGTAAGGAAAGGTCAGTTGTGGAAATATGTCAGAGCTCGGAATGCAGCGGGGGAATAGGAGCATCCACCATCTACCTCAAACAACGATGGCACAGGCCAAGGAATGATGGTCGATTGGTATCAACTAACGTGGATGATATGGAATAAGTAGAAAACTCTGGGCAAATGGCCAAGTCACTTACTCATGTAGGGGGACAGAGATAACCCCTAAGCATGCTCTGAGAAGATGATGAACCGTGACACTATAGTTTGTGAAATCTATTTTTTCTTTTTTAGTTTGGACATTTGCTTTTTTTTGGTTTGGTTTCGGAGTTTGGTTTAAACTCCTAGTTTGCTTTCTGGTCTGGACTTTAGTTTGGATGCATGTTTTCTGGTTTGGATATTGATTTGGATTTCTGATGCGCATTTTTGGTTTTCTGATTTGATCTGGATTTTGGATTGGATTTTCATTGGATTTTTATCATGTTTTAGGTAAATAGTCATCGGGTATGGATTATTCCTGGCAAAGGGTAAGTCTCTTCTTCCGTACGTGGCGAATTGGCTTATTCAGGTCGTCGGGTATGGACTATGCTCAGCAAGGGTCTAGAGAGACCATAATTAGGCCTATGAATTAGGCCCTACAATATCTATCGGTTATCATTTCAGGTCGTCGAGTATGGACTATGCTAGGCAAGGGTCCGTAACGACCGAGATTCGGCTTAGGACTTAAGCCATGGCATTACTCAGCGTTCAGGGACACTGGATCATGGATACCAAGGCATTTCTTAGTACCGGTCGTTGGGTGTGGATTGCGCTTGGCAGGAACCTGGAGAGGTTATGGATTCATCGGATGTGAATAGCTAAGAACTTGAATATTGACCCGGAGAGGTCCTGGATTTGGTTGTTGGATAAGGATGGACTAGGACTCGGTCACCAGGTTCAGATGGATATGGAATTGGCTAAGGATTTGGTTGCTGGATTTGGAATCGGACATCGACTCGGAGCAGTCACAGAATTGGCCATGGCACTTGGATAGGATGGCTTGATAACGAATAGAATATGGATTTTGGATATCACATTCGAAGCTACTCAAAACACGCCTTTTTACCACAAGTAATGTTTTAGGAGGCAACTGTTATCCCGCCTTTTGGTCAAGGCCGGGATATCAACAAGTTGGCTGGAAAGGATGGATATCAGGATTGGAGATCGATTGGAAACAAGGCTATGATCGATGTTTTGAAAATTTGGCCAAGCTTCAATCAAGGCAGGATCGATTGGGAATGATGATCGAGGCTATGAGAGGCTACGTTTCAAATTTTAGGTCAATCGGAGTTCGTATGCTCGAGATATGAATCGATCAAGATTCATGAAAATTGGTTTGATATCGATACTGTTCGTATCCACGCATTTCATATCGGTGGGAATGGATTCGGCTGTATACATCCAATCGATACTGTTCGTATCGATCGCCACAAGCTTGAATAAGGGAGATACAATTGGAAGTCATAATGCGTGTCGATCACATTCTTGATCGATGCGAAATGCAGCACTTAGGATCGATACAAAGAGAACGGCCATCATGGATACAAATAAGGCAACACAAAGAGGATAAATGCAGAGGAATCGATACGAACAGAGGAATGGCTGATCGATACAAAGAGATGATGATGGATGGATACGAAGAGCATAGCATTTGATCGATATGGAGGAGATGTATTTGGATGAAGAAGCAGTCAACTCGGCATCAAAAGTGAATCTCCCCTGAACTTTCAAGCCACGTCATCGATGCAGTCAATATGAAGGGATAGAGACGAATAGATGGAGACGAACGCTTCAGCCTACACGAAAACTACAACTTGCATCGATCATATCTTGCAATCTACAAGTCCAAATGCCACCAAATTTTTGCAAGGGCTTGCATACAACCTCAAGAATGTTTGTGATCGTTCTCGGCTCAATTGGGCAAGATTTGGATCGATAAGAATCTCATTCGTATCGATTACGGATCGAGTCGAAATCGCATGGAATCGATCATGTGGGCCCGCATACGTGCCAGAAAAGGTCTCTCGAGATCTGAGAGAGATATTTGCAGTCTACACCTATAAATAGCATCCCAAAGCCTATAAAAAAGGACTTTTGATTCCTCCACGTCCAAACTCTATCGAAATCACCATTGTACTCGAAATTTGCTGTTATACTCGAAAATTACTGTTGTAATCCACTGTAACCAGCAGGCAAAATAAATAAAAGATTATCTTTTGAAGTGGACATAGGCCAAAGATAGCCGAACCACTATAAATCTTGTGTCTCTGTTTATTTCTTTCTGTTTTAAGTTTGTTATTCTTCATTTTTATTCTCTATATTACTTAGATCTGTGATCTATGATTATACACTGCTGATCTATGTTCATACATTGATGCTTTTACGATATTTGAGGTTTGTGACTAATCTTGGCACAAACAGGGTCAAAGTGAACATAAACGAAAGTATACCTTTCGAAACCATTATTCATCAAATAAGAGTGTTTGGGGAAAAACTTGATGGCGTCAGAACCATCCTTTCGAAAGCTTAAACTATATAAGTTAAAAAAAATAAAGGTTAGTTGTGAAACCCCTTTTGAAGCCATTGCCTTCGAAACCATTAACTCCTTTTGAAAGCTTTAGGAAGTGGGTTATATTTACAAAAAAAAGGCTGCCCTACGAAAGCATCGATATCTTCAATTCTTTCGAAAGGCATAAGGTCGGCATGAGGGTTTCGGCTCGGTCGGAACTACCCCTAATGGAATCATTAATTTGGAAACTAAGTAACTCATTCCAAAGCTATACTTTAAACAATAAGGCGGCTACCCTCTTTCGAAAGCTATTCAAAAGTCCCCTTCGAAATCATATATTTCGACACCTTTGAAAGCATTTAGCAAAATAGGCTGGCACATTTCTTTAGAAAATAAAACAAAGGTTTCATTCCCATCGAAAGCTAAGTTCGACACCATGCCTTCCGCCTTTCTCCAATCCACTACGTACCAATGTTGATACCTTGTGTATTGGGTTCGGCTTCATGGGTTTTGACCTGGTAGGTTTCGACTTGATTGAAGGCGGAAGCTATGAGTTGAAAGGTGCTTCTAAAAGAGGCAAAACCCACTTTTCTAGGTAAAAATTGATTTAATTCCAATTAAAGGAAACACTTTCTAACTAGCCTGCATACTTGTAAACATATGATTGGTTGCCTCAACTTTTTAAATTCTTTACCAAAATAATTTCTGCATTATTTCAGATCTAGACCAAGATTAATTTAACAAATAAGCTCTTCCATTAAGCAAAACAATTAAATCATTTAGGTCCTCCTTTTAAAATAATTTAATTCTCATAGCAAATCACTTAGGGAAAATTTTCAGAAATCACAAAAATTAACTTTTAATATGTTATCTAACATATCTAAACCCAAATTCTCATTATAATTTTCGAAATAAATTTCTAAACCCAATTAACCATATTTTCCTTTGAAAATTCATAATAAATTCTCCATAACTTGAAAAATTATAAAAATTAAAAATCTACCCCAAAATTATGTTTTACATAACATATCAATTCCTCCTATCATACGAAAATCATTATAATCGGTTTTACCCTTAAAATCGTATAAAATCGTATTTTTAAACAATTTTTGTTTAAATCAAACATGTTATAATTCAAGCATATCATCATCCAAATCATCATTAAAATGGAATAATCTTAAATCTGAAAACAAATGATCATAAAAAATAGAGATGAAATAGATTATTATTCACCTTGATTAGGATAAGGAGATTGAATTGAGGTCAATTTCCCTTAGCTTGAATCCTAAGATTTACTTGAATTTTCTTCTTCTTTTCTCCTAGTAATGGTCGACTCGCCTCTTTTCGTACGTTTGTTTTTAATTTTCCAAATGAGCTTGAATGGTTAAGGCACAAGAATATAAGGATGATGGAAATATGGGGCGATAATTGCCCTAATACCCTTATGTTAATTAATTAACATGTATAACCATTTGCAGCCCATTTATTTAATTAAGCTGGGCCTCTAGGTTTATTTTCAAATATCAATCCCCTTATCACTCTAATTATTTACATTATTCTATTTAATTTAACTAATTAAATCTGTTGAATAATGTTATCAAAAATTAGGGGTGTTATAGGCTCCCTCCTCCAAAAAGAATTTCATCCTTAAAATTCAGTAAGGACTAAATACTAAACATAGCAATCATCTGTAACAACTCCTAACAACCATACTAGCCTTCCTGACTAACAACTATCTATATAAAGCTAATATAACACCCTCAAAGTACATCAAGATAACTATCTATAATCACATCTTCTGTCTCCCAAGTATAGCCCATTTCGCTGTCGCTCCATTGAACTTTCACCAACTTGACTGTCTTGTTCCTCAATCTTTTCTCATCTCTTGCTACAACCCGAATTGGTTATCTAACAAAAGTCAACTTAGGCTCTGCTATCAAATATTCCAACCCTAGCTGAGGAATAGTAGTCTCTGCATCATGCACATACTTGCAAAGATGAGACACATGAAACAAATTATGGACACCTATAATACTGCTCGACAACTCTACTCAGTATGCGAGCTTTCCAATCCTCTCTACAGTCTAAAATGGACCAACATATCTCGGTGCCAGTTTCCCTGATTTTCCAAATCATACCATACCCTTCATCAATGATGCTTTAATGAAAATATTATCTCCAACTAAGAATTCTAGGTCTTTACGCCTCTTATCTGCATAAATTTTTAGCCTGGACTGAGTTTCCTTCATCCTTTCTCAGATCATCTCAATCTTCTCTATTGTCTCTCTAACCAGATCTGGACCTAAGACTAATCTGTCTCCAGTATCCAAACAACATGCTCGTGATTTGCATGGCCTTCCATACAAAGCTTCAAAGGCGCCATTCCTATACCAGTCTATAACTATATTTATAGGAAATATCAACCAAATGTAGGTGAACTTCCTAAGATTCATCAAAGTCCAATACACAAGCTCTTAGTAAATTCTTGAGTACCTTATTGACTCTCTCGGTCTTCCCTTCCAGCTGAAGGTGATATGCAGTACTCATCTTAAGCCTAGTGCCTAACACATCTTGTAGACTCTTCCAGAATTCGCTAGTAAACAAAACATCTATGTCGCTGACTGTATTACTAGCAATCCCATGTAGTCTAACTATGTTCTTCATGAACAACTTAGCTAAAACAGGTGCCGTCCTAGTTGACTTAACTAGAATGAAATGGGCACTCTTGGTCAATCTTTCCACTATGACCCATATACTTCTATTTTCCTATTTGACCTTGGCAACCCGTCAATAAAATCGATGGACATCGAATCCCAATTCAAAAGTGGAATCTCTAAAGGTTGAAGCAACCCACTCAGGTTCTAATGTCCGGCCTTCATTTGTCGACAGATTGCACACTACTTGACCTACAAGCCAACATTCTTCTTCATACTTCCCAATAGAAGCTCCTCTTCATATCTTGGTACATCTTGGTCCCTCCAGGATGAATCATAAATTTGGACCAATGACATTCTCCAAGAACTTCTTTCTCAAGTCCTCAACATTTGGAACACACAACCGTCCCCTCTTTCTCAACCATCCCCTCTAGTCAAGACTAAAATCTTTTAGATCATCGATCTCGATTCCACTCAAGCCTTCTAATCCTCTCTTCTACACTAGATCCTCCTTTTGCTTAGAAGCAATCCTTTCGATCAATTCTGGTCGAACTTCTAAACAAGACTACATGACGGTACTCTGACTGGAACTAGCAGTCGATTTTAACTGCATGCTACAAGAAGTCAAAGCTTTAAAATCTTTCCATTCTTTCAACATAGATAACACCACATTCTGATGTCTTTTGCTAAGAGCATCCACTACCTTATTTCGTTTCTCAGGTGTATACTCTATACAAAAATCATAAGCAGCCAAAACCACCAACCACCTCTGTTGTCTCATATTCAACTCCTTCTAAGAGAATAAGTAACTTAAAGACTTATGATCTGCGTATGGCTCAAACTCCTCCCTAAGAGATAATGCCTCCAAATCTTCAATGCGAAGATCACCGCAGCCAACTCCAAATCATGAATATGATATCTCATTTTATGTGTTCTAAGCTGTCGTGAAGCGTAGGCAATCACTTTACCCTTCTGCATTAACACAGCTTCCAATCCAGTTCCACATACATCGGTATACACCACTAATCCTTGGTTGACATACAAATTGGGAAACACGGTTGTATAGTTTAGTAAAGGACTCCGGAGAGAACTAAAGCTTTTGGAGTATTGGAGGAATGAGGGAAATACCTGAATCGGAAGTTTTTTTTGTGAACTTGAACGTCAAAATAGCCTAGTCCGATCCCCATTTTGGTGGGTTGCTTGACAGTTGGAGGAAAGTATGTCTCATGTAGAGCTTTAGAAGATGTATGTGTGTGGGAAGCTTCAGAGCTGATAGCTATGGATGTTATAATGTTTGTTGCTTTCCCTTGAGATTTAGGAGCAGGTATTTTACCCTGATCTGAAGAGCTTCGGCCAACAATTGCTTTAGCGGTGGCATTAGCAGCATCCTTCATTCTCTCTTCTCGTAGAATCTCCCTACAAGCCGCTAGGAAATCTATGTGCTCAAAATTGTGATGAGTCACCATTAACTCTTCTTTAAATCACATATCCTCATTTCTATTTGATCCAACTAGCACTTATTCCAAAACCATAGCGAGAGTCTGAGAATAATCATTTCCAATCCACTTCAAACAACCTTGTTCATAACATTGCAAGTATAGAGATGTAGCGCGTTGGCATCCGTCGGCTCGTCACTTCATTATGCTCCTTTTGATGGTCCGAGAGGTCCTACCATGCGACCAAATGGTCGATCTCAGCCGCCAGTTTATTGGATGTGATCTATTCTTTCTCCTTAGCCAGCCTTGCATTCTCCTCATGGAGTCAAGTGTGTTCGGTGGCCTGCTCAGAAATGGTGGTGGCTTATTTAGCAATAGTTTAGTCCCAGACCGTAATTTGTCTTCTCTCCTTTAGTGACTTGCTCTTTCAGTTTGCCAGATGCCCTGTGAGCTTTTTTAAGCTAATCATAAATAATGAGAATTGCTCTGTCTTGAGCCCAGTTTGCCTTAGTTAGAAGCTTGTCATTGGTATAATTTCCCTTTAAGACTGCATCTCTATTAACCTTGAGCCGAGCTATCTCATTATCGCGATCCTTAGTCATCTTGTCGTGGTCTTCCCTTTCTGCCTCGAATAAAAGAATCTCCTAAAAGTTAATAAGGTTAATGTTAGAAAGGGCTCGCATGAGACTTTGCCACCCAAACCCAACTTCTAAGTCCTCATGGACCGCCTTGAGATTTTAGAGGGTGGTGGCTTTATTGGTGGGATTGATGTTATTATCAAATTTAACTCGGTGCAATAACAGATGCGGGTAAGCAACTTGAAGCTGGGGCGGACCCGGTGGAAGTGTGAACCTTTTTCCCCGACTTGAAGAAGCAAGAGCAGTTGCAATAGTTATGGCCTGAGAGGATGGAATATCCTGAATTGCGGCAGTTTGAGCCTTCGTATGGAAAGGAGTAATGGATAGTGAGATCCAATAGAGATCATGAGAATCCTATGGTGCTTATCCATATCGCCGGGTGCAACACCTTCGTTGTCCCTTTTTCTTTTCTCTCCCTTCCCACGCTCTCTCTCCAAGTGGCAGACCTCATCATCTTTTCTCTTCCTCCTCTCCTCATTAGTTTCATGATGTGAGGGATGGGCTGAACCTGAAGTTTGATCCCTGTAAGAGACAAAATGTTTATGCGGTTGATGGTATAGTCCACGACCCATGGAACCTGAAACGAAAAGAAAATTGAAACTAACACTTGAATCTAAAACCTAATTTGATGTAGAAATGTGTATATGTGATTCTAACGTGGAGTTTGTAGTGCCGATGACCAATATAAAAATTTACAAACCGTGTCGTTATGGTTTCAAAGTTGGAATCCTGCTACATTCGCTTATAAAAGCACCATAACATATGTCAATACGCAAGCTAATCTAGCATATCCTTTTGATAATCGAGAAATGCCCAAATTAATTCAAGTGAATGGAGATGTTTCTTAAAAAATCTGAAAGCGACGTATCTCCGTAGGGGTTTCAATAGCTTGGCCTCCAATTGATTGAGAAAATTCATTGGTTAGTTGTTCTTGAGAAGAAATGGGAAGCTTAGGACTCAACTCCTCGGTAGTTAGCATTTCGGGAGAATACAGGTGAGGGAGAGTAGGACTCATTTTGGGTAACTCGCCAGATGACTCCTGCCCTTCCTCGCTAGCATGGTAATTGCTGTCATCGTCATTGGACTCTCACTCCTCTTCACCGACAGCCGGCACTTTTCCTGACCTCCTCAAGAATACCACATCCTCCACCAAGATCGTTGGCATTCTAGCATTATCGCCCTCCTCATCGAGGGCATCATCTCTCATGGGCATGCCAGCCCCCATCTCAACAGCCTTATCCACATCACCCTTTGTAGGCTCATCAGCCTCTGTATCAATAGTACCCTCTTCATTATTATTGCCTGATCCATTATCTTCCTTTTTCTCTTGGGGACGCTCATCGGAGCTGCAAGTAAGAGCAGTGAAATGGGCGCATGATCTAGAACTAGAACTGCTCCATGTTGAGGATTCTATGTAAGCTATTCTTCCTTATTGGAGCAGTCCAAATTCATCAAGGTTTTTGTTCGTAAGAAGGAACTTGACGGTACGTTGGTTCACTCTAATGCCTTTAATTCTTCGAGCATTCTCTTATGCTTTGGCTTCTTAACCCACTTGGGAATACCTACATGGGACATAAGTTAGGAACTTAGAGATTCCAATATGGGAGAGATTGATAGAAGGAAGCTTACTTCCTCTTAACCAGAAGCGGTTGAAACATTATGGGCAATGTATGAAGAGATCTTCGTTGTTGAAGTAGGAACGCTTATTTTCGAAGTTCTTAATGACTTTGCATCTTTTCCAAGACAGGAAAGTCATGCACTTCTATCTTCTCTTGAACTTGAGAAGATATGTGAGCTTGTTGAATCGTAAAGGATGGCCAATCTTCGCATATATAGGATGTATAATTAACTCAACAAGGCATGTTCATTTGGGTTAACTTGGAATGGTGTGAGTCCAATTTCTCTTAGAAATATCCTCAATAGAGGATTAAAAGGTGGGACGGTACCACTAAGACACATCTACAGATTATCGGTTGTGAAGTCAGGTTGGGGGTGACAGGTGAATTCATTTCATGCTAGAAAATGAACATCTTTTTCAGGAATTTCATGTTACAAGCAAATGTTCCTAATCATTTTCACCATCAACGCAGAATGCCCTCATTCCGGTGGATCTTTTATAATCAACACTTAAGACAACGGACGCAGAACATGATCAATCCGTACTATCTGACCCTCAGGTTCGGAGGATGTAGGTTGGTTGGTTCCGACCGGAATGGATGGTGAAATCGAAGCAGTAGTGGATGTAACTTTAGAAGGTGCAGATGATCCTTCACCAGTTTTGAGGTGAGATGATTGACGAATCATTTTGAATAGGTGAACTTGACTTTCAACATAGTCTGGTAAATTTAACTTAAGATAAAAGAACTCATGTGACCAACATTTGTAATCTACAAGAAGTCGATGTGTGTTGACCGACTGGATTCTAAGTGTTAATCGGGAAAGACGCAGTGTGTTATCTATGTGAAGTGACCCTAGTGTCCTAAGCACTATGAACGAACTATCTTGTGTATATAGCTTGCTCGTGTTTGAAATGCAAGTCGCATCGCATCTCGAAATTTCTTCTTTCTCGAACTTACCTATTATCGATGAAAATTGATAACAGATCCGTTGTCCGGAGCAACACAAAAAGTTTTTCTTTTCAGTTTCCCTGGAAGTGCAGAAATAGGAAGGCTGAGTGGTAGAACCAACCAATATGCTCGAACTCAAGGTCCATCATTGAAGTTCACTCGATGATTGAATTAACTAAATTTCACGAAAGAGACAATCAGAGCCGTAGGATCAAGCTTTTCTCTAGAGTCACACATGTTTAACCATGTCAAGCCCAAATTCCATCACCAATTAAACACGCAGGAAATTAATTGCCTCCTTCCATGTTGAAATCAATTAAGACCGTCACATCTCCTCCACCATCAGCGCCTCATAATCTAATAATCTCGACCTTAAGATCAAATCGAAGAAGAGCTCGGCCTAGGGTTTCAAGACCAATCTGGGTCTGAGAATGTAGAGTTTTTCTGACGACGGTGGCAGGTCTTGATGTTGGCAAGTAGACTAGAGAGGCGATGACAAATGGCGTAGGTGCATGGAGGATCGGCAACGGTGTGGAATTTCTGATGAGAGTCAAATCGACACTTGGAGATATCGGGTAGGAAGCTCAACCAGTCTGCAGTATAAGGTAAACAAATTTGGAGGCATAAAAGGGATAGCTTTTAAAAGCTAAATTATAAAGAAAGGAGAAATTTTATTTAAGTCCTTATTTTGGTACCGACAAAAGAGGTCGGTACCGACATGTTGTATCTTTCTAAAAAGTTTCCAAAGTCACCACAACGAATCTACTCAACAACATGAAGATGCCTATAGGTTCCAGAATGTAAATCATGTTGATAACATCGAGAAGAGAAATTCTAGTCAAATTAGAGTAGACAACGAATTGGAATCGATTGATTAAAACTAGATAAAGCAACATCTCCAAACAATGCCCAAATGATTAACTGGAATTTATAGAATAACAGTCCATACCTAGTTTCAATCCAAAGCACACTTTATTTTCAACGAAAGCATACTCTAGAGGGAAAATGTTGGTTGGGTTTTTAAATAAGTAGAAATCAGGAAGAGTTAGAACGTCAAGGTGAGGATGAAACGACTTGAAATTTAGGAAGCATGCTTAGATGAGGGAGAGGAACGTTTCAAAGAAAAATCAACCAAAACAGAGCCAACTATAGAGGTCGGTACCGAACTCTCATGTCAATGGAGATTTTTATAGCGTCGAGTTGTTCACCCAAATTTTTCATGAGTCATTCTTAAAAAAATTATTAGTGCCCGGAGATTTCCAAGAGCTTCGGACAACTGATTACAAGAGTTGAAGAGTTAGCATCAGAACAACAGAACAATTCAAGTGGTGAAGGAACTACCATCAAAGTCAATCAACTATCCACGAGAACAGCATGGGACAACCCGAAATCAAGTAGCATGAAGAGTGCGAAAGAGTTCATCCCAATTGGAGTTAACCATAGATGTTGGCACCGACATGTGAGGTCGGTACCAACATGCGTTATTAATCCCGATGAACTAGTGACTTTATACACTCTTTTGGGCCAACATTGGACTCTACTCCAACTCTCCTTCAAGCCTAATATGACTGCCATGCCTATAAATACAAACCATAGAGCAATCAAAACGAGATTTATTTTCTGCTATCACTATGCGGAAGCTCTGTCACTTCTTCATCTCCATCCTCTACACAATAGTCACCAAGGAAGCCACTTTAGGCAATTCCAGGACTTATAATTAGTCTAACCCTTGTACTTATGAGTTATTCTCTTTTAAATCTCTTGTAAACTCAAGCAAAGTCTACTAAATCTATAAGAAACAAAGTTCTAAAGTGGACGTAGGTCAAGGATTGCAGAACCACTATAAAATCTTATGTATCTCTTTCTTATTACTGTTTATTTACTTTAATTTTACTATTATCTGCTAGATCTAGGTTTCCTTCAGCCTATTCTTGGGTGTTGATCCATTTTTGACATTAACATTTTCCTACTATATATGTATTATCCTTATCTCTACCTTGTTTGTGTTTATTTTCAAGTAAAATGAAATTTTTTGAGTGAGGTAGTGAAGTAAGGGGTTGTTAGCCTGACGAGTAGTGTCAGCGTTGATGATGATGATGAATAAATCTCTATGTGGCTTGAATGTGAATAAAGTAACTCGATTAGGAAAGCTGAAAAGACCCTATTTTGAATTTCGCATTATTAATACTTCAGCTTGTTTGAGTAGAGGATCTAATAATGATTAGAGTTGCACAGTGGAAATTGATTGATAGCTTTCCACTAAAGGATTTGTTTGCTTGTTTGAAAATGTGTGTATTGTTGTATAATGCATGTTTTATTTTATGGATGTATGATGTGTGATGATTTTCATTATTGTTGATAACAAATGAATTAGATGTATATACGAACTTTGAAAATAAATATTTTCTTACAAGCAAGCAAAGGATATGATAAAATGTGTTTAATTTTATATGGTGATTGATATTTTAGTAGTTTATTTTAGTGCTAATTTGTCCTCAAGTATTTTAACAATTCTAATCAATGCGACTGCATATGTATTGGATAAGGATTCCTAAACACTAAGACCAGACATTTCGACACAATGATTTAAAATAATTGCTATCTTGAAAAGAAGTGTCATAAATAATATTTTAGGAAGTAAGTAATTATTTAAGATAATCTGAATATTAATTTGGAAGAAATTGAAATTTTAGAAAACAAATACTGGTAATGAGTTTGTGAAAAGATGTTAATGATTATAAAACACGTTTCAAAAATATATGCATAAAATGGTGGATAAGTTTTGTGTAAAGACGGATCTCCTAATGAAATAAAATTCATTGAAAAATAAAATATTTTATTTTTTATCGAATAAGGATAAATGTATGGAAGAAAATTAAAAATTAAATAATTTCCAACTTTATAAGTTTAAATTGTTAAAGAGAATTCAAATTTTTGCAACTCCTAGTTTTCAAAAAGGTAATTGTGGAAAGTAATAATAATAATAAATGATATAAATTTAAAATTTTAGAATATAAGGTTTCAAGGAAGTTCTATATATAAGACTTTTGGATTTTTGAGAAATTTATTTTAAATTTTTTTACTAGAAGAGTAGTATTATTTTGTTATTAAAATTTGTGTATAATAAAATTGTGAAAGAAATGAAATATTAACGGGAATCGAAAATGCATTGTTTCTCAACAAGAAATATTTTGTGATAAACATTGAATGAATTTTTAATTTTTAGGTTTTAAAAAACAAATCAATCGGCTAAAAGTAGTTTGATAAAAAGTTGCTTCAATGAATGATAGCTTTTAACAAACATAGAAAATTTTGTGTTGAACTTATGATTTGTTTCAAACATGAATCTAAAACCGTCGATCCATTTTCGACAAATTTAATTTTATTAGAAAGCTATATTATTAGCTAATAATTTTCATATGAAATTAACTAATTTTTTTAGGGTAAATATGGTTTAAACAAGAATTAAAAAGGAAGTATATTGCTGCTCCAAAAATTTAAATTCCATATAATAGTGCAGGTTCATTTGAGCATATCTATTAACCAATTTTCTCGATTTTGACGATTTTTCCCACTTAGAAAAGCTAAGAATCTATAAAATAACTATTACTTTAAGTGTTTTGCAAAATTTTGATGTTTTATATGCTAAAAATGTCGTTTTCTAGAGTGGCCCTGCACACATTTAACATTTTCAGTTTTCACAAATTTTAGAAAAAATGCCACAATTCGAGTTGTAATTCATATTTTTCAGTTCGATGGTTATTTTGGAAAGCACACCATGTAACAATTTACTTCTAGAATACATAACTTTATTTGGTAGTTGCTACCTTTGAAAATTTATCGAAAAGTGGGTTAAATAAGAATGAGATGCATACTTCTTATATTTCTTCATGTGCGGCTAATATTTGAATGTACAATGAGAACATGTATTTTTGGAGCTTATATTATTTTGCAAGCAATAGGTCGGTTTTGCGTGCATAAAGGAAAAATGGCTCACTTAAAAGCAAATCAAAAGGTACGTTTTTATGATATATCGATATATATACATATATATATATATGTATATATTGTGATGTTATTTTGTTTCCTTAAGTTTCGGGATACCCCATGTTGGGTTGTATATTGATTTTAGGATTAATTTATTTTATGATTTTTTTTAACGTTATCCGTACAAAGGAGATTCGGCTGAAATTTTTCGAAAAATCCAACACTTAGAAAAAATTTCACAAAATATATCATGTGCGAAAAATAGAAAGCTTTAAGTGAATCTTTGTGAAATAATAACATACGATAAGATGTATTGGAGTGTGATAGATAAATAGAGGATTGAGTAATTTTAAACTTTTATAAGTTTTTAGAATATGAATAAAGTTAGGGTATGAGCTATGTTGTTGGTATTCCTAAAAAAAATTACGAGGACGCAATTTTCTTAAGGGAGAAGTCTATAACAATCATGCTTTATACGCCAATAAATAAATGTATTTAAATAAAATAAAATTGTTTGAATTTAATATTTGATGATTAATAACTTGAAAATAAATGTTTAGTTAATTAAATTCAATTTAATAAAAGGCTTTGATTTGATAAATTAAACTAAATTAATAAATTCTTTTCATATAATACATTAAAATTGAATATATGTTTTGTTAAATATAAAATATTTTTAAAATTTAAATAATTTTTATTTATTTAAGTGAATAAAATAGTCAAAAAATAGATTTACTTTACGTTTGAATAACAAATAATGAAATAAAAGAAAAGAACATTGGATTGAGTAAAATTGTCCAATTATTGAAATATACTTTGTAGTATAATTTTGTAATCAACTTAAGTTAGACTGAAACAAATTTATAATTGAATAAGTGAATTTATTTAAAAGAAGAGGAATACAAATTAAAACATGGCCTAAAATCAATTAAAGCCCAAGCCAACCATCCTTTTTAGAGAACTCCTTTCCCTTTTCCTCTAAACTCAAAATCAAACTCATATCCCTCATTTATTTTCAACCCTAATTCACTAAAATCAAATTACAACGTTAGGAAAAAATAAGAAGTGCATATGCGTGAAGTAGGAGCGGCATATACGACTCGAGCATGGTGTCTTGGCATCGATGATGGGTGTGCTTTGGACTCTAGAAGCCGCGATGTGGCGAAATCACATTCGCGTTAAGAGGATAGCTAGCGATGAGATTAATGTGGCTATCACTATCGACGTTATGTGTGGTGATGACAAAGTGCATGTGATTAGGGAGGTGCGGTAGTGGCTGGAGCAAAGGCAGTGGTTGATGCCTCGACTCCGACGCGGTGGCGAGGTAATGCAGCGACGATGATTTGATGTCATGTTTCTGTTAGTGGTAACATGGAGCATCATGATGTAGTTACAGGCATAAGCTTTTCGGGCTAGTGGCTCTACGTATGGTGGCTGGCAATGGCAATTGAGAGGGGCAATGATGAATTTTTTGGCTGTATATGGTTTAGCTTGGAAGGTTGATGAGTTTTCATATCGACATCTATAATCCATATCGATACTATCATCATTGCTTGTTATGTTTATTCCATTTATTAATTTAACTTCTTGGTTGAAATGTTGGTTAGGATATTAGATTGAATGTTGCGAAATTGGGTATTTTTTTAGAATAGATTGTGAGATTGTTGTGTATGTTGGATTGTCTAAAAGGCAAAGAAGATGCTACTCGATTGCATTTTAATGTGCAGTTATAATTTATATGTGTGTGTTTATTGTACGGACTGCGGGAATTTGATGTAATTCGACTCGGGCCAAACAATAAAATTTATAGTGATGACTTTGGAGAATTTTGCTCCATGATTTGCATTTTGGGTGTTTGTTTGATTTTCTAGTTTTAAAAGTTTTTTGAAAGCTGTGGAAAATTATTTATTGTGTTTTAAAATTTAATTAAAGCTTGTTTATAAATAAAAGTGGTTGAGAAATAAAATGATTATTAGATATTGTTTTGAAGATAAAAGTTGTTTCAAAAACGAAAATAGAGAACTTTCAATAATATTAGAATATATGGAGTTTTACAAGTCAAATGAAGGGTTTTAGTAATAATTTTCGTAGGGGAAATTCTTTTGTAAAGTGTATACTTAATAAATGGAATCAGGAAATATTTTCGAAAGGGGATTTTGAGTTTACAAGTTTATTTTGAAGATAGGCCAAATTACTGAATATTTTAAAGGACTTTAGTAAAAATTAAAAAAGGGATTTTTGATTATGAAAATCTATGTGGAAGAGTTTTGAAATATATTCCCCTTTTTATATATTTATTGGTTCAAAATTAGAATATATGATGTTTTCGTGTTTTAATTCTATGTAATGAGGATAGTGAATAAACACATTAGTAACATTGTTTGGGATGGGACATTCGATAATATTTTTAATTATTCTATTCAGTCGTACTATAAAATATTGTTGTTTTGGTGAGTGTAGTTTACTAGATTCTAGTAAACGTTCGAGTAATACTGAGTGGAGTGGGATGCTTAAGTAATACTTGTTCGATTACTATTGGTGAGTAAATGTCACTTATATTCTGGAGATGGTTTAGTAATTTATAATATCATCTAGAGGTGACTCCTCATAGCTTAATAGTCGAGAGTTTTATTACTCTCCGAGGCTACAAGTTAGAGATATGTTGGGGTTTATAGATTTATCCTCTTAGAACTAACTAGCCGAGTAATATTATTCTTTACTCTTAGGTCTAGTAATCGAGGAATTATTTTGTTATGATGGTCTCATTTGGATGTATGGAGTTGAGAGTACTTATTATTATCCTAATTAGGACTTATCTCGTTGAAAATATATTTCGCTGCTTCCTCTAAGGACTAACTAGTCGAATATCATCATCTACTCCTAGGGCTGGTAGTCAAGGATTTTGTTAAGTTGAGATGCTTTCATCAGGACCTGTATAGTCGAGAGCGATTACTCTCATGACTTCTAAAGTCGAGAGTATTTGACATGGCTTTGGTTAGGACTTCTCGAGTCAAGAGTATCAGTTTTCACTCTCAATAGGACTTATCGAGTCAAGAGCATTTGTTGTCACTCTCATCAGGACTCCTGGAGTCAATAGTACTTGTTATCATTCTCATTAAGACTTATATTGTCAAGAGTATTTACTAGGAATCTACAGTATAAAGTTCACGCCACTATGGAGAGTGCGTGAATTAGACCCATTGGATAGGCTAGTTATCCATCCTAGTGGTCTTGATTGTAGGGTCGCCCCTTGGATCCGTGATGTTAAATCCTTGAGTTATTGGATGAAAGTTATTTCTCTCATTAGAGATATTACCCTAACATCACTTAAGGATCAATAATCTGTTACCAAATGCAAGTAGGAGCCATAGCCAGTGCTTGGCGTAGTCTAGCAACGTGTCTATGACACATGATGGATATGGGTGTTATGATTCTAGGAGTAACTTAGGGATTATAGGAAGCGGGTTATGTTCATTAGCGTTTTTTGGAGCAGTGTCGTGGTAAGTCAATCTCCCGTTTGGATGACTTAGGTAGATCCATTATATATGATATCTTTGATACTATCACCTCATTAGATATGACGATCATATGAAATTAGAGACTGGCTGCGTGTTAGCCTATCATTTGAGATAGCATAACCCGAGTTAGTTACGTGTTGTTTAAGAGACTTGTTGTGAGCCTATCTGTCATTCTCAAATTAGAGCCTATGGCTGGGTATTCTCCTTTTTGTATGGTTTGTTTTTTAACCGCCTAGGACCATGTAGTTAAGAGTTCCACCTCTCTAAGGACTATTGGTCGAGATTGATGATTTTTGTACATTGGATTTTGATTGGCTTTGACATTGTTTTGAGATTATATTTCTTGATATCTTCTAGAGCCTAATAGTTGGAAGTATCTCTTCCATCAGGACTATAGGTCAATATTATTATCTGGATATTGTTTTTGATATTTTGCACGGATTGAGTTTTATTTAGAATTTTTATTTCATGCTATCTCCTAAGACCAACGGTCGGAATATTTACTTCCATTAGGACTGTAAGTCGAGATGGTATTTCTGAATATTGATTTCTGCATTTGGTATGGATTGAGTTTTAATGGGTTCTATATTCCTTGATTTATCTTATATGGCTTAACGGTCGGAGGTTACTACTTTCATTAGGGTTTTAAGTCGAGATTTAATAATTTCATTATTTATTTAGGATTATTCCTTTCTTGATTTGTATTCTAGGCTTGACAACCGAAAGTTTACACTTCCATTAGGTTGAAGTCAAGACAGATATTTTGGATGTTGACCCTTGGATTTGGTTTGATTCGGGGTTAATTCCTTTATTGTGGATCTTCTGGATATTGTGTGCTTATCCATAATATTTGAGATTTCACTGTGTTTGATTGTTATCACCTAATTTGTAGTTGTCATGATTGTTACTTGGATATTGAGATTTGAAGCATGGTATAATATTTGGATGTTATGATGGATGTTTTGTTGAGTTGTATTTGTACTTTTCTTTTATTACCATGGTTACTGTTACGTATTTAGTTGGAATTAGAAATAGTCTGACCCATTTGTTATTTATACAATACTTGGGTCAGTCCAAGACTTTTTAGGTATAGAAACATTTGCCATTTTGGATGATTAGGCTTTAGAGGAGACGATATATATTGTATTATGATTAGAGTGGTTGGTTGTGTATTATTCTATTTGGATTTCCCCTTATGTTTGTTGTTAAGATAGCTATGAGTTGTATATTTTGAACTTGATTTGGCATATATTATCGAGTTAAAAAGACACCCTTACAGATTAGTATCGGTTTATTATATATCATATTTTTCTGCTATGATCTATGACTCCATGTTCATTTGTACATATTATATATTGTTCTATCGTAGTAAGCCCATATATTTATTGCTTTGTGTCGATACTGGATGCATATATTTTTGATATATTTTGAAGTGAGATACACACCAGTGTTAGCCTAAAGGAATATTCAGGTGTGGTCTCTCCTAACCAGCCTCATTCTCAACATTACCAGACAGTATTATTCTACAATACTCTTTGGTAGTATGGGTGTAGAGGTTGGGCATTACGCCGTTAATGTCGAGGCTTGTACAGTGGTGGAATTGGTTTTAGGAGGAGTTGATGGTTCATTGCCAACATTGAATCGAGGTGAAGGCATGTCATTCTAGATTGGAAAGAATAATATTGAACATGGTCATGTATGTTTTATTTTGAAATTCTATTGTAAATGGGAACTAGTGTGACCGACACTCAGAATCCAACGGATGTCGACATATGCTGACCAATTAAACTCTGAACATCAACCGACAATTAGAAGTGTCAATCTACGCATTGTATGTCTAATGTCCCATACACGACGAATTGACCATTCTATGAAGATAACCTACTCATGCCGGAAGACGAGCCCCATCGCATCATGGTATGGTATGATGGATCTTACCCGTTATCATTTGACAATTGATAACGAAATTGTTCTTTATAGCGATGCGGAGTTTTCTTTAACAAGAACTCAGGATGTAGCAACTGAAGTGTTGTACAATGGAATTATTTGGATGTCAGAGCGCGTTCGATGTGACCATTCCTTGGAAGAGAATCACCTTGTTTAACTTTTAAGTTGCATTTCGTAATCGACCATGTGCCACTGAACTTTAGAATGCGCACTTGTATCTTAAAGCCTACAATGGAATGAGTTTATTTCAAAACAAAGGAGGATAAGAAGCAAGGGCATGAGGGGTTCGAAGCCAGCACCAAGTGAGTGCCAAACTACAATGACTTGAGTAGTTCCTATGTTGGCTTCCGATCATGCTTGGGTTTCCCTAGAAAGTGTTAAATGTTTTCAATTGTCAAGGACAAGCAAGGCTAGACCATGAATTCCAAGCACCAAGCTATCACCGGCCGTAGGTGAACTTGCATCATTGTGGATCGCAACTCCACTACAAAAGACTGCTAAAGAACTCATCTTTACCTTTTCCACTACCATAAGACTGCCAAAGGACTCGCCTTTACCTTTGGGTCTGGATATGAAGTCAAAAGAGTTCAGGGTTGATCTTTTTTAACAAGAAGAAGGTGGTTAGAGTTGGTAGCAAGTGACGGCGACAATAAGGAGGTGGTGGCGGCGGTTCAAATTGACCGATGGCAGGTACTTTGGACTTGGAAAGTTAAATTCCGAGTAATTGGGGTAGATCTAAAATGATAAGGAAATGAGGAAGCATACCTAAAATCGGCTAAGTACTGAGTACTTATAAAAAATGAAGTGTGGTACTTGGCAAACGAGATCGCAATTGACCTGAATTTTTGACTCAAAATTGGTGGAAAAGGAGAGTATAGGGGAAAGGAGAATAATATGTACTTGTGTGAGGTGTGAACAATCTTTAGAGTATAGATCCGACCTTAGCATGGAAAGTAGTATTACTGACATTTAATGCATCGGAATAGATGTCCCTAGAATGAAGGCAACACTTCAAAGCAACTCTTGGATGACCAGTGTACCTATGGATAATGATATAAGCTTGTCTTATTACAAAACATGCTTTGTTTTCAACAAAAGCATACTTTAGTGGCAGTGTTATACGGATTTAAGACCAAGTGACATATAAGCGAATCTGAACGTCAGAATGAAGACTAGGTGGTTCAAGGGCCTGAAGGCATGTTTGGAAGGATAATGGGAGAGGTTCAAGAGTTTAGGTTGCATGGATACACATGGAATCAGATCAAGACAGACCACTTTTTAGGTCAGTAACGGCCGGTTTTATTGCACCATGGTTAGCTCTGTGATGATAGTCAATGAGTAGGAGGCTAGAATGATTGTCCCAGAGCCCATTTCTGAAGGAGTAAGTGAACAACCCCAAAAGGCTCTGAAGAAAAGGACAGGTACTATGCATGTTAGAACCTTTCGACAACAACTTGGCTATGGAAAAAGTGCTTGGAGCTTCGTGGATCAAAGCTAGAAGACCAAGTAAAAGAAGATGACACGATTTGCAATCAGCAAATCAGGTTGGTACCGATCACTTCTGATTAATATATACATGATTTTGTTGCTCTAGATAATTTGTTTCCCTTCCTTCTTTCGTAGATCTAAAGTTTGAACTGGTACTTCATGATCCAATGACTTCATTAGGTGATTTTTCTATAAATAGCAAGCATAAGGCAACTTAGATAGGACTTTTGGCACTTCATTTTCTTCGCCTTCTCACTCTGTACGACCTTGTCACAAAGAAAGTGACTTTTTGTTGTTCTAAATTGTTTGGAACTGTAAAACCCTTGTACTTGTGACAAAAACTCTATATAAAAACATTAAAGTAAACATAGGCTTGTGATTTGCCGAACCACTATAAAAATTTGCATGTTTCTAGCTTTGTTTTACCGTTCATACCTAGGTCTAACTGCTTTACTTCGGATTTAGGGTTTTGTGCTACTTTTTTCCCATTACTTACCTTTTCTAGCGAATGCATAACGTATATGTCTATATTTCAGCTAATGCAACTATAACTTCTAGAATTCTATATTTTAACAAAACATAAAGGGTCAAGTTGTTAGATCATTTGGGAAGCTTTATACTTCCATATTCTCTTATCATTTTTACCAAATTTCTATATTATCGGTCTCCTTCGGTATTCTTACTGGTTTTCTCATAGGCTTGTGTTATTTTTGGACTTCGTATTTGGCCTTTGATTTCTTATTTCGGTATTCTTGGATTCTATGTTTCGATTTTAGAAGAGTGCCCTTTCAGTCAGGTTCATCCCTGAGGCTTGTATTATTATTTAACGTGCTTTGTCTCCCCTTACACCTACTCTCTTTTTCATTTATGGTTAACCGTGGACTTTTTCTCATGCTATTTTTTTCTACTTGCGAAAACTTCCTATAAAATGAGAGCTTGAGTCTTGATCATAAATCGTACACCAACATGGCTAAACCCAAAAACGTTTTCAAAATAAAATTGTTTACGAAAAGAAGGATTATGGGTGGAGTAGATCCCCCAAAAGACTATGTTATAGAACTTTTGAAAAGAAAATGAAATATTGATATGTAAATTCCCTGTCGAGGGTACATTTATTTCAAAAATAAAAACTTTTATTGCCTAGACGTTGCATGGTAATGAAAAGGGCATTACTCCACCTTGGTCAAATGCATAGTAAATACAAACTACTTTAATGGTTAATTCCCAATATTAGTGGATGTGTTTCGCTAATAATAATATTTTTCTAAGTATTTCCATAGCCCTTACACATTATATCCACTATGAATTTAGTCGGGTGGCCTCGATGAAGAGAGGGAAAACCTCTTAGGGGTTTGATCCCAACATATGCTCACAGTAATGCGCCTGTGGTGAATATCTGACCATCGCCCATAAGTGAATGCCATATCACTTGGGATCTACTACTAATCAGTACATAATAAACAAGATGCATGCTATAAGAAAAACCTTGGGTAGAGCCTTAAGTAATAATATACAAGTATATGGAAAGGTCATAGTTATTATAACAACTACCATTTTTGACCTACCAATTTAACACAGCTCACGATGTGTAAACACATAAAGCTGAAACGACATGTCGTTAGGTGGTTATGTAGTCAAGTGCAACTAAATACATTCCAAATCAAACACTCACGTACAACCAATGTCAAGCGGTTATTTATATACATAAGTAATGCCTTCGTTATCTGCACCATCCAATGTCACTTGGTACAACACACAAGTTTCCATCAACCTAGTGATGAAACCAAAAAGGAAAAAACATATGGAGAGGGTCAGACTACAGTCTGGTGAGTGATGCATGTCTACTTTATTATAGAATCTAGTCATTCCCAAATAATGCCAGGATAATTAATCTAATCAACCATACCTTAATCATGTTTTGCATGCGTCCAACAAGTTAGTCGAACAATACATTGTTACAAGGCTAACATCGTGAAAAAGGTCTCAATCAAATATATTTACAAAGGTCAATGACATAGACTAATCCATATACAAAGCTAAGCCTACCTTATTGCGTTGACACATAACTGAATCACCGAATGGACGCAGTTCCGTATATGACTTACGAACCTATTTCCATGCAACAAAAACACCTTATATTTTCTACACATACCTAGTGATCGTGTTATTATGATAAACAATAGAGTTCTCAGAATCAATAGTCAAATATAAAACCAATAACAACTCGACTATCTAAACGTATATATCCATATATATATATATATATATATATCATATATACACACATTCATCCTTATATACGCCCAAAGGGTTCCAATTCAATAAGGTTATAAATCCATTTCAAGCATCACCTAAACGTTTTCCAAAACCTAAAGGAAAATTGCCTGAATCTATATAATTAAATATATAAACTTGGACGTAATGGCTTATGCTTACTGGGTATTTTCATCAGCCACTGGTTGACCATTCAAATACCCACTGGTCGACCGAAGTGGTCGAATTTTACAGGAATAGCCCATATACATTTTCTAGAGAGTAATATAATTATTTTTAGTTTTTATATTGATCATAGCTTCTTCAATTTACACTACAAACACTAAAAACATTAAATCAAAATCATTCCAAATTTTCCTCCAAAATCAGAATTTATAAAAACACATTTAAGCTTTTATAAATATACTTTTCATATATTAACACTATAACACACACATGAAAATCATTAAAATTCAAAATAAAACCTATATTATGACCTAAACCTTATTTGGCACCTCATCAATATTTTTATTATATATATAATAGACATATGTGTGTGTGTGTGTAACTCTAGTGCAAAAAGTGTAGTTTTTCCATATCTTTGAATATTACATAATAAGTTATATAAAACACACCTTTAAATTTTTATATATTTTTCGAAATATATAAACATCTATCTAAAATCATTTTATAAAGTTTTTATATATTTTAAACAAGTATTTTGTACACAATTATTTGTGAAAACTTGATTTCCAACATTCCTCTTTACTATATTCATTCATATCTATAATATAATATATAAATTTATTAAAATTTTGAATTATATTATATTGTCTATAAAGTTATCGATTATAAACTCAAATTTACACTATCTCATGTATTTCATAATGATTGTTGATATTATATAAATTATATACAACCTCTAATTTTCATTGTTTGGCCAAACATTATCTAATTATCTTTTTATGTTGATTTCATAAGCAAATTTCATTTTATTTCACATTATATTATTCTTTATCTCTGTAATATTTTACTAATTATCCTCATAATCCAAATTCTCTAATCCTGAACTCTAATTTATTAGAACTATGCAAGATTAAAAAGAGAATATGGTAAATTATGCAAAAATCGCTAAATAATCCAAAAAGCCCTTAAATGCTTGATGTACGAAATTGGTCTTTACTCCAAATGATAAATCTACGAATCTAATGAGTATAAGATGGTATCCCTAACCTCACTCTTGGTTTCGATGGTTGAATTGTTGAATTTAATTGAGTATTGAGATGGAAATTTGTCTTTTAAGGAAGAGGATTGCAGAGTTGGGAGAAAAAAGAAGAGATAAAGAGTGCATTTAGAAAAGTGAATTCAAAATTTTTGAAATGGAGTAACTAACTAGGAATTTATATAGAATTTGGATGTTCGTTTAATTTTGGTGAGTCAGCTAAATTCAAATTTTTGAAATACAAAAAGCACGATATCTCTTACATCCAGACTCTAATTTAGACAACGAAGATATGGAGCATATCAAAAAATGTGAATGTCGCAATGGCGCTAGTTTTATTTTAAATTCCAAATTTTGAAAAATTGTGATTTTGACCTTCTATCAAAATTATTGAATTTATTTCGTTATTTTAATCAGAAAAATATGGGCTATTACACTCTCCCTTTAAAATGATTTTTATCCTCAAAGTTACTAACATTACATCCAAGTCAACCAATTCACTCTAATTAAACCAAAATAATATTAATACATATGCATATCACATTGATATAAAAATAGGAATGCTTGACCATGTCCTATAATACTTGACTATATGCAAGAATATAATTCTGTAGTCGGACTCCTAAACTAGACGATCTCTTGAATGTATGCAATATAGACGGCATAGAGGCATGATGTAATACAATCCTAATATATTAGCATATATGAAATCTATATAAATACAGCCGTTAAATTTATATCATAGTCAAGGGTTTAAGCATTCTAATAATCTATACTAATCAAAGTCAAACATGAAGAACCTAAATCCAAAGCATCTAAAATCTAACATCCAAACCTAAATCCTAAAGAATTAAAACTAAAGTAAGGAACATATTGGTAAAGAAGTTAAGATCAAAATCCGTCATCTTCTACTTAGGCTCCTATGTGCTCTCCATCCAGTCATCTCTCCATTGCACTCTCACCGACTTCACCGCCTTATTTCTAGGTAGCTTCACTCCATGCTCGATAATATGAGTGGATCACAGGGTGAACTTGGCTCAGAGCTTCAACTCTACATCCTCCAATTGACTAGGTTCAATAACAGTGGCTGAATCAAGTACATACTTTTGCAAATGAGATACATGGAACACATTATGGACTCCTGAGATCTTCTCTAGGAGTTCAACTCTATAAGCTGGACTTCCAATTTGCTCCAATTTTGAAACAGGTCCAACAAATCTAGATTCTAATTTTCCTGGATTTCCAAATCTCATTACCCTCTTTAATGATGGAACTTTTATAAATACCAAATCTCCAACTGCAAACTCGAATTCAATCCTTCTTCTATTAGTATATGACCTTTGTTGATCCTGTGTGGCCTTTATTCTCTTCCTTATCAAATCCACCTTCATAGAGGTATCTCGAATCATCTCTAGTCCAAGAACTATCTTATCCATTGACTCCCACTAACATAAGGGTGATTTACATGGTTTTCCGTACAACACTTCATATGTTGCCGTTCCAATACTAGCTTGGTAACCATTATTATATGAAAATTCAACCAATGATAGATGGTATTCCCAAGTTTTTCCGAAATCAAGTGTGTAAGCCCTGAGTAGATCCTTAAAAACACTATTCACTCTTTCCATCTGCCCATCCATCAAAGGGTGATATGCCGTACCCGTGTTCAACCAAAGCTCCCTGTAGACTTCTTTAGGATTCACTTGTGAAAAGTGGATCCTGATCGCTTACTATACTAACCGTAACATCATGTAGCCGAACTATCTCCTTTATATACACGCATATATAACTAATGTCAAGCGATTATCTATATATAAATTTATATACATAAGTAATGTCGTCATCATTTGCACCATCCAGCATCAGTCGGTACAACACACCAATTTCCATCAACCTGGTGATGAAACAAAAAAACAAAAAAAATATACGGAGAGGGTCAAACAACAATCTGTTGAGTGATATGCGTCTACTTTACTAAATACTCTGGTCATTCCTAAATAACAACAATATAATTATAGTAATCAATCATACTTTAATCCTGTTTCACCTACATGCAACAAGTTACTCAAATAATACAATAATACATGGATAATTTCATGAAACAAGGACTTAATTATATATATTTACGATGATCGATGATATGGTCTAGCCTATGCACAAAACAAAGCCACCTTATTACATTAATACATGGTTGAATCACTAATCACAATTTCACATATGGCTTACGGACCCATTTTCATACAATAGCACACACCTCAGATTTTCTACACATACTGAGCGATCATGTTATCATTATAACCAATAGAGGTATCAGAATTAATAGTCAACCAAAACACCAATAACCATTTGATTATCCATGTGTATTTATCTGTATATATATCATATATACACATATTCATCCATATATACATCCAAAGCATTCTAATTCAATATGGTCAGGAATCCATTTCAAAACATCACCTAAAAAATTGTCCAAAACCTAAAGGAAAACCCCTATATTGATACAATTAAATATATAAAACTTAGCCTAAATGGCCTAGGTTTACTAGGCATTTTCACCAGGCACCGATTGACTGTTTAAAAACCTACTAGTCGACTAGTGTAGTCGAATTTTATAGGAATAGCTCCAATGCATTTTCCAGAGAGTTATATACATTTTTAGTTTTTATATTGATCGCAACTTCTTTAATTTACATCAAATTTCACATCTTTTTACTTCCAAATTCAAATAGGAGTCTCTAATATTTATTCATTTCAAATTCACTAAAAAGATTGCATAAAAATCATTCCAAATTTAGACCAAAAATCAAAACTTTTAAAACAACCTTTTAACTTTTATAAATATACTTTTCATATATAAAAATTATAAAATACAGTAGAAAATAATTTCAAAATAAAATTTATATTATGACCTAAAATAGAATTTGGCTCTTCATTAATATTTTTACATTATACACATAAGTAGTCATATAAAAATACACTTTTAAATTTTTTATATATTTTATGAAATATATAAACATCAATCTGTAATCAATTTATAAAGTTTTTATACATTCTAAACAAGAATTTTTAATTGTACTATATATATATTTGTCAAAACTTGATTCCCAATATTCCCCTTTATAATATTCATACATATACATACATACATATATATACACACACACATACACGCACACACATATATATGTATATATAATACATATATTCATCAAAATTTTGAATTATATTCTTTAAACTATAAAGTTATCAATCATAAACTCAATTTTACATTACCTTGTGTATTTTATAATAAATATTGATCTTATATAAATCATATACAACCTCTAAGTGACATTGTTTGGCAAAACATTATCTGATTATCTTTTTATATTGGTTTCTAACAACCAAATTCCATTTTATTTTAGATTATATTACTCTTTATCTCTGTTATATTTCAATAATTATCCTCGCTATCCAAATCCCTAATCATGAACTATAATTTCTTATAACTGTACAAGCTTGAAATGAGTATAACGTAAATTAAAAAAATTACTCACAATAATCTAATCTTGAAACATAATTTCTTAGAATTATGAAAGCTTGAAAAGAGTATATCATAAATTAGGCAAAAATCGCTCACAATAATCTAAAAAGCCCCTAAATGTTGGCTGTTTGGAATTGGCCTTTGCTTTGAAATGATGAATCTGCGAACCTAATGTAGACTAGATGGTAGCCCTAGCCTCAATCTTCATTTTGGTGCTTGAATTGTTGAATTTAATTCAGTACTAAGACATAAATTGTGTTTTAAGAAGAGGATTTCCAAGTCGGGAGAAAGATAAAGAAGAGAAAAGGAGTGCATTCAGAAAAGTGAATTCAAAAATTTTCAAATGGAGCAACTAACCAGATATTTTTAGAGAACATAGGGTATCAATTGAATTTTGATGAGTTTTCCAAATTCAAATTTTCTTATTTTGAAGCACAAAAACTATGATATCTCTCACATTCAGACTCTGATTCAAACAACTAAATATGTAGAATACATCAGAAGATGACATGGTCGTAATGATGCTAGGTTCATTTTTGAATTCAAAAGTTTGAAAATGACAGTTTTGCGTTTTGGTCAAAAAGATTTAACTTATTTAGTTACATCAAAAATTATTGGAAAATACAGGTTACTATAGGTAGAGCCCCAAACAAGACTATATGAGAAGCATTGGGTTGAACCACAATCAAGAGAATATATGCCACAAGGCATCGAGAATATATGTCATAAGGCTACCATTGAGAATATATGCCACAAGCCTGGCATCGAGAATATATACCACAAAGTTGACATTGAAAGCATGGACCATATACCATAATCGGTTCAAATCTAAAAAGAACTAGTCATAAGGCTGTAATGACCTGCCTTTTCGGCCCCCGTATGTTGACACTAATACATCCATGATATTCATATGCCGAGAACCAAAGTTCTAAAAAGGTAGATTTTAGGGTAAATTAAAAAGAAAATGAGAATTGAAAAAGAAAGAAGAGAACACAATATCAAAATCTCACAGCGAAATGATAACATATAATATCAAAAGACAGTATAGAGTGTCACACCATGATACATGCCATTTCATAGTTTCTATTCAAAATACTATCATCAGCTTGTACAGTTATAACAACATGTCCTCACAATTGCTGATATATACTTAGCAGTAATGCAACAGAAATAAGAATACTATGGTAGGTGAAACATTCATCTCGTCTCCTCAAGGCTCTAAAGAATATTAAGAAAACTCTACCTTTCCTAGACTACTCAAAAGAGAACCCATGAAAATGAGGAAAATAGAAAACCATGAGTTAGACATAAGTCTGGTATGAGAAACTCAAGAAATATGTGATCGACATATAATAATACTTTTGAGACTGCATAGAATGCCATAACAGTTATCCCCTCAAAAGAACCACCCATCTAATAAGTACATAAGGTAATATAATAGATAATGTCTAGGTATAGATTATAAATCAAAAAATAGACATGCCGCTTGCATCTCATGGCACAATAATATTAAAGTACAACTAAAACCGCTAAAATACTTTCGCATATGGATTTTCCATGGATATGCCCCCTGTAAACAAAGGCGGATCTCCATGCACAAGGATCAAAAGTCACCTTGCAAGCATTGTATATCTCTAGATAAAATATACCATAAGGAAAACATAGCTAGACTATGCTTGAACATAGTATGAACCACATGGAACCAAGTACCATCAATTCTCGGCAGCTACCATATCGAAAACATCTCTAGATATGGGGTTGATATACTCCATTACGGGTTAGATAAACCTTAGGTATGCATCTTACTTTGTCTTTAGACATATCCAATGTCAAGTACAGGTCAGTCACACATGTCTTCGTCACTCGAATAGAAAAAAATTACTTCATGGATTCCAGCACAAGTCCTCCAACGAATGCTAACTCCGTCCTCTCTCTTGAAATCAATCCACAATATAGACAGTACACATGATACCATCATTGGAAATGTTAATGCCAACCTTCCCCTTAGACTAAACCTTAGGGAAGATGGTGCAAGTCGATAACATTTCACTTCAATCACTTTCAAAACATAGAACTCTTATATCAGTTTCGAAGTGGTATTTGATAAGTAGAACACTTCTCGACCCCCGACTCTTCCAAACTAAATCGATGGATTTCCCGTTAACTAAATTTTGGTTCTTTTATAAATAAGCAAACAATATATAGTGAGTAATCCTCTCCGGGGGATCTCGTATATATAAGTTCTTAAAGCTAAAGACGTCTCATAACAATGCTTCTCCCTGAGGGTTCTTAATTCGTATGAAGCCATGAAGATTTTAGATTCTTCTCAAGTTAATTTAGCCAAGTTCAATAGTCAACTTATACACTATCAAGTTCAAAATAGATTATTATGGAAACCAAATCTCGTATACTTGTCACGTTTTCAATCTTTTCAACTTATACTATCCCATGGTCAAGAGTGAAGCTGGTACGTTAGAGCACTGTTTATTCTAAACCCTATTCGACCATCAGTCTTAACTCTCACAGATAGACAAGCCTACTTTATTGGCTTTTAGTGCTAAGTAATGGCTTAATACTTTCCATAAATGACCAAACACACAAAGCATGATTAAGTCACACAAAGTATGATTTAGTCAAGCAAAGTACGATTAAATTACATAATCAACTTTTAATCCCCTTTTTTATTCAATTAATTCTTTTATTAATTTAAACTTCTTTTAGTAGCAAACTTGTTTCATCTAATGAAACTTTATTATCACTTATTACTATTTCACTATTCATTTATACACTTTCAATACTTCAAAAAGTATTCATATGCTTCTCTCAAATGGTATAAGTATATTCATAAATCTTTAACAAGATTTATCACTTATACCTTTACCTTTTCTATCTTTTTTCCAAAAGACTCCCACTTGTTATTACTTTCAAAATATCCATTTAAAAGGTCTAATTACATTCACAAATCTATTTCAAAGGGTTTAAGACAAATGTTACCAACACATTAGCACATTAACCCAAAGCCATCTATACTTAACATTATGTTTAAAGCAATCCTTTAAAGATCTAAGTATATCCACACTTATTAAACAACTTATTATACTTTTATTTATCGTTCCAAAACCATTATTATAACATAAGTGTTATAATCCAAAATTTCATTCATTCCTTTATAAAATACTAAACTTACTTTTTCCCATATACACACACACTCTTTAAAAATACTTACAAATAAGATTTAAATATCTATGTAAAATATTATTTAACATAACACATTCAGAAATTTGATAACAAGAACAAAAACATGTTTTACATTTTACAGCATTTTTCCTTCAAAATTCATAAAAAATTATTTAAACTTCTAATCTTTTTTCATGCTCAAATCCATTTTATAAGAACTTCCATAAAAAGATTCCATAAAGAAACTAACTTATAAATCATTAATCACAAAAAACTAGTCAAAACCTTCCATTTAAAACGAAACAATGTAATGATGCAGAATTAATGTAATAGGTCAAGGATGGAATTTATAAATGCTATCTAAAGTCTTGGGCAGAAAATCAACATCAAAATACTCGATCATTGTGACCAGTTTCAACCACTTATATAGTTGATTTTTTATCCAATTTGTTTACATAAGTATTATACTTATAGAACTTAAAAACCAAGAAATAAACCACTAAGACTATATATTAGTTTAATTATAAAAAATCTCGAAAATAAGATATTTACTTAAGTGTTCGTTTAGCGACCTTTTTACTCCAAATTTAGCCATTTTGTTTGACCAATTATATAATCTTTTAAACTCCTATTTTATTCCAGTAATAAGTACACATATAATACTTATTAAAAATGCATAGAAACTCCTAAAGATGTCTTTTAAATTAATTATAAAAATTCCTGAAAATAAGGTATTTCAAAGTGCTCATATAGCGACCTTCTTCTTGCTATAACTTTTTGCAAATTTGTTCATAATTTAATGAATGATTTAAACTTCAATATTTTTCCAGTAATAAGTACCTTATAGTATTTATTAAAAATATAAAGAAGTATTCAGGATGTCTTTCAAAGTTGACTTTGAAAATCGCCGAACACAAGGCATTTTCAAAGTGCATCCATAGTGATCTTTTTACTTCTAACTTTCATAATTTTTTTCATAATTTCTATAACTTTACAAACTAATTCCTTGCTGCCTAATACATGAAAATATGTGTCGAGAATAATCAAAATATATTATCATAATATATTCCCAAATAATCACACAGAATAATTTTAAACATATGGGAATTCAAAGTGCACTCATAGGGACTATCATTATATGGACCATTCTGTATCCATTCTAAATTCATCAAACAATCCAAACAACCATTTAACATCAAGTTAAGGCCACTTCACATGTTATAAAAGGTAATAGGAGTACTGTCATACATTATAAAATTGTCATTTGCTTTCAAAGAAAGCAGGTCAAAAGTTGATAACTTTAATTAGTTTATGTCATTTTTAACTTTATATTTACACACACACACACAATATATACATACAAGATGGTAAGATAAGTCATCTAAATCTAAGACAAAACAATATAAAGCAATTATAAACTCAAAAAAAATTCATGTCATCTTCAAACACCCAAAGATTCCAAGCTTTAGCGCATACAGGTCAAGCCAACACCCTCTTTCTCTTGATTGCTCATGGCCTAAAGATGAAACCCCATTTACTCTTCACTTCTTCCAATTTTTAATTTAGATACATGCTTTCTAAGGTGTTCTAAGTTATTGGTGAAAGTTTTGTGAAGTTTGGAGAAGATTTGAATTAATTAGTGAAAGATTAGTGAAGAACAAAATGGATTAGTGCTAGTTTACTTCTATCATTTTTTATCTTTTTAATTTTCTCAAGCTTTTGAGAATAATGAAGTGAACTAAAAATCACCTTAAGCTCCCCCCACCTTTATAACCCTTTGGCCAGCCACAAACTCCCCACATCTCCTTTGCATGCTTTCACTTTACACCTCATCATTTGCATGAGAATATCTCCTCTTTTACTTGGCCAATAACCATATTACCCCTCCCCTTTCTAGAAGCTTCCTATAAGATTTAGTGAAAAATATTTTTCTTTCTTATTAATGATTTCCTAAGTATTTTAATGTATGTAAAAAAATTGAGAATAAAAAACTGTTCACCAATAAAATGATTTTCGGTCATATTGCTGATATTTCTTCAAAGTATTTATTTATGTAAACGTTTAAAAAAAATAGTTTACCGTCATTAGTTATTATTTAAAAGGTGGTTAAGAACTTTATTAAATCACTTTTATCACATTTAATCCAAGATTCAAATATTTAAAAAGTTTAGATATTTAAATACGAAGTGTTCGAAATTCCGGGTGGTTATAAAGGCTGACTTAAAACTGAATGACGAAAGCATCAAGGGGTGTCATTCATATGGCTGGGTAGGACCCGAGATATAATTAGATTATCGATGGATAAAAAGGCTAAGGGCTGAGGTACCTCGAGAACTACTTTAGAAGGCTCTATAAGACCTGAGAACCTTAGTAGAGTACGGTTAGTTGGTAATGATAGACACCACAGAACTAAGTTAAACGGCTCGGTAAGGCCGAATATCTTACTGAATTATTAATTATAGATGACATAATGGCAAGATAAAAGCATCCTGAAACTCAAATAATGATCTCAATAGACCCCAAAGGCCTAAAATTTGCAGTAATGCATTAAAAATATAAGAGAATGGATACCAGACTCCTAAGCTCAAGCTGTTATAACTAAAAAAAGCTCGGCGAAACACGAGGATGTTGGCTAAAACATCCCTAAAAGATAATTAGATACCAAAAGGAAAAGATTAGTCTTTTCTAAAACGAGATATGAGATGTATAAGCTCTCAAAGGACCATTAGTAATAGCTAAGAGAAACTTCAAAAGTCAAAGTTTCCTTGATAGTTTTGGCAAAACCAAAAATAAAGTCTTAAAAGTAATTGATAAGGAAAGATGTTGAAATAATAAAAAATAAAATTGAAAGGATAGATAAAATTCAAAAATGACTAGATACCAAAACCTTTTAAAAAAAGGTGCAAATGTTTTGATATGCATAGTTTATGATACCAAAATGACAAGAGCCCCTCTATATTAGACAATATAATAATATGAATACTTAACATATATACAAGCTACCGAGACGGTAAGAGTGTGTGTAAATGTATGCATGCATGTACGTATGTATGTATATTTATATTTAAAGCATTATATTAAAAGAAAAAGGAGAAATAGGTAGACAAATATTACAAAGTTAAGAAATAGATTTATTATAAAAGTACATGCTTATAATAATAAAAAGTAAAACAAATATGAATTTATATTTATATTTAAAGCATTATATTAAAAGAAAAAGGAGAAATAGGTAGAAAAATATTATAAAGTTAAGAAATAGATTTATTATAAAAGTACGTGCTTGTAATAAAAAAAGTAATAAAAATATGAATTTATTCTTTTTCGAGGGCTGTCCCTCGGCCGAAGACTTCTATATGTACTTCCAGGGCAGAGCTCCCTGAACTTTAACTTCTCATATATCACTTATTATTGTAGTTCGGCATACGCTTCAGCGACCAAGCATGATTGAATAAGAAGTAGAAAATGTAGAGAAACGAATATTTGTATTCCATACTATTCCCATAATACGGTCAATTTCTCCCTCATCTAAAATAAAAGATAGTTCCCAAAGGACCCTGTATGCGACCAGATTTCGAGTATGTATTATTTATAATAGCCTGTAACTCGAAGGAGATGGTAGAGAATTTGATTTTTTGTCTCTCGACTTCAATAACAACCTGATTTGAAATTTTCTTGAAATGTTTGTCTATACGGCTATTCATGTTTTTAGTCTAAGACTTCCAATATTGGCCAAAGGGAATAACTTCCCCATCCTTAAGATCTACCGGAACTTTAGCGGGTTTCATAACTAGAGCCAAATAGGGGTTCTTATCATTTTTCCTTAGATTTCATAAACAGCCACAACCTTAAGATAGACTTTTGTTTAAAGAAAGGAGGGAAACCTATTCTAACCTCTTCCTTTCAACTCATTGCTCTTCTCCATGTCAGGGTACTAGCAATGGTAACAGGTTGAGAGTCCTCGGTGACCTCGAGTTCTTTGAGTTTAACTTTGCAGAGTTCCTCATTAAATTGTCTAGTTGCTGATGACGGTCAGCTACCTAATCAAATAGATCCATAAACAAATTCTCGAATGCTTGATCTGAGAGAGGTACGTCCTTCGAAATAGACATGATGTGTGAATTCTTTGATTATTTTCTTGAGTCCTTCATTCGCTTTCAAGAGTTTTGACTTGTAATATTCAAAGGCAATCTTAGACTTGAGAAAATCATTTTGAGCTTCGAACGCCTTTATATCTACTCACATAAGTTGAATTTCAGCAACTTTGTTATCATAAGACTTTTGTATAAAGACGTAAGCATGTTTGTTGCTTAAGCAGTTAGGACATGATGATTTCTGAAAATATTAAACAATATATGAAGTGAAAAAAAAGATGTAAAGGTAAAGTTCTTTTTCATTATGATAAAAGATTATGAGTACTAAAGTTGTAAAAATTACATGATGAATTTAAAATTCTTAAAAGATAGAATTTCTCTTTAGTACTTAGAGTCATTCTAAGACCTCTAGACCTAGCTTCGATTAATGTCCCTGAAGGCTTTGCTAAATCGTATGGCAAAAGGTTTTTTCCTACCCTACTTTAGGTACCAAGAGCTTGGATAGGGAAGAACCCTTTGGCTCCAGTCTCGGCAATGGAACAAGAATGTGTTAAGAAGCAATGTTATCTTCTATGGCCTCCCTCTCGGTTGTAGCAAGGGGAGAAGGACTTATGCTTTTAAATTGGGAACAACCTCTGGAGTTATATTAAGTTCAGGAATATAAAACCTACAAAGTAATTCGAGTCTCTTTTACCTTAATACCTATCCCTTGGATATTGTTTTGATAGCTTGTAAGTTCCTGAAAAACTTTGTCTTGATCTTGAGGCATCAGCTGGAGTTTATCTATTAGAATCAAAATCCTATTGGTTAGCCTAGTCTCTTTAGTTCTAAGAGATTTGATAACTTTAGCGCTTGTCTTGTCATGTGAATCTTTAACAACTTAAAGATGGCTGGAAACCTCAATATTTGTAAGCATACTTGCATATGGTCGGCTCTTAAGAGTACTTGTCGTTTTCAACAATTGATAATTCTTTGTCTTCCTACAACTCCAAAAGGACCATGTAATGAGATATAGAGGTCAAGAATGACTTGTTTATTTAGTCTAAATGAGAATAAAAATTCAAATAACAAAATGATGAACGAAATATAGGAAAATAAAATGTTAAGTTATAACTGAGTACAAATAAGCAAGTGGAGTATCAATTTATACATATGTAGAAGAATATTACAAATTAATAAGGTTGTTCAGAATTAAACTGGTCATTAACTAAAGGAATTTCTTTTGTTTCTACCTCGGCACTCATGAAAGCAACAGTGGAGGAACCATTGGCGTTCTTCGATTCATCATATTTTTTGTTAAAGCGTGCTTCAGCTTGTGGCGTGCTCACCTTTAGCAAGCCAAAAGTTAGAGGTTGTCCATTGTCTTGGCTCTTAATGTAGGCATCACATTGAATCTCAAAGGCCATAACGCTAGCTTGATCCTTGGCCCGTTCCAAGGTTAGATTATTTTCAGCCTCATTTTTCTACGTAGCTGGCTCCTCATCTCGAACCTTTAAATCAACATAAAGCTTAGCCACCTCGATGATATTGGCTTCAAGACTTGTTTAAAGCATAGCCTTCCTTGCTTTCAACTCTTTAATCTTTTTATCAAGGGAAGGATAACTTCCCCAACCATCTTCTTCAAATCTTTATATCGTTCCCTAAGAGTAGCAACTTCTTCCCTCGTAGCTTTAGCAACCTTTATAGTCTCTTAAAGACTCTTAAACCAACGAAGGAGAACTGGGAACTTAGCCAATGGCTGCTTAGGAATTTTAAGATAAGAATGTGTGTGTAAGATAATGTATTTCTAAAAGTGACATGACTTGATGGAATCTTCGAGATCGTTGTGATAACCCAGATTTTGATCATCTGATAATTGGATAATTATCTGAATATGTATATAAATGAATTTGAATCTATAAATTTAAATATTTGAAAATGATAATCTTGTAGGAAATTAACATATATAAATTTAGGCAAACTTTATAATGTTAGAAAATTCAAATATATATATATATATATACACATACAAGTATATAAGTGTATATATATATATATATGTATGTATACGTACAGTAATTAAGAGGGCATTGTTTTGAATTCAATAAAAAATTTTCAAAGGGTAATTAAAGTTAACTTCTATTTAAAAATATAGAAACTAATTTTAAGAGCTATTTAAAATACACATCACATATGTAAATATAAAATAAATAATTTATAAACAAATAAGAATTAAGAAGGGACTTAAACATAAATTATAAATAAATTAAAGGCAAGGTTTTGAACATTTGTAACGAATTTAACATGCTTAAACAACAAGTGTGAGATAATAATAATGGAGATAAACAAGTGGCAAGATGATTACATTTAAAGAAATTTAAAAAAATATAGGCTGCTCATTTTTTTTCTCTACACTTTTGTTCAAAAGAAAATTTTCTTCATCTAAAAATCCTATAAACAAATTTTCAAAATAGAAAGCAAAGCCTCTAAAGCATTTTTACAATCTGCAGCAAAGTCAATCATCAACAATACTTCATTCTTAATCAAATCTGTAGCTGTAACCTGTAATTTCTTCAACCTGAATTTTAAAGCAAGTGGAATCTGGAGCAAGATCAGGCCTGCATGCAAAATCTAAACAACAAGCAAATTCATTAAGAGTTCAACAACCCAGATTAGTTAGCTAATCAAGTAACAAGATCAAAGAAAAAGAATTGCAGTTTTTCCCATCTCAGGCCTTCTCTGATTTCACTAGAGGTGAGTAGCTAAATCTTTTAAGTCCGAAAATCTTTAGCAAATCTGTAGATAAGTAAAAGTTTCTAAAAGTAACCAACATTTTTTTTAGTATTCCCTGGAAGTAAAAAAAAGTACTTATGCCTGGATCTGAAATGTTGTTGCCTGAACAAGGTGTTGTCTTATCTTCTCTGTTCAAAAATTTAACAGTAAGTAAACAGATCTTATTTCTTCTATTTTCCAATTTGCATGTAGAAAAAAAAACATCAATTTTAAATCTGTTACCTTATGATACTTGTGGAATAATAATGTGAAAATGCTTGCATGGATGAAAATTGTTGAAGTATAGATGCAATCTTTGTGAATATACATATGAGCATGTCAGGGTAGGGAAAACTAGTCTCTGTTCAATTTCAAAAAAAAATTATCTCAATATATAAATAGTATTAGGTTATGATCTTTAAATGAAATTTGATTGTTTTTACCTAATTCATTTTTTAAAATATTATAAAAGTAAATATAGCAGAAAACCTCACAGGAAAATGAAATGATCAGAGAAATCAATTCATGTCTGGAAAAATAAATTGTTTTAAATCCATGTTTGAGTATATAGTTGGATTTGTTTTTAAAAGGGGTGATTTTTGGTGTAAGATTTATGATTTTTAAGTTTGTGTTGATGGAGGGATTGCGAGTTGAATAGAAAAGGGGTTTTCTTCGATTTCATACGGTCGGTGGGGGTAATCGTGAGCCGTGTCTTTTCTGAAGCTATTTAGTTGAACGTTGGCCATGGGAAAAAGGGTATTTGTTTTTTCTGATTTGTGGATCGACCGGGCGAGATGACTTTAGGGTTTTGGCATTCGTTTTGGAATGGATCGGTCTCGACTTAATGTCGACGACGTGGGATCACTAGGAGTGTGCGGTCGTTGTGGGAAAGAAGGAGCAAGTAGTGGCGAAGCCCTAGACAAATTTTGGGGACTGATGATGGTGGGTGGCGACGTAGTAAGGTATTTATGGAAGCATGGTGGTACCAATTCCTTCTATTGGGTATTCGAATTCTTCAACTGAGGGTAGCGCGTGATTCCAGACAGTGGAGCGAGGTGGGGTATCCATAGGCGAGGTGAGGGGTTGATTGGCAGTATGGATTTCTTGCCAGAAAATGTGTACATGTGCATGCGTTGATGCGAGACGTTAGGATTAGATGTAAGTAGAGAAGAAGGAAGAACATGAGGGAGGAAGAAGTTGTTGGTGGGCCCTATGTGCTTACTTTGGGCTGGTCAGGATTATGACGGGCTGGACTCGGTTAAAACTATTTCCTCAATCAATATTCATTGCATAATGAATGAATGTTAATTTAAAGTTTGATGTTTTAAAAGAAATTTTTAAAATAAAAAAAGTTTTCAAAGTTTAAACTTTTGTTTAAAATTAGTTTGGTTAGAAATTTTGCTTTAGTTAAATTATGTAATGAACCTCTAAATGTTTTCAAATAACATGACATAGGTGTAATATATCGTGACTAAAGTATAAATTACTGAATTAACCAAAATGATTAATGTGGGTGATTAAATTAAGGTAAATTAGTTTGGGAGATTTATCTAGTGTAATTAATTACTTAATTAAGGATTGATAAATCTAGGTTAATTAATTAAGAAATAATTAAGTAATAAGTAACTAAAATGTTAATTACTTAGTATAAGAGAATTATTGAAGGTAATTACTTAATGAAGTAATTAAAAGAAATTAATTACTCTATGTAATTAATTAAGTAAATGTGGTTAATTTTAATTAATTAATTAATTTTAATTAATTAAAGAGAATTATTTGATGATGGATTAGGGATCATTAATTAATGCAATAAGAGAAGTGTAATTACTTAGTGAAGTAATTAATGAATAATTACTAGATGAAATTAATTAAATAGAAATTACTTGGTGGAAAGTAAATAAAAGAATAATTACTTAGTGGAAGTAATTAAGTGTTAATTACTCAGTGTAATTAAAAGACTAATTAATGTAATTACATCATGGAGCTGGTTTAACCAAGTAATTAAGGATAGTTTATGTTTTATTAATTAATAACTAGGTTTTATTAATTAATACTAAAAGGATGATTAGTCTATAATGAAAGATTAATAGTGGGTAATTAAAGATTAACCAAGGGTAAGTAAGGATTGATCAAATTAAGGATTGATTAATGGTAATTAAGGATAATTATAGGATAATTAATTAGTTATAATTAATTAATGTAAGTAATGGTAAATCTAAGTGATTAATGTTAGATATTAATTTAATTAGAGATGAGTTAAATTAATTGGAAAAGTGATCAATCTTGTTTATGAAGGATTGAATGATGTTAATGCCTTGAATTGGTTGATATCTTTGATATGAAATGAGTAGTGATAGAATATGTTTGGTTTGAGCTGTGATAGTGTGGTTATCTATGAACGATGAATTGCTGAGTAAAAGTGACATCCGGTATTTAAAAAAAAGTTGAATTGGATTTTATTAAATAACTTGGGTTAAGATGACATGAGATTTGAAGAGACCGGAGCCGGGTATCAATAAATACCCGGAACCACTTCGATTTGTAATCTACAAAATTCTTTATGTTGGAATGTGGTATTGTACGGGCTGGAATGTAATGAATTGTGAAATATGGATATTTAACTTAAAAATGTTGTGTGATAGATGTTGACTAAGAGAACGTGTAAAAAGGGTACGAGTTACCTTGATATTCTCGTATGTTATGGTTTGGTATTTCATATTATATGAGTTTACTCACGCTGGTTTCCAGCCTGACCCGGGTGTTACTTCGATGTAATGCTCGGGTCAAACCGAGTATTACAGATTTTCAGGTAAGGACGTTCTGGAACTCAGGCGGCGAGCTGGAGAGCAGGAACGTATGGAGAGTTTCTGCAGTGATATATTTTAATATCTGAAACAGTTTGATTTATCTATCCTATGTTTGTAAATATGCTGTAACTCGGATATATTAAAGTGTAATTTAACAAGTACAGTGTTCCTTTGTATAACTATTATTTATGTGATATTATATTTTGATCCGCTGCGAATGTGAGGTTTCTGTGTTTTGGTGTTTCTGGTTCTTCGTTTTCTTCTATCTCTTCTTATTTTTCTCTAACTATCTGGAAATTTCAGGATCGAAATTTTCGGGTCGTTACATTTGGTATCAGAGCTGAAGGTTAAGCGAGAACCTTGGCTCTGGTGGGATTACTCATTAAGAATAGGATAAGTGGTACCCTAGGATGAGTTGAGTATATATATACATATATGAGAGCGTACTTGTTATTTTATTATATAAAGATTTTAAATGATTTTATATAAGAATATATTTTGATATATAAAGAAATATTTCTTTCCAATAAATATTAAGGGAATTGGTTGTTAAATCTTTGAATTAAATTGAGAAGTAATATAATACAACCAAAATTGAAATATGGAATTGTGATTAAACTAAGTGGTATTAGAAATACAACCAAACTGAAATTAAATAAAGATAAGTTTGAAATGGATTCAAACTAAAATTGAAATCTTAAGTTCGAGAAGTGATTCCGAATAAGATGATCTAAATTGTGAAGTTTTAAATCTGGGTCCAGAATTTGGAAATTGTTTCAAAGTAATAAAGAAATAATAAATAATATTATTTAATGCATTTGAATGAAATGGTCCTATTTCAAACAAGAGTTGTTTGAAATATAAGGGAATTTGTTTTGCATTAAAACCAAAGGTTTGGCTGGGCCAAGAAATAAATATGTATATGTATGGGTATACATGATATCAAGGATAATTTGAAATAAACGCTAAATGTTGAGTTTTAGATTTGGAATGAGATGTGAAAACCCAAAGTGACAAGTTTTTGAACTTAATAAGTGGGAAGATTATTTATGAGAAGTTCAAAATTTGAAATGGAAGTTCAAACTGGGTAAGGTTGACTGGATTAAGTGAATTGAGTTTAACTTTGGAAAGGTTAAATAAGTTGGAATGATCAACCTGATTTGAAAATTTCAAGATGAAATTAAGATTTAACTTGGGAATTAAATGTTTGATTTGAATTAGGAAGTTTGAGTGATCTCAAATTTGGTTTGAGATATGGAAATTGAAAATGGATGGATATTTTTTTAAAATAATTTGAATGATATCGTTCCGTTGTTATTAATAATCTTTAAGTTGTGAATTGGATTTGTTTTAAATAAATAAGAAATGTAGTGTGGTAATATATCCATTATTGGGATAAAAGGAAAATCACACTTTAATTAGAAATTAAGGATAAGGAATTACTTTGAACTGAAAACCTAAATGATTGAACCTGAAAATTAAGCTTGCTTAAGAATTGGTTTCAAACTAGAAGATAAATTTGGATAATAAATTAAATTTTTAAGATAAAATTGTTTTGAACTTTTATTTGAACTTTGGGAAAAGTTAAGTAAAGATAATTTAAAATGGAATTTTGAGAATTTGACTCAAAATTAAATTGTTTAAAGATTTGGGTTATTGATGTAAAAATAAAGGTTAATTTGATTTATGGTATAATATGTTAGGTCTGAACTGTGAATTGAATTGTTTAAAAACTTTAAAGGTAAATTGATTTAAAGGAATTAAATCAACATTTGAAGTATTAACTTGAATTTATATAATTCAAGATGGTTTAAATTTGAAATTTGAATTAATTCAAATTGAATTTGATTTGAATTAATTGAAATTGTGATTAAAGATGTATGAGTATAAGATTCAAATGGAAAATTTGAATTGGATTGATTTGAATAATTTGGAATTGTAATTAAGTTGAATAGTTTTAAGTTCAAATAGAATTTGAATTTAACTTGGGAGTGAGCAGTTTTAACTCTGGACTATTTTTAATATAAATTGTTTTAATATAAACCTATTTTTCCAAGCTATTCATTATATATACAACCTTTCTTTTAAAAGCCAAACTATCTTATACTTATTTTACAATTATTTTTGAAACTGTTTAACAATTTTCCAACTGTTTTATAAACTAATTACTATATTCCAACTATTTTACAAAACTAATTATTATCTTACTATTATTTTGCAATTATCTAAAATTTCTATAATTATTTTGACTATTTTCTAACTATTTTACACCTATTTTACAAACTAGTAATTATTTTCCAACTACTTATCTATTTTTAAATTTTTCAAGCTATTTTCTAAATAAAATGGTCAGAGTTTAAACTATTATTGGTTAAATACCCAATCGAGATAAGAATAGAGGCGATAATCCAATGGATTGAAGCAATTGTGAATAAGTAAATGAAAATCAAAGTGAATGTGAATAGAAATGGAATTGATTTGGCTAATAATCAATAAAGTGAATATGTAGGATGTACGTATGTTATTCTGTTCGCATAGTGATTTGATCCAGATTCGAGCACAGAATTTCAAGATAGTTATATTGATCCGAGTGGGATTTTTCACTCGATTTTCGACAATGAACCTGGATATGGATTGTTGATTGGTTCTGGATATTCTCTATCATAGGTATGACTATGCAAGGAGAATGATGTTTTCTGATCAAGAAACCAGATCCGTGTCCGCACTAGGAAGTCGGGTGGACGATACTAGTTCGGAAGTGAAATTGTATGGTCGAGTGAGCGATCAGATTGGTATAGCGTACGAATGATATGTGTACATCGTACGGATTTGAATGAAATTGATATTGAAAAGAGTAATCAAATTTGATTTGATTTTGAGTAAACAAAGTTAAATATCTTTTTTTACTAAAATGGAACTCCCCTTGTTGAATCTTTTGCCAGAAGAAAAGAATTTTGAAGGTGTTTTGAAGTATAAAAGGAGTTTTATACAAGTTTGAAATGATCCAAAGTTTTAAAGATTATATATATCTGAATATATATATAAAGGATTATATGAGGATTTTGGAAAATGGTTTTGGGAACCTTTGGATTTGTAAAGGCTTTTGATTTTTGGGTAAAATCAATATTGAATTTGGAAAGCCTAGTTTGAGATTTATCAATTTTGGAATAATCGATTTTGTGTAAAGGAGCTTTGTATGAGATAATACAAGTGTATGATTTGAAGATACTATATGTGTATAGTATAAAATGTTTTGATGATGGCTCTGGGGAAAAAGGAGCTTCCTTGAAATGAACTTCTCAGGAGTGCCACCGGGTGGTGCTGCCTTGAGCCCCAAGGAGGGGTTCTAAAGTTGATCCTATGAGGAGTCCGGACAAAACTAGTTCCTGGGGATTATGAGTAGAGTATACCATAGCGGAAGTCGTGTGTGCCGCTGAGAGCCAACAGTCTGCGTTTGATTTTATATCTGTAGACTACGACCTATGGTAACATAGCGAAAGTCGTGTGTGCCGCTGAGAACCAACAGTCTGCGTTTGATTTTATATCGGTAGACTGCGACCTATGTAGGAGTGGAGAAGTTTCATTTCGACAGCGAAAATCAGAGGTCGCTGAGAGCCTGCAATTACATGGACTTTTGCTGCGATGGCAACGTAACCCTAGAATGTAACTGCAATCTGTCGTGGGTTCTATGGCATAATCGAGAGGCTGTGGAGAGCCTGCAGTTACATCGACTTTTGCTGCGATGGCAATGTAACCTTGGAATGTAACTGCGACCATGGATGGGGGTGATGATTTCCAGAGCATTCTCACCAAAGATATATCCTCTATTTTCAAAACTGTTTTCTAGATTTTCAATAAATTTATTTTCCAAATATTTTTCACTGGGTGTTGAAAACGGGTCTGCTAAGTACTTATAGGTTTTCAGTCGTAGGCCTGATCAACGTATTACCGAATTTCTTTAAGAACAAGGATGGACTTATTGAGACATCGAGTTATAAAAAAATTTATAAAAACTATTTTATAATATAAATAGATTTTAAAAGTGTTTTGAAAGTGATCAAAGAATATTTTAACTGGTTTTAAATATTTAATAAATTCTGCTTTCGTTCCTTTTCGAGGACGAAAAGATTCTAAGGGGGGAGGAATGTGATAACCCAGATTTTGGTCATCTGATAATTGGATAATTATCTGAATATGTATATAAATGAATTTGAATCTATAAATTTAAATATTTGAAAATGATAATCTTGTAGGAAATTAACATACATATAAATTTAGGCAAACTTTATAATGTTAGAAAATTCAAATATATATATATATGCGTACAAGTATATAAGTATATATATATATATATAGATATATGTATGTATATGTACAGTAATCAAGAGGGCATTGTTTTGAATTCAATAGTTTTTTTTCAAAGGATAATTAAAGTTAAATTCTATTTAAAAATATAGAAACTAATTTCAAGAGCTATTTAAAATACACATCACATATGTAAATATAAAATAAATAATTTATAAACAAATAAGAATTAAGAAGGGATTTGAACATAAATTATAAATAAATTAGAGGCAAGGTTTTGAACATTTGTAACAAATTTAACATGCTTAAACAATAAGTGTGAGATAATAATAATGGAGATAAACAAGTGGCAAGATGATTACATTTAAAGAAATTTAAAAAAATATAGGCTGGTCATTTTTTTTCTCTACACTTTTGTTCAAAAGAAAATTTTCTTCATCTAAAAATCCTATAAACAAATTTTCAAAATAGAAAGCAAAGCCTCTAAAGCATTTTTACAATCTACAGCTAAGTCAATCATCAACAATACTTCATTCTTAATCAAATCTGTAGCTGTAACCTGTAATTTTTCCAACCTGAGTTTTAAAGCAAGTTGAATCTGGAGCAAGATCAGGCCTGCATGCAAAATCTAAACAACAAGCAAATTCATTAAGAGTTCAACAACCCAGATCAGTTAGCTAATCAAGTAACAAGATCAAAGAAAAAGAATTGCAGTTTTTCCCATCTCAGGCCTTCTCTAATTTCACTAGAGGTGGGTAGCTAAATCTTTTAAGTCTGAAAATCTTTAGCAAATCTGAAGATAAGTAAAAGTTTCTAAAAGTAACCAACATTTTTTTAGTATTCCCTGGAACTAAAAAAAAGTACTTATGCCTGGATCTGAAATGTTGTTGCCTGAACAAGGTGTTGTCTTATCTTCTCTGTTCAAAAATTTAACAGTAAGTAAACAGATCTTATTTCTTATATTTTCCAAATTACCTGTAGAAAAAAATACATCAATTTTAAATCTATTAGCATATGATACTTGTGGAATAATAATGTGAAAATGCTTGCATGGATGAAAATTGTTGAAGTATAGATGCAATCTTTGTGAATATACATATCAGGATGTCAGGGTATGGAAAACTGGTCTCTGTTCAATTTCAAATTTTTTTTATTTCAATATATAAATAGTATCAGGTTATGATCTTCAAATGAAATTTGATTATTTTTACCTAATTCGGTTTTTAAAAATATTATAAAAGTAAATATAGCAGAAAACCTCACAGGAAAATGAAATGATCACAGAAATCAATTCATGTCTGGAAAAATAAATTGTTTTAAATCCATGTTTGAGCATATAGCTGGATTTGTTTTTAAAAGGGGTGATTTTTGGTGTAAGATTTATGATTTTTAAGTTTGTGTTGATGGAGGGATTGCGAGTTGAATAGAAAAGGGGTTTTCTTCGATTTCATACGATCGGTGGGGGTAATCGTGAGCCGTATCTTTTCTGAAGCTAGTTAGTTGAACGTTGGCCATGGGGAAAATGGTATTCGTTTTTTCTGATTTGTGGATCGACCGGGAAAGATGACTTTAGGGTTTGGGCATTCGTTTGGGAATGGATCAGTCTCGACTTAATGTCGACGACGTGGGATCACTAGGAGTGTGTGGTCGTTGTGGGAAAGAAGGAGCGAGTGGTGGCGAAGCCCTAGACAAATTTTGGGGACTGATGATGGTGGGTGGCGATGTAGTAAGGTATTTATGGAAGCATGGTGGTACTAGTTCCTTCTGTTGGGTATTCGAATTCTTCAACTGAGGGTGGCGCATTATTCCAGACAGTGGAGCGAGGTGGGTTAGCCATAGGCGAGGTGAGGGTTTGATTGGCAGTATGGATTTCTTGCCAGAAACCGTGTACATGTGCACGCGTTGATGCAAGACGTTAGGATTAGATGTAAATAGAGAAGAAGGAAGAACATGAGGGAGGAAGAAGTTGTTGGTGGGCCCTGTGTACTTACTTTGGGCTGGTCAGGATTATGACAGGCTGGACTCGGTTAAAACTATTTCCTCAATCAATATTCATTGCATAATGAATGAATGTTAATTTAAAGTTTGATGTTTTAAAAGAAATTTTTAAAATAAAAAAAGTTTTCAAAGTTTAAACTTTTGTTTAAATTAGTTTGGTTATAAATTTTGCTTTAGTTAAATTATGTAATGAACCTCTAAATGTTTTCAAATAACATGACATAGGTGTAATATATCGTGATTAAAGTATAAATTACTCAATTAACCAAAATGGTTAATGTGGGTGATTAAATTAAGGTAAATTAGTTTGGGAGATTTATCTAGTGTAATTAATTACTTAATTAAGGATTGATAAATCTTGGTTAATTAATTAAGAAATGATTAAGTAATAAGTAATTAAAAGGTTAATTACTTAGTATAAGAGAATTATTGAAGGTAATTACTTAATGAAGTAATTAAAGGAAATTAATTACTCTATGTAATTAATTAAATGTGGTTAATTTTAATTAATTAATTAAAGAGAATTATTTGATGATGGATTAAGGATCATTAACTAATGCAATAAGAGAAGTGTAATTACTTAGTGAAGTAATTAATGAATAATTACTAGATGTAATTAATTAAATAGAAATTACTTGGTAGAAAGTAAATAAAAGAATAATTACTTAGTGCAAGTAATTAAGTGTTTATTACTCAGTGTAATTAAAAGACTAATTAATTTAATTAAATCATGGAGTTGGTTTAACCAAGTAATTAAGGATAGTTTATGTTTTATTAATTAATAACTAGGTTTTATTAATTAATACTGAAAGGAGATTAGTCTATAATGAAAGATTAATCAAGGGTAATCAAAGATTAACCAAGGGTAAGTAAGGATTGATCAAATTAAGGATTGGTTAATGGTAATTATGGATAATTATAGGATAATTAATTTGTTATAATTAATTAATGTAAGTAATGGTAAATATAAGTGATTAATGTTAGATATTAATTTAATTAGAGATGAGTTAAATTAATTGGAAAAGTGATCAATCTTGTTTATAAAGGATTGAATGATGTTAATGCCTTGAATTGGTTGATATCTTTGATATGAAATGATTAGTGATAGAATATGTTTCGTTTGAGCTGTGATAGTGTGGTTATCTATAAACGATGAATTGCTGAGTAAAAGTGACATCCGGTATTTAAAAAAAAGTTGAATTGGATTTTATTAAATAACTTGGGTTAAGATGACATGAGATTTGAAGAGACCGGAGCCGGGTATCAATAAATACCCGAAGCCACTTCGATTTGTAATCTACAAAATTCTTTATGTTCGAATGTGGTATTATACAGGCTGGAATGTAATGAATTGTGAAATATGGATATTTAACTTGAAAATGTTGTGTGATAGATGTTGACTAATAGAACGTGTAAAAAGGGTACGAGTTACCTTGATATTCTCATGTGTTATGGTTTGGTATTTCATATTATATGAGTTTACTTATGCTGGTTTCCAGCCTGACCCGGGTGTTACTTTGATGTAATGCTCGGGTCAGACCGAGTATTACAGATTTTCAGGTAAGGGCGTTCTGGAGCTCAGGAGGCGAGCTGGAGAGCAGGAACGTATGGAGAGTTTCTGTAGTGATATATTTTAATATCTGAAACAGTTTGATTTATCTAACCTATGTTTGTAAATAAGTTGTAACTTTGATATATTAAAGTATAATTTGACAAGTACGGTGTTCCTTTGTATAACTATTATTTATGTGATATTATATTTCGATCCGATGCGAATGTGAGGTTTCTGTGTTTTGGTGTTTCTGGTTCTTCTTTTTCTTCTATCTCTTCTTCTTTTCTCTAACTATCTGGAAATTTCGGGATCGAAATTTTTAGGTTGTTTCATCATACTCCAAGAATTTCTCAAAATCATACGATATGGAGATATCAATCCTAGTCTCGCTAATAGCAGAAAAAACGGTAGACTCAATGGCTTCTTTAGTAATATTTAGAGCTTGACACTTCAAAACTAGAAGATATGGAGACTTAAAAGGTTGAGGAAGAAGAATGGTACCCTCCAAATGAGTAGAGATAAAATTAGAGACTGAGCAAGCATGTGTTTTAAAGCTACAACAACCCGCAAATTTTTCAATTTGAATTTGAACATTTCAGTCATTTTTAAATATTTAAATAATGTATTTTAATAGCCAAATAAACATCTTTTAAATAACAACTAATGATGTTAAAATCATTTTCAAATTTTGTTTACCAATATAGTTAGTGTAAATAAAAATAGACGATCGAAAAACTTTTTCTAAAATTACGACTTTTCAGCATCGTAAAAGTCATCGAAAACATTGTGCACATTTGTATCAACATGAACACATTATGTTAGGATTAGTAATAATAAAGCACACTTAAACATATTAACATATATATTAATACTTAAGTATGGATGTGACATATTACGTTATAAAAGGCATATATACACATATAAACAAACTTATATGTATGCAAATCATCTCCATACCCAAGTACATACACATGGAAGGGGTAGTTTGATTTAAGGAGGTAGGAGTGAAGGGGTAACATGTACTACGGGTGGGAGAGGAATGGTATAGCATGCATGAGATTATATTATTTTATGCTAGGGTATTTTGGTAAATCCTGGTTTTCTATGCTTATAAATACCACTACCTCTTCATAATTTTCACTTTACAAATCCTCCTTTTTCATTTCCTACTTCTCTCTTCATTTTCTTCATTAACATTTCCATGGCTTACATATTCAAGTTCATGGCATAAGACACATATTCTTCCACTTCCATCCACTTAAAACTAGATTATTCCTTCTGCTTCACTCTACATTCAAACAAGACCCATAACTCCTCATTTTGAGCCAAGGCTGAGCCATAAGAGCCTATGGCCAAACCAAAACAGTCCATATATGGCCCAAAATTCTAAGCTTTGGTAATTAGGAAGTGTAGTTCGAGCGTTGGCAAGTTCGTGTAGCGATTCAACTTCGTGTGGTTACATTTTTATAAGTAAAACTCCACTCTCAAAACCAAAGTTTATAAAATATATTCATGTTCATATTGGTAGCTATTTAATGCTTATTGTATGTATCAATGATGTATTGGCTGTTGGTTTGGTTCATGTTGCAAAAAGTTGTTGTTTTGGAAAGTTAGTAAGCAAGTAGTTAGCGACATGTTTGGTTAGTAGTTAAAGTTAATATAATTATTAGTAAATACTTATTACATGTTGTTTTATAGTAAATTACCATGTATATATGCCTATGTCCTTGCTATGTAATCTTTGGTTGTGATGATAAAGCCATAAACTTGTTTGCCGAACTGCCGGTATAGCGATAGTCGCTATATCGGCACTTTCGGGAAATCTCTTATAATCGAAACCATTTGATTTCATCTTCATGCTTGAAATTGTTTTAAAGTTAAGAAGGATTTTGATTAATTATGCTTTCAAAAGTAATTAACCATTTTAATGATGATTATTTAATTTAATTAATTATTTAATTAATAAGGATTAAGGTTAACTAATTAACTTAATAATGATGTGTTTTAAATTTAACTAATTACTTGATTAATGATTGTTTAAATTAATTAATTATTTTATTTAATGATTTTTAAGAATAATTAATCATTCAATAATGATGGATTAACGTTAATTAAACAATTTTCTAATGATGTTTTTAACTTAATTAATCTTTTTAATTAATAATTTTTAAAGTAAATTTATTTGTTTTAACTTTAAGTAATCTTTCCTTTAATGATGTTCTAAAAGTTGTTAATCATTTTAAATAATGATATCTATTATTTATTTATTTATTATTTTTAAATATTACTAATTAATTGTATTAATTATGTTTTAAAGGCAATTTACCATTGTCAACTAAAGGCATTTGAAGTTAGTCTATCAACTTAATTAATGAAGTTTCAAAGTGAATTTGTCAAAGTAACAAGGATGTTTTGACTTTGTTATTCATTTTAATTAATGATAATAAAATATTTATTTTACTTAGTTTATTATAATTTAATTTTTAACGGTATTTAAAGGTGATTAATAACTTTTGAATTAAAGGCAATTGAAGTCAATCAATCAACTGAAGTAATAAAGTTTTAAAGTTGATTAATAAATGAAATAAGGATGTTTTAATTCATTAAATCTTTTTTTATAATAATGTTTTAAGTTAGCAAACTCTTTTACCAAAGTGTTTTAAAGCTAATACTTGTAATTCGAAGCCACGGACGAATTCGAGTATATAAAAGAAAATGTTTGATTTGTTTATAGAAATGAATTAATTTTCGTAAAGAGATTCACTTATATTGAAATGATTTATTTGTATAATTAGCACTAAACTTTGAAGAAGCAGACTTGATGCGATTTTGAAAGTTAAGAATAATCATGAGACATGACTTTGAGATAACACTACTTCGACTTGTCCGGTATTATTGTTAACCAAGAAATAGTTCAAGTTTGAATTCGATGAGTGGTGCAAGACTTAATATCCATATACGATCATTTTTCCTCGATAGTTGGTTTCTCTGCTATCAGTTACTTCAGCTTCTTTATTATCGTCATTCGAAGACATTGTGTTGCTCCTTTGAGCTCTGACATCCTTTATCGGAAATGACTAAAACCAAAGCGCGAGAGGGGGCCAAGCTATGTGGGGTTGCTTCCATTAGGATACTTTAACATCTCATCTAGATTTGGATTCAACGGCGCTTTTAGATGTGAAATATTTGGATTCTCGGTAAGGTTCGGCAGGTTCGGCTTGGAGGTTTCCAAGAAGTGTCACAGAGTAAATGAGCTTCTCAGAAGTATATTACTAAAGATATACTTCAAGAGGGTTAACCCTCTTAGTCATTTGTTGGAGATTTTCCTTTCCTTATTTGATTCGAACCTTCGAATTGTTTTATGTAGTTGCAACGGGAAGAGTCAACCACTCTTCACGATGTTTAATTATAGTTTTGTCTATTCTATCAGGTTTGGACCGTTATCTTATTTTATCCATTATGTCTAGTTTGGATTTTGTTCAGACTATTTCCATTCTATCAATTGTGGATCTTTATACTATTTTTGCCCATCATCTATGCATGGATTCGTTTCCTATTGATATTTTCCATTCTTATGTTAGGTTGTTGGTTATATGAGAGAAAACACGTTTTGCGTTAGCCGCGTGGTCCCAGATATTATTGTTAAATACATTCCCTTTTGTTTTCGAGTTTTACTCATACCAGACATATTGCCTGACCCGAGTTGTTTATTTTCCCTAAACTCTTGGGTACGTAAATATATATGAGTAGTCCGAGAGTAACAGGTTTCTCTTTGGTTAGTATACTTCTCTAATGCACCCATTCATTATGAACTTCTTCACTTCCTCATGTAGAGCATTATACATGTCTTTGTCTAGGGAACGCCTCTTTTGTCTTACGGGATACTCACACAACACCAAAAAGGTGTATTTGTAACGAATATAGTCGTTACAAATGAAATTTATAACAGATATAGTTGTGAGCAGTACAGGCGTGAGGAATGTCGTTACAAATATTTATAACGGCCTCTACCCATTATTAGATATATCACTTACCAACGGACTTTGTCGTTAGAAATCTAAATTTTAGTAACGAAATAGGTTGTTATTATTTGCATCGGTTTGTAACGGGTATTTTCCATTACTTAGTTTCCCCTTTCATAGTGGAAGAAGGGGTTGTCATTTCAAATTATCACGACCTTGTCCGTTACAAATTTCATCATTAGTAACGCGCTTGTTCGTTACAAATTTCATCAATAGTAACGACTATGCTCGTTATAAATTTCGTCTTTAGTAACGAATATATTCGTTACAGCTACCAAACCATGTAGACCTGCATTTTTGCTAGCATTTACACTACAGATTTGTCTATTATAATACAGTAGGTACATACATATCAAAAATTACAGAATTTCGATAACAATAAGCAATTACGCATCCAAACATCCAACTTAAATTGCACAAATATTTGACAACAAATTAAAGGAAGATTCAAAATTTTACAAGTTCATCATACATAACTAAAGAGTATGAAATCAAAATATTACAAGTTCTAACATTACTTCAAAATAAATTCTAGATCCTACAAACAAAAACCACGACACTCAGGCCAAATAACAAAACCTCCATCAATTATATCAAATAGCTTGTAATTACCATTTTGTGGTAATTACAAACCCCTTCACCATCTCCAATATCTACAACAAATCATCACCGACCTTCTTGCACTTCATCCACTTACAAAACTTCTATACAACACAATTCAACATCCTATCCAGTGCACAAAACTGTGCATCAACCATTTCCCTCTGATATCACACTACAAACTGCTGTTATACCAAATACATTACACTTCGCCATACTGTTACACTACCCATAACCATTCATCAAACAAAACTGCTGCTCTTTATACAACATCATCTCACACTTTCTTGCTCTCAGACTGCTGATCATCTCTCTGCAACTTCATCTCCTTCTACCTTCGTTTCAACCACATTACTTCATATCAACCATACCCCAAGACCTACGCATACAACTCCATTACTTCAGAACTACCTTCCACCACTCAACTCACCACATATTCACACTATTACAACATACAACTCCTCATCTCTTCCCACTGTCTCAACACAACACTACTCCTGCATCCCACAAAACTCAGCACTGTCCATAACTAGTGCACTTCCATCTCACATACAACTTGCACGGTCACTACCTTCTAACCAAACCACCTCATCAGCCTTTTACTTCCCCTTAATTGCCCACCTCAACTTCTCCTCCTTGCACGGTCACTACCTTCATGTTATCATAATGTCACCTTATATACTCCATCTACTCTTCCACAACTGCTCCTCCTTGCTAACCACCCACCACTCTGCTATGCACCAACCCACCTCAACCGCTTTCCTCTGAAAACTGATGCAATACCCTCAACTCATATCCCCTCTGGCCATCCATAACATCAAAACAATAGTTACTATCTTGTTTCACTGCCCATTGCCTCATCTTTCCTTCCACTGTTGATGATGAAAAGCTACGATTCTTGATATTTGTTATCTTTTCTACATATTCAATAACCTATACACCATTGATATGCAGAGATAAATTGGTTTAGAGTAATCAAATTTCAAAATAAGGAAATAGGTTTATTTTTAAGCAGGAAAAGAAAAAAAATTAAAACCTTTTTCTTTTCTTCTTTTTCCCCAGGGTAAAGGGATTTGAAGGCTTGACGAAATGAATTATCCCCACAATAGGCACTGTTGTTTGAAGCATTGATATTATAGATTTGATAATCTGTTATCGGAGAAGCGTCAAACATATACAAAAAGAATTTAATCAAAATATTTATCAGGGAAATCCTATATGGGTACTGAATACACAATGGTTAACTGAAGATAAAAGAATAAACCGGGCATTATTGAGCAATAGAATAGAATAAAGTGAATTGAGAAAATATCTGCTGCAAATTAAAATTAAACAGATTTACAACAAATGAAATGAACAGTTCAAAAGATGAACTGATAGTACTTGTTGTTGGATTTGATTTTGACTGCTATACAATACATTCTCATTTCTCTTAATATTCTCAACAATCTCAGAAATTAAGAGGTTCCACACTAAGTTGAAAACTGTTAATGAATTTTTTGCAATATACAAAAATAAACTTATTAAGACAATGAAGAAATTAACTGCAAACATCACTAAAAATATAAAGAAATAACACAAACCTGAAATTCAGTGGCGTCAAAAACAGACATCACGCCATTGTAAAAAATTATCATTGGTCGATTACATGTTCCTTCCTCCACCCTAACAGCATAAGTATTAGATATATTTTAAAGATAAAATTATTAAACTGAGATTTATCAGCCATATGTATATACATAAACCTGCTTGATCTTGTAGACTCTATATTTGAACCAAGCTGTAAACCAAGCTTAAGATCAAAATCACTTTGATCCATTATTTAATGTATTTTCAAACTGAAATGCCAAATAAACGAAATAGAGATGGAAGAAATGTAGTACAAACAGTGCTATTTATCATATCGTTTAATGTAACTAACCATATTTTCAAAAAATGAGGCAGACAGAACTGATTTGGAAAGCACATACACAAGAGAGAAGTACAACGTGAAACACATGTTTAATCAAGTTTTTCTTCCCACAACTCTCACGTGCTTGTTCAACCGTTCGTTAAAGTTCGCATTTGAGAATGATCAAAATGATCATTAATACGTAAATCTTTATGTTTTTATTGATTAAGAAATAAATATGTGGCTAATTAAACGACTATTATGCAGTTTGTGAACCAAAGTGCCGTGTTTGACAAGTCATGGCTTTGAGTTACAGTGAGATTTTATGGTTGATTTCTAACAATCATGCTAAAATACAAAGTACATTTAATGCTAGATGTGCACATGAATGAATACTAAATAAATGAAAGAAAAAAACATTTGTAATGATATAAATAAAACAAACTAAAAAACAAAATGTATCTACCACCTGCCGCCTGTAGAGAATTGCAATATCCTTAAAAAAGCACTTGTCAATTAAACTATCAGATGTAATCTCTAAGATTTTTTCAACAACAAATGCACATTGAGCATCTTCAGTATGGCATTCTTTAATTATAATCTGAAATGTGTAAAAAAAACCAAACAAAAATTTATGATGATTATTGGACAGAACTTAAAAGGATAAAACATTAGTCGTGAAGTGAATACCTTATTGCCAACATAATTATCAGTCTCAACTTGCTTAAGTTGGCATCGTTTAACATTGTGGTGAATAAGAGACGATGTTGCCTCAACAATAAAGCGTGTGGAACGATAATTTTTTTGTAGCTTTACCTGTAAGCAATTGTAATGAATATTAACTTTTATGTAAGATATGAGTTTATAATTCATGATAACATCTAAGCTAAATTTAGTTCTCTTTGTAAAATATGTTGTCCATAACTCTTTCCAAAAAATATATATAATAAAAATAAAGCACTAATGAAGAAGCACAAAAAGACCTCCTTATGAATTGGAAAATCTCTACGAAATGAGTCGAATCGACTAGTATCAGCACCATTGAAACTGAATATAGACTGAGAACAGAGAGAAACTAATAAAGTCATGGTAGTCAAGAGCATTACAATGTTTAAGTATGTTATGGTAGTGCTCAAGTATCACAGCCTGATTCAGTAACAGAGATTAAAGTGACAAAATATTTATATGAATATTAGGACTGTATAAAATAATCTCTAAAAGAGTTAGCTTGCTCCTCTTTCATCACCATTCTTCCTGCACTGTTCATCACCATAATATTATACCTTCAGTTTTAATTTAAATATTGAATAGTGGATATCAAAAAACTAATGCAGTCAAATTCAGGTGAATAACTTAAGCAAGACTTTACTATATTAAAATAGATAAAATATCATATTAGCTACTTATATGGAAGTGATGACAGAGCTGGCACGGGACTAAGTGATAAAATGTATATCTTATTACTATCTAGGCACTAAACAGTAAAGTCTGATTATTATGATATAAGTGGCTTCTTATTAGTTATCGCTAATGAAAATAAAAATTACCTGCATGATTAAATATTCCTACAAAAATTTTTATTAGCAAAAACAACAAGAATCAAATTCGAATAAGATTCTCTCCTTTTTTACACTAATTTAATAGGATTTGTTTGCTTTTAGAATTACACTAATCAATTTTGTGTGTGTCTTTGTTGTTGTTTATTTTCATTTCGCATTTCATTTCTAAAAAAATCATATACAATTCAAAATGAAAAAAAATACATTTCAAATTGCATTTGGTGATTTACAGCTACATTTGCTGGGGTAGATATGATTCTAATGCTATATTTGACACGGAATCCTATTATACAAGAGAGGAATGCAGGTTGCACAATTTTGTCAAGTCAGGAATTGATTAATGGAAAGTTTGTCCCCTCCCTTCTTCCATTCCATCTTAAATCTTCTAAAAATGGCTAAATATCTGCAGAAAAGTTGCATTGAGTCCTCGCAGAATCCAATGCCTTTATACTGAATCTGCATTTTACAGCTATTGAGGTTTTCGCATAATTTTATATCATATCTACCTACCTAGCTTTGCTTTGTTGAAATTGAACTTCAGCCGAACTTCAACACTCCAAATCCACCACTTACAACTTCATCCACAAGTGTAGCCTCTACCTCATATCAATACTGTCACTCACATACATCCCTCTTGACACTCCATAATTTTCCACTGCATTTCTGTGCACATATTTGTGCACTTCTACTTCATTCCACAACTCAACATAACAACATACTGACCATCCTCCTCCTTACAATATACATCTCCACCAGACAGAAGTGCACAATTCTCACAGTTATATTCCTGACCATTACAATCAAAATAGTGCATACAAAATATTTTTAACTAAAAAGACTCATGAGAACTACATAGAAGAAACAACAATTAGTGATCTACTCTGTTCATAAATAGCATTATGATTTCGCATACAACCAGTTTTAATAGTGGCAAACAAATGCTATATAACGTGGTTGTCTGATGACTATTGGTTGGTCAACAGTTAATAGATGAAACAAACAAGCCAGTAGCATAGCTCATCACAAATGATTTTTTCTGTGACATTTTAATAATCTAAAATATAGGCATATCTGTATTTATATCCTAAAACATCTCCAATCAATTATGAACCATGCGCCATCAATGATGAAATCCTTCAAATAAGAAGTTGACAGAAAATGAATTAATAATGAATATTATAACCCAATATTCTACATTTCAATATTTTTCCTAAATATAATTATCACAGAGGATTTACAAACACCTTTATGATAATGGGTTTTGTTCTCATTTTTTTGCTTCCCACCCAGAAGAATTCTCAAAACCTTTTACCGTAAAATGAAAATAAATCATGAAAAAAATTGAATCTTTCTCAGAGGCCTACGGTTCTCTAATTAAAAACGCTACACTTATTACTGACTGAAATTATAAAAGAAACGTAAAAGTTTGATCAATAAAATATAATTTTATGGCATCTTATCAAGTAAAAGAATATACAGTTCATCCAAATTCAGCAACCAATAAATTGAAAAATTGAAATCAAAATTATTACTGACTGAAATTACTAGATTTAAAAAATTAAAACCCAAACCTGAAATAGCCTTCTTGCTCCCTGCTACTTGTGCACCATTGTTGTTTTTTGATTTGTCTTCCACATCGGCCGACGCAGCTGCCCTTCGAGCCTCAAAGTTTGATCTAAACGATATTTTTATGCAGAGAAAAGAGACTTGTTTATGCCCTAGGAATTTGCAGATTTAAGCAGCTTCTTTTGTTGCTTTGGCAAAAGCCGACCCTGCAGAGGGGGCGCTAGAGGCGGAGGTGCCGATAACAGAGGGGGCAAAAACGCTAGAATGAAATTTTGATTTAGCGAATGCAGAAAAATGGATAACAAGCGTGAGAAAATGGGCAAGGAACAAAAACAAATAAAATGAGAATTCTGTCCATCTTACTTTTTAATATTTTCGAAATTACCAAATTTTGTAACGGTAATAACCGTTGTAAATGCTTATAACGGAAATATCCGTTAGAAATTTATAACGGTTATAACCGTTACAAATTGAAACGAAAAAAGTGTTACAAATGGACCTATTTGGTGTAGTGTCATATGGATCAATATTAAGAGCGTGATAGATGATGGCTAGGTCTATTCTTAACATATCCAAGTAGGTCCAAGCAAACACGTTTGCTGACCTATTAAGAAACTGATCAACTCCATTTGTGGTTTTTTTGTTAGATTTTTTCTAACCTTACAACTTTTGATGGATTTGACAAATCAAACTAAACATCCTCCACACAATCCACTGATTTTATATTGTTTTCTCCCATTCCAAACCTAGGATCTATTTATCTTCTACTTTATATGATTTTGACGAAGCCGTACTGTCAACATTATGTGCAACATTACTGAAATACTACGCATGAATGAAAGCGTACTCATCGATCTTGATCATGTGAAGGTAAACCCTTTTCTTACTTTGTAACAAACCTATGGTGGTCATAAGTTGATTTATTTTATTATTTGTCTTAGTATCCGAAACAGGTGCAGTTATTTGAACTGGATTATAATTTTGTATATTCTCATTATTATAGGTATTATGGGAGATAATCGTATAATTCAAAATAGCTTTACCTCCAGGATTTAAAGTTGCATCGTATAGTTTCGTAGCAAAAGACGTTTCACCCCTATCATTGCCCGCTCTAACCGGGGTATGAAACTTCATGGGCGGGAATTTTTGAGAGATAGTAGCCTAAGATCTATTAGTGCAGGCCTTCCCAAAAAGGCATTGTATGAAGACCGTTGATCAATTATCAAGAACTTTGCATAAAAGGACTTGTGAAATAATGTGGTTCCGGTAGTGATGAGAAGTCTGGCCAGACTTATTGGAATAATTGATGCATTGTTAAAACCATAGATTGATTCTAGGCTGGCATTCAACACTTCAGTTTGAAGCTTCATCTAGTTGTATGCAGCTTTAAAAATGGCACTAACGGAGCATCTAGAATCTACAAAAACTTTCATAACAATGCAATTGGAAATCTGCACTATCACCAGCATGGGCTTTTGGTGAGGAAACATGACTTAGGATGAGTCTACAACATTTAAGGTAATATTCAATGTATGCTACTGCTTGATGTGTCACATTGTTTTGTGTTCAGACTACGCTTATTGCAAAAATCTTTCCACTAATTTTTTTCCTTTTCTCAACTATATAGGTCCTTTCATTGATGGACCCTATGCGTATACCTAAGTTTTAGGCCTACCTGACATGCGAATTTAGAGATTAGCACTATGGTAGAGCCATTGTTGTGTTATTTTGGAAGCTGTCCAAGTACCCTTTTTGGATCAGTATTTCTACTTCGTTTTTAAGTGATGGTAGTTGTTAGCTTGCCTTTTGGTAAGGCAGTATACATGCGAATTTAACCCAATCAACTACACGGTTATCGAGGTTGGAATACAATAGTGTTGATTAGATTGGATAGATAGACGGTCAATCGCGGATGATAAACATGATTATAAGGCCAGGATATAGCATAATCGATGGACAAAAGGTGAGGAATATTTGGAATATGGATTTCAAAAAAAGTCGAGTCTTTTCGGGTTGCTTGGAATTTTCTTCGGGTCATTCTTGGATTTACTTCGGGTTTTCATGATAGTTACTTCTAGTGGGAAAAGGCCTTGCTTCAGGTCATGGAGTGATTGGCTTGGGATTGATATATTTGCTTGGGATCAGTGAAAACTTCGGGTCGGCATCTAGTATGCTTTAGGTCGGTGGAGTAAACGGAGCAGCATGCATGTTGGAGGGTTTGGCTATTACAAAAGGGGTCGGCATCTTGGAGAAACTCAGGTCGGCACTAGGAAGGACTCAAGTCAACATGAATTAAGGGGTCGGCATCAAGGTGGGATCGGCATGTGGAAGCTTGACTTGGGTTGGCACATATTTATCTTTGGGTCGGTAATAGGTTTTGGGATCGGCATAGAAGCTTCGGCGTGGGATTGGCATGCTTTGGGTCGGCTATAACTCTTCTTCGAGTCGGCACAAGCAAATACTCGGGTCGGCTATAGGGTTTTGGGAACTACCATAGGGATTCATAGAGCAACTTGCTTCGAGTCAGGTACTGCTTTGCTTCGGGTCAATATGAAGGCTGCTTTGGGTCATCTTCGAGGCAACTCCGGGTCGGCATACTAACAACTTAGGATCGGTCGTGATGAAGGATATGGGCTCGACTATGGTTTTGGTGGGCCCGTATCACTCGAGAAGCCCAGTAACCAGAATTTTGCCCATAAATACAACAAGCGGGGATTCAAAAAAGGGATCTTTATTCTGCTTCTCTTCATCTTCTTTGACAAAAAGCTACTTTGCCATTTTTGTTTCAGAAATTCTGGATTGTAACTGTAATCAAATATCAGTATAAATAAAAGGATTTTTCTGGAGTGGACATAGGCCGGAGTTAGCCGAACCACTATAAATCTCATTTTTTCATTGAATTTCGTTTTAGTTTTTAATATTCTTTATATTATACTCTCTACATATATTCTATCTATATCTGCGATTAGATATTGATGCTTTCGCTTGCAATTAAGTGTTTGTGACCAATTTTGATGCAAACATTTTGGTGCTTTCACTGAAAAAAGCTTGCACTCAGGAATCGGGAAGTTAGGATCTTGGATTTGAAATCTTAGGAACTCGGATTCTAGAAGCTATGGCTAGGCAATCAACGAGGAGATAAAGGGCAAGGATAAGATAGAAACAATAATGGATGCTATGCAGGAAAGGATGCTAAAAAGGCGGGAGGAAATGATGCAGAACTTACTCTGGCAGATTGGAAAAGCTAGAGCGTGGAACCAAGGAAAAGAAGCTAGCAAGATGTTGGATGGATCTATGGATTTTGGCATGGATCAGCATTTGGATGCACATTTGGAAGAGAATGATATAGGACTCCCTCATGGACTCGAGGGCACGATGGGAATGGTGGTCGAAAACAACTTATGAATCCTGGAACAGTTGGAAATTAGAATCCAGGACTTGGAGCGGAAATGAGTAAGCTTATATGTGGATTGGATCAGCCAAGGGCAAACCCCGACCAAGGAGAGTGGATTGGCACAACTACCAAAGGAACTGGGGGCATGGATTTGGATGGCTTTATTTGGAAGCGGATGCAGGTGATGGAACAGTTGCAGCTATCATCCACCACAAATCAGAGCAAGCCCGTCTTAAAGGCACAGGTCGTCTTCTCTTGATGGTATGGTATAAGAAATAAACCCCATAGTAATACCACAGGTAGGATCGAGGATGGCCCCTAGGCATGCTATGAGATGATGATGAACCATGGTGCTCATGTTTATGAAATCTTGTTATTTCTATTTACTCCAAACTTTTATTTTTTAGGTCACGCGATTACGGTCCCGAACAGAGAGATAGGGCGGTGACTGCGAATTACGAGTCCCTTCATCGGAGAGCAAAGGATTGGAATCAAACATGGAAGTCCTTGACTGGAGAGTCGAGGCCGGAGAATAAAAATTCCATGAGTGAAGAGGCGAGGCCAGAGAATTATAAGTCCTCGACTGGAGAGTCGAGGCGTCGGAGAATAAAAAGTCCTCGATCAGAGAGTCGAGGCCGTAGGATAAAATGTCCTTGACCGGAGACTAGAGGCCGGAAATAAAAAGTCCTTGATCGAAGAGTCGAGGTTGGGAATAAAAAGTCCTTGACCGAAGGGTCAAGGCTAGATAATAAAATGTCCTCGACTAGTGATTCGAGGTCGGAGAATATAAATTCCTCGACCGGAGAGTCAAGGTCAGAGAATATAAAGTCCTTGACTGGAGAGTCGAGGCTGGAGAATATAAGTCCTCGACTGGAGAGTCGAGGTTGGAGAAAGATACCCTACGGATTAAGTCCTTGACCAGAGAGTAGAGGTCGAAGAATAAAAACCATGGATAACCCCTCGATCGGAAAGTCGAGGCCGGAGTAGGATAAAATGACCCAGCGAGGTTTATGGATTTGGACCCGGAGAGGTCCCGGCTTAGGAGAAAAGAACCCGAAGAGGTCTCGGCTTTGGATTTGGACCTGGCAAGATCTTGGATTTGGATTACAAGACCCAAAAAGGTCCCAAACTTGGATAAAATGATCTAGAAAGATCGTGGGTTTGGTTAATGGATCTGGAATGGATTCGAAATTGGATATCGACTTGGAATAGTCATGGATTTTGCTAATGATCTAGAGAGATAAAGGAATGGGTTTGGAAATGGATTACACTTTAGGTTGGATGATATAGCAATCAATGGATTATGGACTTCTGGAAATACAAAACATGCCTTCCTATCACAAGGCATGTTTTGAGGGGAGAAGTGTCAACCTGCCTTTTGGCAAGGTAGTATACAGGCAGATTTAACCCAATCAGTTGCACGGTTATCGAGGCTGGAACACTATGGATTTGATTCGAATGGATGGACGATCAACCGCGGTTGGTAAACATGATTATAAGGTAAGGATATAGCATAGTCAATGGACAAAAGGCATGGGATATTTGGAATATGGATTTAGAAAAAAGTAGAGTCACTTCGGGTCGCTTGGAGTTTTCTTCGGGTCATTGTTGGATTTACTTTGGATTTTCATAATGGTTACTTCGAGTCAGATAAGGCCTTGCTTCGGGTCATGGAATGATTGGCTTGGGCTCGGTATATTTGCCTGGGGTCGGTGAATACTTCGAATCGGCAGCTATTATGCTTCGGGTCGGTGGAGTAAAGGGAGCGGCATGCATCTTGGAGGGATCTGCTATTGCAAAGGGGTCGGCATCTTGGAGAAACTCGAGTCGGGAATGGTAAGGAATCGGGTCGACATGAATTAAGGGGTCGACACCAAGGTGGGATCGACATTAAGGTGGGACAGCATGTGGAAGCTTGACTCGGGTCAGAACATATTTATCTATGGGTCGGCAATAGGTTTTAGGATCATCATAAAGGCTTTGGCATAGGATCGACATGCTTCAGGTCGGCTGTGACTCTTTTGCGGGTTGGCACAAGCAAATACTCGGGTCAGCTATAAGGTTTTGGGATCAACCATAGGAATTCATAGAGCAACTTGCTTTGAGTTAGGTATTGGTTTGCTTCAGGTCAATATGAAGGCTGCTTTGGGTCATCTTCAAGCAACTCCGGGTCGGCATACTAAGAATTTGAGATCGGTCGTGATGAAGGGTATGGGCTTGACTATGGTTTTGGTGGGCCCATATCACTCAGGAAGCCTAGTAACCAAGATTTTGTCTATAAATACAGCAGGCGGGGCTTCAAAAAAGGGATCTTCATTCTGCTTCTTTTCACCTTCTTCTATAAAAAGCTACTCTATCGTTTTTGTTTCAGAAATTCCAGATTGTAAATGTAATCAAATTTCAGTATAAATAAAAGGATTTTTTAGAGTGGACATAGGTAGGGGTCAGTCGAACCACTATAAATCTCCATTTTTTACTTCTTTCAATTTAATTTTGAATATTCTTCATATTATACTCTCTACATATATTCTATCTGTGATGTGTGACTGGATATTGGTGCTTTCGCTTGCAATTGGGTGTTTGTGACCAATTTTGATGCAAATAGTAGTTACCTATGTGGTGGTCATTCACTTTATGCAAGCGGCGGTAAGCACTGCCTTTAAAATGCTTTGGCTTTTTTTCCTTTATTAAGAAACTTGTAAGATAGCTCTATCCTAGTCATCTCAAAAATAGGCCTTGGGGTATGAGTCAGGGGAGTGTGAGTTGTGAAGTTGAACTCCCTCTGCCTCTTTGCAGATTGATTGTAGCTTTCTGCCCACCTTTTTCTTCCATTCTGAGGGGATCAATGTTCTCAACAAGGCTTCCTTTGGCCTCTCAAGCCTCTTCAACCCGGATATAACCATTAACTCTTTTGTAGAATGCCTTCACGCTTTTATATGGCTTTCTACCTTTCTTGTCCCTTAATGAAGTATTTCTCTTAATCCCGGAATGCACTACCCTCGGTTGTGCTTCTTCACTGGTTACACCAATTCTCATTGCTTTAGATTTAAACTGTTGATAAAATTGCGCAAGCTTTTATTGCCACAATGCTTAACGTCGAACAGTGTTTTTGGGCCAGATGAGGCTTCCCTCCCCACATTGAACTATTGGTGGAAATCAGTTGATGGTTGATACCATCTCACCAATGTCATACCTCTTAAACCATCTCGAACCTGTTATACCCAAAAAGACTAGACAAAACTTGCATTGTGCAAGCTTTCCTATATTTAGAATATACATGTGATATTCAAACATGCACAGATGGTCTTTAAGAAATAAAATCATAGTTTTCAATAATAGGAGCCTAGGAGTTATTTGGGAAGTCAGATTCAATTATTTCATCATAAAATAGGTCGGAGCTCTCCTCTCCCCTCCTTACTTTACTATTATGTTGTCAAAGCTATGTGAAATGATTTATGAGGGCCTTTAATGACCTTATTTCTTCATGTTTGGAATCAATTTTGGATGAGCCACCATTATAAATAGGTGGCCCCATCGTTCCCTTATGAAGTTTGTTTATTATGCTTAGCAAGTAGGATGGGGTTTATGTTTGGTTTTGAAGTTAGAGTTAGCCTGGATCTTCTTTTTGGATTTAGTCATCGCTCTTTTTAGTCCAAATCACCATTATCAACATTGAGATTATCACTTTTATATACCATATGTGCAATTTTTAACTAGTTATTATTGATGGAGTGATGTGAAGCTATGGGAATGGGCTGGTTTGGATGGTGGATATGTGGCCATTAATTTTTACAACATAGACATCCTTCATTGATTTAGGCGATAAATTGGTTTTGGGCATCAAATATTGGATTTGGAGAGGAGTTTTGAGGTGGGCCCATTTTAGATGAGGTGGTGGGATAATAATTTTTGGTTTTGGTAGTGAGATGTTCCATATCAATTGGGGAGGAATAAAAGCATTAATGTTTAAATGGGAAGCTGGGTACATTTTTGGGTGGAGCCGTGGTTGTTTTAAAGGTAAGAAAATTTGTAAAAAAAATTGCTAGGCGGTTCGACCCTCCTTCCAATGCTAAAATGTTGTTAAGATTTTTCAATCTTACAACACCAACTTATTTTTTGAAGTAGTCACATTGTTTTTTTTTTATGTGGCTATGTATTAGCTCTTTTAAGGAATATTAATTTTTGCAATTACTAGTATTAGTTAATGGTAGTGTGCCAAAACATTAAAATGGATGATTGAATCAGGAACATGAAATAAGTGTTCGGGGCTAGGAGAAGTTATCGATGCTTAGCAAGGATGCTTGCTATAATTTATTCAAGGCGATTACATTCAACCTCTTAGGAAAGTCGGGGTGGCTTCCATCGTGGAATCAATGGCCATTTCATTGACGATGTTGTTCAAGAAAAGATAAAATCAGTGATACAAAGGCCTAGGGAGGTAATTACTAAATAAATTTAATGATAACTTTTATAATGACACTTATATAAGAGTATAAGTGATGCTTACGATTGTGTATAATGATTGTATGAGGTGGTTCGTAACAACTTGACGATATGTATAGGTTATATTTAAATTGTAATGGATGATTTTATATACACATATGACATGGTTCATAATTGAATGTTAAGTATAGGGAATACTTATAATTGAAATGATGTTATATGAATGATCTTGTAGTGATGATTATTTAAATGTTGATGTAATTATAGTGATGAATTAGTAAGGTGAAAACCCGTTCTATGCTTTAACGACATGGTCTTACTATACATTTGCTTTAGGGAAAAATATTACTCATATCGGGATAAATGTCTAATTCATGTTTATATTATTTCCCATAATTCATGAGTAATCATTCGAGTAGGTTGAGTTTATGGGCTTAGTCGGGTTACTTTTTGGGAAGACTAATAGCCGAAGATGAAACAGGAGGCTTGTAGCTGATAAAAGTTGTTTTTATATTCTGTTATTGTAAAACCAAAGTTTATAACTGGTTAATTGTTTGTACTTGCATCTTCATAAGTTAAGCATGACCCTACTCTATGATTATTGTATTTTACCCCTATATGGGCATGTTCTAGAATTTTGAAAAAATGTAACGACAATTTTTTGTAATGAAATTTATTTAGCTACACTATCTATATAATGATAGAAAAATATATTAATCCCATTATGTCAGTTGAAAATAATTTTGGTGATGAGTGCAGCATCATCTGCATTCATTTATGGATCTCAAAATGGGGGATGTTACAAATGTAATCTAGTTGTTTGTTAAATTTCCTAAGGGAATAAGTTTAAACCGAAATAATATCCAATACAGAAAATAAACTTAGAGTACTGAAAAGTAAAAGAATCAAAATTTTATGTGATTCGAATACTAAGGAATCCTATGTCCATGGGTCAAAACCTTTCACTTTAGATTGTTTTCTTTTTCTAGTATAAGCAAAGAATTTTATGAAGATTTGGTATGATTTTGAGAGTATTTAATTCTTTGAGTATAAAGTTCGACCCTTTCTCTACTACATTATCTTTCCTTTTATAGTTAAAAAGACATCACATGGATCATTAACGTAATTTCTTCGTACCATTCCTTTGTCATTGGATCTTGCTACGTGTTCTTCACCTGTTTCATTTGGTTAATGTGCATGGACTGTATAAGGACCCAAATTTAATTATTTTAAACATGGATATTTGATATATTTTTAAATCGGTGATAAATGGATATTATTATTCAAAATACCCCTTTTCAAGTAATAATTAATGATGGTGGAATGATTTTTAAAATGTATTTACAAAAGTATTTAGTTCAAAAGAAAAAAGAAAATTTAACCCAAAAGTTTTTCAAAAATCATGATTTTTAATCATGTAAAAGTAGTTAAAAAGGTTGTAAATACGTTAATACACTTAGTCACATATTATTATAAATGATAAGTACTTAATTTAAGTAAGTTAAGTGTGAAATTAATATGTGTACTTTAAGGAAGCATGAAACGACCATTTTCATAAAAATTACAAAGTAAAATATGAAATGTCACATTCCTCTTACACCATAAGTACAAGGTCATGTAGTATTTAGTGGTTAAAAGAGGAGTTTTACATAGTGGTCCATAGGGGAGGGCCTTGTGATGACGTGGCATTAATTAGTGGAGGGTGGGTACTTTAAGGGTAGTTTAGTAATTTGCTAATTCAAATTTATATAAACAATTCTCTTTCTCTCTCTCGTTTATTTTTTTCAACTCCATCTCTCTTTCTAAAGCTTTGGAAAAGTTTTCAATGGCTTCTCTTTGATTTCCCAGTTTCAAAAATCAAAGCTTTCTCATTTTAATATTTTACAAACTTATTTTAAACACTTCTTTCACTTCAACGACTTCTTCTTTCCAAAACATGTCCTCACCCACCTCATCAACCCAAGGTCGAGCCTTGTTCACCCATGTCCGAGCTCTATCATGCCTAGGTCAAGCCCACTTTTCAAGATCCAAGGGCAAAAATCATTTCTTTTAAAGAAAAATCAGAGATCTAGGCCTATTTCAAGTTTTAGAAAATATTTAGTTGATTTTGGTGAGTAAATTATTTGTTTTTGTGAAAGGTTTTAAAGTTTTTTATTTTATTAAAATTTATGTATGATATGTTGCTAGAAATTGTTGGATTTGTATGTGTTAGTTAAATATGTTTGCTATTGGTGGGTGACAGAAAGTTAGACTTGATAAGTTTAGTTTTGTGTTAAAGTTGTTATTTTACTTATGTTTGTGATGATGGTATAAATTTGTATGTGTGAACTTGTAGGTTTGGATATGTGACAATAAATTTAGCATCTTTATATGATATTGAGACTTGAGATCACTTGGAAGGGAATCAAAACTTGTTTATTAGTTTTCAAGTTACTAAATGATTCAAAGATTAAAACTTTGTTTAGTTTTCAAAATAAAAACTTTTCCATATGTATTTTCAAAAGAAGTTAAGTTAAAAGTAAAGTTAGAAGTGGAGTTTGGAGTAAGATCTAAACTAGTCAAACTTTAACGAGTTGCATTCATAGCGGTAGTCACTATGAATGCAGTTCAGAAAACGTTAGTGATTAGATCTTAAAATAGTTCTTTTTTGAAATGGTTTTGAAAATATTTTTCAAAATATTAATTAAGTACAAAAGTTAATTATTTTGGTAATTAAATATGATTTTCATAATTAATTAATTAATTAATTAAGAATATTATTAAATAATTATAATTAAGTTAAGTAATTAGTATTTAAGTAATGAATTAAGAAGTTAATTGTAATTAATTAATTAAGAAGGCTTTAATTAATGATTAATTAAGAATTAATTTTTTTAAGATTAAATTATTATTTTAAGTAATTATTAATTAATTTATAGTTAAGTTAAGTAATTATTTAAGAAGTTATTTATAAGTAATCAGTTAAGGAAGTTTAAATTATAGATTAATTAAGTTAAGAGTTAATTGTGAACTAAATTTTATCTAGTAAGTTAATTATTTAATTACTTATGATTAATTTGAGTTAATTAATAATTAACTATAAATCAGGCATGGTTTAATTAATCTAAATAGATTGAACCAAGTTTAATTAGGGCTAATTGTGTTTAATTAACTTCAAATTAAGGTCTAATTTTGATTTAATTATGAATTAATGGTGATTAATTGAGATTTAATTAAGTCTTAATTAATGATTAAAGTAAGATATAGTTATTTAATTAAAGGTTTATTTTTAAAACTGTATCGGTTATATTTCAAGTTAGTCTTCTTCGTAAGTAAATTGATTTTAAACCAAAGGATCTTATCTGCGCCATTTAGTTAGCCCAACAAATATAAATCTTTTGTCGGTGACTTATGTTTAGTAGGACGAGTCCCCGTTCCACTATAACTTAATTGAATAAGATTATTTGGATATCTGTTTAGCAGAATAAAGCACCATTCTGCTATTTGATTTGATAAAACATAGTGACATCTATTTACCAAATAAATCCTCATTCTGCTACAATTAAATTAAGTAGATCATTCGTACATCCAGTTGGCAAAATAAATCTTCGTTTTGCTATTATATTGATTTGGATATTGAATTGTATGCTAGCATATTTATATTGGATAAGAGATGTTCCCTAATTATGTATAGTTATTAATTGCCTTTGTATTTGTGCTCACCTTTGTATTCTGTGATGTTCGAAAGGAAATGTTATCCCCATTGAAATATTTTTTAAATCTTGTGCTTGAGTTTTACAAAGATAATTAATAATTTAAATAAAGATGGTTTAAAATAAATTAATTATTTCAATAATAAGGTTTTAAAATCAATTGATTATTTTATAATAAGGATTTAAAATCAACTAATTTTAACAATGGTGTTTTAAAATTTAATAATGATGTTTTAAAGATAATTAATTATTTAAACAATGATGTTTTAAAGTTAATTAATCTTTTTAAATAGTGTTGTTTTGAAGAAATTGATCAGGATTCAAGCTAAATTGATTATTTTAAATAAAGATGTTTTGAAAAAAAATCCTTGATTAAAGTTGATTTATCATTTTAAGTAATGATATTAAAGGAAATTATTAGTTGAAAAGGTTATTGATTCATGGTTAAAGTAAATCAATTCATTTTGATAAAGTTGTTTAAAGTTAATATTTTTATTATGAAACCCCAATACAAGTTTGGTTTTAAGAGTAAATGTTCAATTCGGTTATGGAAAAGAAGTTCCATAAATGATATCGTTTATATAGAAAGAATTTAGTCATATTTTTAACACTGAACTTTGAGGCGTGGATCCATTTCTATCTCAAAGGTTAAAAATGTCGTTAAGGCAATGCCTAGAGGTAACACTACTTCAACTTGCCCGGCTTCATGTTCAATCAAGGGATAGCAATTGTTTGGAATCGATGGTAGAGGTAAGAATATGAAATTTAATTTCCATATATGATCATTTTAATTATCCTCGATAGTTGATTTATTAACTATCGGTTCAGCTTTCTTCGTTGTGTATTGTCAACTTAAGACGATTTGTTGATCGTTTGAGCATTGATATTCTTTGTCGGAAATGACTAAAACCAAAGCGCGAGTGGAAGGCAATCTATGTGTAGTTGCTCCCATTAGGGTATTTTCACATCTAATCTAGTTCAATTTTGGTTATATGCGCAGTAATGTGAAATACGCGGATGCTCAGTAAAGGTCGGTGGGGTTCAGCTTAGTATTGTCCAAGAGTCGTCGTAATTCTCAAGTATATTCTAGAGGTATACTTTCCGTGAGGGGGAGCATCCTCCTAGTCATTCGTTGTAAAATTTTCCTTTCCTTCAATTCCAAAATTTTAAATTTACTTCTTTCTTAATTGCATCGGGAAGTGTTGTGAGCACTTTGTGATGTTTAATTATTTGTATCCATTGTTATGATTGGATGAGTTATTATGAGGGAAAACCCATTTCGCTTTTGGCGCCTGGTCTCACATATTGTGTTTCTTCCACCTTTTTGTTTAGAGATTTACTCATACCAGACATTATTATTTGACTCGAGTTGTTTATTTTCCCTAAACTTTTGGGTACTCAATTATATTTGAGTAGTCTAAGAGTAGCAAGTTTTCTTTGGGCTCTTTGAAGACTTTGGACGAGCAGGAGGCCCTGTAGCTATCTATTTATTTATTTACAATGTTATGTCTATTTTGTATGTATATTTTGTATCAGCATGTGTAAAGGTAGAATATATAGCTGCCTAATCTGATAGTTGTAGTACTTCGGTGTAACTCTAATAAATGCATGTAAGGTGAAATCTTTTGCACTATATTATTTTGTATTATATACAACCATACCATTGTGAGATTTTTCTAACTTGTCCTTTTTTGTTATCTCATGACAATTTATCTTTTGGATGCTTGGGCAACGGCATATGAATATTGAGGTTGTGTTAAGTGTCATTCTCAGGGGTAAGAAATATGGGCCATCACAAAGTGGTATTAGAGCTTTGGTTAAGCAAACACCTAGGCTTTGGGTAAGGTAAACTCATTAGATATAGGGTAAGTGACACCCTAGAATGAGTTTAAGCATACGTGTATGTATATATATATATATATATATATATATATATATATAAGAGCACGTGTTTGTTATTTTTATCAAAACGTTTTTTATATTGTGTTGATCAATCTTTTGAGTGGTTTATGGATGCTGGTCAATACAAATAGTTAACGTTATTGATAGGGATCTCTAAAGCACTTAAACAAGTCCAACCGACATTGTATTGTTTTAAATTGGTATTTTACCTACAGTATATTTGGTATATAAACGAAGATTTTTAGAAAATTGTTTTTAGTTATTTAGGACATGCTTGCTGTTAAAGAATGAAATTTTGTTATCATTATCACTTATTGTTGATTAGTTAGGCTTAGATTGTTTATGAGCATTTATTATTTTAGTTAAATTAAACATGAACACCTTATGAACTCAGTTTCACAATTTGACTATAAGGCGTTTGGTGATAGTGTTAGGAACAATTTAAAATTTAAATTTTATTATAATATAAGTTGTTTATTATAATCTAAACTAAGAATAAACATTGCAAAATGTTTTTATAAAAAGGTGAAATTATATATGTATGATTTGTTTACTTGGGTTATGAATGATAGAGGATTTAAACTGAAAATTTAAGAACTGAAAACCCATTGTTTTGAAAATTGTTTTCAAAGTTTTGGGAAAAGTAATAATTGTATTATTTAAAAAGCATTTATGAATAGAAAACTTATGGAATTATTTTAAAAGAGGTAGAAAGCACTGAACTCAATTCGGTCGCTGGAAAATAATTTCGATGATGACTGTAGCATCATTGGTATTCGTTTTTGGGTTTTTGAGTGGGGAAATGCTACCATGGCAATTTTCTATAGGATTGTCTTGATAAAGCAGATTTTGATTAAATCCAAAAGGCATTAGTTGATTTGAAAAAAATATGTATATTATTATTTTAAATGATTTTTAGAGAAAATAACAAAAAGTATTTGTGATGACTGCCCCATACCACCTGCACCAAATAATCTAAAAGAGCGTTGTAAACGTGTCAGGCTGATATGGGACGATCAATAAGGTTAGCATTTTAAAGTAGAAAACCTATTGCATATCTCATAGCACATGGATAAAATATAATATAAAAATATACAATAGAAATATAGTGAGGCATAACAAATGAAAGATAACATCTCTACTAGAACGTCATGAGTTATGGTACAAATTTCATAATATCTCAATACAACGTTTCCTTACTACATTCCTTAGAGCATATAATAATAAACAGCGGAAACTATAAATATAGAGTAATACGCTATAGCTCCTCCAAGCCCGTCTTTATGTCATCTAGTCTACTCAATTAAAAGTACCCGGGATAATAAGAGGAAACATAAAATCAAGGATCGGATAATAGTCTGGTGTGAGTGGTAAATAACTATCAAAAGCTATACTGAAAAATATAGTACTAGATGGGTACACAAAATCATACCTGACATGTCCCTACAACCAAAGAGTTAGCACATAATAATAAGATACAATATGCCACTCAGAATAAATGACAATAGGATACCGTAACAGAACAGGATAGAAGAATCTAAGTAGCCTCCCTTGTTGGCCTTATTCCCAACCCCTTGTCCAACATTCCTATAGATGATAGCCTACCCAAAACCAGACATAGCAATCATAGCAACCATCGAATCCAATACCTAGCTATCATCTCCTAAAGCCTTGAACATATGATAACCCATACGGCCTCATCCTAGCTTTGCCAGAGACTAATGGAAATCTCGGTTCTCTATTGTGTTCCTTCGTACTTTCAGACCCGAACCCCCACACGGTTGTCTCGGTACCTTCATACCGTCTGACACTAGATCCGACTGGCACTACCAGCCCTCGAGTGTCCCCACATATAGTACCTTGCTTAAACACAACCAAAACATACCTAGTTATCAACGATTCCTTGGCACTCCTAAATCTTCCAAGTTTTCACAATTCCAATCCATTTCTGGGCACGAGTCCTACCACCCAACCTAGTCTATTATACCACAGCCTCGTTCCATCTAGAGGTGTCTATTAACTCCTTCGATCCTACTCCTTATCCAAGCCCTCGACCAAAGAGCCAAAACTTCACCATGCTAGAACTTCCAAACCGTAGAAGCAATTAACGAGCCACAACTTCCAACATGATCCATAACCATCCCAAAGTCTTCTCTCCTGATCTCATCAACTTTGGAGCCCATAATTTGGATCGGTACCGATCCAATTGGATTGGATTGGTACCGATCTGAATACTTAGCCAATTTTGGCTCCATTGCTCTTGAATCCTCTAGTACACTTCCTCTAGATGCCATGGACCCCAAGCTTTCCCTCTTAGAATCTTGGTCCTTCTATCTATGCTCCATAGCCGATCCAACATAGATGATCCATCAAATCTTCAATACTTGGCCTATCCTTCGATCCACTTCATAAAGCATCACTGGAACATATGCTCTACCATCCCATTGGATCTCACTTTAATTGGTGCACAAAATTCGGATTCGTACCGATCCAAATAGATCAGATCGTGCTGATCCAAATGCTTTGCTCCAATCATCGCGAAATTTTGAGGGTATCTACTATGCGTGCTCCAGAGCCTATCCTTCAAGTTTTGTACGATTCTGATGAACTTTGCTCCTGATATGCTCCGATCACCTATCTAAGTTCTAAACATGCACAACACTAGCAAATGAATCAAGCAATTCAGTCAAAACAATGAATCAAACATAGAAAATCATTCATTTTACATTCAACCATAAACATTCAAGTCATCTAATTCAATCAATGATCATAAACAAGCATAGATCCAATCTAAATCATAGAATTACATAGCCATATATGCATAAATGACACTAGCCAATGATTTAATCCTTATTTCATGTTTTAATTAGGTTGATCTAGTGTTTCTAAATCTGAATTACCTATGTCTAATAAATTTATAGTTTAATTTGACAATCCTAACTTATAATCACCAAATTCAACATATAATCCATCATACACTAGTGAGAGATCATCACTACTCACCAAACCAATCAAACTTATGAAAACGAGAGGAGATCCGATCGAGATAGTAGCAAACTGGATGTAGATGTGATCCAATCAACGAGATCAAGCCCCTCGATGAATTAGCCTCTAATTTGAGACTACATATGATTTGGGATTAAATCTACACAAAGAATGGAGAATTAGAGAGGAGGTATGTTTTTGAGGCTGATATGAAATGAGAGACAAAGGTTTCAAATGGTCTCTCTCACCTCATATTTATAGCCAAAACAGTTTAGAATAATGGCTTGCTAATTGACTCATTAATCCCCTTTCTAATTCTGGCCAGTAGTTTACAAAACTTAAAACTGCTGTAACTTCTTAATTACTTATCCAATTTTCCTATATAACCACTCTACGGAATGAAAAACCACCATCCTGAAGCAATAAATTATGTTAGAACATCTAATTTGGCTCCTATCAAAAGTTATGGCCTAAATAAGATCTCCAAGGGCAAAATGGTCACATAGAAATTCAGGAAAAATCATGGACATGTAAAACAGTCCTAAAAATCATATTTCAAAATATTAGAATGATACAACCTCAAGTGAATTAAATAGAATTATTTTACTTCCTTTGATATGTAAAATACGGGTCATTACATTCTCCCCCCTTTAGAAATTTCACCCACGAAATAACTAAACAAACATAAGAAACCAAGGTTATCCCGCATGCCTACCATCCATTAGTAACCATCTCCAACTAAGCAGCTAAATCATATCAAGCAATACCTATCCTAGCATGCAGAATCCTAATAGTATAAGATACAATGGTGCAAGTTGATACAACCTATGTGTCTTACCACCCAAGGAGTTCTTGATAGGTTGTCCTCGTAATCTCTTTGGTCTTCCATGTACAATCGTTATCATCCTCACTCCATTGCACCTTAGCTAGCTTAACTATCTTCCTCCTAAGATGTTTTGTGTCATTCTCAACGACTCGAACTGGCTTAAGAGGTCTTGAAACTTCTGGTACAACCTTTATCTCTTTTAGTTGATCTGGTGCTACCATAATACCGGATTTATGCACAAACTTACGTAAATATGAGATATGAAAAACATTGTGCACACCTGTCATCTTTGGAGGTAGATCCACCAAATAAGCTAAGTCCCAATTCTCTCCATAATTGGAAAAGGTCCAACAAACTTGGGTGCTAACTTTCCCTTCCTACCAAGTCGAACAACATTCCTTGGAGGAGAAATCTTAACAAATACCATGTCCCTAATTGATAATTCCAAATCTCTTCTTCTCTTGTCTACATAGCTCTACCGCGATCTTGAGCAGTCTTCATTCGTTGCCAAATGATCTCTACCTTCTCAGAAGTCTCTCTAATCATCTCTGGTCAAAGTATTGACTTCTCACCAGCTTCCCACCAATACGAAGGCGAATTACAAGGTCGTCTACATAATGCTTCATATGTTGCCATGCCAATACTCGAATGATAACTGTTATTATAGGAAAACTCCACTAGATGCAAGTGATCATCCCAAGACCCTTCAAAATCAATAATGCGTGCTCGAAGAAGATCTTCCAAAATCTGATTCACTCTCTCAGTCTGGCCATCCGTCTGTAGGAGATAAACTGTACTGAAATACAGCTTAGTTCCCAAAATCTCTTGCAAGATCTTCCAGAATTAACTCGTAAATAATGGGTCTCTATCGCTTATAATACTCTTTGGCACACCATGGAATTAAATAATCCACTTAACATATAATTCTACCAACTTGGATGCTATTTTGGTAGACTTGACAAGTATGAATCTTGCACTCTTGGTCAGACGATCTACCACTACCCAGATACTATCATATCTTGCTTTAGTCCTTGGCGGTCCACTTATAAAATTCATAGATATATGTTGCCATTTCCAATGGGAATATCTAGTGGTTGTAGCAATCCATTTGGCTTCTTCTGCTCGGCCTTTACAAACTGGCAATTCAAACACTTTGACATGAAACTTCCTAAATCCTTCTTCATTCCTCCCTGTAGTAAGTCCTCTTCATATCCCTATACATTTGTTACCACGAGGATGAATGGTTAACCTGGAATGATGGCATTCCTTTAGTACTTCATATCATAATCCATCAATATCTGGAACAACCAATCTCGTATCCTTACGAATCCAACCATCTCGCTCAATCTCGTACTGTCTCAAATCTTCAGATTCTACGCCCATTCCAATCTTCTCTATGATCTCTACTAGCTTAGTGTCTTGCTTATGACTCGTACCAATCCGTTTAATGAGAGTAGGTCTAATCGATAAAATTGCTAGCATCTCAGGCTCGAGCCCACAACTTAGCCGGAAATCAAATCCAGTTATATACTCTATATGTTTCCATTCCAGAAATATAGCTCCCAATTCAGCATGTCTTCTGCTCAATGCATCTCCCACTGCATTACCTTTCCCTGGATTATAGGAAATATCAAAGTCATAAGAAGCTAGGTACTCCAACCATCATTACTGTCGAAGGTTTAGATCCTTTTTGGAGAAAAGATACTTCAAGGATTTCTGGTCTGTGAATAGCTCAAATCTTTCTCCCAACAAATAGTGCACCACATCTTCAAAGCAAATACAATCGCTGCTAGCTCTAAGTCATGAGTTGGATAATTCCTTTCACGTGGTTTCAACGATCGACTAGGATAAGCGACAACTCTCCCTTTCTACTTCAACACTGCTCTAAGACGGTACCACAAGCATCGGTGTATATTGCCATCTTTTCATTCCCACTCGGAATAACCAATACAGGTGCACTTGTCAACCTTTCCTTCAAAGTTACAAATGCATGCTCACATCTTGTATCCCAAGTGAAATTCTGATTCTTCTTGGTCAAGTTGGTCAATGGTGTGGAAATCATTGAGAAGTCCTTTATGAAGCATCTATAATATCTTGTCAATCCAAGGAAACTTCTCACATATGTAGCATTCTTGGGTTGATTCTAATCCTGAACTGCTACCACCTTAGCGGGATCCACCGCAACTCCTTGTCCTGACACGACATGTCCCAAGAATCACACTTCTTCCTTCCAAAAGTGACACTTAGAGAACTTTGCTCTTAACTTGTGCCTCCTTAAAATCTCAAGCATAATCCTCAAGTGTGTCTTCTGCTTTTCCTCGGCTGTGGAATAAATCAGAAATTCATCCATGAACACTAGTATGAACTTGTTCAACTGATCTCTGAAGACTCTATTCGTAAGATACACAAAGTACGTTGGAGCGTTGGTCAATCCAAAAGGCATCACCAACCACTCATAGAAACCTAACAGTGTCTGAAATGCAGTAATATGCACACTTTCTTTACTCACCCTCAGTTGGTGAAATCTCGTTGCCAAATCCTTTGAGAAAACACCTTTTCACCTTGTAGCTAATTAAACAGGTCATCAATCTATGAAAGTGGATACTTATTCTTCTTCGTAACCTTGATTAGCTCGTGATATCCACACATAGCCTCAGAGAACCATTCGCCTTTGTTGTGAATACAATAGGTCAACCCCATTCGGATATGCTTCTCCGAATGAAACCTTTCTTCAACAGATCATCCACTTGCACCCTAACTCTTTCTACTCTCTGGGTGCCATACACCTCAAAGGAATAACCATGGGTCTGGCTCCATCCACTAAGTCAATACAAAACTCGATCTCCCTATACGGCGGCAACCCTGTCACTTTCTCGAAGACGTCTGGGTACTCTCTAGCGATACGAATAGATGACAATCCTTTCCGTGGAATCTCAAGCGAATAAAGAAAGCTAATTAATACCCAATCCTCTAGTAAGCAGTGTATTACTACCATTTGCCCTTTCACACTCCCAATTGTCACCTCTAGCTTCTCGCAGTCCACTATAGCCGCATACCTCTTAAGCCAGTCCATTCCCATAATAATTCCGAACCCAGCAAAATTAAGAACAATGTAATCTCAAAAACATAACATCCATGACTCGATAACACTAAACCACGACAAATCATACAAAGACTAGTAGATCCTCCAACAGCTTTCGTCACAATCAAAGGTCGGTCCACTATCTCGGGTTCTAAACCTAGTCTACATACTAAGTCACCATAGATGAAAGTATGTAAAGCTCCAGTATAAAAAAAACTCTAACGGAAACATCTCGGATGGAAGGCATACCTTGCACCATGACTCCTTTCCCTATATCCTTACACGTAGTAGCACAACATGAAGTCGGAACAACATCTAAAGTGCATGCCTTCACAATTTGCTTATCCTTAGGCAGTTCTAGACAATTTCTCTTCATATGCCCAGGCTTATCGTTGTTGAAGCACTTTTTAACTACCTTGCGTTCCTTAATATAGTGACCCTTTTCTTTGCAACCGTGGAAAACAATTTCACTCCCATTCTTTTTCTGACCCACTTTTCCTTGTTGCTGCTGCTTTCTTTTTCCATCCCACTTCTTCTTACCTCCACTACCCTGATGTGGTTTTGGTTCCACCTTCTCAGCGATAGCCACAATAGCAATTTTATTCTTCAAGTACAAACTCTCATGTCTAAGGATTTCTCAACAAGCTTCTCAAAAGACACCTTGATGAGGTCCACTAGCTTCTCTCCTAAGTGGTCATCCAATCCAATAATAAACTGCTTATTCTTCTTCAAAGGTGTATCAATAAAAGACATCCCATACCTCGACAAAGATTCAAACTCCACCATATACTTAGAAACAGACATCTCTCCTTGCTTTAACTCAGCAAATTTCTTGAAGAGCACTAATTTCTGAGTCTCTAGAATAAACTTTTCTTCAAATCTAGCTTTGAACTGATCCCAAGAAATATGATCTTCTAGAGTAGTAATTGTAATAGCATTCCACCAATTTATTTCTTGGCCTTGTAATTGCCTTGAAGCAAGTTTCTTTTTCGTTGCATCTTCCATTTTTATATCTTTGAAGATACGCTCACAAGTATCCTTCCAGTCTTGCACTTCAATAGTTGATTCTGTCCTTAAGAATGGCTTCTCTCCTAGAGTAGAATAATCCTTACAAATCTTAGCGCAGTCAACTCTAGGCACTTGCATAGGAGCACCACCTTCTAACACCACACGAGGAGTAATTTGGGCTCCCGTTATTAGTGAAGCCATCACTGCATCGAATATGGCTCGAAAATCGGGTATACAGCTCCCGATCCCGCTCCATCTTCCACTCTTGAAGAAGAGTTATTCCTAATAGCATTTCTTGTGTTCCAATTCATTCTTATCTGTAATAAGAATGATTAGCCTCATTCAAGAAAAGCTATAATTGTACTTAAGTGCATACCATACTATATAATAAGATTATATAGCCTAATATCTTCATTACAAGTACGCTCCCTTCTTTGTCGTACACTCTCAAGTTGCTTCAGTTAACTCATAACCAAAGTTCTGATACCTAATGTGACAACTGCCCCATACCACCCGCACCAAATAACCTAAAAGAGCGCTGTAAACGTGCTGGGTTGATATGGGATGATCATCAAGGTTAAAAATTTAAAGTAGAAAACCTGTTGGATATCTCACAGTGCATGGATAAAATATGATACAAAAATGTACAAAAGGAATATAGTGAGCCATAATAAATGAAAGATAACATCTCTACTAGAACGTCATGAGTTATGGTACAAATGTCAAAGATTTCAATATAACATTTCCTCGCTACATTCCTCAAAGTATATAATAACAAACACCGAAAACTAGAAATATAGAGTAATCCGCCATAGCTCCACCAAGCTCATCTTTGTATAGCAACTGCGACTCCAGAACCTGTCATATAGTCTACTCAATTAAGAGTACCCAATATAATAAGGAAAGCATAAAACCTTAGGTAAAACAATAGTCTGTTGTTAGCGGTAAATGACTGTCAAAAGCTATATTGGAAAATATGGTACTAGATAGGTACAAAAAACCATACCTGACATGTCCCTCAAAGAGTTAGCACATAATAATAAGATATAACATGCCACTCAAAATAAATGACGATAGGATACTATAACAGAACAGGATAAAAGAACCTAAGAAGCGCCCTATTCCCAACACCTTCTTCAGCATTCCTACAGATGATAGCCTACCCAAAAGTAGACATAGCAATCACAGCAACCATAGAATCCAAAACCTAGCTATCATTTCCTAAAGCCTTGAACATATGTTAACTCGTATGGCCTCGTCCTCGCTTTCCCAGAGACTAATGGAAACCTCGGTTCTCGATTGTGTTCTCCCATACTTTAATGTCAGAAACCCTGCACGATTGTATCTTACAATATCTTTGTACCATCTAACACTAGACCCTCTCAGAGCAGCCTAGGATACACGATTGGCGCTACCAGCCCTCGGTGCCCCCGCATATAGTACGCCTACTTGAACACGACCAACATACTCCAAGTTATCAACGATTCCTTGGCACTCCCAAATCTTTCGAGCTTTCACAATTCTAATCCATTTCTGGGTGCGAGTCCTTCCGAAAAACCCAATCCATTATACCATGGCCTCGTTCCATCCCGAGCCGTCTATCAACTCCATCGATCCTACTCTTTATCCGAGCCCCCTACCGAAGAGTCGAAATTTCGTCATGTTATAACTTCCAAACCGTAGAAGCAATCAGTGAGCCACAACTTCTAGCATGATACATAACCATCCTAGAGTCTCCTCTCTATATGTCATCAACTTTAGAGCCCATAATTTTGATCGGATTGGTACCGATCCGAATACTTAGCCAATTTTGGCTCCGTTTCTCTTGCATCCTCTAGTACACTTCCTCTAGATACCATTGACCCACTACAACAAAATGTTATATCAATAGCAAGTGGAGATTGCATGAGAGATTGACTTGCTGTTATTAAGTAGTTAGTGGTTATTTAGGGTAGAGGGTGACTTGTCTCAATGCCATTGTTATTAACATTAACGCCGTTGTTATTCACATGAAAGAAATTTTGTGCGGTCCAATTGCATTTACCTCCATCTTTTTTCAATGCCACCCAAATCCAATTTTCCTTTTTCTCGTTCACTTCCATCTTCACTGATGTTTCTCCTCTTCACTCTCTTCAATGGCACGAATCCCTCTTTAGTCTAAAATCTCCGCAACCCTCTACTCAATTCCAAGTGATTCCTACCGATTGAATAATATTGGAGTTAAGAGATAGCTGGCGATTCCAAGTTGAAGTGCGTCTTTATGATTCGTCAAGGCTCGATTCCGCTAGATTTCAACTTCACGATTCGTCAACTTCATGTCTTCATGTCTTCATGATTCGTAAGAGATAACATGATTTCTAGGCTCGATTCTACATGATTTCGACTTTACGTCTTCACAATTTACCCCATTTTTGTAAGCTTTAATACAATTCCGTCGATTAATACGTCTCCCTTGTACTTGCTGATAATCATTTTGTTTCCTTGGACCTAAAACTAGTGTAGTCGACGTGCTTTTTTGAATTTCTGCATCAGTAGTATAACATTCACTACGAATGACAAAGAATAAAAAACAATAAATTTGTTTGTTTATACCAGTTAACACTTATATTATATAATCAAAATTATGAATTATTTTGCCTAAAACCATTATGGATTTAAGTAACTTGTAAAATAGAAGACGTGCTAGTATATGGCAAATTCCATTAAAAATTCTGCATACTTGTTAATATTCTAGTAATATCATTTACTGTTTAACTAAAAAAAAGAAGTAAATACATAAGCAAACCATTCGCACTGACATTTAACATAAACTACTTGAATGAAGAAAACAGTTATTTACGATGCTTAGTTTCACTGTCTTTACTTTAGTTGAGTTTCATCAACATCCTTTGCTATGTAGAAATAATTTTGGGTTAGTTAGAGGTATAGTGGTTTAATTCAATTTGTTAAGAATATACTGGTATTTTGAAAGTAAGAAAGGTTGTTACTAAAGTATCCAAAAAAATCATAAAGGGGAAAGAAGGAATACTGAGAAAATAAGGTTGTAACTGGTTTTAGTTATAAAAAAATTAATGTAATAATGAATTTGTAGTTTTCAACCAGTCACCGGGTAAGCATATATCAGTATATGTGAAAAATTATGATGTAATATGTGACATTTGTTAGTATAAAATACAGATTTTATTAGTTGGTGCATAAAACCAAAATCCGATATGGTTTGCCTTCATTTTTATGTTCCTGCTCTTTGGAAAATATACTAAATTTTTTTAGTACTTTCAATTATCTACAAACTTCCACTGAGTACTTTGGTTTACATCTTCCATATTTTAGTAAGTAAATGTTTAAGATGTATATGCAATCATAAAGCAAGTAAATGATTTATAGTTTGATGCTTGGGATCTGTGATTGGCTTGCACATAACAATGTTGTTTTTGATGTCTCCCGCATAAAGTTTCCTGCTAGTGATATATTGATATCAATAAATTATGTCAAGATAAATTTATGGAAAAATTTGCTATGTTATATAGTAAATGATTTGTCGGGTGGATGGTTGGTGTGAGTAGGAGTATATATCCATCCTTAATGCCGCTAGAAAGCTTCCTCGAGATCTACATCAGGTTACCATCTTATGGTAATTATAGTATTGATTGTTTGTTTGGTTGTTTCATTATTATTTTCTTGATGTAGATGATATTGTTAGATTTGGATTATTGTTTCTTTCTTATATTGACCTGAGGAAGGGAAAGGAAGTATTACAATGTATGGTTTTTCCATTTCTGCAGTTCTTAGGAACATCTTTTTATTGATGTATTTAAAGACACCCATTATCATTTAATAATCGTCAACTTGCTGTTTGAATTTATTGTTTTCTAATTACACAAACTAGTACTTTGAATATATATGTTGTCTTTAGATCTATCCAATACCTGTTTTTATCTACCAACTTGTTACTTTGTAAACGACTTTATTAAAGCTGAACTTTCACAATAAACAAACAGTCAACATGAAAAATAAAATTTCAGAATTAGACGCGATGGTTCACACGCTTGTGAAAAATCAAGTATGAAATAAGTTTATTCACATTTATACTATAGTTTAGTATAAATGAATTTTTGGGCTGAACTTAGTTTAAAATAGTCACTACTATTGTTTCTGTTTTTTTGTTTGACAGAGAAAAGAAAGCTAGGATGAAGCAAATGTGCATCAAGTGGTAAAAGTTATTTATAGTACAAGTGTGATATCATTATATTTGGCATTTAATTTCATTATTGATATAATTTTCTTTCGATTAATAATAGAACAAACATGGTAAACAATATAACACATGTAATCTATTCGATTGGAGTGAGACAAATGAAATTGTTGTGAAAGGAAATTATTGGATTGGAGTGAGAAAAACGAAATTATTGGATTGGGTAGATATTGTAAAAATTCCCAAAGCACGACTATGGAGAATAACGTCCGATTTAGAAGTCATTGAAGATGCTCTTGGTACTACGATAGCTTGGCCTGCTACGAGCATTATAAAGGAATCAATTTCTAGTAAGTATAATTCAAACTTTGTTTAGATATGAGACTTTTTTTGATTTGGTTGAATACTATCTATTTCTTATTAATATCTCTTTGTTTTTTTAACAAGTGTGAACTTTATAAAATAAGTATAAATTTAATATATTTTCAAATGTAAAATCATGTGTTAATTTTAGTTTGCACCCTACGTTTTTTACATTAACTTTGAGTTTGAAATCTGTATTCTAAGAATATCATTAAAGCTGAGAAGTGATCTTTGTAATACATAATCATTGTTAAAAATTTAATTTAATAACCAAAAAATTATCTTATAATTTATTATGAAATAGTAAACAATTTTTTTACATACAATGTTTTCTTAAAAGCACTAGAATAAGTTATTACTATATTACAAATAAGGGGATGAAGATATAAGATTGTACATACAGACAATTATTTGTTTAAATCCATATTAAAAAAACCTCTTACATTAACTCAACCCATACTTTAATATTGATTTTATTTTGTATTGCTTCACTCATCCCTTAATCTAATATTTAAGATAAACATTCAATAAGCATGCTGAGATATTTGTTACATGTGTTACATAGCTATTATGTGAAAATATTAATTTATATTTCAAGAAAGAAGTAGGCCGAAAACTATTATTTTTAAGTTCTTGAGGTAGCCATTTGCAATTTTTAAGATTATTTATATTTTAAGATTATTTCTATAGCAATAGACATTATTAGCCAACTATAAGAAAAAAATATTAATTTCACCCATGTGCTACGTGTAGCACGGATTCGTGCTAGTTATTATAGGTTTTATAGCAATTATAAAGATGGATTTAACAAGTCTTTAACAAAATAAGTGTCTTACAAGATATCAGATACATTATGCTTCAGTGGGTAAACTTCAAAAGACTCATGAGACAATATTATTCCTCTTAAGTGTTTGCAATTGAAGAGTAACTTCTAAGAAACATTCCCATTCTGAATCAGTACCACATGTTTGAGCTTACTTGCAAGTAAAATCTGTAGATTTGTGAGGAAAATTATTTTCTTATGTTGGCTTTTCTACCATGAATTTGCAAGTCTTCTTCTATAATGAGATATGGTGAAAACAACAATTAGCATATGTCTACAAATTGAAAAATTAATCTTAGAAGCACAACTTTAATAAAGGTTAATAAATCATTAAAAATCATGCATATTCAGCATGGTGAACTAACATAAACCTTCAAAGTAAATAATCATCCGTATTCTTTGCAAATCATGATGTTTGGTAATTCTACCACTTGCACTCCAGTTCTTTGATTTAGTAACCATTACTAAGATGATATCTCTTTTAGCGCAACCTCTTGATTAAAAATAATAACCTTTCAACAGGTTTATTATCTTAACAAGAGAGCTTGATTAAGTAGTTTTGAAGTTTGGGAAAGTCAATTTATCACCCTGGTTATCATTGAGTGAGGATCAGATATGTGATACTAAGAGCATAATGGAAATGCTCAATTTAAAGTGGAATTGGTATATTTATTGGAGAAACTATTGTTACAAGAAATAGGTTTCTATTATTAATAAGCTTTCTTACTTTTGTCCAACTAGCCAATTTGTTCAAATTGTATAGTATAGAGTTAATTTAATCCTAGACTATATTCAATTTTCATGCAATAAGCTAGATAGAAAATTTCGATGTAGCATATTATTAGTTGAAGAAATTGAAATCTATTTCAACAAGCAATGTACGGACCTATCCCGAGTAATCAAAAGAAAAGGATTACTGGGTCCAAATATGATCTTGGAGTTGAAGTAGTCATTCAGTTTACAAATTATAAACTTAAATTGGTACAAATATGATCGGGAACCATCTGCATTCCTATCCCTCTGGTTGCATCGTGATGTAGTTCAACACAATTTGATTTTTCAGTATATTGGTCTTTTGTTCCCTAAATATATGATTTTCACTTGTTCAACATGTGCCATAGTTACCGCATAAACTGTTACATGCATGCTCTTGCTATGTTTCTGCGACTCTACTGTGCTAGTGCATGTTTCGTGGGTTTTGCATGTGCATACTCCTACAGTTCCGCCCAGCCTTTGCTTTCTTGTTGGTCCAAATGCGTAGGTTGCACATCCAATTGCTGGATCACTTTAGTCTTTTTTCTTTCTGTTGCATTTACATTATTTTATCATTTTTATTACAGTGAATTTTTTCCCCTTTTATCACAAAAATAATTTCCCCAATACAGAATGCATTTACTTTTAAATCCACAACGAAATGCATTTATCTTTTCATAAAGATAAATTTATTCATTTTTCTTATAGGTGCATTGACCTCCACTACCATTTATACAGATTTATAATGATACAAGGTATGAATGATAATTACAATTTTACAAAATGAATATTTAGTGTTTGCATTATGAATCCGATTTAACTTTGTGTACGCTTTTTTGATGAATTGATTTTCAAGCATTACTTCTACTTTATAGGTAGATAGATGACTGTGATGCAAAAAAGGTTGCAACGAGTTATGGATCGAAGTTATTTTTGCTGCTAGAACTACTTTTTTATTTTAACGTATACACTACTTGCTTTTGTTTTGCTATTGCTACTTGTTCTATATTTTGTTTTTGAACTATTGATGACAAACTATTTATGTTTGGTGTGAGAATATTGTGTATTTTTATTATGAAATTTCATATGTTGGTTATCAAATATGTGTCCAAAATATGGTATTGATATAATATGTTGATTTTGAAATGTGATATTGATATAATATGCTAATTTGGAAAGTGGTATATAGGCACATTGTGGCAGATGTTTGCTGAAATGGAATTAAAAAATTCCACAGCGTGTTTAAAATGCCATTAAAACATTCCACAACGTTTTTAAAACGCTGTTAAAACATTCCGCAGTGTTTTTAAAACAGTTGAAACATTTCACAGCGTTTTTTAAACGCCGTTGAAAGTTTTAACAGCATTTTAAAAATGTCGTTAAATTGCATCTAATAAAAATATAAAGCACGATCTATTGCAACAACGAAACGCTGTAAATAAATATCATAGCATTGAAAAAACGCTATAAAATCTTATCTTAGCATGAAACAAACACTAAGAAAGATCTTTAACTGCACCCAACGAAACATTGTTAAAAGATTTCGTGACACCAGGGAAACGCTGTTAAAAAGGACATTTAATAGCGTTTATATATTGTCATTGTATACCCCTGACATATAACTGCATGTCAATATACAACATACGTAAGAACGCTATTAAAAGCTTTTACAGCGTTTTTAAAATGCTATTAAAGGTCCTGTTTGTTGTAGTGACCCTAAGTTTCCCTTTAGCCTCGTGGTCCTTCCATCTGTGCTCTATAGTCGATCCAACATAGATGATCCATCAAATCCTCAATACATGGCCTATCCTCCGATCCAACTTCATAGAGCATCCCTGGAACCCGTGCTTTGTCATCCCCCTGATCTCACTTCAATTAGTGTGCAGATCGCTATAGAATTAATTGGATTGGATCGGTGCCGATCCAAATACTCCAATTATCGTGAAATTTTTAGGGCGTCATCCTTGCGTGCTCCAGAGCTATCCTCCAAATTTCGTATGATTTTGACAAACTTTGCTCCCAGTATGCTCCGATCACCAATCTAGGTTCTAAACATGCATACTACTAGCAAACAAATCAAGCAATTCAAATACAACAATGAATCAAACATAGCAAATCATTCGTTTTACATTCAATCGTAAACACTCAAGTTATCCAATTCAATCAATGATCATAAACAAGCATAGATCCAATCTAAATCATAGAATTACATAGCCGTATATGCATAAATGACATTAACCAATGATGTAATCCTTATTACGTACTTTAACTAGGTTGATCTGGGGTTTCTAAATTTGAAATTACCTATGCCTAATCAATTTATAGTTTAATTTGACAATCCTAACTTATAATCACCTAATTCAAAATGTAATCCATCATAAACTAGTGAGATCATAACCACTTGCCAAACAAATCAAACCTATGAAAATGAGAGGAGATCCAATCCAAATAGTAGCAAATTGGATGTAGATGTAATCCAATCAACGAGATCAAGCCCCTCGATGAAGATCTAGCCTCTAGTTTGAGATTAGAGACGAATTGGGATGAAATCTATGCAAAGAATGGATAACTAGAGAGGAGGTAAGTTTTGATGCTGATATGAAATGAGAGACAAAGGTTTCAAATGATCTCCCTCACCTCATATTTATAGCCAAATTGGATTAGAGCAATGGGCCTGCTAATTGACCCATTAATCTCCTTTCTAATTCTGGCCAGCAATTTACAAAACTTAACTACTATAACTTCTTAACTACATATCCGATTTTCCAATCTAACTACTCTACGAGATGCCGATTTTCCAATATGACTACTCTACGGGATGAGAAACCTCTATCCCGAAAATAAACCAAGTTAGAACATCTAATTTGGCTCCTATCAAAAGTTATGGCTGAAATAAAATTTCCAAGGGAAAAATGGTCACATATAAATTCGGGAAAAATCATGGCCATGTAAAGCATCCCTAAGAATCATATTTCAAAATATTAGAATGATACAACCTCAAATGAATTAAATGGAATTATTTTATGATCCTATGATATGTAAAATATGGGTCATTACATTCTCCCTTCGTTAGAAATTTCGTCCTCGAAATAACTAAACAAATATAAGCAACCTAGGTTATCCCGCATGCCTACCATCCATTAGGAACCATCTAACGATCCAAATAAGCAACCAAATCAAAAAATAGCAAGCAAAACCTATCCTAGCATACGAAATCCAAATAGTATAAGATATAATAGTGCAAGTAGATATGACCTATATGTCTTAGCAGTCAAAGATTCCTGGATAGGCTGTCCTCATACTCACTTCGGTCTCCCATGTACAATCGCTATCATCCTCACACCATTGCACCTTAACTAGCTAAACTATCTTCCTCCAACAGTTTCGTGTCATTCCCAATGACTCGAAGCGGCTTACGAGGTCTTGAAATTTTTAGCACAACCACTATTTCTTCTAGTTGATCTGGTGATACCACGATACCCGAGTCATGCAAAACTTCCATAAATAGGAGATATGAAAAACATTATGCACGCCTATCATTTCGGAGATAGATTCACCCTATAAGATAATTTCCTAATTCTCTCGATAATTGGAAAAGGTCCAACAAACATGGGTGCTAACTTTCCCTTCCTACCAAGTCGAACAACATTCCTTAGAGGAGAAATCTTATAAAATACCATGTCCCCAACTGAGAATTCCAAATCTCTTCTTCTCTTGTATGCATACCTCTTCTGACGATCTTGAGTAGTCTTCATTCCTTGCCTAACGATCTCTACCTTCTCGAAAGTCTCTCCAATCATCTCTGGTCCAAGTATCGACTTCTTACTAGCTTCCCACCAAGATGAAGGCAAATTACAAGGTCGTCCATATAATGCTTCATATGGTGCCATGCCAATAATCGATTGACAATTATTGTTGTAGGAAAATTCCACTAAATGCAAGTGATCATCATAAGACCCTCCAAGTTTCATAATGCAGGCTCGAAGAAGATCTTCGAAAATTAGATTCGCTATTTCGGTCTAGCCATCCATCAGTTGGTGATAAGCAATACTCAAATACATCTCGGTTCCTAAAATCTCTTATAAGCTCATCCTGAATTCACTAGTAAACAATAGGTCTCTATCACTTACAATACTCTTTGGAAGACCACGTTATCAAAAAACCCACTTAACATATAATTCTGCCAACTTGGATGTCGTTTTGGTAGACTTGACAGACATGAATCTTACACTCTTGGTCTGACGATCTACTACCACCTAGATACTATCATATCCTACTCTAGCCCTTTGCAATCCATTTATAAAATCCATAGTATCTATTCCCATTTCCGTTCGGGAATATCTAGTGGTTGTAGCAATCCACTATGATTCTTTTTCTCAGCCTTCACTAACTAGTAATTCAAACACTTAGAGATGAAACTTCCAACATCCTTCTTCATTCTTTCCTAGTAGTAAGTCCTCTTCATATCCCTATACATTTTGTTACCACTAAGATGAAGGATTAATCTAGAATGATGGCATCCTTTAGTATTTCATCTTGTAATCCATCAATATCTAGAACAACCAGTCTCTTATCCTTATGAAGCCAACCGTCTCGGTCAATCTTGTACTGTCTCAAATCTTCGGATTCTACTCCTATTTCAATCTTAGCCATGATCTCTACTGGCCTAGCATCTTGCTTCTGACTAGTAGCAATCATTTTAATGAGAGTAGGTCTAATCGATAAACTTTCTAGCATCTTAGGCTCAAGCCCACAAACTTGGCCTGAAATCAAATCCAGCTATATACTTCATATGTTTCCATTCCAAAAACACAGCTCCCAATTTAGCATATCTTCTGCTCATTGCATTTGCCACTGCATTACCTTTCCCTGGAGTATAGGAAATATCAAAGTCATAAGAAGCTAGGAACTCCAACCATCGTTGCTTCCAAAGTTTAAGATCCTTTTGAGAGAAAAGATACTTCAAGGATTTATGGTCTGTAAATAGCAAAAATCTTTCTCCCAACAAATAGTGTCTCCATATCTTCAAAAAATACAATCGCCATTAGCTTCAAGTCATGAGTTAGATAATTCCTTTCATGCGGTTTCCACTGTCGACCGGCATAACCGACAACTCTACCTTTCTACATCAACACAGCTCCAAGACCAATACCACAAGCATCGGTGTATACTATCATCTCTTTATTCCCACCCGGAATAACCAATACAAGTACACTCATTCAAAGTTATAAATGCATGCTCACATCTTGCGTTCCAAGTGAAAGACTAATTCTTCCTCATCAAGTCAGTAAACATTGCTGCAATCTTGCAATCTTTGAGAAGTTCTTTATGAAGCACCTATAGTATCCTACCAATCTAAGGAATCTTCTCACATCCATAGCATTCTTGGGTTTATTCCAATCCTGGATCTTTACCACCTTTGCAGGATCCACCGAAACTCCTTGTCCTGACATGACATGTCCCAAGAATCTCACTTCTTCCTTCTAGAAGTGACACTTAGACAGCTTAGCTCTCAACTTGTGCCTCGTTAAAATCTCAAGCACAATCCTCAAGTATGTCTTCTTCTCTTACTCGGTTCTGAAATAAATCAAAATGTCATTTACGAATACAAGTACGAACTTGTTCAACTGATCTGATACTCTATTCATTAGAACCATAAAGTATGCCAGAGCATTGGTCAATCCAAAGGGCATCAACAACCACTTGTAAAACCCCGACAATGTCCAAAATGCAGTAATAGGCACACTTTCTTTAGCCACCCTCAATTGGTGAAATCTCGTTGCCAAATCCATCTAAGAAAACACCTTTTCACTGTGCAGCTGATCAAATAGGTCATCAATCCATGGAAGTGGATACTTTTTCTTTTTCGTAACCTTGTTCAGCTTGCGATCATCCATATATAGCCTTAAAGAGCCATATGCCATCATTGCGAATACAACGGGTGTACCCCATTCTGATATGCTTCTCCGAATGAATCCTTTCTTCAACAGATCATCCACTTATACCTCTAACTCTTTCTTTTCTCTAGGCGCCATATGCCTCAAAGGTATAACTATGGGTCTGGCTCCATCCACTAAGTTGATGTGAAACTCGATCTTCCTATGCGATGGCAATCCTGTCACTTCCTCGAAGACATTAGTGTACTCTCTAGTGATGAGCACAGATGACAATCCATCCTGTGGAATCTCAATCGAATAAAAGGAGCTGACTAATACCTCATCCTCTGGTAAGCAGTGTAATACTACCATTTTCCCTTCCACATTCCCAAGTGTCACCTCTATGTTCTCGCAATCCACTATAGCCGCATTCCTCTTAAGCCGGTCCATTCCTAAAATAATTCCGAACCCAACAAAATAAGGAAAAGCAATCACAAACAAAAGAATATCCATGACTCGCTAATACTAAGCCAAGACAAATCATACAAAGACTAGTAACTCTTCCAACAGGGTTCGTCACAATCAATGGTCGGTCTACTATCTCGGGTTGTAAACCTAGTCTACATACTAAGTTACCACAGATGAAAGAATATGTAGCTGGAGTATCAAAAAGAACTCTAACAGAAACATCTCGGATGGAAAGCATACCTTGCACCATGACTCCTTCCCTTTTATCCTTAGAAGCAGGAGCACAAGATGAAGTCGGAACAACATCTAAAGCATATACCTTCACAATTTTCTTATCCTTAGGTGGTTCTTGACAATTTCTCTTCATATGCCCAGGTTTATCGCATTTGAAGCACTTTTTAACAGCCTTACATTCCTTAATATATTGGCTATTTTCCTTGCAAACATGGCAAATAATTTCGCTCCTATTATTTTTTTGACCCCCTTTTCCTTGTTGTTGTTGCTTCCTTTTTCCATCCCACTTCTTCTTACCTCCACCGCCCTATTATGGTTTTGGTTCCTCCTTCTAAGCAACAGCCACAATAGCAGTCTTATTCTTCGGGTACAAACTCTCATGTCTAAGGGCTTTCTCAACAAGCTTCTAAACAGACACCTCGATGTGGTCCACTCGCTTCTCTCGCAAGTGGTCGTCCAATCTAATAATAAACTGCTCATTCTTCTTCAAAGTTGTATCAATAAAAAACATCCCATACCTTGACAAAGCATCAAACTCCACCACATAGTCAAAAATAAACATCTCTCTTGGCTTCAACTTAGCAAACTTCTCGAAGAGCATTGATTTTTGAGTTACTGGAATAAACTTCTCTTCAAATCTAACTTTGAACTAATCCCAAGAAATTTGATCTTCCAGAGTAGTAATGGTAATAGCATTCCACCAATTCATTGCTCAGCCTTGCAGTTGTCTTGAGGCAAGTTTCTTTTTCATCGCATCTTCCACTTCCATGTCTTTGAAGATATGCTTAAAAGTATCCATCCAATCTTGAACTTCAATAGCTAATTCTGTCCCTAATAATGGTTTCCCTCCTAGAGTAGAATAATCCTTCCAAATCTTGATGAAATCGACACTGGGCACTTACACAGGAGCATCACCTTCTAAAATCACACCAGGAGTAGTTTGGGCTCTCCTCATCAGCGAAGCCATCATTGCATTGAATGTGGCTTGAAAATCAGGTGTAGCAGCTTCCGATCTCGCTCCCTCTTCAACTCCTGAAGCAAATTTATTCCTAATAGCGTTTCTTATGTTTCGGTTCATTATTATTTGTAATAAGAATGATTAGCCTTATTCAAGAAAAGCTATAATGGTACCCAAATGCATACCATATTATATAATAATATTATATAGCCTAATATCTTCATTAATAAATATGCTTCCTTCTTTAGCCTATACTCTCGAATTACTTTGGTTAGTTTGTAACCAAAGCTATGATACCAAATATGATGACTGCCACATACCACCCACACCAAATGACCTAAAACAATACTGTAAACATGCTAGGCTGATATTGGACAATCATCAAGGTTAAAAATTTAAAGTAGAAACCTATTGCATATCTCACAGTGCATGGATAAAATATAATATAAAAATATACAATAGAAATATAGTGAGCCATAACAAATGAAAGATAACATCTCTACTAGAACGTCATGAGTTATGGTATAAATGTCATAATATTTAGTACAACATTTCCTCACTACATTCCTAAGAGCATATAACAACCAACGGCGAAAACTAGAAATATAGAGTAATATGCCACAGCTCCTCCAAGCTCATCTTCATATAGAAAATGTGAATCCAAAACCTGTCATCTAGTCTACTCATTTAAGAGTATCCAAGATAATAAGAGGAAACATAAAACCTTAGACCAGACAACAGTCCGGTGTGAGTAGTAAATGACTATCAAAAGCTATACTAGAAAATATGGTACTAAATAGGTGCACAAAACCATACCTGACATGTCCCTACAATCAAAGAGTTAGTACATAATAATAAGATATAATATGTCACTCAAAATAAATGACAATAGGATACTGTAACAGAATAAGATAGAAGAATCTAAGCAGCCTCCCTCATTGGCCCTATTCCTAAACCCTTCTCTAGCATTCTTATAGATGATAGCCTACCCAAAATAAGATATAGTAATCATAGCAACCATAGAATCCAAAATCTAGCTATCATATCCTAAAGCGTTGAGCATATGATAACTCGTATGGCCTCGTCCTCGCTTTGCCAGAGACTAATGGAAGTCCTAATTCCCGATTGTGTTCCCCCGTACTTTCAGGTCCAAAACCTCGCATGATTTTCTCTTACAATACCTCTATATTGTTTGACACTAGACCCTCTCAGAGCGGTCCGAGATACACGACCATCTCTACCAACCCTCAGGTGCCCCCCCACATATAGTACCTCTGCTTGAACACAACCAGAACACTTCGTGTTATCAAAGATTCCTTGGCATTACCAAATCTTCCAAGCTTTAACAATTCCAATTCATTTACGGGCATAAGACCTACCACCTAACCTAGTCTATTATACCATGGCCTCGTTCCATCCCGAGCTCTCTATCAACTCCTTCAATCCTACTCTTTATCCAAGCCCTCGACCGAAGAGCTGAAACTTCATCATGCTATAACTTCTAAACCGTAAAATCAATCAGCGAGGCACAACTTGTAGCATGATCCATAACCATCCAAGATTCTTCCCTTCATATCTCATCAAATTTAGAGCCCATAATTTGGATCGGTGCCGATCCAATTGGATAGGTAGCGATTTAAATACTTATCCAATTTTGGCTTCATTTCTCTTATATCCTCTAGTACCCTTCCAATAGATGCCCAATTTTGGCTTCATTTCTCTTATATCCTCTAGTACCCTTCCAATAGATGCCATAGACCCTAAGCTTTCCCTCTTAGCCTCTTGGTTCTTCCATCTATGCTCCATAACTGATCAAACATAGATGATCCATCAAATCCTCAATACTTGGCATATCCTCCGATCCAACTTCGTAGAGCATCACTCGAACCCATGCTCTACCATCCCCGTGGATCTCACTTTAATTGGTGTACAAGATTCGGATCGGTACCGATCTAAATGGATCGGATCATTGCCGATCCAAATACTTTGCTCCAATCGTTATGAAATTTTCAGGGCATCTTCCTTGCATTTTCTAGAGCTTATCCTCCATGCTTCTTATGATTCTGACGAACTTTGCTCCCGATACGCTCCGATCGCCGATCTACATTCTAAACATGCATAACACTAGCAAATCAATCAAGCAATTCAATCACAACAATTATTCAAACATAGAAATCAATCATTTTACATTCAATCATAAAGATTCAAGTCATCCAATTCAATCAATGATCATAAACAAGCATAGATCCAATCTAAATCATAGAATTACATAGCCATATATGCGTAAATGACACTAACCAATGATCTAATCCTTATTACGTGTTTTAGCTAGGTTGATCTAGGGTTTCTAAATTTGAAATTACCTATGTCTAATCAATTTATAGTTTAATTTGACAACCCTAACTTATAATCACCTTATTCAACATATAATCCATCATAGACTAGTGAGAGATTATAACCACTCACCAAACCAATCAAACAAAATGAGAGGGGATCCAATCTGTACAGTAGCAAATTAGATGTAGATGTCATCCAATCGTCGAAATCAAGCCCCACGATGAAGATCTAGCCTTTAATTTGAGATTAAAGACGATTTGGGATGAAATCTATGCAAAGAATATAGAATTAGTGAGGAGGTAGGTTTTAAGGCTGATATGAAATGAGGGACAAAGGTTTTAAATAGTCTCTCTCACCTCATAATAATAGCCAAATAAGATTAGACTAATGGTCTTGCTAATTGACCCATTAATCCACTTTCTAATTATGGCCAATGGTTTACAAAACTTAAAGCTATTATAACTTCTTAATAATTTATTTGATTTTTCCTATATGACCACTCTATTGAATGGGAAACCACAATTCCAAAGTAATAAACTAGGTTAGAACATTTATTCGGCTCCTATCAAAAGTTATTGCCGAAATAAGATCTCCAAGAGTAAAATGGTCCCATACAAAATTTGAGAAAAAACATAGAAGTGTAAAACATCCCTAAATATCATATTTCATAATATTCAATTGATATAATGCCAAATGACTTAAATAGAATTATTTTACAATCCTCTGATACATAAAATACGGGTCGTTACCGTATTACTTTAACTTTTTTTTACAAGTATGAATATGTTGGAAAGAGAATTTTAAGTAAGAAGTATTTTTATTTTTATTTTATTTTATTCTATTCTATTCTGGTTGATAAAGTTGATTTTAAAATAGAAGAAGAATCTTATGTTAACTAGTTCGAGTGGCCCGAAAATAACTGAAAATGGGAAAGAAAGGTGTTCGGATGATAAGCCTTTATCTTAATTAAGTATTCCCTTTCTTAGTAATGGAATTTGTGATACTACTTAGCAGTAACTAGTTTCTTAGTATCATTTTAGCATTACTCGGGCTATATAAATATATTTTCTATGATTAAAATGTATACAAATCATTTCAAAAAAGTTTTGAAATAAAACCAGGTATTTGGATCTCAAGTTTACTTAAGAGAAATAAGTTCAAAATGGAAAAGTTTGAATCAGATAGCGGTATGTACTCTCAGGATGTAGAAGAGTATTATAAAAGTTAAGCTTAAGCTAGTTTTATGAAATGTTTTCGTAAAGAATTTTAGCAGAAAACAATTGGTATTAGTGAGAACCAATAAAATAAGTACATAAGTTGGACGTTGGTCATTTCTCTTTTTTCCATAATCTTTGATCCAGGATTCGAGCACCTTACTTTGAGGTGGTTCACACCAAGGATCTATTACTCGACTTTTAATGGCGAATACTTGGTGAGGGTTATTGATATGGAACTAAAGTTTTCTATCATAATATATTCCTATGCGAGGAGAATGGAGGTTTCTTGGTCATGGCGCCTGATCTGAGTGTGCATTAGAAATTTGGATGAGCAATACTAGTTCAAAAGAGGAGTTATGTACTCGAGTAGTCAAATTTTTGGATAAGGACAATTGATGAACATCAATTGGATTTATGAATAATTTAGATGTTTCTTTCTAGGTTTGGGTTGTGGTGGAATTTCGAGGTCGTAATTCTTTTAAAGTGGGAAGAATGTAACAACCCAAAATTTAATCACTTTAAATATGGATATTTAATATATTTTTAAATAAGTAATAAATGGATTTTATTATTCAAAATACCTTTTTTAAAATAATAACTAGTGATGGTGAAATGATATTTAAAAATTTTTACGGAAATATTTAGTTCAAAAGAAAATAGAAAATATGACCAGAAAGCTTTTGTTAAAATTCTTATTTTTGATCATCTATAAGTTGTTAAAAAGGTTGTAAATACCTTAACACACTTAAACACTTATTATTATAAATGATAAGTACTTAAATTAAGTAAGTTAAGTGTAAAAATAATATGTGTACTTCAAGGAAGCATGAAATGACCATTTTCATAAAAAATTAAAAGTAAAATATGAAATGTCACATCCCTCTTACACCATAAGTACAAGGTAGTGTAATATTTAGTGGTTAAAAGTGGAACTTTACATGGTGGTCGGTTGAGGAAAGCCTTGTGATGTTAAATTAGTTGAGGGTAGGTACTTTAAGGGTAGTTTAGTAATTTGTAATTCAAATTTATATAAAAACAATTCCTTATTTTCTCTTTCTCTCCCTCTCTCTCTTATTGTTTCAAATTCAAATACTTTTTAATGTCTTCTCTTTTATTTTTCAAGTTTCAAAAATAAATTTTATTTCAATTTTAGTCCTTTACAAACTTTTTTAAAACATTCATCCTTTCACTTATACAACTTCTACTTGCCAAAACAAGTCCTCGCCCACCTCATCGACCTAAGGCGGAGCCTTGTTCACCCATGGCCGAGCCCAATCATGCCTAGGCCAGGCCAACTTTCCAAGATCCAATCAAAAATCATTTCTTTTCAAGAAAATTCAAAGATCTAGGCCCATTTTAGGTTTTAGAAAAGATTTGGTTGGTTTTGGTGAGTAAATTATTTGTTTTTGGGAAAAATTTTAGACTTTATGTTAGTAAAATTTGTGTATGATACGTTGCTTGAAATTGTTGTATTTGTATGTGTTAGTTAAATATGTATGCTATTGGTTTGTGATTGAAAGTTAGACTTGAGAAATGCAGTCTAAAAAGTTTAATTTTATGTTAAAGTTGTTATTTTGCTCATGTATGTGATGATGGTATAATTGTATGTTTGTGCTTGTATGTTTAGATATGTGATATGAAAGTTAGCATCTTTATATGCTATTGAGACTTGGGATCACTTGGATGGGAATCAAAACTTGTATATTGGTTTCAAGTTACTAAAAGATTCAAAGAATAAAATTTTGTTTAGTTTTCAAAATAAAAAATTTTCCATATGTTTTTTTTTCAAAAGAAGTAAAGTTAAAAGTAAAGTTAGAAGTGGGGTTTAGAGCAAGATCTAAACTAGATCTAACTTTAACGAGTTGCATTTATAGCGATAGTCGTTATGAATGCAATTTGAAAAAAGTTAGTGATTAGATCTTAAAATGGTTCGCTTTGAAATGGTTATGAATTTTTTTTCAATATATTAATTAAGTATATAGTTAATTATTTTGTTAACTAGATATGATTTTAATAATTAATTATTTATCTATTTAATTAAAAATGTTATTAATTAATTATAGTTAAGTAATTCGAATTTAAGCAACTAATTAAGAAGTTAATTGTAATTAATTAAATAAGAAGGCTTTAATTAATGATTAATTAAGTTAAAGTTTGGCCAAGAATTGAATTTTATTAAGTTTAAATTATTTATTTAAGTAATTATTATTTAATTTATAATTAAGTTAAGTAATTAGTTAAGACGTCGTTTATAATTAATCGATTAAGGAAGTTTTAATTAATGATTAATTAAGCTAAGAGTTAATTATGAATTAAATTTTATCTAATTAAGTTAATTATTTGATTAATTATTATTTAATTTGAGTTTGTTAATAATTAATGACTAATTAGGCAGGGTTTAACTAATTAATCTAACCAGATTGAATTAAGATTTTGATTAAGGGTTAATTAATTTTAATTATGTTTAAATTAAGGTTTAATTTTGATTTAATTATAATTAAATAATGATTAATTGAGATATAATTAAGTCTTAATTAACGATTAACGTAAGATTTAATTATTGATTAAAGGTTTATTTTTAAAATTGTATTAGTTATATTTCAAGTTAGTCTTCTTTATTAGTAAACTGATTTTAAACCAAAGGATCACATGTCTGTGCCATTTAGTTAGCCCAATAAATATGATGTTTTATTGATGATTTATGTTTAGCAGAATAAATCATCATTCTGCTATAACTTAACTGAATAAGATTATCTGGACGTCCATTTAGCAGAATAAAACACCATTCTGCTAATTTGATAAAATATTGATGACATCGGTTTAGCGGAATAAATCCTCATTCTGTTATAGTTAAATTAAGTAGATTATTTGGACATCTAGCTCGTAGAATAAATCCTTTTTCTATTATCATAATGATTTAGACATTGAACTGTATGCTAATATACTCATATTGGATAAGAGATGTTCCCTAATTATGTATAGTTGTTAATTGCCTTTGTATTTGTACTCATCCTTTTGATATGTGATGTTCAAATGGAGATCTTATCCCCTTTGAAATATTTGTTAAATCTTGTGCATGGGTTTTACAAATATAATTAATAATTTAAATAGTGACTGTTTAAAATAAATTAATTATTTCAATAATAAGGTTTTAAATTAATTGATTATTTTAATAATAAGGATTTTAAATCAAATAATTATTTTAATAATGATGTTTTAAAATTTATTAATCATTTTAATAATGATGTTTTAAAGATAATTAATCATTTAAAGAAGGATGTTTTACAGTTAATTAATCTTATTAAATAAGCAATTGATCGGGATTAAAGCTAAATAGATTATTTTAAATAAAGATATTTTGGAAATAACCTTGATTAAAGTTGATTTATCATTTTAATGATATTGAAGGAAATTATTAGTTTGAAAAGGTAATTATTTTGTGTTTAAAGTAAATCAATTCATTTTGATAAAGTTGTTTAAAGTAATGTTTTTAATGTGAAACCCGGGCGTAAGTTTGGTTTTAAGAGTAAAAGTTCGATATTGTTATGGAAAAATAGTTCGTTAAACGATATGCTTATATAGAAAGGATTTAGCCATATTTTTAACACTAAAGTCGAGGCATGGACCCATTTCTATCTCGAAGGTTAAAAACGTATTTAACGCAATGCCTAAAGGTAACACTACCTCAACCTGCCCGGATTCATTTTCAATCAAGAGATAGCATTTTTGGAATCGATGAGTAGTGGTAAGAATATGAAATTTAATTTCCATATACTATCGTTTTTCATTATCCTCGATAATTGATTTGTTAACTATCAGTTTAGCTTCCTTCACTGTGTACCGTCGATCTAAAATAGTTTGTTGCTCAGTTGAGCATTGATATCCTTTATCGAAATTGACTAAACCAAAGCATGAGTGGAAGCCAAACTATGTGGGGTTGCTCCCATTATGGTATTTTCACATGTAATCTAGGTCGGTTTCGGTTATATGCACAGTAAGATGTGAAATACTCAGATTCTCAGTAAAGGTTGGTAGGCTCTGGCTTGGTATTGTCCGAGAGCCTTCGTAGTCCTAAAGTATATTCTAGAGATATACTTTCGGTCAAGGGGGAGCACCCTCATAGTCATTTATTGGAAAATTTCGAAATTTTTAATTTATTTCATTCTTAATTGCATCGGGAAGTGTTCGGAGCACTTCGCATGGTTTAATTATTTGTATCAATTATTGTGATTGGATGAGTTATTGTGAGGGAAACCCGTTTCGCATTTGGCGGTGTGGTCTCACGTGTTGTGTTTATTTCCACCTTTTTGTTTAGAGATTTACTCATACCAAAAATATTGTCTAAACCAAGTTTTTTCTTTTCCATAAACTCTCGGTTACTCAATTATATTTGAGTAGTCCGATGGTAGTAGGTTTTCTTTAGGCTCTTTGAAGACGATGGACGAGTAGGCGGCTCCATAGCTATCTAGTTATTTATTTTCGTTGTTATGTCTATTTTGCATGCATGTTTTGTATCTACATTGTAAATGCAGAGTGTATAACTACTTAGTCTGATAGTTTGTACTTTTGTGTGACTCTAATAACTTCATATAAGGAGGAATCTTTTGTACTATATTATTTTGTATTATATATAACTATTCTGTTATGAGGTCTTTCAATTCCATCATGTTCTGTTCTATTTTACCCCATCACAACTTGTCTTTCGGATGCTTGGGCAATGGCATATGAACACTGAGGTTGTGTTAAGTGTCATTCTCAGAGTTAAGAAAGAGGGGATGTTGCAGATTGCTGATGTAGATTTAGGCACGAAAATTTTCTTTATGAGAGAGAATATGACTTTAAGTGGAACATTTGAATTTTGAAATATAATACTTAAGAGTGTTATTGTAAGTAATGATTTCATAGCTGAAACTTGCACATCATGGGAAGTTTGAGTTGCTCATTTTGTATGCACACGTTTCTGTCATATTATATGTGCAACTCTAGTAAGGTGTAGTTAAAAGGTGTTGCGAATTGTTGATGTTTTAACTATGGCAATGCATCAAGGAATATGCATTGTGCAGTCTTTTAGCCATGGCAACGGACCTAGGATATATGGACCACACCGTCTTCTAGCTATGGAGGCATGTCTTGTTTATCTTGGATTTTGCTGGCTTTTTCGTTATGGCAAAGGATCTTTCTGGTATAGGCTATGTTGGTTTCTGCCTAGGCTAGGAACTGCGTTGGTTGTGTTGGACCTTGGCCAGCACGAAAGGGATAAATTTCGAAATTTTATTCCATTTTGGATAGGCTTATGAAATCTAAATTTATGTTGATCAAATGTAAATTAATTTTAAATAAAATAAATATTTTATTTAAGTTGTAAATAAAGTTTTATTTTATTGTTATGTTTATATATTTTATAGTACAACATGCATATCATATACACATCTGTGTACATGTACATGCAATATAAATGGTTTACATGGTTTAACATGCCAGTGTATAAGTACTCGGATTCACACGACAACGAACATATTAGGCCCTTTATATACATATGTGTTGTCTAATATATCTGTGTATATATATATAGTTTTAAACAATATAAAATAATATTTTTAACATACAAATGTTTATATATGTATATGTATATATATATAATTGACATTGTAATATAAAGCAATTGTAAATATTGATACAAATAACTTTTAATTTAAATTCAAAACTAAAATTCAAATTTAAAATTTTAGATCTAGATCTGTATAATAAAATATGTAAAGATTTCAAATTTAAATCAATATATTAATTTTTCAATATATAAATAATGTATATTTCAAAAATATTATTTTTTTAAATTGCCTGTAAATATATTCTTATATATTAAATTAATATTTCAAATATATAAAATAACTATATATATAGAGATATATATGTTTTAATGTGAATAGATGATTAAATAAATAAATATAAACATATATTGAGCCCTAATATTATTAATCAAAATATATTTTTTATTAAAGCTTATGGTTTAAAATTAGTTTTTTAATTAAAGATTCCTTATGGAAATCTTAATAAAAATTTAAATTTTTAATTTACAAAAACTATTCTAAAGCATATGCATAATTTTTATTAGTTTCTTTAAGTATATTTAGTAATATATATGTATATTTATTTTATACAAAATTAGGTATTATATTAAAAATAAATTTTTGAATGTATATTATATACGGATTTAAATATATATGTATGCATGTATGTATATTTATATATATATATATTTTAATTTCTAGATACAATAATGTATATAAAAAAACAATATATATAGATAATTCTATTTGTATTTTAAAATCAATTTTTGTTTTAAAATCATTTAAAATATTATTAAATTCGAATTTTTATAATGTCGCATTCATGATCTATGTGGTTATATATATGTATGTATGTATTTATGTGTGTGTGTAGTTTTTCAAAATACATACATATATACATAGATATTATATATGCGTGTGTATGTGTCTGCGTGCGTGTATGTTCATCCAGTGTACACATCATATACATATGTGGTCCATGATAATTCACATACTATCTAAAGCATATATATAACATGATGAACAATTATATATAAAGTTAAATGAAAATTAAAGATTTACCATGACTAAAGCCTAGTTGTAACACGTTGAATCGATGAACTCCTTGAATATGTATGCAGAACTTTTAAAAGAGCTGCCGAACTAAAAGTACCAACCACCAATTTACTATTTTAATTTGATTTTTGTTTTATTTTACTTGAAACTATAAAGATGGATAATAGAGGGTGGCTAAAATTTGAAGATGGAGGCCAAAAATTAAGGATGGAGGCCAAAGTAGGGTTTGGGGTGTTTAAATAGTGGTGATTCAAATGAGTCAAAGAATATCCAGATCCATAATTTTCTCTTACTATTTCACACCTCTTTAACCAATATTCAACCCCCGTTAAACCCCCCTCCCCCTCATGGCTGGCCATACATGCCCATTGCCGGGCCTCCAAATCACTTTAAGCCCGATCAAATAAATATGAATCTATATCAAATTCAAACGCACGTCGATATCATATATCATATGTATGTATATAGCTTTTATATACTCGCTATTTTAATAATGATCAATAGAAATCAAATTAAATTTTGTAATTAATTTTTCATAAATATTAATTGATTTAATTAATTTATAACAAATATTTTAATTAAATCAGCTCGTAGTAGGACTATTCAACGTTTCGGTTGTGTGATCATGTTTTCCTTTGTAATTTGGCGTGGTCACAATTAAGTGAAATTATTTCTTTATCTACTTGTGATTAAAATAATCCAAATTTTTTAATAAAGGTTATAAAAACCTTTTTACATATGGGTTTTGATTTGCAAAATTTCGCTATAAATAAATAATTTGATATGAATTACCCAAGGACTGTTAAATATAGAAAATGGATAGGCATAGGGAGATTGTGAAATTTTATGAAAAGAAAATACATATACATATTTCATAATATTTTCTAGACTTTTTATAAGAAATTCTCGAATTAAAATACTTATAGCTAAAAAGGGTTTCGAAAAGAAAATATAATAGACCGGAAGGTGATTTGAATAAGTAAAATATATAAATAATGGTCAAGAGACCGGATCCACATTATATTTGAATATAGTTTAAAGGTAATGTAATAACTCAAAACGAATGAATTCAGAATGAATTAGATGTTGACATATGTAAAGGTGGCATCAGACGTGCAAAAGGCAGGCTTTCAACATGTACCAAGAGGCAATGTCGAGAGTGGAGTAACCGAATTAAAAGAAAATGAATAAGAAAATACTGAGTATAAGACCTAAGTGTAATGAACTAGAAATGCTAAATATAAGCTTAGGTTATTATATCGAGGTAATAACTGAGGGCGAAAGGAGAATTAAGGTACAATAACAATTGTGGAATTATAGTAGATGGGGTGATTTCAGGAATCAAAGAGTAAGATTCCATGATACAAAATCGAACAAAGGTAGGCTTACCTACACGAGATAGAGAGTAGTAGTTGCCAAGAGCTGATTAGCTCTCGATGAATGTAAAAGCCGGAACCAATTGACTTCTAGAGGAAGAAAGGTATGCCAAGGTTTAAGATGGTTGAAACTAATACTTAAAATATTAATGATATAGCCAAAGTTAATTGAACTTAAAGTAACTAAATGAACATATAAGGATCAAACTTAACAAATGAACGATTGGGTAGAGTTCGATAGTTGGTGTAAGGCCTGTTATGGTAAATAAGAACCGAAAATGTAGGTGTAAGGCCTGTGTGGAAATCGAAAATGAAAGCGTTGATGAAGGCCTAAGTGGCAACTGAAAACGACGGTGTTGGAGTAAGGTCTAAGTGGCAACCATAAACAAAAGTGTTGGTGTGAGGCCTAGTGGCAACCGTAAATAAAAGTGTTGAAGTAAGGCTTAAGGCGACATCCAAAACAAGAAAGCGATTGATGTAAGGCCTTAATGGAAAATGAAGCAAGGTTTGGTAGGTGGGTAAGGTCTAACATGGTAGTTAAGAATCAATAGCGAAGATTTAAGGCCTGAGTGACAACTGAAATTGAAAATAAAGGTGTAAGGCTTAAGTGACAACCAAAATCAATAGCTTTGTTGTAAGGCCTAAGTGGCAGTCGAAACCAATAGTATAATCAGTTAGAGCACAGGAATCGGTGAAGATATAAGGCCTTAGTGGCATCTGAATGCTAAATCTATAATAGTAGAACCCAAAGGCATCAGGCCTCGATGGCAGCCTAAGGTACTATGTTATAGATTTTGAAAAGAATAGAGAATGATTGTTGAATAAAATGTTGCATGAATTGACTATTAATTCTAATTAAAATATCAAAGCATGCATAGGACTTTATGAATGAAATAATAATTACACTTATGTATCCAAGCTGTTAAATGAATGTCGTGTTATATTGAGGGAAAAACCCATTCTGTGATTTAACGTTATGGTCTTACTATATTTATATTTTGGATACTATATTGCCCATACCAAACTTTATGTCTGACCCGTATTTTTATCATTATTTTCTTCATAAACTCATAGATATTCATTTGAGTTAGCTAAGTTTATGGATTTAGGCTGGTTTCTTTTGGAAGACAAACAAGGAGTTTCGAAGACAAATCAAAAGGCTTAGATGATATTATGTTGTTTGATTATGCTGTATTAAGTGTTCGTGTTAGCATCATCATACGTTGGGCATAACACTATGAACTATGATTGTTTGACCCCTATGGGATCTAAATTGGAATTGTACTAACGAGTTAATTTAATATTGTTCATTTGCTGCTTTGGTTACATAAAATTGTTTAATATCTATAACCAATTTCATCACATTAGAATTGCTCTTTGGGTTTCAAAATGAGGGATGTTAGTTGGTATCATAGCTTACCTTGAGGGACCCTTAAGTAACACAGAGCTAAGTAAATATTTAGCTAGAGACTAGATAGTAACCCCTTAAGGATGTACTTATGTTTTTCCATATATATATATATATGTGTGTGTGTGTGTGTGTGTGTGTGTGTGTGTGTGTGTGTGTGTGTGTGTATGTATGTATGTATGTATGTATGTATGCATGTATGCGTCTATATATACACATATATACACGCACGCACACGCACACATCTGTGTGTATTTATCTTTCTACTATAGATCCACTCTCTTTCCTTCAATTCTAATGAAAACTTTCTTAATAGAATATCCAAAATGAAATGTGAAGTGGAAGGATCACCATAGGAGGAGCTAATGCTAGAAGATATACCAAAAGTACTTGAACGGATGGAAGAACTGGAAGGAAAGCACCACCGTCGGTTGAAAATGAGGTTGTCTCGCCTATCAATTTCGTGGGCATGGATATGAATGACCTGTTCCGATAATTCATAATGCGAATGATGTGGCAGATAATGTCGTAAGTTGTTGAACCTATGCCGGTAGCTAGAGAAGATATTTCAAAGTTGAACCAAGACTATCGAAATTTAGGAGGTAATATGTTTATTAGGAAGGAGATAATAATATATGTATTTAATTGGCTGAAGGTGAGTGAGAATATCTCCGAAAATCTAGAGCTAAATGATGCGTGAAAGAAAAGATTGGCTTCATGGTAGATGCTTGAAGATGTTGTGTAGTGATGGAAACAGTAACTATTGCGAACCCTAAAGAAGAGAACACTTGGGTACAGTTTAAGCAAAGGTTCAAGGCTCGATTCGTTTCTAAGACTCGGCGGAGTATGTTGCTTCAGGAGTTTATCGATTGAAACAAAGGGATCTTTCTATGGAGGAGTGCATTCTGAAGTTCAATTCTTTGGCTAAGTATAGCAGAGAGATGATTAATATTTCGTTGAAGAAGAACGAGAATTTATTTAGGGCTTGAAGTAGGGAATAAATCATAAGGTGATAGTACATTTAATATCTCCTTTTGAGTTTATGATTGATATGACACTTAGGTATAATAGTATGTACCAAGAAGAGAGGAGGGTTGAGATGAAGCCTAAGAAAAAGAAAAAGAAGTGATTTTCCCTATACCAAAAGGGGAAAAAGGGCCAGCAACCAAAGGGAAAGGCTGATAAGGGAGGACACCAAAAGGATGTTTAAAAAAAATTTTGCTACAGCTATGGCCAGATGGGGCAGCTATGCATCAAAATGTCCACTACCAGCTAGAGTGAGTAAGGATAAATGTTTTAGTTGTGATAATTCAGACCATAAGAAGAAGGATCGTTTGGAGCCGAAGCAGATAAAGTTGTTTTCTTTAGAGGGGCCTTCATCAGAACCAATAGCCGAGGAGAAAGGAAAAGGTGTAGTGCATGAGTATGATTTTGATTTCTTGTTTTTCATTAGAGTTCTGTTTGATATGGGGTTATACACTCTTTCAGTTTGAAAGATTTGGTAGGTAGATTAGGGATATATGTTACCTATCTAGTTACTTCTTTCCATGTTGTTAATTCAATTGGTGGGGTATGCTACTCTCGATTCAAAGTTTCTAGTTTAGAATTTGTTCCGTGCGAACATTCATTTTCTTACAACTGATATGTATTTGGCTTCATGGGGTATGGGCTTAGTGTAGAACTATGAAGGAATTTATTGTACCAAGAGGGTTATTGCTTTAAAAACCCCTAAGGGAGGAGAAAGGATCTTTATAACTTTGGACAAGATGAAGGGGAGGTAAGTGCTTTCGTTGTGTGCAATGGAAAGTATGGAAGAGGTGGTTGATAGAGTTTTAGTGGATTAGAAATTTGCAAATGTCTTTCATCTAGTAATGGGATTACCATCGAGAAAAGTGATAGAGTTCCATATAGATTTGACACCAGGAGCACAACCTGCTAGTAGTCCCCCTAGCAAAATGCCACCTGAGGAAATGCAAGAGTTGAAGAAGTAGCTAGTGAAACATGAGCATAGTAGTTTCATTAGGCCAAGTAGATCACTGTGGGAAGCTTCCATGGTATTTGTAAAGAAGTTAGATGGATCACTTCGGATGTGCATTGACTATAGGAAGTTGAATGAGCTGACGGTAAAAAGTCATCATCCATTGCCAAGGATAGACGATTTATTCGATCAGTTGAGTGGAGCTAGATTTTTCCTGCATCTAAATTTTGCTACGGTATTCCATTAACTAAGAATCACTGAATAAAGTTCTTCTTTTACCACATTTAGAATGAGATAAGTTTCATACGAGTGGTTAGTTATGTCCTTTGGACTAACCAATGCTCCAACGTTCTTTTTAGATCTTATGAACCAGATCTTTCATGATTAGTTGAATAGGTTTGTGTTGGTCTTTATAGATGATATTTTGATATATTCTAAGGATAAGCAAGATCACAAAGTTCATCTTGGATTAGTGCTGGAGACCTTGAGACAGAACCATTCAAGGGTAAAGTTTTCTAAGTGTCATGCCATGTAGTTCGAAGGAGTGATTAGCCGTAAATCTTCGTGAATGCACATGTCTGTTTATTCTCTATATATAGGGGATTTCAAATGAATTTTTCAACAACTACTTTCTTATTATATTTTCTCCTCTTACTCTGCCAAAATTTCTAGTGAAAATTTATTCAACAAATTCAAACCAAAATCAATTCAATCTTCATTGTATTGATTCTCTACTATTTACTCTCTAATTCAATCATCTCTCTCTCTCTCTCTCTTAATCAAAGATCAAAGTGTTGTCCAAGAGGTTGTAGGATCAATTGTAACCAAAGATCAAGAAATTTGTCATTGGAAAAAACATCAAACTCTAGTTGTATTTACGTGCGTGTGATTATAGCCCATTCAATAAACTGGTTGTGCCTAGTGTCCTAGAAATCCAAATGGGTGTGCTTAGATCCCGTCCAAATCAAGTGAGTGTGCCCAAAGCTCGAAAAATCTAGAGGGTGTGTCTCGTAACCTTGAAATCGATATTGTATTGGGTTTGCCTTATGTCTATTTAAAGATTGGCATTTGGAAAAGAATACGTACAAGCAATTATAAAGGACTAGATGTACAGAAACTCCAAACCAATATAAAAATCCCTTGTGTGATCTCTCTAATTCTCTACTATTTACTTTATTGCATTTATACTTACCTATGTTTGTATCTGTGATTGTTCGTTCTCTGTTGATAAATAATAATCTTGAAAGAATTTTAAAAGATTCATAAAAAATAGAAAACACTATTCGTCCCCCTTCTGGTGTTTAATTAGCTTTAAGAACCATATTTCTACAACCTACACACCATTGATGAGACTTACTCGGAAGAATAAGAGGTACATTTGGACGAAGGAGTGTGAGATGGCATTCTAAGGTTGAAGCTTAGACTGAAAAATGCAGCGATTTTGGTGATGCAAGAGGAGAATAGAGATATGATAGTTTGTATTGATACTTTTGGTCTTGAGTTAGGAGCATTGTTGATGCAAAGAGACAAAGTTATATCTTTGCATCCGAGTAGTTGCCACCCCGTGAGGTCTGGTATCCAACACATGAATTGAAGTTAGCAGTAGTTATCTTTGCATTAAAGATTTGGAGGAATTACCTCCTTGGAGAAAGGTTGGAATTATTTACTAACCAGCAAATGATTCATCCACAAAAATAAAAAGGGCTTATACAGCAACTTTGGATGATTCGGACACCTTCTCCAATGACAATGAATCTAATACTAAAAATCTAAATATGTGTTTCATGACAATAATAAACTAGTCAATAGTGATCAACAAAAGGCTGCAAAAAATTGGTAAGCTTTATAGTTTAATTTTAATTTTTGGTTACTTTTGATTGATAGGAATAGCCTATAAATTATAATAATATTAGGATAATTAGGAATATACAAATATATATAAGTATATAAGAATAATTTATCCAAAGTTTTATTATGAAATTTAACGACTATATGTCAGCATATGCCCATCCTATATGTCGACATATGTTCCAGAAAAATGAAATTTGAAATTTCATTTCAAATTCTACTTTTGAACTTCCCTCCACTTTTCACTTACTCATATGTTCTGAAAAGATGCCTTTTCGACTAGAGAATATGTCCTTTGATTCTCTACTTATTAACTCCATCTTTATCCTTTCATTTCATTCCCTTTATTTCAAAATTCAAATATATTTCACTCTCCCATACCCTCAAACCTTCAATAATGGCTTCCCCTGGTCAAAACCCAAAAACCATTAGGCTTTCTAAGAAAACAAAAGGCTTTCTCCTTAGTGAGAAAGATTCCATAAAAGCCTATATGGAATACACTTCTTTCGAAAAAGTTTCTCCTGAAAGGTTTGCTAAATTTAAAAAACAAAATTATGGTCTTTATGATCTCTGTTTTTTAAAATAATATTCTTTGTTTGATCTTCTCAAATTAATTTTGTTTATTACCTTGATTGATACAAAAAAAATTATGCTAATTTAAATAGAAAATTTAATCAAAAAGAAGGTTAAATTTGAAGTAGTGTTAATGGCACCCAAATAATTTTAAATTTTGAACTTTGGGTCATATTCTTGGTTGTAAGTCTAGTGGAATTGACCTCTTCACTTTTCAAATTGATGTTCAAAACCGTGAAGTATTTCACGATATTTTTGAAAATAATGATGATTTTGAATTTAAACACAGACACCTTCATCCAAAATCGACACATGTGAATCTCATTTTACAACAAAGCATGACTCCGAGGATGGGTAATTATAATAACCCTACTCGAAAAAATTTCAAAGCACCTTTTCTAATCATGGTCGATATGATATAAATTGGGCACAATTCATTTAGATGACTTTGTTCAAAAGAACATTTCTGGACATGAGAAAACCCTTTTTCATGGTGTGCATCTTACTAGAATTTTCTTATATTTCGGTGTGGATTTAGGAGGAGAAAAATTTATTCGAAAGGTTTTTGATAAAGCCAATTTCTCACTTATGCATATTCCACCTTTTTTCGAACTTTGTGAAACACTTCCCGAAAAGGAGCAAAGGTTACCATGGGAAGAAGAGCACGAAATTCAATAAGAAGAGGAAGAAGAAAGGGATGAAATGGTAGTGGAAGAAGAAAAAGAGGAGGAGGAGGAGGAAGAAATGGTTCTTCTTTAGAAAGTTTTAAAGACCATCCAACCCTACAAACAAAGAGATACCAAGGAACCAAGAGAAGCTTCTTAAAAAACAAAAGAAGCTTGAGGTTCTTTTAGTAAAAATTTCACTTCGCTTTCCAACAAAATAGATAAATTCTATGAAAAGGTCGTTTACAAGCTTGGTGGCTCTTCATCATCTTTATCTACATCCTTCTAAGCCTATCTAAGTTGTTTACTTATGTTATCTTGCTTTATATTGTGTGTTTTAGGTTAAATCCATGTAATTTCCATGTATTTTTCTTATTTATTGTTGAAATCCATGTATCCCTCAAATTTTAGTAATGAAAATTATCAATTATTGTTCTATATTGTTTATTAGTCTCTTGAAGTCATAAGTGTGTAATAGTGTAAAAACAAAAACTATAATAAATATCTTAATTTTGAAAAATTAGGTATGTATGTCGACATACGTACATATGATATGTCGACATATAACGACCACAAAGCAAAAAAAATTCAAAATAAAAATAGCTACCATCCATCCATTCATTCCAAACGGCTTTCTACTCTTATATAAGCTTGTTTCTTCTAGAAAACTCATTTATCACTTTACTCTGTGCTCTATGTTCATTCTCAAACATATTTTTACAAATATGTCTTCTCCACATCAAAAAATATGTGAAAATCTTGAAAAACTCTCTAATCCTTTAAAGATATTCTCTTTTTATTCTAAAAAATCAAAGGCACTTAGAATCGAGTCAAATGCAGATGATAAAAGAAGAAGAAAAGCATTTTGATTCTATTTAATGGATGATTTCTTCCCTAATCAAAGATAAACCATCCAATAACAGAGTGCATTGTTAATAAGGATAAAGATGGTTGGGTTGAAGTTCCACGAAATGTGTAGTTATTGGATATAAATATATATATATATACACACACACACACACACACACTCTCTTAGGATTTGGTTTGAATGACTTGGAATGTATTTGGGTTGAATTTGATTGGTTTTGGATTGCTTATATGAATAATTTGGTTTGATTGAATTGAATGTATTGAAATTGTATGGTTCGAAATTACATCAATAAAATCTACCTTAACATGTTTAATGTAGAATAGTACCATTTACCATATATTCATCATATGTATCATATATATATATATATATATATATATATATATATATATATATATCATTTTTTAACTTGGATTATTGATTTTGAATCATACATGATCATATATTTTAGTTAGGGGGAGTTTTTCTTAAGTCTTTCTTACTTTTTTTAATTTTCACCCGTTTTTGTTGATGACAAAAGGGGGGAAAATATTAAATATACATATAAACATATTCATATGGAGTTATGTAATTCAGAGGGAGTGTATCATATTTTATATATACAAGTTATTAATGGTTGTCATCATCAAAAAAGGAGAGATTGTTAATACCTTAGTTATTAATTTTGATGATAACAACTTTAACAATAAATACATTCATATAAAATGTGGATGCTAATGTTTCTGTCAAGTTATATAGAATATAGTGCAGGATATTATACAGGTGTTAATTCGAAGATGTACAGTATAGAGACTCAATAAATGGACATGAAGACTCACAAGTGATTAATATATGAACATCTAAGGATATCGTGAAGTTTATAGGGTCATAAAATATTGTTAAAGTCCCTAGTAGTAAACTTTGATCTTTGATTTCTCATTTTCGAATCCTTCATATTTAAAAAAAAATTCTAAAATATATTTTAAAATATTTTATAAAAGTTTTTTAAAAAGTTTATAAACTATGTTTAAATTATTTTACAAAGTATCAAATTATTTTACAAAGCATAAGATTTTTAAAACATTTTGAAATAAACAAATTTTCAAAATACACTAGCCTATATCGACATATAGGCAGATCATATGTCAACATACATGACACTAATTTGAAATTTAAATTTTAAAATGAAGTGTCTATTCATCGTAACTCTTCACGAATAGACATGCCCGTTTATTCTCTATATATGTGGGGTTTCAAATGAATTTTTCAACAACCACTTTCTTATTATTTTCTCCCTCTTACTCTACAAAAATTTCTAGTGAAAATTTATTCAAAAATTTTCAAATTCAAACTAGAATCAATTCAATCTTCATTGTACCGATTCTCTACTATTTGCTCTTTGATTTCAATCATCTCTCTCAATTAAAGATCAAAGTGCTATCCAAGAGGCTATAGGATCAATTGTAACCAAAGATCAAGAAATTGTCTTTGGAAAAACCATCAAACTCTAGTTGTAACTGTGTGGCTATAATTGTAGCTCGTTCAAATTAATTGAATGTGCTTGGTATCTTGAAAATCCAAGCGAGTGTGCTTGTGTCCCATCCAAATCAAGTGAGTGTACCCAGAGCTCGAAAAAGTTGGAGGTGTGTCTCGTAGTCTTGAAATCAAGATCGTATTGGGTTTTATTTCTACCCATTTAAAGGTTTGCATTTGAAAAGAAATCTATACAAGTAATTGAACGGGACTAGATGTAGGGTAACTCCGAACCAGTATAAAAATCCTTGGTGTAATCTTTCTAATTCTCTACTTTTTACTTTACTTAATTTATACTTATCTGTGTTTAGGTCTATGATTGTTCATTCTGTGTTAATTAATAATAATCATGAAAGAAATTGAAAAAGATTCATAAAAATTAGAAAACAATATTCACCCCCACTCTAGTGTTTAATTAGCCTTAAGATTCATAATTCTGCAATCCACACACCATTCGTGAGACTTATTCAGAAGAACAAGAGGTATGTTTGGATGAAGAAGTGTAGAATGGCATTCTAAGGGTTAAAGATTCGACTGACAAATGTAGCGGTTTTGGTGATGTAAGAGGAAAATAGAGATATGATGGTTTATATTGATATTTGGTCCAGTGTTAGGAGCATTATTGATGCAAAGAGGCAAAGTTATAGCTTATGCATCCTAGTAGTTGCGACCCCATAAGGTCTGATATCCAACACATGACTTGGAGTTAGCAGTAATTATCTTTACATTAAAGATTTGGAGGCATTACCTCCTTGGAGAAAGATTCGAATTATTTACTAACCACAAGTCATTGAGATACTTGTTCTTCCAAAAGGAGTTGAACATGAGACATTGGAGGTGGTTGGAATTTTTGGCTTCTAATGATTTTGGGATTGAATACACTCCGGGTAAAGGAAAAAAGGTTGTTGATGCTTTGAGTCGAAGACAACAGGGTTGCATCATCTATGATAATAGAGTGGAATATATTAGAGAATTTAGCTTCTATTTTTATATTTCAGTTGAGTGTTGGTCTAAATTGAACTTCTAGGACATTGTCATTCTTGGAAGTTCATATGACTCTCATAGAAAGGGTTGTGAGAAGTAGAAAGTAGAACCATTATATGTAGAAAGGATCAATGGCCTGAAGAGTGGTGTCAAGAACCAATGAGCTAAAAGGGTTTAATATTGACCTGGATAGTGGAGACCTTTAGAGGTTGGTCTTGGATGATTGTCATCATTCAAAGTTTTCTATCATATAGGGGCACTAAGATTTACCGAGATATGAAGTGGAGTTTCTACTAGGAAGGGATGAGGAGAGATCTTGGAGAATTTGTGAAGAGATGTTTCACAAATTTAAGGATGAACATCAAAAGACAAGTGGATTTTTGCAAACTTTGGAGGTTCTACTATGGAAGTGGGATTCAGTTTCCATGGACTTTGTAGTATGGTTTGCTAAGGATAAGGGCAGGAAAAGAGAGTATATGGTTCATAGTCTATAAATTAACTAAGAGTGCCCACTTCATTCTGGTGAAGTCCATTAGGACGACAACAAAGTTAACCGAGATGTACGTGAAAATTATACTAGGACCATATGGAGTTTTGAGTACTATAATTAGTGATCAGAACTTGTTGTTTGCCAATGAGTTTTGGTAGAGCCTTTAGAGTGCTTTGGGTTCAGAGTTGTGTATAGGAACATCTTACCATCCACAGACAGATGGACAGACCGAGAGAGCAAATAGAATACAAAAGGATTTGTTATGATCTTGTATATTAAATTTTGGTGGTGTAATGACCCTAATTTTGACTAGCATTTTTTAGAACATTTAGTTAGATAAATTAAAAGAAATAATGCAGATAGTTGAGGGATTAAGATTTGTTAATTTAGAAGGAGTCGTGCCTTAATAAATATATAAGCAATAGAGAACTAAAAATAAGTAAGTAGGAGGAACATGGTAAGGGTAAAATGGGAACATTCTTCATTCTAATACCCTAAACCCTTCTAATTTTCATTCCTTATTCATTTAAACATTCACAAACAAAACTAAAACCCTATTGAGCTCGGCTAGCCACCATTAAGAAGATTCAAGGAGAAGAAAAGTTAGGATTCAAGTAGAAAGTTTAAGCAAATCAGTCTAAGGACAAATCTCAACCTTCTTAACACAAAGCTAAGGTGAATAGTTAACTTACATCTTACTTTTGATATTGGTTTCAGTTTTAAGTTGGATCCAAGTTAATTTTTCAAGTTACATGGCATGTTGTGTTCATTTAAATGGATATATATATATATATATGCTTGTACATGATTTATATTGTTTATACAGATGTTATAATAAGTTCAGATTGGAAAACCTATTAAATAACATCTATATGAGTTTCGTTTTTGATATATGATCAAAAAAAATATTTTATAAGTGGGTTTCAAGTTTCATAATTTTCTAAGTAATTGTGGATTTATTAGGAATTTTCTATGAGAGAAATATTGGGGTTAAATTATTTAAGGATATTATATAAAATTTCGAGTCTGAAATTTATATTTGTTACAAAAAAAATACTAAAAGTGAATTATTGTGATTTTTCGGGAATTTTCCTAAGTACTATGATTATAAAATTAATTAAATTAAGGGGCTTAAACGTTTTACATGTTTTTTTATGGAGGAAGGCTTATTTTTTAAAAAAAATTAATTATAAATTTTGAATTCGACAGCCTTTTTAGAAAAGAATTTTGATATATAGTGGGCAACCAATCATATTTTGACAAATTAGGCAAGTTGGGTAAAAAGGAATTACTTTGGAAGGTAATAAACCAGTTTTGTTTCGAATTACAACTTTGTCACTAGCTTAGCTTGCTTTTGTCACCATGCCCAGTCAGACATTTCGCACATATATGAAAACAATGCATAAGATATCAAGCAATTGGTATGTAGTGTATTGGAAAAAGGCGGAGAAATGATGGTGTCGAAGACATGCTTCCGAAGGGTTGAAGCCACTATAACTAGCTTTCGAATCAATAAACATACCTTGGTTTAAAAAGAGGCTTTCGAACAAGTTATCGCTTGCCTTTGTTTTTAGAAAGGAGCTTTCGAAAGAGTTGCCCCTTACTTTTATTTTAAAATAAGCTTTGGATAGGATAGCCACTTTTGAAACCTATTCGATAACCATGATACATTGCCACCACATTCATACCTTTCGAATTAGTTAAGGCTGTTATAGCCTTAGAACAATGTATTCAAAAGGGGTGCTTTCGCCATTTAACTTTAAAGCCACCTTCCCAATTCTTTCGAAAGGGTCGTATAGCCATTTTCAAATGGTTTTGAAGGCAATGCTTTCGAAAGGGTGGGCTTCAAAACTATCCTCTTTCTTTTATTTGGGATGAATGCTTTCGAAAGTAATGCTTTCGCCTCTATTCTTTATAACCCTTTGGTTATAGTAAAGGTTAAACCAAATGGTTTCGAAAGGAATAATTTTAAATGGTTTTGAAGCAATGTTTACAGAAACCCTTACTTTAACTTATTTCTTTAAAAGGTATGTTATAAGTGTTTCGAAGGGGAAATCCTCAAATGTAACGACCTGGAATTTTCGATCTCGAAGATTCCAGATAGTTAGGAAAAGAAGAAAAGAGATAGAAGAAACAGAAAAGAAACATAGAATCTCACATTCGCAGCGGATCAAAATATGATATTAAATAAAGGAACAGTTATACAAGGAAAAACTGTATTAGTTAATTAACATTAATACATCAGAGTTATAACATTTACACAAACACTGGACAGTTAAGATTAACTTGTCCCATAAAACTACAATATATCACAGCAGAATACCCTCCATACGTTCCTGCCATCCAGTTCGCCTCCTAAGCTCCAGAAAACGTCCCTACCTGAAAATTTGTAATACTAGGTCTAACCCGAGCATTACATCAAAGTAACACCTGGGTCAGGCTGGAAACCAGCGTGAGTAAACCCAACTAACCAAGAAATACTAATGCATAAATCTTACTTAAACCCGGGTAACTCGAATCAATTTACAAATTCACAAATTTGTTATAGACATTACTTATTTCACACATCAATTTCTAAAAACCAAAACTTAGATTAAATGGTCTCATTCACTTAAATCATTCCATTCCAGCCTATTGATTTCACATATCAAATCTATAAAGATTTATAGAAGGTTTCAAACCGAAGTGGTTTCGGATATGTATTGATACCCGACCCTGGTCTCTTCGAATCCAATGTAATCTTATTTCCAGTTTAAGTGGATACAAATCAGCTATATACAAAATATCATAGTCACACAGCAAATTAATCATCGATAGACAACTTACAATATCACAGTTCACCCTTCATAACATATAATGATTCATTATAAGCTATCGGATTAGATATAAGCCAAATCATCCAATACCATTCAATCATCCATAACAAGATAAATTAGATGTTCAAATCTTTAATTTAATTACCAACTTTAATTACTTAGATTACCTTTAATCTTGCTTACTTAATAATTAGTTAATTACAACCAATAATTAAATATCCTTTAATCATCCAACTTAATTAATCGTCCTTGATTAATTATTACATTAAGTACTTAACTTTTAATTACCACATAGATTAATTAACCTTAACTGTTCCCATTAATTAACCTTTAATTAATTAATGACATTCATTAATGATCCTCTAATCACTTCCAGTAATTAACCATTCTGCAGTTACTTACCTTAATTAATTAAGTCCTTAATTAATTATATTAATCCTTTGATTTATTACACTAAGTAATTAACCCTTAATTACTTCCATTAAGTAATTTTAGCCATTTAAATTGATTACATTCATTAATCAACTTTGATTAATTCCACTCAGTAATTAACTATCCTTCATTACTTACAGTAATCAATTGATTTCTTAATTAATTAATAAATCCTTTAATTAATTACACAGAGTAATTAACATTTAATTACTTTCACTAAGTAATAATTCTTTAATTGCTTTCCATCAAGTAATTTTTTTTTTTTTTATTACATCCAGTAATTACCCATCAATTACTTCACTAAGTAATTACACTTTATTAATTACATTAAGTAATTATACTTAACCCATCATCAAGTAATTCCCTTTAATTAATTAAACTTAATTAATCAACTAAAATTAACCACATTAACTTAATTAATTACACTGAGTAATTAATTTCCTTTAATTACTTCATTAAGTAATCATCCTTAATTATTCTCTTACATTAAGTAATTAACCTTTTAATTACATATTACTTAATTATTTCTTAATTAATTAACCTTGATTAATCAACCCCTTATTAAGTAATTAATTAAACTTAATTAATTCCACAAATTAATTTATCTTAATTTAATTACCCAAATTAATCATTTTAGTTACATAAGTAATTATACTTTAATTACCATTGTTAATAAAACATGATTATAAGATAAATCATTTATTACATTAAACTCTTATCTACCATTTTAAACTAAATTAAATTTAAAAACTTGAATTTGGTTTGTACAAAATCATCATCTTTTAACTTATTAAAGTTAAATGCCTTTTTACCTTAATCACATTGAAGTTTCAACAATTATTTTTGATTTGGAAACGCTTATGAATTAATTACATAGTTTTGTTTAATGTAATATTTATATAAATCAAAACTATTTTTAAAACAAAATTTAAAACTTTAAAATCCATACCTTTAAAATTTAAATTTGTTTAAAACAACATTTTCTAACTTAAACATTTCATACCTTTTTTAAAACCTGTTAAAACTTTGTTTAAAATTTAAGTTCGCTTTTAAAATAAATTTGAAAATCACTTTGCTATAAAATCTGGACAAGTTAAAAACTGGAAACAAAAACGTTTCCGAGCAATCAATAAATTCTCGAGACAGACTCGAGACAACACTCGCGCGGACTCGATGCAACCAAAATAAGGCTTCACCACTTCGACACTCTAAGTCGAACATGTGAAAAATCATGAAATACCCGAGCCAAAACTGCCTTCCCCAAACTCAAAACCCAGATTCACATTAACCATCACCATGCATGTGCACGACCAGAAACCTTGACATTGCCCAACTCTCCGGCCTCACACTCGACCTCGACAACCACCACGACGATGCAGCACAACACAAATCGATGGCACACCCAAAACCGACACTTCGACCAAAACTAGAAAAATGAACTGATCAGAAAATCACCGGCCAACGACAAACGCCTCCACCTGAAACCAAACTGCTGTGACCCCAGACGCGCCCCGAACCACCGAAGCCATCCCCCCTATGCGGTTCGTTCTGATGCATCGACAACGTCAAACTCGCCATGATTCCAACGCAGACCAAAAGTAGAAAAGCAACCCTACTTCGCCCCACTTTACGGTCACCATGGCCATCGATAACAACTTCCACCATTTTTCCAGTGTCCCCTGACACACTGGCCATCATCATGCCAAACCACAATCACCCACTTGACGCCGATCAACGGTAGATGGCCAAAATCCCAAAATCGAGCAGTACTGATTATCTCAGCCAATACACATTTAAAAATTACCAAATTTATTCTAAAATTCATGATTTGACTTCACTTTCCAGATTATATGGTCAGAGATTTAAATTAACATATTTGAATTTTACCCATTTCTTGATATTCACTGTAATTTTTAAATTTTACAGAGTATTAACTAATTGCAATCACTTGAAATTATTTTTAAAAACAGGAATACAAAGTTATTAACATTTTCTTTTCAGTAATCAAAGTCTAATATGGATTGTTAAGGAAGATAGGAACTATTTTGTAGTTGATCTTGCACCTGACATCTACAGAGAACATAAAACATACATATACAGACATGCATTCAAATTTGTACAATACAAACCAGATTCTAGATGAAAAATCTAGGCAACAAACATATTTATTGCATCATTACTCAGAATTATTAGCACCAAAAGAATTAGCTTTAAGTATTTACTCACAGAAATTTTGAAACAAAGGACAGAGCCAATGGAAGAATTGGGTTTGATCTGGATCTTGATCTGATATGATCTACACTTTTTGTTGATGTTGAGTTGAGTTCATCTTTTCAGATTGCAAAACTTGAGTTTGATTCAATCCATTGCTTGATCTTAGATTTTTTTTTTCTTGAATCTGGTTTTTTTCCTTTTATTGAGTAGATTCAAGTCTATATTTTGAACATGATAAAGGAAAAAAGAAGAGAAAAGGAAGTAGATATGTTTATATACTAGAATTTTCTTTTCATTTATTAATTTTGAAAACAATGGAAACAAGTGACACTTGTTTTATACATGGCATAGAATACTTACATTTGTTGAATGGTATTTTTAAAATTTTACACTTGTATCATATATTTTTTATGTTACATGGCTTACATTTGTTATCTTATATGTATAAATGTTTATATTTTATACTTATATCAATACCCTTTCCAATATTTATACATATATTCATACATTGGTTTATTGCTAAATTAAATTTATATTAATTTGTAATTTGACATTAAAATAGAAAACATATTCATTTGTTTTGAAAGTATAAACTTTGTCAAATTGAATAATTATAAAAGAAGATCATTAAACTGATATTGTCAATTATATCAGAAGATTATTAAATAAATATTTATCTAGATATAAATATTTATTATCAGATTTATCAGGTGAATTTTGTTCAACCAATAAATCAGTGTAAAAAAATTAATCATGTTAATTACAAATTAACGGCTGTCCAATAATCCGGGTTATCACATTCCTTCCCCCTTTGAATCTTTTCGTCCTCGAAAAGGAACGAAGCCAGAATTTATTAAAATGCTTATTATCAGAAAAATTAATCTTTGATCTTTAAAACACTTTTAAATCTATATAATATTACCAAAATAGCTTTATAAATATATATTTTTATAACTCGATGTTTCAACAAGTCCATCCTCATTCTCACAGAAATTCGGTCATACGTTGATCAGGCGTAGAACTGAAAATCTATAAGTACTTAGCAGACCTGTTTTCAACACCAGTGAAAATACTTGAAAAATAATTTTAATCAAAATATCAAAAGCATTTTTGAAAATAGAGGAAATATCTTTGGTGAGAATACTCTAGAAATCATCGCCCACATCCATGGTCACAGTTAACCCGATGGTTACGTTGCCATCCTTGCAAAATCCATAGATAACTATAGGCACTCCTCCCACACGATTACGCCATGGAACCCGCTACAGATCGCAATTACATCCTGGATTACGTTGCCATCACAGCAAAATTCCATGTAACTGTAGGCATCAACGCCCTCGAATTTCGCTGCCGAAAGAATGAAACTTCCCCACTCTTACATAAGTCGCAGACTACATCAGTCAAGTCCCAATGTAACCTTAGGCTCTCAAGTCCTCTCGACTTTCACTATGTCTTCATACATCGCAGTCTACCGATGTAAAATCAAACGTAGACTGTTGGCTCTCAGCAGCACACATGACTTTCGCTATATTACCAAAGGTCGCAGTCTACCGATGTAAAATCAAACATAGACTGTTGGCTCTCGGTGGCACACACGACTTTCGCTATGGTCTGTAGTAGATTGCAGTGACATCGAGTTATACTGTCATCCAGCATACCCAAATGCCCCTGTAGGCATCAGCGCCCTCGACTTTCGCTACCCACTACACATAATCCTCAGGAACTAGTTTGTCCAGACTCCTCACAAGATCAACTTTAGAACCCCTCCTTAGGGTTCAAGGCAATACCACCCTGTGGCACTCCTGAGAAGTTCATTTCAAGGGAGCGCCTTTTTCTCCAGAGCCATTTTCAAAACACTTTATACTATACACATATAGTATCTTCCAAATCATACACCTAGTATGAATTCCATATAAACTCCTCTCTAAAAATCGATTATCCCAAAATTGATAATTCTCAAACTAGGCTTTTCAAATTTCCAAAATTGATTTTTCCCAAAAATCAAAAGCCTTTCCAAATCCATAGGTTCCAAAAACCTTTCCTCAAAATCATTTTCATAAGAACCTTCTTAGACACACACACACACACACACACACACACACACACACACACACATATATATATATATATATATATATATATATATATATATCTTTGTAAATCTTTGGATTATTTTAACTTGTATAAATTCCCTTTTTATACTTCAAATACTTTCAAAAAAACCTTTTCTTCTGGCAATAGATTCAACCAGGGGAGTTTGTCAGTTATACATACGTAGCTTTGTTTATGCCAAAACAATATTTAAGCTTGATTACTCTATAAACTCACTTGCCATATTACTTACTCCCAAACAGTAAATTTCTACCATAGAAATATCCAATTTCCACTTTATTTCATCTTATATCTCGCAAAATATACTTTCTATTTCAGAAATCATTTTACATTTCTTATCCACAAATTTCCCAATATCAATTTCATTCAAACCCGTATGATGTACTCATATCATTCGTACGCAATACCAATCTGATCGCTCACTCGATCACACAATTTCACTTCCGAACTAGTATCGTCCACCCGACTTCCTAGTGCACACTCAGATCTGGTTTCTTGATCAGAAACCGTCATTCTCCTTACATAGCTATAACTATGATAGAGAATTTCTAGAACCAATCAACAATCCATATCTAGGTTCGCTGTCGAAAATCGAGTGAAAAATCCCAACTCAGATCGACATACTATCTCGAAATTCTATGCTCGAATCTGGATCAAATCACTATGCGAATAGAATAATATACGTACATCCTACGTATTTATCTTTATCGATTATTAGCCAAATCAATTCTCTTTCTATTCACCTTCATTTTGATTTTCATTCTTACTCACAATTCTTAAATCCTCGTTTGGATTAATTTCAAATTGAACCCATTTCAATTTTCAATTCATTTCAATTCCTATTTGAATTAATCCCAATTCCAATCTCCACTTTTTAAATCATCTCGAATTATATAAATTCGAGTTAAATTTTCAAATGCTAGTTTAACCTCTTAAACCAAATTAATCTTTATTTAAAGTCTTTAAACAATTTAATTTTGAGTCCAAACTTCAAAATTCTATTTTAAATTATCTTTACTTAACTTATTTCAAAATTCACATAAGAATTCAAAAACAATTTTATCTTTAGAACCCAATTTTATTCCTAAATTTTAACTACAAAACCACTTCTCAGTTTCGTAGATTATTTATAACAATAAAATAATATCCAGATAAGTAAACATCCGAATTTATCCAAACACCAATTAACAACATCCATTTTCAATTTCCAGATCTCAAACATATTTTGAGATCACCCATATCTCCCATTTAAATCAACCATTTAATTTCTCAAGTTAAATTTCAATTTCATCTTGAAATTTCTAATTCAGTTGTTTGTTCTAAATTTATTTAACTTTCCTTAAGTTAAATTCACTTCAATTATATCTAGTCAACTTTACACTATTTGAATTCCCATTTCAAATTTTAACTTCACATTGATAATCTTCCTACTTAAAAATTCAAAAACTTATCAATTTGGGTATCACATCTTATTCCAAATAAAAACTTAAAATTCAACATTTAGAGTTTATTTCAAACCGTCATTGATATTATATATATCCCTCATATATACATATTATTTCCTTTACACACCAAGTTATCCTTAAATTTTAAACCACCTTTGGTTTTTAATTCAAAACAAATTATTTTAAATTTTCAAACAACTCTTGTTTGAAATAGGACCCTTTCATTCAAATATATTAAATAACATTATCTATTATTTGTTATCACTTTGAAACAATTTTCAAATTCTGCACCCAGATTTAAAGCTTCATAATTCAAATCATCTTCAATTCCAATTTATAAGTCATACTTGCCTAAATGTTTTACTTCCCTAAAACATTTCATTTTGCTTACTCATTAATACACATTTTATTATTAAACACAACAATCATTTATGATAATAACCAAGATTGTCATGTCTGAAAACCAATTCATTATTATCTTTTCTGAAACTCTTCTTCAAATTCAAGGTTTTAATTTCAGTTTGAATCCATTTCAAACTTGTCTTTACTCAATTTAAATTTGGTTGTATTTCTATTACCACTTAATTCTTATTATTTTGTTTAATTCCAATGATTTAATAACCAATTTCTCCAATATATTTAATAATTAGAAAAATTATTTCTTTATATATATCAAAAGATAAACTTATATAAAAATCATTTCTAAAACCATTTAAAATCTTTTACATAAGAAAATAACAAGTACGCTCTCATATATACATTCAACTCATTCTAGGGTACCACTGACCTTATCCTTAATGAGTAAATCCACCAGAGCCAAGGTTCTCGCTTAACCTCGCTCTAATATCAAATGTAACAATCCAGAATTTTTGATCCCAAAGTTTCCAGATAGTTAGGAAAAGAAGAAAAGAGATAGAAGAAACCAAAAAGAAACACAGAATCTCACATTTGCAGCGGATCAAAATATAAAATTAAATAAAATAACAGTTATACAAGGAAAAACTGTATTAGTTAATTTACATTAATACATCAGAGTTGCAACATTTACAAACACTGGACAGTTAAGATCAACTTGTCCCATAAAACTACAATATATCACAGCGGAATACCCTCCATACATTCCTGCATCCAGTTCACCTCTTGGGCTCCAGAATACGTCCTTACCTGAAAATTTGTAGTACTCTGTCTGAACGGAGCATTACATCAAAGTAACACCCAGGTCAGGCTGAAAACCAGCGTAATTAAACCCAACTAACCAAGAAATACTACTGCATAAATCTTACTTAAACCCGGGTAACTCGAATCAATTTACAAATTCACAAATTTGTTATAGACATTACTTATTTCACACATCAATTTCTAAGTACCAAAACTTAGATTAAATGGCCCCATTCACTTAAATCATTCCATTCCAGCATATTGATTTCACATATCAAATCGATAAAGAATTATAGAAGATTTGAAATCGAAGTGGTTTCAGATATGTACTAATACCCGACCCCGGTCTCTTCGAATCCAATGTCACCTGATTTCTAGTTTAAGTGGATACAAATCAGCTATATACAAAATATCATAGTCACATATATCGATAGACAACTCACAATATCACAGTTCACCCTTCATAACATATCATGATTCATTATAAGCTATCGGATTATATATAAACCAAATCATCTAATACCATTCAATCATCCATAAAAAGATAAATTAGATGTTCAAATCTTTAATTTAATTACCAAATTTTATTACATAGATTAACTTTAATCTTGCTTACTTAATAATTAGTTAATTACAACTAATAATTAAACATCCTTTAATCATCCATCTTAATTAATCGTCCTTGATTAATTATTACATTAAGTAATTAACTTTTAGTTACCACATAGATTAATTAACCTTGACCATTCCCATTAATTAACCTTTAATTAATTAACGACATTCATTAATGATCTTCTAATCACTTCCAATAATTAACCATTCTGTAATTACTTGCCTTAATTAGTTAACTCCTTAATTAATTATATTAATCCTTTGATTTATTACACTAAGTAATTAACCCTTAATTACTTCCATTAAGTAATTTTAGCCATTTAAATTAATTACATTCATTGATCAACTTTGATTAATCCCACTCAGTAATTAACTGTCCTTAATTACTTACAATAATTAATCAACTTCTTGATTAATTAATAAATCCTTTAATTAATTACACAGAGTAATTAACACTTGATTACTTTCACTATGTAATAATTCTTTAATTACTGTCCATCAAGTAATTTCTTTCTTTTATTACATCCAGTAATTACTCATCAATTACTTCACTAAGTAATTACACTTTATTAATTACATTAAGTAATTATACTTAACCCATCATCAAGTAATTCTCTTTAATTAATTAAACTTAGTTAATTAACTAAAATTAACCATATTAACTTAATTAATTACACTGAGTAATTAATTTCCTTTAATTACTTCATTAAGTAATTATCCTTAATTATTCTCTTACATTAAGTAATTAACCTCTTAACTACATATTACTTAATTATTTCTTAATTAATTAACCTTGATTAATCAACCCTTAATTAAGTAATTAATTACACTTAATTAATTCCACAAATTAATTTATCTTAATTTAATTACCCAAATTAATCATTTTAGTTACTTAAGCAATTATACTTTAATTACTATTGTTAATAAAACATGATTAAATTAAGATAAATCATTTATTACATTAAGTTCTTATCTACCGTTTTAAATTAAATTAAATTTAAAAACTTGAATTTGGTTTATACAAAATAATCATCTTTTAACTTATTAAAGTTAAATGCCATTTTCCCTTAATCACATTGCAGTTTCAACAATTATTTTTGATTTGGAAACATTTATGGATTAATTACACAGTTTTGTTTAATGTAATATTTATATAAATCAAAACTATTTTTAAAACAAAATTTAAAACTTTGAAATCAATACCTTTAAAATTTAAATTTGTTTAAAACATCATTTTCCAACTTAAACATTTCATACCTCTTTTAAAACCTATTAAAACTTTGTTTAAAATTTCAGTTTGCTCTTAATATAAATTTGAAAATCACTTTAGTTTAAAATCTGGTTAGGTTAAAAACTGGAAAAAAAATGTTTTCGAGCAATCAACAAATTCTCGAGACAGACTCGAGACAACACTCACGCGAACTCGATGCAACCAAAACAAGGCTTCGCCACTTCGACACTCCAAGTCGAACATGTGAAAAATCATGAAATACCCAGGCCAAAACTGTCTTTCCCAAACTCAAAACCCAGATTCACATGAACCATTACCGTCCATGTGAATGACCAGAAACCTTGACGTCGACCAACTCTCCGGCCTTCGCCAACTCACACTTGACCTCGACAACCACCACGATGATGCAGCACAACACAAATCGATGGCAAACCCAAAATCGACACGTCGATCAAAACTAGAAAAATGAACTGATAGAAAATCACCAGCCGACGACGAACGCCTCCACCTGAAACCAAACTGCTGTGACCCCAGACGCATCCCGAACCACCTAAGCCATCCCCCTTATGTGGTTCGTTCCGATGCATCGACGACGTCAAACTCGCCACGATTCCGACCCAGACCCAAAACGGAAATGCAACCCTACTTCGCCACTTCACGGCCACCACGGCCATCGATAACAACTTATGCCATTTTCCAAGTGTCCCCTGACACCCTGGCCACCACCATGCCAAATCACAATCACCCACTTGACGCCAAACAACGGTAGATGGCCAAAATCCAAAAATTGAGTAATACCGATTATCTCAGCCAATACACATTTAAAAATTACCAAATTTATTCTAAAATTCATGATTTGACTTCACTTTCCACATTATATGATCAGAGATTTAAATTAACATATTTGAATTTTACCCATTTCCTGATATCCACTGTAATTTTTAAATTTTACAGAGTATTAACTAATTACAATCACTTGAAATTATTTTTAAAACAAGAATACAATGTTATTAACATTTTCTTTTCAGTAATAAAAGTCTAATATGGATTGTTAAGGAAGATAGGAGCTATTTTGTAGTTGATCTTGCACCTGGCATTTACAGAACATAAAACATACATATACAGACATGCATTCAAATTTGTACAATACAAACCAGATTCTAGATGAAAAATCTAAGCAACAAACATATTTATAGCATCATTACTCAGAATTGTTAGCATCAAAAGAATTAGCTTTAAGTGTTTACTCACAGAAATTTTGAAACAAAGGACAGAGCCAATGGAAGAGCTAGGTTTGATCTATATCTTGATTCTGATATGATCTACACTTGTTTGTTGATGTTGAGTTTAGTTCATCTTTCCAGATTGCAAACTTGAGTTTGATTCAGTCCATTGCTTGATCTCAGATTTTTTTTCTTGAATCCGATTTTTTTTTCTTTTGTTGAGTTGATTTCAAGTCTAAATTTTGAACATAATGAAGGAAAAACGAAGAGAACAGGAAGTAGATAAGTTTATATACTAGAATTTTCTTTTCATTTATTAATTTCAAAAACAAAGGAAACAAGTGACACTTGTTTCATACATGGCATAGAATACTTACATTTATTGAATGGTATTTTTAAAATTTTACACTTATTTTATATTCTTTTTATGATACTTGGCTTACATTTGTTATCTTATATGTATAAACGTTTATATTTTATACTTATTATATCAATACCCTTTCCAATATTTATACATATATTCATACATTTGTTTATTGCTAAATTAAATTTATATTAATTAGTAATTTGACATTAAAATAGAAAACGTATTCATTTGTTTTGAAAATATAAATTTTGTCAAATTAAATAACTATAAAAGAAGATCATTAAACTGATATTGTCAATTATATTAGAAGATTATTAAATAAATATTTATCCAGATATAAATGTTTTTTATCAGATTTATCGGGTGAATTTTGTTCAACCAATAAATCAGTGTTTTAATAAATTTAATCCTTTTAATTACAAATTAACAACTGTCTAATAATCTGGGTTATCCCACAAAGCATTCGAAAGGTATATTTTAAGTGTTCTGAAAGGTTTGTTTTAGTTGTTTTGAAAGGAAGGTTTTCAATGCTTTCTAAAGACAAGTTCAAATGGTTTCGAAAGGGGATGTCTAAGGTTTTATATAATGGTTTCGAATGGGATGTTTTCAATTATTTTGAAAGGGGTTATTTAAGGTTTTAAGCAAAGGTTTTGAAGGTAATGTTTTGGCTTTATAGCCTAAAGTTTTCTAAGTTAAAAAGAGGCTTTAACTTATTTGAGAGGATAGATAATCTCAATAATTAGATTTCATCAACATTGTTTTGTGTAAAGCATATATCATGGCATAAGTACTTTGAGTAAAGCAAAGAGTATGATTTCCTTGGTTTATAAAGATATGATTTCAAGGGTAAATCATTTGTAAAGATTGTTTACAAGAAAATGAAATTTGAATAGAGTACGTAACCCTAAGGATATGACTCGGATATTAGAAGACTAGATGGGACTGTTATGGGGTCGCACACTATATTTTAGCTAATAGCCCCTATCTAATATAAGTCCAAAATTCTAGTGTGCAGGGCTTTGTCATAGGTAAGACTAAAATGATGTCACACACAGAAGGGAATATACATAGTAAAGATAGGTTATTGGTGAGTCCGCAAACCATTAGGATCAATTGACCCTAGAAGAAGAAAGTTAAGGGCAGATAGCCTAGTATTGTGTCTAACATAATTTAAAATGTTTATTATGTCTAGTATGCCAGAGTCAGCTAGTGGTTAATAGTTAGCCAAACAAAACTATAATATGGACAGATAGTCCATTAATTACCTGATTTATATGCATATATGTTATTGCTATTATTGTTATAATCAGTTTGATTGCAGGTTTTTGATTTGAAAAAGACATGATTTTAAAAGGGTATTAGTAAGGGGAAACCTGTTTCGATAAGCAACATGGTCTCACTTAATATCAAAAAACTGAGATTTAGTAGAATTATTCACACCAGGCTTTATGTCTGATTCAAAGTTTATGTTTTCCTCTTAATTTCTCGGGTTCTCAAAATTAAATTTGAGTAGATTGTGAGTTAAGGACTTTTCAGGTTTAGTACGTTGGACAAGTAAGCTTTCGAAGATGTGCAGGAGGCAAAGCTAGCTATGTAGGAGCTATTTAGTATTATTTCCGCTATGATGTATTAATGACTGATATGTCTATCTAGTACTCCAATCATCCAAGGGAGCATCTTCATATGTCGCTCTTGGCATAATTTGTAATAATTATATTTGACCAAAACCCAAGAATCATTTTGGGATTATATAATTGAATATGAAATATTGATTTGTAATGTAATCATAAAGGCTATTTTTGAAATCTGTGTTGATTTTATTTCATATTCATATGCTTCTAATATACCATTAACATTACCGTATTTTATCACCGGAGGTTAATACTGTAAACGACTGCAGCATCCATAGCGCTTAGCTTCAGGCCTCAAAGTAGGTGATGTTACAACTTGGTATCAGATCATAGGTCTATGAAAACTTAAAAGAAATTTTAAACTTAAAATGATTTTGAAAACATAATCCTGAGGAATTAAAGAAAAGAATAGGGTATAGGATAATGCTATAGTAACGTACTTGTATTTGCTATATATAAGTATATGCTTTATCTCTATTCTCTCATCTCTCTTAGGCTATTCTTCTGTATCTTACAAAGGCTCAAATGTATATTTTAAGTAAGATATGGATGCTAGGAATGGAAGAGTTAACATTATGGAGGAAGCACCACAACCAATGGAAATGCCAGACCAAACACTAGAAGGAATACGGGTCGGGCACAAACTGATAATGAGGGTGCTGGAGCGCCGCAAGTTAATATGGGAGCTATGTATCGGTTCTTCATCAACTTGATGCAAGTTGGAGCTGCTTGGGGATTAGTTGGAGGAAATGTTGGAGAAGGAAATCAGGGAGCTCCGATGGTCAATGACTTTGTAGTACTAAGAAGAGATTATGCTAGACTTGGAGGAAAGTCGTTTATCGGGATTGAGGGTGCAATTGAAGTGGAGAATTGGTTGCTTCATTGCGAAAGGATCATTGTTAATTTGGGACTCAATGATAAATAGAAAAGGAGAATGGCATAAAGACAGTTGGAAGGAGCAGCACTGTACTGGTGGAACGGTATTATTGTGCGAGTAAATGAAGATACCATGACTTAGGCAGAATTCAGAAGGAGGTTTAAGGAAAGATTCATGTCGGAGATTGCCAAGTAAACTCTACTCAGGAACTTTACTGAGTTTGTGCAGGGAGACATGATAGTGCTGGAGTATACTACCAGAATTGAGGAGCTAATGAGATACGGATACACTGTGGTTGATATGGTTATTAAAAGGAATAAGAAGTTCATCCATGGATTGAGACCCGAGCTTGCTAAAGCAACTTTACCATATATTAAGGATCCGTGCAATGTAGTTATTGAGATGGCTTTGAGGCATGAGGAGATGCTTTCTCTCTTTAATGATAACAAAGTAGTGGAAATCCAAAGTGGGAAAAATAAGAAGAGAAATTTTTTTCCATAGGAAAGGCGCACGGAAAAGAGAAGCAATGAATAAAGGGAAGGCCAATGTAGTCTGCTGCAAGTGTGATAAAAAGGGACACTGTGATCACGAATGTCGGACGGGCAAAGAAAAGAAGGTTGCTGGCAAGAAGGGAGTAAGATGCTTCAACTGTGATCAGATTGGACATTATAAGAACCAGTGCAAGGAACTAGGCAAGGATGGAAAGGGCAATGCATTTGCATTGGAACCGGCTACCTCAAGACCAACAACAGAGAAGAAAGGAAAAGCTGTGTTAGGAGGTATTCGTTTTGGTCTGTATGTTGGTTAGAGTTCTATTTGATACTGGTGCATCACATTCTTTTACATCCCATAGCTTGGTAGAAAAGCTTAACCTAGAACCCTCATACTTAGTTACTTTCTTAAGGGTTGTAAATCCGATTGGAGGGTATGCGACTCTTGGGATGAGATGTGACCACTTAGAATTTGAGTTGTTAGGTTATATATTTTCTCACAGTTTGCATGTATATGATTTCATAAGGTTCGATGTTATTTTGGGTATGGATTGGTTAAGTAAGTATGATCGTAGGATATTTTTCCATGATAGGAAAAATATCACTTAGACACCCCAGTTGTAGTAACCGGATTATATACTCTGTAGCAAACTCGAATTTTGAGGTTGATGCATTGTTGGGTGTTATAGAGACAGAAGATGAGTTGAGCCGAGCTTTCGTTGTTAGAGAATTCGCAAAAGTGTTTGACCCCGTGAAAGAACTACCTCTAATACGAGCCATTGAGTTTCGAATAGATTTAGTACCAGGAACAAAACTTGTGAGTAGACCCTCAAGTAGAATGACACCTGCAGAGATGAAGGAGTTAAAGGTGCAGTTGGTGGATTTAGAAGGTAAAAGTTTTATCAGACCAAGCAGTTCGCCTTGGGGAGTAGTCGTAGTATTTATTAAGAAACCAAACGGATCATTGAGGTTGTGTATCGATTATCGTAAGTTGAATGACAAGACGATAAAAAACCAATATCCGTTACCTAGGATTGATAATTTGTTCGATCAGCTAAGTGGAACCAAAGTATTTTCTCAGTTGGATTTGACAATAGGGTTCCACTAACTTAGAGTAGCAAAGGATAATATTCATTTGATGTCGTTTAGCACTAGATTTGGATCATACGAATGGTTAGTGGTGTCGTTCGGTTTAACTAACGCACCAGCATTCTTTACGGACTTGATGAACAGAATCTTCCAAGAATATTTGGAGAGATTCATGTTAATGTTCATAGACAACATTTTGATATACTCTTAAGGATGAAAGAGAGCATGAAATTCATCTTAGAGTGGTTCTTGAGACATTGAGGCAGCATCGACTGAAAGTAAAATTTTCAAAGTGTCATTTCTGGAAGGAGGAGGTAAAGTTTCTTGGTCATGTAGTCTCAAAGAAAAGGTTGTCAGTATATCTGGCGAAGGTCGAGGCAGTTAATAATTGGAGGACACCTGAGACAGTGACTGAGATAAAGAGTTTTCTTGGATTAGCTGGCTACTACTGGAGATTCATTAAGGATTTCTCGCGGATAGACGCATCGATGACTAAGCTAACTTGGAAAGATGTGAAGTTTGTCTGGATTGATAAGTGTAAGGAGGCATTCCAAAAACTGAAATACACATTAACTAAGGCATCTGTGTTAGCTGTTCTAGAGGGAAATCGGGACTTAGTTGTATACATGGACGCATGTGGAACAGGATTAGGAGCTATGTCAATGCAGAACGGTAAAGTGATTGCCTATGCTTCTAGATAGCTCAGCCCGCATGAGGTTAGATATCCAACTCATGATTTGGAATTAGCAACAATAATTTTCGCATTAAAGGTGTGGAGACATTACTTGTTGGGAGAAAGATTCGAGTTGTTCATGGATCATAATTTACTAAGATATTTATTTTCTCAAAAGGAGTTGAATATGAGACAGCAGAGGTGGTTAGAGTTTTTAGCCGCTTATGACTTTGGTATTGAATACGCACCAGGAAAAGGGAATAAGGTTGCAGATGCACTTAGCAGCAAATATCAGAATGTAATATCGGCAATGATAGCTAAGTGGAAAGATTTAGAAGCATTGACTAGATGCGGAGTATGATGGAGATCAAAGTGTAGTTTTAGTCAAGAAACTATTATGTTGTCGTGTTTAGAAGTTCGACCGATGATGATCAAAAAGATTGTTTCTAATAAGCGGGGGATCCATTATTAGCTGAACGGATCAGAAAGTTAAGGAATGGTGCAGAGAGTTTTAACTTGAAAGATTTCGGTCTTGACCAGAATAGGTGGTTGAGGAAGAAAGGATGATTATGTGTTCTGAGTGTGGGAAACATTAGGAAGCAAGATGTTAAAGAATGTCATCGTTCGAAGTTCACTATTCATCCAGGAGGAACTAAGATGTACTAGGATATGAAAATGAATTTCTTCTGGGAAGGTATGAAGAGAGACATAGGCTTATAGGTGAGGTAGTGTTTAAATTGTCAATAGGTAAAAGCTGAACGTCAATAACCGAGTGGGTTACTTTAGCCATTAGATGTTCCAGTCCGAAAATGAGATTTTATCTCAATGGATTCATAGATAGGTTGCTAAGGTTGAATAAAGGAAATGAGAGTATATGGGTTATAATGGAAGATTGATAAAGCATGCACACTTTATACCGGTTAAGTTGACCAAGACAGAACCAGATTTAGCTAAGTTATTCATGTGGAATATAGTTAGACTATATGGAATTCCTAGTGGTATAGTAAGTGATGGATATTCCTTATTTACTAACGAGTCCTATAAGAGTCTACAGAAGACTTTAGGTACCTAGCTCAAGATGAGTACAGCTTACCATCTGCAGACGGATAGGAAAACAAAGAGAATTAACAATCTTAGAGGATTTGTTAAGAGCATGCATGTAGATTTCGGAGGATCATGGAAAGACCACCTAAATTTAGTCAAATTTTCATATAACAACGGTTATCAGACTAGTATAGTGATGGTACCGTTTGAAGCATTGTGTGGAAGGCCATGCAAATCTCATGTTTGTTGGTTACAAACCGGGGATCTACTAATTCTTGAACCGTATTTGGTTAAAGAAGCTGCATAAAAGATTGAGTTAATTCGAGCTTGGATGAAGGAAGCTTAGTCTAGGCATAAAAGTTATGCTAATAAAAGATGGAAAGACTTAGATTTCTCAGTCGGTGATCATGTTTTCATCAAGGTATCAGTGATGAAAGGTGTAATATGATTTGGAAAATCGGAAAAATCGACACCAAATTTCGTTGGACCATTTCCTATTATAGAAAGGATCAAAAAACTCGCGTATAAAGTAGTGTTATCGAGTAGTTTGGGAGGAATCCACAATGTTTTCCATATTTCTCATCTAAGGAAGTGTATTCAAGATCTGGAGACTATTATTACACCGACTGTGTTAGATGCTCTAGTAGTGGAATCGGATATGACTATAGTTAAAAAAGCAGTATGTATAGTTGCGAGAGATGAGAAGAGACTAAGGAATAAGACAATCAAATCAGTCAAAGTATAGTAAAGTGACAACAAGAGAGGCTGTACTTAGGAAACAAGCAGTAGTATTAGAGATACTTATCTTGACTTGATTCATGGTAAGTTTTACCATTATGTTTGATTATTCTGAGTACCTTATCATAATTTCGAGGACAAAGTTCTTTAAAGAGGGCAGTCTATAATGACCTTAATTTATTATTTAGAACATTTAATTAGATAAATTAAATGAAATTATATAGATAGTTAAGTGATTGAGATTTGTTAATTTAGAAGGAGACGGACCTTAATAAATGTATAAGAAAAAGAGAATTGAAAATAAGCAAGTAGAAGGAATATGGTAAGTGTAAAATGGGAACATCAATCGCTCTAATACCCTAAACCCATTTATTCTTCATTCCTTATTCATTTTAACATTCACAAACTAAACTAAAACACTATTGAACTCGACCGACCACTATTAAGAAGATTCATGGAGAAGAAAAGCTAGGATTCAAGGAGAAAGTTTAAGCAAAACAATCAAAGGGAAAATCTCAACCTTCTTGATACAAAGCCAAGGTGAATAATTAATTTACATCTCACTTTTGATATTGGTTTTGGTTTCAACTTAGATCCTAATTAATTTTGCAAGTTACATGCCATGTTGTGTTTATTTAAATGGATATATATGCTTGTTGATGATTTATATTATTTCATATAGATTTTAAGATAATTTTAGATTGGAAAACCTATTAAATGACATCGATATGAGTTGCGTTTTGATATATGATTAATAACATTATTTAAGAAGTGGGTTTTAAGTTTCATAATTTTCAAAGTACTTATGGAATTATTATGAGTTTTATATCAGAGAAAATATTTAATATTAGGTTTAAACTATTTAAGGCAATTATATAATGATTTCGATCTGAAATTTGTATATGTTGGAAAACATATTAAAAGTGAATTATCGTGATTTTTGGGGAATTTTCCTAAGTATTTTACTATAGTTATAAAATTATTTAAGTTAAGGGACTTTAATATTTTACATGTTTTGTTAGGGAGAAGGGCTTATTTGGTTAAATGTTTTAATTGCAAATTTTGAATTTGGCAGCCTTTTAGAAAAGAAATTTGATAAAGAGTGGGCAACCAATCATATTTTGAAAAATTGGGCAAGTTAGGTAAAAAGGAATTACTTTGAAAGGCAATAAACTAGTTTTGTTTTGAAATACAACTTTACTACTACCTTAGCTTGCTTCCGTCACCATGCCCAGTTAGACCTTGCGCACCTATTCAAAACCAATGCACAAGATATCAAGCTATTGGTATGTAGTGTATTGGAGAAATGTAGAAGAAATGATGGTATCAAAGGCATGCTTTCGAAGGGGTTGAAGCCACTATAACTAGCTTTCGAATCAATCAACTTACCTTGGTTTAAAAAGAGGCTTTTGAACAAGTTGACGCTTGCCATTGTTTTAGAAAGAAGCTTTCAAAAGAGTTACCACTTGCTTTTGTTTTAAAAGAAGATTTTGAAAAGATAACCGCTTTTGAACCTACTCGATAACCATGCTGCCGCATTCATACCTTTCAAATTAGTTAAGGCCATTATAGCCTTAAAACAATGTATTCGAAAGGGGTGTTTTGCCTTTTTAACTTTGGATCACCTTCTCAGTTCTTTTGAAAGGGTCGTATAGCCGTTTTCAAATAGTTTTGGAGGAAATGGTATTGAATGGGTGGGTTTCAAAATTATCCTCTTTTTTTATTTGGGATTGATGCTTTCGAAAGTAATGCTTTCACCTTGTTATTTATGACCCTTTAGTTATAATAAAGGTTAAACCAAATGGTTTTGAAAGGAATAAATTTAAAATGGTTTGGAAGCAATGTTTCAACAAACCCTTACTTGAACCCAATGCTTTGAAAGGATGTTATAATTGTTTCGAAGAGGAAGTCCCCAATGCTTTTGAAAGGTATATGTTAGAACCTTCAGTTTGTGTCTCAATGACAACAACTATATGACCATATATACATATATACATATATACATTTTATCAAGATTACAGGTACATACTACAAAAAGACATCATGCTCAAAGATATTGAGACTCGAAGACAAATGAAGATCCATCGACCATACTATAGTTCATATGGTTATCTACTACAAAAGAGTCTAAGATAAAATGTTGTTAAGTCTCCTTGTGTATATATGCACATAAGATCATGTACAAATTCAAACACTTCACGATATAGTAGAAAACTATATTTACTAACCACAGATGTCTGAAGTAAAACTACAGATGTTTGAGGAAATACTCAGGAAAATAAATTTCTGAAGCCACAGACGTCTAAGGTTTAACCACAGACGTCTGTCATCTGAAAATGCATATTTCTGAAAAGACACTTCGATTGAACGAAAATAGATTACCTCTTTATCGAAAGGTTGCGGCCATTAAAATGAATAGACCTTATCTAATAGTAATAACCCTCCATCTGCATCCTTTTTAATCAATAAATACTACCATGATTGAGATTTAGAGATCAACTGAATTGAATTAATTAAATCTATTCTCTCCTGATTTCTTATCACTCTCTTGTGCATACATTGCTTAAATGCTCTCAATCTATTATAACTAAAATATAATTTTGGTTGAAACCACTTCCTACAACTCAAAGCATTCACATTCACATACTCAAAGAAAATCATAGGAATATTTGTACTATCAGTCAAAAACCATGTTGTTTGGAACACAAGATTGTCAAAGATATATTTTTGTATTAACTTATTTTCTCGGGCAAAGCGAGGGTTAGTTGGTTGAAGGAAATACCGAAGGGGGTCTTCGAGACTGGACATAGTACGGGAGGTCCGAACCATTATAAAATATTTGGTGTGATCGTTTTTATTATTTATGTTATATTCAATTATTGTTCTCTATTTAACATAGTTAGTAATATACACTCACACACGTGTATATATAAGTTGCGTTATTTGTAAAGATCCTATAGATTTTCAGTTGGTATCAAGCCGAGTTCATTTCAATCTACAGTAATACGAAACTGAAAAAATCACTAAAATGGCAAGCACATTTCAAGAAGGTCAATCAACTGCTCATCCTTTACAATATACCGATGCTAATTATGCTTATTGGTCAACACGTATGCGAATTTTCATGGAAGCTAATAGCTTAGAAGTATGGCTTCCAACTTAAAACAAATATGAAGCACCTGACACCAATATTAGTACATGGACTGATGCACAAAAGCAGAGGCATTTAATAATGCCAAAGCTATGAATGTATTGTTTTTCTCACTTGACAAAAATGAGTTTTCTCGTGTCACGCTTTACAAGACTGCATATGATATATGACGCACTTTACAAGTCACACACGAAGGCACAAATAATGTTAATCAAACTAAAATTTTGATTTGACAAAGCCAATTTTCATCTTTCAAATGAGAAAAAGTGAATCTATTATTGATATGTATGCAAGATTTCAAACCATTCAACACGATCTCATGGCACTTGGATTCAAATTCATAGATTTTGATTTAGTCGCGCAAATTTTAAACTCTTTGAAAAATGAATGGGAAAGAAAAGTTTTAGCCATCGAAGAAGCTAATGATCTTTCTTAACTTAAAATCGAAGAGATAATAGAAAATTTGATGTCAAACAAAGCAAACTTGCAGGCTAGACAGGATCAAAATCATGAGAAGAAAACATAACTTTCCAAGCAAGTAACGAAGATTTAGACTTAGATGAAGAGGAGACTGTTTTTATTGCCAAGAAATACAATAAATTCAAGAAGTTCAAGAAGATGGCCAAATTTCAAAATGGCAGCAAACCATACTCCTCAAATCAAACATCGATTAAATGATATGAATGTAAAAAAAATAGCCACATGAAGAAGGATTGTCCATAGCTCAACAATGATAAAAATAAAAGCAAATTCGAGAAATTTAAGAAAAAGAAAAGAGCTTTTCAAGTAACATGGGGTGATTCAGATTCGTCTTCTTCTTCAGATAATGATAGTGAAAATGACTCGGAACAAGCAAATGTGTGTTTTATGGCTAACAATGATGAGGTACTCAAAATTAAAATAAAGAATAAAGAGATATGGATACTCGATAGTGGTTGTTCTAAGCATGACTAGAAATGCTAATATAGTATCAAATGTGAGAAATGCGGATTATGGATCTTAAGGCTAGGATAAACACTAGAGGGGGTGAATAGTGTTTTAAGGAATTATTAAATCTTTTTGAGTTTTTGTTAATTTGAACTCAAATGTATGCAATATTCAGACATAGATATGATCATAGAATCAAACACAGATGCAGAAATAAAGTAAAAGCAGTAAAGGAAAGAACACACCGGATTTTATACTGGTTCGGAGTTACCCTACATCCAGTCCCGCACACAAGTAAGGATTTCCTTTGAAAAGCAATTGTACAATTACACCCTCGATTTCAAGGCTACGAGGTACACCCTCAAGATTCACAATCCTCTGGGTAGAGATACTTGATTTCATGGGCAACAAGTTCACCCAATTGATTTCCAAGGCTACAATCGCACCTTTTCTCGCTTGATTGATTTCCAATGCCACAATCACACCTTTTCTCGTTTAATTGATTACAAATAAGCCTATAACTCTGAATAGCACTAAGGATCTTGTTGAGATAGTGATAGAGAATCAAACCAGAGATAATCTAGTTAGATCCAATGTTGATTTCGGCAGAGCAATGGTAGGAATATGTATAAAGAAATGTGGAAGAAGAAGAGAAATGAAAACCAGAAAATATGATTGAAAATTCGTTGAAAACAGCCCCTATTTATAGAAGAACAACAGCCATGTCCATTCGCGAAGAGATATGACGAATAGACACTTCTTTTGAAATTTAAATTTTTGAAATTAACTGACACTATGTCGACATGGGTATATTGAGCATGTCGACATGGGTATATTGAGCATGTCGACATCCCAAAGGAATTTTTGGTGGTTTTTTTCCTTTAGAAAATAACTTTTATCTTATATTAAAACTATTTTGAACTTTTATAAATATACTTAACTATAGTTAAAATACATAAATAAATATAGAGAATAATATTTTGGTATATATAAAATTTTACTATAATTTTATATTTAAATCTAACTATAAATATTGAAAGTTAAATATATTATTATTAAAAGATAATTTAAGAACTAAGGATAACTTTATTTTGAAATTAAAGATTATTTTGAGGCTAAAAGTATTTAAAATCAGGATAGATGTTTTTGATTCTTTTAAAAGGAAGGTTTTGAAAATATTTTGAAAACAAGATATAATTTTGTAAAATCATTTTTAATAGAAGTTAGTGAATACAATACAATGTTCCACTAGATTTTACGTAGGTTCCATCCTACTTAGGGTTCCATCCCTTTAACTGTCTCGAAGTGGATTCCATTTCACGAATAAATTGGATTTTAAGATGTCAGTGCTTTTCTAGGATTTTTAACAAAAATTCCTGATTAAAAAAATAAATTACTTGAAATCTTGAACTCTTGATAATCTTGATATTCTAGATACTCATGAGTCTTCAATCTTGATATCTTGAATCTCTATACTGTACAGTCTTCATTCTTGGTACCTAGATGGTTAAATCATGCACATACATCTATTTCTAAACTATAATGTTAGTATTTATATTTTATAATCCTATTCTAAGGTTGTTGTCATCAAAACCATCATCTCGCGGACTAACAATCTCCCCCTTTTCGATGATGACAACCTTTGTTTATAAAATATTACTTCTATCCTAATAACTCTCCCTTAATCTATGCCTAACTATCTATTTTATACTTCTCTCCCTTTGTCATCAACAAAAACGGACTCCAAACTATATAACTTCAAACTATATAACTCCCCTTCATTCTTGGACTAAAGTACCTGCATTAACAAACTATACAAATGGAGTATATAATAGATAGATTAAGAGATAATTATACTGATAGACATGACAATTAATTAAAGATCATATAAATATTAATGCATATTTATACATATTTTTCACACCAAATATCAATCGAAATCAAATCAAATCAAATCAAACAATTCAAATCAAACAAACCAAATTAAACAAACCAATCAAATCAAACATTGCAAGGAACTTCCACCAATTCTTCTTCTTCAAATATAGGGTCTGCTTTAATGGCATCCCAATTTTTATTATCATTAGCTAGAGAGACTGGAGGATGTGCTTCGTTATCATCCTTGTGCAGGGAGGAAATCATCCACTGTATTGCATCGAAATTCCTTTCTTTCTCTTTAATTGTCTGCATTTGACTCAATTCTAAGTGTCGCTGGTTACGGAGAATGAACGAAAGAATATTCTTGAAAGAATTAAGAGTCTCTTCTAGATTTTCTGATAGATTATGAATTGGATTGGCCATATTCGAGTTTGTGAGAAGAATGAGAGACAAAGTGGATAAGAAATAATATTCAGTGATGAATTCTGGAAGAAATAGGTATTTATAGGTGTAGAAATTCGTTTAAAATGAATAGACATAAGGTAGTTATTCAAATTCAAAATGAAATGTCATTTCTGACCAGTACATGTCGACATGGTCATAGGGGGGATGTCGACATGGTGTAGTGAATTTTGATGACTTATTTTGATTTTGTGAATAATTGTGTGTGTGTGTGTATATATATTTATATAATATACTAACATTTATTCTGGAGATAAGATAAGCTAGATAACAGAAAAGGAATTCACTTCATTTCATGATAACATGATATAACGATTAAACACAAAGAACTACACGAACATTTAAATCAAAATAAACTAAAAAAATAGAATGAGATACGAAAAGGTAGAACTATTTAGAGGATGATGACGATGAAGATAATCCAAGCTTCTTGCTGACTTTGGAAATAAACTTGTTCATCTTGGATGAAGCTTTGTCCAACTTTTTACTAACGGATCGTTTAAGAATCCGTTGATTCTCAACAATGGTCTTTTGGTTTTTGAGAAAGGTTTTGTTGGATGGATTAGGAGGATAGTCGATGCTTTCCAAAAAAGTTCCACCTTCTTCTTATTCCCCAATTTCCATTTTATCCCCTTCTTCTTCCTCTTCCTCTTCTTCCATCTCCTCATGAGCCAAACGCTCTTCCTTTTCGGCAAGAGTCTTATAGGGTTGAAAAATAAATGGAATTTTCATAAGCGAAATATTGGAATGATTGAAAACTTTTCTAGAAACAAATTCTTCTCCTTTGAAATCCACTCCAAAATAGTTAAAAATCCGAGTGAGGTAAATTCCATGATACAAAGTATTCTCACCCATTTCAAGATTTTTGGGACGAAGTTCATCCAAAATAACTTGCATCCAATTAATATCATAATTTCCAAAAGTAACAAAAAGTGCTTTGCAAACTATTACCCTACTACAACCCCGCTATATCTCATAGCGGATTTCTACCGCTACGATTTTTCCAGATAGCCCCAGAATATAGCCTTTCCGCTTTATTCCCCGCTATTTCCGCCATATCCCGTTATTTCCGCTATATTCCGCTATTCCCGCTATATCTTTTTTAATAAAATGAATTGAAAAATTGCATTTATACATTATAAAATTATGAAACTAATTTATTTGATTTAATTTTTAATATATTTTCAGAAATGAAAATACTCTAATATTCTACCAAATTCAATTATGTTATATAACAGTTTTTGTTTATTTAAAGTATATTCACACATGTTTTTATTTAAAATTATTTATGTATTATTTATAATTCAGTTGAATGATATTTTTTCATTTAATTACTATTTATATATTTGTAAAAACATTAAGTACGAGTTTTATATGCTATTTTAGAGCCATCTGCTATATCCCGCCATGACTTTTTACATCTCCATCGCTTTGAACCTACCGAGTGCATTAACTGCATAGCTCCAACCTGTCACCTGCAAAAAATATACGTATTAGAAATATGTGTACAATGTCTGCTTCGAGGTAGATGCACGTACAAAGGGTCATCTGCTCATACACGGCAATGTACAGGGTCTCATCTGCTCCAATAGGCTGGAATATATCAAAATACCAATCAATATGTATATAAATATATCATATATCATCCAAACAGTCATCAACAAATCATAAATAATATTTATTCTCACTTATATAATAATAACAGTGAGTCAGAAAGAGTGAGTTGAACTCACTTTGGATTCCACTCCGTCAAACTTTAAAGCAAGGAACTTGAGATCTAACGCATGCTTCCTACGATGCTTTAGAAACCAAATGAAAATAAGCCTGAATTACTTCTTCCTAATGCTTGGCCAAGGCTTGAAATGGAGATAGGCCGAAATTATAGAGAAGAAGTGGTAGAGCTTTGAACTTGAATTCTCAAAATTAGACCTGGAAAATAGGTCATCTTCTCTCTTGTTTTTGACTCTCTTACACTCAAAATTTGAAAAACTTATTAACTGACAAGTTGTTGTAAATTCTTTCCTCTTGAGTTTAGTAAAAATAATCACTTGATTCCAAGTTGTTTTGAGGGAGATATGATAGAATGAAGAAGAGGTACTGTCGGATTGACAAAAATGAAGCCTAAAAATGCACTTCAAAGAATTGATTTTCAGGTATAACAATCCTCAAAACTGGAAAAAGTGATCAACATAAAAGTTGTAGCCACTGGAATTTTATGTGGTTTAAAAAAAAGAGTTTCTTAAGTTGGTACTACTATAATCAGTTATGTTCAAAAAAAAATGGCATATTCTCTGGCTTAAAAATTGGGCCGGAGAATGCATTGAAAAGAAGTGGATTTTTAACATATTTATGCTAAGAAATGGACTAAGTAGTCAACATAAAAGTTGTAGCCACCGGAAAAATACAAGATTTGAAAAAAAAATTACATTTTGGTTCTGTTTTTAAGAAGTTATGGCCGAGAGAAGAAGAGGTAAAATATGAAGAAAAGATGAGTTTGATTTGAAGAAAATAAACATTGATTTCTTTTGAATATTTTTAAATATTTTGACATTATTTATTTATATTTTTTTCTATGGCTTGGAATTTATTAAAGAGAAGAGAAAGAAGATGAAAAGGCTTGAGAAAAGAAGAAGAATAAATTTGAATGAAAGTGAAGAAGGAAGTGGGTATTTATAGAAAAAGAAAGAAGTGGTAAATTTACCAAAATAACTTCTTACCAAATTACCAAGCAAACCTTACTTCAACCTAAATCAATCTCCACTTTTCAATACTTAACATCATCTTTCACATCCTAACTTTATTTTTTAGTCGCTTAAAGATTAAGTAAAGAAAAATAATTATTTTGTTGGATTTTGATGTATTTGGATTTGATGTTTACTTTTGACTTTTCTTAAACTTACTTACTTTTCTTAATGATGTTCTAGAAGTTTTCTAATTATATTTAGTAAAAGTAAACATGTTTAGTATTTATAATATGTAATATATATGTTAAAACATATTAACAAAGGGGTGATAATGTTGCGGCAACTTATTTTGAATAAAACGTTGATTTTCGACAAAACGTTTTCCCGTCACATTTTGACCTTTTTATTAAACTATTTATTCATGTAAATCAAACTTCAAAATAAATTTCTTATTGGCTTAAAATAATTTAAACAATCATATTTGACTTATGAAATAATATAAAATAATATCCAAAACTTCTCATAAAAATACGACATCGATTTATCGACATGTGATGAAATTTGTCAATTTTATAAAACAAGTTTTATATATTTATCGAACTATTATAAATTAAATTACCATTATTATCAAATGAGTTTGATATCGATTATATATATTTAAAAGGAAGTATTTATCCTTTAAACAAATTTCTCGAATATTTATCTTACTTTGTCGGAATCCGACTTTTGTTAATTTTACGATTGGAAACCAAAATCTTTATTCAATATCAAAAAAAGTTTACCATTATTATTTAACATATAAAACATGATTGTTTAAGTTTGAAAATTCTACATTTGAATATTTAAAATAATTAAATATCTCATTTTCAAGGTGTTAAAATTACGGGTCGTTACATTTTGTAACCAACCAAATAGAATAGAACTACTTTCTAGAATAAAAGAGAATAACATGAAGCTTTAAAGAAATTTAAGAATAGGAAATAATCAAGTTAATTATTTGACAAGATTAGAAATAATAAACAGAAAATGTGACTAAATCTGCATTTATTGCACAGATAGTAGAATAAAAAGTAAAACATTTATTATAATAAGTAATTTGTGATAATTGGACGTAGTCCCAAGCTAAGACTGTCATATAATATAAGAGAACTAAAAAAAATTTAGTATCATAATAAAAGAAGAGGGGCTAGAGTGGAAAAGAGACACTTGCAATTACATTTATAACATGTAGGTTATAAAAGAAAGAAAAGAATATAAAAGTGATGATTACAAATATAATTGTAGTACGTAGGTTATAATTGAAAAGTAAGAAACAGAAGAGGCTTATTTTATCAAACTTGGATCTTAGATTAAGTTAATAAGCAAAAATAATCAAAGTGGCCTGTACAGCAGCATTCCCTTTCAGGTCTAGAACTGATGATCTCATACATAGTTGGGGATGGGCATGCTGATTAGATAAATAAGTAGCCAATAGATTAAGAAAAGTAAACTAAACGCATAATAAAAGATTAGATGTAGAGTCTAATAAAATGGTAAAGTGTGTTTGGAGCAGCCCGAAGAGAATCTGGATAAAGAGCCCAACGAAGCATTTCATCGCAGATTTTTAGTACAAAAAGATCACGTCCAACTTAGTTATTTTTGGCCAGAAGGAAGTACGAGACTTCAACAGGACATGAGGATACTCTAGGATGGCGCTCTTGGGTAGGACTAATGAAGCTGCACCCCCGAAGGCAGGTCTGTAGGTGTTCCATCAAGAGAGTGTGCCTTGACTGATTTTGCATTGCAGGCCTAACGAAGCGGGCCTTTGTAGGCGGTCAAAAGGTTGATGATGGAGTAGGATATTCATATGACACCGTAATCCAGTTTATGAGTAGGTTATAATAGGCAAGACCCATAAGGATAGTCGCATGCGGATATTAGCCATCATCAGTCAGAGCGAGTTTGGGAAAGACTGGAGCTAAACCAACAGGCCAATGATTCTTTCACTATCGAGACATTAGATGAGGGGTACAACTAATTAGATGTTTAGATTGTTTGCAATTGGCCACATCCACTTGGCTCTTGAAAAGTCTTTGGATTAGTTGAGGGGGGCTGCGTGGGGCCACAACCACGATGAGAAAAGAGGCAGACCAAGTAGAATATTTGTATTATAGGCCTATCAAAGTGGACCTTTACAGATATAGAAAATCCTCGATTGAGTTCCATACAAGGTAGACCTTGTTGGCAGAATTCAAGAAGTAGATAGAACGATTACACGTAGTCCTCAAGGTACGCATTGAGTGGTACATTGTGGATGTTTGAGCACTAATATAAGCTAGTGCTGATGCAGTTTCACATTTTCATAGTAGATGATGGAACATCTTTATTGTAGGCCTCATGAAGCTGTCCTTTACAGATGTAATTACAGCATGCTTTAGCAACGAGATGATGGAGTCCTTTTCGAGGAGGATACGGAAGATACAGAAGGTACTATAGGTAGTACCTAGGGCCGATGTGGTCTTTGGGCATGTAATTACATATATATTAGTTATTAGGTCTTAATCTACTAGGAAGTAGATGGGTACGATTCACGCATAGAGGCAAGAGTATTATAAACCCAACAAACCCAATGTAACAGAAAATGGAAATAGAACGGTATATGTAGAATCATGCTTAGAAGTGTATAATTTATCCATTCAGCAGAACTTTAGTTCTGGCCCCCTCCTCATATCATCCCACAGGTTAGATAGATGGTAGAGATTTTCCAGCTTTGAGACACTTGTTTAGAAAGTGTCATTACCTTGGTGAGTATTTACTTATTACTATATTTTGCTCAGTTCCACTGTGAAATATTTATTTGAGCTATGATATATTTATCTTTGCTTATTTTTAAGATACCAGACACCTAACTCGGGCTTCAATGAATTTGGGTCTTAGCATTTTTGTGAAAAATCCGGACCTACTGGAGCTCGAGTTGTTACTTTTGGTATCGGAGCTTAGGTTAGTAGATCTTAAGTAAACTAGGAAATATGAGTGAATGTATTTGTATATTTGAATAAAATATAAATACATTATGTACTAAAATTCAAATAGTCCCCATTTATAGATTTTAACATATGGAAAGTTTTTAGGAGTGTATTTGTGCATAGTTTGCTAGTTGGATTTGCGATGACCCAAGGATGTTGAGCCCTATGTTATTGCTGATTTATAATATAAAACAAGCTATCTTTTGAGAGAAGATTGGAATCCATATGTTATAGGAAGTGGGAAAGTTCCCTAGGGATAGTAGGGAGAGTGTTTTTATTTTGAAAGGAATAAGAGATTTTTGTAAGAAAATGAGATTTCCAAGGTTTAGGAAGGGTATTCCTTTGGTAGTAAGAAGAAAATCCACTTTATGTCTAGCCCAATAAAATGATACTTTTGGAATTCAAAAGTTGAAAAATATAATTGTTAGTATGAAGTTTTTGAAAAAAATTGGTATGAAATTCAAATTGGTTTTTATATGATGTAAATTTTGTTAAAAGTGAAATTCTTTTTAAAGAACTATAGAGCATGTATAGCTCGATATTTTCTTTGTAGGTAAACAAAGATTTTAAATATAAAAACCTAGAGTGTGTTAAGTATCGAAAACATAGGCTACAACATTTATTGTTGTAACAGATGTTTTCATGAAAAATAAAGGAAGCATAGACTATGACATTATTGTTATAGTAGGTGACACTCAAAGGAAATGTTTTTACGTAACATATGGGATTTATTAACATTTATTTTAATTGAATCCATAGGTTGTAGTAATGATGTTTTACACAACATCTATTTTGCCCAAATAAAAATGTGTTTTGAAGATAATTTCTATGTACAGAAATAAGGTGGTTTGTAAGTATACTTATTATTTAAATAAGTATATGGAAATGTTTTCTAGTTATGAAAATATTAAAACGGTTTTGAAAATGAGTTCTTTTGAAAAGAAAGATGTAAGTTAAATATTAAGAAATTAATAAATTTCCTTAGAAATTCTATTGTAAGTAAATATAGATTAAATATACTTTAATCTATTGGAATATAATGAATAATAATAATATAAGTTTCTATAAAACCAAATCACAAATAAAGATGTTTTATGCAAGTTATAAGGAATACATGAAAGAGATGTACAGGGTGTGGAAAGCACCGTAATTTGTATAGCCTATTTCGATAAATAATAAAATAAGTCCCTTGTAATTTCATATAAACATGTTCCTCTTTTAAAGGATTCATAGAATGTTTCAGCGTTAATGGTTTCTCATATGAGAAAGTAATTCCAATACATTACGGTATAAAACCATTAGGTGTAACAAGAAGTGTAATAATTAAAGACAGTGTTAGTTAGGAAGGATATTAAAGAGAGCCTTAGTAGAAAGCTAAGCAACGGAGATTTCATATTTTTCCATTGATTATGTGCATTGCTTGCTTGCCTTTTTAGAAAGTCCCCATTTGTAGTAAGTTAGAAACTCCTCCAAGGTTAGGTAATTGAAAGAGTAGGAAAATTAAGGGATTTTTGAAAAAATAATTGTTCTTATCTACTCCAGTTTTCGTAAATTTGAAAATCTATGAAAAGAAGATGTTTTAAAAACATGTGAGGACAATTGGAAGTCAAGAAAAAAAATAAGGATAAGCAAGGCATGTTTTAAAGAAAAATGGTTTGGTGAAAAAGTAAATAAGTTTTTGGAAGAGAAAAACTTAGTAAACAGTTTAATTTAAAAATCAAATTTTTTTATGGAAAACTGTAAAGGTCTTTAAAAGGAAAAGAGGAATAAGTTTTGGACTTAGAATTTGAAAATTTTCCCCTCTAGGTTTGGGGAATAATTTAAATTCAAAGAGCTGTAAAGATGCAAGTCTATAAAGATAAAATGTTAAGTAACCAAGTACCTTTGAATTTAATAGAAACTTCAAAGCAACACTTCTAAAGGCAAGGATTTTGGGATTTGATGTTTCAAAAATCTAGAAGCTATAATTTTGAATTGAAATGATAAATACCAAACCGAACTTTTAAATATGAAGTTGATAGAAATCATTTCTTTGGTGTAACGGGAAAAGTGTAAGGATATGTAGGAGATAGCAGTGATTACTTTTAGTAGTAATAATAAAGGTTCCCGTAAAGTGTATACGACACTAGTGAGAACCTAGGAATGTTGCTTCATGTATGTAGACTATAAAAGAATAGTGAAGTGATATTAGTAAGATGGTAAGACACACGTGGTTGGGATAGGTAGACCTTAATTGGGGAAACAATGAAAGGTAAAGGTAAAATTTCCCCAAGCTTAGTTTCCTTTTTAGATAGAGACTGCATAGATTGAAATCCTTATTCATTACAGTAAATGAGACTTGGTTATTCCATTTTGAGTATGGAATGGAAGAGATGAATAAATCTTATTCATCGTGAGTAATATAACGTAAGTTAGTAACGAGTAATAGGAGGAAGGAGGAGCATATAAGTTACTTGGATTCCTAGAGTAGGACTTTTCTGTGCCAGGGTGGACATGGTCCTAGGCCTCCTAGCTCTAGATGATAGATGTGTTTAGCTGCTATATTTTCCTATCAACTATCGCTTTGAAGTAGGACTTGTTTTCTCTTTTAGTTATGAGATTGTACTCTTACGTAAGCATTTAGTTTCTATTGTAGTAAATCAGTGATGATTAGTATGATGCTTTTTCTCTGTGTTTTGTGATGTTCATAAGAAGAGAATAAAAACATAGGATGTAAGTAATAAAAGGAAATTAAAATCCAACAAGAGTAATTAAAAGGAAAACAACAAATTTAAAGAAAGCAACATAAACGACAGCAGAATAAACTATAAATCTGGAATTTAAAGGAAACAACAAATTAAAACATAGAAATTCATGTTCCAAGTCAAATTAGGACAATATAAACTAATACTAACAAGGTATATACATACTACTAGAATTATATATCAATGAAGAGATTTGGGGTTAAGGGGAATACAGATTTATAATTACGGAAATTACCATTTTCTGCAGTATTTATTCGCTTCTTCTCTTTTATTTTTTGCCCTTCTGTGGTTATTAATGTTATAATTTATAATTAATAGAAATAGCGGAGAAGGAAAAATGGCAGAGCTTCACTACTTTAATCAGAAAATGTGATATCCCGAAAATTTTGACAATATCAATTTAATAATTTTTATATAAAATTAAATTGATTTGATGATAATTGATTAATAAAATATGAATTGGTTTGATAAACTGATTAAATAAATATTTAATTTGTGATTTTTATCTTTAAAAAGCTAAATAAATGTTTTTAATTATAATGTGTGTATATATTTGTATATATATTATAGATAATCTTTGTTTTGGAATTTAATAAATAAATAAAGTTTTGTTTTTAAATTCTAATAATATATTTAGTAATTAGGAAATTATGTTTTGAATTAATTATAAATTTCTCAAAGTTATTTAAATTAATAACTATATGGTTTGTAAATACTTAAATAAATGTTAAATTGTTTAAAATTTATCTTAGCTTAATTTTTGTTTTAAATTTAAATAAAAAGTTTGTTTTATTTCTTATAGATATTATTTGATAAATATGACTTGAAAATTTTATATATAAGTTTAAATTACAAAATAGCATATGGTTTAAATTTATTTATTAATAAAAGTGATTTATAATCTTTTTATAAATCATTTAAAATTTGTTAAATTGTTATTTTCAAGCCCTATTTATAATATATTATTTTTCCATAAATATAAAAAGAATTAAAATAAAATAGTCTGTGGGCTTGGTGCGGTGGTGGGATGATGCGGCTACCAAGTGGGAAGTTTGGGGTTCGAGTCCCACCTTGTGTGGGAGGAGAAACGACTTTTCACTTGGGAGGTATCCGGTTCATTTTCGCGCCTCCTTCCCCAAGCCAACCGAAAGGTCTGGCTGCCCAGAATAGTTGGTTGTGGCGGGCCTTCCGGCTATTCCCTAGGTTTACTGTTCAGGAATCGATGGTCGGTAGTGATTGAACAGGTTTCCCTAGTTCCCAAAAAAAAAAGAATTAAAATAAGCAAATAGAATTTTCATTATAAATTGAATAAATTGATTTTTATTTGGAATTCAAAGGATTAATTTAAATTTGGAATTTTATTTTAAATTTAAATAAATATATTCTTAAAATATTTGAATAAGTTTTAATTTATAATTTGTTATATTTACATTTTCTTAAAATAAGAAATTTACATGAGCATGAATAAATTAAAGAAAACCCTTTACAAAGATTTAAAAATATAACTTAATTAAATAAAGACAAGTCTTAACTATTAAACAATCCAAATCAACATGTGTTTATGTAGGAATTAAATTACATGACAAGTGTCATTTTGTTTTTTTTTCTTTCTTTTGTTTTAATTCAACTAATTTCAGCCCTTAACCATTTTTCAATTCCCTTTATTCTCTTTTCAAAACCCAAGCTAGTAAATCAAAGAAAACGCCATCTTCAAAATCTGGAATCCCTCAAACATAATGATCTGTAACACTCCTCAAAATTTCAATTGCATTTCTTTACAATCCTACAAAACAAGTTCCTACAAAAGAAAAAAATAAATCAATCTGTTGATCACCTGCATTTCATCTCTGAAAATCAAGTGTTTGCATATCTAAAAAAAATTGCTCAAAGGAGATCAGCCTGAAATCCAATTCCTACATAAAATCAAGTCAGCATTCTTTCAAAAGGCCTGCATGCAAACTACAATCCTGAAAACCAAGTCTGCATTTTTCAAAAAAAATACCAAAGGAATCAACCTGGAATTAAAGTTTATTCAAGCCTGCATGCATATGATTTCTAGACATGGTTCAATGGCTTTTCTAAAAGCATGAGGCTCTGTTTTCTGAAAGATAAAGGTGAGTAACATTTATTTTTAAAATTTTAAGATAAATCTGGTTGTTGAATCATGTTTTAAATAAATTATATTTGTATACTTGTTGATAACTCCTGTGCATTTGTGATGTGAGTTATATGAATACTTTGAAATGCCTGAAGAATATTTCTGTTCTAAGATTTCAAGCCTGGTTTCAACTTAAATCATTCCTCTTTGTCCATTAATATTTAAAACTTAGGATTTAGGTAAATATTGTTTGTTTAGGCTATGAACTAAATTATATAAATTTATTTAACTTAAATAGAAACTGTAATTTACTCAGGAAATCAAGTTTAAAGGGGGAAACTCATGTCACTGTTAAAATTCAAATTTGTTAATTTAGCAATTCAGGTATACAAATCAAAACCTTAGACAAATTCATGATTTTTAAGAGTAAAATCATAAATTCTAAGCTGGGTTTGACTGTGCAAATGGGGGTTGATCAGAATTGGGTTTTGAGGGGGTCTTTGTTGATTCAAGTGGATATGGAGGTCGTGCTTCTGTATGAAGGAAAATGGGTGGTTAGAGAATCATGGAAAATTACTTGAATAGTGATCAGGTTGATATGGAGACAGCGGTGTTCAAAATTAATCTATAACCCTAGTTATATCACAGGTTAAGAAATTTGATCGTTTCTGTCCAAATGTGAGTTCGAGTGTTGAGCTGTTTTGTGAAATGGTAGATGGGTCCATGACGAAGAAGTGACCGGAGTTTCAACTTCAATGATGGTTGGAGGGGGAAGAACTGGCCGTTGAGAGGTTTGGGGTTTTGGGGTGCACTGTGTTTCCAGGTTTGTGAAAAGAGGCTGGTTTTGATTTTCAGGTGAATGGGATTGTTTTGATGATTATGTTGTTGAGTGGGGTTGTATTCTGGTGTGTTGACTCTGCTGGAGTTGACTGGAGGAGGTCAGAGCCACCGTGCATGTGCACGGTGCTTATAGTTTCTGATGATCAGAAATTTTTGGTGTTTGTTAAGTTTGGGGAAGTGCAGATTATACTCGAGTAAGTACTCGAGTCATATGAGGATTTACTCGAAGCAAATCAGTTTCTGGCTTGAGTTGTTTTTGGTTAGTTTCAGGTTATGTTCTGAAACCTGACTGTGTGTAGGATTTCGAAAATTTAGACTAAATTTAAATAAAAAGAAGCAAAGCAGGTTTAAACCTAAATTTGAAGCAAGTATAAATTATGAATTCAAATGAATTTAAATTCCAGATTTTAAATAAATAAATTTGCAGTAATAAAATATTTAAAGACTAAAACTTGTACAGTGTTTTATAAAATGATTTATAAATCTGAAAAAAATGAGATTTAAAACAAGATTTAAAATTTAAGTTTAAAATCTAGATTTGAAACCCTGAATCCAAATTTGAAATTTGAATCTGAAAGTTTCAAAAGGAAGTAAGTTGACAAATTCAAATGTTATAATTAGGTTTGAATATTTTAGTATTTATAACATGTGTTTTTATAAATCTGAAATGAAATTTAAAACAGGATTTTAAATTTAAATTTTTGAATCTGAATCTGAAACATAATTTGAATTCTAGTTTGAAAATAAGTAAGACTTTGAAATTTAAACGTTTCAAAATCACTTGAATATATTTAAAGTATAATTTAAATTTTATTTAAACCGATTATGGGTTAAACTATTTTTAAATTTACCTTAAGTAGTTCTTTAAATGAAATAAAAGGTTTTAAATACTTAAACCTTGTTCAAGTTTAAACTTGATTTCATTTTAAATTTTAGAATGGAATTTAGATGAAATTTTTAAAAACAAATTGTTTTTAATTATTTTGAAAATGATAATTAAGTCATGAATAAGATTAATAATAATCATTAAGTTAATAAGAACTTAAGAATTAATAATTCATTAATTGATTAAGTTAATTAAGTTTTGTTATTAATGTAATTAATTATTTAATTAGGTTAATTAATTAAATAATTAAGGGTTTTATTTAATTAATTAAAGGATTAGTAAGTTAATTAAGATTGATTTAAATAATAATTAAGAAATCGATTAATTAAATAAGGTTTGAACTAATCTAATTAATGATTTGAATTTATTAATCAAGTAACTAAATTTAATTAAGTTTTTGATTATCACTTTATTAATTTAATAATTAGAGATAAATTAATGAGTTTTATAAATTAATTAAGAATTAAGATTGATTAATACAGTTAATTACTTTAGAAAAGTAATTAAAGTTTTGTTATTGGTTAATGGAGGTCATTAACTTAATATTATTTTATAATTAATTAATGTAATTAATTTTAATGATTAATTGTATTAATTAATTTAAAGGTAATCATTTGAGAATTGTTTAAGCATAATTACTTAATGAAAGCAATTAAGAAAATTAATTACTGATTGTAATTAATTAAGTTTATTTTGATTAATTAAGTTAATCAATTAAGTTTAATTAATTTAAATTAATCACTGGTTGATTTAAGAAGTAATTACCAATGTAATTAAAAATGAATAATTACTTAGTGAAGTAATTAAGAAGATAAATTACTTGATGTAACTTAATTGAAGGATACTTGAATAATGGAGGAGTCTTGGAAAACTAATTACTTTGCGTAATTAATAAGTAATCAATATGCAGAATAATTACTTAAAATAAGTAATTAATAATTAATTACATAGTGTAATTAATTTAGGTTTGATAATTGAGTTATTTAAAGATAATTAAAGATGAAATTGATTAAGTTGATTACTTAATGTGATCAATCAAGAGTGATTAATCAATATGGATAATTGATAATTAATTTAAATAGGGTAATTATGAATAGATATAATTTGGGATCATTAATTTAAATAATTAATGATGTAAGTAAGGATGGATTAATTAAGAACAATTAATCAATGCAGGGATTAATTAATGTAATTAATTAAGCATTAATGTAATTAATTATAATTAATTAATTAATTACAGGCTAATTGCTGAATTTGGTTTGGAAGATTAATTTGTGAAATTAATTAGAGGTTAATTACTTGAATGTAATTAAAGGATAATTAATCAAGATGATTAATTAGGGTAATTTGTTGAGAATAATTAATTGATTGATTTATAATTAATTAAGGAATATGTAAGCAAGATTTATATGGATGAGTAATTAATTTAATTTATTTTAAATTAATTAAGGAAGAAGTAATTAATTTAATTCATTTTAAATTAATTATAGAATGATGATTAATAAGTCTTTGCATATGAATGTTGGTTGATACTGATAACCTTGAATAGTTGAGATCTCAGTTATGAGATAAGTGTTGTTGTGTGATTTGGATGCTGTGGTTACATTTGAGTTGATAATATGAATTATCTGTTTGGAATGATAATATGGATTATCTGTTGTAATGATAATGATGATTACCTATTGTGATGCTGTGTATTATCTATCTGTGTGTATATAGATAACATTGAATTGAATTGTTTTAAACTTTAAAACAACTTGGACCTAAAAGACACGTTTTGGATTTCGATGAGACCGGGATCGGGTTTCCATGTTTGGATATCCAAAAACCACATCGATCTAAATTAACGATAGGTCGTGAATCTCAAGGGAAGATGAAGATTCAGAATGCAAGGGTTATCGTCGTTAACTCTGAGGGTGATTCCAAAATGAGTGTAACGAGATAATGCCTTCGGTTTCGTTCGAACCCGGAACGAACTTGTATGGATTGAATGCTTTCAGAATATCGTCAGGTGGATGATGAGCATTCTAAGAGATGTGTTCTCTAAAGGTAATCATAGCCTCAAGCCTCATCAACCGGGAATGGCTAAAATAGGGGAGGTGCACAAGGCTTTGTGGGTAGCCCCCACTTGAGAGTGAGATTTACCCCTATCTAGAAGTCCCTTTATATTCGGCTGTGTGGGCAGTTGGTTGCAAACAACTTCGGGGTTATCTTGTTCAGAACTGTTCAGTAAGGAATGGTCCCAGCCTTGTGTTGCAGGAGAGTTAGGGTGGCTCCTCGGTACGGTGATCTAGGCCACGTACTGTGATGGTCGGTACCCTAGTAGCCCTGTCATTGTATGGAATCCAAAATCCAATAAGTGCCAACGGTTTTGATTGTATTACCCACTTTTGTGGCTAGTAGCTGGAATTTAATCATGTAATAATTTCGGCTATTTCATATTTACTTGAAAACCCTAGACGCTATTATAATATCATCGGATTTCCTATAAAATGTTTTGGTTAGCGTAAGGTAAAAACTTTTCCATGTTTATGTGTGGGAAGTCTTACGTGATACCTTTCTTTCAAAAGATTTTTAAAAGTTAAGCAGCCTTAACCTGTTACTCACACCAGACCCATGTCTGACACGAAGTTTATCTTTGTTTTCTTAAACTCTTGGGTACTCAAATTTTTATGAGTAGCTAAGGGATTTAGGTTGGCTTCGACGAATAATGGAGGAGCAATGGAGCAGGAGGCTTCTGCGTTAGATATATAGTTTCCGCTGTGTATTCTCTATGTTGTGTTGTATTAAGTTGTAAATACTAGACAGGTGTTTATAATTGTCTAGTATATGTGATGTGTATGTTGTGTATCTCTGATTATTGTTGTATATTATGTAAATATTTATGTTATTAATATAATTTATTCGTTCCGCTGTTGAGATTCTAGTGTTGTTTCTTCTTTCTCTTCTTTCTCTTCTCTTTCTATCCCTTTCTTTCTTCAAGATGATGCGATTTTCTAGGGTGAGAAAGTCAGGTCGTCACAGAAAATATGAGAAGAGAGGTGAAGGATTAGGCCTGTATTTATAGGCGATAGAATCAATCGTATCCATTATATTAAAATAATTAAATCTATTCCATTTGGCCAAGGTTCAGCCCTAACTTCCACTCTCCCGACCGGTCAACCACCCCTATAAGCGGTCGACCACTAAGGGAGTCGACCGGTTGGGTCCTCCATTTATTATTATTTGTTTTATTTTCTTGTTTTAATTATTTTCATTCCAGAAATTTCAAAAACTAATACCTTCTTCATTTGTGCTCCGATCCCAAAACTCCAAATATGAAAGTTGCTCATAAAATCATCACGAACACAATAAAAATCTAATTTTGTGGCCAAATTCGGATGTTTGCTGAAATTCCATTTTTGAAGCCTTATTAACCATTTATTAACTATCGTTAATTTTACGAGATGTTACAAAATCCTTTCGTAACTAGCTTAACTTAGTAAGTCTCCACTTTTCCATCTACATTTGGCTTTTTTTATAAAGATCCATTTGCAGCCGATGGATTTTATCCCTTCGGGTACATCTAACAAAGTCTGTACTTTGTTTTTTTACGTGGAATCTATCTCGGATTTCATTACTCTAAGCCAGAGTGTTGAGTCTTTATTCTGTAGTGCTTATTGGAAAGATAGAGGAGTGTCATTATCTAAGAGATCGTCCTCCATCCCGCCATCCACGAGGAAACCATAGTATCTCTCTAGTGCATGAGATTCCCAACTAGACCATCTAATTAGTTGCATGTTATTATATACCGATGAACTCCGTTCTCCCACTATTTTAGTCTCAGTGTTAGTCTCTCAGTTCTCATCCAAGTCTACAACTTCGTTGTTAATTTCTTTTAACATAAATTCCTTCTCTAAAAAGACAGCATGTGTGGAAACAATCACTTTTTGTTCCTCTGTATTAAAATATATCCTCTAGAATTCTTAGAATATCCTACAAACTTACACAAATTTGATCTCTCCTCAAGCTTATTAGGGCCAATGTTCTTAACATTAGCCTTACAAACCCCACAACTTCAAATAATTGAAGTAGGGTTTCTTTCCATGCCATATCTCATATGGTAGCTTAGGCATTGATTTAGAGGGTACTAAGTTCAGTATGTGCATTGCGGTCTCTAGCACATATCCCTAATAGGATAGAGGCAACTCAGCTTTACTTATCATGGAATGAACCATATCCAATAAGGTTCAGCCCCTTCACTCTGACACATCGTTATGCTATAGAGTATAGGGTGAGCAACCTGGAAGATAACCCCCTTACCTTTTAATTACTATTAGAGCTCTTGTCCAACATACTCACCTCCTCCATCAAATTGAAGGATTTTAATCTTTTGGTTCGCATGATTTTCGACCTCATTCTTATATCTCTTAATTTTCTCGCAGAGGTTGGATTTGTTCGGGCCAGGCAAGTGCTAGATAGGGTGGAGTGCTTGATTACCTAAACCCAATCCTTCAACACTACCTTTCTACACACCCTATTATTTGGGCTGTGAGCTTAATTAGTTAACCCTAATATGACTAATTTAGACCACATAGGCTACCGGACTCTGATACCATTATTTGAACTAGGCCAACCCACAGTGGAAGTACTTGGTGAATTTCAAATTCTTTTATCATTTTGGATCTATATTGGGCCTATGAAATCTAATTTACTTAGAATGTTTATAAACTTCCTTTAATAAGAATCGTTATTTTATTTAAATTTATAAAATATTTTTATTTTATGTAATTTATATTATATTTTATATATACATGTGCGTGTATCATATACACATAATGTGCTGTGTAACATAACAATCCATGAAAAGTATAATATGACAGTATATAACTACTGGGATTTACACTGCAACAGATATATTAGCTCATCTGGTATACAAATATATTATCCAAATGTATATTTATATACTTTAATTCATATACACAAAATATTGCTATATATATATATATTATTTTAGATTATTTTATGGATATATATAACTTATAAAACATATAAATATTAAAAATCATTTAAAATTATGTTAAAATTTATTTATTTATTTTACTAAAAATTCGAAATCAAAATCGAAAAAGAAAATAAAATGTGTGTGTGTCGAATAGTATCTTATAAAATTAATAATAAATATATATACACTTAAATAAAATATATGAAGTATATATATATATATGTATGTATATATATATATGCATGTCTATTATATTGCTCATAGCAAATGATGTTTTTGTTTTTATATAATAGTAAATATATATATATATATATATAAATATTTCCGTGCGAAAATTTAAAATAAATTAATAAAAAACATTTTTACAAGATAATTTTTAATTTAAATACTTCAATACAAATTTTAAAGATATTATGATATTTAAATATTATATTTATATATATAATAATTTAAAATAGATTTTAAAACCAAATTATTCATTTTAGCAATTATATAAGATATTTAAATTATATAAAAATTAATTTTTATCTAGTGAAAGTGATATTAAATGAAAATATAATTTTATGAAATTTAAAACATATTTTATAACACACACATATATATGTATGTATATGTATAATTTATTTCTAGGATAAAATGATTTAAATAATATTTAAGTAATAAATATAAATATAAAATTATTTAATTATGTCGAAACTATTTTAAGTATAACATTACTTATATAAAATTTTAAAACCATATTTTACGCTATGTAAGATCTAATTTTTGAATTATAAAGCTTATATAAATTAAATAATGAATGTTAAATTGATTTAAATTAAAAAATCAATTTTTTCTTCTCTACCGTTGAGCATTATAGGTATAGATATGTCATAATTTTTTTTATAAACATACAACCATTTAGAATGCGACAATGTATTGATATAATAGAACCGTCATCTAACTAACAAAACAATATACATGATATATCTATTATATATGCATTAATATACATATAGATTAGAATACTAACCTTATTTCCAATGCCTATAAGCACACCTTGAAATGATGATATCTACTTCTTGAACTAGTTTCCAATCCAGCAGAGTGCTAGCTACTGAACCAATGACCACAATCTATCGAATAGTATTTATTTTATTTTGATTGGTATTTGGAAATAAAGGAATTGAGAGGATTAATTTTTGGCCTGAGGTAGAGGACTTTGAGGCTTCAAAAAGTAAGAAATAAGACTGGATCGAGATGCTTTTATAGATGAGGAAATGAAGAGAGAAGTTAGGATCAAGATCCACATTTCTTTCTTACTCTTTCTTTCCTCTTATCCATTCAACCCAGGCCACTCTAGCTATCTTATGGCCACCCCCTATGTTGGTCTATAGTGGCTAAAAATCATATGCCCTAATATGGGCTTCAAACTCATTTAAAGTCCAAACAAATTATACTGCATTTAAATCCAATTTAAATGCATATCGATATCATATATCGATTAATTATTTGTAACCATTATAAATATATTTATTAATATTGTTCAACAAATCAAAATATTGTTTTATGACTAATATTTCATAAATATTAATTAATTTAATTAATTTATAAAAATTAAAAATTAATTAAATCGTTTGGTCAAAGGAGTACTCAGCGTTTCGTTTGTGTGACATGTTAGGTGTAAATTTGGTCAACGATTAATATCAAATTATTATTAATGTTTACATGTCACTTGGTAGGTGATATGACATTTTGACCAAATATATCACTTACTTGGTTTTGGTAAAATACAATTTTACTTTATGAAGCGTTACCCGGTTGTGACTATTATTTACACCAATTCTCTTCGTCAAAACTATTCACTTTGGACTTATGGAATTTGGTAATTGTCAAAATTCCAGTATGGTCCATATTCAAAACTATAGTCCAAACAAAAGTCTTTGGTTCAATAATAACAATTATTATTAATCAAACTCAGAGATTTTGACATCGAGTTGACTTTAGTTGACCATAATACTAAACCCATATAACTAAGAAAACGAATCCTCTCTTGAATGGTGTTTCACTTCCAATACTTTCACTCGACCCAATTATAGTCACTCGATGGATCTCGCGCCATGATTTGACTTTAATCAAAGTGGAGTTTTCATACTAAAGATCAACATCATTCTCAAGTCGAGAGAACTGTGTAAATTAGTCACTTTGGTATTTTCTATTTGACCTTTGTTATACTAACCAATAGAAAACTATCGAGTGAGTCATTCCATGGTTATCCAATAACTATCAGTACGTAACCCATTGGTACCCCCAGCAGTGAGTAATACACAGCCCAACGTTAGGAGAGCGTTACGTACTCTAGTCCCAACGGATGCATTGATATCATGTCTTGATGTATGCTGACTAGGAATATTTAAAATGATGCCCTTATAATATTGTGATACAATACTCATGATTATAACTATTTGTAATTATTACCACTAACACACCACTTATGGATGTTCTTTTAAATATATTTAACTAAATATTAAATTATTTATAACACATTATAACAAAATATATAAAACACCTTTATTATGAATGAGAATTAATTGTAGAGTTGATTAATTTACAATAAATTATTGAATTACCCTTATGGCATACTTCTAGCTCTATCATCCTTAAAGTCATATAATTTCAACTGGAAAATTATTAGTGCCTCTAAAGTTCAATTATTAATATTTATTTGCATACACAAACTTACCTCTTATTTTATTAATGCTATTAAATATCATTTATTGCTTCTTTCTAATTTAATAGATTAAATACCTTTTACTGGTTCGTTTTCAGTTAATACAATCAGGTATAATTCACTGATTCCTTTCACTTAATACCTACTTTTCTTGATTACTATAACTTTCCCATTCCATATCCATTGTCTTATTCATACTTTCATCGGTTATTGTTTATTTCCTAACTTATCTTAAACCATGTATATTAAATCGACAATGGGATTATTGTTATTATTTCTATTTACAATACTTTGGTTTTACAGTTAGAGATTTCTACATTTTAATGCATTGTAACTATATCTTCCCAAAAGGAAATGTTAACACGGTAATTTTCCATAAATTATCTAAAAGAGGGATTGTGTTTTGTTTGGAATTACAAGGAATTATCTTTTCTGTTTTTATTGAAATGGACAGTACAAAATAAGGTGAACATCATTGTTTTTGCACATCTCTTTCTTTTAGGCGTATTCCTTATTATTTCAAATGACATGCTATCATATATAATTGTAAAGTTGGATAATTTATAGAGATTCACATAGAAGCATTCTTCGTTTCAATGAATTTAACTATAAACTTAAATCCGAATCAAATTTGAAACAATCTTCAATTCAAGATTAAAATCTATTAACATTCAAATAACAAAATCTGGAATACACAAACGATCTTATTAATGACTTATTTCACAACTTTTAGGGACTACTTTCACCCTTACATTCCATGTTTACGTGTATATAACCATTAATCAAAGTTAACAATTCACATGTATACATATATACATTAGGCAATTTTGTTTACATGTATACACACACACACATATATATATATGTATATATATATATATGTATGTATGTATGTATGTATGTATGTATGTATGTATGTATGTATGTATGCATGCATGTGTGTATGTATGTACGTACGTACATATGTACACATATGAGTGTGTATATGTCTTACCTACTTATACAAAGCTTTAACTAATAAGTATATAAAGCTTTAACTATAGTTCTATATAAAGCTTTAACTAATAACTATATGTCTCTCTCTGTGTGTGTGCGTATTATATACAGATAATAAATAGCTTTCTGACTCTAAGCTTAAAAGATAGATATTTATATGTATAAGTACAATAGATTTTATGCATATACATATATATAATCATATCACCTAAATAGCCATAAATTTAATATACCTATATCTATATCTTAACTAAATTATACAAAGCGTTAACTGATAATTATATATAACCACACACACAAACACAGACACACATATGTATACATATAATAAATAGCTTTTGGATCTTATATTTAAAAGATAGATACCTCTATGGATAAATATAATAGATTTATAGACACATGCACATATGTATATATATATATATCACCAAAACTGTTATAAATTTAGTATTTCTATATCTATATCTTAAATACTTTATACAAAGCTTTAATTAATAACTATATATCTTTATATATTTTATATTAATATTAATATATACAAATAGAAAATAACTTTTAGATTTTATGCTTAAAAATAAATATTTCTATGTATAAATACAATAGGTTTTTATATATACACATATATGTATATACATATCACCAAAACCATGATAAATTTAATATACTTATATGTATATAAGTATATAATTATATGCAAATAATATATGGTTTGCTGTTTATATGCTTAAAAACATATATCTGTATGTATAAACACAATAAGCTTGTCTTTTTATGTATCAGGCACCTAGACTAGCTAGGCACATCAGATCACCAAACGCTATTCAGGCTTCAGCACAAACAGTTTAGACTTTAATCAATAGCCTGCTACTCTCCTCTTAGAGAATCAACCAAACTGCACCTCTCTTCATGAACAACCTTCTCAGGCTTTGGTTACATCCCGTGCAACTCCCTTCGAACTTTTTTCTATCTTCGTCTAGTTCACTTCAGCAAACACTTCAATGGACTCTTCAATCAACTTAACAAAGTATACAATTTTAGCTATTCCACCTTGATGCATCTGTTTCATGCTAGATTCTTATATCATGTTGATGTCCACTATCATGCAGGTATCTTTCTAGAATATGAGCATTAGTTCAAAAGCTTCAGCGTTGTTCACTGCCATTCAGCATGCTTCTGGCCTACGTCACTTCTATAGTTAAGTTCATTACAACTATGCTTCAACCATTCATCTCCTTTACATGGATCATTGACTTTAGTTTGGATGAGAGCTTCAACTTCATGTGACACCAAAGTATTTCATTCAATTCACATGCTAGCACCCACTTCATATGTTCTCTCACTCGTATATTACAGCAATAGAGCATCGACCATGCATGCCCCTTCAATTGATCATCCTTAACTACCCTGTGTATATTTAGTTTGCAAGTGCTCCATGCAGCATCTTGTAGCTTCATTGCATACTTACAATTTACTACAAACGTTACCTTGTAAATACTCCCCTACTACGCATTATGCTTTAACTCCTATATCTATATTTTGTTTTACAAATAGTATCTTAGAACTATAATATTCTTAACCTTTTATAATGCTCGGTTTTCTCCAGCTGCTACGCACTCATCTAGTACGTTTTCTTCAGCTTTGTATTGCTTCAAATGAGTTCAGACTTCAGACACCACAACATGCTTCTATGCTTAGACTGCTATATTGCATCCACACATTCTTAACTCAGCAATTTTCAGCCAAGAAATATTTTTGCAACAGAAGCTTCACAAGCCCACGTCATTTTTATGTTATGCATTTGTCTTCTTGTATAATTTACTCTGACCCTGTGTTCATTTTGCATTGCTTTTAGTTCTTATCACTTTTGGTGGTCATCTTGGTGATGATCTTAGAATATACACTCACATCTTATACTTATAAATAATCACCCATCGGACTTGTTGGTGGCTCTTTGTTTAATAAAATTAATAGATAATGAGTGCTCTCCTCATGAGGAACACTCTTTCATCCAAAAAAATTCACAGAATATGTAGGCAAGGATCTCAACTTCATTATGTGTGTATGCCTATAATACCAAATTTTACATTTAGGCATAAAGGGAACAGATTCACAACGATATAAAATTCAATATTATATAAAAATATATAATTTCTACTCACTTCTAAGCTAATAAATCTTTATATCTAAATCTATTATTTCTTATTGATTCCGTTTCTTTCTACAAAAATATGTATTGAAAGTGTACACATATTTATTAGAATTGTAAATCTGAGAAGAGATTTGAATTAAACATAGACTTATATTTAGATTGATAATTTTATCCTTTAGAGAATCGATTCGACCCTATTCTTCTTCTCTTTTTTTGCTATTCTCCTCTTATATATCATAATAATTTGTAATTTCTACAATCCTTAAAATTTTTGGAAAAGAGAAAATGGCAGAGCTTCGCTCTTTGAATAAAAAAATATGAGAAGAAAAATGAGGGTTCACTACTAGTAACAGTGAAGCCATCGACTGGTGGAAGGCTGCTAGCTGGTAATAAACCTGGGCACTTTGATTAAATTTGGACCATTCAGCCTAGGCTGATTACCAGCTAACAACCTTCCACCGCTCTATGGCTTCACTTTCACTGGTCGACTGCTAGCGGTCGACTGGATGAACCTAGAGTGTCGACATATGGCTTTCTTATTTTGTTTATTTATTTTTTGATTTCATTTGATTTTACGCTAATGATTTCTTTAACGTTAAGTTTCCTATTTAACGGTTACTTTAATGTTAACTTAATGATTATTTCCTTAATACATTTTTAATTATTTCTAATTCGAAATCTTCAAATGTTAATGACTTTTTCATTTGAACTCCGATCGTAAAACTTTATATATGAAAATTGGTCAAAAAATCGCCACGAACACAATGGTGCAAGTTTCATAGTCAAATTATGAAGTTTGTAAAGATTCTACTTTTTTGTGCTAATAATTATTTATTAATCTTTTTAATTAAATATTATTTAGTTTACGGGGTGTTACATTCCTCCCTTTTTAATTTCATTCTCAAAATTCCTCAAGGATAGAATCATGTAACATAGGTGCAACTATTCTAAACTATCCAACCAATTAGTTACAACCAATTTTGCAGCCAATTATGTATGAGTGCATGATATATTACAACACATATAGTACGTTGCTGAACAATACTAAATCAGTGTCGCCTATTTGAATGTAGTCCTTAAAACAATTTTGAAAATATGATGCAAACACCTTGTATATACTGGCAGTTCTATATGTATGCAAGTTTTCAAAAATCAGAATCTTTGTTTTCTAACAATAATTTTTCCACACTCCTACTCATAGGAATGGTTCAACCATTTTTTTGGTCCAAACAAATTTAATTCCAACTAGAAGTTCTATTTAAATAAAATATAATAAGTTATTTTAATTTGTAGAAAATTTAAATGCTACATCTCAAAAATCGGAATTTTCTACTTTTAAATAATTCCTTCGAAAATTGTTTTAAATATTTTTTTATTTTTTAAACATTTTCATTACATTCTTTTATATAAGGTCAGACTCATTGTGGGTTTTATTGGTCACTTCTTTTGGACTTTTATTCTTTTTCACTTACTTTCTAACTTATCTTCAATCAGAATGTTTAGAAAATCCAGATATCATCTTGGAGCAATTACCACACACCTTCCTTTGGGAACTTGTTCGATTTTGGATTTCGAATATCTACAACATATAAATTCTTTACTTTCCATTTATCTGGATCTATCGTACATCACTAATTGGTAATCCAGCAGGGATCCACGACCATTAGGCAATCCAGACCTAACAAGGGAGTCAAGTACCATCCATCTTCAACGACCCTTCTATATGCCGCATTCATGCTCTATTAAAGTCAACGTCTTTCAGTGCGACCTATCTCCCGTGGGGTGATCGGGATAGGCGCATATTTTTAACTCTATCTATTTTTCCAACTCACGGTCGCCTTATCCATTTTTTTATATATGGTAGAAACTATATCTAAAGTCAGAATTCATAGAGTCTGGTGTATAATATATAGCTAAAAATACAAATTCGTTCGCTCGGTATATTCTAGTTCCTATGATCGACTTACCTAAGCTCTGATGCCAAATGTAACAACCCACGCCTTAATGAGTCTGAATTTTTGCTAAATTGAAAACTTAAGTCCATAAGGAAAATACCAACCAAGGAAAATACCTTCGGTATTTGGTGCCCTTGTCAGTGTGGAGCATGCATGAGGAAACCTCACCTTCCATCGTTCCAGGCTTATATCAGTACATGTCCCATTAAATCTATCTTGTAGACTGTAATAAGGAGGGGGTCAGAACAGCGTTTCGGTGACTGGTAAATTACATACTTTATCCATAACACTAGTCTATATCGATTGTTTTCCATTATGTGTTATGTCTATTATTCAAAACTTAGTCATTTTGACTTCATGTACGTGTATAATACACCCAACCTACTTGAGGTGTAGCTATATATATTAGTGTCTCATTTCCCCATGGACCAGGATACATTCCCCATTTGTATTCTGTAGGGCACCGGGCATTCACCAACAGTGTCTGGGCCGAATTGCCCATGTACACCGAGGAACCTCCCGTTAGTGCCTAATAATGACATTGCAACTATTTAGCTGTATAATAATATGTCTTAAAGACTTATCTAGGGGTTAATCTAGCATGCCTCCTAATGACAAACAAACAAACTTTGAGGCAACTGCATATCCCATACGAAATCAACACTAGTAGGAGGTGTAGTCCCATTTTAGGTGTAACCCAAGGCTTTTTGAGTGCTATAGGATCAGTGGTACTCTCGACCTAATGTATACAGCCCTACTCCTTATATGTATGGTACGAATAATGCCAACATAGCGTCGGGCTTGCACCCATTGTCTAATTTAGATTGTCTAATGCAAATTAAGGAAATGTCCACATGGTTACTTAGAATCCTATGTTGGGATTGAAGTAGACCCTATTTGGTCATTGAATACTTCAAACCAGAGGTGAACTCCCTTTGGTAGATTTCCTATAAGCGAATGTATATTCACATGGGTCCTATAATTGAAGATGTCTTACAATAGTGCAATGTATACACAACTGCTGGTAGCCCCTTACTGTTGTCAGACTTCTTTTATGTAACACTACTAACCTTGCAACCTAACCCATACTAATGACCACGTCATTTATAATTAATTTAAATATGTAGGTTAGACCCGATAATACACACCCATCATAAATGTATTCATGAAGTCGTATAATTTCACTTGGAAATTATTATGCGTCTTAAGTTCAATCATTAGTATTTATTTGCTTACATGAACCTAGCTCACCATTAAATGTCATTTACTGCTTCTTTCTAATTTAATCGATTAAATACCTTTTACTCCATCATTTTCAATTAATACAAACATGTATAATTTACTGCACCTTTTCAACCACTACGTTTAAGTATAATTCACTAATTCCTTTCAGTTAATACCTACTTTTCTTGATCACTATAACTTTCTTATTCCTTATTATGTTGTCTTACTCATATTTTCATCACATATTTTATTTCCTAACTCATCCTAAACCACATATATTAAATCGAAAATGGGATTATTGTCACTATTTTTATTTATAATACTTTGGTTTTACATTTAGGGATTTCTATATTTTAATGCATTAAAACTATATCTTCCAAAAATAAAATGTTAACATTGTAATTTCCCATAAATTATCCAAAAGAGGGATTGTGTTATGTTTGGAATTACAAGGATTTTTTTTTTTTTTGTTGAAATAGACGGTACAAATTACGATAAACATCCTTATTTTACAAATCATTTTCTTTTTGGAATATTCCTTTTCAACAACACACTTTCATATATAATTGTAAAGTTGGATACTTTATAGAGATCCACATAGACACATTATTTATTCCAATGAATTAAAATATAAACTTAAATTTCAATCAAATTTGAAACAGTCTTTAATTCAAGTTTAATAGCTATTAGCATTCAAGTAAAAAAATTGGAATTAACATACAATCTTATTTCTGGGTAATGGCAAGCAAACTTCTTTCTGGACAAATACTTAGTTAGACGATGTAGCCCTCGGCTCCCTCTTCCCTGACTTGTATAATCTTGCCTCAGACAAGGTCATATTAGTGTAGTAAGCATTTATATATAGAAGATGCAACATTGATTTCAACAACATTATTACTGGTGCAAATATTCATTCAATCCTTTCATTGTTGGAGCTCACTACTCTCGTTCGTCTCAATTAGTAGGATGACTGCTTCACCTGGAGCCACACAGCCTTTTTGGTGAATTCCCAATGTTACTTTCATAACTTTTCTGGTATGTCCTCTAACCTCAACCATCTTTGGAACCTAAATGCTCCACTTAAATACAAAACACACATGTAGCTTATGATGACAAATAAGCTTAACACTAGCTATGAAACAAATGTCTAATGCATGCACCTCCTTCCTTTGTTCTATCACTTGGACTCCTACAAACATATTTTCTACTGTTGTGACTTTTATATTCGTACTACTAACTTAAACATTAGCAGCATAAATTATGAGCCTAAGTGGCTTCAACTCTGAGAATCTACTGACCTTGACCCCCTTTCAGCTCTTCTAGCCTTGGCATTTTCTTGGGCGGTATGGCTAGAAAGAAATGATGGATGCTTTAAGTCTAAGAGTCATAACTTTATTTATGTCGGTAATAAAACTATGTATATGTATTCATATTGGACAAGAACTTCATCTGGTCCTCTTTGGTTCTTTCTAAAGGGCATGGATGCGGAGGAGTCTGCCGGAAGCAATGGTTTGGGGGTCTAAAGTGGGTTGCAGTACTATCTCTGTGGGTTTTGTATATGTTTATGCCATGTATTAATCTGGAACTGATGTTGATTCTCATTTGTGCATATTATTTTATGAGGTACAAGTTGTTTTAAATGGGCGAACAATACTTTTGCTTTTGTGAATTATTGGTTACAGACTAGGCCTCTTAGTTAAGTATTATATTTAGTTTATGCTACGTATAGCTATGTGATCTTAGTCGCATATCCTTCTAATCAAAAAAGCATACAATCTTATTAGTGACTTGTTTTATAACTTTTAGGGACTACTTTCACCCCTTGATTCCTTGTTTATGTGTATACAACCTTTAATCAAAGTTAGCAATTCACAAAATAGGTAAGGATCTCAAATTCATTGTGTATGTATTTAAGCTTACAATTCCAAAATTTACATATAGGCATAAAGGTAACAGATTCACGACGATGTAAATCTAATATTATATAAACATATATAATTTTCCATTCATCTCTAAGCTTCCAAATCTCTAAAGCTAAATCTGTCATTCCTAATTGACTCCTTTCTTTCTACTAAAATATGTATCAAAATTATATGCCAATTTATTAGAATTATAGAGAAGTGATTTGAATTAAATGTAAATTTAGATTTATAATTTTACCTTTTGCCTTGGAGAATCAATTCAACCATATTCTTCCCCTCTTTTGTTTTCCACTATTCTCCGCTTGTGTATGTATGTGTGTATATATATATATATAGTTTTTAATTTCTATAATACTTAAAATTTGTGGAGAAGAGAAAATAGTAGAGCTTCGCTTTATGATTTAGAAAATATGAGAAGAAAAGTAAGCGACTAGACCGGTACTTATAGGCTTTCGAATCAATGCTATTCGTTAGATTAATTATATTAAATTCAAGTCGTTCAATGTAGATTCATTGACAAATGGCAGCCTTCCACCGGTAGATCACTCCACTTTCACTAGTCAACTACTAGAGGCCAACTGGTTGAACCTAAGGTGTCGACTGGTGGCTATTTTATTTTACTGCCCAGTTTTGTTTCTTTGTTTCCTAATTTCATTTGATTTAACACTAATGATTTCTTTAATGCTAAGTTTCCTATTTAACATTTCCTTCTAACACTAAATCAATGATATTTATTTCCTCAATACATTTTTAATTATTTTTGATCTAATCTCTTCAAACGTTAATAATTTTTTCATTTGAAATCCGATCGTAAAACTTTATATATGAAAATTGATCAAAAAACATCTTAAACACAATGGTGCAAGTTCATAACCAAATTCTGATGTTTGTAAAAATTCTATTTTTGGGGCATTAATAACTATATTAATATTTTTGATTAAATACTGTTTAATTTATGGGGTATTGCAATATAGGCGGCTATAGAGTAGCATGTTTGGGCTGGCCATATAATGGTACAGAGGGAAGGAATTTTTGAATTCAAAAGAGAAAGAAATGTAAAAGAAATAAGTGGACCTTCATCCTCATTTTACTCTCTAGCCTCTCTTATATGATCCCTCCAACTATAACTTTGCAAATAATTTTGCACTCACTCCTTTGCTGCTCATATAAAGCCGGCCTCCCCTCGACATTTACTTATTAATGTTGTCACTTAATGAAACCAGCAAAAATAAATAAAATGAGAAGTTATATGCATGCATTAGTACATTTTGTTGGTGACACATGAGCAAGGGACCTCTGTGTTTATGCTAGAGTGGGCATGGAAAATTTTGGGAGTCACTGCCATACTTATTTAAATTTTAGGGATGAAATTCCTATACAGCGGGAAGCTTGTAGCACCCCATAAATTAAAAATTAGTTAACTAAAGGATTAATTATAGGAATAAAGATTTAAATGATTCATTTATGGAATTAAATAATGGAAGATGTGATAAGTATTTAAGTTTACATTTATTTGCTAATGTTGTTGCTTAATGAGACTAACTAAAATGAATTAAATAAGAAAGAGGAACAATGGGTCGACGACCCAACCACTCATAGGATTAAAGTTAACTACTTTCCCTTTTTATTTCATTCTACTCTCTTAAAATGAAACATGAACTTGGAATATTTTAATGATGGCAACCTAAGAAAGAAATAGAGAGGAAGAAGAAGATTAAAGCTAAGGGAACTACAAACATTATCAACTAAGAGATCTAGGTGAGTAATATATTTCCTAAAGTTTTCCTTTGTAATTAAGCATGTCCATATTAATTGAGATTATTTCCTATGATACTTATGACTAAAATAATCCCAAAAAAATTAACATAAGGTCATAAACAACATTTTAGAGATGGATTTTGATTTTTGGAATTTTCATACAAATAAATAATACGATATGAGTTATCTATGGATCGTTTATTATAGATAATGGGTAAAAATATGGATTTTGAGAAATTTTATGAAAAGAAAATACATATACATATTTTCTAAGATTTTCTAAAAATTTTATGAAAAAAATCCCAAATTAAAATATTCATAGCCAAACGGGGTTTCACGGGTTCTGAATGTAAAATATTGGGCGTTGGAAGGTAATTTGAATGCATAGTATATTTAAGTAATGGTTAAGAGACTAGGTCCTCATTATGTGTTGAGTAAGTCAGAAAAGTATTATAATAACTAAAGAAGTATGAAGTCTGAATGAATTAGATGTTCACATGTGTAAAAATAACACAATGCACAAAAGGGAGGCTTTCGACGTGTACCTAGAGTCAGTGCCGAGGGTATAGTAAGAAAACCGAAAGAAAATGAATGAGAAACTGCTAAATACAAGACCTAAGTGTACTGAACTAGAAATGCTAAATATAAGCTTAAGTTACCAAATCGAAGGTAACAACCGAGAGCCAAAGATGAAGAAGGATACAATAACCTGGTGACCTATGGAACCTAAGAGTAAGATTCCATAAGTTAACAGAATCAAAATAAGGCAGGCTTCTTAAGACGAGACCTAGGGTAGTAATTGTAGAGAGCTGATTAGCTCTCGATGGAATGTAAAACTTAAAACCGATTGACTTTCGAAGGAAGAAATGCATGCTAAGGCTTAAGACGGCTGAAACTAGTACTTAAAACATTAATGATAATTTAATAAGTAGTGGAGTTAGCTAAAGGTAGTCGGACTTAAAGTAACCTAATAAATAGCTAAGGGTCAAACCTTATAGATGAATAGTTAGGTAGAGTTCAGTTTATAATGTAAGACCTATTGTGGCAAACAAGAATCGAAAGCGTAAGTATAAGGACTATATGTCAATCGAAACTGAAAGCATTAGTATAAGTCCTAAGTGGTAGTTGCAAGTGAAAGCACTGGTGTATGGCCAAAGTGGTAACCACAAACAAAAGCATTGATGTAAGGCCTAAGTGGAAACCACAACCAAAAGTCTTGGAGTAAGGCCTAAGGTGCAATCCAAGCATAAATGTGATTGGTGTAAGGCCTAAGCAGCAACCAAAACAAATTTTGTTGGATGACATAAGGCCTAATGTGCTAATCGGGAACTGAAAGCAAAGGGTAAGACCTGAGTGGGAACCAAAACCGAAGGTGAAGGTGTACAGCCTGCGTGGCAATTGAAACCAAAAGCATTGGTGTAAGGCTTAATGGCACCAAAACCAATAGTATAATTGATTAGAACTAAGGAAGTAGCGAAGGAATAATGGCTTAATAGAAAACAAAAGCTAAATCTATAACTCTTCAATAGAAGCCGAAGAAATAAGGCCTTGTTGGGCAGTCGAAGGTATCACATTGCAGGTTTTGAAAAGAATAAGGAATGATTACTGAATGTCATATAGAGTGAAATGGCAATTGACTGTAGTTGATAGATCATGGAATTTATAAGGCCATTAGGAATGAAATAATGACTACGCTTATGTGTTCAAGCTGTTAAATGAATATTGTGTTATAGTGAGGGGAAAATCAATTTTGTGCTTTAATGGCACTGTCTCGCTATATTTATGCTTCGGGTAATATATTGCTTAGACAAGAGTTTATGTTTGACCCATGTTTTTTCGTTGTTTTCACCATAAATTCACCGAAACTCATTCAAGTATCTGAGTTTATGGATCTAGGCAGGCTGTGTTCTGAAGATGAATGGGGAGTTCAAAAGACAAAACAAAATTCTTAGACGATATAAATGTCGTTTGCTTCAGCCTATTAAGTGTTTATGTCAGCGTCTTCATATGTTTGGCATAACACTATCAACCACAATTATATTATATTTTTGACCCCCATGTAGGCATGACTATGGGATCTAATTTGGAATTATAAAGGTGATTTCATTTAATGTTGTTCGTTTGCTGCTTTTTTATTTAAAATCAATTATATATATAAGTGATTTCGTCTTTATGGCTAAAAGATAATTTCAAGGTGACTGTGGAACGTTGAAGTTCCATCTTTGGATTTCAGATGAGGAATTTATGACACCCCGTACCTCTAGGCACCTCGAAAATAGGACATCACTAGAAGCATGGGTGGATGGGTGAAATAAGATCCATAACATAGCACAGAATTAAGGCAACAACATAAAATGATTAAAATATTGCAGTGGAAGGAAACTTTCACTAATTATAAATTAATATCAAAATAGCTTCATTAAAAACAACATTATCCTAAATTTATTTCTGAAACCAAAAGTACCAAGTAGTCTCCACCAAAATATAAAACATAACAAAGTTCATAATACATGTCCCCATGTATAGAGTAAAGTACAGAAAAGAGAATCGAAGTACATGAAACAAAAGGGGAAAAATTGAAGATAACAACTGCTCCAATGTCCCTCCAAGCTGCAAAGAACTGCAACCTAGACTCGCCCTCCTATGATTTGGGGAAAATAGGAAAAATAGAAATGGGTCAGATATAAAGTCTGGTGAATGAGAAATAAAATGAAGCAAAAAGAATAAAACTGTTTAATTCTAGGTCTTCCTCGGATATCGCAAAGGGTAAGTAATATAGTGTAGTGAATCCTTATTAGATACAGTTCCTAAGAAGCCAAATTCCGTGGTCACTTTAGGGAAGTCAACCATGCAATAATACTAAATGTCAATCAGCCTGTCGGACCTGTTGTCCTTACCTATCCACTTGCTACAGCATGAAAGTCATGATCTTAGGCAGTGCACTGTGACTAAATGCCTCTTACGTCTAACCGACGCCGACCCAAACAACCTCGCAGGACCCCAAAGTGGCGCTCAGACTCCACCAAAATGGACACTTATCCCCCTATCTCCTAGAACACCAACGCAAACTTGCCCCTATCTGAAGTGTTGGTCCTCCGAAGAGCGCCTACAGTTGGGTCGGCTATGCAAAATCCTCCAACAATCTGCCTAAAGAAGCCTATGTCGGAGCACACTTGTCCTCATCTGTCTGCGTCGATCTGCCTAAAGAAGCCTACGATTGCGGATGTTATCTATCCTACGAACTAGCAACCTATGAATGGTAACAGACATCCTTGCGAACCTACTTGCCTGCAACTAGTATGTACAACCAAAACTATATTTTGGTCTAAACTGCATGAAACACCTATCCAGATTTTTACAAGGTCTGCCTACCAAATCGCTTCCAGATTAGTAAATTTTATCATTACAGTTTACATATTGTTTATTTTCATTAATCCACTTTAGGCCATTTTTACATCAGATTTGGTTAGTTCACAATACCCTTTTTCTTACATAAATGGTATTTCAATTTCACGTCCGTTCAGTCTGTATGGTTTATCTGTAATTTTTATGTCATTTTGTTACAGATTTACACTAGCCTTTAGGGTCCATTTAATTTACATTTTTTTCCACCCTAATTTACGTTCTCCTTTTAGAGATTTAATCTGTACGAAATTTTTATCCATTAGCCACAAACCATTTAATTACACAAAATTCCACTTTTACATTTTTAGGCCACATATGAAACAAACAATTATGCCAATTAGACTTTTCAATTTTGTTCCAAAACCATATTCAAAATTATGTAATTATATCAACCAAAACCATAATTTTATTTAAGTAACATATTCTGAATTTATTCAACTAACATGTTCTGCTATTAGAAATTGAATAACAATTCTAATTCAATTTAATGAAACCAATCTTATTTACACCATGAAGCGTGAATAATAATTTGTTTGTTCCAAATTTCAACCCAAACATGAATTAGAACTGAGAAGCGGAAGAAGAAGAAGATACAATAATTTACATAAATTTCAATCTTATTTATGCCATAAAACATGAATAAAAGTTTATATGTCCCACACTTTAAACCAAACATGAATTAAATTTGAGAAGTGGAAGAAGAAGTTGCAATAATTTACATCTATTCTCAATTAATAACAGAAATTAATTCATATTAACGTGCCAGGAAAGAACTGAAATTGAACTGCTTTATTTTTCTGTTTCATATTAATTCCCACTCACCTGGCACTTGAGTTTGCATAAATTTGAAAAAAAATCTTTGCTTTAATCTTTCTCTCTTTGATTCTTCTAAATTCCCTAAATTTCTTGAATATATATAGATAATTTAATTTGGTAGAGATTTGTTTATTTAGTAGAGAAAATGAGGAAAAATAATACACACTAATTTTCTGTAGGATTGTAGCGACGGCTGAATAAGAAACTAGGCTTAAGTTAGATGGTTTATTTATAGATTGTTTGAGTGAATCGGATTATTTTAGATTAAATCTGGTTCTTCATACACTTAATGGTTATCCATTCTAGCCAATACACATCACTCAACCAATAAAATTTAGCTATATCTTCCTATTACATCATTGGAGCGAATGGGAAGCCGCCACATGTCAGAAACAACTCTGAAATACGTACGAAAATCGCTGCAAACGAACCAGCTAAAAAAACATCGCTCCAGATTTTGGGCGACAACGGGACTTGATTCCTAGTCATTAAGGAAGTCAACATGCGTCTTTACCACTGTACCAAATGCGCTTTTAATTTCATTTTTATTATATTTTCCGTAAAATAGTGGGGTGTTACATTCACCCCTTAAAGGATTTCATCCTCGAAATCTCCAAAGACGGAAGAACATAATTAACAACCAGCATTCGAGAATCGCATCCATCTACTCGCCATCATCCATTTCTACCATTTTCCTTATTTTTAACTAATGTGATTTATGATTTATGCAAAATGAAATGCATATGAACTTACCTAATGCAAAAGGATAGTCGGTCTACTGATTCAGTTGACCTCCTGTATTGCAAGTATGCTTATGCCATGCAACCAAATGTATGCAATTACCCTAGTATAACTGATAATTCTATATGTATGTTTCAATCATTCACCCAAATGCACCATCCATATGCAACATCCATTTATACATACAGGCACATATATATATATACACACACTCAACCATGTGCAAATGCAATAGATAACAGGCACGAATATGCAGGTGTGTGCACCTAGTTGGTCGATTATCCTAATAAATGTCCATCTAGTGCATGCAATGCATACATTTTTAAACATTGGCATCCACTTGCAATCATTTTCATCCATTAAACATAACATGCCCTAATGACATATTTACAACCAAGCTACCATCCATAGGTTTCACTAAAAGATAATCGAAAAGACCCTAACTAAAGAAATATCAAAGATCAATGATAAGATATTTGAAGTGTACCTTAAAATAGAAAAGGATAAGAAGTTCAAATTCTCTCTCCCTCAGATTCCCATGTGCACTCCTTGGGGGTCATCTCCCTGAACCTTCACTAGACGAACTTCCTTGTTGCGTAATCTCTTAACGTTATGTTCCAATATGCAAGTAGGTGTACGATGCATAAGTGATTCGCACTCTACCTCTACTTACCTTAGCTGATCGGGTTCTACTACCACTGCGGAATCATATAGACACTTCCTCAAATGCGAAACATGAAAAACATCGTGAACTCCTGCCAACTTTCTGAAAGATCAACTATATATGCCACTTTTCCAATCCATGCGGTAATCGAGAATGGTCCTACAAATCTTGGTGCCAACTTACCCATTGAGCCAAATCTCATAACATTTCTCAGAGGAGAAACCTTGACAAAAATGATATCTCCAATCTTAAACTCCAAATCTGAACATCTTCTGTCGGCATATGACTTTTTTCTATCTTGTGCAGTCTTCAACCTCTTGTGAATCAAATCCACCATCTCGGAAGTATCCGTCACTAAGTCTGGTCCAAGTAAGATCCTGGCGGTGGTATCTCACCAACAGGCTGGTAATCTACATGGTCTACCATAGAGGGCCTCGAATGGTGCCATCCTAGAGCTTGCGTGAACTCCACCAAAGGTAGGTGGTCTTCCAAAGAGCCCTCGAAGTCAATGAAGCACAATCTGAGCAAATTTTCTAAAATCCTATTTACCCTCTCAGTCTATCCATCTGTCCGAGGGTGATGTGCTGTGCTCAGATTTAATTCCGTTCCCAAGGCTTGCTGAAGACTCCTCCAAAACTTACTGGTGAATAGTGGACCTCTGTCGCTCATAATGCTGGCGGGAACCCCATGAAGCCTAACTATCTCCCTTACATAAAGAGTCGACAAAGAAGCGGTCGTCCTATTACTCTTAATGGGTATAAAATGAGCGCTCTTCGTCATTCTATCCATAATGACCCAAATGCTTGTGTTCCCTCTCCGTGACCTTGGTAATCCATCCACGAAGTCCATAGAGACGCTCTCATATTTCCATAATGGAATACCCAATGGCTGCAACAGTCCTTCGGGCTTCTTCTTTTCCGCCTTTACCCTTTGGCAAGTGATGCATTTTGATACATACTATGCCACCCTCTTCTTCATTCGGGCCAGTAGAATACCCTCTTCATATCCCGATACATCTTATACCACTGGGGTGCACTACCATCCTAGAATGATTGACACAGCCAAGAACACATCAACTAAATCCTCACTACGGGGAATACAAAGTCAACCGTCCCATCTAAGTCATCCCCTAGTGTCCGTGGTATAGGGCCTAAGATTTGGTGATGACTCTACTCTACCAAGCTTATCAAAAATGTCCTTTACTTCTTCGTCCTCACCTTGCCTTGCTCCAATCTGCTCCATTAAAGTAGGCTGGACGTCGAGGGCTACTAACAATCCCAGAGCTACTTCCGATGGAGGTCTAAAATTAGAGGTATCAATGTACTCCAAATGCTTCTATTCCAAAAACAGAGTACTTAAAACCACTTTGTGCCTACTTAACACATCTACCACTACATTACCCTTGCCAGGGGTATAGGAAATCTTAAATCATAAAAGGCTAAAAACTCCATCTATCTTTACTGTCTCAAATTCAAGTCTTTATAAGAGAATAGATACTTCGAAGACTTATGATCCGTGAAAAGCTCAAATCTTTCTCCTAAGAGATAATGCCCCAATACTTGAGAGCAAAAACTATAGCTGCCAACTCAAGATCATGCGTCGGGTAGTTCTTCTCATGTGTTTTCAACTATCTACTTCCATAGCACACTACCCTACCCACTTTCATCAGTACCGCCCCTAGACCCATACCATAAGCATTCGTATAAACTAAGAAAGGCTTGGTTCCATCCGGTAATACCAATATGGATGCAGTAGTCAAAGCTACCTTCAATCGACCAAAGGCACCCTCACACTTGGCATCCCAAGCAAAAGCTAAGTTCTTTGGGTAAGGCGGGTAAGTGGAGCTAGTATCCTAGCAAAGTCCTTAACGAACTTCCTATAGTATCCCGCAAGACCAAGGAAACTCCTTATGTCCATGGCATTCTTAAAGGTCTGTCAATCCTGTACTGCTGCCACTTTCGTCGGATCTACTGCAAGTCCATCCTCCAAAACAATGTGTCCCAAAAAGTGAACCTCGTTCCTCCAAAAGTGGCACTTGGAGAACTTCGCCTTCAACTTATATGCTCGCAAGGTCCTAATCACTTCTTCCAAGTGAACAGGATGCTCCTCCTTGCTTCGTGAATAAACCAAAATGTCGTCGACGAACACCACCACAAACTTCTTCAACGATTCACGAAATACTCGACTCATCAGGTCCATAAAATATGATGGAGCATTGGTTAGCCCAAATGGCATGACTAATGACTAAAATAAACCTTTCGGAGTCCTAAACGCAGTCATCTCGATGATATCCTCCGCCACACGCAACTGATGAAATCCCATAGCCTAATCGAGCTGCAAAAATACCTTGGCTCCTACTAGCTGGTCGAGGAGATCATCTATATGGGAAATAGGATAACAATTCTTCTTCGTCAACTTACTAATCTCCCTACAATCCACGCAAACCCTGAGCGAGCCATCCACCTTAGTGGCAAAGATGACGGGTGTGCCCCACTCAGAAATGCTCCTACAAATGAAGCCCTTCTCCAAAAGCTATCCAATCTGCTTGCTCAACTCACGATGTTTGTAACGACCCTAATTTTGAATTAAATTTAAATTAATAGTTAATGTAAATTTTGGAATAAATTTGAATTTGAAATATATATGCATATGTATATATATGTAAATTTTAATTTGAATTTAAATTTTAAACAAATGACTTAGAACAACAATTTGGATTTGAAAATATTATATATGTAAATTAAATTATGGGTAGTTCGTTTTAATAGCATTTTTCTTTTAAACAATATGTATATAATAATGACTAATAAGATGTATTTATAAAAACAAGAAAAATGTAATATTTGAAAGCTTTTGATTCATGAGAAATGCAAATGTCATTTAGTTTTATTTTTGAGAAAAAAATAAAATATCATTAAATATTACAAAGGTATATGGATAGGAATAAAATATAAAGTAAACACATAGATAAATTTAAACAACATGTTAAAAAAATAGAATTTAATTATATCGCATAGCAAGAAGACAATATTATATACAAGTATGTAAAATCAAATTGGATGAGGATGATAGTATGTACAAACAAATAAAGTATAAATATGAACAGGTGAAACAAGACAACATCAATTAGTGCAAGATATTTTAGCACACCATACAAATCATTTCAGCCGAAATAGTATGATCTCAGCCTCCAAAATAAAAAATTATCTGGTCAAAAATGTAGGCAGCAAGAAATATCTCTGATCAATTAAAAAAAGAACAAAGAAACAAACTAACCCAGTAAATACCTCCCCTCTGTAAACACCTGTCTCTTTATCTATATACATCTAATTTAATCTTTGTTCGTTCAAAACATAACTTAGCCTTTCAGAAACTAATCCATACAACTGAAGCTTAAATTCAATTCAAAAAAACAAGATAGAACTCAAAGGCAGATCAACTACAAGTGTTCAAAACAGCAAAGGCAACTCTCTGTTCAAAAATATTTTCAAGTGAGTAACATCACAATTAAAATGTTTTAAGTACATGATTATAGTTACATGCTAATCTCTGAACTTAAGTATGTTTGTGAATATATTTTTAAATATATTTCTATGTGTATATATGAATGGTTGGTGCGTGCATTACTGTGTGTCTGGATTGTCTCTGACTTTAGTTCCAAGTTCAAAGCTAATCAAAATTTACTTGCTTCTGATCAAAGCTTTGATTAAGACCTAAGTTTTGAATAAATATATTTGTTATATCATAGGCTTTAGTTTTTAATTGTTTAAGTTAAAACAATTTGCATTTAGCTCTGGAAATACTGAACCACATAGTAAACTAAAAACAAGTCAAAAATAAACTGTCAAGAATCTTTGATTCAGGTATATGAATCAAATTCTTAAAAAAATTGATTTTTGAAACTAAAATGGAAGCTTTTAGTAGAGGGAATTGATAACGATTCTGGTTTAACCAAAAAATGGAAATTTGAGTTTCTCTGTTGATCTCGATTTTCTGGAAGGTCAAGTTTCCTTCTGGTGATGGTAGAGTGGTCAGTGACTAAGGGAAAAATGGTGGAGGTGGTGGAAGATCACCGTAGTGATGGTGGTTGTTCGAATTGATCTGTAAACCTAGTTTTGACATAGGTTTGATTTTTTGACCATATCATTCTTCCCAGTGGATCGAGTGCATGGGGATTCAAGGGGTGGTTAGCTGGAGTATTGATGATGTCCTGACTGGAGGTTCTGACAACACGGTGGTCGAAGACGTAAGGGCGAGGCGTTGACAGGTGATGGTGTTTCCAGTTCTTTGTTTCCAGGTTTGAGTGAAAGGCTCGAATTCGAATTTGAGTCTAAATCGATGATCTGAAGTTTGTGTTTGGGTTGAAGGTGATTGCCGACTTGAAGAGATCGTCGTTGATGATCGGGGTGGGCGAGGTCGTTGGTGCAGGTGCACAATTTTGTTGTGCCTGGAATGGAGAGGAGATACTTGGGTTTCTCAAGTTTCTCGCGTGTATTGCTCGAGTTATTTTGTGATTTACTCGAAGTGGTTTAATGGTTGACTCAAAGTCAGTTTTGTCTAGCTCGAGTAAAACTGTTTTTATAGGTTTTGTTTAAACCTGACAGTGTTTAAGTTTTTAAACTTAAACCAAATTTAAAGATGTAAAGCAAGTTTAAAACAAAGGCTTTAAAACAAATTTAAAATCTGTATTTAAAATGAGTTCGAATTCCAGTTTTTTTATAAATAGGTTTTATAAAAAATGAAATGTTTTAACAACTTTAAATTATTTAAGTATTTTATAAAGTGATTTTAAATTTTGAAATTTAAGATTTAAACAAAGTTTTAAATCTAAATTTAACTCGAGAAAATAGGATAAGAACTCGGGTGTTTACTCGAGTAAACTAGGAGGCATACTCGGGTTGGGTTTCCAAAAGCTAAGTAAAAAATTAAATTTGAAGTTAATCATCTTGATCAAGTTGAGCATTAATGAATAAATTAATGTCTGGAAGTTGAAGTGAAGAATTGATTCTAAGAAATCATTAATTAAGTTAATACTTAACAATGTTTTCTAAAATTTTAATTAATATTTTAATTAAGTAGTTAATATAAGATGAGCTTTAAATTTAATTAACATTAAAGTTTTCAAATTAGTAATAATTTGTTTTCAAAGTTTAAGGAAGTTTTTAAAATGTTAATTAAGATAATTATTATTATTAATTAATTAATTTGGAAAGTAATTAAGAATGATTAATTTATAATGGTAAGTAAAGATTGGTTAATAATTTATAACTGTAATTAATTAGGGGTTGATTTATTTATTAATGAATTAATTAAAGGAAATCAATTAAGGATAACTGAATAATTAAAGGTCAAGTTTTCAATAATTAAAAAAAATTGATTAATTTAATTAATTAATGATTAAAGGACAATTAATCAAATGATTTGAAATCAATTAAAGTTAATTAACCATGATTGATTACTTATCTGATTTAAATTAATCAGATAATTAATTGAGCTTACTTATGGATATTTGAATTCCATTGATTGTCGAACTGTTTGATATTTCTGATATGTTATGCTTTGTGCTATGAATTGTTTCGATGTGATCTGTGATGAATGAAAATAATTTATCTGTGATAAATTTATACTATTTATCTGTGAATCTAGAAATGAACAATAAGCGTTAAAGATTATACCGCTTATCAATATCGATTTGCTCAAATATGTGATGTGATGATTTATGATGTTGCACTATTGTGTAAAACCCCTGGACTACACCATACACACATAAATATGGATTGCACGAGGAAATCGGCTAAGTCACATATTTTTAACAAATTTTCAAGATTGAATTCTTGAATCCAAATTAGTTTTGGAATTGGAATTGAAAGCTTTTGAAAATGAGTTTCAAAAATAAAAGTTATTTTAAATAACTTAATAAAACTCAAAATTTAAATAATTTGATTTAAATTTGAGTTCAATATTTGAAATTGAATTCAATGATTTGGAAATTATGGTTTAAAAGATTATACAAGTTATAAAGATGTTCATATGGGTTTTTAACTATTTAAAAATTATGGTTTGGAAATTTAAATTTAAATCCAAGTTTTATACTTGAATGGATTTAACTTATGTAAAGTGTAATCATTTTTTCCCAAAACAAAAACTATTTGTTTCAAATAATAATAGCTTTCATAAAAAGAAAGGACTTCCAATGTGTATCGAAAGATTTCAAGTTTGAAATGAAATTGTAAATAGTTTCGGTAAAACTATGAGTTAACCTTTGTGAAGACGATTAAATCTTGTTTTGTAATCAAAGAGGATTTTGGATGGTATATCTTCCATAAACTAGATTTGAAATGGAATTTGAAAGTTATGAATTTAATCTTTAATTGAAAGATTGATGAGTTAATCCAATTGAAATGGAAATTATTTTGAAATCAGTGGATGGATCTTTGTGAAACTGGGTGAACTTTGTGAAATAAATCTTTTTATTTAAAAAGATTTGAAATGGTAATTTGTTTAAACCATTTGAGAGAAAAGTTTGGATATTAAGTTGTGATTTAACTGAAATCCTGTATCCATATGTTTTTAAATATTACGCTCATTATTCGGTTTAGCCGGGAGAGGACCTTGTGTCATATAACCCATTTCGAATAATGATACGTCGGTATGGATAGCATTTGAAGACCGGTGGTGAAGACTGGATATTTTCGAGAATGAAAGGATAACCCGTCGATTGTCTCTGCACTGAGTTGCACCAGTATAGAGATTTCCTAAGTGATGGGAAGTCTGATCGGGATTGTGAACACCCGGATTTGCAAGAGCTTCTTCGGAAGTGCCTTCGGTTCTGTTCGAACCCGGGACAGACTTGTATGGTTGTATGTCTGACACTGCACTTTGAGGTATAAAGAAAATTTCTTTCAAATACATATATTTTGGTGGCGGAGAATTATTTCTCTTAGCTTAACACCCTTCTCTGAGACGTACAAGCTCAGAGGTTATGTAGTTGAAAGTTATCAACGATATACTCCCAATTTAGTAGTGTGGCATGCTAAGTGATGTTGTGTGTTGATGATCATTTGTTGGTCATTTGTGATCAAAGCATGACTTTGTGAAAAGTGTAGCTTTGTGGACGAGATCTCATCGAGCCTCACAAACCGGTACTGGTCGAAACAGGAAAGATGCGGCAAGGTTTCAGGGGTAACTCCCCTAGGGTATGTCCATTCCTTCTGGAAAAGGGTAGTATCATGGTATGGAGCCCAGATACTTACTTATGTGGACACTGTAGTATATTTATTACTGTGTGATGTTTTTGGTGTTGAGAGCTCTCGTATAAAGGTCCCAAAGGACCGGGGGTGGCATATCTTAGGTTTACTTCTCGGGAAGGGGGTAACCGGCCTTGGTTAGCAGAGAACTGAGGGTGGGTTCTCGGGGCGTCCCTCCAGAGGCGTTTCCATGTGGCAATAGGAAGTTCCTTAGCCTGACCATTTGTTGGAAAATCCAAAGAAACAATACGCGCCCTGTACGGTTTTAGTTGTATAACCTACCATGGAATGTGGCGGTAACCTGTTATTGAACATGGTAGCTATAGGTGCGAAATGCCCATGCTGGATAAGATTAATATTATACTTTCGAAATGTTTTCCCACTATGCACTAATAATAATAATATCAAAGGATTTTGCGTATCAAGCATTTTTGACTATCATAAGGAGAAATCTCCTCCAATTCTGCGTTTGCATGGTGTGTGTAGTGGGAGGCCTTATGGTAGTTTCATTTTCCAAAAAGCATTGTGGATTTCAATCTATCTTCCTTGTTGTTTTAAAGATAAAATCGTTTTTGTTACTCATACCAGTCTCATGACTGACCTGTAGTTTATTTTTCCTTTCCTAAACTCTGGGTGCCCACAATTTTCCACACGGGCAGTCTAGAGTTGGATTTTTCAAATAGTCGAATAGTAGAAATTGATTCGATAGCCTTCGAAGCCTTTTGGATTTGTTGATCGCATTTTCTACACTTCAGCATTCGCGGCTGACCTTGCTTATCTTGGTGCAACTTGATGATGATTCAAGCTAGCTTTGGACTGAAGATGGAGTTTTAGAGTTGGCATTGAAGACATTATCTTTCCGCTGCTGTTTCTTGTATCTCTGATAGTATTGATATCTATTATATCATTCTGTTGTATCATCATTGTATCGGTTATTGTACCAGATGTTGTATATGATATTATTCATTTTGTTCTGTTGTGCTATACTTGATGTGTTATAAGCTCCGGCACGAGTCAAATTTTAACGGTTGAATCTGCGACATTCAAGTATGAGTGAAGTACGGGTGTCGATTTTCGAATGCTGAAATTTGGATCGTGACAACGTTCCTTAGGAGCCATATGCCTTACAAGTAAAGCAATCGACAAGATAAATCTTGAACTCGATCTCTCTTCAAGGTGGAGGGCCAGCAATCTCCTCGAACACATCTGGAAAGTCTCTAAGAATGGGTATCAAACTCAAACTATCAAGCGGTAAGTCAAGAGAATAAAGGTAGCGCAACATGACTGATCCTGTAGGATCACAAGATACCTCTAAGGTACGTCCAGTACAAGTGCCAAACCTCACCACCCTCTTATCGAAATCAAGAACATCACCATACATGGATAGCCAATCCATACCAAGAATCAACCAGAACCCGGAAAAGCCCAATACAAAAGGCACTATAGTCAAACTCAACCCCTAGAATAAACAATTTCAAATCCCGACATAACATGGACAAATTGGCCGATCCTCCTACGGGATTCGATACTCCTACCGGGTCGGTCACTAAGCAAGCATCAAGACCAAGACCCTCTACCAGAGTACTAGATATAAAGACGTGTGAAGCTCCAAAATCAAATATGGTACGAACAGAAAAATCATAGATGGATAACACACCTTCAATGATCACCTTCTTTCCCTTGTCCACAACCGGACGAGTACTAGAGGAAGGAGCTGCCTCTAAAGCATAAGCCTGAGCAGGCTATGAAGGTATCTGTAAACTGTCCTTACAGACCTTTTCATATGCCCCACTTAATCGCAAAGATAGCACCTCAGTCTCGGTCGCTCTCCTGCCTTTCTACAATCCTTAGCAAGATGACTTGGTTTCCCACAAGTATTGCAGTTCTAGTCCTTTCTTGGAACTTTCCTTTTCCCACCTAACCTTCCTCCTCCTCTCCTCTTTCCTTTCCACTGCTTCTTACCTTCATTCTTTTGTGCCACATCTCCTTTCTTCTCAGTATCAGCAAGTAAAGCCATCTTTGCCAATCCCTCAAAAGTGGCTCCCATCAGAATGTGGCTCACGCAAAACTCTACAGTGGCTGACTCAAACCCTTGGCAAACTTCAGAGCCTTCTTATGAGGAGTATTGATCAGGTCTAGTCCAAATCTGGCAAGCTCATTGAATTGATTAACATAATCCTTAACTTTTATATCCCATTGCCTGAGCTGTATATATTTCTCTAGCTGCACTCCTCCTTTAGTGTGCGATAAGAATTTCCTCTCGAACCTAGTATGAAAATTCACCCAAGTCAAATTATCAGCCTCAGCCTCCACAACCTCCCACCAACAAAGAGCCTCTCCCTATAACTGCCATGAAGCCAACTGCCTCCGAGCCAAGTCCTCCAATCCCATAAGTCCAAATATCCACTCACAACTACGGATTCAAGCTCTCGCCTTGGCATATGACTTGGCGCCAAGAAACGGCTTGCCTCATAAGCTGGTGGACTCCTTGCATAACTTGGGAAATCAGGAATGCCTAGCGGACGGGTTGGAGCCCCTTCCGCTGGAGCAGCATCCCTAGCTGGTAGATCTGCTCGTGTAGTAGCCTGCAAATAATGTCTAAACTAAGCGGGCATATTAAGGCTTGGAACTTTGGGGATATCTTGCGGTTCGGACATTTCTATCTGTGGATATTAAAAAGATGGGATTTGATACTCCATATATAGTTCAATAGATAGGGAGTAAGAGATATGAGGGACCCATTTCTAAAATTTCTTTTTTTTCAAAATATATACATATACTTTTAAAAGTATTATTTGGAATATACTTTAAAAATTATTCAAAAATATTTATATATTTAAAATGTTTTTAGGATTACCGAAACCTTAGCTCCAATATCAACTGTTATACCCCCCACCTCTAGGCACCCTAATAATCAGATATGACTAGAAGCACGGGTGGTCGGGTGAAATAAAAGTCCATAACATAGCACAAAGACTAAAGAAACAGCATAAAATGATTAAATTATTATAGCGGAAAGAAACTTTCACTAATTATAAATTAATAGCAAAATAGCTTCATTAAAAACAACATTATCCCAAATTTATTTCTGAAACCAAAAGTACCAAGTAGCCTCCACCAAAACATAAAACATAAAAAAGTTCACGATATAGGTCCCCAAATATAAAGTAAAGCACGGAAAAAAGAAACGAAGTACATGAAATAAAAGAAAAAAAAGCTGAAGAGAACAACTACTCCAGTGTCCTTTCAAGCTGCAAGAACTGCACCCTAGACCTGCCCTCCTGTGATTTGGGAAAATTAGGAAAAATAGGAATGGGTCAGACATAAAGTCTGGTGAATGAGAAATAAAAAGAAGTAGAAAGAATAAAAATGTTTAATTCCAGGTCTTCCCTGGATATCGTAGAGGGTGAATAATATAATGAAGTGAATCCGTCTTAGATACAGTTCATAAGAAGCCAAGTCTGTTGCCACTCTAGATAAGTCAACCATGTAGTGATACTAAACGTCAATCGGCCTGTCAGACCTGTTGTCCTTACCTATCTATGTGCTACAGCGTGAAAGTCATGCTCTTCACCCGTGCACTGTGACTAATGCCTCTTACGTCTGACCGATGCCAACTCAAACAACCTCGCAGGACTCCGAAGTTTGCGACCAGGCTCCGCCAAAATGGACTCCTATCTTCCTATCTCCTTGATCACCAATGTGGACTTGCCCTTATCCAAAGTGTCGGTTCTCCGAAAGAGCGCCCGCAGCTGGGTCAGCTGCACAAAATCCTCCAACGATCTGCCTAAAGAAGCCTACGTCGGAACACACTTGTCATGTTCCATCCGCCTATGATTGGGAATGCTATCTATCCTACGTACTATCAACCTATGAAAGGTAAAAAAACATCCTTACAGACCTACTTGTCCGCCCCTAGTACGTGCAGCCAAAACTATATTTTGGTCTTAACTGCATGAAACACCTATCCAAAACTTTACAAGGTCTGCCTACCAAATCGTTTCCAGATTAATTAATTTTACCGTTATAGTTTACATACTGTTTATTTCCATTAATCTGCTTTAGGCCATTTTTACATCCGATTTGGTTATTTCATAATTTCCCTTTTTCTTATATAAATGGTATTTCAATTTCACGTCCGTTCAGTCTGTATGGTTTGTCTGTAATTTTTATGCCATTTTGTTACAGATTTACACTATCCTTTAGTCTCCATTTAATTTACATTTTTCCACCATAATTTACATTCTCCTTTTAGATATTTAATCCATACAAAATTTTTATCCAATAGCCATAAACCATTTGATTACACAAAATTCCACTTTTACATTTTTAGGCCACATATGAAACAAGCAATTATGCCAATTAGACTTTCCAATTTTGTTCCAAAACCATATTCAAAATTATGTTATTATATCAACCAAAACCATAATTTTATTCAAGTAACATATTCTGAATTTATTCAACTAACTTGTTCTATCATTAGAAATTGAATAACAATTCTAATTCAATTTAATTAAACCAATCTTATTTACACCATGAAACGTGAATAACAATCTGTTTGTTCCAAATTTCAACACAAACATGAATTAGAATTGAGAGTGGAAGAAGAAGAAGATACAATGATTTACATAAATTTCAATCTTATTTATGCCATAAAATGTGAATAACAATTATATGTCTCATATTTTAAACCAAACATGAATTAGATATGAGAAGTGGAAGAAGAAAAAGAAGTTGCAATAATTTACATCTATTCTCAATTAATAACAAATTAATTCATATTAATGTGCCAGAAAAGAACTGAAATTGAACTACTTTATTTTTCTATTTCATATTAATTCTCACTCACCTGGCACTTGAGCTTGCATAAATTTTAAAAAAGCTTTGCTTTAATTTTCTCCCTTTGATTCTTCTATATTCCCCAGATTGCTTGAATATATATAGATAATTTAATTTGGTGGAGATTTTTTTATTTAGCAGAGAAAAGGAGGAGGAATAATACACACTACTTTTACTGTACAGTTATTGCGACGGCTGAATAAAAGATTAGGTTTAGGTTAGATGGTTTATTTAAAGATTGTTTGAGTGAATATAATCCACTAGATTATTTTAGATCAAATCTAGTTCTTTCATACACTTAATGGTTATCCATTCTAGCTCAAGCACATCAGTCAACCAATAAAATTTAGCCATCTCATCCTATTACATCATAGCCGCCACATATCAGAAACAATGCTAAAATATGTAGGAAAATCGCTGGAAACGAACCAGCTAAAAAAATATCACTCAAGATTTTGGGCGACAACAAGACGTGATCCTTGGTCACTAAGGAAGTTAACATGTGCATTTACCACTGTACCAAATGTGCTTTTAATTACTTTTTAATTATATTTTCTGTAAAATATCAGGGTATTATAGAATTTTACATAATATTAGAAAAAACGAGTGCAACACTCATAGACTCTTAAACTCCCCACTTTTGAAATGGGTTCCGTTATCAAAGATGATTTTTTAATTTGGTAGACCAAAATATGTAACTATGCTTTTAATTACAAATTGTAATACTCTTTGAGAAGCGATAGTAGGTAGTGACTCTAGTTTAACCATTTTTTAATATTTCAATTTATACTATTATAAATATTTCTTCTCGTTTTAATATAGTTAATGGTCCTGTTACGTCAATGCCCAATCACCAAATGACCACTTATTTGACATCGGCATTAGCTTATTTAGGGGAAGTCATAGTATTCTCGCAAATTGTTGCATTATTGCATTTCGTATGTTTATCAAAGTATCATAAGTCATTACTGGCCAATAAAATCCCTATCTCATAATTATTTTTGCCAATTTTATGCCTTCGGAATGATCTCCACAAAATTCCTCATATGCTTCCATTAATAATCCACCTCCTTATTCCTTAGTGATGCGACTCAAGTAAGGAACTATAAAAAGCCACAATTTTGGAATTAATTTTATTAATTAATTAAAGGGCCGAAATAAGTTAAATAAGAAAGGAAGGGGTAATGAAATAATGAAATAGAGTATGAGGGCCCAAGCCTAAATTATTGTGGGACAATAAGCATGACCCTTTTCCATTCATTCATTTCATTCTATTAAAAATAAAACAAAAGCTTAAGAGGAACTTTAATGGTGGTGGCTTAAAGAGGGAAAATAAAGTGAAGATAAGAAAAACATAAGCTAAAAGGGAGATTTAGAAGACTAAAGAAAGATATCCCAAAGATCCAGGTGAGTAATACTAAACTCATTATTATCATAACCATATTATCGTACCCAAATATATAATTACGCTAAGATCTGGTAAATATTGTTTATGATGGAGTTTCGTATGGATTTTTATTAACATGTAAATTATTTAATGAATAGTCTAGGGAAAATTGATTAATATCGGATGTGTAGATGTGTTTCCTACCTTAATGATTGCGAAATGTTATGAAGAATTTACATGTTGTTTTGACCAATTTTAAAAATGGATTTTTAGTTAACTATTTTTATACCAAAAATAATTTATTATGATATATTGTAGGAGTATGTCTAGAAAACTAAATACAGAAAGTACCCGAAAATCAAAATAAAGGATAGAACATATCAGGATAAGTGTTCGTGAATTTTTGGGAATTTTATTAAGGTTTTTTATGAGGAAAATAATTAATATGCATTAGGTACTACGCTGAAAAAGGAGGGAACTGTAGGGACATATGTAATATCAGATTATATGGAAAATAGAAAACAAGTGTTAGATAAATAGGGAACCATATCCAGATAAAATGACGAAAAGAAATATAAAGGAGTGCAAATAATAGAAAGTGAAATTGTAATGTATTATACAGGGACACATGTAAAGACGTCAAATATATTAGACTTGCTCTAGTACAGAGTTGAGGCGGCAGCCTAACGTTTTATAAAAGAACTGCACACATAGGGAAGAGGAAGATTTTCCAAAGGGATCTAGGTACTTTCAAGGGAAAGTAGACCCGCATCATAATTTGTAAAGGACATGCTGCACCGCAATTATAAAAAGATGGAAGAATCTTAACTACATCGTAATATGTAAAAGAGATGACGCCGCAATTTAAAAAAAATCATTTACTAAGAAAAGAGTGAATTGTGCACACAGGTTAGGGTAGGGATGTATTGCACCAAGGGAGGGTGTGAATGAAACCTAATAAAAGACAATTAGGTAGGACTTATAGGGGGAAAAGGGCTAGTGAAGGAGAAAGAACCCCTCGCTAAGTGACAAAGTTAGAAGGACTATTGATGCCAAGTTGGGACGCTCACTCGAATGCACACCTAGAGAAGGTGAGGAGAGGCATTTAACTTCCAGGGACTACGGTCGAGTATTCCAAGCAGTTCCAAATTAAACAAATGTTTAGGGACGGCATGTGGGTTTCTTTATAGTCGACTGCAGTGGTGTATTCCAAGTAGTTCCAAATTACACAAATGTTTAGGGATTGCATGTGGGTTTCTTTATAGTCGATTGCAATGGAATGTTCCAAGCAGTTTAAAATTAAGTAAATACATAGTGAATATGGTAGAGTTATTCCAAGTAGCACAAAATGAAATCAGTACATAGAGGATGCGGTATGGTTATTCCAATCAGTTTAAAATTTTAAATGAATTAAAAAAGGGATACTACAGAGGGGGTTGATTCTAGGCAGTATCAGCTAAAAGGCAAACATAAGAGGGAAATTATGTGGGGACTTCCTCGGAAGCGCAGTAGCATATGGGAACAGTAGAATAAAGAATAATCTAACATAGGAGCTAAGTGGGGATTGTGTCGGGAATCTTTAGGAACGCATAAGAGCACAATATTAAATAAGAAATACTTACATCAGAACCATGACTATTTCACTTATGATGTTTTGGTTAGTAAAGGGGAACCCATTCCATGCAGTATGGCTTGGTCTCATTATTGGTTTATTTTGGATAAGTATTATTCATACTAGACTCTATGTCTAGCCCATGTTTTCATTGTTTTCCCATAAACTCATGGGCACTCATTTGAGTAGGCCGAGTTTATGGGATAAGCAGATTTAAAATAAAAGCCTCAGCACAAAGATCGAAGACGGAGCAGGAGGGTTTGTTAGCTAATAAAATATATTATTTTTGTTATTTAAAGGAGCCCAAGCGACATCATTATATGTCGACCTCGCACTTTACTATGTTATTTTTTTTATTTGACCCCTGCATGCGCACGACTTTGAGAGTTAATGTTGTTAAAAATCGTATGTAATGAATACCCAGCATATTTTTGTGAGATTGAAATATTTAGTTACACTATTTACTTAGTTTGTATCTGAATATACTGAACTCACTTCCATCACTGAAAGATAATTCGAGTGATGACTACAGCATCATCGGCATTCATCTTCGAGGCACGAAGTGGGGGATGTTATAGTATGATATTAGAGCATAGGCTAGGGACACTTAAGTAGTAGTGCTAGAAAAATAGGAGCAGTATATAAAATAAAATGAACACCAAGGGAGGGGATGCGCTAATATGCGCACACACACACACACACACACACACATATATATATTATGTATGTATGTATGACACACTTGTATGTTGCTATATAAATATATAGGAAGATAATCTATCCTTTTATTGTTGTTTCACTCCCTTTCTTTTCATTTCTAATGAAGACTTTCTTAATAGAAGAAGCAGATGGATTTGAGGAGTAGATGAATTACGATAGGCTGGGAAAATGTAAGAAGGGAGGTTGGAAGTATGCAGACTAATGAAGAAAATAGGGGAAACGTTCCAAGTGCAGTAGGGGAGAAATCTATACAGCCAGTAAATGAGGGGGGAATGGATGTGAATATCTTGTTTAGACAGTTCAGGGCTCATATGATGAGGAAAGCTGCAACGGTGGCTATTCAGTCAAGGCCTGTAACAATGAGAAAGAACTTCCCAAAGATAAACAAAGACTATAAGCGTTTGAGAGGGAAGGTATTTAATGGGAGCCTGCAGTTGAAGTACTGAACCGGTTTTGGGTTTACCACTCCAAAGAGTGATTGAGTTTCGTATTGACTTGATACTAGAGACCAAACCATTTAGCCAACCTCCTAGTAAAATGCCTTCGAAGGAGATGGAAGAGTTGAAGAAGCGGTTGGTAAAGTTAGAAGATAAGAGTTTTATAAGGCCAAGCAGTTCACCTCCAGGAGCAGCGCCAGTATTTATGAAGAAGTCACTAAACTATGCATTGACTATTGGAAGCTGAATGAGAGGACGGTGAAGAATAAATATCCTTTGCCGAGAATTGATGACCTTTTGTTCAGTTAAATGGAGCTAAGGTGTTTTTGTGGTTGGATTTGGCTATGGGATTTCATCAGCCGAGAGTTACGGAGGAAAGCATTCATTTGACTGAATTCAGAACGAGGTATGGTTCAAATGAGTGGTTAGTAATGTCATTTGGGCTAAGCAATGCACCTGCATTCTTTGTAGACTTGATGAACAAGATTTTCTGAGATCAGCTGGATAGATATATGTGGGTGTTCATAGATGATATTTTGGTGTACTATAAGGATGACGAGGAACACGTTGTTCACCTAAAGCTTGTGCTGGAGACATTGAGATAACATAAGTTAAAGGCAAGATTTTCTTAGTGTCATTTTTGGAGAAGGTAAGTGAAGTTCCTAGGTCATGTGATTTCAGAAGAAGGGTTAATGGTAGATCCTTCAAAGGTTGATGCAGTAAATAAGTGGAAGAGACATGAGACTGTGATTGAGGTGCGAAGTTTCTTGGGATTGGCTGGCTACTATTGAAGATACATTAAGGGATTCTCTCATGTAGCAGCGCTGATGATAAGATTGACCAGAAAGAGTGAGCAGTTTGTTTGGAAGCAGAAGTATGAGAAGGTATTCCAGAAATTGAAGCATCGATTAACGAATGTGTTTATGTTGGTGATACCTAAAGGGAATGATTGCATGACCATATATATGCTGGAACTTGGCCAGCATGCAGTGGAAGTTATGGGTGAATTTCAAGAAAAAAAATCCCTTATTGGAATTTTATTCGGCATATAAAGTCTAATTCATTTAGAACCTTTCTAAAATTATTTAAATAAAATCTTTTATTTTATTTAAATTCGTAAATTATATAGTTTTATCTAATTTATATATTAACATATACGTGTGTGTGTGTATCATACACACACACATGTGTGTGTATGTGTAACATGCCAACCTGTTTAAGGTATAACATATACGTGTATAGATGTTAGAATTTACACCGCAGCAGATACGTTAACGCATCTGATATGTAGATATATATTGTATAAATATTTGCATACATATAAACTATCACTTATATAAACTATTATAAACACACACACACACACATGTATGTGTACGTGTTAAGTTTGTCTAAATAATATATACAAAATATTTGTGTGTGTGTATAAAATCTTATAAATATAATATATATATATATATGCATATTATTATAATATATCTATTTAATATAAATAATTTATTTAAATATTAAAATAAATAATAATTATTTTGATTCGTGAGAAATGTATATATCAATATAAGTATTATAATAAAATAATATTTTATTTTATTTTGATATATATACACATAAATACATTGATAACATATATATTAATTAATAAAATAATCAAAAATACTTTTTATAAAATTCTAGATCATGTGTATAGCATAGGAATTTTTTTTATTTTAAAATATATTTTAATTTTGTTCAAATTACGTCAAACACCAATAAAAATAATTTTTGACACCTTTTCCAAAATTTTAAATTTTTAGTAAACCATAAATGATATTTTGAAGTTTGAAAAAAATTCGCACTTTTACAGTTCAAATTTATTTTTAAATATTTTATTAGTTTTCGACTAAATTAAATAATTATTTTTAAAAATAACAAAAAAATGTTTCTAATAATTTATTTTCAGGCCAAGAGCTTATCTGGTGTTAAAATAATTTTTTATAACATATTTGAATTCATATGATTTTTATATGCAATATATTGATTTAAATAATATTAAACAATTATAAAAATGATTTCTTACTACTGCAAATTTCCGTTACCATAAAATTTTATATATAATTATATAACTAATTTCAACTGTAGGATGATGTTGTATTTCAAAATAAACCATATATATGTAATCAAACAATATATCTATAGAATATAATTTAATACAAATTAATTATAATATATATTATGCAGCTGTACTTATTTGATTCATATAAAAAAATTAACATAAGTAGATACTTGCATATAACGAAACTAATTTGTGACAACATTGTTTCACATCAAAATCATCACCTAACTAATAATGTAATGATAATATTCATGTATAATAAAATACTATACAGAAAATAATAAACTATAATTTGATAAAAACCATACCTAAGTACCAAAGCCTTGAAATACACCTTGAAAAGATGAACACTCCCTTTTGAAACCATTTCGATTCAACAGATTGCTCCTTGAACTGTTGACCTTCAGCTATAGAGTGTCGATCAAATCTGACTTGATTTGAGTTTGTATTGATGGAGATGCTTTGATGTAATTTCGGCCAGCAAAGAATAGAAGAAGTGAAAGTCACTATGGATTGAGTAATATGCAGTGTTCCAACTAAACTAAGACATGTAGACCAATAAATTAAATAAAGTTTATATAACTAATCATTAGTAGATAAGTAGCGGAATAAAGAAAATAAAGTAAAAATTGATTACACACAATATTTTAATACTGATTCAAACTTTCCATTCTACGTCCAGTCTTATACTCCTTCGATTTTTAAATAACACCCTTACTTTATCCGAAGGAATAGGCACATAAGCAACGGAACATGATTTTAATACACTTGGCCGAGCAGCAGATTGGGACTTCAATAGTTTTGCTTGAGCAGCAGACATGACTTCAACTACCAAAGTAGTTAACAGTTCACTTCATGTGCTCTAAATGTTACAGATGAGTTGAATAGTACAACCTTCCTATAATCTTCTTTTTAAGTGGTATAACATGTATTTGTGAAGAATTGGAAGTATACGATCACTCTAGAAATATAACTTGACTGTACATGTAATCAATACTTCACAATATAAATCTTTTGAATGCAAGAGAATTCAACAAGAGATAGAGCAAGTAAGAATTGGTAAATTAAAAGGATAGATTCTAACACAAATTATAGTGGTGAAAGGTTCTAATTGAAGGGTCACAACCATTAGAAGGATTGCAACCATTGAGGAAGAAAACAACTCTCCAAAATTTGAATTTCCATGAAGAGACACTTTTTCTCGTATAGGTCAGCTGACTGAAAATAAAAATCAGACAGTTGAAATTTACGGAAAATGACTGAAACAAAACAGTTGAAAAATAGGCTAATTCAGATGTTTGAAATTATAATTCAAATGGCTGAATTTTTATTCAAATGTCTAAATTATGAATTCAAATGGTTGAATTGCCTTAAAAGTGTTTTTTTTATATTTTCTAATATTCAAATGTCTGAATTATAAATTCAAACATTTGAAACCCTGTAGCAAAAGCATTTGTAGTTCAGTGGTAAGACGTGCAAATTTATGCTTCATGACATGGGTTCGATCCCCAAATGTTGCATTAATTTCTTTTTAAAAATCTTAATTTCTTGTTTATGGAAAGAATTTAAAAATAACTTTTCTAAAAATAAATTTTCAAAGCAATATTTGTGTTCATGAAATCATCTTATAGTATATATGATATCAGTCGACTGAACTGGCATTAGCAGTCGACCGATTCTGTGTAACTCTCTTTTTAAGATATGAATGTTACTGTTAATGACTTTTGTATGTGTATACCACTTTGAAGAGATTTTGACATATATGTACTCTAGACATTACACATTATGACTAATGATACATTGTAAGTCATTTTGTCTTGTCTCCATCGTGTACGTTTCTTCGACAGTTAATATAATTTCTTGCAAAAGTCGATATTCTTGTGTAGTTGTCACTGTCAAAATATTAAATAACGAGGTTTTAACATTCTACCCCATTTTGGTGATGACAACTATACAAGTTAAGATTTATATAAAACTAAATTCGTTCTCCCCCTAAGTTTTATATTCCCCCTATCGATATAGCCATATAGTTTTCTCCTCCTTTGCCATCGACAAAAGGAAATATATATTAATAGGAGTTATATAAGACTATAATTTATAGAGAATATAATTAATTTCTAAATATAAATTCTTAAAGGATATATTAAAGATATGATTATTAAATTATTTTCTTTTTCTCCATTTATAGCTCCATTTCCATAAGCATCAGAAAATCTAGAATAGATCTCCCCCCCTCCATATGTGGTGTACCTACAAAAAATAAGACGTATATTTTGGTACTCGTTTTCTACGTTAGGATTCGGGGATTAAGTCTTAGGAAGCCATATCTAAGAGGGTTTGGTGTTCCCTTTGAAAATAAAATCAGAACTCCTATGTACTCTAGATATAAATGTCTCTATATACTCATTTCTTATGAGATAGTTGTTAGTCTTTGCAACCCATATCTTTCTAGATTTCGGCTTGTTTATCGGTTTCTTTTGACTATCATCCTTCTTTTGAAAATTCGTATATGATGAGCTGTATTTCTTAGGACTAGATTTAACTTCCTTATACTTTTATTATAACCCAAACCTTTCTTATTAAAGGAAGATTGTGGATTATTAATAATTCTAGATAGGTTTTCCCTGCCTTTATAAAGTTTGAAACATTTTTAGAAATACTTTCTAACTTTTTTTAAGGTTTGTTACATCTATACCCAGTGCTTTAAAATTACAAATTAAATCACTATTTTCTTTTTCAATTTAACTTTCTCATTTTTCTTAACTTCTATTTCCCTATTTAATATAATGACCTGAGATGTTATATTAACACAAGATTCCTAAGATTTTACTAATTCTTCTTCTAATATTTTCTTTTCATCTTTTAACATGTCAATTTCTAATTCGCTTCTATTTAACTTTCCTGAAGTATCTTTATATTTTATTTTTGGATCATTTAGTCCATATAATAATTCGGTATTTATTTCAATTAAAACATCAAAAAAAATTCACTTACATCGTCATTAGAAGCCATGGAGCACACGTTCGTTGTTCCCAACCGCTATCACTATCTGATGATGAAGATGAATCTAAATCATCTCACGTGACTTGAAAATGCTTGCTTCTTTTTTTGTAGAATTTCTCATTGTTGTTTTTGAAGCTATTCTTCTCCTTTTTGAGATTTGGGCAATCTTTCTTTATGTGGCCTATCTTGTCACATTCATAACATTTGAGCAGTGAAGATGACAGAAAATTATTATTGTTGCCAAACAATTTAGTCTTCTTGTGCTTAAATTTTCCTAAATTTTTTGGCTAGAAATGCAACGTCGTCATTATTTATATCAGATTCTTCTAGAAATTCAATTGTCTTACTGTCTTGAGCTTGTACTTATTTTGCTGGCAAATTCACTTCATAGGACATGAGATTTCCTATTACCACTTTTGATTTTATGATTGAAATATCATTAGCCTCTTCGATAGCTAAAACCTTTCGTCCTAGTCATCAGTCAAAGAGTTAAACTTTTGACATAATATCAAAATCTGCATATTTTTCTCCTAGTGCAAGAAGTGAATGATAAATATCTTAAAATCTAGAGTACGTATAATAATACTCTCATCTTGCTTCATTCTAAAATTTTGAAATTGATTTTTAAGCATGGATATTTTGCTTTGTTTAAACTTGTTTGTACCTTCATGAGTAATTTTTAAGGTATGCCATATTTAATAAGTAGATGTCAACTCTATTAAATATATTTTTGTCCAGCGAGCAAAATAGCATGTTTATAGCTTTAGCGTTAGTAGTTGTATCTAGTTTTTGGGTGTTTGACCATTGTGCATAAATTGTAGTAGGAACAGTGTATTCCTGTTGTGTAATGTTTCAGGTGTCATACTCATTAGCTTGCATATATATTCTCATTCTAGTTGACCAATAAGCATATTTTAATCCATTAAATAAAAGTGGTCGTAGAGTAGAGTGTCCTTCAACAAATGTCGTAGTAATGTTGTCCATATTACTTAAATATCAAAAACTATGTTACGGTTACATAATGGCCTCGCTTTCATACCAAACGAAAGTCGCTATGGATCGAGTAATATGCAGTATTCTACTAAATTAAGACTTGTATACTATAGCTTAAGTAAAGTCTATATAACTAATCACTAGTAGATAAGTAGCGGAATAAATAAAGTGCAAAAAGTAAAAATGATCGCACTAGAGATTTTTATACTAGTTTGAAATTCTCATTCTATGACCAGTCTCGGATTCCTTTTGGATTAGATAATGCCCTCACTTCGCCCAGAGGAATAGGCACCTAGGCAACGGAACACGATTTCAATACACTTGCCCGAGCAGTCGAATGGGACTTCAATAGTTCTGCCTGAGCAGCAGAGCAGGACTTCAACTATAAAAGTAGTAAACAGTTGACTTCGTGTACTCTAAATAATGCAGATGAGTTGATATAGTACAACCTTCCTATAATCTTCTTCGTAAGTGGTATAGCATGTATTTATGAAGAATTGGAAGTATATGATCACTTTAGAAATTTAACTTAAATGTACAAGTGATCAATACTTCGCAATATAAATCTTTTGGATGCAAGAGAATTCAATAAGAGACAGAGAGAAGAAATCAACTAAGAATTAATCAATTAAAAGGATAGATTTTAACCCTATTTATAGTGGTGAAAGGTTCTAGTTGAAGGGTTACAACCATTAGAAGGATTGCTGTTGAATATGCTAGTATACGATTTTTGTTTGATGATAATAAACATATATATATTCATTTAAATGTATTTTTTATTGTACAATTTAATTTCTAATATAATTAAACAAATATTTGATGAATAAAATAAATAATACAGAAGTCATATTCAAACAAATATTTTATTCAAACAAATATTTTGAATAGTATAAATTTGAGCTCTCACCACATATATACATTTTCAATTACAATACAATTTCGATTACATCACAAATTTCACTTTACAATGTCCACCTCACTACATATCACTCATTCACTCGTATTTGATCTTCAACTTTGTTTCCAGCTTGTATCCAGCATCTAAATTATCTACAAAAATAAACACTGAAGCACTAAAATTGAAAAAGAAATATTTTTGGAGTGTTCAATGAAGTGTGGGTCTTTGAAAATGTTTTTTGCCCCAGTTATTTGGGTTGTTCGTCATTTATTTCTTTTTGAATTCATCATGCACGAACAACTTGTGACATGCACATTGTACCACTATACATGTCACAAGGCTGTGCACACCGGTATGCACTTGCTTGTTAAAATTGCAGGGGCATGTGAGCATAAGGTCAAACCCGACCAAACGGTGGATTCAACTCAGGTGACTCGAAGAAACTACAATAACCCACACATGCCAAAGTCCAAAATTCAAGAGGACAAAACCAGATTGAGCTGGCAGTTCAGTGCAACAAGACTTTAAGTGATCCAAACCAACATGCACGTGTGGACATGCACAAATATGCAGTGATGAACCCAAAAAATGTACACATGACTCAAGGCTGCAACAAGACTCAAGTGAAACCAAATCACACAGTGCGCCAGACCAGAGATCAATATGAAGTGCAGACTTAACCAAAGTAGACCATACATGAACCAAACTTCAAAAACAAGTACAAAGCAGTTAACATGAATATACAGGCACAAGTCAAGGTATGAAGTAGAATGAAACCAGAATTGATGTAAATCTCACACACATATATACATACGTATCTGTATATATGTATATACATGAAATACCCAGTAAAACAGTTTCGAGCAAGGGAGCAGCTATCACAATGAACCAGAAACGTCAAGTCTGCCTCAATAAAAAGGAACCACACAAATCAGACTTCAAAATCAATTTCAGTTACAACTCGAACTTGAACATATACAAACTGCCCAAGCAAATACAAATAACAAAAGTACACATGAACTCCAAAACACAAGCATTCAAATAAAGACCAGAGCAATGCAAGCACAATACATATATACACACATACCTATGTATGTATGTATATACATGGTGACATACATACAAACACAAGTGGTTCTAATCAAATGCAAAACAGAAGAATGTTCAAATGATGTGGTCAGAGCAGTGATAGCATACATGTGAAGTTCTACGTGAATTGATAAAAATGTTCAAAAATCATAAAATAGTGAGGCAGTTGCATGAGTCAAAATTCAACATGATGAACAAGGCATTTAGGAATGAATCAATTCTAACACTAGAACCAAATTCAAGTGTAGAAGATCACACAATAGCAATGAAAGATCAATTTCGAACTTAACAAATCAATTTCCGAAAATCCAATGGTGCAGTTCGAACGAAAATCAAGGTAGCAATTTCAAACCAAGTCAAGGTTGAGATGAACCAATTCAACTTGAAAATGGAAAGAGCATGATGAACAAGCATCACATATTCTAAAACCAAACGCAAGACGTGGTGACCAAGCGAAGCATATCAGAAAAATATTCAAATTGAACCATTCAAAATAAATCACAAGTATTCAAGCAAAATCGAATGGCCAAGCAAGAATAAGAAGAATTCAAACATGTTTATACGAATGTATATTTGGGGATTTCATCCCTATATAACCTGGTACATCATCGGCAAATTGGTCATTCGAGTTCAAATAAATCAGAGAGCAAGCATTGTCCAGAATTCGAATCGAGTTGAGTATAAGTATAAATCGAAAAAGGGAATACACGTACCAATTCAAAGCACAAATCATTCAAGCTCGACATTTGAAGCTACCGCAAGTAATAAAGCCAGATATTAAATTAAGGAAGCATTCAAAGCAGACTAAAGAACGAAATCATATAAGCAATCAATTCGAACAAAGCGACAACTTCATCACAAAGCCCTAATTTTATAATGAAGGAACGAAAAAGAAATGAGGCGGTTACGAATGAAAATGGGACAATCTTTTCTATCTTTTTAGGCCATAATTATAAAAAGGGGATATTAGGTTTTTTTATAGGGCTCGTCTCTTTAATTCTAGTTTGGGCTTGAATTATTAAATAGGGTTTTGTGTTTAGTTTTTATTCTATTTTGTAATTTTCTTTAAACTTTTATGAAATTCTAGTCGTGTGACTAGGCTACGAACTACGGTGGTGTATTTTGAGAATTTGCAACTCAGTGGCTGAGTTGTGGCAGGGTTTTGAGCATAGAGCTAGGTTAGTCGTTAGCGAGTGTCGCAATTTTACGTGTGTAAGTGTCCAATTACTTAATTTCTAATAGAAACCTTGGGGGGAGCACGTAGGTAGGGTTTTGCCGAAGCTGGGTAAATCTATGTTGTTCTGTTTTTGCTTTTATTATATTGCTATTATTTGTGCTGTAATTATTTTATATATTTTTGAATTAATTGTTATTATTATTAGTATCACCCTATTCACCCCTTTCTAGGGTGAAATCGATCCTACAAGTGCTATCAAATCTAGGAAGAAAAACCAATTTTTCAATTAAAATTTTGATTTTTTTTAAAATGGCTTCCTTTAATAATGCTTTTGCTGAGGGTCGGTCCATAGTTAAGGCACCAATGTTTAACGGTGAATGCACATATTGGAAAATTTGAATGAAAATTTTCTAAAATCCATAAATGCTTGGAATATTGTTGAAACGGGATACAGGACACCAACAATTATGGTAGATAATCAAGAAATAGAAAAACCTATGGATCAATGGACAAATTTTGAAATTAAACTACTAACTGCTAATACCAAGGCTATGAACTCTATCATTTGCTCATTAGACCAAATTGAATTTAATCATGTTTCATATAGTTTAACTTCGTAGGAAATCTGGCACACACTTGAAGTAGTTCATGAAAAAACCTCCCAAATCAAAGAATCTCATCTTGTCAAATTTAGTCATGAATATAATGAAAAAGTAAATCGGTGCTTCTCAGGAGAAACAAATGACAGTGAAAGTGAAGAACCATGCAAGATGTGTTGGCAAGCTAAGGAACAACAAGAACGGTATCTGATTCTGGTTGCTCCAGGCGCATGATGGGCGACAAATCAAAGTTTCTTAGTCTAGAAAAGCACAAAGGTAGGAGAGTTACATGGGCAACAATGATAAATGCAAAATTATCGGTAAAGGTCAAGTAGGTAATGGTACGTTTACCTTAAACGACGTAGTATATATTGAAAATCTACACCGTAATCTGATCTCAATTAACCAGCTATGCGATAAGGGAATGAATGTTGTCTTTGATTCTGACTTATGCAAAATTGTTGACCAATCATCAAAAAACCCTTATTTTCGGGTATGAGGAATGGTAATATATAATATCTATCTTTTGATGATCTCACTCTTTCAATATGTTTGGTGGTTAAGGAAAATTTATGGCATAGACGATTAGGACATACTAGCATGAATCTGTTAAACAAAAAAAAGATTTGTAACAGGTTTGCCATCACATGATTTCAAAACAGAAACTTTATGTAAAGCATGTACTATGGGAAAACTTAAAAGTCAGCGTTCCATGGCAAGGACAATGTAAGCACTTCTAGAGTCCTTAAACTAGTTCATATGGATTTGTTTGGACCTAACGATATTGCAAGTCTAGGTGGTAAGAAATATTGTTTCGTTTTGGTTAATGATTACTCTAAATACACGTGGGTATACTTCTTAGCTAAAAAATCAAAAACTTTCTCTTCCTTCACTAAATTCACAAAATTAGTTCAAAATGAAAAAGAAGTTTCTATTATTTCACTACGAAGCGATCATGATGGAGAATTTGAAAATTACTATGATGAAAATGGATTTAAACATGAATTCTCTGCCCTACGTATTCTACAACAAAATGGAGTAGTCGAGAGAAAGAATCGAAACTTACAAGAGTTGGCAAGATCTATGATAAACGAGTATGAACCACCCTTGTCCTTTTGGGCAAGGCAGTAAATACAGCTTGTTATGTAATGAATAGAGTCATGATTAGGCCGATTTTTAAGAAAACACCATACTATGGTTCGATAAAAAGCCAAACATTGCATATTTCAAGGTTTTTGGTTGTTTGTGTTTTATTCTTAATACAAGTGATAAGCTGGGAAAATTTGAGCCAAAAGCTGACGAAGGCATGTTCATGGGATACTCGTCCAGAAGCGGAGCCTATAGAGTATACAACAAAAGGACGAAAACAATCATGGTGTCGATCAACGTAAAATTTGATGAAGGTATTGATGATCAAAACAAAGAAACAATCAAAAGCAACGTTGAAGGGGAGAACATAAACATGAAAATGAAAAACCAAAATAAACTACTACCATGAAAGAAGTCCAAAGAAATTTGGATCCAGAGAGATTGAAATTCAAAGTAGATCATCCTCCAGAATTGGTAATAGGAAATCCTATCGCAGGTATTCATACTCGTTCCTCCTTTAGAGATTTATGTGATTTGCGGCTCTACAGTGGATTTATTTCAAAAATTGAACCCGAAGACATAGATACGGCTCTTAATGATGAAAATTAGTTTATGTCTATGCAAGAAGAGCTGAATCAATTTGAGCGAAATGATGTTTGGACTTTAGCACCTAGACCTAATGATTATCCAGTCGTAGGAACAAAATGGATTTTAAAAATAAATTTGATGAATCTGGAAATGTGATTAGGAATAAAGCTAGGTTAGTAGCTAAAGGTTATAATCAAATTGTAAGAATTGATTTTGATGAAACTTTTGCACCGGTAGCAAGACAAGAATCCATTAGGATATTGTTAGCTTTTGCTTGTTATAAAAGGATTTAAACTAAGACAAATGGATATTAAAAGTGCTTTTCTTAACGGAATTTTGAAAGAAGATGTATTTGTTGAACAACTAGAAGGTTTGAAAGTCACGAATACCCTAACCATGTATATAAACTTAAGAAAGCACTATATGGATTAAAACAAGCTCCTAGAGCTTGGTATGAATGACTTAGCACTTATCTCCTTGAAAAGGGTTCAAAAAGGGCTGTATGGACACCACATTATTTCTATTGCATGAAAATGATTATCTTTTGATTGTTCAAATATATGTTGATGACATTATTTATAGTGCCACTAACAACTTGTTATATGAGAAACTTGAAAAAGTCATGCAGGAAAAGTTTAAAATGAGCTTGGTTGGAGAATTAAAATTCTTTTTAGGATTTCAATTCAAACAAAGTGATAAAGGTACATTCGTCTCTCAAACGAAATATATTAGAGAACTTATCAACATGCTAAACCGCAAAACCCCCATGAGCACAACTATTAAACTTGAGAAAGATGAAAACGGTAAGGCAGTTAATCAAAAGAAATATCGAGGTATGATTGGATCACTTCTTTATCTTACTGCTTCTAGACCTGACATTATGTTCGTTGTTTGTTTCTGTGCACGGTTTCAATCAAATCCAAAAGAATCTCATTTAAAAACTGTACAAAGGATTTTTAGATATTTGTTGCACACCCCACGATTTGGTTTATGGTGTCCGACTAATGACAACTTTGAGTTAAAAGGATATTCAAATACGGATTATGCTGGTAGTCTAGTTGATAGAAAAAGTACTGGTGGAACGGTTTTTATAGTAGGACATTCATTGGTTGCATGGGCAAGTCGAAAACAAATTTATATTGTATTATCGACCACTGAGGCAGAGTATATTGCTCTAAGTGTTGCTCTGCTCAAAATTTTAAACGAATCCCACTAATGTGTGATAGCAAAAGTGCAATTAATCTCACTAATAATCTTGTACATCACTCACAGACAAAACATATAGATGTTAGACATCATTTCATTTTAACTAATTCTCAATTGGCAGACTTTTTACAAAACGCTTCTAGAAAATAGTTTTTGTCGACTTCGTCTCAGTTTAGGCATTTCAGAAATTTGATTTTATATTTTTGATTTTGATCTTAAATGCCTATGTTAACTAATCTGGCTCCCTAGTGATTATCAAAAGATAAATAGTGACTGAAATATAAACGATGAGTGTTGATACTAATCATATTATAGCTTGAGAAAGTATGTGTAGTAAATTTCCTAAAAATTTAAAAAAAATTGTAATAACTTTGATTGCTAAAAATTTCATGACCGTCTCTACTTCTATCATATTTCTAACGACCATCACTCTCAAAATCCAGCATAGTATGTCAAAATGTGGTGTTTTAAACAGGAAATTACTCATTTTTTTAAATTAATTAACAATAAAATTATCCAAAGTATTCACTCTCATTTAAATGTCTTCATATTTATGCATGGGTGAATTACCTGGAATACTTGTTTATGTGCTTTCATGATCATTTAAAAGTCCTCACGGTTATGCATGTATGGAACACATATCAAAATTGATTATTGAATACACAAGTTGATTCTAATCCCATTTAAAAGTCCTCACTACTATGTGTGGTTAGAAGATGCTTAAAATTCATTTTTTATATATAAAAATTGGAAATACTACTAACCTCATTTAAAGTCCTAACGGTTATGCATGGTTAGTAGATATTCAAATTCCTGATATAAATATACCACAAACAGACACAACTATATGGTTTTATATGCCGACCTCACCCCTATCACTTAAAGTGGAATATGTTCCTAACATGGTATTTATGATTTTTGTTTGATTTTTTATTGAAATTTAATATTTATACTCGGTTGGGTATTAATGTTGTATTAATGTGTATCACTTGATCTCTATTTATTTAATACTATTACTCTTTTGTTGATAATAAAAGGGGGAGAGAAAAGTTGAGATTTTGGCAAATAAAGGTCAAATATTTTGTTTCCCATCTAGGTTCATTTGCATATTTTTATTTATTTTAATGCATATATGAAGGGGGAGCTTTGTTGTAGAGAGGGAGCATTCAAATAGGGGGAGTAAATAGGGTTCATCAATGACAAAATATATTTAATAAATTCAAAATCTTAATATATTTTTGTTACCATCAAAAGGGGTAGATTGTTGAATATGCTGGAATATGATTTTTGTTTGATGATAATAAACATATATATATTCATTTAAATGTATTTGTTTTTGTACTATTTTGTTTTTCACATAATTAAATAAATATTTGATGAATAAAATAAATAACACAGAAGTCATATTCAAACAAATATTTTATTCAAACAAATATTTTAGTACAATTTTGAATAGTACAAATTTGAGCTCTCACCACATATACACATTTTTAATTACAATACAATTTCGATTACATCATAAATTTCACTTTACAATGTTCACCTCACTATATATCATTCATTCGCTCGTATTTGATCTTCAACTTTGTTTTCAGCTTGTATCCAGCATCTGAATTATCTGCAAAAATAAACACTGACGCACTAAAATTGAAAAAGAAATATTTTTGCAGTGTACAATCAAGTGTGTGTTTTTGAAAATGTTTTTTGCCTTCGTTATTTGGGTTGTTCGTCATTTATTTCTTTTGAACTCATCATACACAAACAACTTGTGACATGCACAATGTACCACTGTACATATCACAAGGCCATGCACACCGATATGCACTTACTTGTTAAAATTGCAGGGGCATGTGAGCACAAGGTCAAACACGACCAAATGGTGGATTCAACTCAGGTGACTCGTAGGAGAAAGATGTTTTGAGATATGAAGAGAAGTTTCTCTTAGGAAGGGATGGACAAAGATGTGGGAGCATGTGAGAAGATGTCTTACATGCTAATAGGTGAAGGCAGAATATTAGAAGAATAGTAGGCTTCTACGGCCTTTAGAGATTCCAGTATGGAAAGGATTCAGTATCTATGGACTTTATACATGGGTTACCAAGGTCTTGGGTAGGGAATGAAAACATATAGCTCATAGTTGATAGACTAACTAAGTATGTACATTTCCTTTCAGTGAAGGCCTGAGAACTACGCCGAAGTTAGCAAAGATAAATATAAAGGTAGTAGTGAGATTGCACGAGGTGCCTAGCACTATTATTAGTGACCAAGACTCGTTGTTCTTGAAGAAGGTGTTGGGTACAGAGTTATGCATGAGTACTATGTACCATCCACAAACAAATGGGCAAACCAAGAGAGTCAACAAGGTCCTTAAAGACTTGTTGAAAGCTTGCATTTTAGACTTCGATGGATCTTCGAAGGATTATCTATATTTGGTAGAGTTTTCGTACAACAATCAGAGTAGCATTGGGGAGGCCCCATTTGAGGCGTTGTATGGAAGGTTATATATGTCGCCTACATGGTGGTGGAAACCGCGGTTCCAAATTAAATAAATGTTTAAGGATTGAAAGTGGGTTTCTTTGTAATCGATAGTGGTGGGGTGTTCCAAACAGTTTAAAATTAAGTAAATACATAGGACTACGGTGGGGATATTTCAAGCAGTATAAAATGAAATCAATACATGGGGCCGAGGCCCAGTTATTACAAGCAGTTTGAAATTTTAAATGAATTAAAAAGGGATATTGTAGAGGGGGCTGATTCCATGCAATATCGACTAAAAGACGAACCTAAAAGGAAAGTTTAGTGGGGATTATGTCAGGAGCGCAGTAGCGGATGGGAATAATGGAATAAAGAATAGTCTAAAATGAGAGCTAAGTAGGACTGCGCCAAGGGCACAGTAGTAAATGAGAATTGCTTAGGAATGCATAAGGGCATAGTAGTAAATAAGAACTACTTGTATCTTAACCATGATTGTTTCACTTATGATGTTTTGTTTAGTGAAGGGGGAACCCATTCTATGCAGTGCAACTCGATCTCATTATTGGTTTATTTTGGGTAAGTATTATTCACACCAGACTTTATGTCCGACCTATGTTTTTATTATTGTTTTCCTATAAACTCATGGGTACTCATTTGAGTTGGTTGAGTTTATGAGATAAGCAGGTTTAGAATAAAGGCCATAGTACGAAGATCGAAGGAGCAGGAGGCTTTGTTAACTAATAAAGATGTTGTTTGCGCTATTTGAAGGAGTCCAAGCAGCATCTTCATATGCTGACCTAACTCTTTACTATATTATTTTCTATTTTATTTACCCCTGCATGGGTATGACTTTGAGAGTTTATGTTGTTAAAAATTGTATGTAATGAATATAAAATATATTTCTATGAAATGAAAATATTTAGTTGCTATGTTTAGTTAGTCTGTATTTGAATATAATGAACTTACTTCCATTGTTGGGAGAAATTCTAGTGATGATTGTAACATCATCGACGTTCATTTTCGAGCCTCGAAGCGGGAGATGTTACAGGAACCAAATATAGTCATTGGTATGAAACTCTATCTATAAGAAAGAAGGGAAAATACTTAACGCATCTTGCTCTGTTTTTTCCATAATGAAGGATATCATGAGTTAGATAGTCAATGGTTAGTTTCATATAATGTGTTTCTATTACCTCCTGATATCCTAGTATTATGTTCCAGATTTGGTTAGTCAGCTTTTAATTCTAAGAACTCCCATATAGGATCATTATCACCTTGAAGCAGTTGTGTCACCTAAGATCTAGTCATAATCCTACTACCTCCTTTGGAACAATAAATTGTTCTTCTAAGTATCTACTACAAATAATTTTTACTTTAGGTACCTCAGTTGGAACTGGACTAGCCCGCAGCGGAAATTATGGGTGAATTTCAAAAAAATTACCCTATTAGATCTTTTATTGGGCCTATGAAGTTTAACTGAATTAGAACATTTCTAAATTTCATTCAAATAAAATCATTTATTTTATTTAAATTCAAATATATTAAGATATGAAATTAATTTTATTTGATTTAGTTTATGCATAAATGTATCGTATACATATATGTGTGAGTGCATATGTAACATAATAATCCGTGAAAGGTATAATATGCTCATATATAGATGTTGGGATTTACATCGCAATAGACATATTAGCTCATTTTGTATGTCGTGTATGTTGTCCAAATATGTGCATGTATATGTGTTACAAAATACACACACACAGATGTATGTATGTATAAATATATTATATATAATATATGAACATAAAACTTTTATACATAGATAAATATATATATATATAGAAAGAGAGAGAACAATCATTAAAAATTATTTATAATTCAAAATTAACTTAGTTTTGCAAACATAATAATTTTAGTATTTTAATTTGTATATATTGTAAATAAAATAAAGTTTTCATACATAAATAATTAATATAAATCAATCTACTTATGAAAATTCAAATATTACAATTTTCAAAAATCTATGATCATAAAATAAGCTCAGAAAAATCTGGAGATTTTACAAAGTTGGAATATTTTTTTAAAAACAAATACATTGATTTCAGCAATAATTATTTAATATAAAAAATATATAGTTAAAATTCAAATTTTAAAATTTTAGAATTATAGGATCATGAATGAAAGGTTACGAAAAATTTTAAAGAATTTTTCAATTAAATTATTACTTTTAATAAATCATAAATAGTTTTCTTGAAATAATATTAATTATTAAAAATAATAAACTTTATTGAAAATATCCTAGATTTTTTCTATACATTCCTGAAATGATATAATATATTTTTTAATATAAAATTAAATTAATGTAATATTTATATTATATATAATAAACAATTCAAATTCAATAAATGTTAATTTAGAAATATGAATATATGTATGATAATTAATTTTCGAATTTGTAAATTCATATTATATATAAATAAGTGAACTAAATTTTTTAAATCATATAAATATCTTATATATGCATATATGCTAATATGAAAGAGAAATAGACACTAATATATGTGTGTATGTGTGTGTGAATTTATTAATAAATATATATACAAAACAATTATTAATGACAAATTTTGATTTTGTACAGTAAACAACATTTGTCTATACATAAATCAAATAGTATAATAAACAAATTATACACATAACCAAACTGATTTGTGACAACTACATCTACTTACAAAATCTCACCTAACTAAACATATAGTAGCAATATATTTAAAAAGATATGAAATTGCTCATTATAGGATCATATAATATAATTTAATTACTGTAATATGAATTAAAATTACCAATTTAATGATGCCTTTGAATCCACGTTGAAGCAATGAATTCCATTCCTTTTACATTTCTTGATCCGTCAGGTTGCAAGTCTGTAATCACCGATCTCTAACTATCGAATAGTATTGTTTTAATTTGAAATATATATGAGAATTTTGGAGTGGATTGAAAGCTATGTTTTAACCAGCAGTGCAGAAGGTAATGACGCCAAAAAAAGGTTCATATTTTTATTTTTAGAGATACATAATATAGTGGAAATTAGCCACAAGGGCCTTCTTAGCAAGTGCAATTAGTTTTTAGGACACACAACTGAAATAATTACTTTTGAGGACGAAATGCAAAATCATTAGTTTCAAAGGCCTAAAAACCTATGAAATTATGTCCTTGAAAGTAATTGGACTGCTGACTTTGTTCTTAAAAGTAATTATTCTGCTGATTTTGGCCTTGAAATTAATTTCTATTGATGTATGTCCTAGAAACTAATTAGACTGCAAAGTTTGTCCTTCTAGTGAAATGCCTCCATAATATATATATATATATATATATATATAATTGTATTAGAGAGAAACGAGGAAAACATTTTTACCCAATCTCACTTGATCCCAACCCATTATTTCCAAGCCAATGTTTTAGCCAACCCTAGACCTTCCTAAAACCGAAATTTTGCAGCCCTAATGACGGGCCTTAAACCCATCTATGCCCAAGCCATAATACTATGCAATTAAATCTAATTTAAACGCTTGTCGATATTGTACATCGATTGGTATATTTATAACTGTTATAAATATATATAACATTATTTTTTTCTCAAATCACATTCAAAATTTATAGTTAAAATTTCATAAATATTAATTAATTTATAACAATTACAAACTAATTAAATCTTTCGGTCTTAAGGGAATTTATCATTTCGGCTGTGTAACTCTTGGTGTAAATTTGGTCAGTGATTAACATCGAACTATTCTAATGTTAACGTTCACACGTTACTTAGCATGTGGTGTGACATTATGGCGAAATTTATCGCTTACTCATTTTTGGTAAAAATCTAATTTTTGTTTAATAAGCGTTACCCGGTTGTGACATTTGTTACGCCAATTCTTTTCATCAAAACTATATCACTTTGGACTTACGGAATTTGGTAATGGTCAAAAATCCAACCTCATCCACATTCAACTTATAGTCTAAATACAAAGTCTTTGATTCAATAATAACAATTATTATTAACCGAAATGCTCTAGGCATAGACTTTGACTTTGAGTTGACTTGAGTTGACTGTGATACTAACCGCATATAACTGAGGAGACGAATCCTCTCTTGAATAGTGCTTCACTTCCAATACTTCCACTCGACCCAACTATAGTCACTCGATGGACGCCATGCGATGATTTTGCTACAATCAAAGCGAAGCTTTTATATTGAAGATACATAGTATTCTAAAGTCGAGTGAACTGTGTAAATCAGTCGCATTGATATTTTCTGTTTGACCTTAGTTATATTAACAACCAGAAAACTATCGAGTGAGTCGTTCCATAATTATCCAATAACTATTAGTATGTAACCTCTAGGTGCCCCCAAGGGTCATGAGCAATACACTGCCCAACATTTGGAGAGCGTTACGCACTCCATCTCAACGGATCGATATTCAGTCTCGATGCATCTTCACTAGGAACATTTAAAAGTGTATATTTGTTTCATTGTGATAAATTACTCATGGTTACAACACTTTGTAATTACTATCACAAAATATACCATTTATGGTTTTTTTAGTAAATATACTTTTAATTAAGTTAATTAATAAATATAATCACATTGTATCAAGTACATAATAGGAAAAAAATACCTTTTATTTCGAACAAGATTGGTCAACGAGTTGGATATATGTAACAAATTACATAATTGCCCCTAGGGCATACCCCTAACTCTATCAACCTCCCACTTGCACTTGGGGTCAATTATGGAATCTAATCCCAACTTCTCCAATATGTTTTCTCAAAACCAATTAGGCCAGTTTCTTAGTGATTGGGTATGTTATTATGTTTTAATTATCTACTTTGTCGATTGACTCTCTCTGACACTAATAACCTTTATCATGTGGAACGATTCGACTTCCAGTGAGATTTAAGTTCTATCATGCCAATTTCATGACGTTTTTATCTTATAAAAATATTATGGGATTCTCAATATTTGGAATCATCTTTAGCTCAATTGTAAATTTGTGCATTTATATCTAGATACATTGGTTTGTTGTAGCGCTATTCAAGTTAATGTTCTCAACATTTCGTTGAATCGATCACAATCACTTTTATTTTGTTGTTTCTGTAAACAATTCTCTAGTATTTCATAAATACGCGAGAACATCTCAAACAACCATTTAGTGATATCAATTTGGATTTTATATTTTCTCCATGTATCAAATACATAAACAAAACACAATATCATACACAACATAACATGTATGATAATTCCTATTGCTAGTGCATAAGAAATCCAACTTACATGTTCTCTTTTTAATAGGATGCTTTTGTATATCATTTTGGACAATCCCTATATCTTTTATACTCACCATAAAAGACATCATTTACAATCCAAAATTGAGTATTAAAACAACTAAAGTTGGTTTTAATACGAGCATATTGTTAAAATCAATAACGTGTTGTTTACTTATAGTTTAGAAATCTCAATGTATCTTTTAACGTTCTTTCTTATGAACACACGCTTCCTCTACACTTTGATTGAAAATCAAACTATTTGATATTTCTATCAAAATACTTATTCAATCTTGATGCTTATAAAATGATATTTTCGTATCATTTCTTGGATCATATCCAAAGACTCACAAACCCAATATCGCTCCCACTGACTTCGAGGTATTTTTGGTTAATATATGTAAACGACTTGCTCTAAATTATTATTTAGAATTTTTTTATTTTGATACATAAGTACCAAACACTAAGTCTTATCGAGCGATAATTTTGTGAGTAAACCTGAATTAACTTGAGCATGTTGAATACCGAATCTGTTATGCTACTTTCAACAATTGAAATTTGCGATATAATTCTTATCAACATTGCTTATTTAATTCCAACCACATTAGTCTTTCCAATAAAGATACAATCTCGGCCGATGGATCACATTCTTTGGTTACGACCACCAAAATCATATTTTGATAGCATACTTGGAATTCTTTTAGATCTGCACATCATACCATATAGAGTCAACAATCTTAATGGTTTAATTGAACAACCGAAGGTAATGTATATTCTCGACGTTAATAAGAAACTCATAGTTTCACTTCGACGTACGAGAATACTTATTAGACATTCTAATGTTATGTATTTATTTAGGTTAGTTAATTTCACTTCATCTCATATAATCAGTTCTATCTATCTATCAGATCCAATTCCATTTAGCTACCAAAAATTTCTCAAAGAAATTATTTCACAATGAAGTTGATATATCTTGAAACAGCAATTGTTTCTTAGTGCAAATAAAATAGGGATCCATAAACGCTTTATGAACCTTTTTATTTATAAAACTGATTTTAGTTTACAAAAATTATGTTCAAAACATAAATATGTCATTTGATGATAGACCTTTCCAAAAAACTTTTTGGAGATTCATACAAGATCCCTCATGAACAATTACTACGTGCAATCTTTCGACTGGCATAACCCGCCAACTCCTTGGCCTAGGATATGTTGGGATTTCTTACAAACCCTTATCTTGTATGATTTTGTAAATTGTTGTTTAGATGAAATAATATCGACCTTGTGTACTACTCTTAAGTACATGACCTTATAAAATGAAACTAGCTCAACTTCACTCACAATTAATCCTAAATTGTCCAACAATGTCTGATTACTCCTTGTCAATACATCATTATGTATCACATGGTATAGTGACTTTTGAGATTGAATCTGTATTCATTTTTAGGTACATTTGGAACTCTTTTCAATATACTCACTTAGTCGAATAAATTAAATCATTTTATTCTATTGCACGTTATTTATTTATTTTTCTTTTATATTCTATGATTTTATCATAAACTAACAACATGTGTATCTAATACACATGCTCATGTTGGTAATAAAACATCGATGAATAACAAAGTATGTGGAACCCTTTTGGTATTAATAGAATTGTGATTACATACATCAGTGTGCATTGATTCAAAGAGTTCAACAACTTTTATGATGCTTCCACTGAATGGGTGCATAGCCATTAATTGTTTGAGATATAATTAGCTTTTATCATATGATTCATAATCCTACAGTAAAATTACTTATTAAAATTAAGGCTTAGTTTATAATTCCAAAACAATTGTAAATAATATTAGATACATATGTATTTTTGTTGCATCACTTTTACTATAAAAACAAATTCTATAATATAGTTCGATTTCATAATGAAAATTCATCATACTCATATAGAAATATAGTTATATCTATAAAAATACCAAAAATAAACATTACTTCACAAATAACGTTTGGTACATTCTACGAAAACAATTTTCATAATTTGATGCAATCATTAGGTGCTATATGGCATGCTCCCACTATTTCCGCCATTACTATAATAATGTACTAAATTTAGAGGTCCATCATTCACTTAATATTGTTAATATTGTTTATTTATCTCATATGCTGCAACTAGCTTACAATAGAGAGTTCTTTGATCAAATATCTTGAACTCAAAGAAACAAATGTTATAGAAAATAATTTTCTATATGAAAATACATTTCGGAATAAAAATCATATTTTATATTCCAATATTAAGTATCAATTATTATTACAATTCTTGTTTCCAATGTTTCTTTATGAAGCAGAAGTAACTATTCATTCTCTTCATTCCAACTTTACCTAAATTACATCCATTACATTCGTTTTTCTTTCAAATAGTCAAATTATTCAAAAGAAAACCTTACTACAATATCATAACAACTTTTTACACAAGCACATTCGATTATTCTTAACATTTAAGACATCAAATATGTTGCACTTTATGCAAACCGATCAAGATGACATTTCAAAGATCAAGTTCCATGATGTATCTCGTAGTTTATGGTCTTGTGTTACATTAACGTAATATGATCCTTTCAAAATCATTCAAGTGGAATACATGATCTTAAAATACGGTTTCTTGATTTACTTTGAATGAACTAACTTTATCGAAATATTGTACCCCACAAACTATGACTGTTCACCATATGACATTTATATGTGAAAGTACATGGATCAAATATTTATAGTCTTGAATTGCATTTAGAGTTCAAAAACTCATAAAATGCAATACACGGTCTAAACAAAATAAACATATAAGTGACCAACTTACGATTAAGTAGTCGAAATTAGGCACTTGCATGGGTATAGAAACATTATATAACATGCAATTAGAATTATTAGTAAGTATATATTATATTTCTATTTGTCAACTTCAAATTCATTTTGTTTATATATGTTAATTGATAAACATTTTATCAATCAAATTAAATGCACAAATTTATTAATGTAGATAATTATAACATTATATAGCATATGTTCTTCAATATTAGAAAGGCTAAATGTTACAATTTCAATTTTCTAATAAGGCTCACACTAGTCTTGTATGTTTCTCCAAACCCTAAGATGAAACATAAAAGTCTTGCAACTTCATTAGTGGGTGTTTGGACTCGTTTGTTTTGGTATTCTGACCTTGAGTTTGCTCAACAAATCATAGCCCCACAAACGATGGATAACTCCTTATCGGTTGTATCACATACAACTCCTAACCCATTTTTCCCTATTCTAATCTCATTTCGACCTTGAGATTGCTCAATAAATCGAAAGAGATTATTCACTCTATTATCTCGCCTTTTGGTCAAGGCTGGGATATCAATAAATAGGCTAAGAAGGATGGTAATCAGTATTAAAGATCGATTGGAAATAAGGCTATGATCGATATCGTCGAAATTTGAATGTGATAACCCGTATTTTTAGACATCTGTTAATGGGTAATTAACCAGGTTAAATTTTATTAAAATACTAATTTGTAAATTAAACAGATAAAATTCTGACAAATATCTGGATATATATATATATATAAAAAAACATAGGTTTAAACTATAACACAAGTGTTGAATTTTAAATCTCCTAAGATAATAAATAATATATTTCACTATTTAATTCAGGATAAGATATTCATATATATATATATATAAGTAGATATATTCAAGCTTTATAATGTATATAGGCATATATATATATGTATGCCTATGAAGTGGGAAATAAATAAAAATATATACATTATTATAAATATAGTTTGAATATGTATAGATTAATATGACACATATGTTAATATAAAAGAAATGTATGTATATCTAAATTGGAAATTCATATATATACATCATATTATAAATATTTATTAATGTAAATAAGTATGTGTAAATATTTGAAAACACATGGAATTAATACAAGTGTAAGTGCTTTAAGAGACATTAAACATTTGTCACAAATTTAGCATGCTTAAATAACAAGTGTGAGATAATAATAAATGGAATAAACATGTGGCAAGATGATTTCATTTAAAGAAAAAAAATATAGGCTGTACAAACTTCTGTTAAAAAGAAATTTTTCTTCATCTACAATCCTGGAAACAATTTACAAAATAGAAAAGCAAAACATTTTTCAAAAGCCTGTAACCAAATTTCTTTCCAAAGCAAATCAAGCTTTCAAATAGATCAAAATTTATGTTCCATAAAGCTAGAACATCTCAACAACAACAAGATTTCCGGTTCCAGCTTCAAGCTTGCAAAGATCAAAACATCACAGTTCTCAAAAGCTTGGAACCAAAAGAAGAAAATAAAACTGAGAAGCATTGAATTCTCAGGATAAATTTAAACAAAGGCTTCAATCTTTGAATCAGCAGTTCAAGATTAAAAGTAAGTACAGGAATCAAACTTTAAGACAAAATTCATCTCAGCAAAGCACCATTCAACACTCAGTTCACAGTGTCAAAGCCTAAATCTTCTTAATTAAGGGTTGTTTCAAATCAAAAGCTCTATTTCCAATTTAACAGGTGAGTAAATTCTTATAATTGATATATACTAGATTTTTATTAGATGAGTTTTGAAGTATGATCTGTGAGTAAACACTTAACTAAGTTTCTTAGGATAATAAATGTTGATTCGTGTGAAATTCTTGATGATGGTGGTGTTGCATGTTTATGTATTTAGGTAACTCTGTGTATAAATGTATGATTTTACTGTATATTTAAAATATGCCTGTTTCTTTTCTCTGTTCTGTAACAGAATTGGAAAAAAAAAATTCAATATATCTTCGTTAAGGCAATGATAAGTTTAGAGTCTAAAACAAACAAGTGAGTTTAAACATAAATCAAGACTTAAAAATTTGTTTATGCAGGGTAGTGATGAGTTGCCTCTGAAGTTTAGTTTTATAGGAATTTTTTTTACATATGTTAAATTCGAATGGCAGAAATTGTTAATTCAATTGTATAACTTGAATCATCATTTGAAAATAGGATTTTTAAGAAGAAATTGGTGATTTTTAGTTCTGTATGTAAAGAGCAGTATACAGTTGAACAGAATGTGTGTTTTAACCAAATTCTGGCGACGAGAGTTATACCAGGTGCTGAGACTTGGCACGAAGCTAGCATGGCAGAAGACGAAGTTAGGAAAAATGTTTTAGGTGATCAGATCGTCACAGCATCGGGAATAAGCAAATTAAGTTTTAAACCCTAGATTTAATTAGCTTTGGATTTTCGGCATCGCGTGTTCCTCGTTGTATCGAGTTCGACTGGGTTTGAAGGGGACGTGGCTGAGACGTGGAGGCAAGCATAGGTGAAGGCATGGCGACTCTGGTGGTCGGGATGGCCATGTCGAAGTGGATTTCGGTGAGGACGGGCGTTCCAGTTTTGACTAGAAGCTTCAATTTTCCTCTGTGCTTCGTGACGTTGATTCGAGGGTTGGGTTTGAACTTTTGGTCGAACGCCAATGTGTGGAGCAGTGACCGGAAGTGGCGACACCGTTGTCGTCGTGTGCACGTGCATGGCGGTGGGAAGTATCAATGACTTTGTGGTTGGTTCGACTCGAGTGATACTCGAGTATGATGGAGAATTTCTTCGGGTTCTTGGTGCGTGAGTGGGTTTTGTACTGCTGTTATAATTTAACTTAACGATATAAAAAAAAGAGGAAAAAAAGGGAAAGAGTGGAAGAAGTACGAGTAGAAGAGAGAAGTGACGCGGGAAATTTCAGTGGAAACCCGAGTTTTGCTCGAGCTAGCGCAATGATTTCTTCGGGTTTTTTTTTAAGAGTTAGCTTAATTAAATCTTAAATCAAATGTTGAACTAAGTTCAGTATAAAATTAAGCTATAAAATTGGCAAGGTTGAAGCTAAGACTTGATTAATTTTATTAAGAAAATTTTACAAAGCAAGATGATAAGTAATTTAATGTGTAAGTAAATTAAAAGGGAAATTAATTTATACTTGTAATTAAATAAGTAATTTAAGATTTAATAAATGTATAATTAAAGATTTATAATTATAATCTTGTGTTTAAATCAATTTGAACATAAGGATATAATTAACTACTTAAAGTCAATTAACCAATAATAGTAACTAACTAATTAAGTAAGGATTAATGATTAATTAAATTGGTAATTAATGGTTAATTAATTAGTAATTAAGTTTTATGAATCAATAATTAAGGTTATTAGTAATTGAGAATTAATTAAGTGGATAATTAAGAGATAATTCATAATTGCGGGATGTAATAAAAGGAATTACTTAATGGAAAGTAATAAAAAGGGTAATTACTTAGTAGAAGTAATTAAGAATGAATTACTTGGTGTAATTAAGTAAGGGGTTAATAATTAAGTAAGGGGTTAATTATTCAAGTAAGTAATTACATAGGGGTAATTACTGTTTATGAGTAATAGGGGTTGATTAATGAATGCAATTAATTAGGTTTAATTGATTAATTAAGGATAAACATTCTTGGAGTTTGGCTGAGTATAATTACTTAATGAAGTAATTAGACAAGGATGATAAATTTTAATATAATTAAAGAATAATTAATCAGGAAGGATTAACTAAGATGAATGATTTTGGGATGGAAAATCAATTAGGTTGTGCTTATTAATAAGCAGGGCTTAAAGGTAATTGATTCGAGATGGTGTGATTGATTTATCTTGCTTATGTATGACTAAATGATGATTAAATGCCCTGAATTGATTGATACCCCTGATATGAAATGGTTCGTGATATAATGTGTTTTGGGTGGACAATGATAATGGGGTTATTTATCAATGAGGAATTGCTAATTAAAGGGTGACACCTTTAATTTAAAGTTGAATTGTATTTCACGTGAATGACATGTACCGGAGACGGGTATAGTAAGTACCCGAAACCACTTCGATTCTATATAGATTTGATATGTGAAATCAATAGGGTGTAGTGGAAAGATTTAAGTGAATTGAACCATATAATCTAAGTTCAGGTACTTATAAAGTGCTTTGTGAAATACGTGATGTTTATAGTAATTTGTGAAGTTGTAAATTGATATAAGTTACCCGGGTTTTATATAAGTTGTATGCTTTTGTATTCTATGTTAGATGGGTTTACTCACGCTGGTTTCCAGCCTGACCCGGGTGTTACTTTGACGTAATGCTCGGGTCAGACCGAGTATTACAGATTTTCAGGTAAGGACGTTCCGGAGCTCAGGAGGTGAGTTGGAGAGCAGGAACGTATGGAGAGTTTCCCGCTGCGATATTATCTGAAACAGATTGATTATCTGTCCTGTGTTTGTAAATATGTTGTAACTCTGATATGTATTAAAGTGTAATTTGACAAGTACAGTATTCCTTTGTATAACTACTATTTATGTGATATTATATTTTGATCCGCTGCGAATGTGAGGTTTCTGTGACTTGTTTCTGTTTCTTTTTCTTCTTCTTTCCTTCTTTTCTTAACTATCTGGAGTTTTCTGCATCGAAAATTCTGGGTCGTTACATTTGGTATCAGAGATGAAGGTTAAGCAAGAACCTAGGCTCTGGTGGAATTACTCATTAAGGATAGGGTAAGTGGTACCCTAGAATGAGTTGAGTGTATATACATATGAGAGCGTACTTGTTATTTTCTTATATAAAGATTTTAAATGATTTTATGTAAGAATATATTTTGATATATATATATATATATAAAGCAATATTTCTTTCTAATAAATAGTAAGGGAATTGGTTGTTAAATTATTGAATTAAATTACAACCAACTGAAATTAAATCTCGAATTTGGGAAAGGTTTCAGGATAAGGATAATCAATTAATTTATGTAATTAATCAAACTTTATTTAATGAGATTAATTAATGGATAATAATTGGAAATGATAAATTAAGAGGAAGTTACTTAATGAAGTAACTAGAGGTAAGTAATTTAAGGGACAATTACTTAATGAAGGTAATTAAGAAATAAGTTAATTACCAAATGTGATTAATCGGAATTAATCAATGACGTAATTAATTTAAAGAAACAATAAATAATATTATTTAATGTAATTGAATGAAATGATCCTATTTCAAACAAGAGTTGTTTGAAAATTTAAAAGAAATTTGTTTTGGATTAAAAACCAAAGGCGGTTTAAAATTTTAAAGTATAACTTGGTATGTAAAAGAAATTAATATGTATATATGTGGATATACATAATGTCAAAGGTGGTTTGAAATAAACTCTAAATATTGAGTTTTAAATTTGGAATAAGATATGATACCCAAAGTGATAAGTTTTTGAACTTAATAAGTGGGAAGATTATTTATGAGAAGTTCAAAATTTGAAATGGAAGTTCAAATTGGGTAGGGTTGACTGGATTAAGTGAATTGAGTTTAACTGGGGAAAAGTTAAATAAGTTGGAATGATCAACCTGATTTGGAAATTTGAAGATGAAATTAAAATTTAACTTGGAGAGTAAATGGTTGATTTGAATTAGGAAGTTCGAGTGATCTCAAAATGAGTTCGAAATCCGAAATTGGAAATGGATGGATGTTTTAAAAATAAAGGCTAATTTGATTTGTGGTATAATATGTTAGGCCTGAACTGTGAATTGAATTGTTTAAAATTTTAAAGGTAAATTGATTTAAAGGAATTAAATCAACATTTAAAGTATTAACTCGAATTTATATGATTCGAGATGGTTTAAATTTGAAATTTGAATTAGTGCAAATTGAGTTTGATTTGAATTAATTGATATGGTGATTGAAGATGTATGAGTATAAATTCAAATGGAAAATTTGAATTGGATTAATTTGAAACAAGTTGAAATTGAGGTGGGTTCAATTTGAAATTAGTCCAGATTGATTTGAATAATTTGGAATTGTAATTAAAGTTGAATAGTTTTAAATCCAAATGGAATTTGAATTGAATTTGGAAGGAAATCAAGAATAATCCAACTTGATTTGGAAATGGAGTTTGGAATTGGGATTAATTCAAACTGGAGATTGAAATGAATTGAAATTGGAACTAGTTCAATTGAAATTTATTTGAATTAGTAGAATTTGAGATCAAAGTTGAATAAAGTTAAATTTGGAAAGAAACTGAGGTTAATTCAACTTGAATTGGGGTTGAATCAATTTCAATGGAAATTGAAGTTATTTAAAATTTGAATTGGGTCAATTTAAATGGAAGAGGAAATTTAAATTGAATTGATGAGAGTGGAAATTGGGAAGTGAGCAGTTTTGACTCTGGACTATTTTTAATATAAATTGTTTTAATATAAACCTATTTTCTCCAAGCTATTCATTATATATACAACCTTTCTTTTAAAGGCCAAACTATCTTATACTTGTTTTACAATTATTTTTGGAACTATTTAACAATTTTCCAACTGTTTTATAAACTAATTACTATATTTCAACTATTTTACAAAACTAATTACTATCTTACTATTATTTTGCAATTATCTAAAATTTCTATAATTATTTTAACTATTTTCTAACTATTTTACACCTATTTTACAAACAAGTAATTATTTTCCAACTACTTATCTATTTTAAAAAATTTCAAGCTATTTTCTAAATAAACTGGTCGGAGTTCAAACTGTTATTGGTTAAATACCCAATCGAGATAAGAATAGAGGTGATAATCCAAATGGATTGAAGCAATTGTGAGTAAGTGAATGAAAATCAAAGTGAATATGAATAGAAATGGAATTGATTGGTCTAATAACCAATAAAGGTAAATACGTAGGGTGTACATATGTTATTCTATTCGCATAATGATTTGATCCAGATTCGAGCACAGAATTTCGAGATAGTATGTCATTCCGAGTTGGGATTTTTCACTCGATTTTCGACGGCGAACCTGGATATGGACTGTTGATTGGTTCTGGATATTCTCTATCATAGTTATGGCTATGCAAGGAGAATGACGGTTTCTGATCAAGAAACCATATCTGAGTCCGCACTAGGAAGTTGGGTGGACGATACTAGTTCAGAAGTGAAATTGTGTGATCGAGTGAGCGATTAAATTGGTATAGCGTACGGATGATATATGTACATCGTACGAATTTGAATGAAATTGATATTGGGAATTTGTGGATGAGTAATATGAAATGGTTTTTGAAATGAAAAGTATATTTTGTGAAATATATGATGAAATAAAATAGAGATTGGATATTTCTATGGTAGAAATTACTTAATGAAAGTAAGTAATATAGTTAGTGACTTTATAGAGTAATCAAATTTGAATATTTGATTGGAATAAACAAAGTTATATATCTTTGTTATATAAGATAAATCTCCCCTTGTTGAATCTATTGCCAGAAGGAAAGGATTTAAAAGTGTTTGAAGTATAAAAGAAGTTTTATACAAGTTTGAAATGATCCAAAGTTTTTAAAAAAAATTATATATATGTATATATATATATATAATGGATCATATGAGGATTTTGGAAAAAGGTTTTGGGAACCTTTGGATTTGGAAAGGCTTTTGATTTTTGGGTAAAATCAATATTGAATTTGGAAAGCCTAGTTTGAGAATTATCAATTTTGGGATAATCGATTTTGTGTAAGGATCTTTGTATGAGATCATACTAGGTGTATGATTTGAAGATACTATATGTGTATAGTATAAAATGTTTTGATAATGGCTCTGGGAAAAAAGGCGCTCCCTTGAAATGAACTTCTCAGGAGTACCACTGGGTGGTGCTGCCTTGAGCCCCAAGGGGGGGTTCTAAAGTTGATCCTGTGAGGAGTCCAGACAAAACTAGTTCCTGGGGATTATGAGTAGAGTATACCATAGCGAAAGTCGTGTGTGTCGCTGAGAGCCAATAGTCTGCGTTTGATTTTATATCGGTAGACTGCGACCTATGGTACAACATAGCGAAAGTCGTGTGTGCCGCTGAGAGCCAACAGTCTACGTTTGATTTTATATCGGCAGACTGCGACCTATGTAGGAGTGGAGAAGTTTCATTTTGACAGCGAAAATCAAAGGCCGCTGAGAGCCTGCTGTTACATGGACTTTTGCTGCGATGGCAACGTAACCCTGGATGTAACTGTGATCTGTTGTGTGAGATCCATGGCGTAATCGAGAGGCCGCGGAGAGCCTGCAGTTACATGGACTTTTGATGTGACGGCAACGTAACCCTGGAATGTAACTGCGACCATGGACGGGGGTGATGATTTCCAGAGCATTCTCACCAAAGATATTTCCTCTATTTCAAAATGTTTTCTATATTTTCAATAAAAATTATTTTCCAAGTATTTTCACTAGGTGTTGAAATGGGTCTGGTAAGTACTTATAGATTTTCAATCCTACGCCCGATCAACGTATGATCGAATTTTTTATAAGAACAAGGATGGACCTGTTAAGACATCGGGTTATAAAAAGTATTTTTATAAAAACTGTTTTGTAATATTATGTAGATTTTGAAAAGTGCTTTAAAAAGTGTTTCAAAGAATATTTTTTTCTAATAATAAGCATTTTAATAATTTCTGGCTTTGTTCCTTTTCGAGGACGAAAAGATTCTAAGGGGGGAGGAATGTGATAACCCGTATTTTTGGACATCTGTTAATGGGTAATTAACCAGGTTAAATTTTATTAAAATACTAATTTGTAAATTAAACAGATAAAATTCTGGCAAATGTCTGGATATATATATATATATAACATAAGTTTAAACTATAACACAAGTATTGAATTTTATATCTCCCAAGATAATAAATAATATATTTCACTATTTAATTCTGGATAAGATATTCATATATATATATAAGCAGATATATTCAAGCTTTATAATGTATATAGGCATATATATATGTATGCCTATGAAGTGAGAAAATAAATAAATAAATATACATTATTATAAATATAGTTTGAATATGTATAGATTAATATGACACATATGTTAATATAAAAGAAATGTATGTATATCTAAATTGGAAATTCATATATATATATACATCATATTATAAACATTTATTAATGTAAATAAGTACGTGTAAATATTTGAAAACACATGGAATTAATACAAGTGTAAGTGCTTTAAGAGACATTAAACATTTGTCACAAATTTAGCATGCTTAAATAACAAGTGTGAGATAATAATAAAGGGAATAAACATGTGGCAAGATGATTTCATTTAAAGAGAAAAAAAATATAGGCTGTACAAACTTCTGTTAAAAAGAAAATTTTCTTCATCTACAATCCTGGAAACAATTTACAAAACAGAAAAGCAAAACATTTTTCAAAAGCCTGTAACCAAATTTCTTTCCAAAGCAAATCAAGCTTTCAAATAGATCAAAATTTCTGTTCCATAAAGCTAGAACATCTCAACAACAACAAGATTACCGGTTCCAGCTTCAAGCTTGCAAAGATCAAAACATCACAATTCTCAAAAGCTTGGAACCAAAAGAAGAAATTAAAACTGAGAAGCATTGAATTCTCAGGATAAATTTAAACAAAGGCTTCAATCTTTGAATCAGCAGTTCAAGATCAAAAGTAAGAACAGGAATCAAACTGTAAGACAAAATTCATCTCAACAAAGCACCATTCAAAACTCAGTTCACAGTGTTAAAGCCTAAATCTTCTCAATTAAGGGCTGTTTCAAATCAAAAGCTCTATTTCCAATTTAACAGGTGAGTAAATTCTTATAATCGATATATCCTGGATTTTTATTAGATGATTTTTGAAGTATGATCTGTGAGTAAACACTTAACTAAGTTTCTTAGGATAATAAATGTTGATTCATGTGAAATTCTTGATGATGGTGGTGTGCATGTTTATGTATTTAGGTAACTCTGTATATAAATGTATGATTTTACTGTATATTTAAAATATGCCCGTTTCTTCTCTCTGTTCTGCAACAGAATTGCAAATAAAAAATTTCAATATATCTTCACTAAGGCAATGATAAGTTTAGAGTCTAAAACAAACAAGTGAGTTTAAACATAAATCAAGACTTAAAAATTTGTTTATGCAGGGTAGTGATGAGTTGCCTCTGAAATTTAGTTTTATAGGAATTTTTTTATTACATATGTTAAATTCGAATGACAAAAATTGTCAATTCAATTGTATAACTTGAATCATCATTTGAAAATAGGATTTTTAAGAAGAAATAGGTGATTTTTAGTTCTGTATGTAAAGAGCAGTATACAGTTGAACAGAAAGTGTGTTTTAACCAAATTATGGCGACGAGAGTTATACCAGGTGCTGAGACTTGGCACGAAGCTAGCATGGCAGAAGGCGAAGTTAGGAAAAATGTGTCAGGTGATCCAGATCGTCACAGCATCGGGAATAAGCAAATTAAGTTTTAAACCCTAGATTTAATTAGCTTTGGATTTTCGGCGTCGCGTGTTCCTCATTGTTTCGAGTTCGACCGGGTTTGAAGGGGAAGTGGCTGAGATGTGGAGGCAGGCATAGGTGAAGGCATGGCGACTCTGGTGGTCGGGATGGCCATGTCGAAGTCGATTTCGGTGAGGATGAGCGTTCCAGTTTTGACTGGAAGCTTCAATTTTCCTCTGTGCTTCGTGACGTTGATTCGAGGGTTGGGTTTGAACTTTTGGTCGAACGCCGATGTGTGGAGTGAGTGACCGGAAGTGGCGACACCGTTGTTGTCGTGTGCACGTGCATGGCGGTGGGAAGTATCAATGACTTTGTGGTTGGCTCGACTCGAGTGATACTCGAGTATGATGGAGAATTTCTTCGGGTTCTTGGTGCGTGAGTGGGTTTTGTACTGCTGTTATAATTTAACTTAACGATATAAAAAAAAGAGGAAAAAAAGGGAAAGAGTGGAAGAAGTACGAGTAGAAGAGAGAAGTGACGCGGGAAATTTCAGTGGAAACCCGAGTTTTGCTCGAGCTAGCGCAATGATTTCTTCGGGTTTTTTTTAAGAGTTAGCTTAATTAAATCTTAAATCAAATGTTGAACTAAGTTCAGTATAAAATTAAGCTATAAAATTGGCAAGGTTGAAGCTAAGACTTGATTAATTTTATTAAGAAAATTTTACAAAGCAAGATGATAAGTAATTTAATGTGTAAGTAAATTAAAAGGGAAATTAATTTATACTTGTAATTAAATAAGTAATTTAAGATTTAATAAATGTATAATTAAAGATTTATAATTATAATCTTGTGTTTAAATCAATTTGAACATAAGGATATAATTAACTACTTAAAGTCAATTAACCAATAATAGTAACTAACTAATTAAGTAAGGATTAATGATTAATTAAATTGGTAATTAATGGTTTATTAATTAGTAATTAAGTTTTATGAATCAATAATTAAGGTTATTAGTAATTGAGAATTAATTAAGTGGATAATTAAGAGATAATTCATAATTGCGGGATGTAATAAAAGGAATTACTTAATGGAAAGTAATAAAAAGGGTAATTACTTAGTAGAAGTAATTAAGAATGAATTACTTGGCGTAATTAAGTAAGGGGTTAATAATTAAGTAAGGGGTTAATTATTCAAGTAAGTAATTATAGAGGGGTAATTACTGTTTATGAGTAATAGGGGTTGATTAATGAATGCAATTAATTAGGTTTAATTGATTAATTAAGGATAAACATTCTTGGAGTTTGGCTGAGTATAATTACTTAATGAAAGTAATTAGACAAGGATGATAAATTTTAATATAATTAAAGAATAATTAATCAGGAAGGATTAACTAAGATGAATGATTGTGGGATGGAAAATCAGTTAGGTTGTGCTTATTAATAAGCGGGGCTTAAAGGTAATTGATTTGAGATGGTGTAATTGATTTATCTTGCTTATGTATGACTAAATGATGATTAAATGCCCTGAATTGATTGATACCCCTGATATGAAATGGTTCGTGATATAATGTGCTTTGGGTGGACAATGATAATGGGGTTATTTATCAATGAGGAATTGCTAATTAAAGGGTGACACCTTTAATTTAAAGTTGAATTGTATTTCACGTGAATGACATGTACCGGAGACGGGTATAGTAAATACCCGAAAACACTTCGATTCTATATAGATTTGATATGTGAAATCAATAGGGTGTAATGGAATGATTTAAGTGAATTGGACCATATAATCTAAGTTCAGGTACTTAGAAAGTGCTTTGTGAAATAGGTGATGTCTATAGTAATTTGTGAAGTTGTAAATTGATATAAGTTACCCGGGTTTTATATAAGTTGTATGCTTTTGTATTCCATGTTAGATGGGTTTACTCACGCTGGTTTCCAGCCTGACCCGGATGTTACTTTGATGTAATGCTCGGGTCAGACCTGGTATTACAGATTTTCAGGTAAGGACGTTCCGGAGCTCAGGAGGTGAGTTGGAGAGCAGGAACGTATGGAAAATTTCCCGCTATGATATTATCTGAAACAGATTGATTATCTGTCCTGTGTTTGTAAATATGTTGTTACTCTGATATGTATTAAAGTGTAATTTGACAAGTACAATATTCCTTTGTATAACTACTATTTATGTGATATTATATTTTGATCTGTTGCGAATGTGAGGTTTCTGTGACTTGTTTCTATTTCTTTTTCTTCTTCTTTCCTTCTTTTCTTAACTATGTGGAGTTTTCTGGTTCGAAAATTCGGGGTCGTTACATTGACCAAGCTCCAATCAAGATGGGATCAATTGATAATGATGAACAAGGCTAGGAAAGGATACATTTCAAATTTCAGGTCAATCGGAGTTCGTATGCTAAAGATATGATCTATGCAAATCAAGGTAAGTGGTGGTTTATATCCATAGAAAGAAGTCTTGTTCGTATCCTTCCACGCGTATCCTACTTCGCATCCATCATCCACCAGCTTATTTGTATCGATCCACTTACGCTCATTCTACTTCATATCCATCAGGTAAGCAACGCTTTGTATCGATATCCATATGTACTTCGTATCGATCACCAACTCAATTCGTATCGATCAACCAACGATCGATACGAAACACCACTAAAATCATCAATACAAAGGATGTGAGGAATGATCGATACAAAACAGCATCCAGGTCATCGATATGAAATGCATCGGTTCGTATCGATACAAAATGGTTACAAAGCATCGATGCGAAGAAGTGTGAACCATCGATACGAAAGGGATACTCCAGATCGATACGAACAAAGCATGTAAATGTAGAAGACTCGGTCACTCGGCATGAAAAGTGGATCGATCCAAAAAGTTAGCGCCACGTCATTAAACATCATGTGTCCAGAAGCGATGCGAACGGGAAGAGATGCGAATTCAGCAGTCTTCAACAAATCCAAACTTGCATCGATCATAACTCAAAATCTATAAGTCCAAATGCCACCAAACTTGCATAGGAGCTTATGTGCAACCACAAGAATGTTCATGATCGATCTCGACTCGATTGGACCAAATCTTGATCGATGCGAAATCCATTCGTATCGATCATGGATCGAGTTCAAACGACCAGGGATCGATCATGTGGGCCCACCCACGTGACAGAAGTGGTCTTCCAAAATCTGAGCAAGATATTTGCAGCATACGCCTATAAATAGCAGACCAGGACCTACTAAAAATACTCTTTTTGGCTCTTCTACGTCCAGACTCTATTAGAATCATCGCTACCCTTCAATTGTACGGTTGTAATTAGTTGTAATTCATTGTAACCAGCGAGTGATAAGTAATAAAGCAACAATCCTTCAAAGTGGACGTAGGCCGGAGATAGCCGAACCACTATAAACCTTGTGTCATTACTTCTTTCCTTTTTAATTTTTACTGTTCTTTATATTTATACTCTCTACATACATTCTATCTATGATCTATGACTGTGATTTGGTCCTTTATTCTGGATTTGGGTGTTAGTGACCAATTTTGGCGCTAATATTTTGGTGCTTTCACCGAGAAGCTAGCACTAAGGGATTCTAAAGCTTGGATTTCAGATTCGAAAGCTTGAAGACTTGGATTTGGAAAGCTATGGCAAAGCAATCGACAAGAAGATAATGGACTGAAAGGAGCCAGCATGAAGGGAGTTAGGAGGCTTCCTCGAAGGTGAATCATGCGTCGATCTTCATCGTTGAAGATGAGATGGAAACGATGCTCAAGAGACAAGAGGAGATGATGCAAAACCTACTTAAACAAGTTGGAGTATAGAATCAATGGAACGCAACTACAGGAGATGCTGGAGATAGGAATCGAGAGCACGGAGCAACTAGAATTCAGAATGGAGCAGGACCATCTGCCGTAGCACCAAAACTAGAGGGCACTCACCCAGAGCATATTGATCCAATCCCGGCGAGAGTACCAAGTGGAGCTGAGCAACACGGCATCGATAGAGGAATGTATGCTCATCCAGGAGAGAAGATTCTAGGATTCACTCGTGAACTCGAGGGGCAGATCAGAGGCAACGGACGAGGACTAAAACTTGGAGATAGTGTCAGGTTGGCGGAGATGGTTAGACGATCCATGAGGGAAGGACTAGTGAATAGAGACTTGGAGGATGTAAATATGAGTCCCTTTGCTCCAATGATCAGGCAAGTTAGGAACCCGCCAAATTTCAAACTACCAACACTGGAGATGTATGATGGGAGAACAGATCATGTTGTTCACTTGACAAGGTACATGAGGCATATGAAGGTAGTGGGGGCATCAGAAGAGGTCATGGAACGATGCTTCCCTTTGCATTTGACGGATAGAGTAGCATTATGGTTCAAACAATTGGAGAGTGGCTCTATTAGCCCATAGACGGAGCTGATTGAAAGATTTATAAGGCAGTTTTGGGTCCACAAAGTCCGACCTAAGAATGTGATGACTTTGACATCGATGAAACAATGGAAAGGAGAGTCGCTCGATGATTTCTTAACCAGATTCAATGTGATAGTGGCTTCGGTGGATCGACCTGATTCATCGATGGTTTTGATGGTGGCAGTTTTAGGAATTGCAGATAATTTGGATTTCAAGATATCGTGGAGCGGGACCCACCGATGGATCTCGGGGAGTTCTGCCATGAAGCAGAAAGGTTTCTAAGGCAGGAAGATGCGCAAGCTGAGAGAGAAGGGAGGGAGGCTGAAGCTTATGAAGTTAGGGGTGGAGGTCCACCCAAGGAGGATCCAAACAAAGATGATAAACGAAAAATGAAAATGAATTATAACAGTAACACATCAAAAAGGCCACGAAGGAATTCAAAGTTCACTTCCTATATGGATTTGATCGAGACTCTGGAAAGGATTTACTTGGATACTCGAAGGTGCCTCCAGTATCGAAGGCCGACGAAAAGGGAACCGTCTGAGTATGAGCGGGCTTTAGGACAACATTACCGATTCCATGAGCTGGATGGGCACAACACGAATGACTGTAGGCATTTGAAAGATATCATTGAGGAGCATATAAGGAATGGTCATCTACAACAATATATAAGGAATCGAGCTGTGGCAGTGGAACAGGAGCGGCCACCGCCCACTTCGAACAAGGATGGAACTGGATCTAAGAATCGTCGGCTTGTCATCAACTAACTGGATTTATGGCTTTGAATAAGTAATAGAACTCGAAGTAATACGGCTAAGTCACTTACACATGTACGGGATCAAGGATGGTCCCTAATCATGCTCTGAGACGTTGATAAACCGCGTTGCTCAAGTCTATGAAATCTTTTTTTTCTTTTTGTTTTTTCTGAAAACTTTGGTTTCTCCCTTGGATGTACAGACATTTATTTAGCTTTCCCTGGCTATAAAAACTTTTAAATGATTGGATTTGCATTAATGTAACAAATAACATAGGTCTCACGATTATGGTCCCGACCGAAGAGACGGGGCAGTGATCGCAGATTATGAGTCCCTTCGTCAGAGAGAAATGGAATGGACTCGAACACTATATAAAAGTCCTCGGCCGGAGAGCCGAGGCCAGAGAATATAAAAGTCCTCGGCTGGAGAGCCGAGACCGGAGAACATACAAGCCCTTAACCGGAGAGTCGAGGGTGTAACAGGATAATGCGACCCGACGAGGTCTATGGATTCGAAGTTAAATCCGGAGAGGTCATGGATTCGGATTTCGGCTTAGGATAGATGGACCTGGTGAGGTCCTAGATTTGGCAAAGGACCTAGAGCGGTCCCGAATTTTGATATGACCCAGTAAGGTCATAGATTTAGCTATTGGTTATAGATAGATTAAAGCTCCGTTGATGGGTTTGGATACCTAAGGAATTGGTTACAGGATTTTGAATTGGGCGTCGGCTCAGAGCAGTGACGGACTTGGATATGGCTACGACACTTGAATAGGATGACTTGGTTATAGACTAGATTGTGGATCAGATGGTATGGCTATGGATGAAATATGGGCTTTGGATGTTGGATTCGGAGCTATCCAAAACACGCCTTCCTACCACAAGACATGTTTTGGGGGGGCAAATGTTATCCCGTCTTTTGGTCAAGGCCGGGATATCAACAAATAGGCTAAGAAGGACGGGAATCAGTATTAAAGATCGATTGGAAACAAGGCTATGATCCATATCGTCGAAATTTGACCAAGCTCCAATCAAGACGGGATCGATTGGTAATTATGACTATGGCTAGGAAAGGCAACATTTCAAATTTCAGGTCAATCGGAGTTTGTATGCTAAAGATATGGTCTATGCAAATCAAGGTAAGTGGTGGTTCGTATCCATGGAAGGAAGTCTTGTTCGTATCCATCCAAGCGTATCCCACTTCGCATCCATCATCCACCATCTTATTCACATCGATCCACTTACGCTCATTCTACTTCATATCCATCAGGTAAGCAACGCTTCATATCGATATCCTTATGTACTTCGTATCGGTCGCCAACTTAATTCATATCGATCACCAACGATCGATATGAAACACCACTAAAATCATCGATACGAAGGATGTGAGGAATGATCGATACGAAACAGCATCCAGGTCATCGATACGAAATGTATTGGTTTGTATCGATACAAAATAGTTACAAAGCATCGATACGAAGAATTGTGAACCATCGATATGAAAGGGATACTCCAGATCAATACGAACAAAGCATGTAAACGTAGAAGACTTGGTCACTCGGCATGAAAAGTGGATCGATCCATAAAGTTAGTGCCACGTCATCAGACATCACGTGTCCATAAGCGATGCGAACAGATCGACGTGAACAGGAAGCGATGCGACTTCATTAGCCTTTAAAAAATACAAACTTGCATCGATCATAATTCAAAATCTATAAGTCCAAATGCCACCAAATTTGCACAGGAGCTTACGTACAACCTCAAAAATGTTCATGATCGATCTCGACTCGATTGCAAATCTTGATTGATGCAAAATCCATTCTTATCGATCACGGATCGAGTTCAGACAACCAGGGATCGATCACGTAGGCACACCCACTTGAGAGAAGAGGTCTTCTGAGATCTGAGTGAGATATTTGAAGCCTACGCCTATAAATAGCAGCTAAGACCGACTAAAAATGGACTTTTTGGCTCTTCTACGTCCAAACCCTACCGGAATCATCATTACACTTCAATTGTACACATGAACCAATGGGGAAATGTCATATGACACTTTTAAGCATACATGTAAGTTATCTAAACCTTCATATAATTAATCTCTAAACATTATTAAACAAAATTTCAATCCAATCATGAGTTGCCATGTGTTGAACCATGATTGTTTTCTTTCATATTTTCATTAGATCTGTCAATGGATACATTTGGATATGGATAGTGCTATATCCACATTCACATAGGAAATCATTTTTGGATATTGGATATCCATGTCTGTGAATACGAACGGATATAAGATATTTATCCTATCTATTGATAATCAATAAATCAAGAAACATGTACAAAAAAATTAAGTTTAACATAAATTCGTTTTAATCCTATTGATTATAAAAGTACGAAAAATAAGCAAATAGTAAATAGTTCTGAGAAGTTAATATGCATTAAATGCATAAAGTATAAACTATTAACTTAATAAAATAATAAACATAAACTATAATATTAACAAAAACTGGACGAATAATTTTCGAATGAGGGATGCCTACATATCCGCATCCACGTTTTTTTTCTAGATATTAGATATTTATTTGCTTTTCGGATATGGATGCGGATGTATTTCAAAATTTTCGGATATCAATTGACAGGTCTAATTTTCAATATCAAACACTTATTATTCGAAACGAAAACACATTTTTAGTTTTATTGTTATTGGTATCCTCCATTTAATAATAAAAAAAAGGAAAATATAATGGAAAAAATGACATAAACATTGCAATTCGGTAACATGCAGTGAGATTTTCAATTGCATCAAACTTTATATACTTCAAATTTGAGTTAGGCACGGGATCAATAAACTCATCCTAAAATAAAAACCCAAAACAACTTATTTAAGATTGATATGTAGAAAAAAAATACTTTAAGAAATAAAAAGTAAGTTAATATTTTGTGTTCATCAAAATTAGGGCCATCCACTAAAACTTCACTGGCTTTATAGGTTTGGTGTAACGGATGTTAAGGCTACTTTAACATAAGAAGAAGAAGGGTGAATAGTGTTTTATAACTTTTATGAATCTTTTTAATTTTGTTCCAAAATTTAAATTAAGTCACAGATTATCAACACAGATCTATACTAATCAAGCAGTCACAGATGCAATCACAGATAAATATAAAAGCAATAACAAAAAGTAAAGTAAGAGAGATAACACCGGGAGCTTTTATACTATTTCAAATTAACCAATGCTACATCCAGTCATGCAAAGTATATCCAATGACTATTTTAATAATAGCAAGCAAACCAGAATACAGTCTCTATTTCAAGGCTATGAGATACACCCTCCTATCTTATCGGTCTGGGGCAAATCTCTTGATTTACTGGGCAACAAGATCACCCACTTGATTTGAATGGGAAACAGGCACATCCACTTGATCTGGATGAGCAACAATCATACCCAAACAAATAAGAGTAAAGTTGTTGATTTTCAAATACAAACAGTTGTACTTGGGAGTTTGCAGAGAGAATGCTTCCAAAATAGTAGATAATTTGTATGTAGAGTATGGATTGATTCTACGTAGTTTTGAAGAATATAGTGGGTAGTTTTCAAGAAATATCTTCAAGGAAGTAAGAAGTAAGAAGAAAGCAAGAAAAATTAGTTAGAAAATTCGTTTACACTCCCCTTTATATAGTAAATGAACAAACGTATCTATTCATGAAGAGTTGTGACCAAAAGACACTTATTTTCAAAATTCAAAAAAAACAACGGTCATAATGTCGACATATCTAGGAGAGGTATGTCGACATACCCCTTTAAATATTGAAAAAATGTTTTTCTTTTAAATTATTTTCAAACCTCTATATATTTTTGTAAAATAATTTAAACATAGCTTTTAACTACTTTGAACATATAATTTTTTTTATAAAATATCCGTAAAAATTTATTTTGATAAAATATCAAATATTAAAAATTTATGATAAAGATCAGAATCTGCTATAAGGGACTTTAACAATTTATTATAACGACTTATACTAAAGTCTTGAGCTCTTCAAATCTTTGTCTTTAAACTCTTGAGTCTTGATCATCTCTGAATCTTGAACTTTAGTCTTTATACTGGTCAGTCTTCAAGTTTAATCATCCTGTACTTGTGTAATATCTTGGTACCTATATTTTATGGTTATTGTGATCGAAATCAATATTTGGGGCATTAACAATCCATCCCTTTTGATGATGACAACCATGTGAATATCTCTGCATGTAAAACATAATATAACCCCCTTGAGTTAAGTAACTTTCCTTTAGTATATGCATGTGTTATATTTTATATTTTTCTCCTCCATTGTCATCAACAAAAATAGATGAAAGACAAAATTCCCCCTAAATGTTATATACTTATGATTTGTGGAGTCAAAATCAATTTAAGTACATATAACCATATATATTCATGACATATCATTCAGAACCAAACTATATTATCAATCCAAGTCAAACATAACTTTTATAAGTTTTAAATATAACTCAAACAATTAAATCATATTCAAACAACCCTAAACAAAAAATCAAACCTAAATGAAGACAGACCCAAACCATACAAACCAAACTAACATATATACATGCCTAGAATACAAATTAATGTTTTGGTTTAATTATTAGAGATTTGTGAATGGAGTAATTTGAATAGTGAAGGCAAAAGTTTCCCTTTTATTCTACTAAATTACCATGAATATCGTAGAAGACTTCTCCAACGCAACGCACTCCTCTTCATCCTCGATATCACCATAATCCTTTTCTTCTTCCTTTTCTTAATTGTCTTGATTCATAGGATTATGAATCGTAAGATTTTCAGAGTCTCCTTCTTCGATGATTATTGGATTTGCTTGATTATCCAATAAGCATTTTTGTAAATTCTTAAGCATTCTCCCTTGCTTGTCTTTTTCATTCTTGAATCTAATTTGCAACACTTCTATTTCAGTAAGCATAGTGAGTACATGCTTTAAATCTTCTTCGATTTTACTAAGTTAGAAGAGAGTAAAGTCACGAAAAGGGCCACTATTTTCTCTAGAGCGCTTGGAATTTGAGGTATCCATTTTTATTTATTTAATTTATAGTTTTTTAAAGGAAGAAGATGATAGAATGAGTTTAAAATCGAAATTTGGTGGTTAAATATATTGTTTTCAAATTTTAAATTAAGAAGGGAAAAAATAGTTTTTTGAAAACTGCCAGGTATGTTAAGATACGCTTCTTGGGTATGTCGAAATATACTGAAAAGTTTTATTTTTCATGTTTCCTTATAATTCTGTAAATAAACATTATTATTTCTAGATTTCTATAAATGAACATATTCCAAATTGTCTTCTTAATTTTATGAAAGTATTTCATACCAATGGTTTGGTTAAAATATCAGCTATTTGATTTTCTGTATTTATAAATTCTAGTGTAATTATTTTTTATTAACGTTATCTCTTGGGGAATGATGTCTTATATCCGTATGTTTGGTCCTAGCTTGATGTGTTGAGTTTTTAGATAACTTTATTGTACTAATATGATCACTATATATTAGTGAATGTTTTAAATTAAGATCGGAATATTTTGGAGTTTGTTGCATATAGATAACATGTGAATAGGCTAATGCAGCTGAGATATATTATTCCACTATTGTGGATAGAAATATATAATTTTGCTTTTTGATATATCGGGAAACAAGGGAGCGTCCTAAAAATTGATAATTCTGCTTGTGCTTTTTCAGTCTGATTTGATCCAACGTAGTCGGTGTCACTATATAATATTAAGTTAAAAGAGTCTTTTTTTGGATAGAAGAGTCCATAGTCTAGTGCGCTTTTTTTCACATTTTAGAATACTTTTTATGGCCCTTAGATTAGTTTTTCTTTGGTTGAGATTGATATCTTGCACGGAGACATACATTATGCATTATATCAGGTTTACTGGCAGTTATATAAAGCAAAGATCCTATCAACCTCTATATGGTTTTTGATCTGCATCTTTTTAATTTTCTTCTTTATTTAGTTTTTTATTAGTTGCCATGAGAGTCGGCTTACCACTAGTATTAGACATAACAAATTTCTTTTTTAGTTCCTTAGCATACTTTTCTTGACTTATAAATATACCATTATTTAATTGTCCTATTTGTAATCCTAAAAAGAAAGTTAGTTCTCCTACATGAATTATTTCAAATTCTTTAGTCATTATATTAGAATTCTTTATTTAACTATTTATTTATATCCAAATATAACATCATTTACATATATTTGTAGGATCGAGTAATATACCCTAGAGGGGTGAGTAGGGTATTTAAAAATATTTCACATAGTTGCTGAGAAAAATATAAAATAGAGCATGGAAACGTAATGCTGAAAATAAATAACACAAGGTATACTCAGCTTTGGCCTAATGCCTATTGCTGCCTCCAAAGCTATTACTAGATTTAAATATTTAAATGCTTATAACTGGTAAACTCGTAGCCAGTGCTAACAAATATTCTATTTATGCCTAATAGCTCTGCCTGAACTCAATGCCCTAAGATTAGAATCCCGAACTACAATACGTAGCTCTAATAAAAAATTCCAGAGTTAAAAAATAAACAAAATATGAAAAAAAAATTGAAAAGTAGAAAACTAAACTCCCCTTTCACTATCACGTGCCTATTTTGATAACCACGTCACCAAAAAATAACATTGCTTCACCAAATTGAAAATCAAAATTCGTCTTCTCCTTTTATCCATAAATTAAAATCTGATGTCCCCAAAAATCTTCTTTGCCTACAAACTTCCAAGCGCTGCCACCGGACAGAATTCCACTACCATATCTCCTTGTTATCGTCGAATAGCCGCAGTTGACTTGAGTTGCCTTGTTAATTCTAGAAGATGTTGTTGAGTATAAGTTGTTGCCAGGATTTAAAGCTCGATTTTGCTTCCGCCATATCTATAAGCATGACGCAGCGGATTAATCGAAACAAACTTCAATTGGTGAAAGTAGCGATCGATGGAATGAAGATACCGAATTGCCCAAATTCGTTGATCCGAAGATACCGAATTCTAGCTATCTCAAACACGTTGATAGCGCACTATACCGTGTTCAAAGATCTACGATTCTTCGTACGTTGATCTAGCGCACTAGATTCCGTGAATCGGCTTCAACAAACGTGGATTCGAGCGCACTCGAATGACGTAAGTGGAGATAGGAGATTACACTCAACTATCAATTAGAGAAGAAAGCACAAAGCAATCAACAAGGAATTTTATTTCAAAATCAACAACCATCAAATGTACAACACACACCCCTATTTATAGTGTTTACAACCAAGCCCTAAGTCGTACACGGCCTACGACTCAATATAAGTCGGCGGCGACTCAATGCACCCGGCTTATACTTACAACACAATGCCGACTCAATGACTCATGACTCCACAGACTCACGACTCACGACTTAGGACTCATGACTTAGCAGCAGTGCATCACATACATGCTTCAGAACATAGCACACGACATACGACTCAAGGCACATACGACTCAACTTATTTACAACCTTATACAACACAAACGACTCAAAGAAAACGCGACTCAACTTAGGTCGCGACTCACGACCTAACACATTACAGACATATACGACTCAAAGATACAACGACTCATATATACACATCACCTTCCATCGACTCAACTTCATGCCGACTCACGACTCATAGCTTCACCGACTCAACATCCTTCCAACGACTCAAGCTTCCAAGTCCCCTGTAGCATAACCCTTCAAGCGAGTCAACTCTGAACGACTTATCTATGTCGTAACCCGCCTCCGATTCAAAGCTTCTGATGACTGGAACTTGTCTTTGTTGCTTGATGAGTCGTGGACGACTCATAGTAGTTTTGTTAGGTCGGAAACCTTTTCCTTCAGACCCGTTAGGTCGTAGCCCCCTTCCACCTGATCTGTTAAGTCGCGGACGACTCATGTTGAGTCGTGGACGACTCAAGTTGAGTTGTGGACGACTCAATTCTGAAGTCCCCTCCATTCGACCTATGTCATCTCCTACCTTAAGTTGTGGACGACTTTTTCCTTTATCCTGGGCTACATCATCCTCCCCTGGTTGAGAAGAATTCGCCCTCGAATTTGTAAGTTCTTCTGTACTAGATTGTTCATCTCCATAATATGGCACGAGATGCTTAACATTGAATACGTCAGAAATGTATACATCCTCCGGCAGCTTCAACTTATAAACATTCTCATTGATCCATTTCACAACTTCTACAGGACCAATTTTTCTGGCTTTCAACTTGTTATAAGCGCCTACTGGAAAACGATCTTTGGTTAACACAGCATACACCAAATCTCCTTCGTTAAATTCAACATTTCGTCGCTTCGAATCAGCAGTTCGCTTATACTTCTCATTTGTCTTCACCAATCGTTCCTGAACGATCTTATGACATTCAGTTAATTCTTCAACAAAATCAATAGCCCGTTTAACCGTCCCCTTCGGTTGTGGTACTACCGCTAAATCCAACGGTCCCTTGGGTACATTTGAATATACAATCTGAAATGGACTGAATCCTGTACTACGATTCACTGCATGATTATGAGCAAACTCTGCTTGGCATAATTTCATGTCCCAACTTCTCAAATTATCCTGTACAAGACATCGCAACAAATTTCCCAATGACCTGTTTACAACTTCTGTCTGTCCATCAGTTTGCGGATGATAAGCACTACTAAATTTCAGCTTCGTTCCCACCATCTTCCACAAACTTAACCAAAAGTGACTCAGAAAACGAGTATCCCTATCTGACACAATAGACTCTGGCAATCCATGAAGTCTATAGATTTCCTTGAAAAATAGTTGAGCAACACGAACAACATCCGTCGTCTTCTTGCAAGCAATAAAATGTGCCATTTTAGAAAATCTGTCAACTACAACAAATATCGAATCATTACCACGCTGTGTTCTCGGCAATCCCAATACAAAGTCCATACTCATATCAACCCATGGTCTAGCCGGTACAGGCAATGGCATGTACAATCCAGTATTGGTCGCGGTTCCCTTTGAAACCTGGCAAATATGGCATCTCTCCACAAATCTTTCAACTTCTTTTCTCATCGACGGCCAAAAATAAGATTGAGAAACCAATTGCAATGTACGATCTCTACCCACATGGCCTTCTTCATGCAACTCCTTGATAATTTTCATTCTCAAACTGCTCTCAGGAATACATAACCGATTTCCTTTAAACAAAAATCCATCAATCATCATAAATTCATCAGTACTCCCTTCCTTCACTTTCTCAACATATTTCACAAAGTAAGGATCTTCTTCAATCATCTCGGGCAGTAATTCAAACCCCGTCACTTCAACCTTCAATGTTGTTAACAAATGACTCCTTCTACTCAAAGCATCAGCTACCCGATTCGTCACCCCAGATTTGTGCTTAACAACAAAGGTAAACTGCTGTAAATACGCGATCCATGATGCATGTCTCGCTGAAATCTTGTCCTGCCGCTGCAAATGCTTCAACGCCTCATGATCAGTGTACAGAACAAACTCCTTCTGAAATAGATAATGTCTCCAATGTTTAATCGTTTGCACCACAGCATAGAATTCAACGTCATATGTGCTGTATCTCATCTTCGCCCCTGACAACTTCTCACTGAAATAAGCAACGGGTTTCCCATTCTGACTCAACACTCCTCCAATCCCAACCTTTGATGCATCAGTATGTAGCTCAAACAACAACTGAAAATCTGGCAACACAAGAATTGGTGTTGTTGTCAAAAGTTCTTTGATTCGTTCAAAAGCAACCCCTGCTTCCTCCGACCAAGAAAACTGCTTCCCTTTCATACAATCAGTAACCGGGGCCATCACGCTACTGAAGTGTGGAATAAACCTTCGGTAGAATGATGCCAATCCATGGAAACTTCGAACTTCAGTGATAGTTCTCGGCTGTGGCCAATTTCTAATAGCTTCAACTTTACTCTGGTCCACTTGGATTCCCTTCTCAGACACAACATATCCCAAAAATAACACACTTCTCGTCATGAACACACATTTCTTCGTGGCTGCAAAAAATTGTTCCTCACGAAGAATAATCAACACTTCCCTCAAATGTAGAACATGCTCCTCCATACTCCTGCTATATATCAGAATATCATCGAAATAAACCACCACGAACTTCCCAATGAATGGTCTAAAGATTTGATTCATCACCCGCATGAATGTACTAGGTGCATTTGACAAACCAAATGGCATAACCAACCATTCGTATAACCCTTCTCTCGTCTTGAAGGCTGTCTTCCATTCGTCACCTGGTCTAATTCGAATCTGGTGATAACCACTCTTCAAATCAATCTTCGAAAAGATAGTTGCCCCACTCAACTGGTCTAGCAAATCATCCAACCTTGGCATAGGAAATCTATAACGAACAGTAATCTTGTTCAAAGCTCTACTATCTGTGCACATTCTCCATGTTCCATCCTTCTTTGGCACCAACAATGCTGGCACTGCACAAGGACTCAAACTTTCCTGAACACGTCCCTGCTCTAACAACTCTTCCACTTGCCTTCGTAACTCTTCATGTTCCTTCGGACTCATTCGGTAATGTGGTCGATGTGGTAACGCTGCTCCCGGAACAAGATCAATTTGATGTTGAATGTCTCTAAGTGGCGGTAACTCCTTAGGTAACTCCTCTGGAAAGACATCTTCAAATTCTTTCAAAATTGGCTTTGCTTCTTCTGGAATCTCAACTTCTTCACTACTCTCTCTCCCAATCAACAAAAATACTTCAGGCTCCTCTTCAACTTCTTTCACAAACTCCTTCAAAGACAATAAAGTTTTCAACTCTTCAATCTCTTCTAGCTTGCTCTCCTTCTGTTGCTGTTTCTTGGGAACCAAAGTGATTTTAGTACCCTCGAACATGAAACTGTAACTATTGGCATGACCATCATGTTGAACTGATCTATCAAACTGCCACGGTCTGCCCAACAACAGATGACATACGTCCATGTCTACAACGTCACACCAAATTTCATCTTTGTACTTTTTCCCAATAGAAAAATTAACACAAGCCCTTCGACACACCTTCACTTCACCTCCCTTCCTTAACCATGCTAACTTGTACGGTTTAGGATGTTTCTCAGTTTTCAAGTTCAACTTCTTCACGGCCTCGGTAGAAATAATATTATCGCAACTTCCAGCATCAATAACGAACTTGCAAACTTTTCCCAGAATAGTGCATGTCGACTGAAATATGTTACTCCTCAACCAACTACAATCCTCCTCTTGCTTTGGTGTAAGACATGACCTCCTCAACATAAGATTACAACCTTCATCTCCAAATAATTCTTCTTCCTCCTCAACATAAGGTGCATTTGAACATTCTGCCTCCTCACCATCATCCTCCTCAACTTCTGCAACCATGGTTCTCTTCTTCGGCTTCGGACATTCGTTGCTTTTGTGACCCAACTCCTGACAGTTATAATATTTGAACCCACTGCTAACCTTCGCCTTCTCAGCCTCCTTCACCACTGGTTTTGTAACAGGTTTAGGAACACTAGAACTTCCACTAACACCCTTTGCTTGATTATTGGAATTAGTAAACACACCACCTCCACGCCTTCCTTGCTTCTCCCAGGCTAACGCTTTCTGATGTGCCTCTGCAACTGATCTAGGATCGAACATATTAACCATATCCTGGATCTGCATTCTCAATCCCCCAATGAATCTAGCAGTTAGCTGTTCTTCCGTTTCCATAATATCATTTCTGGCAATGAGTTGGTAAAATTCATCAGCATAATCACTAACAGACTTCGTCCCTTGCCTCAGATTCTGCAACCTTTGGTACATAAGTGACTGATAATTGTAAGGTAAGAAAGTAGATCTCATCAACTTCTTCATCTTATCCCACGATTCTATCTTTGACTTCCCCATTCTCTCCCTTGTAAGTTTAGTTTGTTGCCACCACGCCAAAGCTCTCCCCCTCAACCTAGTAGCAACCAACTTCACTCTCCTATGTTCAGGAACCTCTTTGAAATCAAAGATCTCTTCAACATTAGAAATCCAATCGAGAAATTCTTCTGCTACCATTCCTCCTTTAAATTCTGGAATTTCCATCTTCATACCCGATTCCCATCGTCGATCATCTTCAATATTACGGTAAGAATTTCGAACTTGGTCCCGATCTCGATAATGAATACTAGCTCCATCACCCTCTTCAAAAAAATCAAAAGTACGCCTACATCGATCTCGATCATTATCATCCCTTCGCTCATGCATGCTTCTTCGACTATGTCTCTCTTCATCTCTATATGCTTCATTGTCAAATTCACGTTGACTTCTTCTCTCTTCATGTGCATAGTCATGATGATCTCTTCGTGATGAAATTGATGTTTCTCTTCTATCTCTACAAGAATGTGGTGATACCCTCCTCGCTTCCGTAACCGATGGCGAAACTCGGTTTCCTCCATGGTTCGAGTTTGGTGATCTCCTCCTTTGATTCAAATCATTCATCAATTTCTCCAATTTTCCAATGCCTTCATCGAACTTCTCATTCATACGTTCTTCCAAAAGCTCGGCTTCTTCTCGTCTATATAATGCTTCAACATTTTGATGGCGATTAGCTCTCCTTGGCGGCATGATTGAATCAACACAACACTTCACAAACAACAATAAGTCACGGCTCAACCTTCAACTTCAAACAACAATGCTCGGCTCAATCTTGTCTCGGCTTGATCTTCACGACTTAACTTGGCTCGGCTCAAGGTTAAGTCGGCTTCAATTCAAACATAAGGCACGGCTCACACTCTTCTATACTTGGCGCGCAAAAATCTCCTCACAAATTCAAACACTCTCCAACACCTTGATTCAAAATGCTATAGATCAAATACTCCAAACTTGTTGCAACTTCAAGATGAACACAACGAACACACCTTCAAATACTTGGCTCCAAGAATCAACTTAGCTATGATTGGCTAAGTATGGCTCTGATACCAATAATGACGCAGCGGATTAATCGAAACAAACTTCAATTGGTGAAAGTAGCGATCGATGGAATGAAGATACCGAATTGCCCAAATTCGTTGATCCGAAGATACCGAATTCTAGCTATCTCAAACACGTTGATAGCGCACTATACCGTGTTCAAAGATCTACGATTCTTCGTACGTTGATCTAGCGCACTAGATTCCGTGAATCGGCTTCAACAAACGTGGATTCGAGTGCACTCGAATGACGTAAGTGGAGATAGGAGATTACACTCAACTATCAATTAGAGAAGAAAGCACAAAGCAATCAACAAGGAATTTTATTTCAAAATCAACAACCATCAAATGTACAACACACACCCCTATTTATAGTGTTTACAACCAAGCCCTAAGTCGTACACGGCCTACGACTCAATATAAGTCGGCGGCGACTCAATGCACCCGGATTATACTTACAACACAATGCCGACTCAATGACTCATGACTCCACAGACTCACGACTCACGACTTAGGACTCATGACTTAGCAGCAGTGCATCACATACATGCTTCAGAACATAGCACACGACATACGACTCAAGGCACTTACGACTCAACTTATTTACAACCTTATACAACACAAACGACTCAAAGAAAACGCGACTCAACTTAGGTCGCGACTCACGACCTAACACATTACAGACATATACGACTCAAAGATACAACGACTCATATATACACATCACCTTCCATCGACTCAACTTCATGCCGACTCACGACTCATAGCTTCACCGACTCAACATCCTTCCAACGACTCAAGCTTCCAAGTCCCCTGCAGCATAACCCTTCAAGCGAGTCAACTCTGAACGACTCATCTATGTCGTAACCCGCCTCCGATTCAAAGCTTCTGATGACTGGAACTTGTCTTTGTTGCTTGATGAGTCGTGGACGACTCATAGTAGTTTTGTTAGGTCGGAAACCTTTTCCTTCAGACCCGTTAGGTCGTAGCCCCCTTCCACCTGATCTGTTAAGTCGCGGACGACTCATGTTGAGTCGTGGACGACTCAAGTTGAGTTGTGGACGACTCAATTCTGAAGTCCCCTCCATTCGACCTATGTCATCTCTTACCTTAAGTTGTGGACGACTTTTTCCTTTATCCTGGGCTACATCAAAGCACCTCCGAGACAAGTTGTCGACTTTGAGTCAGAAATTTCGAGCTTTGGATATGAGTTTGTCTTTGTTGTCAAATTGGAAGTATCACAGTCTAGAATTGCTTGAGGATCGAAGACTAGCAGATCGTAGAGCTATGCTAGTTGCCCAATGAGATGCTTGGACTGTCATGATGTGACCTGAAGCTCGACGTCATTGTTGTTGTGAAGTTTATGCTGCTGCCTGAACCAGAATTACTCGACTAAGATGCTTTAACTAAGGATTCACGAGTTAATCTGAAAAAAATAAAATGTCTAAAATTAAATGCAGTTGAGCTCTGCAGATGCTGTCACTTTGAACTCATCACTGCGAAGCTTATGCTGAAGCCGTGAAGTGATGCTATAGTTGAACTGTAACAACCCTGTATTTTGTGATTATTTTAATTGTATATTTTGATTTATTTTATTTAAATTCCCGATTTAAATTTTTTATCTTATTATTTTAAAATGAATTAATTTTGTTATTTTAAATATAAATTTTGATTTTTATGTGAATTATATGTCCAAACATGAATAAATTGAATATTTTTCAAAAATGTGAATTCTAGTCAATTTGGTCAAATTTTGACTTTTAAATTTAAAATTTAAATTTTTGAATTTTTGAATTTTATCTTTTATTATGAAAATAAATTAAATTTCAAGAATACTGCTTTTCATTTCGTTGAAATCCGATTTATATTGTGAAAGTTATGTTTTTTACAATATTTTGTGTAAATTGATTTATATAACAAAATTGTTCATTTTAATTTATATAAATAATATTTTTGTTTTAAAACATGTTCTAATTTGTGTAACATGATATGTTATGCATATATTTTATTTTTAAAACATTTTTAAAGTATAGTTATAATTTTCAAATGTTAATTGTATTTTGTTTTCAATTTTTAAAGTCTAGTTTCAATTCATTAACTATTTTCTTATTTATTTTATATTCTTCCTTAAAAATTATTTACTTATTTTCTCTCCTCCTTTATTTTTTTTGTTTTTCTATTTTATTTACTTATATTTTTATTTGTTTAAAATGAATAAAAGAAAAAGAAATATAAAGGGTCAAAACTTTTCATATGCCATGACTTTACATATGCCTTTTGTCTTTTCATTTTGCAATTGGCATTTACATTGAATATAGCCATTCATTTCTTCTCTTGGCCGCGAGTCATTTTATATTTCACATGAAAGAAAAACATCTCATTCCATTCAAGTCTCGGCCATAAACATTTCTAAAATTATTTGGTAATGGCTTCTTCATCTTTTTCTTACCTTTTCTTCTTGTTTTATTAATTTTTTTACCTTGCTTCTACCTAATGTTGCTCGGCCAAAGCTCCTCCACCACCTCTACCGACCAGCACCACCACCACCCACTGCCATATCACCCTCCTCCCCTCTGACCAATACAAGTCGTGGCCTATCTTTGAATATTGCACCACAAAAACTCCATAAACTCCATGCAAATGCCATAGCCGAGCTCTAATAGTCATCACCCCTTCATTTTCCACTTCAGCCACCCCCTTAGCCACCCCCACCAGCCTCTCCACCACCTCTGGCCGCAGCTCTAGCCATCACTTGACCACTACCTTGCATGGCCGAGCCCACATCACCTCAGGCCGAGCCTTGTTGTAGCACCAAATCTCCTTTTATTTGTCTTGACCCTTTGTATTCTGATGTCATAACTTCCACTCCTCGACTACTTGCTAGCCATGCCTATTTGGAGCCATACCTTAGCCTATGACATAGCCATGGACAAGCACTTGAACCCTTATGGCCGAGTGTATGTGGGGTAAAAGCAAGGTTAAGTTGTTTAGTTCTTGTTTGCTTTATAATTCAAGTTGTTTAATAATATTTTGTCTTGTAAATTTATGTTGCAATATCTTATTTTGTTTGCTGTGTACAAGATAATCACTTTGGCTCTCCCCTCACTTGAATCTGTAGTCGTGATATCGTGCTTTCTGGATCTTTGTTTGTGTGTCTGAATTTGTTAACTCCAACGTTAAGAGGTGAGTATTTCACACATAACATCTATACTTATATAATTAGTGAATTGATTGCATGTGAATCTGTAGAATTATATTATCATGTTATACCTGCATGTGCTATGATTTATATGATGATCACCCTGTTTATACACATGTCATATCATCTATCACTGCTATATGATGTTATACTTTTTATTTATATCTGTTTCTCACACTGCAAGTTCCCTGTAGAATAGAATCACTATGGGTTGAAATGATACATACCCGAACGGACTTTAGAATAAGGAAAAATCGTTATGGGCTGAAATGATAGGCCTAAACGATTTTTATTTATTTTTATTGACTTGGGATTGCGGGTTTGAAATGATAGAACCCGAATTTTTCTTTATAAATTACGGATTGAAATGATATATAATCCGTATCACTTGACATAGGCTAGAAAATATTATACAGACCCATGGTTTATATATATATATGGAATTTTTAAAGTATTTTAAAATGTAAATTTATGACATTTTAATTTAAATTGAATTAAAAATGATTTTATAAAGTATTAATGATTTTTCTTCAAGTTAAAATGTGAAACAAATGAATGGTTAAGTGGAAATTTGAAATATAAATTAATTTTGAAATTTGAGATTTTGTTCAAAGATGGAGTTTAAGTATTTTAAAATGTAAAATATGATAATTTGATTTTTAATTTGAATTGAAAATGAATTAATAAAGTGTTATTGATTTTTCTATGAATTGAAATAGTTAAATAAATGAATACATAAAAAAATGAAATTTGAAATATAACTTGACTTGGAAATGTGAATTTAGTTTAAAATAAAAGTTAGGTTAAGAAAACAAAATGGAAAATAAGTTATATTTGGAAATGGAAATTTAAACTTAATTATTAAGTTAATTTTTAAAATATAAAGAACAAAAATTTGCATGCTTGAATTAAATAAATGAATTATTTAAAAATTTGAATTTTATGTATAAAATTTACTTTATAAAAATCATAAGTTAACGAGTATTTGAATGAACAATTTTTGAGTGTGAAAATATGATTTTTATAAGTTAAAAGAATTAAAAATCAAAGTTTAAATTGTTTTTGAAATTTTATTGAAATCTGGAATTTAATTAACAGCATTTCAGAAATGCTATCATTTCTGAAGTTAACTTGAGTTCATAAGTAAATGATGTTACAGCATTTTAAAGTGCTGTAGTTGATACAAATGAACTATAACTAAAACTTAACTAAGTGATATTACAGCACTTTGTAAGTGCTGTAGTTGTAGAAACTAAAATTTGATCATGAACTACTAGAACAATTTTAAATAATGTCTTTGCTTAATTGAATTGTTTTTCAAATGTAATTTACCATAGCATTTTCTAAATGCTGCGAAAGCTGAAATTTTACCGTTTTAATAAATTTAAGTGAATAAATGAATTCTGAAAAGACTAAATTTTTGGGAATTGAATATTTGATTTTTTAAAGTATAATAACTTCATTTTAATTGGTTTAAATGGAGTACTTTGATTTGAAATATAAACCATTTTGAAATGTGATTTGGAATGGTATTTAAATTAAACAAAAATGAATGAAGTTTTGGAAGGATATGATATTTTGATATCTTAAAATGGATTTGAAATGATATTGAATTTTGAAATGATATTTGATTTTCGAAGTATAAAATACCATTTTGGAATTTTAACCACGGGTACACTTTTCTGTATGCCTTGTGATTTTTAGATGTACACCTTCAATTTGAGAGTGTGACTAGATGCGAGCGATTGCTGCAGCTCTACGCTACCCTAACCACATTATCACTATTATTTGCATAGTTTACTTTAATATGGACATTTCTATGATAACGTTTATTACTGTTTAATTTATGGTTAACAGATCCTCGGAGGATGGGCGATCCCAAGCATCCTCTAAGTTCTTGTGCATAATACTATAGTTCACTTGAGTTGGTTTACATTGTATAAGTATGTATGTCCTGACTCGAGTGTTTTGTGTTTTACTTTACGCTCGGGTCAGCCTGAGTATTCACAGTTTAACTTTGGATTTCTCTTCTGGAGCTAGGAATCGTTGGAGATTCAACTTATCTAGTTATTCATCTACTTCTATTTCAGTTCATCTATTTCAGCTCTTGTATTAGTAGACTACTATGTATTTGGGATTTCTATTATATTTTTTTCCAGACTGATATTATGTATTTTGTTTTTGAGACTTTGTTATAGTAGCTTCATAAACTATTATGGTGTATTTTATTTCTACTGCGAGTTATTCTGATATTTTTGTGTCTGTGATTCTGTATGATTGATTTTATTTGCTCCAAATTTTATTACAATGCGGTATTTTGAGCAATTCAAGTCCGACGTGTGTGGATGCGAATGGCTGAAAATATCGGTTTGTTACATGAAGAATGCTTTAATGTTGATCTAAAGTGATGTTGTGCAGATATGTAGTTGATGATGGACGAAGTCATTGATACCGTGAAGTGATATGGTAGCTACTTAATTTGAGATGGTGAAGGTGATGAGATAATGGTTGGAGTATGGCTGGAGTGATATGCCTGAAGTTTGATATAGAAGGAGTTAGTTGATCAGTAGAGAGGAATTGAAATTGATTTGTTGATAGTAGTAAAGATGTATTGGCTACTGATGGATTTGGATGTGTGAGCAGAGTTGTTTATATAGGTTCATGAAGGGGATGTGTATGTACAGAAACAAATATGTGTGATGATATATGTAGAAGGATTTGATTTGTGAGATAGTTTGTTTCCTTGTATATAAAAAGAAATCTATGTATAGTGGGAAATAAACTATGTTGTATCTTCTAAAATATATCGTCTGATTGTGTATACAATTCTTTGCTTCCTATCTCTAATTATTTTCCTTTCTTTATATATACTGCCTCTGGTTGCACACTGATATGTTCTCTGCTTTAGATTTTTATCTTGTTTCTTTTTCTTTGTACATGAACTCTTTTATTTTGCCGAAAGGAAACATTTTCACAACCAAGATTTTATAACAAATCTGTAAGTAAACAACACTAGACAAACCATTAAATAAAATATTGTTTATTATCATCAAACAGAAATCGTCAATAGCATTTTCCTACAATATTTGTATAAGTTGAATATCATTATTATTTCTTTTAATAAACATTGTACTATCTACTTTTCCTATTTTAAAGTTATATTGAATTAAATAAGATTTAAATCTTTCATACCAGGCTCTAGCAACTTGTTTTGATCCATATAAAACTTTCTTTAATCTATAAACATGATTTAGAAGTTTTTCATCTTCGAAAAGTGGGGGTTGTTCTACATAAACATCATCTTTAAAAAATTCAAAAATGCACTTTTGACATCCATTAAAATAATTTAAAATTATTATTATTTGCAAATGCAAGTAAAACTCTAATGGCCTATAATCTAGCAACATAGGCAAAGGTTTTATCATCATCTATACCTTCCTCCTGATTATAACCTTGAACAACTAACCGTGTTTTATTTCTAGTGACTTCTCCTTGTTCGTTCATTTTATTTCTATAAATCAACTTAGTTCCTATTACAGTTTTATTTTCAACTCTAGGAACTGATTTCCAAACATCATTTCTAGTAATCTGATTTTGTTCTTAGTACATAGCAAGAATCCATGAATCGTCTAATGATGCTTCCTTTGGATTTTTAAGTTCATTGGTTGAGATAAAGACTGCATTACTCATTTTATATAATTGACTTTTTGTTTTTGCGACCGACTCTATATTTCCTAGAATATTCTCCATAGGATGATCTTTCAAATATTTTATTTATCTATTTGGATATGAATTTTCAGAATTATCATTATTTTCATTATTAGTGGTTTCGTTATTTGTAATTTCATTGTTTCATTTAGATTAATATTTTCTTCTTCATCAATATTGGTATTATTTATTTTAAAGTTTTCATCAAATGAAACATGTAATGTTTTTTATTAGAGTTAGTTCTGTTGTTAAAAACTTAATAAGCTTTACTTCTTCTAGAATAGCCAATAAAAATTCTTTTATCTAGTTTAGCATCAAATTTATTTAAATTATTTTTTGTATTCAATATAATATATTTACTACCAAAAACTCTAGAGTAAGATACTTTAGATTTTTTATCATAAAATAATTCATAAAGAGTTTTTTGGTAAACGGTCTTATTAAAATCTATTTAAAATATAACATGCTATAGTAACTACTTCAGGCCAGAAACTTTTAGGTAAATCACTATCATTTAGCATAATCCTATCACATTCTTATATAGTTCTATTTTTACGTTATACTACTCCGTTTTGTTGGAATGTTTTAAGGAATGAAAAGTTATGTATAATTCCTTTCTTATTACAAAATTTTTCAAATTTTTCGTTTTCAAATTCTCCTCCGTGATCACTCTGTATGGTTTTAGTTTTAATTGGCTTTCAATTTTGAATTCCCCTCGTGAAAATTTTAAACATCTCAAAAGCATCAATTTTATGTTTAAGGAATATTATCCAAGCATATCTTGAAAAACCGTCTATTACACTAAATATATTTATTATGATTTATTGATTGAACCTACGATGGTCCAAAAAGGTCCAAGCGAAGAAGTTCTAAGGGTTGAAAAGTTGAAATAATATCTTTTGATTTAAAAGAACTTTTATGAAGTTTACCTAGTTGGCCGGCATTGCATAAGCTGTTAATATTAAAACTCATTTTAGGGAGCTCCCTAATAAGTTCATATCTAGCAACTTTAGATAAGTGTTTAAAATTTAAATGACAAAGCTTCTGTGCCAAATCCAAGAGCCACTAGATTCAGCCAAAAGACAAAGATTGTCATTATATACTTTCATACTCAAGATGTAAATATTACTTTTCCTAACACTGTTAAAGATAATTTTAGACTCACTATCCTCAATATGACAAATATCCTTTTTAAACTTAATTTAAAAACCTCGATCACACAATTGACTAATACTAAGCAGGTTATATTTCAAATTCCTCACTAACATAACATTAGAAATAATAAGAGTATTAGAGTTACCGACATTGCCGATACCAATAATATATCCTTTTGCGTTGTCTCCGTAGTTAACCAATCCTCCATCTTTGTAAACTATATCATTCAAGATCTTCGAATTCCAATCACATGTCTTGAGCACCCACTGTCTAATATTCATTTATCCTTCTTGATTTGTGATGTATAAATATCAAACGTCCGTTCACCAATTAGCTATATAACTTATTTGTTCCTGTAATTTCACATCATACCTTTCCAAAACATCAAGTGATTTTTCAGAATAACTAGTTTCTAATCTATTTGATAATAACATGCATATTTCATAACTTTGTTTTTCTACAAAAGTGTTGAAAGTGAACTACCAGTGTTACTAGCCATTTATACTATTCAAAAATCAAATTACAAACTTTTTAAAACCTAACGCTCTAATACCAAATATGAGTAAGGTGTAACGTATCTTAAGGTCACTTTAACACTGGAGGTGAACAATGTTTATAACTTTTATGAATCTTTTTAACTTTATTTCAAGATCTAAATTAAATCATAGATTATCAACATAAATCTATACCAATCAAGCAGCCACAAATGCAATCATAGATAAATATAAAAGCAACAACAAAAGGTAAAGCAAGGGAGATGACACTAGAAGTTTTTATACTGGTTCGGATTGATCAATCTTACATCTAGTTCTATAGAGTGTTTGTACATATTTCTTTTCCAACACCTATTTTAACGGCAGCAAACAGACAGGAATATAGTTCAATTTCAAGGCTATGAGATACATCCTCATGTTTTACGAGTTCGGGATAAACTCTCTTGATTTACCGGGCAACATGATCACTCACTTGATTTGAACAGGCAACAAGCACACCGACTTGATTTGAATGGGCAACAAGCACACTCAACAAATAAGAGTAGAGTTGTTGATTTCTAAATACAAACAGCTGTACTTGGGAAACAAGATATCCTATAGCCCTTTTGATAGGGTTTTGACCTTTGAGTTTGTAGAGAGAATGCTTCTAAAACAGTAGATAATTTGTAGAGAACCAGTCTAGTAGAGTATGGATTTATTCTATCTACTTTTGAAGAATATAGTGAGTAGTTTTAAAGATATATTTCAAGGGAGTAAGAAGTAAGAAAAATTAGTTAGAAAATTTGTTTACGCTCCCCTTTATACAGTAAATGAATAGATGTATCCATTCGTGAAGAGATGCGACCAAAATACACTTCTTTTCAAAATTTAAAATACAAAGCAATAGTCACTGCGTTGATATATATCTAGGAGGGTTATCTCGACATACCCTTCTAAATTTTGAAAAAATGTTTTTCCTTTAAATTGTTTTCAAAATTCTATATATTTTTGTAAAATAATTTAAACATAGTTTTTCAACTACTTCGAACACATAAAAAACTTTCTAAAATATTAAAAATATATTTTGAATTTTAAATAATTTATTTTGATAAAATATAAAAGATCAGAAATTTATGATAAATATCAGAATCTGCTACTAGGGACTTTAACAATTTATTTTAATGACTCATACTAAAGTCTTGAGCTCTTCAAATCTTTGTCTTTAAACTCATGAGTCTTAATTATCTCTGAATCTTGAAATTTAGCCATTATACCGATCGGTCTTCAAGTTTAATCATTCTGTATCTGTGTAACATTCTGCAAAATATACTATACAACTTGGCAAAACATTAGTATCTATATTTATAAGTTTGTGGCCATCAAAATCAATATTCGAGGTATTAACATGCTTCATCTATTAGACAGAAGAAAAATAGTTTTTCTCTGCTTTAGGGTTTCGAAATTTTTGTTTTTTTTATGATGTTTTGAGATGCTAAACATGATTTTCTTCGAGAGAGATGAAGTCGTTACAATTGTTTAAGGCTATATGAGAAAATAGATTTTGATGATCATAAGCATATGAAAAAAATTAAAAGCTAATAAAATTTTAACGGTAACCAAAAACATTTTCCTAAGTTTCTTTAATAGCACATCAACTATAACATGCAACAACTTCTTAACCAATAACATGTAGGAATGGAAATGGGGCGGGTTGGGGCGGGTCTTTAGTGCTCCATACCCGTCCCGGATTTTTTAGACCTCGCCCAGACCCGCCCCGTAGACCCACTGTGGGTATGGAATTTTGCCCCGTACCCGGGACCCGTACGGGTCAGGGTAGACCCGACCCGCCCAAGACCCGATGAGTCTCATGTATTGATTCAAAATTGCGTACCAACTTACATATATTTATTTGTTTATACTCATTATCACCAAATAATACATGAAATACAAATAACAACGTGTCTAAGGAAAGTTAGTAAAAATGATGTGTACAATAACAATTCAGAAAATATATATATACATATGTTATTGTATAATTATCAATGACGCAACTTACTACTCTACTTTTTTTATGTAGATTATTTATTGAAACATTTTAGTATCCATGATAGAATCACTTATATATAAGAAGATTAATAAATCAATATAGTAATAAAGCAATTTCATGAGATGTTAGTAGTGCGGGTCGGGTTGGAGCGGGTCAACCTAGCCCCGACCCGACCCTAGACCCGGAGCACTCAAGAACGGGTCACGGGTCTACCCGTCCCAATGACCCAATGGGAGGGTCTGGACGGGCCAAAACATGGGTGGGTCGACGGGGTTTGGACCTAGACCCCCACATTGCCATCCCTAATAACATGTGGTGGCCTCTTAAAATAACATGTGCTGGCCTTGTAAACAATAACTTGCGGTAGCTTCATAAAAAATAACATGCGGCAACCTTAATCATAAAGAGTACAACGACTTGATAATCTTTTTTTAACTTTGGTAAATTCCCATTGAGATATGCATTAGCATGGATTGGACCATCGACCTTACAAGTGAGCACCTTATGTCCTTTTCAACTGCGCTATCCATGTGAGCTAATTTGCGATAATTTTCAAACCACAACATGTGTAACTTTATAACTTGCGATAGTTTCACAAACGATAACATGTAGTAGCCTTTCAAATAATAACATGTGCCAACTTCTCAAGTAGCATGCAATAGCCACAATAACCTACAATACCCTTGTTAACATGAGACAACTTATTAATCGTAAATCCATAAAGGGCAACAACCTAAATAACATGCGATTACTCCCCTTGATAAAATTTCGACGACTTTTAATGTATGAAGTGCAATAACGTATATTTTGTGTTCAATAGTTTATCACATGTGATAGCTATTCAAACGTGGCTTGCGGTGGATTTCATAACTATATCTAATGGTAGTATCACTTCTTGGTAATATATGATAACCATAGGCTCACAACATGTAGTAAGTACTATTTTGCCAATAGCATGCGATAACCTTCGTCCTCGTATCCAATAATGACTCCTACATAACCTTCGGAATAAGGGGAGAAAAGAAATATTAAAACAAAGGAAAACACTAGAAAAGGTAATAGAGAGATCACTTAAAAGAGAAGTAGTAAAATAAACGATGGAATAAATAAATGAAGAGAAATTTTGGCAAATCAAAGATGTTAGGATTTGCATATAAGAAGAACGACAAAATAACTAAACATTGTTCAAAACTAATTGTAAAATGAATAGATTGTAAAGTTTGGATCGAGAAGGATTTCTTCGTTTTAAATTTGGTTACAATGGGTACGAGCCAAATATCATTAATAAAGCACACGTATACATTTATTTTTCGAAATGTCTAAAGATGAATAAAAAACATCCGTCAAGCATTTCAAGTTCAAGCATGCAAATCAACAACCCTTTAACTTTCAGGCAAATGAAAGGTAAGTTTTTCCGCTGTAGCAAAAAACTTTTATATTTTGATCTCATAAGCTCAAATATGACGTGGTCTATTTGGTTCGATTTAAATAAACTACCTGCTGACTTTTTAAAAGTCAAAATGGGTGTGGCCTGTCTTAAAAAAATTAAAAATCAATTTATTTAGGTTCTATCCAAACTAGCATTAGATCTTTACATCATATTAATCATATTACGTAGGGAAAAAAAAAAAAAAAAAAAGGAAAAAAAGAAAAGAAAAAAGGGAGACCAAATAGCGTTACTGCGCAAGGACTGAGAACATCTTCCTTCTAAAACCAATTCTCCATCTCTGGAATAAACAATTAGAAAGAAGATGCTCCAAATCTGACGATGAACCCTGCCTCCACCACCGCCGGCGACGTAAGCTACGAAAAACTCCGGCGATGGGTTCTGGGCTTCTGCATAATCCGCTTTGACCTCAATCAAGGTCAGCTCATCGAATCTCTCTATCCACCCGACTCCTTCTCTAACTCTCACCAAACCCTAATTGCTTTCTCCTCCTTCCCCGACTCCATGCACCAGTCTCTTTCCAACCGCTCCTCCATTCACGATTCCATCTTCACATTTCGATTCCCCGACAGCCGTAACTTCGTCTACGGTTACGTCTTCAACCGCCACCGCCACGATCCTCGCCTGCCGCGTGGCGGCGATCAGCGTTCTGTCGTCATCTTAACTCACTTTCCTTTTACATCAGTCTTCCGCCCATTACTGCAGATTTTAGGTCCGCTTTGTTTCGACATAGGACACAACACCGCCTTGGATCTCGTGGCCAAGCATGTCGCATCTTGGCCTGACCCAGCACCTGGGACGGGCATGGAGCTTCCTATCGCCTCAGCCTCACTGAAAGTGCGACTTCCTGGTATGGACTGTTTGTTTTCGGATTTTAGAATATTTCCAGTTTTCCGAGGTTTGCTGCTGCAGCTGTGGATGTTGTGGGAGCTGATGATAATCGGAGAGCCTTTACTAGTTATTGCAACAACACCTACTTTGTGTTCAGAGGCAGTCTCGGCACTGGTTAGCATTGTGGCGCCTCTAACAGTCTCAGTAGATTTCAGGCCATATTTCACAATTCATGATCCTGATTTCGAGCGACTGAATTCATTGAAGAAGGGGCAGGGGTTTCCTCCTATGGTTCTTGGTGTGACAAACTTGTTCTTCTTGAAGTCACTTAATGGGATTCCACATGTTGTTTCAGTGGGACCTGGTAGTGGAGTTGAAAAGCAGAATGTGAGTGAGAAGAGGTTTGGGCCTGGGAATTTTTTGAACGCAGTTAGGATGAAGAGAGAAGGACCATTGAGTTTGATGACGGAGCATAAGGAGGCAGTATGGAGCAGATATGTTGGGACAATGAAGCCTGACACAGCCGTTTTAAATAGGTTGGTGGATGCAGGGCCTGCCCAGAGGATCGATGAGTCGATGGCAGTTGTGAATAATGATATATTGAGGAGGCATTTTGTCGAGCTGACTACCAATTTTCTTGCACCATTTGGGCCATATATGAGAGCTGCTGCTCCTTCTGAGGATAGCTCACCTTTTGTAGATCCGCCTCCTTTGCCAACCTTTCGGGTTGATGAGTTTCTTAACAGGTTGGCGGAAAGAGGTCCTGGGAAGTTCTTGTCTAAGAGGATGAGGTCCAATTGGTTGGATTTGTATAGGTGAGGAAATAGACATATTGTTATTGATATGTTTGGATTTTTGTTTTATTAGAGTGCTGTTGTTTAATTGACGTTGACGTTATTTTAGGCGGTTTTTAGATGGTCAGAATTTCATGCTGTGGTTCCAAAGTAAAAGAACTGCAGCTGAGAAAGAGCAGCAAAGGCTGTATAGGCATGCTCGGATTAATGTTGACATACATAAGCTTATAGCGGCTATGTCGGAAGTGGAGACTGTTGATTTATTTAATGATATCGAGCGACAGCTGCTGAAAGAGACACAGGTAATCCATGGTTTCTATTCCACGTTTAAAAATCTTTATAATCATAGGCACATATATCATATTTACCCCCCCCCCCCCCCCCCACACACACACACACCCCAAAAACCATCATCGCTCCTACCCAACAAACACACACACACAAGAGGTCTCAATAGACATACCACAGGATAATACAGTACATGAGTACACAATAACAAAATAATAATTGGAAGGAAAATCTTCTATTTAGGTCTAGCTGATGAGATAAACCTAACCTTCCAAATAACTCAGGGACTTGTTATCATATCGATGTATTATTATGGAGGCATATGTTTGTATTAAACTGTGTTTCTGTTATGATTTTATTTCTGTTTGTATTCTGTGCGCTTTCTGTTCTGGGAAAACTAAACCATGTATTATTGCTTTGTGCCGAGACTGGATACGGAAATTTCGGCTAGTAATGTTGGTATATTCGTGTTCAGTGTTGGGCCAAGGAAATAAATACATCGGTTCATTCACTAGTCGTCCCATTCTCCTGGTTTACAAACAATATTACTTCTGTAATATTCTTTGTTAACCTGGGTATAGGGACCGGTGCTACATTTTTGGTATCGGAGCGGGTGTTAACCCGAGTGTGTACAGAGAGGGAGGGAGGGCGTGCGAGGGAGAGGGAGGGTGAGGGGGAGGGAGAGGGCGACCATGTCATAAAAGATGCTCACATATATCTTTCAAAAGTGGCAGGAGCTTTGCATAGTCCAAAAGGCATCTGACCATATGCAAAGGTACTGAAAGGACAAATGAAAGTCGTTTTTTCTTGATCTCCGCGGACGATAGGAATTTAGTTATAATTGCAGTAACATCAAGAAAATGATAATAATCACGACTGGCGCCTTTCAAACATTAGATTAATGAATGGAAGAGGGAAATGATCTTTACAAGTTCCGGCGTGGAGTTTCCTATAATCTTTGCAAACGCGGCAGCCCGTTTGAATATGCATTGGGATGAGTTCAATTGCATCATTCCTGATACGGTAATATCACAAAGTTTTTACTGGTTACATTAGTAGGTTACAGGTGACAAAGAATTCAAGCGAAATGCTTTGACAAATTATCGCATGAGTGAGTATGATTTGGGTTAGAACTTGAAGATGTGTGTTGATTCATGCATAGTTAGAGAAATACACTGAAGTGAGGGACAAGCACTGTGATTTATATTGAAATCAAGAGTATATGGAAGATTGATCTACATATCAATTGTCTCTTAACATCCATAGAGACTTGGTTTCTCATCTTCTAGAAGATAAACTCGGAATTGGATTTGAATTAAAGATGAATGACTAGCAGGCAGTAATCCTTGTATCATGGAATATTAGAACCATTCCCTTCAAAGGAGCAATCTAATGGGGTAGAAAGTACTGCAACGTATACATAGCAATTCTCTCTTGACATCTGTGGGAGACTTGGTTTCTCATCTTCTAGAATATAAACTCGGACTTGGATATAAATTAAAGACAAATGACTGCCAGGAGGTAGTTGGTATCTAGCTCAAAAAAGTACCTGTTATGCATCAATAACAGTAGTACTTGTATCATGGAATATTAAAAATTATTCCCTTCATAAGAACATTCCAATGGACTTCAATCTTTATATTGTATTGCTATCCACCAGGGAAGCAAACCAAGGCTTGCTGTCCATTTTCTGCTAATTAGCGCAGAATGCTGCCGCGACTAAGTAGTAATCAATTACCCGAAATTCTAATCCTTGGTAATTTATTTCCTTTTATTCCAACTGTTTTTTTAATTTAATCTTTTATTATTTTATGTCTCAATTTGAATTATTCTTTTTTTTTCCCTAAAAAAATATTTTTTTCTGATTTATATCTTTGATTTTGATTATTTTTGAATGATAATAATATTTAAATGATTTATTAAAACATTTAAATACTACATTAAAATGATAGATAACATTCAAATTAATCATTCCACAAATTAAAAACATTATAATCATCGATAGCTAACATGATACAGATCAATTAAACACTTTCGAATTCTTCTTTGTTTGTTTTCTTTGTGCAACTCTATTGGCTATGATCTTTCAGCGAATGAATTTAGAAATAAGTAGATGCACCGTAAAGAATATGGATTTACGATTGCTGTAATCGTGATCATTACCTCCAACCTTAACTACAATAACTGTTGATGGTTATAATCATTTCTGATGGTTAACCATCACATTTCTGATTTTGAATTTTTTTATCAGTTATGTACAGTAACGTTGGTAAAAATAACTATGGTTTTACCTTTTCAACAAACTAGTATGTTTGTTTATAAATAAACCATGCATGCACACGTTATTAGCGCATAAATGTCACATAATTTTAGTGTACAAGTAATTTCTCTAACTTATATTACTAAACCGTATACTTTATGTGGAACACAATATAAAAAAATCACGCACGGTTGGTATGGTTTACACGGTTACCAAATTCTTTAACCATTAGCGCCATAGATGGTACACGCATTAATGGCTAAATACCGTAGTGCGGTCAATGATTCGATCGTAACAGCCTAGTAAAGATCACGTTTTAACGCAACTTTTGAAGAAAATAGAAAGTGAAAAAAAAAAAAAAACACTTCTCGATTTTGTTTTTGGCTGAATAGGCGATGATGCATAATACTGCTAACGGTGAAATGGTCGAATGCCTGAACGGTTCAAAAATGAACTGGCATAGTAGAAACCGAGGTTGGTACTATGGTTATATACGAGTATTTACTCGTAGTTCATAATTTCGGGTATGTTAATAATAGAAGTTGGCAGTTTAGAGGATTTGAAATTTCAAAACCTAACTTGATATGTGAAGTTCTCAACTTCAGATATCTAGTGTTACTGCTACCTTGGTCGTGGAGCAGTTGAGTTGCAACCAACTGCATCAGCTTTGCAACTTCAGAATCACTACTTGAGTTGGGAATGCTCTTTGGATTTGGATACCACTTTAGAGAGAGCATGAAATCCATAGGATGTTGTCCTTATTTGTTAACAATTGTGAAAACTATTTGTTTTCTCAACCTCACTTGAAAACTAATCTCAAATGTTGTCTAAAACCTCATTTATCTATCATTGACATTTATTTTGATTACTTTCTGTGGCATAGTGTTCTAATTTTGCTTAGAAACATTAAGCTGCGTGAATGCAGAAAAATGTATCCGGGTCTTCAAACTACAGTGGCATTATGACATTTCGAAGAAGCTATAACCAATGGACATACATTCATATTTTATTACAAACCATTGAGTAATTGTTGATTTCTAGTGCAAACCCTGTTACGCACACGGTGTTTGTACTAAATAGTTGTAATAAAATAATTTAAAGGTAACTACAATTTTTTTATAAATTATATCCATATATGTACATTTTGACATATTTCATGTTCGTGATCCTCATTGCATACACCGGTTTTGTCAAAAGAACATAAAAAATTCAATTTCAAACCCGTTTAAATAAATTATAAAGTTGATTATAATTAATTTTGTATTTCACTAAAAAAAATTAAAAAATGAAGAAGTCAAACATAATATCTCATTCAAATTAAGTACACATACAATATCTCATTCATACCAAATCAAACATAAATTGAAAATGAAATTCTTGCAAAATATCTTGTACGAACTAATTCCAACATAGAATTAATATAATAAAATAACCGGAAAATATTAATCCATAATTTTTGCAAACATCTTAGCTTTATTTATGCGAAGATCAAAATTAATACCGATATAAAGACAAAAGAGAGGACGTAAATTTCAATAGTGAATATGAGATTATAAGTTACAAAAATGAAATATCGCAAAGTATGTATGGATATTCATGTTGATTAATCACAATATTTATATTATTTTAATTTAGTTCATAATAAAAAATACACATTGCACCTTGCAAAAGAAACTATTCTGTGTACATTGTGTATTTATGATGGATATATTTTCGTTTTCATAGAGCTAAGAACAAAACATTTTACTTAACGATACAATCACTATATATTATTATATAATATAAAATAATGGAAATAATATTCAGAAATATCGCAGACGCATTGGATACAAAAAAATAGCTATATATAATAATGGAAACAATAAATTTTGGAAGCTTTGACAAAACGACGCGTTTTCTAATAAATACCATTATAAAGATGAACATGAGGCTAAAACATCAATTATTTTGCACAGTGTGAAAAATTCTTTTTCAACGTACTAAAAGAAAATGACAATCATTATTTTTCGATTTGAAATGTAATATCCTCGTTATAATAAAACATACAAAATTATATGGAGTAAGTTTTCATTGACTAAAAAGTTAAATACTACATGTATGAGAAAATATTTAATAAGAAAGAAGATAATGTTTTACTAGTTGTATCATGTTTCAAAAATTCTGAATACAAAATTCATTTGATATCAAAACATAAATTTCTATGCACAAAATTTGTTTAATAACATGGTTTTCTTGCAATCTATCAAGAATGAAGCAAGATGATATAACCTAAATTTCCAGAGTCTCTTGCACATCATAATTTTAGTGCAATCTATTTGACTTGGAGCATGAGAAAAATAAACAAAATTCAAGTCATGCAAAAGAATGGACATTAAGTCAATTTCACCAATATTACCTGAAAATCAACAATAAATTTAAAATAAATGTAATGTATAAAGTTACTTTTCATTGTTAATAGATCATGACCACCAAACCATTATTTTGACTTAATGTCTCATAAAGAGTAAATATGGTATTTGAAGTTAAACATAAAACTTAAAAGAAAGAGTACAATAAAAGGCAAACATATTCAAAAATAAATATAGTCATACGTGCATCATATAACATGATTAGGGGTTTTAACATTTCTTTTGTTTTAGGCATATTTTTAACAAATTGAAATTCAAAAAATACAAATCAAAGTGGATCAGGGTTTTGGGCAGGGAGTAAATGGTGGCTAAGAACCGAGAAGGAGTTGGTGGAATCTCCATTAGTAGGCAAGCAACAATAAAAAATGCATTTGGTGGGATGCGATTGGAAATGAATCATAAGAAAGGAATCCATGAATACACATTTTTCCAAAAAGAAGAGAAAGAGAATAAGGAGTTGCTTTGGAAAATGGGTAACATTTTTGTATAATAAAGAAGCATAAGTACATATTTCCTTTAAAAAGTTTATCGTTTTTTTATAATTTATCGCTTATTACATTCTCCTAATCTAAGTTGATTTTCTATTTAACAATTCCCATGGTTAAAATACAATGAACGGTAAACTTTGTTAAATAAAAATATATCATCATCATCGTATTTACAAGAAAATTTATGTAACAATGAATAAGATAACCAAGGAAGGAATTTATCAATACTTGGACAAGGATAATTAGGAAGAAAAATAGTGAACAACATAAATAAATTTGCAAGATGAGCATCGGGATAATAACCGGACGAATCTATTAAGAAAAGAAGAGAACGAGACAATTTGATTTTGACAATATAAAATTTAATCTTATGAATGGTGAATTGAGCATTTTATTCAAAAAAGACAAAAGATGAATGGTGGGAGAATGAAATTTTCATAAGATCACATGAAACATAATATTTTTCATTACAATCAAAGTTAAGGAAAAAAAATACTACTCAAATAATAATTAGACGAGCGTAAATTTGGATATATCGCATAGATTAAGGAGAGAATAAAAATTCTATTTCTGAATGTATAGGATAAAAGGAATGATAAAACATATATTCAACGTCTTATGTAAACTAAGGCAAGCGAAATAGATTCTTTTCCAAAATGAGAATTAAACAACTTAAACCAAACATAGTATTAATCATCAATTAAAAATCAAATATGTAAATAATCAAATACCAAAAATACAACTATCAGTAGAGAATTAAAATCATATATTGTAGCACTCATTAATTAAAATCAAATATGATAATAGTCAATCGATTAAAATATGAAACAAACTTCACCATTATTATTAAAATATACATTAATGCTATCCGAATTGCATATAGAGGCAAATTATCTAAGAAACAATAAAGATTAATGAAGAAATAATTATGATGTAACCAAGACCTAGTAAGGTTTAACAGACAATATTTTATTACTCCTTGAAATAGTTGTTTTTCATAGTTTATAAAGACACAAACCATCTAAAAACAAAAACAAAAGAAAACAAAAAATGTTTTGCACTAAATAGAATTTGAAAAAGAAAAAAAAACAATTTAAAAATCTCATAAAGATTGATATCGAATGAATAGATTAGACTAATAGAATTAGATTCCCATATTAGAAGTATCAATTATTTTCTACAAATTTTACCTTTTAACTAACTTCCTTTTATTATTGAAAACGTACTTCCATATAATGTTAATCCTAAAAATATTTTTCCTCGTTTGTGAATGAATAACTGATGCATGAGTATTCATAAATACATTTTTGGAGGGTTTATATCTTGGACTTATATCCAAAAATTTATAGTGCAAAATCGATTATCAATACATCTTCTCTGACCATTAAGCGAAAACTAAAGATACAAAAAGAGTATTGGTAATCATGAAACATAAAGAAATAATATATGATCACTAATGTATAAATTTACATCATAATTCAATTCTAAACTTGAGAACAATAAATTATAGTGGTAGCCATGTAGTAAAAAGTTTGAATATGATTACACTATGATATAAATTGTTATCATGTCTAGTTAGAGATTAATCTAATTAGCCATGTTCTAAAATTGAATCAAGACGTATATATTTGGAAACAGTAAATCGAGACTTTATTTTCGAATGTATGTGAACGTGAGGCATTATTGAAGAGATAATATATGCAGAAATATTACATAAACATCTATATATTTATGTTTTTTTTGTTTACTTCATGTGAACTAAAAAACCGAATATTTTTGGAATCAGTTTCATAATTTTGCTTTTTTAATAATAAAATGCATAAAGAAAATTAAATAGACAGATAAAACAAGAAACAAATGCAAACCGCTTTGGTCCATTGGTTAGGCACTTCGGCTTTGGTCCTTGAGGTCATAGGTTCGAATCGTGCGTTGTGTGATTCGAACTACTGAACATATGTTAACATGCAGTATGTTATATACTACGTAAGAGTTGTAGTACTATTGTGTACTATCATCTAATTAAGCACCAATTTTAAAAAAGAAAAAGAAAAGGAAACAAATGCAGAAATTGGGTCGAAGCTGAATATGTAAAGACATGTGTTAGTGCATTAATTTATAGAATCTAATGCATATATGTGAATAATAAAGTGGGAGCACTTAAATGAATAAATTAACTAAAGATTAAGATGAATAATAATAAAATTACTCTATAAAATATTGATTTAAACTAAGGAGAGTTCAATCTTTGGGTTGAAATTAAATTAGAAGAGAAAAGATGAAAATGTATATAATATATTCAATATTTTACATGATATAATAAATGCAATCGATGAGGAAAAGATGAACAGACAAACGACCAAACATTGATCAAAGACTAATAGTAATAATGATGCTGATAGTAATATTGATCAAAGACCAAACATTACGTCTTAGGCTTTTTTTCCCTAGTCTTATAATCTAAAACTTATAAAACTCATAGCTCATGGTTCTGGTACGTGGATCGCTAACTTCCATGCGCTCCTGTCCGTCATCGGCTCTTCGGATATATTCCAATCCTTCAAGTCCCTTTTTACTACTTCCTTCCATGTTAACCTTGGTCGACCTCTACCTTTCTTTGAGCATACGACACGACCTATAATTCCAACGCGCACATGTGCCTCGGGCGGCCTCCGTTGGAGATGTCCAAACCATCTTAAGTGATGTTGTATTAGCTTCTCCTCAATTGGTGCTACTCTAAAATTTTCACATATATCATTTCTAATTCGATCTCTTCTTGTATGACCGCAGTCCATCGCAGTATACGTATCTCTGTTACGTTTATCTCCTGGACGTGTTGGCTTTTAGTTGACCAACATTCTGCGCTATACAACATCGCATGCCTAATTGTCGTTTTGTAGAATTTTCTTTTAAGCTTTTGTGGGACACTCGTGTCACAGAGAATGCCAGACGCTTGTCACCATTTTACCCATCCCGCTCGAATTCTAAAACTAACATCTTCATAAATCTCACCATTATACTGCAACATTGATCCTAAATATCGAAAGGATTCCTTCTTTAGAACTATTTGTCCGGTCAAAGTGACATCTCCATCCTCTGACTTGACGCTGCTGAACTCACACTTCATATACTCTGTTTTAGTTCTGCTAAGCCTAATCCCTTTGATTCTAAAGTCCGTCTCCACAGCTTCAGTTGTCTATCAACCCCAATCATACTTTCATCAATTAACGCAACATCATCACCAAATAGCATACACTAAGGAATCTCACCTTGTATACCCTTCTTAACCTCATCCATCACTTGGGCAAAAATGTAGGGGTTCAAAGCCGACCTTTGATGTAATCCTATGTTAATGGAAAAATAATTGGTTACACCATCGCATGCTCTGACATTAGTCGCAACATCATCATACATATTCTTGATAAGAGCAATGTACTTTGTTGGGACTCTTTTCTTTTCCAGAGGCCACTCCATCTTTCGCCGTGCTTTGTCACAAGCTTTCTTCAAATCGAGAAAGTGTAATCCTTCTTTTGCTCCCCAAACCTCTCCATAAGTTGTCTTATCAAGAAAATTGTCTCTGTGTCGACCTTCCAGCCATGAAACCAAATTGGTTTTTAGAACGCTTGTCATTCTTCTTAATCGATGTTCAATGACTATCTCCCAAAGCTTCACCGTATGACTCATAAGCTTAATTCCTCTATTGTTTGTGCAGCTTTAGATATCTCCTTTATTCTTGAAAATTGGAACTAATATGCTTCTCCTCCACTCATCTGACATCTTGTTTGATTTGAAAATATTATTGAACAACTTAGTTAGTCAGGCTATCCCTGCATCTTCAAGGCATCTTCACACCTCAATGGGGATGCCATCAAGCCCCAATGCCTTGCCTGCTTTCATCCGTTTTAGCGCATTCTTTACCTCGGATTCTTGAATTCTTCGAACAAAATGTCTACTGGTGTCATCAAAAGAGCCGTCTATGTCGATCGTAGTGCTATCACCTTTTTCATTAAATAGCTTGTCAAATAATCTCTCCATCTATTTTTTATCTCATCGTACTTCACCAAAAGTCTATTGTTGTCATCTTTGATGCATTTAACTTGGTTGAAGTCTCTTGTCTTTCTCTCACGGAGCTTAGCTATCATATAGATGCTTTTTTACCCTCCTTCGTACTTAGCTTATGATACATGTCTTCATAAGCCTGACCCATTGCTTCACTCACCGCTCTCTTTGCGTTCTTCTTTACTACTTTGTACTTTTGCACGTTGCCCTCGTTCCTGTGATGATGCAAGCACTTATAGTATTTCTTCTTTTCTTTGATAGCCTTTTGCACATCACTGTTCCATCACCACGAATCTTTCAGTTTGCGTTTATTTCCTTTCATTATCCCAAACACCTCAGTAGCCACTTTCCGAACGCGCGTTGCCATCTCATCACACATGTGACTTGCTTCTCCTTCCATATTCCATGCCCCTTCTCCCATCATCCTATCCTTTAACACATGTGAAGCGTCTCCTTTAAGCTTCTATCATTTCATCCGACTAATCTTGGCTTCTTTATCCTGTTGAACACGTATTCGAAGACGAAACTCAAATATCAGAAGCTGATGTTGTGAGATGACATATTCTCCAGGTATGACTTTGCAATATACACAAGCTCGTTTGTCATCTCTTCTAGTAAGCACAAAGTCAATCTGCTGACTACTACTAAAAAGTAATTAAGTGTGATTGTCTCTTTTTAAAGAAGGTATTAGCTATCATAAGGTCATAAGCAATAGCGAAATTCAGTATTTTTTATTCTTGGTTTCTATCATCATATCCAAAACCACTATGCACTCTCTCAAACCTCTTACTAGTTGTACATGGCCGTTGAAATCTCCTCCTATGAAAAGTTTTTCGCTATTAGGCACATCTCTAACCATAACATCTAGCTCTACCCAGAAATTTCTCTTGACAGCTTCACTTAGACCTACTTATGGGGCATAGACGCTAATGATGTTCAAAATCATATCGCCACTACTAGCTTGACTAGAATGATCTTGTCCCATTGCCTCCTAACGTCGACAACTCCGTTTCTAAGGTTCTTGTCAATTAAGATGCCTACCCCGTTCTTATTATGTTTTTTTTTCGTGTACCATAACTTGAAGCCTGTTTTTTTTGCATCCTTCGTGTTCTGGTCCATTCATTTGGTCTCCTGAACGCATAAGTTATTTACATGTATCCTAATCATAGTATTAACTATCTCTCTTAGCTTTTCTGATAATGGTCCTACGTTTCAACTACCTAACCGAATTCTACTTTCATTGGCTAGCTTCTGCTCCTCGCACCCACCGAGTAAAGTGCGAAGACCCCTACTCATTTATCATTACATCGGAGCGTCGATGCAGCGCGCCACTAAGCGAGTGACGACCCATCCCTTGCATATTTATCACCACACCCGAGCCTTGATAGGGTGCGCCACTAAGGGAGTGACGATCCAGTTCTTGCTCATTTTTCAGCATACCCGAGCCTCGGTATGACGCATCACTAAGAGTGTTACGCCCCCAATGAAATATAATTATGTTCCATTTCATAAGAGAGGCTGTGGTTTTTACGTTGGCTCGCCAAGCCAATCACAACCTTCCTTTATCCTGGCTTGGGACATACTGCATAGAAAACTACACAGGCAAAGTTTTATTTAATACGTTAATCTATAAAATTTAATGCATTATGTGACTAACAAACGCGAGCCACCTAAATGGAGAAATTACCAAATGTTAATATGGATCAATTATAAGAGTTGGCAGTATTGATATAAAAGAAACATTAATAAAAAGAGCAATGCTGCAATTCAACCAGTTTGATACATCAACATAGCTTCCAAAATACAATTTAGTATACAACTCAACTTCTCTATCTAACAGTTATAAAAAGAACCATATCTTATACCGTGATAAAATCATAAAATAAGTAATCATTAAATTTCTCAATAAAATGTAATATAAAATTAAATTAAATGTTTTCCATGGTAAATTAAAATGCATAGTAAATATTATTACAACATCATAACTTAATCTATTAACTCAAATAGAGAAACACACGTAACCGATATTAAGAAGGCAAAAAGATTATACGATCTTAACTAAGATGGAAAAATAAGCGTGTTTTCCTTGATAATACAAACAAATCTGAAATAAACTATATGATTCTTGTCAAGATTCACACTGAATGCAATTATTATTTACTTCTAATCATTATTAAGTAAATAGAAATGGTGATCTAAGGAAGCATAAATCTAAAGGTTGATGTAGGTATAAAATTAAGAGCTAAACTGCTACCATTATTGTTTTTTAATTAGAATTAAGAATCATGAAACACAAAGAAAGTAAGTCATCAAGTTGAAAAATGATACATGCTCTACATAAGCATGAGCTCCTAAACGCGAATGGTGATAATTGGAGTAATTATTGAAATTAAACTTAGAAATGGTGTGGCAAACAAATGTGGATTGAATTATTGATTAGCTGTGAAATATTATATTTAAGAAAGCTAATACGAAATGGATGTTGAGGGGACACCATTAATACCAATGTTTAATTTATGAAGAGAACATAAAACAATTAAAGGATGAAAATGGAAAAATGGACTTTGCACAAAGGAGAATCTAATATATAGCTTGAGAAGGAATTTAAGAGCAAAAAATGAAAAATTATATATTCAACTTTATATATAGTAGAATAGAATTCTTCGAAGAGAATCAAGACTGATTGGAATTGCTACTGATAATTAAAGCATTTAAAAAAAATTCACTTAATTAACGATAGATAATATAAATTAAGGAGTGGTTAGAAAGTAGGAGTTGAAAGTGTGCTAAAAAAAGAAAAAGCATGTGTTATCAATGTTTGCAAAACGGGATTTAAATCGTAAATCGTAAAGCTCAAACTTTAAATCGAAATGAGATTTAAATCGTAAATCGTAGATTCAAAAGATTCGTATTTGAAAATTTGCACCTAACTTGAAATTGATTTTGATGTTTGAACTTCTACAATTAAACATAAAACTCAATTTCCTCTCTTATTATATTTTTATTTTATTTTATTTTGAAAACATTGTATTTTGATTTTTGAATCCAAATAAACATATTAAGTACGTTAGTATATAAATAGAATGTTTTTTTATTTGCAGTTTTGACTAAGTTTGGATCAGAATTAAATCGAATCGTTAAGGAAATATCTGATCCGAATCGGGATATAAATCGTAGGATTTTAGGATTTTTGACAACAATGTGTGTTATAACTTTCTTAATACAACATAGAATAAACTATTAAATTGCAACTTTAGTCTCCTCCTTGCTTATCACAATTTTTTTTCCTTGAATTTAGGAAATATCACCATGAACAACTAAGATGCACAGGATGTGTCATTATCAAAACAAAATGCGAAAAAATTAGAGGACAAATAAAAAGAATATTAATTTATAACACGAGATATAAAATTTGTTATCTCCATTCACAAACATTAGGATAACGCCTAACATAATTTACTTTATCTAAAAACCATTTTTAAAATTATTTCTTTTAGTAGTTTTTTTCTTGATATTTACTAAAAGAAATTACTTATGTACTAATATGCTAATATGTATATGCCATGTACTTCCGATAATTGTGTTTTACAACAAACTATTACATGTTATATTTTATTCTTTCAGTTCAATCACGGCCATTCCAACTTTCCAAAATCAAAGCTAAGCATTCTCAATAAACTCCTACCAAACAATATTTTTCTCCATAATATGTTTTATAATGAAAGACTATCTTAAATAATCGTCGATAGTCATAAAAAATTTCAGTAAGGGCAAACCTAAACAACCAAATCATTTAGTGTAGTTCAAAACTTGTTTGCCTAAAGCACACATAATCTTTTATGGAGCATGACTAGTTTTTTTTTTGTTGAGAAAAACGTGTGATTCTCTAATAAAAGAGGAGAGCACACATGGAACACTATATATATAACAAAAGGATGGAGCTGCCAACATGCCTGGCAGGTGGCAAGACTAAAAACTAGAAAAAATAAAGAAAAAATACTTCTCAAATGAGCTCTGGCAAATACACCGCCCATTACACCCTATTACCGAGCTCCGGCAAGGCCACCGCCCAATAATAGGGTGTTAGAGGTATCTAAAAAACTAGTCACACAAGAAAGAGTATCCAAAGAGAAGAACTCCAATAGGAGGATCAAAATAAAGAACTCCTCACTGAAGACCTGGAGTAACCAAAGAGAAATGCCAGGCACAATCCGAATCCCTGAGAAAAGCAATCCTGACAACCTGCATAAAGCTGAAAGCTATCCTGCAAACCAGATAATAGGAAAACCAGCAACCTACCTTAACCAAACCTGAAACAAAATTAGGGAAACAAGTTAGAATGAATCACATATATGTATATAAATGGAATTTATACACATATATGTGAGAAAAAAACCAAAGAGTGAATTAAAGCAAGGATAAACTAGAACCAAAAACCAACTATTCTAAAAAAGTAAAGGAAAAATGTGATAATAAAAGAAAAAGAAGAAAAAACAAAACAAGAAACTAAATTATGGGCCTAATATAGAGAGGGAATTATGATGCATCATGGGAACATTATTTAAATCAGAATAAGGATTAATAAAAGTATTATTAGAAGCAAAATTATTGATGTTAAGATTGAATATGTTAATATTATTTCTAACCTTGTTAAGATAATCCTTAAAGCAATTATTTTTGGCTAACTTATATTTGGGATTAGATATCCAATTTAAGCAGAAATTTGAAATTAAAATTAGCTTTTAATTTATATTAGAACAATATACTTAAACTATAAATATATGGTTTAGCTTGTGACTAGTCCTAAAGAAACCTAATTTATGCAAAATTGATTTAAGAAAGGTTTGACATAGACATAATAGAACTATAGTTTGGAAGTTGAAATGTCAAACAAACAAACAATGCAAGTAAATTTTAGTAATACCAATAAACATGAAGAAATATAGAGAAATATAATGGCTTCAAGAATGGAAATGAATGTGGTAGCAAAAAATGCCGTTTAGAATTCCAAAGAAAGAATAAAATTTTACCAAATCCTCTAAACCATATGAAATTGTACTTGAATGCTTAATTGGACATGAAATCAAGAAAAATACTGAAATTTATATGCATTAATTTCAAAAATCCTATGAGTACAAATTTATTTTCACTATTATTCAATTTCTCTTTATTGCCAAGCCACAGTGTCTTTAATGTTATGAAAAGCCATTAAAATTGTTTAATGAAAGTGATTTACGGATTGTCAGTGCTGCAAACTTACCAAAGCGACTCGTCATCATTTCTTTTCACCTATTTAATGAGAGCTATCCATGGCCTTCTCTATATATTTTGTTCTAGCTTTTGTATAATTTGTGAAACTTCTAAAAAGCAACGGTAAAATTAAAACCCTTTATCCTAAATTAAAAATCCTATTAATGCATTATCATTTCAAAATTATACAACATAAACAAAATTTCAAATTTGAATAAAATTATAATACAGTAAAATCAAAATGTCTGAACGTTAAAAATTAAATTAAATTGCAAAAGAAAGAAATAAAACAGTACCGGTTCAATTTACCAAATAACATAAATTCAAGGATCTATAGCTAACCAACAATTACCATAAAATGTTAATAATTCGAGGGGAAATGTAAAAATGTTAATTGGCAAATGGTACCCAACATCATCACGATAACTTCATACCAGATAATATTTTCTTCTAAATTTAGTAATCTCTACGACATGTGATGGAGGCAGCAGCAAAGTTAGGAGTGATTTTTATAATGAATTGGAATTTAAATTGAAAAGCAAGGCATATTGGGGCTTGAAGAGTTGGAATTGAATAACGAATAATAAACTAAGGGATGACATGTTGGAATTTGAAATGGAAGGCAATATAAATATAAGAGGTATTAATTCATAATTTTCCACCAAATCAATGAGAAAAGAGTATTCTAAATGAAAATGAATGTGAAGATTATAAACAGAAGAGGGATTAAGTCATAATTTTCCACCAAATCAATGAGAAAATAGTATTCAGAATGAAAATGAATGTGAGGCAAGAACACAAATAATCAAATATTCAATTTTTTATATATAATAGTATAGATTTAATAAATTTGCAAATCTAGTAACCGTTGCAAGAAAAATGAAGGGAACCATATTTATATCCATACAAACTGAAGCAAAAATAAGAAAAAACCAAGTTTTAGGCAAAAAACTCGAAGCAAAGAATTGAAATAAAAAACTACAATTTCAACCTCAAATTAAATGAAAAGACAAAATAAAAAAAAACTAACCTTTAAATCAAGCTCGACCGATCCAGTAAGCTATGTTTTTTGGAAGGAACATGTATAAACACAATTGCTGTAAAATATGAATAAAATCACAAATAATTCAAGATGAATACAATGTGAGGAGCTATTGACGAATTCATTAAATTAAAGAGTTAAAGAGATTGATTGGTTGTAAGGTATCTTTAATTTTATTTAGATCAAGGGCAGAATTTTTTTTTTTGAATTATGGCTTACATATGAAACTGGAAAATGGGAATAAACAAAATTGTGAGAAAAAAAGGAAACTAAAGTGGAAGAATTAAGAGATGAGAAGTGTTTGAGTAAATAAAATGAGAAGCGTTCGAGTAAATAACAACATAATGAATGAATGACTAATGCAGATGAAAATAAGAATTCAAATAGTCAAAAATTGATTTTTTTATATAATTATATATGGGGTAATTAGGGAAAATGACAAAATTTGAAAAGAATTTAAACTGAAAGACATCAAGTTTTATTTTTAGACTGAAGGACAAATGCTAGTTATATTTAGCATTATATTCGACTTTTACATTGTACAAAATGCTAGTTATAACAAACATTATATTCAGTTTTAAACTATATAAAATGCTAGTCAAAACTAGCATCGCCCTTCAGCCAAAAAAATAAACTTGCCGTTCTTCGGTCTATATTTGTTTTTAACTTTGTTCTTGTGTCTATTTTCCTGATTATATATATTATTAATGGAACATTCATTATGCTAAATGCATTAATTTTTTTCATGTATGTTAATGGTATCATGACATCTAAGATGTATGAAAATAAAAGTATAAGGGTCTGAATGTAAATAGTTCATCAAACTGTTGAGAACTAAGTATTCGGGATGAGAATTGTGGAAAGAGCATACTAAAGGTCACATACTCTCTTATATATATATATATATATATATATATATATATATATAGAATAGATTCCCTTACCATTGTTAGTTGAAAAAATGTCATATTAAGGAATGATAGTGGTAAAAGACACCGTTCTACTGTCTTTTGGCATGAATTCAAATGCAACAAATAGGAGACAACAATTGGCATACAGGGATAAAATATCCTGCAGGCATGCAACACACCATTTATCACTAAATTGCCCTTTAAGAACCCCAGTTAACTACTCTATTATTATTATTTCTACAAATTACCTAGTATTTATTATGAAAGTCAAAATTCCCTCTTTTAACTTCTGACGATGATTTTTAGGAATTTTTTTATTGTTTGTATTAGATATCCGTTAAAATTGTAATGTCTGCCTCTAATTGAATAGGGATTTTTAGTGGGTTTTAAAATTCTTTTTGAAGTTCCAAGTTCGTATAGTGAAATTAGTTGAACTTACCCTTGTATAATCTGGTCATGCTAAGTGCGTGTTTGCGGCTAAAATTCTCTGGAAGTGTAATTGAAAAAAAAGAGGAAAAAAGCTTGTTATATTACTGAACAAAGTGTCGTTTCTCTCTGTAATAACGGACATTTAGCACCAAACTTTGTCGACATGCTACTTTGAGGTTTTAAACTTTAAAAAAAGACGCAATATGACGATGCCTATATTGTTAGAGATTTTCCTAGGATCCCTACACAATTAGATTTTAGAAGAGATAAGAAGTGAAAAAAAACAATAAACAAAGAAATTACTCCAAACAAATCATTTATTAATTACTTCAAAGATTACAAGAAAAAACATAAAAATTGAGAAGATATCTCAACTCTAAAACCCCAGAAAATAACATTTTTTTCCACGCCTTACAATGATTCATGTACAAGTTTATTTATAAGAAGAGATTATTTGTTGCTCAAATCTTTGACAATAAATAAATTGTTGCATCTAATTAAAAGAGTGAAATCTTTTCATTTATTATGATATGCATATCCATGTATGTAATATTATTTTAAACCAGTCCAAGTATTTGTTTCTTTTTATTTCTTTTAAATGTGGTTTTGTATACAAATCACAATACTCTCCAACTCTAAGAAATATTTTAGCATCAATCTCAACAATCTCCATCTTGATACCATATTTCTGTAAACATCCTTAAAATTCCAGCTACAACCTCAAGCTTCAAACAATCTTCAATATAACCATGGAGACAAATGTCTCCATCACCGAAAGAAGACTTTAGCAACATCCAAACCACCTAAATATGCATGCCCTTCAATTGAACATGCATATTATCAATAACTCAGAACTGTTTGTAATACCACAAATGTCTCCAACCATTCTTTGCAGCTTTCATTTGTTGACTTCACATTGATTCAGGCAAATTTGCATCTCCAATACCACATTGAGAAGTTCTTCCATTCTCCACCGGTATTTCAAGCAATTTGTAAACATTGTTGCTTCCTTTTTTTACGTTCAACACCTCTTTATTACTCTTTCAAACTCTAGCGATTGCACCTTGAGTCGAAAAGTTGCAGCCATTTAACTCTAATTGTCTTACCGAAACAAGATTAATTTTCGAGACATACCCAACCCTCATGAGTTTCACTTCTCGACCATTATACATTTTTAGCCTAACCGAACCTATACCATTTACATCAACATCTCCACCACTAGCGTACTTCACCTTACTGTCTTGCTCCTTATAGTCAATGAATGCCTTATTTTGGTGACATATATGAAAACATACATCCGAATCAAGCATCCACTCATCTCTTTTTCTTCCGTCAACACATAGAATGCCATTGCTAAAACCAAAATTCACCTCATCATCGCTGCCTTCGTCAAGCTTGTCTTTGTCTTCCTCTAATGCTTTCCTCTTTCCTTCGTCTTTTTTAAGCTTTTTGCAAAGCTCAGCCGGTGAATATGTTTGCCACAAAAATAACAGATGAAATCCCTTTCCATGTTTGATTTAGTTGATCGCCTTTACATGTTCCGTTAGTTACACCTTCTAGCAAGGTTGACCTCTTCGATCGAATTTCCACTCTTTCTTTACTCTTTTATCTTTTTCTTCCATTAGGTTCATTCTCCACATCTTCTCATTAAACAATAAGCAGACTACTAAACACTAATCCTATTGAAACAACTTCATCCGAATTTGAGTTGCTAAATGCAACCACAAGCATTTTCCAACTCTCTGGTAACGAACCCATCAACTTGTGTCTCATCATCCACCTTGTAATTCATGGCCGTCAATTGGTTCACAATTGCCTGAAAATTGTTAAATGCTTTCCAATTGACCCATCTTTCTTAAGTTTCAGATTGATCAATTTCCTCATAAGAAGAGACTTACTTGTTGCGAAATTCTTTGCATAAATTTCTTCCAATTTCTTCCAACTTGAATAAGCAGATGTTTTATTAACAACGATATGAAACACCGTATTCTCAAAAAAACACTGAATATCTGTCATGGCCTTTCTACCCGAAGTCTTTCGTTTTGCTTCATATAAATTGCTAGGTTTCTACCCTTTGTTCTTCAATGGTTGGTGAAGATCATTAAGATGTATAAAATATCTTTGCCTTCCACAACTCTCATTTTCTTCTATTAAGTTTTCAACACTTATCTTCTCCACAATCAAAACTCTCTTCAAAAAATATATATAGTAGGCTCATATACCAACTCTTAGGGATTTTTCTAAGATCTTTTACATAATTAGATTTTAGAGATGGAGCCTTGGCGCAACGATTAGATCATTTGCATAGTGATCTGAGCGTCCAAGTTCGAGTCTGGAAACAGCATCTTCGCAATGCGAGAGAAAACATGCGTGCATTATCGACTTTTCCAAAGCCCGTATCGCGCGGGAGCCTCGTGCACTGGGTTAGAACCTTACATAATTAGATTTTAGAAGGTATAAGTGAATAAAAACAATTAACAAAGAAATTCCTTCAAACAAATTCTTTATTAATTACTTCAAGGATTACAAGGAAAAAATCTAAAAATTGAGAAGATATCTCAATCGTCAAAACCCCAGAAAATAACATTTTTTTCTTCACACCTTACAACGATCTCTATACAAGTTTATTTATAACAAGGGATTATTTGTTGCTCAAATTCTCATTTATATGATGACAAATAAATTGTTGCATCCAATTTAAAAGAATGATTTTTTTTATATATTATGATATGCATATCTATATATTTAACATTGTTTTGAGCAAGTCCAAGTATTTTTTCCCTTTTATTTCTTCCAAATTTCGCATACAAAGCACAATATTCTCCAACTCTAAAAAATATTGTAGCACCAATCCCAACACCCATTGTCTAAATTGAGATATCATACCAAATCATGTAGTTAATACCGGATATTGACATACTAGTGGCATATTACAAATCTTATATGAGTTCTCCCTCCCAATACAAGTTAAATATGTCGTTCAACAATATATTAGCGATGTATAGATGATATTTCCCGATATATCAGTGACATCAAATAGATATTTGCATCAAGTATCAATCAATAAGTATGCTGAAACATAATCCTTTTGTAGAAGAAAAAACACAAATATTTCATATTTCCACAACACTCTTAGAATCAGTATAAGCAAAAGTCTTATATATATATAATTCTCAAACAATTCAACAATTATTTGAAGAGTTAAAAAGAAATTATTTTTGCTAAAATCATACTTTTTATTACTTGCTCACATGCATATCAATATTCCTTTGACATACATACCAATATTACTGACACTGTATGATGTTATCTTCATATTTTCAAAACATCGAATGTAGGTTCTTGATGTTGTTATTATATATGCTGATAAAACAAATACAAATTGAATAGGTAAAAGTTTGAGTTCAATAGCGAAGGGATTATTTGGCCATAATGATATAATATCATGTCTACAAATTAACTGAACTAATTTATGACATCTAAGCGGATTCGTTTGTACATGCATACAACGACAATCCGAGTTATTTGTACGTTTTATAAATCTTCATTTTTAAAGGACACACTGCAAGTAATATAATAATATGGTGTGTCAGGTTCTATCATGAATTCATGTTAAACGACATGCATCTCGAATGATATCAAAATAAATTACATAATGTCAAAAGACACGTGATCACAACAATATCGATATTCATAAATTTGCGTAAAATGTTAACTTCAAGATCTGTAGGATAGGATGTCACCAAAACTCAAATCAAATGTGTGGCAACAATACATACTTATATAAATGTGCATAATAAATATCACAATAATTGATAATGTGGAAATTAGGATCCGTTTCTTATTTTCAAACTTAATATCTAAAAAACCTTATCAAGAACAAGTTTCACGAAACACATCCGTTAGCAAAAATGTTCATTTTAAACCGCACATTGCAGTTAGAACAATAAATATTTGCAGTTTAAAATGCAAATACGTACATTTAAAATGCACATTTATAAAATAAACATTTGCAGCGCGAGTTACACATATATAAAGTGTAGAATATGCGTCTTTGCGATGTTAGCGACCAATTTCATTTTACATAAATGTGCATTTAGAACCGCATATATTTGCAGTGTAGAATGCAAATATTTGCAGTTTAAAATGCATATTTTCGCTAGAAACATCGACATGGAGTTTTTCGTGAAACCTGTTTTTGACAGAAAGCGGAAGTGAATTTTGAAACTTTTGAATGATGTTTGAAAAAGCATCCCAATATAATAATAATAATTCAGTCACGAGTCAATAGTCAATACTTTTGTCGTGAATGTTAACAAAAGGTATAAAGTTATGCAATTTAATAACATCTTAGTTCATCATTGGAGTATTCCACTGTGCCTTGAACAATATCGGATTTGTAGCACCATTGGGGTATTCCAGTTAGCAAAGTTGCCAAAAGTGTGTGCTTAAGAGCGCATAGCTTAAAAAAAAAAGCTTAAGAAGTGCACTCATCGCTTTACTACCTATAATGATGCATGTATCAATAAAGGTGCAAAAGAATGTTTTCTTTGCAGGTATAGCAAGGTGTATTCTTGTGCATCTTAAGAATAATGCGATCATATTAGCACTTTATTCATTTCTTCTATTATTTTCCGAAGGACCATTTCAAGACAATTCGGGGCTCTAAACAATCATTATTAATGGGCCCTTATATTTATTGTACCATGCGTATTATCTTTTCGTTTTTCATTTAAAATATTCACCCTTACTCCGGATTTGGAATCAACAAATCATTAGTTTTTCCTGAAATATTTGTTGATATTCTTTTTTATATGATCAAATCTTCTATTCTCATTTTCTTTTTTACGCTGTTCATACTTTGAAACATACTTTTTCGTCGATATGAAATGAAATAAACTATAAAATTGTATTTTTCTTCTAATCCAGTCTAGAGTGTAATAAAGAACTAAAAAAAATCACAGATTTGATAATCAATGATAAAAAATAATGATTAGTTATCGTAAGTACAAGTTCATATTCAAAGATTAAAATTGGCATTTAATGAATATTGAAAAATCAAATTAGTTTTCATAAGATATTCACATTCATAATTTGCTCACTATATATCAACACAAACATATAGCAATCATTAGACAAACAATATTGAAAACAGTCACATAACAAAGAACTTAACACATGCACATAACATTTTATCATAATTCTTTAAATCTTTTCAGACCGTTACACCGTCCACATTCCAAATCTTAATGTCATAATCAAATAGGAAAATGAGCTCTATATGCCACTTTTAATCACCAAAAAAAATTGATAGATGAACAAATAAAAATCACATCAGATGTTCATATTAGAATGTTTTTTGTTTGGTAACAGAAAATTGAAAATTCTAAAAGAGAATGAAAATCGAACTAAAATAGAAATAGGTAGAGACTGAATTAAAATAGAAATAAAAAGCAAAATCATATGTTCAAAAGAAAGGAATATGATATAAAATTTAAGTAGCTACTCATATAAATAAAAATATAAATACAAATAAAAATGCATACCTCTGCAGAACTAAGGAGATTGAGAAGAACCGACAATCAAATCATGGGTTTCAAATGAGTTATTTTTGGAACAACATTTTAAATTTTTAAAAAAGAATGATAAAAATTAAATTTGTAGACCATAGAATGGATACTGATGATAGAGAAAAAAATGCACGAGGAATAGAAAGGTAGAAGTTGAAGAGAAAAAAATGCATGGGGAATAGTGTATTGTTTTTGTTAATGTAGGGTATAGAAATTACTAAAACGTCCATTTGTGGATATATTATTGGTATCAATCCCACATCCCAAAATTTGGAATATATACTTTTTATCAATACAACCATTATGCTACTTTGGAAGGATTGGTGAGTTTTGAGGAAGTGCTACATGTAAAGACATGATTATCAGGAGTCTCTCGAAAAATTAAGGCCTTGAGCATTTGCTTAGCTCGCCTTCTTGTGGGGAAGACAATGTTTTTCCATTAAATTTTATTGTTGTTTTCTTCTAGGATCCCTTTTATTTTATCATGAATGAATATTACTACAAAAATCATTATATTCCTACTTATCATTTGATTGTTTAGTTTTTTCTAAAAACTTTCATTCGAATATCCTATACACACATATTCATATATGATTTTAATTTTCAGTTAAAAATGTTGTTCATCTGTCACAAAAGAATTCTAGACTTTATATCAATTTCAAATGCTATTAATTGCTGATTTAGATGTTATTTCTAAATAACAATAAAAGAATTAACTCCTCTCTTGTTAATTTTAGGGATTTTCTCATCTCTTCTTAATTTTATCTAGATATTTCATTTTCAAATCTATACAATTTATCGTTTTTTTAATCTGGATGCTTAGACGGTAGTGCATATTAATACTACAAGTCCTAGGTAGTATATAACATACTACATATCAATATATGTCCAACGGTTCGAATCATGTTACACACGTTTCGAACCTGTAACTTCATGCACCGAAGTTGAAGTGCCTAACCAAAGTCGTTATGTCATTACATTTAAATCATTACATTTAAATATTTTACATGCTATACTAATTCTCTCAATTATCATTTTACATTTAAATATTTACATTTAATAATTTTTGCAATCATTTGTAAAATTCTCCTAGCTTTTATCATATTATTTAACATTCCAGTCAATATATTTAAATTAATTACATTATCCAAAATTGAGCTTTTAAAATAAATTCAGTTAACTAATAATTAATCTTTGATCTAACAAGTCCTAAAAAATGAATTCAATATATTGTATATCACACTTATATTGATAAAAATTGTAAACGAATATTATATTAAAGTCCATATAACTTATAATTTCCATAACTGTATACAAAATCATCTTTAGTTTTCTTTCGTTCAAGCGTACATAATTTATTTCTTTCTAATATTAGTACTTTTGATGAAGGAAGATGAGAGACTTCAACCAGGTTAAATGCATCAATGATGAAAATTATAGACTTTTGGTGAAGGATGATGAGATAAAGATAAGATGGAGAGAATACTTCGACAAGCTATTCAACGAAGAATGTGATAGCACTACGATCGAGCTGGACGCCTCTTTTGATGACACCAGCAGACATTTTATTTGGAGAATTCAAGAGTCCGAGGTAAAAGTGGCGTTAAAACGGATGAAAGCAGACAAGACGTTGGAGCCTGATGACATCCCCATTGAGATGTGGACATGTCTCGAAAATGCAGGAATAGTCTGGCTAACTAAGTTGTTCAATACTATTTTCAAATCAAACATGTCAGATGAGTGGAGTAGAAGCATATTAGTTTCAATTTTCAAGAATAAAGGAGATATTCAAAGTTGCACAAACTACAGAGGTAAGTCATACAATGAAGATTTGAGAGAGAGTCATTAAACATCGGTTAAGAAGGAAGACAAGCGTTTCAAAAAACCAATTTCGGTTCATGCCTGGGAGATCGACCACAGTGGCGAATTCTTGATAAGACAACTTATAGAGAGATTTAGGGAACAAAAGAAGAATCTACACATGATATTTATCGATTTCAAGAAGTCTTATGACAAGTATCGAGAAATGTTATGTGGCGGCCTCCGGAAAAGAAGAGTCCCAACAAAGCACATTACTGAAACACTCCACACCCCTTAGTATATCCAAAAAGGACACACTAAAGGATATAGTGCGTTATAGGTATAGCTAAAACATTACAAAGACTAAGATTCACAGGACAAATAAAACAGCGGAAACATTTAAATGGTAATTCATTATTCAAAATAACACTTCGTAAATAAGTTTGAAAAACATCGCGCCTCAAACACCAACTACACATGTCTTATGAAAAATACATCTCAGTCTTATAAAATCAGAGTACAATAAAATAATCATCCGTCTCATAAGTACCAGTACATCAAAAACCAAATGAAAAGAAAACTGAAAAGAAGAATAATACATGAAGAACTTTGAAAATGTATCTCTAAGAAATCTGAATCAACCATCCTTGTCTCTGCTGGCCTATGAGGGAAAAGGGAAATTAGAGGAGTGGGTCATACTACAAGTCTGGTGAGTGAAAGTAACTACTAGTATTTTTAAGGAAGATAAAGATAATAGACTTAACAACAGTTCTAATATAAAAAGAAAATAGAGAGGATAAAACTGGGATAAATACTGTTTAACTATTTGCTTCGATTGTGATTGTTTGCACTTGTCTTAGACTGCTTTGGTTAGGCTGAATTTCTAATCTATTTTAATTAAGCTGAAATCCTAATTCTACCCGTTCATCGGATTTCTATCTCTGTTGTGCTACTATGAGTTAGTCCAATCCTGTCAAAAGACATATTTAGCACTTGGAACACAATAGCGACTTATTGATGCCTCACGTTCGGTCTTCGTCGGTACACACTAACTGTCGCCCCCTCTTGCGATCACTTACTCACCCTAATCAGCATAAGCGTGCCCAGCCTCACTTGATCTGTTATGGGACCATCTGTCCTAGTCTGAAAAGGTCCTGTCCAGCCTCACCTAAGTGTTTTGTAAGACCATCAGTCCTAGTCTGAAAGGGAATGCTGTTGGTGCGGGTCCTATCAAACAAAATCTAGTTGCGCTCTTTGTCCAAATCCCTAGATTTGAGTCTCTATCTATTGACCACTTATTTAACCTGTGTCACAGTCTCATCTAACTATTGTGAGACCATCAGTCCTAGTCTGAAAGGGTCTTGCCCAGCCTCACCTAATCTGTTGTGAGACCATCAGTCCTACTTTGAAAGGGAATGCTGTTGGTACGGCTCTGCTTCTATGCTTTGCTTATTAACTTAATCAAAGTTTTTAAAATAAGCATCTTCTGTTATTTCTACTATAGTTGCTTATTAACTTAATCTAAGTCTTAAAATAAGCCTTTTTTCTGTTATTTTTTAATTATAACTTGTTATAATTTGCTTATTAATTTAGTCAAAATTTTAAAATAAGCTTTTCCGTTCTTTCTACTTAATTATAACCTATGTGATAATTGTTACTCTTCTGTTTTATCTTTTTAGTTGTAAACACTAGTTATAAACATGCTTGCAAATGTCTCAAATTTGCTTACTTCAGTCTATCTTTTATTTATTACAGTTTTTCTTATTTTACATCTAATTTCTGTAAATTTAATGTTATGTATTTTAATCCAAATTTGCGAATTATTCTTTTTTAATACTGTTATATTTTATTCCACAAAGGAATAAAAAGAAATTAAAATTTACTGGCTACATTCTAACGTAAAACAGATGCAAATAAATGCAAATAACAATAATTAACTGTAAATAACTGAATAAAATAGCTGAATAAAAATAACTGAATAAAATAGACTGTAAAGAGCTTTAAAAACTAGAGCTGTAAATAATTTATATAAAAATTGTCTCAAAATTGCATAAAAACTACAACTATTGAGAACCCGATTATTTTAAATTTCTTAAAAATCTAAAATAATTACTAAATACTCACATGTGGTCCTTAGCTCGAGTCTTTGGCTTTCCCGAATCCATTTCTAGGTGTAAAATATTTAATTAAAAAGATCTCATTTCAAGAAAAAATTTCTTTGTAGGGTCCATCCTCATGCAATGAAACCAATTGAGAGAAAATCTGAATGAGAAAAATAGCCAGGTCTAGAGTTTTATTTATAGTGTCACTTAGGTATCTCAGACTGTTGAATTTGAATATTAAATCTGGTGCAACCACGTCATAGGCTTGCTGAGAACCGTCAGATGAAAGCACGAACACACAGAATTGAAAAGAAATTGCAAAACACGTCATCGTTTAACTTGGATGAATTCACGCTCAAATACAAAGGCGGGTCGACCTGGGTGTCGATCCATATATGTGGAAGGTCGACCTATAAGTTGACCTATGCATATTAGGGGTCGACCTGACCTATATATATATATATTTTGTTTTTCTTTTTGTTTTCTTATTTCTTGTTTAATTTGTATCTTCTTCATATTAACTCGGATTCTGACAAACTATATATGAAAATTAATCATAAAATTATCACGGACACAATAGCGTAATTTTGTAGCTCGATTCTGATAATTTCATAAACTTATTTTTGTTAATTAATTATTAAAGCTCAAATTTTGAATTGTTACAATTATCCTTATCAAGGATATGTACGATGATGTTGTGACTAGTGTCGAGCATGCAATGGTGAAACCAGTGACTTTTCTATTAACATAGGTTTACATCAGTGGTCAGCTTTGAGCCCTACATTTTTGTCTTAGTGATGGATGATGTTACGAAGGGTATACAAGGTGAGATTATTTGGTGTATACTCTTTGTTGATGATGTGCTAATTGACGAAAGTATGATAGGAGTTAATAGACAACTGGACATGTGAAGACAGATTTTAGAATCAAAGGATTTTAGACTTAGCAGAACTAAAACGGTGTATATAAAGTGCAAGTTCAGTGGTGTCAGGTTAGAGGATGAAGATATCACTTTGGCCTGACAAGTAGTGTCCAAGAAGGAATCATTTCGATATTCAGGATCAATGTTGCTGTATGATAGTGAGATTATTGAAAATGTTAGTTTTAGAATTCTAGTGGGATTAGTGAAATGGTGACCAATATCTGACATTCTCAGTGGCAGGAAAGTTCTACAGAAAGGCAATCAGACCTACGATGTTGTATGGTGCAAAGTGTTGGCCTACTAAAGGACAACACGTCCAGAAAATAAGCGTAACAGAGATGCATATGTTGCGATGGACCTATGGTCATACAAGACGAGACTGAATTAGAAATGATGGTATACGTGACAAACTTGGAGTAGCACTAATTGAAGGGAAGCTAGTCCAACACTATTTAAGATGGTTTTGACATCTCCAACGGAGGCATTTCGAGGCATCTGTGCGTGTTAGAATTATATGTCGCATTCAATGCTCAAAGAGAGGCAGATGTTATCAAGGTTGACATGGAAGAAAGTAGTAAAAATGGACTTGAAGGATTGAAATATATCCGAAGAGCTGGTGTCGGATGGGAGTTCGTGAGTTTATGGGTAATGTTATAAGTTTTATATTATCTGACTAGTAAATAAGAGTCTAGACGTAGTGTTTGATCCTCGGTCTCTATTATTATTGGTACCACCATCGTTGTTATTATTATCATGCTTTTTTTAATTTCTTTATATATTTATTTTTAATTAATTTATTTATTATTATTACGAGTGTTATGGCACGCGCTTCGCGCGTGACGATAGCACATGCTTTGGGAGTAAATTTATTGAGGAGGATTTTTTATCGTCATCTGTTGATTTCTTGATATGTACACTATCTTTCGTTGAAGATGCTTTTAGAGATATATCATTTTTTTAGTCAATATTTGCTTATCAGAGTGTTTAGTATCTACTGGTTGAGTGATAAATTGTTTTGTATGCTAAAATTAATTTTTTAATATATAGAGTAAAGTAGTAATAACGTGATGACTGACATATACTTTTGAACATTTTTTATAAGAAGCACAATCTTTATGTGTATTTAAAAATAAAAATCAACATGAAAAAAGAATAAATTTTCATCTATCAGTTGATTTTATGTCTTTAAATAACATGCAATCATGATATTATCTTGAGAATACGCAAAGGAATGCACTTAAATAAATAGTACAAACAAATTCTAAAAAATGCAAAATACCCTTTTAATATAAAATATAAGTGTGTAAGTGGTAGTTGTAGAATTGATTTTTTTCTGTGTAGAATAAGATTAAAATATATTTAAAAGTAAAAATAACATGAAAAAGAAATTTTTTTCATCGATCGGTTGATTTTATGTACGTAAAATACATATAATCATGGTATTATTTTGAGAATATGTAGAGCAATGCACTTAAATAAACAATACAAAAAAAATTCCAAAAAGTGGAAATTACCTTTTTTTTATATAAAACAGAAGTGTAGAAGCTGCAGTTCGAGAAATAATTTTTTTTCCCTGTAGAATAGGATTGAAATTTAAAAGTGCAAGATATGGATATAGTGTAAATGACAGTTTTAGCGGTATAATTACACTAACCTCAAGCTGCGATATTGGACATTAACGATGATGAACAACTCAATGAAGCATGTCCAATAGGAAACATTGGTGGTGAGAAATCTGAACGGAGATGACATGAGAAGTGGAAAAGAAATAGAGGTGGAAAGAGATGTGAATATGGATGGATAGAGCGAGTGACATTCATAGGATTTGGTAAATATTTCTTAGAATGCTTTATTTGTGTTATGAAGTTTGAATATTTATATTTTGTGCCTAAATTGTTGACTATTGAATTAATTGAAATGCTTATTAATTCCACTTTCCAATATTTCATTTTTCTTTCCTTAAATCTATTTTTGCACTCATTAAGTTTCTCATACATATACGTTTTGATATTTGTATCATTTATTCACAGTTTAATGCATAACCTTGAAATTCATCAATCTCCAGATATGGTGTATAATAAATCAAGATATGTTCATTTGTTTAAATCAAGTAATCGGAATCAACTTATTAAATCGTTTCCAGCATTGTAAAACCATTTCCGTTTTGTTATTTATATCATTTATTTACAGTTTAATACATAACATTGAAATTTATAAATCTCTAGATACGGTACACAATAAATCAAGATATATTCAATTGTTTAAATTAATTATACATTAATATATTCTTGGAAGTTCACGGTCAGACCAAAAGTTATACATGACATATGCTACCGAGTGATAGCTAATAGACATAAATAGTCCAATAGGTTTTTTATTGAAAAGTTAATACAGCTATATCACAACTATACTTATAACATGTTATATTTTTCAATTTGTAAAACATGTATAACGCTTTATGATTGCTGCCCTTGATTTTGCTGTGTGTTTATTCTCATAATTGTATAACATTATATCAACCACTTGCTTGATGGTGCATTAAATTTATATAGTAACGACATTATTGAATTAATGCAAATTAATGCTTATTAATTTCACTTTTCAACATTTTATTCCTCTTCCCGAAGTCTATTTTTGCACTCATTAAGTTTTTCATACATTTACGTTTTTATATTTGTATTATTTATTCACAATTTAATGCATAGTCTTGAAATTGATAAATCTCTATATATGCTATACAATAGATCAAAATATGTTCATTTGTTCAAATTAATTATACAGTAACAATTTTTTTCCATGTTCCATATAAAGGGCAATTTTGAAAGTTCATGTCCAAAAGTTTGCGCTGCCAGTTATTAATAAAGATTATCATTTCTTTAATTATTTTACTTTATTATTATTATAATGGTTTATCATTATATTATTGTTGTTATTATTACTTTTAAATTGATTTTGTCATTTAATTTTGGGTTCCATCTCTAGCTGACGCCAACTTGTTTGAGATTAATGGCTTAGTAGTTGTTGTAATATTAGTACTTTATTACACAGACAAATATACATACTTTCTAAAGTTGGTATTTTATTACAAACAAATATACACTTTTTTGTTTCTAAAACATGTGTTATAACAAACATATACAACATCTTTTCTTTTTAAAACCGGTAAATCAAGTGAATTCTTTATCCCTAACAAATTTATTTTTGTTAAGAATAACATTAAATTAATGATAAGTGATAAATACTATAGTTTGTAGTTTTGAAAAATAATGAATATTTTAAATTAATATGTTTTGTGAAAATGTTAAGTTTGATTATGTATATCGTAATTTGCGTTAGTTAATATATAAAAATATACAATATTTTGATAGAAATAATTTTCTTTTGTATTTTATTGTCCTTTTGAGGCAGTTAATTATTTTCTACACAGTTTTTGTTATAAATTAAAATTATGGAGGTATGGGACGATGGTCCAAAAACCAAGTTCTAATTTTTGCATAATCAAAGTTACAATATGGTTTGTAATGTCTTTTTTAATCAACATTTTTTTAAGGTAATTGAAAATATTTTGTATCACTTACATAATATTATATACTTATTTTTTATTTTAATATTAACCGCAAGAGCTTTAAATGCATAAAAAGCTATACTTATTCATTACTATTACATTTTCATTTTTTTAGGTATTCTCTTATATGATATTCTTGTAAACAAACGTACTATAAGCTAAATGTTAAACTCAAAAGCTATGTATATAAATAATTATATCCGAGGTATATAAAAATATTTATTTTAAACTTAATTAAGAATACTAACTTCCATTTAGGTTATTAACAAACATTAAATGCTACAAAATAATAAATCGGTATCTATCTCATTGTTATCTACGAAAATAACAATTTTATATTTATACAAATATAGAAATACATAAATACACATAACAAAAATTACATACTCAAAAATGATACGTTCAATTCATAACTCATTTATCTTAACAAATTCACCATATATTACATACATACCTTGTGCAACACATGTGTTACAAACTAGTTAATTTGTCATAGCATAATTCATTTGAATTCATAAACTGCTAGGAGAAACGATTGCACAGAATTGTCAGAAAAAGCATTTAATTTTCATTGGAAATAATAAAATCATGAAATAGGCATAACAAATTAACATAGCAGTCTTGCACAAGAAAGCATATGTCTAAATGCAATATCTAGAAATAATTGATTGTGTTGCTGCACTATTTTAAATTGACAGTCTTGTTAGTTGGTACCATACCAATTCAAGAAAATGAAGACAAGACTGTGATAATATGACCACATTAAAAAAAAATCTTATGTTCCAATTAGAAAATGTTTTATTTTAAATTATTTTAAATTACAATACTCTAAAACAAACAGCGTTCAACTTGTCAACAAGTAATGTCTTATAAGGAGTAACAAATTTGTTTGAGGCATCTATCTAATCTCGGATATGACAAAGGATGCTTGATATCACTCAAGAGGAATATGTCAAATAAAGGTAATAGTAATAGAGGTGTTAGATATCAGTGTCTGTCAAAATAGGTAATAGTAAAGATACAAGATATCACTTTATGTCGAATATAGAAAATGACGATGATTTCAAGTTTCACTATATGGAAAATCTGTAATATAACTAACATAGTTATTATGGTGGAAAGATCAATAAACTGATAAAGTATGGTATAAATTATTAAGATGTACTTGTTTGTGGTCTGTACGAGAAACTACAATAAAAGAATCATACACACTTTAATTCAACTCATTTAATACTCATAAATTGTGTAACCCCACCACCCATTCTCCTTCTCTTCATTGTTTCCTTCCATATTATCTCTTTCTTGTTTTATCATTTTATTATAGTTTCATGTTTAAAATAGTGAGGATTTTAGGAAGGTAATTTTGAAGAACAATGGCATAAGATGAAAAGCATAATAACTAAACAACCAGTGTTCTATATCTCCACCATCTCTACTGAGATTTAGTCTGACCTAAAATAATTATCTAATACAATTACTTTTTATTAACATAGTTTTCATATTTATCCAAGTGAACCATGATAAAATATTTACTATCTTTCTTCTGATTTTGATGTTCAATGAGAAGAATTCTTACAGTCACTACAAAATCAATCTAGAGCGCGCGCGACCTCTCTCTCTCTCTCATTCTAAAAAAAAAGAAAGGGGTTTCAATGTTCTTTTAGCTAATGACAAGGATCGTGGATGGTGCTTTATATTATGCAAATCAAATGAATATATTTATAACAATTGTGATTTTTCTAAATGTTAATTTGGAGATATAAATTACCTCGAAATATTCTTGATATGTACTTTAAAACTTGATATGCTAATCTGAGATGAACATCCAAGATATATATTATCTTGTTTGAAATCTCATCCAACATGGGATATAGTATATGAAATCTGATAAAAGACGTGACCGGAGACCAAGATTTAAAACTTAATAATTACGTAAATAAGTTATTGGCATCCATATTAAAATAAAATAAATTTAATTGGATATATTCCATACCGTTTATTGGTCGAATTGGATGGACTCAAAGAAAGAATTAATTGTGTTATTTAAGACTAGAAAATGAAATTTAGCATTATATTTATATTTGGATAAATATACGTTATTAAGTTATTGGACTTATGGGAAAAGTCCTTGTAAGTTTATGAATGATCTTGGAAAGTAGTATTTGTCTTGCTATTTTGTTTGTTTGGTTACGAGCAGTATATCTTGTTTTTTGTTGATGCTTGTATTTGTTGAATTTATTTGGACAAATATTCAATTTAGGACTATTTTTATAACTATTTGCAAAAAATGTCGCATTCAAAACCATTTGCTATACACGCGCGCGCGCACACATATATATACATACATACATACGTACACATATACATACATTCATACATACACACACACACATTCCTTTTTGACAATGCAATCATTTGATTAGATGTTTTATATAAAGAAAATCCAGTTGGATGGTCAAGTTATTTAAGACTACCATGTATGTGCAAATAGGTTTGAAAGTAGTCTATTTTTGTTAATAGTTTATAAGAATTGATCTATAGAAAATTTGTCTTATTTTTATATATACCTGTCACCTTTTCCATATAAAAACTTTTGCCAGCCATGATTTATGTCTCTTTAAATTTTATATTTTGCATATATTATATTACTTATAGTAGTCCAATTTATATTTTTCAGAGTTCTTGAGGTGTATTGATTAAATTAGTCAATAGTTGAAGCAACAAAATTGATATTTGATATTTCAAAGTTTACGGGTGCGCATGTGTGGACAACATGAGAGTTGAAGGGGTTGTTTTTGGATGAGAGTTTGGTTAGAGGTTGGGTAAGATGTAATAAGTCAGATGTCATTGTATTTGTTTAATATTTTGGTTAATTGGGTATTAGTGTATATTTTCGTTGCAGTACCGCTGAACCAATATCTTGAAAATTTAATATGTGTAAATAATTGATATATCAATGCTTATGAAAAAAATATGTGAAGTACCTTGACTCGATCGTTCCACTGTTCGCCGTTGCAAACAACAGTGATATTTGTGACGTCCCATCTTTCTCTACCTTTGTTTCTCATCTTCTCCTATCTAACATCTTTTCCCGAATAATATTGTGCTTATTCTTCGCTTGTGAAATTATTTTTTGCGAGTTGAAATTTTTATGCAATTCGTTCAATTACTTCAGTCTTAGTAGTAGGTTTGTTTTTTTGTTCCTCTGAGTGTTTGAATATTCTTAGATGAATTCTCAGTGAATAAGATTTGACAATTCGGAGTTTCAACCAAATGTATGTTTTCCGGTGTTCCAGCTGCAGTGGATTCTATGTCGGAAGTTATGTAGAATAGTTAGTTAAGAACGGTTAAAGCGTGGGAAAAATTTGGACAAATGGTAACAAAATTTATAGGGGAAGAAGCGAATTTAAATATTACATCCGACTTAGTTGTTTTACATGAAATGTTGCATCTACATTTTCTGCTTCAGTTTACAGTTATGAAAATCTATAAACGCTTTCTTCATTTCGTTGACGTATCCAATACGTCTCACGTGAACAAAATACATTGGGCGTAATCTTGGACAAACATTTTTCAACTAGCGGCAGGAGCTTCTATGAATGTGGTCTGCTTTTGGATGATTACAACAGCAAGATCTATTATTAATAAAATTGAAATTCAACGTAGTTGCTATCTGGTGAATTTCTCTAGTTTTTTCAGACAAGTAAGCTGCTACTCTTAATGAAAAATCATCTGCACCTGCCCTTCTAACGTTTTTCACTTACCTTGAACAAATAAAAACTTTAATAAATTATTGCATGATGGGACTTGGTCTAATAAATTATTATGACATGAGTAATGATTAATTATACCTTTGCTTGTAGCATTGTGAAACTGGGAACGCAGACTCTGCAGCAGCATGCAAGAAACTGAAAGGCGACCTCCAGGCAGTATTTTATGTGCTTCCCAAAGACATGCAACAACTTTTGCTTCTGAACCCTAACAAGGCCGCTCTTATTCGAGGGAAAAAAAGTGTTGGCGATAAGTCAATGAAATTTCCAGGCCATATTGTAGTTTCTGAAAGCCCCAAGACGCCAAAAACACCATAATCAGCCCCGTCTCCAAAAAAGTTCACTGTACATGGTGTTTTCTGTGAAATTGCAGATTGCACCATCCTCTTGGGCGCAGCATCGCTTTTTACATGTGCTACGTGCATCGTCGTCGTCATCGGTGGTTGATGAAGAGTCACACTTTGTATTGTTTTGCCAAAGCAGGTCGATACTTGAAATTGTTATTGATGTTGGTTATTTATGTTGCTGCAATGGTGATTGATGTTTATGATTGTAATATAGGTTTTGTATAATTAGTCTTTTCTTTTAATTGTTGTAGCTTTTTTATTTCTCAGACAAGCGGCAACGTTTGTTTTAGGCAAGGGGAAGGAGAACCAGAATTGGGTAACTTTAAGGGTAGAAGGGTGTAGTAGTGTAAAGTGGTTTGGGTGTATTATTTGGCTTGCTTTGGCATTTGTTCCACTTTATTTTGGAATTGTGATTGCAAATATGCATATTCCTGTATCTATTATCTTATGAGGTTAGCACCATATTTTTTTTTCCTTTTAATAAAAAATAATAATATAAAGTACACAAGAATCATCCTGAAATGTATTTTCATATTCTCTTCGTTAAGGGTTTGATATACATATTTAGGATGTTTAGATTGCTTCTCTGATCAACATGTTTATTGTCGATTGTTAACCCTAAGGTCTTTGATTTTGATAAAGTTGACATTATTCGCAAGACACCATAAAACATTCATCTAAGAGTTACTGCTATTGCGATCAAGGATGGACATTATCATTATTTACGCCTGTTAAACCATAATTTCACACTTTGAAGGAACGGAAATGGCATGAAAAAACGTTCTTCGCAAAGCCCCTATTGTCATTGGCAATAAATCAGAGAACATGGAAGCAAAATAACGTATTTGTCATTCAGGTACAAAGCTGGAATAATCGTACGGTCTGGGAACTCACGTTATTCGCTGATCCCGCTGAAGGTTTTTGTGTGAGACAGCCGACTCTCCAGAGCGAGACATTGCAGGTCTCGTTAGCGTAGAGGCTCCATGAATGTAGAAGGTCGACAAAATAACATCACCGTTGGTTGCGTTACCATTTTCACAGATAAACCAGCATACTATTACCATTGTCATATGGTTTGTATATCAGTGGTTGATGTACCGATAAAATACATTAGTAATTATCACACCGGTCATGATAAATTACCGTTTTATTTGAAAGACGGAATATTTAATATTTTTAAAATATAATGGCACTTCATCGTGCATTTAATCATGTCACTTGGTAAAAGACATTAGCTAAAATGAGTGCGGTCAGCATAATTTGAATTGAATTTCAAAACTTAAACCAATCACATGTATACTTAGCAAAATTGAATCAATAAAATAAAGAATATAATGAGCCGTAAAATTATAGTTACCGTCGTTTTTAAAAAGATATTATCGATGTTTTTACCTTTATAACTGGTTAATTTGGCAACACCGCACCGATTACATTGATATGATTGCATGGTAAGCAATTACCATTCCTGCAACAACCTTAGCAATAAGCAAATACAAGGATACTAAAATTTATAACAAAAAGTAATACAACTATATATCAACAAGTTATCTTGAGATACAAAATAAAACAGGAAATTTGATATAACCGATCTCAAATGTTAGACCTCCTCCTAATTTCAAACTCAAATGTAAACATAATAAGATCAAATGATCAATATATGTTTTATCAGACATTGCAATAACATTGATGATGATATTAATTGTAAAAGAGGTAAATTAAATAAGCAATACAAACAAATAATTATTGAGCCATCAAGGGTGTTTGGGTGGTTAGGACAAAATGTTGTTAGGACAAAATTATTGCAATTATTATGTTTTATCTTCAAGGAACAAAATTAGGCCCTTTTTTCAACAATAAAGTAAACAAAACAATTGAATTATAAATTTCATTTACAACCCCACATTTCATTTACATCTACAACTTACCCAATCATATCACATCCCAAAGCAATATCCAAATACACGGACAAACCAATATAACCGATGTATGGAGATGCAACCATGCTTGATCAGAGTAAAAAAAAAACTAAACTGTATAAATCCCATCATTGATAGAACAAGGCATATCACAATACTACAATAATAATAGTAGTAGTAAATGGCCACTCAATCTCTACCTCCTAGAACATCTCTAGAACTGTATTTGTCCTAAACCTATAAACCTGACTCATAGCGCTCAATATACTCAAATACGTAGCGAGACCATGCTTCAAAGCAAAATACATTTTCCCTCACTAGTGTTTTACTATAACAATAAAAGCCACTTCGGCCATCGACCTGCATCCATAAGGATTAACATACAACGATAATATCATAGTTTCATAATTGAGTTTGAATGAATTTATAGTTGGATCAGGTGCATTCCGAGCAGGGTAAAAGGGGCAAAAAACGTCCTTTTATTAGTTTTGAATTATATCTTAATTTTTGTGTTATCATGAATAATATAGTCGCATTATATCATATTTAATGCATTTTCAATCAAAGTAAGTCTTGTGTTTTGAAAATAATTTTATTTAACTTTGCTATTTTATTATGTAAATTTTATTTAAATATAATTTTATATATAACCAGCTTAATTTATTTACTACTAATGGTTACATGTACAATATAATCAATGTGAGATAGTATATAAATAAAACATATTCCACTTTAAATAATTCATGAAGTAAATATGATGGGGTGCATATGAGATCATTGAGAGTCATGAGCACATCACGTGTAATGTTTGTAGTTTATATTATGTTGCATTTTTATAATTTAACACACGCACATACAAACACATAAACACATATACATTTTTATTTTAACCCATATTTAACAAAAAAAATAAATATATTATATAAAGCTCACTACTTGGATTATTATATAATATTTATGTGTGTATATAAAAATGTAAACATATGTAACTATACAGATAAATAACAATTACTATATATATGTATGTATGTAAACGGTTTTCAAAAAAAATGTACGTATGTATATGTATATAACAACACACACACACACACACACACATATATATAAACTATGAATATGTATATGTACATAGTATTTAAGTCAACATTCTTGTAGGCTTAAGGAAAAAAAATTAGTTTTTTAGCACTAAAGTTTATTAACACACACACACAAGATATGTGTGTGTGTTGTATATGTTATATGTGCGTCTGTGTGTATAATATGTATGTATGTGTGTGTACATATATATGTGTGTACATACATACATACATACATATATATATATATATATATATATATATATATATATATATCGTATGTGTGTGTATTATATGTGTCATGGAAATTAGCCACAAGGGCCTCTTTAGCAAGTGCAATTAGTTTCTAAGACACACAACTCAAATAATTATTTTTAAGGACAAAATGCAAAATAACTAGTTTCAAAAGCCTAAAAACCTATGAAATTATATCCTTGAAAGTAATTCGACTGCTGACTTTGTCCTCAAAAGTAATTATTCTGCTGGCTTTGGTCTTGAAATTAATTTCTGTGGATGTGTGTACTAAAAACTAATTTGACTGCAAAATTTGTCCTTCTGGTGAAATACCCCTGCAGTGGATGTGTGTATTAAGCTTTAATGAAGGCAGAACATGAATAAACATACACACATGTATGTGAAATTCAAATTTAGATCAAGACTTTTTACCTTTAGATCTGGCTAGTTGTTGACACATCGCCTTACTAGCCTTTCTCCCTTAGAGTATAGTTCCTTCTTCCTCCACTTGGTTTGATAATCGCAGATATAGGCTTTAGTTCGTAGGCAATGGAGTTTTGAAGTTTTGAGTTATGATTATGTGAGTAAAATAAGAAAGATAGGTGGATTTATAGCTATAAGATATTCAAAATATCTCCTTAGTTTTCTCCTAATTTTATTCTAGATCTCATATAATTAAAAGAAATATTCAAACCCCATTTCCACTCCACCCATGGCAGCACAAAGTTAAGAAAGCATTCTAGGGACATTTGTGTATATGACTTAACCCTTATACAGAATCTTGTTCAAAATAAAGTAAATAATTGATTTTATTTTATGTATATTATTATGCTAGGATATAATTAATGTTTTAAATATGTTAAATATATATAAGAATTTTTTTATATAGAAAAAGTATTTAGTTGATTGCAGTTACGAATGTATTCATAACTATGAATATTGAATCGATAAAATAAATAGTTGTCCTTAAATGTTGTAACGACCCATTTTTATGACATCTAAGAACAACACTTAATACACCCATGGTATTAGCATGCCATTGCCCAAGCATCCGAAAGATGAATTGTCAAGGGTAAAATAAAAAGAAAAGAACAGTAAATCTAATAATGAAACTGTTAAATATATCATAACGGTAAAATAGTACTTAAGGGTAATATCTAACATGGAGTTATCAAAGTAACAAAAAAGTACTGCTATCAGCTTAGGTAGTTATAACAACCTGCCTTTACATATGCTGAAACAAAATACACTTACATGAATTAAAAAAACAGCGGAAGTAGACAATTAAATAGATAAAGGCCTCCTTCTTGGACGCCCGCTTCAAAAGAGCCCATAAAAGACCTGCTACTTTCGGACTACTCAAATAGAAATGAGTACTCGAGAGTTAGAGAAACAAACAACCCGGATCAGACAATATATCTGATATGAGTAAAACTCTAAAACCATTGGTGTAATTAAACAACAACGTGTGAGACCATGTCGCCAAACGTGGAATTTGTTTCCTCTCACAAGAACAACATCTAAACGTAAAGAATAGATACAAATAATTAAACATCGCGAAGAGTGCTAGACTCTTCCGGATGCAATTAAGAAAATGAATTCGAAGGTTCGAATCAACAAGGAAAATGGAAATTTTCCAACAATGTCTAGGAGGGTGCACCTCCTTACCAAAAATATACTTCTAGAAATATAATTGAGAACTCTGATGGCTCTTGGAAATCTCCAAGTCGGACGCCGCCAACTGTTACAGAGAATCCGAGTATTTCACATCTTGGTGCACAAATATTCGAAACAAATATAAAGTAGATGTGTTAATATCCTAATGGGAGCAACCCGCCATAGCTTGATCTCGACTCGCTCTATGGATTTAGTCATTTGCGACAAATGATAACAAAGATTAAATGAGCAATATGTCATTTTAGAGTGACAAAATAAAAAGAAGGCTGAGGTAGTTGATAGTCGATAAACTGACTATCGAAGATAATAAAATGATCATATATGGAAATTAAATCTTATATACCCATCACCACTCGACGTTTTCAAACCTATACTATCCTTTGGGTAACAATGATTCTGGAAAAGTTAATGTAGGGTTATCTCAAAGTCATGTCTCGGGTACATTCTTAACTTTCGGGATAGAGATAAGTCTCTCTCTTCGAAGTTTGGTGTTAAGTATACAACTAAATGCTTTCCATATAAGTGATATCGCTTTATGGAAATTAATTCATTTTCATAAATGAATCTAACTTTTACTTTTAAAACCGAATTCATGCTTGGGCTTCTCATTACAAATTTTAACTTTAAATAACTTTGTAAAAATGGTTCACTAACTTTAAAATACCATTATTAAAAGGATTTAATAACTTAACCATGTTTATTAAATTGATTAGTTTACCTTAACCATCATTAATAAGAATGATTAATTATATTTAGACTTCGTTAATTAATTTTAGATACCTTTAATTAAAAAGTGTTAATCGCTTTTAAAAACATCATTAATTAAATTAGATAATAAAATTAAATATCATTAATTAAAAATGATTAATTAATTTAAGACATCATTAAAGAAAGAGATTAATTAAATTTAAGCTAATTAATTAACTTTTAAAGTCATTATTAGTTTTAAACACCATTAATTAAAATGATTAAATAATTTTAATTCACCATTGTTAAACGATCAATCAAACTCAAACATCATCAGATAAAATGATTAATTAAGTTTAAGTATCATTAATAAAGTACTTAATTAATTCTAAACACATTAATATGAAGTTAATTAATTAACCTTAATCCTCATTAATTAAAATGATTAATTAAATTTAAAAATCATTACTAAAATAGTAACTAAATTATCCATCATTATTCAAAAACTTAACTAACTTTGTAAAACAAAACCCAAGCTCCAGAATAAACGAAAAGGTTTCGAAGAGATGGTATTTTCCAAATGTGCCGACATAACGATAGTCGCTATACAGACACTTCTATAACTATTTTGATGTCATTTCATTTACATCCAGGCATCACATCACATAACATAAGTATGACATATATACAATGGTAAACATATTCATGAACATAGGGAAAGCTTACTAACCAAGCAATTAAAATAGTGATAAATATTATAAAGAGAATAAAGTTCAAAACTTTAAATAAAATGGCAAGCTTTACTCACTGAAAGCTTACTAACTCAACCCGAATCTTCACTAGAACTTGAATCGGACTTAGAAATTCGCTTTGCCTTGGGAAAAATGAAGTTTTGGTGGAGAGTGGATGAGGAGTATGTGGACTTATTTTAGCTAGTAAGGTGATGTAGATGAGAAAGGTGGATGTTTTTTTTAAGGAAGGAGTGAAAAGAATGGATTATTTTCTAAACTTGGAAACCAACTTTGGAAGCCATAGAACTTAGAAAAGTTGAGTAGAGGTTTGAGGGTGGAATGGAAAATGAGAAAATGAAGCAAAGAATTAGGAATTTGTTTTTTTATATATAAAATGCATTAAGTGAATTACCTAAACGCCCTTAGGGTACATGCCCTCCACCACATTTTCTCCACCTCATCATGTCTCGCCTCCCCTCCTTTCACACGCAAGTGACAAGCCCATCCCCTTGAGACAACATGTTTTAATTACTATTGTACTTAACGTTTCATATAGTGTGTCACTTACCTTTTCTTTTAATTTTATTTTAAAGTTTTCATAAAATATCACATCACATTTTTATAAACTTAAGTAAACAAATATATACATATGTATTATCATTTTTAAAGTCTAGTTTGGTCTGTTTATATGTAATCCAAAGCGTTCTCAACATTTCAAGCAACTTTTAGATGATGAAAATCGAAAACTGGAAAAACGATTTCCGACCACATTTTCGATTTTTCTTCGAACTAATTATTTTTGTAGAAATCTTTTGAAAACCATTTCACCAACACTAATTATTATTTTAAAAAAAAGTTTATTTGAGTTAATTAATAATTTAAAAATGTATCAAATGTCCATATTTTAAAGTGATTAATTTACGAGTCGTTACATCTTTCCACTCTTAAAAGAATTCCGTTCCCGAAATTAACACTCTAGGAGATAACACAAATAACTCAAAAAGGGTACATATTGTATCAAGAAACCTATACAAAAAATACACACTAAGAAACTATATCACAACAGTGCATACATAATATATAAAACAAACAAACAACTATCCTAACATCAACTCACGAGAAGCTTCCCTCATACAATCCTCAGTCTCCTAGATGCAATCTGTGGGATCTTCACTCCTTTATACTTTAACCAAGTCCATAATCAACTATTTCTTATCCCGATCAATAATTCGAGTAGGCTGTGTTATAGTGGTCAAGTTAGGATTAACTTCCACATCCTCCTGCTGAGATAGTGGAATAATCAAAGTAGGATCATGTACGTACTTATGTAGATGTGATACATGGAAAACATTATGTACACCTGACCACCTGGCTAGTAACTCTACTTTATATGCAAGAGTTCCTATCCTCTTGAGTATCCTATAAGGTCCAATAAAACGAGAAGCTAGCTGTCCTCCTTTCCCATACTGAACCACGCCTCTTATCAGTGAAACCTTGATGAATACATAGTCCTCATCTGCGAACTCCAAATCTCGACGCCTCACATCTACATAATTCTTTTTTCAACTCTAAGCTGTCTTTAAGTGCATCCTAATCCAATATACCTTATTAGTGGCATCACGAATTATGTCTGTTCTAAGTACTAAGTGGTCTCCTGGTTCCATCCAATAAGATAGAGAACTACAAAGCCTTCCATACAATGCCTCAAAAGGCGCCATCGCAATACTAGCCTAAAAACTATTGTTGTAACGACCCGTAAATTTCCGATAATAAAATTTGTTATTTTAACAAGATTTTGTAATTTAATTTGGAAAGAAATAAAAAAAACTTTATAATGTAATATTGAAATGAACGCTGAAATGAACGCTAAAATGAAATATAGCAATGGTAATTTAAGGCTAATTATTAACAATTTGAATAAAATTCTAGTAAATGAAGTAGCGAAAGTGGTATACCTGGTTATAAATTGAACATGAAAAAATAAAAGTAAATATTGAATTAATTAATGAAATAACACATTGTTAACAGTATTGAACGTAAATTAAGGTAATAATGTTAATGCAAGTTAATAAATAATTAACTTAGTGCAATCCTAATTAATTGAAACCAATTGTAAGGTTATTGATTGTAATTAGTAAATTGGGAAATAAATTCAAAGTTATATTAATTGACGAAATATTACGTAATAAATTGTAATTTGATAGAATCAATGTTAGATAAGTAATTATAATATTAGTTATTTGATAATAAAGTATGAATGGAATTAAAATTAGGCAGATGGTGATAATCATTAATTATTTACCTAATTATTTAATCTATTCAATTAGATTTAAATCCATTGCAATTAAACGTAATTAAAAACAAGGTTAACATGAATTTAGTTGATGACTATAAAAACATTAGGGTAATTGGATATATACTAATGTTAAATTTATCCATAAGATGATGATTGATTGAATAAAGCGATTGAAAACAAACTGAATTAATTTATTTGAAATTAAAAATATAATTTATTTGAATTTACTTATATTATAGGTAAACATTATAAATTTTGTAATAAATCCTTATTTAATTGACAAGAAAATTTTGGTTAATGAATTATAAGTTTATTTGTAATCAGAAATGATAGAAATGGTAAACAAATAAATTTGAACTGAAAAAATGATTAATTAATTTAATATTAAATTATTTAATTAACTAGAAAATTGCCATTTTGGCCACTGACTCGGATTTCGACGAAACCACATTCATCGGATTTGTAATAGTGAATTATTATAGGATTTCAAGTTTCGTAGCGATCAGACTTGAGTTTGATCGTACGGACTCGAAACGCCTAGAAATCAATTTAATTGAAATCAATTGAAATCAATTTGAAATAACTTGATTTTAGCACAACTTCTTCATACGATGGAATTCGATAAAACCTATTCCATTGATTTTAAAATATTTAAAAACGTATATTTTGATATATGGGTTGACCCATTTCCGTTCCGGAATCGAAACGGGCTTTACGGGTTGATTATCATCTAAAACCCAAATCAATCGAGCCCATTTGTTTCTATTGTGTTCTGCCTATATATATCCGGTTATAAACCCTAGCAGCCTTCCTATTTCTCGTTTCTGTACGTATAGAAACTTCTGTTGCTCGTCTTCCTTAACGGCTGAAAACCCTAATCTTCCCAATCCAATTGCAATTCAAAACCAAATCAAAAATTTCAAATTCCTCAATATATATCGAATTATATATGAACTTGAAGCTCTCGACAAGCGCAAGTCAGATATATGATTCTTTTTCCAATCTAGATTACGATGTAGCCAGAAATTGTTGATCTATTTTCGATCCTTCTTTTTCGTCGCGATCAACGGCAACCGATCGGCGAATCAACTTTACCGGGCTGTGGAGAGGACTAAGGGGAGTTCATCGGAGTGGGTGGTTTGTCTTATCGATGGTTGGATGGTCGTAAAAATTTCAATGGGGTTTAACTTTCCGAGTGGCGGCTGCGTGATTTTTTAGTGTTGATTGATCGGACGGTGGGGGCCGAGCACTGACCGGAGGAGTCAGCACGTCGTTCTGGCGACGGAGCGTGGCCGCTGTGATGACCCGTCTTTCTCTCCATAGAAAGATGTATCATCTTTAAGAAAGAAAGGGATAGAAAAGAGAAAGGTAGAGAAGAAAGAAAGAAACAACAACAGAATCTCAACAGCGGAACGAATAAATTATATTAGTCATATAAAATAGTATATAGTATACAAAATCTATCAGAGTTACACAGCTTATACAACACATACTAGACAGTTATAAACACCTGTCTAGTTACTACAACTAAATACAATACAGAGATACCAAACACAGCGGAACACTATACATATCTACAACGCTGAAGCCTCCTGCTCCATTGCTCCTCCATAATTCGTCAAAGCTAACCTGAATCCCTTGGCTACTCGTAAAAATTTGAGTACCCAAGAGTTTAAGAAAACAGAAGATAAACTCCGGGTCAGACATGGGTCTGGTGTGAGTAACAGGTTAAGGTTGCTTAACTTTGAAAAACGTTTGAAAAGAAAAGGTATCACGTAAGACTTCCCACAAATAAATATGGTAAGTTTTTACCTTACGCTAACCAAAACATTTGATAGGAAATCCAGTTATATTATAATAGTGTCTAGGGTTTTCAAGTAAAATACAGAAATAGCTGAAATGCTTACATCTCACATTCCAAAATAGTTGGGCACAACTAAAACGTACGGCTCTTATTAGAGATTGGATTCCATACAATGGCAGGGCTATTGGGGTACCGTCCGTCATAGTACGTGGCCTAGATCACCGTACCTAGGATCCATCCTAAATCCCCTGCAACACAAGGCCGGAACCATCCCTTACTGGACAGTCCCGAACAAGACAACCCCGCAGTTGTTTGCAACCAACTGCCCACACAGTCGAATATAAAGGGACCTCTAGACAGGGGTAAATCTCGTCCTACTTGGGCATGACCCACTTAGCCTTGCTGAATCTTCCATGTTTTAGCCATTCCCAGTTGATGAGTCTTGAGGCTACGATTACCTTTAGAGAACACATCTCTTAGAATGCCCATCGTCTACCTGACGATGTTCTGAAAGCATTCAACCCATAAAAGTTCGTTCCGGGTTCGAAAGAAACTGAAGGCATTATCTCGTTACACTCATTTTGGAATCACCCTCAGAGTTAATGACGATAACCCGTGCACTCTGAATCTTCATCTTCACTTGAGATTCATAACCTATCGTTAATTTGGATCGATGTGGTTTTCGGATATCCAAATCTGGAAACCCGATCTAGGCCTCATCAAAATCCAAAACGCCATCTTTTAGGTCCAAGTTGTTTTAAAGTTAAAACAAGACAATTCTATTATCTATATTCACACAAATAGATAATTCATATTATCAATATAAATAGATAATTCACATTATCATCACACTTCAACCAAAGCATCCATAACACACATCATCACTTATCTCATATCTGAGATCTCAAACCATTCAAGGCAAACAATATTACTCAACATCCATACATAAACAATGATTTATTAATCACCATCTATAATTAATTTAAAATGAATTAAATTAATTACTTTCATCTCTAATTAATTTAAAATAAGTTAAATTAATTACTTAAATCACATACATCTTGCTTACTTAACCATTAATTAGTTACAAATCAATTAATAAATCGTTCTCTAATTATCCATCTTAATTAATCATCCCTGGTTAATTATACTTTAATTACTTTCGAGTAATTATTCTTTAATTAATTTCACAAATTAATTATTATTAACCAAATGCAGTAATTAACTTTTAATTACTTCATTAATTAATTAATTAACTATAATTAATTACATTAATCCTTGATTAATTATAATTAATTAAATACTTCATAATCACTTATCATTGATTGATTAATTTTAATTAACCAACCCTTAATTACATCATTGATTACATTAATTAATGATCCCTTAATTACTTCTCTAATTAATTATTAACTATAATTATTAATCACTCTTGATTAATCACAAATAGTAATTAACTACCCTTAATTACTTCATTAAATAAATTAATTACTCCTTAATTAATTACATTTAATGATTAATCTTTAATTAATTATATCTATTAATCATCCTTGATTAATCTCATTAAGTAATTAATTACCCTTAATTAATTACATCACTTAATTATCTTCAAATAACATTATTAATCAATTCTTAAATTAATTACACTAAGTAATTAATTATTAATTACTTTCTCTAAGTAATTATCCTTCATATTAATTACACAAGGTAATTAAACCCAAAACTACTTTCAATCTTCAATCAATTACATCCTGTAATTATCATCACTAATTACTTCACTAAGTAATTATACTTTATTAATCACACTAAGTAATTATGCTTAACCAATCATCCAGTAATTATCTTAAATTAATTAAACTTAATTAATTAACTTAAACTAATCACATTTAACTCAATTAATTACAAAGAGTAATTAATTCCTTAATTACGTTCATTAAGTAGTTATACTTAAACAAGTTCCATAAATGATTATCTTTAATTAATTAATATAATTAATTGTTAAAATTAATCATATTAATTAATTATTTAATAATCCCTAGTTAATGATCTTCATTAACTATTAATCAATTCCTTAATTACTTTTCTTAAGTAATTAAACTTAGATTAATCATTATTAGTTACAAATTAATTAATCTTTATTAACCAATTAATTAATATCTAATTATTTAATTAAATTAAGCGCTTAAATGTAACTTAATTAATCTTTAATTACTTGGTTAATTAATTCTAATCATTAAATAAAAATTTAGTCTTATCTAATTAATGGTTCTTAATTAAAAATTAATTATTCCTTAATTAATTAACTTAAACCTTAATTAATTATTTTAAACCCTTAATTATTAAATTAATTAATCCAAATCATTAATTAATTAAATTAATTAATTATCCATCTTAATTACATTAATAATTTAATTACCCCGAATTATTAGATCTTAATTAACCTTTTAATATAAAATATTTTCCTATTAATGATTTAAATTATCATTAAAAAAAGTATTTGAAAACTTTTTACTTTCAAAATTACTTTTAAATTTCATTTTTAAATTAAGATTTAAAAATGAATACAATTTACTTTCACAAAGTTTTAAACAAATTTAAAAACCTTTAAAATCAAATGTTAAAGGATACTTATCTTTATAAAAGGAATTTACCAAATTCAATTTAAATTCAATTCACTTTTAAAATATACTTTAACATTTTAAAGTTGTTTAAACATTTTAAATTTGGTAAAAATTTATTTTATTTCAAACTAGGATACCAATTTAGAGTTGAATCCATACCTTAAATTTGATTTAAAACTCTGTATAAACCTTGCTTTCAAATTCTAAATTTCATTTTAAAAGTTAAAGCACAATCAGGTTTTAAAACCTGTAATAAATCAATGACCCGAGCCACCCTACAATTTACTTCAGTCAAAACCCTCTCATATTCGAGAAAATCACACCAACTACTTGAGAAAACTCGAGTACCAAATTTCCCCAAAACAAAACTGCTGACACATCCTCCTCGCTGTGCACCTATAATGATGCCGCCGCTTCCGATCATCCACGTCGACTTCCACACATCGACTATCACCCCCAAACTCTATCCCGATCGTCAGCCCTCCAGTAGCAGCTCGAAATCAAAATAGAGCTTCCCAGCACAATTTTGGTACTCAACTAAAACCTGGAACAATCGAAAATCACGATACTCCAACCACCACAAGGTCTGCAATTCGGGCCACAACTTCGATAACCACCATACTTCCATTTCCAAAAGGCCGGTGGCACTCGATCCACCAAAGACATTGCCCATATCAAATTTGTACGTCCTAACCAAACTAGTTTTACAAACTTCACAGGCCCACCACTGTCGCCACCAAGCTTAGATCACTAATCCAATATTATTCCATGATTCTCCGATCATTCCTCCACTATCAGGAAAGACCGCAACCTCTACAAGTCCGTGGATCATCAGAGATCACCAAATCTAAGAAATTAAGACAAAACCAAACTGCTCTTCCATCCTTAATCTAAAAATTATGATTTCAGCTTTAAAAATCATGTTTAAGGATAAGAATTCAGTTTACACACCTGAATTCATAAATTAGGAAATTTGTATTTTGACTTATTTAAAGTTTGCTCAGTTTTCTTGATTTCCAGAGACATTACCAAGTTGTTTTTACTTAAATAAATTTTTAAAACTTAGTTCATAATCAAACAAACAACATTTGTTTATATTCTAAGTCCTAACAGTTATCAGATCAAAGGATAATGATGTTGTTTGCAAATCTGAGTCCTTAAAAGCAAGAACAGAGGTATCTCAATTGTAACAGGCATGCACACATTTATATCCAAATATTCATAGATAATCCACATATATATACAAAACTTACCTATCTATATCCACATAAATCATAGTTAGCATAGGAATAATCATGTTACCATGTTTAAAATTAAGTAATTTTAACAAAAATGTTACTCACCTAATTTTAAGAAGGACAGAGCCTTTTTTATTTTGAAAACAGGTTTAGACCTTTAAAACTGAGTTGCTTCTTTGCTTTTGATTTTAAAACTGCAGTTGTTACAGGATCTTGCATGCATGCTATTGAAACTGGAAAATACTTGTTATTGTGGTTTGCTTTGGACTTGCTTTAGTTTTGAAAAGATGCAGGCATTTATTTTCCAGGTTTTAAGAAATGCTTGCAGTTTTGCTTTAGACAATTCCCAGGTTGAAAAAGAAACAGGCTTTAATGTTTAATCTTGAAAGTGATTAGCAGGTTGTAGAATTGAAACAAGTCTATGGTTTGAGAGGAGAATTGATTATTGATTTAGATTTGAGGAAATTTCCAGGCTTTTGAATTGATTTTGGAGGTGATTTACATTTTTGGTTTGAGGAAGATGTTTTAATTACTGATTTGTGTTTTGTTGAAAGATTTTGCAGCTGAAGTTTTTCTTTAGCTTTGAAAAAGAATTGAAAAAAAGAATGAGGGTGAGAAGAAATGTGTTTGTATAAGTGAATTTTTGATTTAATTAAAATAAAAGAAAAAATGAAAATTAAATAGGACACTTGTACTCTTCTGTTGTGATGGTTTCAAATCATAATAACGAAATTGCTTTAAATAATTCAAACCCTCAAATTTCTGATCTAACAACTGTGGTATCTGATACTTTGCAGGTGCAGAAAGACAAGGTAGACTCGAAAGTGGAAGAATCTTCTCTATCACAATCATGTATCAATCCCACATATCCCTCAAATGATAAGCCTCCCAACATCATGTCCAAAAACCTCACATCCATCAACCCTGAATTTGAAAAAGAAATTGCAGATATGAGAATCAAGAATTCACATGACAGGAGAAAAAACAAAGGGATACTTGAAAGTGTGACTCCCACTATTAGAACAAGGAGTCAAGCACATTCAACTAAATAATGTCTATTCTATGTTGGAATGTGCGAGGCCTTAATAAAGCAGCGCATATTATAGAGGTCAAAAAAATTGTGAGCTCTCATAAACCTTCAATTTTTTGCTTAGTGGAAAATAAATTAAAGGAAAATAAGCTTCAGCAATATATTGAATCATGGGGAAACAAATGGACTTGCATAAGTAACATAGAGCATCATCATAAATGCAGAATTCTCATCATGATAAATTTAGACATGTGGAGCAGCTATGTAATTTCTATGAGTAAACAGCACATCACTTGCATGATCAACAACATTGCAGGGGCACAATGCATCATAACAGTCATTTATGCTTTAAATTTAGAATCTGAGAGAGCTAGCTTATGGAGTCAGTTGGAAAAAGAAGCTAATACTTTCAGTATCCCTTGGTGCATTATTGGAGATTTCAATTGTGTTAGACTATTGAATGAAAAATTGGGAGGTAATAAACTGAACATCAGAAATGTTCAAGAACTCAATAACTTTATCAATTCTACGGGGGTTAATGAAATAAATATTTCTGGAGTTAAATATTCATGGAGATCAGGGCCTCAGAAAAACATTGCCACAAAAATAGACAGACTCTTCTGCAATATAGAATGGATGCACATGTTCAAAAATTCTCATGCAAAATACCTAGAACTATCAACAAGTGATCATGTCCCTATCTTGTTCCACTTCAACAACATCCAAACATATGATGGTCCTAAACCTTTCAAGTTCATGAATCATTGGATTCTGTGCAAGGGGTATAAAGAAATAGTAGAAAAATGCTTTAAATTCCCTGAAAGCAATCAGATGTTTAATCTCATCCAGATGCAGAAAAATATAAAAAAGGAAATCAAAAATTGGAGCAAAAGGAAAAATGATTTACAATCTCAAGTAACTAAATGCAGACAAGAGGTTAATGATGCTCTGCAAATTTTAGAATCAGATCACACTTCCTTTAATGCCCATAAATTGCATGAAGCACAAGTTAATCTGGCCAAAAGTATGGAGTTACTAGCAATTGACACCAAGCAAAAATCTAAATGTCAATGGATCAAATGGGATGACAGCTGCTCTAAATTCTTCTTTGCCAAACAAACAACCAGGAAATTTATCAACAACTCTCATAACATTCTAAAAGAAAATGGAGAAATGGTCAAATCACCAAAAGAAATAGAGAAAGAAGCTGTGAAATTTTTCTCCAATTTATATAACAAAAGTAATATGGAAAAACATTTTCCCAACATCATCCCAAAAAGAAAACTAAATGACTGGGGAAAAGTTTTTCTAAACACCGCTTTTGATGAAAAAGAAGTTAAAAGAGCCATCTTCAGTGTGCATAATGACACAGCCCCTGGGTATGATGGATTTAATGCCAATTTCTACAAAACACACTGGAATGAATTAAAGAAACCTCTTTTAGAAGCAATGCAGACCTCATTTGATAATGGTAAAATAGTGAGAGAGATCAATCACACCATCATATCATTAATACCAAAAGTTAAAACCCCCCAATCAGTGTCAGACTTCAGACCCATAGCTTGTTGTTCCATGTTATACAAAATTCTATCAAAAATTCTATGTGACAGAATGAAGTATGTGCTTGCAGAATTAATTTCAGACAACCAAACAGCATACTTACCAAACAGACAGATAAAAGATGGAATAATAATTGCACATGAACACATCAGAAACTTCAACAAACATGGCAGCAATAAAATGTGCATCAAGGTAGATCTCAAAAAAGCATATGATTCAGTTAATAGAGACTTCATTTTACACATGATGAAAAACATGGACTTTCCTGTTAAATGGGTAAAAATCATACATGAAATGATACGTACACCAAGTTTTTCATTTTCAATTGAAGGATATCACAAAGGTTATTTTACTGGCAGCAATGGATTGAGACAAGGAGACCCATTATCCCCTTATCTCTTTACTTTATGCATGGAATATTTCACTTTGTTGATGGATGCAAAAGCTGCTAAGGGTAAAATAGAATCTGTAATAAAAAACAATCCCACAATTACTCATTTAATCTATGCAGATGATCTACTAATTTTCACTAATGCAAGTGCTACTGGAGCAAAAGCTATCAAAAGCTGTTTCAAGAAGCTACAGAAAGTAACTGGTTTGGAAATGAACAATCTCAAAACTCAAGTTTTTTTCAACAAATTTTGCAATAACAAGGAACAAGTGCTCAACATTCTAAACATACAGGAAAGCCAATTACCAGTCAGATATCTTGGGTTACCCCTATCAGTGACATATATCAGACAGTCAAACTGCAATCATCTGATTGACAGAGTAATAAAGAAAATGCAAGGTTGGGAATGCAAATTTCTAACAATTACAGGAAGAATTGAATTAATTAAGGTTGTTATCTATCCCATGGTTAGTTTTTGGATGCAGTGCTTCATGCTCCCTAGCATAACCATCAAGAAAATCAATCAATTATGCAAACTTTTCATATGGAAAGGTAAAAAAAGCAAGGTTCCATGGGAAACTGTTACAACTGAGAAATCAGAAGGTGGAATGGGTTTGAAAAAATTATCAGATTTAAATACCACTTTCTGCATAAAAAGAATTTGGGAAACACTTAACAATTCCACTTTCAGTGCAAGGTGGTTAAATGAGAGATATGCAAATAAAGAAACACTGTGGGAATCTAACTACAATAACAGTTTCTCATGCACTTGGAAAAAAATGCTATACCACAGAAGAGAAGCACAAAAATCATTAGACAGAAGAATTGTTGATGGAAAGTCAACAAGTTTATGGTTCACTCCTTGGATAAATGGCTCAACATTATTAGAAAAATTGGGACAAGAGACTTTAACATACTCCAGAGGCAAAAATCACAAAGTAAATCAAATCATTTCTAACAATGCATGGAGAACAGAATCTATCTCATACCTAGGCAACATAAGTGAAGACATAAAACAAGTGCCCATTTATCATGATAAAGCAGAGGACTACTGGTTCTGCAACAATAGTAAAAATGGAAACTTCTCTTTCCGCATTGTATGGAACAATCAAAGAAATAAACTGCAGGAAACCAATTATCACAGAATCATATGGAATAACATATCTCTACCTAAAATGAATGCGTGCTTCTACAGAGCTCATTTCAACTTTCTACCAACCAAAGACAAATTAAAAAGGCAAGGAGTGATTGAAGAATCCATCTGTGTTTTATGCAACACAGAAGAGGAAACATGCAAGCACTTATTTTTCAACTGCTCCTTTTCCAAACATGTATGGTACTGGATCAGGACTATGATGGGTAATCCTATCACGCATAACAATATTGATTTTTCCATCTCAGACATTATGGCATATATTAGTCAGAATTTTGCAGCTAAAAACATCGAAAGAGATATCATTATTGCCGCGGTTAGCACAGCCATATGGTTCATTTGGAAGAGCAGAAACTCAAAAATATTCAAATTTGACAATCCAGATAAAATTGCTGTTTGCAAATCCATAAAGCTCATGGTTCGAGACATTATCATCAACAAATCCAAGTTTTTTTCACTCAGCATGATTAATCCCAATGAAACCCTAGCCAGATGGGAAATTATACCTTTGCGTGCAGATCTTACCTTACCCGCGCCACCCAATCCCTCAACCACAATAACATCCTCAAGGTACATGATTGATAGAGAAGATGATGAAGCTGAGAGCTCTATTAAGTCCAGATGCACCGAAAGTGGAAGATCTATAGTTGGAAGAGAAGAAGATTTACCAGGCAGAGAAAACGAGCCGCCATGAGAAAAGCAACGCAAAAGTTACGCAGTATGTTTAGGGTTTTGGTCGTGGTGTAAATGGGCCGTATACTTTGTGTAAGCAATATAATGTAAAGTGTGAGTATGTATTGATTTCTCCTCAATATCAATAAAGTATTTTGACCTCTTTTTCAAAAAAAAAAAAAAAAAAAAAATAAAAATAAATAGGACACTTGTCTTAATGTATTAACATTTGTCATCTTGTTTTATTCTTTACTTAACACATGTTATTTAGATTACTTAAGGAATTAACACATGTCTTTTAAGTATTTTATCTTAATTTAAATTATTAATAAAAGCTTTTAACTTACTTCATAAATTTACAATACTTATTTTTATATTTACAAATTATTTTTTTAAGAGAAAATAAAATAAAACAAATTATAAATATACAAATAAAAGCTTATACAATTATCTTTAAAATCCAAAACATTTTAAATATCTATCTTTTGAATTTCAAAACTTAAAATTAAAATTCTGAAATCCAATTTAAAAATCAAGTTATATATATACATATATAACTACACATTTAAATTTTGAAAATAAAAAATCGATCTATTTAAAATAATACATTATCAATATTGTTTGAAAATAAAAAATTAGTCAATTTTAAATAATTTATAAAAGAGATTATCTTATTATTATTTTCAAATCATATTTATCAAGAAATATTTAAAATGAAAATAAAACAAACCTTATAAACATTTATCTTAAGTATTTTAAAACTATATAGTTATTTATTTAAATAATATTTGAAAAAGTTTTATTTTAAATTAAATCAAATTTCCAAATTACGAAAAATATTAGAATTAGAAAATTTGCTTTATTTATAAAATTCCAAACTAAAGCTTATCTATTTACAATATATACAAATATATACATTAAAATAGAAAACATTTTATTAGCTTTTAAAAGATAAAATTCACCAATTAAATATTTATTTAATTAGAATATTAAATCAATTCAAATTTTATTAACAAAGATTATCAAATAAATTTGTATTTTAATACAGATTATTAAATTTATATTGCCCAAAATTCCAGGTCATCACATTCCTCCCCCCTTAAAAGAATTTCGTCCCCGAAATTTAAAAGCAAAGGTAATTTAATAATCTATCTAAGATTTAATTCTTAAGCCACAACATATATTATCAACCATATGCTAACAACCATAGTAACCAATTCACTTAAATAAACAAATCTAACTATCCAGACAAAATTCTGGATAGAACTTCCTAGAGTTTCCCAGGTATAAATACCGGCATACTCGCTCTACGGAATCTAAACAATCTGGCTACTAAGCTACAGAGCTCCTACTCATCTTGATCTACAAAATTAAACAGGATATCAGACTACATACGAGACTGACTCAACAACCACATCTTCCTAAACTACTGGTTCCACAACCAGAGATGGATCATACTCTCCCTCAGAGATACGTGAAGCACATCGAATCCCAGTTATCCAAACTGGAAATTCAACCCTGTAGATCCAACACTTATCCTCACAAGAAAACAGAAAGATCCAAAATTCCCTAGAGCTAGCTTCCCAGTCTTACCCAAACTTATAGCTCCTTTGGTCGGAGAAAACTTATCCAAAATCAAATCTTCGACTCTTATCCACAAAAATCTAACGATCCTGGGCTACCTTCATCCTTCCTGATCATCTCAACCTTCGCTGATGCCTCTAAATACAAACGGAACCAAAAACAACCCAACAAAATGATCCTCTCACGATCAACCAAAACCAAGATCAACTCTACTATCATCAGTAGACTGATCCTACTTCTTCCATCCGAAAAAGACAAAACAAAAGCACTCCCAAACTGCTTCCGCTGCACAACTCTAATCTAGAATAGATGAAAATGCTGATGCAAAACACGAGCACAAACTGGACAACACATCCCAGAGATATGGTTCAACAGATCCATAAAAAGAAAATTCAGAAGTTCCTCTAAAACTCGAGCTGCTTCACCAAATCTTCTCAAGGAACCATCCTTCTACAAAGCTGAACCACTGGAATTACTCCCAAGAGTTGCTTCGATCTAAAGCAAAAGGTAACCCAAGAGAACACTCAAACTATCAAAAGTCACTTTTACGATCACCCTAGACAAATATCCAAAGATATTTTTCTCTGTTTACTAATCAGAACAGTTTTAGCTTATCTGGCCAATCCATCAAAGAAATGGATCCACTCGGCTGCTTCTGAATCCACCTCATGAAAAACTGCTACGCCCGAAGACCTTCCTTGCCGGCACACAGAACACTCCGAGCTGCAACGCTGCCACTGATGCCAAAGACTTCCTTAACCAGAAGCTCCTCGAGAAACTCGGCATCAAAGCCAAACACAAACACCCTGCTGAACTCAGCCACATCACTGAAGCAGACACACTTCTTTAACATGTTCCAAAAGAAACACCTTTGAGACAATCCATAGTTACTGCATCTCATCACGCAGCTACTACTTCCTGAGGTTGCCAAGATACAATCACTCGCTTCTGCCCAACCGACAGACCCAAACTCTACCCATCCAAACTGCACTTCAAAGATAAAACTCCAAACCTTTTAAAGGTTTCTTTCAGAGATCGATGAAATCCTTCACCACAGCAAAGCTTACTCGAGACGGTATTGGTCTACATTCTCGACAGATACACTTCCAACCCTAACATTTAGACTCCTTCCATTGGTAGTAGTCGTGTTACACACCCCACTACCTCATCTATCTTTATAACTTATATTGGAAAACCCAAACAGGTAACCCAATAAATAGGTAGAAATAATATATATAAATACAGATATAAAATTACGAATACGCTCTCTAAAGAAAGAAATCACTCCAAAGGCCTAGGTATTCACTCAACCTAGCGCTCTGATACCAACTGTGACGACCCGTCTTTCTCTCCACAGAAAGACGTATCATTTTTAAGAAAGAAAGGGATAGAAAAGAGAAAGATAGAGAAGAAAGAAAGAAACAAGATCATAATCTCAATAGCGGAACGAATAAATTATATTAGTCACATAAAATAGTATATAGTATACAACATCTATCAGAGTTACACAGCTTATACAACACATACTAGACAGTTATAAACACCTGTCTAGTTATTACAACTCAATACAATACAGAGATACCAAACACAGCGGAACACTATACATATCTACAACGCTGAATCCTCCTGCTCCATTGCTCCTCCACAATTCGTCAAAGCTAACCTGAATCCCTCGGCTACTCGTAAAAATTTGAGTACCCAAGAGTTTAAGAAAACAGAAGATAAACTCTGGGTCAGACATGGGTCTGGTGTGAGTAACAGGTTAAGGTTTCTTAACTTTGAAAATCCTTTGAAAAGAAAAGGTATCACGTAAGACTTCCCACAAATAAATATGGTAAGTTTTTACCTTACGCTAACCAAAACATTTGATAGGAAATCCAGTTATATTATAATAGTGTCTAGGGTTTTCAAGTAAAATACAGAAATAGCTAAAATGCTTACATCTCACATTCCAACATAGTTGGGCACAACTAAAACATATGGCTCTTATTGGAGTTTGGATTCCATACAATGGCAGAGCTACTGGGGTACCGCCCGTCACAGCACATGGCTTAGATCACCGTAACGAGGATCCACCTAAATCACCTGCAACACAAGGCCGGAACCATCCCTTACTGGATAGTCCCGAACAAGACAACCCTGCAGTTGTTTGCAACCAACTGCCCACACAGCCGAATATAAAGGGACCTCTAGACAGGGGTAAATCTCGTCCTACTTTGGCATGACCCACTTAGCCTTGCTGCACCTCCCCTGTTTTAGCCATTCCCGGTTGATGAGGCTTGAGGCTATGATTACCTTTAGAGAACACATCTCTTAGAATGCTCATCATCCACCTGACGATGTTCTGAAAGCATTCAATCCATAAAAGTTCGTTCCGAGTTAGAACGAAACCGAAGGCATTATCTCGTTACACTCATTTTGGAATCGCCCTCAGAGTTAACGACGATAACCCTTGCACTCTGAATCTTCATCTTCACTTGAGATTCACGACCTATCGTTAATTTAGAACGACGTGGTTTTCGGATATCCAAATCTGAAAACCCGATCCCAGTTTCATCGAAATCCAAAACGCCATCTTTTAGGTCCAAGTTGTTTTAAAGTTAAAACAAGACAATTCTATTATCTATATTCACACAGATAGATAATTCACAATCGATAATCTATATTATCATCACAATAGTTAATTCATATTATCTACACAAATAAATAATTCACATTATCATCACACTTCAACCAAAGTATCCATATCACACATCATCGCTTATGTCATATCTTAGATCTCAAACCATTCAAGGCAAACAATATTATTCAACATCCATACATAAGCAATGATGAATAAATCACTATCTATAATTAATTTAAAATGAATTACTTTCGCCTCTAATTAATTTAAAATAAATTAAATTAATTACTTAAATCACATACATCTTGCTTACTTAACCATTAATTAATTACAAATCAATTAATTAATCGTTCTCTAATTATCCATCTTAATTAATCACCCCTGATTAATTATACTTTAATTACTTTCAAGTAATTATTCTTTAATTAATTTCACAAATTAATTTTTCTTAACCAAATACAGTAACTAACCTTTAATTACTTTATTAATTAATTGACTATAATTAATCACATTAATCCTTAATTAATTATAATTAATTAAATACTTCATAATCACTTATCATTGATAAATTAATTTTAATTAACCAACCCTTAATTACATCTTTAATTACATTAATTAACGATCCCTTAATTACTTCTCTAATTAATTATTAACTATAATTATTAATCACTCTTGATTAATCACAAACAATAATTAGCTACCCTTAATTACTTCATTAAATAAATTAATTACTCCATAATTAATTACATTTAATAATTAATCTTTAATTAACTATATTTATTAATCATCCTTGATTAATCTCATTAAGTAATTAATTACCATTAATTAATTACATCACTTAATTATCTTCAAATAACATTATTAATCAATTCTTAAATTAATTACACTAAGTAATTAATTATTAATTACTTTCTCTAAGTATCTTCATATTAATTACACAAGGTAATTAAACCCAAAACTACTTTCAATCTTCAATTAATTACATCCTATAATTATCATCACTAATTATTTCACTAAGTAATTATACTTTATTAATCACACTAAGTAATTATGCTTAACCAATCATCCAGTAATTATCTTAAATTAATTAAACTTAATTAATTAACTTAAACTAATCACATTTAACTCAATTAATTACAAAGAGTAATTAATTCCTTAATTACTTTCATTAAGCAATTATAATTAAACAATTTCCATAAATGATTATTTTTAATTAATTAATATAATTAATTGTTAAAATTAATCACATTAATTAATAATAATCCATAGTGAATGATCTTCATTAACTATTAATCAATTCCTTAATTACTTTTCTTAAGTAATTAAACTTAGATTAATCATTATTAATTACAAATTAATTAATCTTTATTAACAAATTAATTAATCTCAAATTATTTAATTAAATTAAGTGCTTAACTATAACTTAATTAATCTTTAATTACTTGGTTAATTAATTCTAATCATTAATTAAAAATTTAGCCTTATCTAATTAATGGTTCTTAATTACAAATTAATTATTCCTTAATTAATTAACTTAAAGCTTAATTAATTAATTTAAACCCTTAATTATTAAATTAATTAATCCAAATCATTAATTAATTAAATTAATTAATTATCCATCTTAATTACATTAATAATTTAATTATCCCAAATTATTAGATCTTAATTAACCTTTTAATATAAAACATTTTCCTATTAATGATTTAAATTATCATTAACAAAAGTATTTGAAAACTTTTTACTTTCAAAATTACTTTCAAATTTACACTTAAATTTCATTTTTAAATTAAGATTTAAAAATGAATACAATTTACTTTCACAAAGTGTTAAATAAATTTAAAAACCTTTAAAATCAAATGTTAAAGGATACTTATCTTTATATAAAGTTGTTTAAACATTTTAAATTTGGTGAAACTTTATTTTATTTTAAACTAGGATACCAATTTAGATTTGAATCCATACCTTAAATTTGATTTAAAAATCAGTATAAACCTTGCTTTCAAATTCTAAATTTCATTTTAAAACTCAAAGCACTGTCAGGTTTTAAAACCTGTAATAAATCAATGACCCGAGCCGCCCTACAATTTACTTCGAGTCAAAACCCACTCATCTTCGAGCAAATCACGCCAACTACTTGAGAAAACTCAAGTACCAAATTTCCCCAAAACAAAACTGCTGACACATCCTCCTCGCCGTGCACCTGTACCAATGATGCCACCGCTTCCGATCATCCACGTCGACTTCCATACATCGACTATCACCCCCAACTCTATCCCGATCGTCAGCCCTCCAATAGCAACTCGAAATAAAAATCGAGCTTCCCAGCACAACTTTGGAACTCGACTAAAACATAGAACATTCGAAAATCATGATACTCCAACCACCGTAAGGTCTGCTATTTTGGCGACAACTTCGATAACCACCATACTTCCATTTCCAAAAGGCCGGTGGCACTCGATCCACTAGAGACATTGCCCCGATCAAATTTGTACGTCCTAACCAAACTAGGTTTACAAACGTCGCAGGCCCACCACTATTGCCACCAAGCTTGGATCACCAATCCAATATTTTTTCTTGATTCTTCGATCATTCCTCCACTATCAGGAAAGACACCAACCTCTACAACTCAGTGGATTATCAGAGATCCTCAAATCTAAGAAATTAAGACAAACCCAAATTGCTCTTCCATCCTTAATCTAAAAATTATGATTTCAGCTTTAAAAATCATGTTTAAGGATAAGAATTCAGTTTACACACTTGAATTCATAAATTAGGAAATTTGTATTTTGACTTATTTAAAGTTTGCTCAGTTTTCTTGATTTCCAAAGACATTACCAAGTTGTTTTAGCTTAAATAAATTTTTAAAACTTAGTTCATAATCAAACAAACAACATTTGTTTATATTCTAAGTCCTAACAGTTATCAGATCAAAGGATAATGTTGTTGTTTGCAAATCTGAGTCATAAAAAGCAAAGAACAGAGATATCTCAATTGTAACAGGCATGCACACATTTACATCCAAATATTCACAGATAATCCACATATATATACAAAACCTACTTATCTATACCCACACAAATCATAATTAGCACAGGAATAATCATGCAACCATGTTTAAACTTAAGTAATTTTAACAAAAATGTTACTCACCTAATTTTAAGAAGGGGAGAGCCTTTTGATTTTGAAAACAGCTTTAGACCTTTAAAACTGAGGTGCTTCTTTGCTTTTGATTTTAAAACTGCAGTAGTTACTGGATCTTGCATGCATGCTACTGAAACTGGAAAATACTTATTATTGCGGTTTGCTTGGACTTGCTTTAGTTTTGAAAAGATGCAGGCATTTATTTTCTAGATTTTAAGAAATGCTTGCAGTTTTGCTTTAGACAATTCCCAGGTTGAAAAAGAAACAGGCTTTAATGTTTGATCTTGAAAGTGATTAGCAGGTTGTAGAATTGAAACAAGTCTCTGGTTTGAGAGGAGAATTGATTACTGATTTAGATTTGAGGAAATTTTCAGCCTTTTGAATTGATTTTGGAGGTGATTTACATTTTTGGTTTGAGGAAGATGTTTTGATTACTGATTTGTGTTTTGTTGAAAGATTTTGCAGCTGAAGTTTTTCTTAAGCTTTGAAAAAGAATTGAAAAAATAATGAAGGTGAGAAGAAATGTGTTTGTATAAGTGAATTTTTATTTAATTAAAATAAAAGAAAAAATGAAAATTAAATAGGACACTTGTCTTAATGTATTAACATTTGTCATCTTGTTTTATTCATTACTTAACACATGTTATTTAGATTACTTAAGGAATTAACACATGTCTTTTAAGTATTTTATCTTAATTTAAATTGTTAATAAAAGCTTTTAACTTTCTTTATAAATTTACAATACTTATTTTTATATTTACAAATTTTTTTAAGAGAAAATAAAATAAAACAAATTATAGATATACAAATAAAATCTTATACAATTATCTTTAAAATCCAAAACATTTTAAATATCTATCTTTTGAATTTCAAAACTTTAAATTCAAATTCTAAAATCCAATTTAAAAATCAAGTTATATATATACATATATAACTACACATTTAAATTTTGAAAATAACAAATCTATCTATTTATAATAATACATTATTATTATTGTTTGAAAATAACAAATTTGTCAATTTTAAATAATTTATAAAAGATATTATCTTATTATTATTTTCAAATCATATTTATCAAGAAATATTTAAAATGAAAATAAAACAAACCTTATAAACATTTATCTTAAGTATTTTTAAATTATATAGTTATTTATTTAAATAATCTTTGAAAAAGTTTTATTTTAAATTAAATCAAATTTCCAAATTACGAAAAATATTAGAATTAGAAAATTTGCTTTATTTATAAAATTCCAAACTAAAGCTTATCTATTTACAATATATACAAATATATACATTATAAATAGAAAACATTTTATTAGCCTTTAAAAGATAAAATTCACCAATTAAATATTTATTTAATTAGTATATTAAATCAATTCAAATTTTATTAACAAAGATTATCAAATAAATTTGTATTTTAATACAGATTATTAAATTTATATTGCCCAAAAATTCCGGGTCATCACAGCCGCGGTGGGTCCCAACGGCGATCGCGATTGGGATTGTGTGCACGAGGTCGTGAACGGTGGTGTAGCGACGCTTGTAGAATTCGATCGTCTTTCTGGAAGGTAAATTCTTGAGTGATTATGTGGCAGGTTTAATACCATTTTATTTAATTTAATTTCAACTTCGAAAATGTTCTAACACGTATAATTTCTCATACGAGGTCCGTTTCACGCGCGCTTTCTTCCGTTAGTATCGCAATGAAATTCCGGACATTTTGATGCTGGTTTGGTTGGATTTGAGACTGTTTAAATTTTGGGTTTAAATTGGATTTAAATTCAATTCATGTTCAAAAGGTGAGTGTTTTAACCCACTCACAACTTCTAAAACTTCTTATGTTTGTTAAATTGATTTATGATGTGATTAGTAATTTATATATGACCGTTTGATATATTTTTAATCATCATCTTAGTTAAATTGAATTTATTTGAATTACATTGTTATTTAATTTATTATTGCATATAAACTACTAGTTAAATTGTTAATTAATTTATTATTGAATATAAACTGCCAGTAAATACCTGTTGTTTATTATCAGTTCTATGTTGATGTTATTTATTGAATTGGATGTGATAAATTGTTGATGATTGATGTTGGATGAATGGATGTTGTATTTATATTGTTATAAACTACAAGTTGTTATGGATTTTTTTTCATTCGGGATTGCGGCTTAAAATAATATATAACCGTATTTATATTTTAAATTATGGATTGAAATGATAAATATCCGTATCACTTGACCATAGGATAGAAAATTATATACAGACACCGTGGTACATATATATAAAATATTTTGAAATGATTTCTATGGTTTTGTAAAGAAATATATGGTTTTAGATAAATATTTATTTTAGATATTATATAAATGTTATGTTATTCTTGATTTTTAAGCTAGGTATAAAGTCGTTTTAATATAGAATTAGCTTAATAATAAGTTTGATTTTTATTGAAAATAATATGGTTAAGTATTTAAATTATATTTTAATATCGAATTTATAATGATTTGAATAAATTAAGGTTGGAAGATAAATTGGAAATTTATTTAAGAATTGAACTCAAATAAGTTGATGTGAAATTTATTAAATTGGAAATTTGTAAAGGTATGATTTTTATAGCTTGATTGTGGGTTAAGGTGAATTAAATAAGAATTTCAAGTATAAATAAATTGAAAGAAATATTTATTATTTGTAATTTGGGATTTATTTAAAAGATAATAGATTTATTTAGTAAAATATTTCAAAACTAAATAATAGAAAATTGAGTTTGATATATATATATATATATATATATATATATATATATATATATATATATATAAAATTACCAAACTTAGATTTGAAATTGTTGAATACTTAAAGTTTGAAATATATTGAATTTGGAATGGTTTATTATGTGGATCAATCTGTTTTCAAATCGATATAGTTTTGAATAGTTTATTTGGAAACTGAATTGTATTGAAATTTATGATTTGGGATTTGGTTGAATTTAAAATGTAGAAATTCGAGTTGTGTGGATTTGATTTGTGAAATTGAAGAAGCTATTTTATTATATAAAGTATTTTAAATATTTAAACCATTTAAATGGTGGAAGTTAAGTTTCAAAGTTATGAGTTTCGAGGTAATAAAATTTGAAAGCATTATATTCAAGTGTTTTGATTTCAAAATGTTATAACTTTGAAAGTGTCATGGTTCTAGAAAAAGGTATATTTGAAATGAAATGATACCGTATTGATTTGGTTTTGAAAAGGCAATGATATTTGGTTTTAAAGTATAAACTATCTTGAAAATGAACGCGGTGTTATAATAACGTTTGGTTATTAAAGAGACCGGGATCGGAAGTTGTCATACTCTCGCCAACTCTGAAAACCACTTTAACAACCGTGTACGCGGTGGGGATTCCAGAATGAAGTAGGATGATGGCGGCGTTCCCTTGAGGTATATACGTGGACCCGACTCCCATGAGTTGGCATAAGGTGGCTAAAACAAGAGCGCTTACGGGCCACTGAGGTAGCCCCTCTTATCGGACACACTCCTTCGGTGCCATTCTATTACTTTGTGATTGATTGGTGCCCTTTGATTTTTTTGGGGGTATGGCTCGAGTTGGGCGGTAGCTGCGCGCTATGCGTCACCATCAGTCTGGATGCGTAATTGGTATATCTACCCTGGCTTTGCCTAGTTGTGTCGTGTCACCTACCCTAGCACGCCTTATACAAGTTTGATTTGTGTCTTACCTATGGAGTATCTTCTCGTAGTCTCCCGATCAGGAGATATGCATGTAATGTATAGACTACTGGCACTATTACGTGTTAAGGGTTGTATGGGTAACCCCTTAATGCTATTTTAAAGTAAGTTTATTTTACTTTTAGACATTATTATAATAGAGTATATTACTACATAGTAGATAGTTTAGCGGATCCTTAGGAGATGTGAATCCCGAGCATCTCTTAAATTACTGCACTCACGTTAGACACTGGATAGGAGATGTCAAATCCCGTAAACATCTCTGATGCCATTCCACTCATATTTTGCTGTTGATTTAACTTACATAAGATTTTTTAGTTCTAACTCGAGTGTTTTGTCTTTTCAATTCGCTCGGGTCAGCCTGAGCATTTCAGGATCTGAAGACCTTACTTCTGGAGGATGAAGACGAAGATTGTAGTACTATTATTTGTTATATTATTCCACTACATTCATACTGTTCCGCTGCATTACTATTTATTATTCTCTGGTATGTGGAACTCTGATACTATATTGTATTAGTATAATCAAATGTTTTGCAAACAACTTCATGAACTGTTATTTGATTATCATTTTTTGACATTCCACTGCAAGATTCTGTTTTTTTTTCTTTCTTTCTTCCTTCTTCTTATTTACCCCAATAACAATTCGCCCTTTTGTATGGTTGGAGTCTGACGTGTGTGGTTTATCGTCAATTTAAAACGTACAAAAAGGTGAGATGTTACAGTTGTTATAAGCAAGCTCTATTAATGGCAAGTGGTCTACCCATGAACCTCCAAAATCTAGCATAAAAGCCCGAAGTAAAACCTCTAAAACACGATTTACTCTCTCATTCTGTTCATTTGTCTAAGGGTGATAAGCTGTAATCAAACTCAGCTTTATCCTATGCATCATGCAAACCCTTCCAGAGCCAACTTATGAAGATCGGATCCCAATCATTGACAATATCACATGGAATACCATGAAGCCTAACAATCTCTTTAACATATAACTGAGCCAAACTAGTAGCCATCCTTGTTGCCTTAACTAGTAAGAAGTGTGCGCTCTTGTTAACCCATCAACGATAACCCAAATTCCTTCATTACCTTTCCTCAATTTAGGCAATCCATCGATGAACTCCCTAGAAATCTGCTCCCACTTCCACTTTGGAATCTTAAGTGGTTGAAACAGTCCGGTTTTCTTTTTTTGACTTCCCTTTACGTGCTAGCAGTTAGCACATCTACTTACAAATATAACAACGTCTGTTTTCATCCCTTCCCACCAGAAAGTATGCTTCATGTCCTGATACATCTTAGTGACCCCTGGATGTATCGTTAGTTTAGAATGATGAGACTCTGTAAGAACTTCCTGTCTAATTCCATCCACACCTAGAACACACAATCGATTGTTCATCCTTAGAATGCCATGACCATCTAGCATGAATCTTGACCACTTTTCTAGCGAAACAATTTAACCAACAGCTCTAGCTATTTGAGAAAGACTAATGTCCCTCTGCTGATTACACTCTATGCGTCGGATATGAGTCCGACGAATTCCCTATTAGCCAAAATTGCATAATTCCTTCTCAGTGCATTAGCTACAACATTAGCTTTCCTTGATGTATATAAAATCTCAAGATCGTAAGCCGTCCGAAACTCTAGCCAACACTATTGCCTGAAATTCAAGTCCTTCCAAGTAACGAGATACTTTAAAGATTTGTGATCCGAATATAACTCGTCCTTTCACCTAAATGATAATGCCTCCAAATCTTTAATGTGATGAAAACTTACAAGAGCATCAAATTATGTGTAACATAATTTTTCTCACGTAGTTTCAGATGTCGACTTACATACACAATAACCTTTCCATGTTATACCAGAAAAGCTCCGAATCCAGTTCCATAAGCATCCATGTATATAGTTAACCCTTCACTCCCATTTGGAATTGTTAAAAAAGGAGCAATGGCCAATTTCTCCTTTAATTCATTGAATGCTTAATCACATTTAGGTGTCCAAAAATCTTAACAACTTTCTTTATCAACTTCATCATATGAGAAGCAATCTTCGAGAAATATTTGACGAACATTCTATATAAACCAGCGAATCCCAAAAAACTTCTGAACTCTATTGTCGGGCTTCTTCCAATCTTGAAGCACGACTACTTTAGCTGGGTCCACTGATATGCCTTTTTCCAAAACTACGTGCTCCAGAAACCTAACTTTAGATTTTCAGAAAAGAAACTTAGATAACTTTGCTTTCAACATATGACTTCTTAAAGTATTTAGAACGACTCAGAGATGATACTTGTTCCCTTCCTCCATCTTATAAAAAGAATACCATCAATCAAGACGAGGACAAATTTATTAAGAAAATCCCAGGACACTCGATTCGTCAAGTTAATGAAATAAGCAGGTGCGTTAATCAGTCCAACAGCATGACTAACCACTTAGGAAAACTATCAAGGATACGAAAAGCTGTTAAGAGAAAACTCTCCTTTGCTACCCCTAATTGATGAAAACCAGTGGAAGGATCTAGTTGAGAAAATACCTGAGCACCATGGAGCCGGTCAAATATGTCGTCGATCCTCGGTAAAGGATACTTATTCTTGATATTCCATTTGTTTAACCCTCGGTAACCTAAGATAACCATCCAACTTCGTAACTGAAACTACTAGCGATCCCCAACTTGATATACTACGCTGGACCAAACCCTTCTGCAATAAGTCAAATATCAGCTTCTCTAATTCCCTTCTCTCTTTCTGGTCCAATCTTCAAGGCGGTTGTATAAACAATCTAGTTTCTGGAATCAAATCAATACAGAACTCCACTTTATAGCGTGGAGGTAAATCTTGCACTTCATCGAAAATATCCTTGAAATCCCAAACATTCGGTATAACTTTTATCTCCTCTTTATCCATTTCAAGCGAATAGAGAAAACTGCTCATTAACTCATTTGGCCTTCTGTAATTTATGTCTACACCAACGTCTCCAGCATCACTAACTCCGACAATCATTCGACCATAATCTACGATTGCTATAAACTTAGATAACCAATCCATCCCCTACAACACTCCATAACCCATGAACACAAGAACAAAAAAATTAAAAGAAAAGAAATGGTTTCGATACGAAGTAGGCACACTCAGACCCATAGTGTTAAGATTTGTCGGACCCTTAGTTGGGTTCAACACACAAAGAGAATCATTTAGAAGGATGGGTTTAAGATTATCAACAAGCTCAACTAAAATAAAACTATAAGATGCACCGGTGTCGAACAACACTCTAATAGGAATACCAGAAATGGATAATGTACCTTGCAACATCTGCTTTCCCTTTTGATCCGTAGAAGTAGATGGTTTCTCCTCAATAGCAAAAGCTTATCCTTGTGACCTCTTCTTTGGGAAGCGACACTCATTCTTCATGTGTCCCAGCAGCCGCAGTTGAAACAAGAGACACTTGGACACTGATTTCCAAAGTGGCCCATCTTGTTGCACTTGAAACAAAGAGCGTTGGCCAAGTTCGACCGTTTTTCTAAGTTGGAGCCCCATGCTAGAGTTTCTTTCGTGCCTACTTCTTCTTCCCTTTAAAATTAAACTTGAAATTCAGCTTTGTGCTACTAGGTTAGCCGATAAAGGTTGGGCACTAACTACTGGCACTACTCTTTTTTGAATACCTTGCTTAGTATCTAGAGCTTCGAACTCAAAGCCATATAGATAAAATTGGTAATGGTAGCATTAACATGATTAGCCATTTGATGATGAAATTCTGCCCAGTCCTTCCACAAACATCTCATTCTTTTTAAGTGGTGTGTCTATCAATCTAGGACCAAAGCAAGATAATGCATTGAATCTATGCTCATATCCCGCCACTGTCATATCACCTTGCTTCAAATCCATGAAACTCTTGAACAACCGAGTTCTCCCCACTTTTGGAACAAACTGAGCTTCGAAAACTTCCTTAAACTGTGGCTAAGAACTTTTTTCCTTTGGGGTATTAACTATCACCAAGTCCTACCAATCCATTGCTAACTTTTAGAGTCATCGCGATGCCAACAATCACTTCCTTGCATCCTCCAGCTGAAGATCCCTAAATATCCTTTTACAAGAGCGGAGCCATGTATGAACTCCTAGAATATCTTCAGTTCCAAAGAATGGTTTACTACCTAAAGCAGTATAATTTTTGCACAGAGCAGTAAAGTTCTGAGGTGGTTGAACTTGTTCTACTGCTTCTTCTACCGGCTCAACAACTAGCCGATTTCTAGCAGCTTTGCCATTTTGTAGCCGTGCTAGTTCTAAATCCTCTCCTATTCTTCTTGTACTCATTTTCAATTACCTAAAAAATGACAGGTATTATTAGAATATAAAGATAGGACCAAAATGATTTAAGGGAAACAACACCAAAGGATCTAAAACGAGACTTTAGGATGGGTGATATAAACGCACTGTCAAGATTAAATCATTCTAGGGCTCTTCTCACCCTATCTCTAATGAGTTTTATCCCAATCAGGCTAAGATGTTTGCTCAACTGAAGCTTTGATACCGACTATGATGATCTACCTTTCTGACCCCTGGGAATTGCTCTTGATACATCTACCGCATTCCTGTGCCGTGACCCAAGCGTCCGAAAGATGAATTTCAGAGGTAAAATAAAAAGAACAGGATAGAAAATCTCATAATGAAACTGTTAAATATATCATAATAGTAAAATAGTGCATAAAGTTACTCACTAACATTGAGTTATCAGAGTAACACAAAATTACTTCTATCAGCTTAAGTAGTTATAGCCACTTGCCTTTGCATATGCTAAAATAACACTTACATGAATTAAACAAACAGCGGAAATAGAAATTGAATATATAAAGGCCTTTTGCTCGAATGTCGTCTTCAAAAGAACCCATAATAGACCTACGACTCTCGGACTACTCAAATAAAAAACGAGTATCCGAGAGTTTAGGGAAACAAACAACTCGGGCAGGCAATATGCCTAGTACAGGTAAAACTCTAAAAAAATTGGTGTAATCAAACAACAACATGTGAGACCACGCCACCAAAAATAAAACGCGTTTCCTCTCACAAGAACAATATCCGAACGTAAAGAATGGATACAAATAATTTAACATCGCAAAGAGTGCTAGACTCTTCTTGAGGCAATTAAGAGAACAAATTCGAAGGTTCGAATCAACAATGGAAAAGGGAATTTTCCAACAATGACTAGAAGAATGCATCCTCATTACCACAAGCATAGCTCTAGAAATATACTTGAGAACTCCGACAGCTCTTGAAAACCTATAAGCCGGACCCTGTCAACTGTTACCGAGAATTCGAATATTTCACATCTTGGTGAACAAATATCCAAACCAAATCTAGAGTAGATGTGTCAATACCCTAATGGAAGTAACCCCACATAGCTTACACCCGCTTTTTTACGTTTAGTCATTTGCGATAAAGGATAACAACGCTCAAATGAGCAACACAATATCTTTGAGTGACGAAATACAAAGAAGGCTGAGGCAATCGATCATCGAAAAACCGACTATCGAAGACAAAAAATGTTCTTATATGAAAATTAATTCTTTTATATCCATCAGCACTCATCGTTTTCAAACTTTTACTATCCCTTTGGTAACAATGGTTCCAGACAAGTTAAGGTTGTGTTACCTCAAAGTCATGGCTCGGCATACATTCTTAACTTCTAGGATACAGACAAGTCTCCTTCTTTGATGTTTAGTGTTAAGTATACAACTAAATGATTTCCATATAAGTGATATCGGTTTACAAAAATTAATTCATTTCCACAAACAAATCAAACTTTTACTTTTAATATCGAATTCATGCTTAGGCCACTCATTACAATTTTTAACTTTAAACAACTTTGTAAAAATGGTCCGCTAATTTTAGAACACCGTTATTAAAAGGATTTAATAGCTTAAACCATGTTTATTAAATTGATTAACTAACCTCAACTATCATTAATAAGAATGATTAATTATCTTTAGACTATGTTAATTAATTTGATTAATTAATTTTAAATACCCTTAATTAAAAAGGTTAATCACTTTTAAGGACATCATTAATTAAATCAATTAATAAAAATTAAACATCATTAATTAAAAATGATTATTTAATTTAAGACATCATTAAAGAAAGAGATTAATTAAATTTAAACTAACTAATTAACTTTAAAAGTAATTAATTAAAATGGTTAATTATTTTTAAACACCATTAACTAAATGATTAAATAACTCTAGTCCATCATTATTAATTAATTAACCTCAAACATCATTAGATAAAATGATTAATTAAGTTTAAGTATCAGTAATAAAGTAATTAATATATTCTAAATATATCATTATTAAGTTAATTAATTAACCTTAATCCTTATTAATTAACATGATCAATTAAATTTAAAAATCATTACTAAAATAGTTAATTAAATTCAAATCCATTATTATTCAAAAACTTGAATAACTTTATAAAAGAAAATCCAAACTCGAGAATAAACCAAAAGGTTTCGAAGAAATGGTATTTTCCATAAGTGCCGATATAGTGACAGTCACTATACAGACATTTTTGTAACTACTTTTATATCATTTGATTTACATCCAGGCAGCACATAACATAACATAAGTATAACATATACACAATGGTAAACATATTCATGAACATAGAGAAAGCATCAGTTATATAATTTACATCAAACTTTTCAACTAGTTTAAGTTACTAACTAACTAAAGGTGTCATATTTTCAACAACATTAATCCAAACATTACTAACCAAGCAACTAAAATAGTGATAGACATTATAAAGAGAATAAAGTTCAAAATTTTAGTTAAAAAGGCGAGCTTTACTCACCGAAAACTTACTAACTCGACCCAAATCTTCACTAGAACTTGAATCAGACTTAGAACTTCGCTTTTCCTTAGTAAAAATGAAGTTTTGGTGGATTATGTGAGAAAAAAGGTTCGTCCTATGACGGTATGGTGTATGGCAAAGAGTCGATGAGGTGTGTGGGGACTTGTTTTGGCTAGTAAGGCAGACGTTTTATTTATTTTTTCCCTTAAGGAAGGAGTGAAAAGAATGAATTTTTCTAAACTTAGAAACTAACTTTGGAAGCCATTGAACTTAGAAAACTTGAGTGGAGGTTTGATGATGGAATGTAAAATTATAAAATGAAGAAAAGAATTAGGACTTTGTTTTTTATATAAAATGCATTAAGTGAATTACCTAAATGAGCTTAGAGTACATGCCCTCTACCAGAGTTTCTCCATGTCATCATGTCCCCACTCCCTTTCTTTCACACACAAAGAACAATCCCAACCCCTTAAGCCAACATGTTTTAATAATTATTGTACTTAATGTTTCATATAATGTGACACTTACCTTTTCATTTTATTTTATTTTAAAGTTTTCATAAAATCTCACATCACATTTTTATAAACTTAGGCAAACACATATATACATATGTATTATCATTTTTAAATTCTATTTTGTTTACTGATGTCTGTTTATATGTAAACTAAAGTGTTCACAATACTTCAGACAACTTTTACATGACGAAAAGTCGAAAAATAATTTCCAACCACATGTTTGATTTTTTTTCAAACTAATTATCTTTGTATTTTTTTAAAACCATTTCACTACCACTAATTATTATTTTAAAGAGTTTTATCTGAGTTATAAATTCCATTAATTAATAAATTAAAAATGTGTCAAATATCCATATTTTAAAGTGATTAATTTACGGGTTGCTACAAATGTTCCTAGTCATGATGTATCGAGAATGAGATACTGATATATCCGTTGAGACTAATATACATAACGAAGTTGTCTGGAACAATTAAAGCACTAAAAGTCTTTTATAGATTAAAAGTCAAATAGAATATCTCATGTGACGATGTATAGTAGACTTTTTACTTGAAAATACAGTGAATCTTAACTGCCTAAACAATACTTTAATTATGGTCAATCACATGAAAACGTTGATCATGTTAAGGTCATAGTTGAGTGTAATTTCAACCAGTTGAAGCAAAACACTATTCAAGTGAGGATACATCTCTTTTGAATAGAAGGTTAGTATCATTTTAATTGGTAATCAACGTAAAGTCAAAGTCTTTGCTAAAGAAAATAGATTAACCGATAATTTTTTATTGAATTGAACCATGGACATTAGTGTTGGACTTTACAATTAACCACAAATATCAATAGAGTTTTGAACATTGACCGAGCTTTAGATATCTAAGTGATATAATGATAACAAAGGAAAAAGTTCACAATATATTGTTACTTAATAGTGTTGTTTTAGTAGAAAAAGGAATTGAATTTCACCCAGATAATCTGTAAGTAACTGAATCGGTGTCAACCGACTATGCTTCAACAAAGTCGGTACATGCTTTGATATTTGATTGTTTAAATATTACCAATGGTTGAGTTCACACCTGAGAGTCACATAACCACTACTCTCAGTTTTCAATCGAAAGTAATTTATTGAAATAATTTCTAAAAGTGATAAACAATTATTATTGTGAAATTAACATTATGGTTATGTCAAATAATTTATTATTATTATTATTTTTTGTTAGAGTGGTGAAAATTAATGAATAAAATATATAATTATTAGGTATATATTTAATTATTTTTTTGCCACTGCAAACCACACACATACACATGTGCGTGCACACAACACACACATATATACACGTACATGCACATACACATACACACACGCATGCACACACGCATACACACACATACACACACATATTTTATTTTGATAACCAAAATTTTAAATTTTTTCTAAAATTAGGTCGACCAAAATATGTGCAGGTATGAATTAATTAAATGAGTTTAATTAATTAAGTGAGATAAGCTCTCATTTATAATGGTGAGTACCTTGAATGATGAATCTGGGTAAGATATTTACATAACCAGTTAAAGCTACTATAAAGTGACCTAGATGCCTCCTTTCATAGATATAAAAATCCATTCTCTCTTCATAAATAGAAATTATATCTTAATGGTAGACTTTGCAACTCCACTATTGGGTTAGAGATAGGGAAATGGTGATAGTATAAGGTGTATTCAATCAATAGGATTATCGAGATAAACACTTTAAATTATTTTAATCAAAGTAATTTTAAATTATGTTTAAAAAATTCAAATTTTCACTGTTCATAATCTGTTACGTCGACTGGTACATTGAATAATACATCACTTGTACATTAACCGATATATGGACTCTGATCATCTCTATGTGCATTCACCATCGACCTCACCTTCTCATTGTTGGACCGATCGCAATTACCATATATACACGTTTTCCCCGATGGTGAAAGGTAGAAGCTTCAGCTTATTGATCGACAATGAGCCTGACTTAGGGCTTAGACCAAAGAGCATCGAGTTAGTCATGGTGGGTATCATTCAACAATGTATAAAGAGAAGAACTCGGAGGTGGCGCTTTCTCGCGGTTTAGTGGTCAAACAAGGTGGTGATTATTGGTCAAAATCGTAGAGGAAGGCAGTTAGGATTTTTGGTTGGACATGAGTAAAATTTCTTATAAGCCCCTACAAAGTATAATATTTCATTTTGGCTCTTATAACTTCAAACATGCATAATTCTCACATATAGGCTTTATTTTATACACAACTTGCGTCAATGAATTCATATCCAAAACCTAAATATCATGATGTTAGCCAAAAGTATATATTATACATGTTTATGTTACAATACCTTATAAAATTGGACATTAATAAATTAGACTGAAAATAAATAATCACACATTAGCGCCATTGAGCTAAATTAGAATGTCAAATCAAAATTGATCAATTTATCATTACATGCTTATTATATGTATTTATGTATGTATGTATATGTGTATGTGCATTTATGTGTGCATTTATTTACATGTGTTAATATAAAATTGTTAATTAATTATAAAACTATATACATATATTTATACATGAGCATGTGCACATACATACACACACAAATATGTATATGGATAACCCTATACTATATTATATCCTATTGTAATACGCGTAAATATATATCCTCATTATCAATCATTGAACATGTGATGTTCAAGGCAATATTATAAATGAAATATAATATATTTAGTAAAATTAATTACAAATAAAACTACAATATTACAAATCAAATTCATAATAAATTTGTAAATAAATTCAAAATCTAAATTGGAATTATCCAATAAACATTAAATATGACTTAATGCCATCAACATTATTCATGATAACACTATAACAAATCTAGTGCATAATGAATTAAAAAGGAATTTTTACACCTTTCATCCTATTGTATGATGCACTTGATCCAATAATGGTATCCAAGTCTGCATTATTATATAATTAATAATATATAAAATTCGAATTTAAAATTGGTTTAAATTAAATTTAAATTTGTAAAGGTTATGGATAAATTTAAAAATTATTTTAAAATTTATATTCATAAAATTTATAAATAAATAAATTTAAAATTATTTAAAATTAAAATTAAAATTTATAATAGTTATGAATAAAATTTAAAATTGTTTTTAATTTATACTCATAAAGGTTGTAAGTGAAAGAAATTAAATTGTTCAAATTTAAATTTATAAAGGTTATAAATAGACAAATTTAAAAAATTTAAATTTGAATTGTTAAAGTTGCAAGTATAGTTTTGAAATTGTTTTGAATTTAAAGTTATAAAAGTTATAATAAATAAATTCAAAATAGTTTTACATTGAATATGAATTATAAATGTTATGGTTCATAAAAGGTTACTATAAAGTTTCAATATTAATTAACAGTCAGTAAATTATATAGATAAGCTTTGGTATTATATTATGAATGTTATAACTAAATAAGAGAATATTACACATTTATATATGAAATAAATTAAAAATAAAACTTTAAAATTTGAAATCGAAATAAACCCATAATAGTTATAAGAAATAAATACGTGTGTATATAGTTGTGTGTGTAATGACAAATGAAGTTGTTGAGTTCGAAAATACTCATTATTCCTTATAGAAGATAATACTAAGTATTATTTTGAGATTATGAATCCAACATAATGTTGCTCTCTACTTTTACAACATTAATAGAGCACTGTTAATACTTATGCTTATTGAGCACTCTCAACCCATAAACTCATGGTGATGTTTATATTATCCCTAGATTGTAAGAACACTTTGTTGAGCTCCCCAAGGGTTACACTATTTTCCAAATATAATCATAAGATGATGGATTATGAGTGTTGAGTAGCAAATTTGTAAGTTTTTATACACCCTGATGATTAGGAGCAAAGAATATATGGTTAGGAGTTATATATGATACATAACCGATAAGTGTTATTTACCATTATGTAAAAACCTTCTCTGAAATGGGACTAATTTCGACCCAACAAAATCCCATCGAACCTTAGGTCCATTTTGGGGTTGTTTTAGTAAAATTGAAATAAACAATATATAGAGCTATTTATCTATGATTTTAGAATCTCACAGTAGAAGGATAAAACTACAATAAAAAATAAGCACCCATTCATATAATTCAAATCTCAGAGACACATTATTTCAAATATCCACAAATACATTGTTTAAAACAATACATAAAAGTCTCAAAATCTGGGTGTATAAAATCAGCATAAATAAAAAGCTACATTGCCACTAGGTCTACACCATCTCCTTCAAACTCATTATATCATCAATTGTAACTTTGTGCCGCCCCACCTCTATACCCACGCTAGCCAAGGACACTACATGGTAATGCCGTCAACTAACACGGAGAATAAGGCTGGTTAGGAGCGACCATCTATAGCCTTGCTCTAACTATCTATTGAATACATCGATAATAGACATACCAAGCAGGTCGACATATCCAATGAATACTTAAAACAAAACCGTAGGTGGTTGGAGGGTCTATCAGAACAGAATATAACAACTCAAATGTAATATACATCACAGAACAGTAGATCATCATATACACATACAGATACATAACAGAGCATACAAACTGATACATGTCAAGTGGTATAGCAAACCACAATATACATGCGAATCCAAAAAAATACATATATCAGAGTTACAACAAAAAGGACTATACAAAAATCCATAACAAAATGAAGCTAGCTAAGTAGTCCATGCGGAAGCAAAATAGGCTAAGTCCAAAAGCACCTAACCTGAAACATCTCGGTCTGACCCGAGTATAAAATACACGGGTCAGTCTAGCTAAACAAATCAGTTAGATAATCTGAACAAGAATAACCTGCAAGGTCATAAAGTAAAACAAATATCTCTAAAAGAGATAACACAATCATCTAACAAAAGATGAATCATAACAGAACAAGCCTCATATCATCGGCAACACAAATAAACAAAAGATATGAATATCACAAACAAGCCAAAAAGTCATATCACAAATACCAATGAAGGTTATACAAGTTCCGCAAGGTAACAGCTACATATCATGCGGCTCAAAAAGACCAACACCGAAGGGCGATACCTAGGGAATATACATATCAATGAAACATCAGAAAATTTGCACGTGCTCAGTACTGTATAAACAAGGATCCATGAGCCCGAAGACTCCAAACCCAATATCACTCGAGCGGTGACGAATGACCAACTCCGAAAGCGATACAATAGGGCAACAAACCCGAAGGCATAAACCCGAAGGTACAAACCAGAAGGCAACATACCCGAAGGCAACATACCCGAAGGCAACAAACCTGAAAGAGACAGTTCGAAGACACTATCCCAAAGGCAACAAACCGTAGTAGTGAAGGTCCGGAGGCCCAATACTGGACACCACTAACTGGCGGAATGTGTCACAACTCTTGAAAAGGAATCCGAAAAGTGGTAACGTGAGTTCATAACCACTCGATCGCACTAAACGGTTTACTATTTGTTAGTTAATTTCACACTCAAAGCAGTACAAAGTTTACCTCATCTCAACGGTAAACCAGACCAAAAGGCCAAAACGATCGATCGAATAGGTCGGGGATTAATCGAAAAGATGAACGCATGGATTCATGGTCTGTGTTTTACCTAAACATTTAATCTCCCTTCCACTCTGCTCGAAGTGCGAAATTGTGTGTGTGCGTTTTAAAATAAGATTTATAAATTGGAGAGGCAAGCTTTTAATGCAATCAAAAGATTATTTTATAAAAACCCGTGGATGAAGTCAAAAAGGAATCATCAAGGTCAAATATGCATAAACAACAAATTGGAATCGACGTAGATCGATAAAAATTGGAATCACAAACAAATAGGCAAACTAGGCAAAATAGGGAAACATAAGCAGGTCGGTTGACCGGACTCTGAGTTCGGTAGACCGAAATAGGCCAGAAATGTTTCGAGCTCCAGCTTGGTCGACCGGCTCAGAGAGGTCAATCCGCTGAACCTGATGCCCTACATTTTTCTGCCCTATTAATTGAAGTACACACACACACACCAATTCGCAACCGGACGAGAACGGACGCTAGGGGATTACGCCCATCGGCTACCCGGTCCTATTGGCTCCTCGACGCATCACCAAAAACATGTTCAAACATCAAAGTTAGGATCTTTAAAGATTTGAACCCAAAACACCAAAAATTGGAATATTCGCAAAACCAATCCAAATCAAAATCAAATGCACATAAATAAGTGTTAGGAATTCATACCCAACAATCAAAGATAGTTATAGACAAAGATGTGAGATAAAAATCTCACCTTTTAACTCAAAAACAAAGAAGAAGAAGCTCAATTGCGAGGAGAAGATCAACCGGTCTCCACTTCAACTCTACTAGCTTCAATCAAAGATCAAAACAAGTATTTTCTTAAGTTAGGTTTAGGAAACTTTCTGAAATTGAAGGAAGAAAGAGTTGGAGAAGATGAAGAGAGGGCTTACCAATAGCTTCACTTTGATTTTGGAGCAAGAGTTCAAGTTTGCAAGAAGAACTAGGGCTTGGAATTTCTAATTGCTCTTCCTTTCCCACATTTTCAGTTTTAGCTTGAGTTTAGAAGTGAAAATGAGTGAATGGAAGGAGAGGGACTGAGTTAGGGTATTTAGTTAGCTAGTGGGCTGAACCCAAACCCAAAACCCAACTAGAAAAAGTAGCAAAATTCAACTTACTCCAAACATATCAAAGTTTATACTTAAAAAGATCGCAAACGCCATTTTGAACTCAATGGAAGTGGTTTCGAGTCCCAATTCGGCCGTTTGCAAAAAGTAACATTTCGGACCCAAATCCGACTAACGGCGCTATATTTAAATAAAACATTTAATTATATAATCGTTAAATATGCGGGTTGTTACAGATCTCCCCTCCTTACAAAATTGCATCCTCGCAATTCCCAGAGACGATATTTTTAACAACTACATAACTACATCATCCCAAAAAGAAAAGGAAATAAGCTTGAGATGAAAAGATATTCTCACCATTGCCATGCCAAGATAGAAAACCCGGATAAGATCACTCGATAAACTCTCTGGTTTCCCAAGTACAGTCATTGGAGTTAGCGGACTATTGAACTTTAACGAGCGACACGTCCTTGTTCTGAAGGTGTCGCACCTCCGTGTCAAGCACGCGAGTAGGCTGCTGTACAATAGATAAGTCCGGTGAGACCTCAAGCTCTAACAAATTAGGAGAATGGATAACAGAATCCGACTCTCGAAGACACTTCCGAAGTTGAGAGACGTGAAATACGTCGTGAATGCCAGATAAATGAGCAGGAAGTGAAACTCTATAAGCTACAGGGACAATACGTTCAGTAATAGAAAATGGTCCTATAAAGCGAGGAGCCAATTTCCCAGTCGTACTGAAGCGCATCACCCCTTTTAGAGGAGAAACGCGAATAAAGACAAGATCACCAACCGAGAATTCGAGAGGCTTCCTACAGTTGTCCGCGTAGCATTTCTGGCGGCTCTGTACCTCTTTCATTCTCAACCGAATAAGATCAATATTCTCAGAAGAATCACAAACAAAATCTGGGCCAAGAATAAGCTTCTCCCCAGATTCCAACCAACAAGAAGGTGATCGACATGGCCTTCCATATAAAGCTTCGAAAGGAGCCATAACGATACTGGACTAAAAACTATTGTTGTAGGAGAACTCTACAAGAGGTAGGTGATCCTCCTAACTACCATCGAAATCAAAAATACAAATATGGAGGAGATCTTCCAAAATACGATTCACCCGTTCAGTCTGTCCGTCAGACCGTGGATGATAAGCTATGCTAAAATTAAGCTTTGTTCCCAAAGCTTAACAAAGCTTGCTGAAGACTCTGTGAAAAATGACTCGTGAATAAAGGATCACGGTCACTCACAATAGAACTAGGAACACCGTGAAGTCTCACAATTTCCTTGACATATAACTTAGCCAAATGCGAAGTAGTCCTATTAGACTTAATAGGAACAAAATGAGCAGATTTAATGAGGCGATCAACGATAACCCAAATGCTAGAATGGCCCAATCTCGAACGAGGTAGACCATCAATGAAATCCATAGAAATCTGATCCCATTTCCACAATGGAATCTCTAGAGGCTGAAGAAGACCCGAAAGACGCTGATGTTCGGCCTTAATAAGATGACAAGTTATGCAATTACTCACATAACTCGCCACATCGTGCTTCATGCCTTCCCAATAATAAAGACGACGCATATCCGCATACATCTTACTACTACCAGGATGAATGGTATACTTAGAACGGTGACAGTCATCAAGAATGTCATGCCTAAGTGCAAAATCAGAAGGCACAAAAAGACGGTTCTTCTTACGAAGACACCCATGAGAATCAATGCTGAAATCCTACAACGCCTCATCACAGGATCCAGACTCACAAAGCTGAATAAGATGCAACAAATCAGGATCACGCCGCTGAGCATCGGCAATACGATCCAATAAAATGGGTCGAGCTCCCAAACTAAATAATATAATAGGAGAATCGAAAGATGAATCTCGATCACGAATTTCATAAAAAGATAAAGTCTCAAGAATATCCCATTCGGCAAGCATCATAGAAACAACAGCCGAATGTTTGCGACTAAGCGCATCAGCAACACGATTACCCTTATCAGGGGTATACTGGATATCAAAGTCATAGGAGGCAAGAAACTCAAGCCAACGCTGTTGTCTCATATTGAGTTCCTTATGAGTGAACAAATACTTCAAGGATTTATGATCGGTATAGAGAATAAAGTGCTCGCCCAATAAATAGTGTCGCCAAATCTTCAAGGCAAAGACAATGGCGGTTAACTCAAGATCATGAGTGGCATAGCGAACTTCATTCGGATGCAGTTGCCTAGAAGCATAAGCAACTACCCGATCCTTCTGCATAAGAACAACACCGAGACCACTACCACAAGCATCGGTGTAGGCAACAAGATCATGATTCCCCTCGGGAACCACAAGAATAGGAGCATTAGTGAGAAGTTCCTTTAATGTATGAAAGGAAGCTTCACACTTGTCGGACCAAATAAAACGAATGCCTTTCCGAGTAAGGCCGGTGAGAGGAAGCACAACACGGGAAAAATCCTTAATGAACCGATGGTAATAACCCGCCAATCCAAGAAAACTACGAATCTCATGCACATTATCAGGCGTCTTCCAATTCTGGATGGGTTCGACCTTTGAGGGATCGATAGAAATGCCATCGGAAGATACAACATGGCCTAAGAACTTAACCTTATTCTCCCAAAAATGGAACTTGGAGAATTTGGCTCTAAGCTGATGATGACGGAGAGTACTCAAGACAATTCTCAAGTGATTAGCATGCTCAGCTTCAGACTTAGAATAAATAAGGATATCATCAATAAACACAAGGACGAACTTATCGAGGTATTCCCGGAATACTCGATTCGTGAGATCAACAAAGAAAGCAGGAGTGTTTTTCAAACCAAACGGCATAACGAGCCACTCAAAAGAACCATAACGAGTGCGGAAAGCGGTAAAAGGTACGCTATCCTCCGCGACTAGTAAATGATGAAAACCTATGGCAAGGTCGAGCTGAAAAAAGACCTTAGCAGCACTCAATAGATCGAACATATCATCGATCCTAGGCAATGGATACTTATTCCTGATGGTTAACTCGTTAAGCTTATGATAGTCAATGCAAAGCCTAAGAGTTCCATTGGACTTCTTCACGAAGACGACCGCGGATCCCCACGGAGAAAAACTGGACTGAATCAACTGCTTAGACTCGAGCTCTAAAATCTGCTTCTTGAGTTCCTCATTTTCCCTTGTAGACATCCTCGTGGGAGGATGACTAACTGGCTGTGCGCCTGGAATGAGATCAATGCGGAACTCAATTGCACGCTTGGGTGGCAAACCCGAAATAGGCTAAAAAACATCAGAAATGTCACAAGCAATAGGAATATGAGATATATCATCATCATCCCGAGAATCAAGAGAATGTAAAGCCATTTCGAAATTATCCACATTCCGAAGAACAAGTGATAGCTGAGTAGGCGAATCCGGATGTCGAAGATACAAAATCCTCTCAGAACAATTAATCCTCGCATCGTATCTCACTAGCCAGTCCATTCCCAAAATCATATCAAATCGCAGACAAGAAATAACGTGCAGATTCGCACGAAAAGAAAAGCCACATAAAACAATCTCAACATCATCACGAAGCATGCTAAGGGTCGCGGATCCCCCAATAGGATTCACAATCCTTAAAGAAGTAACCAAACAAGAAACATCCAGAGATAAATCATCGACGAGCTTTTTCGATACGAAAGGATGTGAAGCACCCGTATCGAAAAGAACTCGAATACTATGGTCATGAAATAAAATAGAGCCCTCCAAAATAGATGGAGATATACCTTTTGGCTGATAAGGACCTTCAGAAGCCTTAGCAGCATAAAGCTTGCTAGACTTGGCACCAGCCGGAACCGTAGGGCAAGTGGAAACATGATGTTCTTCCTTCTTGCAATAGCGGCAGAAGAGAGGCTTAGAACAAGCTCGAATCATATGATCAGGAGAACCACAATTGAAACACTTCAGAATGAAAGGTGTTCCAGAAGACTGAGAACTAGAACTACCAGTCTTCTTCTTCTTTGAAGGAAAAGATCTGGACTTCTGAAATGGAAACTGCTTCTTGTTGGGGTTCTTGGAAACCTCAACATCATCACCACTATCACACTCCTTCTCGACGGTTTCAAGATGAAGTGCAGAATCTACCAACTCCTCAAAAGAAAGCTTAAGCTGGAGCAACAAAGACTTCTTAAGATATTTCTTAAGACCAGAAAACAAACTTCAAAATGTTCTTATAAGAAGTGCTAATGAATTCAAGACCATACTAAGATAAAGGCTCGAATGATGCAACATAGTCAGAAACAGAAGACTTCCCTTGCATCAACTCAAGGAAGCGACGGGTCAATAAAACTTTTTTAGATTTAGGAACGAACTTGAGTTCAAATCGTCCCCAAAATTGAGTCCAAGAAAGAGTAGACTCATCAATTCCGGCTACAAGAAGCTCGTACCAATCAAGAGCATGCTCTTGTAATAAGCTAGAAGTTATAAGAACTCTATCATGATCAGATAGATCCATGCGAGAGAAAATACGCTCGCACGTGCGAAGCCAAGCTTGGACTTCAAGAACAGACTCGGAGCCCTTAAACGGCTTTCCTCCAAGATGAGCAAAATCAATGCACTGACGTGCAAAAGTAGACTTGTGAGGTGGAGATACTCGAGGAAGAACTGGAGGTTGAGTGCTCCTAAATAATGCCAAAAACTGATCGGCAGACATATAAACGCCATCCGGATATGAGCCACTGGATTGCCCAGTATCTGAACGTCGTCCCCTACCTCTTCCTGCCATACGCTGAAAGTAAGGTAAGAACAAGATTACTCACAAGGTAGATGTCATTAATTCAAATGTGGAATACTATGGAACAAATTGCATTCCTAGACATATTCCCACATTCTATCTACCACCAAAGGCATACAAGGAATAGAGGTAAGATGATTCAAAGATTTGTATCACTTATACACTTTGATGTACCGGAATATGTGCATCTATTCTGTGTTTATCATATTTTGTTCTGAACCTGCTCTGATACCAAGCTGTGACGCCCCACCTCTATACCCACGCTAGCCAAGGACACTACAGGGTAATACCGTCAACTAACATGGAGAATAAGGCTGGTTAGGAGCGACCATCTATAGCCTTGCTCTAACTATCTATTGAATACATCGACAATAGACATACCAAGCAGGTCGACATATCTAATGAATACTTAAAACAAAACCATAGGTGGTTGGAGGATCTATCAGAACAGAATATAACAACTCAAATGTAATATACATCACAGAACAGTAGATCATCATATACACATACAGATACATAACAGAGTATACAAGCTGATACATGTCAAGTGGTATAGCAAACCGCAATATACAGGCGAATCCAAAAGAATACATATATCATAGTTACAAAAAAAAGGACAACACAAAAAGCCATAACAAAAGGAAGCTAGCTAAGTAGTCCATGCGGAAGCAAAATAGGCTAAGTCCAAAAGCACCTAACCTGAAACATCTCGGTCTGACCCGAGTACAAAATACACGGGTCAGTCTAGCTAAACAAATCAGTTAGATAAACTGAACAACAATAACCTGCAAGGTCATAAAGTAAAACAAATATCTCTAAAAGAGATAACACAATCATCTAACAAAAGATGAATCATAACAGAACAAGCCTCATATCACCGGCAACACAAATAAACAAAAGATATGAATATCACAAACAAGCCAAAAAGACATATCACAAATACCAATGAAGGTAACACAAGTTCCGCAAGGTAATGGCTACATATCGTGTGGCTCAAAAAGACCAACACCGAAGGGCGATACCTTGGGAATATACATATCAATGAAACATCAGAAAATTTGCACATGCTCAGTACCGTATAAATAAGGATCCATGAGCCCGAAGACTCCAAACCCAATATCACTCGAGCGGTGACGAATGACCAACTCCGAAAGCGATACAATAGGGCAACAAACCCGAAGGCACAAACCCGAAGGTACAAACCCGAAGGCAACATACCCGAAGGCAACAAACCTAAAGGTGATAGTCCGAAGATACTATCCCAAAGGCAACAAACCGTAGTGGTGAAGGTCCGGAGGCCCAGTACTGGACACCACTAGCTGGCGGAATGTGTCACAACTCTTGAAAAGGAATCCGAAAAGTGGTAACGTGAGTCCCATAACCACGCGTTCGCACTAAACGGTTTACTATCCGTTAGTTAATTTCACACTCAAAGCAGTACAAAGTTTACATCATCTCATCGATAAACCAGACCAAAAGGCCAAAACGATCAATCGAATAGGTTGGGAATTAATCGAAAAGATGACGCATGGATTCATGGTCCGTGTTTTACCTAACCATTTAATCTCCCTTCCACTCCGCTCGAAGTGCGAAATTGTGTGTGCGTTTTAAAATAAGATTTATAAATTGGAGAGGCAAGCTTTTAATGCAATTAAAAGATTATTTTATAAAAACCCGTGGATGAAGTCAAAAAGGAATCATCAAGGTCAAATATGCATAAACAACAAATTGGAATTGACGTAGATCGATAAAAGTTGGAATCACAAACAAATAGGCAAACTAGGCAAAATAGGGAAACATGAGCAGGTCGGTTGACCGGACTCTGAGTTCGATCGATCGAAATAGGCCAGAAATGTTTCGAGCTCCAGCTTGGTCGACCGGCTCGAGAGGTCAATCGGCCAAACCTGATGCCCTACATTTTTCTGCCCTATTAATTGAAGTAAACACACACTCAATTTGCAACCGGACGAGCACGGACGCTAGGGGATTACGCCCATCGGCTACCCGGTCCTATTGGTTCCTCGATGCATCACCAAAAACATGTTCAAACATTAAAGTTAGGATCTTTAAAGATTTGAACCCAAAACACCAAAAATTGGAATATTCGCAAAACCAATCCAAATCAAAATCAAATGCACATGAATAAGTGTTAGGAATTCATACCCAACAATCAAAGATAGTTATAGACAAAGATGTGAGATAAAAATCTCACCTTTTAACTCAAAAGCAAAGAAGAAGAAGCTTAATTGCAAGGAGAAGACCAACCACTCTCCACTTCAACTCTACTAGCTTCAATCAAAGATCAAAACAAGTATTTTCCTAAATTAGGTTTAGGAAACATTCTGAAATTGAAGGAAGAAAGAGTTGGAGAAAATGAAGAAAGGGCTTACCAATAGCTTCACTTTGATTTTGGAGCAAGAATTCATGTTTGCAAGAAGAACTAGGGCTTGGAATTTCTAATTCCTCTTCCTTTCCCCCATTTTTAGTTTTAGCTTGAGTTTAGAAGTGAAAATGAGTGAATGGAAGGAGAGGGACTGAGTTAGGGTATTTAGTTAGCTAGTGGGCTGAACCCAAACCCAACTAGAAAAGTAGCAAAATTCAATTACTCCAAACATATCAAAGTTTGTACTAAAAAAGATCGCAAACGCCATTTTGAACTCAATGGAAGCAGTTTCGAGTCCCAATTCAACCGTTTGCAAAAAGTAACATTTCAGACCCAAATCCGACTAACGACGCTATATTTAAATATATAATCGTTAAATATGCGGGTTGTTACAAACTTCCTCCTAACTTGAAGATTGTGTTGAGGAGGGAGTTAGAACACAATGTTTAGTGATAAGAACCTTAAGTTTTACGATAATAATATTTTTGGCAGTAATCATTTACATAGGTATCATGTCTTAAAAATTTAACATTTTTAAATATTTTTCCAAGCATGTCTTTGACCTTGGGCTAATGGCCTTTCCAGTCTTGTCCTATATGTAGTAACTACATGTATCTGAATATACATCCAACTGCAGGCCGATCGTCGTTCCAGTAAAACTCCAAAACTATAAAAGTCAATACTACTATGGAGATATCGGATTCGACAGCCCATCTCCCATCTAGTCATATCCTAATGATACGAAATTCAAGTACCCACTAGGTTACTTAATACCTTTTTTAAATATGCCAAAGGCAGGTCCCACCATTTGATACCCAAGACGAACCACTCCTTGGTACTTCCCAACCGACATCGTAAAAAATTTCTTTGGCCACTTAATACTTCTTCACATAGGGAAAAGGCAGGTCCCCATAATTTGATACCTCAAACCAAAGCGGGAACCTCTAGAAGCGATTTCCACTACCAGACCTAAAAGATAATTCTGACCACTTAACACTTCTTTGAATAGGGAAAAGACAGACCCTACAATAGCCACTTAATACCTCAAACCCGAAGCAGGCCCTCCTAGAATTATCCAACCATGTTCCAACTACGTTTTCAAGAAACCCCCAGGTCATTTAATAATTCTTAATAGGGAGGAGGTGGATCCCATAATAACCACTTAATACCTCAATCTTGAAGTAGACTTCTCTCAAAATTTCCTCGCATATATGGCCTAAAATATAGCGCCTAAAATAACATGCCTCCGACTAAGGGCATCAGCAACAACTTTCCCTTTTTCGAAGGTATACGAAATCTCCAAGTCATAAGATGCTATAAACCCCATCCACCTCTTTTGCCTATGATTCGAATCTGTTTGGGAAAACAGGTATTAAAGGATTTGTGGTCAGTAAATAACTCAAGTCTTCAAGATGAATATGATAGGTGATAACTCTAAGTCACAGTGAGATACCTCTCCTCATGGTCCTTCAACTGCCTACTTGCATAGTCTATCACTTGGCCTTCTTGCATAAGAACAACTTCCAAGCCCATACCGCATGTACTGGTATAAATGGTGAAAGTATTTGACCCATATGGAATAGTTAGTACTGATACACTAGTTAATAATCCTTTTAGATTCTCGAAGGCTTTTATGCACTTCTCATCCTATGAAAATACTAAATTCTTCTTGGTAAGGCAAGTTAGTGGCAGCGTCACCTTCATAAAGTCGTTAATGAACTTCTTATAATACCATACCAAACCAAGAAAACTCCTAACTTCTATAGCATTTCTTAAAATCTTCTAGTCTTGAATAGCCGCTACTTTTGCAAGGTAAATAGACAACCCCTTCTTGGAAAAAATGTGACCGAGAAACTTCAATTTCTTTCTCTAAAAGTGACATTTTGATAATTTGGCTTTTGACTGGTGCCTTCTCAAAGTCTTCGTACTTCCCTTAAGTGATTTTCATGCTCCTCTTCACTCTTCGAGAATATTAAAATATCATCCATGAGTACTACAATGAACTTACTCTACTGTCTCTAAAGACTCTGCTCATCAAATCTACGAATTATGCATAGGCATTTGTCAATCCAAAAGGCATAACTTCACATTTATATAGTCCGTTTGGAGCATGAAAAGCAGTTTTGTCCTTGCTACTCTCAATGTAACAACTCGATTGGATTCACTTTGAGCATCGTTCATTTAATCAAATGAACCATATTTAATTTGCTAAGATTAAAAATCTCCTTTTGCAGTTAATTCTTATATTTTATAATATAAGATTTTTGTTGGAGAAAATGAATAAACAAATTATGTGGAGATAATTTTATTGTTTGAAATATGATTTCTTAGTTAATGGTTCATTTTACTAAAAGTATAGAGAACTACTTTTCATTTTAAGAGTTGTATTTACTTTTGCTAAAACAGTTCAATATTTTGGGAAAAATTCTAGAAATCAATGTTGGTTAAATTATAACATAGTTTATATCAAATTAGTGGTTACAAAGTGTTAGAGTGAAACAATACAAATTAGCTACCCTTCGGTTTTAGGAAATTAGTAAGAATTTTTCTATTGGATCCATACCTTAATCCATTTAGCCCAACCTTGAGAAACCAGAGAAACAAGATAAATAGAAATATTCGTATTTTTTTTTCCTTATTCTCATTTCATCACTGAACCAAAAAATAAAAAAATACTCTAAGTCCAAAAATCTTAGCCTTTTACAAAAATCAAATCAAATAAATTTCTAAAATTTTTCAAATTTGGATATGTTGCTTCTGCCATGTTCCAGCACCTTTATTCCAAATTTTATGGAATTTCATTGAGTTTTGATGGGTTAAAGGTGGTCATCTTTGCAAATTATTTTCGGTGAAATTTTGGCAGACAATGCACGTTAGTAGAAAAATTGTAATTAACTGTAGATAAGTAAGAAAAATCTAAAATTTCGATATGCTGTTATAAACTTGTGTATGCACCTTCATTTAAAATTCTGTAGAAAAATATTTAGGTTTGCTATGTTAAATTCGCAAAGCACCGGGGATGAATTTCAGGGTTGTTTAGTTGATTTGGCTTAGAGTTGATGCTTATGACTTTGAAGCATGTTGGATATTAAGATGTGTTTATCTCACAATTTCTAGACTAATGTGAATGTTAGTTGCTGCTATATGAATTTGGTTGAATCTCTAATGCATATGGTCTTAATATATCGATGAATCCTTTGTCTATTTGAATTGGATTCGCTCTTTGCTGAAAACCCTTGTTGGCACCAAAATTTGTCACTTACACCCAAATCCAGATAAAAGCAGCAAATCACAGTCATGGATCATAGATAGAATGTATGTAGAGAGTATGAATGTGAAGAATAATGAAAATTAAAATGAAAACAGTAACAACAGAGGATTTATAATGGTTCAGCTAACTCCGGCCTACGTCCACTCTAGAAATTTCCTTTTTATTGATATGAAAATCCAATACCGTTACAATTTAGAATTTTTAAAATAACAATGGTAGAGTAGCCTTAGTGGAGAAGAGGAAGGGGAACAGAATCAGATCCCTTTTCTGAAGCCCCACATGATGTATTTATAGAAAAAACCTGAGTTACTGGGCTTCCTGAATGATCCGAGACCATCAACACCAATGCCAATCCAAAAATAACGAACCAAAAATGATGATCTAGAAATGACAAGCCAGAAATGACGATCCAGAAATGAAGAAAAAAATGACGAACCCGGAATGACGAAACAAAAATGACGAACCAGAAATGATGAACTAGAAATGATGATCCAGAAATGACGATCCAGAAACAACGAACAAGAAATGATGAACCAGAAACGACGAACCAGAAATGACGAACCAGAAATGACGATGCAGAAATGACGATCCAGAAATGACGAACCAAAAATGATGAACAAGAAATGACGATCCATAAATGATGAACCATAAATGACGAACCAGAATGAAGAACCAGATCACCATCGAGCCACATCTACCGACCCACTCAGGCCGAGCCACTCATGTCTTTCCACCCTTGATCAAGGCATACTAGCCTTTATAACTCCAATCCTTTCCTAACTCGATACTCGTTCGAGCCCGATCATATCTTTTGTAACTATCATCTTGTATCTAGGTAACACTATTGATTTTAGTTAAATCTGCCTGTCCACGGCCTTGCCAAAAGGCGGGTTAACATTTGCACCCCAAAACATGCCTTGCGGTTGGAAATCATGTTTTGAATAGCTTTTGATCTGTCATCCAAAGTCCACATGTCATCCGTAGCCATTCAAAGCCAAAATCCAAATCTGTAACCTCTCCGGGTTCTTGCCAAGCGCACTCGACACCCGACGACCTATGTTAAGTAATGCCATAGTATTCCTTGTTCAGTGTCCCCAAACGCTGAGTAATGCTGGGGCTTAAGTCCTAAGCCGAATCCTGGTCGCTTTAGACCCTTGCCGAGCATAGTCCACACTCGATGACTTGAAATTGTAACCGATAGATAATATGGGGTCTAAGTCCTAGGCCAAATCCTAGTCGCTCCGGACCCTTGCCGAGCATAGTCCATGCTTGCCGATCTTGTAGCCAAAAACTAGATAAAAGGTCGATCAAAATCTAATCCAAAATCCAGATTCAGATGAGATAACCGTAAACCCATATCAAAAGTCCAAACCAAAAGGAAAACGTCCAAACCATAATCCAAATCAGAAAACAAACAAAACTAGGAGTTCAAACCAAACTCCAAAACCAATCTAGATAAATCAAGTGTCCAAGCCAAAAAGGAAAAACAAATTTCACAAACTTAAGCGTCACGGTTTATCATCATCTCATAGCATGTCTAGGGGTTGTCTCTGTCCCTGTACATGAGTAAGTGACTTAGCCATCTGCCTAGAGTTTGCTACTTATTTCAAACCATCACGATTAGTTGATGACCGGCCAACCACTACTCTTAGGCCTCGCACAACTGTCGTTCAAGGTAGGCGGTGGCTGCTGCTGTTCCACTTCCCCATTCCTAGTTTCGACATATTGCCACAACTGACGATTCCTAACATGCTCCTTGTTTATATCCTTTAGGTGCCTACCTGTTAGTATCACGCCCGTCCAGGTCATGAAAGAGACAGTGCCTTCCCGATGCCCTTTCGCATTCTCAGGGTTCCCTCCTTGCCAGCCTTTGATAAGGAAGGTGATCCCGAGTGTCCAAGTATATCCATTCCAATGTCTCATTCGGTCCTGTGTAAGTGGAGAATTTTGGTTCTCCCCAGCGCTTCCTCTTCCCTTTATCCTTATCTTTACCCGAGCTTTCATCGGATGGTTAACCATCCTTAACCATGTTTACTTCCTTTGACTTCATATCCAAACATGCATCCTCTTGTCAAAGAAATCTTTTAGCTTTATGAAAGAATTCCCTAAGATCCATTGGTGGATCCCGTATCAATGATACTTTGAAATTTGAATTATCCCTGACTCTTGATATCGCCGCCATTGGAACCGTTGATGGATTCGGCCGATCCACCGAAGCAATTGCTGCATTAAACCGAGTTAAAGAAGTCCTAAGCGATTCTCCCATCTTCTGCTTCACCAACATCAGTGTTATCGCATTATTCGGCTATTTGATGTAAACTCGAAACTATTTCAAAAACCTATCCACCAATTCTGTCCATGTTCCGATTGATCCATCCTCCAGCTATCTGAACCACATAATAGCTATATCAGTTAAGTATAGGGGAAAACATCGGGCTATAACCTCCTCTGATGCCCCCAGCACTTCCGTATGTCTTGTGTACCTCATCAAGTGGTCAGTGGGATCCGTCTTACCGTTGTATACTTCCAGAGTGGGCAGCTTTAAATTGGGTGGATTTCTAGAAATCCTGATGTTACCGTTAAATGGAATTTTATTTACTCCCTCCAAATCCTTGTTTTTCAGACCTCCACGAATAATTTGCCTGATGGTGTCGGCTAATCCACTGTTACCAACCAAGAGTTTCTCCCATCTGCGTTTCCTAACTGCCCTCCATGTCCTCGAGAAAATTTCGGTACATGCTCCTTATCACGCACTTCTAAATCCTTGTTGGCACCAGGCGGCACCGTGCCATCTGGTATCCCTCCATGGATTGGTCCTGCATTACCGATGTAATGCCCCCAAGTCTAGGTTCATCCGGGTTGACTGCTATTCGCCAATCAGGGGCTACCCCCTGCTGAACCACTCCATCTATTTTCTGGTTGAATCCTTCTAATCCAGCTCCATTGATATGAGTTTCTGCAGCTCCTACTTGTCCAAATTGTCTGAGACCTGTCTGCATCATTTCCTGTTGCCTTTTCATCAACTACACCTGCATGCAATTCATCGTGACCCGCATCTCATCCCTAGTGATATAGATCGAGGCTTGATTAGCTCTAGAGGAAGCCTCCTTACTTCCCTCTTGCCGATTCCTTTCCGTCCTTTGTCTCCTAGTTGGTTGCCTTGCCATAGTCTCTAGAATCCAAGTTCCCAAGCTTTTAAATCCAAAATCCAAGCTTCTGAATCCCTGAGTCCTAGCTTTCTCAGTGAAAGCACCAAAATATTGGCGCGAAAATTGGTCACTAACACCCAAATCCAGATGAAAGTAGCAAATCACAGTCATAGATCATAGATAGAATGTAGGTAGAGAGTATGAATGTGAAGAACAACGAAAATTAAAAAGAAAGCAGTAATAACATAGGATTTATAGTGGTTCGACTAACTCTGGCCTACGTCCACTCTAGAAATTTCCTTTTTATCGATATGAAAATCTAGTACTGTTACAATTTAGAGTTTTTAAAACAACATTGGCAGAGTAGCCTTAGTGAAGAAGAGGAAGGGAAACAGAATTAGATCCCTTTTCTAAAGCCCCACATGCTGTATTTATAGGCAAAACCTGAGTTATTGGGCTTCCTGAATGATCCGGGCCCATCAACACCAATGCCGATCTAGAAATGATGAACCAAAAATGAGGATCCAGAAATGACGAACCAGAATGATGATCCAGATGTGACGATCCAAAAATGACAAACCAGGAATGACGAATGACTAACCAGGAATGACGAACCAGGAATGATGAACTAGGAACGATGAACCAGGAATGAAGAACCAGGAAAGACGATCCAGGAATGAAGATCCAGAAATGACAAACCAGAAATGACGAACCAAAAATGACGATCGAGAAATGACGATCCAGAAATGACGAACCAAAAATAATGAACCATAAATGATGAACCAGAAATGATGAAGAAATTTCCTTTTTATCGATATGAAAATCCAGTAATTACGATCTAGAGTTTTTAAAACAAAAATGGCAGAGTAGCCTTAGTGGAGAAGAGGAAGGGGAATGGAATCAGATCCCTTTTCTAAAGCCCCACATGCTGTATTTATCGGCAAAACCTGAGTTACTGGGTTTCCTGAATCACCCAGGCCCATCAACACCAATGCCAATCCAGAAATGGCGAACCAGAAATGAGGACACAGAAATGACCAACCAGAAACGACGAACCAGAAATGACGATCCAAAAATGACGAACCAAGAATGACGAATCAGGAACGACGAACCAGGGACAATGAACCAAGAACGACGAACGAGGAATGACGATCCAGGAACAACGATCCAGAAATGATTATCTAGAAATAACGAACCAAAAATGACGAATCAGAAATGGCGAACCAAAAATGACGATCGAGAAATGATGATCCAGAAATGACGAACCGGAAATGATGAACCATAAATGATGAACCAGAAATGACGAACCAGATTACCACCGAGCCACATCTACCGACCCACTCAGGCCGAGCCACTCGTGACTTTCCACCCTTGATCCAGCCATGCTAGCCTTCATACCTCCAATCCTTTTCCTAACTCGATACTCGTTCGAGCCCAATCATATCTTCTGCAACTATCATCTTGTAGCTGGGTAACACTGTTGATTTTAGTTAAATCCACCTGTCCATGGTCTTGCCAAAAGGTGGGTTAACAAGAATCTTGTGAAATCATGATTTTCATTAAATTGTACATGCATGCAGACACACACACATACATATAGGCAGACACACACACACACAAATATATGCTTGCATGTTTGCTTATTCAGCACCGTAGATCATTAAAGAAGTAACATAGGAGAATTGAGCTTAAACGGATCGTCAGAGAGCCACTTGAATCGCCTGTGATGTCAGCCCAAGCAAAGCGACCAGTGGACCAGTATGTCATAACGGTGTACTGGTAGCAGCCTAGACTTGACTCCCAGGCTATGTTGTACAGTTCCTCGATCGACCCGTTTTCCACTTTCTTGCTCAGTTGATTCTCTATTATTGATTGCTTGATTTTGGTATTGCATTTCATATGAATTTCATTGATATTTCCGAATTCTTATCTGTGAATTGATGAATTCATTTTGGTTTTTCTATACCATAGAATTTCTCTACGAGCCTTGGGATTTTAATTTATGAATTGATGAATTCATTTTGACATTTTATGCCAAATTGATGAATTCATTTTGACGTTTTATGCCATGTAGATTGTTTGATGGATTTTGGGATGTTTTCAACTTAGATTTACAAATGCTGATTTCTAAATCGAACTGTTTTTAGACAAATAATTTAAATACCAATCTAGTATCTGTATATGTTATTTTCTCATTTCAATGGTTTTAAAAATGATTTGGAGCAATGGTTTGAAAAGTGTATTTATATATATTTCTGCTATGAATAAATATATTTAGAAATGGTTTTAAAAAGTAATATTTTTATAAATTTGCACAACATCGATCGAACAAAAAATTTATTTAAACGGTTAAATAAAACTAGTGGTATCGAATGCTCGCATTTGTTTTACTGATTAATTCCTGGACTTATTCGGCCGAACCATTACTACACACAAGTGAAGTTTACTAGCATATAGTAAACGTTCAGGTAAGCCCGTGTGGCATGAGACATGGTCATTATCTATTCGGTTGCTATATAAAAGTACATAACGCTTTTATTTCAATGTTTATAGGTCTCATACCTATTTTGATGTTTATAGGACTTGTTCCTATCTTGGAGTTTATAGGTCACGTACCTATTTCGATGTTTACAGGACTCGTTCCTATTTTGGAGTTTATAGGTCTCGTACCTGTCTTGATGTTTATAGATTATATGTTTATCTTGGAGTTACACACATGTAGATGAATTTATTTGCAAATCTTGGAGTTAGGCGCCTTTCCTCTTTTTGTGATATTTCTGGATTTCTTTTTGTGAGATTTCTGAATTTGATGTTGTTTGAATTATCACTAAATCATTTTAGGAATTTTTGCTCTTCGAAAATATCTTGAGTTTTTAGTATTTGGTGATTTGAAGTTATTGATGCATGTTTGGTATTTGTTGATATATGATTATAATTGAATTATTGTTCACTTTATCTATTGTTCATTTTGCTAACTTGCTTATTTTAGTCCAGGCTGACCCATTTATTATTGTCTAATACTCAGGTCAGACTGAGATGTTTCAGGTCCTTCAGCTTGAGGCTTTTCGGGTGGACTTCCTATAAGTTAGCTCATTGTTTGTCATCACCATGTATATTGATTTATGTTGAATCTTATATCGAGCTAGACTCCTTTTGTGCACATATTCATATTTTGAGATATGGTACTTATGTACCTTATAGTTTATGTAACGACCCGGGATTTTGGCAATATATTTTAATAAGTATTTAATCTAATTCAAATTAAATACAAGCTTTTCATTTTATAAACTGATAATATTCTTGGACATTTATCAGTTATATATGTATATATATGTTTTGTGAAGGAAATTTTGATTTAAAAAATTAAAATAGATTCTTTCAAAAATATTTATAATAAAATCTATCTTATTCAATTAAATTAAAGGTTTCATACTACTAATATTTGATATAATATATATATATATATATATATATATATATATATATATAAATGTAGTCTTGATAATAATGTTTAAATTTAAGCAATCCTATCAATATTAAATATGAATATAAGATATAAGATATAAGATATAAGATATAAATATAAAATATATAAATACAAATATATGTTCAAAATCAAATGTTTGAAAGTTAAATTACAAATAGAAATAAAATTAAGAAGCTATGAACAATAACTATAACAATCTTACATAAATATATAGGATGAGTTTAGAAAAGAAGACAAATTATTTACATAACCTGTATAACATATATGTGCAATGCAAGAAGAAGACAGATTTTTCACATCATATACAAATATCTTTGTACAAAAGTAAAAATATCAGCGAACCATAATTATGTGTATACATATACAGAACAATTGCAATTAATGCTTTCATATCAGCACAAAAATATGCTCAGCCGAAATATGAAAACATCACTTCAAATTTGCAGTAATTAAATACAAAACCTGATCAAAACAGGGTAAGGCTTGTACCAGAAGCTCATACCACTGTTTAAAGCTATTTCTATATATATCATACTATTTTAATTCGTTCCAAAAATTAGTAAACCTAAGAAGCAAACCTGAGAAAAAAGAAAATAAACATCTTTCTTTACAAACTCAACTTCATTCAACAAGGCAGAGAAGGTTTTCAGGGATTCAAAATGCAGTTTTTCAACAACACTTGTTTTCTATTTCAACAACAATTGTTCTCTGTTTCAACCCTATTTCAAAGGTGAGTAAACATACCATCTTTGAAATTTAAATCTTGATAATTAGTTCATGAAAATCTTATGTTTGCAACAAGTTGTTCTATAATGTTTGCTGTTATACTGGAAGCTTTGCTATGTCATGTTCTTCAATATTTCAAGTTTCTAAACAAAGAAAAGTGAAGAAAGATTTATACTTCTTCATATAAAAACATTTTAAACTTAGGAATTTAACTAAATAAATTTGGTAAACTAAAATCAGGGCTTGGAATTTTGTTTTGAAGGTTGACAGTGAACATAGATACCGTAAATTCAAATTTACAGCAAAAAAGGAATCAATGTGCGAATTTCGAACATTATAATTTGATGATTTGATTATATATATATTAAATAAGCATTCAAAAGTAGGATTTTAAAAGCAATAATGATGATTTTTAGATCAGTATGCATGGTGCAGTTCCTATATGAACTAAAAATGCATTTTTATCAATTTCTATTGGTTTAACAAATCTTAGATGTTGTAATTCGTTTTGGAGCTTGCTTGATACTCGTTGATTACTAGAAAAATGTTAGAAATTTTTTCTAATGCGAGAATTAGTGGGTTGAATCGAATATAGGGTTTTGGGTTCGAGTTTTTCTGTGGTCTGTAATTCATTGATTTTGCCGCCGTGGATTGATCGAGCTGTTCGAGTTTCTAGGAGGTGGTCGAGGAGGGTATGGCCATGGTGTGGCCGAAGCGGCGTCGCCACTGGTGGTCGGCATTAGTGGGTAGTGGCATTTTTCTGTCGGGTGTTCGAGCTGCTGGTTCGAGCGAATGGGTGTTTTTCGATATCGAGCATTTCGCGTCGAATTGGTTTTTAATTTCGAGTTTGTGGTCGTTTTGTGACTTGCTGGAGGCGACATGGGTCGCCAGAACGTCGGCGGACCACCGTGCACGTGCACGTGCACGGTGGCGTATGGCGTCGGCGCTTCGAGTTTTGGACGTCGCGCGTTATTGCATGAGAATGTTTGGGATTGCTTCAAGTAGAACCTGGTGGTACGTGAGAGTGTTTAGAATACTGCAGTTTTTAACTTAAACTTAAAACTAAAAAAAAAAGACAAGAAAGAATAAGTAGAGAAGAAGAAAGGTATGAGAAGAGAGGGGTACGTGGGAAAAAGTTAGGGGAAACTCGAGTTTTACTCGAGTAAACGAGGTGTTTGCTTCGGGTTCTTTTTTTTAGGGTTAGCTTAACAAACCTGTAAGTTGAAATGTTAAACAAGTTTAGTATTAATTAAATAAATAATGTTGGTGAGTTTTTAAGTTAAGATTTGATTTAAAACTTATCTAGGAAGGTTTCCAAATGTAAGATGATTAATTTAATTTAAAGCGTAAGTAATTAAGAAGGTAAATTAATTTATACTTATAATTAAATAAGTAATATAGGATTAAATAAATTTGTAATTAAAGATTGATATAAATAATCTTGTGTTTAATCAATTTTAACTTAAGAATTTAATTAACTACTTAAAGTTAATTAATAAATAAATAGTAGTTAACTAATCAAGTAATTAATTAAGGATTAAATGATTAATAAATTGGTAATTAATGATTAATTAAGTAATTAATTGGTAATTAAGTTTTATTTATTAATAATTAAGGTTAATAATTAATAATTAAGAATTAATTAATTAAGTGAATAATTAAGAAGAAATTAATAAATTTAATAAGTTGATTAATTAGTAATTAATTAAGCAGGATAAAAATGGTTTATTCTTAAGTAATTAATTAAGTTTAAATTAATCAAACTATTATGATATGAATTGATAATTCTTGACTCTAATATCTATTTGGTGATATTCAGTGATACTTAGTGATATGCATTGATATATCTATGATGACTGTGTATGATTTATCTGTGATAACTGTTATGTGAATTCCAAGTATTGAATTTAAATTGTTTAAACTATTTAAACAACTTGGCCTTTAAAATGGTATTTGGATTTCGATGAGACCGGGATCAGGTGTCAATTTGATATTCCGAAAACCACATCGATCCAAATTAAAAGTTAGGTCGTGGCATCTCAAGTGAAGGTCGAGATGGTGTTTCAGAATGTAAGGGTTATCGTCGTTAACTCTAAGGGTGATTCCAAAATGAGTGTAACGAGATAATGCCTTTGGTTTCATTCGAACCCGGAACAAACTTTTATGGATTGAATGCTTTCGGCACACCGTCAGGCGGACGATGAGCATTCTAAGAGATATGTTCTATAAAGGTAATCACAGGCTCAAGCCTCACCAACCAGGAATGGCTAAAACAGGGGATGTGCAGCAAGGTTAGGTGGGTAGCACCCAAGCAGGACGAGATATACCTCTGTCTAGATGTCCCTTTTTATTCGGCTGTGTGGGCAGTTGGATCTGCAGCCAACTGCGGGGTTATCTTGTTCGAAAATGTTCAGTAAGGAATGGTTCCGGCCTTGTGTTGCAGGGGATTTAGGGGGGATCCTCGGTACGGTGATCTAGGCCCCGTACTGTGACGGGCGGTACCCCAGTAGCCCTGCCATTGATGGAAATCCATTTTCCCTACGAGATCCTACGGTTTTGATTTGTATTACCCACTTTTGTGGCTAGTAGATGGAATTTAATGGATGTAACAATTTCGACTATTTTCTATTTACTTGAAAACCCTAGACACTATTATAATATCACTGGGTTTTCTATAAAATGTTTTGGTTAGCGTAAGGTAAAAACTTACCCGTGTTTATGTGTGGGAATTCTTACGTGATACCTTTATTTTCAAATAATTTTCAAAGTTAAACAATTTTAACCCGTTTACTCACACCAGACCCATGTCTGACCTGGAGTTTATATTTTTGTTTTTCATAAAATCTGGGGTACTCAAATTTTTATGAGTAGCCAAGTGATAGATTTTAGAGTGTTGAGTTCTAGAGGAGCTTGGAGCAGGAGTTCCAGACGTATCTATATATCTATCTAGTTCCGCTGTGTAGTTGATGTATGTTGTATTTTGGATGTATGTATTGACAGATATGTATATGGCTATCCTGTTGTATGATGTTTTGTAACTCTGATGTATGTAAAAAATATGTAATAGTTATGTTGATGTATTATATTTTGTTCCGTTCCGCTATGAGATTCTGATGTTGTTATTCTTTCTTTCTATCTTTTCTATTTCTATCCATTTCTTTTATTATTGATGATACGTCTTTCTGGGGTTAGAAAGGCGGGTCGTCACAGTTGGTATCAGAGCACTGGTTGAGATAATACCTAGGCTCTAAGGTAATATTTATCTTGAGAGTGCGTATTTGTATTTTCATATAATTATATACCTATCTAAATTTGTTGAGTTACCTGTCCAGGTGGCCAACATGCATTCTGGAAGGAGAGGCAGAGGTAGGGGCAGTACCTCGACTGATAATGGACGAAGTCAAACTGCTAGTGAGGCTGTAGATCCAGTACCGCCTCAGGTTACTTTTTCCGCCTTATGCAAAGACTTCATCAAACTTGGACGCAAACCATTTAAAGGGTCAGAATCGATAATTGAAGTTCAAGCTTGGCTACGCTCTTGTGAGCGCATCTTTAAGAGTATGAAGTTGTCTGATGAACGGAAGAGGGAAATGGCATCGTGGCAATTGCAAGGAGGCGCAGCAGCCTGGTGGGATGCAACGGTAGCAAATATTTCTGAGGAAGATATTTCATGGGAAAAATTTAAGGAGTTATTTGAGGAGAAATTTATGCCAACGGCAGGGAAACTCGGCTATACCAGGATTTTCTGAATTTGAAGCAGGGAAGCATGTCTATAGCGGAGTATGAGACCAAATTCAATGAACTTTCGTGCTATGGACCAGGGCTCATTGATACTCCCCTCAAAAAGAACGAAATGTTTATGCAAGGATTGAGGCCAGAATTTCATGAAAAGACTACGGTGCTCTTGAAAGGATCTTTTGTTGATTTAATTGATATGGCTTTGAGATATAAGGATTTGATGAAAAAGAGATCAGTGGCACCAGTAGCAGCTTCGGCAGGGAATTTTGCTAACCCAAATAAGAGGAAGTTTAATCCACATTGGAAAAGGCAAGGCAAAGGAAAGAAACCTGGAGCCAGCAACAATGGACCTCGCAAGTGTTATAATTGTCAGCAAGTTGGGCATTTGGCTAATCAGTGTCCTCGGGAAGATCTCAGCAACAGCAACATCAGAGTGGTCCAGGATCAGCAATGGTTCAGAGATCGTTGTGTTTCAATTGTCACCAGCCAGGTCACATGATCAAGAATTGTCCACTTTTGCAGAGGGTGCCTCAGAATAAGGTCTTCGCTCTGGAAGCCGGTCCATCTTCTTCTTCTCAAGGCAAAGGGGTATTGGAAGGTACATTACTTTTAGATGAAAAATATATTAAAGTTTTGTTTGATTCGGGTGCTTCTTTGAGTTTTATTTCTCTGGAATCTGTAGAGAAGTTCTTTCTCACCCCTAGTACTGTGGATCGTCCCATTCTTGTATCTAATCCTATAGGAGGGGCAACCAAATTAGATATGATCTATAAGGAGTTGGAGATTTCCTATCCATCCCATAGTTTTTCTTGTGATCCTTATGTGTTGAATTTTAAGGGATTTGACCTTATATTGGGAATGGTTTGGCTCGATAAGTATAAAGCAGTTCTGAATTGTGATGAGAGAACAGTTTCGCTGGAAATTGATTTGGGTAGGATTACCAGAGTGATGTGTGATGATTCTGGATTTCACTTGAGTAGTCTTTTGCAAGGAGTTGAGACTTCTCAAGAGAAGGTTGAAGATATTGATGTGGTCCAAGATTTTCCTGATGTATTTGAAGAAGTTAAGTGTCTGCCTCCACTTCGAGAGATAGAGTTTCACATTGATTTGATTCCAGGAGCAGTGCCAGTGATTCAGCCTAGTAGGAGAATGACTCCTAGGGAGAGGGAGGAGTTAGTTAAGCAGACTCAAAATCTTTTGGAAAAGGGGTTGATTAGGCCCAGTTTTTCTTGTTGGGGCTCTGCTGCGGTGTTTGTCACCAAATCGGATGGATCGCTAAGGTTCTGTGTTGATAATAGAGAATTGAACAAAGTGACCATTCGAAATAAATATCCTCTTCCTCGTATTGATGATCTCTTTGACCAGTTGCATGGAGCTTCTGTCTTTTCTCAACTGGATTTAGCTTTAGGTTTCCATCAGTTGAGGGTAGCTGAGGACAGTATTTCCTTGATTGCATTTAGGGGACCAAATTGTTTCTATGAGTGGTTGGTTATGCCTTTCGGGTTAACCAACGCTCCTGCCTACTTTGTTGACCTGGTGAACCGAGTCTTTCGGGATGTGTTGAATAAGTTCGTTCTGGTGTTCATTGATGATATCTTGGTCTACTCTAAGTCTGAAGAAGAGCACAAGCATCATTTGAGGATTGTATTGGAGACTCTAAGGAAGCTTGTTTTGAAGGCAAAGTTCTCGAAGTGCCATTTCTGGAAATCGAAAGTTAAATTTTTGGGGCACATTGTTTCTGGAGAAGGTATCTCTGTAGATCCAGCGAAAGTTGAGGCTATTCTGGAGTGGAAGCAGCCAGAGACACCGATCGAAGTTCGCAGTTTTCTGGGATTGGCTGGCTACTACAGAAAATTTATCAAGGATTATTCCAATATTTATTCACATCTGACTAAGCTAACTAGGAAAGGAGCTAAATTCAAGTGGACACCTCAGTGTGAAGAAGCTTTCCAAGAATTGAAGACGAGGCTAACTAGTGCACCAGTGCTTGCTATCCCGGATGGGAAGAGAAAATTTGAAGTTTATACAGATGCTTGTATAGTTGGACCGGGAGCAGTTCTGATGCAGAATGGAAGGGTAATTGCGTATGCGAGTCGGCAATTGAAGTCACATGAAAGGAAGTACGCTATGCACGATCTAGAACTGTTAGCCATTGTTTTTGCTTTGAAGATCTGGAGACGTTATCTTTTGGGAGAGAAGTTTGAGTTATTCACGGATCACAAACCGTTGAAATATCTTTTCTCTCAAAAAGATCTTAATCTGAGGCAGCAGCGGTGGGTCGAATTTCTGGCATCCTATGATTTGGATATTCTATATACCCCGAGAAAGGCGAATGTTGTGGCTGATGCTCTTAGCAGGAATGCAGTTCTGTCTCTTTTGGAAGTGGTTCCATCTCTTATTGAAAGGATTACAAGCAAGAAAGAATCTGATAAAATGTTGAGAAGAATCATCAAAAGAGTTAGGAAGGATCAGTGTCCCAGTTTTGAAATTGATGGCCAAGGAACATTGAGGATTAACGGGAGGATTTGTGTTCCAAATGATAGGGATCTGAAACAGGAGGTGTTGTCAGAGAGTCATCGTTCCAAATTGAATATTCACCCGGGAATCTCAAAGATGTATAAAGATATGAGAAGAGTTTTCTGGTGGCCGAATATGAAGAAAGATGTAGCTAGGTTCATAAATAGTTGTGCCATCTGCCAACAAGTTAAAGAAGATCAGCAGAGGTTAGCCGGATTATTGCAGCCTTTGGAAGTTCCAGATTGTAAGTGGGAGATGATCTCAATGGATTTCATCGATGGTTTGCCTGGAACCAAAAAAGGAAATGAAGGAATATGGGTTATTGTTGATCGTTTAACTAAGAGCGCCCATTTTATACTGGTTAAGGCAACTCGTACTGCAGCTTCTCTGGCAGAGATTTTCTTGAGGGAGATAGTCAGATTGCATAGTGTTCCCGTCAGTATAGTAAGTGACCGAGATCCTATTTTCACCAGCAAATTCTGGGAGGCTCTGCAATCAGCTATGGGAACGAATTTGAGGTTGAGTACAGCCTATCATCCTCAGACAGATGGATAGACGGAGAGGCTAAATCGTATTCTAGAAGATATGCCGCGAGCTTGTGTTTTGGATTTTGGTGGATCGTGGGAAGGCCATCTTCATCTAGTAGAATTCTCTTATAATAATAGTTACCAAGCGAGTATTAAGATGGCCCCATATGAAGCTCTGTATGGAAGACCGTGTAGATCCCCATCCTGTTGGATAGAATCGAAAGATCGTCTTGTGCTCGGACCTGATCTAATTCGAGAAGCTTCTGCGAAAGTTGAGCTTATCCAGAAAAGAATGAAAGCTGCTCAGGATCGCCAGAAGAAATATGCAGATAAAAGGTGAAAACCATTGGAATTTGAGATCGGAGATTTAGTTTTTGTCAAAGTTTCCCCGATCAAAGGATCTATAAGATTCGGAAAAACAGGAAAACTTGCCTCAAGATATATTGGACCATTCCGAGTGCTGGAAAGGATTGGAGCTGTAGCTTACAGAATTGAATTGCTAGAACCGATGTCTGGAATTCATAATGTATTTCATGTATCCAATCTAAGGAAATTTGTTTATGACCCATCATTGGTTGTAGAATCAGTTGTCCAGGAAGATTTAGAAGTAGAACCCAACTTGACTGTGGTTAGGAACCCTGTTCGGATTGTGGATCAAGACGAGAAGCAACTCAGGAGCAAAGTAGTGAAGCTCGTCAAGGTGCAGTGGAGCGAGGATCCCAGAGATTGTACTTGGGAAACTCTAGAAAGCTTTAGGAAAACCTATCCGGATTTGTGTCAAGATAACTAGTGATGTTTGTTAGGATAGACTGTTTGATTGTTTGTTATTGTATGGATGATGTGTATGTTTGGATTGTTAATATAAAAGCTTTTGAATTAACTTTTGTTTTAAATTTCGGGGACGAAATTCTTTTAAGGGGGGAGGAATGTAACGACCTGAGATTTTGGCTATATATTTTAATAAGTATTTAATCTAATTCAAATTAAATACAAGCTTTTCATTTTATAAACTGATAAGATTTTGGACATTTATCAGTTATATATGTATATATGTTTTGTAAAGGAAATTTTGATTAAATTTTTTAAAGTAGATTCTTTCAAAAATATTTATAATAAAATTTATCTTATTCAATTAAATTAAAGGTTCCATATTATTAATATTTGATATAATATATATATATATATATATATATATATATAAATGTAATCTTGATAATAATGTTTAAATTTAAGCAATCCTATCAATTTTAAATATGAATATAAGATATAAGATATAAATATAAAATATATAAATACAAATATATGTTCTAAATCAAATGTTTGAAAGTTAAATTACAAATAGAAATAAAATTAAGAAGCCATGCTAACAATAACTATAATAATCTTACATAAATATATAGGATAAGTTTATAAAAGAAGACAAATTATTTACATAACCTGTATAACATATATGTGCAATGCAAGAAGAAGACAGATTTTTCGCATCATATAAAAATATCTTTGTACAAAAATAAAAATATCAGCAAACCATAATTATGTGTATACATATAGGGAACGATTGCAATTAATGCTTTCATCTCAGCACAAAAATATGCTCAGCCGAAATATGAAAATATCACTTCAAATTTACAGTAATTAAATACAAAACCTGATCAAAACAAGGTAAGGCTTGTCCCAGAAGCTCATACCGCTGTTTAAAGCTATTTATATATATATATATATATATCATACTATTTTAGTTCGTTCCAAAACTTAGTAAACCTAAGAAGCAAACCAGAGAAAATAGAAAATAAACATCTTTCTTCAAACTCAACTTCATTCAACATCGCAGAGAAGGTTTTCAGGGATTCAAACTGCAGTTTTTCAACAACACTTGTTTTATGTTTCAACAACAATTGTTCTCTGTTTCAACCCTATTTCAAAGGTGAGTAAACATACCATCTTTGAAATTTAAATCTTGATAATTAGTTCATGAAAATCTTATGTTTGCAATAAGTTGTTCTGTGATGTTTGCTGTTATACTGGAAGCTTTGCTATGTCATGTTCTTCAATATTTCAAGTTTCTGAACAAAGAAAAGTAAAGAAAGATTTATACTTCTTTATATAAAAACATTTTAAACTTAGGAATTTAACTAAACAAATTTGTTTAAACTAAAATCAGGGCTTGGAATTTTGTTTTGAAGGTTGACAGTGAACATAGATACTGTAAATTCAAATTTACAGTAAAAAGGAATCAATGTGCAAAAATTCGAACATTATAATTTGTTGATTTGATTATATATATTGAATAAGCATTCAAAAGTAGGATTTTTAAAGCAATAATGATGATTTTTAGATCAGTATGCATGGTGCAGTTCCTATATGAACTAAAAATGCATTTTTATCAATTTTATTGGTTTAACAAATCTTAGATGTTGTAATTCGTTTTGGAGCTTGCTTGATACTCATTGATTACAGGGAAAATGTTAGAAAAATTTTCTAATGCAAGAATTAGTGGGTCGAATCGAATATAGGGTTTTGGGTTCAAGTTTTTTTGTTGTCTATAATTCGTTGATTTTGCCGCCGTAGATTGATCGAGCCGTTCGAGTTTCTAGGAGGTGGTCGAGGAGGGTATGGCCGTGGTGTGGCTGAAGTGGTGTCGCCACTAGTGGTCGGCGTTAGTGGGTAGTGGCATTTTTCTGTTGGGTGTTCGAGCTGCTGGTTCGAGCGAATGGGTGTTTTTCGATTTCGAGCATTTCGCGTCGAATTGATTTTTGATTTCGAGTTTGTGGTCGTTTTGCGACTTGCCGGAGGCGACATGGGTCGCCAGAACGTCGGCGGACCACCGTGCACATGCACGGTGGCGTATGGTGTCAGCGGTTCGAGTTTTGGACGTCGCGAGTTATTGCACGAGAATGTTTGGGATTGCTTCGAGTAGAACCTGGTGGTACGTGAGAGTGTTTAGAATACAACTGTTTTTAACTTAAACTTAAAACTAAAAAAAAAGAGAAGAAAGAATAAGTAGAGAAGAAGAAAGGTATGAGAAGAGAGGGGGATGCGGGAAAAGGTTAAGGGAAACTCGAGTTTTACTCGAGTAAATGAGGTGTTTGCCTCGGGTTCTTTTTTTGAGGGGTTAGCTTAACAAACCTGTAAGTTGAAATGTTAAACAAGTTTAGCATTAATTAAATAAATAACGTTGGTGAGTCGTTAAGTTAAGATTTGATTTAAAACTTATCTAGGAAGGTTTCCAAATGTAAGATGATTAATTTAATTTAAAGTGTAAGTAATTAACAAGGTAAATTAATTTATACATATAATTAAATAAGTAATTTAGGATTAAATAAATTTGTAATTAAAGATTGATATAAATAATCTTGTGTTTAATCAATTTGAACTTAAGAATTTAATTAACTACTTAAAGTTAATTAATAAATAAATAGTAGTTAACTATTCAAGTAAATAATTAAGGATTAAATGATTAATAAATTGGTAATTAATGATTAATTAATTAATTAATTGGTAATTAATGGGTAATTAAGTTATATTAATTAGTTATTAAGGTTATTAATTAATAATTGAGAATCAATTAATTAAGTGAGTAATTAAAAGAAATTAATAAATTTAATAAATTGATTAATTAGTGATTAATTAAGCAGGATAAAAATGGTTTATTCTTAAGTAATTAATTAAGTTTAAATTAATCAAACTATTTTGATATGAATTGATGATTCTTGATTCTGATATCTATTTGGTGATATTCAGTGATACTCAGTGATATGCATTGATATATCTGTGATGACTGTGTATGATTTATCTGTGATAACTGTTATGTGAATTCCAAGTATTGAATTTAAATTGTTTAAACTATTTAAACAACTTGGCCTCTAAAATGGTGTTTGGATTTCGATGAGACCGGGATCGGGTGTCAATTTAATATTCCGAAAACCACATCGATCCAAATTAAACGTTAGGTCGTGGCATCTCAAGTGAAGGTCGAGATGGTGTTTCAGAATGCAAGGGTTATCGTCGTTAACTCTGAGGGTGATTCCAAAACGAGTGTATCGTGATAATGCCTTCGGTTTCGTTCAAACCCGAAACGAACTTATATGGATTGAATGCTTTCAGCACATCGTCGGGCAGATGATGAGCATTCTAAGAGATATGTTCTATAAAGGTAATCACAGCCTCAAGCCTCATCAATCGGGAATGGCTAAAACAGGGGATGTGCGGCAAGGTTAGGTGGGTGGCACCCAAGCAGGACGAGATATACCCCTGTCTAGATGTCCCTTTTTATTCGGCTTTGTGGGCAGTTGGATCTGCAGCCAACTGCGGGGTTATCTTGTTCGGGACTGTTCAGTAAGGAATGGTTCCGGCATTGTGTTGCAGGGGATTTAGGGTGGATCCTCGATACGGTGATCTAGGCCCCGTACTGTGACGGGCGGTACTCTAGTAGCCCTGCCATTGATGGAAATCCATTTTCTCTACGAGACCATACGGTTTTGATTTGTATTACCCACATTTGTGGCTAGTAGCTGGAATTTAATAGATGTAACAATTTCGGCTATTTTCTATTTACTTGAAAACCCTAGACACTATTATAATATCACTGGATTTCCTATAAAATGTTTTGGTTAGCGTAAGGTAAAAACTTACCCGTGTTTATGTGTGGGAAGTCTTACGTGATACCTTTATTTTCAAATGATTTTCAAAGTTAAACAATTTTAACCCGTTTACTCACACCAGACCCATGTCTGACCCGGAGTTTATACTTTTGTTTTTCATAAACTCTTGGGTACTCAAATTTTTATGAGTAGCCAAGTGATAGGTTTTAGAGTGTTGAGTTCTGGAGGAGCTTGGAGCAGGAGTTCCAGACGTATCTATATATCTATCTAGTTCCGCTGTGTAGTTGATGTATGTTGTATTTTGGATGTATGTATTGACAGATATGTATATGGCTATCGTGTTGTATGATGTTGCGTAACTCAGATGTATGTAAAAACTATGTAATAGTTACGTCGATGTATTATATTTTGTTCCGTTCCGATGTGAGATTCTGATGTTGTTATTCTTTCTTTCTGTCTTTTCTATTTCTATCCCTTTCTTTTCTTACTGATGATACATCTTTCTAGGATTAGAAAGGCGGGTCATCACAGTTTACATCATGTATCTATTTTGTGTCGGTTCAGACTTGTGCCTATTTGCATTTTGCTATGTCTGGTCTATGATTTTGTAATATGTATATTACTATATGTTGTCCTGAATTTTTATTGTAGTCACTGTAATTTGGTTTTCAGCCTGAATCGTATACGTTGATTCCGCTTGATTAAAGAAATATATAGCATATAAATCGACGTATTGATGCACGCTTAAAGTAAAATTCACATATAGTCGCTCCTAACAAGCCCTATTATCTACACTAGCTGATAATATTACTTTGTAATATTTTTTTATTGTGGGTCTTAGTGTGGGGCATCATAGCTTGGTATCGAAGCCTGGTTCAGAATAAAATAAGATATTACGTACACAATCTTAACCTAAGTGAGCCTTAGGGGCTGTCCGTTAGCATTTCTTAGGGTGGATAGTAGGAATCATCCCCTTTTGATAAGAAAGTGTCTTTTGGGAAGTCTAGAACATCTCCCTTCGTTTCCACTCTTTGATATTACTTTTATTGAGTCATATGATTCCAAAGCAGTCCTTGATCCAATCTTGTCTATTTTGAAGTACAGTTGGCTAGCGGCCGAGTCACTTCTTCTTGTATTGGGCCATCCCACGAGCCCAGCTAAGACGTAGTATTTTGTCCATCCAAAAGATCAAGAAGTTTGTAGTTGACCTTTTTATGAGCAGGGTTTCACAGCGGAAGCAGATGGATTTTTCCGCTGGACACGTTATCCTGTAAATTTATAATTGATTTGATTAGTTGATTCAACGTTTATTTGGTTAGTTAATACAAGGATGTCATGATATTATAGTAATTGTTTCTAATTAATATTGAGTAGAATCATCATTAATAATTAGAAAAATTCTCAATATTAATGATAAGAACTTGCGATGTCTTCAAAGGTGCAGCTACCGTAAGCAATACTGGAATTAAAAATTATGAAAACGAAATCTAATTCATAAGTATAATTAACCAAAGATTAAAATAAAAAATTGATGTTTACTCGTAGTAATTATGAATGCATTGAAAAAAATTGTTATTAGTAAAGAATTAAGACCTATTAAAAAGATTTTTTATAAAAATAAAGCACTCATATTGCGACGACTCAGATTTTCTAACTAATTAAAACTTGCCAAAAATCCACCCGCCAAAAACTACTAGTGAAACTAACAATTTACTACAAAATATTATTTGATAAAACTCAATATTACCAAGTGCATAGTTCACACTTACAATTAATGCCACTTACCAAAGTATTTATTTACATATATACATGACGTGCTTCAATATATACCAAAATCATAACTATAAACTTTACCATTGTGCATCACTAATGCGAGAGACAACAATAGCCATTCCTGCAAACTCAATAAACATCTCAATGCATAATAAAATATAAAGCGGAAAAGATACATCAACACAAGAAAATTATACCAAACAATAAACAAGAAAATGTTATATTATTATTGAGGCTGCATCACTACACTTGTGACTGCCAACTTACCTCTATCTAATTAGGAAGCTAATTAGATACGTGATCTAGCCAACATAGTTCTCCTTAAAACATTCAAAATCAAGATTCATTTCCAAAACATCTTTTATATAAATATATGGATGAAACACTTTTATAATATTCATTTCAAAAGATATCTACGTAGCTCTTGAAAAACATTTCATTAGAGAGATAAATACCTTTTATTTTTAGGTATTAATAGAATTCATCTGTTATACTCACTTCGTTAACCCATATCGTATCTGAACTTTGTACGGTTAAATAATCATAAGATGTTTGTTCCCAATTCATATGCAATTATCATCCACCATAGCCAAATATTATAGTTAAACATCATATAATCAAATTGTGAACTTCTAATCACAAGAGATTGGCTGTTAAATACTCACAAAAATCATTATTCTTACCCAACCCAAGTCATGTAAAAGGATTTCCTATAAATGATTGAGTACTTGTCCAACAATACCCATAAAATATACATAATCGCATGTGATGATTAACACTTCGTTCTGTCAACATTTGCAAATACTCCTCTGAATTCACATATAGTTCTATACAAGCATTCATGTATCAAATATATGCCATGTATTTTGTTTTAAAAAGCATACAAGTGATAGTAATCACTTAGAGTTAGTTATTTACTTTTAAAAAACATAGATTTCTAACTTAACTTTTTAATGTGTTAAGTTTAATATACTTGCGTTAATCTTGCACATATGACATATATAATTCAAGTAAATTGTAAAGATCTCACCAACATCTACCAAAGACCTGAATCTCATGTCTAGAGTCCTCCTAGACCAAAGCAAGATGTCTAGAGCCTTTTTACCGACATCAATAGCAAAGCATCCAAGTCAAGCTCCACCTTTTCCACTCATGCTCACGGCCGTACTCATTTTTGCCCCTTTTTCTATAAATTATTCCGAATAAGTGCTATGCTACTTTCTTTAACATGGACAGTGGATTAAACTAGGATGGCTTTGGTGAAAATTTGTGGTCAATTGGATCTTTTTACAAATTGTTATGATTTTTGGAAGTTGACATATAAATTCTGCCCTTAAAAACTTGGACCAAAAAATGATCCATCTTCCACCCCTAATTCGACCAAGATAACTCATGAACTAGTGAAAGTGATACAAACAAAAAGGGCCGATTTTTGAGTTAGCTTTCCAAGAAAAAAACTCACTCCATTTGGACTAAGGGATTGAGAGATATGGTCGAAATAAGAAGGTGGATTTTTCTTGAGATTCTTTCTAAGTAAAGAAATTGTTTTTATAAAAGGTCAAGCTTCTTTTGAAAGCTTCTTTATTTTATTATATTTGGATGCTTATATTAGAAGCCTCTTTTATTTATTTATATTCATTATCTTATGGTGGAAGCTCTCTTATATTTAATATATATTAGCTTATCTTGGAAGCTTCTTTCCTTTAATATATATATATGTATTAACTTTTTTTAATAATAAAATCTATCTTATTTATACATATGCATACTTAAGTGTACATACATGTACATATATGCACTTCCATGCCCAAATATTTATAAATATATGTATACACCAAAGTGCTATGAAATACCCGACAACTTTTAGCCAACGAAACATCGAAAATTCGAAAAACGAATTCCGGTCACATTTCAATTTTACATCGAACTAAATATTTTTGTAAACTGAGTTTAAAAACTATTTCACCATCACTCATTGTTATTTAAAAGATTTTTATTTTAGTTACACACTTATCATTTTGATATTTAAAATTAATTAAATATTCGCAAATTCAAGTAGTAAATTTTCAGGTTGTTACATTCTTCCCCCTTTAAAGAATTTCGTCCCGAAATTACACCTCAACCAAACCTAGAAAACACTTAGTATTGTACATAAGGTCATATGTTGTACATAGATCATTCTTATAGAAATTTTATTCGATCTTTTTACAAATACATAACTTCACTTCCATACGAGTATAGCTCATCTGATTTTCTAGTGTGGACTCCAAATCAAGCTCATTGATTTGAAACCTTCGTTCTTTTTACATAACCATATATTATGGCAAAAACATTTATCCTATACCAAAAATACTTATTAAGAGCTTATCGTCAAAATTTGAGTGACAAATCACTTTTTTTTCCATTTATCATTCTTAAAACTAAAGATCCAAGTACTAAGTTTTATTCAAAAACTTTTTGAAGTGAAACTATACAATCTAACCATAGAGGTTATATATTATAGCCCCAGTGACTCCAAAATGATACCTAGGAACTGGATACTACCAAACAGTATCATACATTACCTTACTAAGAAAGGCAACACTGAAGAGAAGTATTTACCATCTGAACACATCTCTTTACCAGTTTAAGATTATTTTCGAGCCACTCAAACTTTTAAACCTAAAAATACTCCTTTTGATTCAAATCCTAGTTTTAAAACAATACTATACGTTTTCTAATAAAACATTTATAACTGAATTGTTTAGGTTCATTCGGTTGAACTTATTTTTACCATATAATGATAAATAAAATAATTTACTAAGTGTACTACATTGTTCACCTAGGCAAACATCTGATCATCACTTAGAAGATTTTCAGATTATCATAAAATAGGGAATACTCGTTTTTTCTAAACCAATCTAAAGAAAATGCTTCTTACTTTTATTTCTCATTTCCAAATTTGTATATTTGAAAAAAAATTGCATTTAAACATTATTACTATTTTCCAAAACCTTGGAAACCATTTTTTTGTAAAAGCACCAGGATTTAGGTCCTCAAATTTCAACCTAAATTATTTTTAACCAAGGGCACATTTTTATAACCAACTTTTATAAAATTATTTCGAATAATTATTTTAGAATATTCTAACTTCTATCACATCTCTTATTAATTCAGATTTTAATCCAATATTAATAATCGAATGCTTTGTATTCAAATTGTGAAATTTGATTCATAAGGTGTTCGTTTACATATTTTTCCTATCCTTATTATTTCCCAACAATCGCATATGTATCATCATGATAGGCATTTCTTAAAAAGTAAAAGGATTCAAATATGATAAGATCGGTTTAGTCAATATCATACCTAAACATCAGAGTGGTGAATAGTTATTAGTTAAACCAATGTATTCTAATCATCTTGTAATATAACATCATAAGGAATACTCCCAAAGGCATTTCCTGATTATTCTTTCCTAATTTTTAGTTCAATCATCCTCATGTCCTTCAGTCTGATTATATAGAGATATGTATATATAGATGAAAGTATAATTGGAAAGTGGACTATGTCATAGTACCAATGTGATTGCCAATGTACCTATTAGAGGATTAGGCTCGACGTAGTTCTTTCCTTAGGTCAAAAGCCAAGATCATATGCATACCAATCCATATTGACATCCAGTTTACTTCACATTAATATAAACCACACACTTAGTTTGGAGGTGATCCTTATACCAATCCACATTGACATCCAGTTTACTTCACATTAATATAAACTGCACACTTAGTTTGGAGGAGATCTTCATACCAATCCACATCGACATCTAGTTCACTTCACTTGATTAACCACACACTCAGTTTGGATTAGATTTGTTTAAATTGCTTCACATGGATCTAAACCGCATACTCAGTTTGGATTAGGTCTTCTTAATTTGTTTCATATGGATCTATACCACATGCTTAGTTTGGATAGATCCTCTTAATTCTCTTTACTTGAATCTAAACCGCACACTCAATTTGGATTATATTCTATTGCGGCTAGCGTCCGAACACCAAGTAGGGACATATTCTCCTTGTTGCAGTACCGATATGTGTCAAAGAGTAATGTTGCACTATCCAAGATCAACTATCTTATACCGCATTGACACTCGGTCTACTCCACATGAATCTAAATCGCACACTCAGTTTGGATTAGATCCTCTTGCGGTCGACATCGGAAAACCAAGTAGGGACGTACTCTCCTTGCTGTAGTAGAGGGTAATAGTGCACTACCTAAGATATATTGTGACGACCCGGAATTTTTAAGCATTTGTAACCAGAATATTTAATTTATTTTAAATATTTAAAGGTTAATTATTAATTTAAATTATGAATATCATAATTTATTTGACAATTAAATTGTTGAATTAAATAATTGGAAGTTGGGTAAAATGCTGAATCTAGAGTTTTAAGCCCGTTGAAATTAATTTGAAGGCTTGTAAAATTTATATTGATAGCACTAAAGATAATAGTAGTGTTGAAATTGAATCTAACTGTGATTTGTTCAGTTTTGAAATTTTATCATTTAAATTGAATTTAAAAATAGCCTTCCGAGGTACAGTCTCGGAATTCGACGAAACTAGTTCCATTGGGTCCGTAATATTGAATTATTATCGGATTTCAAATTTTGTATTGATCGGAGTTAGTGTGTGAGTGTACGGTATATAAACACGCTGAAAATCTAATTGATATTAATCCAATGAACTTTAATTTAATTAAAATAGAAGTCTTCTCTTATACGCCACTCCTTTCCATTTTAAATTCTTCAATCCTTATCTTCTATCGTACGCTTCTTGTTCCTTCTAAAACTTGCCTGTTCCTCCTTCGTCCATTTAATTCAACTTCCAGTCAAAATCAAAACGAAAAGAAAAAAAATGGCCGATGCTCAAGGCTTTACAAATCAAACGAAACCGAATTCGATCATTAAAAAAAAAAATCAAAGGGGTACGGCAGCATCGGCATCTCTCACGAGATTTGCGACATGGTTTCGACGCGGCAAGGAAGTGGAGGTTCGCGGGGCAGTGGCGCGCGTGGGAGTTGCCGAAGGACCGACGTGGAGAAGATGGCGATTGGAGGTAGGGATTCACGTGGCTTGGGGATAGGGGATAGGGGATAGCCTGGGTTCATTCGACGGTAAGGTAAATTTCAATTTTTTCAATTAAAATTTATCATATACCCAGTACAGTGAGTGATTTAAATTTAAATGATTTATATTGTGATAGTATAGTTGATAAAAAATTATTTTTTCGGTAAGGTTTAAGATCTCAATTTTTGTGGATAAAGAGTAAACAAATAATGAATATATATAGAAGATTTTGACAAATAAATATACCTATATACGTTTTAAAGTTATTAGTTTAAAACCGAATGGTTAGTTTAAATTTAATTATTTGTTAATTTAAGTAGTGGTAAATTTTTGATAGATTATCTTTGATGATAATAAATCATATTGTAAAGGGTTAAACCTAAATCATGAATCAATTGGATTTTTATAAGAAAATGATCGGTTGAATAAATTTTTAGGCAATTAAATAATTTGATAAATTGTATAAATTAGTTTTACAAGGTCTGGAATCATGAAAAATCAAGTCGGATTGGATGAATTGCAAATTAAGTCAAAGGTGAGTTAATCTCACTCAGTTAATTTGAATTTAAATGATTTCACTTAAATAATTGTTTGAATGGTTGAAATTGATTGATGTGATGTGATATGGAATATTCTGGAACCAATATATTATTGTGCTAACATCTGTGGATGCAGGAAAACAGGTTGGAGGGATCCAACTGGATCCCTCAACATTTATTTAAATTTATTTAATATTCTCTGCTGTGCATATTGATATTCTGTGATGAGTTGTATTGGAATATGGGATGTTATGGTTGATTGGATATATTTGAATAAATAAATTATCAAAGTTATATAGATTGGATTTTGAAAAGAAAATAAAAGAAATGAATTTGTAAGAAAATAATTATAGAAAATTTGAATAAATTGGAAAAGAAATAAAGTGCCCTTTTAAAATTTTAATAAATAAATCTTAAGTTTAGTAAGGGATATTTGAATAATCAGAAGATTAATGAATTTTAAATTTTAGTGTTAATGGTTTAAAGAAATAAAACATTTATTTAAAATTTAAGATTCAATTTATTGAAAAGAATAAGGAAGAAATTTGGAAGAAGCTGAAATCGGTATATTTCAGTTAAATGGTATAAAATCAGATGGAAGATAATAATAAATATAAAGACCATAATTAATGAATTTTGAGATAAACGATAAGAAGAGAAGTTTATTTCAAATGGAATAAATTCGAAATCAATTTGGAAAATTGATTTAAGTGATTGAAGTTAGAATTCTCCCTGGATAACCAAGTACGTTTTCAAAATAATTTTTTAAACATAAGTTAAAAGTTTAAAAGTTGTTTTAAAAAGCAAGTTTTGGAAAATTTCTTATTTCTAATATTTAAATTCTAAAGTAAGTATTTTCTCTTAATTTATTATATTAGTAATTGTTTAAAAAAGAAAATGACTTAATATTATGTTTTTAAAGGTATAAGTCTAGTTTTATATTTATTAAGCAACCTTACTTTCAAATACTCATATAGTATGGTATTTCTAAGAAATTATTGATGTAGTTTTAACTTAAATGTTTTAAATTATTTTAGAAATCTATTTTTTTTTGTGCTTGGTGATTTCAGAGGAGATATAAAATATCTGGGAAAGTTGATTCTGAAAAGAATAATGGTTTTGAAATTGTTTTCAAAGGATTGAAAATAGAAATATATCTTATGAAGATATTTTTGAAGATTAATAAATAATTTGAAAAATTATTTATTGGTTGATGGATGTTTATGCATGTTAATTGATAGATAAATCACCGACTATCAATATTGGACAAATACGTTGATCGTTTCGAAGAGATCGGGATCGAGATTTATTTCTCGAAACCACTTCGATCCGGTTTGTACGTTTTCGTGCGAAAAACGTGTTCGGAGTCGAAGATGGAGCAGTGAAGTGCAAGGGCTAGTCGCTACTAATCCTGAGGATATTTCCAAAATGGATGTAGTAGGAATAGTGCCTTCGGTTCCGTTCGAACCCGGGACGGACTTGTATGGATGAATGCTTGCGAAACATCGTCAGGTGGGCGATGGGCATTCTAAGTGAAAACGTTCTATAAAGATAACGCTTAGCATCAAGCCTCATCAACCGGGAATGACTGAAAATCAGGGGATATGCAGCAAGGTTAGGTGGGTCATGCCCAAGCAGGACAAGATAAAGTCCCTTGTCTAGATGTCCCTTATATATATTTCGGCTTAGTGGGTGGTTGGTCGCGCCAACCACGGGGTTTATCTTGTTCGGGACTGTTCAGTAAGGAATGTTTCCGGTCTTGTGTTGCAGGGGATGAAGGGAGTAGTCCTCGGTACGGTGATCTAGGCCCCGTACTGTGACAGGTGGTACCCCAGTGCCTAGTCATTGTTGGAAATCCATTCTCCCTACGAGCCTTGTACGAGTTTTGTTTGTATTACCCACTTCGGTGGCTAGTAGCTGGAATTTAATGAATGTAACAATTTCGGCTATTTTATAAGTATTTGTATATAGACCCTATTATAATATCAGAGGATTTCTATAAAAATTGTTTAGCTATCGTAAGGTAAAAACCCGACATGTTTATTTGTGGCGTGGTCTTACGAGATGCTTTTGTTTTCAAAGGATTTTTGAAACTTTAATAATCAATTGGGTGTGATTTTCTCACGCTGGTAATCCAGACTGACTCGGGTGTTATTTAACTGTAATGCTCGGGTCAGACCGAGTATTATAGGATACAGGATATGATGCTGTGGAGCTCAGGAGACGAGCTGGATGATGATACGTATAGTCGTACTTGTTATATATATATTCCGCTGTTTGAGTTGTTGTGTACTCATTGTATGTTATTGATGTGAGCCGTGACTGATGTACTCTGATGATGTAATATATGTAAACTGATATATTTGATTTTGAGTAAAGATTATTAATTCTCTATTATATTTTATTCCGCTGCGACGGTTAGATTCTGATGTTGATTATGTTTTCTCTTCTTCTACCTCTTCTTCTTAAACCCAAATGGTTCGTATTTCTGTACAACTTGAGTTGATTTAGGTAGAATAGTGTTGACTCAAGGGGTACGGATTTGCGGGTCGTTACATATATTATCCTATACCACACTTCCAAAGGTAACCATAATTAGTGGTCTTACTCAATAGCTCTTTCAAACATAAAGTGTTTTCACAAAATTCCAAATATTTTGCAAGCGTCATTTAATATAAATAAATCTCTTTTATATTAAAGATCAAAAATTTTCAATTTAGAAAATTATTTAGGAAATATTATAAAAGTAGTAGCCAGTAAAATAACCTTTCCAAATCATTAATTGGATTCCAAATATATCACATAAGTCAATAGTTACGGTATTTGCATTGAAAGGTGTAAATTATGTCAAAAACATGTATCTGTTTGTGATAGGTTTTCGAGATTATAAACATTCGAAATTGAACAAGTTATATAGTAAAATTTGTAGGTAATTGAAATAGATTTCCAACAAGATACACTTCGACAAGATCCATTCAAGGAATCAAAAGTTATGGTCCATTTACCACAAGGTGTTTTTGATTGGCCTTCTTCTTCATTTCGGCCTGTACACGTACCCTAATTTGCACCACGTGTTCAATTATTAAGATGTTCAAAATTGGAAATGTCATAAACATGAAAGTTGTATCCATATGAGTTAGCTTTCCAGATCATTAGGAAAATATAAATTCCAATAAGAATTGCAGAAGTTATGGGCTAATTATAGAAGAGTGTTTTCTAATTTCGGACATCAATATTATCAATGTCTAAACAACTTGATTACCACATCATGGAATGACATAAACACATAAATTAAATATAATTTCTCACCTTGATGGATGTTTCCTTTAACCCCTCTTGATTCTCCTTGATTTTCATGCATTGCTCTTAAGCTAATTCATGCTTTTCTTCAAATGCCACTTCATTTCTACCTTTCCACATTATTTAATATGAAAAATATATGCATAAGTTAAATTCAGATAATAAACTAGCTTATTTACACTTGTCATTTTATATATAAGAACACTCCTTTCCTTATTATCTCATGACTCAACCATTACATTCATGAACATAAATGTATATATTTATACATATATCATTTGTTTTGTTCAACTAAAGAAAAATATGCAAATAAATGTATGAACATAGATATATGTACTTAAAGTTTCATTTAGCCTCTCCATATGAGGCTCGATAATGGATCAACACATTATACTTATTAGTGTAAATATTAAATAAAAATTAAACACACCATGATAGTATTACCCATAACCCCGGTCGGAGGTATGGTGCCCTATCATACCCAATTTACTTATCAAATAAATATATTTCATTTAAAATTCCTCGGTTGATTTACCAATCTAAGGTGAGATTTCACATAGGCACCTAACCTAAGCTCTGATACCATAATTGTGACGACCCGAATTTTCTAACTAATTAAAACTTGCCAAAAATCCGCCCGTCCAAAACAACTAGTTAAAACTACTAATTTACTACAAGATATTATTTGATAAAACTCAATATTACTAAGTGCATAGTTCATACTTACAATTAATACCACTTACTAGACTATTTATTTACATATATACATGATGTGCTTTAATATATACCGAAATCATAACTATGAACTTTACCGTTGTGCAACATAATGTGACAGACATCAATAGCCATTCCTCAAACTCAATAAACATGTCAATGCATAATAAAATGGAAAGCAGAAAAGATACATTAACACAAGATAATTGTAGCAAACAATAAACTGAAAAAATGTTATATTATTATTGAGGCTACATCACTACCACTTGTGACTGCCTACTTACCTCTATCTAATTGGAAGCTAATTAGATACATGATCAAGCCAACGTAGTTCTCCTTAAAGTATTCAAAATCAACATTTATTTCCAAAACATCTCTTATATAAAGATATGGGTGAAGCACTTTTATAATATTCATTTCAAAAGATATCTATGTAGCCTTGAAAAACATTTCATTAGAAAGATAAATACCTTTTATTTTTAGGTCTAATAAAATTCATCTGTTATACTCCCTTCCTTAGCCCATCTAGTATTTGAACTTTGTATGGTTAAATAATTATAAGATGTTCGTCCCCAATTCATATGCAATTATCATATACTACAGCTAAATATTGTAGTTAAACATCATATAGTCAAATTGTGAACTTCTAATCGCAAGAGGTTGGCTGTTAACTACTCGTAAAAATCATTATTCTTTCCCAACCCAAATCATGTAAAAGGATTTCCTACAAATGACCGAGGCTTGTCCAACAATACCTATAAAATATGCATAATCGCATGTGATGATTAGCACTTCATTATATCAACATTTGCAAATACTCCTCTGACTTCACATATAGTTCTATATAAGCACTCATGTATCAAATATATGCCATGTATTTTGTTTTAAAAAGCATATAAGTGATAGTAATCACTTAGAGCTAGTTATTTACTTTTAAAAAACATAGATTTCTAACTTAACTTTTTAACGTGTTAAGTTTAATATACTTGCATTAATCTTACATATATGACATTATATAATTCAATTAAATTGTAAAGATCTCGCCAACATCTATCAAAGTCCTGAATCTCATTTCTAGAGTCCTCCTAGACCAAAGCAAGATTCCTAGAGCCTTTCTACCAACATCAAAAGCAAAGCATCCAAGTCAAGCTCCACCTTTTCCTCTCATGCTCATGGCCATACTCATTTTTGCTCCTTTTTCTATAAATTATTCCAAATAAGTTCCATGCCAATTTCTTGAACATGGACAATGGATTAAACAAGGGATGTTTTGGTGAAAATTTGAGGTCAATTGGATCCTTTTCCAAATTGTTATGATTTTTGGAGGTTGACATATAAAATCTGCCTTTAGAAACTTGGACCAAAAAATGATGTGTCTTCCACCCCTAATTCGACCAAGATAACTTATTAACTAGAGAAAGTGGCACAAACAAAAATGGTTGCCTTTTGAGTCAGCTTTCCAGCAAAAAAACCACTCCATTTGGGCTGACGGTTTGAGAGATATAGCCGAAATAAGGTGGATTTTTCTTGAGATCCTTTCCAACTAAAGAAATTGTTTTTATAAAAAGGCCAAGCTTCTGTTGAAATCTTCTTTATTTTCTTATATTTGGAGGATTATAGTAGAAGCCTCTTTTATTTTATATTTATTATCTTGTGGTGGAAGCTCTCTTATATTTAATATATATTAGCTTATCTTAGAAGCTTTCTTTCCTTTAATATATACACACACACATATATATATTAACTTTTTAATAATTAAATCTATCTTATTTATACATATTCATACTTAAGTGTGCATACATGTACATTTATGCACTTCCGTGCCAAAATATTTTTAAATATATGCACACACCAAAGTGCTATAACATACCCGACAAGTTTTAGCCGACGAAACATCAAAAATTTGAAAAACGAATTCCAGTCACATTTTTCATTTCACATTGAACTAAATATTTCTGTAAACTGAATTTAAAAACTATTTCTCCATTACTCATTATTATTTAAAAGAGTTTTATTTTAGTTCCAAATTCATCATTTTGAGATTTAAAATTAATTAAATATTTGCATATTCAAGAAGTAAATTTTCGAGTTTTTACATATATAAATTAAAAATATTTCTGATAAGGGATATGCATTAAGTGAAATTTGACTATGCCGTTGAGACAAAAAAGTAAATATTTTATAATTTAAAAAAGTATATGTATATCATAGGAAATTTTAATTTTAGTGTCGAGTTATCCGTTGAGTGGTTAAGAATTTTGGTCGATGCGTATGCACGAGGATCAATAGATATTTCCTAAACAATTAGAAGAGATATTAATATATAGTAAAAGCATAATTTTATTTTGTCTAGAAGAGTGTGTGTGTGTGTGTGTATAATTTGATGGGACATAAAATTGTGTACAGGAAATGTTTATCTTTGTTTCATTAGAAACATGGATAAATTATTTTAAGAGAAAACTAGAGTGGATTTGAGAAATGAGATTTTGAAATAAAAATATTAGTTTAAAAATTGTAATTAAGAAGATTTTTAGTTTTAAATCTTTAACTTGAGATAAATTAAAAGTTTCAAATAAAACAAGTTGTTGGAAGTTCTTTAATTGGTGTTGAAGTAAAAATGCATCACTTTTGAATGGTTAATCCATTTCGGTGAATCTTAATAAAGAAGATAAATAATTTTAAAAGGAAGGACTTTTGTTTTGATCATTTTTTTAGATATTGCAATTCCCTTCGTAAAATTCATGTTTTAGATAGAGCTTTAAACTCTGTCCTATCGGAAATTTTTTGAGCTAAGCTTTGTTAGTAATTTGAACATATATTTATCATTTCTTATCGAATTCAATAATCTTTAATGTTTTGGATAACTTACATTATTTGTGTAAACTTTCATATTGAACACTTTTAAAAATTCTTAGCATAGTTGGATCAAAAACCTATTGCAAACTCATTGTCCTGTTACTGTAAAATTTGCAATTTCTGAGCTAAATGTTATTGGTTGTTTGAACATATCTTCTTCATTTCTTGTCAAAATTTAATAATTTTTAATGTAATGGAAATTCTAGACTCTTTTCTAAAAGTTTTATGTTTTGAGTTTTGTAAAATTCTAACGTTAGAATAGTCTAAATTGCACATCTTTGTCGTCCTCCTGAGAATAAACGACATAGATAATTAATTTAGAACCTAAGAAACGTTTTGGCCATAACTTTTGAACAATAGTCCAAATTTGATGATCTTTTTCTTTTTTTGGAAATTTTAGACTTTTATCTATAGCTTTTATGTTTTTAGTTTTGTGAAATTTTGGGATGTAATGGGTCGAAACTGCATATTTGTTAATTTTAAGTTGTTTTTGTGTTTCTACATGATCTTAGGAATCTCATGTTTTTTACTTGTTCATATACATATATATATACATATATATATGCATGTGTGAATAAATATGTGTTATGGATTTTAAAATGAGAAGTTTAGAAGTAAGTACATAAATAAAGTGTTTATAAATCATTTTATATATGATTAAAAGTTTATTATTTACTTTCATGACCTTATACTCCTATTGAGCTCTATATGTCTAGCCTTTGTCCAATTTAAGGTCATTTGGACATTTTTTTTGTGACTTTCGGGTTTATTGCTTTCTTGCAATTTTTGCTTTCATTTGAATGATAAATTTAATTAAACGATAGAGATACAGGTGGTATGGAACATTTGCATTACTTTATTAGTTAACTATTTGACTTGTTTAATTGAATATTAGTTGAGTGGTATTTATAATCCTTTAGTAAATATTTAAATATTGCAAAACGGTTATGGGATATTGGGTGATATTCATTTTGTTACTAATTAAGAGTAAGTGACACTTTCTGTGGAGGTGTCAACAAACTGGTTCGAACTACTAGAAGTATGGTAATTAGGAACTAGAACCTAATTGCTTTGGGAAGGTACCTTTAGGTTTGGAATTTCAATTGTAGGTTTTAGAATTTCACCATCTTTTATTTTTTCGCCAATGATAGGCAGATATTTGGGTATTTGATTTAAGAATTATATTTCTTTGAGATTTTGTCATTTGATTCTTTGGAAAATTATGTCGATGATGAGTTTATTGATTTAAACCATGATATTTGGGATTTAGTTTGGATTTTCACCATAATTCAATTTAACCTATGAAGGCCTATATTAGTGTTATATGATTTGGTGAAATAAGGGAAGTATTATTATTGCTTCCTTATGGGTATTTATAGTTATTGAGATCATGCATCCTAAGTTATTATTAGGGTATTAGAACTTGTTTAGTGATTTACTATATAGTTTCTAAGCCTTCATTGTTATGCATGATTATTACACGTTATCACCCTTTTAGATATTTAAAGGTTTAAATGATTATTTTGATAAATCCTTTTCATTTTAAAAGAAGAGTTAAAATGCTAAATTGCATGTAACTTATTTTAGTAGGATATATTGAGACTCTATTGTTAAATTATTTTATTAGTTATAATAGGAGCTTTAAGATGATTATTTTGTAAATAATCAAACCTTAACGAACTAGGAATTTAAGTTAAAAGGTTGTGCATAAGTTTATGAATATATATCATAAATGATAATAAATTGGAAGTATTAGTTAACAACAATTAATAGGAAGCACAATTTGAACTTTTATGGAAACCTTGATTTGAAATGAGCTTTTAAAAGAAATAAAGATCAAGGTATATTTCTAAAAGCATAAGTTAAACTAGCCTTTCTTTTGTGTTTTTTTGTTGTTTTAGTACATGGTTGTCACTAAATTTTTGTTTTGCGGAATTAAGTAGTAAATTGTTATGGAATTCCCTTTCGATCAAAATTGTGAGGACGCAATTTTTATTAGGTAGGGAGTTATGTAACAAGTGATTGAGTTCACTTTGAGTATCGTTTATTTAACTAAACTAACTGGATTTAATTGTGTAAGATTAAAAGTCCAATAAATGAGGAATTATGTAGTGGGATTTAGAATAGGAATAAATTTGGAATTTATTCGAATTATCTCCTTTTGCAATTAATTCTTATATTTAATAATATAAGAAATAAAATTCAGAGAAAATGAATGAATGAATTATATGGATAATTTTGTTGTTTGAAATATGATTTCTCAGTTAATGATTCATTTTATTAAAATACGAAGAACAACTTTTCATTTTAAGTGTTGTATTTAATTTTGATAAAATATTTCAATATTAATAAAAATGAGTTTTTGACGTGTTAATCATTTTGGGAATAATTGTACAAATCAATATTGTTTAAATTATAACATTGTTTATATCAAATTAGTGGTTATAAAGTGCTAGAGTGACACAATACAAATTAGCAACACTTTGGTTTTTGGAAAATCAGGAAAACTTTTTTATTGATTTCATACCTTAACCCATTTAGCTCAAACTAGAGAAACAAGGGAAATATAAACATACGTATTTTTTTTCTCTCATTTTCATTCATCATTGGGCCAGAAAATCAAAAAATACTCTTACTCCAAAAACCCTAGCCTCTTCCAAAAACCAAATCAATTCAAAGTTTCTAAAATTCTCAAATTTGGATAGGTTGTTGTTCCATGTTTCGACACCTCTGTTCCAAATTTGATTGAGTTTTGACGGGTTAAAGGTGGTCATCATTGCAAGCTATTTTCAGTTAAATCTAGGAAGAAAACGTAGGTTAGTAGAAAAACCATAACTGATTGTAGAAAAATTATAAAAATCTGAAATTTGGATATGTTGTTCTCAACTAATGTATGCACCTTTGTTTAAAATTTCATGAAAAAATATTTGGGTTTGCTATGTCAAATTCGCACAGCACCGAGGATGAATTTTAGGGTTGTTTAGTTGATTTGGCTTAGAGTTGATGCTTGTGACTTTAATGCTTTTTGGATATAAAGGTGAGTTTATCTCATGAGTTCAAGACTAATATGAATGTTAGTTGCTGCTATATGAATTTGGTTATATCTCTGGTGTATTTTACCTCAATATGTTGATGAATCCTTTATCTATTTGAATTGGATTTACTATTTGTTAGAAACCTTCTTATGGAATCATGATTTTCATTAAATTATATATATATATATATATATATATATATATATATATATATATATGCTTGCATGTTTGCTAATTCAGTACCCTAGATCATTAGAGAAGTAACATAGGAGAATTGAGAGTAAACGCTCATCAGTTAGCCAACCTAAATCGCCTGGGAGGTCAGTGCAGGTGAGGCAACCGGTAGACCGGTATGTCATAACGGTGCACTAGTAGTAGCCTGGACTTTACTCACACGCCGTGTTCTATTGTTCTCAGATCAAGTCGTTCACCACTTGTTTGCTCAGTTGATTCTCTATTATTGATTGCTTGATTTTGGTGTTGTCATTGATATTTCCAAATTTTTATTTGTGAATCGATGAATTCATTTTGGTGTGTCTATACCATGTAATTGATCTACGGGTCTTGAAATTCTGATTTATGAATTGATGAATTCATTTTAATGTTTATGCTATTGAGATTGTTCTATATATTTTGGGCGCAATACACACTTCTGGGACCCGTCTTCAACTCGGATTTACAAATGGCTAATTTCGAAATCAAACTATTTTGTTTTTAGTCTACATTGTATATGTCGATTCCACTTGATTAAAGAAATGTATAGCATATTAATCAACGCATCAATGCTGGTTTAAACTAAAATTCATGGATGGTCGTTCCTAACCAGCCCTATTCTCTACACTAGCTGACAATATTACTTTGTAATATTCTTTGTTAGTGTGGGTCTCAGGGTGGGGTGTCACACTCAAGAACCCTTAACTGATGGGCTCCCGTGGCTAAGTCCAATTGGGAAAAGATTTTGGCTCCAATAGGCTGGTCAAACAAATCGTCGATTCTATGTAAAGCGTTCCTATTCTTCTTAATCAGCTTGTTGAGCGTTGTGTAATCGACGCATAGCCTACAAGTGCTATCCCCTTTAGTGGTGAATACAATTAATGGTTCCCATTCTGAAGTACTACGATGAATAAACTTCTTTTGCAACAACACCAAAATCTGCTTGTCTAGTTCTCACTTTTCTTTTGGGGCCATATGCATTAGTGCAATGCAACTGGCCTGGTGCCTTCTATAAATCAATTCTTAATTCTATCTCTCTTCGGGATGGAAGACTGAAAAATTCTTCAAAGACATCTGAAAATTCTCGACCTTTGGGCACAAATGCGAGCTCATCATGTGAGAGGCAACTTATGTTCCATCAAGGTATCACACTCAAAACATACGCGTTACATATGAAATTAATGTGACCATTTTGACCAAATTATTTATTTGGACTATAACTTTTGATATGAGCCGAATTAGGGTCTCAAACCACTTCCATTGCTTTAGGATAATGCTTTTCCATTTCGTAGAGTGGTCATAATAGAAAAACGGACTTACTACTTGAAAGTTATACCTGTTTTAAGATTTGATTGCGAGGGCTGCCCTATAATATGACAACCAAGCCATCCCCAATATGAGTCCACACCCCTCAAAGCCTAAAATATTCGCATTATACATGAAATTAATTTTACATATATTCTGTTTACAAATCATAGAAAGGTGCATCGACCCCCGAATGGATTTGAAAAAGCTACAAGGTCTATGGAAAATTAGGTTTTTAACTTCGATGCATCAACTATATTTAAGGATATTAATGAATGACATACCCATAAACCAAATATGGTGCAAATAGTATACCCAAAACCAAGAGCTATGCCTTCTATGGTTGCCTTGCCTTTGTCTTCCAGAGGAGGCTTGCTTGAACTAGGTACAATTTCGATAGCATAAGCTTGCACTATCCACCCTTTGTAACGACTCATGTTTTACATATCGAAGAATCGTAAAGTATTTTTATTTTATTCATATGAGATTGTATGACACTAAAATTTTGGAAAGTGACTCTTAGGGACATTTTCCACGTCTTTGATTTTTACTGAATTTCTATGGGACCATTTCGACCTAAAAATCTTGCTTGGACTATAAATTTTGATATAAGCCGAATTAGGGCCTCAGACTACTTCCATTGCTTTAGGATAATACTTTTCCATTTTGTAGAGTGGTCATAAAACGGACTTACTGCTTGAAATTTATACCTGTTTTAAGAGTTGGCTGTCGCTGACCAGTTTTAATGGGTAATAGACTAAGCCCACGCTTTGGGCCATTAACCCATCATGAAAATTTTGTTAAGGGCTGGCTGTAGGAACTTACCCAGGTCATTTTCATCTTTCCCAAAATAGCTCCAAACTCCATTAACTCTAATTTCATCAAAAATCATACCTTTTTTGTTACGACCTGAAATCCGATGCTCAAAAATCGACATTCATACTTCACTAGTATTTGAATGCCACAGATTCAAACATCGAACTCCAGTTCGAATGGAGCTTATAACACATTAAATAAACAACACAGCGGAAGAAAAAAAAAGAATATCATTGATACATGATAGTATTTGATACAATATATTGATACAATTGATATCAACATAAGAGATACAAGATAACAGCAGAAGAAATAACTCCAAAAGATAATATCTTCAGAAGTCCTTAAGATAGATACTCCAATTAACTACAACACCATTGCCAATGCTCCATGACTAGAAAGACTCCAAACCAAAAAGTGAGAACCAACATCAACATTGAAGTGAAGCAACTCGATCCAAATGCGATTGCCAATATCCAGAGATTGAATGTTATCGAATCTACACCTATTATTCGACTATCTGAAAAATACAACTCTAAACTGCCCGTATGGAAAATTGTGGGCACCTAGAGTTTAGATAGGGAACAATAAACTCCAGGTCAGCCATAGGACTGGCATGAGCAAACAAAAGCATTTAATAATTGAAATCCGCAATTCTTTTAAGAAAATGAAACTACCATAAGGCCTCCCGGCACACACACAATGCAATCGCACATTTGGGGGAGATTTCTCCTTATGATAGTCAAACATGCTTACTACGCCATAATTCTTTTGATATTATTATTAATGCATAGTGCAAAAATCCTTTCGAAAGTATAATATTAATCTTAGCCAGCATACATACCATTATGGTATGCCTACTATAGCTACCATGTTAAATGGCAGGTTCTACAACTAAAACCATACAAGGCACGTATTGGTGATTGGATTTCCAACAATGTTAAGGCAAAGGAACTTCCTGGGACACATGGGTATGCCTCTGGAGGGATGCCCCGAGAACCTAACCGGATCTCTGCCAACACAAGTTCGGGTTACCTCTGTAACTAGGTAACTACTACACGAGTATGCCACCCCCTGGTCGTAACCGGCCTTTATTCGAGGTCCCTCAACACCAACAACCACAAAGCAATAGATTTGCAACAACCACGTAGGTTGAGTATCCGGGCTCCATACCATGATACCACCTCTATCCAGAAGGAAATGGACATACCCTCAGGGGGCGCTACCCCAAATAACCTTGCTGCATCTTTCCTATTTTGACCATTCCGGTTTATGAGGTCCGGCGAGGTCACGTCCACAAAGCTACGCTTTACACAAAAGCCATGCTTCGATCAACAAATGATCAGCGGCACTTCGTATGCTACATTATCAAATTGGGAATGTATCACTAGAAACCATCAACTATATAACCTATGAGCTCGTACATCTCAGAGAAGGGTGTTAAGCTAAGAGAATAAATTCTCCGCCACCAAACAGAAATGTATTTGATAGAAACCAGCTTTACATCTCAAAATGTAATGTTAGACACACATCCATATAAGTCTGTTCCGGGCTCGAACAGAACCGAAGGCACTTCCAAAGAAGCCCTTGCAATATGGATAATCTCTAATCACATCCAGAATCCCTATCACAAAGGGTGATCAAATCTCTATACCGGGCCATTCGGTGCAGAGATATTTGACGGGTTATCCTTTCACTTTCGAAAATATCCGGTCTTCACCACCAGTCTTCAAATGCTATCCATAACGTCGTATCATTATTAGGAATGGTTTTATGACACAAGGTCCTCTCTCGGCTAAACCGAATAATGAGCGCTATATTTTAAAACCATATGGATAATGGGATCTCAGTTAAGTCACACATTATTACCCAAAACTTTTCTTTCAAATGGTTTAAACAAATTACCATTTCAAATCTTTTAAACAAAGAGACTCACTTTACAAGGTTCAACAATCTTTCACAAAGATTCATTCGTAGCCTTTCAAAACAGTTGCAATTCCAAATCTTTTACACAAAAGATATGCCTTTAAGTTCCTCTTAAATTTGAAAACAAAGTTCACTAATCTTTAACAAAGATTTGTTTTTTCCAAAACGGTTCCATTTCAAATTTGAAACCCTTTCAACAAAAATTGGAAATCCTTTCTTTATTTGAAAGCCATAATTAATTAACCCCTAATTAATTACCTTGAGTAATTATCTTTAAACCATAAATTAATTAACCTTCAATTATTATTTAATTAAATTTCTTAACAAATTACCCTTCAATTATTAAGTAATAAATCTTTAATTACAAATTTATTAGTTAACCCTTAATTAATTCCATTAACAAATTAACCCTTTAATTACTTATATTAATTAATTCTTCTTTAAGTAATTGCATTAAGTAATTATTCTTTAAGCAATTATCTTTTAATTACTTTTATTAATTAATTCTTCTCTAAGTATTTAAGATCTTAAATAATTAAGAGATAAACCACTATTTTAATTATCATTTGAATCTTTTTTGTTAACCTTTGGAATTAATTATCATTAATATATAATTAACTTAAGATCTTTAGATTTATAATTAAAATACTTACCTTAAACACTCACTTAATTACATCATAAATAATTCTTTGAAAATACTTAGGGATTTAAATCAAATAATTAAACAAACATATAATTATTAAAATCAAAACGATTTTAAAAAACTTCTAACTTTTAAATTCAAATCCATAAAGCTTGTTGAAAACTTGATAAATACTTCGTTTTGAAAACTTTGCTCATGTTTCCTTCTTTATTTTTTTTAAATCGATCGATATTACTTTTACTATTATTATTAGCTTGGTTAACTTACAAGTGAAAAACACCCGAGCCAAATCACTTCATCCCCGAGCTAATACCCGAGTCTCCCCTCCTTCTTATTTTCATACTTTATTTTGATTTTAAAATTTGAAACCCTGTAACCTCCTAAGCTAACGCGAACCCACTTGATACATTATTCGAGCTACAACCCAACCTTCCCGAGACAACACCCGAGATAATTGCTTCTCCTCTAAATCCAACAACAACTACCCTGACACACTAACACTTGCGCACCTGCACAAACGAATGCAGACGTTTCGATCATCGCCACCGACGCCTTCAGGTCACCAACGACTCACATGAACTCTCCAACCACCCAAGTCGATGATCGATTGGGCAAATCAAAATCGAACAATGTCAAACACCTGGAACCCAAGCTTAATCAACGAAGAATGCCTTACATCACCGCCTACGACTATCTAGAAACTTGCCGACCTTCCTAGAGCAGCATCACGACATCACACTTCGATTCCCCCATCACCCATTGACTCTGATGCAACCCTGATGACACATGAGCTTCAACAACCACGATGACCAAAACAAGTTGTTAAACCCTAGTTCATCTTCGCGCACCACCACGGTGACTGAAAAAAACTCTTCCACCATTTTTCCCTTGAACCTCGACTCATGAGCCGCCTTCAGGCTTGATCTCGACCTACCATCAAACTCCGATCACTAGAAATTGAACAAAAACCTTTCTTAGTTCAACTTGAGAATTCACAAAAACTATTAACTTAAAAATCAGGACTTTATTATCAAAATTCACCATTTTTAAAAATGAATCAGATTGTATAACTGAGATAATCTATTATTTAAGTCGAATTTTTGGTCTGCCTTGGGTTCTTACTGTATATTTTATATTTCCAGAAAAACTTAAATCAATTTCACTTAGAAATAATTTTTAAAATTTAAATCTTACTAATTTAAACATTTTGTATTTGAACAACAATGTCTAAAATGAATTAGAGGATGAGATTTTAAATTTAGAAAAGGTTTTGAAACCTGTAAACTTAGAACATAGGTAATGTTCTTGTTCACAGACATGCATTATTCAACATTTGTATATTCATGTGTATATATACAATCATTTCTACATTCATGCAACCATTTTACTTCATGAATCAATCACCAATATCAAGTTAAATAAACAGATTCAAGTCTTAAAATAAAAGTTTGCTCACCTCAAAATGAAGAACAGAGAGAGCCAGGCCTTGTTTCATTGATCTGGAAGTTTTTATTTTTTTTCTTTGGTCTTCTGCTCTGGAACTAGCTTAAAACCTTAATATTGATTCTTTGATTTGAAACTGATTTATTAAAACATGATGTCTTTGAACTTTGAAATCTATTTTGCTCCAAGATTTTATCTGAAACCTTTTTTAATTGATCTTTGAAATGTTTTAAATTGCCTGAAGCTTTAAAATCAGGTTGAAGATTTGCTTTTTAAATAAAAAGCTTGGTTTTAATATGTGCTTGATGATATGAGTTGAATTTGATCTGGTTGAAATTGATCCATGATCTGATGATGTTGCTCAGATTGAATTAGTTGCATTTGAATCTAATCTTTTCTTTTGTTTGGACAGGTTTATGATTTCCAATTTTCACTTTGTCTTCAGGTTTAAGAATTTTAAACTGAGAACGATAACCATGTTTCTATTCTCTAATATGTTTATATGATTTTCATTTTTTTTAGAATTTTTTTAAGAGAAAATTTTGTTTTGCCACATGTTGATTAAACTAACACTTGTTAATTTCCTATTTTCTTTAGCCTACACTTTGTTTAAAACAAGTAAATTTATGTTTAAAACCTTTATCCAAATTAATTTATAATTTTATAGTTTAAACCCTTAGTTTAATTAGTTTAAAATTTAGTCTTAAACACTTATGCATTTATATTTTTATATCTTAACATATGTAAATGTTTTACATTTTAAATTCATAAATATACAAACTATATTTATTTATTTCAGAAGAAAATGTGTTTTAAATCTTTTTATCAAATCTAATAAATATTTATATATTTATTTATAACTTTAAAGAATGTGATTTAAAATAAATCAAACATTAATAATTAAGTATATAATATGTATATATTTTAATTTAATTTTTTAAATAGCTTTTGTAAATTTTATTTATATCAATTTCACAATATAACTTTCAAAATATAGATATACACATGTATTATAATTCCAAAACATATTTTTATTAATTTTATATTATAGAGATTTTCAAACTCAAATTTAATTTCAAAGGTATTTATTCTGGAAATCACAAATCAAAATTTCTATTCATGATATATCGAATTTCCAAATCAATACATATCTTTATCTATTTTAGAACTTTTCATATAAATTTACCAATAAATTCACAATTTAATTCCAAAATTTATCAATTACCAAATTAATGTTAACTCAAAGCCGGGATCGTTATAGATTCTCCCCTTAAGAAAATTTCGTCCTCGAAATTTGCTGGATGGGAAGGCAACAAAGAACAGAAAATTGGTTTACCCGATCAAACCGAATATTTATTCTGCATTTGGCTCACCAAATCAGAATATCATCAGTAAATACGAGAACAAACTCATTCAATACTTTACGAACTTCTCGGGTCATCAAATCTATGAAATATGCAGTGGCATTGGTTAGTTTGAAGGGACAACTAACCGTTTGTAGAATATATTGAAGCCCAATAGAACAGACAAATGGATACTCAACTCAGGTTAGAATATCCTGAAATATACACTAACTTGTCCTTCTTCGGACTTGGATTCACACAAGAAATCATAATAAAATTCTCAAATTTAGTTTTAACCGAAATTGTTTCATTGATGAAATCAAATTTAACTTTATACTTTAGTTAACCAATTTATTTCAAATAAATTTTCAAATTCATTAGAGTTAAAACGAAAAGCTGATAAGAAACCAATGAAGTGAATATGAAATAGGAACTTATCTACACGATTCATAGGGCCACCATCGCACCATAGCTCCTTCTTGTAGCTGCCACGAAGCAATCAAAGAATTGAAATTGGATGATCAACAAAGGAGATTGATAGAGAAAAGATTGTTTCCTTGTTGTTACAGGGCATTGACCATTTGTAGTGGTACTCCCCTGTCCCCTACCTGTCCTCTTCTTGCACTCATACTCATTACCAGTGGATAGTACGAGAATTTACTGAGGCATACAGATGGATATCTTAGGGATACACTCATTTTAGGGTATACTTCACCATATCCCTAATGAGTTACCTAATGTGTTGTTCTCATGAGCTAAAGTTTCAACCTTCTACTCTGATAAGATCCGGTAAGGTTCTCGAGGCGTCCTTCCAGAGCCATACCCATGTGGACCTGGAAGTTCCTTAGCCTGACCATTGTTGGAAATCCAATCACCAATACGTGCCTTGTATGGATTTAGTTGTAAAAACCTGCCATTTAACATGGTAGCTATAGTACGCACACTATAATGGTACGTATGTTGGCTAAGATTAATATTATACTTTCAAAAGGTTTTTTGCGCTATGCACTAGTAATAATATCAAAAGAATTTTGGCTTAGTAAGCATATTTGACTATCATTAGGAGAAATCTTCCCCAAGTGTGTGATTTCATTGTGTGTGTGCCGGGACGCCTTATGGTAGTTTCATTTTCCAAAAAGCATGGCAGATTTCAATTATTAAATGCTTTTGTTGTTGTTTCAAAGATAAAATGTTTTTGTTTTCTCATACCAGTCCCATGACTGACTCGGAGTTTATTGTTCCCTATCTAAACTCTGGATGCCCACAATTTTCCACATGGGCAGTCTAGAGTGGGATTTTTCAGATAGTCGAATAGTAGGTGTAGATTCGATAGCATTCAATCTCTAAATATTGGAAATCGCATTTGGATCGAGTTGCTTCACTTCAGTGTTGATGGTGGTTCTCGCGTTTTGGTTTGGAGTCTTTCTAGTCTTAGAGCATTGGCAATGGTGTTGCAGTTAATTGGAGTATCTATCTTAAGGACTTCTGAAGATATTATCTTTTGGAGTTATTTCTTCTGCTGTTATCTTGTATCTCTGACGTTGATATCAATTGTATCAATGTATTGTATCAAATACTATCGTGTATCAATGATATTCATTTTTTTCTTCCGCTTTACTGTTTACTTAATGTGTTAAAAACTCCATCCGAACTGGAGTTCGACGTTTGAATATGCGGCATTCGAATACTAGTGAAGTATGAATGTCGATTTTCAAGCGCCGGATTTCAGGTCGTGATAAGGGGTATCAGAGCAGAAGGTTGAAAATTTAGCTCAAGAGTATAACACATTAGGTAACTCATTAGAGATAGGGTGAAGTAGACACTAGAATGAGTGTGTCCCTAAGATATCCATCTGTAGGCCTCATTAAATTCTCTTACTATCCATTGATAGTGAGTATGAGTGCAAGAAGAGGACGTGGTACAGGACATGGGAGTACCACTACCAATGGTCAATGCCCTGTAACAACAAGGAAACAATCTTTTCTCTCTCAACCTCCTTTGTTGATCATCTAATTTCAATTCTTTGATAGCTTCGTGGCAGCTACATGAAGGAGCTGTGGTGCGATAGTGGCCCTACGAATCACGTAGATAAGTTCCTTTTTCGTATTCTCTTCGTCGGTTTCTTATCAGTTTTTCGTTTTTAACTCTAATGAATTTGAAAATTTATTTGAAATAAATTGGTTAAACTAAAATATGAAGTTAAATTTGATTGCATCAATGAAACAATTTCAATTAAAACCAAATTTGATAATTTTATTATGATTTCTTGTGTGAATCCAAGTCCGAAGAAGGACAAGCTAGTGTATATTTCAGGATATTCTCACCTGAGTTGAGTATCCATTTGCCTGTTCTATTGGGTTTCGATATATTCTGCGAACGGTTAGTTATCCCTTCGAACCAACCAATGCCACTGCATATTTTTTTGTAGATTTGACGACCCGAGTAGTTCATAAAGTATTGAATGAGTTTGTTCTCGTATTTATTGATGATATTCTGATTTAGTGAGCCAAATGAAGAACAAATATTTAGTTTGATCTGGTAAACCATTTTTCTGTTCTTTGTTGTCTTCCCATCCAGCAAATTTCGAGGACGAAATTTTCTTAAGGGGGGAATCTGTAACGATCCTGGCTTTGAGTTAACTTTAATTTGACAGTTAATAAATTTTTGGAATTAAATTGTGAATTTATTGGTAAATTTATATGAAAAGTTCCAAAATAAATAAAGATATGTATTGATTTGGAAATTCAACATATCATGAATAGAAATTTTGATTTGTGAATTCCAAAATAAATATCTTTGAAATTAAATTTGAGTCTGAAAAACTCTATAATATAAAATTAACAAAAATCTGTTTTGGAATTATAATACATGTGTATATCTATATTTTGAAAGTTATATTATGAAATTGATATAAATAAAATTTACAAAAGCTATTTAAAGAATTAAATTCAAATATATACATATTATATACTTATTTATTAATGTTTGATTTATTTTAAATCACGTTCTTTAAAGAGATATATATATATATATATATATAAATATTTATTGGATTTGATAAAAAGATTTAAAACACATTTTCTTTTGAAATAAATAAATATAGTTTGTATATTTATGAATTTAAAATGTAAAACAATTACATATGTTAAGATATAAAAATATAAATGCGCAAGGGTTTAGAACTAAATTTTAAACTAATTAACTAAGGGTTTAAACTATAAAATTATAAATTAATTTGGATAAAGGTTTTAAACATAAATTTACTTGTTTTAAACAAGTGTAGGCTAAAGAAAATAGGAAATTAAAGTGTTAGTTCAATCAACACGTGGAAAAACAATTTTTATCTTAAAAAAATTCTAAAAAATGAATATCATTGATACATGATAGTATTTGATACAATACATTGGTACAATTGATATCAACATCAAAGATACAAGATAACAGCGGAAGAAATAACTTCAAAAGATAATATCTTCAGAAGTCCTTAAGATAGATACTCCAATTAACTGCAACTTCATTGCCAATGCTCCAAGACTAGAAAGACTCCAAACCAAAGAGCGAGAACCACCATCAACAGAGAAGTGAAGCAACTCGATCCAAATGCGATTGCCAATATCTAGAGATTGAATGCTATCGAATCTACATCTACCATTCGACTATTTGAAAAATCCAACTCTAGACTGCACGTGTGGAAAATTATGGGCACTCAGAGTTTAGATAGGGAATAATAAACTTCGGGTCAGTCATGGGACTGTATGAGCAAACAAAAACATTTTTTCTTTAAAAGAACAACAAAATCATTTAATAATTGAAACCCGCAATGCTTTTTGGAAAATGAAACTACCATAAGGTCTCCTGGCACACAGACAATGCAATCGCACACTTATGGGAGATTTCTCCTTATGATAGTCAAACATGCTTACTACGTCAAAATTCTTTTGATATTATTATTAGTGCATAGTGCAGAAAACCTTTTGAAAGTATAATATTAATCTTAGCCATCATACGTACCATTATAGTATGCCTACTATAGCTACCATGTTAAATGGCAGGTTCTACAACTAAAACCATACAAGGCGCGCATTGGTGATTGGATTTCCAACAATGGTCGGGCTAAGGAACTTCCTAGGCCACATGGGTACGCCTCTGGAGGGACACCCCAAGAACCTAACCGGATCTCTGCCAACACAAGGCCGGGTTACCTCTGTAACTAGGTAACCACTACACGAGTATGCCACCCCCGGTCGTAACCGACCTTTATCCGAGGTCCCCCAAACACCAACAACCACAAAGCAATAGATTTGTAGCAACCACGTTGGTTAAGTATATGGGCTCCATACCATGATACCTCCTCTATCCAGAAGGAAATGGACATACCTTAGTGGGCGCTACCTCCAAATAACCATGTGCATCTTTCCTATTTCGACCATTCCGGTTTGTGAGGTCCGACGAGGTCACATCCATAAAGCTACGCTTTACACAAAAGCCATGCTTCGATCAACAAATGATCAGCAGCACTTCGTATGCCATATTACCAAATTAGGTATGTATCACTAGAAACCATCAACTACATAATCTCCGAACTCGTATGTCTCAGAGAAGGGTGTTAAGCTAAGAGAATAAGTTCTCCGCTACCAAATAGAAATGTATTTGATAAAAACCAGCTTTACATCTCAAAGTGTAATGTCAGACATAAATCCATACAAATTTGTTCCGGGCTCGAACAGAACCGAAGGCACTTCCAAAGAGGCCCTTGCAATCCGGATAATCGCTAATTATGTCCAGACTCCCCATCACAAAGGGTGATCAAATCTCTATACCGGGGCTATTCGGTGCAGAGACATTCGACGGGTTATCCTTTCGCTTTCGAAAATATCCGGTCTTCACCACCGGTCTTCAAATGCTATCCATAACGTCGTACCATTATTCGGATAGTTTTATGACACAAGTTCCTCTCCCGGCTAAACCGAATAATGAGCGCTATATTTTAAAACCATATGGATAATGGGATCTCAGTTAAGTCACAACTTATTACCCAAAACCTTTTTTTCAAATGATTTAAACAAATTACTATTACAAATCTTTTAAACAAAAAGATTCACATTACAAGGTTCAACAACCTTTCACAAAGATTCGTTCATAGCCTTTCAAAACAATTGTAATTCCAAATCTTTTATACAAAAGATACACCTTTAAGTTCTTCTTAAATTTGAAAACAAAGTTCACTAATCTTTAACAAAGATTCATTTTTTCCAAAACAATTCCATTTCAAATTTGAAACCCTTTCAAAAAAATGGAAATCCTTTCTTTATTTGAAAGCCATTATCATTTGAAAACAAAGACTTTATTTCAGAAAAATCCAATCAAATATATATGCACAATTTATAACCTTTAAAGTACAAACTTGGGTATAATATAAATTCCCAAAATAATACTTTTAAAATGGTTTAAAACCCATATAAATACATTATATAACTTGTTAGACCATAATTCAAATCTTGAATTCAAATTAAAATCAAATGATTTAAATTTTAAAACTTTATTGAGTTATTCAAAATAACTTTTAAAATTCCTTTTCAAAACTTTTCATATTTAACCCAATTCCATTTCCAAAACACTTTAGATTCAAAATTCATCTTTTAAAACCATTGAATTATTTGAATAAAATAACATTAAATTCAAATTATCTGTGACTTAACGAATTTTCTCATGCAATCCATATTTGTGTATGTATAGTCTAGTCCAGGGGTTTTACACTGTAGTGCAACATCACAGATTCAAGCACAGCAATATCGATAAGCGGTATAAACCTATAACGCTTATCTTCATTCACAGATTCATAGATAAATAATACAAAAATTCATCATAGAAAAATAAATTACGCACACAGCTAAATTCAACAATTCACATCATAGAATATTTCAGATTAGAGATAACAGTCAATTCAAGGCATTCATACAATTTATACATCCATAAGCAAGATCAATCAGTTGTTCAATCCTTAATTAATTCTATTTAAATTAAATTAATTACTTATGAATTAGTCACCCAATTTTGCTTAATTAATAAGCAAGATCAATCAGTTGTTCAATCCTTAATTAATTCTATTTAAATTAAATTAATTAATTATGAATTAATCATCCAATCTTACATAATTAAACTTAATTAATTACAAATCATTTGATACCGATTAATGAAATTAATCAACCTTGATTATCCATCTTAATTAACTAATCATCCTTTAATTGATCACATAAATAAATTAACATTAGGTTAATTACATAATTAATTAACCCCTAATTAATTACCTTGAGTAATTATCTTTCAATCATGAATTAATTAATCTTTAATTATTATTTAATTATCCTTTAATTTCTTCATAAATTACCCTTCAATTATTAAGTAATAAATCTTTAATTACAAATTTATTAGTTAACCCTTAATTAATTCCATTAATAAATTAACCCTTTAATTACTTATATTAATTAATTCTGCTTTAATTAATTACATTAAGTAATTATTCTTTAAGTAATTATCTTTTAATTACTTTTATCAATTAATTCTTCTTTAACGATTTAAGATCTTAAATAATTAAGAGATAAACCACTATTTTAATTATCATTCGAATCTTATTTATTAGCCTTTGGAATTAATTATCATTAATATATAAATTAACTCAAGATCTTTAGATTTATAACTAAAATATTTACCTTAAACACTCACTTAATTACATCATAAAAAAATTCTTTGAAAATACTTAAGGATTTAAATCAAATAATTAACCAAACATATAATTATTAAAATCAAAACAATTTTGAAAAACTTCTAACTTTTAAATTCAAATCCTTGAAGCTTGTTGAAAACTTGATAAATATTTTGTTTTAAAAACTTTGCTTATGTTTCCTTCTTTATTTTTTTTTTAAAACTGGTTGATATTACTTTTATTATTATTGTTAACTTGGTTAACTTGCAAGTGAAAAACACCCGAGCCAAATCACTTCATCCCCGAGCTAATACCCGAGTCTCCTCTCCTTCTTATTTTTAAACTTTGTTTTGATTTTAAAATTTAAAACCCTATAACCTGCTAAGCTAACACGAACCCACTTGATACATCACTTGAGCTACAACCCAACCTTCCGAGACAACACCCGAGGCAATCGCTTCTCCTCCAAATCCAACAACAACTACCCTGATACACTGACACTTGTGCACCTGCACAAATGAACGCAGACGTTCCGATCATCGCCACTGATGACTTCAGGTCACTAACGACTCACATGAACTCTCCGACCACCCAAGTCGATGATTGATTCGGCAAATCAAAATCGAACAATGTCAAACACCTGGAGCCCAAGCTTAATCATCGTAGAACGCCTTACGCCGCCGCCTACGACTATCTGGAAACTCGCCTACCTACTCAAAGTAGCATCACGACATCACACTTCGATTCCCCCATCACCCATTGACTCTGATGCAACCGTGATGACACATGAGCTTCGACAACCACGATGACCAAACAAGTTGTTAAACCCTAGTTCACCTTTGTGCACCACCGCGGTAACTAAAAAACTCTTCCACAATTTTTCCCTTAAACCCCGACTCATGAGCCACCTCCAGGCTTGATCTCGACCTACCACCATTCTCCGATCATCAGAAATCGAACGAAAACCCTTCTCAGTTCAACTCGAGAATTCACAAAAACTATTAACTTAAAAATCGGGTTTTTATTATCAAAATTCACCATTTTTAAAAACGAATCAGATTGTATAGTTGAGATAATCAATTATTTAAGTCGAATTTTTGGTCTGCCTTGGGTTCTTACTGTATATTTTATATTTCCAGAAAAACATAAATCAACTTCACTTTGAAATAATTTTTAAATTTTAAATCTTACTAATTTAAACATTTTGCGTATGAAAAACAATGTCTAAAACGAATTAGAGGATGAGATTTTAAATTTAGAACAGGTTTTGAAACTTGTATACTTAGAACATAGGTAATGTTCTTGTTCACAGACATGCATTATTCAACATTTGTATATTCATGTACATATATATACAATCATTTCTACATTCATGCAACCATTTTACTTCATGAATCGATCACCAATATCAAGTTAAATAAACAGATTCAAGTCTTAAAATAAAAGTTTGCCCACCTCAAAATGAAGAACAGAGAGAGCCAGGCCTTGTTTCATTGATCTGGAAGTTTTTATTTTTTTTCTTTGATCTTCTGCTCTGGAACTTGCTTGAAACTTTAATATTGATTCTTTAATTTGAAACTGATTTATTAAAACATGATGTCTTTGAACTTTGAAATCTATTTTTCTCCAAGATTTTATCTAAAACCTTTTTTTTAATTGATCTTTGAATTGTTTTAAATTGCCTGAAGCTTTAAAATCAGGTTGAAGATTTGCTTTTTAAATCAGAAGCTTGGTTTTAATCTGTGCTTGATGATATGAGTTGAATTTGATCTGGTTGAAATTGAGCCATGATCTGATGATGTTGCTCAGATTGAATTAGTTGCATTTGAATCTAATCTTTGCTTTTGTTTGGATAGGCTTTTGATTTCTGATTTTTAATTTATCTTCAGGTTTAAGAATTTTAACCTGAGAATGATAACCATGTTTCTATTATCTAATATGTTTATATGATTTTCATTTTTTTAGAATTTTTTTTAAGAGAAAAATTTGTTTTGCCACATGTTAATTAAACTAAAACTTGTTAATTTCCTATTTTCTTTAGCCTACACTTGTTTAAAATAGGTAAATTTATGTTTAAAACCTTTATCCAAATTAATTTATAATTTTATAGTTTAAGCCCTTAGTTTAATTAGTTAAAAATTTAGTTTTAAACCCTTGTGCATTTATATTTTTATATCTTAATATATGTAAATGTTTTACATTTTAAATTCATAAATATACAAACTATATTTATTTATTTCAAAAGAAAATGTGTTTTAAATCTTTTTATCAAATCAAATAAATATATATATATATATATATATATATATATATATATATATATATATATATTTATAACTTTAAAGATTGTGATTTAAAATAAATCAAACATTAATAAATAAGTATATAATATGTATATATTTGAATTTAATTCTTTAAATAGCTTTGGTAAATTTTATTTATATCAATTTCGCAATAAAACTTTCAAAATAAAGATATATGCATGTATTATAATTCCAAAACAAATTTTTATTAATTTTATATTATAGAGTTTTTCAAACTCAAATTTAATTTCAAAGGTATTTATTTTGGAGTTCACAAATCAAAATTTCTATTCATGATCTATTGAATTTCCAAATCAATACATATCTTTATTTATTCTGGAACTTTTCATGTAAATTTACTAATAAATTTACAATTTAATTCCAAAAATTTATTAATTTCCAAATTAAAGTTAACTCAAAGCCGCAATCGTTATATTTTTCTTACCAATCTTAGCCAAATCATTGATTGGAGGGGTGATTAACATAGGAAAGCTTCATATTATCATTTTTTTTGATTTTGTTTCATCTTTTGCTGTCTACTTCAGATCTAAGGAGAAAAATTGTTATTTTGGGTATTTGGTGAGTAGTTCTTGACCTAACATTCTACTATGCAAGTTTATATAGTTAAAAAGAATGTTTTAACATGATTTTAGCCTAAAACATGTACTAACCTTAATCATACTTTTATACATGTCTAAGGACGAATTTCAAAGGTCTAAAATGGTTTTGCAACCCTTTGTATTCATATGCATAAGCTAGTGTAACAATTAGATCTGGATTAAGATTTGCTTAGTTATCACATTCTTATGTATTATTTGTATGAATGGATGTATATGCTTGGGTTTCCACGATTGTATGCTGTGTTTTGATGTTGTTTGCTAGTGTTTTAAGTAGTTGGAGAATAGGTTGGCGAATTCGACAACTTAAAGGAAAAAATGGTCAAAATTGGATAAAACTTGGAGGAGGGATCCTGGAGCAAGGGAGGAACCCAAATTACAAGTCATAGAAAAAATAAGGCTAAGGAAATTGGTTTTCACCGTGTTATTTTATTCAATGTTGAGTTATTTTCATTGACCAAAATGGGTCGGTGACTTGCTGGCTCGGTGGGGAAGGCTAGAGCCGCTGGTGGAAACAGACAAATGCTAGATTCTGGAAATTTGCTAAGTATTGATCACCGTACCGAGTTGTTTCTAGAACTTGGAGAGTAGATCTTTAGAGTGATGCTAAGCTATTTTAGAGTAAGGGTCGAGGTCTAAGGCACTTAGAAAATGAAGTTCGAGAAGTAGGAGATTGTACTTGGCCAAGATCGGCTAAGTGAATAAGTTGGTGCCGAGTTATTTTCACTTGGTACTAATTTATTTATGTTGATGGGATTGGAATGAATCTTCCAGGAGGGAAAATAGATGCTCTACAGGTCATGCTAAAGTTGTTTATTTGTTTGCTTAGAGTTTGATGGCGACATTGTAGCATGCTGATGGTGTTGGGAGTTTGGTGAAAATTCAAAGGTGAAAGGAGTTAGGTTTCGATGATAGCGACTTAATGTTGAATGGAGTCATGATTATCCACAAAAGGGCGGGTTCTAAGAAAGGTGGCCCATGGATAAAACGGTTAAATAGTTCTATCGTAGAATGAAGGAATGTGGAATGGTTCCTTAAGGATAATGGAAATTAGATGGAGCAAGGAAATGGCTCGGGAATATATGCTATTGGATCATTAATACTTGGAGTGTTTTCTAATGTACTCAAAGCAAGGATATTACGAAGATGCTCATGGGTACTTTGAAAGGCTACCTTGGATCGGTTGAAGGTTCTATGTACCCTAGACTGGTTGAATGTGTCTAGTATCAGCTTCAGGTTAAAGAGAGTACACTAAAAATCGAGATTTCCATCAACCCTTGGCAGTTGAAAGGTCATACAAGTTATTGGAGATAGAGATACCTAGTCATTATAGATAGGTATTGGAGATAGAGATACCTAGGCACCCATCATCATACTTTATTTGTAGTGTACCATTGCTATATTTATAGAGTAGCATATTATGTTCGTTATGTGGCAACTCTTTGGCTATAGGGATAGATAACTTATGGATCATATAACCTTGTTCCTTACTATATCTACTTGAATAGTATTTTGAAATTCATTTACCGATAGACTCAAGGTTTTATGCTTTATTTCTTATTATCTCGGGTCTTTTAAATGAATAGCCTAGATAGTAGGTCTAGATGCAATGTAGTAGCTATGCAGAGGACAAGCTGGATGGAGCTATCTTGTATTATATATGGTCTTCTATGCTTGTTCCACCGTGCAACATTATGGGGTCTTGATAGTGTTTGCTTATTATTATGGACAACTATTTAAGTTTATTTCCGCTGTATAAACTCTATTACTCATATGTAACTCTGTGAATCTATACTTTGATATTTGGATCACTTAGTTATTACTCTCTCCTGTTTTATATCTGTAATGTATACTATATTTTATTTTATGCTCTGTGATATATACGATAGGTTCTGTGATATTTATTTCATTTTAAAACCTCGATGATCATTCTACACCAGACAGGCACATTAGCAGCGCTCTATCTTATGTGTATTGGGTGCCGGTGGTATAGGGAAATTATCACATTTGGATCGGAGCTCAGTTTACACAATTAAACTGAGTTGATACCGTGGTCCAGTCGGGATAAGGAAGGAGTTATTACCCCAGACTGGATCGAGAATATATAGTACATGGGAGAGTGCATACTTGTTATATATTTTGATCTTTAAAACTATATAGTATTATATATAGTATATAAGCCGCATACATACACGAGTACCATTGACACAAGTTTCTTTTGGAGTGACTGATTATTCTCGTTACAGATTAAGAATGGGCCAGCAAATAAGAAATACTATGAGGTACTCTATCTCCGGAGTTGAGGAATGAGTAGGCTCAGGGACTGAAAACCTGACTTGCAAGCTATGTTCAATGCGATGATGGTCAACATGCTTCAAAATGCCTAAGATGTTGCTCCAAATGTTGCTATTAGTGGGCTCAAGTGCAGGCATTGAGATCCGACTTTGCCAAGTTATGCAAAGATTACTCCACCTTAGGAGGCGAACCATTCCTTGGAACAGAGTCGGCTATCAAAGTGAAGGATTGGTTAGACACTTGAGAGCATATCTTTGGTGATATGGAGATGGATGATACCATGAACAGGATGCTCGCCTCTAGATTGCTTCAAGAGCAGGCCATGAAGTGGTGGAATGCCATTACCATTGCTACACCTGAAGTTTGAAGAGAATTTTATTCCGGCTGCTCAGAAGTTAGTGCCATTCATGAAATTGCTGATTTAAAGCAGGGAGCGATGCCTGTGCGAGTGATGCTTTGACAAAGTATAGGATGTCTTTAATCGACACTCCATTGAGAAAGAACAAGAAGTTCATTATGGGTTTGGATGACTACTTGGGGAAGAAGTTAGTTAATCATATTGATGGGCCATTCGAAAGACTTGTTGAGAAAGCTCTTCGCCGGGAGAGTTTATACCCCAAGTCCAAATTAGCAGATGTTACTAAGGAAGAGAAAAAACCACAGCAAAGCGGTGGAGGCAAGAAGAAGTGTAATGGAAAGAGGAAGCAATTTCAGGGAAAGAACGCTTAGAAGAAGGCTAAATGAGATCCTATTGTTATGGCAGTGGAGACAAGTGTCACCTAATCAAAGGTTACAAACCTGATGGGAAGAAGAAGCATTATAATTGTGACAAAACTTGGACATATACTATAGAATTTTTTGAAACCATCGTAGTAGAAATAGGTCATGAAGGCATACTGTTAATCGGCGGAAATTCTATCGGATTAGAAAACCGTCGAAAAATTTAGAAATAAAAATTAACGCAAGCGCACGGTGTACGAATGTAGCACGTAGCGAATACGGATCGATCCATAGGGAATTGATGATTTTAAAATTCTATTCAATCAAATTAACCAAGGTTAGAAGTGTGATTAGCTAAAAATGTAAGAAACTAACAAAAACTAGCAAAAGAAAATAGATAAAATTATGAAAGTTAAATGACAATTTAGAGATAAATCCACTCTCTAGATCATATAATTCAACAATTAATGAAATTATGATCTCTTTTTTTGGTCATAAGTGAGTTTAAATGATGTGCTCATCATAAGTATGGCTCATTTGTGCTATTAATTAGCTCAACATAAGCCATCAAACTATAACACAACCTTTAAACCACTTACTAACTCTCATAATTATGACAACAAAGTTGAAAATGAAATCTATTTTAAGTATGGCCTATTAACTATTAATTAGAAATATAGACCATCAAATTTGAATTTTAAATCACTTTCTTATGCCATAATCATATTTTGATGAAGAGGCATTTGTATTAGTGATTGTTGAAGCGTAGCCTATTTGGTGTTAACAATATAGGCTATCAAATTCAAAACAAAAACAACAAATTAAACCACTTCTAGTGTCCATTAAGCACAAAAAGAGAGCTATAATTATCAAAATGTTGAAGCTACATGATTAGAGGCTTCATTACCCATAAAATGAAGGGATTAGCCTCTCATATTTGTTATCAAAACAACAAATATAGCTTGCAACATGAAAGAAAAAGAAAAGGAAAAGAGAGCAAAGTGAAATGAAAAACTAATCTACTTGCATGAAATAAGAGAGATCTACACTACTTGCATAAAAGGAAATGAACATGTAATTAAAAAGAAACAATAATTAACATTGCATAAAATGAAAAGAAAATTACATAAAACAAAAATAGCTAAGTAGCCATGAAAAGAGAAAGAGAGCTTTCTTTTATTTTGAGCCTAAACTAATTGAAGAGGAAGAGGAGGAGGGTTACATAAAACATAAGGGGTACACATGTGTTAAACCCTAATTCATATTTTTGGGAAATGCCCAAAATACCCTTAAGAAAGTGTGGAGGCCAAGTAATCATTAGCTTCTACTAATCATCATTTAAGTATACATGAAGCCATTAATTCCGTAAGCATGTGTATTAGCCTCTAATTTGTACACTAAGGTAGGTGGGTAAGTGGGGTCCTCCATGTTCTTCACTTTGAATTATTTCCATCTTCATTCTTTTATGTCTTCTTTGTGCATGCATATTCCTTGATGAAACCACTCCTATTTAAGATCAAATTCCTACAAATATATATATAAATTTCCAATTAATTTTTCTCAAAGAAATATATGCACACAAATGACCGTTTTGCCCCTATATGAAGATGGATATGTGACAATTTGGAATCAATATGGTTTTTGGTTAAAACAAGTTAAAATACCCAATATGATCATTTATTTAATTTAAATAGATTAAATATGGTGGTAAAAATATGCACATTTACGTGCACATCACATATGCTTCGAATGTTGTTCCGACCTCATCGATTGCTCCCTCGGCAAAAGAAAAGAGGAAGGGAATTGTTATTCGAGGTATGCTTTCTATTTATGATGTTTCCATACATGTTTTAATTAACGCCTGGGCTTCACATTCCTTCATATCTAGTGACCTAGTAGATAGATTGTGATTGAAACCAAAAATAATCGACTGACCATTCGTTGTGACGAACCATGTTGGTGGATTTGAGATTATCGTGGCTATGGACTAGCTAATGAAGTATGCAGTAGTCGATTGCGAGAAGCTGTTAGTGACAATTGGGGCTGTGGAGGAGTGGATGGTAGTGATTAGTTGCCTACCAGAGGATGGGGTTATGGTTAGCTTTCTATATTCGCTTGAGACTCCATATGATGGCCTGTTATCTGTGCTTATCATTAGAGAGTATCTAGATGCGTCTGAGAAATTGATCGAATTACCATCGCATGGAGAGATTGATTTTTTGATAGACTTAGCGAAGGATGTGAGGCCGATAGTTATGCCTTTGAGGTATGTGGCACCTAGAGAACAAAAGGAGTTAGAGGTGCAAATAAAAGACTTGTTGAAGAAGTGGTTCATTCGTAGAGGTATATCTGAGTCAAGTGCATCGGTAGTATTCGCCATAAGGTGCATGCCTCTCTTGGGTTGTGTGTAGATTGTCGTTAGCTAAATAAAGTGATGAAGAAGGATAAATATCCACTTCTATGAATTGATGACTTGTTTGATCAGCTCTATGGTGTGAAGGTTTCTCTTAATTGGATCTTGCAACATGATTTCACCAGTTAGAGTAGCAAAGAAGAGTGTGCCAATCATTGCGTTTCGTATGCCGTCTGGTTTCTATGAGTGGTTGGTTATGCTATTTGGGCTAAAAAATGCTCCAACATACTTTGTTGATCTCATGAACCGTGTTTTTAGGGATCACCTACACAAGTTCTTGCCTGTGTTCATGTATGATATTTTGATCTATTTTAGGATAGAGGAAGAACACAAAATGCACTTGAGTATTTTGCTTGAAGTTTTAAGGAAGCACAAGTTGAAAGCAAATTTTTTGAAATGTCACTTCTGGAGAAGGGAAGTGAGATTCTTGAGTCATGTCATCTCGAAGCAAGGCATCACAGTAGATCTTGCTAAGGCGACATCAGTTCAGGATTGAAACGAACCCAAGAATGCTACGGATGTGAGGAGTTTTTCTAGGATTGGCAATATATTGTAGACATTTTATCAAGGAATTCTCAAAGGTAGCAGCGCAGTTGACCAATATGACGAAGAATAATCAGACATTGTTTGGGACACAAATTTGAGCATGCGTTTATAAGTCTGAAAGGGAGGTTGAAGTGCACCAATATTGAACATTCTGAGCATGAATAAGGAGCTGATAGTATACACAGATGGCTGTGGTACTGGATTAGGTGTGGTGTTGGTGCAGTAGGGAAAATTAATTGTCTATGCTAATCGACAGTTGAAACTGCATGAGAGGAAGTATCGAGCTCACGATTTGGAGTTGGCAGCTATAGTGTTTTCTTTGAAGATTTGGAGACACTACCTATTAGGAGAAAGGTTCGAGCTGTTCATGGATCATATGCCTTTTCTCCCAGAAGGATCCCAACCTTCGCCAACAGTGGTAGTTGGAATTCATGGCCTCCTATGATTTTAACATTTCTTATGCACCTGGCAATGGAAATGTGGTTGTCGATGCATTGAGTAGAAGACATGCTAGTTTGGGAGCGATGTTTATGGAGTGGAAACAGTTGAAGCATATTGCTGGCTATGACCTTCAGACCTCATTGCGAGTTAGAACTAGAGATGTTGGCGAGTTTGACTATCAGGACTACTCTGATTGAGCGAATTGGTACTAGTTAGAGGCGAGATTCTAGACAAGCAGAGATAATGGAAAAAATATAAGGAGGAGTAGATTCTGAACATATGAAACAATACATACTCGATTAAGAAGGTTGACTCCATAAGAATGAGAGGCTGTTTTTTCTCGATGTTGATGGATTACGATATGAGGTGCTATGAGAGTGCCATGATTCAAGGTTCACCATACATCCCCGTGGTAATAAGATGAACCATGATATGAAGCAGACCTATTATTGGGAAGGGATTAAGAACGACGTCGGGACATTCATCTCGAAATGCATGAACTTCTAGTTGGTGAAGGCAAAGGAAAAGGGAGCCAAGTGGGTTGTTACAACCACTTGAAATTCCCAAATGGAAGTTGAAACAAGTATCGATGAACTTCATCGATGGACTACCAAGGACTCAAGTAGGGTACAACAGCATCTAGATCATAGTCGATCGGTTGACCAAAAGCGCTCGATTTATACCCATCAAGTCATGTAGTATGGGAGCCAAACTGGCCGAGTTGTATGTGAAATGGATCATACGATTTCATGGTGTGCCGAAGAGCACTGTGAACGATTGAGACCCATTATTTACTAGAAGGTTCTGGAAGAGCTTACAAGAGGCATTGGGTATCGAGCTACATCTCAGTATAGCTTATCACCTACAAATGGATGGGCGGATCGAGAGAGTGAATCATATATTGAAGGATCTTCTACGGGCCACATACTTGATTCCACAGGCTCGTGGGATGATCATATGCATTTGGTGGAATTCGCATACCACAATAGCCATCGGTCTAGTATCGGTATGATACCATACAAAGCATTATATGACCGACTATGTAACGCCTCTTCTTGTTGGTGGAAAGTGAGCGAGAAACTGATACTTGGTCAGATATGATCAGGGAAACCTTGGAGAATGTAGAGATCAATCAACAATGAATGAAAGATACTATGGATAGGCAGAAGTGTTAGGCTAGTAGGAGATGTAAAGATTTAAAATTCTTTGTCGGTGTTACGGTGTCTATGAAGATTTCTCCTTTGAATAATGCTATTTGATTCGGTAATGAAGGAAAGTTAGCACTGAGATTCGTAGTTTCTTTTTCGGTAACAGAAAGTATTGAGAGCCTAGCATATATGGTCGACTTACCTAAGAAGATGGAGAGTGTGCACAATATCTTCCACATTTCTCACTTGTGGAAGTTTGTGCACGACTCAGGCGTGATGATTACATCGGATCAACTAGACTAGATGATACTGAGATTGAACCAGAAGCTCCAAGATCTCATAGGCTGGTTCGTATTGTCAAACGCGATATGAAACAACTTAGAAGGAAGACAATGGAGTTAGTGAAGGTTCAATAGGGCAAAGGTGAAGGCAATTGCATATAGGAAACCGAGGAGAGCATGAGCACCACTCATCTGGAACACATTATATGGTAAGGCGTGCTATTTACTGCATTTGCTTTCAATTTTGATATCATATAGGGTAGTTTAGTACCTCACATGCTAGGATAGGCTTACCTGCACTATTTCTTGCATGCTTGCTTGTTTGATATGTATGATGGTTGCATATGATTGTTAGGCATGCATGGTAATCATATTTGATTTAATTGGGGATTTCATGAGCAAAATTCCTGAAAGGGGGAGGTGGATAGTGTAACTTCACGTGTTTTACATATTGAAAGATAATAAAATATTTTTATTTTATTCATATAAGGTCGTATGACTTTAAAATTTTGGAAAGTGACTCTTACGGACATTTTCCACGTCTATGATTTTATCAAATTTCTATGTGGCCATTTCGACTCTAAAAATCTTGTTTGGAGTATAACTTTTGATAGAAGCCGAATCAGGGTCTCGAACCACTTCCATCGCTTCGGGATGATGGCTTCCTATTTCGTAGAGTGCTCATAATAGAAAAGAGGACTTATCATATGAAAGTTATAACTGTTCTAAATTTTGGCTACTGCTGGCCCGTTTTAATTAGGTAATTAACTAAGCCGTGATTAGGCCCATCAACTCATCTCAAAAATTGTGCTAAGGGGATGCTGTAGGAACTTATCTAAGTCATTTCCATCTTCTCCAAATAGTGCTAAACCTTTATTAACCCTAATTTCGTCAATAATCACACACTTCCTTACTAACATTAGCCAAATCATTAGTTAGATGGGTGATTAGCATAGGAAAGCTTTAGATTATCATTTTTGATAAATTATGTTCATCTTCTTTTATGTTTACTTCAGATCTAAGGAGAAAAATTGGTATTTTGTATATTTGGTGTGGGGTTCTTGACGTCTCACTCTATATGCTTGTTTATATTGTTAAAAATGATGTTTAACACGATTTTGACCCTAAACCATTTTCAAACCTTAATCACACTATTATACATGCCTAAGGATGAATTTCGAAGGTCTAAAAAAATGGTTTTGCAACCCCTTGTATTCATATGCATATATTAGTGTAAAAGTTAGATCTAGACTAAGATTTGCTTGATTATCACATTCTTACGTATTGCTTGTATGAATGGATGTATATGCATGGTTTTCTATGATTATATGTTGTGTTTATGTGTTGTTTGCTAGTGTTTTAGTAAGTTGGAGAATAGGTTGGTGAATTTGAAAAATCGAAGGAAAAAATGGTCAGAATTGGATGAAACTTGAAGGAGAGGTTCTAGAGCAGGGGAGGAACCCAAACTATAAGTAAGCAAAAATAAGGCTAAGGAAATAAGTCAAAATCGAGTTAATTTAGTCGGTATCAAGTTATTTTTATTGACCAAAATGGATCGATGACTTGATGTCTTGGTGGGGAATGGCTAGAAGAAATGAACAAACGCTAGATTATGGAAATTTGCTAATTATTGGTCACCATACCGAGTTGTTTATAGAACTTTGAAATCATAGCTTTAGAGTGATGCAGCTAATTTGGAGGATGGGTAGGGGCCAAGGCACTTGCGAAATGAAGTGTTAGAGCAAGAGATTGAACATAACCTAGATTGGCTAAGTAAATAAGTCGGTGCCAAGTTCTTTTAATTTGGTATCTTGTTATTTGTTATTCACATATTTTCTGACTGCTATATTACGAGGATGAACAAGAGGATATGAAAGAAAGAGAAAATAGTGTAATTACAAATACGTATAACAAGCATCTAACATGAGGAAATTGGCTCGTAAGGGATGCTGAATTTAAAGGCAAGAAGGGATATCGAACTTATAAACACAAAAGCAGCTTCAAAGAGATGATATCGAGCTCATAGGAAGATAGGGATGTCAAATTCATGAATATAAAGCATCCCGAACCTATAAAAGTGAAGATAACAAGCCCCTACAATGGCAGAAGGGATGTATATTTACCACAGTAAAGAATGTCACCACATATAGGGATACCGAATGTCGACTTGCAATGTGATGTCGGACGTTTAAATGAACTGAGGAGTGATGCCAGAAACATACGATGTCGAACTTTAACACTAAAAGAGATATCGAATGCCTAACAATGATGGGATATTAAATAACTGTAACTCGAAGGATGTTGAACCTTTACATCATAGTGTTGTAGAGCATGAGGCGAAGGAAAAGTGCAGTATCGCCTGAAGATGTCAAACTTCAAAGAAAATATTGAATACTAAATATTTGCTGTTGTCAAGGATGTAGCATACCATCAGTACAATGAGAATGTCGGATGTTACAAGATGTCGAATGCTAACTGTTATGAAAGATTTTGAGCTTCAAGAAGCATGGAAGGTTGCTGAATAACAATTGTTCATAGAAGGTTGCCGTGGATTATCAACGCCATGGGCAATGCCGAAAATCAAAGATGCCAAAGGATATATGGTGGCCAGCCCGCCTACCTCTATCCATATAAATACGGACCCTATGGCAACTTAGTGGAGTTATTTCTTTCCCTCCTTCTCAAAATCAAAGAATTGTAATCCTAAATTGATTTGGGAAAGAATATTGAATTGATTGCAAATATTTCAATTTACATGAACAAGGACTTGGATAAATATTTCGCATAGCCTATTTACATTGATTGTGCAAATTTGACTATTATTGAACATGGACGTGCATATGACCAATTTTTGGGCGCAGCCTTGACTTTGGACTTTATCTCGATCAAAGCCACTTAAGACTCGACCTAAATTGATGTTTGCATAATGACTATTTTGCCAATTGACATATGGAAAATGGGTTGTGACTTGTGTGGATTGCCTACTATGTCTATTAATGAATGCTTAATGGACTATTGTACATTTATGCAACTTACTGTTTTACCGTTAGACATGTGCTATGGGCTTTTGAACAACTCAATAAAAATTTCACTAGAATCATGAGAATATTTTTAAAATAACATCGTCTTGTACCAAGTCTTAAATGATTACGCCAATCTTTGGTTTAACAATACCCTAGTGGCCTATTAAAGCAATGTCACTCTAAATAACATCAGGGGTGTCTGACCAAATTTTGGTTTAGCATGACATCATGGGTGTTAGTCTAAGTTTTGGATTAAAATTTTGGTGCTAGAAGGAGGACCCGAACCTCCAATCCATTATTTCCTTCTTTAGAAACTAATTATGTAAACTTTTATTGCTGGAAAATGGAAAGAACTATGAAGATCAATGCTCTAAACGAAGAGATTGTGCAATGAACAAACTTAGAGGAAAATATCACTATTAATTTCAATCCATAAAATCTGGAACCTGGACAACCTTCAACACCAGTGAAGGTAGCAAACAGCAAAGCTAACAATCAAGATCTAACTAAACAACTTGCAATGATGCTGGAACCTTTTGAAAAAGTTCTATCCCAAAAGCCTTCTAAAATGCTTACTGAAGGAGGAGAGGAGGCAAAATCTCCAAAGAGTAATCTTGACACTTCATTACTCATCAACAAAGATAAGGGTAAAAGAAATATGTATTTGCAAAGGAAGAAAGACTAAAATTAAAGGATTGGCAGTGTATTCTTAGAACTAGCATGACCACAAAATTAAGACGAATTATCAAAAAGAAGGCCAAGAAAGAGGAATAAGAAGATCTTTCGAGCAGTCTAGTAGCTTAACTTCATACAAGAAATACAAGTCGTTTAGAAGGGATTATCATAATGAATGAAGCATACTTGAAAGACGTGGCCAATAAAATAGTGAAAGACATGCTTGATTTTGAAGGGAAAAAGACCTTTGAGCCTTGGGTAAACAATAATCTTATGAGTCTCCATTCACAGAAGGTATAATGTCTGTTAGAATTCCATCACATATCAAAATCCCATCATCGAAGTATTATGGAACCACTGACCCGGACGGCCTTCTTCTGGCTTTTGCGAGCCAAATGAATTTGCACAATGCCTCCGAAGCTGTATGTTGCAGACTTTTTCCTATGAAACCAGGGAGCAACTGTCAAATGGTACAGACATTATAGAGAGAAAATCATTTACTTTTGGAAAAAGTTTTCTATTGAATTTTCAGCACAATTCTACGTATGCAAAGATCCCACTATTGACTCAAGTGTGCTGGCAAATGTCAAACGAAAACAAGGCGGGCTGCTTGGTGAGTATTTGAGGAGGTTAAATATTGAGGCACTAAAGGTTGAAAACATGACTGATGGAGAAAAACTAACGGCAGTGTGTTCAGGGTTAATCGAATAGATCCCCTTAGGAAGGAACTTTACATCCATGGATGTAGGGATCTATAAGATTTTCATTTTCACGCTGTTAAGTGTATCCATATGGATGAAACGTACTATGTTGAGAAGAAATCCTAACCAAAGAAGGAAGGAGGAAAATCTAGCTATGATCACCCCAATAAAAAGCGGAGATGGGATGTAAGTAAAAGAGGGTGATAGAGGAGATCCCTAAATCTCACTATGTAGCTTTGAATAAGCCCATTTTCTACATTTTTGCTATGGCTAAAGATGAAGGAAACTTTCTTGCTTTGTATTAGTCAAGGAAAAATTCAAAACCGAAGAAGGTGGGAGATTACTGTGCTTACCATAAGGCGAATGGGCATAAAACTGACAAATGTCGTGTTCTGGCCAGAATAATCCAGATCATGATTAGATCTGTATCCTTGAAGGAGTCAAAGAGAATCAAAAGTTTTCCAATGCCGAAGGGAACAATCAGAGACCCTTAAGTAACACTGCAAAGTTCATAGAAAATGACTCTCGATCGGACTTTATTCCTCGAATCAATGCACAGATGTCATCCGTGGAGGTCCCTATCTCATTGGAAGCAGCAAAGGAGCCAAGAGCAGGTACATAAGAGAGGTATGAGATGGAGTCTTTTCTATTTCGGAAGAGCCACCGCTCAAAAATCACAAATATTAGCTTTAGATACCCAACTTAACAATAACCCATAGGAGTTGAGAGGGGTCTGTCACTTGTATAATGATCCATTGATAGTAACTTTGCAAATTAGGCTCTTGGTGGTAACAAAGTTCTTAATGGATATTGGAAGAACAGTGAATATCAGCTTCAACCATGCTTTCAATCAAATAGGAATTCCAAAAGAGAAATTGGAACTATGCTTTGAACCTAACTTTGGGTTCAACAATAAAGGGTCTACTCCAATAGAAAAAATCAAGCTGCTGGTGAAAATGGCAATTCTGCCACATTCTATAACTTTTAGAACTCTACACGTGATAATTGGCCAACCTTCCTACTGTAATGATTTCTTTGGTAGTCCAGATCTAAAACAAGTAGATGCGTTTGTTTCACCAAAATATTTAATGGTGAAATTCTTTACTAAGAATGGTGGGGGAATAATAAGGTGTAGCAATTTAGCTCCTAGGAACTGTATTTTTCTATGGTGTTTCTTGTTATTACTCAAAGAAAAATGAGTTAAGCCAAACTAAAACTAAAATGCCCTTGGACAATAGCCCTTTAAACCGGCTATCCAAGGCAAACAAGAAAACAAGAATATCTGAAAAGCCCAAGAAAGTACTAAGAAGATTTTACTTTGCCGAGAGAAAAAATAAAAAGGAAAGAGGCAAACTTGATAGACGAAGAAATAGATGGCGAAGAAACTGTCACTGAATTAGATAATAGAAATGAGGAAGAATTAAACAAGCCAACCGAACTCCTAGAAGAGGTAAGCGTGGATTCACTTGATCCAACAAAAATAGTTAAGATCGTAAAGGAGTTAAGCGATAAGCTCTAAGGGGAACTTATTCGATTTATTCAATCTAATAAAGATGTATTTGCCTGGACCCACTCTGACATGGTTGGAATAGATCCAACAATCATAAGTCATGCCCTGAACAGAGATCGAACATTACTTCTATTCGATAAAAGAAAAGGCAGTTCGATAAGGTTCAAGCTATTACATTGAAAGAGGAAGTCAGAAGACTACTTGAAAATGAGTTCATTACAGAGTTTTCTCCCTAAAATGATTAGTCAATTCCATTCTTATCAAAAAGCACATTGGAAAATGGAGAACTTATGCCGACCGTACTGACTTGAATAAGGCATACCCTAAAGATTGTTACGCTTTGCCTCAAATAGATCAACTGGTTGATGCCACAAGTGGACACAAACCGTTATCCTTAATGGATGCGTACTCAGGGTACAACCAAATCTCTTTGTTTAAACCAGATGAGGAACACACGAGTTTTATAACAGACTGGGGAATCTACTGCTACAAAGTGATTCCTTCAGGAGTTAAGAATGTTAGGGCTACTTATCAAAGACTAGTAAACAGAATGTTTAAGGAACAAACTAGATGAAATATGGAGGTATATGTAGATGATGTGCTAGTAAAATCCCAGGAAGAAAGTAATCACCTAAAGGACCTTGAATATTTTTTGAAGTGCTAAGAAGATACAAAATAAAATTAAATCCACAAAGATGTGTAATCCCGCTTTTTGGCAAAGCAGTCATACCAAAAGATCGGTCAAAAACAAAAGACAGTTCGTCTCAGAGATTGGATGTACTTCACTTCGCTATGGATATCGATGAATTTTTTCTGAGCCCGGATCGGGCTACAATTGATAGGACATGACAAGCAAGACCATGAAAGTCAGTGTTCCAAATTTCAGGTTAATCGGAGTTCGTATGGACGAGATATGATCGATGCAAGTTTGCCAAAGTTCACAGTTCTAAACCATCGGCCTACTGAGAAGATGCCCATTTCGAACCGATGGAGTTCGAACCCATCAATAACTTCCTTATTCGAATCCATCGGTTTGCACATGCTTCGAGTCGATCGAGTTCGAACCGATCAGGCGTGATATTGATCGCTTCGAATCGGTCGGTTCGTATCCATCAGATGGGCATCGTTCGCGTCCATGCTAGAGCGCTTCGAATCCATCACCGACAGTATCTTCGAATCCATCGGTCTCATGCCCAAGCGCTGCTTCGTATCGACCTTCTTTGCATCCATCAGGTTCGAATCCATGGACAACTCGTTAGAAACCACCAAGTCATCCATCGGTTCGAAGGTGCCGACATACATGGAGTCGAAGCGGTCAACACGGAGAAAAAATAGGATCGATGCGAGGAGTGCGCGCCATGTCACTACAGTGCCACGTGCTTCCATCGATTCGAATTCATGGATTCAAAGTCATCGATTCGAACAGGACAGCCCTCACGAGAAACCACAACTTGAATCGACCATATCTCCTAAACCACTTATCCAAACGCAACGAAATTTTCACAGTAGATTCCATACATGATAAAGATTGTTCCTGCCAAGTTTCAGCTCGATTGGACCATTTCTTGATGGGTTCGAAATCACCTCGAATCGATGTCAGATCGAGTCGAAACTTGGTGGGGTCGGTCGCGTGGGCCCACTCACGTGCCAGAAGAAGTCTTCCGAAGTTTGAGCGAGATCTGGGCCTCCTACGCCTATAAATAACACCCTGAAGCCTTCAGAAAGGGGGGATCTTTCGGGGCTTTCCACCATTGAACGTCCAGACTCTGTCGGATTGAATTCTATACTTCATTATCGCTGTTGTATTCAGATTTCAAAGCTATCATCAACTGTAATCCACTGTAATCGATTAATATCATCAAGTGAATCAATAAAGAGAGAACCTTCAAAGTGGACGTAGGCAAGATCGTCGAACCACTATAAATCCTGTGTTTGTGATTGTTATCTGTGAATTATCGTGATTGTTGTTCCATTATATCTGAATTCTATATTGATTGTTGCTGATCTGCATTGATAAACGGGTGCTTTCACGATATCAGGTGTTTGTGACCATTTTTGGCGCAAACATTTTGGTGCTTTCACCGAGAAGGCTAATTCAGGAGTTCTACCAATTAGAAGTTGATCCAGAAAGTTTGGAAGTTCAGATTTGAGAAATTATGACGAGACAATCGAGCAGAAGGCCAAGGCCAGAGCAAAGTCAGCATGAAGGGAGTCAAGGGGCTTCTTCAGGTAGGACAACTTGGAGCGCAGAATCAAGGAGTAACCGGACCTCAGAACGGAGCAGGACCATCCAGCGTAGCACCTGGAGTAGGGGTCACACACATGGAGAATGTTGACCCAATCCCAGAGAGAGAGAGGGGAACATCTGTACAACCTGGGAGTAGCAGAGGAGTGAACGAACAGTCAAGGGGCAGATTCCAGAATTCCCTCATGAACTCGGGGGGCAGGTCGAAAGCAATGAACAAGGATTGCATCTTGGAGACGAAGATAAATTGGCACAAATGGTTAGGCGAGCCATGAGAGGAGGATTAAAAAACAAAGATCTTGAAGATGTAAACAGGAGTCCCTTTTCTCCTGCAATTAGGATGGCTAGGAACCCACCAGAGTTTAAGTTGCCATCAATAGAGATGTATGATGGGAGGACGGATCCCGCGGTCCATTTGACGAGGTACATGAGACATATGGAGGTGCTGGGGGCATCACAAGAGGTTATGGCCCGGTGCTTTCCATTATATCTGACAGATATCGCAGCATTATGGTTTAGGCAACTAGCGAGCGGCTCCATAGGAATATGGGCAGACTTGACTAAAAGATTCATGAGACAATTTAGGGTTCACATTGCAAGACCCAAGAATGTAATGAGTTTAGCAATTTTGAAGCAGAAGGCTGGAGAGACTTTGAGGAGTTTTCTGACGCGATTCAATGCGGCAGCAGCATCGGTGGATCGGCCAGATCCATCCATGGTTATGATGGCAGCCGTTTCCGGAATAGCTGATGGCACAGATTTCAAAAATTCATTGACAAAGGATTCACCTATGGATCTAGGAGAATTCTATCATGAGGCGGAAAAGTTCTTGCGATTGGAAGATGCGAGTGTAGAAAGAGAAGAAGGAGATGAGCTCAATGTTTACACGGTCAAAGATGGAAATCCTCCTGAGAAAGGTACAGAAACTAGCAAGGGGAAGCGAAAGGCTGAGAGTGGCTATAACAGGTCGATGCGACCGCGAAAGGAGCCAAGATTCACCACATACTCAGAGCTGAACGAGAATTTAGAGCGAATCTATCAGGATACCAAAGAACAGGTCCCGTACCGCAGACCAATGCGAAGGGACCCAACTTCCGACGAAAGGAAATCAGATAAGTATTGCATATTTCATGAACTGAACGGTCATAACACTAATGATTGCAGGCATCTGAAGGACGAGGTGGAAGGGCATATCAGGAACGGTATACTCCTTCAGTATGTGAGGAAACGGACTCCAGCAGTGGAGCCAGGGCGCCCACCGTCTACCTCAACTAGAGGTGGCCCTGAGTCGGGACAACATCTGATTATCCATTGATTGACTGAGATAACGATGAACAAGTTGTAAACCTCTCACTAATACGGTTAAAATCATTTACACATGTGAGCGATCGCGCACGATCCGTAGGCATGCTCTGAATGACTACCAACCGCATCATAGTAAGGGTTTACACTTTGACATCCCTGCTTTGCTTTTTGCTTTTATTTTGATTTGAACATTTAGATTCTGTTTGTATGGACATTTCTGTTGTGAGATTCGTATAACCATTGCTTTAATATTTGCAATTCCATGAAAGAATTTATTTTCACGCCCGTCGGATCGCGAACGGTCCACGAGTACCTTCTGTATGGCGATGAACCGCCAGAGTCTTTGATTCAGAAACTCCCCCAAACATGAACTCCGGTATCGATAATACTAAGCCCCCCCGGGCACACATAATTCGCCTCGAACGGCAAACGATCGCGAACGATCACAAATCGCCTCGAATGGCAAACGATCGCGAACGGTCACAAATCGCCTCGAACGGCATCCGACCACGAACGGTCACGATTCACTTATATGGTAGTTGATCGCGGACGATCACAATCCGCCTCGAACGGCACCGACCGCGAACGATCATTGATTCACTCAGTATGAAATCCGACCTCGAACGGTCTCCATTCGCCTTGTATGGCACTTGATTGCGAACGATCACCATTTGCCGCGAACGGCATCGACCGCGAACGGTCCTATTCCATCCTTTGTCGCGAACGGCGCAGACCGCGAACGGTCCCGATTCACCTCAAGTGGCATACGATCCCGAACGATCGTCATTTGGGGACATATGAAACTATCAAATTCTTTGCAGGTTGATGATAGGATATGAACATCCAACTCAGGGCATTACAAAACACACCTTCCTACCGCAAGGCATGTTTTGGGGGGCAAATGTTATCCCGCTTTTTGGCAAAGCAGTGATACCAAAAGATCGGTCAAAAACAAAAGATAGTTCGTCTCAGAGATTGGATGTACTTCACTTCGCTATGGATATCGATGAATTTTTTCCGAGCCCGGATCGGGCTACAATTGATAGGGCATGACAAGCAAGACCCTGAAAGTCAGTGTACCAAATTTCAGGTTAATCGGAGTTCGTATGGACGAGATATGATCGATGCAAGTTTGCCAAAGTTCACAGTTCGAAACCATCGGCCTACTGAGAAGATGCCCATTTCGAACCGATGGAGTTCGAACCCATCAATAACTCCCTTATTCGAATCCATCGGTTTGCACATGCTTTGAGTTGATCGAGTTCGAACCGATCAGGCGTGATATTGATCGCTTCGAATCGGTCGGTTCGTATCCATCAGATGGGCATCGTTCGCGTCCATGCTAGAGCACTTCAAATCCATCACCGGCAGTATCTTCGAATCCATCGGTCTCATGCCCAAGCGCTGCTTCGTATCGACCTTCTTCGCATCCATCAGGTTCGAATCCATGGACAACTCGTTAGAAACCACCAAGTCATCCATCGGTTCGAACGCGCCGACATACATGGTGTCGAAGCGGTCAACACGGAGAAAAAATAGGATCGATGCGAGGAGTGCGCGCCACGTCACTACAGTGCCACGTGCTTCCATCGATTCGAATTCATGGATTCGAAGTCATCGATTCGAACAGGACAGCCCTCACGAGAAACCACAACTTGAGTCGATCATATCTCCTAAACCACTTATCCAAACGCAATGAAATTTTCACAATAGATTCCATACATGATAAAGATTGTTCCTGCCAAGTTTCAGCTCGATTGGACCATTTCTTGATGGGTTCGAAATCACCTTGAATCGACGTCAGATCGAGTCGAAACTTGGTGGGGTCGGTCGCATGGGCCCACTCACGTGCCAGAAGAAGTCTCCCGAAGTTTGAGCGAGATCTGGGCCTCCTACGCCTATAAATAGCACCTTGAAGCCTTCAGAAAGGGGGATCTTTCGGGGCTTTCCACCATTGAACGTCCAGACTCTGCCGGATTGAATTCTATACTTCATTATCGCTGTTGTATTCAGATTTCAAAGCTATCATCAACTGTAATCCACTGTAATCGATTAATATCATCAAGTGAATCAATAAAGAGAGAACCTTCAAAGTGGACGTAGGCAAGATCGTCGAACCACTATAAATCATGTGTTTGTGATTGTTATCTGTGAATTATCGTGATTGTTGTTCCATTATATCTGAATTCTATATTGATTGTTGCTGATCTGCATTGATAAACGGGTGCTTTCACGATATCGGGTTTTTGTGACCATTTTTGGCGCAAACAAGGTGCTCCTTTGGAATATAATCTGGGAAGTTCTTAGGATATTAGTGCTAGAGGAATAGAGGCGAATTCTGACCAATTTAGGCCGATTAGGTATATGGCAGAACCAAAGACAAGCAAAAATGTAATGAGCTTAAACGGGAAAGTGGAATCTTTGAAGGGATTCTTTTCTAAAGCAACTTGTAAGTGCATACCGTTCTTTAATATAATCAAGAAGAAGAAAAACTTTGAATGAGGGTGGATTGCCAAAAGGCCTTTAAAGAACTGACAGGTGATCTTGAAATGCCTCTAAACCTATCTAGCCCAGTAGAAGAAGATAATCTTTATCTTTACAAGACAGTTTCCAAGCAAGTAGTAAGCTTTGTTTTAATAAGGAAAGAGAGTGGAAACCAACTTCTGGTATATTATATTAGCAAAAGGCTCAAGGATGCAGAAATTAGATATCCGGTTATAGAAAAGTTGGCATACTTTTTGATGCTCACTGCTCAAAAGCTACGAACCTATTCCAAGCATAACTAATTAAAGACCTAACCAACTTTCCCCTCAAAAAATGTCTTCAGTAAACCTGTGGCGTCAGGAAGATTAGTGAAGTAGGGAATAGAGCTTAGCTAATATGATATCGAGTTCCAACCCCGAGGGGCAATTAAAGGACAAGCTCTGGTCGACTTCATAAATGAATGTGATTCATTAAAGAACTATCAGAAAATGAAAGGGATTTAAAGCCCAAATAGCAATTATTTGTTAATGGAGCTTCAAACGAACAAGGGGCTGGTGCAGGATACATGATCATTACCCCTAACGGACACCAGTTGCATTATGCAATGAAATAAGATCTCTCGTTACCAATAATGTGGCAAAATATGAATCAATGGTGGCAAGACTCACTTTAGCTTTACAACTAAAAATGCCAAGGATTGAAATCTTCAACGACGCCCAACTAATGGTAAATTAATTAAGCCTAATATATCTAACAAAAGATGCTAAATTGGTCCTTTATGTAAAAAAGGTGCTAAAAATATTGACCCAATTTGAAGATTTCTCAATACACCAAGTACTAAAAGGAAAGAAATTCCAAGCCAGTTCTTTAGCCAAGTTTGCCAGTTTACAAAGAGCACCAAAAAATCAATTTGTGCTAGTTGGCTTCCAACCAAGTTCTATTATAGAGGAAAGGGTCTTCGAACCAAAAAACGAGTCTATGTTATGATTAGATCTCAAACCCTCGAACAATTCAATAAAGAAAATGAATCAAGAAAGAACAATGAAGAAAACCAAGAAAGGACCATTCATGTTGAAATTAATAGTTAATACATAAATAATTGGATGACACCAATTATTGAGTACTTTATGGAAGCCAAAAGGTAAAAGAGAGGTTAGAAATATAAGGTGTCAGGCCCTAACTTTTACCATGATAAACATAGTACTTTATAAAAAAAAAGGATATTCACTCCCTTACCTGAGGCGTGTTAATCTGAAAAATGGCTTAAGACTGTTAAGAAAGCACATGAAGGATTCTATAGAGATCATTCTAATGGAATAAAAGTAGCCAAAAAGTACATGAGACAAGGTTTCTATTGGCCTCAAAAGAGTAATGATGTAGTGAACCATGTAAAGAAATATGAGAAGTGCCAGACATTTTCAACAATTACATATATGCCCCTAACTGCATTAAACCCAATTTCTAGTCCATGGCCTTTTGGTGTAGGGGAATCGATTTAATTGGACCGATGCCTATATCTAAAGGTGGAGCTAAGTTTGCAGTAGTAGCCATCGATTATTTCACCAAATGGGTAGAAGTAGAATAATTAACAAATATAACATCAGGAAAAGTGTTAAAATTTGTGATTGAAAACATAGTTACTTGGTTTGGAATGCCATGTAAGATAATATCCGATAATGGAACTCAATTCAAAATTGAAGAATTTAATAGATTTTGCAATAAGAATGGAATAATCAAAAGCATTTCATCTGTAGCTTATCCAATGGCTAATGAAGCCATTAAAGTTGCCAATAAAACTGTTAAAACTATTCTTAAGAAACGACTGGACAAAGCGAAAGGAAATTGGGTAGAAGAATTACCGCCAGTGCGCTAGGCGTATTGAACTTCTACTAAGACTGCAATCCCTTTTTATTTAACATATGGATGCGAAGAAGTGCTTCCAATTGAAGTTGAGGTTTCATCTCATCGAAGAAGTACATATGCATTTGACCCAATCAAGAATTTAGGAAAGAATACTCAAATTTAATCAATGAGTTATGGGATGAAGTGACCATACGAATGGTCAAATATCAGCAAAGGATATCAAGCTATTATAACTCCAAAGTTAAAGGAAGATCATTTCAGAAAGGAGATTTAGTACTCCAAAAAGTCATTTCTAACACCAAAATCCATTAGACGGACCGTTAGGAACAGATTGGGAAGATTCTCTATTTATTCATGAAGTAATTCCAGTAGGTACTTATCGATTATGCCAACCTGATGGTAATGTAATAGTGAGAATTTGGAATGCCGAACATTTAAGGCCTTACTTTCCAATAATGGATGAACAAAGAGATTGAGACAAGTATATCTATGGAATTGATTATTAAATGAAGAAAAAGAAACTATAAGGAAAATCCTAAATCATTACCTATAAGATAATAAAGGATGAATCAAAGCACATCCCGAAGGGAGGTCAGAGTAAGCCTTTAGTCCCACCTAAGATGGCCTGGCCAAAGCATAAAACCAATGTTCATTAAAACCTATAAGGCTTGACCAAAGCGCCTACTAGGGGAAAGATAGGTAAGTCTTTAGTTCTACCTAAGATAGCTAACAAAACGCATCGACCAGCCTAAATCATTACCTATATATAATAAGGGGCTCAAATCTAAATCACAACCCGAAGAGTAGTAAGAAGTGAAAGGAATCAAAACCCAAATCATCATCGAAAGAGTGATAAAGGGCGAAAGTAATCAAAACCTAAATCACCACCAAAAGAGTGGTAAGGGGAAAAAGGAAATAATCAAGCAAGCTCAAATCTACCCTAAAGATGAGCGAAAGTAATCTTTTAGAAGAATAATGGTTAAATACATATAATTTCGGACCAAGGTAAAGTTAAAGCAACCTTCGAAGGAAAGATAAAAAATTATCTGAGATTTTGAAGCCAATATGAGCGTCCGAAAAGTTCCAAAACTTAACCTAAGAAATTCAAGATTGAATTATCTCCCAATCTTTTGTTCCTATGATTGAACTTAAATTTTCCAATGAATAACGTGAATCTTCATTATTACTCAATATTCCACTCTCCTACTAGTTGAGATTAAATAGGTTTCTAGTCTTCTATTCAGATAAAATTATAATATTATTGCCAAATGGATTTTTGGTCTTCTATTTAGATAAAATTATGATATTATTACCAGATGGATTTCTGGTCTTCTATTTAGCAATATTATTGCTAGAAGGATTCCCAATCGTCTATCAGGTAATATTATTGCTAGATGGATTCTTGGTCTTTTATTCAAGAATATTATTGGCAGATGAATTTCTAATCTTCTATTCAAGTAATAACAAATGGATTTCTGGTCTTCTTAACTAATGAATTCATGGTCTTCTTGCTGTATAGATTCCCGACCTTCTTACTAAAGGAACTTATAGATTTATGGATTGAATCTATGGACTTCTTATCAAACGAATCCATAGAATTCTTTCCAGAATGAATTTCTAGGTTTCTTATCAAGAGAACTTATGGTTTTTCTATTGAGCAAACTTTTGGTCTTCTCAATTAAACTTGGCTTTACATTGAAATGCGAAAGCTTCTTTATATGAAGAAGAGTACAAACCAATTCATTATCTTTATCAGATCTGAGAGGGATTGTTTAAAGTTCAATTTAAACTTAATAATGGAAATTATCATCATTTACTTTATGTTTTTCAAGAGAACGGGTTTAAAAGGAAAATCTCATCGAAAGTTGGAAATATGAGAAAATATTTGGTTTTACACTAAAGTGTAAATGATCTCTTTGATATAAAGAGAGGTGCAAAGTTATCCACACATTTTCTGACAACAATATTAAGAGAATGAACAAGGGGATATGGAAGCAACAGAAGATAATGTAACTACAAATATATATAACAAGTATTTAACATGAAGATATCGACCCATAAGGGACGTCGAATCTCGAGGCAAAAGAAGCTTCAAACAAATAATATCAAGCTCATAGAAAGATAGGGATGTCAAACTCATAAATACAAAGAATCTCCAGCCTATAAAGGTGAAGGTAACAATCCTTTATAATAGCAGAAGGGATGTCAAATTATTATAATGAAAGTGCCACCACAAATAGGGATACCGAATGTCGACTCTCAATGAGATATCAGACGTTTAAAGGAACCGAGGAGTAATGCCAAAAACGCATAATGTCGAATTTTAACACTAAAAGACATATTAAATGCCTAACAACATGGAGATATTGAATCTCTGTAGCCTGAAGGATGCGAGCCACTACAACATAGTGCTGTAGAGTATGAGGCAAAGGAAAAGTGTGGTATCACCTGGAGACGTCAAAATTCAAAGAATATAATGGATATCGAATACTTGCAGTTGTTAAGGATGCCGCATATCATCAGTATAGTGGGGAATGTCAGATGTAACAAGATTAGGCCTATCATGGGTCGGGTTCAGGTCTGGTCAACTCGAGTGTGGGTTGATTTTTACACGGTTCATGTCAACACGTTTATTAAACGGGTGATTTTTGGGTTGACCTGGTTATATTTTGGGTTGATTCGTGTAACCTATTAAGAAAAATATTTGCATAAAGAAATGGAAATGGGCATGAAAATGTGGGAAGTTGTTAAACGCGAATGTGTAGGAATAAGTGAATGACAACAAAACCCTTCTTTTGCAAGCTAAGATGAGAATTTTAGAGCAAAAGAAGGGTACTGTTGTCATTCTTTTATTGCAAGCTAAAATGGGTATGAAAATTTGGGAAGTTGTTATAGAAGAATGGGCATGAAAATGTGGGAATGGGCATGAAAGCGTAGGAAGTTGTTAAGTGCGAATGTGTAGGAATAAGTGAATAACAACAATACCATTCTTGTGCAAGCTAAAATGAGAATTGTACAACAACACCGAGCCCATAAATGGGTTAGTCGAGTCACATTTGGGTTCATGGGTCAACCCTAAACCCATCCGTTTATTAAACAAGTTCCAACGGGTTGACCCAAAAATTACCTGCCCTTTTAAACGTGTTGGGTTAACCCACTAATTTCCGGGAGGGGTTCGGGTCGTGTTTTGGGTCATGCTGGAAATTGACAGCCCTAAATAAACTGTCAAATGCTAATAGTTATGAAGGATTTTGAGCTACAAGAAGCATGTAAGGTTGTCGAATATCTAATGTACATAGAAGGTTGCTACATATTATCAACGCAATAAGCAAGGCCGAAAATCAATCATGTCAAAGGACATATCGCGGCCATGACGCTTACCTCCATCGCTATAAATATGGACCCATAGAAACTTAGTAAGGGCGAATTATTTCTTTCTCTCCTTCTTAAAACCAAAGAAATGCAACTCTAATTGATTTGTGGAAGAATCTTGAATTGATTGTAAACATTGTAATTTATGTGAACAAGAACTTGTACAAATATCTAGCATAGTTTATTTACCTTGATTGTGTAAATTTGACTATTATTGAACATGGACATGCATATGACCAAATTTTGGGCTCGGACTGGACTTTGGACTTAAGTTCGAGCAAGGCCACTCAAGCCTCGGCTTAAATTAATGATTATTTTGCATAATGACTATTTTGCCAATTGACATATGGACAATGGATTGTGACTTATTTGGATTCCCTACTTAGCCTATTAACGAATGCTTAATGGATTATTGCACATTTATGCAACTTACCTAATTTACCCTTGGACATGTGCTAGGGCTTTTGAACAACTCAAACAAAAGTTAATGGGCATCATGGGACCATGTTTAAAATAACATCATCTTGTACTAAATATTGCATGATTAAGCCAATCTTTGGTTTAACAATACCCTAGTGACCTATTAATGCAATGTCACTCTGAATCTCTGTTGTAAAAATCCTTTTAGGCTCCTGCCTAGGCCATATCTAGGTGCTAGGCTGGTATTACCGCCTAGGTTTTTTCCTAGTCCACCTATATGAGACTTACTGCATTATGAAAGAATATAAACTAGTTTGTAGGCACCATATATGCACCAATTTAGGCTTGATGCTTCTTATAAGCATAAAAATATTTTTTTTCAAGTGATTTTGTTTTCGTGGTTGCTTCCAAACTCATCCAAATCCATAATCTCCCATTGTGGATCATTTAGTACTAAAATTTTATCTAAAATGTATGAATTTATCAAAAAAGCCTAACTCCAGTTAATCCCTGCCTAGGCAATTAATCCCTAGTCCATGCTTACCACCTAGTAATTTTTACAACCTTACTCTAATTAACATCAGAGGTATTAGACCAATTTTTGGTTTAGCATGACATAATGGGTGTTGTCTAATTTTGGGCTAATAATATTAATGGAATTGGAGTGAAACTTCAAGGAGGGGAAGTAGAGGCTCTACAGGTCATGCTGAAGGTATTTATTTGTTCGATTAGAGTTCAATGGTGACATGGTAGCACAATGATGGTTTTGAGACTTTTGGTGACAACTCAATGATAAAAGGAGCTGGGTTTCGATGATGGCAGCTTGTTGTTGAACTAAGTCATGATTATCCATAAGTAGGTGGGTTCTAAAAAAGGCTACCCATAGATAGAATGGTTGAATGATTCTATTGTGGTATAGAGGAATGTTGAATGGTTCCTCGAGGATAACAGAAATTGGATGGAGCAAGGAAAGGGCTTGGATACGTGTGCTAAGGGATCATTGATACTTGGAGTGTTTTTTAATGTACTTAAAGTAGGGGTATTGTAAGGACGCTGATGAGTATTTTGAAAGGGTACCCTGGATTGGTTAAATGGATCTATGTACCCTAGACCAGTTGAATGGGTTTAGTATCCGCTTTTGTCTAAAGAGAATACACTGAAAACTGGGATTTCCATTAGTCCCTGGCAGTTGAATGGTCATATGAGTTATCAGATATCCAAAACATATTAAGTGATAGTGAGTATTGTTTAATGGATGTTGTGGTTGTCTTGATTGTTTTTCCATAGTCTATCACTCTGAGGATGTCATTGTAGATATGTATTCGAGATAAGGATACCTGGCACTCATCATCACATTTGGTTTGCTGTGTACTTTACTATATTTGTAGAATATCATATTATGTTTGTTATGTGCTAACTTTTTTCTATAGGGACAGATCAGTTATATTCATATACCCTTATTCCTTAATATATCGACTTGTGTAATATTTTGAGATTCATTTACCGCTCACACCAAACTGTTGTTTGACTTGAGGTTTTATGCTTTGATTCTTATTATCTCGGGTACTCTTCAATGTGTAGACTGGACAACAGTTCTAGGTGCGACGCGGTAGTTGTGTAGAGGACGAGCTGAATAGAGCTATCTCGTATTATATATAGTTTTCTATTATTATTATGCCATGCAACATTGTGGAGCCTTGGCAGTGTTTGCTTATTATTATGCGACAATTATTTAAGTTTATTTCTATTGTATAAACTCTATTACTCGTGTATAATTTTATGAATTTGTACTTTGATATTAGGATCACTTAGTTATTACTATCTCTTCTGTTTTATATCTTTGATGTGTGTTATATTTTATTCCAAGCGCTGTGGGATACATGACAGATTTTGTGATGCTTATTTCATTTTAAAACCTTGATGATCGTTCTACATCGGTCAAGAACGTCAACAATGCACTATCTTATGTAAATTGGGTGCTAGTGGTGTAGGGAAGTCGTCACACCCTTCCTTTTCTAGCTTTGGACACAGGTTCTTATAGTTTCCCTCCTTATTATAGTTAAAGCACCTCCCTTTGAACTCTTTTTTCATTAAACTTGCCTTGTAGTCTTTATCAACATTTCCCCTCATTTGGCATCTACGACATGTCGGTACTTCCATTTTAAACTTCTCTTGTTCTTTAAAAACTCTTCTTTATTTGCTCCTGCTTTATAATCGAGCTACCCATCCTTCTCTTTTTCTTCCTTACCAATTGTATGTAACAAGTCCATTTCAATAGGCGTTCCATATGTGGCACCAGCATGAACTTGGGTCAAAAGCAATTCCCTTAACAGAGAATTCAAGCCTTTTAAAAATTTCATTGCCTTCTTCCCCTGGGTGTCAATCAAACCCATTCCATACTTAGCCAACTCAGCAAACTTATTAATATACTACTTCACCGTGGAGTCTCCCTGCTTCAAGTGAATGAACTTCTCCAACCGCAAATTGGTCCACCAATGTAGCACTTCACCCATCAAATGACAAACCATTAATTTTTGCCTAACTTGGTCCTCTAGTTCCAATTCCTTAAATATCCAATTACAATCAACTATCTAGGCCTTTTTTCTACAAAGTCCTCCATCCTAAAAAACACCCATCCTTCCATACTTGGAAAAATCTTTGCACAACTTTGGTAAGTCAATTAGATAGTGTGTTGATTCAACCGCCGGTGTAGTTTATTGGAGAATAGGACTTGTCCTACGACTCTCAAATACTGTCGGAACCACATTGGCATGCCTGGTATGTTGGGTATGTCCTAGATGGTGTGGTTTTCGTCTTCAGAACCATTCTTTTTAGCCATTTTCAACTACTCATAGGTTTAAAATTTTGGATTAGTTACGAGTCCCTATGATAATTTTACTTGATATCTAGTTTGTTCATATATGTCCATATACATAGTTGTATATAAAGTTGGGTCATGAAAATATTTTTGAAAATAAAAAATATGAAGTATAACGTATTCTTAATCAGGTGATAAGCTCCGATGCTAAATGAAACTACTCGCCCGGAAATGAGCCTAATTTCGACCAGTAAATGCCCATCGAACATAAGGTCCCTTCCGTGGTTAGATGTTTGTTTCGTAAAATTGAAATAAACAATATACAGAGCTATCTATCTATGCTTTCAGAATCTCATAGCGAAAGAATAAAAGTATAATAAAAAAATAAGTACTCATTCACATAATTGAAATCTCAGAGATACATTGTTTCAAATATCCACAAATACATTATTTAAACAATACATCAAAGTCTCAAAGTCCGGGTACATAAGTATCAGCATAAATAAAAAGCTACACTACCACCAGGTCTTCACCGCCTCCTTCAAACTCATCATATCATCTACTGTAACTTTCTTCCTAATATGAAGGTGTAATGAGTAGGGAGTTAGAATAATAAATGTCCAATGAATAGAAACCTATACTTTTACAATAATAATATTTTGGGAAGCAAGCATTTAAATATGTATTATGTCTTACATATTTAACATCATACTATATTTTTTTGAGAATGTATCTGACGGTGGGCTAACGACCTTTCTTGTCTGGTCCTATATATAATAACTATATGTCTCCAAATATACCTCCAACTGTAGGCTAATCACCATTCCAGTGTAACTCGAAAACTATAGAAGCAGGTGCAACGCTACTATGAAGATATCAGGTTCAACAACACATCTCTCATCAAGTCATATCCTAACAATGCAAAAGGAAAGTACCCACTGGGTTACTTAATAACTTTTTAAATAGGGCAAAGGCAGGTCCAGCCATTTAATACCCAAAACCAAGGTGGACCACTCTCGAATTCCTAACCGACATCGTATAAAGTCTCTTTGGCTATTTAATACTTCTTTAAATATAAAAAAGGTAAGTACCCTCCATTTGATACCTCAACCTCAAAGCGGACCCCTCTGGAAGTGATTCCCACTACTACACTCCAAAGATAATTCTAATCATTTAGTACTTCTTTGAATAGGGAAGGGGTGGACCCAACAATAGCCACTTAATATCTCAACCCCGAAGCAAGCCTTCTTTGAATTATTCAACAACTTTCCAACTACTTTTTAATAAATTCCCAAATCATTTAATTCTTCTTAATAGGGAGGAGGCAGACCTCATAATAGCCACTTACTCAATCCTGAAATAGCCTTCTCCTATAATTTCCTCGCACACATGACCTAAAATATAGGACCTAAAATAACATGCCTTCAACTAGTGGCATCGACAAAAACTCCCTTTTCTAGGGATATATTGAATTTCGAAGTCATAAGATGCTATAAACACCATCGCCTCTACTGCTCAAGATTCAAATCATTTTGAAAAAATAAGTATTTTAGGGATTTTTGATCAGTAAACAACTCAATCCTTTCTCCTAAAAGATAGTGCCTCCACATCTTCAAGGCAAATATGATAGCCGCTAACTCTAAGTCATGAGTGGAATACCTCTTCTCATGGTCCTTCAACTAACTTCTAGGCTATAACTTTACCTCCTTATATAAGAACCCTCATACCACATACATCAGTATAAAGGTGAAAGGCTTAGGCCCATCTGGAACAGTTAGTACTGATGCACTAATCAATAGCTCTTTCAGCTTCTTGAAGGCTTTTATGCACATCTCATCCCATGAAAATACTTAAATTTTCTTGGTAAGGCAAGTCAATGGCACTGCTATCTTTATAAAGTCCTTGACGAACTTCCTATAATACTCGGCCAAACTAAGGAAACTCCAAACTTCTATAGCATTCCTTAGAATTTTCTAGTCATGAATAGCCGCTACTTTTGTAGGGTCAATAGCAAGCACGTATGGGAAACAATATGACCAAGAAACCTCACTTCCTTTCTCCGAAAATGACAATTTGAGAATTTGGCTATTAACTAGTGCCTTCTCAAAGTCTCTAGTACTTCCCTTATGTTATTTTCATAGTCTACTTCACTCTTCAAGAATATTAAAATGTCATCCATGAATGCAATGACGAATTTATTCAACTTCCCTCTAAAGACTCTACTAATCAAATCTACGAAGCATGTAGGGGCATCGACAACCCAAAAGGCATAACTTCTCATTCATAAAGTTCGTCTGGAGTAGGAAATGCAGTTCTGTCCTTGATACTCTCAACCACCCTTAATAGATGGAATCCTATGGCCAAGTCTAATTGAGAAAAGACTTTGGCGCCAACAAGATGGTCAAAAAAATCATCGTCTCTAGGTAAAGTGTGCCTATTTTTCTTAGTCAACCAGTTGAGCACCTTATAATCGATGCATAGTATTAATGAGCCATCTGCCTTAGTGGCAAATACAAAAGGTGCTCCCTATTCTAAAGTACTATGGCGAATAAACTCCTTCTACAACAACTTTGAAAATCTACTTGTCTAATTCTTGCCTTCCTTTAGAGGCTATATGCCTTAGTGGCAATGCAATTGGCCTAGTGTCCTTATCCGAATCAGTTCTAAATTTTATCTCCCTTCGTGGTGGAAAACCGGAAACTTTTGTAAAGACATCCAAAAATTCTCGAACTACGTGCATAGATGAGAGCTCATCCTATGGTAGGCTAAGGGAATATAAGTAGCTCAATATTACTAAGATTTGGGGCATATAACAAACATCTATATATCACCCCATATAACTCTTTAACCGTACTACCTTCCTATCACAATCTAGGAATGCCCCATAGTATGACAACCAATCTATCCTCAATAAGAGTCCATACCCCTCAAAACCTAGAACATAAGCATTACACATGAAATCAACGTTACATATATTCACAACTAGGTATTGTAGATCATAGAAAGGTGTGTCAACCCCCTAATAGGATTCAACATAGCTATAAGTTCTATTGAAAATTGTGTTTTTAACTCCAAATCATCAACTATATTTCGGGCTATAAATGAATGAGAAGTTCCTAAATCAAATAGGGTACGAACAGTATACCCAAAAGTAAGAACCATACTTTCCATCATTGCCATTCCTTTTTTTTAGAGGAGGCTTGCTCGAACTAGGTGCAACTTCAATAGCATATGCCTACACAATCTACCCTTTATTTGTTAGCTTTGGACACTGGTTCTTATAGTGTCTCTCCTTACTGCAGTTAAAGCACCTCCCTTTGAAATCTTCCTTCATCAAACTTACTTTGCACTCTTTAGCAACACGTCCCCTCATTTGGCATCCACGGGACGTTGCTTCTCCTTTTTTGGACTTCACTTTGTTCTTCTTTTAAAAATTCTCTTTCTTTGTTCCTTCTTTGTTATTGGGCTACCCATCCTTCTCCTTTTCTTTCTTACCAACTATTTGTGACAAGGCCATTTCAACAAATGTTTCATATGTGGCACCAGAGGGAAATTAGGTTAAAAGCAGTTCCCTTAATGGAGAATTCAAGCCTTTTGCAAAATTCACTACCTTCTTCCCTGGGTGTAAATCAAACCCAATCCAACCTCAGCTAACTCAGTAAATTTAGTAATGTACTCCTTCAATGTGGAGTCTTCCAATTTCAAGTGAATGAATTTATCCAACTGCAAATTTATTTCACGCTGGAGTTGAATCTCGACTCAAAATGGGTCCTGAATTCTTCCCATGTTATTTCCTCCTTAGCATTCTCCTCAACTATTATAGTCCACCAATTTAACACCCTTCAAATGCCAAAGCCACTAATTTTTGCTTAACTTGGTCCTCTAGTTCTAATTCCTTGAATATTTGGTCACAACAACTATCCAGGCATTCGTTTCTGCAAAGTATTCCATCCCTAAAAACACCAACTCTCCCATACTTAGAAAATATTTTCACAACTTCAAAAGCCTACAGATGGTGTGATGGTTCAACTAACGGACCTGGTGCTGCCGGTGTAGTTTTTGGGAAATATGGGCTTGTCCTGCAATTCAAAATACTGCCGGAGCTATGCTGGTGTATGCGGTATGTTAGGTATCTCCTGGGTGGTGTAGTTTTTGACTTTAGATCCATTGTTCTCAGCCATTATCAACTATCTGTAGGTTCAAAATTTCCGATTAGTTGTTGTTCCCTATAATAGTATTACTTGCTAAATTAAATTATTCCTAGATTGTTCATATATGCCCATATATACACTTATTTATAAAGTAGGGTTTTAAAAATATTTTGACAATTGGGAAATACATACTCACATATTATTATTCCCATTGGTTGGGTAACCTAAGTTGGATACCCAAAGTAACAACCCGCTCTCTAACTGGCCTAATTTCGACCTAATAAATGCCCATCGAACCTAATTACATTCCGAGGTTGGCTGTTGGTTCGGTAAAATTGAAATAAACAATATACAGAGCCATCTATATATGCTTTTAGAACCTCACAACAAAAGGATAAAAGTGCAATAAGCAAATAAGTACCCATGCAAATAGTTCAAATCTCAGAGATACATTGTTTCAAATATCCACAAATGCATTATTTAAAACAATACATCAAAGACTTGAAATCTGGGTATATAAAATTCAGCATAAATAAGAAGTTACATTGCCACCATGTCTTCACCACCACCTTCGAACTCGTTATATCATCAACTGTAACTTTCTCCCTAATCAGAAGGTTGTAATGAGGAGGAAGATAGAACAACAAATATTTGATGAATAGAGACCTTAAGTTTTACGTTAATAATATTTTGGGCAGTAAGCATTTAGACAAGCATTCTGTCTTACATATTTAAGATTTTACTATATTTTTCCAAGTATGTCTCTGATTGTGGGTGAAAGGCCTTTCCAGTCCAGTCCTATATATAGTAACTATATGTCTTCGAAAATACCTCCAACCGTAGGCCAATTGTCATTCTAGTATAACTCAAAACTATAAAAGTGGGTGCAATGCTACTATGGAGATATTAGGTACAACAACCTATCTCCCATCAAGTCATGTCCTAACGATGCTAAAGGCAAGTACCCACTAGGTTACTTAATACCTTTTTAATTAGGGTAAAGGTATGTCCCACTATTTAATTCCCAAAACCGTAGGTGAACAACTCCCTGGCACTTCTAACTGACATTGTACAGAATCTCTTTGTCCAATTGATACTTATTTAGGTAGGGAAATGGTAGGTCCCCACCTTTTAATACCTCAACCATGAAGGGGACGTCTTCAGAGAGATTCCCACTACCGCACCTAAAAGATAATTCCAACTATTTAATACTTCTTCGAATAGGGAAGAGGCGGACCTCATAATAGCCACATAATCTCTTAACCTCTAAGCAAGCCCTCCTGGAATTATTCAACTACGTTTTCAAGAAATTCCTTAGTCATTTACTACTTCATAATAGGAAGGAGACGAACCATCAGTGGCACTTAATACTTCAACCTCGAAGTAGACTTTTCCTGAATTTACTTGCACATATGGCCAGTAACTAATCGTGATATCTCACATTAGTCCGACTATTTATAGGTGTTGGTAGCCAGATTAGCTAGGCAGACTTACCCCATTATCGGGACTAACCTCGCATCCATTGTAGGTACTTACTATAGGGATATTTCACAGTAGAAAAAGTCACACTGCTGGTAGCTAGTTCAGCTGACCTCGCATCCCTATAACTTATCTGTATTCAATCCTCTTAACTTTCAAATGTTGAAATACGCCAACATCTGTATATATAATATATATATATAACCTCTCCTGTATAGAATAAAAAGACCATATAAGGTAAATTTCTTATTCTGCCTCTAATTATGGATTTATTTCCATTATTATCTTTAACCATTTTATTAGGTTCCTTGTTCAATTATTCATACAATTTAAGTGTCAGATCTATCGTGTGCATTATAGGTCCATAATGTTAATTTGATTGTTTTCTTAATTAAAAGAATATGTTATTACCATATGGCTAATTAAATTTCTACATGTTTAGACCATTTGTCAATTTCTATTATTTGGTGTATTATATTATTTTATTGTAAAAATTTAATATCCGTCGCGGTTCAATATTGTAGTTTACAAAATAACTGATATCATAATCAAATTAGCCAAACAAACAGTTTTGCATACATTTAAAAATGGAATCCAAATATGAAATTTTATGTTAATATAATAGAATTATGCCTCCTTTCTAAGGAAGAAAAAAATTCACAATCCAAGTCATTTATATTCCATTCTACGTAAAAGTGTATATTGTTGAAATAATAAAGGAATCATATATAATATCGAATTGGATAATACAAACCATAGGAAATGGGAAAAATCCATACTGCATCCCTATTAATAATTCTCTCGAATTCCTTTGTCATAACAAAAAAATTTAAAGTGGAAATTGAATAGAATATAAATCATTCATATTGCAAATAAATATGAATTAAATTCTACTATATCAACATAAAACAACAAAGATTCCAATCAATTCTAGAGCATACATTTTATGGGAGAATTTTATGATTTAAATTAACAATTATCGTAAATATATTCCTCAAAGCATAAAAAATCCAAATATCACTATATAATATACCGTTACCGAAAATGACGAGATTTCCACTCACATATGATTCGCTTAGAATTTACTTAGATTTGATTCCACACCTTCACCTTGTTTCTTCCTCTAATTACTTCTTCTTTATTTCTTATAATGTATAGCTTCAATTAAGTTTATTAGTCTTAGAATATTTTATCTTAGGAAAGAATAATGTAGAGACAATATATATATATATATATATATATAATTTTGTTACTTTTCCTTTCTTAATTCTTTAATCCTCCCTAAACCCTTGAATCTTGTACATATATTTGTTCTTGAAAATTTTGATTTCATGAATTGTATTGAGGAGGAAGAAATGATAGAGTTTTATTGGCTAGTATATTTTTTCTGTATAAAAATAAAGGGGCTAGCCTCTTTTTATAGTGGTTGGAATGCGCTTGGACTATACGATCAAAATCTGTTAAATCCGAGCCGTTCAGGCCTTCATAATACCACCTCAACACAAACGATCGACCAGTCTTCCTTGGAGGATCGCAAGCGGACGATTGGCCTAATAAAGGCGATCGACCGACATTTGATCCCTGGCACCAATTAACATCGAACGTTAAATTATATTTATTACCCATTTTATTAGGTAGCATTAATGGTTCCTTAACATTTAAGTTTTATTATTTAATGGTGCTTTAAGTTAAGCTTTAAATATTTATTTTGAATTATTTTCGATCTTCTTCATTTGAAATCCGGTTCCAATATTTTATATATGAACGTGTTCAGAAGATCGCCATGAACACAATGGTACATGTTTCATGGTCAAATTTTGACATTAACACAAATTCTACTTTTAGCCTAATCATTAATTAATTAATTTCTTATCAATTTTACGAGGTGTTAAAATTCATGTGGACTACCTTTTGTTAAGCACCTTGAAGGTTGTAGTAACATAATAAATTGATTTTAACACTCACTAGCGGCATTTCCAAAATTCTCACATCTCATTTAGGCATTTAAGAGATGTAAATTCTAGTAGGCGACTTGTGATGTCCCGAAAATTTGGGCAATATTTATTTAATAATTTCCATTAATAATTATTTTAAAATGTGAAATATTGATTTAATAATCTAATTCAAACAGAAAATTTTCTTTTGGAAACTAATAATTATTTAGTTTGACAAATGTATCTTTTCAAAATTTATAATAATGATAATTTTATATCTGGGAATCTTATTCTTTTCAAAGTTAAAAATATTTAAATGATAAAATTATCTTTCTAAGCTAATTTAAAAGATATTTTATTTATAATGTATATATGTGTATACATTGTAAATAGGGGGTTTGATTTTAATTTTAATTTAAATATAATAAAAAATTTTCAAAATTTTTATAATATATATATATGTGAATAAATTGTGAATTGGAAAATTTGATTGAAAATAAGTATAGAAACTTTTCAAAAGTTTGTTTAAAAATCTATATGATATTTCCAAAAGAAATTAAAATAAATATTTATTTTATTTAAAAATATAATAGTTTCAATTGTATTTTATAATAAAAGTTTATTTTGTTTTCTTTTAAAAATTGTTTTTTTGAAATAGACTTAGTTTATTTACATTAGAGTATAATATTTTAGTTTGAAATTTTGAAATAAGATTTAATTCAATATTCTTTTCTTTTTAAAAATTTTCTTTCTTGGAAATTTAGCTTTAAAAATATTACTTTAAAAATATTCAAATAAACATTTAAAATATGTAATTTTATAAGGGAAATTTGTATGTAAACATTTAAAAGCTAAATGTAAATAAACATTTAAAAATATGATAACATAAATTAGAAAGGGGTTTAAAAACATTTATAAAATTAAGAAATTTATTTTAATATTAAAATGAACATGTGTAAGACATTTATACATAAGGAAGACACTTGTAAATTAATCTACATCATAATGTAACAAGTGGCATGGTTTTATTTATTTTTTAAAAACATTTTATTGAAAATATATTAAGTAGAGAACTTGGAAAATTAATTTAGTTCAACACATTCTCTTTAAAAGAATCTGAAATCAGATTTAAAGAAATTCAAAACCAAATACAATTCATGTTCAAAAAATCTGCAAAAAGACCAAATCTGCTCAAATTTCAACTTCAATATGAAGATCAACTCATACTCAAGCAAAGAAAATAGAGGTCAGCTGCAAATTTGAATCAACTACAACAAGTAATTCAACTTCAGTTATCAAAATGGAAGCAAATTCACCAGATTCAATAGCTGCAAAATTTTTAATTCATTTCAACAGCAAGCAAATGCAAATCTGTTCCAAGAAAATGTGAAATTGCATCAGAGTGTTCTCTGCTCTTCAATAATAAGTGAGTTAATTTTTATTTTTAAAAACAGTTCTTTTTTTTAAAATCAATGCTGAAACAAGTTTCCAGTACTCAAGTTTCAAGTTGCAAGCTGCTTTCAAAAATCAAACTACTATAAATAACTGCTCTGTCTTCATTTTTAAAAATGAGTAACTTCACAATTTAAAGAGCTTAATTATATCTGTTGCATGTGGATTGATAGAAATAAGCATGTTTGTTTGATTGTATTGTGATGATATTCTGTGTGTGTGTGTGTGTGTATATATATATATAAATATACATATCTGTGTTGCCACGTATCTGTATACCTGTTCCTGGTTTTTTTTAAAAACTAAGATTTTAATAGAAATCCTTTATCACTTGATTTGATTTCAGTTAGAAATTGATATGTAAACAAAAATTGTTTGTTTAGTATAGATTTAAGTTTATAAATTATAATTAAGTAAAATTAAAAATTTGTTGTCTCTAAAAACAATAATAATAGTCATTATTTTAAATAAGCAAAAATATCAAACATCTTAAATTATTAAATCAGGTTTGTAACTTGAATGCTTATATGAAATCATGATTTTTAAAACTAAAATCACATTTTTTAGTTAACTATTGTGTGAGCATTACTGGGTTGAACAGATATGGATTTTGGGGTTTATCTGATTATCTAGTGGTTTTGGAATGGTGTAGTTCTTCCTGGAGGTGGAGGAATGATAGGTGAGTGGGGGAAAAATATCAGGTGGATGGTCAGAGGTTGGTGGCGACGGTGGTTGTTCATCTCAGTTTCTAACCTAGTTTTTGGGTGGTCGAAGTTTTGTTGCTTCACGTGTTCTCTGGTGCACCGAGTGTTGCAAGGTTTTGGGAATTGGAAGAGGGGACGTAGGCGAAGGGTTAGCCGGAGTCGTAGGTGATCTGATGGTCGGAGATGAGATTGCGTAGTGTTGACAGGTTTGGCTTTTGTGGCAATATCGAGTTCCAGGATGGGTTTGGCTATCTCGATTTTGATTTCGAGCTGTGGTGGGATTTCTGGTGATCCTGATCATGTTTGGGGATGGTCGGCGACGTGATGAAGGTGGTGAGGATTGCTGGAGGTTGCTAGAGCGTCGGTGCATATGTACCGTGCATATTTTCTCCTGATGATCTTTTTGGGTTTGTGTAAGGATGTGACTCGAGTTTTACTCGGGTAGATCGAGTAGTTTACTCGAAGCAATTAGGGTGTTAACTCGAAGTATTTGTTGGGTGGTCTTGGGTTAATTTTGTTTTCAGGTTTTATAACCTGACAGTGTGCAGTTTTTAAAATTTAAATGAAATTTAAATTTTAGGCAGGAATTAAAATAGGGATTTTAAATTCAAAGTTTAAGTTTGAATTCAAATGAACTTTTGAATCCAAAGTTTTTAAAATGAAAATTTTAAATTTTAAGCAAGGTTTAAATTAAGTTTTAAAATCAAGTTTAAATATAGTTTCAAGATTACTATAGATTCAAATTTTGAATTTAGATCGGTTTTGTAAATTTTAAAATATTGAACAAGTCTAAATGTTTTAAAGTAGATTTTAAAAATGAGTTTGTTTTCAAGTAAATGTTTAAACTTGATAAAATTCTTTATAAAGGTTTTCTTTAATATTTGAATAAAAATTATGAAGTGTTTAACTTAAATTTGAAAAGTTAAATAATCAATTTTTTTAAGCTTGTTTTCTTTTAATAAAATTAAGTAATTTAGTTTTAAACTTTTCTTATATAAGTATCTTATATAAGTAATGAATGTTCTTTACATTTATTTTAAATATTTATAAACTTATTTAATTTGGGTAAATGTTTAAATGGTTAAACATTTTGAATTTTAAATTCAAAATGGAATTTGGATTTAAATTTAGAAATGTAATGTTTTAAATACACTTGAATGTTAATGAAGTCATTAATAAAGTAAATGAATTATCTTAGCAATAACTAAGATAATAAAAGAATTTAATTAAGGAATAACTTATTTATTTGATTTTAAATTAATGATTTAGATTGATTTAAAATTAGAGATGATTAATAATTAATCTAAGATAAATTTCTTAAGTAAGTAATTAAAGAAAATGTTATTTAGTTAATAAAGATAATTATCTAAGGATTATTAAGTAATTAATTAATGTGATTAATTTTGATAATTAATTAGATTAATTAATTGAAGATAATCAATTATAAATTGTTAAGCATAATTACTTGATAAAAGTAATTAAGAGATTAATTACTTATTGTAATTAATTATGATAATGTGATTAGTTTAAGTTAATTAATTTATTTTAATTAATTTAAGAAATCATTTGATGATTTAATAAGAGTAATTACTTAATGTAATTAATGGAGCATTATTACTTAGGGAAGTAATAGATGATAATTACTGGAATGTAATTAGTGAAAGGTGATTTTAATGAAGTAATTTGGGTAATTACTTTTGTAATTAATCAAAGGATTAATTGATGGAGATAATTAATTATGGGATAATTAATTTGTTAATGAGTAATTATGGGTAGTTAATATCTGGATTGATATTAATCAAAGGCGATTAATAATTGTATTTTAAATTTTAGATTAATTACTAAATGAAATTAATTTAAATAAAGTAATAAATTTAAATATAAATTAGAGATCATTAATTAATATAATTAATGATGTAATTAAGAATTGTTTAATTAAGAAATAATTAATAAAAAAGTGATCAACTAATGTAATTAATTAAGGATAAATGTAATTAATTATAGTTAATTATGAAGTAATTAAATGTTAATTACTAATGATTAAGGTTAATTAATTTGTAAAATTAATTAAAGACTAATTACTTATTGTAATTAGAATGATTAATCAAAGGTTTTAATCAAGATGAATACTTAGAGAATGATTAACTAACTAGGTTAATTAATTAGGTATATAAGCAGGATTTATAGATATGGTAATTAATTTAATTTACTTTAAATTAATTAGAGATAGAAGCAATTAATTTAATTCATTTTAAATTAATTATAGATGGTGGTTAATAAATCATTGCTTATGGATGATATTGATAGTTCATTGAATAGTTATGATATCAGTAATGAGATGAGTAATATCTATATGATATGGATGCTTAGTTAAAGTATGATAATATGGATTATCTATTTGTGATGATTATCTGTTTGTGAGGATAATACGGATTATCTGTTTATGATGAAATTTGATTATCTATTGTGATGTGTGAATTATCTATCTGTGTGTATATAGATAACGATGAATTGAATTAATTGTTCAAAACTAAAATCACTTGGGCATTTAGATGGCGTTTGGATTTCTATGAGACCGACATCCAGTTTCCAAATTTGGAATTCCGAAAACCACATCGATCCAAAATAAACGTTAGATCGTCAATCTCAAGTGAAGAGTGAAGACTCGAGGTGTAAGGACTATTCGTGTTAATACTTTGAGGGTAATTCCAATAAGAGTTTAACGGGGGTAGTACTTTCAGGTTCGAGATGAAGATTCAGAGTACAAGGGCTATTGTCGTTAACTCTGAGGGTGATTCCAAAACGAGTGTAGCGAAATAGTGCCTTCGGTTTCGTTTGAACCCCGAACAAACTTGTATGGATTGAATGCTTTCAGAACATCGTTAGGTGGACGATGAGCATTCTAAGATTAATGTGTCCTATAAAGGTAATCGTAGCCTCAAGCCTCATCTACCGGGAATGGCTAAAACAGGGGAGGTGCAGCAAGGCTAAGTGGGTCATGCCCAAGTAGGACGAGATTTAACCCTGTCTAGAGGTCCCTTTTTATTTCGGCTGTGTGGGCAGTTGGCGACGGCCATCTGCAGGGTTGTATTGTTCGGGACTGTCCAGTAAGGGATGGTTCCGGCTTTGTGTTGCAGGGGATTAGGAGTGATCCTCGATACGGTGATCTAGGCCACGTACTGTGATGGGCAGTACCCCAGTAGCCCTGCCATTGATGGAATCCAAAATCCAATAAGTGCCTGTACGATTTTGATTGTGCCCAACTATGTTGGAACATGAGATGTAAGCATTCCAGCTATTTCTGTATTTTATTTTGAAAACCCTAGACACTATTATAATATCACTAGATTTCCTATCAAATGTTTTGGTTAGCGTAAGGTAAAAACTTTTCCATGTTTATATGTGGGAAGTCTTACGTGATACCTTTTGTTTTCAAAGGATTTTCTAAAGTTAAGCAACTTTAAACCCGTTTACTCACACCAGACCCATGTCTGACCCGAGTTTTTATTTTCTGTTTTATTAAACTCTTGGGTACTCCTATTATGTATGAGTAGTCAAGTGATTCAGGATTGCTTTGACGAGTTCTGGAGGAGAAATGGAGCAGGAGGCTTCAGCGTGTAGATATATATAGTGGTTCCACTGTGTTTGAATTGTATCTGTTTCTGTGATGTACTTGAATTGTAATAACTAGACAAATGTTTATAACTGTTTAGTTTGTATTGTATTAGATGAATAACTCTGATGTATATGATACTATGTAATAATTTATATGATATAATATAATTTATTCGTTCCGCTGTGAGATTCTAATGTTGTTTGTTTCTTTCTTCCCTATCTTTTCTCTTTTCTATCCCTTTCTTTCTTCTTAATGATGCGTCTTTCTATGGAATGCAAGGCGAGTCGTTACATTGTGGTATCAAAGCGCTAGGTTGAGCGAATACATAGGCTCTGGAGTGGTGTCTGTCTTGAGAGAGCGTATTTGTAATTTTTAATATATATAAATAATTATTTATTTCTACCTATTTGATTGGGTTACCTGTTCGGGTTTTCCAATGTAAGTTCTAGAGATTGATAGTGTTGTGGTGTGTGTAACACAACTACCAATGGTTGGAGTCCGAGTGTTTGAGGATGGAAGTGAATCCATTAGGGCAGTATTGGACATCTTAAGTAGTTTTGCAGTTTGATGTGAAGGATTTCACTGATCTCTGAAGGAAATCTTTTTAAGGTTCAGAGTTTATGTTTGGAATGTAAGCTTGGTTGCACTCATGCAAGTGGATTTTCTTGAGTCTGGATCAGTTGGGAGTACTGAAGCCAGCAATGGTATCTTGGCAAACTTAGGATGGAGTCTTGACTGTATTTGAGTTTGAGACTCAGTTTGGCAGAGTGTTTTGTGCTTGGTTTGAAGTCGAGTTTCCTGAGAGATATCTGTCTATTCTGAAGGCTCTATTGCGAAAGTGGCTGATGTAGCATTGTGATTCAATGAGCTTTTGAATAAGAAAATCTTTGGCAGCAATAGCAGCTTGGAGGTGTTGAGTGTGCTATTAGGATAGTCTCTTGGCTTAGCAGTATTCTAAAGGGTGGAGTTCGGAAGCAGCAGAGTGGCTTGTTTCTTTGATGGTTCAAAAGTCTCTGTGATTCTTATGTCAGTAGGCCGGGCAGATGGTGAAGCTTGTCCATTTCTTCTGGAAACTCAGCTGGGTGTGATGTTTGTGGTTGAAGGTGGACCACTAGTTTCTTCTTTGGATTAGAAGGCTTAAGCTGTTTTGATTGGTGAAGAGAGAACGGTTTCTTGGAATCTGAGCTGAGTAGAATCGCAAAAGTGACTTGCGATGGTTCAGAAGTTCTCTGAGTAATCTTTATTTGGATTGAAGCATCTCTAGAGGATGTTAGAGTTATCGAGGTGGTTTGAGGTTTTTTCCGGATATCTTCGAAGAAGTTAAGATTTGCATCCGCATCGAGAGATTGAGTTCTTTATCGACTTGGTTCTTGGAGCTTTACCGGTGGTTCAGCCTAGTAGGAGAGCTCTTTGAGAGAGAGGTCTGTTTAAGCTGGAAGGATAGATCAGATCTTGTTTCCTAGCAGAATTTTTGCTGTGGTGTTTGTAACCAAATCAGATAGGTCACTAAGATTTTATGGAATTTGATGAACAATTTTTCCGAGATAATTTGATCAAGTTTGTACTTGTGTTCATCAATAGCATTCTCAAAATCAGAGTTGTGCAGCGGAAGCATGGTGGCAGCTATTCCAGAATAGAAGCAGCACCCGATTCACTGGGAATTTGTGTTTTGTCTTGGATCAGAGGATTTCTACAGGAAATTCATTTTTAATCTGGAGGCTTTGTTGTCTTGTGCATCTGTTTTGTTTTTCGAATAGGAGTAGTATGTTTGAAGTCTTCTGATATTTGTGTAATAGAGTTTGTGTGGTGGATTTTGATGAGAACCATTTTGTTGAGTAGGATCCAAAGGTCGTTTATTTCTTTGTCCAGAATTGTTCTGAGAGGCATCTGCGAAGATTGGATTGATCTAGAAGGTTGAAGGCAGCCCAGGATCGACAGGAGAGATTTGTGGATAAGAGACAAAGGAATTCAAAATTTGAAGTCGGAGATTTGGATTTCAAAATTTGGAAATTTAATTTTGGATAAGTTTTCTTCGATCGTAAGAGCTATAAGATTGGGTAAGTTTAGAAGCTAGCTCAGAGGAATATTGTATCTTTCTGTATTCTCTTAAGGGTTAAGTGTATGGTCTATCACTAGTTTTAGAATCGTAGTTCTGGGAGATTTGGAAGTTGATCAGGACTTGTCTGTGGTTCAGTATCCTGTTTAGATTTGTAGATCTAGATATATAGGAGCTCTAGATCTGAGTAGTGTAGCTAGTTTAGATTCTGTAGGGCGAGTATCCCGGTGTTTGTACCTGGGAAACTCTAGGGAATCCTATCCAGAATTTTGTCCAGATAGTTAGAATTGTTTGTTTGAATTGGCTGCTATGGTTGCTAGTATTTGGTTGATAGCATATGCTTGCTATTTTAAAATTAAAATCTGTATGAGATTATTAAATTATCTTTGCTTTAAAATTTCGGGGACGAAATTCTTTTAAGGGGGGATGAGTGTGATGTCCCGGAAATTTGGGCAATATTTATTTAATAATTTCCATCAATAATTATTTTAAAATGTGAAATATTGATTTAATAATCTAATTCAAGCAGAAAATTTTCTTTTGGAAACTAATAATTATTTAGTTTGACAAATGTATCTTTTCAAAATTTATGATAATGATAACTTTATATTTGGGAATCTTATTCTTTTCAAAGTTAAAAATATTTAAATGATAAAATTATCTTTCTAAGCTAATTTAAAAGATATTTTATTTATGATGTATATATGTGTATACATTGTAAATAGGGGGTTTGATTTAAATTTAAATTTAAATTTAATAAGAATATTTTCAAAAATTTTATAACATATATATGTGAATAAATTGTGAATTGGAAAATTTGATTGAAAATTAGTATAGAAACTTTTCAAAAGTTTGTTTAAAAATCTTTATGATATTTCCAAAAGAAATTAAAATAAATATTTATTTTATTTAAAGGGGATTTTAGCCTCAAGGAAAAAGTTAGAAAAAAATTTAGTTTCAGGGACAAGAAGTTTGTTTTTTAGGCTGAAGGACACTTTTTAGTGTAAATCACAGAATGATAGTTGTAACTATCATTTTCAGTTTACACTAGCAAGTGTCCTTCAGACTAAAAAGCAAACTTGTTGTCCTTAAGACTAATTTTTTTTCAACTTCTCCCTTGTGCCTATTTACCTGTTGTTTAAAAATATAATAGTTTAAATCGTATTTTACAATAAAAGTTTATTTTGTTTTCTTTTAAAAATTGTTTTTTTGAAATAGACTTAGTTTATTTACATTAGAGTATAATTCTTTAGTTTGAAATTTTGAAATAAGATTTAATTCAATATTCTTTTCTTTTTAAAAATTTTCTTTCTTGGAAATTTAGCTTTAAAAATATTACTTTAAAAATATTCAAGTAAACATTTAAAATATGTAATTTTATAAGGGAAATTTATATGTAAACATTTAAAAGCTAAATGTAAATAAACATTTAAAAATATGATAACATAAATTAGAAAGGGGTTTAAAAACATTTATAAAATTAAGAAATTTATTTTAATATTAAAATGAACATGTGTAAGACATTTATACATAAGGAAGACACTTGTAAATTAATCTACATCATAATGTAACAAGTGGCATGGTTTTATTTATTTTTTAAAAACATTTTATTGAAAATATATCAAGTAGAGAACTTGGAAATTCATTTAGTTCAACACATTCTCTTCAAAAGAATCTGAAATCAGATTTAAAGAAATTCAAAACCAAATACAATTCATGTTCAAAAATCTAAAAAAAACCAAATCTGCTCAAATTTTCAACTTCAATATGAAGATCAACTCATACTCAAGCAAAGAAAATAGAGGTCAGCTGCAAATTTGAATCAACTACAATAAGTAACTCAACTTCAGTTATCAATATGGAAGCAAATTCACCAGATTCAACAGGTGCAAAATTTTAAATTCAATTCAACAGCTAGCAAATGCAAATCTGTTCCAAGAAAATGTGAAATTGCATAAGAGTGTTCTCTGCTTCTTCAATAATAGGTGAGTAAATTTCTATTTTTAAAAACAGTTCTTTTTTTTTAAAATCAATGCTAAAACAAGTTTCCAGTACTCAAGTTTCAAGTTGCAAACTGCTTTCAAAAATCAAGCTGCTGCAAATAACTGCTCTGTCTTCATTTTTAAAAATGAGTAACTTCACAATTTAAAGAGCTTAATTATATATGTTGCATGTGGATTGATAGAAATAAGCATGTTTGTTTGATTGTATTGTGATGATATTCTGTGTGTATACACACACACACACACACACACATATATATACATATGTGTGTTGCTAGGTATCTGTATACCCGTTCCTGTTTTTTTTAAACACCAATTTTTTTATAGAAATCCTTTATCACTTGATTTGATTTCAGTTAGAAATTGATACGTAAACAAAAATTGTTTGTTTAGTATAGATTTAAGTTTATAAATTATAATTAAGTAAAATTAAAAATTTGTCGTCTCTGAAAACAATAATAAAGTCATTATTTTAAATAAGCAAAAATATCAAACATCTTAAATTATTAAATCAGGTTTGTAACTTGAATGCTTATATGAAATCATGATTTTTAAAACTAAAATCACATTTTTTAGTTAACTATTGTGTGAGCATTACTGGGTTGAACAGATATTAGATTTTGGGGTTTATCTGATTATCTAGTGGTTTTGGAATGGTGTAGTTCTTCCTGGAGGTGGAGGAATGATAGGTGAATATCAGGTGGATGGTCAGAGGTTGGTGGCTACGGTGGTTGTTCATCTCAGTTTCTAACTTAGTTTTTGGGTGGTCGAAGTTTTGCTGCTTCACGTGTTCTCTGGTGCACCGAGTGTTGCAAGGTTTTGGGAATTGGAAGAGGGGACATAGGCGAAGGGTTGGCCGGAGTCGTAGGTGATCTGATGGTCGGAGATGAGATTGCGCAACGTTGACAGGTTTGGCTTTTGTGGCAGTATCGAGTTCCAGGATGGGTTTGGCTATCTCGATTTCTGCGGTGGGTTTCTGGTGGTCGTGATCATGTTTGGGGATGGTTGGCGACGTGATGAAGGTGGTGAGGATGGCTGGAGGTTGTCATAGCGCCGGTGCATATGCACCGTGCATATTTTGTCCTGATGATCTTTTTGGGTTTGTGCAGGGATGTGACTCGAGTTTTACTCGGGTTGATCGAGTAGTTTACTCGAAGCAATTAGGGTGTTAACTCGAAGTATTTGTTGGGTGGTCTCGGGTTAATTTTGATTTCAGGTTTTATAACCTGACAGTGTGCAGTTTTTAAAATTTAAATTTTAGGCAGGAATTTAAAACAGGGATTTTAAATTTTAAGCAAGGTTTAAATTAAGTTTTAAAATCAAGTTTAAATATAGTTTCAAGATTACTATGGATTCAAATTTTGAATTTAGATCAGTTTTGTAAATTTTAAAATATTGAAAAAGTTTAAATGTTTTAAAGTAGATTTTAAAAATGAGTTTGTTTTCAAATAAATGCTTAAACTTGATAAAATTCTTTATAAAGGTTTTCTTTAATATTTGAATAAAAATTATGAAGTGTTTAACTTAAATTTGAAAAGTTAAATAATCAATTTTTTTAAGCTTGTTTTCTTTTAATAAAATTAAGTAATTTAGTTTTAAACTTTTCTTACATAAGTATCTTATATAAGTAATGAACGTTCTTTACATTTATTTTAAAGATTTATAAATTGATTTAATTTGGATAAATGTTTAAATGGTTAAACATTTTGAATTTTAAATTCAAAATGGAATTTGAATTTAAATTTAGAAATGTAATGTTTTAAATACACTTGAATGTTAATGAAGTCATTAATAAAGTAAATGAATTATCTTAGAAATAATTAAGATAATAAAAGAATTTAATTAAGGAATAACTCATTTATTTGATTTTAAATTAATGATTTAGATTGATTTAAAATTAGAGATGATTAATAATTAATCTAAGATAAATTTATTAAGTAAGTAATTAAAGAAAATGTTATTTAGTTAATAAAGATAAATATCTAAGGATTATTGAGTAATTAATTAATGTTATTAATTTTGATAATTAATTAGATTAATTAATTGAAGATAATCAACTATAAATTGTTAAGCATAATTACTTGATAAAAGTAATTAAGAGATTAATTACTTATTGTAATTAATTATGATAATGTGATTAGTTTAAGTTAATTAATTTAAGAAATCATTTGATGATTTAATAAGAGTAATTACTTAATGTAATTAATGGAGCATTAGTACTTAGGGAAGTAATGGATGATAATTACTGGAATGTAATTAGTGAAAGATGATTTTAATGAAGTAATTTGGGTAATTACCTTTGTAATTAATCAAAGGATTAATTGATGGAGATAATTAATTATGGGATAATTAATTTGTTAATGAGTAATTATGGGTAGTTAATATTTGGATTGATATTAATCAAAGGTGATTAATAATTGTATTTTAAATTTTAGATTAATTACTAAATGAAATTAATTTAAATAAAGTAATAAATTTAAATATAAATTAGAGATCATTAATTAATATAATTAATGATGTAATTAAGAATTGTTTAATTAAGAAATAATTAATAATAAAGTGATCAATTAATGTAATTAATTAAGGATAAATGTAATTAATTATAGTTAATTATGAAGTAATTAAATGTTAATTACTAATGATTAAGGTTAATTAATTTGTAAAATTAATTAAAGACTAATTACTTATTGTAATTAGAATGATTAATAAAGGGTTTTAATCAAGATGAATACTTAGAGAATGATTAATTAACTAATGGGTATATAAGCAGGATTTATAGATATGTTAATTAATTTAATTTACTTTAAATTAATTGGAGATAGAAGTAATTAATTTAATTCATTTTAAATTAATTATAGATGGTGGTTAATAAATCATTGCTTATGGATGATATTGATAGTTCATTGAATAGTTGTGATCTCAGTAATGAGACGAGTAATATCTATATGATATGGATGCTTAGTTAAAGTATGATAATATGGATTATCTATTTGTGATGATTATCTGTTTATGAGGATAATACGGATTATCTGTTTATGATGAAATTTGATTATCTATTGTGATGTGTGAATTATCTATCTGTGTGTATATAGATAATGATGAATTGAATTAATTGTTCAAAACTAAAATCACTTGGGCATTAAGATGGCGTTTGGATTTCGATGAGACCGGCATCGAGTTTCCAAATTTGGAATTCCGAAACTCACATCGATCCAAATTAAACGTTAGGTCGTGAATCTCAAGTGAAGAGTGAAGACTCGAGGTGTAAGGACTATTCGTGTTAATACTCTGAGGGTAATTCCAATAAGAGTTTAACGGGGGTAGTACTTTCAGGTTCGAGATGAAGATTCAGAGTGCAAGGGCTATTGTTGTTAACTCAGAGGGTGATTCCAAAATGAGTGTAGCGAAATAGTGCCTTCGGTTTCGTTTGAACCCCGAACAAACTTGTATGGATTGAATGCTTTCAGAACATCGTTAGGTGGACGATGAGCATTCTAAGATTAATGTGTCCTATAAAGGTAATCGTAGCCTCAAGCCTCATCAACCGGGAATGGCTAAAACAGGGGAGGTGCAGCAAGGCTAAGTGGGTCATGCCCAAGTAGGACGAGATTTAACCCTGTCTAGAGGTCCCTTTTTATTTCGGCTGTGTGGGCAGTTGGCGACGGCCATCTGCAGGGTTGTATTGTTCGGGACTGTCCAGTAAGGGATGGTTCCGGCTTTGTGTTGCAGGGGATTGGGAGTGATCCTCGATACGATGATCTAGGCCACGTACTGTGATGGGCGGTACCCCAGTAGCCCTGCCATTGATGGAATCCAAAATCCAATAAGTGCCTGTACGATTTTGATTGTGCCCAACTATGTTGGAACGTGAGATGTAAGCATTCCAGCTATTTCTGTATTTTATTTTGAAAACCCTAGACACTATTATAATATCACTAGATTTCCTATCAAATGTTTTGGTTAGCGTAAGGTAAAAACTTTTCCATGTTTATGTGTGGGAAGTCTTACGTGATACCTTTTGTTTTCAAAGGATTTTCTAAAGTTAAGCAACTTTAAACCCGTTTACTCACACCAGACCCATGTCTGACCCGAGTGTTTATTTTTTGTTTTATTAAACTCTTCGGTACTCATATTATGTATGAGTAGTCAAGTGATTCAGGATTGCTTTGACAAGTTCTGGAGGAAAAATGGAGTAGGAGGCTTCAGCGTGTAGATATATATAGTGGTTCCGCTGTGTTTGAATTGTATCTGTTTCTGTGATGTACTTGAATTGTAATAACTAGACAGATGTTTATAACTGTTTAGTTTGTATTGTATTAGCTGAATAACTCTGATGTATATGATACTATGTAATAATTTATAATATAATTTATTCATTCCGCTGTGAGATTCTGATGTTGTTTCTTTCTTTCTTTCCTATCTTTTCTATTTTCTATCCCTATCTTTCTTCTTAATGATGTGTCTTTCTATGGAATGAAAGGTGGGTCGTTACATGGCTTTTAGGAAAATATATTAAACTATTGTAATAAGTATAAGAACATATGTAATATTATAATAATCTACTTTAATATATTTGTATAGCTAATATAATTAATAAAAAAATTTATCGTTTAAAATGTTCTTAAGGGTTGTTATAATATAGTCATTCTAAATGAACCGAATAAGAACATATATAATATTATAATAATATACTTTATTAAATTTTATAGCTAATAAATTTGTACAACTAATATAGTAAAACATTTTAAATGAATTGAAATGTAAAATTTACTTAGAAACAAATTAATATTTTAGTATGTTGTCACTTCGATACCCATGCAAGAGTCGTATAATACAAATATTAAAAAATTCGAGTCTTGATCACTTAAATGTGAATTTGCACGAGGCTGCGTATTGGCATCTATGTGTTTTGAACTCTAACATAATAAAAATATATGAATTTCTATCATGTATAATAGTTGTAAGGTGAACAATCACATTCATAGCACATGGAATTTTGATGAAATTTTTCATTAGAAATGAGCAAGTAAACCATAATGCAAGATCATGTGTTCAACATGATTGAATATAACTATTATCTTATTGTGTTAGGTACAATTCTAGATCAAGGTCTATAAACGACCCTAGGAATTCAATCATTGAAATGTCAGTTTGATTTGTTTATTTAAGTGCAACATTTTTTATCTCCCTGACGTGTTAAGGACGACATATGCATTTATGTAAAGAAAATTGATATAGTCTTGTAGTAAAGGCTTTCCCTTTTGTATGGTTCAACTATTTAAAAGGAAAAGAAAATTTTTGGGAGTAGAAGTAATATTTGCACAGTTAGGATAAAGGAAGGATGAATGTTTACCTCTACTTCACGAAAAGACATCGAAAAAAGAATTGTACAAAATATTTGTAGATGCATAATAAGAAACAAGAAATATGATTTCTATTCCAAACATGTTTTTCTTATAGAGAATTGTTCTCAACGAGATCTACTTCTTGAAGTTCTAGATACTTAATTTGTCAATTTCTAACGAATCCAGATATCCATTTGCTCCAATATAAATTGTAGCTATCTGCTCTTCCACAGTAAGAGGGTCTGATTGGGATTGTTTAAGCAACTCGCGTAATCGTTGACCTCTTGCCAATTGATTCTGAGTAGCTTTATCGAGATCAGAAGCGAATTGTGTCTTAGCTGTAAATTAGTTACAGTAAAAGAAATAAATTTCTCATTTAAGGTAATTGAATGGAGCTTTGTATTTCAAATGTTGTTATTATAATAGCAGAAATAGTGGAAGCATACCGTATAATAATTGCTAATGGATGCATCTAGTTCTGAAATATTATATTCATGTACATCAAATATTATTTATGAAATAATAACAATTTCCAGTTTTGATTGAATACAGATGCAGCCTTGTCTTAATACAAATTTTATGAATATATATAATTAAATAAAGCTATTATTGGTATTTCAATGATGGTATTCAGTTAAAAAATTGTATGCGCCAAAGGTTGGACAAACACCTAATTAGATTAGTAGAGAATAAATAAAAAAATTAAATGGAGAATGAAGTAAATAACACATAAGGATTTATAGTGGTTCGACAAAGCCCTGGCCTACGTCCACTTGAAATTTGTTAATAATTTTTAAGGGATTTTACAAACTTGTGATTACAACTTGGTGCTTACAGCTTGGTGAGAATCCAACAGAGTGATAGTGGAAAATCAAATAATTCACTAAGCCAAAAAATATCTCCTTTTTGTGCGCCACACCTCTTATTTTTAGACCTAGATCAACGAAATAAGCTTCGATATTTGCTATACACATTCCCCACATTCAAGAGGAACTTCAAGGAGAAGACCATGGCCACATTCTAGAAGTGGTAGTCAACACGGGATCAAGTTGAGCTTCACAACTTGCTGCCAAGTTGTGAGTTATGTCATTTTCTTGAGCTTTTGATTTTGTTTCTTCATGGCCTTTGCCCACTTCTCCATTCTTTATGCTTTGCTAGGTGTTAGATCTTGTCTTTGACATTCTTGAATGGATACTATTTAATCTTTTTCATGCAATGGAACTTCATCCCTCTAATTTTCTTCTTAGGATCCATGGCAACTTGTACTTTTAGGTCACTATCCTCCATTGTTTTGTCTCTGAACTTCAATTTGGAACCATATTCTTGAGTTGGTTTCATGGATCGGTATCGAGTTTAGTGGCTCAACTCGATACCTAGTTGGCATATTGTCTATTTTTAGTTGACTCCCCTTTATGCCACTTGGTTCTTCTAGAAAATGGTCAGCTTTCTCTAAGTTGTAAGCAAGACCCAACATCAATCTTTGAGCTTTATTTGAATTATGACTTTCAAAGTTATAGTTTTGAATTTCAAGGTTACTGTCAACCATTTAATGATTTTGACTCATCTAGATATGGCTTGGGCCAAAAACAGGATGACATATGCCCCTAAAGTATACCTAGTAGTCAATAGGACATGCTTTGGATCAAGATACCGTCGACTCCAAACTTTACTTTGAATAGATGTTTCCACCTTCCGAGCTGTTTTCACAAAGCGTTGCATCTTCTCTAGAGTGTCACGTCACTTTAAACAACTTTGGATTCACATTTCTTGGATGGTATAAGAGCTGAGGTTTGTTATTTGAGTCCTCTATATAGATTCTGGAAGGTCACTGAAAGTCTTTTTCTTAGAACTAGTCAGGTAGAACTTTGATATCCATAGTTTTCTTTTTTTAGCATCACATATTTCCCTTTTATTTTATTTTCTTCTTTCTTCACCTCTCTATATTTTTCACATTTCATTACCGATCCGTGTTGCTTGGATCAGTGCCTATTTTTACTGCTATTATCAAGGACCGATCCCACTCTTCATTTATCCTTCACTTTCCTAAGTGTTTTTGCACTACACGTCTACCACTGGACAAAATTGGATCTAACTTCATCTACTAGTGTCGTCGACATTCTTTGACGTTGTTCACCATTGCTAGCATCACCGTATGTCGTTCTCTACCATATCCGACACCGATTCATTTGACAATTGCCCCAGATCCAAGTTACCTTTTCAGATTAGGCGATTTTCCAATTCGACTTCATTATCGTCACTTTTATCAAACTCAATTGGATGGTACTTCGCTCGACATAGATGGTGGTCGGTGATGACGAATGACCACGCTCGACGTTAATTTTAGGCATCTCTCCTCTCTTATCGAGTTCGACCATGGCATGAGAAAGGGTAGTTAAGTGAAGGTGTTAAATCCTCGTGCTTGACCTAAAGTTTTCCCTCATTTTCCCTAGGCCAAGTCTAAGTTTTTCTTCTTTTCATTTGCTCCAAGTAAAGCACGAGTTATGCCTAGCTCCATCCCTAGTTGTCTATGGTTGTTAGAAAATTCCAATCTTTTAGAAAGTTCTTGAGAGAAGAGATGTTTCACAATTAATTGAACTTTGATTTTGGTCAAGTACGCATAGAAAGTCATGTTTTCATGGGATGATTTTGGACAATAGTCACCTTGAATGCACTCTGGCATTCGAATGGACTTCCTACCACTGCTTTAGTTTGACATTTCACTCCGATGTTCTTATAAAGAGGAATTCCGTGTCACTTCGGACAATGGTTCAGTTATCATAAATCGTATGATAAGAGGTAAATTACGATGCACGGTTTTGTTGTGCTACGGTGCTTTTTTTCCAGCACAAATGAGCTATCTACACAGAGTGTTCCCATTTACAATGCTCTGGACACTGGAAACACATTACATAGATTTAATTACATATTATTGCAACTGTCAATGTATATGATTCGATCGGTTAATACATGTTGACATCCTATGGGTATCATACATTGGCCATTCAATGTTTTATTTAGATACCGAAATTATAGTTAAATTCTACCCAACTTTGTTCATATATGAACTTTTAACAGTTATAGATCATAGATGCTCTTTACGTATTTCAACAATGGGTAAAGGTCCATTAACTTTAAAGCTAGTTTAGTCTGTGATAAAGTCGGATTCGAACTCCACTTCAACATCTTCTATGTTATCCACTTTGTCATCTTTTTTATCTCAGTTACCTCGTCGTCAAGTGAGGCAGTCTTTGGAGATCGTCCCTTTTGTAACAACGAATGAAGAGTTTGTAGACATTTCCTCCAATATTAGAGTGTCAGCGTAAAAATTTGTGGTAGGCACCACATTCCTTTTAAAGAAGTTCTTATTCCAAATCCTTATCATCGGGCCCATAGTCCGTTTGAAGGTTATACAACATGTAATCGGTACATGTTATTATTTGTGTGTGTCCCCCTATTTAATCACTTTATCCAGCTCATACTCCAGTATATAAAGCATGCCCTTCTCCAACTCCCCGAACAGTTATGCTTCATTAAATAGCATGTATATGGTCTTTCTACATTACTTTGGCAGGGTGCTAACACTAGAGGAGATTCCCTACTTATATACTTTCAAGATGGGAAAATGAAATCTTTCTCTGGTTTATCTGGAGCCATCTACGGGTTATCGTGTCATCCAAGGCTTTTTTGACAGACTCATCTATTTCAAGGAGAAATACTTCTTTGTGCATTGTCCTCCTAGCTTTGTCTAGAAATTTCTATCTGGACATAAATTTTACTATCATACACAACTACTACGACACAAGCTCATCTTGATTGTTAACCTTTTTATTTCATGAATTCTCATATATCCCAAGAAGGCTTGGCAACTCGACGTTAATGAGTACCCTTAGACATTTGCATGCCATCCCCAAAGGATAATGGGAGAAGAGATACATGTTGACAGATGGGAAAATGTGGCAATTCAACCTTTTGGATGGCGATTGTAGTTTGGGCCTCGCACCAAATGTTCGTGAAGATGCCTAATCTACTCATGAGGCCAAGGAGAATTAGATATACCCTCCATTCAAGAACCCTAAGTCAATATAGAAGAAAATTAATTGGGTTAATGTTAAAGCTGGTCAAACAGCCAAGTATATTAATTTGAGAATCTTCTTCCCTGCTATATAGGGGAGATAGAATGTAGATTAGACTTTGGCCGTAAATCCGTTGGTGAAATAGGTGGCAACAATTAGGTGCCACCAATTCCTCAATGGCCAAATCTAAAGATTATATCATCCTGATCGGCTTTACAGCCACCTCCAACTTCAATAGTATGTAATACACTGATTCCTCCATCTAGAGATTTATATGGCTCATTTGGGAATAAACTAGATAAAACAGCTTCTTGCATTATTGACAACATCAGTATTGGTGACATCGACTCTCCTATTTGTTTTCCAATTAATGTGCTTTTCACAGATGCATTGAAATAAATAACCGATGTTAACAAACTTCAAGACATGATCCATGAGGGGCATCTATAATATTAACACTTCACTACACTTTGAATCACTGCATGTTCACACTACACTTATTAGCCTTTAGTTTCTAGATCTTAACTTGATTGCATTTTATTTTCAGGTTCTATTGATCGCCAATATCTTTTTGATGAGCTTTAAGCTATGATGGCAATTAGCAAAGGCCCAGTATGTCGCATCATCATCACAAGTCATCTCACGAGTCTAAATCAAGTAAGCACTATAGAAGAAAGCAAGAAAGGCAAGATAGGGACTATAAACATCACGATGATCGCCATAAAGGATTTGGTAGGACCTTACCCTCTCTGCATTGGGCTCATTCTCTAATTCGAAAAAGCCTTGATAGATATTTGATGAGGCCTGATAACGTCCCCTCAATTCAACTTCTAGTGCACCTACTTTAGTATCATCTGCAACATACTACTTAAGAATCTGGGTCTATATCTCCTAAGTCTTATAGATGAAGGATTGGTAATAACCAACTTCCTATTTCCATTTTAGCAACGATAACCGAAACTATCTCGAACCCACATCTTGCTACCCTAAAAAAGGCCTTTTTGGAGATTTGTTTTGATGGGTTCATGTTTCCTCTTATGTAAGCCTTATATTATGTAGGTAGCATATACGATCAGTACTATACACATGGAAAGGCTTGCAAAGGCTCTCTCTGTATTCAATGAGGAGAAAACCGTGACTATCCGAGGAAAAGTTCTTATAAAAAAGGATAATAAGCGTATCATGATACTTTGGATAAATAAGTTTAGAGCTTTAGACTTCTTTGGCAACTACGGAGAAAACGTTAGAAGAAAAGAAAAAGTCCTTCGACGAATAATCTAAATGGCAACATAATTAAGCGGAGGCTGCACGTCACAAGGGCCACACTCTTACATTAGAGAATGAAAAACTTCAAAAGATTATTGATGAGCATGCCTTAGAGATTCAAAAATTGAAAGTGGCAGTAGAAGTTGAGAAGAAGGAAAAGGATGAAGCCCTCACTTGGGCCCAAGAATATTGTAACGAGCTATTAGAGCTAGCCAAGTGCAAAAGGATGCCTAACTTAGGTGAAGATAGCTGAAGATCCAATAAGTCTAAGATCGAGCCTACTCTAATCCGATTTTATGCGAAAGTTGTCAAGTCCAAGAACTTAAGGTGGCTTAACAAGGGATATCCTAAGGTTTAACTATGGCCTAGAAGGAAATACTAGACAACAACGAAAGAATTCTGATAGTGCTGAGATTGATGAGGAGTTAAAGTTCAACCTCTTGGAAGATGAAGATTTGGAGGCGCTCAAGATTGGTAGAGTCCTATTAGCGACTAAATTTGTTGATCAAACTAATGTGTTTGCAGAGGTCCAACTTGAACGTAGGTCTAAAGGTTTGGGCGAGAGTTTCACTTCTATTTCTAAAGGACCTACTACAGAAACCGCAATGCAAATGGCGGGTACATCTGGTGCTGCCACCTCTTCTATATTAGGGCTACTGATCATTGAGCTTGTTATTCCTCCTTCTAGTACTACTATAATTTTTTTGTCGAGGCGACTTCAGGTATTTCAGCTCCTTTTTCATCCACAACTAACGTACATTACAGTCCTAAGGAGCTTGGCTACATAGAATTTGGATCATTTCCAAAGTTGCCTACCATATCTCCTATCATGGAGGGAAATTCTACAGGGACTCCCTTACATATGACCTTCAAATCTCCTGGAGGGATATCATTAACTTTGTCAGCATTCGACAAGGTTCACATGACATCAGTTCATGTCACTTATCTCCATTTTTCAATTTTTCAAATTTAGGTCCACTAGCTCTTGCTCCTTTGCTTAAAGGAGACTTGTCTTTAGGCACTCAAGCTATAGTGACCGAATCAGTTATCAGGTCTGTCCCTATTCCGATTGCAACCTCTTTAGCAGGCCCTACTCTTGATCTCGACATTGAAATGATACCTATTTTGAATGAAGAGACCATGGATGATCTTGATGTGATAAAGGGGGACGAAGTCATAACCATCAATAGGGTCATCGAGCACAAGTCAGGACCTTCAATGCAGGAGGAGAAGAAATTATGGATTAAGAAGGTTAAAGAAATCAAGAAGGAAAAGATGAATAATGTTCTCTTCCCATTTCAGTTTCGTTGGCTATACCACCCAATATTATCCCACTTCTACTCTTGCCCCCAGTAGCATCCAAGCTAACTCTCCTAAGTCTCTTGGGAGCGATTATGATTGGAATACTGACCCTTAAGGCTATTTATTAGAGGGACAAAGAGGTGGAAGGAGTAGTAGGTCTAGCAAGAGGCACGTAAGATATCTCTCGAGGAGAAAAAGGAAAAAACGAAGAACAATACGCAGTGATGGTCTATTTAATTTATCATTTGTTTGTTTTTATTATTTTTTGTTTATGTACACAGGCTTTCGTTTTACGGGTACAACCCCTGCTTTTGCTTGTAATGGTTTTTTCGTAAATAAAATACGTTTTCTTTTTAGATCTATGTTTTTCTTGCATGCGTACTTGGTTTATTTATATTACTTGCGATCGTATTTGAATCTAAGCAATGTTATCATCCACCATAACTACGTACATGCGAACGAATTCTCACCATTGCTTGGTTACATGTCATTATTTTGTTAACTCGCTACTACTAAAACATTTCTTAGTTGGTAAAGCAAGATCACTATTGTATGGCTAACTTCGTAACTTACTTAGCTTTTCTTTAGTCAGGTTCCATTTGACTATGGATAATATTGAATTTTCTATCATTCTCTGTCTCCAAGAAGTAACATTTTGGATATCTATCTCTGGACATCTACACTCGATCCTACCTAACTTTGGGCATCGATCGTTATTTAATTAGGAGGTCCATTCTACCGCTAGGTCATATCTCTGGGACCTGATGTGTAAAACACCTATCTTTGCGCATTGCACTTATACCTTGCTAATCTTTGGGCTATTTGTCTTGGACCTGGCCTATCTACGGGAAATGGTCAAAGCATATAGGTTTAGGGCACATCTTCATGATTGATCGGGGTGTGTTTATACCCCCGATCATGGATTGAAGGAGTTTATTGATATCTATCTGTAGATATCGGAAATGATTATACCCCTATGACCGATCATGGATCAAAATAGTCCATCAATAACTATCTCTAGGTACTTATATACCTGCATTTTTAAAATGTTACATTCAATTTTGTTATTGTCTACAACACAAGATTAGGCTGATGAGAATATAGTTCAATTGATCCTCAAAGCTAATTCATTTTATATACAAAAGAATGACATACTCTACCTTGTTACATTAGGGCCTAATTTGGTATTTACAAATATACAGTTAGGCAAAATGTCATTATAGGTGTTCGCTATTGCATGCCCTTGGATGTGAAATTCCATCAACAGTTTCCAACTTGAATGTTCCATCTCCAAGCTTGTGTTCAATGGTGTATGAACCTTTCCAATTCGATCCCACAGATGGTGGACCAGGAAAGATTCGTTTCATATCATGATCGCCGATCTCGAAGGTATGATTCTAGACCTTTGCATTGGATTGTCATGCAACTCTTTTCTTGTGAGGATTGACCCATAATCAGCTCCTGCATGCTTCTCATCGATCATATCAAGGGACTTGAGGAAAAGTTCCTCATTCTTATTGAGATCATAATGAATCTTTCAATGAGATGGACTTCCAATTCAAATGGAATCATCGCCTTTGATCCATACGCTAGGGCAAATGGAGTATGACCAATCACGGACTTATGAGTCGTTCGATAAGCCCATAATGCTAGAGGAAATTCATCGACCCACTTGCCCTTGGACTTTGTCAGTCGTTTCCTTAAGATGGACTTGATGATCTTATTTATCTCCTCCACCTATCCATTTTCCCGTGGATGTGCCACAATTGTAAATTTCCTTTCAATTTGGTACTTTTTGTAGAAATTCTAGAATTCGACACTGCTGAATTTGGCACATCCTAGTGCAATCAGCTGCATCCCAATTGATTACTGCTGAAAATATCTATAGCGAAGAATCTTCCATGCCAAAGTCTGTCCTCCAATGCGATCGTCGCAGGCTCGTTCATGCACAGTTGCAAAGATCCTTTTAGCTACTTCATTAGCGACACACCACAGTATATGGCCAAGAATCCTCTTCAATATAGCACACCTTTTTGAACAATAAATCTTGGTACCATGCGTATGAGTTTACTTCATTTATTCTTTCTATTTTTAGAGTTCACTTGAGTAAGTATTCCTTGGTCCGAGTTATCCATGATTCCTTTTCCATTTTGGCCTCTAAAATTCAATCGACGTTAACCTTGTTTGTGCTTGGAGCGGATAATACCTCAATTGGAACTAACCCCATAAGTTGCACATCCTAAGAGAAAGTTATCTTGGTGAATCAGCTTTTGTGTTCTCCTTCCTGAGAATATTCATTATCCTATAATACTTAAATTCATTTAGTAGCTCTAGAACCTTCATCACGTACGTGGCTAGTCTCGCTCTCTTAGCTTGAAACTCCTTCTTTACCTGATAGACCACCAATTTAGAGTATATACATATATATTATATGCAATTTCTTGACTACTAATTCCTTCACTATCTTAAGTCCTGCTATTAGTGCTCGGTATTCGTTTTCATTGTTTGTTATGGGGAACTCAAGTTTCGAGACATAGCAGATTGTCCATTCTTCAGGGGTTATCAAGACTGCTCCTGCCCTAGAACAGTGCTCATTGGATGCTCCGTCTGTGTATAATTTCCTTTGAGCGATTTGCTCCACATCTTCCTCCTTCTATTCATTTCGAGTGGTAAATTCGACAAAGAAATCAGTCAATTCCAGTCCTTAGATTTCCCTCCTAGGATGATAGGTTATATCATACTGAGTTAATTAGATGTTTCACTTCAATAACCTTTTCGAAATTTCAGGTTGGTGTAATACCTATCTCAATTGTTGATCAGTTAGCACTTTAATCATAGGAGCCTAGAAGTGGAGGCATAACTTCCTTGATGCAATCAACAAGTAGTTAGCTAGCTTCTCTAACTTTGGATAGTTTCTCTATGCTCTAGTAAACCGCTTGCTGATGTAATACAATAACCTTAGGATTTTGGATTCTTTATGCACCAGGACAACATTTAGCATATGAACAGATACTACTAAATAAAAAATAGGTCCTATACTTCCAAAGGTTTCGATAAAACTAGTGGTCTCTCCATGTGATAAAGTAAGGCCTGGAATTTTTTTTGAAACTCTCCCGACCTGACAAACTTCCATTTCTCCTTTTTAAGGACATCAAAGAATGACACACAAATATTATAGTTTTTGAGATGAACCTACTCAGTGCAGCTACCGTTCCATTCAAGCTTTGCATTTCCACCTTATCGCTGGAACTTTGACATCTCTCAATGCCTTAATGTGATGTCCCGGAAATTTTGGGCAATAGCAATTTGATAATCTTCATTAAAAATTATTTAAATTGGCAATATTGATTTAATAATAATTTTCTAACTATTTATATTTGGTAATATTGTTTAATAATTTTCTTTTATAAATATTTAATTTGGCAAAATTTATTATTTTTAGAACTAATAATATTATTTGGTAAATTTATCTCTTAAAGCTAATAAAATTGTTTTCTATTTATAATGTATATATACTGGTATATATATATATATTGTAAATAGGAAGTCTTTGATTTTAAATTTAATAAAATATATGTTGTCTAACTATAATATATATATATATATATATATATATATATATATGTATGTATGTATGTATATATTATGATTTGAAGATTGTTTTAAAATTCAAGTTAATAATTTTCAAAGCTATTTAAAATCTAACCATATATTTCCAAAACATTTAAGGTAAATGTTTATTTATCTAAAAATACATTTTTTCTCACGTTTAAACTAAGATTTAATTAAAGGTTTATTTCTTTTATTTTTAATATTCTTTCTTCTTAATTTTTAAATTGTATAAATGTAATTTGAATATATATACATATAAATATAACCTTTACATATTAATATAAAACATAAAAAATATATTTAATATAAGGTTCAATTCTTTTGCTTTTAAAATGCTTTCTTTTAAAATTATTTAAACTAAAATTGTTTATAAATATATGTATAAGTTTAAACCATAAACATTAATCAATATAAACATAACATATTAATATAAATACTTGTGTAATTAATTTATAAATGGTTTTAAACATTTGTAAATACATAAGACAAGCTTTAGACAATTGTAAATTAATGTATTCATGCAAATACATTTTTAAGCAAAGGACCACTTATAGTTAACAAGTGTCAACATTCATTCTTTCTCTTAAAATTAAATTATAAAAATAAACATTGGAGAAACCTGATCATTTTTATTTTCAGATCAAAACATCTTCTTCCTCTCAATCTTCTTTCATCTTCAAAACTAAAGAAAACTGAAAAACCAATTTCAAAAGAAAATCAAAACTAAAAGCTTCAACTATTTCAAGATTTAAAGCCTCAAACTCAACAAATCTGTAACCTGATTCAAGATCAAGGATCAAAGCTTCAACACACCAAGATACAAATTCAACTTAACACAATTTTCAAATCCAACAGCAGGCTAACAAATTCAAATTCCAGTTTCCAGATTTAAATTAAAACCTCTGCTCCTCTGTTCTTGTTTTTTGGTGAGTAAACCCTTCTTTAAAAACAGTTTTTAAAGTATTGCCTGTGATAATCCTATATGGAAAAGTTGTAATATGGTTGGCATAATTGATTTTATCTAGATGTATGTTTGAAATTGCTTGTTTATATGTGTATATCTGTATATATTTATATAAAGTGTCTCCGTTATATCCACAGGCTCGAATTACTTACAAAATTTTAAAGCTTCTCATATAATCAGAATTGAGTGTTGATCCTTGAATGAAATATGATTATAATCTTATAATAACAATTCTAAAAATGGTTTCGAGAATTTTAATTTAGAGATTAAATAAAAATTTAGAAATAACAGTAATTTTTTTTATATAGGTCAAAAATAAACGAATGCGATCTCATATTTGGATTTCATGAATGGAATCGTGGTAGGAAATCATGATTTTTGATATGAATATCTTGATTTTTAGGTAAGTATATGTTAAGATTTCTTAAGATGGTCGATTTTGGGTGTTTGGTCAATCGTCGGCGATCGTGGACGATTTGAGGCTCGGGATTATGGTCGAGGATGGCATTAGGGTTGTCGATTATAGGAAAAATGTCGAGGGTATTTATCGATGGCTGCAGCGGTCGAGAATCGACGAAGTAGGGTTTTGACGTCGAATTGGGTAGGCCGTGTATTCGAGGTGATGGCGACGGCTATGGTGAATCGGAGGTGATCACGAGGCGGGGGATCGAATTTGCTTCAGTATAGCATGATAGGGGGTTCTCGCTTCGTGTATGGTGGCGAGTAGGAGACTCTTACCCCTACATGTCCCTGATAGGTAGTATAAGGCCTTGATGGGTTGGTTGCGAGTCAAGAGGCTGGCCGTAAAAGCAAATTCGAGGTACCACTGTATGCCACGGTGGAGGGCGGCCGCTGTCGATGGTTGAAAAGCCTAGACCGTTACAGTGGTATCGGAGCGCTAGATTGAGTGGATACCTAGGCTTTGGAGTGATCTCTTTCTTGAGAGAGCGTACTTGTATTTAAATATATATATTAATATATCTACCTAATCTGTTGGGTTAACTATCCGAGTTTTTCAACATAAGTTCTAGAGGTAGATAGGGTAGTGGTGTGTGTAGCACGAATACCAACTAATGGTAGAGGCCTTATTATGAGGTTGGAAGAGTAACTGCCAAAGCTGTAGACCCAATACCGCCTCGAATGAGCTTTATGGCATTGTGTAAGGATTTCACTGATCTCTGGAGGAAGTCTTTTAAAGGTTCGGAGTCCATCTTTGAAGTGCAAGTTTGGTCGCACTTGTGTGAGCGGATTTTCTAGAGTTTGGATCTATCGATTGAGCAGAAGAGAGTGATGATATCTTGGCGACCTTAGAAAGGAGCTGCTGCATGGTGGGATGCAGTAACTATGAATGTTCCTGAAGATGTTTTCTCCTAGAGCAGTTTAAGAAAGTTTTAAGAAGCAGTTGTACCTACCGCAGGGAAGACTCGGACGCATAGAAATTTTCTGGATCTCAAGTAAAGGAGTTTGTCTGTATTAGAGTATGAGATTAAGGTCAATACGTTAACTCGCTACGGACATGGTCTCATTATCACCCCTTAAGAAGAATAAGTTGTTGGTGCTTGGTTTGAGGCCCGAGTTTCTTGAGAGTTGGCTGCCCATCTCAAATGGCCCTTTTGTGGAATTGATTAGTAGCTTTGAGGTTTGAGGAGCTTTTAGATAAGAAGTCTTTGGCATCTGTGGCAGTAGTGCAGCTCAAAAGTGTTTTGTGTGCCAGTAGGAAGGTTTTTTGGCTAAGTAATATCCGAGAAGTGGAGTTCAAAAGTAGTAGAGTGACCTATTTCTTTGATGGTTCAGAAGTCTTTGTTTTTTTATCTATCAGTGGTCTGGGCATATGGTGGTGGTTTGCCCACTTCTTTAGGAAGCTCAACAATTTAAGAAGATGGACCATCAGTTTCTTTTTCGGGTAGGGAAGGTTAAAGCTGTTCCGATTCGTGAAGGGAGAACAATATCTTTAGGAAACTGAACTTGGTATGATCACAAAAGAGACTTGCGATGGTTCGGAAGTTCTCTTAGTAATCTTTTGCTTGGGATTGAAGCATCTCAAGAGGGGTTAAGCTATCGAATTGGTCAGAGATTTTCCAGATGTCTTCGAGCAAGCCAAAGGTTTGTTCATATCGGGAGATTGAGTTTCCGTATAGACTTGGTTCCGGGAGAGATATCGATGGTTCATCCTAGTGGAAGGATGTTTTCTAGAGAGAGGATTTGGAGCAGCTTAGGACTTCTTGGTACATCTGTGTTTTTTCTTCTGTATCTAGTTTCGAGTTTTCTCTAGCTAAGGGTAGCTGAAGACAGTACCCTTGACAAAGGACTCATCTGTTTCTTTGAGTAGTTGGTTATTTCTTTGAGTTAACCAACGTTCCCGCTTGATTTGTGGATCTGGTGAACCGTGTTTCTGGGATATGTTGATCAAGTTTGTGCTCGAGTTCATCGATATTCTCATCTACTCCACATTAGAGTTGTGCAACGGAAGCGAGGTAGCAGCTGTTCTAGAGTGGATGCAACCGGAAGTTGCAGTTTTCCCGGATCAATGGGTTTCTACAGGAAGTTCAAGTGGATCCCTAAGTGTGAAGAATTTTTTCTGAATATGAAGGCAAGGTTACAGAGTGCACCTTTTTTGGTTGTTCCAGATAGAAGAAGCAATTTCAAAGTCCACTGATGCTTGTGAAACAGAGTTTGTGTTCTGGATTTCGCCGGATTTGGGAAGGACCATCTTGTTGAGTGGAATCCGGAGATTGTCTTATTCTTGTTTCAGATTTGTTTCGTGAGACATCAGCGAAGGTTGAGCTGATCAGTAAGGATATAGGCAGCCCAGGATCATCTGACAAGTTTTGTGGATAAGAGACAATAGAATTTGGAATCCGAAGTTAGAGATTTGGTTTTGTTGAAGTTTCTCTGATCAAAGGAGTAACAAGATTTGGAAAGACTGGAAAGCTAGCTCCGAGGTATTTTGGATCTTTCTTTGTTCTTGATAGGATAAGTTCTTCAGGATTGAATTGCTAGTGTGGATAGCTGGGATTCACATTGTATTTCACGTATCTCTGAGGGAGTACGTGTATGATCCATCATTGGTTGTGGAATCTAGTTTAGAAGGATCTGGTAGTTGAGCTGGATTTGAGTATAGTTTAAAATCTTGTTCAGATTATAGGTCGAGGTGAGAAGGAGCGTAGGGTCAGAATGGTATAGCTAGTTAAGGTTCTGTAGAGCGAGTATCCCAGTGTTTGTATGTGGGAACTCTAGATAGTATTAGAAAGGCCTATCCTGATTTGTGTCAGGATAATTAGTTTGTATGTTTGATTTAATTGGTTGCTATGGTTGCTAGTATATGGTTGATAAGTTATGCTTGCTACTTAAAAATTTAAAAACTTGTTGGATTATTAAATTATCTTTGCTTTTAAATTTTGGGGACGAAATTCTTTTAAGGGGGGAGGAAAGTGATGTCTGGGAAATTTTAGGCAATAGCAATTTGATAATCTTCATTAAAAAATTATTTAAATTAGCAATATTGATTTAATAATATTTTTCTAACTATTTAAATTTGGTAATATTGTTTAATAATTTTCTTTTATAAATATTTAATTTGGCTAAATTTATTCTTTTTAGAACTAATAATATTTAATTGGTAAGTTTATCCCATAAAGATAATAAAATTGTTTTATATTTATAATGTATATATATTGGTATATATATTGTAAATAGGAAGTCTTTGGTTTTAAATTTAATAAAAGATATGTTATCTGATTACAATATATATATACACACATATATGTGTGTGTGTGTGTGTGTGTGTTTGTGTGTGTGTATTGTGATTTGAAGATTGTTTTAAAATTCAAATTAATAATTTTCAAAGCTATTTGAAATCTTACCATATATTTCCAAACATTTAAGATAAATGTTTATTTGTCTAAAAATACATTTTTGCTTAAGTTTAAACTAAGATTTAATTAAAGATTTATTTATTTTATTTTTAATATTCTTTCTTCTTAATTTTTAACCTGTATAAATTTAATTTGAATATATAAATATAAATATAACCTTTACATATTAATATAAAACATAAGAAAAATATTTAAAATAAGGTTCAATTCTTTTGCTTTTAAAATGCTTTCTTTTAAAATTATTTAAACTAAAATGGTTTATAAATATATGTACAAGTTTAAACCATAAACATTAATCAATATAAACATAACATATTAATATAAATACTTGTGTAATTAATTTAAAAATGGTTTTAAACATGTGTAAATACATAAGACAAGCTTTAGACAATTGTAAATTAATGTATTCATGCAAATACATTTGTAAGCAAAGGACCACTTGTAGTTAACAAGTGTCAACATTCATTCTTTCTCTTAAAATTAAATTATAAAAATAAACATTGGAGAAACCTGATCATTTTTATTTTCAAATCAAAAATCTTCTTCCTCTCAATCTTCTTTCATCTTCAAAACTAAAGAAAACCGAAAACCCATTTTCAAAAGAAAATCAAAACTAAAAGCTTCAACTATTTCAAGATTTAAAGCGTCAAACTCAACAAATCTGTAACATGATTCAAGATCAAGGATCAAAGCTTTAACACACCAAGATATAAATTCAACTTAACACAGATTTCAAATCCAACAGCAAGCTAACAAATTCAAATTCCAGTTTCCAGATTTAAATTAAAACCTTCGCTCCTCTTTTCTTGTTTTTTGTTGAGTAAACCCTCCTTTAAAAACAGTTTTTAAAGTATTACGTGTGATAATCGTATATGAAAAAGTTGTAATATGGTTGTCATAATTGATTTTATTTGGATGTATGTTTGAAATTTCTTGTTTATATGTGTGTATATATGTATATATTTATATAAACAGTCTCTGTTATATTTACAGGCATGAATTACTTTCAAAAATTTAAATCTCTTTATATAATCAGAATTGAGTGTTGATCCTTGAACGAAATATGATTATAATCTTATAATAACAATTCTAAAAATGGTTTCGAGAATTTTAATTTAGAGATTAAATAAAAATTTAGAAATAACAGTAAACAAATTTATATAGGTCAAAAATAAATGAATGCGATCTCATATTTAGATTTCATGAATGGAATCGTGGTAGGACATCATGATTTTTGATACGAATATCTTGATTTTTAGGTAAGTATATGTTGAGATTTAATAAGATGGTCGATTTTGGGTATTTGGTCAATCGTCGGCGATCGTGGACGATTTGAGGCTCGGGATTGTGATAGAGGATGGCTCTAGGGTTGTTGATTATGGGAAAAATGTCAAGGGTATTTATCGATGGCTGTGGTGGTTGGGAATCGATGAAGTCGGGTTTTGACGTCGAATTGGGTAGGCAGTGTATTCGAGGCGATGGAGAAGGCTATTGTGAATCGGAGGTGATCATGAGGTGGGGGATCGGTGCTGGAGGTCGAGGCGACTCTCTGTGAGGTTGGCGGGGTTTATCGGTGATGAGTTCGTCGACAATGGTAGGATTCTGATCGGGCTAGTTTCAGATATTTGGAACGAAGTGTTCGATTTTGTTTTGCTTCCGTAATCGCCGATCTAGGTGGTCAGGTGGTTAGTGGGGATTATCGTTGATGTGTCGAGGCCGGCGTAGTTGATCGGAGCAACGTGGAGTCGCCACGCACATGCACTGTGCACGTTATATCAAGTGGGAGTGAGTTTTGGGGGAAGAAGCCATTCTTTGGGTTTGATTCGAGTTTCTTTCGGGTTTGACTCGAAGTGATTAAGGTTGCGAGTGAATCAAGTTGCTCGAGATTTTGTCAGGATTGGCTCGAGTATTCTGGTAATAGACTCAGGGTTTTTGAGGGTATTGGATCGGGTCATTTTTGTTGTTCCAGGTTTAAAATTTTGAAGTAAAACTTGTTCAGGTTTTTGAATTTAAAATGAACAGTTTCAGATTTATAACAGGCAAGGGAAATCAAAGTTTAAAGTAAAGAAAATATTTAACAAGTTTTTAAAGCTAAATAAAAATGTAACAAGTTTTTAAGAAAGAAATGTGTAGTTAAATTTTAAAGTGTGTTTTAAATGAATATGTTTATAAAGTAAATTATTTAAAAAGTTTAAAATAAATTTTCAAAGAAACGTAAACCATATTTTCCCAAAGTAAAATTATCAAGCAAGCTTTTAAACTTATCAAAGTGATTAAGTTTTCAAGGAGATTGTCAACAAGTTCCTAAGTAAAGTTTTCAAAGATTCAATAAAGATAAAGAATTTATTTTTATTTAATTAAGTTTGAGATTAATTAAAGATAATTAATTAGTAAAATTAATTAAAAGTTAATCACTTTATAAGATTAATAAATATAAACTAATTGATGTTAATAATCAAAGTATAATTACTTAGTACAAGTAATTAGTGAATAGTTAATGATGTAAATTTATTTAAAGATCATTAACTAGTGATTATGAGATAATTAATAAAGTTAATTAATATAAGGTAATTAATCAGATTAATTAATTAAGATAATCATTAGTGGAATTGGTTAAGTATAATAACTTAATGTAATCTATAAAGTATAATTACTTAGTGAAGTAGTTAATGGATAATTACTGAATGTAATTAAAGGGAAATCACTTAATGAAGTAATTAGAGAATAAATACTTAATGGAGGTAATTAAGGATTAATTACTTAGTGTTATTAATTAAAGAATTAATTAATTAAGGAATAGTTGATTACTGAATATGATTAGTTAAGGGTAATTAATGTGCTTAATTAAAGATTACTTGTTAAATGTAATTAATTTAGAGAATATTTAATTAATGAAGTAATTAGAGGATCGTTAATTAATTAATTAATCAATGAGATTAATTTATGGTTAATTAATGATAATGGTTAAAGATTAATTAATTTACTTAATTAATTAAAGGTTAATTACTTAATGTAATTAAAGAGTAATTAATCAAGAATGATTAATTAAAATGGATAATTAAAGGACAATTACTTAATGTAATTGAAGGATAATTAATCAAGGATGATTAATTAAGGTAGATAATGAAGAGGTGATTAATTAATTAGTTTGTAATTAATCAATGTTAAGTAAGCAGGATTAAGGTAATCCAAGTGATTAAAAGCTAGTAATTAATTTAATTGGAAATTAATTAAATTAATTAGGAATTGTTAAACTTAAATATGTTGCTTATGGATGATTGAATGATACTGGATTATTTGGATGTGACATATATATATCTGTGATATGTATGCTCTGTGTTATGAGATGCTTTTGTTAAGTTGTGATAGTATGGATTAACTATCTGTGGAAATATGAATTATCTACTTGTGTGAATATATTACCCTTAAAACAACTTGGACATTAAAACGACGTTTTGGATTTCGGTGAGACGGAGATCGGATTTCCAAATTGGAATATCTGAAAACCACATCGATCCAAATTAAACGTTAGGTCGTGAAATCTCAAGTGAAGTTCAAGATGAAGACTTGAAGTGTAAGAACTATTTGTCGTTAAAACTCTAAGGGTGATTCCAAAATGAGTTTAACGGAGATAGTGCTTTCAGTTTTGAGATGAAGATTCAGAGTGCAAGGGCAATTGTTGTTAACTCTGAGGGTGATTCCAAAATGAGTGCAACGAGATAGTGCCTTCGTTTTCGTTCGAACCTGGAACGAACTTGTATGGATTGAATGCTTTTAGAACATCGTCAGGAGGACGATGAACATTCTAAGATAGATGTGTTCTAAAAAGGTAATCGCAGCCTCAAGCCTCATCAATTGAGAATAGCTAAAAAAGGGGAGGTGCAGCAAGGCTAAGTGGGTCATGCCCAAGTAGGACGAGATTTTCCCCTGTCAAGAGGTCCCTTTTTATTCGACTTATTGGGCAGTTGGTTCGCGGCCAACCGCTGGGTTGTCTTGTTCGGGACTATCTAGTAAGGGATGGTTTCAGTCTTGTATTGCAGGTGATCAGGGTGGATCCTCGGTACGGTGATCTAGGCCATGTACTGTGACGGGCGGTATCCCAGTAGCCCTGCTATTGATGGAAACCCATTTTCCCTACGTGCCTTTACGATTTTGATTGTATAACCCACTTTGTAGCTAGTATGCTGGAATTTAATCATGTAACAATTTCTGCAATTTTATATTTTACTTGAAAACCCAAGGCACTATTATAATATCACTGGATTTCCTATCAAATGTTTTGGTTATCGTAAGGTAAATTTTTTTCCATGTTTATGCGTGGGAAGTCTTACGCGATACCTTTCTTTTCAAAGGATTTTCTAAAGTTAAGCGACTTTAACCCGTTAACTCACACTAGATCCATGTCTGACCCGGAGTTTATTTTCTATTTTATTAAACTCTTGGGTACTCAAATTTTTACGAGTAGCCAAGGGATTCAGGTTAGCTTTGACGAGTTTCTGGAGAAGATATGGAGCAGGAGGCTTTAGTGTATATAGATATATTATGGTTCCTATGTGTTGTATCTCTATGATGAAGTCTATATTGAACTGGAGTTGTAATGACTAGGCAGGTCTGTATAACTGTCTAGTTTGTGACACAAGCTATGTAACTCTGATAGATGTTGTATACTATGTAATATCTTATGTGATAATATAATTTATTCATTCCACTGTGAGATTCTGCTTTTGTTTAGTTCTTTCTTTTCTATCTTTTCTATCCCTTTCTCTCTTAATCATGATGCGTCTTTCTGTGGAATGGAAGACGAATCGTGACACTTAATATGCTCTGGATTTTCTTCTATGCCTCTTGATTTTACTTCATAACCCAAAAATTTACCTGATACAACCCGAAGAAACATTTATGTGATTTAGCTTCATTCCGTATTTTTGAAATACATCAAACATATTTTAAAATTCACTTCTTATAACATACAACAATAGTTAATGGTTTAGAAAGGTTGACAAAATAATAAATAAAAATCTAGTATTATCATTTCTAACAACCAATTATTTAACTATTTAATTTCAAAAAATTATACCTCCCTCTATATATATAATATAATCAAACACAAAATTATTTCATTTACAAGTTTTGAAAATAATATTGTGTCAGTTTGCTCTGTTCAAGTGTTTTGGAATTCCTATCAATAGCGTTGATCAAATGAAATGATCGAAACCCTAAATCAACCTTAACAACTGAAACAACACAATATAAAGCATTATTATATTAATTATAAATACAGTTCCTCATAGGATTATTCAAGAATGGATTTAAGAATAATGATGGAGATTCAAATTTAGAAGAATCCTAGTCAAAAAGAATTCTAACTAACTTGATAGACTCGAAAGGAAGATAAGTTAACTAAATTACAAAAGAGAAAGAGCGATAGACTTATATTGATCACGAGCGACCTTAATCGGGTCAACCAAGATTCCAGAAATAAGTTTGATGCGGAAATTCTTCCCGCTTGAAGAGAAGAGAAGCGACTTAACCCAATATCAAGATATCTGATTAGTGGAGTGAGGTCAAGATTACAAGGGAATTTCCCTGATCGTCTACTAGAGACAGTTCAGGTTTTTCAAGAAATAATAGCACCTAAATCGAGGATGTAGAAATCTTTGCTGGATCGTTGCTTGTTGTAGAGGAGTTTCACCCCTTTACAAATCATACTAAGATTGGCGAGATCGCCGACGAAGTTAAGCTCATAGAGATCAACAGAAATAGAGCTATGGGATGCCCCGATATCAAAAGAATGCGAACATAAGAAGGCAAGAACGAATTTCTAGAGCGAAGGGAAGGTTCCAAAAATGCAAAGAAAAACCGAATCAAAGAGGAGAAATTCAAGCTCGAGCGAATGTGATTATGAAATTTAATTTTACTCTATATGCTAAGTTTTCATAAACTAGAGCTCTGATACTAAATTTAACATCTCGGTATTTTGTGCCATTTGCATCTACACATATCTGACTTGAATTGCTCAAAATATCAGATTGTTAATTTATATTTGGCAAAACTCAGCATATATAGTAAATAAAACCAATCATAGAATCTCAGACACAGAGTAATAACAGTAAGCAGCGAAAACAGATAAATAGCAGTTCATGAAGCTACACTAGTACAAAAAGTGCATATTGCTTCACCTCATTTGCATCAGTTGAAGTAAAAACTGATGCAAATAGAACTATTTTCATCAGTTCCATCTTAATAACCGATGCAATTGGTACGTGAAAAGAAATAAGTAATAAAAAATCAAATTTGCATCATTTGTCACCAACAACCGATGCAATTGGTACGTGCAAATAGTTTTAGTCGCATCGGTTTTAAATTCGACCTATGCAACTACACTAGTTTTCATTCATTTTCCATCGGTTTGCTACTCCAACTTTCATTTTCCCTCCCCTTAACTTTTCATTTCCCGCTTAGCTTTCATTTATCCCTCCACTTTCCCCATAACCCATTAAGAAGAAAACAAAAGCAAATTTATATTCGTTCAATTGAACGTCTTCAAATCAAATTGAATGACTTAAAATCAAAGGAAATCTAATGTCAATTTATAAACTCATGTCTCGATTCGAATTCAAAAGCAAATCTCAAAGCCAAATCAAAATCGGCTCTCATAAGCAATTCTCAAATTCAGTTGTGGATTCTAGGGGATTCGATGAGTTGAATTTGATTTGAGGATTTCAGTCGCTGGTGGGTTGGTCACGTGTAGTTGGTCTCAGTGAATTAGGAACTCGTGATTTGGAAATCGTTGTTGGTGGAGGCGTTAAAACTGCAGTGACGAGGGACAGTAGGCAGTGAGCTGGTAAAGTGATTGAAGTCTAGTATTCGAGTTCGAGGTGAGGTAATTCTAAAATTCGAATATGCGATTGAGGTGAGTTGATTGGTCTCGTGGTTTTTGGTAATAGGAGGTAGCGTTTTTTTTGGTAATGCTTGTGATTGCCGAAGGTGATGCTGGCTGTTTTGAATAATATGTGGTGTTTAGGCGAGGGGGATTTTGAAGTGGGCAAGACAAGCAGGGATAAGAAGATGTGAATGCGGTAGGCAATGCAGGCACAGTAGTTTATGTGTAGTTTGGATAGTAGCAGAGTGATGGTCAGTGGTTTCTCTGGTGGTTTATTATTGAACAGAGATGGGTGTAGGCTGTGGGAGGTGTGTGTGAACAGTGGGCTGTTGTACGATGTGGATGAGCAGTTTTGTTGCAACCATGTGTGTAGGCAGCAACTTGTAGGGAAGATGAAGTTGTATGATGGTAGGCAGTTTGTGGTGAACTTGTAAGTAGATGGTTTGATGAAGTGGATGTCTATTATGGGTTTGGTGGCTTTGGAGATGGTGGATGGTTTGTATATGAACTGCAAGATGAAGGCAGGTCAAGTTGCATGGTTCAGAAGCAGATGCATGAGAACAACAGTGACTGTGGAGTGGCTGTTGTGATGAAAGTGGGTTGTCAAGTATTTGGTTACGATAATGCAGTTAGACGTTGAATGAAGTTGCAAAACGTGCTCCTAAAGCCACTACTGGACCATTCAGCAGTATCAACCTTATTAGGTAATTAAATTACCAGTAGCAAATATGACACCGGAGATGCAATTCGGGACTTACCACAATCTTCCACATTTGTGTACTGAGGTATTTTTGTCATTTTTAAACATCTTTCATCATTTTCTTACTTATATATGTTCTTATGCATGCTGATATACTTTGCTTCGTTGATATGCAGGCCGATGATGCGTTCGAGTAGGCTTAAAAAGCTAAGTATTCCAACATTATTTATCTTTGATTCTATCTTGGCTTGTTAGCAACTGTTCAAAATTATAGTCTTGGTTTAATTTAATGGAGTTTCTGTTTATTTCTTTGTAGATGGATGCTTATCCTGTATTCATTGTGTGGCTGATGAACCTCTCTTCAAATCAAGGGAAGGCCATTCTACTTTATTCGAAGTTTCTGTATGCTCTTTACTTTCTAACATTCAAATTGAAACTTATATATATTCAAAACCCATCGTTTTCTTTGCTTTTTAACTACTGCTCGTCCAATTTTTTTCTCCAAGCCTCTTCTTCCTCCTTTTTTTCCGCCTCCTTTTCTTTCTCCACTCCCTCTACCCAGATCATCACTTTGCTCCATTACCCGACCACCTCTGGCCCACATCCCGCCTGTGCTGGCTCACCAGCGTTCGACTGGTCCTCTGCCATCACCACGCAACAAGCTACCTTCCTCTGTCCCTCTCTGCCTCGCCGTGCCTTTGCATATATATAGGTATATACGCCTCGTATATATTAATGTATGTGTGTGTTGCTTTTCCTGTTGTTGTGGTAGAATTGAATTGCTTGCTGAAGGATGTGGTTCTGAGGAGATGGTATGTTGTTGTATACAGGAGAAGTTTGGATAGAGAGGATTAGTTGAAGTCTGTCGAGTGAATGGTCAGGCAGTGGGTGGTTTGTTTGTAGACGTGGTCGGTGGTTATAATGTTTGATCAAGATAGGAATGTAATGAAGCAGCAGGAGGAGAATGTCTGCAGTGGTTGTGTGGATTTGTAGCAGTAGTTCAGTCTGATGGTTGTAAATGCAAGTCAGTGATGAAGTTGTAGCAGGAGAATGGTTTGTAGTGATGTGCACAGTCATGCAGTAAGGAGATTGTGAATGTGAGTAAGGTGGAGATGCAGTGTTGTATAAGGCAGTAAATGAAGAGACAGAGGAGTTGCTGCTTGTGGCAAAAGAAAAGGAAAACGATGGCAGATGATATGCACAGTGTTATGAAGAGACAGAGCAAACTTATGAACAACACAATCTTATGAACATGATGCAACACAATGTAATTCAGGTATGTGCTTGATTGATAGAGTAGATGGCAGGGGAGTTGATAAGGCAAAGGGGTTGTATGGCAGTGTAGTAGTTTGGACGTTGTTGTAGGAAGTTTGTATTGTGGCAGTTTGGTTTAGTTGTGTTGCAGTGGTGTGCACTGATGTGCACTAGATATTTGCACAGGTAGGTGAAGTATTGACAGTGTAAATGAAGTTTAATATGAAGTTTGCGGAGATGTGTACGGATATTTGCAGAGTAGATGTGAAGTTTGTGAAGTCTGCACGTGGTTGATTGTTCAAGTTGCTTGCTGGAGGTTTGCTGAGGGAAGATGGATGGTAGTGGTACAACAGTTGTTTGGGAAGGCTGATGTATGTATGCAGTTTGAAGTTGTTGGTTAGAGGGGTGAAGTAGGCAATGATGAGGAAGTAAGGAGCTATGGCAGTAGTGATTGTTATTTGATGTAACTAGATGGTTGCACAGTTTGATGTATCCACACTTATTTTGTATAGATTATTAACATTGTAATTGATATATGCTTATTTTGGTATTATGTTATTCAGTTTGTATTTTCCATCAAATTTAATTTTGAATGATCGTAATATTGCATGCAATAATTGTTTGTTATAATCAATAATATATATATATATATTGTCTATTTGAGTACTGTAATAATGATTTCTGAGAGTGGCTTTTTTGCATCAGGTATAAATAGCTGATGCAATAGAGGGATTAGTTTGCATCGGTTGTTATAAAAAACCGATGCAACATGGGGGCTGTGTCCAAGCAACCAACCATGATATTTTGCATCAGTTGTTATTAACAACCGATGCAAAAAGGGCCTTTTTGCATCGGTTCAGAACTGATGCAAAAGTGTTAAGCCTGTTGCATCGGTTGCATATGCATCGGTTGTTGAACTGATGCAAAAGGGGAGTAAACAACCGATGCAAATGGTCTGTTTCGTAGTAGTGCTACTATATAAACAATAGAGTATAAAACAAAATACAGCGGAAATCTAGATACATAGAAGTCTCAATACATAGTCAAATAACAAAATCTGAATATATCAACGAAGTCAACTGAATAACAGAAAGCTAGATAGATAGCTGGATCTCCCAACGAAGCTCTAAACTCCAAATGTGAGTCTTAAATGCTGTGACACTCAGTCTGACCCAAGTATAAAGCAAAACACTAAACACTCGAGTTAGGATCACCATTCTTATATCAATAAATCCAACTCAAGTGAAATATTAACTGAAATACAAGCAACTGAAAGGATGTTGGGATACCCATCCTTTAAGGATCCGTGGAACTATCCACTATGTAGTAATATATGTTATTATAATAATGTCTACGGTAAAGTAAACTATTAAAATAGCATTAAGGCGTTACCCATATCCCGCTTAACACATTTTTATATAGTGCAGTAGTCTATACAATACTGTAAACTCCACCAAACTAGTGGGTTATCAGGGAGCACCCTATAGGTACGACACAAAACAAACTCGTAGTGTTCTCGATAAGGTAAGTGATAAGGAACTACTAGGCAATGCCAGGGTAGATATACCAATTACACTTTCGGGCTGATGGTAACGCATAGCCCCAGCTATCGCCCACCTCGTCCAACACTCTTAAAAATCCAAGGGTGCACCCAATCAATCACAAAGTAATAGAATGGTATCGAAGAAGTGTGCCTGATCGGAGAAGCTACCTCACTTGGCCCATCAATTGCTCCTGTTTTAGCCACCTTAAGCTAACTTATGGGAGTCAAGTCCATGTAAGTACCTCATATAAGATCGTCTCCAACCATCCTACTTCATTCTGGAATTTCCACCGCATACACAGTTGTTAAAGTGGTTTTCGGTACTGGCAGAGAATATGACAATAACCGATCCCGGTCTCTTTAACAACCAAACGTTATTATAACACCGCTGTCATTTTATTTCAAATAATTTATACTTCATATCAAAATATCATATCATTTCAAAACCACATCAATTCGAGATCATTACCCACTTTAAAATAATATACATTTCAAAAATCATAACATTTACCAAAATTATAATTATTTCGAAATTATAAACCTTTGAAACCATAACACTTTGGAAATCATAATACGTGGAAATCATAACACTTTAAAATCATTTCACTTTCACTTAACAGTTTAGATATAGAAAACAGTATATATAATAAAATAGTTATAAGTTAAAGTAGTATATATAATAAATATTTAGTATATTAAAAATAGTTAAATTAAAAGTAGTTTATATATTAAATTAATTAGTATATTAAAAACAGTTAAAATGAAAATAGTTTATATTAAAATAATTTATAAAATAACGTATTAACATAGTTCTTAATATTAAAAAATACTTTATATAATAAAAATAGTTTTCCTCAAATTTCACAAATCGATTTAAATCAACTCGAATACCAAAAATTCAATTTAATTCAACATCTCAATAAACCATTAATTTATATCGGTTTCAAATATAGATTTGAACTACAAATCAAACCATTCCGATTTCAATAGATTTCACAGTTTAAATATTCAAACCTTTACAATAACTCAATTTTGATAAATTTCATTTATATTTCAAAATCAACTTTACCATTAAAATATTTACATAAATCCAATGATATTTAAATAAAACTAACTGTCCTATTTCGATTTATTTAAATTTAAAAATATTCATTTAATCATCTTAAACAAAATCACGTTATAAATCATATCTTCAAAATCTCAAATTCAGTAAATTTCAAATCGATTTTATTTGAGTATAATTCTTAAATAATTAAAATTTCAAATCAATTCCAAATTTATCTTTCCAACCCTTAATTTATTAAAATTATATAAAAATCTACTTTCAAAATATACTTTTTAAATAAATAATTAAAACATATTATATATTAAATAAATTAAACTTTATTATATTAAAGCTTATTATTAAATTTATTTTTATATTAAATATACTTTTATATATTTTTAAAATTGTAAAATTATAAGTAAAATTTTAAAACTTACTATTTCAAAACTAACTTATAAATTTAAAATTTTCAAACATATAAATTTAAAAATCAAAATTTTAGACATATATAAAATAACCTTTATATATTATATTTTAAAAATCAGTATTTATAAAATCATATATTTCTTTCAAAACTTTGGAAATCATTTTCAAAATATAGACCAATGGTGTCTGTATATATTTTTCTATCCTATGGTCAAGTGATACGAATATTTATCATTCCAATCCACAATTTAAATATCTACGGGTATATATCATTTCAATCGCAATCCCAAATTCCAAGTCAATGAAAATCGCTTGGGTTTATCATTTCAACCCATTACAATTTTCTCCTATTCTACAAAATTGTTCGGGTACGTATCATTTCAATCCATAGGGAATTTTATACTAATAGGGAACTTGCAGAATGAGAACAAATATGATAATAATATAACATATTAACAACATGCATATATCATCGGTGATAAATAAAATAAATATAAACAATGGGATATAGTGTCATATCTCATAGGTGAACAGATACAGATAATGACATATCATATATAACAATTATCTAATTAACAGTTCAGTTTTTTAGCATATTTCAATTGTTGTTTCAAATGAAATCAAATTTAATAAATATAAGAATGTTAATCGTGAGTGATTGCTCACCTTTCAAGGTTAAATAGATCTGACAATGAAATAAGTTACGAATCCAAGCACAGATTCCAAATCAAAGCAAGATTGACACGAATTTGACGAACAGAGAAGATAATAGGAATCGATGAGAACAAATATATACAAAATTTAAAGTCTTATATTAAAACATATTAAAATAAGGTAAAATAAAATCTTTATAATATTTTCAAAATCAATATTTTAACTTTAACACCTATAAAATAAAATACACACACACATATGTGTGTGTGTATGTATATATATATATTAGAACCCAAACTCATGTGAACTTATATGTATATAACTATATATTTTTAAACTTACACATATATATTATACATTAAGATCAATATTTATTATAAAAATCCATATAAACTTACTTTACTGTAATATATATGTATACACACACAAATGAAAGTATGAAAAGTCACTATATTGTAAAATTAATACTTCATGAAAATCAACAGACAACTAATATATAATATTGTGATGACCCGGAATTTTAGGCAATATTAATTTATTAATCTAAATTAAAAATTAAATTGATTTGATAATCTTTGTTAATATGATTAGAATTAATTTAATAATCCAATTAAAATAAATATTTAATTGGTAGATTTTATCTTTCAAAAGCTAATAAATTGTTTTCTATTTATAATGTATATAGAAAATGTATATATTGTAAATAGATAAGCCTTGTTTTAAATTTAATAAATAAATAAATCTTGCTTTCTAATATACATATCTTTGGTAAAATTGGAAATTTGTTTTTATTTAATATAAAGCTTTTTAAAAGCTATTTAATTAATAATATATGGTTTTAAATTGTTAAGATAGAAATTTGATTTGTTTAAATTGATTTTGAGTTTAAATTTAAATAAACTAACAATAAAGTTTATTTTGATTTCCTTTTAAATATAGTTGGATAAAATAAATAATTTATTGATAAAGAAACAATTTCTTTTATAAATTATTTAAAGTTATCAAATTTGTTATTTTCAAAATATAATAATGTATTGTTTTAACAAATAGATTTTAATAAAATAGTTGTTTTTCAAAATTGAATTGTGTAGTTATATATATATATATATAACTTGATTTCATAATTGAATTTTAGAATTTGATTTGAATTTGAATTTAAAGTTTTGAACTTCAAAGTATACATATTTTAAATTGTCTTGAATTTTATAATATTTGTATAACTTTTATTTATATGAATATTTGTTTTATTCCTTTTAAATTTATCTATACATACATACATACATATATATATATATATATATATATATACTTATATACTAATTACTTAAGCATATTCTTATATTAAAACTTTAATTACATATAACTAATTCATTAGGCATAAACTACATTTAACATATTAACTAAATACGAATTCATTTAATTATAACTAAATTACCTTAAAAGACACGTGTTAACTAATTAACATACCTATACGACAAATGTTAAAATTAAAGACAAGTGGCATTTCAAAATTTAGCTTTTTATTTTATTTTTATTAGTAAGTATTTCAGTTTTTATATATAAACAAATCTTCTTTCATTCTTATTTTTTTTCTAAATCTAAAGTGCAAAGCAAATCTGAAAACACTTCCTTTGAATCCAAAATAAGAAATCAAAACATGCAAATCAAAATCAACCTGCACATCTTCAAGCATGTAAACCATCTACATTTTCAAATCAATTTCCTGTACAATTTCAAAGCAAATCTGTTTTAAGGCCTGTATATTCAATCAAGGCAACTGCATCATTTCAAATCTGGAATTCAAATCAGCTGCATACATTCAAGTCAGAAATCATCTGCATATCATCTTCAACTCAAATCTTTTGCATGCATTCAGGTTTTCAAGAGCATTTTAGTTTCAAGTTTGCAGCCTGCAACTTCAAAACTGCTTTCAACATAAACCTTCTCTATTCTTCATTTGCTATGAGTAACACTTTCTAAAGCTTAAGTGTTTAATTTGTTGCATGATGAGTTCTGAATGGAAGATGGTTGCATGTGAATATGTATAGGCAGTTCTGCATATATGTATTGAATGTATGAATGTGTAAAAACAAGTCTGTTTCACTTAAACATGTATGTTTCCAGTTCAAGCAAGTTTGGTCAAACTTCTTTTCTCTTGATCCTATCTATATCTAACTTTAAGTATTTAACAAAAATTGTTTATTAGACCATAGAGTAGGCTTAAAAATTTAATTAAGTTAAAATTTATTTGAATTACTCTGTAAAACCAATAAGAGAAGAGCAAACTTAGAATAAGTAAGATTTCAAACATGTTAATTCATTGATTCAGATATATAACCTGAATCCCTAAACAAAGCCTTGGTTTTTAAAATAAAAATCATATTTTTAGCAATGGGATATAGGAGCAGTTTTAAGTTTGTCTGTTTTGGGTTTTTGGGAATCACTGGTGATCCCAGTGATTGGGGAGGTTGAGTTTCCCTCTGATGGCAGATGGGTGACTGGAGAGGCCGGGAAAAATGACCGGTGGCTGGTCAGTGGCGGTGGTGGCAGTGGTGTTTGGGTTTTAGTTTCTAAACCTAGTTTCTCTGTGTGGTAGATTTTGGCTCTGTTTGTTTTCTCTTGAGCATCGAGTGTCATGGGCTTTTGGGGATCGCTAAAGGAAAGGTAGTTGAGGCTGTGTGTGACGCCCCACCTTTATACCCACGCTAGCCAAGGACACTACAGGGTAATGCCGTCAACTAGCACGGAGAATAAGGCTGTTGAGGAGCGACCATCTGTGTAATTGCTTTGTGTGTGCACCGATATGCCATATAAAATGTAACATTGATTTCATCTCAAGAGGAAATCCGACATACCGACACAAACTCAAAGATATTACACAGTGGCTATATATAATCTTCGGAAACAAATATAGAAATAAATATAACACAAATCAGTCACAGATAATTCATATCACAAAGGCGGAAATAGACATGAATATATATAACACATAAAAGTGTTCATCAGAGTAGTAGTCAAGCAAGGCCCACACTATCACAAAAGAATAGCAACATGTGCTATACAAAAGAATAAGTACACAACTATGAGTCTATATCTCAAATGCATACAACAAAAACTACTAATCTAAGTAGTTAACCAAAAGTCAGGATGATAACCGCAGAAGAGAAGTCAAGCAGAAGCACCTGTAACATCTCGGTCTGACCCGAGTATTATTTAAGAAGAAAATAATAAACAGATCAGTCTAGACTATAAATATCAGACGAAATGATATAGGGTAAGAGAAATGACTAAACGTATAATAATCATAATGCCAAGCTGTGATAAATAAATAGAAAATGTCGAAGATGAATAGTCCACACGGAAAATAGGATATGGGCTTCACAACGATTGAGCCAATCCTTACAAAATCAATTCCGAAGCCTAAGTAAAAATCGGCTCGGAAAGAAAAATCACTTAAAATAATTTCGACATCAATAAAAAGAAAATTGAGTGTTGCGGATCCACCAACCGGATTCGCAATTCTCAAAGAAGTCATCAAGCCCAAAATGTTTAAAGAAAAAGAATCAACAAGTTCTTTTGATATAAAATAGTGGGATGGAACCCATATCAAAAAGAACTCAAATAAGAAGATCACGAAATAAAACAATGCCATCAAGGATTGAGTGAAAAATACCTTGACCAAGAGAAGAGTTGCTAGGGGCTTGCAGCTTTCCTTCTCTCTTGCTTGGAAGCTTAGGACACGAAGATAAAAGATGACCCGAACCTTTGCAATAATGACAAAAGAGGGGTTTTGGGCACTCCCTTGCATAGTGGTCTGTGGAACCACAATTGTAGCATCGTCCACGACAAGAGGTAGGAGTCTTTGCTACCGGAGCTTGTTGCTTCCCTTTCTTATTAGAATTGGGGCCTTTGAATTTGATAGGCCTCTTCAAGTTATTGTCGAAGTTTTGTTGGGCACGCACAACTTCAACATCACCTTCATTATCGGCCTCTTCAAGACGAAGAGCGATATCAATAAGCTGATCAAAAGAAACTTCTAGTTTCAAAAGTAATAGCTTCTTAAGATTCTTATTCAAGCCATAGACAAATCTCTGATTTTTCTTCAATGGGGTATTAATATACTCGACCCCGTATTTGGACAGAGATTCAAAAGATGCGACATAGTCTGTCACAGAAGATCCACCTTGAACAAGGTCAATAAAACGTCGTGCTAAAGTTACTTTTTCAGCCTCCGGCATGAATTTCAATTCGAATCTATCTCGGAATTGCTCCCAAGTGAGATCCGCTTCAACGATTTCATAAATTAAAAGCTCATACCAATCTAACGCTCTTTCTTGGAGCATGCTAGAAGCCACATGGACTCGATGTAGATCAATAAGGTTCATGCGAGAAAAGATACGATCGCATGATTTGAGCCAAGCTTGAATTTCTATAACACTCTCGGATCCCATGAATGGCCTTCCACCCAAATCGGTGTAGTCTCTGCACAAGCGTGAAAAACCGGATCTAGGATGAGTAGGCTCTGGAATGGGTCCGACAGCTTGAGCGTTCTTTACAAGATCAAGAAGCTGCTGGGCAGACATAAATACTCCATCTTGAGGAGTAGCACTAGATTGACCGGCGCTTGGACGGCCTGGTCTAACCATTTCTCTTCTTTGAGAAAGAAAGAAAGAAGAGGAAAAGGTTATTCTAAAAATAAATATCAAGAAATCTTGATAGATAAAACAAGGAATCATAAAGAAAATAGGATGAATCGGTACGAAGACTCGAATTAAATCCTAAGGCACAACTCCTAAGAAAGACTTAGGACATGATCCTTGTTAGATTATTCTACATTGTTCCGAAGTTTGGCTCCGATACCAAGCTGTGACGCCCCACCTCTATACCCACGCTAGCCAAGGAAACTACGGGGTAATGCCGTCAACTAGCACAGAGAATAAGGCTGTTGAGGAGCGACCATCTGTGTAATTGCTTTGTGCGAGCACCGATATGCCAGATAAAATATAACATTGATTTCATCTTAAGAGGAAATCCGACATACCGACACAAACTCAAAGCTATTACACAGTGGCTATATATAATCTTCGGAAACAAATATAGAAATAAACATAACACAAATCAGTCACAGATAATTCATATCACAAAGGCGGAAATAGACATGAATATATATATAACACATAAAAGTGTTCATCAAAGTAGTAGTCAAGCAAGGCCCACACTATCACAAAAGAATAGCAACATATGCTATACAAAAGAATAAGTACACAACTATGAGTCTATATCTCAAAAGCATACAACAGAAACTACTAATCTAAGTAGTTAACCAAAAGTCAGGATGATAACCGCAGAAGAGAAGTCAAGCAGAAGGACCTGTAACATCTCGGTCTGACCCGAGTATTATTTAAGAAGAAAATAATAAACGGATCGGTCTAGACTATAAATATCAGATGAAATAATATAGGATAAGAGATATGACAAAACGTATAATAATCACAATGCCAAGCTGTGATAAATAAATAATTGAAAAATCAATAAGAGATTAATCAATATCGCAAAGATCTTCTCAAAGATAAAAAGGAATGTCATACTCCTAATTTCATTCACCAAGCCACAATAAATGACATATATATCAATGCCAATCGTAAAAGTTGGTGAAACATAAATTCCAGAATTCAACACACGAAATCCAGAACCCAAAGAAAAGGATGGCCAAGACATTGATGTAGTGCAAACGGTACATCCAATGAATCAAAAAGCAAAGACATTGATGTAGTGCAAACGGTACACCCAATGAATCAAAATCAAAGACACTAATGTAGTGCAAACGGTACATCCAATGTATCAAAAGAAAAGACATTGATGCAGTGCAAATGGTACGTCCAATGTATCAAAAGCAAAGACATTGATGTAGTGCAAACGGTACGTCCAATGAATCAAAAGCAAAGACATTGATGTAGTGCAAACGGTACGTCCAATGAATCAAAAGCAAAGACATTGATGTAGTGCAAACGGTACATCTAATGAATCAAAAGCAAAGACATTGATGTAGTGCAAACGGTACATCCAATGAATCAAAAGCAAAGACATTGATGTAGTGCAAACGGTACATCCAATGTATCAAAAGCAAAGGCATTGATGTAGTGCAAACGGTACATCCATTGAATCAAAAGCAAAGACATTGATGTAGTGCAAACGGTACATCCAATGAATCAAAAGCAAAGACATTGATGTAGTGCAAACGGTACATCCAATGTATCAAAAGCAAAGGCATTGATGTAGTGCAAACGGTACATCCAATGTATCAAATAATTCAGAGCATCGACGTCGTACAACGTGACATCCAATGAACCAAATCAAAAAGACATCGCACAATGCTAGTCTAAAACATAAAAATGATCGTCTTGATCACAGAGAAGTGTCAATTACCGTAAGCTAGTAAATATATGAGCTTAGCTTCATGTCCCATAACCGCTAGCTTAACTTAAATATTTACAAACAAATTGTAGATCTCCACTAGGAAATTGTCACAAGAGTTTCAATCGAACAAGTCCAAGAATTAACCGACGAAGTAAACGCAAGCGTTTCATACCACTCGTTTTACTAAGCCGTTTAATTAGATTTCTCATACGAGTGAGGTAAAGGTTTGTATATACTAATAGATTAGAAATCGGTTTGAGAAAACGAGCTTTGTAATAAAATAGTGTTGAAATCATTTGAAGAAAGAGTTTTGATATTTACTACTAGTATAGAAAACCTTTATATTTTTAAAGTGACAAATCACAAAGAAGATTGTAAGAACAATCAATCACTAAAATTCACATTCGAAGACGTGAATAAAATCCAAAGAATTCGATATCGAATCCATCAAAATGGATATTTCCAAAAATCACGAAGAAAATGTCATCAAAGTCGATAATAAGTGATAATAACAAAAGGGAATCAACACGAATCGATTAACGTTGGAATTCAAGCAAATAGGCAAACAGGCAGAAAGAGTGCAAATTCAGACGTCTGAAATCAAGGATTCAGACGTCTGAATTTGGAAAATAAATTATTTTCCAAAACAGAATTCAGACGTCTGAATCTTTGATTTCAGACGTCTGAAATTGGCACATTTTAGCCTATTTCCTTTCTGGTTCCAAATGAACCAATTCAGACGTCTGAAATCATATATTCAGACGTTTGAATCTGGGAATAGAAATCTTCCGAGAACAATATTCAGACGTCTGAATATTACGTTTCAGACGTCTGAATCTGGGGTTCAGGGCATTCCCTGAACCTAGGCAAAAAAATTGGCCAAACGGATACCGGAAGCGATCGATCGAACGACAACGACTAAGGATTTACGCCAAGCGGCAACCCAGCCTTAACGGCTCTTCGATACACCTCAAATATCAATGTCCAAATATCCATAAAAGGATTTTCATAGATTTTGATTTCAAAACACTAAAAATTAGAATATACACCAAATCAATCCAAACCAAAATCAATTGCACAAGAATAAGCGTTAGGAATTCATACCTAACAATCGAAGATAAATATAGACAAAGATGTGAGATTAAAATCTCACATTTGAACCCAAATCAATGAAGAAGAAGCTTGAAAGCAATGGAAGATCAACCACCTTCAATCCCAACTCTAGAAGCTTGATTCTATGCTTAAAAGAGAAATATTTCCCAAATTAGGTTTAGCAATTTTCTGAAATCATAGAGAGAATGAGTTGGGGAAGATGAAGAGAAGCCTTACCAATGGGTTCTCTTGAATTCGGAGTTAGAAGTTGGATTTGCAAAGAAAACTAGGGCTTAGGAATTTCCATTTCCAATCTCTTCCATCATTTTTACCTTAGCTTGAAGTGTTAGGAATATGAAATGAAGTAATGAAGAGAGGAGGGGTTGGGACTGAGTTAGTAAGAGGGTTCAGCCCAAACTAAAGCCCTAAGTGAAAAAGTAGCAAAAATCAACCTACTCCAAACATATCGAAGCTTATACTCAAAAAGGTTGCAAACGACATTTTGAACTCAATGGGAGGGGTCTCGAGTCCCAATTCGACTGTTCGCAAAAAGTAGCTTTTCGGACTAAAATCCGACGAACGATGAAATATTTAAATATACAATCGACAAATATGCGGGTTATTACAGACTCCCCTCCTTAAAGAAATTGCGTCCTCGCAATACTTAAGAAGAAAATAAGAAGTAACAACCATAGAAGCATATCAACACAAAAGAAATTTGAAATAGGAAGTTCACCATAAAGACCACGAAAGAGTAAGTCCAAACGGGTTCGCTCGATGAATTCCCAAGATTCCCAAGAGTAATCCTTAGGATCTGAGAACCATTGAACTCTCACAAGAAGAACAACTTTATTCTGAAGGCGCTCCACCTCCGAAGCAATGATGCGAATAAAATGTTGCTCAAAAGTCAAATAGGAGAAACTTCAATTTCCTCAATAACACCGGGCTCGAGAAAAAAACCGAAAAAATAAAAGCATTTCCATAGTTAAAAGACGTGGAAAACATCAAGAATAGCAGAAAATTGAGCCGGTGCAACGGCGTAGTACAAAACGGTACGCTCGAATAATCTCGGAACACCGACGTAGTACAAAAATGTTACGTCCAATGAACCGATAAACCAGAACAACGACGTAGTATAATAATGGTACATCCATTGATCCAGATAAGACGGAACATTGATGTAGTATAATAACAGTACATTCGATGAACCGAACACCATAAAAGAACATCGGACGCTAGTCCATAAAAGAAATGAGATAAAACTCAATAGAACGAAGTACATCAAAACGCCCGATGAACTTGGTAAAAAGATAATTTCATTAGGTCATCAACAAAGAAACAACCACCTATTACTTACGTCAAAGTGCATAGGCAACACGATTCTCCTTTCTGGGAGTATAAAGAATATCAAGATCATAAGATGTAAGGAACCCGAGTTGACATGAAGTTCCTTATGAGAAAATAAATATTCAAAAACTTATGATCGAGGTGGAGAACAAATTTCTCCCCAAAAATGATGAAGCCAAACTCTAAAAGCGAAAACAATAGCCGCAAGCACTAGATCATAAGTGGCATACTTAGTCTCAATCGGCTTTTAATGATTTAGAAGCACAAGTGATAGTACGTTATCTTTGCAAGAGAACGACATCCAAACCAATACGATAAGCATTGTTACAAAAGGTAAAGTCTTGGTTCCCTTTCGGGAATCACAAGAATAAGAGTATCGAAAAGAAAGAATTTCTTTTAAATAATCTTCTTTCCTGAAAAGTTAAAACTTTCAAAATAACATTTATCTTTATGTAATAATCTTTCTAGAAAAATTTACATTTTTACAAGTCAATATATCGTGTATGATTGTCTCATCCAAGCGTTTAGGAAATTCCTATCGATAACGTTGATCAGGCGCATCGACCAAAATTCTTAAAGCACTCAACGGGCAATACAATCACAAAATCATCTTCTATATGATAAAAATATCTCTTAAAAAGTTCTAAGAATATTCTTTGCTCGTTTAAGAACAAAATCCAACTATACTTATAAATAAATCTTATGAAAAAGATTTGCAAAGATTTTAAATTGCTAATTTCATCCATAATCAATAAACACAAGAATGGAGTCATCGAGATCGTTGAAAACTCGATTCATAAAATGGATGAAACAAGATGGGCAAACTGAATGACATAATAAGTCATTCATAAGAATCGTAACGAGTGCGGAATGCGGTAAGTCGAATGCTAACTCCCGTAACTCGCAACCAAATGAAAATCGGTGGCAAGGTCGAACTAGAAAGACCTTAACACCACACAAAAGATTTCTTAGGTGATAATTCTAAGACAAACTCAAAAATACCGGAAAAGTTTCACAAATTATTTAGATAAGAGAAATAACACTATTCTCATCTTGAGGGCTTAAAGAATAAAATGATACCTTCAAAAATTTGAATTCAGAATCTCAAGAAAAAAATAGAAATCTCCTTAACAGATAGAAAATGTCGAAGATGAATAATCTACACGGAAAATAGGATATGGGCTTCACAACGATTGAGCCAATCCTTACAAAAATCAATTCCGAAGCCTAAGTAAAAATCGGCTCGAAAAGAAAAATCACATAAAATAATTTTGACATCAGTAAAAAGAAAATTGAGTGTTGCGGATACACCAACCGAATTCGCAATTCTCAAAGAAGTCATCATATATTCAGACGTCTGAATCTGCGAATAGAAATCTTCCCAGAACAATATTCAGACGTCTGAATATTACGTTTCAGACGTCTGAATCCGGGGTTCAGGGCATTCCCTGAACCTAGGCCAAAAAAATTGGCCAAACGGATACCGAAAGCGTTCGATCGAACGACAACGACTAAGGATTTACGCCAAGCGGCAACCCAGCCTTAACGACTCTTCGATACACCTCAAATATCAATGTCCAAATATCCATAAAAGGATTTTCATAGATTTTGATTTCAAAACACTAAAAATTAGAACATACACCAAATCAATCCAAACCAAAATCAATTGCACAAGAATAAGCGTTAGGAATTCATACCTAACAATCGAAGATAAATATAGACAAAGATGTGAGATAAAAATCTCACATTTGAACCCAAATCAATGAAGAAGAAGCTTGAAAGCAATGGAAGATCAACCACCTTCAATCCCAACTCTAGAAGCTTGATTCTAAGCTTAAAAGAGAAATATTTCCCAAATTAGGTTTAGGAATTTTCTGAAATCAAAGAGAGAATGAGTTGGGGAAGATGAAGAGAAGGCTTACCAATGGGTTCTCTTGAATTTGGAGTTAGAAGTTGGATTTGCAAAGAAAACTAGGGCTTAGGAATTTCCATTTCCAATCTCTTCCACCATTTTTACCTTAGCTTGAAGTGTTAGGAATATGAAATCAAGTAATGAAGTAATGAAGAGGAGAGGGGGTTGGGACTGAGTTAGTAAGAGGGTTCAACCCAAATTAAAGCCCTAAGTGAAAAAGTAGCAAAAATCAACCTACTCCAAACATATCGAAGCTTATACTCAAAAAGGTTGCAAACGACATTTTGAACTCAATGGGAGGGGTCTCGAGTCCCAATTCGACTGTTCGCAAAAAGTAGCTTTTCGGACTAAAATCCGATGTACGATGAAATATTTAAATAAAATATTTAAATATACAATTGAAAAATATGCGAGTTGTTACACTGTGGCCGGTGGTGGTGGCTCTCAGGTGGTCGGAGTTTCGAGGAAGGGGCATTTGACAGGTTTGGGTATTAGATGCAGTCTGGTTTCCAGGTTTTGATTTAGCTGCTCGATTTTGATTTGAGTTGTTGTGATGGATTCTGGTGATCGTGATCGAGACTAGAGATGATCGGCGATGTGTTGAAGCCTTGGTGGATGGCCGGAGATGGCCGGAGTCACGGTGCATGTGCACCGTGTATTTTGGAAGTTCTGGTGAACTTTGTTTGTGCAGAGAATTTGAACTCGAATTTACTCGAGTAAATGTAGGGGTTTACTCGAAGCAATAAGGGTTTTGACCCGAAGCACTTTGCCATTGCCTCGGGTTGATTTTGTTTTGTTACAGGTTTTGTAAAACCTGTCTGTAATTTAAATTTAAAAAAAATATAAATGAATTTAAAAGTTGTGATGATAGATTTAAACAAGTTTAAATCTAGTATGAAGTATAGATTCAAATGGCTTTGAATCTTAAAAGTTTTAAAATATTTAAAGTTGGTTTTCAAGTTTTTAAAAACCTGAAAGTTTTCTAGATTTTGAATTTTATTTTAAAATCTTAAAACATAATTTAAACAGTGGTTTAAATTCAAAGGTTAAGTTTAGTTTTCAAATAACTTTTGAATCTTAAGGTTTTAAAATGAAATTTGGATTTTTAATAAAGAGTTTTAAATCAAGGTTTAAAACAAGTTTAAATCAAAGTTTAAAATCAAATGTTTTAAATGAATAGTGGATTCAAGTTTGTTGAATTCCGATTTGGGTATTTGAATAAGTTTTTAATTTCTGAATGTTTTTAAAACAAGTTTAAACTAAAATATCTTTTTAAAAGTATATTTGTTTTCAAACAAATATTTAAACTTGATTTTTGATAAAGTTCTTTTATAACGGTTTTTAAATGGAAGTTAAATGATTTGTTAACTTGAATTTGCAAGTTAAATAGTAATGTATTTAAAAGCTTAATTTTTAAATAAAATTAAGTAAATTAGTTTAAAGGCTTTTCTTATATAAGTTTCATATGTAAGTAATAAATGTTATTTACATTTATTTAAAGGATTATAAATAGAATTTAAATTTGTTTAATGTTTAAATAAATAATCATTTTGAATTTTAAATTCAAAATGGAATTTAAATTTAAATTTAAAATCTAATGTTCTAAATACACTTTAATATTAATGAAGTCATTAATAAAGAATGGATTATCTTAGAGATTATTAAGGTATTAAAATGATTAATTGAATAAGATAATTAAGGAATGACTTATTTATTTAATTTATAAATTAATAATTTAGATTAATATATGATTAGAGATTAATTAAGAAGTAAATTAAGAAAAGTAATTAAAGAATGATTAATTGTTAATGAAAGTCATTAACTAAGGATTATTTAACAATTAATTAATATGATTAATTTTAACAATTAATTAAATTAGTTAATTAATGGTAATCATTTGTAAAATTGTTTTAAGATTAATTACTTGATGGAAGTAATTAAGGAATTAATTACTTAATGTAATTAATTAAGTTTAAATGTAATTTGTTTAAGTTAATCAATTAAGTTTAATTAAGTTAAACACTGGATGCTTTGATAATAATTACCTAATGTAATTTATGAAGTATAATTACTTAGTGAAGTAATTAATGGTAATTACTGGATGTAATTAATGAAAATGATTTAAGAATGAAAGTAATTTGGTTTAAATTACTTTATAATTAATCAAGGGATTAATTAAAGATAATTAATTAAGGAGTAATTAATTTGATAAGTAATTAAGGATAGTTAATTACTGAATGTGATTAATCAAGGTGATTAATAATTATGGTTTAATTGAGATTAATTACTTAATGTAATTATTTTAAATAAGTAATTAATTAATATTTAACTAAGATCATTAATTAATATAATTAATGATGTAATTAAGATTGATTGATTAAGAATAATTAATCAATGATAAGTGATTAAAAGTAATTAATTAATGTAATTAATTAAGGATCAATGTAATTAATTATAGTTAATTAATTAAGGAAGTAATTAAGGGTTAATTACTATTTTTGGTTAAGAGTAATTAATTTATGAAATTAATCAAAGGATAATTACTTGAATGTAATTAAAGAATTATTAATCAAGGGTGATTAATTAAGGTGATTAATTAGAGGATAATTAATTAATTAAATTGTAATTAATTAATGGTTATGCAAGCAAGATTTATATTGATGTAAGTGATTAATTTAATTCACTTTAAATTAATTAGAGATGGACGTAACTAATTTAATTCATTTTAAATTAATTATAGATGCTGTGATTATAGATCATTGCTTATGAATGGATGATATTGATTTGCCTTGAATGGTTTGAAATCTCAGAAATAAAATAAGTAATGTTGTGTGATATGGATGCATTGGTTGCATTATGATGATAATATGGATTATCTTTTGATAATAATAATATGGATTATCTGTTGTGATGATATTGTTGATTATCTATTGTAGTATGTGAATTATCTATCTGCGTGTATATAGATAATGAAATTGAATTATTTTAAACTTTAAAACAGCTTGGACCTAAAAGATGGCGTTTTGGATTTCGATGAGACCGGGATCGGGTTTTCAGATTTGGATATCCGAAAACCACATCAATCCAAATTAACGATAGGTCGTGAATCTCAAGTGAAGATAAAGATTCAGAGTGCAAGGGTTATCGTTGTTAACTCTGAGGGCGATTCCAAAATGAGTGTAACGAGATGATGCCTTCGGTTTCGTTCGAACCCGGAACGAACTTGTATGGGTTGAATGCTTTCAGAACGTCGTCAGGTGGACGATGAGCATTCTAAGATAAATGTGTCCTATAAAGGTAATCGTAGCCTCAAGCCTCATCAACGGGGAATGGCTAAAACAGGGGAGGTGCAACAAGGCTAAGTGGGTCATGCTCAAGTAGGACGAGATTTCCCCCTATCTAGAGGTCCCTTTTTATACGGCTTAGTGGGCAGTTGGATATGGGCACCAACTGTGGGGTTGTCTTGTTCAGGACTGTCTAGTAAGGGATGGTTCCGGCTTTGTGCTGCAGGGGATTGGGAGTAATCCTCGGTACGGTGATCTGGGCCACGTATTGTGACGGGCTGTACCCCAGTAGCCCTGCCATTGTATGGAATCCAAAATCCAAAAAGTGTCGTACGTTTTAGTTGTGCCCAACTACGTTGGAACGTGAGATGCAAGCATTCCAGCTATTTCTTTATTTTACTTGAAAACCCTAAACCCTATTATAATATCACCGGATTTCCTATCAAATGTTTCGGTTAGAGTAAGGTAATTTTTTTTCCATGTTTATGTGTGGGAAGTCTTACGTGATACCTTTCTTTTCAAAAAGGTTTTTCAAAGTTAAGCAACCTAAACCTGTTACTCACACCAGACCCATGTCTGACCCGGAGTTTATCTTCTGTTTTTCTTAAACTCTTGGGTACTCAAATTTTTACGAGTAGCCAAGAGATTCAGGTTAGCTTTGACGAATTATGGCGGGGCAATGGAGCAGGAGGCTTCAACGTGTAGATATATAGTGTTCCATTGTGTTTGTTATCTCTGTGTTTTCTCCGAGTTGTATTGAGTTGTATAATTAGACATGTGTTTATAATTGTCTAGTTTGTGATGTATAAGCTGTATATCTCTGATAGATGTTGTATATGATACTATGTAATATCTTATGTTATTAATATAATTTATTCGTTTTGCTGTTGAGATTATGATGTTGTTTTCTTTTGTTCTCTTTCTTTCTCTTCTCTATCCCTTTCTTTCTTATTAATGATGCGTCATTATGTGGAGATGAATGACGGGTCGTTACAAATACAATACATGAATCATTTCCTAAAACCAAGATATCAATATATTATACTCCAAAACAATATTCAAAAGTCAATCAATATACATATAATTTCCTTTTATACATAACATCAGAGGGCTGAAGACTTCACAAAACAAATGTATGTGTAAACAATATACATACATACATACGTGTGTATACACACACACACAAGCTACTCGCAAACCAATATGCAGACACTATATATATGTACAACTAACTATATATGTAACCCAGTATCTTATAATACATATATTCTAGACTTAACATATATATTCAAAAATCCAAACGAACATATACTATAACTAATATATTATAAAACTAATATAAACTTGCTTTCTCATGCAAGGTAATATAGAATAAGAAATAATATAAGAACTCACATATACATATGTATAGACTATTGTATAAACATATATATAGATTTACATACCTGTTACATAAAAAAATCAATATAAATAACATAATATAATAAACTTTAAGCATATATACACCTAAATAATAAGAGGAAGGTGTGGTTGGAGGCTCAGCAACCAAAGGAAGGCAGAGGATAGGCTTCGGGCGAAGGGAAGATGGCTGCAAGGAGCGAGTCTCCATAGAGGGTCAGGTGAGGCTGGGACTTGCGGCCTGGGCTAGGTGGGTGAAGGGAGGTCATGAGCGAACTTGTGAGGAGGCGGGGATGTGATGGACGTGGCCAGAGGTAGTGGAGAATAGGTTTGCAAAATGGTGATGCACAGGCTTCATATACAAATATATGAATTCTTCCTGTTTATATATATATGTATATATATATATATATATAATTTTCTCCTTATATAACTCACGTACAATAATGGCGGCTGGAACAAGTATTCCCGAAACCCTAGACGTAGATGAAGATGACGGTGGTGGCTGGAAGGAGGTTAAAAGTGGGGGAAAAGCGAAAATAACGTTTGCTGAAGCTCTTAAATCCAACAAGGAAGCAACTAGAGCCAGATCTTGGATCGAAGCAATCGGATCTAATATTGAACTCAAAGGATCTGCGAATTTTTATGCTCCACAGAAAAATGGGGAAGAGATCTATCAATTGATAGATGATGAAGACTATGAAGAGTCTAAAAAGCTATGGCAACACTCGATTTATGCGTATATGGCTGGGAAAAGGCCTTACTTTGTTCACTTCAATGCCTATATCAAACGAATCTGGAAGCCAAAGGGATCTTGGGATGTTTTCCCCCGTGATAATGGATTCTACTTAATTAAATTTGAATTAGAGGAAGATTTTCAACGCATTATTAACGGTGGCCCTTGGTTCATGGACAGCAAATTAATTTTGATGAGGAAATGGGAAGCAGATTTCAATTTTGAACATGTTATGCTAACAACATATCCAATTTGGATCAAATTCAATAATCTGGACCTTGCTTTATGGAATATGAGATGCATCAGCAAACTTGCAAGTATAATAGGGAGGCCAATTGATATTGATGAGAACACAAGGAAACTTAAAAAAATTAAATTTGCAAGGGTACTGATAGAAATCTCAGCTAATACAGTGCTACCAAAAACAGTTAAAGCTATTGATAAGCGGGGATTCATTTACAATCAGGAGGTGGAATATGAGTTCGTTCCACCAAAGTGTGGTGAATGTTTTTGTTTTTGTCATACAAATTTACAGTGCCAAAATAAAGTTACTGACAGACAAAAGATTTGGGTTGAAAAACCAAAAAACACATCATTTCCATTTGAAGCTAGTAACCCAAAAAATCAGGAGGATACTACAAAAAATTTACAAAATATATCCCCCATCATCATACCTAGTGAATTGCAAAATGTCACTATGGTGTCGGACTGCGTAACAGAGCAAGAATCTCATCTATCTCTTGCTCAGAAAGAGAAGACACCCTGTTCAAAGGATCATCTGAAGAATGCTGAACATGATGAACCACTTCATGATCAAGATCAAAATCTGGTACTGCAGGCTGAGGTACCTCCAATTGTTGAACATAATAAGGAGGAGGAGGAGCTTCCAAACTCCCTAACAGATATCCACAAGATGGACATTGATTTGGAATCAACTGATGAAGAAAAAGAAGAAGAAACATCAGAAGACATAAGTAAGTATACAAAATGCAATACTGAATATGACAATCAATTCATTCAAATTGACAAAGGTAGACTCAAATCAGTCTCGGTGGGTAATGCTCCGGTTACACGGAGTAAATCTACCAAAAAATAATGTCTATCATATGCTGGAATGTGAGAGGTCTCAACAATGAAACACGTAGGTTAGACCTCCACATTTTAAAGGCTTATCATAAGCCTACTATTGTTGCTCTCTTGGAAAATAAACTAAATAACTTTAATTTGGAGTTACTGAAAAGTCAGTTTGGTAATCAATGGCAATTTATCACATCTCAATATAAAGGCAGAATTATTGTAGGATGGGAGACTAATTATTGGAATGCAAACATTGTTGATAATGGTGAACAACAAATCTCTATTAAATTTCATAACAAAGGGGGATTACAAATAGCAACCACGTTTGTGTATGCAAAAAATCTAGCATCTGAAAGATTGAGTCTATGGAAACAAATTACTGAATTAGCTAAAGATATTAACATTCCCTGGATAGTTACTGGTGATTTCAATTCTGTTCTTAAAACTAATGAAAAAAAAGGAGGACTTACACTGCGTGTTTCACAAGTGGCTGAATTCAATAATTGTGTATTATCTGCGGGTCTTGTTGAAGCTATCCACTCTGGCCTAAAATACACATGGAGAAGTGGTAAGTCAAAGAAAATTACTTCTAGATTAGACAGAGTTCTGGGTAATGCGGAACTATTTACAAAAATTACAAATTTGAAAGTGACTGTTCTACCTTGTTCAACAAGTGATCACTGCCCCCTTTTAGTACAATTCAATGATGATGACAAAATGCATAAAGGAAAACCTTTCCGATATGCAAACCACTGGCCTCTTATTGATGGATTTGATGAAGTGGTGAACTTTAACACCGTTATAATTCCTCCAGGTAACCACATGTACCGTTTTGTAATGCTCATTAAAACCATGAAAAATAGACTCAAGGAATGGAACAAAAACAGACCCAAAAACAATGATAATATCACAAAATTCCATCAACATTTAGAGGAAATACAGCATAGACTTGATGAAGATCCGCTAAATGAAGACCTAAACAATGAATTCCACACGGTTCAAAAATGCCTTAAAGAAGAAATACACAAGAAAGCTGTTGAACTGAAGCAAAAAGCAAAAGAAAAATGGTTGATGCAGGGAGATGAATGCAACAATTTCTTCTATGCGAAAATGTCCATTAGACAACATCATAACAATCTGCTTAACTGCATAGACGAACATGGTGATACATCAAGATACATACAAAATATAGAAGAACAAGCTATATCATATTTTACTAATTTATACAATGGGGACAGCAATGATCACTTACCTCAGGTCAACTGCAGAAGGATCATTTCCACTGAAGGAAGCAGTATGCTGATTGCACCAATTCATGAAAGGGAACTGAGAGAAGCTATTTATTCCATCCATAATGACTCCTCCCCCGGACCTGATGGAATGGGGGCAGCCTTCTTCAAACAGCACTGGATAAACCTGAAGGATTTAATGTTAAAAGCTTATAATGAGGCCTTACAAACAGGTGAGTTTATTAAAGAAATTAATCATACTTTTATCTCTCTTATCCCTAAAGTTAAAAAACCAGACAGAATTGAAGAATATAGACCAATTGCATGCTGTAATGTGACATACAAAATCCTCAGCAAAATTATTTGTACAAGATTGAATAAAGTACTGCCAGATCTGATATCTCAATGTCAAAGTGCATTCATCAAAGGAAGATGTATTTCAGAAAATTCTCTTTTGGCTCATGAGTTGATAAGAAATTTTAATAAAAAAGGAGCTGAAAAAATTTGTATAAAAGTTGACCTCCAAAAAGCTTATGATAAAGTCAATAGGAGCTTTATTATTCATATGCTAGATTCGATGGGTGTTCCAGTGAAGCTTTTAAAACTGATAAAATACTGTATAGACACTCCAACTTTTTCTATATTGGTGAATGGCAAACCTACAGGTTACATACAAAGCAACAGAGGGATTAGGCAAGGTGACCCCCTTTCACCATATCTCTTTGCAGTAGCAATGGAGTGGTTTACTCTCCAAATGGAACTGGCACACAATCAGGGCTTAATACAACCAGTTTTCAATCATCAACCATATGTAACTCATTTACTTTATGCTGATGATTTACTGGTAGTAATAAAAGGGAACTTAAAAGCAGCAGAAAAAATCAAAGATATATTCAGAGATTTGGAAAGTTTTGCAGGGCTAAAATTAAATGAAATGAAAACTAAATGCTACTTCAACAAATTCTGCTCAAACAAACAATCAATGCTAGATAAACTGGGATTTACTGAAGGTTCCCTCCCAGTCAAATATTTGGGAGTACCTCTATCGAATAATAATATTACTGATGTGGAGTGTGGTAAACTTATAAATGAAATCAGGGATAAGCTACAAGGATGGAGATCAAAACTTCTGTCTTTTGCTGGAAGAGTGGAGCTAGTTCATACAGTTATAACATCTAAGGTCAGATTCTGGCTTCAAACTTTCCAAATACCTGATTGTTCTATTGCAAAGATTAACTCTGTTTGTGCTAATTTTATTTGGAGAGGAGGGATACACAAGATTAAATATTCAGACCTATGTAGGAAAAAGAAAGAAGGTGGAGTTGGATTGAAAAATCTATTTGAACTCAAAAAGGTATATTGCCTTAAACAAGCCTGGAAAGCATTAACATCTAATAAATTATGGGCTACTTGGATGCGAGCTAGATATTTGAAAGATAACTTCTGGACTACTAAAATAGACAATAATGCTTCAGTTACTTGGAAAAATATTCTTAAAATCAGAAATGATCTCCAAAAACATTTAGACAAACAAATAGCAAATGGTAGAAATACAGACATTTGGAAAGACCCATGGTTGAACTCGAAAAGTTTCATTGATAGACTTGGTTGGGATATATTCTCGACATATGGTACTCCTAATTGGAGGGTAGCTGAAATAGTGGATAATGGTACCTGGAAATGCAATAATCATTCAATAACTCTTAACTATATTGAGGAAATCAGGAAGAAATACATTTATACAGATAATTCTGAAGATAAATGGGTATGGAAGGCTAGCATGAAAGATCAGTTCAAGTTCAAAGACATCTGGGAAGAAATACGAGAAAAAAATACAGAAGTTATCTGGTCTGATGTTGTCTGGAGCAAATCTATCCCTCCCAAAATGGCTCACACCCTATACAAAGCGATAATGAGAAAACTTCCAACAAAAGACAGATTAAAAAAATGGAAGATTTTGGATGACTCAAAATGTAATTTCTGTTACATAGAAGAGGAGACACATGACCACATCTTCTTTGACTGTGAATTTTCAAAAAGAATCTGGAACACCCAAAAATGCAGACTCCAACTCAACAAATGCGCTACAAACCTAAAAGAGGAATTAGAATACCTGCACAGTAGGAGTCACCTCTCTGATTTGATGAAGGAGATTGGAAAAATTGGCCTCGCAGTCAGCTTGTGGTTCATTTGGAAGGAGCGGAACGGCAGGACTTTTGAAAACAAAAAGCAAGACACTTTAACTATTACAAAGCTAATCAACAGAGAAATTGCTACTGTAATTGGAAGAATTCCGACAAAGAAACTTACCATTGCATCGGAACAAGAAAAACAACTACTGGAGAAGTTGAAGAAGATGGAATTGATCGAACGAACTCCACCAGGGAATTGGCAGCCGCCATAATCGCCCCAATTTGGAAAGTTAGGAAGTTATATTGACTGATCTATGTTATGTCGGCCTGTGATATATTTGTAATGCTATTGGGCCGCAAAGCCTGTTTAGTAATTCAATTAACCAATTTTCAAAAATATATATATATATATATATATATATATATATATATATATATATATATATATTGTTATAGCCTCTGAGATTGCAGCGAGTTAGGAGGGAAATTAAAGGGAGGATGCAGTGGAAATATGCGCAGGTGAAGGGGAGTTGGTTGTGTGGCTTCTCAGATCTAAAAGCAAATATATGTATTGTTTATTTTTTTCAAACAGAATGAAAAAATGTTTGAAGCTTTTTTCTCAAATGAAGAATATGGACCAGAAGAAGAGGAAAGAGAATGAGCAAGTTGAATAAGAAAAAAGGACGTGAATAGTGGGAATAGTAATGGTCACATTTTCAATTTCTGGGAATAATAAAAGGTTGTTTGATTTCAACCGTAAGATAGATGAAAGGACAAGAAATCCAAAAGGTTGAAATTGAGTACTGGTATGGTCAATTATTTCATAGATTTCGATGCGAAACGGATGAAAAAATACAGGAATGAGCATACTGAAGAGATCAATACGACAAGACGACCAAAACGGAATGCAGATATCAGTGGTACGATCATCCTATCTAAAGTCGATATTCGGTACCTAAAATGCTACTAAAACGCCGAAATTTAGGTAAACAGAGTAATAACTGTCCAAATCTGACAAAACAAAATATGACGTCTCACTCAGAAGATGATAAACATTTTTTATATAAAAATATTCAGTTTTGAAAAATATTTTATTATCATCAAATTTAACCGATTTGAATAAAACTACACAAGAAAATAAACTTTCATATTATCTGATGAAAATTTACCATTTGCCATGTTAAAATAGAAGCATACCAAATATCAAATTTTCATTTCCAAACTCAATCATTTAAATTTTCACAAAAAATAAATTAATTAACTTATTAAAATCGTTAACATTTCCAGGTCGTTACACTCTCCCTCACTCAAAACTTTTCGTCCCCAAAAAGGAACGAGATAGGAGAATATAGGCAACATGAAGAAAAGATAGATTTGAAATACACAGTATTAGATAAAAAATATTAATTTAAAGCCATATAAATTTTATTTAGTTGAAAATTGATTAATTTCCAGCAAATTTGATTTCAATCCTTTTTATTTAAATTCATAATATTCATTCATATTCATATTTTATTGATTTTCAATTCAAGTTATTTTCATCCAATTTGATTTATTTTAATTTATTAATATTTGTTACAAGAATTTCTTTCAAAAAAATATTATTTGATTTAACTCCTTTATTAAATCTATTTATCTCCAGTTGAGTTGATTCCACAAAAATTCAATTTTAACTATTCTCAAGTCCATATTTATTTACTTAAATAGTATCTTTCTTTTATTATTTAATTTATTTCACTCACATTACTTATAACATTAATCAAATGTATAAAAGTCTTTATAAAAATAAATTTTTTTAATTATAATTTCCCTTAACAAAATTTCATTTTTGATATCCTTTTACTTATATCATAGTGTATACTACCAATTACATTCTAATTACACTTAAACTTTTCTAAGTAAGATATGGTAATGTTTCTGAGTGTAACTGGGTAATATACCAATTTCTCCTTTTTTCAGTATTATAAAAGTAAATTTTATCCAAGTTTCACCGTTCAAGTTATTAAAATTCCAATTCTCATTTTAAATAATTCAGTTATTTAAATTTTTGATTCATTTCAATAATTGAAACCAACACAAAATTTAGGAATTAAATTTCTGGTTTCACTTCAACCCCTTTGAAATATATACCTATTTATATATTATATAAATCAAATCATACTAAAGGAATTCAAATCAAATTTATTTTCCAAAACAAAAGTGTAGCAATGCTACCAAGTGGTCTCTCTACTCTGAAATTCGAAAATTAATGTTGATGTTGCTGCAGTCATCACCGAAATTATTTTTCAGCGACAAAAGAGGGGAATACTACTTTTAAAATTCCTAGGAAACAATTTCCACTCGAAAATACTTCCAAATAATATATTTCCAAACTTTGAAAACTAAATTTTTGAAAAGCACCTGAATTTAAATTCTCAAATCCTTAATTTAAATTCATTTTATTTCTAAATCAAATTTATAAATCATATTTTAAAATTTCACTTCTTATAACATACAAAAATAGTTAATGATTTAGAAAGGTTGACAAAACAATAAATAATAAAATAGTATTATCATTTCTAACAACCAATTAATTTAACTATTTAATTTCAGAAAATTATACCTTTATATATAATGTAATCATATACAAAATTATTTCACCTACAAGATTTGAAAACAATATTGTGTCAGTCTGCTCTGTTCAAGTATTTTGGAATTCCTATCGATAACGTTGATCAGATGAGTCGACCGAAACCCCAAATCAACCTTAACAACTCAAACAACACAATATAAAGTATTATTATATTAATTACAAATACACTTACTCACAGGATGATTCAAGAATGTATTTAAGAACAATGATGGAGATTCAAATTTAGAAGAATCCTAGTCAAAGAGAATTCTGACTAACGAGATAGACTCGAAAGGAAGATAAGATAAATAAATTACAAAAGAGGAAGAGGGATAGACTTATATTGGTCGTAGGTGACCTTAATCGAGTCAACTGAGATTCTAGAAATAGTTCGATGTGGAAATTCAATTTCCTGCTTAAAGGGAAGAGAAGTGACTTTACCCAATATCAGGATAATCTTTGATTATCGGAGTTGGGTCAAGATTACAAGGGAATTACCTTAATCGTCTACTTGAGACGGTTCGGGATTTTCAAGAAATATTAGCATCTAAACCGAGGACGTAGAAATCTCCAGTGGATCGATGCTTGTTGTAAAGGAGTTTCACCCCTTTACAAATCATATAAGGTTGGCTAGACCGCTGACGAAGTTAGTCTCATAGAGATCAACAGAAATAGAGCTATGGGATGCCCCGGTATTAAAAGAATGCAAACATGAGATGACAAGAATGAATTTTTAGAGCAAAGGGAAGGTTCCAAAAAATCAAAGGAAAAGCGAATCAAAGAGGAGAAATTCAAGCTCAAATGAAGATGATTCTGAAATTTAATTTTACTCTATATGCTAAGCTTTACCTAAACCAAAGCTCTGATACCAACTTTAACATCCCGGTATTTCACGCTATTCGCATCCACATATATCGGACTTGAATTGCTCAAAATATCAAATTGTTAATTTATATTTGGCAAAACTCAGCATATACAGTAAATAAAATCAATGACAAACTCACAAACACAGAGTAATGACAATAAGCAGCGGATACAGATAAATAATAGTTCATGAAGCTACTATATAAAGAACAGGGTAAGAAACAAAATATAGTGGAAATCTAGATACATAGAAGTATCAATACATAGTCAAGTAACAAAATCTGAATATATCACTGAAGTCAACTGAATAAATGAAAGCTGGATAGATAAATGGATCTTCAGGCGAAGCTCCAAACTCCAATAGTGAGTCTCAAATGCTGTGATACTCAGTCTGATCCGAGCATTAAAACAACACAAAACACTCGAGTCGGGAATAACATTCTTATATCAATAAATCTAACTAAATTGAAATACTAATTGAAATGCAAGTAATTCAAAGGATGTTTGGGATACCCATCCTATAAGGATCCGTGGAACTACCTACTATAGTAAACTATTAAAATAGTGTTAAGGTGTTACCCATATCCCCTTTAATACATTTTTATATAATGTCGTAGTCTATACAGTACTGTAAAATCCACCAAACCAGTGGGTATCAAGGAGCACTTCGTAGGTATGACACAAAATAAACTCGTAATGGTCTCAGTAAGGTACGTGACAAGGCACAACTTGACAATGTCAGGGTAGATATACCAATTGCACTTTCGGGCTGATGGTAACGCATAGCCGCAGCTACCGCCCACCTCGTCCAACACTTCCAAAATCCAAGGGTGTACCCAATCAATCACAAAGTTATAGAATGGTATCGAAGAATTGTGTCCGATCGGATGAGCTACCTCACTTGGCCCATCAATTGCTCATGTTTTAGCCACCTTAAGCTAACTCACGGGAGTCATGTAAAGGCCCGTTTTTTCCGTACCCTTTGAATCGATAATAAACCACACATGTCAAACTCAAATTGCACGAAAATATGGAACATAAAGGGTAATAAAGAAAAAAATAGATAGAATAGAATCTCACACGAATGGAATAACGTATAATATAGAAAAAAACTATTTTTACAACGGAAAACTTTCAAATGCATATACCAGAGTCTAACCTAAATTTAGCTTGGACAGTTATAAGCATCTGTCCTTACAATTGCTGAGAAACATCAAACAAAATACACTAAGTATAGCGGATAATAGAATGTGTCCATACGTCGATGAATATCTCCAGCTCTCCTTTGGAAACTCTAACCGTCTTTGATTAACCTGAAACTACTCGGATCTGACCCGAGTATTGAAAATACCCAGATCAGGCATGATAAACCAGCGTGAGAAAGCTCAATAATAAATGACAGTGTCATATATCAACCTTTGGATAAAATCCTTTGAAATAAAGAGTATCTCATAAGACCACGCCCACACATAAATGCAGACGGGTTTTTACCTTATGATAACTAAAACACTTTTATATCAAAACCTTTGATATTATTTCTAATTATATCTGTCTGAAAACATTTGCAAATAAACTTATTAATCATATCCGAAATGGTCACCCATGTAGCATTTCGAGGCTATTCATTACGCCAATACAAACAAAACCGCAGGTTCTTATTGGAGAATGAGTTTCCATACAAATGACCAGGTGAAGGATCTACCTTTCGAAATGGGTAAATCCCTAGATGGATGTCCTGAGGACCATCACAAAGGATCCTCTACCAACAAAAGAATGGCCTATCTCTGTAACTAGATAGTACTGAATATATCATCCCCCGGTCGTTATCGACCTTTATCTGAGCGCTCGTTTTCCATACACCACAGTAATTTACAACCCGAACAGTATAGCAGGAAGAAATATATCTAGAAGGGGATGATCATACCCTAATTGGGAATGACCCACTTAGCCTTGCCACATCTAATCCTGTTTTGGTCATTTCCGGTTTGATGAGCTTGAGGCTACGATTACGTTTTTCACATAGCACATATCACATCTTTGAGTGCCACATTGCCATTTTTGTTAACTACTAATTGCCTTCCACAAAAGTTCAACCCTTGAGCTCGTATGTCTCAAGGAGGGTGTTAAGCCAAAAGAAGTTGCCTTCTCTGCCACCACTGATGTACGTTTGTGAAAACCAATGTACGTAATATTTAGAAATGCAATGTCAGACAAACGTCCATACAAGTTGTCCAGGAACAGGACAAACCAAAGGCACTCTCCTACTACCACTAGTAGCGAGTAGTCCTTGCAATCCGAAAAATCTCCACAACAAAGAAACCACTGCTATATATAACTCTATAATGGGTGCGACCCTGAGCAAATCAACAACCAGTCCTTACGCTATGAAGATCCACGGTCTTCAATAATCATCGTCTTCAACGTCTCTTCACGTTCGAACGTACACATTGATTTGAAGTGGTTTTCGGATGGGAATTATCCAAATCCGACCCCGGTTCCTTCAAAGCCAATTATCGATTTAAAAGATGTTGAGTTCATATGTGGATATCAAACATCAATCAATTACTTCATCTTTTATACAACATCTTTGTTAGATATATTCTTTTCAATTTATTCCATTTTCTTTTCAAGAATATAAGGAATCATTAAGCCGCATTTTTCAAATCATTTGGTTTATTTAAACCTTTCTTAAATCCTAGAATAATTCCAAATCATTTTCTCTTTTACTTAGGAAAACCTTTCCAAATCATTCATCAAATCTTAATCAAAGATTTTCTTTCTTAACTTTTAACTTAGGGAAAATATTCCCTTTTTATAATATCACTTTCCAAAACATCCATTTAATTTAAAGGATTATTCACTGTCCAAAATCATGAATGTAATTCCTTTAATAAACTTTCACATTTAACTTATCAATTTAAATTGATTTCAGATTTATAAAACGGATTTATAAATTCCATTTATATTTTATAATCTTCCATATACAAAATTTCTTTACTAACAAATTCCATTTATATCTCTCTTATAATTCAAAATCCAATTATAATTTAATTACTTATAAAACTCTTATATACAAATTTATTCCTTTCAAATCAGATTATTTATAAAATCCATTATAAATTCTTTTCCAAATTTCAAATGTAAACCCATATATAAATTTGATTGCAATCCCATTTCTAATATTTATAAAACACTTTTATAATTCCATTACTTTTATTTATAAAATATCAATTTTATAAATCTTATATCTAGACCATTTATAATAAATTCAAAGAATTTATATCTTTTCTTTTATCTTAGAAACACTAAATTTGATCTTTTAGAGCATCCGGGCTTTCCTTTCGATATGTTCCCCCTTCGCCTAAGAAGAGAAAATATAGGCCAGGTAAGTTCTGGGCGTTGGTTGCTTCATTCCTAACCTTAGTTAAAGACCTTGTTTTATTATCCCAGATCTCACAGGCGGGACAAATGCACTAGTCGTTTCCGCATTACTCAGTTTGTTATTATATTCAATTTTCTTCACTTATTATTTAAGTGGTATAAATAATTCCTCTTTTCCATTTATTCAAACTCTCATTAAAACTTTCAAATCATCTTTAAATGAATTAACTATTCTATTAAAATCATTTAGAAATTATATAGGAAAGAATTGTTAAGTTTAAAACTGCATTTCAAAAGTTACTTCAAACTGCTGCGAAAAGCCTTCCGAAAAGTGTTTCCAAATAGCGTTTTAAAAGCTATATTCTTCAAAATGACTTTTATATCATTTAGAAATCCATATTTTCAACTTAAATCTCTTTTAATACATTTTAAAATATTTTTAGGATTTATTTCATATTTTTAAAACATTTGAAATATTAATTTTAAACTTTGGTCACTTTACTGCAAAAGCGCGGTTTTTTCTGGAAAATTATTTTAGACATATTTAAAATATACAAGATAACATCCTGATTTTTTACCTTAATTTCTTTATAATATTTAAATGTTTACAAAACATTTATAACTCACTTAAAACTATTTCCAAAAGGTTTAAGCATTCCATATACACCATTTCATTTCATACACAACCACAATGAAGCAACTTATGGTCGGATTCTGATCCTTTACAATCCTAATCTTGTCCAACTATCCCCAATCCTATCCACTCCCCAGCTAATACACTGCCATGCCTTAGATATCAATGAACAATCAACCTTCTATGTCTCCTTTGTGTATGCTTACAACTCTGTTAACACTAGAGAGTCTTTACTTTCTGTAATTCCTTCTCTAAGACAAAACACACATCCATGGTTAATTCTAGGAGATTTTAATTGCTGTCACTCTCTCTCTGATAGAATGGGGGGTAATCCCCTCTCCCTCAGTGAAATAAAGCCCCTTGCTGATGCTCTCTATGACTCTGACCTTGTCAAGATTAGAACTCTGGGCATGCAGTATACATGGAATAACAAAAGGAGGCATGGTTGTAGAACCTTCTCCACCATAGACCATTCATTCTCGAACCAATCTGCATATACTAAATGGCCTCTCCTGTTCAACCACATTCCACCTCCTCTCCTATCTGACCACTCTCCTCAAATCATCCATCTTCGTGAAGCGGACTTGAGGGGGAAATCAAATTTTAAATTTTTTAACTCTTGGACATCTGAACCAGACTTCAAAAACATTGTTTTATCTGCATGGAATTTGCCTAAAATTGGTAATCACTTGTATGTTTTGCAGGAAAAAATCAGGGAAACTAGGAAAGTCTTGAAACAATGGGCGCATAACAAGTATGGTGAAGGAGACAAGATGAGCACAGTGATTAAAAGAAGACTTACTGATGTCCAGACAGCTATGATGGCCTCTGTCAACAATGCTAATCTATCAGAGGAGGAAAGTGTTCTCTCTTTGCAATACCAACAAGCTTTAATTAAAGAGAGTGAGATGATCAGGCAGAAAACGCGAATAAAATGGAGAGAAAAAGGTGATAAGAATAGTGCTTACTTTCACGCTAGTCTAAAGGACAAGCAAACTAGTCAGAACCTCTCTACAATATATGACACTCAAGGTAATCTTCACACATCTCCACAAATGGTCAAGGAAGCTGTAGTCAGACACTTCTCTGAATTATATGGAAATGCTAATCACTTCGTGCCGAATATTGATCTTATACCCAGTGACATTCTCCCTAGATTAAATTCAACTGATTATGACCTTCTCTGTAAGGAAGTAACCCCTGAAGAAATAAGAAATGCCATGTTTTCATTAAACACTGAATCTTGTGGAGGACCTGATGGTCTCAACACTCTATTCTATACTTCTTGCTGGTCTATCGTTTCTGCTGACGTAATCAATGCCATTCTCCTCTTCTTCAGAAAGGGTAAACTCTTCAGATCATATAACTACACTAACATAGCTCTTATACCCAAAATTAAAAATGCTCACTGTGTTAGTGATTATCGTCCCATCTCCTGTTGTAACACCATATACAAATGCATCACCAAGGTTATAGCTTCTAGACTCAAACTTGTGCTCCCCAATATTGTTTCCAAAAATCAGGCTGCTTATCTTCCAGGTAGGAGTATACTGGATCATGTTCTTCTTTCCCATGAACTCATCAAAAATTATAAGCGCAGGAACATATCTCCTAGAACTATGTTGAAGTTGGACATCATGAAGGCATTTGATATGCTGCAGTGGAACAGTGTTGTCAGAATCATGGGATATATGAACTTCCCTCCTCATTTCATTGCTTGGATATATGAGTGTATTACGTCTCCTACCTTTTCAGTTACTATCAATGGCAGGAGTGAAGGTTTCTTTACTAGTGAACAAGGGATAAGACAGGGGGATCCCATTTCGGCTTATATCTTTATCATTGTTATGGAGCTCTTAACGAGAATGTTTGAGAGGATAATAGCACATGGAAATTACAAGCTTCACCCTGGATGTACTGAACCAAGGATCTCTGCATTGATGTTTGCAGATGATCTTGTAGTTTTTTGTACTCCTCAAACCAACACTCTCACAAGCATAATGCACTCACTTCACGAATTTTACGAAATGACAGGGTTGAAAGTTAATCTCCAGAAATATGACATCACCGTTGCTGGTGTTAGTACTGAGCACTGTAGTGTTATCTCGCATATCACTGGGTTGTCCATAAATCATGATACTACCAGTTATCTTGGTCTGCCTCTTACTAGTTCTAGGATTACTGCTAACCAATGTCTTCCTCTTTTTGACAAAATTACAGCTAGATTAAACTGCTGGACTTCCAAGTTGCTTAGTCAAGCTGGGAGATTAACTCTTATAAAATCAGTGATATTCTCAATGCAAGTCTACTGGGCTAGAACGTATATTCTCCCCTTCAAACTGATTAAACTGATTAGAGGAGCTATGATGAGATTCCTATGGAAAGGCAGGGTTACAGGCAGATACATAGCTCCGATCAAATTTTGTTCAGTGGAAAGGCCCATGGACAAGGGGGGGCTAGGCATTCTCAGCTTAAAGAATTGGAACATTGCTGCTTTTGCAAAACACATAGACACTTTTTTTAATAGTACTGACAGCTTATGGGCTATATGGTCTGATAAGAACGTGATTAAGGGGAGAAGCATATGGAGTATGACTAAGCCTCAAAATTTGAGTTGGACGTGGCAATGCATTTTCAAACTCAAAGAAAAAGTTCTTCCTTTAATGCTATTGAACACGAATCCCATATATAGTGTGAATTTCTGGGAAGACCCCTGGTTGAAACCGGGTCTTATTCTTAAACGTCAACTTACCCACAGTGAAATGCAACAGTCTGGAATACATCAGGAAGCTAAAGTTCGTGATACTCTTTACAACCTCCAAAACACGCGCTATTCAACGTCTAATCCTAGGATACAACAAATATGGAACATGATACGTTGTCATAATGCAATCACTGATGTTACCAAGCGTATGGTTTGGGGCAATAAGAAGTCTGCCTACAGAATTGGAGACACATATGAATATCTGATGAAGAATGGTGATCGCCCTAAGTGGAGATGGTGCAAACGAACGTGGGGAAGAGACAGTAGCTTGAGACATGACCTAATGCTCTGGAAAGTGTTGAATGGTGCGATGCTAACATCTGCGAGACTTGCTAGTTTAGGTATGAGTATTGATAATCGCTGTAAGTTTTGCAATATTATGCCTGAGACTGTGGATCACTTGTACTTTGAGTGCCACTATATTCATCAAATCTGGAAAAGAGTTATGGCGAAGTTTCACAGGAGGAATGTATCTACAGATAACCTGAGAGAGTGGAGAAGAATTTACGAAAGCATCAATAGAAATAATGACAGAGGAAGAACCCTAAATGCAGTGCTAAAATGCTTTTTAACATCGGTTTGGAGAGAGAGAAATGCTCGGTTATTTGATAATGCAAACGCAAAAAATGACAGCAGCTTCAAAAGTTGGGTTTTGAGTGAAATTAGGGATTGTGTGGGCCAACTGACTTATGCAATTGATCCTGGAATACGTGTTTCTCTTCTCTATAGCTTGTAATCAATGTCTTCTTTGGTTTTTGCTTGTTGTTGTTTGTTTTCCCCCTGTGCTTGCTGCGCCAAGTGTTCCCCGTTTTTCCATCTTCCTTGTGTTTGTTTGTCGTTCTTATTGGTGTAGCAATATATGGTCGAGGTCCATTTAACCTCGTCGGCCTTGCCAAAAGGAAAGTGCTTTCCTTTGTGCTTATCGACGTGTATTAACGTGACTTGGTAAAATAGTTTAACAATCATATCAAACAATCAATACTTCATGATCAAAGCATATATATGCGTCCATAGAAATCATAACACAACATCAAACATGTGTATATATATAAATAGAGATGCTAAATAGAGTTTCTCACCATAAACCAAAGCGATTAACTTCCTACCAACATTCTAATCAACCAACACTTCACTAATTAATTCCACTCCATTAAACACTAGCAAACAACATCCTCTCCCTTTGAGTAGCTTGGCCGAGGCTTAAGATGGAGGTTGGCCAAAAATATAGAGAAGAAGCGATAGAGCTTTGAACTTGAATTCCCAAGATTTAGATCCGAAAAGTGGGTCATCTTCTCTTTCGTTTTTGACTCTCTTAGTCTCTAAATTTAAAAAACTTATTAGCTGAAAAGTTACTGAAAATTATTTTCTCTTGAATTTTAAAAAAAGACTTATTTTAATCCCAGAATTTTTGAGGGAGATATGATAGAATGAAGAAGAGGTATTGTCGGATTGACAAAAATGAAGCCCGAAAATGTACTTCATAGAATTGAGTTTAAGGTATAGCATACCTCAGAACTGGAAAAAGTAATCAAAATATATGTTGTAGCCACTGGAATTTCATATGGTTTGGAAAAAAGAATTTATTAATTAGGATCATTTGTGATTAAGTTATGATCAAAACAAAATGTCATATTCTCTGGCTTAAAAACTGGCCAGAAAATGCATTAGAAAGAAATATAATTTTGACATAGATAACTTTGAAATGAGACAAAGTGGTCAACATGAAATTTGTAGCTACTGGAAAAATGTACGATTTTAAAATTAATTTTGCATTTTGCTTTTGTTTTTAAAAAGTTATGGCCGAGAGAAGAAGAGGTAAAATATGGAGAAAAAATGAGTTTGATTTGAAGAGAATAAACATTGATTTCTTTTGAATATTTTTAAATATTTTGACATTATTTATTTCTAATTTTTTCTATGGCTTGGAAGCCATTCAAGGGAAGAGGAATAATATGAAGAATCTTGAGAAAAGAAGAAGAAGAAAATGTGAATGAAAGTGAAGAAGGATGTGGGAATTTATAGAAAAAGAAAGAAGTGGTAAATTTACCAATATAACCTCTTACCAAATTACCAAACTAACCTTACTTCAACCTAAAGCAAAATCTAATTTTTCAATACTTAACATCATCATTCACATCCTTACTTTATGTCTTAGTCACTTAAAGATTAAGTAAAGAATATCATAATTATGTTGGTTTTGGTTTGATGTGATTTGATGTTTACTTTTTCTTACTTTTGTTAACTCTTACTTACTTTTACTAATAACTTCTAGAAGTTTTCTAATCTTATGTAGTAAAAGAAAACATATTTAGTGAATTAATTAATACTTACACTATTTGAATAGATTTTCCTATATAAGAAAATAAAGGTGCGATGACGTTGCGACAACTTTTAATCGACAAAACGTCGTTTTTCAACAAAATGTTTTACGGTCACATTTTAACGTTTTAGTTAAACTATTTATTTATGTAAATAAAATTTGAAAATAAATTTGTATAATGCTATTTAAAAATATAAACACTCATAAATAAATTAAAATAATTTATTCAACCATTAAAACATACTTTTCTGAAATCAGCATTTTGTCACTTTTGTCGTTATAGGCAAATGTTACTATTTTTGTGTATACTTCTCTTTCCAAATCCTATCTAATATTGTTTGAATCTTATAACCTTGCATATTTTATATTTAAAATCACTCTAAGTATTATATTTTAAAGTTGTCAAATTCTAGGTCGTTACAAGCTAGGTCCACATAAATACCTCATATAGGATCGTCGCCAACCATCCTACTTCATTCTAGAATCTCCACTGCGTACACGGTTGTCAAAGTGGTTTTTGGTATTGACAGAGAGTATGACAACAAGCGATTCCGTTCTCTTTAACAACCAAACGTTATTATAACACTGCGAATATTTTATTTCAAATAGTTTATAGTTCATATCAAAATATCATGTCAAGGCCCGTTTTTCCGTACAATTTGAATCGACAATAAACCACACATGTCTAACTCAAATTGCACGAAAATACGGAACATGAAGGGTAATAAGAAAAATAAGACAGAATAGAATCTCACATGAATGGAATAACATATAATATCGAACAAATATCTTTACAGTGGAAAACTTTTAAATACATATATCATAGTCTAACCTAAATTCAACTTGGATAGTTATAAACATCTGTCCTTACAATTGCTGACAAACATCAAACAAATTACACTAAGTACAACCGATAATAGAATGTGCCCATACGTCGATGAATATCTCCAGCCCTCCTTTGGAAACTCCAACCATCTTTGAATTAACCTGAAACTACTCGGATCTAACCCGAGTATTGAAAACACCCGGATCAGGCTTGATAAACCAGCGTGAGAAAAACTCAATAATAAATGACATGTCATATATCAGCTTTTGGATAAAATCCTTTAAAAAGAAAGAGTATCTCATAAGACCATGCCCACACATAAACACAGATGGGTTTTTAACTTATGATAACTAAAGCACTTTTATATCAAAACATATGATATTATTTCTAATGACATCTGTTTGAAAACATTTGCAAATAAACTTATTAATCTTATCCGAAATGGTTACCCATATAGCATTTCGAGGCTATTCATTACGCCAATACAAACAAAACCGTAGGTTCTTATTGGAGAATGGATTTCCATACAAATGATCAGGCGAAGGATCTACCTTTCGAAATGGGTACACCTCTAGATGGATGCCCCGGGAAACCATCACACAGCTTCTCTACCAACACAAGACCGGCCCACCTCTACAACTAGATGATACCGAATATATCGTTCCCCGGTCGTTACCGACCTTTAACCGAGCGCTCTTTTTCCATACACCACACTAATTTACATCCCGAACGTCATAGCAGGAAGAAATATATCTAGAAGGGGATGATCATACCCTAATTGGGAATGACCCACTTAGCATTGCTGCATCTAATCCTGTTTCAATCATTTCCGGTTTGATGAGGCTTGAGGCTACGATTACCTTTTCACATAGCACACATCACATCTTTGAATGCCTGTTACCAATTCCATTTAACTACTAATTTCCTTCTACAAAAATACAACCCTTGAGCTCGTACGTCTCAAGAAGGGTGTTCAGCTAAGAGAAGTTGCCTTCTCCGCCGCTACTGATGTACGTTTGTAAAAACCAATGTACGTAATATTTACAAATGTAATGTCAGCCAAACGTCCATATAAGTTGTCCATAAACAGGAAAAACCGAAGGCACTCTCCTACTACCAAAAGTAGCGAGTAGTCCTTGCAATCTGAAAAATCTTCACAACGAGGAGACCATTGCTATATATAACTCTATAACGCGTGCGACCCCGAGCAAATCAACAAGAAGTCCTCACGATATGAAGGTCCATGGTCTTCAATAATCATCATCTTCAACATGTCTTCACGTTCGAGATATATACATTGGTTCAAAGTGGTTTTCGGATAGGAATTATTTAAATCCGACCCCGGTTCCTTCGAAGCCAATTATTGATTTAAAAGATGTTAAGTTCATATGTGGATATCAAACATCAATCAATTACTTCATCTTTTATAAAATATCTTTGTTAGATATATTCTTTTCAATTTATCCCATTTTCTTTTCAAGAGTATAAGGAATCATTAAACCTCATTTATCAAATCATTTGGTTTATTTAATCCTTTCTTAAATCTTGGAATAATTCTAAATCATTTTATCTTTTACTTAGGAAAACCTTTCCAAATCATTCATTAAAATTTAATCAAAGATTTTCTTTCTCAACTTTTAACTTAGAGAAAATATTTCCCTTTTTATAATATCACTTTCCAAAACATCCATTTAATTTAAAGGATTATTCACTGTCCAAAATCATGAATATAATTCCTTTAATAAACTTTCACATTTAACTTATCAATTTTAATTAATTTCAGATTCAAAAAACGTTGTTTATAAATTCCATTTATATTTAAACTTTCATATACAAAATTTCCTTACAAACAAATTCCATTTATATCTCACTTATAAGTCAAAATCCAATTATAATTTAATTACTTATAAAATTCTTATTTACAAATTCATTCCTTTCAAATATTATTATTTATAAAATCCATTATAAATGTTGTTCTATATTTCAATTGTAAACCCATATATAAATTCGATTACAATACCATTTCGAATATTTATAAAACACTTTTAAAATTCCATTAATTTTACTTATAAAATATCAATTTTATAAATCTTATATCTAGACCATTTATAATAAATTAAAAGAATTTATTTCTTTTCTTTTATCTTAGAAAAACTTAATTATGATCTTTTAGAGCATCTAGGCTTTCCTATCGATATGCTCCACCCCTCGCCTAAGAAGAGAAAATATAGGCCAGGTAAGTTCAGGGTACTGGTTGCTCCATTCCTAACCTCAGTTAAACACCTTGTTTTATCTTCCCAGATCTCACAGGCGGGACAAATGTACTAGTCGTTTCCACATTACTCAGTTTGTTATTATATTCAATCTTCTTCACTTATTGTTTAAGTGGTATAAACAATTCCTCTTTCTCATTTATTCAAACTCCCATTAAAACATCCAAATCATCTTTAAATGACTTAATTATTCTTTTAAAATTATTCACAAAATATATAGGAAATAATTGTTAAGTTTAAAACTGCATTTCAAAAGTTATTTCAAACTGCTGCGAAAAGCCTTGCGAAAAGTGTTGCAAATAGCGTTTTAAAACCTATATTCTTCAAAACGACTTTTATATCATTTAGAAATCCATATTTTCAAATTAAATATTTTAATACATTTTAAAATATTTTTAGGATTTGTTTCATATTTTTAAAACATTTAAAATATCAATTTTAAAATTTGGTCACTTTACTGCAAAAGCGCAATTTTTATGGAAAATTGTTTTGGACATATTTTAAATATACAAGATATAATCTTGATTTTCTTCCTTTATTTCTTTATAATATTTAAATATTTTCCAAATATTTTTAACTCATTTTAAAACTATTTCCAAAAGTTTTAAGCATTCCATATACACCATTTCATTTTCAAAAAGAAAGTGCTTTCCTTTGTGCTTATCGACGTGTATTGACGTGACTTGGTAAAATAGTTTAACAATCATACCAAACAATCAATACTTAATGTTCAAAGCATATATATGCATCCATAGCAATCATAACACAACATCAAACATGTGTGTGTGTGTGTGTGTGTGTATATAAATAGAGATGTTAAATAGAGTTTCTCACCATAAACCAAAGCGATTAACTTCCTACCAACATTCTAATCAACCAACACTTCACTAATTAATTCCTACTCCATTAAACACTAGCAAACAACACCCTCTCCCTTCCAATAGCTTGGCCGATGCTTGAGATGGAGGTTGGCCAAAAATATAGAGAAGAAGCGGTAGAGCTTTGAACTTGAATTCCCAAGATTAAGATCCGAAAAATAGGTCATCTTCTTCTTGTTTTTGGCTCTCTTACTCTCAAAATTTAAAAAACATGTTAAATAAACAATTATTGAAAAATATTTTCTATTGAATTAAAAAAAAGAATTATTTGAATTCAAGTATTTTTAAGGGAGATATGATAGACTAAAGAAGAGGTATTGTCGATTGATAAAAATGAAGCACAAAAATGCACTTTAAAGAATTGAGTTTCAGGTATAGCAAACCTCAAAACTGGAAAAGTGATCAGCATAAAAATTGTAGCCACTGAAATTTTATATGGTTTAAAAAAAATTTCTTAATTTGGGTCAGTTACGATCAAGTTATGATCAAAACAAAATGGTCTATTTTCTGGCTTAAAAATTGGGCCAGAAAATGCACTGAAAAGAAGTGGAATTTTGACATATTTATGCTAAGAACTGGACAAAGTGGTCAACATAAAAGTTGTAGCCACTGGAAAAATACACGATTTGAAAAAACTACTTTTTCATTTTGTTTTAGTTTTGATTAATTTATAGATGAGAGAAAAAGAGGTAAAACATGGAGAAAAAATGAGTTTGATTTGAAGAGAATGAACATTGATTTCTTTTGAACATTTGAAAATATTTTGACATTATATATTTCTAATTTTTTCTATGGCTTGGATGCAATTAAAGAGAAGAGGAAGAAGATGAATAATCTTGAGAAAAGAAGTAGAATAAATATGAATGAAAGTGAAGAAGGCGGTGTATATTTACAGTAAAAAGAAAGAAGTGGAAATTTATCAAAATAACCTCTTACCAAATTACCAAACTAACCTTATTTCAACCTAAAGCAATCTCCACTTTTTCAATACTTAACATCACCTTTCAAATATTTACTTTATGTATTAATCCCTTAAAAACAAAGCTAAGTAAAATAATAATTATGTTGGCTTTTGATGTGATATTGATTTGATGTTTACTTTTGACTTTTCTTACTTACTTTTGTTAATTCTTACTTACTTTTTTTAATGACTTCTAGAAGTTTTATAATCTTATTTATTAAAAGAAAACATGTTTAGTAAATTAATTAATACTTTAACTATTTGAATATATGTTCCTATATAAGAAAATAAAGGTTCGGTGACGTTGCGACAACTTTTAATCGACAAAACGTTGATTTTCGACAAAATGTTTTACGGTCACATTTTGACATTTTAGTTAAACTATTTATTTATGTAAACCCAATTTAAAAATAAATTTGTATAATGCTATTTAAAAATATAAACCCTTGTAAATTAATTAACATAATTTATTTAACCATTGAAACTTACTTTTCTAAAATTAGCATTTTGCCACTTTTGTCGACGTAGGCAAATATTACTATTTTTGTGTATACTTCTCTTTCCTAATCCTATCTAATTTAGTTTGAATAATATAACCTTACTTATTTTACATTTAAAATCACTTTAAATAGTATATTTTAAAGCATTCAAATTCTGGGTCGTTACATTCTCCCCTACTTAAAAGAATTTCGTCCTCGAAATTACCCAAACAAAAGTTTACCTAAAATATTTATCTTTAAACTTAATTCCATATAATATACACAGATCATCCATATGATATATCTTATTCGATCTCCTATTCGAATTCCCAACTTCATTTCCGAACTAGTATCAATCCCCTGATCCTCTAGCGTGGACTTTAATCAGGCTTTTTGCTCAGAAACCTTTGCCTTCCTTGCATAGTGCTCAACTATGATAGAAAACTAAAGTACCTAACCAAACATCCTCATCAATGTTCGTCGTCAAGAATTGAGTGATAAATTCTTTTTTGGATCAGTGTAAACACCTCAAAGTTCCAAACTCGAATCTTAGATCAAAATTGTGTGATGAGATGATCTACATATAACATATGTTTTTATTAACCCTCAAAACTTTCATAAACTTTTATCTTAAGCTCAAGCACTTTATAAAGGTGTTTTTTATATAATCCCATTAATTATTTATTTCCAAATATTTTTATTAAAGGAATATATTCCAATGAAACCATTTTTCACTCAAAAGACAATTTATCTTATAAAAAAGTCTTCCCACAATCTTTTAACTCAGTATATTTCATTTAACGCTAATATTATTTATGAACCATTTTATAAATCTATTACTTAAGTTTATTACATCTTATAACTTATGTAAATCAATCACTTTTAAAGACTTAAGTCCAAATTCTTAATTAATGCTAGAATTCATTAATAAAGCATTTTCCAGGTTATAATTACCTTTTTGAGGAGTCATTATTTTTACTTAATAGTTCACGACTTAAATCTACATTTGTATGATATACCTTTACATCCTAAAAGTATATACAAATCCCAAATTACAAATTGGTTTTACTTAAATCCGTCTATTTAACAAATTTAGACTTTGTTGTAATTTACTATTATCTCAAATTCATAAGTTATAAAACTTATTTCTTATTTAGTACTATTATTAATTTTCTAGCTTTGAATTTTTTTTTAAAACCACCCGTTTTTAAACCCTTATACTCTTAACCCTTAAATCTTTTTTTCTTCTTTATAAATCAAATTTATAAATTATCCTGATCTTATTTCATTTACTCAGAGTATTTCACAATGGTTTATCTTTTACTAGAATATTCCATAAATTCCTTATCTTTGAGTTTGATGCGATTCAGAAATTTTCGACTGTCCAAAATTGTCGGAAATTCTGCTTTATTTTAGTAATTAGCGATTCCAAATTTATCTTTACTTTAAACGCTTTTATAAAGATTACTAATCAATGGTTCATATTATTTCACTAACTTAAGAAAATTATATAGATCAAGTAACTCTAAAACAATCCAAGGAACTGGGTACTACCAATAGTAACATATATCCTCTTAACAAGAAGAGTAATACTTAAGGGAAGTGCTTACCATCCGAACACATCTCTTGGCCATTTTTTTGTTTATTTTTGAGCCAATCGAATTAATTATCATAAAATACCTCTTTTTATTTGAAATAATAACATTTTCAAAATCCTTTAGAGATTACTTTATAAAATTTATTTTATAAATTCATTTTATAAATTTATCTTATATTAATTAACTTTATTTAAATTACCACAATTCTTTTAAATTACTCGAATTTTAAACCTTCATTGCTTTTATATTTTCCTTTTTACACGATCATTTTCTATTATTTAAATACATTTTTATCTTATATGTTCATTCCTTAAACCAATCTTATTATCAAATAACTTATAGTCAAATCGTGAAACTTGATTCACAAGATATTTGTACTTTAACTTTTAAATTAAACAATTGATTAATTTATGATAGTATCTTAACATTATCATTTCTTAATTTATTATTTTGAAACAAGTATTAAAGATCTTAATTACCTTATCGGATTTCTCACTTATCGATTACCTCTATGAAATATCTTATAGTCAAATCGCGAAATTCTAATCACAAGATGTTCATATTTAAATTTCACTGATCATGATTTCTAACTATACAACTTTTCCAAATATATACTTTATATTCAAAATATAATCCTAGGTAGAATTATTTCATTTACCTTTTTTTAAAACAAAAACCACTTTTATAAAATTAACAATTACACACTCATATATGTATAATAGTCTCATAACTCATTCTAGGGTGTTACTAACCCTATCTCTAATTAATTACTCATCCTAGGGTATTACTAACCCTATCTATGATGAGTCTTTACCCAACCAAAGCCAATGTACTCGCTTAACCTTCAGCTCTGATACCAAATGTCAAGGCCCATTTTTCCATACCCTTTGAATCAACAATAAACCACCCATGTCCAACTCAAATTGCACGAAAATACGGAACATGAAGGGTAATAAGAAAAATAAGACAGAATAGAATCTCACACGAAAGGAATAACATATAATATCGAACAAACATCTTTACGGCGGAAAACTTTTAAATACATATATCAGAGTCTAACCTAAATTCAGCTTGGACAGTTATAAACATCTGTCCTTACAATTGCTGACAAACATCAAACAAAATACACTAAGTACAGCAGATAATAGAATGTGTCCATACGTCGATGAATATCTCCAGCTCTCCTTTGGATACTCCAACCGTCTTCGAATTAACCTGAAACTACTCGGATCTGACCTGAGTATTGAAAACACCCGGATCAGGCTTGATAAACCAGCGTGAGAAAAACTCAATAATAATTTGCAGTGTCATATATCAGCCTTTGGATAAAATCCTTTAAAAAGAAAAGAGTATCTCATAAGACCACGCCAACACATAAACACGGATGGGTTTTTACCTTATGATAACTAAAACACTTTTATATCAAAACATTTGATATTATTTCTAATGACATGTCTTTGAAAACAGTTGCAAACAAACTTATTAATCTTATCCGAAATGGTTACCCATATAGCATTTCGAGGCTATTCATTACGCCAATACAAAGAAAACCGTAGGTTCTTATTGGAGAATGGATTTCCATACAAATGATCAGGCGAAGGATCTACCTTCCGAAATGGGTACACCTCTAGATGGATACCCTGAGAAACCATCACACAGCTTCTCTACCAACACAAGACCGGCCCACCTCTATAACTAGATGGTACCGAATATGTCATTTCCTAGTCGTTACTGACTTTTAACCGAGTGCTCGTTTTCCATACACCACATTAATTTACATCCCGAACGTCATAGCGGGAAGAAATATATCTAAAAGCGGATGATCATACCCTAATTGGGAACGACCACTTAGCCTTGCTGCATCTAATCATGTTTCAGTCATTTCCGGTTTGATGAGGCTTGAGGCTACAATTACCTTTTCACATAACACATATCACATCTTTGAATGCTATATTACAATTTCCGCTTAACTACTAATTGTCTTCCAAAAAAATACAACCCTTGAGCTCATACGTCTGAAGGAGGGTGTTTAGCTAAGAGAAATTTCCTTCTCCGCCACCACTGATGTATGTTTGTAAAAACCAATGAACGTAATCTTTAGAAATGCAATGTCAAACAAACGTCCATACAAGTTGTCCAGGAATAGGACAAACCGAAGGCACTCTCCTACTACAACTAGTAGCGAGTAGTCCTTGCAATCCAAAAAATCCCCACAACGAGGAGACCACTGTTATATATGACTCCATAATGGGTGCGACCCCGAGCAAATCAACAAGCAGTCCTCAAGCAATGAAGGTCGACGGTCTTCAATAATCATCATCTTCAACATGTCTTCACGTTCGAAACGTACACATTGGTTTGAAGTGGTTTTCAGATAGGAATTATCCAAAGCCGACCCCGGTTCCTTCGAAACAAATTATCGATTTAAAAGATGTTAAGTTCATATGCGGATATCAAACATCAATCAATTACTTCATCTTTTATAAAATATCTTTATTAGATATATTCTTTTCAATTTATTCCATTTTCTTTTCAAGAGTATAAGGAATCATTAATCCTCATTTATCAAATCATTTGGTTTATTTAAACCTTTCTTAAATCCTAAAATAATTCTAAATCATTTTATCTTTTACTTAGGAAAACCTTTCCAGATCATTCATTAAAATTTAATCAAAATTTTTTCTTTCTTAACTTTTAACTTAGGGAAAATATTTCCCTTTTTATAATACCACTTTCCAAAACAACCATTTAATTTAAAGGATAATTCACTGTCCAAAATCATGAATAGAATTTCTTTAATAAACTTTCACATTTAACTTATCAATTCAAATTGATTTCAGATTTACAAAACGGTGTTTATAAATTCCATTTATATTTTATAAACTTCCATATACAAAATTTCCTTACTAACAAATTCCATTTATATCTCACTTATAAGTCAAAATCCAATTATAATTTAATTACTTATAAAATTCTTATTTACAAATTTATTCCTTTCAAATCTTGTTATTTATAAAATCCATAATAAATTATGTTCTGTATTTCAATTGTAAACCTATATATAAATTTGGTTATAATCCCATTTCTAATATTTATAAAACACTTTTATACTTCCATTATTTTTATTTATAAAATATCAATTTTATAAATCTTATATCTAGACAATTTATAATAAATTCAAAGAATTTAGTTCTTTTCTTTTTTCTTAGAAAAAACTTAATTATGATCTTTTAGAGCATCTGGGTTTTCCTTTCGATATGCTCCACCTCTCGCCTAAGAAGAAAAAATATAGGGCAGGTAAGTTCAGGGCACTGGTTTCTCCATTCCTAGCCTTAGTTAAACACCTTGTTTAATCTTCCCAGATCTCACAGGCAGGACAAACGTACCAGTTGTTTCCATATTACTTAGTTTGTTATTATATTCAATCTTCTTCACTTATTGTTTAAGTGGTATAAACAATTCCTCTTTCTCATTTATTCAAACTATCATTAAAACTTCCAAATCATCTTTAGATGAATTATTTATTCTTTTAAAATCATTCACAAAATATATAGGAAAGAGTTGTTAAGTTTAAAACTGCATTTCAAAAGTTATTTCAAACTGCTGCGAAAAACCTTGCGAAAAGTGTTGCAAATAGCGTTTTAAAAGCTATATTCTTCAAAACGACTTTTTATATCACTTAGAAACCCATATTTTCAACTTAAATCTTTTAATACATTTTAAAATATTTTCAGGATTTATGTCATATTTTTAAAACATTTAAAATATCAATTGTAAACTTTGGTCACTTTACTGCAAAATCGCCTTTTTCTAGAAAATTATTTTGGACATATTTAAAATATACAAGATTAAATCTTGATTTTCTTTCTTTATTTCTTTATACATATTTAAATATTTAAAAAACATTTCTGACTCATTTTAAAACTATTTCCAAAAGGTTTAAGCATTCCATACACACCATTTCATTTTCAAAAGGAAAGTGCTTTCCTTTGTGCTTATCCACGTGTATTAACGTGACTTGGTAAAACAGTTTAACAATCATATCGGACAATCAATACTTAATGATCAAAGCATATATAAGAATCCATAGCAATCATAACACAACAACAAACATGTATATATATAAATATAAATAGAGATGCTAAATAGAGTTTCTCACCATAAACCAAAGCGATTAACTTCCTACAAACTTTCTAATCAACCAACACTTCACTAATTAATTCCTACTCCATTAAATATTAGGAAACAACACTCTCTCCTTTCCAATAGCTTGGCCGAGGCTTGAGATGGAGGTTGGCCGAAAATATAGAGAAGAAGCGGTAGTGCTTTGAACTTGAACTCCCAAGAATTAGATCCGAATAGTAGATCCTCTTCTCTCTTTGAGGGAGATATGATAGAATAAAGAAGAGGTATTGTCGGATTGACAAAAATGAAGCCCGAAAATGCAATATAAAGAATTGAGTTTTCCGTATAGCAAACCTCAAAACTGGAAAAAGTAAAAAATAAAGAAATTGTAGCCACTGAAATTTTATAAGGTTTAAAAATAATAATTTCTTAATTTGGGCCTGTTATGATCAAGTTATGATCAAAACAAAATGGCGTATATTCTAGCTTAAAAACTAGGCCAGAAAATGCACTGGAAAGTAGAGGAATTTTGACATACTTATGCTAGGGATTGGATATAGTGGTCAACATGAAAGTTGTAGCCACTGGAAAAATACATGATTTGAAAAAAATAATTTTACATTTTGGTTCGGTTTTAATTATGTTATGGCCGAGAGAAGAAGTGGTAAAATATGGAGAAAAAATGAGTTTGATTTGAAGAGAATGAACATTGATTTCTTTTGAATATTTTGAAAATATTTTGACAATATATATTTCTAATTTTTTATATGGCTTGGATGCCATTAAAGAGAAGAGGAAGAAGATGAAGAAGCTTGAGAAAAGAAGAAGAAGAAATGTGAATGAAAGTGAAGAAGGAGGTGGATATTTATAGAAAAAAGAAAGAAGTGGAAATTTACCGAAATAACCTCTTATCAAATTACCAAACTAACCTTACTTCAACCTAAAGCAGTCTCTACTTTTTCAATACTTAACATCACCTTTCACATCTTTACTTTATATCTTAATCCCTTAAGAAATAAGCTAAGTAAAATAATAATTATGTTGGCTTTCGATGTGATATTGATTTGATGTTTACTTTTGACTTTTCTTACTTACTTTTGTTAATTCTTACTTATTTTATTAAAGACTTCTAGAAGTTTTCTAATCTTATTTAGTAAAAGAAAACATGTTTAGTAAATTAATTAATACTTGCACTATTTGAATGTATGTTCCTATATAAGAAAATAAAGGTGCGGCGATGGTGCGACAACTTTTAATTGATAAAACATTGATTTTCGACAAAATGTTTTACGGTCACATTTTGACGTTTTAGTTAAACTATTTATTTATGTAAACCCAACTTAAAAATAAATTTGTATAATGCTATTTAAAAATATAAAAACTCATAAATTAATTAAAATAATTTATTTAACCATTGAAACTTACTTTTCTAAAATCAGCATTTTGTCACTTTTGTCGATGTAGGCAAATGTTACTATTTTTATGTATACTTCTCTTTCCGAATCCTATCTAATTTTGTTTGAATCATATAACCTCACTTATTTTACATTTAAAATCACTTTAAATAGTATATTTTAAAGCGCTCAAATTCTGGGTCGTTACATATCATATCATTTCAAAACCATATCAATTCGAGATCACTACTCACTTTAAAATAATATACATTTAAAAAATCATAGCAATTTCCAAAATTATAAACTTTTGAAACGATAACACTTTGGAAATCATAAAACTTGGAAATCATAACACTTGGGAATCATAACACTTTGAAATCATAATACTTTAAAATCATTTCACTTTCGCTTAACAATTTAGATATAGAAGAAAGTATATATAATAAAATAGTGATAAGTTACAGTAGTATATTTTATAAATAATTAGCATATCAAAAATAGTTAAATTAAATATAGTTTATATATTAAATTAGTTAGTATATTGAAAAAAGTTAAATTAAAAATAATTTATATTAAAATAATTTATAAAGTAAAGTATTGATATAGTTTTTAATATATTTAAAATACTTTATAAAAATAGTTTTTCTCAAATTTCACAAATCGATTTAAATCAAGTCGAATTCCAAAAATTCAATATAATAAAATCTTAATCCATAAAATTTCAATTTAATTCAACATCTCAATAAACCATTAATTTATATCGGTTTGAAATATAGATTTGAACTATAAATTAAACCATTCCGATTTTAATAGATTTCACACTTTAAATATTCAAACCTTTACAATAACTTAATTTTGATAAATTTAATTTATATTTCAAATTCCACTTTACCATTGAAATATTTACTTAATAATCCAATGATATTAAAATAAAATCTCAAATCATAATTTAAATAAAACTAAATATCCCTTTTCGATTTATTTAAATTTGAAAATATTCATTTAATCATCTTAAACAAAATGAAGTTATAAATCATATCTTCAAAATCTCAAATTCAATTAATTTCAAATCGATTTTATTTGAGTATAATTCTTAAATAATTAAAAAGTTCAAATTAATTTCATATTTATCTTTCCAACCCTTAATTTATTAAAATTATATAAAAATCTACTTTTGAAATATAATTTTTAAATAAATACTTAAAACATATTATATACTAATTAAATTAAACTTTATTAAATTAAAGCTTATTATTAAATTTATTTTTATATTAAATATACTTTTATATATTTTAAAATAGTTAAATTTTAAGACTTATTATTTCAAAAGTTACTTATAAATTTAAAACTTTCAAACATATAATTTAAAAATCATAATTCTAGACATATATAAAATAACATTTATATATTATATTTCAAAATTCAGTATTTATAAAACCATATATTTCTTTCAAAATTTTGGAAATCAATTTCAAAATATAGACCAACGGTGTCCGTATATAATTTTCTATCCTATGGTCAAGTGATACAGATATTTATCATTTCAATCTGCAATTTAAATATCTATGGTATATATCATTTCAACCCGCAATCCAAAATTCAAAGTCAATGAAATCGCTTGGGTTTATCAATTCAACCCATAACGATTTTCTCCTATTCTACAAGATCATTCGGGTATGTATCATTTCAACCCATAGGGAATTTTATGCTAAGAGGGAACTTGTAGAGTGAGAACAAATATGATAATAATATAACATATTAGCAACATGCATATATCATCAGTGAAAAATTAAATAAAATATAAACAATAGGATATGGTGTCATATCTCAGAGGTGAATAGACATAGATAATGGCATATCATATATAACAATTATCTAATTAACTGTTCAGTTTAGCAGCATATTTCAATTGTCGTTTAATAAATATAAGAATGTTAATCGTGAGTGATTGCTCATCTTTCGAGGCTAGAAAGACTCGACAATGAAATGAATTACGAATCCAAGCACGAATTCCAAAGCAAAGCAAGATTGACACGAATTCGACAAACAGAGCTGATAATAGGAATCGATGAGAACAAATATATACAAAATTTAAAGTCTAATATTAACATGTATTAAAATAAGATAAAATAAAATCTTTATAATATTTACAAAATCAATATTTTAGCTATAACCCCTATCAAATAATATATATATATATATATATATATATATATATATATATATTTTAGAACCCAAACTCATGTGAACTTGTATGTATATAACTATATATTTCTAAACTTACACATACTTATATTACATTTAAGATCAATATTTATTATGAAAATCCATATAAACTTAAATTACTGTAATATACACATATAAATGAAAGTATGAAAAGTTACTTTATTATAAAATCAATACTTTATAAAAGTCAATATATAGTTAATATATAATACAGTACATGAATCATTTCCTAAAACCAAGATATCAAAATATTATACTCCAAAACAATATTCAAAAGTCAATTAATATACAGATAATTTCCTTTTATACATAACATCAAAGGGCTGCAGACTTCACAAAACAAATGTATATGTAGAAAATATACATACATACATACATACATACATACATACATACATACATACATATATATATATATGTATGTATGTATGCAGGCTACTCACAAACCAATATACAACACTATATATATGTACAACTAAATATATATGCAACCCAGTATGGTATAATACATATATTATAGACTTAACATATATATTTAAAAATCTAAACCAACATATACTATAACTAATATATTATAAAACTAACACAAACTTGTTTTTCAGGCAAGGTAATATAGAATGAGAAATAATATATGAACTCATATATACATATGTATAAACTATTGTATAAACATATATATAGATTTACATACTTGTTACATAAAAAAATCAATATAAATAACATAATATAATATACTTTAAGCACATATATACCTTTAAGGTGTGGTTGGAGGCTCAGCAACCAAAGGAAGGCGGAGGATATGCTTCGGGTGAATAGAAGATGGCTGTAAGGAGCGAGTCTCCGTGGAGGGTTAGGTGAGGCTGGGACTTGTGGCCTGGGCTAGGTGGGCGAAGGGAGGCCGTGGGTAAACTAGTGAGGAGGCGGGGATGTGCTGGACGTGGCCAGAGGTAGTGGAGAATGGTTTTGCAAAAAGGTGATGCACAGGCTTTATATACAATTACATGAATGCTTCCTGTTTATATTTTTTTGTTATAGCCTGTCAGATTGTAATGGGTTAGGAGCGAAGTTAAAGGGAGGATGCGGAGGAAATATGCATAAGTGAAGGGGAGTTGGTTGCGTGGCTTCTTAGATCTAAAAGAAGTTATATATATTTTTTATTTTTTTGAACATAATGAAAAAATGTTTGAAGCTTTTTTTCTTAAATGAGGATTATGGACCAGAAGAAGAGGAAAGAGAATAAGCAAGTTGAATAAGAAAAAGGACGTGAATAGTGGGAATATTAATAGTCACAGCTTAAATTTCTACGAATAATAAAAGGTTGTTTGATTTCAATCGTTATTTAGATGAAAGGATAAGAAACCCAAAAGGTTGAAATTGGGTACTGGTACGGCTATGTTAAAATAGACACATACCAAATATCAAATTTTTATTTCCAAATTCAATCATTTAAAATTTCACAAAAATTCAATTAATTACGTTATTAAAACCGTTAAAATTTCTGGATCGTTACATTTGTGCCTCTTGAGTTCACTTCAGAACCCAATAATTTACCTGATGCGACCCGAAGGAACATTTCTGTGCTTTAGCTTCATTCCGTATCTTTGAAGTACATTAAACATATCTGAGAGGTCTCTCTTGTGGCTCACCAATCTTTATGATTTCACTAGCATATCATCTACATAAACCTCCATTGTATGTATGATTTGATTTTTAAACATCGAATTTACCAATCTCTGGTAGGTAGCTTATGCATTCTACAAACTGAACGACATGAAATTATAGCAATACAGTCCCAAGTCAGCAATGAAGCCAGTGTATTATTGATCTGTAACGTGCATTGGTACCTAATTGTAGCTAATAAGCATCCATGAAGGATAGTTACACATATCCAGCTATTTGGTCCACTAGCTAGTCAATCTTCGGCAATGGGAAGTTGTCTTTTAGGCATGCCTTATTTAAGTGGAATAGTCGATGCATGTCTGCTATTTTTCATTAGGCTTCTTGACTAGCAATGGATTTGATACCTAAGCGGGGTATAAAGCATTGTGGATAAAGTCATTGGCCTTCATCTTATCAACTTCAGCTTTCAATGCAGTGGATTGCTCTGAACGCAGGCTGTGTCTAGGAGGACATTTGGGGTTCACATTCAATGTATGGCATACTATCTTTGGCGATATTCCACACATATCGAAATGCATCTAGGCAAACATATATAGATTTTCCTAGGAGGAAACCCTACCAACTCCTTCTTCATCTTCACACTAAGTGGAGGTTTGATCTTGAGGACCCAAGTAGGATCATAATGGTTGGCCACGATGTTGATCATCAGCTCAAATAGGGCCACCCTTGCATCTTTATCTCTTTCCTTGGATCCATAGGTTTATAATTTACTATGCCATCCGAGCCAAGGCTTAGATGGTGTTTTCTATGCATCAATCGATTTGATGCAGAGAGTCTCTTCTGCATCCTTTCCCTTTCTGCATTGCTTTGCATCTCTCATCTCCATGACGTAACACTCATTGCCATACTCTGATCACCTTGGATGATTCCTACCCCGTTCTTAGTGGAAAATTTCATCGTTAAGCAACATAGGGCTAAAGCCACACTAAAATCGATGAAGGCCAATCGGCCTAAGAATACACTATACAAAGTATGTGTCCATCATAACGAAAGTCAAAGGCCACACTCTCTTGCGGTGTAACAACCCTAATTCTGACAAACATTGTTTAGGATTTCTAATTATATTAATTGAATGCAATAATGTAAATGGTTAAGTAAATTGAGATTTTTCTAATTAGATCGTAGCCGTGCCAGATTAAATAATGAACAAAAAAGAATTAAAATGAAATAGATAAGGATAATAAGATAAGGGAAAAATAGGGATAGGTTATATTCCTATACCCTAAACTCTCATGCCACATTCATTTTCCATGTTCATAAAATAAGTTAAACCAAGTAAGGCCGGCCACATTATGAGAAAGCAAGGGGAAGATAAGCAAGAATCAAAAGGAAGAAGCTTAATCAAATTTATTGAAGATAAAATCTCAATCCCATTAACAACAAGCCAAAGGTGAATAATAGATTACATCTCATACTTGTTATTTTCGATTTCTTAATAAGTTCGAAACCTATTTTGCAAAGTATTATGCCATGTTTTGATTGTTAAATGAATATATGCTTGTCGATGATCTATGTTGTTTCATATAGATTTTATGATAAGATTTGATTTGAAAAACCTGTCAAATGATATCCAAATGCCTTACGATTTTGATATAAGGTCAGAACTATTATTTTAGAGATAGGTTTCAAGTTTCATATTTTTTTTAATTATTATGGATTTATTATGAATTTTCAAGTGAAGAAAATGGTTAAAATGGGTTTAAAATTAATTATGGCTATTATATATTAGCTTTGGGTCGGAAATTTAAATATGTTAGAAAACATATTAAAAGCGATTTATGGGATTATTTGGAGAAATTTCTTAAGTGTTTATTAAGAATATTAAATTATTTAAGGTACGAGACTTAAATGTTTTATATTTTTATAAAAGGAGAAGGGACAATTTGCTAAATGTTTCAAATTATCAAATACTGAATTCGATAACCCTTTTAGAAATGATTTTTGTAAAATAAATTCGCAATAAATTATATGATGACAAATAAGCAAGTTAGTTAGAAAGATATTACTTTATAAAGTAAAAAAATGTTTTTGTAAAAGTTTTCTGTTTCGCCACTTTGCTCAGCTACATTTTGACTTCATACTATGATCTCCATCATAATCAAAACCAATACACATGTTATCAATGCATAGGTACGTAGTGGATTGTAGATAGGCTAAAGGTATAGGGTCGAAACGTGCTTTCAAAGGGGTCGATACCTTGTTTTACTTTCAAAAGATATGCCGCTTGCTTTGCTTTTAAAAGAATTCTTTCAAAAGAGTTTCAATGTGGCTTTTGACAGAGTTGTCTCCTTTTGTTTTAAACAAGACAGGGTCGAAACACTTGCTGTCGTATTCTACCTTTCTACCCAGTTGAGGTTGCTTATGCCTTTAAACATCGGTATCAAAAGGATGCTTTCGCTTTCAAACAAGGAGTCGCTTGTCCATGCTTTTGAAAGGGATGGTTCAAAACCATCTAGTTTCTTTTACTTAGGAAATTACTTTCAAAAGAGTTGCTGTTGACCTAGCTATTTTAAGATCCTTTGTTTTGATAAGATTTAAACCCATAGGTTTCGAATGGAATGGTTTTAAATGGTTTCGAAACTACATTCCATAAGCTTTCACTTGAACCCAATGCTTTCGAAAGGTTTGTTTAAGTAAAGGACTTTAATGCTTTTGAAAGGTATTCGATAAAGGTTTCGAAGGGGTGATTCTCCAATGTTTTTGAAATTTTTACCTTTAGTGTTTGAATGGAAGGTTTCCAATGTTTTCGAAAGGAAAGTTTGAAATGTTTTGAAAAGAGGACATCTAAGGTTTTGTAAAGCTTTCAAAAGGACACTTTTAATGGTTTCGAAAGGTCCAGTATAAATGATTTCGAAAGGTATGTTTTAGGCCCTCGGCCTAGTGTTACAAGGTAAAGTAGTTAAATGGTTTCGATAGGGGTACTTTCAGACGTTTTGAAAGAGGTTGTTTAAAGCTTTTAAACAAATGTTTCGAAGGTTTTCATCAACAATGTTTTATGTAAAGCATATGTCATGGCAAAAGGATTTGAGTAAAGCAAAAGTATGTTTTCCTTGTTTAAGTTTGATTTAATGGTTTAAATCATTTCGCAAGAGATGTTTTCAAGGAAAATTTTGACGGGTAGTTAACTCTAAGTAAATGGCTCAGATATTTGAATACCAGATGGGACTGTTATAGGGTCGTGCCCTATACATTAGCTATAGCCCCTGACTAATTTAGTCCAAATTTCCAGTGTGTAGGGCTTAGTCACATGCAAGACTTAAATGATTTTACACACAAAAAGGAATATATAGAGAAGGAGGATAGGTTATTGGTGAGCCCGCAAAGCAATAAGGTTCAGTTAACCCTAGAAGAAGATAGTAAAGGGCAGTCAGCCTAGAAGTGTGTCTAACGGATGTTAGATAATTGATTGTGTCTGGTAGGCCCGAGTCAGCTAATGGTTAGTAGTTAGCCAAACAAAACTATATTTTTCAGATAGATAGTCCATTTTTACCTGATTTATGAGCATATATGATATTGCTATTATTGTTTTAATCAGTTTGATTGCGGGATTCCCATTTGCAAAGGATATGCTTTAAAGGGATATTGGTGAGGGTAAACCCATTGCGCTAAGCGGCGTGGTCTCGCTTAATATCAGTAAACCGAGATGTAACAGTATTATTCACATCAGGCTTTATGTCTGACTCGAAGTTTATCTTTTTCCCCTTAAACTCTCGGGTACTCAAAATTCAATTTGAGTAGATTGAGAGTAAGGCTTTCTAGGTTTTGTAGTTTGGACGAATAAAGCTTCTGAAGATGTAAAGGAGGCAAAGTTAGCTATGTAGAAGCTATTTAGTTTTATTTCTGCTGTGATGTATTAAGATTGTTATGTCTATTTAGTGCTCTACTCATCCAAAGGGGCATCTTCATATGTCGCTTTTGGCGTATTTTGTAATAATTATATTTGATCAAAACCTGGGAATAATTTGGGATTATGTAATGGAATATGAAACTTGATTTTTCAATGTAATCAGTAAAGTTGTTTTTGAATCAGTGATTTTGTTTCATATTCATTTTCTTCTGATATTATGGATACCATTAACATTACCGTATTTTGCCACCGAAAGTTAGTAGTACAAATGGCTGTAGTATCTCTAGAGCTTAGCTTCGGACCTCAAGATAGGAGATGTTACATGTAGTCACCTTCACCTATCTCCACTAGAAAATCCACACATCTAATAGGCTTTGTAGCCTCTCTAGTAAATCCCTAAATTCAGGATTTACATGGCTTAATATCATGGCCATCATCATCATTTGGTTATAAGTCTTCTTAATAAAATATTAACCAAGTTCCCTCGCTTTACAGTAGTCAGCCCAATCATAGCCGTTATCTCCAAGGAATCAAGTAGACACTTCTACCTATCAACAACATGATTTCTAAATACTATGTCATCTATCATCGTCCTTAGCTTCTTTGTCGGAGCCCGTCTTCGACAACAAAGAAGCTTTCCTAAATAACATGCTTTAGAGAGCTCTTGTACCTCGCCATCTCATTCCAGCTCTTCTCAGCTAGGTGAGGTCCACTAGTGATTGTATTAATAATAACCTTTTTCTAGGCTGCCTAGATTCACCTTCATAGGTCCAGCCTAACCTCGTTGAAGCATCTGCCCTCATGACTTGGATCGAACATTTCCTTGCTTACCATCCTACAGGGCTTTCACTTTTTATTGAAGTTTCCTTTTTCAAATCAAGACTTCGATTACATCTTGCAAATGTTTGCATTCATTAGTATTGTGCCTATGAGTTTTATGAAAGAGATAATACTTCCTAAATAGTTTCTCTCTTTCTGTCAACTCCCTCCGAGCTGGCATTTTATAATTTTTTGCACATCATGATGCAAGGTAGATGTTCTCGACAATATCATTAAATAGGGTGTAATCCTCATGTTTCGGGAACCTAGGACGCTTCTTAACGTCTTATTTCCTACCTCTAGCGCCATGATTACCTTCTTCTTGTTGTTATTCTTATTTCCAACGTCAATAACAACATTTTCGACGCCCTAACCGGTCTGTTTCGCAACAACATTACTTTGTATTACCTCAGTAGATAGCCTTCCACCAGCCTTTTCAGCGGTCGAATCTTCCTTTCCAAGCAAGTAAATTGTGTTGCTTTTCTATAGCATTTTTCCATGGTTGGTAGTAGCTTCATCTTTAGCCACTTACCAAAATCCATTTCTGGATGAATTCCTCTAATAAATGCCATCAACATATTGTCCTCTTTGGCAATGCTCACTTTAGTCATAGTTATCTTAAATCTTTTCGATTTTTTTAGAGCTCTCTATGACTCTAAAAAATATTGGATAAAGACATCACATCTTTAGGACGTGCAATGTGTAACCTAAACAACTCCATAAATATTCTAGCCAACCGGTCAAACGACGACATTGATCTTGGTGAAAGCCTAGTGAACCACATCATAGCTACTCCTTCTAGGAATATTAAAAAACATCTACATCACATGACGTCTATTGCCCTGGCAGCTGGCATCATCCATGTGCCATTCGTACTTCAGAAGATGTTGTCTTGAATTAGTCATTCCATTATAAGACATCATCATAGGCATTATGAATCTTCGATGATACTCCTCCCATAAAATCTCCTTAGTAAACAGGTTCATGCTAGGAAAAGAACCCCAATGATCATTATTTCTATGATGGTTTTCATTCACTGGCTTCCTCACCATATCAGTTAAGAACCTCATTTCTATCGAGTTGACTGGGCAACGATCATAATGGACTACTTGAGTATTTGGCTCTACAAATAGTCTCAGTTAGTTCCATGATATCTAGGTTCTCTTGTCTTAGGGAGAATTGTTCATCCAGTTAACTGGTTCCTACATTTTATATATGACCTGTCAACAGCAGCCACTTGAACCACACTCCTCTAGCCACCAATAGCAAGGCCATCATCAGCAATAACATCATCTTGTAACTCAACATAAAATCGTCATTCATAACTCAAGTAGCAGAGTTAGTACCAATTTGTATTGCCAGATCGGTGCCGAGTTTCCCCTATCGACCTAAGTTTTTCTAGTTCCAAACTTCAAAGTCCTAGTTTTATTCCTCTTTGTTGTTTGCTTTCCATCTCTGTTGTTTCTGTCGAATGAGGAGGAACTATCTTCTTCTGAATTGGAAGGTGACAAATCCTTTTTATTCCTCCTACGGCTTTGGGATAACCAGTTTTGCAAGTCGATATTCTCCTTCATTTGCTTCGTCATTGCATTCTAACTCTCTATTAGTTTCTCTTTCATTTCCATCATAATCCAATCAACTGTGGCGACCATTTTTGATGCAATTTGAATTTCTATAGTTCTAGGTCGATTGGGCTCTTCTCAATGTTGAGAGCCATTGTTCTCTACACCGTTAATGGGTCCGTAAGTGGTAGAATTTTCCTTGGTATTTCTAAGTGCCATAGCTTTTGTAGATCCTATGATAGATTTTGAGTAATCTAAGTAATCATGGATATTCCAATTTTTAGATCTAGTCTTTGAATTATAGCAATCCAAAGGTTGAAGATATATACAAACAGTGAGAAATTTGAGCGCTTTTAATGAAAGCACCAAAATGTTTGAATCAAAAGTTAGACAACTACCCAATCATATTTAATTAGAGAATAAATGAGGAAATTAAACGAAAAATGAAGTAAATAACAATCATGTATTTATAGCACTTTGGAAAAGTTCAATTGTAACAACCCGCATATTTTACGATTGTATATTTAAATATTTTATTTAAATATAGCATCGTTAATCGGATTTTTGTCCGAAAAGCTACTTTTTGCAAACAGTCGAATTAGGACTCGAGACCACTTCCATTGAGTTCAAAATGCCCTTTGCGACCTTTTTAATAGTAAACGTCGATATGTTTGGAGTTAGCTAGAATTTTGATGTTTTCAATTAAGGCTTTGGGTTTGGGTTTCAGCCCATTAACCCAACATATCAACCTAACTCTACTCCACTCCTCTCCATTCCTTCATAATAATTCCTAAAACTCTAGCTTTAGCAAAAATGGAGGAAGAGAAAAGAGATTAGAAAATCCTAACCCCTAGTTTCTTTTGCAAATCCAAATTCTAGCTCCAAATTCAAAGAGAAGCTTAGGTAAGCATCCTCGCCATCTTCTTCATCTCAATCCCTCTTCCATTTTCAGAATTCCTAAACCCTAACTTAGGAACTATTATCTTATGATCTTAGACTGAAAGCTTCTTGAGTTGAGATTGAAGAGTGGTTGATCTTGCCTTGTTTTAAAAGCTTCTCCTTCATTGTTTTTGAGAAAAAGGTGAGTTTTTGAACTCACATCTATGTCTATAACTATCTTAGTTGTTAGGTATGAATTCCTAACATCTACTCTTGTTCATTTTGCTTTGGATTGAATTGGTTTTATGAATATTCCAAATTTTTTGTTTTGTAGTCAAAATCTTTAAAAATCCTAGCTTTAATGTTTGAACATGTTTTTGGTGATGCATCGAAGAGCCTATATGGATGGGATGCCGATTGGCATAAACCCCTGGTGCCCATTGCTCGTCCGATCGCAATTGTGTGGATTTTTGCCCCACAAGGGGGCTAGGCTGAATATGCTTCAGAAGCAGGTTCAGTCGACTGAACCAGAAGATGAAAAATGCTTAGAAGCAGGTTTCGTAGACTGGACCAGGAGGTCAGTCGACTGAACCAAGGGACAGAAATTTCGTGTCCCTGTGTCAGTTGACTGACCACCTGGTTCAGTCGACTGACCTGCTTGCTTCAGCCCAAATTTCCTATTTTGCTTGAAATTCCAATTTTTATCGATTTTTGATTATCCGATCGGTTGTTATCATTTATTATCGACTTTGACGACTTCTACTTCGGGATTTTTGGGAATATCCATCTTGACGGATTCGGTATCGATTTCTTTGGATTCAATTCACGTCTTCGAATGTGAGTTTTGGTGATTGATTGTTTTTACAATGATTTTTGTGATTTGTCACTTTAAAATGCGAAGGTTTATATAGTAGTAGTAAATATCAAAACTCTTTCATTAAAACGATTTCAACTCTATTTTTAATACAAAGCTCGTTTATAAAACCGTTTTCAAATCTATTAGTATATACAAACCTTTACCTCATTCGTTTGAGAAATCTAATTAAGCGGCTTAGTAAAACTTGTGGTATGAAACGCTTGCGTTTACTTTGTCTGTTAATTTTTGGAATTGCTCGATTGAAACTCTTGTGACAATTTTTCGAGTGGAGATCTACAATTTGTTCGTAAATATTTAAGTCTAGCCAGTGGTTATGGGACACGAAGCTAAACTCATTTATTTGCTAGATTAGTGTAATTGACACTTGTTAATGATCGATGATGATCATTTCGTGATTTAGATTTGCTATATGCGATGTCTCTTTGTCCACGTGGGGGACTATACCTTGATTTATTGAGTTTTGTCTCATCTCATTTATAGGCTAACGATCTATGGATTCTTTGGAGTTTCGTCTCATTTCTTTTATAGGTTAATGACCTATGGATTCTTTGGAGTTTCGACTCATTTTTGTGGGCTAGCGACCCATGTTCTTTTATGGAGTTCGGTTCACCGGACGTACCATTATACTACGTCGTTGTATCGGTTTATCAGGTTCATCGGACGTACCGTTGTACTACGTCGTTGTTCCGAATTATTTGAGTTTCAGGTTCATCGGGCATACCGATATTGTACTTCGTCGTTGCACCGGTTCTATGGTTAGCGTCCATAGGATAACGTCCTGTTTATGATACATGTGTTGGGGGGTTTTCATGCTCCCGTTTTGTGATAGGCCTCCCTTTTTGTGATTTCTGGACTTCTAGTTGGTGATTTCTAGAATTCATGATTCACCCCTTTTTGTGATTGGAAATAATATATTTGTCAATATTTGCGGTTCGGTGAATAAAATAAAGAATATGATATTCTTTTTTTGCGTTTGAGATTTCTTGAGATATTGTATGATTTTTGGTTGTTATTTAATGTATACTTGTCGTAGTATGACATTATTGATATCATACGTTTCTGTTATATCTCTTATCTTCTCTCATTTTATCTGATATTTGTAGTTAGACTGGTCCGTTTATTATTTTCTTGTTAAATAATACTCGGGTCAGACCAAGATGTTACTGGTGCTTCTGCTTGAATCCTTATCTGGGATCATCATCTGACTTTTGTCTAACTACATTAGATTGGTAGTTTTTGTTGTTATACATTCGAGATAAAGACTCCTTCATGTATACATATTCTTTTGTCTAGCACTTGCATATATTCTTTTGTGATATTGTGGATCTTGCTTGACCACTACTTTAATGTACACTTTTATGTGTTATATTCATATCTGTTTCCGCCTTTGTGATATGAATGTCTGTAACTGATTTGTGTTATGCTTATTTCTATACTTGTTTTCGAGGACCACACAGCCACTGTGTAGTAGCTTTGAGTTTGTATCGGTATGTCAGATTTCCTCTTGAAATGAAATGCATGTTATACTATCTGACATACCGTGCTTGCACTCAGCAATTACATGGATGGTCGCTCCTGAATAGCCTTATTGTTCGTGCTAGTTGACGGCATTACCTCGTAGTGTTCTTGGCTAGCATGAGTATAGAGGTAAGGCGTCACAGCTTGGTATCAAAGACAAATTTCGAAACAATGTAGAATAATCTAGCAAGGATCATTGTCCTAAGTCCTTCTTAGGAGTCGTGTTTTAGGATTTAATTCGAGTCTTCGTACCGCTTTATCCTATTTTCTTTATGATGCCTTGTTTTACCAATCAAGATTGTTTGATATTCATTCTGTAAATAACATTTTTATTCTTCTTCTTTCTTTCTTTCTTAAAGAAGAGAAATGGTTAGACCAGACCATCTCAGTGCCGGTCAATCCCGTGCTACTCCTCAGGATGGAGTATTTATGTCAGCTCAACAACTTCTAGATCTTGTAAAGAGCGCTCAAGCTGTCGGGCCCATTCCAGAGCCTATTCACCCAAAATCTGGATTTGCACGCCTATGCAGTGATTATGCCAATTTGGGTGGAAAGCCATTCAGGGGTTCCAAAAGCGTTATAGAAATCCAAGCTTGGCTTAGAACATGCGATTGCATCTTTTCTCACATGAATCTTATCAATCTTTATCGAGTCCAAGTGGCTTCTAGTATGCTCCAAGAAAGAGCATTAGATGCTATGAGCTTCTAATTTTTGAAATTATTGAAGCGGATCTTACTTGGTAGCAATTCCGGAAAAGATTTGAATTGAAGTTTGTGCCAGTGGCTGAAAATGTAACTTTAGCTCGACGTTTTATTGACCTTGTTCAAGGAGAATCTTCTGTGGCAGATTATGTCGCATCTTTTGAACCCCTCTCTAAATATGGGGTTGAGTATATAAATACCCCATTGAAGAAAAATTAGAGTTTTAACTATGGCTTGAATAAGAATCTCAAAAAGCCCCTAATTCTGAGGTTAGAAGTTTCTTTCGACCAACTTGTCGATATCTCTCTTCGACTCGAAGAGGCCGGTAAAGAAGTCGATGTTGAAATTGTGGACCCCAACCAAGCTTCAACAACAACAAAAAGAGTCCTATTAAGTTCAAGGGTCCTTATCCCAACAAGAAAGGAAAGCAAGCAACACCGGTAGCAAAGACTCCTACCTTTAGCTGTGGGCAACGCTACAATTGCGGTTCTCAGGACCATTATGCTAATAGATGTCAGAAACCTCTCTTTTGTCGTTATTGCAAAAGTTTGGGTCATCTTTTATCTTCAAGCCCCAAAGTTCAAGGCAAGAACGAGGGAAAGCTAAATGTTGTGCAAGCCCCTAGTAACACTTCTCATTGTCAAGGTATTTCTCATTCTATCCTTGATGGCATTATTATGTTTCGTGATCATCCTATTCGAGTTCTTTTTGATACGGGTGCATCCCATTCTTTTTTATCAAAAGACCTTATTGATATTTTTTCTTTAAGTGTTATGGCTTTGATGACTTCTATGATAATTGCGAATCCAGTTGGTGGATCCGCAACACTCAGTTTGCTTTGTAAAGACGTCGAGATTATTTTATGAGATTATTCTTCCCGAGCCGATTTGTATGTCATGCGTTACTTTGGCTTCGGAATGATTTTGGGAATGGATTGCCTTAACCGTTATGAAGCCCATATCCTATGTCCCGAGCGGACTATTCATCTTCGACATCCTCAATCTGTTAAGAAGATTTCTATTGGTCTTAAAGATTCAGATTCCAATTTGGCAGCATCCTTATATTCTCTAAACCCTCATGATGTCGATAATGATGATGAGGAAGATGTCATTTCTCTCATTCACATTGTTCATGAATTTTTCGACATATTTGAGCCCGTTTTAAGATTACCACCTAAACGAGCGATTGAGTTTAGAATTAATCTAATCCCTGGAGCTCTATTTATCACTCGTCCTCCTTTTCACATGTCCAATAAGGAAAATGAGGAAATGTGCAAACAATTATCCGAATTGGAAGAGAAGCAATTTATTCGTTCTAGTTCCTCTCCTTGGGGAGCTTCGGCTATTTTGTGAAGAAATCCAATGGTACACTTAGGCTTTGCGTTGACTACCACAAACTTAATGATCTTTATCCTTTACCCCAGATTAATGATTTATTTGATCAACTTAGCGGTGCTAGAGTCTTTTCACAGTTAGACTTAGCAATCGGTTTTCATCGGCTTCGTATTTCAGAGGATAGCATTCCTTTGACATCATTCCGTACACATTGTGGATCTTATGAATGGCTTGTTATGCCATTTGGTTTAACGAATGCTCCGGCTTATTCCGTTGACCTTATAAATTGAGTTTTCAAAAACTTCCTCGATCGATTTGTTCTCATCTTTATAGATGATATACTTGTTTATTCTAAAACCGAGGAAGAGCATGAGAAGCATCTTCGGATTGTGTTGGAAACTCTTAGGGGAAATCATTTGAATGAAATTTTTTCTAAGTGCCATTTTTTGCAATCTCGTGTGAAATTTCTTGGACATATTATTTCTGAATCTGGAATTTCCGTGGACCCTTCAAAGATTGAAGCGATTCAAAATTGGAAGAGACTGGAGAGTGTGACGGAAATTCATAGCTTTCTTGGATTGTTGGGTTATTACCGTCGTTTCATAAAAGAATTTTCTAAAATTTCCGTGCCTCTTACTAATTTGACAAAGAAGGGAATTAAGTACGTTTGGTCAGACAAATGTGAAGCTTCTTTTCAAAGATTAAAAGAACTCCTTTCCAATGCCCCTACCCTTGTGATTCCCGAAGGGAACCAAGACTTTATTTTTTATACCGATGCTAGTCGTGTTGGTTTAGGAGCTGTTCTCATGCAAAGGGAACGTGTTATTGCTTATGCTTCTAGGCAATTAAAGCTTGTCGAGACTAGATATGCCACTCATGATTTAGAGCTCGCGGCTATTGTTTTCGCTCTTAGAATTTGGCGTCATTGTCTTTTGGGAGAGAAATTTGTTCTCTATACCGATCATAAATCTTTGAAGTATTTATTTTCTCAAAAGGAATTTAATTTGCGTCAACAATGTTGGCTCGAGCTCCTTGCATCTTATGATCTTGATATTCTTTATACTCTCGGAAAGGGAAATCGAGTTGCCGATGCCCTTAGCCATAAGCAACAAGAGGTTGTTTCTATGATGTAATCTTATTGGAAGGATCTCGACAATTTATCCACTTGTGAGATTCAAGATCGTGAATCTGATTCATGTTCATCACTTGTTTTATGCAGCCTTGAGGCTCACCCTTCTCTTTTAGACCGTATTTTTGAAGCTCAAAAGCTAGATCCAAATTGGCTCTTCTTAGCTAAAATTTTAGGGATAAAAATGGTATTGAGGGTTTGAAAGACTTTGATATTGATGCTTGCGGCGGTATTCGAAAATTTGGTAGACCTATCATGCCAAATATTAGCGATCTTCGTAAAGATATTTTAGAAGATTCCCATCGTTCTAAATTTACCATTCATCCCGGTAGTAGTAAAATGTACATGGATATGAAGCAACTTTATTATTGGGATGGGATGAAATCCGATATTGCTAGCTTTTTTAAGCGTTGCATGACTTTCCAACTCATCAAGGTCGAGCATTAAAGGCCCGGTGGGTTTTTGCAAACTTTGGACATTCCAATTTGGAAGTGGGATCAAGTCTCCATGGAATTTATTGACGGACTTTCCCGTTCTCGTTCGGGCCATGATAGTCTATGGGTAATAGTTGATAGACTTACAAAATCCCCCCATTTTATTCCCGTTTGGTCTAAGTGGAACGTACCTCTTTTGGCCAAACTTTATGTTAAAGAAATTGTTAAATTGCATGGAGTCCCTACTTTTATTATTACCGATCGTGAACCATTGTTTACTAGTGGATTTTGGAAGAGTCTTCAAAAAGCTTTGGTAACGAAGCTTAATTTTAGCACCGCTTATCATCCTCAGTCCGATGGACAAACCGAGTGGGTGAATCAAACTCTTGAAGATCTTCTTCGTTCATGTGTTCTTCATTTTGGTGGAAGTTGGGAAGATCATATTTCTCTTGTTGAGTTTTCCTATAATAATAGCTTCCAATCTTGTATTAGTATGGCACCTTTCGAGGCACTCTATGGAAGGTCATGACGATCTCCCTCTTGTTGGCTTGAGGCCGGTGAGAGGCTGGTTTTAGGTCCAGATTTTATTCATAATTCCACAGAAAAGATTGACCTTATTCGCCATAGGATGAAAGAGGATCAAAGTAGACAAAAGTCCTATGCCGATAACCGAAGAAGGAAATTGGAATTTTTTGTGGGCAATTTGGTGTTTATTCGTGTTTCACCTATGAAGGTTGTTGTGCGTTTTAGTAGATCGAGAAAATTAGCACCTCGATATATTGGTCCATTTCCCATCACCGATCGCATTGGTCCCGTGGCTTATCGCCTTTTATTACTGGCTCAATTTTCTGCTATTCATGACGTGTTTCACGTTTCTCAATTACGGAAATGCCTTCAAGATGTCAATTCTATTCTTGAGCCCGGTGTTGTGGAAGAAATTGAAGTTACACTTAATTTGACTTATAAGCAACATCCTATGCGTATTATTGCTTTGGAGGTAAAACACCTTCGAAATAAAGATGTCCCTCTTGTGAAAATTCAACGGTCCTCAAATCCTAAGGATTGTTCTTGGGAATCTAGAGAATTAATTGAGCGAACACATCCGGACTTATACTCTCATGCTCTTTGACGTGAACTTCTTATTTCAAATTTTCTTTTGTTTTGATATGCTTTTAAGGTTGTTACTCTTTATTTTCTTCTTAAGTATTACAAGGACGCAATTTTTTTAAGGAGGGGAGTCTGTAACAACCCGCATATTTTACGATTGTATATTTAAATATTTTATTTAAATATAGCATCGTTAGTCGGATTTGAGTCCGAAAAACTACTTTTTGCAAATAGTCGAATTATGACTCGGAACCACTTCCATTGAGTTCAAAATGCCATTTGCAACTTTTTAAAGTATAAACATCGATATGTTTGGAGTTAGCTAGAATCTTGATGTTTTCACTTAGGGCATTGGGTTTGGGTTTCAGCCCATTAACCTAACATATCAACCTAACTCAACTCTACTCCTCTCCACTCCTTCATAATAATTCCTAACACTTTAGCTTTAGCAAAATGGGTGAAGAGAAAAGAGATTAGAAAATCCTAAGCCCTAATTTCTTTTGCAAATCCAAGTTCTAGCTCTAAATTCAAAGAGAAGCTTAGGTAAGCATCCTCTCCATCTTCTCCATCTCATTCCCTCTTTCATTTTCAGAAATTCCTAAACCTTAACTTAGGAAATATTTTCTTATGAGCTTAGATTGAAAGCATCTTGAGTTGAGATTGAAGAGTGGTTGATCTTGCCTTGTTTTAAAAGCTTCTCCTTCATTGTTTTTGAGAAAAAGGTGAGTTTTTGAACTCACATCTATGTCTATAACTATCTTAGTTGTTAGGTATGAATTCCTAACATCTACTCTTGTTCATTTTGCTTTGGATTGAATTGGTTTTAAGAATATTCCAATTTTTGGTGTTTTTTAGTCAAAATTTTTAAAAATCATGGCTTTGATGTTTGAACATGTTTTTGGTGATGCATCGAAGAGCCGATAGGGCTGGGTTGCCGATTGGCGTAAACCCATAGTGTCCATTGCTCGCATGATCGCAATTGTGTGGATTTTTGCCCCATAAGGGGGCTAGGTTGATTATGCTTCAGAAGCAGGTTCGGTCGACTGGACCAGAAGGTCAGTCGACTGAACAAGAAGATTAAAAATGCTTATAAGCAAGTTCATTCGACTGGACCAGGAAGTCAGTCGACTGAACCAGGGGACAGAAATTTCGTGTCCCTGTGTCAGTCGACTGACCACCTGGTTCAAGTCAACTGACCTGCTTGCTTCAGCCCAAATTGCCTATTTTTCTTGAAATTACAATTTTTATCGATTCGTGATTATACAATCGGTTGTTATCATTTATTATCGACTTTGATGACTTCTACTTTAGGATTTCTGGGAATATCCATCTTGACGGATCCGGTATCGATTTCTTTGGATTTAATTCACGTCTTCGAATGTGAATTTTGGCGATTGATTGTTTTTACAATCATTTTTGTGATTGTCACTTTAAAATGCAAAGGTTTCTATACTAGTAGTAAATATCAAAACTCATTCATTAAAACAATTTCAACTCTATTTTTAATACAAAGCTCGTTTATAAAACCGTTTTCAAATCTATTAGTATATACAAACCTGTACCTCATTCATTTGAGAAATCTAATTAAACGGCTTAGTAAAACTAGTGGTATGAAACTTTGCGTTTACTTTGTCGGTTAATTTTTGGACTTGCTCGATTGAAACTCTTGTGACAATATTTCGAGTGGAGATCTACATTTGTTCGCAAATATTTAAGTTAAGCCAGTATGGGACAGGAAGCTAAACTCATTTATTTGCTAGCATAGTGTAATTGACACTTCTTGATGATCGATGACGATCATTTCGTGATTTGGACTTGCGATATGCGATGTCTCTTTGTCCACGTAGGGGATACCTCGATTTATTGAGTTTCGTCTCATTTCTTTTATAGGCTAACGGCCTATGGATTCTTTGGAGTTTCGTCTCATTTCTTTTATAGGTAAACGACCTATGGATTCTTTGGAGTTTGGACTCATTTTTGTGGGCTAGCGACCCATGTTCTTTTATGGAGTCCGGTTCATCGGACGTACCGTTGTACTACGTCGTTGTACCTGCTTATCAGGCTCATCGGACGTACCATTATACTACGTCGTTGTTTCGAATTATTTGGGTTTCAGGTTCATCGGGCGTACCGATATTTTACTACGTCGTTGCACCGGCTCTATGGTTAGCGACCATGGGATAGCATCGTGTTTGTGATACACGTGTTGGTTTTCATACTCCTGTTTTGTGATAGGCTCCCCCTTTTGTGATTTCTGGACTTCTCTTTGATGTTTTCTAGAATTTGTGATTCACCCCTTTTTGTGATTGGCAATAATATATTTGTCAATATTTGTGGTTCAGTGAATAAAATAAAGAATATGATATTCTTTTTTTTATGTTTGAGATTTCTCGAGATATTGTATGATTTTTGGTTGTTATTTAATGTATACTTGTCGCAGTATAGCATTATTGATATCATACGTTTCTGTCATATCTCTTATCTTATCTCATTTTATCTAATATTTATAGTTAGACTAATTCGTTTATTATTTTCTTTTTAAATAAGACTCGGATCAGACCGAGATGTTACAGGTGCTTCTGCTTGACTCCTTATCTGGGATCATCATCTGACTTTTGTCTAGCTGCATTAGATTGGTAGTTTTTGCTGTTAAACATTCGTGATAGAGACTCCTTGATGTATACATATTCTTTTGTCTAGCGCTTGTATATATTCTTTTGTGATATTGTGGATCTTGCTTGACCACTACTCTGATGTACACTTCTATATGTTATATTCATATATGTTTCCGCCTTTGTGATATGAATGTCTGTGACTGATTTGTGTTATGCTTATTTCTATATTTATTTCCGAGGACCACACGGCCACTGCATAGTAGCTTTGAGTTTGTATCGGTATGACAGATTTCCTCTTGAAATGAAATGCATGTTATACTATCTAACATACTGATGCTCGCACTAAGCAATTACAGGGATGGTCGCTCCTCAACGGCCTTGTTCTTCGTGCTAGTTGACGGCATTACCTCATAATGTTCTTGGCTAGCATGAATATAGAGGTGGGGCGTCACATCTAGCCTACCTCCACTTGAACTTTATTAATAGTTTTTAAGGGATTTTAAAAACTGCGTTCTTACAACTCAATGGTCACAACTCGGTGAGAATGCAACAAGGTAATTGTGTGAAATCAAATAATTCAAAAAGCAGAATAAAGATATCCATTTATGCCCTTCTCCTCCTATTTATTGATGTAGATTAACAAAATAAGCTTAGCATTGAGGCTTCATATTAATCCCCTTTAACGTGTTTTAAGCACCGTCGTATAGTTTTCATATAACACAACCAGTAAAATGTCGATCGATAGGGATGTGCCGTGATACGACAACATTAAACCAAACTCGTAATAGTCTCGTATAGTTATAAATGTATGACAAGGCACGTAAGTAATGCCTAAGGTAGGATACTACCAGTTCGGGTCACAAGGCTGGTGGTAGTGCATCGTAGCCATGTCCGTCCACCGCGTCCGCCAATGTCATACCGAGTCAAAGGGAGGTTATTCCAATCAAGGTGCACCAATTGAAATCAACAAAAAAGGTAATATTATGGACCGAGTCCACAAGAAAATCAAAGAATGGGTGTCCGCCAGGGGTAAATGAATTGACACAAGTACTGGGTCTATCCATCATTGTTCTCTTTCTTCAAATCCAGCTAACGTACACCAAATCCTACCACTTCTTTCTGGAGTCTCCTTTGCGTACACAGTTGTTAAAGGATTTCCAACATTGACAGAGAGTATGCTAATAAAAGGCCCCGGTCCCTTTAACAACCAAACATTATTTTGTACACCAGTTGGTTCTTTTACCTTTCGAAAATGATTCATACTTGATATCAAGGTATCGTATTCACTTTGAAATCAATTTCATTTCAAAATCATTTCATTCACTTCAAAATCAATTTCATTTCAAAATCATTACATTCACTTTGAAATCATTTTCCTTTCAAAATCATTTCATTCCGTTCGAAATCAATTTCATTTCAAAAATCATTTTATTCACTTCGAAATAATTCCATTTCAAAACATCATATTCACTTAAAATATGTCCATTTCACTTAGAGATCATTTCCAATATCTCAATTTTTACTTCCAAAATCTTTTCGGACTTCAACTTAGGTTATAACTTCAATTTAACTTATTCGCATCTAAATCTACGATTTAAATGTAAATATTTCACAACATGAACAGTTTGAATTTTAGGAAATATTTGAAAATTTTAAATAGTTAAAAATAGTTTAAATAGTAAAGTAGTTAAAATAGTTTATAGATTGAAAACAATTTATATAAAATAGTTTGAATATTGAAAATTAGGTTATAAATTGAAATGGTTTGAAAATTTAAATAATTTGAAATTTTAAAAAGAAGAATTTAAAACAATTTATAGTAAAATAGTTTATAGTGAGAATAGTTTCAAATTTAAATCATTTCTTTCCATTTCTAATAAATCTAGACTCAGGTCCACATTTCAATCAAACTAATTAAATTTCAAAATCTTCCAATTCAAATAATCTTTTATCTCAAATTAATTTAAATTGACTCAATTTCGATTTCAATTCAAATCAACCTCAATTTCGATTTCGATTTGAGTTAACTTCAATTACGATTTCAATTCAAAATAATTTCAATCTCGATTTCAATTGATTCGATTCAAATAGTTTAAATTCAATTCAATCATTCATTTTAAACCATTTCAGTTTATATGAAGTTCGAGTTCAATTTCAGAATATCGATTTAAATCAATTAAATCAAATTAAACTTCATTTTTCAATTTAAGGTTCAAATCTTTAAAATAATTCAATTCCGAGCTCATATCTTGAAATATCCATTTAAATTACTTTTACTTGGATATATTTCAAAGTTCGAATAAAAGTTCAAATCTTTAAAATAAATCTGTTTTCCATAATTTAAATTATATTTCAATTATGACTTCAACATTTAGTTATAACTTCAACTCAAATTCCATTCTTCAAACACTTTTGTTAACAAATTTCAATTTCAACATTTCAAGCTCGAGTTCAAAAATAACCCAATTCCCATATTTCAATTCAATATTTATAAATCAAAATCAATTGAAAAAATTCAAACCAAGAATTTAAAACCATTTAATTTAACCAATCCGATGCCCGTATATAATTTTCTATCCTATGGCCGAGTGAATAGTTATTCCAATTTAATTTCAGGGACGGATATATATTGTAATGATACGGATTTTTCACGTTCGAAAATCGACATCCATACTTTACATCGTACTCGAATGCCGCAGATTCGACCGTTCAAATCCGAGTCGCCGAAGCTTATAACACAACTAAGTAAACAACATAGCGGAAGAAAAGAATAATACATTGATATACAGCATTGATACAATATCTGATACAACAGATGATACAATAGATATCAATATACATCAGAGATACAATAGAATAGCAGCGAAAAAGAAAATAGATAACATTAGCAACGGAACAAATAACTCCAGATACTCTTCAAAAGAGAACTCCAGCAGCATCTCGAACCAACATCATGATTCATTAAGACAAGCAAGTCTTGTCCACCTCCAAAGACTGAGCTAGCTCCAGATAACCTACTAATCTGACTATCTGAAAAACCCATGTCTAGACTGCCCCTGTGGAAAAATTTGAGCACCCAGAGTTTAGGAGAGAAACAATAAACTCCGGATCAGTCATGAGACTAGTATGAGTAACAAAAACAGTTTATCTTTAAAACAAACAAAGAATTTTTTTTAAAATAGATTCGCAATGCTTTTTGGAAAATGAGACTACCATAAGGCCTCCCGCACACACACACAATGCAAATGCAGAATCGGAGGAGATTTCTCCTTATGATAGTCAAAGATGCTTGATACACATTAAAAAGGAACATTTGATATTATTACTAGTGCATAGTGCAGGAAAACATTTCGAAAGTAAAGATATAAATCTTAGCCAACATATGACCATTATCGTATGCCTACTATAGCCACCATCTAAACGGTGATGACCACCATAAGTAAAAGGCAGGTTCTACAACTAAAACCGTACAAGGTACGTATTGAAGTTTGGATTTCCAACAAATGGTCAGGCCAAGGAACTTCCCATTGCCACATGGGTACGCCTCTGGAAGGACGACCCGAGAACCTAACCGGATCTCTGCCAACACAAGGCCGGGTTACCCTTCAAATTGGGTAACTACTGACACGAATATGTCATTCCCCGATCGTAACTGATCTATATACGAGGATCCTCGATTCCAACAACCACAAAGTAATAAATTTGCAGCAATAACATAGGTTAAGTATCTGGGCTCCATACCATGATACCACCTCTATCCAGAAGGAATGACATACACTAAAGGGGAGCTACCCCCTAATTACCTTGCCGCATCCTTCCTGTTTTGACCATTTTCGGGGTGTGAGGTCCGACGAAGTCTCGTCCACAAAGCTACGCTTTTCACAATAGCCACGCTTTGATCAACAAATGATCAGCAGCACTCAGCATGCCACATTACCAAATTGGGAATATATCGCTGATAACCTTCAACTACATAACCTCTGAGCTCGTACATCTTAGAGAAGGGTGTTAAGCTAAGAGAATAAATTCTCCGCCACCAACAGAAATGTATTTGAAAGAAATCAGCTTTATATCTCAATTTGTAATGTTAGACACACAATCTATACACGTCTGTTCTGGGTTCGAACAGAACAGAAGGCACTTCCAAAGAAGTCCTTGCAATCCGGGTATTCACAATCCCGATCGGATTTCCCAACACTTAGGGAATCTCTATACCGTAGCTACTCGGTGCAGAGACAATCAATAGGTCATCCTATCATTCTCGCAACTACCCGGTCTTCACCACCGGTCTTCAAATGCTATCCATAACGTCGAATCACATATTCAGAATGGGTTATACGATGGAAAGGTCCTTTCCCGGCTAACCCGAATAGTGAGCGCAACATTTAAAACATATGGATATGGGATTTCAATTAAGTCACAACTTGTTACCCAAAAATTTTCTTTCAAATGGTTTAAACCAATTACCATTTCAAATCTTTAAATAAAAGATTTATTTCACAAGGTTCACTTGGTTTCACAAAGATTCATCCACGGATTTCGAAAACAATTTCCATTTCAATTGGATTTACTCGTTTAAAATCTTTAAATCAGAGATTTAACTTATAGCTTTCAAATCGTTTCCATAACTTGGAAAATCATTTTCAATTAAACTTGAAATCCCTCTAACACAAATCAGAAGTTCATTAATTATGTGAAAGCTTTTATTATTTGAAAACAAATAGTTTCATGTCAGAAAGATCCAATTATATTTACACGAGTTAAAGCCTTTGAATTTAAATTCAAATTCCCAAATCAATACCTTTAAAATAGTTTAACCCATATAAACTGGTATAACATCTTTAGTCCCTAGTTTCCAGATCATAGAATTCAATTTCAAATATTGAATTGGAATTTAAATCAAAATATTTAAATTTCAAAACTCAATCAAGTTATTCAAAATAAATGTCATCTTTGAAATTCCATTTCAAAAGATTTTCACTTTAAACCCAATCCATTTCCAAAACATTTGAATTTAAATATTCAATTTTATAAATCATTTCAAAATCTGTGACTTAATCGATTTTCTCGTGAAATCCATATTTGTGTGTATAAGTGTGGTCCAGGGTTTAACACAATAGTGCAACATTATTCAATGGTCACAGATCAAATACTACAATATATCCGATAAGCGATATAGATTATAACGCTTATCTTCATTCACAGATAACATATATATATATACATATATATATATATATATATATATCACAGGCAATGAATTACATCTTGGATAATTAATTGCATTACAGATCACAACTTAAATCAGGATATATCACAAAGCATCACATATCAGTGGTATCAAACAATTCAACTTCCAGTAAAATCTAAACATCCATAAAATAGGATAAATTTAATTATCTAACTGGCTTAAATCAGATTAATTCCTATGAATAAATTTGCCGGTTATAGTAAATTAACAATCAATTAATTACAAAACATTTGATTAATTACCCTTTTATTAATAATTTATTCTTAATTAATTATCCTTAATTAATTACAAAAATTTAATTAACCTTAAGTTAATTACATAGTTAATTAACCTTAATTATTTACCTTAATTTACCATCTTTCAATCATAAGTTAATTTACCATTAATCATTTATTCTTAATTTATGAAATTTATCCTTTTAATTAATTGACTGTTAATGAAATTCCTTTAATTTCTTATTTATTATTTAAATCTCATTTAAATGAAATGTTGGTAATTAAATTAGTCAAAACACTTAAGATTTTTAATTAATAAAGTTAAATTACCCTCATTCTAATCATGTACCCAATTATAATTTCAAATCAATTTTAAAATATACTTTAACAATTAAAATTGCTTAGATCATTTTATATTTTAAATCTTCCATTTATTTCAAATCTGAAATACATATTAAATTTAGATTCCAGATTTAAACTTAGATTTTTACTTATTTTAAGTCTCTAATTTACAATTTAAACTTTTCAATTAAATTCCAAACCAATTATACTTTAACACTTAGAAGTTGTTAAAACCAAATTTAAATTTCAAAATTTAAATTATTACAAAACTAAGATTCAGATCTATATTTGAATTCAGATTTAAAATTTAGTTTAAATCTCTATTTTTTTCAAACTTTACTTTTTAAATTCCAACTATTTAAACCCCTTTTTTAAGTTGTTATAAATAACTGAAATAAAAAAAATTTATTTATTTAAAAACGGGGATTCAAACTTTATTTGAATCCAAACTAAATTTTTTGTTTAAACTTAGTTTAAATATCTACTACCCATTCTAAAACCCAGTTTTAAAATGTTTAAAACTTACAGGTTTCAGACCTGTAACATGCAATCTACCCGAGGCCCTCCATCATTGTCTTCGAGTCCAATGCTAACCTACCCGAGCAAATCACCAAACTGCATCGAATCCAACCCTCAAATTTTCGGGAAAAATACTGGAGCAACTCGAGAAACCCGAGTACCTTTCTACCCAAAGTAGAAATCATGGCACCGTGCACGTGCACGGCGTCGCCATCACCACCGACCCTTCGCAGATCGTCGAGACAAGTCGACGATCCTCCCCTCATCAGTTTCCGATCATTGAAACGATGATGAAATCATCGAAGCAAAATCGAGCGTTCGAGCTCGAAACTGGAACCAAAAACATCCAAAAACCTGGAAACACAATCAGGTTTTCCACTCAAACCTGTCAACGCACCGCGCTCGAGCTCCGACCACCGGAGGCTCCCCAACTCAGGCCGTAGCCTCGTCTACCTCCCCTCTACCTTCCCTCAAAACCGCGTGGCACTCGACCAATCCTTGGTGCCGAAAACGAAAATTTAACAGACCACAAAAAAACATGAATCCCAAACCCTATTTTTGATTTGAACCACAAATCCTTGCATTAGAAAATTTATTTAGCATTTTTCCTAGCTCTAATGATGACCAAGCAAGCTTCAGATGAAATTTTAACATTCAAAGATTTTTCGATTACCGGGAATTGATCAAGATTTATTTTCCAGACAATGTCAAAATCTACATTCAATTCAATATTAAAAATTTGGATTTTTGTTTTAAAGATCATACTTTTCAAAGATGATTCGAGGCATATACTTGAATCAATATAATATGACATTTGATTTATCCCATTATTTAAGTTTCAACTGTATTTTCTTACTTACAGGAAATTTCAAACTTAAACTACTTAAACTTGTTTTCAAAATCTAGGTGGTGTTTAACAAACATATCATGTTTAAAGTGTTAAAACCTAACAATGATCTGTTAAGAAAATTTGAATTTTCTTTTATTTCTAAATCTCTGTAGTTTGAATACATAGAAGAGAAATCAATATACACAAGCACTGTCATAAACAACCCTATACTCAGATATAAACAAAGAAAATAACTCAAAACAAACTAAATTCCAAAGAAGGAAAAATAACAGGCAACATAACAATATATTTAACCATTTAATTGTGATGCTACTCACAGATGGGTTTTGAAACAGAGGCCTGGAAACTGCTTTGCATTTGAAATACTTCAGATATCAGGTTGTAGACTTGATTCTGCATGCTTGAAATTTGCTTTTATTGTTGTAGTTGAAGTTTTTGATTAAGTTTTCAAATGAAGTTTACTCAGCTCGAACTGAAATGAGGAGAAGTTGATATATAGGAGGGAAGTTTACATGAGCATGCTTGTACAGGTTGATTATATTGTTTAATATAATAGGCATGGTTGATATGTTTGCATTAAATGCATGAAGCATGTTGCATTAATTACTCGGCTGATATGTTTGTATTAAATGCATGAGGTATGTTGCATTTATTGTTAAGTACTTTGACCCTTTTCTTATGCATTTCTATATTGAATTTGATTTGTTTATACATGCCTTTACTTGCTTGTCTCGACTGAAGATATGCTTTGCTTTTAAAATGAAGTGAAGTCTTAGTTAACATGTTGTTAGATCTTTATTTGTTTATACATAGTTGAATATATATATGCTAGTATCTTCTTTCACAAGTTTTATAGAAATTTACATTTGCTTTTGTTTCATAATTATCAAGATTTTATCTAATGTGGTACTCAATATTTTATAATTAATTTGTTCTTAGATATTTGTAATTTGTTTTATTTTACTTTATATATTTTAGTTAATGTGTTGTTTTGAATTTTAACTATACGTATTTATTTTATTTACTTATGCTTAGCATTTATAAAGTTTATTTTATTTTAAAGACTTCATTTTGAATTTTCAAATCAGTTTATCAATAAATTTCACCATTTTAAATAAAAATTTAATTTAATTATCAATTTAAAATTTATAAAAATCCGGGATCGTTACAGATTCCCCTCCTTAAGAAATTTCGTCCCCGAAATTTGCAGGCACAAAAACAACACAGAGATAGATAGATTCGATCTCCTATAATTCCTCAAACACAAGATATGGATTCCAAACTCAAATCGGAATATCTCAAAGTATATACAATTTGTCCCTCTTCGGACTTTGATCAACCCAAGAAATTATAACAGAATTTCAAAAATTCAAATTTGGTTTTAAACGAAATTATATTATCGATACAATTTAAATTTATCCTCATATTCTATTAACCAATTTAACTCAATTTATAATTTCCTATTTATTTAAATTTTCAATTTCAAATTTCCAATTCATATTCATTAAGGTTTAAATCAAAAACTGATAAGAAACCGATGAAATACTAAGTAAGGTTTTTCTACAACGATACGTTGGATCACCATCACACCAAAACTTCTTCTGGAGTTATCACGAAGAAATCAAAAGAATTTGGAAAGACGAATCAAAGAAAATTGATAGAGAAAATTGTTTCCACTGTCACAGTATTGACCATTTATAGTCGTGCTCTCCTGTCCCCTATCTCGTCCTCTTCTTGCACTCATACTCACTATCACTAGATAGTAAGAGAATTTACTGAGACCTTCAAATGGATATCTTAGGGATTACTCATTCTAGGGATACTTCACCCTATCTCTTATGAGCTACTTAATGTGTTATACTCCTGAGCTAAAGTTCAACCTTAGCACTTATACCAAATGTAACGAATGCAACATCAGCAGCGACCGGTAGGCTTTGCAACCATCCCAGACCCTCCGAGGCTTACACTGGTACCCGAAACTTGCTTTTACGGCCAGCCTTTCGACTGTCACGGGTTACGCCTAACCAACCTCGTAAAGAGGACATGTGGGGGTAAGAGTCTTCCCTTCGCCACCTAACCGCGAAGCGAGAACCCCCCATCACATTTCACCAAGACAAGCAAGTCTCGTCCACAAAGCAACGCTTTTCACAAAAGCCACGCTTTGATCAACAAATGATCAACAACACTCAGCATGCCACATTACCAAATTGGGAATATATCACTGATAACCTTCAACTACATAACCTCTGAGTTCGTACATCTCAGAGAAGGGTGTTAAGCTAAGAGAATAAATTCTCCGCCATCAACAGAAATGTATTTGAAAGAAATCATCTTTATATCTCAATTTGTAATGTCAGACACACAACCTATACAAGTCTGTTCTGGGTTTGAACAGAACAGAAGGCACTTCCAAAGAAGTCCTTGCAATCCGGGTATTCACAATCCCGATCAGATTTCCCATCACTTAGGGAATCTTTATACCGTAGCTACTCGGTGCAGAGACAATCAATAGGTCATCCTATCGTTCTTGCAAATACCAAGTCTTCACCACCGGTCTTCAAATGCTATCCATAACGTCGAATCACATATTCGGAATGGGTTATATGACAGAAAGTTCCTTTCCCGGCTAACCCGAATAGTGAGCGCAACATTTAAAATATATGGATATGGGATTTCAATTAAGTCACAACTTGTTACCCAAAACTTTTCTTTCAAATGGTTTAAACCAATTACCATTTCAAATCTTTAAATAAAAGATTTATTTCACAAGGTTCACTCAGTTTCACAAAGATTCATCCACAGATTTCAAAAACAATTTCCATTTCAATTGGATTTACTCGTTTAAAATCTTTAAATCAGAGATTTAACTTATAGCTTTCAAATCGTTTCCATAACTTGGAAAATCATTTTCAATTAAACTTAAAATCCCTTTAACACAAATCAGAAGTTCATTACTTATGTGAAAGGTTTTATTATTTGAAAATAAATAGTTTCATGTCAGAAAGATCCGATTATATTTACACGAGTTAAAGCCTTTGAATTTAAATTCAAATTCCCAAATCAATACCTTTAAAATAGTTTGACCCATATAAACTGGTATAACATCTTTAGTCCCTAGTTTCCAGATCATAGAATTCAATTTCAAATATTGAATTCAAATTTAAATCAAAATATTTAAATTTCAAAACTCAATCAAGTTATTCAAAATAAATGCCATCTTTGAAATTCCATTTCAAAAGCTTTTCACTTTAAACCCAATCCATTTCCAAAACATTTGAATTTAAATATTCGATTTTATAAATCATTTCAAAATCTGTGACTTCATCGATTTTCTCGTGAAATCCATATTTGTGTGTGTATAAGTGTGGTCCAGGGTTTAACACAATAGTGCAACATTATTCAATCGTCACAGATCAAATACAACAATATATCCGATAAGCGAAATAGATTATAATGCTTATCTTCATTCACAGATAACAGATATATATATATATATATATATCACAGGTAATGAATTACATCTTGTATAATTAATTACATTACAGATCACAACTTAAATCAGGATATATCACAAAGCATCACATATCAGGGGTATCAAACAATTCAACATCCAGTAAAATCTAAACATCCATAAAATAGGATAAATTTAATTATCTGATTAGTTTAAATCAGATTAATTCCTATGAATAAATTTGCCGGTTATGGTAAATTAACAATCAATTAATTACAAAACATTTGATTAATTACCCTTTTATTAATAATTTATTCTTAATTAATTATCCTTAATTAATTACAAAAATTTAATTAACCTTAAGTTAATTACATAGTTAATTAACCTTAATTATTTACCTTAATTTACCATCTTTCAATCATAAGTTAATTTACCATTAATCATTTATTCTTAATTTATGAAATTTATCCTTTTAATTAATTGACTGTTAATGAAATTCCTTTAATTTCTTATTTATTATTTAAATCTCATTTAAATGAAATGTAGGTAATTAAATTAGTCAAAACACTTAATATTTTTAATTAATAAAGTTAAATTACCCTCATTCTAATCATGTACACAATTCTAATTTCAAATCAATTTTAAAATACACTTTAACAATTAAAATTGCTTAAATCATTTTATATTTTAAATCTTCCATTTATTTCAAATCTGAAATACATATTAAATTTAGATTCCAGATTTAAACATAGATTTTTACTTTTTTTAAGTCTCTAATTTACAATTTAAACCTTTCAATTAAATTCCAAACCAATTATACTTTAACACTTAAAAGTTGTTAAAACCGAATTTAAATTTCAAAATTTAAATTATTACAAAACTAAGATTCAGATCTATATTTGAATTCAGATTTAAAATTTAGTTTAAATCACTATTTTTTTTCAAACTTTACTCTTTAAATTCCAACTATTTAAACCCCTTTTTTAAGTTTTTATAAATAACTGAAATAAAAAAACTTATTTATTTAAAAACTGGGATTCAAACTTTATTTGAATCCAAACTAAATTTTTTGTTTAAACTTAGTTTAAATATCTACTACCCATTCTAAAACCCAGTTTTAAAATGTTTAAAACTTACAGGTTTCAGACCTGTAACATGCAATCTACCCGAGGCCCTCCATCATTGTCTTCGAGTCCAATGCTAACCTACCCGAGCAAATCACCAAACTGCATCGAATCCAACCCTCAAATTTTCGAGCAAAATACTGGAGCAACTCGAGAAACCCGTGTACCTTTCTACCCAAAGCAGAAATCATGGCACGGTGCACGTGCACGGCCCCGCCATCTCCTCCGGCCCTTCGCAGATCGTCGAGACAAGTCGACGATCCTCCCCTCATCAGTTTCCAATCATCGAAACGATGATTAAATCATCGAAGAAAAATCGAGCGTTCGAGCTCGAAACTGGAACCAGAAACATCCAAAAACCTGGAAACGCAATCAAGTTTTCCACTCAAACCTGTCAACGCACCGCGCTCGCAACTTCGACCACCGGAGGCTCCCCAACTCCGACCGTAGCCTCGTCTACCTCCCCTCTACCTTCCCTCAAAACTGCGTGGCACTCGACCAATCCATGGTGCCGAAAACGAAAATTTAACAGACCACAAAAAACATGAAACCCAAACCCTACTTTTGATTTGAACCACAAATCCTTGCATTAGAAAATTTATTTAGCATTTTTCCTAGCTCTAATGATGACCAAGCAAGCTTCAGACGAAATTTTAACATTCAAAGATTTTTCGATTATCGAGAATTGATCAAGATTCATTTTCCAGACAATGTCAAAATTTACATTCGATTCAATATTAAAAATTTGGATTTTTGTTTAAAAAATCATTCTTTTCAAAGATGATTCGAGGCATATACTTGAATCAATATAATATGACATTTCATTTATCCCATTATTTAAGTTTCAACTGTATTTTCTTACTTACAGGAAATTTCAAACTTAAACTACTTAAACTTGTTTTCAAAATCTAGATGGTGTTTAACAAACATATCATGTTTAAAGTTTTAAAACCTAACAATGATCTGTTAAGAAAATTTGAATTTTCTTTTATTTCTAAATCTCTGTAGTTTGAATACAGAGAAGAGAAATCAATATACACAAGCACTGTTAAAACAACCCTATACTCAGATATAAACAAAGAAAATATCTCGAAACAAACTAAATTCCAGAGAAGGAAAAATAAAAGGCAACAGAACAATATATTTAACCATTTAATTGTGATGTTACTCACAGATGGGTTTTGAAATAGAGGCATGGAAACTGCTTTGCATTTGAAATACTTCAGATATCAGGTTGTAGACTTGATTCTGCATGCTTGAAATTTGCTTCTGTTGTTATAGTTGAAGTTTTTGTTTAAGTCTTCAAATGATGTTTACTCAGCTCGAACTGAAATGAGGAGAAGTTGATATATAGGAGGGAAGTTTACATGAGACATGCTTGTACAGGTTGATTATATTGTTTAATATAATAGGCATGGTTGATATGCTTGCATTAAATGCATGAAGCATGTTGCATTAATTACTCGGCTGATATGTTTGTATTAAATGCATGAGGTATGTTGCATTTATTGTTAAGTACTTTGACCCTTTTCTTATGCATTTCTATATTGAATTTGATTTGTTTATACATGCCTTTACTTGCTTGTCTCAGCTGAAGATATACTTTGCTTTTAAATTGAAGTGAAGTCCTAGTTAACATGTTGTTAGATCTTTATTTGTTTATACATAGTTGAATATATATATGCCAGTATCTTCTTTTACAAGTTTGATAGAAATTTACATTTGCTTTTGTTTCATACTTATCTAGATTTTATCTAATGTGGTACTCAATATTTTATAATTAATTTGTTCTTAGATATTTGTAATTTGTTTTATTTTACTTTGTATATTTTAGTTAATGTGTTGTTTTGGATTATAACTATTTATTTTATTTACTTATGCTTAGCATTTATAAGTTTATTTTATTTTAAAGACTTCATTTTGAATTTTCAAATCAATTTATCAATAAATTTCACCATTTTAAATAAAAAATTAATTTAATTATCAATTTAAAATTTATAAAAATCCGGGATCGTTACATATATCATTTCATTCCAATCAATATGTCATAGGTATATATCATTTCAACCTATTTTTTAATTTATTCGAAATAATTCAATTAATAGTTATATACTATCAAATAATATACACGGTGATAGTAGGATATATATAAAATAAATAAACATCCAATTAACATCAAAGTGTCATAGGTATATATCTGATTTTTAACTAGCACTTTAATTTCAATTTCACTTTAACTGTCAGTTTTATTTTCTAACAGTCAATTCATATGTCAATTTAAATGTCAATTAATTACCAAACAATAGTCAATAAAATAAATAACTTCATGATATCAATTTAACTAACATCAGAATATTTTAGTAATTCGTGAGCGATATAAAACACTCACCTTTATTTGAAACTTAAATTTTTTTTAGCTTGAAATAAATTCCAATCCAATTTCACGTCGTAGACGTCGTCAACATGATTCCAATGCAACTTTTTTCGTTCGAAACGAACCTCGCATGAAGAAGTTATGAACTAATTAAAATTCGATTATAATTCAAATTAATTAATAACATAATTGACATACTTATAGCATAACCTTCTTCCTCACATTCTCCAGGCTTGAAACCCAAGCCGATCCTCAGACACGTTTATCTTCTTTTATACCAAACGTCGATCGCCAACATCTCAACATCGCCGACCACCACGCCTCCCTACCATGCGCCTACTTCTGGCTCCACCTCTAGCACAATCGCCAGCACACAAAACAAAGCATCGAAACCCTAAACCTAATTGATAAACATAGACGAATTCAGGTGATCCCATGTTGTAAGAACCACTATTTTGGACCATTCAAATCGATAATAATCCCCACATGTCAGACTTGAATAATTCAAAATAACAGATTGTAATAAAATTTGGAGCAAATAAAATCATTCACAGAATCACAGACACAGAAATATCAGAATACTCGCAGCGGAAATAAAACACCATAGTAGCTCATGAAGCTACTATATACATACTCTCAAAACATATACAAAATCTCACAGTAAAATAGATACAATAGAAGTCAGGATACATAAACAACAATACCGAGACAGATACCGAATAGAAACTAACTAGAAGAAGTAGATGAAAAGATAGACAGATAAGCTCCAACAAAACTCTAGCTATAGAAGGTGAATCCAATGCTGTGATTCTCAGGCTGACCCGAGCGTAAAGTAAAACACAAACACTCGAGTCAGGACAAAAATACTTATACAATGTAAACCAACTCAAGTGAACTGTAATAACAATGCACAACAACATAAAGGATGCTTGGGATCACCCATCCTATAAGTATCAGTCAAACCATCAATTAAGTAGTAATAAACACTATCCTAGAAATATCCATATTAAAGTAAACAATGCAAATAACAGTATTATTGTGACAAGGGTAGCGTAGAGCTACAGTAACCGCTCACCTCTAGCCACAATCTTAAAATAAAAGGTGTGCATCAAATAATCACAAGGAAATCACGTGACACACAAAGCAGTGTAACTGTGGTTATAAATATCAAAATGATTTGTAACTCCGAATTGAAATCATTCATTTAAACCATTAAAAGTTGAAGTCATTATTCCTTCAAATCAAATATTCAATTCCTAAAAATTTAGCCTTTTCTGAGTTCATTTATTCAATTAAACACTTCAAATATTGAAATTTCAGCTTTTCGCCGCACTTAGAAAATGCTACGGTAAGTTATAATTGAGAACAATTCAATTCAGTAAAGGCAACATTTGAAACTGCTGTAATAGTTTATTTTTTATTTTTAGAAATGATAGCATTTCTGAAGTGCTGCTAAATAAATTTCCAGATTTATAATAAAATTTCAGAAACAATCAAACTTCAATTTTTAACCATTTTAACTTATAAAAAACATATTTTTCCCAGTGCAAAAATGTTCATTTGAATACCCTTTAACTTATGATTTTTGTAAAGTAAATTTTTATACATTAATTCAAAAATCTCAATGTTTCACTTATTAAGGTCAATATACAATTTTCCCAACTTTCATTTACTTTACACATTAATTTAATTTACCATTTTATAAATTAAATTAAACTTCCATTTTATTTTCTTAACTTAACTTTTATTTTTAAACCAAACTTCACATTTCCAAGTCAAGTTATATTTCATATTACACTTTAACCATCCATTTATTTAACATTTTTGTGACGACCCGTCCTTCTACTCCCAGAAAGACGTATCATCATTAAGAAAGAAAGAAGTAGAAATAGAAAAGAAAAGAAAGAAAGAACATCAACAACAAAATCTCACAGCGGAAACGGAATAAAATATAATATATCACATAACAATTACATAGTTTATGTATATCAGGGTTATACAATATTATACACTTGACAATTAATATACATCTGTTACTACATACATCACAATATATAACATACTCTAACTAGCACAACGGAGCTATATAGATATCTACATACGTCTGGGCTCCTGCTCCAAGCTCCTCCAGAACTCAACAATCCAAGGACCTATCACTTGGCTACTCGTAAAAATTTGAATACCCAAGAGTTTATGAAAACACAAAATATAAACTCTGGGTCAGACATGGGTCTGGTATGAGTAAACGGTTTAAGGTTATTTAACTTGAAAAACATTTGAAAATAAAGGTATCACGTAAGAGTCCCCACACATAAATACGGGTAAGTTTTTACCTTACGCTAACCAAAACATTTCATAGGAAATTCAGTGAAATTATAATAATGTCTAGGGATTTCAAGTAAATAGAAAATAGCCGAAATTGTTACATTATTAAATTCCAGCTACTAGCCACAAAAGTGGGTAATACAATCAAAACTGTTGGCACTTATTGGAAAATGGGTTCCATACAATGGCAGGGCTACTGGGGTACCGCCCGTCACAGTACGGGGCCTAGATCACCGTACCGAGGAGTACGCCCGCTCCCCTGCAACACAAGGCCGGAACCATTCCTTACTGAACAGTCCCGAACAAGATAACCCCGTAGTTGGCGCGACCAACCGCTCACTAAGCCGAATAAAAAGGGACATCTAGACAAGGGAAAATCTTGTCCTGCTTGGGCATGACCCACCTAACCTTGCTGCACCTCCCCTGTTTTAGCCATTCCTGGTTGATGAGGCTTGAGGCTACGATTACCTTTACATAACAAATTCCTTAGAATGCTCAACGCCCGCCTGACGATGTGCTGAAAGCATTCAATCCATACAAGTTCTTTCCGGGTTCGAACGAAACCGAAGGCATTATCTCGTTACACTCATTTTGGAATCACCCTCAGAGTTAACGACGACAACCCTTGCATTATGAATCTTCATCTTCACATCAAATTCACGACCTATCGTTAATTTGGATCGATGTGGTGTTCGGATGTCCAAATGTGGAAACCCGATCCCGGTCTCATCGAAATCCAAAACGTGTCTTTTAAGGGCCAAGTGGTTTTAAAGTTTAAAACAATTCAATTATCCATATTCACACAGATAGATAATTCACAATATCACAATAGATAATCAATATTATCATCATAAACAGATAATCAATATTATCATCACAATAGATAATCCATATTATCATCATACTTCAATCAAGCATACATTTCATACAGCATCATTTATCTCATACTTGAAATCTCAAACCATTCAAGGTAAACAATATCATCCATCCATACATAAGCAATCATATCAGCTATAATTAATTTAAAATGAATTAAATTAATTACTTGCATCTCTAATTAATTTACTCCACCATTATAAATCTTGCTTATATAACAATTAACCAATTATCAATCAATTAATAAATTCATTTCACTTAATCACACTTGATTAATTAACATTTAATTATATTCAAGCAATCATCTTTTAATTATTTTCACAAATTAATTGTCTTACCCAAAAATAGAAATTGACCTTCGATTACAAACATTACATTACTTCTTAATTACACTAATTAATTACTCTTTAATCTCTTATTATTAATTATATTTATTAATGATTACTAATTACATTTTAATTTCATTACCCTGTATTAAATTAATTACCTTAAGTAATTAATCCTCAATTAAACTATATTTATTAACCACTTATGATTAATACTATTCAGTAATTAACCACCTTTAATTACTCTATCAAATCAATTAATTACACCTCAATTAATTTCCTTTAAATTAATCCCTTGATTAATTGCCTAAAGTAATTATACTCGAATTACTTTCATTATTAAATCATCCTTATTCAATTGCATCCAGTCATTATCATTAATTACTTCCCCAAGTAATTATACTTATCACATCATCAATTAATTATTTAAATTAATTAAACTTAATTAATTAACTTAATAATTCATCTTAAACTTCATTAATTACAATAAGTAATTAATTCCCTTAATTACTCAATCACTCAATCAATTTGTTTAACCTTAATTACTTAATTAACTATTCTTTAATCATTGTTTAATGATCTTAATAAAACTTAATTATCCATTTATTAATAACTAACTACTTACTTAAATTTTTATTTATATTAAATTGCTTAATTTATTCATTAATTACCTTAAGTAGTTAATTACACTTTATTAATTACTTAATCAATTAGTTGATCCATCACCAATTACAATTAAAAAGTAATTATTTTTATTACTTTCTGAAATCATCAATTAAGATTAATTATTCAACATAATTAACATTTTAAAAATAAAAACCTTCATTATATTTGGAAATCAATTATGTTGGCTAACTACACTTAATTGTTAATTAACTTTATACTTAATTAAAATAATACTGGATTAAAATAATAATTAAGAGTTTAAATACATTAAAGCATTGATTAAAATAATTAACTTGTATCTAAACTTTTGGCTCTAAAACTGTTAAACATCTCAAGAAAAGCAGTGTTTACAGTTTGTAAAAACTATTTGCTAAACTTACTTTTAAAACAAAATACAAATCTGCAGATATGAAGGAAATCCGAGATTTCCTTACTAAAACTCGAGTTGCACTTCGGGTAAATCACAAAATCACCCGAGACTTTCTGTACGTCTTTCCTTTTCTTCTTCTCTTTTTTTTATTTTCCTGTAGTTTAAATTTATATAAAGGCTATAAAAACACACAGCATCAGGAAAACACGTGCGAAAACTAGGTTTAACTCGAAGCTACCCTCCTACTTACTCGAGCCCGATTCGAGAAACACCACAGTCACGTCGCCATCTCCCTCCTCCACGCCGTGCACGTGCATGGCGGCACGAGAAGCTCTGGCGATCTCCCAAGATCACTAGCAAGTCGCGTCTTGCCCCAAAGTATGAAATCTAAACCCAAAACACCTACAAAAACTTCGAATTGAAAATCAACAGTTCAATCCATAACAGAACTCGAACCCCTCCATCAGAAACACCTCGTCATCGCCACATAAGGCACCAGAGTTGCCAGGATTTTGTCCACGTCTCGACGACACGACCTTCTACCCTCGACCAGAAATTCGCGGCACTCAATCGCGTAGAGGAGTTGTACTCGCTTGGTTACAGTCATGACAAAAACCTTAAACAAAAACCCTAAATCAATCTTAATCCCTTAATTCACTTAATAGAAAAATTATCCGATAATTTCTACGTGATCATCAATGTTTATACTTGCTTAACTACAAATTTGAACATTTATTATTGTATCAATAATCTATAATTGGTAGAAATGCCCATTTTTTATAAACCATGAACTACTTCTTCAATTTTACACTAAAAATTTCCCTTTCTGTTTTGAAAATCCTATTTTGCATTGAAGTTCCAAGTTATCAACTTGAATTTATATTTTATAACAGTTAAATTTATCAACATATTCCTTGTTGCCTGTAAAAGCTTGATTTCCAGTGCATAGCTTCTTAATATGTTTTTAAACAAATTTAAATACCTGATTGAAATTCGAGCATATCATTTTGTTGGAAAATTTAAAGCTTTTCCATGATCAAATGAAAGTAATTCAAGATTAAATAGTTTTCAACCTTGTAATCACTTAGCAGAAATGAACAACATATCCATCAAAGAACAGCCTGTATATAAACACAGATTTATACAAACATAAAACACATACATCACCATGTAATCGATAAATAATCCTACTGTTTTTAATTAAACTAAAGCTTGAAATTTTATGTTTACTCACCAGAAAAAAAACGAACGGTTGAACAGAGTATAATTGAGGTCTGCAGTCCCATCTGTTCTTGTTTGAGTTAGATACATTTGGGTTTGAATTCAATTTGGTTTCACTTCTGTTTTTTTAACGAGTTACAGAATGAACTGGAAAATAGAAGATGGTTTCACATATATATAAAAGATAAGAAGTTATGTATAAATGGAAAGAAGTTAACCAAGTTAGGTGTTATCTGTACTATTCATTTTGTTTTATCAGGCAAGCTTTTTTTTATGGGGCTGATATGATAAAACATTAAACGCTAATGTACTTATTATTTACACTTAATCTTATTAATACATAGATTTTCATCACTTGCCTATATAATCATTTACAGTTTACATATATACAAGCCTGTTTTATTTTTTTATACTTATCTCACTGTTATTTAATTATGTTGATCAGATTTTATTCTACAAAGTAAAGATTTGTGCATATTTTAAATAGACAAAAATATGTGCTCGAACAGATGAGCAATAAATGTTGTGTTGCTTAATTTGTTTACATAATTATGACTATGTTATACCATGTATAAAGACATTTATATGTATTTGGATGAGGCTATGTTCTTCAGCAAGAAGGCTAAAGGCTTGCATAGGAAGACATGTTATTTTATTGCTTTGCTATGAAATACTATGTTTATAAAAATTTGTCTTCTTGCTTGTATTTTAACATACCTGTGTTTGTCAGGTTCCTTCATGCTTACAGATACTTTATGAATGAGGATTATTTCCTTTGCAAACATTTGTTTTATTATTTTATACTCTATGTTTAGATTTATATGTGAAGATATTGTGTAAAAAAATGTTTTATTATTTGCTTGCTTGAATAATGAATATGTTTGGGTCAGATTTATTTTTACTTTGGTTTGCTTTGAAAATAATTTGTTTCATTATTTCTAACTTGAATAATTTATATACATATAGTTGTTGTTAATTTGTGTATGAAAATATTTTGTTTTGTTAACTTCTACTTTACATAATTTATACACAAATGTTTGAGTTTGGTTTTACATTACATTTGATTTCATTTTGCTTTATACTTTGTGTTCTTATACCTTGTTCTTATTTTAGCTTTGTTTACAAATTGTTAAGTTATATTGTATGCAATCTTAACTAATTAATTCTTATTTAAATTTTATATTTGTATTTTATATTTGACTATCAATGTTTAAGTTATATTCAAAATGATTTACTTACTTATATTTGTATTCATTTCTATTTGTACTTTACTATCACTATTTAAATTATATACATATTTTTGACTTATATTTTACATTTATATTTTATTTTGTTAGAATTAGATTTTAAATTTAAACATTATCATCCATATGTATATTTCCAAATGTAAACAAAGTAAAGTATTTTAATTCAATTATATAAGGTAAATATTATTAAGAGATTTTATTTAAATTTCTAGAATCAAATTTCCTTTTGAAAATGCAAATTTATATATAAACAAATGGCAATTATTCCAAAATCATATTCATTTGAAAATAATCAGTTCACATTTTATTTAATCGGATTAAATATTTATTAAAATAAATAGGGCCAAAATCCAGGGTCGTTACATTCCTCCCCGCTTAAAAGAATTTCGTCCCCGAAATTCAAAACAACGATAATTTAAAAGCTGTTATACCAACCATTCACACATACATATCATTCATACATTAGCAAACAATCAAACAGTCTATCCTAACAAGCAACACTAGCTATCCGAACACAAATCTGGATAAACTTTTCTAGAACTATTCAGAGTTTCCCAGGTGCAATCACTGGGATCCTCGCTCCACTGCACTCGACAAGCTTCACTACTTACTCCCGAGTTGCCTCTCGTCTTAATCAACAATCTGAACAGGATTCTTGATCATAGTCAAACTCTGATCAACTTCCAAATCTCCCTGAACTACCGGTTCTACAATTAATGATGATCCTGAATAAATTTCCTAGATGAGATACATTATGAATTCCAGACATCCGTTCTGGCAATTCAATTCTGCAAGATACAACACCAATCCAAGTTGAATTTTATATTTTTAACTCAAGGTCTCACATATCTCATTCATTTTAATTCACAATCAAATTTTATTAATTCACCCTTCAACTTTTATTTGACCAATTCCAATTTCCATTTACATACTTAATTTACTAATTTGTTTCAAATTAGCTTATTTCCACTTCCAATTCAATATTTGATTTCATCATAAAATCACTTCATTATAGTTCTTGAATTCATTTCTAGTTTGTAATTCTGGTTTGGATGTCTATTTCATTTCCCAAGTACAACATAATTTTTATTTTGGCTTATAATCCCACTTTTTAAACTTATGAGCCACGAATTTATTTATTCTCCACACTTACATCCATTTACTCTTAATCACAATCATTTTCACTTTAAATTCCAGATCTTACCTGTATTAAACAAGCATACTTTTTATTTCAAGCATTTAAATTCTTTTGATAAGCCATCGGAGTTTATTTATACAAATTTAAAATTTTTATCCAACTATTTCTATTCGAATAAAGATTTTATTTTATTCAACTTAAATTATTCATGCATTTACTAAATAAGCTCTCACTTTCCTTGAAGCTACGCTTCTATAAAGTTTAATCTTAGGTTAATTTACTTGTTTCAATTTCATACTTAAATTTATTTCCAGTTTATTTGATACTCACCTAGATCAATTCCATTTATTTTTTTAATTTTTAAATCCAAGGCCATATTTATTCTATCCATACTTGAATTAGATTTTATTTGCAAATTCAAATTATCCCTATGTTAATTCCATTCCGCAACAACTTTAATTCATATTTAATTTACTTATAATTCCAAGTTGAATTTGTATTAATAACTCGCATTTCATTTCCACTTCCCTTATTACCTAACAATCCATCTTCTATTTTAACCAATTTAAATTTCGTTAATCTATTCAATTTACCAATTTATTTCAAATTATTTCACTTCCATTTCCAATTCCACATTGGTCTTTTATCTCCATTCAATTTTATTTTATAATGCAAGTTTGGATTTTTATTTCATTCTCCAAATACAAAACAATTTTATTTTGGCTTACTATTTTACTTCTCCATATTTTCTTTCATAAGTCTCACATTCATATTTTCACATTTTACCCAATTTAAGCTTGAATATATTCATATTTCATTTTAACTTGAGATTGAACACTCATCTATAGCCAAAAATATTCTTAATCAATGTGTTGCCAATTTCCTTTACAAGTTATCGGAATATATTTATTCCAATTCAATTTCATTTCAACTTACGTTTATTTATTTAAGTAAGAATTTAATTTATTTAACATCATCTATATCTCAACTGAATTCTATTTCAATTCAATTTGTTTAACTTAACTTTCGTTAAATGGAGCATCATACTATTCTCTTAAACCTACCAATTCACTTGGATTTAATTAAATAAGAACTTAATTTCATTTAATATCATTCATATCTCAATTCATCTCATTTCAATCTTAAATTTAATTCCAATTATTAAGCTTAAGGTAATCTCAACCAAAATTTTATTTCTATTAAATTTCCCAATCCAATTTATTTACATTCTAAATTTGATTTACTTCATCAATTTATTTATATCATCATCATTATTTTTCATCATTGGTTACATTCCAAAATTAAATGTTCAACTCAATCCAAAATAAATCCTCGTTTTTAACTTCACTTTTAACCTTAATTCCAAATTCAATCTCATACTTTCCTTGGTTACATAAACCATTGTAAATCTTTATAATCTTATTTGTCTGTAACACTATCATCCAAATACTACAATAATTTCCATAAATTTTTTTTATCAAAATATATTTTGGGTGAAACTATTTAATTCATCCACCTTTGAAAACAAATATCATGTCGAATTGTTCTATTCAAGTGTTTAGAAACCCTTTCGGTACAGTTGTGCAGACTGCACTGACGAAGGTTTATATACCACTCAATAAATCAATCAACATAATATAGAACCATTTTATATTCACTAACAAATACGCACTCATATCTATTAATACACTTAGACTCATTCTAGAGTAATACTGACTCTATCTCTAATGAGAAATCTCCACCAGAGCCAAGGTTCTCACTTAACCTTTCGGCTCTGATACCAACTGTGACGACCCATCCTTCTACTCCCAGAAAGACGTATCATCATTAAGAAAGAAAGAGGTAGAAATTGAAAAGGAAAGAAAGAAAGAACATCAACAACAGAATCTCACAGCAGAAACGGAACAAAATATAATATATCACATAACAATTTCATAGTTTACATATATCAGAGTTATACAATATTATACACTTGACAATTAATATACATCTGTCACTACATACATCACAATATATAACATACTCTAACTAACACAGCGGAGCTATATAGATATCTACATACGTTTGGGCTCTTGCTCCAAGCTCCTCCAGAACTCAACAATCCAAGGACCTATCACTTGGCTACTCGTAAAAATTTGAGTACCCAAGAGTTTATGAATACACAAAATATAAACTCCAGGTCAGACATGGGTCTGGTATGAGTAAACGGTTTAAGGTTATTTAACTTGAAAAACATTTGAAAATAAAGGTATCACGTAAGACTCCCCTCACATAAATACGGGTAAGTTTTTACCTTACGCTAACCAAAACATTTCATAGGAAATTCAGTGATATTATAATAGTGTCTAGGGTTTTCAAGTAAATAGAAAATAGCCGAAATTATTACATTATTAAATTCCAGCTACTAGTCACAAAAATGGGTAATACAATCAAAACCGTTGGCACTTATTGGAAAATGGGTTCCATACAATGGCAGGGCTACTGGGGTACCGCCCGTCACAGTACGGGGCCTAGATCACCGTACCGAGGAGTACGCCCGCTCCCCTTTAACACAAGGCCGGAATCATTCCTTACTGAACAGTCCCGAACAAGATAACCCCGCAGTTGGCGCGACCAACCGCTCACTAAGCCGAATAAAAAGGGACATCTAGACAGTGGAAAATCTTGTCCTGCTTGGGCATGACCCACCTAACCTTGCTGCACCTCCCCTGTTTTAGCCATTCCCGGTTGATGAGGCTTGAGGCTACGATTACCTTCACAAAACATATTCCTTAGAATGCTCATCGCCCGACTGACGATGTGCTGAAAGCATTCAATCCATACAAGTTCGTTCCGGGTTCGAACGAAGCCGAAGGCATTATCTCGTTACACTCATTTTGGAATCACCCTCAGAGTTAACGACGACAACCCTTGCATTCTGAATCTTCATCTTCACATCAGATTCATGACCTATCGTTAATTTGGATCGATGTGGTTTTCGGATGTCCAAATGTGGAAACCCGATCCCGGTCTCATCGAAATCCAAAACGTGTCTTTTAAGGGCCAAGTTGTTTTAAAGTTTAAAACAATTCAATTATCCATATTCACACAGATAGATAATTCACAATATCACAATAGATAATCAATATTATCATCATAAACAGATAATCAATATTATCATCACAATAGATAATCCATATTATCATCATACTTCAATCAAGCATACATTTCATACAGCATCATTTATCTCATACTAGAAATCTCAAACCATTCAAGGTAAACAATATAATCCATCCATACATAAGCAATCATATCAGCTATAACTAATTTAAAATGAATTAAATTAATTACTTGCATCTCTAATTAATTTAAAGTGAATTAAATTAATTTACTCCACCATTATAAATCTTGCTTATAACAATTAACCAATTATCAATCAATTAATAAATTCATTTCACTTAATCACACTTGATTAATCAACATTTAATTATATTCAAGCAATCATCTTTTAATTATTTTCACAAATTAATTGTCTTACCCAAATATTGAAATTGACTTTCGATTACAAACATTACATTACTTCTTAATTACACTAAGTAATTGCTCTTTAATCTCTTATTATTAATTATACTTATTAATGATTACTAATTACATTTTAATTTTCATTACCCTGTATTAAATTAATTACCTTAAGTAATTAATCCTCAATTAAACTATATTTATTAATCACTTCTGATTAATACTATTCAGTAATTAACCACCTTTAATTACTCTATCAAATAAATTAATTACACCTCAATTAATTTCCTTTAAATTAATCCCTTGATTAATTGCCCAAACTAATTATACTCAAATTACTTTCATTATTAAATCATCCTTAGTCAATTGCATCCAGTCATTATCATTAATTACTTCCCCAAGTAATTATACTTATCACAACATCAATTAATTATTTAAATTAATTAAACTTAATTAATTAACTTAATAATTCATCTTAAACTTCATTAATTACAATAAGTAATTAATTCCCTTAATTACTCAATCACTTAATCAATTTGTTTAACCTTAATTACTTAATTAACTATTCTTTAATCATTGATTAATGATCTTAATAAAACTTAATTATCCATTTATTAATAACTAACTACTTACTTAAATTTTTATTTATATTAAATTGCTTAATTTATTCATTAATTACCTTAAGTAGTTAATTACACTTTATTAATTACTTAATCAATCAGTTGATCCATCACCAATTACAATTAAAAAGTAATTATTTTTATTTACTTTCTGAAATCATCAATTAAGATTAATTATTCAACATAATTAACATTTTAAAATAAAAACCTTCATTATATTTGGAAATCAATTAGTTTGGCTAACTACACTTAATTGTTAATTAACTTTATACTTAATTAAAATAATACTGGATTAAAATAATAATTAAGAGTTTAAACACTTTAAAACATTGATTAAAATAATTAACTTGTATCTAAACTTTTGGCTCTAAAACTGTTAAACATCTCAAGAAAAGCAGTGTTTACAGTTTGTAAAAACTATTTGCTAAACTTACTTTTAAAACAAAATACAAATCTGTAGATATGAAGGAAACCAGAGATTTCCTTACTAAAACTCGAGTTGCACTTCGGGTAAATCACAAAATCACCCGAGACTTTCTGTACGTCCTTCCTCCTCTTCTTCTTTTTTTTTTATTCTTTTTATTTTCCCGTAGTTTAAATTTATATAAAGGCTATAAAAACACACAGCATCAGGAAAACTCATGCGAAAACTAGGTTTAACTCGAAGCTACCCTCCTACTTACTCGTGCCCGATTCGAGAAACACCACAGTCACGTCGCCATCTCCCTCCTCCACGCCGTGCACGTGCACGACGGCACGAGAAGATCTGGCGATCTCCCTAGATCACCAGCAAGTCGCGTCTTGCCCCAAAGTATGAAATCTAAACCCAAAACACCTACAGAAACTTTGAATTGAAAATCAACAGTTCAACCCATAACAGAACTCGAACCCCTCCATCAGAAACACCTCGTCATCGCCACACAAGGCACTAGAGTTGCTAGGATTTTGTCCACGTCTCGACGACACGACCTTCTACCCTCGACCAAAAATTCGCGGCACTCGATCGCATAGAGGAGTTGTACTCACTTGGTTACAGTCATGACAAAAACCTTAAACAAAAACCCTAAATCAATCTTAATCCCTTAATTCACTTAATAGAAAAATTATATGATAATTTTCACGTGATCATCAATGTTTATACTTGCTTAACTACAAATTTGAACATTTATTATTGAATCAATAATCTGTAATTGGTAGAAATGCCCCTTTTTATAAACCATGAACTGCTTCTTCAATTTTACACTAAAAATTTCCATTTCTGTTTTAAAAATCCTATTTCGCATTGAAGTTCCAAGTTATCAACTTGAATTTATATTTTATAACAGTTAAATTTATCAACATAATCCTTGTTGCCTGTAAAAGCTTGATTTCCAGTGCATAGCTTCTTAATATGTTTTTAAACAAATTTAAATTCCTGATTGAAATTCAAGCATATCATTTTGTTGGAAAATATAAAGCTTTTCCATGATCAAATGAAAGTAATTCAAGATTAAATAGTTTTTAACCTTGTAATCACTTAGCAGAAATGAACAACATATCCATCAAAGCCTGTATATAAACACAGATTTATACAAACATAAAACACATACATCACCATGTAATCCATAAATAATCCTACTGTTTTTAATTAAACTAAAGCTTGAAATTTTATGTTTCCTCACCAGAAAAAAACAAACCGTTGAACAGAGCATAATTGATGTCTGCGGTCCCATCTTTTCTTGTTTGAGTTAGATACACTTGAGTTTGAATTCAATTTGGTTTCACTTCTTTTTTTTTAATGAGTTACAGAATGAACTGGAAAATAGAAGATGGTTTCACATATATATAAAAGATAAGAAGTTATGTATAAATGGAAAGAAGTTAACCAGGTTAGGTGTTATCTGTACTATTCATTTTGTTTTATCAGGGAAGCTTTTTTTTATGGGGCTGGTATGATAAAACATTAAATGCTAATGTACTTATCGTTTACACTTAATCTTATTAGTACATAGATTTTCATCACTTGCCTACATAATCATTTACAGGTTACATATATACAAGCCTGTTTTATTTTTTTTACTTATCTCACTGTTATTTAATTATGTTGATCAGATTTTATTCTACAAAGTAAAGATTTGTGCATATTTTAAATAGACAAAAATATGTGCTCGAACAGATGAGCAATAAATGTTGTGTTGCTTAATTTGTTTACATAATTATGATTATGTTATACCATGTATAAAGACATTTATATGTATTTGGATGAGGCTATGTTCTTCAGCAAGAAGGCTAAAGGCTTGCATAGGAAGACATGTTATTTTATTGCTTTGCTATGAAATACTATGTTTATAAAAATTTGTCGTCTTGCTTGTATTTTAACATACCTGTGTTTGTCAGGTTCCTTCATGCTTACAGATATTTTATGAATGAGGATTATTTCCTTTGCAAACATTTGTTTTATTATTTTATACTTTATGTTTAGATTTATATGTGAAGATATTGTGTAAAAAAATGTTTTATTAATTTCTTGCTTGAATAATGAATATGTTTGGGTCAGATTTATTTTTACTTTGGTTTGGTTTGAAAATAATTTGTTTCATTATTTCTAACTTGAATAATTTATATACATATAGTTGTTGTTAATTTATGTATGAAAATATTTTGTTTTGTTAACTTCTAGTTTACATAATTTACACACAAATGTTTGAGTTTGGTTTTACATTACATTTGATTTCATTTTGCTTTATACTTTGTGTTCTTATACCTTGTTCTTATTTTAGCTTTGTTTACAAATTGTTAAGTTATATTGTATGCAATCTTAACAAATTAATTCTTATTTAAATTTTACATTTGTATTTTATATTTGACTATCAATGTTTAAGTTATATTCAAAATGATTTACTTACTTATATTTGTATTCATTTCTATTTGTACTTTACTATCACTATTTAAATTATATACATATGTTTGACTTATATTTTACATTTATATTTTATTTTGTTAGAATTAGATTTTAAATTTAAACATTATCATCCATATGCATATTACCAAATGTAAACAAAGTAAAGTATTTAATTCAATTATATAAGGTAAATATTATTAAGAGATTTTATTTAAATTTCTAGAATCAAATTTCCTTTTAAAAATGCAAATTTATATATAAACAAATGGCAATTATTCCAAAATCATATTCATTTGAAAATAATCAGTTCACATTTTATTTAAACGGATTAAATATTTATTAAAATAAATAGGGCCAAAATCCAGGGTCGTTACAATCTTAAACTAATTATATAAATTCAAAATACACTGTAGGTTGCTTAACTTTATTTTACAATTAACTTTATATTTTTTTTACTTTATATTTATCCAATTCATACATCAATTATATTGATTCCAAGTTAAGCTTATAATTCCATCTTTACTTCAATTCCCATTATTAAGTTAAATCGAACTTTCACACTACAACTCAAACCATCTATTAACTTATACCATTTAACCTGTTTGAAAATCACTGCTTAGCCATTTTAAATCCAATATAAGTAAAATCCCAAGACAAATACAAATAAATAAAAATCACCCATGCCTATCATTTCAGCCTGTAATAATTTTTTCTTATTCCAAAGTTCGTTCGAGTATGTATCATTTCAACCCATAGTGATTCTATTCTACAGAGAACTTGTAGTGTGAGAAACAGAAATAAATAAACAATATAACAGAATAGAATATAATAGTTGATGTGACAAGTTAGTAACAGGGTTTAACATCATATAAATGATATCACAGGCAGGTATAACATAATATAAAAGTTTCTACACATTCACTTGGTGTCACTTCACAATTATATAAGCATATATGTCATGTGTGAATTACTCACCTCTTTAAAGCTGCAGTTCGCAAACTACACACACAAAAGAGAATCCGAAAAGCACGATAGCACGATTTGATTCAAGTGGGAAGAGAGCCAAGATGTATATCTTGTATATAATAATAAAACAAGACCATACATAAATATAAAAACAATACCAAAATTGCTGAAACAAATTGAAATAGAGATAAACAAAGACATCACCAAGTTTCAAACAAGTTTTGCTTGCTTTTGACTCAACATGTGCTCGGCCTTAAGGCTAATTTTTTTCCAGCCATGACATGTTTCAGGTAGTAAAGGATCAGGTTTGGACTGAAAATAACAAGGTTTGATCAAGAATAGGAAGCTTTTGGAAGTTACAAAGTGTGGAAGGTCAATAGGCAAGGCTAGAAAGGGTTTTGGTTCGACTTGGGCTCGGTCAAAGGCATATTTGGGCTCAGCCAGAGGCTGCTATAGGTCAGGTCAGAGGTTAGTAATGGTGTTCAGAAGTGGTGCTTGATGATGGTGGTGGCTAAGGAGGTGGCCGTGGCAAGCAATTAAGGTGGTGTTGCATATAGGGCTCGGTTAGCATGGTTTTGTGGAGTTTTTCATAGTTTTTGTGAAGTTTTGTTCAAAGGTGGCCATGGCACTTTCAGGTCAGAGAAGTATGGTGGTTAGGCTGTGGATTAGGTAGGGAAGAAGTGGTGGTGGCCGGTGGAGGGCAATGGCCGAGCAAAATCATGATGGATCCAAAGCAAAAATCAAGGAAAAATCTATAGAAGTGAAAAGAAAAAGTGAAAAAAGGAAGAAGACGTTACCTAATTTTTTTCCAGATCTAACTTGCGTGAAAATGAAGTGGAAAAGATGTTTTTCTCATGCGAAATATGATGGAGGCGGCTAGGTTTTTGTATGTACAGCTAAAATTGTGGATAGGTTAGGGAATAAAAAGGCTAGGAAATTTAAAAAGGCACAATTTAAGGAAGAAAAATCTTATATATATTTTTCTTTGTTTACACAAAAATGAAAAGAGGATTTGAGAGACTTTGTGTGTAATTGAAAAAAGAAAAATCAAGGCTTAAATTTTGGAGAAGTTAGGGTAGAAAATTAAGGGATGGAAAGATAAAAAATGTAATAAATCAAAACGTAACGCGCGCATGCCTTTAATTAAAAATAGGTAACATATCTTCAATTTAATTTGTTTTCGATCTATTTAAAATAAATATGCCAAAGGAATAATTCAATAAATACATAGCATTTATATAAGCACTATATAAATAAATAAGAAAACGTTTATAGAAATGTATAAATTAATAGCTATTTACATCTTTGTATGCTACTTAATTTACAAAGTATATATCCAAATTAAATGAAACAAAAAACGGACAAATGTTGTAAATATATACATAACATGTAATGTTACATATATATTCACAATTATAACATGATATATCAACCAAAAATATTACTTATATTAATTAAAATAAACATTTAAAGGTATGCCTTTTAAAACAATAACGTGTGTGTGTGTATGTATATGAGATTTCTTTAGAGGAAATAAATAGGGATCTAAATACTTATCCATTTAATTACTTAATGAATGTATAAGTAAGAAAAATAAGGTAGAGATAGATATTATGAAGAATAAATAAATGGTTTTAGGAAAAGTAGGAAATAAATAAAGAAAATACTTTATTTAATGGAAACTAGAATTAAAGATTGAAAACAATATACAATCAATATTTGAACATTATAACTATACTTTAAAAATGTTTTAAAAATAAAATATATGCAAAATATATCATGTTACACAAATTAGAACATGATTTTACAAAGAAAAATATTATTTATATATACTAAAATAAACAAATTTGTTAAATAAAACAATTTGCACACAATATTGTAAAAAGCATAACTTTCACAATATTAATCCGATTTCAACGAAACAAAGAGCAGTATTCTTGAAATTAAATCTATTTTCATAATAAAGGATAAAATTCAAAAATTTAGATTTTAAATTTAAAAGTCAAAGTTTGACCATTTTGACCAGAAATCCACTTTTTGGAAATATTCCATTTATTCAGGTTTGGAATTATAATTCACACAAAAATCAAAATTTATATTTAAAATAACAAAATTTATTAATTTTAAATAAATAAAATAAAGTTTTTAAATCATAAAATTAAAATAATTAAAATATACAATTAAAGTAATTACAAAAAAACAGGGTTGTTACACTTGTACTTCCAGCTCGATCCAACCGCACATTGTATATAGCTCGACGAGATCTTCAACTTTGCCTTTGGAGTTTCTTGATTTCGTTGAACAGATGGGGAGAATTTAAGGAGAGAAGGCGACTAAGTTTCGACCATTAATTCATTTTAGAAAAACGGCCGATGGAGTTAGGTGTTAGGGTTTGTGAAATGAATTAAAGGATGGCCTTATATATAAATTAGTGAATCGATTCATCCGTGAAAATCAAACTCCAAACGAAGCATGCCGCCGGGTGTTTTATATGTTATGCTCCTATTTCGAACATAATGGAACATATGTCGGGAGCCAAATCCATCATTATTCAGAAGATAGATTTTCAAAATCACATTATTTTAATTAAATTCCTTTAATTTATTTCTATGTGTTTCAAGCTCGCACGGCCAAACGATCAATCCGATCACTACGAAACTTGAAATCCTACAATAATTCACCATTACGGATCCATTAAAACTAGTTTCGTTGAAATCCAAGACAGTGCCCAAATAGACTGTTTTTACCCGTTAATCAAAAGAAGCTATTTTTCAAAATAAATTTGATCACTTTTAAATTCAAATTTAAAAGCTACCGTTTTCATTCTTGTTTAAATAAAACTTTAAATCAAATTTCAGAATCATTTTCATTCATATTAAATTTAGGATTCAATTATTCAAATAATTTCCAATATTAAATTTAAACAGTTTAATTATCCCGCTATAATTGAAATACAAATTATTTAACTTATAAAGTTTAACTTATAAAACGAATTCAAATAATAAAACAAAAAATAAACTCTTTACAAAATTATAACCATAGTCAAATAAGATGTACTTAATTACTTTCAAGTATCATTTTATAAATAAAATGTTCGTTCTTATTCAATACACAAATGTTTTTATATTAAATACATAGATTATGCTACACTTCTTTGTTTAAAGTATTCCAAAAATCCAATTTATATGAATTCCAATATTAGAATTTCAATAAATCCCAATATTAGATTTCAAATGAATTTTAGTTAGCAAATAATTATTTTATTTACATCTAAATAATTCACATTTATTATTCAATCCCTGCTATTGATTATAGACATATTCAATATATAAAATTTCATTTCAATACTCGTTATTGCCTAAATATTCAAAATTGGTTATTTCAAAATCTTATTCAAGTTCATATTCAATAAACTACATTAATAAATCATTAAATTTTTATTTCTAACCATTTTTGTTCAACAATTATATTGAATTTAATAATTTAAAATAGTTAAAAATACGGGTCGTTACAATCTTCCTCACTCAAAACTTTTCGTCTTCGAAAAGGGGTTAATTAGAGAATCATACCTTTGATATATTTTCCTCAAAATAATCAACTTACAAAACTTTAAAAACTTACTAGAAAACCTTTACCACGCTTCCACTATGCCACTCTGATATCGGCTTTACGAAAATTGCAACTTATTTATAAAAAAAAGTTATAAAATTTTAAAATCTCAAAAAAAATTCTAACATCCGAATTTACGGAAAATTTTGATAGCGTCTCCTTTGCGTGGTTCGATCATACAAATTTACAATATAGATATATATAACCAAATATACATCTCATCTCAATGATGAGGCATCCTATAGGGAAAAACATAAAAGTGCGGTATGTAATCCGAGAAATCTACCTTATTCTTATTAATATGTGCGAGTTCATTCATATTAAGCAAGCAAAAGCCAATCAAACCACATATACGTCCAAATGGTCTTCGTATGTACCTATCTCAACTCAAATTAGAATATTAGTTGCTTATAAAAAGATATAGAAACATGTATAAGTTTAACAAACCATATAACATGAATTCTAAATCCAAATCATAAGCACAAGTTCAAATACACAACATACAACAATCATATGCAATCAAAAACAGTTAAAATAATGATTTACAACAAAAGAAACCATTTAACAATTAATATTTATCCAATTAATTCATAATTATATCGATCAACATTACCCAATGTCAGTAGTCAATTTATACTATATTATTTCTTATTAAGATATATCCTTTATTAATATTTAATTGGTTTACTTCCAGTTTATTCCAATCTATTTCTTTTCCATTCAATTTATTAAAATTTCAATTATTTCACTTTTTGTTTAACAAATTTCATATCAATTCATTTATGGACCATTTTATAAATAATTTCATTTAACTTTTTTGGATTAAATTTTATTCCATTACCACTTAGTATATTCTCTTTAATACTAATATCATTTGTAAACCATTTCATAAAACCATTTAAGTTTATTATAACATTTTATAAAACTCAACTCATATTTGTTATTACTTCATAATTTAAGTTCATGTTAATTCACTGATTCACTTCATTAGTTCATTTCATTGATTCATACAATCAACTTACTTAAGTAAATTTTATTTTATAACTCAAATTCATATTAGTAAAAAATTTCTTTTTATCACAATTAATTTCATTCAACTTTTCTTTAGTTAACTTTCATCTTATAATTCATTTCATTAACTTATTTCATTAATTCATCCCATTCAACTTGACTTAAGTAAAATATCATTTGATAATTCAAATTTCAACTTTCTTATTTCATTAATCATTTCATAAGTTTATAATCAGTTTACACAGATGTATCTTCTTTTGCACAATATTATTCAAATTATAATTATCTCAGAAAGCTACAAATAAATCTTAAAACATCCATTGCAAATTTATTTTTATTTTATAAACAATTTACAGAAATATGGTTTAATTTATTATTTGTTTACCTTCTCTTAAGCTCATATCAAAATTGTATTTTTTTTACTACTCAATTATTCATTTAACATTTCTTAGAACATTAACTAAGTGTATAACATTTCTTATAAACTTAATTCTTTTAATAAACATTTCTTCAAACGAAATATTTTTATTACTTAAGTTCAAACTTGTATAATATTTTATTACATATTCATATTTAACATTTCAACTTTCTAACATTTCTGGTAAGTTTTATATATGTTTTTAGAACGTAATTGAGTGTAATACAAATTTATCTTATTCATTTTAGTTAACATGAATGTTCGATAATTTACACAAGTTTAAATTTCCATTATCTTGAAATTTAGGGGTTATAATTTAACTTCTCATGTTTCATTTAAACACTTAGCTTCAGTTTCTTATTTCTAATTTTAGAAGTTTCCAACTATTAAAAAAATTCACTTTATTCCAACAACTGAAAATCATTAATTAATAGGTAACTACTGACACGAGTATGCCATCCCCCGGTCGTAACCGACCTTTATCTGGGGATCCTCAACACCAACAACCACAAAGTAATAAATTTGCAGCATTCACGTAGGTTAAATATCTGGGCTCCATACCATGATACCACCTCTTTCCAGAAAGAAATGACATACCCTCAGGGGGCGCTACCCCTAAATAACCTTGCTACATCTTTCCTGTTTTGACCATTCCAGGTTGTGAGGTCCGACGAAGTCTCGTCCACAAAGCTACGCTTTTCACAAAAGCCTTGCTTTGATCAACAAATTATCAGTAGCACTTCGTATGCCACATTACCAAACTGGGAATGTATCACTAGTAACCATCAACTACATAACCTCATAACTCGTACGTCTCAGAGAAAGGTGTTAAACTAAGAGAATAAATTCTCCGCCACCAACAGAAATATATTTGATAGAAACCAGCTTTACATCTTAAAGTGTAACGTTAGACACACATCCATACAAGTCCGTTCCGGGATCGAACGGAATCGAAGGCATTTCAAAGAAGCCCTTGCAAATCCGGATATTCACTAATCACTTCCAGAATCCCCATCACAAAGGGTGATAAAATCTTTATACTGAAGCAACTCGGTGCAGAGACATTCGACAGGTAATCCTTTCGCTTTCGAGAATATCTGGTCTTCAGCACCATCTTCAAATGCAATCCCATTTCCTCGTATCATTATTCGGAATGGGTTTTATGACACAAAGTCCTCTCCCGGCTAATTTGAATAATGAGCACTTATTTTTTAAAATAAGTGTTCATTCAGATTTTAAATAAATCACAACAGATTTCTACTTTGATCTTTTAAACAAAAGATCCATTACAATCACAAAGGTTCGATGTGGTTTTCGAATATCCATTTGGAATCTGACCCCCAGTCGCATCGAAATTCAAATGCCATTAAAAGGCCAGTATTGATAGTCGGTTATTTAACTATCAATCAACATTCACAACAATCACTGGATTTCAAATAATTTTTCCCCAATTATTATTTTCAAAATATTTTCGCAAGATATATTTTCACACTTCAACCAATTGAAAACAAATTTTAAATCACTTTTCACCTATCAATTCTTTGAAAAAAAAATTCAAATCATTTTTCACACTTTAATGCTTTGAAAAAAAATTCAAATCACCTTCCTCACGTGGAATAAATTTCCAAATACTTATTTAATTCCCTTGAAAAGTTGCCGAGTTCGAATACTTCAAAATAATTTAAGTTACTTATCCAAAATATATACTTGGAAACGTTCAGAATAAAAACTATTTTAAAACACTTTATTTAAAACATTAGTTATGAAAATATTATACTAATATCTCATATAAAAATTCAAGTCCAAACTAATTTTAAAATAAAATTAGTAGATAGGATATAACTATTTAAATATCCATAACAAATATCAATTAAAACTTTAAATAATCACTTCTATAATAAATTAAAATATATCTTTACTTTAAAGATTTTCAAAATAACCTAAATAAATAATTTCTCTAAAATATTCTTTCCTTAAAACCATCTTTACAACTTCAGTTTATATTTATAAACTATATTGAAAACGTACTTGGCTTTCCATGGAAAGTACACCTTCCATTCTAAAATGGCTCATTCAAATCAATTTAATCTTTCTGGATTTATTTTAAATTTACGTTGCAAATTTTTAACAACCCGCTATTTTCAGCCATTTGCATCCACGCATGCCAGACTTGAATTCTCAAAATACCGCATTGTAAATAAATTTGAGCAAATGAAATACAAATCACAGAATTACAGACACATAAAATATCAGAATAACTCGCAACGAAAATTAAAATAACATAGTAGTTCATGAAGCTACTATAACAAACTCTCAAAACATAATACATAATATCAGTCTGAAAAACATGTACAATAGAAATCTCAAATACATAACAGTTTATAAATACCAGAGCTGAAATAGAACAACTGAAACTGAAAGGGAACATATAACTAGACAAGTAGAATCTCTAGCGATTCCAAGCTCCAGAAAAGAAATCCAAAGCTAAGCTGTAAATACTCAGGCTGACCCGAGCGTAAAGTAAAAAACAAAACACTCGAGTAAGGACATATATACTTATATAATGTAAACCAACTCAAGTGAACTGTAGTAGAAATGAACAATAACTTAAAGGATACTTGGAACCTCCCATCCTTTAAGAATCAGTTAAACTATAATTTAAATACATCCCGTGGTTAAAATTTAAAAATGGTATTTATACTTCGAAGTCAAATATTATTTAAAAATTCAAAATCCATTTTAAAATATCAAATATTGTATCTTCCAAACCACATTAATTTATTTAAAATACCATTTCAACACACATTTCAAAATAGTTTATATTTCAAAACAAATTACTTCATTCTAAATCATAAAAATGAAGTTATTATTTAAAAAATTAAATTATTAAATTTCTAAAATTTTAATCTTTCAGAACTCCTTCATTCACTTAAATTTGTAAAAACAATGAAAATTCAACTTTCGTAGCATTTAGAAAAAAAATGCTACGTAAAGTTACTTTTAAAACAATTCAATTTGACAAAAGACAGCATTTAAAAATGCTATAATAGGGTTACATTAAATTCGAATAAAACTTAGTTAAATTCAACAATTACAGCATTTACAAAATGCTATAATTGTGGATTTCCCTCCTCCATTTTGAAATTTTAATGGCGTCTTCCTCGTCCTCTTTTTCGTTTGATTCTGCTTCTTTCCCTCCTCTCTCATCTTCGTCTTCTTCTTCCTCGTCTTCTTTATCTGCTCCTATTATTTCATCCAGTCATTCTTCTGTTTCTTGTCAGCCTGTTTCTTTATCATCTTCTTCCTTTAAGGACTCTTCTCCTGATTCGAATTGGTCATCTCTTTTCAAGTCTTTACCGAGGAATGCTGGATCTTATAAACCTATTGATTTTGATATCTGTAAGGATAAAGCGTCTACTGCTTTGCCTGATCTTGTTCGAGAAGAGGGTTTGAAATACTGGGAAAATCATTTGGTTGGTTTCTTCTTGGATGGTACTCTATCGTTCTTGACAGTTGTTTCTTATCTGAAAAGATTTTGGAAGCTTAAAGGTGATGTGGATTTTAAATCTGATGGTTATAATTTCTATTTCAAATTTTCAAATCAAGAAGATAGGGATTATGTTCTTAAGTTGGATCCTATTTTCATTAGAGGTAGAATGTTTATTATTACTAAATGGGATCCTTCGGTTGGTATTTCACAAGCTCAAATCAAGAAAGTTCCTGTATGGATTCACTTTCACAGAATTCCTATTATCCTTTGGATTTGATTGGGATTAATTGGTTGGCTTGTCATGTTGGTAGGCTTATATGTTTTGATAGTAGCACTGAAAAACTTCAGAGATTTAAGTATGCTAAAGCTCTAGTTGAGATTTCTCCTGAGTTTGATTTACCTGATTCAATTTCTATTCCTCAATTGGGTAGCAACTGTCCAGATGTTCAACTATCATATGATTGGAAACCTAAGATTTGTACTCATTGTAAAATTTTTGGTCATGACAAAGTATATTGTGAATTTCTGAATAAGGTTGAAATTATAGAAATAGGAAGGGGGCAAGATGAGTTGAAGTGTGTTGAAAAAACTCAGTCTGATACTGTTACTATTCAAAATGAGAAAGGTTGGAAGAATGTTAATAGAAGGAATAAAGGTATCTGGATAAGAAAAGAACAAGTAGATGTTGACAGTGCTAAAACAGCTGATGGAGGTGTTGTGAAGGAGAATGGAATCTCTATTAATTCTTGTCCTAATACTTCTAATTCTTTTTCATTTTTTTCAAATTCTTCACTTGATAAAACTCTGTATTCTTCTTCTTTTGATTCTAATTCTATAGCATCATATTCATCTTGTGTAAATCATTCAACTGTTGCTTCAAATTCTAACCTTGTTACTGGTTCTTCTTCTGTTAATATTTCTAACAATTCTTCTGTTGATTGCTCCTCTACTATTACATCCTCTTGCTGTTCTCAATTTAGTAATCAGTCTCCTTCCATTTTATCTTCCAGCTCTCCATATTTGCACTTGTCTCCACCCAGTCACATTATCCTGCCTCCTCCTTCCTCTTCTTGTCATGATGCTGGTGCTAAGACTGTTTGTGACCTGAATAAAGGCAAGGATTTTAAACCCCATGAGGTTCTTCCATGTTCTTCTTCTAAGGAAAATTCACACACAAGACATACTAGGAAAAATCCTTCTCCTTTGCTTCCTCCTCTGCCTTTTAAATGAATAATATTGCATTCTGGAATATTAGGGGTGCTAATTCACCCTCTAAGCAAATTGAGATTAGAAATCTTTTAAGAGAAAGGGATATTCAATTAATATGTATTTCAGAAACTAAGCTTGATATTCAATCTTCTATGAAAGCTGTAAGCATGATAGCTTCATCCTGGTCTTCTGATCATAATTTTCTTGAATCTAACTATGGTAGACTATTGACTTTATGGAATCCAAGTATTTTTAATCTTTCAAGAATCAGTGCTTCAGATCAATTTATTCACTATCAATGTACTCATTTACCTTCTGGTTTGAATTTTCTCCTTACCTCGGTATATGCACATAATTCTTTGTCTTTAAGAAAGAACTTTTTGGATCACCTTCCATCACTGAATCCACTATCTTGTCCTTGGCTTGTTGGTGGTGATTTTAACTGCATGTTTGCTTGTGATCAGAAATTTGGTGGATGTTCTTTATCACTCAGGGATATATCTCCTTTTAATTGTGCTATTTGTCAAGCAAATTTATTTCCTATTAAATTCTTTGGTTCTGATTTTACATGGTCTAATTGTAGTAGGAATGGTAATGTAACTCTTTGTAAACTTGATCATATTCTTATAAATCTGCCTTTTCTGCAATATTGGCCAAATTCTTTTTATCATATTCTTCAACCTTCTCTTTCTGATCATTGTCCTTTAATCTTTCAAAATGGAGTTGAGAATTTTGGTGGAGGGAAACACACTTTTAAATTTTTTAATTTTTGGACTAAACATGTTGATTTTTTTGTTATTCTCAGACAAGTCTGGTGTCTGCAATTTGGCAAAGACCCTCTTGCAAATATTATTCTCAAGATGAAGGTGCTCAAGTTTCATCTTAAGGTGTGGTCAGCAGAACATTTTGGTAATGATTCTAAACTATCTACTCAAATTAGAAATGACCTTATTAAGATTCAGGAAGCACTATGTGTCAGACCTTGTGATACTTTATTAAAACAAGTTGAAATGCTTTTAAGGCATGAACTTGAGCAAGTAATTGATAGAGAAGTGTCATCTCTTAAACATAAACTTCATTTGAAAATGGAAAAAGAGGCAGACAGGAATACTAAGTACTATCATAACTTTCTTAAAGATAAAAGAAGTCGCGAATGCATTTTTCAAATTAAGGATATGAATGGGTTGCTGGTGAACACTTTTGATGGTATTAATCAGGCTTTTGTCCAATATTTCTCTTCTGTCTTAGCACCTTCCACTTCTTTCTTTCCTGATTTAAATTTCCTCTTTAATATTACTCTTCCCACATTATCACACCCCCAATCAAATTCTCTGATTAGTATAATAACTGAAGATGAAATTAGGAATGCAGTGTTCAGTTTGGATAGTAATAGTTGTGGAGGACCAGATGGCTATAATGCTTATTTCATTCAACATAGTTGGAATATTATTGGACCAGATATTGTTAAGGCAATCAAATTCTTTTTTCTTCGTAACAAGCTTCCTGCTGGTTTATCTGCTACTGCAATAGCTTTGATTCCTAAAATTGTAAATCCAACATCTGTCACTGATTTTAGGCCTATTTCATGTTGTAATATCATCTATAAGATCATCTCAAAGATTTTAGCTAACAGACTTCAACTTGTACTGCCATCTATTATCTCCATTAATCAAGCTGCTTACATCACTGGTAGATCTATTAGTGATAACATTTTATTGACTCAAGAATTGTTGTTTGGTTATGAAAGGAAAACCATTTCTCCAAGGTGTATGTTAAAATTGGATATTAGGAAGGCTTTTGATTCTGTGCATTGGAATTCTATTTTAGCAATTATGTCCAAAATGAATTTTCCAAAACCATTCTTAGCTTGGATTTATACTTGTATTTCTTCTCCTATGTATTCTATTTTGAGAGATGGTGGTCTATATGGTTATTTTAAGGGTAAACATGGTGTTAGGCAAGGTGACCCTATTTCTGCCTATTTGTTTATAATTGTCATGGAGCTTCTTAATTCTATGTTCAAGGAACTTGTTTTTAAAGGAGTTTTTCAGTTGCATCCAAAATGTAAGCAACCACTTATTACTCATCTCCTTTTTGCTGATGACTTGGTTGTTTTTACAAAGCCCACTCATGATAATATTCAATGCATTCTCTCAACTCTGAAGCTTTTTCACTCTATCACCGGACTTCAAATTAATTTGGCTAAATCTAATATTTTAGTTGCTGGATTAAGTCCATTGGATAAGAATGCTATTATTAATCTTTCTGGTCTTCAAGAACTGCCTAGAAATTCTTTCTACTTGGGTCTGCCTTTGATTACATCTAGAATTACTAAGCAAGATTGCATGCCACTGTTTGAAAAGATCATTGATAAACTTCACTTATGGCCTGTTGGAAAACTTTCACAAGCTGGTAGGCTAACCATAGTTCAGTCAATAGCTGTAGCCATGACTACATATTGGATAAGGCATTATATTCTTCCAGCTAAGCTTATTAATATGATTACTAGTGCTATTAATAAATTCTTATGGCATGGTGATCCATTTACTAGGAAGTTAATTCCAATTTCTTTCTATAAACTTTTTGAAGCAAAGAAACATGGTGGTCTTGGAATAACAAATATCTTTCAATGGAACAGAGCTGCTATATCTGTCTATTTCAATAAAAAATTTACATCTGACAACAATCTCTGGTCACAATGGGTTAATCATAATCTTATTGGTAGGAAATTTTTTTGGACTATGCCAATTCCTCAAAGTTGTAGTTGGAGTTGGAGGTGTATTTTGAAGCTTAGAGAAACATTTATTCCTTTAATTCAATGTAATCATGATCTGATTAAGGACTTGTCTTTTTGGCACTCTCCCTGGTCTAAACAAGGCTTAATCCTTAGTTCAATTGTTGATTACAATTTGAGAAATATTTCTGGTATAGTTGAACAGGCTAAGGTTGTTGATTTTATTCATGATGGCAATTTAGTTTTGCCTTACACAAGCTCTTTTCAATTAAGACAATTATGGAACATCATTTCAAAATATCCTACATTACGATCTGATAATGTGCTAGTATGGTCTGGGAAGACTTTTTCAATTAAGCTTGTTTACAAATCTCTCTGTGATATTGGTTCTCTTTTTCCATGGTATACAAGAATTTGGAAAATAGGTGGCAGTGCTAAAGAAAATTTGCTGTTATGGAAAGTGATGGCTAATGCATTAAATACCAAGGATAAACTTTGTAGAATTGGTATTATCTCAGAGAATATGTGTGTTTTTTGTAAGACTGGTATAGAATGTAACACACATTTATTCTTTGAGTGTCCTTTTGTTTTTCAAATCTGGTATAGATTATTATCAACTTGTGGATTTTACAAACCTTCAACTTTAAGTCCTATTGAATGGTTCAATATCTTCAAGGCAACTAGATAGAAATCACGTCAGACAAAGCTTCTGCTAAAGATGCTTAAAAGATTGGTTTATGAAGTATGGCAAGAGAGAAATAATAGAATTTTTGGTAACAGTATATGGAATTCCTCACAATTGTTTGCTCAGATTCACAGGAATATTCTTTGGTTTTTAAGAACTGATACTTGTTAAGATTATTATTATTTTCTTTACAGTTCTCAGTTGTTCACTTTGCTGTTTACTGGTTCTTTTTAAGTTTGGCAAGAGAGATTTATGGAAGCATTTACAGAGTGAAGCTTTCACTGTTATGCTGTTTTTCATATGGAAGTTGCCTGTTGTTTGGTGAAGCATTTACAGAGTGAAGCATTTTCAGAGTGAAGCAATTACAGAGTGAAGCCTTATATGCTGATGGTTATGTCTGTTTGGTGGCTTAGGTTTTGCTTGCATTGCTTTTCTTTCCTGAAGCCATCTTGATTTCTTGGTTTCAATGCTGCTGCCTTGTTACTCCAATATAGATGTTATGCAACTGTTTTTTTGATGTTTAAGTCTTTTTTCTGTTTGTAATCTGGTCATGGTTGTAAGTCAATTTCTCTAATTATATTCTAGTCATGTATGTGTTCATGGTTGTAATCTGGTTATAGTGTGGTTGGGTGTAATCTGGTCTTGATTTGTAATCTGGTCATTGTTGTGTAATTGTTTTTGCTTGTAGGTCATTTTCTTTGGTTGTAATATTTCATTAGTTAATAAAGTGAGCTTTTTGCTCTTGCTTTTCAAATAAAATGCTATAATTGCATTTAATTAAATTTAGCCATTTAGTTCATTTATATCAACTACAGCATTTACAAATGCTATATTATCATTTACATTAGAAATAATAGCATTTCAAGAATGCAGTTAATTAACTTCAAATATTCAATATAATTTCACAAATAATTATATTTGTCATTTAAACCATTTCAAACTTATAAAATCATATATTTCCACTTTTAAAACAATCATTCAAATACCCTTATATACATGATTTTATAAAGTTAAATTTCCATTCAAAAATCAATATTTAATAATAATTCACTTATTAAATTCCAACATTCAATTTTAAATTCATTAAATTAAATTTTAACTTAACACTTAAGTTTAAATTTTCAAATATAACTTAATTTCATTTTTATTTACTTAAGTTAAAAATTCACTTTTAAACCAAATTCATAAATTTCCCATTCAAGTTATATTTCCAAATTTCAACTTAAATATTCATTCATTTCACATTTTAATTTTATTCAAAAATCATTAATATATTATAAAATCATTTTAAATTCATTTTAATCCAAATTATCATAAATTTATCATATTTTCATATTTAATTTCAATTCCATTTAAAATTAAATCAAAATTTCCAAAATAACTTACATTCAAAATTTCTAACCTTTCCATAATTTTTTTCACTTATAAATTTTCAGAAAATGAATAATACTTTACAAAAATCATTTTAATTAAGTTTAAATCAAAATATTATAATATTTACATTTCTAAAAAATTTTAAATTTTTTAGAAAAACATATTTTAACCACGGGTCTGTACAAAATTTTCTACGCTAGGTAAAGTGTTACGGGTAATATATCATTTCAACCCGTAATTTACAAAGAAAACCCGGGTTTTATCATTTCAAACCTGCAGTCTCAAGTAAATGAAATAAATTGAAAATTGTTCAGGCCTATCATTTCAGGCCATAACGATTTTCCCTTATTCTAAAGTCCGTTCGGGTATGTATCATTTCAACCCATAGTGATTCTAATCTAAAGGGAACTTGTAGTGTGATAAACTGATATAAACAACAGAACAACATAATATAACAGTAACATATGATATAATAGGTGTTTAAGCATGAGTGAACATCATATAATCATAGCATAGCAGATATAATATGGTGATGCATTTTACAGATCCAAAAGTGGTCAATTTACTAGTTATATAGGTATATACTGTCTGGTGGGAATAACTCACTGGTTTAAGCTGGAGATGACAACTGAAACACACAAACAACGATCTTCAGAGGCACGAAAGCACGACACAGATTTGAATGAGAGAGCCAAAGGTCAATTCCCTTAAATACAAATCAAACCAAACGATATAACAATTATAAGCTTTTAAACCAAAAATACGATTAAACTATGCTAGAATTAACAGCATAAATCAAAGATGAAATGCTTTGCACTTGCTTCCAACATTCTTTAGGTTCGGACATAAGTGGAATACATGTCTAAGGCAAGGGTATGGATCTGGTTGTGGGTGGATAAGGGTCGGCCTACATGTATTTGTTGATGGTGCAAAGGTGGTTGAGCATGAAACAATAATCAAAACAAAGTAAGGCCACAACAACATGGAATTCATGCCAGTCAAGGCTCGGCCAAGGAAAATGGGGCACGACCATCTACGGTATGGTCAAGAGGTGACATGGAAGAGGTGTTTCAGGTCAGATGGAGGTGGTGGAGTAGGTGGCGGCTAAGAGGTGTTGAAGGTGGTGGATTGCGTTGTAGTGCTTGGCTAGGGGTATTGTTGAAGTTTTTAAGCAATTTGTGTTGGATCAACCACCAAGGGTGGTTCGACCGGGGTTGGCCAGTAAGGAGGAGGTGGTGGTGACATGCTCAGTTGGTGTTGGAGGCGGAAAGGCTTTGGGAGGAGCATGGCCGAACCTAAAGGAAGAAGAGACGAGTGCAAAACAATATGAATTCAAGCATAAAAACTATGGAAAAAGGAAATAAAATTTACTAATTTCTTTCCACAAGCTAAGGCCGAAATTTTCAAAAATGAGATGAGAAATTTTGTTTACATGAATGAGAAAATGATAGTGGTCGGCTAAAGATAGGGGTTATGGCCAATTTAATGTAAAGATGTTGGTTGGAATTGAAAAGGTGGGAATACAAATAGCCTTAAGAAACAAAAAGTCACAAACCTTTCAGATTTCTCTATTTTCTTTTTATAAATTTAAATAACTAAAAAAACATATAAATTCGGTTAAAATTCGAAAACATAACAAACAAAAAAATATAAATAAGTAAATATTAATTATATATGATTAAATTAAGAAAATAGCACAGAAAATGAAAACTAGTCTAGAAAATTTGAAAATAAATGGAATAAACTTTGGAAATTTTTTTATGTACATGAAAAATATTTATAAATAAAGATAATAACATAAAATAAAAATGCATTCACAAATATAAATATATAAATTTTAATTAAATAAATTTAAATGTAGAAAATAGCAGAGAAATAGAAACTAGCCTTTAAAATAGGAAATAAATGCAATAAATTTTGGAAAAAATTCTAACATCACTTTAAAAATGTTTTAAAATAAAATATATACCTAACATGTCTTATAACACATATTAGAACATGATTTGACAAATAAAAATATTATTTATATAAACTAAAATCGAAAATTTTATTGAATAAATCAATTTACACCCAATATTGTAAAAAACATAACTTTCACAATATAAATCGGATTTCAACGAAATAAAAAGTAGCATTCTTAAAATTTAATATATTTTCATAATAAAAGATAGAATTCAAAAATTAAATTATTCAAATTTTAAATTTAAAAGTCAAAGTTTGACTACATTGACCAAAAATCCATCTTTTTTGGAAATATCCTATTATTCAGCTTTGAAATTATAATTCACACAAAAATTTATTCATTTTAATAAATATAATAAAGTTTTTAAATCAGGAATTTCAATTTAAATAATTAAAATAAACAATTAAAATAATAACAGAATACTAGGCTGTTACACACTCTCCCACTCAAATCTTTTCGTCCTCGAAAAGAACGAACAAGGAAAATAAGGAAAGACAAGATAGACAACAAATAGTACCTAGAAAAACAATTTCAGATTTGAAGCATGAATGCTCTCCTCTGTCTCCCAGGTACAATCCCGATCATCAGTACCCCATCGTATCTCGATCAGATTAACAGATTTCCTTCTTAGCTACTTCGTACCTTTGCTGCCAATACGAAGTGGCTAACTCTCGACAGTCAGATTAGGTTCAATATCCCAACCATCAAGGGCAGAAGGCTAAACAAAAGAGATAGGCCAAGAAGATACCTGAAAAGATGTGAGACGTGGAATACATCATGCACTCCAGAATGCTTCTTGGGCAAATCCAAATGATAAGCCAAAGAACCAATTCTTTCGACAATGCGGAAAGGACCCTCGAAGAGGAAGAAGGTAGAAATAGCTAGAAGGAAGAATAGGTTGGAAGAAAAAGGATGAACCATATTTAAAACCATATAAATTTCAATTAAAATTTCATTACATTTTAAACATTTTATAATATAATGAATAGTCATTTGATTCAAATATGATAGTTCGAAGTAAAAAATATTTAAAACATTTTAAATTATTTATAAAAGTAAAACAAATGATCAAAATATCCTTTATATAATACTTTATTGAAATACTTTTATAACTCGATGTCTTAACAAGTTTACTTTCGTTCCAGTGGACTCTGACCCTGCGTTGATCAGGCTCAAAGCTAGAATTCTCCAGGTACTTAATAGACTTGTTCCAACACTCAGTGAAAATACCGGAAAACCTTTTAAAAAAAACAGATATGGAAAGTACAATCCAAACAAATCAACCAAACCAAACATGTCGATCATGGATCGCGGATACACAATGGTTACACCTGGATCCCCCAAGAAACATCTGTACCCGTAGGATGACTACCGCAGCCCTGCGATTACGCCATGAAGACTGGTAGTACCGCAAATACACAATGGTTACACCTGGATCTCCCAGGAAACATCCGTACCCTTAGGCTCTTGCAGCCCCTGCAGATTACGCTACCATGCGACCCATTAGATCACAGATACACAATGGTTATGCCTGGATCCCACAGGAAACATCCATACCAGTAGGCTCTCGCAGCCCCTGTGAATTACCCTATGCAGTCACGCTCGTAAGACAACGGAGATCGCCGTGGAATTCGACGGACACTCGAGTATCATATCCGGAAAATCCAAATCAGAGAGAGAATAATATCGATGGAATGAATCCAAAGTGTGGCCACAAAGCGGATATCAAGCAGAAGGCACTTTCCATATCTTTACTTCGAAAATATGTATCATATAGTACCTTTCAAAATCACTTTCAAATATCATACTTATATAAAGTCCATTATATATAAGATTCCATTTCAAATCAAATATTTGCCAAATCTATAGTATATCAAATCACACTTATATAAACTTCAATTATAAAAGATTTCAATTTACAAGTTGACTACCTTTTCAATTCAACATTTTCAAATCAACTTCATACTTATACAAATCAATTTTTATACCCATACAAATCCATTTTATATAAGTTCGATAACTCCCAAATCACAGTATTTAGTAAAACAAGGTTCTCAATTTCAATTCCTTTTCAATATCAATTCAGTTTCAAAATCATATATGATTTCGCCAAATCATTTCAAATTCACATTCTTTTTCAAAATAAAGATTAAATCATTTCCAAACCATTTCAATCATCAAAATGGTTACAGAGTTTAAAATTATCTCTTTTAAAGCCTTCAAACTATTTATTTCTGTATGAGAAATCCAATTTATCTTTGGAAAGATTTTTATTCTATATATATATATACACTTTATTCAAAACATTTCAAATCTATATTTCATACCAGTATAATTCAACATAGTCTTATTTATTTCACTCAACAAAGAGTTTCAAACTTATATAAATCATATTACTTTCTACATTAATCAGACCAAACTAAACTTATATTCTTTATCAAATACCTTATACCTTTCAAAATTGCTTAGCTTTGAATCCAAGAGTTGGAAATCATATTTCAATCCAAGAGTTGGAAATCACCAACAAATTAGTAAATCAATTTCAAAAGGTAGGGTTATACCAAACAAATCTGAATCTCGAGGACTGAACACCGGCTTACTTTAAATCATTTCATATATATATATATACAAACACACACATATATATCTTTCGAGTATCAAACGATACTTCGAAATCTGAAATCAAAATTTGTTTCGCAAAATCACTCACATAACAAAGCAACTAGAGTGGCCTCTCCCCTACTCAGAAACTCGAAAATCAATGTCGATGATGCATTCAACACCGCAATTATTTTCCAGCGACATAAGTGGGTTCTGGACTTTTATTTTCCTGAAACTTCTTTGAAATCTGTTAGAAATCATTAGAATTCATTCGAATATGTTTGAAACATTTCTTATTTAAAAAATATCTTTAAATCATATTATTATTATATATTGTCTAAAATCTTAAAACCGATTTCAAAACACTGGAGTTCAATTCCTTGAAATTCAAATTCAAAACCCTTCAATTATAAATTATTTTATATAAGTCAAATTCTTATAAAATTTTCAAAATTTCAAATCCTTTCGAAATTTCAAATTTTCATTTTAAAAAGGTATATAATCCTTATCGAAAACATTTCACCTTTATATACAAAATAGGGTCATCCTTATCAAAATAATAATTTCAATGTATGCACAAATTCAAAATACAATCAAACACAAATTTCCAAAGAATGATCATGGTTAGATTTCAAACTACACAAAGATTCGAATTTAGAGCAACTCTAATCAAATAGAATTCTGGTTTGAAGATAAGCTCGCACGAAGATAATTAAATTTTATTACCAAATAGAAGATGGATAAGCCCATATAAATCGCGGGTGACCTTAATCGGTCAACCGTGATTTCATGAATATAATCAATTCAGAAATCTAAGGCAAATCAACATTCGATCGCCAGATATAGAATCTAGATAGAGCAGAAGATAGATAGCATTGAAAACCGAGGATACAGGAATCTCCGGTGAATCATTGCCAATTATAAAGGAATTTCACCCTTTTACAAATCATTCAAAGATTTGCGGAATCACCGATCTTTATAGAGGTCATTTAAAGTGGAGTTATGGAATGCCCCAAAATCAAAAGGATAAAATAGGGAAGACCAGACTGGATTTCAGAACAAGTGGGAGCATTCCAATGTTCAAGGAATCCTAATCGATAAGAATCCTAACCAAGAGATTTCTAACAAGGTGAATGCAGAAGGAATGAAGCTTAGAAAATCTTTGTTTCAAAATAAGAAGATTTTTATACCAAAATAATCTTTGAAAATACATTAAAAATCATTTGGAAATCATTTTATACTTCGAAAATACGTTCTCTCACAAATAAAGGATTTTGAGATTGATTTCACTCATTCTAGGGTATTTCTACCCTATCTCTAATGAGTTTTTTGCTCTGCATGCTATGGTTTGCCTAAAACCAAAGCTCTCATACCAACTGTAACAACCCGCTATTTTCAGCCATTCGCATCCACACATGCCAGACTTGAATTGCTCAAAATACCGCATTGTAAATAAATTTGAGCAAATGAAATACAAATCACGGAATCATAGACACAGAAAATATCAGAATAACTCGCAGCGGAAATTAAAATAACATAATAGTTCATGAAGCTACTATAACAAACTCTTAAAACATAATACATAATATCAGTCTGAAAAAATATACAGTAGAAATCTCAAATACATAACAGTTTATAAATATCAGAGCTGAAATAGAACAATCAAAACTGAAAGGGAACATATAACTAGACAAGCAGAATCTCCAGCGATTCCTAGCTCCAGAAAAGAAATCCAAAGCTAAGCTGTAAAAACTTAGGTTGACCCGAGCGCAAAGTAAAACAAAAAACACTCGAGTCAGGACATATATACTTATATAATGTAAACCAACTCAAGTGAACTGTAGTAGAAATGTACAATAACTTAAAGGATGCTTGGGACCGCCTATCCTTTAAGTATCATTTAGACTATAATTTAAATACATCCCGTGGTTAAAATTTAAGAATGGCATTTTATAGTTCGAAGTCAAATATCATTTAAAAATTCAAAATCATTCAAAATCCATTTCAAAATATCAAATATCATATCTTCCAAATCACATTCATTTATTTAAAATACCATTTCAACACACATTTCAAAATAGTTTATATTTCAAAACAAATTACTTCATTCTAAATCACAAAGATGAAGTTATTATATAAATAATTAAATTATTAAATTTTCAAAATTTTAATCTTTCAGAACTCATTCATTCACTTAAATTTGTTAAAACAATGAAAAATCAACTTTCGTAGCATTTAGAAAAAAATGCTATGGAAAATTACTTTTAAAACAATTCAATTTAGCAAAATACAGCATTTAAAAATGCTGTAATAGGGTTACATTAATTTCGAATAAAACTTAGTTAAATTCAACAATTATAGCATTTACAAAATGCTATAATAGCTTTTAATTAAATTTAGCCATTTAGTTCATTTATATCAACTACAACATTTACAAATGCTGTATTATCATTTACATTAGAAATAATAGCATTTCAAGAATGAAGTTTTTAACTTCAAATATTAAATATAATTTCACAAACAATTATATTTTCCATTTGTACCATTTCAAACTTATAAAATCATATATTTCCACTTTTAAAACAATCATTTAAATACCCTTATATAAATGATTTTATAAAGTTAAATTTCCATTCAAAAATCAATATTTAATAATAATTCACTCATTAAATTCCAACATTCAATTTAAATTTATTAAATTAAATTTTAACTTAACATTTAAGTTTAAATTTTCAAATATAACTTAATTTCAATTTTATGTACTTAACTTAAAAATTCACTTTTAAACCAAATTCATAAATTTCCCATTTAAGTTATATTTCCAAATTTCAATTTAAATATTCATTCATTTCACATTTTAACTTTATTCAAAAATCATTAATATATTATAAAATCTTTTTTAGTTCATTTTGATCCAAATTATCATAAATTTATCATATTTACTTTAAATTCCATTTAAAATTAAATCATAATTTCCAAAATAACTTACATTCAAATTTTCTAACCTTTCCATAATTTTTTTTCACTTATAAATTTTTATAAAATCAATAATACTTTACAAAAATCATTTTAATTAAGTTGAAATCAAAATATTATAATATTTACATTTCTAAAATATTTTAAAATTTTTAGAAAAACATATTTTAACTACGGGTATGTATAAAATTTCCTACGCTAGGTAAAGTGATACGGGTAATATATCATTTCAACCCATAATTTACAAAGAAAACCCGGGTTTTATCAATTCATACCCGCAGTCCCAAGTAAATAAAATAAATTGAAAATCGTTCAGGCCTATCATTTCAGCCCATAACGGTTTTCCCTTATTCTAAAGTCCGTTCGGGTATGTATCATTTCAACACATAGTGATTCTAATCTAAAGGGAACTTGCAGTGTGATAAACTGATATAAACAACAGAACAGCATAATATTACAGTAACATATGATATAGCAGGTGTTTAAGCATGGGTGAACATCATATAATCATAGCATAGCAGATATAATATGGTGATGCATTTTACAGATTCAAAAGTGGTCAATTTACTAGTTATATAGGTATACACTGTCTGGTGAGAATAACTCACTGGTTTAAGCCTGTGATGACAACTGAAACACACAAAAAACAATCTTCAGAGGCATGAAAGCACGACACAGATTTAAGTGAGAGAGCAGAAGGTCAATTCTCTTGAATACAAATCAAACCAAACGATATAACAATCATAAGCTTTCAAACCAAAAATACGATTAAACAATGCTAGAATTAACAGCATAAATCAAAGCTGAAATGCTTTGCACTTGCTTTCTACTTTTGGTTTGGCCATAAGTTGAATAAATGTCTAAGGCAAGGGTATGGATCTGGTTGTGGGTGGATAAGGGTCGGCCTACATGTATTTGTTGATGGTGCAAAGGTGGTTGAGCATGAAACAACAATCAAAACAAAGAAAAAAACAACAACACGAAATTCATGCCAATCAAGGCTCGGCCAAGGCAAATGGGGCACGACCAACTCTGGTATGGTCAAGAGGTGAAATGGCAGAGGTGTTTCAGGTCGTATGGAGGTGGTGGAGTAGGTGGCGGCTAAGAGGTGTTGAAGGTGGTGGATTGCACTGTAGTGCTCGGCTAGGGGTATTGTTGGAGTTTTTGAGCAATTTGTGGTGGATCAACCACCAAGGGTGGTTCGGCTGGGGTTGGCCAGTGAGGAGGAGGTGGTGGTGACATGATCAGGTGGTGGTGGAGGCTGCAGGGCTTTTGGAGGAGCAAGGCCGAACCTAAAGGAAGAAGAACAAGTGCAAAACAATATGAATTCAAGCACAAAAACTATGGAAAAATGAAATAAAGTTTAACAATTTCTTTCCACAAGCTAAGGCCGAAATTTTTAGAAATGAGATGAGAAATTTTGTTTAGGTGAATGAGAAAATGATAATGGTCGGCTAAAGATAGGGGTTATGGCCAATTGAATGAAAAGATGTTGGTTGGAATTGAAAAGGTGGGAATACAAATAGTCTTAAGAAACAAAAAGTCACAAACCTTTCACATTTCTCTATTTTCTTTTTATAAATTTAAATAACTGAAAATACTTATAAATTCAGTTAAAATTCTAAAATATAACAAATAAACAAAATATAAATAAATAAATATTAATTATTTATGATTAAATTAAGAAAATAGCACAGAAAATGAAAACTAGTCTAGAAAATTTGAAAATAAATGGAATAAACTTTGGAAATTTTTTTATGTACATGAAAAATATTTATAAATAAAGATAAGAACATAAAATAAAAATGCATTCACCAAAATAAATATATAAATTTTAATTAAATAAAATTTAAATGAAGAAAATAGCGGAAAAATAGAAACTAGCCTTTAAAATAGGAAATAAATGCAATAAATTTTGGAAAAATTCTGACATCACTTTAAAAATGTTTTAAAATAAAATATATACCTAACATGTCATATCACACATATTAGAACATGATTTGACAAATAAAAATATTATTTATATAAATTAAGATAGAAAATTTTATTGAATAAATCAATTTACACCCAATATTGTAAAAAGCATAACTTTCACAATATAAATCGGATTTCAACAAAACAAAAAGTAGTATTCTTAAAATTTAATCTATTTTCATAATAAATTATAAAATTCATAAATTCAAATATTTAAGCTTTAAATTTAAAAGTAAAAGTTTGACCAGATTGACCAAAAATTCACTTTTTTTGGAAATATCCTATTTATTCAGGTTTGAAATTATAATTCACACAAAAATCAAAATATACTCTTAAAATAAAATTTTTTTACTCGTTTTAATAAATATAATAAAATTTTTAAATCACGAGTTTCAATTTAAATAATTAAACTTAACAATTAAAATAATCACAAAATACTGGGTTGTTACACTCTCCCCCACTCAAATCTTTTCGTCCTCGAAAAGAACAAACAAGGAAAATAAGGAAAGGCAAGATAGACAATAAATAGTACCTGGAAAAGCAATTTCAGATTCGAAGCATGAATGCTCTCCTCTGTCTCCCAGGTACGATCTCGATCATCAATACCCCATCGTACCTCGATCAAATTAACAGATTTCCTTCTTAGCTACTTCATACCTCTGCCGACAATACGAAGTGGCTTACTCTCGACAGTCAGATTAGGCTCAATATCCTAACCATCAAGGGCAGAAGGCTGAACAAAAGAGATAGGCCAAGAAGATACCAGAGAAGATGTGAGACGTGGAATATATCATGCACTCCAGAATGCTTCTTGGGCAAATCCAAACGATAAGCCAAAGAACCAATTCTTTCCACAATGCAGAAAGGAGCTTCGAGAAGGAAGAAGGTAGAAATATCTAGAAGGAAGAATAGGTTGACAGCAAAAGGATGAACCATATTTAAAACCATATAAATTTCAATTAAAATTTTATAACATTTTAAACATTTTATAATATAATGAATAATCATTTGATTCAAATATGATAGTTCGAAGTAAACAATATTTAAATTTTTTTAAATTATTTAGAAAAGTAAAATAAATGATCCAAATATCCTTCATATAATACTTTATAAAAATACTTTTATAACTCGATGCCTTAACAAGTTTATTTTCGTTCCTGTAGACTCTGGCCATGCGTTGATCATGCGTAAAGCTAGAATTCTCCAGGTACTTAATAGACTTGTTTCAACACCTAGTGAAAATACTGGAAAACCTTTTAAAAACAACAGATATGGAAAGTACAATTCAAACAAATCAACCAAACCAAACATGTCGATCAAGGATTGCGGATACACAATGGTTACACCTGGATCCCCCAGGAAACATCCGTACCCATAGGCTGACTACCACAGCCCTGCGATTTCGCCATGAAGACTGGTAGTACCGTAAATACACAATGGTTAGCCTGGATCCCCCAGGAAACATCCGTACCCTTAGGCTCTCACAGCCCCTACAGATTACGCTACCATGCGACCCAATAGATCACAGATACACAATGGTTACGCCTAGATCCCCCAGGAAACATCCGTACCAGTAGTCTCTCGCAGCCCCTATGAATTACGCTATGCGGTCGCGCTCGTAAGACCACGGAGATCGTCGTGGAATTCGATGGACACTCGAGTATCATACCGGAAAACCCAAATCAAAGAGATAATAATATCAATAGAATAAATCCACAGTGTGGCCACAAAGCGGATGTCAAGCAAAAGGCACTTTCCATATCTTTACTTCGAAAATATGTATCATATAGTACCTTTCAAAATCACTTTCAAATATCATACTTATATAAAGTCCATTATATATAAGATTCCATTTCGAATCGAATATTTGCCAAATCCATAATATATCAAATCACACTTATATAAACATCGATTATATAAGATTTCAATTTACGAATTGAGTACCTTTTCAATTCAACATTTTCAAATCAACTTCGTACTTATACAAATCAATTTTTATACCCATACAAATCCATTCTATATAAGTTTGATAACTCCCAAATCATAGTATTTAGTAAAACAAGGTTCTCAATTTCAATTCCTTTTCAATATCAATTCAGTTTCAAAATCATATATGATTTTGCCAAATCATTTCAAATTCACATTCTTTATCAAAATAAAGATTAAATCATTTCCAAACCATTTCAATCATCAAAATATCAAAATGGTTACATAGTTTAAAACTATCTCTTTTAAAACCTTCAAACTATTTATTTCTGTATGAACAATCCAATCTACCATTGGAAAGATTTTTATTCTATATATATATATACTTTATTCAAAACATTTCAAATCTATATTTCATACCAGTATAATTCAACATAGTCTTATTTATTTCACTCAACAAAAAGTTTCAAACTTATATAAATCATATTACTTTATACATTAATCAGACCAAACTAAACTTATATTCTTTATCAAATACCTTATACCTTTCAAAATTGCTTAGCTTTGAAAAGTTAACCTTGATTTGGAAGTGCTCGAACCTTAAAACAGTAGAAGAAATCATATTTCAATCCAAGAGTTGGAAATCACTAACAAATCGGTAAACCAATTTCAAAAGGTAGGGTTATACCAAACAAATCTGAATCTCGAGGACTGAACACCGGCTTACTTTAAATCATTTCAAATATATATACACACACACATATATCTTTCGAATATCAAACCATACTTCGAAATCTGAAATCAAAATTTGTTTCGCAAAATCAATCGCATAGCAAAGCTACTAGAGTGGCCTCTCCCCCACTCAGAAACTCGAAAATCAATGTCGATGATGCATTCATCACCGCAATTATTTTCCAGCGACATAAGTGGGTTCTGGACTTTTATTTTCTTGAAACTTCTTTGAAATCTGTTCGAAATCATTGGAATTTATTCGAATACATTTCAAACATTTATTATCAGAAAATATCTTTAAATCATATTATTATTATATATTGTCCAAAATCTTAAAACCGATTTCAAAGCACCGGAGTTCAATTCCTTGAAATTCAAATTCAAAACCCTTCAATTATAAATCATTTTATATAAGTCAAATTCTTATAAAATTTTAAAATTTCATTATGAAAAGGTATGTAATCCTTATCGAAAACATTGCACCTTTATATACAAAATAGGGTCATCCTTATCAAAATAATAATTTCGATGTACGCACAAATTCAAAATACAATCAAACACAAATTTCCAAAGAATGATTCAAGGTTAGATTTCGAACTTTATAGAGATTTGAATTTAGAGGAACTCTAATCAAATAGAATTCTGGTTCAAAGATAAGCTCAAACAAAGATAATTAAATTTTATTACCAAATAGAAGATGGATAAGCCCACATAAATCCCGGGCGACCTTAACCGGTCAACCGTTATTTCATGAATATAATCAATTCGGAAATCTAAGGCAAATCAACATTCAATCGCCAGATATAGAATCTAGATAGAGCAAAAGATAGATAACATCGAAAACCGAGGTTACAAGAATCTTCGGTGAATCAATGCCAATTATAAAGGAATTTCATCCTTTTACAAATCTTTCAAAGATTTGCGGAATCATCGATCTTTATAGAGGTCATTCAAAGTGGAATTATGGAATGCCCCAAAATCAAAAGGATAGAATAGGGAAGACCAGACTAGATTTCAGAACAAGTGGGAGCGTTCCAAAGTTCAAGGAATCCTAATCGATAAGAATCCTAACCAAGAGATTTCTAACAAGGTGGATACAGAAGGAATAAAGCTTAGAAAATCTTGGTTTCAAAATAAGAATATTTTTATACCAAAATAATCTTTGAAAATACATTAAAAATCATTTGGAAATCATTTTATACTTCGAAAATACGTTCTCTCACAAATAAAGGATTTTGAGATTGATTTCACTCATTCTAGGGTATTTCTACCCTATCTCTAATGAGTTTTTTGCTCTGCATGCTATGGTTTGCCTAAAACCAAAGCTCTCATACCAACTGTAACAACCCGCTATTTTCAGCCATTCGCATCCACACATGCCAGACTTGAATTGCTCAAAATACCGCATTGTAAATAAATTTGAGCAAATGAAATACAAATCACGGAATCATAGACACAGAAAATATCAGAATAACTCGCAGCGGAAATTAAAATAACATAATAGTTCATGAAGCTACTATAACAAACTCTTAAAACATAATACATAATATCAGTCTGAAAAACATATACAGTAGAAATCTCAAATACATAACAGTTTATAAATATCAGAGCTGAAATAGAACAATCAAAACTGAAAGTGAACAGATAACTAGACAAGCAGAATCTTCAGCGATTCCTAGCTCTAGAAAAGAAATCCAAAGCTAAGCTGTAAATACTCAGGCCGACCCGAGCGTAAAGTAAAACACAAAACACACGAGTTAGGACATATATACTTATATAATGTAAACCAACTCAAGTGAACTGTAGTAGAAATGCACAATAACTTAAAGGATTCTTGGGACCGTCCATCCTTTTAGAATCAGTTAAACTATAATTTAAATACATCTCGTGGTCAAAATTTAAAAATGGTACTTTATACTTCGAAGTCAAATATCATTTAAAAATTCAAAATCATTCAAAATCCATTTCAAAATATCAAATATCGTATCTTCCAAACCACATTCATTTATTTAAAATACCATTTCAACACACATTTCAAAATAGTTTATATTTCAAAACAAATTACTTCATTCTAAATCATAAAAATGAAGTTATTATATAAATAATTAAATTATTAAATTTCCAAAATTTTAATCTTTCAGAACTCGTTCATTCACTTAAATTTGTTAAAACAATGAAAATTCAACTTTCGTAGCATTTAGAAAAAAAATGCTACGGAAAGTTACTTTTATAACAATTCAATTTAACAAAAGACAGCATTTAAAAATGCTGTAATAGGGTTACATTAATTTCGAATAAAACTTAGTTAAATTCAACAATTATAGCATTTACAAAATTCTATAATAGCCTTTAATTAAATTTAGCCATTTAGTTCATTTATATCAACTACAGCATTTACAAATGATGTATTATCATTTACATTAGAAATAATAGCATTTCAAGAATGCAGTTAATTAACTTCAAATATTCAATATAATTTCACAAACAATTATATTTTTCATTTAAACCATTTCAAACTTATAAAATCATATATTTCCACTTTTAAAACAATCATTCAAATACCCTTATATACATGATTTTATAAAGTTAAATTTCCATTCAAAAATCAATATTTAATAATAATTCACTTATTAAATTCCAACATTCAATTTAAACTCATTAAATTAAATTTTAACTTAACACTTAAGTTTAAATTTTCAAATATAACTTAATTTCATTTTTATTTACTTAACTTAAAAATTCACTTTTAAACCAAATTCATAAATTTCCCTTTTAAGTTATATTTCCAAATTTCAACTTAAATATTCATTCATTTCACATTTTAACTTTATTCAAAAATCATTGATATATTATAAAATCATTTTAAATTAATTTTGATCCAAATTATTGTAAATTTATCATATTTTCATATTTAATTTGAATTCCATTTAAAATTAAATCAAAATTTCCAAAATAACTTAAATTCAAATTTTCTTACCTTTCCATAATTTTTTTCACTTATAAATTTTCAGAAAATGAATAATACTTTTCAAAAATCATTTTAATTAAGTTTAAATCAAAATATTATAATATTTACATTTCTAAAATATTTTAAATTTGTTAGAAAAACATATTTTAACTACGGGTCTGTATAAAATTTTCTACGCTAGGTAAAGTGATACGGGTAATATATCATTTCAATCCGTAACTTACAAAGAAAACCCAAGTTTTATCATTTCAAACTGGCAGTCCCAAGTAAATGAAATAAATTGAAAATCATTCAGGCCTATCATTTCTGCCCATAATGATTTTCCCTTATTCTAAAGTCCGTTCGAGTATGTATCATTTCAACCCATAGTGATTCTAATCTAAAGGGAACTTGTAGTGTGATAAACTGATAAAACAATGGAACAGCATAATATAACAGTAACATATGATATAGCAGGTGTTTAAGCATGGATGAACATCATATAATCATAGCATAGCAGATATAATATGGTGATACATTTTACAGATACAAAAGTGGTCAATTTACTAGTTATATAGGTATGCACTGTCTGGTGAGAATAACTCACTGGTTTAAGCTGGAGATGACAACTGAAACACACAAACAACGATCTTCAGAGGCACGAAAGCATGACACAGATTTGAGTGAGAGAGCCAAAGGTCAATTCCCTTGAATGCAAATCAAACCAAACGATATAACAATCATAAGCTTTCAAACCAAAAATACGATTAAACTATGCTAGAATTAACAGAATAAATAAAGCTGAAATGCTTTGCACTTTCTTCCAACATTCTTTAGGTTCAGCCATAAGTGGAATACATGTCTAAGGAAAGGGTTTGGATCTGGTTGTGGGTGGATAAGGGTTAGCTTACATGTATTTGTTGATGGTGCAAAGGTGGTTGAGCATGAAACAACAATCAAAACAAAGCAAGGCCACAACAACATGGAATTCATGCCAATCAAGGCTCGACCAAGGCAAATGGGGCATGGCCATCTCTGGTATGGTCAAGAGATGACATGGCAGAGGTGTTTCAGGTCGGATGGAGGTGGTGGAGTAGGTGGTGGCTAAGAGGTGTTGAAGGTGGTGGATTGCATTGTAGTGCTCGGATAGCGGTATTGTTGGAGTTTTTGAGAAATTTGTAGTGGATCAACCACCAAGGGTGGTTCGGCTGGGGTTGGCTAGTGAGGAGGAGGTGGTGGTGACATGCTCAGGTGGTGGTGGAGGCGGCAGGGCTTTTGGAGGAGCAAGGCCGAACATAAAGGTAGAAGAGACAAGTGCAAAACAATATGAAATCAAGCATAAAAACTATGGAAAAAGGAAATAAAGTTTACCAATTTCTTTCCACAAGCTAAGGCCAAAATTTTTAGAAATGAAATGAGAAATTATGTTTACGTGAAGGAGAAAATTATAGTGGTCGGCTGAAGATAGGGGTTATGGCCAATTGAATGAAAAGATGTTGGTTGGAATTGAAAAGGTTGGAATACAAATAGCCTTAAGAAACAAAACGTCACATACCTTTCAAATTTCTCTATTTTCTTTTTATAAATTTAAATAACTGAAAATAATTATACATTCTATTAAAATTCAAAAATATAACAAATAAACAAAATATAAATAAATAAATATTAATTATATATGATTAAATTAAGAAAATAACACAGAAAATGAAAACTAGTCTAGAAAATTTGAAAATAAATGGAATAAACTTTGGAAATTTTTTATGTACATGAAAAATATTTATAAATAAAGATAAGAACATAAAATAAAAATGCATTCACAAAAATAAATATATAAATGTTAATTAAATAAAATTTAAATGAAGAAAATAGCAGAAAATAGAAACTAGCCTTTAAAATAGGAAATAAATGCAATAAATTTTGGAAAAATTCCAACGTCACTTTAAAAATGTTTTAAAATAAAAAATATACCTAACATGTCATATATCAAATATTAGAACATGATTTGATAAAAAAAATTATTTATGTAAATTAAAATAGAAAATTTTATTGAATAAATCAATTTACACCCAATATTGTAAAAAGCATAACTTTCACAATATAAATCGAATTTCAACGAAATGAAAAGTATTATTCTTAAAATTTAATCTGTTTTCATAATAAAAGATAAAATTTATAAATTCAAATATTTAAATTTTAAATTTAAAAGTCAAAGTTTGACCAGATTGACCAAAAATCCACTTTTTTGGAAATATCCTATTTATTCAAGTTTGAAATTATAATTCACACAAAAATCAAAATATATTCTTAAAATAACAAAAAATTATTCATTTTCATAAATATAATAAAGTTTTTAAATTAGGAGTTTCAATTTAAATAATTAATATAAAAATTAAAATAATCACAAAATACTGGGTCGTTACAAAATTCGTAAATTTCTTCCCACACTTTAAAAAAATAAAACAATATTTATTTTTTAAAAAAATTTCCCTTTTCTTTTATAAAATTCCCATAGTGAATTTACATTTTCAAATATCCATAGATATATGATTTTCAAATCGATTCCCAAATATTCACTTTCAACGCCAAATCAATTTTCAAATTGATTCCTAAAGATTCATTTTTAAACACCAAATTAATTTCCAAATTGATTTCCAAAATCATTTCAAACACCAAATAAATTTTTAAATTTGATTTCTAAATTTATTTCCTTTTAAAATAAATTCTTTTATTTCTTCCAAATTATTTAAAATTCGAATATTAAATAAAATTTTCAACTTTAAACGATATAACTTAAAACCCATTTATTAAATTCTTTCCTGCAATTTGGAATTTATTTAATACGTTTTCAGAAATAAAACCTTATCCTTTTAAAATTCCTTAAATTTCTCCAATTCTCAAAAATAAATTTTTACTATAAACTCTCAACTTGAATTTCAAAAAGACCAATTTTATTTATTTCCGTCGTCATACGATACCAAAAATATATTCAACTAAACTATAGCCTTCAACGATTCTAATCACAAATAAAATCACACAGAGATTATAAATAATCAACACACAATATATGAAATAAATTCAATATTTGAGGAATCCAGTTGGATCCCTCCAACCTGTTTTCCTGCATCTACAGACGTTATCACAATAGTTAAATATCAATTCCACTTCGAGGTGGAATATCGCGGTATATGGGATCAATATAATATCATCCGCTATTATGCGGCGCATAGGGTCTCATCCGCTATATAATGCGGAAAATCAATCACTCCAAATACATATATAATACCAATTCCACTTCGAGGTGGAATATCGCGGTATATGGGTTTAATATAATATCATCCTCTAGTATGCGGCGCATAGGGTCTAATTCAATATAACTGATAATAATTTATCATCCAATCACACAATCAACAATTTTAAATTTAACTATTTAAAATTAAATCAGAAAAAATTTGATTCAGTGAGAAGATCTCACCTTTTCTTTGCATGCAATCCATTTTCATTCCAGATTGTTTTCTTCGCAATTTTGACCTTGTATAAACAATTATATAATTTTATTAATATTCGAACAAATCGAACAATTAATTTCCGTTTGATAAATTAAATTAACCAATGATTTAATTTAAGATTGATTTTCCTATAATAAATATTGTTAGTAGTTAAAAATAATTAATTAAGCTAATTAACTAATTAATCACCTTATACATCATTTAAAAAAACAATGTACATATTTTTCTTTGAAATCATATACATTTATAAAATGATTTATATAAATCTCGATTAATCAAATCTTTGATAAAATTTTCCAAATCTGCTTCTAAATACCCATTTCTATTTTAATATTCCTTTTCAACCATATATATATTTTTCAATAAATAAATTCATCGCCTTAGTAATTTCAACATAACTTAGTAAATCAAACTATATGGATGCATATTGATTTTATTTTGAAACCCACACTTATAAAATTAATTTATATCTAGATTCAAAAATCTAGTTTTTATAATACTTAATATATATACATACATACATATATATATATATATATATATATATATATATATATATATATTTCAAACTTTATCCATATATATAATAATTTCTATAAAAAATCACAGCAATTTCTACCCTTCTTTATAGATGCATAAGTAATTTTAAGAGAATAATTTTTTTCATAACCAACTGTATGATTATATTCTCTCTCTATCTCTTCAGATCTATATGTATAAAACAAAATTTTGAAACTGGCTAATACCTTACCGTCGAACCTCCTCGTGATCACCATCGTTGCGCGACCAAGCACGACGTGACAAAGCTTGCTGGCATTCGCCGACAACTCGTCTTCACCCTCGACCATAGCTCGAGATCGACGACGACCCTATCCCTAACTCGAGCGGTCGAGCACCACTGTCCTTTAAAGCCATCGCGAACCCAATCCCCTATTTCCGATCGAACAGACGTCACCGCTTCCAAATCCAACACGACACACGAAATCGCCAGTTGTCGAACCTATCGCGATATCTCGCGATTCCACTCGCCGCCCCATGCTTGCCTGACGCCACGGTCGCGAGCGTCGCCGCTGCCCTCCACGAGATCGATTTGAACAAACGACCATTTATTTTTCTACGAATTTGATTTCAAAGTAAATTGAAAGAGGGCGACCATTGTTATTATTATTATTTATTTGCAAAGGGATCGGCCATTGATTTTAGATTTGAACGGTTTTACATTCATTTTCCTTTTTTTATTTGTTTTGAAGAAAAATAACGCATGTTGTAATATATCAAAGATAAAGGAACACGTGTTTTTAAAAATGTGGACGTGTAATTTGCGTTATGAGATAATTTTATATGAAATACACATATATACACTATTTTTTAATTCAGATTTAAATCCGAATTTAAATCATCTTGGTTTCGCAACTCAAAATCTCGACATCCTATCGAGTCGTGCCGCCAGACGTTTATAATGTTATACCCATATTTTGAACGCAATGGAAAAGGTTTCGAGTCCAAATTCGGTCGTATGGAGAAGATAGCTTTTTGGACCAATTAAAATATCGAATTTTCGATTTAGATTTCAGCGTGTTTATTGACCGTACATCCAAACGATCACTCCAAACATTACCAAAATTAAAATTTGATAATAATACAATATTATGGATCCAATGGAACTGGTTTCGTCGAAATCTGAGACTGCGCCTCGGAAGGTTATTTTTATATACCGATTTTAATGATATAATTTCAAAACTGAATAAAACATTTTCATATCCAATTTTGAAGCTTCCATTATCCTCAGTATTATCAATATAAATTTTCCAACCCATCAAATTATTTTTACAAGCTTAGAATTAAAGCCAAAATTTCTATAATTAAATTCAATAATTTATTTGCCAATTCATAGTTAAAAATTGAAATTCAAGTTATAAATAACTTTCGAAAATTTAAAATCAATTAAATATTTCAATTTCAAATGTTCAAAATTATGGGTCGTCACAATTGAATTCCAGTTCGATGGAGCTTATAACAATATTAGATGGATATAAACAGCGGAAACAAAAAATAATTTCATTGATCACAACATAGATGCAACATTTGATTACAACAAATAATCACCATCATCGGAGTGATATACACATAATACAATAACAGCATGATCACACCACAGCGGAACAATAACAACAGGGGCTACAAAAAGTTTTCAACATACTTTGACTTCAAAAACATTTTTAGATCCAAAAGGCTTCAAAAGATCTCCAAACCAAAAGCTTCCAAAATCTGACAGCTTCCAAAAGACTTCTAAATCCAAGCTAGCTCCAAAACATGGATTACCTGCTTCTATGTTGCCCGTGTGGAAAATTATGGGCACCCAGAGTTTAGCAAGGGAACAATAAACTCTGGGGCGGTCATGGGACTAGTATGAGTAAACAAAAATAGTTTTTTGTACAAAAACAATTTATAAAAAGAAACCTATCATGCTTTTGAAAAATGAAACTACCATAAGGCCTCCCCGTGCACACACAATGCAATCGCACAATTGGAGAAGATTTCTCCTTATGATAGTCAAACATGCTTGATACGAGAGAATTCTTTGATATTATTGTTAGTGCATAGTGTAGAAAACATTTTGAAAGTATAATATTAATCTTAGCCAGCATGCATACCATAATAGTGTGCCTACCATAGCTACCATATTAGATGGCAGGTTATACAACTAAAACCATACAGGGCACATATTGGGTGATTGGGTTTCCAACAAATAGTCAGGCTAAGGAACTTCCTTACCGAATGGGTACGCCTCTGGAGGGACCTCCCGAGAGCTTAACCAGCTCTCTACGAACACAAGGCCGGGTTACCTCTGTAACTAGGTAACTACCTGTCACGAGTATGCCATCCCCCGGCCGTAACCGACCTTTATCGAGGGCCCTCAACACCAACAACCACAAAGCAAATTATCTGGGCTCCATACCAGGATACCACTTATTATCCAGAAGAAAATGCACATACTCTAAAGGATGTGACCTTCATAACCTTGCTGCATCCATTCCTGTTTCGACCATTTTCGAGATGTGAGGTTCGAGGAGGTCTCGTCCACAAAGCTACGCTTTCACAAAAGCCATGCTTCGATCAACAAATGATCAGCAGCACTTACCATTCCACACTACCAAGTTGGGAATATATCACTAATAACTACCAACTACATAACCTCTGAGCTCCTATGTCTCAGAGAATGGTGTTAAGCTAAGGGAATAAATTCTCCGCCACCAACAGAAATGTATTTGATAGAGATCAGCTTTATATCTCAAAGTGTAACGTTAGACATACAACCATACATGTCCATCCTGGGTCCGAATGGAACCTAAAGCAATTCGTCCAATAAAGGAAGAAGCCCTTGTAATATGGGAATCCACAATCACGATCGGACTTTTAACAACCCTGTTTTTTTTATAATTACTTTAATTGTATATTTTAATTATTTTAATTTTATAATTTAAAAACTTTATTTTATTTATTTAAAATGAATAAATTTTTTTATTTTAAATATAAATTTTGATTTATGTGTGAATTATAATTCCAAACCTGAATAAATGTAATATTTCCAAAAAAGTGGATTTCTGGTCAAAATGGTCAAACTTTGACTTTTTTGAGTGGAACGGATGTGTAGCGGAGAGCTACACAGCCGATTAGAGTTATTTATTAATATAGTAATATTATGATCAACAAGCCTGATCATTGGCTGAAAAAAGGTTTGAAACATCAGTCTTCAGTAGCAGATAGCCAAATAAAGAAACATAGAACCAGCCCTAACTAATTTATACATAAGTCTAATTCAGATGGGGGAATAAAAGAAGGAGTACAGTCAATTAACACAGATAAAGTCCAGTAAACCGATCATTGAAGTGATGAGGGAAAAGCATCAACCCTGGGAATGCGGTCCCATCGGCACTGCAGCTGGAGAAGAACTACCCACCAACTCCGTTGGGGGAGAACTGGGAGCCCGGAGGCGGAGCCTGACTGGAGCAGAAAAGCTGGAGCCTGACCAAACAGCAAAGATGTTAATTATTCTATTGCAAATATGTGCTCTCGAACTCTCAGGTTTGTTAAAAACACGGGCGTTTCTCTCTTTCCATATCACCCAACAAAAGATGGCTAGAAACGAGTCAAGTTTATGGTCTGGAGTATTGTACTGCCAATATTCAAAGAAATTCGAAACAGATGGAATGGAACCAAAATATAAGCGCAAGTTGATGCCCAAATGTAAACAGCAAAGTCACAGTAAAAAAAAGGCGATTAATGGATTCAGATTCAAGATTGCAGAGGGGACAAGACTGATCAAATAAGATGTTAAGTCGGGCAAGACGGTCTATGGTGTTGATATGGCCATGGATCAGACACCAATGAAAAAAAGGATTCGGGGAGGAAGGTGGCATTTCCAGAGACGCGCGAAGGAGAATAGTCTGCCAGGGTGGTTCAGGAATGAGTAGCACAGGGACACAGAGAAGAGTTTAGAGGGGGATAAAGACCATACATAAAGATCAGAGGAGGTAGGAGACAGGTTAATGGAAAGGAGAAGATTGGCGGCAGCAAGGAATTCTCTGAGCAGGTTATCGCGAAAGAGAGAAGCAGGACAGAGCAACTGAGGACCAATGGAGACTGCGTCAGCAACCGAGAGAAATTTCTGAGAGACTGAGGAGAAAAGGGAGGGGAATCTGCAATTTAAAGGGGGTTGGTATAACCAGGAATCAAACCAGAAGAGACAATTGGAGCCATTGCCTAGGATCACTTGGAAGAAAGGCGTAATATGGTTGATGGAGGATAATACTCCAGACCAGAATGGGGAGGGTTTATTGAGAGGAGCGAGGTGGAGGACGTAGGATGGATTGTCTTGGTAATGGACAGAGAGAATCTAGTCTTTCCAGACGAAATGTCCAGGTGTCAGAGAACACCAAATCCATTTGGCCAAAAGAGCAAGGTTGAATGTTCGAAGGTTGACAATACCGAGGCCACCATGGTCTTTGTGAAGGCAAGCTATCTTCCAGCTGACAAGATGTTTGGCTTTTCCCCCATTCCAGAGGAAATTTCTTCTAATGATGTCAATTTTATTGGATACCCAGGTAGGTATTTTATAGAATGAGAGCCAGTAAAGGGGAATGGAGGAGAGTACTGATTTGATTAGAACCAATCGGCCCGCAGTCGAGAGAGCGACCGCTTTCCAGCCTGAGAGTCTGGATTCAATTTTAGTGATAAGGGGGATCCAATCAGCACGATGGAGATTAGTTGGCCGTAAAGGGATACCAAGGTAGGAGATCGGGAAGTGAGCGATGTTACAGTTGAGGATAGAAGCGATTGAGGGACCAAGGTGATTTGTGTTACCAAGCATAATGATAGAACTTTTGTGAAAGTTGATGGAAAGCCATTAATTACCATTAATTAATTCAAACTTTGAATTTTAGATTTAAAATTTAAATATTTGAATTTTTGAATTTTATCTTTTTTATGAAAATAAATTTAATTTCAAGAATACTGCTTTTCGTTTCATTGAAATCAGATTAATATTGTGAAAGTTATGCTTTTTACACTATTGTGTGTAAATTGTTTTATTTAACAAATTTGTTTATTTTAATTTATATAAATAATATTTTTTTTGTAAAATCATGTTCTAATTTGTGTAGCATGATGTTTTTTGCATATATTTTATTTTTAAAACATTTTTAAAGTATAGTTATAATGTTTAAATGTTGATTGTATATTGTTTTCAATCTTTAATTCTAGTTTCCATTAAATAGAGTATTTTCTTTATTTATTTCCTACTTTTCCTAAAATCATTTATTTATTCTTCATAATATCAATCTCTACCTTATTTTTCTTATTTATACATTCATTTAGCAATTAAATGGATAAGTATTTAGATCCTTATTTATATCTTGGAAAGAAATCTTAAATACACACACACACACGCGTTATTGTTTTAAAAGGCATACCTTTAAATGTTTATTTTAATTAATATAAGTAATATTTTTGGTTGATATATCATGTTATAATTGTGTATATATATGTGACTACATGTTATGTATATATTTACAATATTTGTTCGTTTTTGTTTCGTTTAATTTGGATACATACTTTGTAAATTAAGTAACATACAAAGATGTAAATTGCAATTAATTTATACGTTTCTATAACCGTTTTCTTATTTATTTATATAGTGTTTATATAAATGGTATGTGTTTGTTGAATTATTTCTTTAGCATATATTTTATTAAATAGATGGGAAATAAATCAAATGCGTTGCCTATTTTTAATTAAAGGCATGCATACTTTTGATTTATTGCCTCTTTATCTTTCCATCCATTAATTTCATACCATAACTCCTCCATATGTTGTCATTTTTTTTCCTTGATCCCTAGCCGCGTATTTGTATATTACGTGAAAGAGAAAATCTCTTTCTCATTCATCATACATGCCATTTTCAGATCTGAAGAGGAAGGTAATGGCTTCCTTCTCTTTTCTCCACTTTTCTTCTTTATTTTTCCTTGCTTTTCACTTGATTTTGCTTGATCTTCACATATGGTTCTCGGCCTAACCCCTTCACCATCACCTCCATCGACCACCACCACTTCTTCCCCACCTAATCCATGACCTAACCACCAATCTCCTCTGACATAAAAGTGCCATGGCCTCTCCTTGAACAAAACTTCACAAAAACTATGAAAAAATCCACAAAACCATTCTAACCGAGCCCTATATGCAACACCACCTTCATTGCTTGCCACGGCCACCTCTTTAGCCACAACCACAACCACCATCAAGCACCACCTATGAACACTATTACTAACCTCTGAACTAACTTGTAGTAGCCTCTGCCTGAGCCTAAATATTCCTTTGACCGAGCCCAAGTTGAACCAAAACCCTTTCTAGCCTTGCCTTTTGACCTTCCACACTTTGTAACTTCCAAACCCTTCCTATCATTGACCAAGCCTTGTTATTTTTAGTCCAAACCCGGTCCTTTACCACCTGAAACATGTCATGGCCGAACCAAGTTAGCCTTATGGCCGAGCACGTGTTGAGTCAAGAGCAAGCAAAACTTGTTTGAAACTTGGTGATGTCTTTGTTTATCTCTATTTCAATTTGTTTCAATAATTTTGGTATTGTATTTATATTTACGTATGGTCTTGTTTTATTGTTATATAAAAGACATACATCTTGGATCTCTTCCCACTTGAATCAAATCGTGCTATCGTGCTTTCCGGATTCTCTTTTGTGTGTGTTGTTTGCGAACTCCAGCTTTAAAGAGGTGAGTAATTCACACATGACATATATGCCTATATAATTGTGAAGTGACACCAAGTGAATGTGTAGAAACTTTTATATTATGTCATACCTGCATGTGATATCATTTATGTGATGTTAAACCTTGTTATTAACTTGTCACATCATCTATTATATTCAATTCTGTTATATTGTTTATTTATTTCTATTTCTCACACTGCAAGCTCCCTGTAGAATAGAATCACTATGGGTTGAAATGATACATACTCGAACGGAATTTAGAATAGGAAAAATCATTATGGACTAAAATGATAGGCCTGAGTGATTTTTATTTATTTGTATTTGTCTTGGGATTTCGGGTTTGAAATAATCAAAACCCGGAAATTTTATTAATTACGGATTCAAACAATAATTTCTGTATCACTTGATTTAGGTGTGAAATATTTTCCGGACCCGTGGTTGATTTCAAAATATGATTTCTTATAAATTTCAGGTATTGTAAATGAAATAAAAAAAAAGGAAATTGACTTATATTGGATTTAAAATGGTAAGCAGTGATTTTCTAAAAGGTTAAATGTTATAAGTTAATAGATGGTTTAAGTTGTAGTGTGAAAGTTGATTTAACTTAATAATGGGAATTTAAGTAAAAAAGGGAATTATAGGCTTAACTTGGTAATTAATATAATTGATGTATGAATTGGATAAATATAAAGTAAAAGAAAATATCAAGTTATTTGTAAAATAAAGTTTAGCAACTTACAGTGTATTTGGAATTTATGTAATTAGTTTAAAATGTTAAATAAATGGATAGTTAAATGGAAATTTGGAATTTAACTTGACTTGGAACTATGAGATTTGATTTTAAAATGGAAGTTTAAGTAAATTAAATAAAAGGGAAATTTAGTTTAATGTATGAAATGGTAATTTGAAATTTAAGTGATAAACAATTATTTAAAAGGTAAAGAATGGGAAATTTGTACGCTTGAATTTAATAAGTGAAATTATTGATAATTATTTGTGAAATTTACTTTATAAAAATCATAAGTTCAAGGGTATTTAAATGATGATTTTATAGTGGAAAATATGAAATTTTATAAGTTAAAAATGGTTTAAATTGAAGTTTATTTGAAGTGTTTAACTGAATAAATGAACTCAAAAAAGGCTAAATTTTGGGAATTGAATATTTGATTTAAAGGAATAATGACTTCACTTTTTAATGGTTTAAATGAATTTTTTTTTGGAATTATAAATAATTTTGAAATTTATAACCACGGGTACACTACTTTGTGTGTCATGTGATTTCCTTGTGATTAATTGATGCACACCTTTGATTTTAAGAGTGTGTCTAGAGGTGAGCGGTTACTGCAGGTCTACGCTACCCTAGTCACAATAACACTATCATTTGCATTAATATGGATATTTCTAGAATTGTGTTTATTAACGCTTAATTGTTGTTTTGACTGATCCTTAAAGGATGGGCGATCCCAAGCATCCTTTAAGTTATTGTGCATTGCTATTACAGTTCACTTGAGTTGGTTTACATTGTATAAGTATGTATGTCCTGACTCGAGTGTTTATGTTTTACTTTACGCTCTGGTCTGCCTGAGAAGCATAGCTTTGGATTCACCTTTTGGGGCTAGAGTTTTGCTGGAGCTTATCTGTTTGTCTATTCGTCTACTTCTTCTAGTTAGTTCCTATTCGGTATCTGTCTCTGTATTGTTGTTTATGTATCCTGACTTCTATTGTATCTATTTTACTATGAGATTATGCATATGTTTTGAGAGTATGTATATAGTAGCTTCATGAACTACTATGGTAATTTATTTCCGCTGCGAGTATTCTGATATTTTTATGTCTGTGATTCTGTGAATGATTTTATTTGCTCCAAATTTTATTACAACCTGTTATTTTGAATTATTCAAGTCTGACATGTGTGGATTATGTCGATTTGAATGGTCCAAAATAATGGGTCGTTACATTTGGTATCAGAGCTTTGGTTTTAGGCAAACCTTAGCCTGCGGAGCAAAAACTCATTAGAGATAGGGTAGAAATACCCTAGAATGAGTGAAATCAATCTCAGAATCATTCCTTTGAGAGAGAACGTATTTTCGAAGTATAAAATGATTTCCAAATGATTTTAAAGGATTGTAAAAGATTATATTGGTATAAAATTTTCTTATTTTGAAATGAAGATTTTCTAACCTTTATCCCTTCTATATCCACCTTGTTAGTAATCTTTTGGTTAGGATTCTTATCGATTAGGATTCCTTGAACTTTGGAACGCTTCAACTTATTCTGAAATCCGGTCTTGTCTTCCCTATTTGTATTCCTTTGATTTTGGAGCATTCCATAACTCCACTTTGAATTACCTCTATAAAGATCGGTGATTCCGCAAAATCATTGAATGATTTGTAAAGGGGTGAAACTCTATTACAATTGGCACTGATTCACTAGATATTTCTGTACCCTCGGTTTACGATGCTATCTATCTTATATTATACTTGGTTTCTATCTTTGGTGTTTGAATGTCGATTTGCCTTAGATTTCCACATTGATTATATTTCTGAAGCCACGGTTGAACCTGTTAAGGTCACCTATGATTTATAAAGGCTTATCCATCTTCTATTTGGTAATTAAATTATTTCATCTTCGTTCGAGCTTATCTTCGAACGATAATTCTATTTGATTAGAGTTCCTTTAAATTTGAATCTTTGTCTGTTTGAAATCCATTCTTGAATCATTCCTTGGAAATTTGTGTTAGGTTGTATTTTGAAATTGTGTATACATCCAATTTATTATTTTGATGAGGATGACCACATTTTATATATATAAAAGTGAAATGGTTTCGATAAGGATTGTATACCTTTTAAAAATGAGAATTTGAAGTTTGGAAAGGATTTGAAAATTTGAAAATTTATATGAAATGGGTTCGTATAAAATGATTTATAATTGAAAGTTTTGCATGTGAAGTTGAGTGATTGAACTCAGGCATTTTTAAATTGATTTAAGATTTTGGAAAATGTATTATAATAATAAGATTTGAAAGTATTTTCCGAATAAGAATGGTTTAAAATGATTTCAATGAGTTTAAATTATTTCGAAGAAATTTCAAAAGAAGTTTTCAAGAAAGTAGAAGTCCAGAACTCATTTATGTCGCTGGAAAATAATCTCGGTGATGAGTGCACAGATCATCGACATTATTTTCGAGTTTCAGAGTGGGGAAGAGGCCGCTCCAGTAGCTTTGCTATGCGAGTGATTTTGTTAAGCCATTTTGATTTCAAAATTCTGAAGGATGATTTGATTTTCGAAAGATATATGTATATATATTTGAAATGATTTAAAGTGAGCCAGTGTTCAGTCCTCAAGTTTCAGATTTGATTTAGTATAACTCTATTTATAAAATTGATTTACTGATTTGTTGCTGATTCCCAACTCTTGGATTCGAAATTTGATTTCACCAACTATTTTGAAGGTTCGAACACTTCCAAATCAAGGTTTACTTTTCAAAGCTAAGAAATTTCGAAGAGTATAAAATATTTGATAAAGAATGTAAGTTTAGTTTTGTATGTTTAAAGTATGAAGAGTATGACTTAAGTAAATTTGAATAAATAAATAATCTGCAAAAGGAAAATTGGATTTTTCATATAGAAATAAATAGTTTAAAGGTTTTAAAGGGATAGTTATAAATTTGGAAACCATTCTGGGTATAATTGATTTTGAGAAAACATTTGGTTTTGAAAATAGATTGGAATGTAAAACCCATTATTTATATGGTGACTTCGGAAATGAATTTGTTTGACTTGAATTATGTTAATTTGAAAACTGGGATTATTTTCTAAACCTATTATTTTGGAAACTTTGAAATTAAGATATTTAATTTTGAAGAAAATTTGGTGAAATCATATATGATTTTGAAACTGAATTGATATTGAAATTATTTGAAATTGAGAACCTTGTATTATTATGTACTTGATTTAGGAGTTGTCGAACTTATATAAATTTGATTTGCACAAGTATGAAGTTGATTTGAAAACTATTGATTTGAAAGATACTCAATTTGGAAAGTGAAATCTTATATAATCAAAGTCTATATAAGTATGATTTGATATACTATTTATTTTGGAAAGTATTCGATTTGAAAATGAAATCCTATATAATGGACTTTATATAAGTATGGTATTTGAAAGTGATTCAAAAAGGTACTATATGATATATATTTTCGAAGTAAGGATATGGGAAGCGCCTTCTGCTTGATATCCGCTCTATGGCCACATTATAGATTCATTCTATTATTATTCTCCTTGATTTTGGTTTTTCGGATGTGACATTCGAGTGTCCCACCATGGTGATCTCCATGGTTTTTCTTTTGAGCGCGACTGCATAGCGCAATTCACCTGGCTGAGCTGGCCTAGGGGTACGGATTGTTTCCTGGGGGATCCAGGCATAATCATTGTTCATCTTGTGAACTATGTAGTGAACAATAGTAGCAAAATCCGCCTAGCTGAGAAGGCCTAGGGGTAAGGATTGTTTCCTGGGGAATCCAGGCGTAATCATTGTGTATCCTGCAGTCTACTAGTCATCATGGCGTAGTACGTAGGGCTGAGAAAGCTTACGGATATGGATTGTTTCCTAGGGGATCCAGGCGTAACCACTGTGTATCTGCGAACCATGGTTAGACAAAGGTTTTGGTTTGGTTGTTTTGTTTGGATTGTACTTTCCATATCTGTTTTTAAAAGTTTTTTAAGTATTTTCACTGGGTGTTGAAACAAGTCTACTAAGTACCTGGAGAATTCTAGCTTTGCGCCTGATCAACGCACTACCAGAGTCTACGGGAACGAGGATAAACTTGTTAAGACATCGAGTTATAAAAGTATTTTGATAAAGTATTATATAAAGGATATTTTGATCATTTATTTTACCTTCCTAAATAATTGAAATTTATATAACTTTAAAATAATGGTTCATCCTTGTCTTTCAACCTATTTTCCTTCCTAGATATTCCTATCCACCTATTTTCCCTTCCAGCTATTCCTATTCTCCACCTTGTTAAACTTACCTATAACAACAACTATCAGGTATAATCTTAATCTTCTTGTCATCTTGTCTTAGTCCTGTTTCATTCTATTTTTTTTTCTATGTTTTCCCATACCTCGTTCCTTTTCGAGGACGAAAAGATTTGAGTGGGGGAGATTGTAACAACCCTATTCTTTTTGCAATTACTTTAATTGTATATTTTAATTATTTTAATTTCCTGATTTAAAAACTTTATTTTATTTATTTAAAATGAATAAATTTTGATATTTTAAGTATAAATTTTGATTTTTGTGTGAATTATAATTCTAAATCTGAATAAATGGAATATTTCCAAAAAAGTGGATTTCTAGTCAAAATGGTCAAACTTTGACTTTTAAATTTAAAATTTAAATATTTGAATTTTTTAATTTTATCTTTTATTATTAAAATAGATTTAATTTCAAGAATATTGCTTTTCGTTTCATTGAAATCGGATTAATATTGTGAAAGTTATGCTTTTTACAATATTGTGTGTAAACTGTTTTATTTAACAAATTTGTTTATTTTAATGTATATAAATAATATTATTTTTTTGTAAAATCATGTTATAATTTGTGTAACATGATATGTTTTACTTATATTTTATTTTTAAAACATTTTAAAAGTATAGTTATAATGTTCAAATGTTGATTGTATATTGTCAATCTTTAATTCTATTTTCCATTAAATAAAGTATTTTCTTTATTTATTTCCTACTTTTCCTAAAACCATTTATTTATTCTTCATAATATCTATCTCTACCTTATTTTTCTTATTTATACATTCATGTAGTAATTAAATTGATAAGCATTTAGGTCCCTATTTATATCTTGGAAAGAAATCTCAAATATATATACACACACACGTTATTGTTTTAAAAGGCATACCTTTAAATGTTTATTTTAATTAATATAATTAATATTTTTGGTTGATATATCATGTTATAATTGTGTATATATATGTAACATTACATTTTATGTATATATTTATAACATTTGTCCGTTTTTGTTTCATTTAATTTGGATATATACTTTGTAAATTAAGTAACATACAAAGATGTAAATAGCAATTAATTTATACGTTTCTATAACCGTTTTATTATTTATTTATATAGTGTTTATATAAACAGTATGTATTTGTTGAATTATTTCTTTAGCATATATTTTATTAAATAGATGGAAAAAAAATCAAATACGTTACCTATTTTTAACTAAAGGCATGCGTACGTTTGATTTATTGCCTTTTTATCTTTCCATCCATTAATTTCATACCATAACTCCTCCATATGTTGTCGTTTTTCTTCCTTGGTCCCTAGCCGTGTATTTTGTATATTACATGAAAGAAAACATCTCTTTCTCATTCATCATACATGCCATTTTTAGATCTGGAGAGAAAGGTAATGGCTTCCTTATCTTTTCTCCACTTTTCTTCTTTGTTTAGCCTTGTTTTTCACTTGATTTTGCTTGATCTTCACATATGGCTCTCGGCCTAACCCCTTCACCATCACCTCCACTGACCACCACCACTTCTTCCCCATCTAATCCACGGCCTAACCACTATACTCCTCTGACCTAAAAGTGCCATGGCCTCCCCTTGAACAAAACTTCACAAAAACTATGAAAAACTCCACAAAACCATGCGAACCGAGCCCTATATGCAACACCACCTTCATTGCTTGCCACGGCCACCTCCTTAGCTTCCACCATCATCAAGCACCACCTTTGAACACCATTACTAACCTCTGACCTGACCTGTAGTAGCCTCTGGCTGAGCCCAAATACACCTTTGACCGAGCCAAGTTGAACCAAAACCCTTTGTAGCCTTGCCTTTTGACCTTCCACACTTTGTAACTTCCAAACCCTTCTTATCCTTCACTAAGCCTTGTTATTTTCAATCCAAACCTGATCCTTTACCACCTGAAACATGTTGTGGCTGAACCAATTTAGCCTTAAGGCCGAGCACATGTTGAGTCAAGAGCAAGCAAAACTTGTTTGAAACTTGGTGATGTCTTTGTTTATCTCTATTTCAATTTGTTTCAATAATTTTGGTATTGTATTTATATTTATGTATGGTCTTGTTTTATTGTTACATATAAGATATACATCTTGGCACTCTTCCCACTTGAATCAAATCGTGCTATCGTGCTTTCCGGATTCTCTTTTGTGTGTGTTGTTTGCGAACTCCAGCTTTAAAGAGGTGAGTAATTCACACATGACATATATGCCTATATAATTGTGAAGTGACACCAAGTGAATGTATAAAAACTTTTATATTATTTTATACCAGACTGTGATATCATTTATATGATGTTAAATCTTGTTATTAACTTGTCACATCATCTTTTATATTCTGTTCTGTTATATTGTTTATTTATTTCTGTTTCTCACACTACAAGCTTCCTATAGAATAGAATCACTGTGGGTTGAAATGATACATACCCGAACGGACTTTAGAATAGGAAAAATCATTATGGACTAAAATGATAGGCCTGAGTGATATTTATTTATCTGTATTTGTCTTGGGATTTCGGGTTTGAAATAATCAAAACCCGAAAACTTTACTGATTACGGATTTAAATGATAATTTCCGTATCACTTGATTTAGGTGTGAAATATTTTCTGGACCCGTGGTTGATTTCAAAATATGATTTCTTATAAATTTCATGTATTGTAAATGAAATAAAAATAAATATGAAATTTGACTTATATTGGATTTAAAATGGTTAAGCAGTGATTTTCTAAAAGGTTAAATGTTATAAGTTAATAGATGGTTTAAGTTGTAGTGTGAAAGTTGATTTAACTTAATAATGGAAATTTAAGTTAAAAAATGGAATTATAGGCTTAACTTGGTAATTAATATAATTGATGTATGAATTGGGTAAATATAAAGTAAAAGAAAACATCAAGTTATTTGCAAAATAAAGTTAAGCAACTTACAGTGTATTTTGAATTTATGTAATTAGTTTAAAATGTTAAATAAATGGATAGTTAAATGGAAATTTGGAATTTAACTTGACTTGGAATTGTGAGATTTGGTTTTAAAATGGAAGTTTAAGTAAATTAAATAAAAGGGAAATTTAGTTTAATGTATGAAATGGTAATTTGAAATTTAAGTGATAAATAATTATTTAAAAGGTAAAGAATGGGAAATTTGTACGCTTGAATTTAATAAGTGAAATTATTGATAATTATTTGTCAAATTTACTTCATAAAAATCATAAGTTCAAGGGTATTTAAATGACCATTTTATAGTGGAAAATATGAAATATTAAAAGTTAAAAATGGTTTAAATTGAAGTGTTTAACCGAATAAATGAACTCAGAAAAGGCTAAATTTTGGGAATTGAATATTTGATTTGAAGTAATAACGACTTCACTTTTTAATGGTTTAAATGAATGATTTTTCCGAATTATAAATCATTTTGAAATTTATAACCACATGTACACTGCTTTGTGTGTCATGTGATTTCCTTGTGATTAATTGATGCACACCTTTGATTTTAAGAGTGTGGCTAGAGGTGAGCGGTTACTGCAGCTCTACGCTACACTAGTCACAATAACACTATTATTTGCATTACTATGGATATTTCTAGGATTGTGCTTATTACTACTTAATTGATGGTTTGACTGATCCTTAAAGGATGGGCGATCACAAGCATCCTTTAAGTTATCGTGCATTGCTATTACAGTTCACTTGAGTTGGTTTACATTGTATAAGTATGTATCTCCTGACTCGAGTGTTTGTGTTTTACTTTACGCTCGAGTCAGCCTAAGAAGCACAACTTTGGATTCAACTTCTGGAGCTAGAGTTTTGCTCGAGCTTATCTGTCTATCTATTCGTCTACCTCTTCTAGTTAGTTCCTATTTGGTATCTGTCTCTATATTCTTGTTTATGTATCCTGACTTCTATTGTATCTATTTTACTATGAGATTTTGTATTTGTTTTGAGAGTATGTATATAGTAGCTTCATGAACTACTATGGTATTTTATTTTCTTTACGAGTATTCTGATATTTCCATGTCTGTGATTCGGTGAATGATTTTATTTGCTCCGAATTTTATTGCAATCTGTTATTTTGAATTATCCAAGTCTGTCATGTGTGGATTATTGTCGATTTGAATGGTCCAAAATAGTGGGTCGTTACAGGACTCCCAATCACATATGGAGATCTCTATACTAGAGCAACTCACTGCAGAGACAATCGATAGGTAATCTTTTCGTTCTCGAAAATACCCGGTCTTCACCACCGTCTTCAAATGCACTCCAATTCGTCATATCATTAATTGTAATGCGTTTTATGACACAAAGTCCTCTCTCGGCTAATCCGAATAATGAGCGTTTAATTTAAAAACACGTGGATACACAAGTCACAGAGATTCACCATTAATATTCGATGTGGGTTTCGGATAACTAATTGGAATCCGACTCCTTGTCGCATCGAAATTCAAATGCCATTTTACGGGCCAAGGGGTTTTCCCATTCACATAGCAATATATCATAGATGTCACAGCTCAACACAAGGCAATTCATATCACACAGTATCACAATGACATATCAGAGGTATCAATCAATACAAAGCATTCAATAATAATCAATCATCTAATGATTAATTAATCGTGTGATTATAATTAATTAATCACATAATTACCTTCATTAATTATCCTTAATTAATGATTAATTATTCTTAATTATTAATTGATTAATCCTTAATTATTAATTAATCAAATTTTAATTACTTTCATTAATTTATTAATCCTTAATTAATTACCTTAATTAATTAATCTTTAATTATAAATTAATTAACTTAAATTAATAATTAATTAACCTTAATCATGTAATTGGTTAACCTTAATCATATAATTGATTAACCCTTAATTATTAATTAATTCCTAATTATTAATTAACCGTTAATCAATATTTAATTAACTTTCATTATTAATTAATTAACTTTGATTAATAATCAATTAACCTTTAATTAATCTTTAGTTAAATTATTATTATTTAAGTAATTATCCTTAAATTACTTACATTAATTAGTAAATCATTAATTACTTAAGATCTTAATTTATTAAAAGGTAAACTATTAATTACTTTAATTTTCCTTTAAATCATTATTAATTAATCTTTGAAAATAAATTATCAATACCCTATTAATTAAACCTTTAAGTAAATTATATTTTTAAAAACATTTTTATCTTTCTTAATTAGTCACTTAATTTCATTATTAAGTTTATTAAAAATAAACCTTAAAATAAAGGTTATGTATATATTAAATCACTTTTTAACTTAATAAATTTTAAAATAAATTATCTTAACTCTTTGATTTATCTTAAACTTAAACCAACATTAAATATTTCAAAACAAATGGAATGAGAAACTTGTTTAAAATTTGATTAAGTTTAAAATTTTAAAACTTATATTTTAATTTTTGTTTAAAACCAGACATCACCACAAAAACCCGAGAAAAAACATATTTTTCCCAAGTCAATTTACATTTTTCCCAGGCAACTTGTTTACATATTTTCTTCGAGGCAAACCGATCGATCTCGAGCTCATCCCCGAGGCCACAAACTTTCTTCCTCAAACCCAATATAACTGACACAAATTCAACACCGTGCACATGCACAATGATTCCAGCCACCACCGATCGATACTACGATCGTCGACAAATCGACGTCAACTTTCCATAGGCCTCCAACCACCCAGATCCCCTCAACAACGTTGAATTCATGATCGTGCTATCTGACTAAACTTGGAACAAAACTTGATTGACTAATCCTACTTGCACCGATGATCTAGATTGTCAGAAGCCAAGCCATTGCAACCAAAGCCTCTCCGTTCAACTACACATCGTTTCCCCCAGCTCCGGTGTAGTACGATGCACTGACGAAGTCACAGCGTCACGTTTTCCGACCTCAACTAAAAATTGGGTTAAACCCTAAAACGTTGCTGCACCACCGTCTCCATAGACCATCACTTCACCCAATATTTTTCTAATGATCTTTGACCACCAAGCAAGCTATAGCTTCGATCTCGAGATCTACCTTCTCCTCGATCGCCGTGAATTGCCCAGAATCCATTTTACATTCTACTTCGAAATTCTCGAGATTTATTGAATTAAAAATCAAGATTTTTCTTTTAAAAATCATCATTTCCAAAAGTAAAACATATTACATAAACGAATCAAGAAATTATGATACTTGAATTTTTTGACATTTATCCGAGTTTACTGCATATTCATCTTCCCAGTGAATACTATGTTCAAATCTATCTCAAAACTATTTTTAGAAGTTAGATTTTGGTTATATGAGCATAGTTTGTTTAGATCTTAAAGCCTAGAACGGATTAGAGACAGTGGTATTGATTTTTGAATAGGTTTAACTCTTATATACCTGGAAACAGAGATGCATGTCTGTACAACAAACATGCACAACATATCTGCATACATTTTTGTATTTATATACACATACTTTCATACATTAAAATACTTTTCACAACTTTATTTCACCAACAACCAATTATAAATCAGATTAATGAAGTCTACTCACTAGTTTGTTTTGAACAGAGGAAACCTGAAGTTGAATTTGATTTCTAAAAGTGGATATGAACTTTGAATTTGATTTTTTTGATCTGCTTGTAGTTGATGTTGATTTGCTTAGCTTCTGATGAATTAACTTGCTTGATTTCAGAACCGAATCTTCTTTAGTTTCTTGATCTTTGCTTTGTTAAATTTGTGAAGAAGTTTGCTTTTGATTAATTTCTTTAGAATTTGCTTTGTTGTTTAGAGTTTTATAGGTTTCTGTTTTCTTTGAAAATGAATAAAAGATATGAGAAAGAGGGGAGTAGAGATTTACATAGCTTTATTTTCTTTTATTTATTATTTTAGAAATAAATGAAATAAATGACACTTATTCATTTCTTATATTACATGGTTTACATTTGTTAAATCTCTTACTAAAACACTTACACTTGTTAATTGATATGTTAAATATTTAACACTTGTAAATTTTTGCATGAGAAATATATATACTTTTATTATCTTTCTTGTTTATGTATTAATCTATGTATTATCATGTATTGTGTTTTTATATCTTTGTATTTATATTTTTCCTCATATATATATATATATATATAACCTTTAAAGAAAATAGTTTGAAACTAAAATATATACTAATACATAATCATGTGTATTATTTTTTAAATCTAAATTATTTTACTAAGATATTTTTTTTAGTTCAAATTCAAATTCAAATCTATCCATATATATTTAAATCCAAATAATTTCAAAACATTTATTATTTTGAATTTTAAACTCAAATGCAAATTACAATCTTATTCATATACACAAATCAATACATATCTAATTTGTTTTGAAAATTTTCAAATAAATTTTAATTCAATTCTGAAATTTTATATTAATTACTAATTTTAAATTAAATAAAAATTGGGATGTTACAGATTCCCCCCTTAAGAAAATTTCATCCTCGAAATTTGAAAGAGAGAGAGAGAGAGACAAGCAAAGAATATAAGAACACAGAAAAAAATAGAGAAATGTCTTACCATATTAAGCTGGGATATCCACTCTACAATTGGGATAGGACTTTTGCATGCTATCCTCTGTTTCCCAAGTACAGTCATTCGGATCACCACTCCATTGCACTTTCACTAATTTCACAACTTTATTTCTCAATTGCTTTTCATCTCGATCAATTATCTTTAACGGTTCTCTTTTAATAGCCAGATTTGGTGTGATCTCTAAATACTGCTGAGCGGCCTCTTCAATAATATAGTCTGGATCAGGCACATATTTCCGAAGGTGTGAAACATGAAACACGTTGTGTATGCCAGATAACCAATTGGGTAGCTGCACTCGATAAGCCAAAGGACTGATCCTCTCTAGTATAAGGAAAAGGCCAATATATCGTGGTGCCAGCTTACCAGTTTTTCCAAACCTCAACACTCCACGCATTGGAGAAACCTTTAGGGAAACGGCATCTCCAACATGGAATTCTAAATCTTTTCTCCTGAGATCAGCATAACTTTTCTGACGACTTTGAGCTGTTTTCAATTTCTTTCGAATAAAATCAACAATTTCACTAACTTCCTTGATCATATCTGGTCCAAGAATGAGTCTATCACCCGACTCAATCCAACACGCAGGTGATCGACACGGACGACCATATAATGCTTCGAAAGGATCCATTTCGATACTGGCCTGATAGCTATTATTATATGAAAATTCAACCAGATGCAAATGGTCCTCCTATGAGCCACCAAAGTCAAGAATACAGGCATGCAAAAGGTCTTCTAAGATTTGATGAATCCTTTCCGTTTGCTCATCAGACTGCAGAAGGTAAGCAGTACTAAAGTTCAGCTTGGTTCCTAATGCAGCTTGAAATGCCTCCGTAAATCTACTGGTGAAAATCGGGTCACGATCACTCATTATGCTATTAGGTATACCATGGAGATAGAGAATTTCTTTTACATATAACTTTGCCAGACTTGTCGTCGTTCGGTTAGATTTTACTGGGATAAAGTGGGTAGTCTTAGTTAGACGATCCACAATAAACCAAGTTGCCTATTACCCATCCGAATTCTTGGCAAACAGTCAATGTAATTCATAGACACTTGATTCCATTTCCATTTAGGCACCTCTAATGATTAGAGTAAACCTTCCATCTTCTTTTGATCACTTTTGATTTGTTGACAAGTAGCACAATGACTCACATAAATAGATATATTTATTTTCATTATTTTCCACCAGAGGGTCCTTTTGATATCCTGATACATTTTATTAACTCCTAGATGGATACTAAGTTTGGAATTGCGACACACGTCCAAAACTTCATGTTTTAGATCCGGGATGTCTGGAATACACAACTTGCCTTTCAATTTTATAATTCCACTATGATTGGTTTCGAAACTGGAATCTTCGCCTCGAAGGATTTTTCCATAAATTTCTCGAATAAACTTGTCTTCTTTTTGCTTGCTAGTGACTTTCGCAAGAAGAGTAGGAGTGACAACAAGATGAGTAGGAACAACATGTCTTCTACTCAAGGCATCGGCTACCACGTTGGCTTTTCTCAGCGTGTACAGAATGTCCAGGTCATATGACGCTAGAAATTCCAACCAATGTTGTTGCCTCAAATTCAAGTCCTTCTGGGTAAAGAGATACTTTAGAGATTTATGGTCGGTGAACAATTCAAAATTTTCACCCAGAAGATAATGACGCCAGATTTTTAAAGCCAAAATAACAGCCAAGAGCTCAAGATCATGGGTTGGGTAGTTTTTGTCATGTGGTCATAATTGTCTACTTGCGTAGGCAATCACTCTATCTCTCTGCATTAGCACAGCACCCACACCCTCACAACATGCATCTGTATAAATAGATAAACCTTGGTTCCCGTTAATAATAGCAAGAACGGAAGCAGTGGTCAACCTCCTTTTCAACTCTTGGAATGATTCTTCGCATTTCGGAGTCCAATCGAATTTAGCATTCTTCGTAGTTAGCTCAGTTAACGGACTGACTATCTTGGAGAAATCCTGGACAAACTTCCAATAATATCCCACTAAACCCATAAATCTTCTGACTTCATTCGGAGTTGTGGGTTGCTTCCAGTCTAGAATAGCAGAAACCTTGCTCGGGTCTACCGAAATTCCCTCTTCGGTAATAATATGTCCGAGAAATCTAACTTCCTTGACCCAAAAATGACACTTAGAAAATTTAGGAAATAAAATGTTCGTCCTCAATATCTTCAAAACTATCCTCAGATGCTTAGCATACTCCACTTCAGTTTTTGAGTAGGTCAGAATATCGTCAATAATCACCAGAACAAATTTATTCAACACCTCTCAGAATACACGAGTCATTAAGTCTATGAAATATGCGGGAGCATTGGTTAGTCCGAAAGGCATGACTAACCATTCATAGAATGTGTCAGGACCGCTAAAAGCAGTTAAGTGAATACAGTCCTTAACAATTCTCAATTGATGGAATCCTTGGGCTAATTCCATCTTTGAAAAGAATCGAGCGCCATGTAGTTGATCGAACAGATCGTCGATTCTGGGTAAAGGAAATTTATTTTTGAGAGTTAATTTGTTGAGATCGCGGTAGTCCACGCATAATCTCAAAGATCCGTCAGATTTGCCGAAAAACACCACAGCTGAACCCCAATTGAAAGCACTGGGGCGCACTAATCCTTTCTCCAGTAAATCTCAGGTTTGCTTGACTAGTTCTATTCTTTCTTTTGGTGCCATCCTGCGAGTTGCATGAACGACAAGACCAGCATTTGGAACCAAGTCGATTCTAAATTCAATTTCTTTGTGCGAAGGCAAAGATTTAACCTCTTCGAATACGTCGAGAAATTCCCGAACAATAGGTATATACTCCATACTAGGTTCGGGATATCCTAAAGTACACATCAACTTATCCCTTTTCGGACTTAGGTCTTCATAAGAAATCAAAAAGAAATTCCCAAGTTTTGTTTTGACTGAAATCGAATACAATTAGTTTAGCTTCGTACTTCGTTAGCCAGTTCATTCTGAGTAAGATTTCAAATTCGTTAAAGTCGAGGATGAAAAGACTAATAGGAAATTGATGATGAGAATACAAGATAGGAACTTCTCTACATCGTAGACAAAAGTTCGCAGGGCCACCAACTGGATTTTTCACACAAATGGGCTCGTCCACAAATTCAGGTTCAAGTTTTAATTCATTTACGATTTCTTGGGAGATGAAGCTATGTGTGGCACCATTATAGAATAAAACTCTAAAAACTCTATCATAAATAAGAAGGTTACCTTCTAAAACTTATTTTCCTTTGTCCGCTCTAGATGTTGAAGGTTTATCTTTGATCGCATATACTTTCGCTACATGAGCTTGCTTCATTTTCAGACAGTCTTTAACTACATGACCTGGCTTGTGACAGTAATATCATTCCCTTGCTTATTGATTTGTCTTCATGGGCTGATCCTTCTTTCCTTGTTTCTTAGGCTTCATACACCTGCTTGAGTAATGGCCCTTTTCCAAATAATCAAAACAAGTAACGTCCTTGGCTGGCTCTCCTGATTATTCTTCTTTTCCTTTCCTTGCCATGGTTTCTTCTCTACGAACTTCCTTTTCTTCCAATTCGGATTGCTTGCACTTCCTTTCTCCTCCGGAATTCCTGCTTATCCAGGGTAGCATATCTATAACCCATATCGATCAAATCAGAAAAAGATTCCTTCACGTAGACATCATTCTCTCATGGAACTTCTTATGCATTCCACGAATAAATCTTTCATTCTTCTTCAAAGGGATGTTCACCAACTCCGGACCAGACCGAGATAACTCGTTGAACTTGTTTAAGTATTCTTCAAACGATAAACTTCCTTGCTTCAAGTCCATAAATTCCTGGTACATTCTGGAGATACCAGCAGACGACATATAGCGTTTCTCAAGCACCTCTTTGAATCGACCCCAAGTGAACTCATCTTCCTGCTCATCCACTGTAATTGTTTCCCACCAGGCTAGAGCTTCCTCTTGGAGTTTCCAAGAAGCTATCAGTCGCATTTGATCATCCTCCAACTTCAGTCCTCTAAAAATTCCTTCACACGATCGAATCCAGGCTTGTGCTTCGATAATAGTTCCTTGCTTATGAACGGCTTTCCACCAAGTCTAGAAAACTTCGATATTAGTCAGCCAGATTCGGCTGAGGTTGAGTGGGAATAACTGCTTTTGTTGTTGTAGGGACTTGACCAGTTGTAGTGGTATTTCCCCATCCCCTACCTCGTCCTCTTCTAGTGCTCATTCTCACTATCTGTAAATAGTAAGAAAACTTGATTTAGACCATACGGACGAGATATCTTAGGGATATACTCATTCTAGGGTAATTCTAATCCTATCTCTAATGAGTCACCTAATGTGTTATACTCCATAACTAAAGTTCTTAATCAACCTTTAGCTCTGATAACACTTGTCACGACCCGAAATCCAACGTTTAAAAATCGACATCAAATACCTCACTCGTATTCTACTGCCCGAGATTCAACATTGAATTCCAGTTCGGTGAAGCTTATAACAACATTAGATGAATATAAGTAGCAGAAACAAAAGATAATTTCATTGATCACAACATAGATGCAACATTTGATTACAACAAATAATCACCATCATCGGAGTGATATACACATGATACAATAACAGAATGATAACACCACAATAGAACTATAACAACAGGGGCTACAAAAAGTTTCCAACATACTTTGACTTCGAAAACATTTTTAAATCCAAAAGGCTTCAAATGATCTCCAAAAAAAAACTTTCAAAATTCGAAAGCTTCCAAAAGACTTCTAAATCCAAGCTAGCTCCAAAACACCGATAACCTGCTTCTAGGCTGCCCATGTATGGGAATCCAGAGTTTAGGAAGGGAACAATAAACTCCGGATCAGTCATGGAACTGGTATGAGTAAACAAAAATAGTTGTTTGTACAAAAACAATTTATAAAAAGAAACCGTTCATGCTTTTGAAAAATGAAACTACCATAAGGCCTCCCCGCACAGACACAATGCAATCGCACAATTAGAGGATATTTCTCCTTATGATAGTCAAACATGCTTGATACGAGAAAATTCTTTGATATTATTATTAGTGCATAGTGTAGAAAACATTTCGAAAGTATAATATTAAGCTTAGCCAGCATATATACCATTATAGTATGCCTGCTATTGTTTCCATATTAGATGGCAGGTTATACAACTAAAACTGTACAGGGTACGTATTGGGTGATTGGATTTCCAACAAATGGTCAGGCTAAGGAACTTTCTTACCGAATGGGTACGCCTCTGGAGGGACGTCCCGAGAACTTAACCTGCTCTCTGCCAACACAAGGCCGGGTTACCTCTGCAACTAGGTAATTAACTCTCATGAGTATGCCATCCCCCGGTTATAATCGACCTTTATCGAGGGCCCTCAACACTAACAACCACAAAGCAAATTATCTGGGCTCCATACCAGAATACCACTTATTATCTAGAAGGAAATGAACATACCCTTAAGGGCTCGACCCTCATAACCTTGCTGCTTCCATTCCTGTTTCGACCATTTCCGGGGTGTGAGGTTCGACGAGGTCTCGTCCACAAAGCTACGCTTTTCACAAAAGCCATGCTTTGATCAACAAATGATCAGCAATTCTTAGCATGTCACACTACCAAGTTGGGAATATATCACTAATAATTTTCAACTACATAACCTCTGAACTCGTATGTCTCAGAGAAGGGTGTTAAGCTAAGAGAATAAATTCTATGCCACCAAACAGAAATGTATTTGATAGAGATCAGCTTTATATCTCAAAGTGTAATTTCAGACATACAACAATACAAGTCCATCCTGGGACTGAATGGAACCAATTGGAATCCTACACCTTGTCGCATCGAAATTCAAATGCCATATTATGGGCCAAGGGGTTTTCCCATTCACAGAGTAATATATCATAGATGTCATAGCTCAGCACAAAGCAATTCATATCACACAGTATCACAATCACATATCAGAGGTATCAATCAATACAAAGCATTCAATAATAATTAATCATCTAATGATTAATTAATCGTGTGATTATAATTAATTAATCATTTAATTACCTTCATTAATTATCCTTAATTATTAATTAATTAAATTTTAATTACTTTCATTAATTAATTATTCCCTAATTAATTACCTTAATTAATTAATCTTTAATTATAAATTAATTGACATAAATTAATAATTAATTAACCTTAATCATGTAATTGATTAACCTTAATCATGTAATTGATTAGCCCTTAATTATTAATTAATTAGTTCCTAATTATTAATTAACCTTTAATCAATATTTAATTAACTTTCGTTATTAATTAATTAACCTTAATTATTAATTAATTAACCTTTAATTAATCTTTAATTAAATAATCATCCTTTAAGTAATTGTCTTTAAATTACTTACATTAATTAGTAAATCATTAATTACTTAAGATCTTAATCTATTAAAAGATAAACCATTAATTACTTTAATTTTCCTTTAAATCTTTACTAATTAATCTTTGAAAATAAATTATCATTACCCTATTAATTAAACCTTTGAGTAAATTATATTTTTAAAAACATTTTTATCTTCTTAATTAACCACTTAATTTCATTATTAAATTTATTAAAAATAAACTTTAAAATAAAGGTTATGTATATATTAAATCACTTTTTAACTTAATAAATTTTAAAATAATTTATCTTAACCCTTTGATTTATCTTAAACTTAAACCAACATTTAATATTTCAAAAGAAATGGGTTGAGAAACTTGTTTTAAATTTGACTAAGTTTAAAATTTTAAAACTTGTATTTTTATTTTTTCTAAAACCAGACATCATCACAGAAACTCAAGCAAAAACATATTTTCCCTAGCCAAATTACGTTTTTCCCGAGCAACTTGTTTACATATTTTCTTCGAGTCAAACCCCATCGATCTCGAGCTCGTCCCCGAGGCCACAACCTTTCTTCCTCAAACCCAATATTACTGACTTGAATTCGACACCTTGCACATGCATAATGATTCCAGCCACCACCGATCGATGCTATGATCATCGACAAGTCGACGACAACTTCCCATAGGCCTCCAACCACCCAGATCCCCTCAAAAACATTGAATTCGTGATCGAGCTATCTGACTAAAACTGGAACAAAATTTGATTGACCATTCCTCCTCGCACCAGCGATCTAGATTGTCAAAAGCCATGCCACCGCATCCAAAGCCTATCCGTTCAACAACGCATCGTTTCCCCCAACTCCGGTGTAGTCCGATGCACTGACGAAGCCACATCGTCATGTTTTCGGACCTCAACTAAAATTGGGTTAAACCCTAAAACGTTGCCATGCCGTCGTCACCGTAGACTATCACTTCACCTAATATTTTTATGATGATCTTTGACCACCAAGAAAGCTATAGCTTCGATCTTGAGATCTACCTCCTCCCCGTTCGCCGTAAATTGCCCAGAATCCATTTTACGTTCAACTTCGAAATTCTCGAGATTTACTGGATTAAAAATCGTGACTTTTCTTTTAAAAAACATCATTTCCAAAAGTAAAACATATTATACAAACGAATAAAGAATTTACGATACGTGAATTTTTTGACATTTATTTGAGTTTACTGCATATCCATCTTTCCAGTGAAAACCATGTTCAAATCTATCTCAAAACTATTTTTTGAAGTTAGATTTTGATTATGTGAGCATAGTTTATTTAGATCTTAAAGCCTAGAACGGATCAGAAATAGAGGTATTGATTTTTGAATAGGTTTAACTCTTATAGACCTGGAAACAGAGATGCATGTCTATACAACAGACATGCACAACATATCTACATACATTTTTGTATCTATATAAACATACTTTCATACATTCAAATACTTTTCACAACTTCATTTCACCAAACAAACAATTATTAATCAGATTAAAGAAGTCTACTCACCAGTTTGTTTTGAACAGAGGAAACTTGGAAGTTGAATTTGATTTCTAAAACGGAGATGATCTTTGAATTTGATTTTTTTTATCTGGTTGTAGTTGATGTTGATTAGCTTAGCTTATGATGAATTAACTTGCTTGATTACAGAACCGAATCTTTTTTAGTTGCTTGATCTTTGCTTTGTTAAATATATAAAGAAGTTTGCTTTTGATTAATTTCTTTTGAATTTGCTTTGATATTTTTTTGGTTTTAGAGTTTTACAGGTTTCTGTTTTCTTTGAAAATGAATAAAAGAGATGAGAAAGAGGAGAGTAGAGATGTTATATAGTTTTATTTTCTTTTTATTTATTATTTAATAAATAATTGAAATAAATGACACTTGTTCATTTCTTATATTACATGGTTTACATTTGTTAAATCTCTTACTAAAACACTTACACTTGTTAATTGATATGTTAAATATTTAACATTTGTAAATTTTTGCACGAGAAAATGTTTATATATTTATATTTTATTAATATATGTATTATCATGTATTATGTTTTTATATCTTTGTATTTATACTTTTCATTATATATATATATATATAACCTTTGAAGAAAATAGTTTGAAACTAAAATATATATTAATAAATAATCACATGTATTATTTTCCAAATCTAAATTATTTTACTAAGATATTTATTTTTAAATTCAAATTCAAATTCAAATCTATCCATATATATATATATATATAAATCCAAATAATTTCAAAACATTTATTATTTTGAATTTTAAACTCAAATGCAAATTACAATCTTATTCATATACAAAAATCATTACTTATCTAATTTGTTTGAAAATTTTCAAATAAATTTTAAATCAATTCTAAAATTTTATATTAATTACTAATTTTAAACTAAATAAAAATTGGGATGTTACAAAAATCATAACCGCAAATAGTTTAAGCCATTATATCAAAATATTCGCATTTAAATCCATTAAGTCTAAATCGTAACAGTTCCAACTTAGCCAGTTTAAATATTGAAAATAGTTCATATATATTAAAATAGTTTACATATTTAAAAATAGGTTAAAGATTAAAATAGTTTGTACTTTAAAATAGTTTATATATTAAAAAGAGTTTATATCGACAATAGTTTTAAATTAGAATTGTTTCTTCCTATTTCACAAATCAATACAAATCCATCTTAGTTCTAAATTCAATTTAAATCAATCTCCGTTCAACAATTTAAATTAAAAGGTAAAGGTTCAATATGAAATTCTCCTTAAAACCATTTTAATTTATATCGATTTCAAATCCAGATTTGAACTACGATTTATACCACTACCAATTCAACATGTTTCAAATTTTAAATATTCAAACATTTACAATAACCCAATTTGATAAATTTCATTTATTTTCATAATTCGACTTTAATTATATTATATTTGAAAATATTCACTCAACCATTTTAATAATATTTAAATAAAATCTTAAGTTACACATTTAAATAAATCAATAATTAACTTCAATTATATTTAATGCAAAAATATACACGTAAACACTTTTTTATAAGCATTTAAATAAAATCTCAAATTGCAAGTTTAAATCAAAATTAAAAATTCGATTACTATTTTATTTGAATTTGAAATATTTATTAAATCACCCTTATCTAAATCAAGTTATTAAGTTATAAAATCATATCCCTAAAAATCTCAAAATATAAAAAATTTAAATCAATACTTATTAAATTCAATCCTTAAATTAATTAATTTACAAGTCAACTCAATTTATCTTACCAACCTTAATTTTATTACAATTATTACAATTTTTTTAAATAATAACATAATTTCAAATAAATATTTAAACATATTATATATATAAATGTTATTACAAATTCTATTTTAAAATATTAATATAAATTATAAATAAATATCTAAAACATATTACATACATATTAGTTAAATTAAATTCTTATATATTAATTATTATTAAATTAATCTTACTTTACTAAATATATTGTATAAAAACTTATTTTATATATTTAAAAATAATAAAATTATAAGCAAACCTAAATATTTATATTTTTCAAAACTTAATTTATAAATTTAAGATTTTCAAACATATGATTTAAAAATCTATATTTTCACCTATATTAACATAAAATATATATGTATATTATATTGTAAAATCAATATTCAAATAAAACCCATATTCCCTTTCAAAACTTTGAAAATTGTTTTCAAAAATAGACCAACAATGTCCGTATATAATTTTCTATCCTATGGTAAAGTGATACAGATATTTATCATTTAAATCCACAATAATTTAAATTTATGGGTATATATCATTTCAACCCGTAATCCCTAAATTTCAAATTCAATAAAATCGCTTGGGTTTATCATTTCAGCCGATAATGATTTTCCCTAATCTATAATATCGTTCTGGCATGTATAATTTCAACCTATATCAATCATAGGTGAATAATTCAATGATGAATATATATCATAATTAGCAAATTTAAATATCATATATATACAACAATGTTATGGTGTCATATATCAATCATAGGTGAACAATTTAAATAATAACATATCATATTCAACAATTTAATTACTAAAAAATTAAAATTTAACAACCCATTTCAATCGTCATTTCATATGAATTAAATTTACTAAATATAAGAATGTTAATTGTGAGTGATTACTCACCTTTCGAGGCTATAGAAATTTGACAATGAAATAAGCCTCGAATCTAAGCACAAATTTCAAAGCAAAGCCCGATGGACTTGAATTCGATGAACAAAGCACGGTGGACTCGAGATTGATGAGAGCAAAATATATAGTTTTTAAACATCTAAAATTTACTCATATAAAATCTTTATATTGTATTTTTATGTTAAAATCAATATTCAATTTGAAACACATATCAAAATAAATTCTTCATATTATATTCCACAATTTATATTTATTAAAGCACACATATGTAAAAATTAATTTGAATATAAAACAAGGAATTGTAAACTCACTTTTTTAATATAAATTGCAAACAAAGGATTTGAATATGAAACACATATATTAAAACACTGATCAAAATAAAATTTTATATATATAATTTAAAACACATATTCAAATAAAATCTTTATATATTATATTTCAAAATCTTTTTTTAAAACACATCTAATAAAATAAAAATATCGCTATATATATATGTATATATATTAACTATAATTAAAATTCAATAACTCTTTTTTTAGAGGAGAGATGGCTGCAAGGTGTGTGGGCGATGGACAGAAGGGTGTAGACGGGTGGTAGGTCTGGGGTGTGCGTTCTCTGGCAAGTGGACGGTTCAGGTGAGATAGGCGGCGAAGTTGTGGAGGAGGGATCATGTTTCGACTATAGGCTGTGTCTGGTCTATTGTGGTTGACGTGAGCGATGGAGACAAGAGGTTGGTGTTATGCTGATTCTTCGGCTGTTGGAGAAGCTTGGGACCGAATGTGTCATTTTTGAGGAGAGGCATCGGTAAAGTGAGATGGAAACAAGGGAGGTTGTATGTTTATTGGAGGGCCCTCAACACCAACAATCACAAAGCAAATTATCTGGGCACCATACCAGAATATCACTTATTATCCAAAAGGAAATGCACATACCCTAAAGGGTGCGACCCTCATAACCTTGCCGCATCTATTCCTGTTTTGACCATTTTCGGGGTGTGAGGTTCGACGAGGTCTTGTCCCACAAAGCTATGCTTTACACAAAAGCCATGCTTTGATCAACAAATGATCAGCACTCAGCATGCCACACTACCAAGTTGGGAGTATATCACTAATAACCATCAACTACATAACCTCTAAGCTCGTACGTCTCAGACAAGGTGTAACAGCCCGCAAATCCGTACCCCTTGAGTCAACTCTATTCTACAACAATTAACTCAAGTTTTACAGAAATACAAACCATTTGGGTTAAAGAAGAAGATGTAGAAGCAGAGAATAGGAAACAACATCAGAATCTAAACATCGCAGCGGAGTAAAATATAATAGATAATAAATAATCTTTACTCAAAATCAAATATATCTGTTTACATATATTACATCATCGGAGTACATCAATCACAGCTCACATCAATAACATACAACTGGATACACAACTACACAACACAGCGGAGTATGTATATATATAAATAAGTACGAGAGTACGTATCGTCATCCTGCTCCATAGCATCATATCCTGTATCCTATAATACTCGGTCTGACCCGAGCATTACAGTTAAATAACACCCGAGTCAGTCTGGAATACCAGCGTGAGAAAATCACACCCAATTGATTATTAAAGTTTCAAAAATCCTTTGAAAACAAAAGCATCTCGTAAGACCACGCCACAAATAAACATGTCGGGTTTTTACCTTACGATAGCTAAAACAATTTTTATAGAAATCCTCTGATATTATAATAGTGTCTATAGAAAGTAAATAGAATCTAGCTGAAATGCTTGCATCTCACGTTTCAGCAATAGTTGGGCGCAATCAAAACCGTACGGGCGCGTAGGGAAAATGGATTCCAACTAATGGCTAGGCACTGGGGTACCACCTGTCACAATACCTGGTCTAGATCAGCGTAACGAGGAGCCACCCTAACTCCCCTGCAACACAAGACCGGAACCATCCCTTATTGGACAGTCCCGAGAAAGATCACCCCGCGGTTGGGATCAGCAACCGCCCACTAAGCCGAAATAAAGGGACATCTAGACAGGGATGACCTCACCCTCCAGTGGGGGCTACCCACGAAGCCTTGCTGCATATCCCCTGATTTTCAGCCATTCCCATTTGATGAGGCTTGAGGCTAAGCGTTACCTTTATAGAATATATCCCTTAGAATGCCCATCGTCCACCTGACGATGTTTCACAAGCATTCATCCATACAAGTCCGTCCCGGGTTCGAACGGAACCGAAGGCACTATTCCTACTACATCCATTTTGGAAATATCCTCAGGATTAGTAGCGAATAGCCCTTGCACTTCACTGCTCCATCTTCGAATCCAAAATCGTTTACACGAAACGTACAAATCGGATCGAAGTGGTTTTCGAGAAATTAATCTCGATCCTGGTCTCTTCGACACGATCAACGCATTGTCCAATATTGATAGTCGGTTATTTAACTATCAATTTCTATTCACAGACATCCATCAAACAATAATTTTCCAAATTATTTATTAATCCCAAAAATATCTTCACAAGATATATTCCTATATTCAATCCTTTGAAAACAGTTTCAAAACCATCCTTCCTTTCAGAATAAACTTTCCCAAATATTTTCTATCTCCACTGAAATTACCAAGCACAAAACTAGATTTTAAAAATAATTTAAAACACTTTACTTTGAAATATATACCTTCAAAACATTTAAATTAAAACTATTTCAATAATTTGTTAAAAAACACATATTGTGACGCCCCACCTCTATACCCACGCTAGCCAAGAACACTCCGGAGAAGTGCTGTCAACTAGCACGGAGAATAAGGCTGTTGAGGAGCGACCATCCATGTAATTGCTTATCACACGGTGGCTATAAATAATCTTCGGAAACAATCATAGAAATAATCATATCACAAATCAGTCACAGATATCCATATCACAAAGGCGGAAGAAGATATGAATATATAACTAACACATGAAAGTGTACATCAGAGTAGTGGTCAATAAGATCCACGATAATACAAAAGAATAGCAACACGTGCTATACAAAAGAATACAACTATGAGTCTATATCTCAAGTGTATACAACAAAAACTGCTAATCTAAACAGTTAGCCAAAAGTCAGAGTGATGAATCCCTGGGAAGAAGTCAAGCAGAAGCACCTGTAACATCTCGGTCTGATCCGAGTATTATTTAAGAAAATAATAAACGGATCAGTCTAGCTATAAATATCAGATGACATGATATAACATAAAAGATATGGCATAAACATAAACATCCATAACGACATACCACTATAAGTATGTAAATAATGATCAACAGAAGATCAATCAATAAGAGATAATCAATATCACAAGAATCTTCTCAAAGATTCGAAGGGGGCATCATACCCTAAACTTGTACTCATAACAAGTCAATGACATAAATTCCAGAAATCAACACGAGAAATCCAGAAATCATAAAAAAAAAAAAGGGAAAGAGGCCTATCACATGACGGTCCGAAGACCATGGGGAGCTACCCCACATGTGTGAGTGGAATCACACAGAATGAGGTCAAGACTAACCAAAAAGCAGAAAGGTATGTGTGAATGGAATCACACAAGTGGTGTCTAGTCTAACCTTGCAATGAAAGAGACATCGCGCAATTGCTAGTCTAATTCATAGAGCGATCATCAAGATCAACGAGAAGTGTCAATTACACTAAGCTAGTAAATATAGAAGTTTAGCTTCATGTCCCATAACCACTTGCTTAACTTCAATATTTACGAACAAACTGTAAATCTTCACTAATAAAATTGTCATAAGAGGTTCAATCGAACAAGTCCAAGAATTAACCGACGAAGTGAACGCAAGCGTTTCATACCACTTGTTTTACTAAGTCGTTTAATTAGATTTCTCATCCGAGTGAGGTAAAGGCTTGTATATACTAATAGATTGGAAAACGGTTTAAGAAAAGAGCTTTGTTATTAAAAATAGAGTTGAAATTGTTTGTTAAAAGAGTTTTGATATTTACTACTAGTATTGAAACCTTTATATTATAAAGTGACAAAACACATAAGTAAGTGTAGAAACAATCAGTCACAAAGATCGCATACGGAGATGCGAATAAAATCCAAGGAAATCAGCTCAGGAAGTTCGGTTGAATGTTCTTCAGATAAGATCGCCTACGCAGAGTTATACGGGGTTCGACCTGCCCGGTCAGGTCGCGGGGGTCCAGGGGGCAGCGCCCCCGGCGGGGTGCGGGGCAGCGCCCCGTCACGGTACGACCTAATGAAGACAAGCAACCTAGTGAAGCCAAGTGACCTAAGGGGCCATGCGACCTAATGGGTCATGCGACCTAAGTTTAAAAAGGTGGGCGACTTAACAAAGTGGCCGAGCGACCTAACTGGAGCAAGTGGCCATAGGTCATGCGACCTAAAGGTAAGCGACCTATCACGGTCACGCGACTTAAGGGATAGGACCGACCGACCTAACGACCTAGGCAAGGTCGACCGACTTAATGGTTGGGAACTAAAAATACAACAGGGTCGAGCGACCTAATGGGATGCGCGACCTAAGAAGGTACGCGAGCTAAGGGTGAGCGACCTAACAAGGTCGTGCGACCTAAGTGGTCACAATGCCAAGCGACCTAAGGACTTAAATACTCGCGACCTAGCGCGTGCATCGGCCGAGCGACCTAAGGGTTTAACACGCGAGCGACTTAAGGTTTTAACACACGAGCGACTTAAGGTTTTAACACGCGAGCGACTTAAGGTTTTAACACACGAGCGACTTAAGGTTTTAACACGCGAGCGACCTAAAGTGATGCGCGACTTACGACCTAGCAGGATCGAGCGACCTAGAGCCGCCTTGTGATATAAGGTCGAAAACGACCTAATTCCAAGGCTAACGACCTAACGCTGCAGGGGGGATTTAAGGCCAGAAACGACCTAACTCCGAAGTGAAGATTCAAGGCAGTGCGACCTAGCGCGATAACACGCGAGCGACCTAAGGGTTAGGTCGCGAGCGACCTATACGCGAACGACCTAAAGTCCAACGACCTACGACCTAAATCCGAGGCGAACAAAATATGCAGGCCGTGACTTTTCCACGCACGCGAGCTAATGATTCCGAGCGACCTAACCTAGGCAGAGCGACCTAAGCTCAGGAAATTCACCAAACAACTAAAAAATGGAGTTTTTCGCCAATCCAATCCAAATCAAATGCAAATGTACATGCTAAAGTGATGGGGAATCATTCCTAACAGTCCAATATAGTTATAGACTAGAATTGTGAGATAAAAATCTCACCTTTGCACTAAAATTTATGAAGATGAAGCTTGAAAGCAAGGAGAAGCAATCCAAAGCTTGAATCCAATATCTTCTACTTGAATTTGGAGTTGAATGATGGAGTTGCAATTGAATTTGAGCTTGGAGTTTTAATTTCCCATTCTCTTCACCATTAATGCTAAAGCTTGAGTTAGTTAGGAAATTTATGAAGAGTGAGGAGAAGAGGGTTGGAACTTGGGCTTAATAGGCTAAACTAACCCAAAGTCCAAAGCGGGAAAAGTTAGTGAAATTTCACTAACTCCAAACCTATCGATGTTTATACTTAAAAAGTTGTAAACGACATTTCGAACTCAATGGAAGTGGTCTCGAGTCCTAATTTGACCGTTTGCAAAAAGTAGTTTTTCGGACCAAAATCCGATTAACGATTTAATATTTAAATAAAAATATTTAAATGTAAACTCGATAAATATGCGGGTTGTTACACATATTAAATGAATAATTGAAAATAAGGTTACTTAATAAATATAAAACTTGATTTATACTTTTAAAAACATAATATTAAGACTTTTTTTTATAAATAATTACTACTATAATAGATAAAGAGAAAATAATTACTTAAAAACTTAATATTAGAAAAAAGAAATTTCCCAACACTTGCTTTTAAACAAGTTTTAATCTTTTAACTTATATTTAAAAATTTACTTTGAAAACGTACTTGGTTATCCAGGGAGAATTCCAACTTCAATCACTTAAATCAATTTTCTAAATTGATTTCCAATTTATTTCCTTTTAAATTTGGAATCTATTAATTTCAGATTTCATTTCTTGATTATAATTTAAAAATACTATAACTAAAAATTCCAATTTTTAGATTTCTCAATTACTTCTTTATTCTTTTAAATAAATTTAAACTTTGAATTTTAAAATAATTCTTTATTCCTTTAATTGATATAACTTAAGTTTTACAATTCATCAATTTCATTTTATTAAAAATTACATTTCTCTTCATACTCGAAATTATTTATTATTATTTTCATATTACTTCTATTTCTTTTCAAATCATTCTTAATTTATTCAAACTTTCTATAATTATTTCGCTTACAAATTTACTTCCTTTTAATTTGCTTCAACAATCCAATTCATATATTTTGGTAATTCATGATACCCGAATATCAAATCAAACCATACATTCAATATTCCAATATAACTCATCATAGGATATCAAATAATCAAAACAAAGAATATTGAATAATTTAAATAAATGTGAGGGGTCCAGTTGGATCCCTCCAACCTGTTTTCCCTGCATCCACAAATGTTAGCACAATATAATATGCCAATTTCAAAATATCATACTATACCACATCAATCAATTCAGCCATTCAAAAAATTATTTAAATTTAATCATTTAAATTTTAAATTTAAACTGAGTGAGATTAACTCACCTTTTCTTCTATTTGCGATCCACTTCCATTTCAGACTGTTTTCTCCACTGGATTTGACCTTGTATAACATTATACAGTTTATTAATATTTAAACTAATCCATCAATTAATTTTCCAATATCTTATATATATATATCTATTTGCTATTTATATATATCCTCTGTGTACTTATAAACATACATATACTGACTCATAAATTTTTCCCCTTTTTTTATATGCCTATTTATAATTAACAGTAAGACTTTAAATGCGTATATGTATATAGATTTATACTTATATCCCCATTATTTTAATTTTTTTTCCGTACATAATTTAAATCTCAACAGCAATTTATTAAACTTCAAAATTAAATTGCTTAAACTAAAGAATACCTTACTGCGTACCATACGTGCTCTGCCATCGAACAAACCTCCCTCAACTTCGAATTCGAGCTCGCCATCGGTCGAACTCGCGACAACCAGACGAGCCTGCGACATCGTCTCCGCCCTCTACCAGCATCGCGATACCATTCTCGATCATCGCCGCTCCCATCCACGACCCCAAGATGCGAACGAATCTCGCGGCAACCCAGTCCAAAACGCGACCTCCCTTGCATCGGGAGCCCTAAGCCCTGCGAGCGCGAGCACGAAACCCCCAAAATCACTGTCCTACTCTGTAAGCTTCGCCGACACAACCAAAACTGTAGCCGTGCTCGAACTGGAATTGAAGTAGAGGAGGAGAACGAAGTGGATTAAAGGCTTGATTCGGCTATTACTTTTTTTTTCGGTTTCTCTGAGTGGTTTGGTGTTTGAAAGGAAGAAAAGGGTTTGGCCCTACTGTGTTGCTTTTCCCTTTATTATACGCGGTGGCTTCCCTTTGAAGCTTTGTTTATTTATCCATTTATTATATATTTTATTTTATTTATTTATTTACTTACCGATTTTAATTTTCAGAAGGAATTGAACTTGCCTTCCTTTTAGAAGAGAAAGGGAAACACGGATTTAGGTTAAAAGAAGAGGCGGATAAGAGAAGCTTGACTAAGTAAATTTCATTAAATTATTACCAATTAAGTTTTCAGCGCGTTATTGTATCCTACACTCACACACTACTCCAATCAACACGACATTTGAAATTCGATAATAATTCAATATGACGGACTCAATGGAACCAGTTTCGTCTAATTCCGAGACTGTGCCTCGGAAGGCTATTTTTAAACTCAATTTAAACGATTAAATTTCAAAACTGAACAAATCACTGTAAAAATTTAAATTTTAAAACTTCTATTATTCTCAGCACTATCAATATAAATTTTACTGATCTTCAAATTATTTTTAACAGACTTAAAATTCTAGATTCAGCATTCTACTCAACTTTAAATTATTCAATTCAATAATTTAATTGTCAAATAAATTGTGATATCCGTAATTCAAGTTAAAATTACTCTATTGAATATTTAAAAGCAATTAAATATTTCGATTTAAATGCTTGAAAATTCTGGGTCGTCACATTCCTCCCCCCTTAAAAGAATTTCGTCTCCAAAATTACTAGCTATGAAGAATGATCCAATACCCGTTTACTTTTCCTCAAAACCAAACAATTCAACATCCTTACCAATTATCTTTTTACAAAAGACCCATTATTATTCTTATTAACTGTCCAAACCTTTCCCTCGATTGAAAACAATCCTATTTGCCCAACCATTCAAGTTTTAACCATAAAACCAATTTTGAATTATCAATATTTTCTCAAAATTTTTCTAACTCTCTAAATTTTCGAAAAATTTCGCCAGCGTCTCCTTTGCGCGGCTGACTCGGTACAACTACAAAAATGGCTCTGCGGCCTCCCAAATCCAAAAAGAAAACAAAACGCCAAGTGGCTCAATCCAAATCCAAATCCAAATCAAATTCACACCAATTTTAAATACATACCTTTTGTCGGGCAATTCAAATTTATCTCTTGGAATCAAATCCAATTTCCTTTTCCCTTTTATAATACCTGCATATCCTGCTTAGCACTAATATCCAATCATAATATTCCCAAAACATTATATCTACTTTCTTACCAATGTCAATATTTATTAATCCGAATATCAACTTAGAATGCATTTGTGATATTCCATTTCCAATTAAGAATGCACCATTTCATACTTAAGTTAGTATAAGTATTTTATGTGTTTCTTATATTTATTTCACTCCGACTTTAGTTTATATCTATTTCTATTCAAATCGATTCTTTCAATTCCATATGAATCCAATTTATCTTTAACTCTAAATATATAAATCTTGTTTTTCATTTATAACTAAGTTAAGTTATTATTTTAGTTAGTTTCATTTACTAATTCAGTTTAGTTTCTAATTTGAATTTGCTAGTCGTTAACACAAATTTTCCAAAGTTTTTCTAAAATTTTTCTGACTCCCAAAATTTTTGAAATTTTTTGGCAGAGTCCCCTTTGTACGGAGGAGCTTTTGCAATTTGACAAAAGAGATAAATATATATACATCGACCCACACAGTCGGAAAAACCAAAAACAGTTCATATTTCCTATTTTTATAGCATAGGCGTACCTTATTTAGCATTTTTAAGCAAGCGGCTTAAATTTTTAGCAATTAGCATAACCCAATCCAGCCTCACGGCTTCCAGGTACCTGTACTTACTCAATTTAAACATGTAAGTGCCAAATATATGCAGTTTAACTATATTTCACTTAGTTGCAATGGTTAAAACATATGGATTCTAAAGAAATGCACATCCAACATTTCCCGTAAACCATTTTTACAACTTTCATACTAATTCAACTGTTTCAATTAATTTATAAACCATTTTCATTCAATTTGAATGGTTTTCAATCCATTCGTATACCACTTCATTAATTTGAATGGTTTAAAACTCAATTGCTTACATTTAGTTTAGTTTTAAGCAAACTGAACTCATATTTAATTCAATTGCTTTCAAAACCAATTTATTTTACCCCTATCCATCCAAGGCATTTTAATAACTTCTATTTACATTCAATAACAATTTATTCTTTGCAATTTGATGAGATTTATGTGGATAAATAAGCACTTGAGTTTTATAATCAATTTAAATTGACTCCAACTCAACTTACGCTTAATTCTATTCCATTTCGGATTTATTCACAATCCATATATTCTCATTTTCCTTGCATTTTAAATTTGAATACCATCCACTTTGCATCTCATTTTATTATCAACATTTACTTAAACCATTCTAATAAATTCAAAACATTCTATTTTCCTTATTGTCTCAAGTTATTTCCATTCCTTAATAATTTTAAATGGTTTACAATTATTTATTCTAGAATTTCATTCCATTAATATTATTTATAACTCATCGAATTTTATTTCAATTAAAAATTTATTTTCACTTGATTTAAAACCAATCCAATATTATTAAACTTTGTTTAAGTTGAATTCAATTCAACTCTCCTTCATTCATTTAGCTTTAAGTCAATTTCCTTCAATTTATTCAAATTTTATACTTAAGCGCATTTTAATTTTGCAAACAATTTCTCCTTTCAATTTAACTTGATTCTATTTCAATCCAATCTCATTTTAAATTTACAATTTCTTTTGGTTGGTTATTATATAATTTAACTACCCAGATTCAACTCATTCAATTTATTACAAGGCCATCTCCAATTATATTTTCACTTAGTTGGATTTCATTCTCAATACAAACCATTATTATTTTAATCCAATTTCATTTTTATTTGATACATTTCCAATTATATTTAATTTGTTAACACTTCAAGTCTAATTTTAATTAATAACTCAAGTTCTAATTCGGTTATTCACCTTTAATTTACCATCCAATTTATTAACTCACAATTCAGCTTTATTCTCAATTACTTTCACTTCATCAACAATTTGAATCAATTTTAATTTATAACTTGAGTTTATTTCCAAACTTCATCATAAACTCACAATTCAATTTCATTAACTAATCTATTATCTAGTTAGTTCTTCCCTTATTTATAATCCAACACTTGAATTTTTATTCCAAATATCACTTCATTTTATTTTCTTAAGTTCAATATACCTTATAATTCAAGTTTGGATTTTCTTTTCATTTTCAAATTCATCAAAATATTAAATTTGGGCTTTGTATTCCATTTTAAATTTTATAAGTCACAACTTATTATTCTCACACATTTCCATTCATTTTAGGCTTAAATATGTTCACCTTTTATTTTTAACTCAAGCCTTCTATTTATTTATAGCACAAGCATATTTTATTGTTATGGATTTTTTTAATTCTCTTACTCGTTATTCTTATTTATTTATTTCAATTCCCATTTCTTATCCAATTTACTTTTCATTTATCCAGGTAAGAATTTAATTCCATTCATTAATTCAATTGAATTCTAATTCCAATTCAATTTTATTTTAACTCAGTTTTATTTAACTCAATTCGATTCCAACTTAATTCGAATACACCTGGGTATCATTTTCAGCCTATTTATCAATTTCAATCCAGTTAAATTTTTATTCTCTAATCCATGTTAATTCCATTTTTAACTTTTCTCTTTAAATTTAAATTCCAACATTCAAAGCTTATATTCTCTTCCTGATTTAAAAATCATCTCAATTTATAAGCTTACAACCTATCTCATCAGGATTTTCAAATACCCGGTTATTGGTTTCAAAACATTTTGAAATCTTCAACATCTCAAATCACATTTCTCAAAAAAAATCAAACCAACCCTGGTTTTACCCTCAACAAATTTCTTTTAAAATTTTCAAAAGCAACTAGCTCTTCTGAGCAAATCAATTTTGGCAGCAATCCGTCACTTAGAAATTCGAAAATGAATACTGATGATGCGGCTGTCATCATCTGAATTATTTTCTAATAATCCAAGTGATTTCAATGCTATATCACTTTCAAAACCCATTTAAAACAAATTTCTTTTCAGAAATACCTCCAAAACAATAATGCTAGTATTTATCTTCAAAACACTTCCAAAATCTCCAGGGTTTAAAGTTTTCAAATTCTATTTTAATTCAAATTTTAACTAAAATGCATTTGTATAATTTATGCTTATACAAATTCTCAATTAATTATATTTCAATTTATAATTCACATCTATAATTCATATTTATAAATTTCATTCTATAATGAATTTATCCCTTAAATTTTTAATTATATTTCAATTTCTAGTTAAATTTTCACTTAACGATGATAATAATTTAAATATCATCATTTCTAACATCCAAGCAACCATATATTAACTAAATAGTTTACAAAAACTTTCTTTATATCAAAATATGTTTTTGGGTAAAATTATTCCATTCACCCATATTTAAAACAATACCGTGTCGATTGTTCTATTCAAGTGTTTAGAAACCCCTTCAATACAGTTGCGCAGACTGTGTCGACGAAGGTTCATATGCCACTCAATAAATCAATCAACACAATATTATAACAATTTATATTCACTAACAAATACGCGCTCATATCTATTAATACGCTCAAACTCATTATAGAGTACTACAGACTCTATTTTATGAGTTATTCCCACCAGAGCCAAGGTTATCACCAACCTAAGCTCTTATACCAAGTGTAACAGCCCGCAAATCCGTACCCCTTGAGTCAACTCTATTCTACAATAATCAACTCAAGTTGTACAGAAATACGAACCATTTGGGTTAAAGAAGAAGAGGTAGAAGCAGAGAATAGGAAACAACATCAGAATCTAACCATCGCAGCTGAGTAAAATATAATAGATAATAAATAATCTTTACTCAAAATCAAATATATCTATTTACATATATTACATCATCAGAGTACATCAATCACAGCTCACATCAATAACATACAACTGGATACACAGCTACACAACACAGCGGAGTATGTATATATATAAACAAGTACGAGAGTACGTATCGTCATCCTGCTCCACAGCATCATATCATGTATCCTATAATACTCGGTCTGACCCGAGCATTACAGTTAAATAACACCCGAGTCAGTCTGGAATACCAGCGTGAGAAAATCACACCCAATTGATTATTAAAGTTTCAAAAATCCTTTGAAAACAAAAGCATCTCGTAAGACCACGCCACAAATAAACATGTCGGGTTTTTACCTTACGATAGCTAAAACAATTTTTATAGAAATCCTCTGATATTATAATAGTGTCTATAGAAAGTAAATAGAATCTAGCTGAAATGCTTGCATCTCACGTTTCAGCAATAGTTGGGCACAATCAAAACCGTACGGGCGCGTAGGGAAAATGGATTCCAACTAATGGCTAGGCACTGGGGTACCACCTGTCACAGTACCTGGTCTAGATCAGCGTACCGAGGAGCCACCCTAACTCCCCTGCAACACAAGACCGGAACCATCCCTTACTGGACAGTCTCGAGAAAGATCACCCCGCGGTTGGGATCAGCAACCGCCCACTAAGCCGAAATAAAGGGACATCTAGATAGGGATGACCTCACCCTCCAGTGGGGGCTACCCACGAAGCCTTGCTGCATATCCCCTGATTTTTAGCCATTCCCATTTGATGAGGCTTGAGGCTAAGCGTTACCTTTATAGAATATATCCCTTAGAATGCCCATCGTCCACTTGACGATGTTTCGCAAGCATTCATCCATACAAGTCCGTCCCGGGTTCGAATGAAACCGAAGGCACTATTCCTACTACATCCATTTTGGAAATATCCTCAGGATTAGTAGCGACTGCCCTTGCACTTCACTGCTCCATCTTCGAATCCAAAATCGTTGACACGAAACGTACAAACCGGATCGAAGTGGTTTTCGAGAAATTAATCTCGATCCCGGTCTCTTCGACACGATCAACGCATTGTCCAATATTGATAGTCGGTTATTTAACTATCAATTTCTATTCACAGACATCCATCAAACAATAATTTTCCAAATTATTTATTAATCCCAAAAATATCTTCACTAGATATATTCCTATTTTCAATCCTTTGAAAACAGTTTCAAAACCATCCTTCCTTTCAGAATAAACTTTCCCAAATATTTTCTGTCTCCACTGAAATTATTAAGCACAAAAACTAGATTTTAAAAATAATTTAAAACACTTTACTTTGAAATATATACCTTCAAAACATTTAAATTAAAACTATTTCAATAATTTGTTAAAAAACACATATTAAATGAATATTTGAAAATACGGTTACTTAATAAATATAAAACTAGATTTATACTTTTAAAAACATAATATTAAGACTTTTTTTTATATAAATAATTACTACTATAATAGATAAAGAGAAAATACTTACTTAAAAACTTAATATTAGAAATAAGAAATTTCCCAACACTTGCTTTTAAACAAGTTTTAATCTTTTAACTTATATTTAAAATTTTACTTTGAAAACGTACTTGGCTATCCAGGGAGAATTCCAACTTCATTCACTTAAATCAATTTCCCAAATTGATTTCCAATTTATTTCCTTTTAATTCGGAATCTATTAATTTCAGATTTCATTTCTTGATTATAATTTAAAAATACTTTAACTAAAAATTCCAATTTTTAGATTTCTCAATTACTTCTTTATTCTTTTAAATAAATTTAAACTTTGAATTTTAAAATAATTCTTTATTCCTTTAATTGATATAACTTAAGTTTTACAATTCATCAATTTCATTTTATTAAAAATTACATTTCTCTTCATACTCGAAGTTATTTATTATTATTTTCATATTACTTCTATTTCTTTTCAATTCATTCTTAATTTATTCAAACTTTCTATAATTATTTCGCTTACAAATTTACTTCCTTTAAATTTCCTTCAACAATCCAATTCATATATTTTGGTAATTCATGATACCCGAATATCCAATCAACATACATTCAATATTCCAATATAATTCATCATAGGATATCAAATAATCAAAACAAAGAATATTGAATAATTTAAATAAATGTGAGGGGTCCAGTTGGATCCCTCCAACGTGTTTTCCCTGCATCCACAAATGTTAGCACCATATAATATGCCAATTTCAAAATATCATACTATACCACATCAATCAATTCAGCCATTCAAACAATTATTTAAATTTAATCATTTAAATTTTAAATTTAAACTGAGTGAGATTAACTCACCTTTTCTTTTATTTGCGATCCACTTCCATTTCAGACTGTTTTCTCCACTGGATTTGACCTTTTATAACATTATACAGTTTATTAATATTTAAACTAATCCATCAATTAATTTTCCAATATCTTATATATATCTATTTGCTATTTATATATATCCTCTATGTACTTATAAACATACATATACTGACTCATAAATTTTTCCCACTTTTTTTTTATATGCCTATTTATAATTAACAGTAAGATTTAAATGCGTATATGTATATAGATTTATACTTATATCCCCTTTATTTTAATTTTTTTTCTGTACATAATTTAAATCTCAACAGCAATTTATTAAACTTCAAAATTAAATTGCTTAAACTAAAGAATACCTTACTGCGTACCATACGTGCTCTGCCATTGAACAAACCTCCCTCAACTTCAAATTCGAGCTCGCCATCGGTCGAACTCACGACAACCAGACGAGCCTGCGACATCGTCTCCGCCCTCTACCAGCATCACGATACCATTCTCGATCATCACCGCTCCCATCCACGACCCCAAGATGCGAACGAATCTCGCGGCAACCCAGTCCAAAACGCGACCTCCTTTGCATCGCGAGCCCTAACCCCTGCGAGCGCGAGCACGAAACCCCCAAAATCACTGTCCTACTCTGTAAGCTTCGCCGACACAACCAAAATTGTAGCCGAGCTCGAACTGAAATTGAAGTAGAGGAGGAGAACGAAGTGGATTAATGGCTTGATTCGGCCATTACTTTTTTTTTCGGTTTCTCTGAGTGGTTTGGTGTTTGAAAGGAAGAAAAGGGTTCGGCCCTACTGTGTTGCTTTTCCCTTTGTTATACGCGGTGGCTTCCCTTTGAAGCTTCGTTTATTTATCCATTTATTATATATTTTATTTTATTTATTTATTTACTTACCGATTTTAATTTTCAGAAGGAATTGAACTTGCCTTCCTTTTAGGAGAGAAAGGGAAACACGGATTTAGGTTAAAAGAAGAGGCAGATAAGAGAAGCTTGACTAAGTAAATTTCATTAAATTATTACCAATTAAGTTTTCAGCGCGTTATTGTATCGTACACTCACACACTACTCCAATCAACACGACATTTGAAATTCGATAATAATTCAATATTACGGACTCAATGGAACCAGTTTCGTCTAATTCCGAGACTGTGCCTCGGAAGGCTATTTTTAAACTCAATTTAAATGATTAAATTTCAAAACTGAACAAATCACTGTAAATTTTAAAACTTCTATTATCCTCAGCACTATCAATATAAATTTTACTGATCTTCAAATTATTTTTAACAGACTTAAAATTCTAGATTCGGCACTCTACTCAACTTCAAATTATTCAATTCAATAATTTAATTGTCAAATAAGTTGTGATATTCGTAATTCAAGTTAAAATTACTCTATTGAATATTTAAAAGCAATTAAATATTTCGATTTAAATGCTTGAAAATTCCGGGTCGTCACACAAGGGTGTTAAGCTAAGAGAATAAATTCTCCGCCATCAACAGAAATGTATTTGATAAAGATCAGGTTTATATCTCAAAGTGTAGTGTTAGACATACAACCATACAAGTCTGTTCCGGGTTCGAATGGAATCGAAGGCACTTCATCCAATAAAAAAAGAAGCCCTTGCAATCTGGGAATCCAAAATCCCGATCGGACTCCCCATCACATATGGAGATCTCTATACCAGAGCAACTCAGTGCGGAGACAATCGAATGGTAATCCTTTTGTTCTCAAAGATACCCGGTCTTCACCACCGTCTTCAAATACACTCCAATTCGTCGTATCACTATTCGGAATGGGTTTTGTGACACAAAGTCCTCTCCCGTCTAATCCGAATAATGAGCGTTTATTTAAAACACGTGGATACACAAGTCATAATGATTCATCATTTAGATTCGATGTGGGTTTCGGATAACCAATTGAAACCCGATTCCCTGTCGCATCGAAATTCAAATGCCTTTGAAAAGCCAACAATTTTCACATTCACACAGACATACAACACAAATATCACAGTTCGATTCACAGCAATTCACATCACAAAGTATCATAATCACATATCAGGGGTATCAATCAGTTTAAGGTATTCAATAATAATTCAACATCTACAAGGAAGATTAATTATTCGTGTAATTATAATCAATTAATCACATAATTATTTTCATTAATTATCTTTAATTAATGATTAATTATCCTTAATTATTAATTAATTAATCCTTAATTATAAATTGATTACCCTTAAATTAATAATTAATTAACCTTAAATTAAAAATTCTTTAATTATTAAAATCATTTAATTATTATTAAAATCTTCATTTAATAAACTTTATAATTAATTTACATTAACGAATAAATTAACTTAAGGTATTCAAGTTAATTAATAATTTAAAAACATTTAATCTTCTTAATCAACTCCTTAATTAACATTTCAAGTTAATTTAAAAATAAAGATTATACATTATTCAAAACATTTTAAACTTAATTAAATTGAATTATAAAAACCTTTACTAATTCAAACTTAAACAAAACCTTAATTATTTAAAAGAAATAAGTTAAGGAAATTATTTAAATTAAAACTCGATTAGTTTTAAATTTTAAAAACTTGGCGTTTCACAAAAATTTACAGACCCGAGTCTCACCTGAGTCACCCCCGAACCAAACTCCAGGCAAACATCTCACACCGTGTCTTCGAGCTCATCCTCATTTGACTTCGAGTTCGAACACGAGGCGATGTTCTTCTACCCAAACTCCAGATACTCGCATGTACGTGTGCACGTACACAACTACTTCGATCACCTTTGGTCGATGCTACGGCCATCGATAGGTCGACGACCATTTACTCGATCCCTCAAACCACCAAGTAGCACGAATCGACGACGAACTCGCGATTAAGCTACGCGACCCAGACTGGAACAAAATAGATCGCCAAAGATTGACTTGCTCCGACCCCAAAGGCCAACAGAAGCGTTGGGACTCCGGCCAGAGCTTCACCTACCTCCCTTGTTTCGATCGCCACTGGTGCGATCGACTCCAATACGACGACGTCGCCACAACAACCAAATATCTGACCTCGACCAAACTAGGGGTTTAAACCCTATTTCGACCCAACGCCGCCGCCACGGTGGACAATTAACCCACCTGACATTTTTGCCGAGACCACCAAGCTTTCCTCCACCTCCAGTCAAAACCACGACCACCCCGAGTGCCTCGACCGCTACATAAGCCTCAAAACACACTTTCTGATCAACATTGAAATGCTCACTTGATCCCAAACTATAAATCTTCTAAAATTCATGATTTTCAAAGGCGATTCAAATTGTATGCCTGAATCAAAGAATCAAAATGTTTGATTTTTACACGTTTAAAAATTCTTACTGCCTTTTTCCATTTTCCATATAATATTTCAACTTAAAATACTTAAACATATTTTTACAACCTAGTTTATGTTTAAACAAACATAATTTGTTTAGAAATCAAAACCTATCAGAGGATGGATGAAGGGATTTAGAATTTTTTTATCAAATTTAAACTCTATAGCTTTGAAATAGAGATGAACAGACAAGCACAGTTGACATTCACATACTTATATACACACATTTGTACACGTGCACCTAATTTTCAATTCACTTTATTGTTTTCAAATAACAGGTTTAAATCCAAATTTTTAAAGAGTTTACTCACCTAGATAAAATGAACAGAGAGCTTTTAAAAACCTTGGAAGTTGATTTTGAATTTTGATAACTGGAACTTTGCTTTTAACTCTTGTTTGATGATCTTGAAAACTGGATCCTTGAAACTGGAAAGTTCTTTGCAACTTGTTGATGATTGAGTTTGAGTTGAAATCTTTACTTGTTTGAAATTTGTTCACAGACTTGAGTTTGAATCCTTGTTTCTTTTAATTGCTTCGGATTTTTGTTTTACTGGAATATCTTTTTTTGTTTTGTTTTAGTTTAAATGTTGAAGAAGTTGTTTTGTTTTTGATGTTTTTGGTTTGAGTTTATACAGGCTTCTCCTTTTTTCTTTAAAGTTTGAAAGTGATAAAGAAATGAGAGGGACGAGAGTAAAGATATTATATAGTTTCATTTTCTTTTTATTTATTATTTTAGAAATATTTGAAATAAACGACACTTGTTCGTTTCTTATATTACATGGCTTACATTTGTTAAATCTTTTACTAAAACACTTACACTTGTTAATTGATATGTTAAATATTGAATGCTTATAAATTTTGTATGAGAAAATGTTTTATATATATATAATTTTCTTTTATGTATTATGTTTTTATATCTTTGTACTTATACTTTTCCTTTTAAATTTATGTATATATATAACCTTTAAAGAAAATAATTTGAAACTAAAATATATCTTAATAAATAATCACATGTATTATTTTCAAATCTAAATTATTTTACTAAGATATTAATTTTTAAATTCAAATTCAAATTCAAATCTACCCATATATATATTTAAATTCAAATAATTTTAAAACATTTGTTATTTTGTGTGACGCCCCACCCCAAAACCCACATTAACAAAGAGAATTACTGGGTAATTCTGTCTGTTAATGCGGAGAATAGGGCTGGTTAGGAGCGACCATCTATAATCTTGTCTTAAATATCTACTGCATACGTCGATAAATGCTCTATATTTTTTTTCTATTTCAAGTGGATCGACATATCCAATAAATGTTTAATACAAAACTATAGGTGGCTAATGGATCTATCAGAACTAAGTACAATAACAGAATGCATATCACATCACGGAACAGTAATCATTATATATATAAATACATATACACAAATACATCCCAGTATGATACAAACTAATATACAAAAGTGGTACAAAGACCACAATATATACATCTAATCAAATACATATCAGAGTCAAGTGGAAAGAAATATAAACTACACAAAAGTGCTAGGCTGATATCCAAGAAGATGCATCAAAGCTAAGTCCCGTAACTAATTGCTAACCTGAAACAACTCGGTCTGACCCGAGTATAAAATACGCGGGTCAGTCTAGCTAAAACAATCAGTTCATAAGGATAGAAGATAATTCTTCTCAAATGAGAAGAGGCAATAGAAAATACACATACTCATGACTTAAGTGAAACAATGTCATTTAAGTATACAAAGGCCTCAAAAGAGGTAAACTCTACAATACACTCAAATAACATAAACAATCGCCGATGATAATCTCCAAATAAAAACTTATGAAACTCAATAAGAGTTTATAATCCCCATATCAAAATCACAATAAAACAACACACATATATATAAGCCTTTCTCTAACTCAAGGCTATAGGTAAACTCATCATTTCAAAATTGGTGAAATCAAAATCAAAAAATCATAAAAATTCCCCGGATTGGCCAAATCCCATTTGCATGCCGAAGCGATGCTGCACGTGCCATTCTCAAACGGCCGAAGCCTCTGACAAGGTCGCTAACACCTCCCAAAGCAGTTCGTCCTCATGACAAGGTCGCTGACACCTCTTCAAGCCATTTTATCAGCCCTAACAAGGTCGCTAACACCTCCCTAAGCAGTTTATCCTCATGACAAGGTCGCTGACACCTCTCCAAGCTATTTTGTCAGCCCTAACAAGGTCGCTAACACCTCCCTAAGCAGTTTATCCTCATGACAAGGTCGCTGACACCTCTCAAAGCAGTTCTGTTAGGTAAACATCGTGAATGTGTCACAAACTCACGGATAGGAATCCGAAAAGTGTTAACGTGTGTCCCATACCACTCGTTCGCACTTAGCGGTTTACTAGCCGCTAGTAGGTGCCACACTAGGAACATCATAAAACTCAAAAAATTTATCTTGCCTCATCTCATTGGCGAGTGGTAAAGAGACACCATACTCGTCTCATCTCATCGACAAGTATTAAATGACATCGTAACTTGTCTCATTTCATCGACAAGTGAAAACATCGTAATGGTTCCTCATAAACCATAAATCTCAAAATATGAAATCATATACTCAAGACTTGCCTTATATCATTGGCAAGTAAATAAAACATCGTGATGGTTCTCATCGACCAAACTCCTACTTAGGAGATCCCAAACCATAATACTCGCCAAATATTGGCCATCTTAAATAATTATAAAACTCAAAATATGCCATAAAATGGCAAACATCTCAAAATCAATAATCTCAAATAGCTTCGATCGTACAAGTCCGGAATTAGACGAAATAGTAAACTCACATGTCCCATACCACGTGTTTTACTAAATCGTTTAATTCTCTTTCTCATACGTTCGAATAGTGCAAAAGTGAGTGTTTTATATTTAAAATAGTTTACTAGAGAAAACAAGCTTTTAAAACTTTTCCCCGAAATGATTAATAAAACCAATATTTGATATTCCTTTATTATAGGAAATAAATAGATTTTATATTAGAAAAATAATTTTAAAATACTATATAATAATAATTTGAAATTTCCATTTATTTCAAAAATCACTTCAAAATGGTTTAGTGAAAACTGTGCTCGAAAACAATGAAAAACAAGAAAGATAACTCAAGACCGACAACTTGAATTCAATACGAATTCAATTTAAATATAACCCAAAACCAATTCAAATTCTATTTAAATTTAAATTTCAAATTCTTCAAATATAACTATCCTATTGATAGGTATCACAGCTCTCAAAGCACCTCAAAAACAACATCAAAATTGAACAAGAATGAGAGCAAAAATAAGCAAATACAATTCTCAGGTTAATGATTCTTATTGCTATCGTTTTGCTATCGAGACAGCAACAAACTAATACAGTTTTGATCAAGATAACTTCGAAATTTCAGAAAAATCAAAACACGAAACTTTTAGAACAAAGTCTAAGCTTTCCAGAACATCTAAAATTACTGAAATTGGATAAGAAACATTAAAGATATTGCCAAAACAAATTCCAGATCCGAAGTTCGTTATGGCTGTCGTTTTAGCTCCGGGACAGCGATACTTAAATGAACTTTCGACCATGTAAACACCAAAATTTAACAAAACCCAAAACACAAAAGTTGTAGCAGATAATCTTGTCTTTCCAGAACATCAAGAATCGTCCAATTCGGATATTAAATGAGAAAGTTAAGCTCAAATTACCAATGACATTAAGCACAGAAAGTCACAGTTTTACAGTGACGGGGTAGTAAGTTTGTCTTAAATTTTCCGACCCATTACTCTCAGAATTTGCGAAAGTGTTTAACATGAAAGTTATCATATTATTTTCAGGCTTTACAGAACTTCAAAAAAAATCAATTTTCGATTAAAAACGATAGAAATATGCTCAATTTACTGACAGTGATTCATAGACGAACATGCAACAAAAATAAAATTGAGATTTCTAACTTTGAAATCTCAATCTATGCTAGAAAATGTGAGTTTTGATACTCACCTTGACAAAATCAGATCACACTTGAGGAAATCTGAAGAAAATTTGAGCTTTGGCCTTGTATATGCTTTAAGAACTTGAATTTGTTGTCTTTAATTTGGTTAACTTCAGCAAAGGGGTTGAATAATTTGAAGATTTTGGTTTAGGGTTTGAAGAGGGAAAGGGTTTTCTTAATTTTCTTCTTTGTTTCTGGTTATGTGAAGTTTGTACTGTACGTACTTTGTTTGAGGAAGATAAGCTTCCTCTTTACTTCAGGCTAGAGATAAAAATGGGCTTTGACCCAATAACCATTAATTTGCCTAAATACTAATTATCACCAATTAAACTAAATCTCTTTTATTTAAATCAAAACAACTTATATTTACAAGATTTGAACACAATAAAATCTCATAACTACATTTCTATGTTTTAACAAACATTTTTTTTCAAAGCAATAAAAGATAACTTTTCTCTAAAAATTATTTTCACTATTAAAAACTCTTATTTTAATTAAATACCCAACTTAACACAAATATTTACATATAACACTATTTTTAGTTCCCGAAATTGCGCAAAAAACTATTTTCTTACGTAATAAAATACAACAAACCATTCTCCACCAATTTATGTTCAAAACTTATTTTTAAATCAAATTTCACCTTTTCATTTAAAATAAACATATTTTAAAATTAAATACTTTCTTCAAAAATTATGAAAAAAAGGCAATTGGCAATAAATACAACAATTGTTGCATTTTCACTAAATAAAATCATATTTCGTTCATCATTCTCACAAATACTCAAGATAAAGTTTTCAAAACTTTATTTTCACATTTTATTTACAAAATTCATTGTTTATCCCAAATAAACAAATTTAAAATTTTCAATTATATTTTAATTGAAAATACTAAATTATAACTACATTTATAATTTAATATTAACAAGTCATCTCCAATGCCAAGGTTGTTACAAACTCCCCTCGTTAATAAAATTGCGTCCTCGCAATTTCTAGAGTAGAGTTTGTATTCAACATATTAATTTCATCAGTCAAAGGAAGGATAAACTAGCTTGAGTTTAAAAGAAATTCTCACACTCTCAAGATAGGATGGTAGAAAACGAAGACAAGACTCGCTCGATTAATTATATGGTTTCTAAAGCGCTAATATTGAGACTAGCAAACCATTGAATATTCCGAGCAATACATAAAATTTCGAAGGCATCTCACCTTCGAATTGGAAACTCAGCAAGATGCTACACATAAAAGATTACTCGAATGAAATTGATTTCTCAAAAGCTCCTGGAGTAGAGGTGGGATTTAGCATAACTCCAACTCAAACTCTAACCAACAAAATGATTATCAATATGATTTCTGTATGACACCACGGAAGGAACCACATCAATACAAGATAGAAATCAAAAGAGACAAGATAGATCAACCAAAAGGTGCTTTATTCTCTAATTCTTCCATAGGTATTCTCTAATTTGCAACATATATATTGTTTCAATTTGTTTCTCAAATTTTCTAAGTGTTAGAAGTTTTCAGAAAAATCGACGGAGTCTCCTTTGTACGGGGGGCCGTATACAATATTATAAAAATTATTTATATAATATACATCGACCATTAGGTCGGAAACACAATACATCATCATTTAACTCTTAAAATTAATCCGAAAACATACCTTTCCGTTTTAGCATTTTAAAGCGGTTTTGCAAAAACTTATATCTATAATCATTTTGATCAAAATATATTTCAATATCCTCGTTTCACCTGCACTTAACTCAAATAGATGATATTAGTTCATGATCATAAATAAGAAATGTTACACTTAATTATTGAGGGGAAATAAATCAATTTCAGTTCAAACCTGCTGGAAAGAAGACCTATTTTTACCGAGAAAACAACAAAATTTGAAGAACTTTATAGAATTAAAGTTGTTCTAATTAGTCTGGGCTTTCCGGAAATATAAAGATCATCGAAATCGGATTTACGGTTTGAAAGTTATGTTAAATTTACTTTCAGCTTAATCTTAGAGAATTTTGTAATAGGGCAGAATTGCCTATCCCCATTCAAACCCATTTTAGACTCAGTAAATTGCAAAATATTTAAAAGTGGTAAAAAGAAACTTTATAGCTTACTGAAAGATCTTTCATTTGCAAAAAGACTGAGCTCATTTTGAGTTATAAATCTCTAGTTATCCCTGTTTTAGTACAACAATTTTCTAAATGAAATTTCAGCTTTCAAAATCAATTTTAAAATTTAAAATTCTCCCAATCCATTTTAGTTTCAAACTACAATTTCAAAAAAGCTTTTGGATAAATCATTTATTAAATGATCCTCTTTTTTTTCCGGAAAGCTAAGACATATAAAATTATGATCAACTTTACGTAATCACCACAAAACATTTTATTAAGTGGAAATATGTTCATTACTTTCCAAAATCTGGCTTTAAAACAATTAACTATGAAAACTCATTTTCGAAGAGATACTAATTTCTTGCATTATAAAGAGATGATTATTGATTATCCATCAAAACAAATTTTTATAGTCATCATTATTAACTTGCACTAAAATATTTAATTAATAATTTAATTTTCAAACCAATGTATTCTTTTACCTTAAATACATCACTTTATCAATCAAAACATCAAATGATATTTTCTTCTAATTAAGACATCCCCTTAATTAGAATTATTCACTTTACTTACACAAATTACCATATTTAATTTCTCAAATTTCAAATAATATAAGGGTGTTGTCTCACCATTGATTTATAGTGAATGACCCCATCGATTGGCTACATAGTTGATCAAACGATCAAAAATGCATCGCCACTCCTCCAACACTCACCATGGTTCAATGGTTTTATTAAACAATTAAAAAAAATTAATACTCTACCCTATTAATTATTATCAAAATTTACTAATTAAAACTAAATTTACCGTGTCTGACTGTCTCATCACAGCGTTTAGGAAATCCCTATCGATAACATTGGCCAAACGCATCGACCAGAATTCTTAAAGCACTAGACGGACAACCCAACACAAAAATTCATTTTCTTTAAAAAGAAATACCTCATATATAATACTTAAAATATTTTTTTAGTTTTTCCCCAAAAATATAAACTAATTTCTCTTAGAAACATATCTTAAGTTTGATTTTTTTTTTGAAAAATTTGAAAACACCTCATTTCCCTAGTGGACATCCTCATGGAAGGACGACCGACAGGCCAAGAACCGAGAATGAAGTCGATACAATATTCGATTGCCCGATTGTGTGTCATACCCAAAACGGACATACTGAAATCAACAGAGTCACAATGACAGGAATTTGAGATAGATCATCAACATCTCGAAACTCAAGAGTGAATACAGACACTTCAAAATCATCAATAACATTCCGAAGAGAAAGAAACAACAAATCAGTTAAAATTAGGATACCTAATTTTAGCTTCCTTCGGAATACAGAATGCAACTAGAAAATACCCAAGCTACCCCAACTCAAATCATTCCAAACTCTAAAGAGGAAAAAGCATGCTAATTCACTTGAAAAGATAAGCTATAAGGAAAAAATCCAAAATCCTTAACATCATACCAAATATTGTAGATCCCCTCAATAGGATTCGCAATCCTCAAAGAAATCACAAAATAAGAACGTCAAAGATCATCAACAAACTCCTTCAATAAGGATGGGTGTCAAGCACCCGTATTGAAGAGGACTTGAATAAAACAATTACGATTAGGATTACTCCTAAGATAAGATGTCATCAATTAAATTTGGGAATATTTCGAATAAACCAAATTCCTAGACATATCCCAAATTATCTACTCCAAAAGGCACGATAAGGTAAAGGACACGATGATTAAGGAATTCGTAACACTTGTATTACACTTAGATGTACCATAATATGTTTTTCTGTTCTGTGTTTATCATACTTTGTTCTGAATCCCGCTCTGATACCAAGCTGTGATGCCCCACCCCAAGACCCACATTAACAAAGAAAATTACTGGGTAATTCTGTCTGTTAATGCGGAGAATAGGGCTGGTTAGGAGCGACCATCTATAATCTTGTCTTAAATATCTACTGCATACGTCGATAAATGCTCTATATTTTTTTCTATTTCAAGTAGATCGACATATCCAATAAATGTTTAATACAAAACTATAGGTGGCTAATGGATCTATCAGAACAAAGTACAATAACAGAATGCATATCACATCACAGAACAGTAATCATTATATATATAAATACATATACACAGATACATCCCAGTATGATACAAACTAATATACAAAAGTGGTACAGAGACCACACTATATACATCTAATCAAATACATATCAGAGTCAAGCGGAAAGAAATATAAACTAAACAAAAGTGCTAGGCTGATATCCAAGAAGATGCATCAAAGCTAAGTCCCGTAACTAATTGCTAACCTGAAACAACTCGGTCTGATCCAAGTATAAAATACGTGGGTCAGTCTAGCTAAAACAATCAGTTCATAAGGATAGAAGATAATTCTTCTCAAATGAGAAGAGGCAATAGAAAATACACATACTCATGACTTAAGTGAAACAATGTCATTTAAGTATACAAAGGCCTCAAAAGAGGTAAACTCTACAATACACTCAAATAACATAAACAATCGCCGATGATAATCTCCAAATAAAAACTTATGAAACTCAATAAGAGTTTATAATCCCCATATCGAAATCACCATAAAACAACACACACACACACACACACACATATATATATATATATAAGCCTTTCTCTAACTCAAGGCTATAGGTAAACTCATCATTTCAAAATTGGTGAAATCAAAATCAAAAACTCATAAAAATTCCCCGGATTGGCCAAATCCCATTTGCATGCCGAAGCGATGCTGCACGTGCCATTCTCAAACGGCCGAAGCCTCTGACAAGGTCGCTAACACCTCCCAAAGCAGTTCGCCCTCATGACAAGGTCGCTGACACCTCTTCAAGACATTTTGTCAGCCCTAACAAGGTCGCTAACACCTCCCTAAGCAGTTTATCCTCATGACAAGGTCACTGACACCTCTCCAAGCTATTTTGTCAGCCCTAACAAGGTCGCTAACACCTCCCTAAGCAGTTTATCCTCATGACAAGGTCGCTGACACCTCTCAAAGCAGTTCTGTTAGGTAAACATCGTGAATGTGTCACAAACTCACGGATAGGAATCCGAAAAGTGTTAACATGTGTCCCATACCACTCGTTCGCACTTAGCGGTTTACTAGCCGCTAGTAGGTGCCACACTAGGAACATCATAAAACTCAAAAAATTTATCTTGCCTCATCTCATTGGCGAGTGGTAAAGAGACACCATACTCGTCTCATCTCATCGACAAGTATTAAATGACATCGTAACTTGTCTCATTTCATCGACAAGTGAAAACATCGTAATGGTTCCTCATAAACCATAAATCTCAAAATATGAAATCATATACTCAAGACTTGCCTTATATCATTGGCAAGTAAATAAAACATCGTGATGGTTCTCATCGACCATACTCCTGCTTAGGAGATCCCAAACCATAATACTCGCCAAATATTGGCCATCTTAAATAATTCCGGTAAATAGGAATTATAAAACTCAAAATATGCCATAAAATGGCAAACATCTCAAAATCAATAATCTCAAATCGCTTCGATCGTACAAGTCCGGAATTAGAAGAAATAGTAAACTCGCATGTCCCATACCACGTGTTTTACTAAATCGTTTAATTCTCTTTCTCATACGTTCGAATAGTGCAAAAGTGAGTGTTTTATATTTAAAATAGTTTACTAGAGAAAACAAGCTTTTAAAACTTTTCCCCGAAATGATTAATAAAACCAATATTTGATATTCCTTTATTATAGAAAATAAATAGATTTTATATTAGAAAAATAATTTTAAAATACTATATAATAATAATTTGAAATTTCCATTTATTTCAAAAATCACTTCAAAATGGTTTAGTGAAAACTGTGCTCGAAAACAATGAAAAACAAGAAAGATAACTCAAGACCGACAACTTGAATTCAATACGAATTCAATTTAAATATAACCCAAAACCAATTCAAATTCTATTTAAATTTAAATTTCAAATTCTTCAAATATAACTATCCTATTGATAGGTATCACAGCTCTCAAAGCACCTCAAAAACAACATCAAAATTGAACAAGAATGAGAGCAAAAATGAGCAAATACAATTCTCATGTTAATGATTATTATTGCTATCGTTTTGCTATCGGAACAGCAACAAACTAATACAGTTTTGATCAAGATAACTTCGAAATTTTAGAAAAATCAAAACATGAAACTTTTAGAACAAAGTCTAAGATTTCCAGAACATCTAAAATTATTGAAATTGGATAAGAAACATGAAAGATATGGCCAAAACAAATTCCAGATCCGAAGTTCGTTATGGCTGTCGTTTTAGCTCCGGGACAGCGATACTTAAATGAACTTTCGACCATGTAAACGTCAAAATTTAACAAAACCCAAAACACAAAAGTTGTAGCAGATAATCTTGTCTTTCCATAACATCAAGAATCGTCCAATTCGGACATTAAATGAGAAAGTTAAGCTCAAATTACCAATGACATTAAGCACAGAAAATCACAATTTTACAGTGACAGGGTAGTAAGTTTGTCTTAAATTTTTCGACCCATTACCCTCAGCATTTGCGAAAGTGTTTAACATGAAAGTTATCACATTATTTTCAGGCTTTCTTGAACTTCAAAAAAAATCAATTTCCGATTAAAAACGAAAGAAATATGCTCAATTTACTGACAGTGATTCATAGACGAACATGCAACAAAAATAAATTTGAGATTTCTAATTTTGAAATCTCAATCTATGGTAGAAAATGTGAGTTTTGATACTCACCTTGACAAAATCAGATCACACTTGAGGAAATCTGAAGAAAATTTGAGCTTTGGCCTTGTATATGCTTTAAGAACCTGATTTTGTTGTCTTTAATTTGGTTAACTTCAGCAAAGGGGTTGAATAATTTGAAGATTTTGGTTTAGGGTTTAAAGAGGGAAAGAGTTTTCTTAATTTTCTTCTTTGTTTCTGGTTATGTGAAGTTTGTACTGTACGTACTTTGTTTGAGGACGAGAAGCTTCCTCTTTACTTCAGGTTAGAGATAAAAATGGGCTTTGACCCAATAACCATTAATTTGCCTAAATACTAATTATCACCAATTAAACTAAATCTCTTTTATTTAAATCAAAACAACTTATATTTACAAGATTTGAACACAATAAAATCTCATAACTACATTCCTATGTTTTAACAAACATTTTTTTTTCAACGAAATAAAAGATAACTTTTCTCTAAAAATTATTTTCACTATTAAAAACTCTTATTTTAATTAAACACCCAACTTAACACAAATATTTACATATAACACTATTTTTAGTTCTCGAAATTGCGCAAAAAAATATTTTCTTACGTAATAAAATACAACAAACCATTCTCCACCAATTTATGTTCAAAACTTATTTTTAAATCAAATTTCACCTTTTCATTTAAAATAAACATATTTTAAAATTAAATACTTTCTTCAAAAATTATGAAAAGAGGCAATTGGCAATAAATACAACAATTGTTGCATTTTCACTAAATAAAATCATATTTCGTTCATCATTCTCACAAATACTCAAGATAAAGTTTTCAAAATTTTATTTTCACATTTTATTTACAAAATTCATTGTTTATCCCAAATAAACAAATTTAAAATTTTCAATTATATTTTAATTGAAAATACTAAATTATAACTACATTTATAATTTAATATTAACAAGTCATCTCCAATGCCAAGGTTGTTACATTTTGAATTTTTAAACTCAAATACAAATTACAATCTTATTCATATACACAAATCAATACTTATCTAATTTGTTTTGAAATTTTTTAAATAAATTTTAATTCAATTCCAAAATTTTATATTAATTACTGCTTTAAATTTGATCAAAATTGGGATGCTACAGATTTCCCCCTTTAAAAAATTTTCATCCTCGAAATTTAGAAGAGAGAGAGACAAACAAAGAATATATGAACACAGAAAAAGATAGAGAAATGGCTTGCCAGATTAAGCCGAAATATCCATTCTGCAATTGGGATAGGACTTCTGCATGCTATCATTTGTTTCCCAAGTACATTCATTTGGATCACCACTCCATTGCACTTTCACTAATTTCACAACCTTATTTCTCAATTGCTTTTCGTCTCGATCAATTATCTTTAACGGTTCTCTTTTAACTGCCAGATTTGGTGTGATTTTCAAATCTTGCTGAGCGGCCTCTTCATTGATACTGTCTGGATCGTGTACATATTTTCGAAGGAGAGAAGCATGAAATACATTATGTATGCCAGATAACCAATTGGGTAGCCGCACTCGATAAGCCAAAGGACCGATCCTCTCCTGTATAGGAAAAGGAACAATATATCGTGGTGCCAGCTTGCCAGTCTTTCCAAACCTCAACACACCACGCATTGGAGAAACTTTTAGGAAAACAGACAACTTGAAACTCTAGAGCTCTTCTCCTGCGGTCAGCATAACTTTTCTAACGACTTTGAGCCATTTTCAACTTCTTTCAAATAAAATCAACTTTCTCAGTAGCTTCCTTTATCATATCTGGTCCAAGAACAAGTCTATCACCTAACTCAATCCAACACGTAGTTGATCGACACGGATGATCATATAATGCTTCGAAAGGAGCCATTTTAATACAGGCCTGATAGCTATTATTATATGAAAATTCAACCAAATGCAAATGGTCCTCCCATGAACCGCCAAAGTCAAGTATACAAGCATGCAAAAGGTCTTCTAAGATTCGATTTCTTCTTTCCATCAGACTGTGGATGGTGAGCAGTACTGAAGTTCAATTTGGTTCCTAAGCGGCTTGAAATGCCTCCCAAAATCTGCTAGTGAAGATCGGGTCACAATCACTCACTATACTGCTGGGTATACCGTAGAGACGAACAATTTCTTCCACATACAACTTTGCCAAACTTGCCGCCGTTCGGTTAGATTTTACTGGGATAAAGTGGGCAGTCTTAGTTAGACGATCCATAATAACCCAAATCGCCTCATTACCTTTTTGAGTTCTTGGCAAACCGTCTATGAAATCCATAGACACTTTATCCCACTTTCATTTAGGCACCTCCAATGGTTCGAGTAAACCCGCCATTTTCATCTGATCACTTTTAATTTGCTGAAAAGTAGCACAACGACTGACATAGATAGATATGTCCCTCTTCATTGTTTTCCACCAGAAAGTCCTTTTGATATATCGATACATCTTATTAACCCGTGGATGGATACCAAGCTTCGACTTGTGACACTCGTCCAACACCTCCCATTTGAGATCAGGGATGTCTGGAACACAAATCCTGCCTTTTAGTCTTATAATTCGACTATGATGGGTTTCAAAAGTGGAATCTTCGCCTCGAAGGATTCTCCCATAAATATCTCGAAGAAACTTGTCTTCTTTCTGCTTACTAGCGATCTTCTCAAGAAGAGTAGGAGTGACAACAAGATGAGTAAGAATAGCATGTCTTCTACTCAAAGCATCGACTACCACGTTTGCTTTTCTAGGCGTATACAGAATATCCAGGTCATATGACGCTAGAAATTCCAATCCACGTTATTGCCTTAGATTTAAATCATTCTGGGTAAAGAGATACTTCAAAGATTTATGGCCAGTGAATAATTCAAATTTTTCACCCAGAAGATAATGACTCCAGATTTTTAAAGCGAAAATGACTGCTAGAAGTTTGAGATCGTGGGTTGGGTAGTTTTTCGCATGTGGTCGCAATTGTCTACTCGCGTAAACAATCACGCTACCATTTTGTATTAGCATAGCACCCACACCATCACCACATGCGTCTATACAAACAGATAATCCTTGAATCCCGTTAATAATAGCGAGAATGAGAGCAGAAGTCAATCTCCACTTCAACTCCTGGAATGCTTCTTCGCATTACGGAGTCCAATCGAACTTACCATTCTTCGTAGTTTGCTTAGTCAATAGACTGGCCAACTTAGAGAAATCTTGGACAAACTTTCTGTAATACCCGGCTAACCCTAGAAAACTTCTGACTTCTTTTGGAGTAATGGGTTGCTTCCTGTCTAGAATAGCAGAGACCTTGCTGGGATCTACAGAAATTCCCTCTTCAGTGACAATATGTTTGAGAAATCTAACTTCTCTGACCCAAAAATGACACTTGAAAAATTTAGAAAATAAAATGTTCTTCCTCAATATCTCCAAAACTATCCTCAGATGCTTAGCATGCACCTCTTCAGTTTTGGAGTAGATCAGAATATCGTCAATAAACACAAGAACAAATTTATTCAATACCTCTCCGAATACACGGGTCATTAAGTCTACGAAGTATGCGAGAGCATTGGTTAGTCTGAAAGGCATGACTAACCATTCGTAGAATGTGTCAGGACCCATAAAAGCAGTTAAGGGAATATAATCTTCAGCAATTCTTAGTTGATGGAATCCTTGGGCTAGATCCACCTTTGAAAAGAGTCGAGCGCCGTGTAGCTGATCGAATAGATCGTCGATTCTTGGTAAAGGAAATTTATTTTTGAGAGTTAATTTTTTGAGATCACGGTAGTCCACGCACAATCTCAAGGATCCGTCAGACTTGGCCACAAACACCACAGCTCAACCCCAATCGAAAATGCTGGGGATTATTAATCTTTTCTCTAGCAAATCTCGGGTATGCTTGACTAGTTCTATTCTTTCCCTAGGTGCCATCCTCCGGCTTGCAAGAACAACAGGACGAGCATTGGGAACTAAATCGATTCTGAATTCAATTTCCCTGTGTGGAGGTAAAGATTTAACCTCTTCGAATACATTAGGAAATTCCCAAACAATAGGTATAGACTCCAGACTAGGTTTGGGATACTCCAAGCTATACATTAACTTATCTCTTTTTGGACTCGGATCCTCTCAAGAAACTTCAATAAAATTCCCAAATTTGGTTCTGATCAAAATCGTTCGATTGTTACAATCTAATTTAGCTTCATATTTTGTTAGCCAGTCCATTCCGAGTAAGATTTAAAATTCATTAAAGTCGAGGACAAAGAGACTGATAGGAAATTGATGATAAGAATACGAGATAGGAACTTCTCTACATCGTAGACAAAGATTCGTAGGGCCACCAACTGGATTTTTCAACAAATGGGCTCGTCGAAAAATTAGGGTTCAAGTTTTAATTCATTTACGGTTTGTTAGAAGATAAAGCTATGTGCAGCTCAAGTATCGATTAAAACTCTAACAACTCTATCATAAATGAGAAGGTTACCTTCTAAAACTTCTTTTCCTTTGTCCACTTCAGATGTTGAAGGTTTATCTTTGATCGCATACACTTTCGCTACTTGAGCTTGCTTCATTTTCGGACGGTCTTCAACTACGTGACCTGGCTTGTTACAGTAATAGCATTCCCTTGCTTGTTGATTTGTCTTCATGGGCTGATCCTTCTTTCCTTGTTTCTTAGGCTTCATACACCTATTTGAGTAATGGCCCTTTTCCAAACAATTAAAACAAGTAATATCCTTGGCCTGGCTCTTTTAATTATTCTTCTTCTCTTTGCCTTGATATGGCTTCTTCCCTGCAAACTTCCTTCTCTTCCAATTCAGACTGCTTATACTTCTTTTCTCCTCTGAATCTTCCTGCTTTTCCAAGGTAGCATTTCTATAACCTATATCTATCAAATTAGAAAAAGATTCCTTCACATGGCCAGTCATCTTTTCATGGAATTTCTTATTCATTCCACGAATAAACCTTTCATTCTTCTTCAAAGGTGTATTCACCAGCTTCGGACCAAACCGAGATAACTCGTTGAACTTGTTCAAGTATTCTTCAAATGATAAACTTCCTTTCTTCAAGTCCGTAAATTCCTGGTACATTCTGGAGATACCAGCAGACGACATATAACGTTTCTCAAACTCCTCTTTGAATCGACCCCAAGTGAGCTCATCCTCCGGCTCATCCACTGTAACAGTTTCCCACTTGGCTAGAGCTTCCTCTTGGAGTTGCCAAGAAGCTATCAATCGTATTTGATCATCCTCCAACTTCAGTCCTCTAAAAATTCTTTCACACGATCGAATCCATGCTTGTGCTTCGATAATAGACTCCTTGCCTGTGAATGGCTTTTCACCAAGTCTGGAAAAACTTCGATATAGATTAGCCAGATTCAGCTGAGTTTGAGTGGGAATAACTGCTTCCGTTATTGCAGGGACTTGACTAGTTGTAGTGGTATTTCCCAATCCCCTACCTCGTCCTCTTCTAGTGCTCATTCTCACTATCTGTAAATAGTAAGAAAACTTGATTTAGACCTTACAGACGAGATATCTTAGGGATATACTCATTCTAGGGTATTTTCTAACCCTATCTCTAATGAGTCACATAATGTGTTATACTCTATATCTAAAGTTCTTACTCAACCTTTAGCTCTGATACCACTTGTCACGACCCAAAATCCAACGTTCAAAAATCGACATCAAATACCTTACTTGTTTTCGACCACCGGATATTTAAACGTTGAACTACAGTTCGATGGAGCTTATAACAACACTAGATGAATATAAACAGCGGAAACAAAAGACGATTCATTAATCACAACACAGATACAGCATGAATATAACATTTGATTACAACGATGATCACCAACATCAGAGTAGAATGTATATGGTACACAACAAAATAATAACACCACAGCGGAGAAACGATAGAGTCTTCAAAAAGATCCAACATATTTTGACTTCGATAAGGTCTTCCAAAACTCCAAACACTTTTAGATCCAAAGGCTTCAAAAGATCTCTAAACCAAAAGCTTACAAAATATGACAGCTACCAAAAGACTTCTACATCCAAGCTAGCTCCAAAATATGGATAACCTACTTCTAGGCTTCCCATATGGAAAATTATGGGCACCCATAGTTTAGGAAGGGAACAATAAACTCCGGGTCAGTCATTGGACTGGTATGAGTAAACAAAAAACAGTTGTTTGTATAAAAACAATTTATAAAGGAATTCCGATATGCTTTTGTAAAATAAAACTACCATAAGGCCTCCCCGCACACACACAATGCAATCGCACAATTGGAGGAGATTTCTCCTTATGATAGTCAAACATGCTTGATACGAAAAAAATCTTTTGTTATTACTATTATTAGTGCATAGAGTAGAAAACATTTTGAAAGTATAATATTAATCTTAGCTAGCATACGTACCATTATAGTATGCCTACTATAGCTACCATATTAGATGGCAGGTTCTACAACTAAAACCATATAGGGCACATATTGGGTGATTGGATTTCCAACAAATGGTTAGGCTAAGGAACTTCTTACACCGAATGGGTACGCCTCTAGAGGGATACCCCGAGAACTTAACCAGCTCTCTGCCAACACAAGGCCGGGTTACCACTTTAACTAGGTAATTACTGCACGAGTATGCCATCCCTCGGTAATAACCGACCTTTATCGAGGCCCCTCAACACCAACAACCACAAAGCAAATTATTTGGGCTCCATACCAGAATACCACTTATTATCCACAAGGAAATGAACGTACCCTAAAGGGCGTGACCCTCATAACCTTGCCGCATCTATTCCTGTTTCGACCATTTTCGAGGTGTGAGGTTCGACGAGGTCTTGCCCCACAAAGCAACGCTTTACACGAAAGCATGCTTTGATCAACAAATGATGATCACTTAGCATGCTACACTACCAAGTTGGGAGTATATCACTAATAACCATCAACTACATAATCTCTGAGCTCGTATGTATCAGAGAAGGGTGTTAAGCTAAGAGAATAAATTCTCCGCCACCAACAGAAATGTATTTGATAGAGATCAGGTTTATATCTCAAAGTGTAATGTCAGACTTACAACCATACAAGTTTGTTCCAGGTTCGAACAGAACCGTATGCACTTTATCCAATAAAGGAAGAAGCCTTTGCAATCCGAGAATCCACGATCCCGATCGGACTCCCTATCACATATGGAGATCTCTATACAGCAGCAACTCAGTGTAGAGACAATCGACAGGTAATCCTTTCGTTCTCGAAGATCCCCGGTCTTCACCACCTTCTTCAAATGCACTCCAATTCGTCGTATCATTATTCAGAATGGGTTTTGTGACACAAAGTCCTCTCTTGGCTAATCTGAACAATGAACGTTTATTTAAAATACGTGGATACACAAGTCACAAAGATTCATCATTTAGATTTGATATGGATTTCGGATGACCAATTGAAATCCAACTCCTTGTCACATCGAAATTCAAGTGTCGTTGAAAGGCCAACAATTTTCACATTCACATAGACATACATCACAAATATCACAGTTCAATTCACAGCAATTCACATTACAAAATATCACAATCACATATCAGAGGTATCAATCGTTTAAGGTATTCAATAATAATTCAACATCTATAAGCAAGATTAATTATTCATGTGATTATAATCAATTAATCACATAATTATTTTCATTAATTATCTTTAATTAATGATTAATTATCCTTAATTATAAATTAATTAATCCTTAATTATAAATTAGTTACCCTTAAATTAATAATTAATTAACCTTAAATTAATTATTCTTTATTATTAAGTAATTATAAATCATTTATATTAATTAATCATTTAATTATTATTAAAATCTTTATCTAATAAACTTCATAATTAATTTACATTAACACATAAATTAACTTAAGGTATTCAAGTTAATTAATAATTTAAAAACATTTAATCTTTTTAATAAACTCCTTAATTAACATTTTATGTCAATTTAAAAATAAAGATTATACATTATTCAAAACATTTTAAACTTAATTAAATTGAATTACAAAAACCATTACTAATACAAACTTAAACAAAATCTTAATTATTTAAAATAAATAAGCTAAGGAAACTATTTAAATTAAAACTTGATTAGTTTTAAATTTTAAAAACTCAGCATTTCACAAAAATTTACAGCGAGTCTCACCCGAGTCACCCCTGAACTAAACTCCGGGCAAAGATATCACACCCGCGTCTTCGAGCTCATCCCCATTTGACTTCGAGTTCGAACCCGAGATGATGTTTTCTTCCCAAACTCCAGATACTCACATGTACGTGTGCATGTACACAACTGCTTCGATTACATCTGGTCGATGCTACGACCATCGACAAGTCGACGACCATATACTCGATTCCTCAAACCACCCAGCAGCACGAATCGACGACGAATTCGCGATTAAGCTACATGACTCAGACCAAAAAAAAATGATCGCCACAGAATTGACTTGCTCCGACTCCACAGGCCACCAAAAGCGTCGAGACTCCGTCCAGAGCTTCGCCTACCTCCCTTTTTTCGATCACCACCGGTGCGATCGATTCCGATGCGACGATGTCGCCACAACAACCAAATATCCGACCTCGACCAAACTAAGGGTTTAAATCCTATTCCGACTCAATGCCACCACCACGGTGGACAATTTAACCACTTGACATTTATGCCGTGACCACCAAGCTTTCCTCCACCTCTAGTCAAAACCCCGACCACCTCGAGTGCCTCATTCATTAGAAAAGCCTCAAAACCCACTTTCTAATCAACATTGAAATGCTTACTTGTTAATTGATATGTTAAATATTGAACAATTGTAAATTTTTGCATGAGAAAATGTTTATATATATATATATTTTTATTATTTTCTTTTGTTTATGTACTATGTTTTTATATCTTTGTGTTTATACTTTTCCTTTTATATTTATATATATAACCTTTAAAGAAAGTAATTTGAAACTAAAATATATATTAATAAATAATAACATGTATTATTTTCAAATCTAAATTATTTTACTAAGATATTTATCTTTAAATTCAAATTCAAATTTAAATCTATCTATATATATTTAAATTCAAATAATTTTAAAACATTTATTATTTTGAATTTTTAAAGTCAAATACAAATTACAATCTTATTCATATACACAAATCAATAGTTATCTAATTTGTTGTGAAAATTTTCAAATAAATTTTAATTCAATTTAAAATTTTTATATTAATTACTAATTTAAATTTGATAAAAATTGGGATGTTAGCAGAAAAAACTTTCATATTTTTCAATGAAAATCTAACACTTTTATGTTTAAATAGACATAGTCCAAATATCAAATTTTCATTGCAAATTTTCATTGTTTGAATTTGATGAAAAATTTAGTTAATCGCGTTATTTAAATCTTTAAAATTTCTAGGTCGTTACATCATCAAGTGTCATGTTGTTGATAATACAATCATAAGATTTGATCCAACCAGATTCTTGGCAAAAGTCTTGACACCGATGTGTGAATTCTACCCAAGCCTATAAACCCTTGGTACATCCTTAAGAAATCCTTCGTTAATGGAGTAGGCCAGACCTCTGCTAGATTGCCTATATTCCTACCAAAATATTCGAAACCAACCCTATCGGAGGGGTATCTTATGGCGTGGCTACTAGGTATTGTAAAAACCAAGCAGGCATCTTGGCTTCATTACTAGCATTTGTATTGTCCTCACTTGAAGTTGCTATTGTATGTTTAGTTACTTATTTTAAAAGTGTACATTACAAACTTCCTTGAGAACATTGAAATACAAGGGATAAATGGTCCATACTTAAGTAGTTATATGGTTAGAATAAATAAACACTCTCTCTCAACATTGCCTAAGTTTCTTATCAGGTAACCTAAGGTCAGTTGCTAAATGTAAAGACCCGCCATTTACATTTGGATCCGAAAGTACCAAAAATGATGATTCTTAGGGGTGGTAAAAGAAAAAAACAAAGCATATCTGTCATAGGTTTGTATAGAATTCACAATGGAAGGATGAAATATAATAATAACATATGCATGAGGAGGACTATCAATATCTTAAAAATACAAAGACAGTAGGACCCATCATTGTAATACATATGTAGCACCATACATTTTGGAGTACCATAAGATAGGTGATTAATGAAATAAAAAAATAAAAACTAAAATACCACATGGGATAATAATTACGTAAGACAAACCATTATTAAAAAAAATGTGCAATGAATATAAGATAAAGAGTTAGGGGAATTAATAAGAATAACCTAGAATGAGGGTTTAGCCCAAAGCCTAAATTACTAACCCCTTGAGACTCCTACCATTTATTCTTTCTCTCCCTTAATCTCAAACAAACCAAAAAGAAAGCAATATGGCCAGCTATATCAAGAGGGAAAAAAGAAGAAGAATCAAAGCAAAGAGAGAAGCTTTCACTACTAAGGAGAAATAAATACTTCTTAATCAAGATTCTAAACAACCTTAGGTAAGCAATGGTTTCCCTAAAACCTTCCAAATCCATTTGTGTACGATTGTAAGCAAGTGTAAGGATTTGAACGATAATGCACAAGTTTATGAATATTAGATAATCTTCGTATATGTTTGAGAATTTCGCAATGATGATTTTTGATTTGTTTAAGGCAAAAAATGAACCAAAACTTCTTTAAATCACTTAAATTTTTTATAAGATATATAGAATATGATTCGAATATAGGTTTTTAATTTCATAATTTATAAAAGCTCTTGTAAACCAATGGTAATTCGACGTTAATCACGTAGGTGAAAAGCAATTCCTATTAATGAAAAAAATTAGGTTAATTACCGAATTACCACATCAATTTGCGATAGATAATTGAGGAAAATCTACGATAGCTTTGAAAAGCCTTAACTTTTGATGGTCCTAAAATGATTGACACTCGATATCTTAAATCGTTAACATGCGATAATATTAAAATGTAACACTCGATAGCCTATGACATGTGATCTGTATAAGCATGCAATAGCTCCTTAGCTCTCGTTAACTTATGGCATGCAATAGGTATAGGAAGGTAGTAGCTCCTTAACATTTTATAGCTTATGACATGCAATAGGCATAGGCATCAAAACTCGATGGCGTAAGACATGCGATAGCTCCTTAACACTCGATAGCTTTTGGCATGCGATAGGAATAAGCACTTCACAACTGCTTAACGTTCGACGGATTTTGAGATGTGTTAGGCTTTGGCATACGATAGCAACAAACCATTTAACAAGCGATAGGTTATAGTCAACATGCGGTAGCTATATGGAATCATCTTGCAATAGCACTTCACTAACATGCAAATGCCATGAAATGTAAACATGCGATGGATAATGATCCAAAGAATTTCTAAATAACTAAATGAACTTTTAGAGCACTTGAGATGCCATCTTCTAAAGTGATGGTTGAGAATTTCACAGAGACAAAAAGGCTATAAAGGATAATAAGTTAAAATAAAGTAGCTAATATAAAAATGAGAACTTGAGCATAAGGCCTGTGTGGAAATCATTTGTTTAAACACGACATTATATTCAGTAACATGGATAAGGCCTATGTGTCAGCCATTTATCTAAATACAACATTATATTTGGTGATGTGGGCATAAGGTCTGTATGGCAGCCATTTATCTAAACACGACATTATATTCGGTAACCTGGATCTACGACCTATGTGGTAGCTATTTATCTAGACTCAGAATTATATTCGGGATGATTGTAAGGCCCGTGTGGTAGCCATTTGTCTAGATTAGGAATTATATTCGGGGTGATTGTAAGGCCCGTGTGGTAACTATTTGTGTAAACAGGACATCCGAGCTGATATTTTAGGTGTAAGGCCTTAGTGGCAACCTAATTATATATTTATGACAAAATTGAGAAATGGTAAGATAAAACATCTCAGCATTAACCTTAAGTGTACAATACCATTATTGAACTGGTAAAGGTAAGGCATGTGTGGAAATTCAAAATGAACTGACTATAGAAACTAGTTGGAATATGTTTTGAAGGAACATCTCACATGCAAGACGAAATTGATAACATGTGCTTGATCATGGTTGGATATTACTTGCATAGTACAATGTAGTTGGTGATTGGTTGGGATAGTTAAGGGAAAAGCTATTCCATGCTTTAGTGGCATAGTCTTACTATATGATGTTTTCTTAAGATAAAGTACTGCTCATACCAGACTTTATGTTTGATTTATGTTTTTATTATCTCCTATAAACTCATCGGTACTTATTAGTGTAGGTTGAGCTTATGGTATAGAGAGTTTTCTTTTGGAAAAGACGAATAGAGACTCGGAAGACGAAACATGAGGTTTTTTTGCTAATAAAATTTGTTTTGAAGTCTCTGCTATGTAAAACCAGAGTTTCTAACTTGTTAAATGTTCTTGTCGGCATATTTGTATGTTAGGTACGTCACTTAATTTTAGCATTTTCATATTTACCCCTACATGGGAATGAATTGGGTTAATGAATTTATAATGACATTTATGCAAAGGTAATTTGATATAATGATATTATTTAGCTGTTTTGTTTACTTAATGTTGTGAAAAAGGAATACTAATCTCACTTTATCGTTTGGAAATAATTCTGGTGATGACTACAGCATCAATGACGTTCATTTTTGGGTATTGATTTGGGGGGCATTATAACTTTGTATCGAAGCTTAGGTTTGGGGCACTTAAGTAAAACAGAGCTAAGTAGAAATAAAGTAGTAGGAAACAAACATCTTAGGAAGGGTATATGGGGTGTGTGTGTGTATATATATAATGTACTTGTATTTTTTTATAGATATATAGGGGAATATATCTATCCATCTACTATTGTTTTCACTCTCTTTTACTTTCATTTCTTATGAACGCTTGCTTACGCAAAAAACCAAAATGGATCCGTGAAGTGGATGTTTGAATCTAGAAAGAGTAAGAAAAAACACTAGTAAAGGAACCACTAGTACTCAAACTAATGGCCAAGGAGGGGAGACATCATCGGAAGTTCTTGCTAGAGCTAATACTGAAATGCCAGCCCTGACTATAGGAAACATGGATATGAACGCACTCTTTCGGCTGTTCTTGGCAAACATAGTGTAGCAACAAGTACCACGGTAGGCCCAGAATTTACAAAAAGAGTCAGTACATCTAGCCAAGGAAGATTTTGCTACATGAACGAAGATGTATGTAATTTGGGAGGAGAAATGTTTAAAGGGACGAAATAGGAACTAGAGGCTAGCAATTGGCTAGTGATGTGTGAAAGGATTTGCAAAGACTTGGAATTGAAAAATGCCCAGAAAGTGAAGTTGGTGCCTAGACAGTTTAAGGAGTTGGCAAGTGTCTAGTGGGGAACAATGATGGTGGAGATTCTTGAGCAAGAAATTACTTAAGGGATGTGGTTGAGGCGACCTGCTATTACTATAAGAAGAAGGGATACTATTCTAGTAAATGTCTAAAGTCAGCTGGAGTGGCAAAGGTAAAGTGCTTTATCTATGACAAGCCCGGGCACAAAACTAAAGATTGTCTTGAGTCCATAAAGTGTAACACCTCATATTTTTAGTAATATTATTTAGGATATCTAGTTAGCTAAATTAATTAAAATAATGTAAGGCAATCAATGGATTGAGATTTGTGATTAATAGGGGTAGCCATGCCATGTTAATAAGTAAATCAAAATGAGATAATATGAAATAAAATAGATAAAGGGTTAGGAAGAAGGCGGGGGAAAATGGGAACAAGGAAAATCCTTATACCCTAAACCTTAAACCCCTTAGACGTGTATTCACTTATTCATTCTCATTTGCAAATTTAAAAACCTAGAGGCCTACCACCGTTTTAGAGAATTAGAGGAAGAAAAAGCTAAGGAAGAAGACTAATCAAATCAAAAGCTATTCAAATCTCCAATCCTTAATCCCAAGCTAAGGTGAATAATGACTACATCTCATTTTCTTATATTTTTTCGGTTTTAAGTTAAATTCAAAGTGTTTTGCAAGTTTATGCCATGTTTTGGATTATATATGCTTGTTGATGATTTATGCTTATTCATATTGATTTTATGATATGTTTTGATGTGAAAATCATATTTTATGACATCCAAATTCCTTGCTAATTTAGAATTTGATTAGAGATGACATTTTAGAGATGGGTTTGAATTTTCATAATTTTGTGAATTATTATGGATTTTATAAAAAAAACTAGTGTAGAAAGTGATTATTTGAGTTATAAATTATTTACGGCTAAATAATTATTTATTTGGGTGTGAAATTCATATATATTAGAAAACGTATTGAAATGATTTTATAAAATTTTGTAAAATTTACCTTAGTGTTTTAATGAATATATAAAATTATTTGAGGTATAAGACATAAATGTTTTATATATTTGTAAAAGGAGAAGAGGTATTTTATAAAATAAAATTATTGTTTATTTTTGAAATTTTGGCAGCACTTTTGAAGAAAATAAACTTAGTAATTAATAAAAATCTGACAAATGTAGCAGGTTGGTCTAAAAGTATTTCTCTTTTAAGTCAAAGACAAAATTAACTTGTTTTTAACATGTTTCTCCACTTTCGGCACCAGAGGTTCCGACCCGGACGTTTCGATATCATTACTTTCGAAACCAATGCGCATGGTATCAATATACTTGATACGTAGCGAATTGGATGAAGGCGCAAGTTATAGGGTCAAAACGTATGGCTCCAATAGGACTGAAGCATTTGTTTCCAAAATGAAGTTGCACCTACTTAGCTTTCGACTGGGTTAGCTTTCGACCATGTCAAATTGTTTTAAAGAAATGGTTTCAAATGGGTTGCACTCTTTTGCTTTAAGCAGTGCTTTCAAAGGGTCGAAACCCCTAGCTGCCGCTTTTCTTACCTTTCGATGTCAATGGTTTTAGAAGGTACACTTGTTTTAAAAACTTGGCCACTTCTCCAATGCTTTCAGAAGGTTGGTTTCGACACCATCACTTCTTTACTTAGGAATAACATTCGAAAAGAATTCTTTCGACGTTAATGGGTTTCAGATCCTTTTGCTATACTGGAAGGCATTATCCAAATGGTTTCGACCGAAATGATTTTCAAATGGATTCATGGATATGGTTTTGAATGGTTCCAAAGGTGTTTTCCAAATGTTTTAAATTGAACACAAATGCTTTTGAAAGGTTTGCTGTTTACAAAGGTTTGATGCTTTCAAAAGGTTTTAAATGATGATTTCGAAGGGGGTGTTTCCCTAAGTAAAACGACTCAGATATTAGGGTCATGCCCCATATATAGCTATTAGCCCTGCTAAGTTAGTCCAAAATTCCAGTGTGTAGGGATTCGTCACATATAAGACTAAAACTTTGATTACACATAGAAGAGAATATATTTTTGTATGCAGATAGATTATTGGGAGCCCGGAAAATCATTATGATCAATTGAGCTGGGAGATGTTAATTTAGGGACAGACCATCCAGAAGAGAAGTATTTAACAGATAGTTAAGGGAAGACTGTCCAGAAGTGGAGTGTCTAACAGATGTTAGATTATTTTGTTATATTGTTTGGTAGGCCCGAGTCAGCCAAAGGTTAGTAGTTTTCCAAACAAAACTATAATGTTCAAACTGATAGTCCATTTGTTACCTGATATGTATGTTTACATAATAATGCTTTACAATTTTAACCCGCTTTGGTTGCAGGAATATTATTTGCAAAAGGTATGTTTTAAAAGGATATTAGTAAGGGGAAACCTGTTCCGCTAAGCGGCATGGTGTCATTTAGTATCGTATATCCGAGATGTGTAGTATTATTCATACCAAGCTTTATGTCTGACTCGAAGTTTGTGCTTTCCCCTTAAAATTTTGGGTGCTCAAAATTGATTTAGGTAGGTTGAGGTATGAGGTTTACAGGTTTTAGTAGGCTGATGAATAAAGCTTCCGGAGACGAGCAGGTGGTTGTCGGATAGCTATTTAAGAGTTGCTATTTTCCTCTGTTTTATTCCGCTATGTTGTATTTAAGATAGTTATGTCTATATAGTACTCTGGTCAATCAAGGGGGCATTATCTTATGTCGCTCTTGGCGTATTTTATAATAATTATATTTGATCATTACATGGGAATCGATTATGGGATTATGTAATAAATATGAAACATTTTTGTGAAAATTAATGAGAAAAGCTATTTTTGAAATCTATGGTTTTGTTTTATATTCAAGTGCTTATGATATTATTCCATTATGAATACCATTAACATTACCGTATTTGGTCACCAAAAGTTAATATTATGGATGACTGCAGTATCTTTAGCTCTTAGCTTCGGGCCTCCAGATAGGGGATATCACAACATGATATCATAGCATAGGTTTATGAAATACTTTAACAAAAATGATTTTTAAAACATATTCCTAAGGAATTAGAGTAAGATCTGGGTATGAGATAACGCTATAGTAACGTACTTGTATTCTCTATATATAAGTATATGCTATATCTCTATTCTCTTATCTCTATTAGGCTGTATCTCAGAGGCGTGAATATATATATATATATATATATATATATATATATATATATATATATGCTATAAGAGGAAGAGTTAACCTAGGAGGGGATAGCATCACCACTAATGGAAATTCCCAACCAAATACAAGGAGGACTCTACGTTAGGCTCAAGTTGAGAATGTTTGTGTTAGAGTCCCATAAGTAGATATAAGGCAATGTATCAGTTTTTCGTGAACATGATGTAAGCTGGGATTGCCGCTGGGGTTGTTGGAAGTAATGTCGTGGGAGGAGTTTAGGAAGCTCTGGTGGTCAACCATTATGCTAACTTGAGTAGAGACTATGCTAGGCTTGGAGGGAAGCCGTTTATTGAAACTGAAGATGCTATAAAAGTGGAGAATTGGTTGTTGCACTGTGAATGGATATTTGTTGACTTAGGGCTAAATAACAAGCAGAAAAGGTGGCTTGCTTCGAGATAGCTTCAAGGAGCAACTTTATTTTGGAGGAATAGTGTGACGGTTGGAGTAAATGAAGAGGAGATGACATGGGCTGAGTTTATGAAAAGGTTCCAGGAGAGGTTCATGTCAGTAATGGCACAGTCTGTTCTGATCAGAAAGTTTGCTGAGTTAGAACAAGGAGAGATGTCTATTTTGGAATATGCTAGTAGGTTTAAAGAGTTGGCTAAATATGGTTATGCCACAGTTGATACAATGATGAAGAGGAATAAGAAGTTCATCAGAGGATTGAAGCTTGAGTTGGCTAGGGCTACCTTACTGCATATCAGAGATCCCTGTGATATGGTAGTGGAGATGGCGTTAAGACATGAAGAGATGCTTGCTTTTTTGGAGAAGAAGAAGGAGAAGGAGGTCCAGGTTGGGCAAGGTCAAAAGAGAAAATTCTTTCATAAGAAGGGTGCTCTAAAAGGTAGAGTAGCAAAGAATGGAAAGTTTAAAGTGGTCTGTTACAAGTGTGATAAGAAAGGCCATTATGCTCATGAGAGCCGGACAGGTAAAGGAAAGAAGGCTGCTGTGAAGAAAGGAGTTAGATGTTTAAACTGTGATCAAGTTTTGCACTACAAGAACAAGTCCAAAGAGCCTACTTAAGGAGATAAAGACCAAGTATTTGCACTGGAGCCTGCTACTTCGAAACTGAAAGTGTAGGAGAAAGGAAAGGCATTATTGGGAGCTACGCGTCAGATTCGTATGTCTATTAGCGGTTTATTTGATACTGGTGCATCGCATTCTTTTATATCTCGATGTTCGGTAGATATGGTTAACATAGAACCCACATATTTAGTTATTTCCTTAAGAGTTGCAAATCTAATAGGAGGGCATGTGACACTTAGGATGAAGTGTAACCATTTAGAATTAGACTTTCTAGGTTACACCTTTGTTTGTAGTTTGCATATGTTCGACTTTGTAGGGCTCAGAACCATATTGGGTGTGGATTGGTTAAGTGAGTATGATGCTAGGATATTTTGCTAGGATAAGAAAATATCACTTAGACACCCGAACTGTACTAATTGGATAGTTTATACCATAGAAAACCCTAGCTGTGAGATGAATGCCTTGTTGGGTGTTGTGGAATTAGAGGATGAGTTGAATTGCGTTTTCATGGTTAGAGAATTCGCGAATGTCTTCGAGCCGATAGTTGGATTTCCACCAAATGATTTATTGAGTTTTTGATAGAATTGGTGCCTAGAGCAGAACTGGTAAGTAGACCGCCAAGTAGGATGGCGCGGACAAAAATGAGGCAGTTGAAGGCTCGATTGATAGATTTGGAAGGAAAGAGTTTTATCAGACCTAGTAGTTCACCTTGGGGAGCAACCGTAGTATTTTCTAAGAAGCCGAACGGATCGTTAAGGCTATGTATCAATTAACCTAAATTGATGAGAGAATGATAAGGATCAATACCTGTTGCCTAGGATTGATGATTTGTTCGATCAGCTGAGCGGAGCTAAGATATTTTCTCAGTTAAACTTAGCAACAAGTTTCCATCAGCTTAGAGTAGTAGAAAATAGTATAGCTTTGACGGCGTTTAGAAAAAGTTATGGGTCATATGAATGGTTAGTCATACTATTCGAACTAACTAATGCACTGACATTCTTTGTAGACTAGATGAACAGGATTTTCCCGAGAGCCCTTGGTTAGGTTTGTATTGGTTTTCATAAAGGATATTCTGATATACTCTAAGGATGAGAAGGAGCATGAAGTTCATCGTAGAGTTGTGCTTGCGACGATGAGGCAGCATCAGCTAAAGGCAAATTTTCTGAAGTGCCATTTTCGAAAAAAGAAAGTGAAGTTTCTTGGTCACGTGGTTTCGGAGAAAGGGTTGTCAGTCATTCTAGATAAGATGAAAGCTTTTAATAATTGGAAAACCAAAAACGGTAATAGGGATAAGAAGTTTCCTTGGATTGGCTAGATATTATCGAAGGTTTATAAAATATTTTTCACGAATAGAAACACTGATGACCAAGCTAACATGAAAGAATATGAAGTTTGTGTGGACCGATAAGTGTGAGGAAGCATTCCAGAGCTTGAAACACTTGTTGACCCTCGCACCTATGTTAGTGGTTCCAAAGGGGAATTGAGATTTGGTAGTTTGTACAGATGCATGTGGTACTATATTAGGAGCTGTACTAATGCAGAGGTGTAAAGTGATTGCCTACGCTTCTTAACAGCTAAGACCGCATGAGGTTAGATATCCAACCCTTGACTTGGAGTTAGCTGCAGTGATATTTACTTTTAAGGTGTGGTGGCATCACCTTTTCGGAGAGAGATTCGAGCTTTATACGGATCATAAGTCGTTGAAGTACTTATTCTCTCAGAAGGAGATGAACATGAGAAAGAAGAGGTGGATAGAGTTTTTAGCCGCATATGATTTTGGGATTAAGTATGCCCCAGGGAAAGGCAACAAGGTTGCAGATGTGCTTAGTAGGAAGCATTAGGATGCAGTGTTGGCTATGATAGCAGAGTGGAAGGACTTGGAAGCACTATCGACTTGTATAGTGTAGTGGAGATCCAAGGCTAGGTCTAGTAGAGAATCTACTATGTCGTCTTGTTTAGAAGTCCGTCTAGTATTAATTGAGAAAATCATTTCTAGATGGGAAGAGGATTCGATGTTAGCTGAGAGGATCAGAAAATTAATAGACGGAACGAAGAGCGATGACTTGAAGGATTTCAGTCTTGAGCAAGGCGGATGGTTAAGAAAGAAGGTTAGACTATGAGTTCCGAATATGGGAGACATAAGGAAAGAAGTTTTGGAGGAATTCCATCGTTCAAAGTTCACTATTCATCTCGGAGGAATGAAGGTGTATCAATACATGAAGATAAGTTTCTTCTTGGCAGGAATTAAGAGGGATGTTAGCTTATGGATGAAACAGTGTTTGAAATGTTAGCAGGTGAAAGCAAAGCATCAAAAGCCAAGTGGGTTGCTTCAGCCATTAGATATTTTGGTATGGAAGTGGGATTCTATTTCTATGCATTTCATAGACGGGTTGCCGAGATCTAATAGAGGAAATGAAAGTATATCGGTCATAGTGGACTGGTTGACTATGAGTGCCTATTTTATTCCCATTAAGTCAAATAGAACGACACCTATATTGGCTAGTTATTATGAAAAATGCAGTTAGACTTCATAGAATTCCAAGTAGTATTGTTAGTGATAGAGATTTTTTATTCACTAGCGATTCTGGAAAAGCCTACAGGAAAGTTTAGAAACCAAGCTCAAGATGAGTACCGCTTACCATCCATAGGAAAATGGACAAATGGAAAGAGTTAACAAGATCTTAGAAGACTTGCTAAGAGCTGTGTATTAGACTTTTCGGTATCATGGGAAGACCACCTACACCTAGTCGAGTTTTCGTATAACAATACTTATTAGACTAGTATAGGGATGGCGTCGTTTGAGGCTTTGTATGAAAGACCATGCAAATCCTCTGCATATTGGTTAGAAAACGAAGATAGATTATATAAAGAAGTTACAAATATTATAAATGGTTAGTCCATGGTCTAGTTTAGTAGTTGCTCATTGTTAAAATCTCTCTTAGGTGGTATATGCATGCACATATTATTTTAAATTTATTTTCAAAATCATATACACACAATAAAAATTGTTTATATTAAGTTCATAATCAAAAACCTTTCAAGTAGCAATAAATATTGTAGAAAACACAAATTTCAGTTGACTGAATGGGTGTGTTCAATCGACTAAAACCTGTACACGTGCACTAGTTCATTTGAAGGTTTAGTCGACTGAACCACCCCATCATTTGACTGAACTAAGTGACTTTTCAAAATAAAATTTAAATTTCAAATTTTTATATATTCAAAAAACTGAATTTCTTTCCTCGGTCGACTGAATATTCAAAACAGCTATTTTCTAAACGGTCACCTCCTTTTAACGAATAGAGACAACCCTTGATTCAAGAGTTGTTTTCGTATCTTTTGACCGTATCTTTTCACGAAGAATTACATCTTTTAAACTCTGTATATAGCCTTGAATTCAGTTGTTTTAATAACTTAATTCTTTGATTCTATTCTAATATTCTTGTTATCTAAAATTCTACCATTTTCTTCAAAAATCTTTCTAATCACTCGCATATTCAAATTTATTTGTAATTAATATATCTTCCAATCTTCACGAACTACACTATATACCACGAAGGAGAATATTATAGGAAGGGTGTACTCTAAAGACTTATCTGTGCTATCAAAAAATCACAATTAGTCAAGAAAATTATCTGTACTATTGAATTCTTATTCGGTTGCTCAGGCGGTAGAAGTCCTATTCAGTTGTCTGCGTTGTTGAAGTCCTGTTCGGTTGCTCAGGCGGTGTAATACATATTCCTCCAGGTTAAGAGAGGGTTGATAGTTAAATTTTTGAAGGAGTCTAGGACTGTACTTAGAACGGGAGTTCGAACAAGTACAAAAATCCCTAGTGTCATTTACTTTACTATTTCCTTTTTACATTATTCCGCACTAGTGGATAACTTTAGTTACTATTCCATATTATGATCCTTAGTAGTACTTTCATTTGATATCGGATCAAGGCCATCATATAACTATAACAGAGTAATTTGATACACAGTTAATATGGAAAACAACATTAACACAAGTTTTGTTGAAGGTCAATCCACTACACGGCCACCACTATTTAATGGTTTGATTTTCAATTACTGGTTAACTTGAATGAGAATTTTTATGCAAGCAAATGGATATGATACTTGGAATATTACTCAAAATTAATACACTATTCCCACTACACCTTTTGCAGAATGGTCAAGCACACAAAAATAGATGCTACATCAAATGCAAAAGCTATGAATATGTTATTTTGTTCCTTATACAAAAATGAATTTACTAGAGTTAGCATGTGTACAACTGCTTGTGAAATTTGGAGAACTCTTAAAGTCACACATGATGGTACTAACAAAGTTAAACAAAGCAAGATTTCGATCCTAAAACATCAGCTCCAAAATTTCAGAATGAGACTAGATGAAACTATAATGACATGTATTCTATATTTCAAGACATACATCATTCATTATTAGCATTAGGAGAAAAAAATTCAGATTTTGATATTGTCTCTAAAATTCTCAACTCTTTAACGGATGAATAGGAACGAAAAAGTCTTAGCTATTGAAGAAGCTAATGACATTTCTACCATCAAACCTAAAGATTTAATTGAAAATCTCATGTCATATGAAGTGAATTTGCAGGCTAAACGAGATCAAGCACAAGATAGAAATAATATCGCATTCAAAGCTGAATAAGAGAATTCGGATTCAGATGCCATGACATTGATTGCAAAGAATTTCAAAAAGTTTTTAAAATTCAAAAAGAAAAAGAAGTTTGGAAACAATAGGAGAGATAACTCCAGTAAATTGCTAGTCTCAAATCTCGAATGCTACGTATGTCATAAGAAGGGTCACATGAAGAAAGACTATCCTAATAGAAAGAAAGATAGATTAAAGAATAAGAAGAACAAGTACAAAAAGAGGCAAGCATTTTCTGCTCCATGGAATGATTCAGAATCATCTTCATAATCAAACAGCAATTAAGACAGCGATTCAGTATCTCCTTGGGTTTTGCCTTGATTTTGTAAGAGTTAACGATGAAACAAAGAAATTTCCCTGACGCAATGCCAAAAGAGCATATCAAGGGATTGCATTTTATTTCATATTTTCAAAGAAACCGAGCACCTCCGCTAAGTCATCGATGTGGTCATTTGATCGTCATGATTTTACAAGCACATCATCCACATATACTTCCATCGATCATCTGATTTGGTCATCGAACATCCGGTTGGCCAGTCTCTAGTAGGTAGCTCTAGCGTTCTTTATCCATAACAATTTCATAACTTGGCAATACAATCTCAGATCAGTAATGAAACTGGTGTACACTTGGTATGGGACATGCATCAGGATTTGATTGTATTTGCACTATGCATCCATAAATGAAAGTAATTCATGTTTAGATTTCAAGTCTACCAACTGGTCGATCCTTGGAAGTGGAAAGCTATCATTCAGGTATGCCTTATTCAGATCTGAGTAGTTAACACATGATCGCCACTTTCCATTTTCTTTTCTCATGAAAATAGGATTAGATACCCATTTTGGGTAAAGGGCGTCGTAGATAAACTCGTTGCTTTTGAGCCTATCCACCTCCTCTTAAAGTGCGACATATCTCTTCGAATCCCTACCGCATCTTTTTTGTTTCACCAAGATATGCCTCGGGTCGATATTCAATGAATAGCTCGTAACGGTCGGCGAAATCCCATACATGTCAGAATCGATCAAGCGAACACATCAAGATTCGCTCAGAGAAAATCAGCTAACTCCTTCATCATCACTGGGCTGAGCTGTGATCCGATCTTCAGGACTCGTGAAGGGTCGTCGCGAGAGTGTGATATCAATTGTCAACTCAGGGGGTGCAGCCTTAGATTCTTTGGGCCCCTCTTCTTTGTCTCTCGGATCTATATCTTTATAGAACTGACTGTGATGCTCGAGCTAAGGCCCGGACATTGGTTGCTAAGCCTCATTGGTTTTTATGCAGAGAGATTTCTCCACACCTTTTCCCTTCTCCTTTCGTTGAGCATCCCTCAACTTAGCCACATAACAGGAACGTCTAATCGCCTAGTCTCTATGAATAACTCCAAAAACCTTGTCTGTTGGGAATTTTAGTGTCAAGCACCAAGGGGAAAGAGCTGCCCTAAATTCAACAAGGGCTGGTTGGCCCAAAAACGCACTGTATGGAGAGTACACATCCAATGCAACAAATGGTAGTATCCACACTCTCCTACGATTGCCATACCTTAGCTCAATATAGCCTACCGCTTCAATAACAAAATCATTAAAGCCATGGATGTAGGCATTGAACGGTTTTAGGTCTTTAGCTTCCATTCTCATTTGGTCGTAAGCGCTTTTGAAAATAATGTTCATAGAACTACTATAATCAATCAAAACCTATCTCAATATTGCAAGGTTGACCGTGGTCGAAATTACAATTAGGTCGATCAGAGGGGCCTTTACTTTATCCGCATCTCTAGTTCGGAATACTATGTCATCCATCATAGTATGTTGCTGCTTGGTCGGAGCACTGTCCTTCGTGTTTGAACAACATTCACAATCAACATGCCGGATTGCATCTATATAATGCTCCATTTTATGCCAACTTCTATCGGCTGGATGAGGTCCTTTAACAATGGTATTAACAACTAGTTTTCCTCCGGTCCACCTAGGTTCCTCAGCATTAGGCAGAGCTTATCGTCGACTAGGGTCGGATGTTCCCTAACCGCCATCCCGGGGGGCTTTAATAAACCGTTGCAATTTTATCTCATGAGTTAACTTCTCAATAATATCATCTATGTGACGACACTCTTCAGTGTTATGACCATAGGTTTCATGGAACCTACATCACTTCCATTTATGCTTTCTCTTCTCCATTGACTCTTTCGAAGGCTGTTTTCAGTACTGCAGGGTAATAAAGGTCGATAGATAGATGTTCTCTAACGACGTGTTCAAAGGCATGTATGTGTCATACGTAGGGATCCTTGGATTCCCTCTTCCAGAATCTCGTCTCCCGTCCGGTTTTTGTCATTTCCCTTTTTCATCTCATTCGGTTTATTCTGAGCATTAATTTGAAGTTTTCCACAACTACCACCATGCTGTTTTACTGCTACAATATTTTGTACTCCCTCGATATTTGGGTTTGCAACATAACTCTTTCTAGTTTGCTTTGCCTCCTTCTTTCTCAAAAACTGAGCCGCTTTTGAATGGAAACGGTCTAATGTGGAAGGATGATTTCCTGCCAACCAATCACCGAATTTGGAATTGGGATCGACTCCCCTAGTCAGTACCATGAGTATTGCATCTTCATTCGGATTACTGAATTTTGTCAGAGTTGTATTGAATATTTCTAGATAATCTTTAAGCGACTCCCCAGATGCTTGAATTGAGAGATACATAACATATTTGGGGTGAGACACATACATGAAGAACTACTTCAAAAACTTTGTTGCTAATGCATTAAATGAAGAAATAGACCTCGGGGGTAACTTTGTGAAACCTTATCCTCACAATTCCCTCCAAAAAATAGGGAAACATCTACACCTGACTGCATCATGGGATCTAGCAGAATCCATAAGCCATTCATACTTCATAAGGTGCTACCTGGGGTTGGTTTTTCCCTTGTAAGTGGGCACCAAAGGCATATTAAACCTCCTTGGATACTCTTCATGTAGAATGTTATTAGTGAATAGAGTATGGCTCCTTGATAGTCCCCAATCAGCATTTGTTAGGCCTGACTTTCATTCATAAGCTGCCTCACCATGGTTGTTGAATACGGTGTTTGAAGAGTTGGCGCCAAATGGTGGTCATGTTCCACCTTATGTGAATGTCCCGACCCATATCTATGGGCACTACAACATTTCCTTAGCTTCTCTTGCCTCCGATCCATCTCTTGAGCATCAATCCTACCATCATCTCTCAGTTGTGGTTAAACTACTTTCATCTGAGCTCCAGCCCCTGATCAATTGCAGCATCTCCAGAGAATGCCCCCCTAGCTGATTAGTGATTCTCTCCATGGGAGATGGGATCGACACTGATCCCTTTGAAGGAATCAGGGTCGATCGATGCCGGTAGCTGCTAGCGGCTACTTGGTTCTATCCTGATGTTCTAGTGTTGTGCACATCAGTTTTATGACATATGCTCCTGTGATTATCATCAAATGAAAAGGAATTCTCCGATTTTGAGAACGGAGTAGGCTCCCTTCTTATCTTTGCCACACTGATCCTTTAACTGGTTCATCAGGTCAATATTGGCCTAGATTTGTTGGTTAAGTTGTTGACGGTTGTGCATCAGTTCCTTCATCATGTTTTGGAAATCAGCTCTGGTGATAAATTCACCCAAATTCTAAGTTTTTATAGCTACTGGTTGAACATTTTGATCAACTTTCTAACCAATAGCTTCTTCATTTTCTTCAACAAAACAAGATGTAGACTTAGTTCCTCTGACCATGGCTATTAGTTTCCTTCAGATCTCCTTCGAATCTGAGTTGAAACAGAAACTTGTTGGTAGAAAATTGGATCTATCTCGCGAATATGGGAATCCACAAGAAGATCATGATATCCAATCAAGTTAAGAATTCGTTCTCTGTGAAAGCAACAAAATATTTGTGCCAAAATTTATCACAAACACCCAGCAGAGTTTGTGTAGAGAAACAAATGAATAAATATAAATGAAAATAGAGGAAACAAGCAATTAAACAACAGAAAATAGGCAAAAACATAAACACGATGATTTATAGTGGTTCGATGTCTTATTTCCTACGTCTACTTTGATGAAATTACTTTGTTTATGACTTTGGATTCTAAGTATAAGAGGGATCAGATTGAAATCCATGAATACAATGAGTACAAAGCAATTAACTGCTTAAAGATCCTTCAAATAAACCATGAAGCCTGTATTTATAGGGGGAGATGGCCGAATATTTTCGTGAAAATCGTAGGGGAATCTCCAGATGCAAACGAGGTCACATAAGCCATCGCTATGCCCAAATCCCAAGAAATAAGGATCATCCATGATCCCTTTTAACATCCATCTGGATCCCACGATCCCTCTGGTGTGACCCTTTCATCTTAAATCCATGTCACCAAAATTGTTTACATATTCGACGTTTGGATTTTGAGATGTCAATCAATCTTCACTGAGTTGAACTACTTAGCTGATGCGACCCGCTCCCTTGTATAGAGGTAGGGATTATGCCTGATCCCTAGCCTAGTTTAGACAATAATCCATATTTAGAATTTTTTGTAGAGTCCATCTCTCGATTTCGTTTGATCATTAATTCATATTGCCTTTTGTGCTTGATCTTTGGACTCCGTTATCACCTCGTTGAACTGCTTTCATCGAGTCTAACTTGTCTAATTGGCTTAGATATATAGCCAAAAGGCCGGATAACAAGAATAATATTAAACTTTAATATGTATACTCCACTTAGATTATATTTAAATAGTGACATTACATCCATCGATCGACTATAGTTGGGTTTGAGTTAAAACATTGAAAGTAAAATACTATGCAGTAGAGAGTTCATCTCCACAATTATACGAGATCAGTATCATGGTCAATTATAGTCAATCAAAGTCAAAGTCTCTAAGAGTGGTATAATTAATAATAATGTTACTATTGAAAGAAGGACTTTGTGTTTGGACTAACCAAGTTGAATGCAGATGATGTTGGAATTTTGATCAAAATCAAATTTCATAAGTCATAAAGTGATAAAGTTTTGATGAAGAGAATTGGTAAAATAAATAATTGTTACTACCGGGTACAACTTAAAATTATAAAATTGCATTTTTTACATATAGAATGTGTAAGCAATAAATTCAGCCAAACTATCACAAGTAATGACATGTGAGCTCTAATATTAAAACCATTCTATATTAACCACTGACTGAATTTACACCTTTGATTCGCACAACCATAATGATGAATATTCCGATAAACCACGCGATTTGACTAATATTTAATCATCATGAATTAATTAAAATAAGTAATATGTAAGAAATATTAATTATTGATTTTATTTGATTTTTTTGAATGCCATTGTATTTAGTAATTACGCATATAAAAGGATCTAGGAAAAGTGGATTAAATACTTGGTACCAAGATCTATAAAGATAAATCTATGAGGTTGCTTGGACTGTCCTAATCTTTATACCCATGCTGAAAAGTTTAATATAGAGAATTATAAGTATGGAAATGTTTTAACGCAATTTGGAATCATTCTTTTAAAAAGGATGCTCCTCATACCGATGAGGAGAAGGAGCATATGAAGAGGATACTCTATGCATCTGCAATAAGTTCCATAATGTACGCTGTGTTATGTACTAGACTGGACATGCCTTGTGCATTAGGGTGCGTAAGACGATACCAGTCTAATCCTATGAGAAGCATTGTACTGCTGTAAATGTATACTTAAGTATTTGAGAAATACCCAGGACGTATTCCTTATATTCGAGAATGGAAACCTTCGTATGAAGGGGTATACAAATTCCAGCTTTCAAAGTGATTTCGGTGATAGCGGGTTGTTCGTCGAACGGAAATTCTATCGGTTTAGAAAACCGTCGAACGAATTTAAATTTAAAAATAACCGCAAGCGCACGGTGTACGAATGTAGCACGCGGCGAATACGGGTCGATCCACAGGGAATTGATGATTTTAAAATTCTATTCAATCAAATTATACCGAAGTCGAGAGTGAATAGCTAGAAATGTAAGAAACTAACAAAAACTAGCAAAAGAAAATGATAAAAATATGAGAGTTAAGAGAACAATTTAGAGATAAATCCACTCTCTAGATCATATAAATCAACAAAATGAAGTTATGATCTCTCTTTTCTTGTCATTAGTGAATTAGTTGATGTGCTTATCATAAGTATGGTATATTTGTGCTATTAATTAGCTCAATATAAACCATCAAACTATAACACAACCACTAATACACATTTAACTCTCATGAAATATGACAACAAAGTTGAAAGAAAAATCTATTTTAAGCATAGCCTATTAACTATTGTTTAGAAATATAGGCTATCAAATTTCAATTTCAACATTCACTTCTTTGCCATAATCATATTTAGATGAAGAGGCAATTTGTGTTATGTTTGTTTAAGCATAGTCTATTTGTTATAAACAACATAGACTATCAAATTCAAAGCTAAACAACATCATTAAACCACTTCAATCATTCTCATTAAGCACAAAAAGAGAGCATAAACAACAAAATGTTGGATCTACATACTTGAGAGCTTCATTACCCCTAAATTGAAGGGATTAAGCTCTCATATTTGTTATTATATGAACAAATGTAGAAAACAACATTAAAAAAGAAGAGAAAAAGAGAGCAAAATGAAAGGAAAAATTATTCTACTTGCATAAAAGTAAATCTACACTACTAGCATGAAAGGAAATGAACATGTAAGTAAAAGGAAACACTAATTAACATTGCATAAAATAAAAAGAAAATTACATAAAATAAAAATGGCTAAGTAGCCATGAAAATAGAAAGAGAGCTTTCTTTTATTTTTGATCTAAACTAAACTAAAGAGAAGGAGGCCTAAGAGAGACTAAAGAGAAGAGATCATGTTACATGAAACATATGGGTATTTATACATGTATGAAACCCTAATTCATATTTTTGGAGAATACCCAAAATGCCCCTTAGGAAGTGTGGAGGCCAAGTAACCATTAACATGTCTTAATCCCCCATTAAGTGTACATGAAACCATTAAGTCCAAAAGCATGTGCATTAGCCTTTAATTTGTACATTAAGGTAGGTGGGTAGGTGGGGTCCTCCATGTTCTTCACTTTGAATTATTTCCATCTTCATTCCTTTGTATTAATTTTGTGCATGCATATCTTCATGAAACCACTTCTATTTGAGATCAAAATCCTACAAAAATATATACAAATTTTCAATTAATTTTTTTCTCAAACAAATATATGCACTTAAATGACCGTTTTGCCCCTATATGAAGATGAATATATGAAAATTTGGAATTAATATGAATTTTGGTTAAAACAAGTTAAAATACCCAATATGATCATTTATTTAATTTAAATAGAATAAATATGGTGGTAAAAATATGCACACTTACGTGCACATCAAATACCCCCACACTTATCTTTTTATTCGTCCTCGAATAAAGAAAAACTAAGATAAATTCGTTTTCGTAGGGAGCACGATTGCATTGAGCATATGCAATAAGCCGTTAAACCTCTGGGTGTCCCCAGTAGGACGAGTGTTGTCTCGTGAGGGTTTTCAGCGGATACTACCCACAAAATCCAAATGCAGGATGAAAATATGTACAAAATGCAAGATATGTTTACAAAGGGATGAATGCAAAATTTTGAAAATATTTACAAATGAAGGGATTATTTTTAAATTGACACGAATAAGTTAAATATAGGTTTTGGTTATTATCTTGAAGATTTATGTCATTTATTCGTCAAAATTTCCAACAAAAATCAAGTCATCATAACAAATAGACAATAGTTTAACTCGTTGTTTTGGTTAATAACACATTGTAACTATGAAATGGATCCTTAGTTGATTATCAAAGTTTATCAAAGTGGTATTTTCATTTCTTTTCAATAACAAATCAAATCAACTAAGTAAAAATAGTGCTATGATTTCAATTGCTTGCTCTCTCGTTTTTTGCAAGAAAAATTACACACCTAGCTCAGGTAAACTGAGGCCAGATATACCACCCATGCACTGCCTTTCAGGCTTATGCGAGGGGAGTACAGAGCATGGCGAGTGCACACACTTTCGTGCATACACCTATCGACCGTAGGTGGTTTTTATTAAGTTTGTTTTTTATTTACATGTGTTCTATACATGCATAACCGTGAGGAATTTTAAATGAGTATGAAAGCACATAATCAAAAATTCCAAGTAACTCACCCATGCATAACCGTGAGGACTTTTAAATGAGAGTGAATACTTGGATGTTATTATTTTTTTATAATTATTTTTTTTAAGAGAGAGAGAGTTTTGCAAAATCATTTTAGCACCATTTAACTTAGAAGACAAAAAAAATGTTATATCCTTTACTTTAAATCAACCACTTTTTAAAACAAAGATTTTCAATTAGGATTTATTTCATAATTACCACATATGAATCTTCCTATATGCTAGTTAAACCATTGTTATCTGTAATCAAACTTTATTTTTACTTTTGTTAAGACAAATAAATTTTCAGAAATTTCAATTAAATAAACCAAAACCATATATTTATCCTATAGTGTTTCTTTAAAAATAAATAAAAAACGCTAAAAAAAAATTCTTCTTTTGTTTTTGGAATTTTTTTTTTTAGTTTTTGGAAAAGAATGAAAAATTAATCCTGAAAAATCAAGAAGAAGATGAGTCTCCCCCCACACTTGATTTTGACTGTGTCCCCACAGTCAACCCAAGTGAAAGGGATGCTTATTATTATTTACATGAAAACGAACGGTATTTACACGAGATCAGAAAGTATATTGTCAAAAAGTAAATGAAACGGTCTTCCAAAAACCGATTCATTTGTCTCGTCGAGTATACGAGACACAGCTTAAGCTCGAAAAACCAAACCATAAAAGATTTTGAAGTTGAATGTTGATTTGGAAAAACGAATGTCGTTTTATTGAAAATTGAATGAGTTGTTTTGTTTTCGATGATTTTTGGGGCAGATAAAACAAGTGATTGAAATTCAAGTTTATTTTCACCAAATTGAAATTCAAATTTGTCATTGAAAAATTCTTCAAAATTATTGATTTCAAAATCAAAATGGTGATGTAAATCTTCCCCTTCATAATTTAACAACTCATTTTCGAAAAGTCCAAAGAATTCATGTTCATTAAATTCGTCTTCCTTTGTTGAATTATCAACAACTTCATCGCATATATCCATTTCAAAATCCAAAGTTGTTGTATTCAAATTTTCAAAAAAAGGAAGATCGAAATTTAAATCGAGTTTCTCACCCTCAAAAGAATTGAAATCCAACTCAATTACCGTGTTTTCAACAACTTTATTAAGATTGTTATTTTCAGTTTTAAAAGTTGTTGTTTGAAAATCGTCGATTTGGGTAAAAGATGGATTATCACTTGACTCATCACACGTTGAGATTTGATTTTGTTGTTCACGTTGTTTCATATAAGTTTCAAACAACAAATCCGTGTGATCATCGTAAATTTCATTCATTTGTTCAACAAAATCCAATCTATAGTTATTAAATTGAGAATTTTCGATTTGGATTTGTTGAGAACAAAATTTTTCACTCGTAACATGGTTAAGATTATTCCCATTGCCAAATTCGTTTGAAAAGTTGTTCCCATTTTCATATTGTGTTTGGAATTCATTTTGGAGCTCGAAATTAAATTGGCATGGGTTATAATCGTAATCGTTTGAATTTTGAATTGAATTCAAATTTTGAAATCCTCGACTCGAGTTATTACACAAATCAGAATTACATAAATCATTTATCTCTTGATTTTGTCGTGTAGAAAGTTCGAGTAAAGATGAAATCATTTCAATGCTATTTTCAAGAGTCGAACGTTGGTCATCGTTTTGAAAATTTTGTTGTTCGAAATTTGAATTATTTACACAATAGTTGTTGTTAAAATATCCATACGAATTTGGAGTGAACTCATATGGATTATATTGATTTTCACAACTAAAATCAAGTGAGTAAGAAAAAGGAAACTCGGACATTTTCAAGATTTTTTTTTTTTTTGGTTTTTTTTTTTATAAACAAAAATATTTACAAGTAGAATCTAATTTTCAAAATCGAAAATTGATTTTTGTTTTGTTTTTGGATTTCAATTTTTTTTTTTTTTTGAAAAGATTTTTTTGGATTTTTGATTTTAATTTTTTTTTTGGATTTTTGATTTGAAAATTTTCAAAAGAAAAGAAAAAAAACTAAGTTAAGAAATATTAACAATTTTTTTTTAGTTTTGGATTTTGAATTTTTTTTGTTTTTTTTTAATATGCATGAACTAATGCAACTAAGTGAATGCAAGGGTTAATTACAAATGATTTATCCTAAGTTAACCCAAAATTGTATATTCACAAGTTGTCTTAGATAAACAAGATAGTTCTCAGCCAGGTAACGGGCAGGATTTATCGGTGCACCACGAATCACCGTAGCAATGCAGCCGAAGGTTTAAGTACCTTCAGAGGAACAACCACTATAATATTTACGAATCACCGTAATATTTATAAATGGTTATTACTCTGCCGTAGCCTAGACACCAAGAAATTAAATTGTTCAAAGAAGACAACTGTCAATATACAATTAAGCGAGTTATTATTTAATCAAATTCTAAGATGAAATGCAGAACAGAAACTAAACATGTATTAACAATGCAACTACGAATGAATTTTTTTTTTTTTTAAATGCAAATGCAAGCAACCAACAATTCAATTCAAATAAAACTAGAAATGAAAGCAGAATTTTTTAGCAAGCAGAGCAATTTATTTTGGCTAGCTAAGGAAGCAATTTTCAGCAAGCTATTCTTCCTTTATTTCCTGCTTTGGCAACCTGAAAATTAAAAACTAAGATATATAGAATATATTTTTTTTTTGGTTTTTTTTTTTTTTGAAAGAAAACTTAAAAGTAGGGTTTTACTTAAAAAAAAAAAAAAAAAAAAAAAAAAAATTCAAGGGAATTAAAACAAGTCAACACAAAACAAATGAAGACAATTGAGACTTGTTTGGTTTTTTTTTTTTTGTTTTTTTTTGTTTTTATTTTTTGTTTTTTGTTTTTAGACAAGAACCAAATAAATAAAACAAAACAAAATATGTACAATAACCTAAACAACTAAACAAAGCAATTTATTCAAATGACTGACCACAAATCCAACACAGGCCCAATAACAAGCCCAACACCCAAATAACACGTTCTCCCTTTCTCAAAACATAAATTAGCAAATCATCTTATAGCAGAAATCGGAATTCACTAATCAAATAATGGAACCACAATTCACCTTAAACAAAAGAAATCGAAATTCCAGAAATGAAGACGTGAAATTTGAAAAGAAAATTGTGTCGCAAAAATCAAAATAGCCAAATCAAATCGCAATTTCAAGCAGAGGCGGTTCGAGTTGGGGTTCTAGAGGTAGGTCGATGGTTATGTGAGTAGCTGTGAGTCAATCGGTTTCGGTTATTGGCGATTGGGTGATGAGAAATTGTGGTTTGCTTGTGGTAGCGTGTGGACTGGGGTTGCGGAATGGTGATGGGATTGGTGATGCTCGCGATTTGCTTAGGGGCGAAGTCTGGCTTGCTTGAAAGGACAGTGGCGGAATTGAGTTCGTGTGGCTTGCTATTTGAAGAAGTCGAGTTCGCGGCGACTTGGTGATACTGATGGTGATGTGGTTGAACTATGTGTTGCTGCTGTGGAATACTGGTGGTCAGGGGATTGTCGATGTTGTTGAGTTTTGTATGTTGGTGATGAATGGAAGGTATTGGCGAGGTGAGGCAGCTGAAATTGTTGGAGTTGGAGGTGGGTGCGGCTGTAAAGAGATGTAACAGTGAGTGATTTTTATATTTTTTTTTTGAATGTTCTGGTGGGTGAATGACTGTGACTTTGCGTAGAGATGGGCAGTGGGTTGTTGAGTGTTTGTAGTTTTGAGTGATGACAGTGGGTTGTCTTGATGGTCAGGAGGTGAATGGATGCAGTGGCTTCAGTTGAAGGTTTCAGTGAAGTGGACAGTGTAGATGTAGGTGTGCAGAAATGTTTTGTCGATGTAAGTGGTGGGAGATGCGAACTGACAGCAGAAGTGGGAGTTGTTGTTGCAGATGTAATTTGGTGGCAGCCGGTTGTTTGTTGTTGAGGGGATTGGATGGAGATGGTTGAGGCAAATGGAAGTTGTGTGGTGGTTGTACTGTAGTCTGTAGTATGAAGTAGCTTTGGAGATGTGTTATGGCAGAAATTTGGCAAACAGAAGTGGTAATGGGGACAGTAGTAACAGAAATGTGGCAAACAGAAGTGTTTGTGGTGAGTTGAAGTGCTCAGGATGGTGTGTGCATGCTGTGTGCACAGTGAAATGGCAGAAAACAGTGAATAGTATGGCCAGAAATGATGTAGAAAAACAGATTGTGTGTTGAAATTGAAATTAGTAACTAAAATTGTAAACAAAATGAATAGAAAATAAAATGTTTTTGTTTTTGTTTTGAATTTTTTTTTTTATATATATAATGAAAATGCAAATGCAAATGCAAATTGAAAAAAACTACAAACACACAAACAAAAATAAACACAAAACAAACACACAAAATATGATCAAATGAACAATAATTCGAAGAATAGAAAATCAAAATCAAAGCAATTCCCCGGCAACGGCGCCAAAAACTTGTTCGTCGAACGGAAATTCTATCGGTTTAGAAAACCGTCGAACGAATTTAAATTTAAAAATAACCGCAAGCGCACGGTGTACGAATGTAGCACGCGGCGAATACGGGTCGATCCACAGGGAATTGATGATTTTAAAATTCTATTCAATCAAATTATACCGAAGTCGAGAGTGAATAGCTAGAAATGTAAGAAACTAACAAAAACTAGCAAAAGAAAATGATAAAAATATGAGAGTTAAGAGAACAATTTAGAGATAAATCCACTCTCTAGATCATATAAATCAACAAAATGAAGTTATGATCTCTCTTTTCTTGTCATTAGTGAATTAGTTGATGTGCTTATCATAAGTATGGTATATTTGTGCTATTAATTAGCTCAATATAAACCATCAAACTATAACACAACCACTAATACACATTTAACTCTCATGAAATATGACAACAAAGTTGAAAGAAAAATCTATTTTAAGCATAGCCTATTAACTATTGTTTAGAAATATAGGCTATCAAATTTCAATTTCAACATTCACTTCTTTGCCATAATCATATTTAGATGAAGAGGCAATTTGTGTTATGTTTGTTTAAGCATAGTCTATTTGTTATAAACAACATAGACTATCAAATTCAAAGCTAAACAACATCATTAAACCACTTCAATCATTCTCATTAAGCACAAAAAGAGAGCATAAACAACAAAATGTTGGATCTACATACTTGAGAGCTTCATTACCCCTAAATTGAAGGGATTAAGCTCTCATATTTGTTATTATATGAACAAATGTAGAAAACAACATTAAAAAAGAAGAGAAAAAGAGAGCAAAATGAAAGGAAAAATTATTCTACTTGCATAAAAGTAAATCTACACTACTAGCATGAAAGGAAATGAACATGTAAGTAAAAGGAAACACTAATTAACATTGCATAAAATAAAAAGAAAATTACATAAAATAAAAATGGCTAAGTAGCCATGAAAATAGAAAGAGAGCTTTCTTTTATTTTTGATCTAAACTAAACTAAAGAGAAGGAGGCCTAAGAGAGACTAAAGAGAAGAGATCATGTTACATGAAACATATGGGTATTTATACATGTATGAAACCCTAATTCATATTTTTGGAGAATACCCAAAATGCCCCTTAGGAAGTGTGGAGGCCAAGTAACCATTAACATGTCTTAATCCCCCATTAAGTGTACATGAAACCATTAAGTCCAAAAGCATGTGCATTAGCCTTTAATTTGTACATTAAGGTAGGTGGGTAGGTGGGGTCCTCCATGTTCTTCACTTTGAATTATTTCCATCTTCATTCCTTTGTATTAATTTTGTGCATGCATATCTTCATGAAACCACTTCTATTTGAGATCAAAATCCTACAAAAATATATACAAATTTTCAATTAATTTTTTTCTCAAACAAATATATGCACTTAAATGACCGTTTTGCCCCTATATGAAGATGAATATATGAAAATTTGGAATTAATATGAATTTTGGTTAAAACAAGTTAAAATACCCAATATGATCATTTATTTAATTTAAATAGAATAAATATGGTGGTAAAAATATGCACACTTACGTGCACATCACGGGTATGTATCTAGTTATGTTTTGATATTGAATGATGGTGTTATTGTCGAAAAAGTTCCAAGCAAGAAAGAATAGCCGATTCAATGATGGTGGCCGAATACATCATCCTCAATGAAAAAACAAAAGAACCGTATGGATGGGAAAATTTATAGCTGAGTTAGGAGTGATTCCGAACATAGAGAATCCAGTGACATTGTTTTGTTATAGCAATGTTGCGATGCTAACCACAAAGCAACCAAGTGCTCATAAGAAGTCAAGGCATAGTCTTCGTAAGTTCCACCCTATTAGAGACTTCATCGCTAATAAATACGTTTGATTGATAAAGTAGATAGAGGGACAACTAGCAAATCTATTCACAAAGGGACTAGCTCGATCGGTTCTTAGCAAATTGATCAATAAGATGAGATTGAGATTGAGATTGAGATTCCATAATTAGCCCATTGCGCAAGTGGAAGATCGATAGATTTGGGGGTATGGCCTAGGCCAATTTTTTAATTTACTTTAGATTATTAACTCTGTAATAAAATCTTATTCAAAATAAAAGATATTTTTCCTTCTATTATATATTTATCATACGATCACAACACTAGTTATGGTGATGTGTGAACTTTAATATTCAAACCGTTCTATATTAACCACCGACTGAATTAACACCTTTGAGTCATGCAACCATAATGATGAATATTCCGAAAAACAATACGATTTAACTAGTATTTAATCATTGTAAATTAATTAAAATAATTAATATGTGATAAATATTAATAGACAAGTTAGTTTAAGTGTATTAAATAGAAAATCCTTAAATAATATGTCGGGTAGTAATTACAATGTTTTGTAATAATGAGAAATTTATCACATTTTAAATAAAATATTATTTTAAATATTTCTAGTCATGATGTTTTGAGACAGGATATCGATACATTCATTGAGACTAGAGTAGTAACGCTTTCTAATATTGGGCAGCATATTACTCATGGCTACCGAGGCACAAAAGAGTTACATACTAATAGTTTTTGGATAATTATGGATTGACTCAATCATGAGTTTTCTATTGGTTAATATAATTATGGTCTGATAGAGAATCTTAAAGTAACGGTATTACGTAGTTCTCCCAACTTGAGAATACTGTTAAACTTCAATATGGATACACTACAGCTCGTGGCATGATTTTCATCGAACGACTATAGTTAGGCCTAAATTGAAGCAGTGGACGTGAAACGCTATTCGATGGAGAATTTGTTCCTTGGGTTATATAAGGTTAGTATCACAGTTAACTGTAGTCAACTCAAAGTCAAAGTCTATGGCCAGAGTAGTACAATTAATAATTATAGTTATTATTGAACCAAGGACTTTGCATTTGGACTAACCAAGTTGAAGATGATATTTGACTAAAACCAAATTGCATAAGTCCTACAGTGATATAATTTTGACAAAAATAATTGGTGTAAATAATCGTTACTAATAGGTGCTGCTTAAAGTAGTAAAATTGGATTTTATCGAAAATATGTGTTAACAACAAATTCGACTGAACTATCACATAACTAGCTAAGGTGACATGTGAACATTAATATTTCAATTATTTGATATTAATCGATGACTTGATTTAAACCACTGAGTTGAACAACCGCAATGATGAATACACCAGAAATCCACATGATTTCATTAATTTATGACCATTATAAATCAATTAAATTAGCTAATATTAAAGAATTATTAATTATAAATTCTTTTGATTTGTTTGAAGGCCATTATTATTTAATAAAGTGCATATATAGAAGTTATATATGTACATATTAGAATACAGTATCGATAAATATTTAAATTTGATTTAAATCAACCAATTGCTAAGTGGGGTGCAAATTGTTGAAGATCTGTATAGTCCCAAACATGGCCGATGATGAGTGGTGAGATGGAGGGGTTTAAGAGTTTCAGAATGGTTTTGAAAAGGTAGAAAAGAAAGAGTAAAATAAGGAGATATTTCTCCTCCTTACCTCTACTAATACCATTATATAAACCACTTTATCTCACCATTTTCTGGCTTTGAATTTTTTACCTCATCCAACTGTAAATACCTTGTTCCAATAGACAAAATTCACTAAATTAATTTTAGAAAAAAATGAATTAAAACAAATACATCAGTGGTGTCTCTAGATTGTTGCAATTTCTTGAGGTGATTCAACCGGATCTAGGAGTCATTTCTTCATTTAAGGTGCATATCAAAGGCAATATCTTAAGATAATCTTTTCTAATTTCATTAACATTTATATATTCATCATTTATCTATATAGATCCAATATACATACATATATATAGTATAAAGAATTTAAATGTAATGATCTGCACCTTAATGGGCCTGAATTTTCACTAAATCAAAAACCCAAGTCCACCAAAGTACGAATCGATGGTGTTTGGTATCTACAAATAATAAAAGCATATTAGGGCACTATCAATACAAACTTGCAGCGTAATAGTAAAGTATAATAAAACAGATGATTACTGACCAAGGCTGATATCTTTAATCTTTAATGTCCTTGTGGGTCTCGAGCATGCATAAGGAAATATGCCCTTCCACCGTTCCCACCTTATACTAGTACATGTCCCTCTAAGTCTCTCCAGTTGATTGTAACGAGAAGGGTTCCAATGACTGGTAAATTACACATTTTGTATATAGCACTAGTTCATACCAATTGCCTTCTATTACTTGTTATGTCTATTGTTTTAATTAGTCAACTTGACTTTACGTACGCGTATGATACGCCCCCATCTACTCAAGCTAGATAACAACTACATACATATGTGTGTATGCATGTGTATATAAGTACCACATACCACCTTTGGACCAAGATACTTTTCCCACCAGCATTTGTAACCATGAACCTCGTTGGGATCCGTCGTCAATGCAGTATCATGCCTTCACCATTCTGCATACCAAGGAACTCCCGTAGTGCCCAGTAATGGCATTACAAATATTTATCATATTTTATCTCGTTCTAGAAAAACCTCCATTAAAAGGATATCTAGCCTTGAAAACCTAACAACAAACAAACAAACAACTCTGAAGCAGTGCATGTCCTAAACGTGATTTACACAAGTAACAGATGTAGCCCGTTTAGACATAACAATTGTCTTTCGTTGACCGCTTAGGAACGATAACGTTCTTGACCTAAGTAAATAGTTCATACTCCTCGTATATATGGTACTAATCTCATTGTGATAGCACTGACCCTGGATCACCGTTCTATTTAGATTTCCTAATGCAATCAAGGACATGCCCATTTGGTTACTTAAAATGAACCTCCTAAAAAATTAAAGCAAACTCTGCTGGTCCTTTGACATTTCGATCGAGGCAAACCCTCATACTTTATTATATTCCGTTCATCTATACGCTAACATATATTTTCATAGATCCTACATTTGGATACCCACATTAGTATAATGTACACATAACTTATGGTAGTGCCTTATTGTGGGCAGACTTCTGGTGTGTAACACTACCGACCTAACATTCCAATCCATTTAATTGACTATGTCATTCTTATTTAATCTAAGCTATTGGCTAAATTTAATAGTTCACATTAGTTTATATAACATCTAATTCAAGTTAAAAGTTCGTAGAATATATAGGCATGGTTTTCAATTTCATTACACATATAATTAAGCGTATAACTCTAAAATAATTATATCCACGCATAAAAGGATCAAATTCGCAATGAAATAAATCTAATATTATATAAAAATATATAGTTTCCCGCTCAACTCTTAGCTTCAAATCTCCAAAGTTAGATTTACTCTTCTTATTTGAATTCTTTTTCTTCTACCAAAAATATATTAGACATATACATGTATATTAGAATTATAGATCTTGTGAAGGGATTTGAGTTAAACGTAAATATTTAGAATTAGGCTTATAATTTACACTTTCTTCGCAATGTAGATTCACCCCTTATTCTTCTTCTTTTTATTTTTCGCTATTCCACATACAGACACATACATATATACACATATATACTATTTTATAATTTCTATATTTCCTAAAATTTGTGGAGAAAAAAAAATGGTAGAACTTCTCTCTTTAATTTAGAAAATATGAGAAGAAAAGTGAGAGGTTAGGCCTATATTTATAGGCGTACAAATCAATTTCATCCGTTAGATTTTAATTTATTAAATTCTGGTCATCAGGCTAGGATTATTATCAACCGTCGCCTACCACCGATCCACCACTCTACTACCAGCGGTCAACTGGTAGTAGTCGACCAGTCCAAGATAAAAGGGCCAACCAGTCGCCTTTACTTGTTATTTTATTTTTTTGTGCTTATCTTGCTCACTTTCTTTCCTTAGGCAACTGATTTTTGTTTCATCCGATGGCTGTTAACCTAATTAACGTTACTCAGCACTTGACAATTTGTTAACTTTAATTTTATAATGACTAACAATACTTATTTCCCTTGTTAACAAGAAATCTTGTCAACACCCCAAAGTTGTGCTAAGGAGTGAAGATTATCTTTTAGGCAAGTAAAATAGGAAGGAAAATATATATCCTTCTTGATTTCCTTTCGAATAGGCCTTAGTAGACAGAAGTTACTCAAAATGACCATTCGACTTAGTCAAAAGGGTTGGTATTTGTGCTTAATGACCTTTCATCCCAGTTGAGTCAATGTGGATTCGCCTTTGAAAGCTTTCCTTTTGATTCTGTTGAGATATCCTGAATAAGGTTTTGCCTCTGTTCGACTCAACCCGGTCGGGGGTCTTAAGCAGTTGAATGACTTGAACTTAGATTTAGGATGAAAAGTAAGGGTTTTGACCTTGTCGAAAGCTGTGGGCTTAACTTGCCTAGGTTTGAATTAAATATCTCCACACTATAGTGTATCGGAGATGGGTTTTGACTTTTTCAAAAGCTTGGTTCTTGGGTTCCTTGTATTAGTTGAAGGTTTAAGTAAGTTGAGACTTGGTTTCGACCTTGTCGAAAGCAGTGGCTCATGGGAAGATAGCTTGAAGTTAGTAATCAGAGTTATTTTAATCTAAAGGGTTTCGACTGTGTCGACAGTGGCCCTTCGATGTAGATGAAACTTGGAATACAAAGTTAAACCCAACAATGCCTCTAAACTGTAAAGTGACCTAAAATATCTAAGACTTCCTTTTAACAAGCTCAAGAAAAGTATATTTCTCCAAATCCCCAATTCAATTTATTAATTAGGGTTCACAACACTTTTGATTAAAGAAACACAAGTTTGGAGTGAAAGGAATCGGATCCCCAAAACGTGACCCCTTGGATCTTATTTATGGGTGCGGGTCGGCATCTTTCGACCTTGATGCTTCCGACCTGGTTGAAAGGTGGCTGCTGAATGGCTCAAGTATACTTCTTTTTTTTGAAAGGAAGAACTACGGCTCTCTTCTTTGTGTTGCCTTGTAAGTGCTTTCGACTCTATCGATAGGCATTGTTCAATGGTATCGATGATGTTGATTACGACTTAGCATTTCTTTCTGATCCGATGCGAAACCCTCCTGGATCTAATTGGTTTCGACCAGTTCAAAAGGCTTACTATAACTTTCGAAGGGGTTGTTTAGGACAATGTTTGCTTTCGTATGGTTTGAACAAAGGAGAAACCTTTGGTTTCGAAAGGGTTGGCGCATATGCAAAGGGTTGCTCTTCATTGTCTTTGAAAGGTGCTACATTGACTCATTCGAAAGGTCTTCACGGATATGGATTCACTTAGTCAAAAGGTTATTACTGAAGGAGGAAGGGTGTTTTCAACTCCTTCAACTCCTTCAAAAGGTAAGAACCTTCTGGATCTTGATTGTAGAAACCATCTGACACCTTCGAAAGGTCCTAAAGTTTCAAGACTTTGACAGTAACATCTCTTCGACTCCTTCAAAAGGTTTAGCTGGAACCTTCTTCTCTTGTCCTTCTTTGACTTCTGTTCAGAATGGTTCCGACTAAGTCGAAAAGTTGATTTTTTGAGTAACATTTGCCTCCCCCTTTACGAAGGAATGCTCTTGACTTTCCAAGTCATCTATGTCGAAATCCTAAAGTTTCATGTCTCTTGGTCTTCCCGCGTGAATCTGAGCCACTTATTTAAATCTGGTCTAATGGTTAGTGGCTCTTGGAAGACTTTACTTATAAGTTCGCCCTTTTTTTCTTCCCCTTTCACTTTTGTGCAAACAAAAATTCAAGCACGAGTAAAAGAATTCCAAATATTCTCAAATCTTCTTCTTGCTTTTAGAAATCAAAGTAGACACCGAATCTAATCCGTAAGTTTAGATTTTTCTCTAGTTTGCTAATTTTTCTTCTCTGTTATTCATATTTCAGTTGGATTTTAATTTCCCAGATTTTAAAATTAAGATTTCAATTTAAAACTGTACAAACTTTAACTTTTTAAAAATATGTTCAATTCGATTTTCCGAGACTACTCAATCTGATTTATTTTGATTTTTAAGAAAATTTTATCACTCAATTTCCCGAATCGATAACGTTTGTTCCTTGTTTTGAATTTTCTTTACTGTTTTAGGATTTCTGCTATATTAAAAAGAATTTGAATTCTCATTTATAATTTTGAAATTGAAAATGGTCGATGTTGAAATCCATCTCCTTATAGGGTTTAGTTTATTTATTTAACAAATTTTTGAAACGCTGGATCTGCAATCGGGTTGGGAAAGATAAAAGTATTTGTTTTCTTTGCCCGGAAGTTTCAAATGTATGGATGAAAAATTAGCACCAAAAAATGACCTTTCTACCCCTTCGAAAGGGATTGAGGTGGTAATATTGGTTTTACTTCCTTAGCCTCTTTTGATGGGGTCAAAAGGTGTTGTAGCATGAATTTAATTAACCTTGCCAAAAGGCCATGTAGATAGGTTGAGTGTAGTAATCCCTTTAATAGCAAAACGTTTCGTCTCAGTCAAAACCTTTTGTGCCAATTGCAATCCATTTTCCTTAGTTAATTTTTTGGAAACATAATGTTACTGAGACCTTTTCAAATCCCTTCCTGTCTAATGTGTCGAAACCCTAAGAATTGTTTTTGTCCATCATTGTCGAAACATTCTAAGTGCATATGAGTTTAACCTAGTCTTTCGACCTAATGAGCATACTAGATTTCAACACCATTCGTATTCCTCTTATGAAATCTAAGTCAAATTTTTTGATAGTGTCGAAGGGTCTTGTTACTTTGTTTATGAATTGTTTGTAATGTACATCTTTGTTCAAGTTTTAAGTTAACCTGAATTACTTCCTTTTAACAATTTGGCTTTTGTGAAGCTATTGACAAAGTGCCACTTTACATTCTTATCTTTTCTTTCAACCGTGTCGGAAGCCCAGTGATTGCTCATATTTGTGCTTTCAACACTATCGAAAGGTAGTGGCTAAATGTTGACTTCCTTTTCCTTTGGACTATATCAAAAGCTCCATGAACACTCCTATTTAGGTTTTTGACATTGTCCAGAGGTATTTGTTAAGTGGTATTGTCCCTTTCCTTCCGACTCTATTGAAAGCCTAATATCTTTACCATTAAACTTAGAATTTTTTTTAAATTTAAATTTTCATGTTTAGTTTTTGTTTAAGTTATTTAAGCAGGTTTTTAAATAATTCTTGGATGAATTCTATGTTCATTTGAACTTCAAAATTTTAACTGAAATGTTTTCACCTGGCAAAATCATGAGCTCTCCGAAGAAGGCTGAAGCTATTTCCAAGCATTCTCTCATATCAACCAAAGAAGAAGATAATGCTATCCTTAATGACTTTGGCATTACCAATGGTGAAGCCATTCCTCCCCCGGACTGATACTATCAAAGCCCTCCCAAAGGGTACTTTGCCGACACTGCCATCCATATATGTCATGGAGGATTATTGCCTTTTCTAGAGTTCTTATCCATGTTCCTTTCTTATCTCAGGATTGCTCCAAACCAATTGTCGCCTAATGTTTATACATATCTCTTGTCTTTAGAAACTTGAATCTGGATGTAACTGGAATCTAGCCTTCCCTCCTTTAACGTTGAAATATTGAACTACTTGACCTAGCTGGTCAAGTTTAGCAACCTTAACAGTAAGATATACAGAGCCAATACCCAAAAGAAGCTAATATCAGATGGGTTATTATGTTTAGAGACTAGGAAAACCAACTTTTATTGTCAATTGCTTTTCAAACATCAATGGACTTTTGCCTCCCCTAGTAAGTCTAGATTTTTATTATCTTCCCTTATTCAATGTTTTCTCTTACTTAATCTATGCTTTTGTCAGGTGCCCCTGCTAAAGAGCTTAATGATTAAGATAAGAGAACAGTCAAACCTCTGATTACAGCCTCAAGCCAAGTTAGGAGCAGATTGACGTTGTTGACTCCTACAAATTTACATAAGCACTCTCTTTGTCGACAGGCCAAAGGATCCAAGGCACTCCTCCATCTAGTCAACATACCTCCCGAGGAAAATACTTCGTCTCTATAGGAGAGCCATCAAATTTCTCTCCCACGTCACCCATTTGTGCCGACCACACTGGCACGTGAAGAACGTTGCACTTGTCATGACTTGCTGTGTCGCGTTTTCAATTTATTTTGCTAATATACAATCTGCTTGGATTCTTTTTAGTTGTTCGTCAAGTTACAATGCCTGTTGGTGGTGTCGCTCCTCCTCCTACAACTTTTGGAGCATCATTTATTATTGAATCTCTCACCAAAACTAAGAAGGCTGTCAAAAGAAAGTTGGTGGAATCTTCTGAAATAGAACCTCCCAAGAAACTAGCTAAAGTTATCGATGTATAAAAGGAGGAACATATATCTCTTAACAGAGCTCCAAAGAGCCCAATCATTGAAGCTTCTAAAGAAAAACCGAAGCAAACTCCAACTGCGACCGACCCTCTTTCTTGCATTTCTGTTTCTAATTCTCCAACTGCACTTGATATAATGCAACTGGCTTTGCAAATGACTCCCTCCTTAAAGCAAATTCTTTCGAAGCCAGTGTCTTCTTCTCCTTCTTCCGTTAATTTTGAAGAGATAGTCGAATCCATCTTAATTCTGACTTTCACCTCTATCCACCTGCCTTCAACTATTTCTGATTTGGTGGTACATTATCACTCTTTGATAGAGCAACAATTTTTGGTAAGTTTTACCTTAATTAACTTTTTCATCACTGGCTTTCTCTAAATCTCTCACTTTCATTACGTTTTCTTCTTTCAAATTTCTAAGAGTTAGGTAGTTTAGAATGAGCAAGCATCAAAATCTTCTGCTGAGTCCTTTGAATTTCGAAAAGAAATTTATGCTCTTAAGAACCAAGTGTCTACTCTTTCTACGGCCAAGACGAAGTAACTTTAGAACTGGAACAATTAAGAGCTTTTCTTGCTCGAGCAGAAACTGATTTCCTAGTAGAAAGAAGGGCTCGACAACTTCTCGCCGATGAAAAATTCGCTATGCTGTTAACTTTAAAATATTCTAAAGACGAGAAAGCCTGCATAACAGTGAAGAACATTTCTTTGAAGGAGAAGTTCAATAAAAACAGGGCCTCACTGAAACTTGCTGTCAATACCATCTCTGATGCTAAGCAGCGAGTATCTCAATTTATCAATACAACTCTCAGGCAAATAATGTTGAATTGAAGAAGTCCTCATGCCTGCTTATGCTGATGATTTTAAAAAGTGCCCTGAGTTGAGTTTCCCCTCGCTTGAGTCTGCCTTGATTTATAGAGTTATGGGCTAGATCAGCAAATAAAGCAGGGCACTGAGCCTGCAGAAGAGGAGGAAATCGATGCCTTCAAGATTCTTTCCTTCGACGTCCCTGCTTTTGAAATTGATCTGCTTCTGAAGATAAGGGTGGCAAAGATGATTCTATCAGGGAAGAAGGTGATGATAATGACGACAATGGTAACGATGATAATAACGATGATGACGACGACGATAATGGCAACGCCAATGGTGGTCAAGGCTCGGGTGGAGATGGTGGGGTACATACCGAAGCCTCCGATAAGGATGGAAATGACAACACAAAGGCTTTCAAAAAATATACATCTCCTCCTTCAGCTACCCCACCTGAATTGTTAGAACTTCTACTCCTCATGAGGATGAGAATGCTCCCGTTATGGTTGAAGAGCCTAAAGGAAAGAGCAAGCTTCGCAGATCTCTTTCTCGGTATCACAGATATGGGATCCTCTGTTTAAATATCTTTCTATTAGAAGTAATAATAGTGTAAATCATTCATTTTAGATAAGGAAGAAGTCCATCCTCCCTTATAAAACAAAACTTAAAAGAAAACGCTGAAATAAACAGTTATATAAGGAGTTAGACAAGAAAATACGAGAGCATAATGTACTTTCTGATAAATATCATAGACTCGATAGAAGTGCCTTGGCGTTGGCGTCTTTTAAACATCAGAAGGCCGCCCCCTTATTAAAAAAGTGCGCCTTAGATATGATGTTCTCTTGAAAGAAAACCCAGGGTAAGTCACTCTATTTTGGATGCTAATTGAAGAAAGGGATATTCTAATCAACTTTTTATATAAGGCTTATTGTAGACGTTCAATAATTGATTTTTCTTACTTTGGTGACTAAGTGGGGGTCTACTTCGACATTTTCATAAGTGATTCTTGGATGAATTCGGACCTGACCGACACTCTAGAGCTTGTTGGAACTTACCATGGATCAGACCGATTCCTGAGGATCTCCCCTCGAAAAGCTTAAGTATTATAAGAACAAATTTGTATTTGATTTGTTTTCTAAGTCTTTTTTTTACGAACTAGATGAACATTTGTAAATATGTAACAGTGTATTGATTTATAAATATATGTTTTAGTTTCATTCTTTATGCTTAGCTTTTTTTATTATATTATTACTGAGTGACTGTTGACTAGGTCGACTTATTTCTAGAGACCACTTAAGCCCATATGTTAAATTGAGAAGGTTTTATCTTGAAAAGACATCAATTTTAAGATCTTCGAAATTGGCAAGATATTGTTTTAAAGGAGATTTGCAAAAACTCTACTTGGAATATCCCCGTCTCTTCTTTAACTTCCTTTGAGATGAGAAGGAAAAACTTCTTAAGGAGATCAAAACATTTCACTTTAAGTTAATCTGTGGTCGTGGTAGTCCTCCAGTTGGGAAGTGGGACTATAGTAAATGTCCTCCAATTATAACTCCAGAAGGAGTCAATATCCCTTTTGATTCAATAGTTACCTTTCCACTAACTCATTAGATAAAGTTAGAAAAGTAGTTTCTTAGCTTTATATGTAAACTAATAGTTTATTTTATTTTTTTCAACTTTGTTGTTGTTTGAGTTGTAATCTGTTATTATAATAATAAAGAAACTTCTCATCTTGATTTTAACTTTGTTTAATTTTCGTTTGCTTAAATAGGAGCTACAACTACCTACAGTCTCTCACCCTATTGATTTATCGCCATGCATCACTAATCTTAGAGAGAAACTGTTAAAGTCAATTGGAATGAGTGAACTCAGCGATGACATTTTACTGGAACGCTTTGGTGGTAATGTGAAGTCTTGAATAGCACAAAAGATACTTTGTTCAAAAAATCATTGCTAGAAATTTGAAAGATTAAGTTGCCTATCTCGAGGCTAACATTAAAAGCAAAGATAAAATGATCTCTTCACTGAAGCAACAAATAAAGTTTAACCCTTCAATCGATTTCGATCATAAGATGTCAGAGCTTATCCAACAAATTAGCGATCTAGAATTGAAATTGAAGGACAATCAAGCTCAGTGTGAACTATTAGAATTCATCATGGGGGAGAAGATTTCAAGTATTGATTTGCCGGTTCCTCGCGCTACCTCCTAGGTTTCCAGACCCACGAGGTCAAATACTCTTGTTGTTCAAAAATTTCCCTCATTAATTAACTCTCCACTAGGCTTGGATGAGAAGCTATGGGTAACTGGTGTAGGACGGTTAAGTCTAAATAGCTAAGTATTTTGATGAGCAGAAAAGAGTGAAGTATTCTCAGAATATAAATAAGTATGCTGCCAAAGTTTCGAAACTCGAATGTGATAAATACTTCCTCTAGAAGCGCGTTGTAGAGTTAGAAAGGGATAACAAGACCCTTAAGGCGCAAACAGAGCATTCACCCACGCTTTGAAAACAAATTTTGATGCGATCGACGATGAAAACAACATAAGAAAGAAGGAAAAGAAACTGAAAGAAGTTCTCTATGCCGCGGTTCGTCACATAGTCGATCCTTTAGTCGTCGAAAATCTTAGCATAGGACCCAAGACTTATGATATATTTGTATATTTAAAATGCCTAAACTCATTCTGTATATATGTTAATAACCTCATAGTTTTGTAAAAAATTTCATGGCTTATGTAAATCGTATAAATTTTGTAAATATTACTTAATTTGTAATCCACTTCTGTAATGTCACTTCTGAAATGCTTTTTGATAGCTCATTCATTACTTATGTATTTTCTAAATCTTTCATTTCTCTTTGTTGTGCTGATTTCCCTGAAGAGTATAAAGCAAACAATATTTTTAGTTGTTGGCTTAAAATTGATTACTAGTCTATGCATATCATTTTACTAGGTTAATAATTCATTTTGTTAATTGCATGAAAAGCAGTTTATATTAAATGTCAAAATCCCATCTTCAACTTTGATGAGAAATAATTAAGAATTCAAGTCAAATCATTTGGCCGGAATGTCAAAGTCATGTTGATTGGAAATCCTACCCTCAAACAGGGGTATAAATGTTGGAATGCAATCTTCAAGAAATATTTAATAAAGAATTAAATAAGAAACCATTACCTGGATATCTGTAGTGGAAACCCATTGATTCATTCTTGGGTATTGATGAGATTTGAAAGAATAGAAATTCGAGACCAACATTCGGGCGTTAGCAGAAATATAGCAATGATCTCCTTGAAAATACTCTTTGATCCAGATTCGGGCACTTATGTTAGAAATCCACTATAGAGATTCATAATAGAAATTCCAAGCTTAAATTAGGGAATTTATAAGTAGTAGCCGGAAACCAAGATCCAGGTATGATAAAGATGTTTTGGTGATTGATAAATAGCAAAAATCCTGATTCAGGTATTAATAAATGAAGTTCTAAAATGAATATCCCGAAACCCAGATTCGGGTATCAATTGACAAAATTCTGGTATGAGAGACCCGAAACCTAGATTCAGGTATTAATAGATGATGTTTAGAAACGAAAGTACCGAAACCCAGATTCAGGTATTTATAAGTGGAGCTCTGTTATACTCCTTTGATGTGTGAACCCTTTAGGTCTTGTAGGAAGTAATTCGATTAGTTTCCTCTTGAATTTGGACGACATAGTCCACAATTGGATATGCCACTTCTCGAGGTTGGACATCTTAGGCCATTGCTAAATGAGCCTCCTCTTGAGCTTGGATGTCTTAATCCATTATTTGATGGGCCTCTTCTTGGGCCTGGATGTCTAAGTCCATTGTTTGATGGACCTCTTCTTGGGCTTGGACATCTTAGTCCATTATCGTCTGGTGCTCATGGTTAGCTCTTCTTAGAGGCTGGAACCAAGGACTTACCCGACCTCCCTCCGGGAGGCGTCATGCCCTGGCCCTTTTGCAGCACGGACAGGGGCTGGTTCGGTGCTTTACCCTGGCCATCTTATGGCACGTACAGAGGCTTACTCCATCCTCCCTCTAGAAGGTGCCTTACCCTGTCCTTCCTCTAGGAAATACCTTGACCAGACCAAAGGCACGACCATAGGCTTGTCTGGTGCTTTAACCTGGCCATCTTATGGTGTGGCTAAAGGCTTAACCGTCCTTCCTCCAGGAGGTGCTCTGCCCTGGCCAACTCGGCGTGGACAAAGGCTTTTCTACCATCTTAGGTAGACTACAATCTCAGATAATATCCAAATATTAGGAGCATTTCACTCCCAACCATGTAGATTCCTCTTAGAAAAGTATCTCTTTATTTATTTTTCTTAAGTTCCCTTTACAAATTCATGAATATTTCCTTATCGGAAGAAATTTATAATCATCCCCTCCAGGGCTCTGCAATGATTGGTTTCATGACCACTCATCATATGGCAGTTACAATAGGACCCTTCCAGATTTCTTTCATGTTTCGGTTTCTTTTTCTATGATGGCTAGTAGTTGAGCTCATCCTCTATAAGCAACTAGACGTTCTCTATAGATGTTGTTAAGTTGCATTCTTTGGGAAATCTTGATTTAAGCCTAATTCTTGAGGACGGTTTTAACTTTTTTTCCTTGGCCTTATTATTTCATGCTCTTTGATTGTTTTTCTTTTTGTCACCCTTTGAATTTCTTGAGTAGGAAGTGTTCTTGCTATAGCTTGTTTCCATTTATGTGCAAAGGCATTGCAATCATCCATTATCTCTTTCTCAAAGATGGTGCCTTTGCAATAGTATTGGATGGTTCTTCTTATTTGATTGAATACACTGTCGCTTCCATTTGTTTTCTTTCCTAATGCAAAGATAGGGGTAGGGCCAACATGAAAGGGGTTTGTGCTCCATTTCTTAGGATTGTATAATTCCTCTTTTTCATAGAAAAAATGTTCTAAGAGCTTCTAGCCTTATCCTTTGCTCTTCATCTTGGGTGGAATCCTTAATGATTATTGTGGAGGATATTTTCAAGTGTGGTTTAGATGACCCTTGTTTCGATCTCTTAATTCTTTTGACCATGATTAAACAAAAGTAGATGAACTTGAGATAAGGTTAAGTAGGGTTAGAGAATAGTGGTGTTGGGTGTTAACCAAGTCGGAAGTTCGAGTCCTCCTTATAGCGCCAAAAATGTTAACAAGAAATCTTGTCGACGCTCCAAAGTTGTTCTAAGGAATGAAGATTATCTTTTAGGCACGTAGAGCAGGAAGGAAAATATATATCCTTCTTGAATTTCCTTGCGAATAGGCCTTAGTAGAAAAAAGTTACTCAGAACGACTTTCGACTCAGTCGAAGGAGTTGGTATTTGTGCTTAATGACCTTTCGACCCAGTTGAGTCAATGTGGATTCACCTTCAAAAGCTTTCCTTTTGATTATGTTGAGATATCCAGAATAAGGTTTGCTTTTGTGGGATTCGCCCAGGTTGGGGGTCTTAAGCCGTTGAATGATTTGAACTTAGGTTTAGGATCAGAAGTAAGGGTTTCGACCTTGTCGAAAGCTGTGGGCTTAACCTGCCTGGGTTTGAATTAAATAACTCACACTATAGTGTATCGGAGATGAGTTTTGACTTTGTCGAAAGCTGGGTCCTTGGATTCCTTGTGTTAGTTGAAGGTTTAAGTTAGTTGACACTTAGTTCCGGCCTTGTCAAAAGCGGTGGCTCAAGGGGAAGATAGCTTGAAGTTAGTAATCGAAGTTATTTGAATCTAAAGGGTATCGACTGTGTCAACAGTGGCCCACTGATGTAGACGAAACCTAAAATACAAAGTTAAACCCAATAAAAGCCTCTAAACAGTAAGGTAATCTAAAATATCTAAGACTTCCCTTTAACAGGCTCAAGAAAAGTTTACTTCTCCAAATCCCCAATTCAATTTAGTAGTTAGGGTTTACAACAATTTTTATTAGAGAAATACAAGTTTAGAGTGGAAGGAATCAGATCCCCAAAATGTGACCCCTGGGGTCTTATTTATAGATGCTGGTCAGCACATTTCAACCTTGATGCTTTTGACCTGGCTGAAAGGTGTCTGCTGAATGACTCATGCATGCTTTGTCTTTGTCGAAAGGAAGAGTTTTGCCTCTCTGCTTTGTGTTTCCTTGTAAGTGCTTCTGACTCTGTCGATAGGCATTGTTCAATGGTTTTGATATGTTGGTTATGTCTTAGCATTTGTTTCTGATTTGATATGGAATCCTCCTAGATCTAATTATCTTCGACCGGTTCGAAGGCTTATTGTAGCTTTCAAAGGGGTTGTTTAGGACAATGTTTGCTTTCACATGGTTTAAACAAAGGCGAAACCTTTGCTTCCGAAAGGTGTGGCACATATGCAAAGGGTTGCTCTTTATTGTCTTTGAAAGGTGCTACTTTAACTCATTCAAAATGTCTTCACGGATATGGATTCACTTAGTTGAAAGGTTGTTACTAAAGGCGGAAGGGTGCTTTCGACTCCTTCAATTCCTTCGAAAGGTAAGAACCATTTGGATCTTGATTGTCGAAACCTTCCGACACCTTCAAATGGTCCTGAAGCTTCTAGATTTTGATGGTAGCATCCCTTCAACTCCTTCGAAAGGTTTAGTTGGAACTTCCTTCTCTTTTCCTTCTTTAACTTCTATTCATAATGGTTCTGACTAAGTCGAACCATTGATTTTTTGTGTAACATCCCTATTTTCTTTCCTACAATGTTAACATTCTTATTTATTAACAATTTTTTTATCATTAGTTAATTTTCATTTATTTCCTACTGCATTCAATTTATTTTGTTCCGTCTCTACTTTCTTAATTAGATTTAATTTTATTGAATGCTATTAATTTCATGTATATTTAGCTTTTGTACTTAATGTCCATTTTAATGTTAAGTTATTAAAATTTACTTTCTTGATTGGTTTTGAATTGTTTCCGACCTGAAAACTTCAAACGTTAATAACTTTTTCGTTTGACCTATGATTGTAAAACTTCATATACAAAAATTGATCAAAAAATTGCCACAAACATAACAGTATATGTTTCGTAGTCAAATTCTGATATTTCTAAAAAATTCTATTTTTAGGCTTTAATATATTCTATTATATATAAAGTTAAACATATGACTTTTCGTTATCTGCTTTCATATTCCTTCTCAAGCTATATACTGAATTCTTCTTTGTTTAAGGTCCATTTTTCATTTTCACTTTCAATCATTTTGTTTTTTCTTCAAACATTAACCTAGGTATTAATGATGTCCCTTCCACTTACCTTTTTCTTATCAACTTCCTTAATTATGTTTATTTTTAGGCTAGGGCTTCATTCATTATTCATCTACTCCCTAATTCCTTAGTCAAATAACACCCCATCTCTAAACTTAATTTCAACAAATCATTCTAATTATCAGCACAATTTATTTGTTTCCTTGATTAATTATCTTCAATCTTTCTCAATTTTGAGAGAAAAAATATGTATATTATTTCTAATGTAAAAAGATAATGGATATTTGAAAATTGATTTGATTCATGTTATTTGTTTTATTTTGTTTTATCTTCAAATAATTTAGTTTTTGTAAATTAATTTGGATTTTCAGTTCAACTTTTTTGCTATTAAGTATGATGACATAATGTATCGTACTGAAGTTGTCTGATTCTAAGAACAAAAAATTATGAAATTTAATAATATATGGACTTTAATATCATATTTTTGAGGTTTTATTTGATATATCAGTGAATAATTTTCATTTTTTTGCCTATGATACTTTTTTCATCAAGCTTATATCTTAATTTATGAAGGACCATAGAATACAATTGAAAAATGAATTGCTAGGCTCTATATTGATGATAGACAATTTCATTCCAACATCTATTATAACAAATCTATTATATATATAAGAGAATTTTGACACATTGTATATTCTTTTCACAAAATCATGATACTAAATTCTCAATGATTTGAGAGATTATTAAAATTTACATGCTTATAATTTCATTTCCATACATCTTAAATATTAATAGTAACACTAATTGTTACAATATACCATTAATTCTATGTAGCCTACTTTCATTTATGTATTTTATCCTAATTTAATTATCCATTTTAAAATATTAACGTATGATTTTTGGCTCATTATTAAATAATTTATCTTTTGATTTCTTATTTAGGATTGACTTATTGTCCGTATATAAAAGAGATATTTGACCCTTTGCATACACATTTTGTAATTCATCTCATCATGTATACTGAGTTATCAGCAATTCATGGTATTATTAATATTTATACCCTTATAATTTATTTTACATACATATTAGATATTAATTGTATTATTAATGGACACACTTAATCTCTTCCATTTGTTTACTTCATTCTAATTGATTTTTTCATTTTAAATAATAACTAACCTAATTTGGGCATATTGTCAATCTAATTTTATTTAATCATTTATTTTTATTTTTTTATTTGTATCCAATTATGTAGTATGAAACAAATTTAATGGAATCAATAATTTAGGGAATTAAAGTATTGATTTTCATATGATATTTAAATTTTGTGTTTACTTGTAATAACCCAGAATTTTGGTCATTGAATTTTAAATATTTAATTAATTTTAAATATTTAATAATTGGATTTGGGAATTTAATAACTTATGTTCAACTATAGGGATTACTTAAATATTTGAATTTGTGAATTAAACAATAATTAAATGGATTTAATAAAAAATTTTAACTCCTTTTAATTAATAAATAATATTGGTGAATTGGATTTGGAAATTTAATTACAAAAACATATATATCAGATAGATATCGATTTTGGATCAAGAACATAAAATAACAATTAAAATGTGTGAAAATAGCTTTCTAAGGCAATGTCTTAGATTTGGATGAAACTAGTGTCATTGGATTAGGAATAATAAATTGTTATACGTCGACGATTTTCATAGTGGTCGGTGTACTGTGTGGTCGAGCGAGCTCGAAATGCATAGGACTAATTTTAAGAATTAACATATAAAATAATTATATTTAAAAAGCTAATTTCTGTGTATGATAGAATTTGCTCTCGAAAATAGTTCCATTGAGTTTGGAATAGGGGTATTTCAACACGATAGTCTATGAGCACGCCTCAATTATAGTTCGTATATTTAGACCATGAACAATGCAAGTTAGAAATCCTAAATAAGGAAACATGTCTTTATTCCATTGCCACAAACCAAATAATAGAACCCTAGCAACCATTTCCTTTAAAAACAAAACCAAATCCAACGTCCGAAGCTCACAGCGCCACCAAAGGCTGAGATTGGCAGAGGTACCAATTTGGAAAAAGGGTTGCTTACAGAGACGAGGTGCATGAATGGTCGAGTTGAGGTGGATTTCAACGAGGCACGGTAGATCTGGGTTTGATGGAGACAACGTTTTTGGATTTTGTCTTGGGTCTAGTGGCGTTTATGCGTGTTCGGACCCGTGGCGTCGAACGGGCAAGGCTAGGGGAGGTCGGAGTTGGAGGGCGGTGGTGAGGTAAGAAAGAATGGAGGTCTGGGTTTGATAAAGATGCGGCCAGGATTTTGAACGATGAAGGATTAGGAATTAAGTTAGTGATTACAGAATTAATCATGTAATTAACTATAAATTATATTATTTAATTATGAAATCTTATTAAACACATATCTTGTTCATACGAGGTCGGATTCGAGTGCAGTGAGCTGCGTTGCCCTCTGGAAGCATTATCTACATTTTGGAATTGGATTGAGTAGAGTTTGGAGCTTGTAGAATTTCTAGCAAAAATCGAATGTCTGTTCGATTTTATTTCAAATTGAAATGCTTTGGCATTTGGTGAGTTAAACTCACCCTTTTTGTTTAACCGGTACATTACATAGTAGAAAAAAAGTTATTTATTGCCCGCTTGGATGTAAGTTTGTATTGTTGATTGAGTGATTGTTTAGATTGGATTCCCATTTTAGAAATTCACATAACTATATATATTATTGTTTGTTCCTACCTAGTAGCAGATGGCATAAATAATCATTTTGTTGCAGGGGACAAAAAGAAAACGTTGGAGTGTGCTGATATAGAACGCTTCGAAAAATGAATATACATATGTATAATTTATAGAAGACATTTGTAAAGAGACCCGAAGGGTTCTCGTCGTTATTTATTTATTTGCTGCTATCTGAATCTTATCCATATTCTTTTATCGCTTATAGTAATGTTTAGTAAAGTAATTATGACGATCCATTTGAACTGTTTAAGTGTCATTACAGCGATTTTTTGTTATATCGTCACTTATTGAATATTATCTCCTTAAAACCTTATGTATCGAACTTGAACTTGTATTTTCACAAAATAGATCTTTATAATTTATTAATCATTTTGATTAATGATATTTGAATTTAATAAGTCTTTTTAATTAATAATGTTTGAATTTAATAAATCATTTTAATTAATGATGTTTGAATTTGATAAATCATGTTAATTAATGATGTTTGAATTTAATTCATCATTTTAATTAATGATGTTTAAATTAATTGATCATTTTAATTAATGGGATTTGAAATTAATTAATCAATACTTGAGTCTAATTAATCATTTTAATTAATAATGTCTTAAATTTAGTTAATTATTTTAATTAATGGTGTTTGAATTTAATTATTCACTTAATTGATGATATTTAGGTTTAATTACTAATTTTAATTAATGATGTTTAAAATTAAGTTAATCATTTCATTTAATGATGTTTTATGTGTTAGTTAGCTAATTTAGTAAAAGACTTTAAAATAAAGCTACCGATTTAATAAAAAGTGTTTAAAAGTTTACTCTAATGTAGTATTTTGGAGTAACAGTTTAATTATCTTTGTTATATTATATGTTTCGATTCCACTGTGAGATTTTGATTTCCCTATTCTCTGTTCTTTTCTTTTTATTTTACCCTAACAATCTACCTTTCGTGCAATTGGATGTTCGGAATTCGAATACCGTGGCTTTGGTAGGGTTACAATTTGGCATCTGAGTTGAAGGTTAAGCGATAACCTTGGCTTTGGTAGGGTATGACACACTAGAGAAAGGGTTAGTAATACCCTAGAGTAACTCATTAGAGATAAGGTAAGTGACGCCCTAGAATGAGTTTGAGAGTATTATATATATACGAGAGCGTATTTGTTATTTTTATAAAAATATATTGTGTTAATTGGTCTAATGAAATATTTGTAACTTATGGTCGATGCGTGAGACGCCATTGTATCGATAGGGATTTCTAAAGACTTGAACAAGCCAAACGGATACGATATTGATTTTTGAACATTTAGCAAACGAAATATTTTTCCTAGGATTATATTTTTATATATAAAGTAATACTTTTCAAATTGATATAATTATTTACAGTGTTTGTTTATTAATGATAATACTTCTTTATTATCATTATTGTGTAAAGACCCGTAAGTCCGTACTCCTTGAATAGACACTAATCTCTTTTGTTTAATTCAAGATGAACGAAAATACGAACCCTTAGGGGTTTTTTTTTTTTTTAGAAAAATTTAAGAAAAGAAGAAGAGAGAAAAAGAAGAAATAGGAAATAGAGGGAAAGAAGATATTTGAAAACAGAAAATTTTATAATAGAACATAGAGAAGAAGGAATAGAAAATTTTAAAATAGAAGAAAAAGAGAATAGAGAAAAAGGAAAAAAACAGAAGAAAATAGGACGGGACAGAAAGGAAACAACAGAACAACAACAGAATCTCACAATTCGCAGCGGAACAACATATAATAATAAATGAATAATCTTTACACAAAGAACTATATCAGTTATTACATTTTATACATTTCATTTCATCATATCATCAGAGTATACAACATCATACAACAACAAACAGTGCAGCGGAAAAAGAAGTACTATATAAGTAATACGCCATGTCGTCCAGCTTGTCTCCAGCAACTCCAGAATATCCAGAATATCCTGATAAACCTAACTCTTAACTGCCCGTGTGGAAATTAGTGGGCACCCAGAGTTTAGGAAGGAAAACAATAAACTCCGAGTCAGTCATGTGACTGGTGTGAGAACTCAAAACAGTTTATTTACTTTTAAATCAAAATAGAGGAATATTTTTAAAACAATTCGCAATGCTTTTTAAAAATGTAACTACCATAAGACCTCCCACCACACACACAATGCAAACGCAGACTTGGAGGAGATTTCTTCTTATGTGAGTCAAAGATGCTTGATACGCATTTAAAATAACATTTGATATTATTACTAGTGCATAGTGTAGAACAAATCCTTTCGAAAGTAAAGATATAAATCATAGCCAGCATAGGTACCATTATATTATGCCTACTAATAGCTACCATATTAAATGGCAGGTTCTACAACTAAAACCGTACAAGTCTCGTATTGTTTCTTTGGATTTCCAACAAATGGTCAGGCCAAGGAACTTCCCATTGCCACATGAGAATGCCTCTGGAAAGACACCCCCGAGAACCAAACCGGAACTCTGCCAACACAAGGCCGGGTTACCCCTAAACTGGGTAACTACTGACACGAGCACGCCATTCCCCGGTCCTTTAGGACCTTTTCAACCGAGCGCTCGATATCCAACATCACACCATAATAAATAGAGTGTTTTCAACATGAGTAAGTATCTGGGCTCCATACCATGATACCACCCCTTTCCAGAAGGAAATGCACATACCCTAAGGGGAGCTACAGCAACCCCTAATAACCTTGCCGCATCTTTCCTGTTTTGACCATTTCCGGGATGTGAGGCTCGACGAAGTCACGTCCACAAAAACATACTTTATACAAAAGCCATGCTTTGGGTCAATAAATGATCAACACAATGATCACTAAGATAGACGATCAAATAAATGATCCTATCACAATAATCAACACAATGATCATTTCAGCATCACTCAGCATGTCACATTACCAAAATGGGATATATCGCTGATAACTTCAACTATATAACCTTTGAGCTCGTACGTCTCAAAGAAGGGTGTTAAGCAAAGAATAAATTCTCCGCCACCAACAGAAATATATTTGAATGAAATCGGCTTTATATCTCAAATTGTAATGTCAGGCATACAATCCATACAAGTTTGTTCCGGGCTCGAACAAAACCGAAGGCACTTACAAAGAAGTCCTTGCAATCCGGATATTCACAATCCTGATCGAATTTCCCATCACTTATGGAATCTCTATACCAGGTGCGACCCAGTGCAGAGACAATCGATAGGTCATCCTATCGCTCTCGCAAATACCGGTCTTCAACACCGATCTTCAAATGCAATTCACAACGACGTATCACATATTCGGAATGGGTTATACGACCCCATGGTCCTTTCCCGGTTAACCCGAATAGTGAGCGCTTATTCAAAAATAAGTGTGCATTCAAATTCAATTAATTCACATCAAATACCCATTCAAAGGGAAATATTGATAGTCGGTTATTGAACTATCACTGGATATGCACACATCACCAGATTTCAAATAATTTTCCCAAATTATTTATTTTCCAAAATATCTTTACAAGATATATTATTTCAACACTTCAAAAATAAATCAATATTTATTTTTAACAAATTCCACTTTTCACATATAAATTTCATACTTATCAAAAATAAGTAATCGACAAATCTTTTTATTTTCAACCTTTGAAAATATTCAATATACTTAAATCGAATTAAGTATATAATTCATTCTTTAAGGAAATCATTCACTTAAACTTATTTATTTGGGCCAAAACGAATGTTGCGTAAAACATCGTTACGACAACCCAAAATCACTAGTATAGGGATTCGAATTTAAAATAGATATATAAATCCCAATATTATTCAAAAATATTTCCTTTCGGAAATCATTTACTATAACAACAGTGTTATAGTCTACCATTTCCTTTTATTTCTCGAAAACGTCTATTTCAACAATAAATGTTGAAATCTATGGTTTCGAATCTCAACATGTTTTAAAACATCGTTAGATTGTTTTAATTCTGTTTAAAACATTCACATTCAATACATTTTCTTTAACGTATTATTCACTATTCAAAAACGTGAATATACTTCATTAACAAATTTCATCCTTTCTATTCACTTTAACTTAAAGGATTATTCACTGTTCAAAATGTGAATATAACTCTATCTCTAAGTTATAACAATTAACTTATCAAAATAAGTCATTTGCGGATTTATAAAACAACGTTTATAAATTCCGTTTCTATTTATTTATAAAAACTTCCTTTTTATAAATTCCTTTATTAACCTATTCCAGTTTACAACTCAATTATAAACTACAAGTTCATATTATAAGTTAATTACTTATAAAACGATTATTTTACAAAATCGTTCATTTAACTTCCCAAATTATTAATCTTAACTTATAAGATTGTTTATTTATCCAAAATTCATTCTTTCGATAAATTTATAAATTTTATAAACCTATTGCTTATAAAATTTCATTTATAACTTCACAGTTTATAATTCTATAAATTTCATTCATTTATGAAATTCACTTTCACTACATTCAAACACTTATAAAAACTCGTTCTATAATGTCTATATTCAATTTATAAATATCCATTTATAAATCTCTTAATATAAATCAGTTTATATTATTCTTTTAAACGTCTTTAAATTCCTTTAAAATTTCACCGTTCTCTTGATTTATAAAATAATCAAATTTTATAAATCTTATATTCAAACTTTTAATAATAAACTCAAAAATCCAGTTTAAACTATTTTATAAAATCATTGGTTCATATTTCTCAAAAACCAGCTTTTAACTATATTTCACAAAAACCATAATTTTATAACTTTAAAAAATTATAACGTTTATTTATTTATAATGGATCAATTCCAAAAATATAGTATATTTTCAAAAATCACTTTAAAACCATTTTAAAATCCCAAAATCTGGGTCCAATGATGCTACACATCAAATAGTCAATCACGACTAACAACGATATCATATATCGATATGATAATCCATCAAATATCAAAATATCTGAAATAAAATAAATAATGTTGAGGAATCCAATTGGATCCCTCCAACCTGTTTTCCTGCATCACAAACATTAGCACAATACCAATTTCGCTCCAGTACGAAATTATCGCGGTATATGTTCTTAATAAATATTATCCGCTTAATAACGGCGTAATAGGGTCTCATCCGCTAAACAAAAATGCGGGAAATCAATAACTGCAATATATACATATGCCAATATATATATATTGATATTATATATAATACCAATTTCACTGTTTATGAAATATTCGCGGTATATGTTTATATTAAATAACATCCGCTTACTAACGGCGTATAATGTCTATTTTAACAATCAATAGATATTAATCAACATTTAAACATGCATTCAAATATTTTAAATCTAACTATTTAAAATAAAATCGAAATCTATTCGATTGAGTGAGAAATTCTCACCTTGGTTTTAATTTCCGTTTTAGCGATTTATTTCGAATAAAATTAAACGCGCGTTTAATTTTACCCGAAATTCTCACTAACTCCAAACGACTCCAAACCAACTCCATCGCGTAGTGCTCGTCCATACGATTCCAACGCAACTGGTTTCGCGCATTTTCGACCTCGTATGAAAAAGATATGATTTTTACAAGTTTGTACATGATTTATATAACTTAAATTCAACATAACTTTTTAATTTAAACCCAAACAAATCACAGCCTTTGATCTCACCCCCCCTCACATCTGGGCCGCACGTCTCCACCCCCATCTCCTTCGTTCTCATCTCCAGGTCTTGGCCGAAAGCATGAAACCCAACAATGAAAACTAGGTTTAAATATTGCAACTTCAATACTCAATGAAAATTCGATCGGCAACCTGCAATACGAAGCTCTCACCCTCCTCTATTCTCGGCCTGAAGGGCATAAGGCTCGGCCATGCCTAGATGCTCGCGCACGCAAGAGGAACGGCCTCCTTTGAACCCAATTTGCCGCCAATCCGCTTCGAGTTAAACGATCATAACCGTTGGATTCCGAGATCTCAGAGTGCTCTACGATTTCTTAGTTTAGAGTTTGTGATAAAAGTGAATGGATTAGGAGATTTGGAGGGATGAATTTGATGAACTGCTGGCCGTTCAGGGGAGGGGTGGCGGCTGCAAATATTGGCTAGGGTTTTTTTTTTTTTTTAATGAAGGGTGTGTGTCTCCTTTTATAGAAAAAGCTAGCGTAAACACTATTCATCCCGGGAATTCCGAACTCCGATTTAGACGTCGTAACCAGCGTACCTAGGGTTTATCCCGCGTTCCGGACACAATGGAACAGGTTTCGGAAGCTAATTCGGAAGTATGTGCGAGTTATGGCTGAAAACGTTCAATTTGAATTAAACCGATTTAAGTCGATTTCTAGGCGTTTTAATTTGTACCGGACAAACGGTAAATCCAAATGACTTGAAATTTGAAACCTTACAATAACATCACATTACGGATCCGATGAAACTGGTTTCGTCGAAATCCGAGACTTTTTGAAAAATGGCTATTTTGACTCGCCAAATTTAAATTAAAAATAATTCGATGCGTTTCGAGCTGCCACGATCAAACGATAACTCCGATTGACACGAAAATTGAAATCCGGTAATAACTAACTATTACGGATCCAATGAAACTGGTTTCGTTCAATTCTGAGACTGTTCAAAAATTGGCTATTTTACAGTCGATTATTAAATATTAAAATATTCAATTTTCACAAATTAACTTTTAATTCGATTTTAAAAGTTCTAAAATATTTCTATAACTCCAGTATGATTAAATAAAATTTCCCAAATTATTTCTAATCGTATTTAACTCGATTTTTAATTATTTCCATAATTTAACGTATTAAATTATCGATTTAATTATTCAATTAAATCCAAAAATTCAAATAAAAATTTATTTGACTTATAAATTTACTTTTTAATATTTAAAATTAATTAAATATTCAAATTTTAATTTATAAAAATTCTGGGTCGTTACAATCTTTCCCCCTTAAAAGAATTTCGTCCTCGAAATTACAAGTAAGAAAATTACAGAATTTATTAATTTTCCAAAATTCATAGTTAAACTTTTTTACAAATCTTTACTAAGTTTTCAAATCATACTTAGTTATCTTTTCAAAAACAACTACTATAGTTTAACTTTCAATTCCAAAATCAAAGTTAAAGTTTTCCAAAATTTTCCCAATTTTCTCAAAATTTTTCTAACGCCTTAAATTTCCGGAAAAATTCGCCATAGTCTCCTTTGCGCGGCTCGATCCGAAAAAAAAATGACAGTATATATATCACAAATATACATCTCATCAAGTAATGAGGCATCCCGAAGGGAAAAAAGTGTAAAAGTACGATATTTAATCCGAGATATGTACCTTATATTTTATTAGCAAGCATATACGGCTAATATAGCGCTAAAGCGAGCTCCAAATGCGAAGCAAACGCGATCCGCACCTACTAAACTCAACAAACAACATGAGAACATGCACATATGCAAATAATCTCAATATACAACATATAGCAACATAACTATACATGTCACATAGCAAATGCAACAATAGCAATATATATTCAACCATCAACCAACTAACATCCATATCCAATAAACATTCATTCATATTCTCATTCATATTTAATGAATTGGTTTTCACTCTAAATCATATTTGATTTATTAATGTTGGAATTTACTAACATTCATTCTCAATTCAATTAGTTTACATTTACTAATTAAATCTAACTCACATTCAATTCTATTCAAATTTATTTACTTCTAATTTGAATTCAATTACATAGCTTTCAATTTCATTAATACTTAATGAATTATATACAATCAATCAACAACCATATAACAACCAAAGTATATTAATTATAACCAAATTCATTTGCTTATATTCATTCTCATTCAATTTATTCAACTTCTAATAACATTTGATTTCAATGAATTTATACTTTCATTCATTATTTCATATCAATTTTAATTACATTCAATTGATTAACATTCAATCCATTCATTCAATTCAATTACAAAGTTGAATTTCATTTACATAACTTAAGTTCATATCCATCACTTAATTAATTTAGTTTGATACCAATATCAACTTAATTCAATATCTCTTAAGTTATATTCCATTTAACTTTAAATTCACTTTACATTTTATTTACAACTCATATTCATAAATATAGTTTCACTTCTTATATATATAAGTTTATTTCACAATTGTACATCACTTTAATTATAACTCAATTCTTATAATTCATTTGCTTATACAATTATTCTTTCATTTAGATTATTCAAACAACCTAACAATCAACTTATATACTATTTAATAATTCTGAAAAATTATTCCTTTATATATAAAATATACTCAAGGCAAAATTATTTCATTTACCCAATTTAAAAACAATATTGTGTCGAATTGTTCTATTCAAGTGTTTAGAAACCCCTTCGGCTCAGTTTCGAGGCTGTGCTGACGAAAGTTCATATACCACTCAACAAACCAATCATCACAATATAAAACAATTTTATATTACTAACAAATACGCTCTCATAGCTATTATTACACTCAAACTCATTCTAGAGTACTGCTGACTCTATCTCTAATGAATTATACCCAACAGAACCATGGTTCTCGCTTAACCATCAGCTCTGATACCAAATGTAAAGACCCGTAAGTCCGTACTCCTTGAATAGACACTAATCTCTTTTGTTTAATTCAAGATGAACGAAAATACGAACCCTTAGGGGGTTTTTTTTTTTTTAGAAAAATTTAAGAAAAGAAGAAGAGAGAAAAAGAAGAAATAGGAAATAGAGGGAAAGAAGATATTTGAAAACAGAAAATTTTATAATAGAACATAGAGAAGAAGGAATAGAAAATTTTAAAATAGAAGAAAAAGAGAATAGAGAAAAAGGAAAAAAACAGAAGAAAATAGGACGGGACAGAAAGGAAACAACAGAACAACAACAGAATCTCACAATTCGCAGCGGAACAACATATAATAATAAATGAATAATCTTTACACAAAGAACTATATCAGTTATTACATTTTATACATTTCATTTCATCATATCATCAGAGTATACAACATCATACAACAACAAACAGTGCAGCGGAAAAAGAAGTACTATATAAGTAATACGCCATGTCGTCCAGCTTGTCTCCAGCAACTCCAGAATATCCAGAATATCCTGATAAACCTAACTCTTAACTGCCCGTGTGGAAATTAGTGGGCACCCAGAGTTTAGGAAGGAAAACAATAAACTCCGAGTCAGTCATGTGACTGGTGTGAGAACTCAAAACAGTTTATTTACTTTTAAATCAAAATAGAGGAATATTTTTAAAACAATTCGCAATGCTTTTTAAAAATGTAACTACCATAAGACCTCCCACCACACACACAATGCAAACGCAGACTTGGAGGAGATTTCTTCTTATGTGAGTCAAAGATGCTTGATACGCATTTAAAATAACATTTGATATTATTACTAGTGCATAGTGTAGAACAAATCCTTTCGAAAGTAAAGATATAAATCATAGCCAACATAGGTACCATTATATTATGCCTACTAATAGCTACCATATTAAATGGCAGGTTCTACAACTAAAACCGTACAAGTCTCGTATTGTTTCTTTGGATTTCCAACAAATGGTCAGGCCAAGGAACTTCCCATTGCCACATGAGAATGCCTCTGGAAAGACACCCCCGAGAACCAAACCGGAACTCTGCCAACACAAGGCCGGGTTACCCCTAAACTGGGTAACTACTGACACGAGCACGCCATTCCCCGGTCCTTTAGGACCTTTTCAACCGAGCGCTCGATATCCAACATCACACCATAATAAATAGAGTGTTTTCAACATGAGTAAGTATCTGGGCTCCATACCATGATACCACCCCTTTCCAGAAGGAAATGCACATACCCTAAGGGGAGCTACAGCAACCCCTAATAACCTTGCCGCATCTTTCCTGTTTTGACCATTTCCGGGATGTGAGGCTCGACGAAGTCACGTCCACAAAAACATACTTTATACAAAAGCCATGCTTTGGGTCAATAAATGATCAACACAATGATCACTAAGATAGACGATCAAATAAATGATCCTATCACAATAATCAACACAATGATCATTTCAGCATCACTCAGCATGTCACATTACCAAAATGGGATATATCGCTGATAACTTCAACTATATAACCTTTGAGCTCGTACGTCTCAAAGAAGGGTGTTAAGCAAAGAATAAATTCTCCGCCACCAACAGAAATATATTTGAATGAAATCGGCTTTATATCTCAAATTGTAATGTCAGGCATACAATCCATACAAGTTTGTTCCGGGCTCGAACAAAACCGAAGGCACTTACAAAGAAGTCCTTGCAATCCGGATATTCACAATCCTGATCGAATTTCCCATCACTTATGGAATCTCTATACCAGGTGCGACCCAGTGCAGAGACAATCGATAGGTCATCCTATCGCTCTCGCAAATACCGGTCTTCAACACCGATCTTCAAATGCAATTCACAACGACGTATCACATATTCGGAATGGGTTATACGACCCCATGGTCCTTTCCCGGTTAACCCGAATAGTGAGCGCTTATTCAAAAATAAGTGTGCATTCAAATTCAATTAATTCACATCAAATACCCATTCAAAGGGAAATATTGATAGTCGGTTATTGAACTATCACTGGATATGCACACATCACCAGATTTCAAATAATTTTCCCAAATTATTTATTTTCCAAAATATCTTTACAAGATATATTATTTCAACACTTCAAAAATAAATCAATATTTATTTTTAACAAATTCCACTTTTCACATATAAATTTCATACTTATCAAAAATAAGTAATCGACAAATCTTTTTATTTTCAACCTTTGAAAATATTCAATATACTTAAATCGAATTAAGTATATAATTCATTCTTTAAGGAAATCATTCACTTAAACTTATTTATTTGGGCCAAAACGAATGTTGCGTAAAACATCGTTACGACAACCCAAAATCACTAGTATAGGGATTCGAATTTAAAATAGATATATAAATCCCAATATTATTCAAAAATATTTCCTTTCGGAAATCATTTACTATAACAACAGTGTTATAGTCTACCATTTCCTTTTATTTCTCGAAAACGTCTATTTCAACAATAAATGTTGAAATCTATGGTTTCGAATCTCAACATGTTTTAAAACATCGTTAGATTGTTTTAATTCTGTTTAAAACATTCACATTCAATACATTTTCTTTAACGTATTATTCACTATTCAAAAACGTGAATATACTTCATTAACAAATTTCATCCTTTCTATTCACTTTAACTTAAAGGATTATTCACTGTTCAAAATGTGAATATAACTCTATCTCTAAGTTATAACAATTAACTTATCAAAATAAGTCATTTGCGGATTTATAAAACAACGTTTATAAATTCCGTTTCTATTTATTTATAAAAACTTCCTTTTTATAAATTCCTTTATTAACCTATTCCAGTTTACAACTCAATTATAAACTACAAGTTCATATTATAAGTTAATTACTTATAAAACGATTATTTTACAAAATCGTTCATTTAACTTCCCAAATTATTAATCTTAACTTATAAGATTGTTTATTTATCCAAAATTCATTCTTTCGATAAATTTATAAATTTTATAAACCTATTGCTTATAAAATTTCATTTATAACTTCACAGTTTATAATTCTATAAATTTCATTCATTTATGAAATTCACTTTCACTACATTCAAACACTTATAAAAACTCGTTCTATAATGTCTATATTCAATTTATAAATATCCACTTATAAATCTCTTAATATAAATCAGTTTATATTATTCTTTTAAACGTCTTTAAATTCCTTTAAAATTTCACCGTTCTCTTGATTTATAAAATAATCAAATTTTATAAATCTTATATTCAAACTTTTAATAATAAACTCAAAAATCCAGTTTAAACTATTTTATAAAATCATTGGTTCATATTTCTCAAAAACCAGCTTTTAACTATATTTCACAAAAACCATAATTTTATAACTTTAAAAAATTATAACGTTTATTTATTTATAATGGATCAATTCCAAAAATATAGTATATTTTCAAAAATCACTTTAAAACCATTTTAAAATCCCAAAATCTGGGTCCAATGATGCTACACATCAAATAGTCAATCACGACTAACAACGATATCATATATCGATATGATAATCCATCAAATATCAAAATATCTGAAATAAAATAAATAATGTTGAGGAATCCAATTGGATCCCTCCAACCTGTTTTCCTGCATCACAAACATTAGCACAATACCAATTTCGCTCCAGTACGAAATTATCGCGGTATATGTTCTTAATAAATATTATCCGCTTAATAACGGCGTAATAGGGTCTCATCCGCTAAACAAAAATGCGGGAAATCAATAACTGCAATATATACATATGCCAATATATATATATTGATATTATATATAATACCAATTTCACTGTTTATGAAATATTCGCGGTATATGTTTATATTAAATAACATCCGCTTACTAACGGCGTATAATGTCTATTTTAACAATCAATAGATATTAATCAACATTTAAACATGCATTCAAATATTTTAAATCTAACTATTTAAAATAAAATCGAAATCTATTCGATTGAGTGAGAAATTCTCACCTTGGTTTTAATTTCCGTTTTAGCGATTTATTTCGAATAAAATTAAACGCGCGTTTAATTTTACCCGAAATTCTCACTAACTCCAAACGACTCCAAACCAACTCCATCGCGTAGTGCTCGTCCATACGATTCCAACGCAACTGGTTTCGCGCATTTTCGACCTCGTATGAAAAAGATATGATTTTTACAAGTTTGTACATGATTTATATAACTTAAATTCAACATAACTTTTTAATTTAAACCCAAACAAATCACAGCCTTTGATCTCACCCCCCCTCACATCTGGGCCGCACGTCTCCACCCCCATCTCCTTCGTTCTCATCTCCAGGTCTTGGCCGAAAGCATGAAACCCAACAATGAAAACTAGGTTTAAATATTGCAACTTCAATACTCAATGAAAATTCGATCGGCAACCTGCAATACGAAGCTCTCACCCTCCTCTATTCTCGGCCTGAAGGGCATAAGGCTCGGCCATGCCTAGATGCTCGCGCACGCAAGAGGAACGGCCTCCTTTGAACCCAATTTGCCGCCAATCCGCTTCGAGTTAAACGATCATAACCGTTGGATTCCGAGATCTCAGAGTGCTCTACGATTTCTTAGTTTAGAGTTTGTGATAAAAGTGAATGGATTAGGAGATTTGGAGGGATGAATTTGATGAACTGCTGGCCGTTCAGGGGAGGGGTGGCGGCTGCAAATATTGGCTAGGGTTTTTTTTTTTTTTTTTAATGAAGGGTGTGTGTCTCCTTTTATAGAAAAAGCTAGCGTAAACACTATTCATCCCGGGAATTCCGAACTCCGATTTAGACGCCGTAACCAGCGTACCTAGGGTTTATCCCGCGTTCCGGACACAATGGAACAGGTTTCGGAAGCTAATTCGGAAGTATGTGCGAGTTATGGCTGAAAACGTTCAATTTGAATTAAACCGATTTAAGTCGATTTCTAGGCGTTTTAATTTGTACCGGACAAACGGTAAATCCAAATGACTTGAAATTTGAAACCTTACAATAATATCACATTACGGATCCGATGAAACTGGTTTCGTCGAAATCCGAGACTTTTTGAAAAATGGCTATTTTGACTCGCCAAATTTAAATTAAAAATAATTCGATGCGTTTCGAGCTGCCACGATCAAACGATAACTCCGATTGACACGAAAATTGAAATCCGGTAATAACTAACTATTACGGATCCAATGAAACTGGTTTCGTTCAATTCTGAGACTGTTCAAAAATTGGCTATTTTACAGTCGATTATTAAATATTAAAATATTCAATTTTCACAAATTAACTTTTAATTCGATTTTAAAAGTTCTAAAATATTTCTATAACTCCAGTATGATTAAATAAAATTTCCCAAATTATTTCTAATCGTATTTAACTCGATTTTTAATTATTTCCATAATTTAACGTATTAAATTATCGATTTAATTATTCAATTAAATCCAAAAATTCAAATAAAAATTTATTTGACTTATAAATTTACTTTTTAATATTTAAAATTAATTAAATATTCAAATTTTAATTTATAAAAATTCTGGGTCGTTACAATTGTTTGACTAGTCATGCTCAGATAGTTTAGAAGCATTGACTATTGATTGTTAATTTACGCTCTACCAATTTATGAGTGTTTATTGTTTAACAATTGTGAGTATATTAGAATGAAATCCTTGTGAATTAAGTTTTAATATTTGACTATAAGATGTTTGGCTATAAAGTTAGATAAAAGTTGTTTAATATAATATAAATGGTAGGATAAGATATTTCGAGAATAAAAAAATATGATATGATAAAAGGAAATTATTGTAATATGAAATGATTCTATATAAAGGTAATTGTATAAAAATTATATTTATAAAAGGTATTTTAAAAAGGAGTTTTTACTTCAAATCATGGAGTTGTTTGAAGTAATTACGAAAGATTTTTGAAAAAAATATGTAACAGTAGTATTACTTGAAAGTATTTCTAAAATATAAATATTTTGGAAGATTTTTTAAATGGAATGCCTTTTCTTTGGCGTAATTCGGGGAAACATCTCGATTAGTTTTCTGGTAATTTGAATAATCTTTTAAGTAACTATCAAATGATTGCTTAGGCGAATATTGTAGGGCACTGGTATATTATTCTCATTAATCTATCTAGAAATATTTTTGGAATGTTTTCAAAAAGGAGATCAGTATAAAAATCGAGTAATTGTTCTTAAGTTTCTTAAAGGAAATTGGTTTAAAATACAAATTTTTTTGAATAATTATTTAGTAAATGAAAATTTAAAACTCTCGGATAAATAAGAAATAATTTAACTCAAGTTTTGAGTGTTTTAAATTAGACAGGAAGGTTTTGGTAAATGTTTTGAAATAAAAACCATAGTTTTTTTAATCACATAAGTTATGTAAATTATTTAGAAATATTGAGGCAACCCATAAACATTTTTCTTGGAGCACTCTAAGGTATAGAGGTCAAAGGGTTGACCTAGTTTTAAAAGACCTATGTTGTGTTTGGAATTCCAATTAAATTTTGAGAAAAATAAAAGTAAATAACAAATAAATAAAATAAAATTGGTTTTTGTATATACCCTTGGGGTCTTGATGGGTATTATACAAGTAAATAAAATAGAGTGAGCTTTTGTTTGTTGTTTTATAAAGAATTGTCTTTGTAAAATACTTTGTAAAATATTTATAAACTTAGATGAAAAAATTATAATGTAACTGATAAAATAATTTTAGTGTTGAATGAAATACTAAATAAAAAAATATGAGGGTTTTAAAAAAAAGATCTGTATTATTATGGAACTAATCGAACTAAGTACGTAAGTTATATGTAGATTATTTTATTCACATGGTTCTTGATCTAGGATCCAAATACATAGCTTCAGGATGATTCATACCAATTCAAAAAAGATTTGTCACTTGACTCTTGTCAGCGAACCCTTGATTCGGATTCTCAATATGGTACCAAAGTTATATATCATATTTATGGCCATGCAAGGAGAATGAAAGTTTCTAATCGAGGAATCTGATCGAAGTCCACCATAGAGTGGTTAAGTGAGCAATACTAATATTAAAGTAGAAGTCTATATATACGAGCAAGTGATCAGATCAAATATATCGTACAGATAATTTATGTATATCATACACATTTAAGTATAATTTTGTACTTAGTACGTGACTAAAGAAATAAGAAAAATCCTAAATCTTGTTTGATGAGTCAGTTAATATTTTATTTGTGTTATAAATAAATGTTCTTGGACAGTTGTTTATTAGGACTAAATCTTGATGGCTTTGAAATCATTTTAAAAGAATTTTTGGAACGATTGTGAAAAGAAATGATAATAGTACGATTTGAAGCATTTGAGAAATATTATTATTTCGAAGAAAAAAATTGGAATTTGTTCCAATAGATATTTTCTGTAATGAATGACTAAAATTGAAGTGAGATTGGGAGTTTCCCCCATTTTGAGACTCGCTGGGAGTATTTACTCTATTGTTTTTAGGAGGTACTAGAATACCACTGAAGGATCCATTGTTTTTGTTTAGAGGTATATCATGCTCGGAAGGGAGGCGCACCCTCATAGTCATGTTGGATCTAGTTTTGATATATTTCTACTAAAGAGAGTTTTGAAATATATTTTTGAATATAGAACCCGAGCATTTGGTTCTAAATTTATGATTTGAAAATACTGGATGCATAGCATTTGTTATAGAATACTCTCTATATTTTGTTACATATGGTTGCTACGTTGCTTTTTGGTTGCATGTAGCTTTATTTCGTACTAGAGTCATATGTAGATTTATATCATACTAGTTTTTGCATGTAAATTTGCCTCATTATTATCAATTGCATCTATTTACCTTATTGCATATATTTGTTATACTGTTTATGCTATTTGAATTTATGATGGAAATGGCTAGTATATTTTTCTTTTATCAATATGACTCTATTTTGGATTATATAAGTACAGGTAAGCAAGGGATTGCTATTTGATTCTTGTGCACCTACATTTGTATCAATATAATAAATGGATTACAAAAATATAAATCAAATTCAAAAAGGTACATAGTAGATTTAGAAATTGGAATTGGTAGATGATTCTCTGCCTTAGATATGGGAGATCACTAGGCTTTTGTTTTCTTTTATTGGTTTGGGGCCCGTAGAGGCAATTTGTAGTCTTTTGGATCGGCCGTGCAAAGGAGGTGCTGCCGAAATTATCAGTAATATTTGGAAATTAGTTAAGTAATAAATAAATAACTCATTTTAATTATTAAGTTTTTAAAATCTCAAGGGTCTGGTAGCAATTTATTCCTTGGGAATTTTGGGGACAAAATTCTTTTAAGGGGGGAGAATATAACAACCTAGAATTTTGGTCATTTAAATTTAAATATTTAACTAGTTTTAAATATTTAAATAATTAGATTTTGGAATTTGGAATTTAATAACTTATATTCAAATATATGTGTTGCTTAAATATTTGAATTTGTGAATTAAACATTAATTAAATGCATTTAATAATTTTATTCAACTCTTTTTAATTAATAAATAATATTGGTGAATTGAATTTGTAAATTTAATTACAAAAATAATTAGATCGGATTAATATCAATTTTGGATCAAGAATATAAAACAATATTTAAAATGTGTGAAAATGGCATTTCAGGGCACTATCTCAGATTTGGTCGAAACTAGTTCCATTGGATCCGGAATAATAAATTATTGTACGCCGACTTGTTTCGTAGCGATCGGACGTACTGTGTGATTGAGTGAGCTCGAAACATGTAGCGGTTAATTTTGAGGAATTAATATATAAAATAATTTGATTTAAAAATCTAACTTCTATATACGATAGAAGTAGCTCTCGAAAATAGTTTTTCGGAGTTTGGAATATGGGCATTTAGCTAGAAACGCCTATGAGCACGTCTCGATTGGAGTTCGTAAATCTTAGAGCGCTAATAGTGTTAGTTATAAATCCTATATAAGAACCCATGCCTTCATTCTCTTGCCCCAAACCAGATAATAGAACCCTAGCCGCCTTTTTCTTAAAAACCCACAAAACCAAATCTAATGGTCGAAGCTCATCTATACCATTAGAGGCCGAGATAGGCAAAGGTCCCAACTAGGAAATGGGGCGACTTGGAAAGATGAGGCGGTTAAATAATTCGATTGAGGTGGATCTCGGTAAGGCGCGGTGGACCTGGGTTTGATGGGGCAACGTTTTTGGGTTTCGTTTTGGGGCTAGCGACGTTGATGGGTGGTCGGACCCATGGCATGGTGACGGGTGTGGCTAAGGAAGGTCAGTGTTGGAGGGAAGTTGCCCTTCATGGCATGTGGTGGCGGTGAGGTTAGGAAGAACGGAGATCAAGGTTTGATGAAGATGCGGGCAGGATTTTGAATGATGGAGGATTAGGAATTAAGTTGGTGATTAGAGAATTAATTGTGTAATTAATTATTAATTATATTATTTAATTCTAAAATCTTATTAAACCCATTTCTTATTCATAGGAGTTCGACTCAAGTGCAGTGAGTTGCATTGCCCTTGTGGAAGTATTATCTATGTTTTGGAATTGTATTGGGCAGAGTTTGGAGCTTGTAGAATTTCTAGCTAAAATAGAACCCCCATTCGATTTTAGTTCAAACTAAAATGCTTCGGTGATAATTGAAATTCCATTGAGTTAAAGTCACACATTTTGTTTTACCAGTACATAATATAGTAGATAAAAATTTATATATTGCCTACTTAGATATTAGTTTATATTATTGATTGATTGGATTGGATTCCCATTTCAGAAATTCATATAACTATGTATATTATTGTTTGTTCCCACTAGTAGCGGAAAAATAAATAACCATTTTGATGTAGGGGATAAAAAGAAGAAGTCGGAGTGTTATCATAGCAAATAGGCCACTACAGTACACTTCGAAAAATAAACAAACATATATGTATGATTTACAAGGGAAATTTGTAGAGAGGCCCAAAGGAGTTTCTTGCCATTATTTATTTATTTACTATTATCTGCATCTCATTTGTATTCGTTTATCTTTTAGATTGATGATTAGCTAAAATATTTATGACAATCTATTTGAGTTGTTTAAGTGTAGTTATAGCGATTTTTTGCTACATAGTAACTTATTGAATATCATCTCCCTAAACCCCAAAGTGTTGAACTTAAGCTTGTATTTTCACAAAATAGATTTCTATAATTCATTAATCATTTTGATTAATGTTATCTGAATAATGATGTTTGAATTTAATAAATCATTTTAATTAATGATGTTTGAATTTAATAAATCATTTTAATTAATGATGTTTGTATTAAATAAATCATGTTAATTAATGATGTATTAATTTAATTAATTATTTTAACTAAGTTAAATTCTATTTAAACACAAAATATAGACATAATTGGTGACATAATGAATCTCCACCATTGGATTGGCCCCTCAATTCCATCTTCCCCATAAAGACAAAAAAATCCAAGGTCTAGATCTTTTGTGTCACCATTTTATGTTTAATTTTGTGTTCAAATACCCGGCCCCTTTAACTAATGATATTTAAAATTAATTGATCACTTTAATTAATGGGATTTGAATTTAATAATCAATTTAATTAACGATATTTGTGTTCAATTAATCATTTTAATTAATGATGTCTTAAATTTAGTTATTCATTCCAATTAATGAAGTTTGAATTTAATTAATAATTTTAATTGAGGATAGTTGGATTTAATTACTAATTTTAATTCATGATGTTTAAAATTAAGTTAATCATTTCAATTAATGGTGTTTTAAGAGTTAATTAATTCATTTAATAAAAGAGTTCAAAATAAAGCTATTGATTTAATAAAAAGCGGTCGAAATTTTACTTAATTGATTTAATAAAAATGTTTTAATGTTAATTAATTAATTTGACCAAAAGTGTTTAAAGAAAATTGATTAATTTATTAAAGGATTATAAGATGTATAAAATAAACCTTTGGGACAAATTAACTTTGTTTAAAATTAAGTCTGTATAATGTTCATAAATCGTTCATATACAAAGTCTGATTCGATCCCTACTCAAATACATAACTTTACTTCCGAACTAGTATTGCTCGTCTGATTCCCTAGTGCGGACCTTGATCAGGCTCCTTGATGAGGAACCTATGTTCTCCTTACATAGTCATGTACTATGATAGACAACATTGGTCCCATAACAAAAAACCTCATCATGTACTCGTTGTAAAAAATCGAGTAATAGGACCTTATTCGAAACGGTGTAAAACACCTCAAAACCATGTACTCGAACCTTAGATCAAAAATATATGCAAGAGAAATGATCTATTTCCACCTTATGCACTTATTTAATTGGTTCTCACTAATACCAATTTTATTCCTACTAAAATTATTTATTAAAACATTTAACAAAACTTACTTAAGTTCAAATTGTATAATAATCTTTTATATCCTAAGAGTATATACCCCTCTTTGATTCAACTATTACATTTTGCATTTATTTTCCAAACTAAACTAAAGATCCAAATATCCATGTTCTATTTCAAAAACTTTTCAAAGTGAACTATATATTTTAGCTTCGGTAAGTATATACTTGTATATAGCCCGAGTAACCCTAAAATGATACTAAGGAACTAGATACTACCAGACAGTATTATATATTTCCTTACCAAAAAGGGCAATACCATAGAGAGGTGTTTACCATCAGTACATATCTTTTTCCATTTTAGTTATTTCGAGCCACTCAAACTAGTCAACTTTAAAATCCTACTTTTATTTCAAAATGCCATTTTCAAACAACACATTATACTTTTCCGAACAAAGTATTTTATCACCAACTTGCTTGGGGTTCGTTCGGGTTTGAACTTGTATCGAGTGTACAACGATAAGAGAAAAATTTAATAAGTACCCCCACAACGTTCGCCTAGGAAAACATACAATCATCACAAAACAAATTGAGACTCGTTTTTTCGAACCAACCATAGAAAATGTTTCTTATTACAATTTTCATTCTCGAAACTTCTATACCTTGTAACGACCCGCAAATCCGTACCCCTTGAATCAACACTATACTACCTAAATCAACTCAAGTTGTACAGAAATACGAACCATTTGGGTTAAAGAAGAAGAGGTAGAAGAAGAGAATAGAAAACAACAACAGAATCTAACCATCGCAGCGGAGTAAAATATAATAGATAATAAATAATCTTTACTCAAAATCAAATATATATGTTACATATATTACATCATCAGAGTACATCAACCACGGCTCACATCAATAACATACAACTGGATACACAGCTACACAACACTGCGGAATATACATATATAACAAGTACGAATGTACTTATCGTCATTCTGCTCGTCTCCTGAGCTCCACAGCTTCATGTCCTGTATCCTATAATACTCGGTCTGACCCGAGCATTACAGTTAAATAACACCCGAGTCAGTCTGGAATACCAGCATGAGAAAATCACACCCAATTGATTATTAAGTTTCAAAAATCCTTTGAAAACAAAAGCATCTCGTAAGACCACGCCACAAATAAACATGTCGGGTTTTTACCTTACGATAGCTAAAACACTTTTTATAGAAATCCTCTGATATTATAATAGGGTCTACTTACAAGCACTTATAAAATAGCCGAAATTGTTACATCTATTAAATTCCAGCTACTAGCCACAAAAGTGGGTAATACAAACAAAACTCGTACACGGCTCGTAGGGAGAATGGATTTCCAACTAATGACTAGGCACTGGGGTACTACTTGTCACAGTACGGGGCCGAGATCACTGTACCGAGGAGTACGCCCGCTCCCCTGCAACACAAGGCCGGGACTATCCCTTACTGAATAATCCCGAGTGAGATCCCCCCGCAGTTGGGATCAGCAACCGCCCACTAAGCCGAAATAAAAAGGGACATCTAGACTGGAATGACCTCACCCTGCTTAGGTGCTACCCACCTAGCCTTACTGCATAACCCCTAATTTTCAGTCATTCCCATTTGATGAGGCTTGAGGCTAAGCGTTACCTTTTTAAGAATATATCCCTTAGAATGCCCATCGTCCACCTGACGATGTTTCGCAAGCATTCATCCATACAAGTCCGTCCCGGGTTCGAACGGAACCGAAGGCGCTATTCCTACTACATCCATTTTGGTAATATCCTTAGGATTAGTAGCGACTAGCCCTTGCATTTCACTGCCCCATCTTCGAATCCAATATCGTTTCACGAAACGTACAAACCGGATCGAAGTGGTTTTCGAGAAATTAATCTCGATCCCGGTCTCTTCGAAACGATCAACGCATTTGGCCAATTTTGATAGTCGGTTATTTAACTATCAATTTTTATTTACAAACATCCATCAAACAATAAATAATTTTCCAAATTATTTATTAATCCCAAAAATATCTTCACAAGATATATTTCTATTTTCAATCCTTTGAAAACAGTTTCAAAACCATCTTTCTTTCCAGAATAAACTTTCCCAAATACTTTCTATCTCCTCTGAAATCACCAAGCACAAAAATGGATTTTTAAAATAATTTAAAACACTTTACTTTGAAATATATACTTTAAACATTTAGGATAAAACAATTTCAATGATTTGTTAAAAATACATACTATATGAATATTTGAAAATAAGGTTACTTAAAAAATATAAAACTAGACTTATACTTTTAAAAACATAATATTAAGTCGTTCTTTAAATAATTACTACTATAATAGATTAAGAGAAAATACTTACTTTAGAACTTAAATATTAGAAATAAGAAATTTTCTAAAACGTGCTTTTTAAAACACATTTAATCTTTTAACTTATATTTAAAATTTTACTTTGGAAACGTACTTGGTTATCCAGGGAGAATTCTACCTTCAATCACTTAAATCAATTTTCCAAATTGATTCCCAATTTATACTACATGAATTAATTTTCTTTACTTACTCAATTCCTTCAAAATTCATTAATTATGTGTTTTATTATAAATGTTATTAATTTTCGTTCGATTTTAAATCTTTAACTGAAATAAACAAATTCCAGATCTTATCCCAATGTCTTCTTTATTCTTTCCAATATTTTAAATCTTAAGTTTTCAAATAAATGTTTTGTCCTTTTTAAATAATAAAATTGAATTTTTAAAATTCATTAATTCCCTGTTTATTCAAAATTTCCTTTCAGATTCATTTACTAAAATTTAAAAGGGCACATTATTTCTTTCCCAATTCATTTAATTACTTTACTTACAAATTTACTTCTTTTAATTTCTTTCCATAACCTAATGTATATATTTCTGGTAATTCACTATACCTAGTTATATCCTATCGAACCATAGCATACAATATTCTAATATATTAGAATTTCAAGTAATCACGACAAAGGATATTAAATAATAAATGTTGAGGGATCCAGTTGGATCCCTCCAACCTGATTTCCTACAACCACTGTTGTTAGCACAATATACGATATCTTCACTATAAAATGAGGGAAATCAATCATTTCAAGGTGTAGTGTATACTACTATATAACCCAACAATCAATCCAACCATTCAAACAATTATTTAAATTTAATTATTTAAATTTAAATTTAACTGAGTGAGATTAACTCACCTTTTCCCCTTATAATTTGCAATCCGATCCAATCCCGACTCGTTCCCTCACGAATTTGACCTTGAATAAACAATTCAAGATTTATTGGCATGTGAATTAACCAAAACAATTTATTACAAGTTTTACTTTATTAAATTCTAACTAGTAGCTTAAATTCAACACAAATTCTTTTTTTTCTCCAAATCCTTATATAATTTCCCAAAATATTATCTTTGAAGCTACACATATAAAAATAATTTATATTACCATTAAAAGTTCCAATTTTCTAACTCTTATCCATAAATATTATTTTCCTGTTTACTGGTTATTTATTTAAATGTAAAAACAGACAAAATAAAATAAAAACTTATCCCTTACTGTAAACTAAAATTTTAATTTCACTACACTATACATCCATATATAAATTTTATTTAAATTAAAATAAAATACTGCAATACCTTACAGACCAAAATCCAACGAGGCAGCCTCCCCCTCTGACACACGGCTGAGCTCGCAAGGGAATACACCGAACTAACACTGCCTATCACGGCGACGTAATTTCCCCAAATCGATCCACTCGCCATTATCGCGAAGCTTCGCTACCACCGAAGGACTGTCGAGCCTCCATGACACCGCGTGCTTCGAAATCGAAGCTCCAAATTGAACTCAGCTTCGCCGCGAGATCGCGACCCAGAGCATTCTTGAGATTTGGATCTCGCGCGACCTCGTCGCTTCCAGACCCGCCGCGACTCCTGACTTGATTCGAAATTACTTTCGAAAACGATTCCTACCCAGATTCGAGTTCGTGACAGCGGCCATGGATTTTGTGAACGAAAATGAATTATGTTTCTAATGATTCTCGGCCATTTTTTTTAAAGCTGCTTATTATTTATTTGTTTCTCTTACTGTCGGCTGTCCAAATAAATGAAGAAGGAGAGATTGATATATTAAAAGAGAAACGAACGAATTGAATTGCCTTGTGTTAGAAGCTAAACGAGTGGCTTCCATGAAAAGGTTCGACTGAATAAATTGAAGTTGATTAATTCTTCTATGCATTTACGGTTTGTACGATCAAACGATAACTCCAAACGCTGCGAAAATTGAAATCCGACAATAATAAAATATTACGGATCCAATGGCACTGGTTTCATCGAATTCCGAGACTGTGCCTCGGAAGGCTATTTTTAAATTCAATTTAAACGATATATTTTTAAAACTGAACAAACCACTGTTAATTTCAATTTTACAACTTTTATTATTTCCATTGCTATCAATATAAAATTTTCAAGCCTTCAAATTATTTTTAACAGGCTTAAAACTTCAAATTTCATATTTCACCCAATTCCAAATTATTTAATTTAATAATTTGATCATCAAATAAATTGTGATATTTAAAACTTAAGTTAAAATTACTTTATTGAATATTTAAAATCAATTAAATATTCCGATTTTAAATGCTCAAAAATTCCGGGTCATCACATTCCTCCCCCCTTAAAAGAATTTCGTCCCCGAAATTACAAGTTAGGAAGAATGGTCCAATACCCGTTTACTTTTCCCAAAACCAAACAATTTAGCATCTTACCAACTATATTTTCATAAAAGACTCATTATCATTCTTATTAACTTTCCAACTCTCCCATAATTTCAAACTATACTATTTGTTTAATCATTCGAGTTTCAATTTAAAACCAAATTTTGAATAATCAAAATTTTCTCAAAAATTTTCCAACTCCTTAAATTTCCGAAAAATTTCGCCAGCGTCTCCTTTGCGCGGCTAGCTCGGTACAACTACAAAATGGCCCTACGGCCTCCCAAATCCAAAAAGAAAACAAAAATCCAAGTGGCTCAATCCAAATCCCAAATATCACTGCATTTAATTTTCCTAGTCAATTTAGTTTATAATCCAAATTTTGATTTTTTTATTTTATTCTCCAATTCATCAATAATATTTATTTTGGAGTTTTGTATCTCACTTTTCAAATTTAATAAGTCACAACTTATTATTTACACAATTCCATTCCTCATAGGCTTGAATATATTATTCTTTTATTTTAACTCAAGCCTTATGCTTATTTATATCCCAAGCATATTTTACTTCATGCATTATAATTCTTTTACACGTTATTCTTATTTATTCATTTCAATTCCAATCCTTATTCAATTTATTCTCCACTTATTCAGGTAAGAACCTAATTCCGTTCAATTTATTTTAACTCAGATTTATTCAACTCGATTCAATTTCAAATTAATTCGAATACAACTGGATATTATTTTCAGTATATCCAATTAATGTCAATCCAGTCAAATTTTTATTTCCCATCCAAGTTAATTTCATTTTTAACCTTTCCTTTAAATTTAAATTCCAACATTCAAAGCTTATATTTCCTTCCTGATTTAAAAATCATCTCAATATATAAGCTTACAACTATCTCATCAGGATTTTTTAAACACCCGGCTTTAGTTTGAAGTTTTTTTGAAATCTTCAACATCCCAAATCACACTTCTCAAAATTTTAAGCCAATCCTGGTTTTATCCCCAACATATTTCTTTTAAAATTTTCAAAAACAACTAGCTCATCTGAGCAAATCAAAATTTTGGCAGCAATCTATCACTTAGAAATTCGAAAATGAATACTGATGAAGCGGCCGTCATCATCAGAATTATTTTCCAATAATCCGAGTGATTTCAATGCTATATCACTTTCAAAATCCATTTTTAAACAAAATTCCTTTCAGAAATAACCCAAAAACAACAATAATACTATTTACCTCCAAAATACTTCCAAAATCTCTGGGGTTTTAAAGTTTCAAATTCTATTTTTAATTAAATTTTTAACTAAAATGCATTTGTATAATTTATGCTTATACAAATTCCCAATTACTTATATTTTAATTTATAATTTACATTTTTAATTCATATTTATAAATTCCATTTTATAATGAAATTATTCCCTTAAATTTAAGTTATATTTCAATATCTAGACAAATTCTCACTTAACAATGATAATACTTTAATATTATTCTTCCTAACATCCAAGCAACCATATATTAGCTAAATAGTTTTCAAAAACTTTCCTTTATATCGAAATATGTTTTTGGGTAAAATTATTTCATTCACCCACATTTAAAACAATACCGTGTCAATTGTTTTATTCAAATGTTTAGAAACCCCTTCGATACAGTTGCGCATACTGTGTCGACGAAGGTTCATATGCCACTCAATAAACCAATCAACACGATATTAAAACAATTTATATTCACTAACAAATACGCGCTCATATCTATTAATATGCGCAAACTCATTATAGACTACCACGGACTCTATTTTAAATGAGTAATTTCCCACCAGAGCCAAGGTTATCACCAACCTAAGCTCTGATACCAAGTGTAACGACCCGCAAATCTGTACCCCTTGAATCAACACTACACTACCTAAATCAACTCAAGTTGTACAGAAATACAAACCATTTGGGTTAAAGAAGAAGAGGTAAAAGAAGAGAATAGAAAACAACAACAGAATCTAACCATCGCAGCAGAGTAAAATATAATAGATAATAAATAATCTTTACTCAAAATCAAATATATCTGTTACATATATTACATCAACAGAGTACATCAACCACAGCTCACATCAATAACATACAACTGGATACACAGCTACACAACACAGCGGAATATACATATATAACAAGTACGAATGTACGTATCGTCATTTTGCTCGTCTCCTGAGCTCTGCAGCATCATGTCCTGTATCCTATAATACTCGGTCTGACCCGAGCATTACAGTTAAATAACACCCGAGTTAGTCTGGAATACCAGCGTGAGAAAATCACACCCAGTTGATTATTAAGTTTCAAAAATCCTTTGAAACCAAAAGCATCTCGTAAGACCACGCTACAAATAAACATGTCGGGTTTTTACCTTACGATAGCTAAAACACTTTTTATAGAAATCCTCTGATATTATAATAGGGTCTATTTACAAGTACTTATAAAATAGCCGAAATTGTTACATCTATTAAATTCCAGCTACTAGCCACAAAAGTGGGTAATACAAACAAAACTCATACACGACTCATAAGGAGAATGGATTTCCAACTAATGACTAGGCACTGGGGTACTACCTGTCATAGTACGGGGCCTAGATCACCGTACCGAGGAGTACGCCCGCTCCCCTGCAACACAAGGCCGGGACTATCCCTTACTGAATAATCCCGAGTGAGATCACCCCGCGGTTGGGATCGGCAACCGCCCACTAAGCCGAAATAAAAAGGGACATCTAGACTGGAATGACCTCATCCTTCTTGGGTGCTACCCACCTAGCCTTGCTGCATAACCCCTGATTTTCAGTCATTCCCATTTGATGAGGCTTGAGGCTAAGCGTTACCATTTTAGGAATATATCCCTTAGAATGCCCATCGTCCACCTGACGATGTTTCGCAAGCATTCATCCATACAAGTCCGTCCCGGGTTCGAACGGAACCGAAGGCACTATTCCTACTACATCTATTTTGGTAATATCCTCAGGATTAGTAGCGACTAGCCCTTGCATTTCATTGCTCCATCTTCGAATCCAATATCGTTTCATGAAACGTACAAACCGGATCGAAGTGGTTTTCAAGAAATTAATCTCGATCCCGATCTCTTCGAAACGATCAACGTATTTGGCCAATATTGATAGTCGGTTATTTAACTATCAATTTTTATTTACAAACATCCATCAAACAATAAATAATTTTCCAAATTATTTATTAATCCCAAAAAAATCTTCACAAGATATATTTCTATTTTCAATCCTTTGAAATCAGTTTCAAAACCATCTTTCTTTCCAGAATAAACTTTCCCAAATATTTTCTATCTCCTCTGAAATCACCAAGCACAAAAATGGTTTTTTAAAATAATTTAAAACACTTTACTTTGAAATATATACTTTAAACATTTAGGATAAAACTATTTCAATGATTTGTTAAAAATACATACTATATGAATATTTGAAAATAAGGTTACTTAATAAATATAAAACTTGACTTATACTTTTAAAAACATAATATTAAGTCATTCTTTAAATAATTACTACTATAATAGATTAAGAGAAAATACTTACTTTAGAACTTAAATATTGGAAATAAGAAATTTTCCAAAACTTGCTTTTTAAAACACTTTTAATCTTTTAACTTATATTTAAAAATTTACTTTGAAAACATACTTGGTTATCCAGGGAGAATTCTACCTTCAATCACTTAAATCAATTTTCCAAATTGATTCCCAATTTATACTACTTGAATTAATTTTCTTTACTTACTCAATTCCTTCAAAATTCATTAATTATGTGTTTTATTATAAATGTTATTAATTTTCGTTTGATTTTAAATCTTTAACTGAAATAAAAAAATTCCAGATCTTATCCCAATGTCTTCTTTATTCTTTCCAATATTTTAAATCATAAGTTTTCAAATAAATGTTTTGTCCTTTTTAAATAATAACATTGAATTTTTAAAATTCATTAATTCCCTGTTTATTCAAAATTTCCTTTCAGATTCATTTACTTAAATTTAAAAGGGCACATTATTTCTTTCCCAATTCATTTAATTACTTTACTTACAAATTTACTTCTTTTATTTTCTTTCCAAAACCCAATGTATATATTTCTGGTAATTCACTATACCCAGTTATATCCAATCGAACCATAGCATACAATATTCTAATATATTAGAATTTCAAGTAATCACGACAAAGGATATTAAATAATAAATGTTGAGGGATCCAGTTAGATCCCTCCAACCTGTTTTCCTGCAACCACAGATGTTAGCACAATATACGGTATCTTCACTATAAAATGAGGGAAATCAATCATTTCAAGGTGTAGTGTATACTACTATATAACCCAACAATCAATCCAACCATTCAAACAATTATTTAAATTTAAATTTAATTATTTAAATTTAAATTTAACTGAGTGAGATTAACTCACCTTTGCCCCTTATAATTTGCAATCCGATCCAATCCCGACTCATTCCCTCACAAATTTGGCCTTGAATAAACAATTCAAGATTTATTGGCATGTGAATTAACCAAAACAATTTATTACAAGTTTTACTTTATTAAATTCTAACTAGTAGCTTAAATTCAACACAAATTCTTTCTTTTTTTTCAAATCCTTATATAATTTCCTAAAATATTATCTTTGAAGCTGCACCTACAACAATAATTTATATTACCATTTAAAGTTCCGATTTTCTAACTCTTATCCATAAATATTATTTTCCTGTTTACTGGTTAATTATTTAAATGTAAAAACAGATAAAATAAAATAAAAACTTATCCCTTACTGTAAACTAAAATTTTAATTTCACTACACTATACATCCATATATAAATTTTATTTAAATTAAAATAAAATACTGCAATACCTTACAGACCAAAATCCAACGAGGCAGCCTCCGCCTATGACACACGGCTGAGCTCGCAAGGGAATACACCGAACTAATACCGCCTATCACAGCGACGTAATTTCCCCAAATCGATCCACTCGCCATCATCGCGAAGCTTCGCTACCACCGAAGGACTGCCGAGCCTCCATGACACCGCGTGCTTCGAAATCGAAGCTCCAAATTGAACTCAGCTTCGCCGCGAGATCGCGACCCAGAGCATTCTCGAGATTTGGATCTCACGCGACCTCGTCGCTTCCAGACCCACCGCGACTCCTGACTTGATTCGAAATTGCTTTCGAAAACGATTCCTACCCAGATTCGAGTTCGTGACAACGGCCATGGATTTTGTGAATGAAAATGAATTATGTTTCTAATGATTCTCGGCCATTTTTTTTAAAGCTGCTTATTATTTATTTGTTTCTCTTACTGTCGGCTGTCCAAACAAATGAAGAAGGAGAGATCGATATATTAAAAGAGAAACGAACGAATTGAATTGCCTTGCGTTAGAAGCTAAACGAGTGGCTTCCATGAAAAGGTTCGACTGGATAAATTGAAGTTGATTAATTCTTCTATGCATTTACGCTTTGTACGATCAAACGATAACTCCAAACCCTGCGAAAATTGAAATCCGACAATAATAAAATATTATGAATCCAATGGAACTGGTTTCATCGAATTCCGAGACTGTGCCTCGGAAGGTTATTTTTAAATTCAATTTAAACGATATATTTTTAAAACTGAACAAACCACTGTTAATTTCAATTTTACAACTTTTATTATTTTCAGTGCTATCAATATAAAATTTTCAAGCCTTCAAATTATTTTTAACAGGCTTAAAACTTCAAATTTCATATTTCACCCAATTCCAAATTATTTAATTTAATAATTTAATCATCAAATAAATTGTGATATTTAAAACTTAAGGTAAAATTACTTTATTGAATATTTAAAATCAATTAAATATTCCGATTTTAAATGCTCAAAAATTCCGGGTCATCACATAACTGGACCAAAATATTATCAAATAATACTATTTTAATTTCCAAACCTTGAAAATCAAGTATTCTTTTTCAAAAATACCGAGATTTTAGTCTTCAAGTTTTCAACTTAAATTCTTTTTAATTTAAAAGACACTTTTTTATAAAATTAAGATCGACTTTTATAAAACCATTTATAAAGTATTTATCATAAAAATATTCTAACTTCCTTTTAATAAACTTCTTTGTATTAAAATCCAATTTTATAAAATCAACTTTTATATAAAATCATTTCTAAAATATTTATTTCAAAACATTCTTATTTTCTATAAACGTCTTTTATTAAATCAAATTTTAACCTACATTAACACTGAACGCCTTATTGTCAAATTGTAAAACTTAATTCACAAGGTGTTTGTTTCAGTGTTCCCAAAACTCCTATCCACCTAACCCTGGTTTCAAAAGGAAGAATCTAGATAGATTAACAGGTAATAGTCAATACTGAAAAATGTACGAGCATGACCGATTAAATCCTAGATGATATTGATGGAATATTATCATTTCTAACAACCAAGCATAACCAAAAATAACTATATTAATTTTTTGAAAATTTTTCTTTTATACGAAAAAATATATTCCTAGATAAAACTATTTCGTTTACCAACTTTTAAATCAATACTGTGTCGGTTTGGTCTTGTTTGAGTGTTTAGGAAATCCATATCGATAATGTTGGCCAAACACATCGATTAGAATTCTTAAGCCACTCAACAAATCAAACAACACAATATAAAATTCTTTTATATCACTAACAAATACATGCTCATATGTATAATACACTCAAACTCATATAAGGAATTCCTTTACCTTATCCCTAAATGAGTTACCACACCAAAGCCAAGGTTCCCGCTTAACCTTGCACTCTGATACCAGATGTAATGACCTGTCTTTTCGAATCTCAGAAGTCGACACTAACACAATCACGGTATTCACGTGCGGAACAACCATGGGCTAAAAAGATAGATTATTAGGGAAAAAGAAGAAGATAGAAGATAAGAAGAAACTAAACAACATAGAATCTCACATCACCATGAATAATCTATAATAAAAAAACAAATCATTACACAAAGCTAAACTATAATATACATACATCAATCAGAATACACTAATCAATTTTAGCCTGGACAGTTATAACAGTCTGTCATTATAATTTTTGATAATTACAATCAGTAGACAACACAGCAGAATACAAAGAAATAGTAGATATTCTTGGCCTCCAACTCGTCTCCTAGGCTCCAATGGATCCAAAGCAATCTTTAAATATACTCGGGTTGACTCGATCATTGAAAGGGAAGATTGCTCGAATCAGTTTAGTAAACTAGCATGAGAAAAACGCACCTCAAACACCACACCGCACCTAAACACGGATGGATTTTTACCTTACGATAACCAAAACATTTTCTATATTAATCCATTGATATTATATTAATATATAGGGGTCAGAGTAAAATATGAATATAGTTGAAATGCTTGCATTTCACATTTCAGCATAGTTGGGCACAACTAATTATGTAAAGCTTGTATTAGAGAATGGATTCCATACTATGATAAGATAAGTAACTACATTCCTATGGTACATCTCTAGATAAAATGCATCGACGTCTGATAAGAACATCTTGTATCCCTGCTACATAGGAGTGGCCTGCCACTTTATTAATAGTACCGAATATAATCACCTCTTTTGTTAATGGGCCCTGAAGCATAAATGAGTAGATAGTGATCGACCCAGATTTGGGACGACCATACGCTGATAGGAGCTGCTCACGTAGCTCCGCTACATGCTCAATTTTTGTCATTTCTCAGTTGATGAGGCTTGAGGATACTTTTTATCTTCCATATAACACTTCTACTTGGAACACTTACACTGCCCTCCAAGAGACAATGCAATGCCAGCATTCATCCATACAAGTTGTTCGGGATATGAACAAACCAAAGGTACTACTTCTACTACATCCATTTTGGAATCATCCTTAGGATTAGTTACATGCAGCCCCTGCATTTCAAGGAGCTCCATCTTCCATTCCATCATCTTCAAGATGTCTTCACCTCGAAATGCTTAAGTTGGATCGAAGTGGTTTTCGAATAACATGTTCGATCCCGTTCTCTTCGAAACAACATTCGATAGTTTTTAGTAAACTAAACCCTGGTTCTTTAGGAAATAAACAGTCAAAGACAAGAGCGGAGATCACCTCCTAACCGTTAGTGGTTGGATTTCTTATCATTTATTCTAGGAGAACGAAACGAGTTTACACATATAGGTAGCACCACCGATGGTAACTGTAGCATATAATTCCTGCGTTTCTCTTAGATATTTCTAAGGTTACATTTGGTTTAGATTTGATAGTTGGTTATTTAACTATCAAATAATGATTATTCAAAAATAGATTACATTTCCTATGGAAATCACTAGTTGCTTAAATTAATATTTCATTAATTTAAAATCACATTTCAAATATTTATTAAAATATTCATATACTTATATATATATATATATTCATAAAATCCTTCACTTTCAAAATTGGGAAAACTTTCCCATATACTTATACAATTATATAAGTATATGCACATAACATTTAAGAAAGATTTCTTATTTCAAAATCATATTAAAATAACCAAATCCAAATGTTGTTAAAATGAGATATTAATAACCCAAGACACTATTTCCATTTTATAAATCTCTTTTATTTTACGAATATCTTCTTTATAGATCTCCAATTCTCTTTATAAACCTTCTTTAACAAATCTTCAAGTTTATTTTATAAAACTCTATTTGTAAACCTCAAAAATCATTTATAAAACTCCTTTTATAAATCTCAAATACCATTAAACCAAACTTCTATCCATTTCCCATAATCTCTTTCCAAATTTCATAAACTCCTTAAATGAATTCTTTTCATGAAATAAAACCTTTATACAAGCCTTTCCATTTAAATGATTCCTTTTTAAATAAACAGATTATTATTTTTATACACATTTTCATAAAAAAAATTATTATCTAAAGCATCTTAAATAAATAAATAATTATCTTTAAACCATATTTAAACCATCATTATGTAACTTTAACAATATTTAAAATATAATTAAATAACTTTAAAACAACATTAATATATTAGTAAATTAACGCTAAAATGATAATATTAACATAAATATAAATTAACTTTAAAACGATATTATTTAATAATAAAAATAAACTTTTAAAATATTCATAATATAACAAATAACATTGAAATAAAATAATTAACTTTAAAATATAAAATAATCAACTTTAAATAATTACTTTTGAATAAATAATTAAAACATAATTAAAAAATTTAAGCAATAATTAAATAACTTTAAAATAATGATTTAATCCCTTCAATAACTTTAAAAAATACCTTTTAAAAATCTTACCAATAAAATAATTAACTTAAATCATTATTAAACAATTATTAATTATCTTTAAAACCTTATAATAGATAATAATTATTCCTAAACTAACTTTCAGTCAATAGTTTACTTTCCAAATTTGATAGAGGCTTAGTAATCACAAAGGTACTTAAGTAAGGTACCATATCATTCAATTTAACTTTCCAAGTTAATAACTGATATTTACATAATTAACAATTGTATTAATAAACTTAACACTTAACCGTCATTGTTTAACATATCACTTGTTCCAAGTGGCATATCAATTAACGACGTATCATCAAAAGTCCAAATGTATAAAATAGCAAAACAGGAATTTATTCTGCTAATTAAATGGCCAATTAATTTAATTAGCAAAACACGTTTTATTCCACTAAAATAGTTGTTCAAATTAACCTATTCAATTTACTTTATAAACATGGTGCTTATTTGGCCAAATAGGTAACACCCATTAAGTATAATTTATTTAATTTTGTAACCATTCAATTTTCCATAGTTAAAATCAGGCAGTATTAAGTTATTATAAAAATTATTCTACATTGAAACTAACAACAATTTATGGCAATGTGTCATGCTCGTCAATGCGAGCCTAACACAAAAATCCATGAGTTAAACGGATTTTAAACGAACATGATACAACATTTCAAAGTTAATCAGATATATATATATATATATATATATATATATATTTTAATTTGTTCTCCCAAAATCAATTGGGCCAAAGCCCAATACAAGCAAACCCGCACTGTAACTCCTCCCTCTCCTTCTTCTTTCGAAATCACCAAAGCTCTAGGAACTCATGTGCACATGGTACATGTTACATGTGCACTTCATCTCCACCACCCAATCGACGCCTCAAGGCCACCAACAATACCACCTTGCCAGGCTCGACTGGACCATGCCTTCGCCTAGCCATTCGGACTCCCTTGGAGTAACCGACCGAAGATCGAGCCTAGGCCTTAGAAAAACACGCGATAAATTTTTCCCCAATCCACATCAAAAACTCACCGACCGAGCGTCTCTCCTCAATGAACAACCTGCATCCTTCGATTCGTCCATCGTCCCCTCGAGCATCGAAAAATCCAAACCTAAACTGACGAACACCGCTAATTATCGACACAAAATCTTGCTGAACTTACACCATAAATACTGCACTCTGCCCTAACTCCAACGATGCTTGTAGTGTCGATTGATTTAAGCCGATCGAGAGAAATCAATTTTTGAAATTAATAAACAATATATGCTTCTTGCTATATATTAAAGATATCTTGATCATTACTCGACAAAACTGAGCGCGGTCAATTTCTAAAAATACTAAGGGTTAGTACGAACAACTTTCATTTGGTGGTATTGGCAAATTATTAATGGTTGGTGAGCTGTTGATTTTTGAATGGGTGAAATGGAGTATGTTCTTGGTTTTGGAGAATGATAGTAACTCAAAAAATGGAGAAGAGATCTCGAGCTACTCTTTAATGTTATTTATAAGCAAAAACAATGAGCTTCTTTCCCAACCAAATCCCCCTTATCATGCTAGGATCATGGCAGCAAAGAAGGAAGGATGAAAGCAGTGAATGTAGAAGTGACAATTTATTATAGAGGGATGCTGAAGAGTGTTGTGTACTGTGCATGTGTGCTTATGTATATGGGTAGGTTGTGTTTGATTTGTTTTATTATATTTCAATTTGGGTGTCTTCTACCCACTAACATGTCCGTGTATGAGCTGCAAATGACAGATAAAAGACTAGATCGCGCACAAAAATGTATCGCAATCTTAAAACAATAAAACATACTGGATATTGAATTCTGTTAAATTTCGAAAACACGGACATTCAACGTAAAATACATCAAATGAAAATTTAAATATTTATTAAATTAAAGGTTATGGAAATCTTTTTTATAAGCCTAAGTAAATGTTAGTCTTTGAAATCAAGTCATTTTATTTCTAGATTGATTTTTTTTATATTTTGAAAACATAAATCGAATATTTAAAATCAATTAAATATTCCAAAATCAAAGTGATGAAATTCTAGGTCGTTACACTCTCCCTCCTTAAAAAGAATTTTGTCCCCCAAATTTCACCATAAGGATACCCAAGACTATTTATAGGTCTGAATGATGTTCATAGATTGTTCGTATACAAAATCTGATTTGATCCCTACTCGAATACATAACTTTACTTTTGAACAAGTATTGCTCATCCAATTCCCTAGTGCGGACCTTGATCAGGCTTCTTGATTAGGAACCTCTGTTCTCCTTACATAGTTATGGAATTCCTTTTATAAACCCAAATAAATGTTCGTTATTTGAAATCAAGTCATTATTTCTAAATTATTTATTTTTATATTTTAAAAACATAAATCTAAATATTCCAAAATCAAAGTGATGAAATTTCGGATCGTTAGTGATTCTTTCCAAACAAAATTTACTCATTCTTTTGAATTTTTTAATATGATAAAATCAAAATTAATTCGTCGACATTTTTATATTCAACATAATATTATGATAATTCATATTTTCAGTGATCGAGTTACTACCTATTACATTTAGTTTTTAGGTTTAATGTATCTCTCAATTTAAGGAAATCAAGTATATGTGACAAATATCCAAGCAATAAATTTTCATATTGTATTTTAGGAAATAGGTATCAATGAATAGGTTTTGTTTATTCCTTTGTAAATATTTTATGTGATCTTAGTCGACATGAATGTATTTTTTGTATAATCTTATATATATATGTATATATGTATATATATATGTATATATGTTAGTCAACCTAGGATTTAATATTTTTTTCGACGGTTTTCAATAATTTATTCATTTAACTGCATAATTACCACTAAATTCATAGGAATCTTATGATACAATGTGATAATTATTTGTTGCTTACAAAATTTATTTAGTGTTATGTTGTTTTGATTTTTTTAAGTCTGAAGATATCTAGAGATTATGGATTTGACATGTAATTACATATAATGTTTATAAGTAACAAACTTCAAATAGGGGAACATACCAAATAACATTAAAATATCAACCGTTATCGGTTTTAATTTATTTGAATTCAAAGTAATAAAATTAATCACATTTAATTCTCCTTAGATGAAATTCAATTTAGTGAGAAAATCAATTACGTGTTAGCTCTCAATAATTTTAGTCAATAGAGAATTAATCCATAATCAATTAATTTCTTTTAATTAATTCATTTTATCATTAATGTATCCAAAAAATGTAAGTTCAACTTTATGAGTGATTGTGAATTATGCTACAACATTAGCAAATGTTTTTATTATAAGAACTACTATATAGAAGTTGTAAAATTAGAACTTAAATCCAGTTCCTAACAAGTACTTTTTAAATTAATAAATTTAGTAGAAGAACAAAATAAACGAGCAAAGAAATATTTGTTGGTACGTAAGTTTTTTCTTATCTTTTCATATAAGAAATAAATGATTTGTGCCTGAGTAAATTATAGTTCCTACAAAATTTAATTCACAATAAGACTAATTAACTTTGGCTACTTTTTGCATTTTGTTAAATAACACTTCTACTTTTATTTAAGTTCTTTGCTTTGCAAACATAGTCTTATACTTGTTCTCCTTTACAATATACCAATGCATAATGAAAAATTTCTGTTGATAATAATCTATTTCTAGTATTTCAATTGTTAGTTATGTTTATTTACACTTTTTGATCATATTGTTATTTATTATAATGAAATTTCATCCAAAATTTATCTTATTTTCATCTAGAATGATTCCATGTGATGATGACATATTGTTTTTACATTGAACTATGTTAATCGTTGTTTATACGAATATTTGAAGCACTAGAAAATGCTTATCCGATTCTTCCAAAAATTTGACTATACAATATTTATATTATATATAATTTTCATGTCATATTATGTTATATGTATTAAGAAATATGATGTGTTAAAGCTGCTTTAATATTTTTCTAGTGTGGTTAGTATTGAATAATGTTAAACAGTGGGCTTTTTCGAATTTGAAATGTTATTTATTTGAACCAAAAAAATTAACAATATTTCAATCTAAGCATTATTTCTCTATGTTAGGTTTGGAACACTACTATCAACTAAACTATGTACATGTGTGTATCCAGTTATATATTTCTATGTTAAATATATGATAAAATTATATAGAATATTGTTGCTTACATCTGTAAACCAATAGTGATGCATAGTAATATATTGCTTACTGAGTTAAGAATAATTGGTGGTAGATGCTGTCATTTACTGTATGAAACTGTTGTGCTATATACAAAATAATTATACATTGTGTGCTACGAGATTACTTAAATAGATTTAACTGCAAATGTTTGTCAAAAGTGTTCAAGAAAAATGTACTATGTACAAAAAAACCAATAAACATACACTTTCATATTCATAATTTAAAATTTTAAAAATATTGTGTTAAACATATTACGTGGTGAACTCCATGTGCATAGCATGTGTTCGCATCGGTAATTACTTATTAATTAATTTTGTTTTTATTTTATGGGATGTTTCATTGCACTCCCATAAAAGAAATTCATCCTTGAAATTCTTTAAGGGCAGAATCATATAACATAGCGGGTAACTAATATAAGTTACCCAACTAATTAGTGTGTAATCAATTTTGCAGCTATCGGTGTGCAAATGCATAGTGTATCTAAAACAACCTACACCCCTTAGTATACCATAAAAGGTCACACTAAATGATGTGGTGCATCGTATGTATAGCTAAAACTTCACGGAGACTAAGATTCACAAGAAAAATAAAAATAGCGAAAACATTTAAATGGTAACTTCATTTCCAGAAAATAAGTCATAAAAACCAAATATGTCAAAACCAAGTACACATGTCTCGTGAAAAATATAATCTCAGTCATAGCATCAGAGTACATAAAAATAACCATCCCTCTTTAAAGTACCAGTAATCAAAATCCCAATGAAATGAAAACTAAAAAGAAGAAGAATACATGAAGAATGTCCAAAAATATCTCCCCAAGAAAGCTGAAAACTACCGTCCTTGCCTTTGCTGGCCTATGTGGGGGAAATGAGAAAATAGAGGACTAGGTCAGACTAAAAGTCTGGTGAATGAAAGTAATTACTAGAATTTTTAGGCAAAATAAAAGTAATAGACTTGACAACAGTTCTAGTATAAAAGGAAATAAATGAAAAAATGAAGCTGCAATAAAATACTGTTTAACCGTTCGCTTTGATAGTGATTGTTTGCACTTAACTTAGGTAGCTACTTTGATTAGGCTGAAATCTTAATCCTATTTTAATTAGGGTGAAGTCCTAATTCTACCCTTTGAATGTCCTTCTATCGCTACTGTACCACTGTGAGCTAGTCTCATCCTATGGGTCCTATAGCAAAAGGACACTTGTTTAGCGCTTTAAAACTCAATAGCGACTTATCTCCCTATTGCGATGCCACACGCTCGGTCACCACTGATTTGTACTATCTGTTGCTCCCACTTTTGACCTCTTATCCACCTACTTCAGCATAAGTGTGCCCAACCTCACCTGATCTGTTGTGAGACCATCAATCCAAGTCTGATAGGGTCCTGTCCAGCCTCAACTAAGTGTTTGTGAGACCATCAGTCCAAGTCTAAAAAGGGAATGCTACCAGTACGAGTCCTGATAAACAAAATCTAATTGCTCACCTTGCCCAAATCCGCTGATTTGAGCTTCTATTTATTGACCAATTATCTACCCTAATTAGCATAAGTGTGTCCCAGCCTCACCTAATCTATTATGAGACCGTTAGTTCCTGACAGAAGGGGAATGGTACCGATATAGGCCCTACTTCTATCTTTGCCCATTAACTTAGTGTAAGTCTTTAAAATAAGCCTCTTTTGTTAATTCTGCTCTATTTTCTTATTAACTTATTCTAAGTCTTAAAATAAGCCTCCTCTGTTATCTCTGCTATATTTGCTTATTAACATAACTCTAAGTTTTAAAATAAGCCTCTTTATGTTCTTTCTATTTAATTATAACCTATGTTATAATTGTTCTTCTGTTATGTCCTTTTAATTATAACTACTAGTTATATACTTGCTTGCAAATGTCTCTAATTTGCCTATATCAGTATATTTTCTTTTGATTAAAGTTCTTCTTATTTTACATCCAATTTCTATAAATTTATTATTCTTATATTTAGTCCATATTAGCAAATTATTCTCTTTTTATTATTTTATTCACGTACAATGGAATAAAAAGAAATTAACATTTACAAGCTAAATTCTAACGTAAAACGATTGTAAATAAAATGTAAATAACAATAAATAATAGTAAATAACTATAAATTAACTAGTAAAATAGCTAAATAAAAATAGCTGAATAAAATAGACTGGATTTTTTTTTAAAAACTAACTGTAAACGACTTATATAAAAAATGTCTCAAAATTGTAGAAAAACTACAACTATTGTGAACTCTATTATTTTAAATTACTTAAAAATATAAAATAATTACTTAAACACTCATCTGTGGTCCTCAGCTCTAGTCCATAGTCTTCCTTGATCCTCTCCTAAAGTGTAAATATTTTTTTCATATAGATTTTCTCCTTAGAAATTTTTTATTTCTAGGGTCCATCCTTTGGCAATGAATCCGAATAGGAAAACATATGAATAAGAAAAACATCTATGCCTAGAGGTCTGTTTATAGGGTTACTTAGGGATCTTAGACGATTGGATATGAAGATTAAATCTGGTGCAAACATGTCATAGGCTTGTTGGGAACCGTTGGATGGAAGCATGAACGCACTAGGATCAAATAAAAATAGAAAAACACGACATCTTTTTATCTGGACAAAAGCTCGTCCAAATGCATCGACGGGTCGACCACCAGGTCGACCTATGTATGGTCGGGGTCGACCTATAGGTCGACTCAACTGTGGAGATGGTCGACCTTAGGGTTGACTTGACCTTATTATATATATGTATATTTCTATTTTCTGAATTCTAGTTTAATTCATATCTTCTTCGTTTTAGCTCCGATTTTTGACAATCTATATATGTAAATTGACTAGAGAATTATCACAGACACAATAGTGAAACTTGAATGGATCAGTTCTAATAAATTCATAAACTTATTTTATTATTTAATTAATTCATTAATTAATTATTATAGCTTAAATTTTGGGTTGTTACATTCTCCTCTCCTTAAGGGATTTCGTCCTAGAAATCTCCATGGATAGAAGAATGAGATAAATATTTTGATCCAAATTCTACAACCATCAACTCAGCCATCACCATCACATCCATTGTCCTTAAGTTTTCTAATTCAATTTATGATAGATATATGCAAATAGTGTACTGTGAATGTCGCTAACTAATGCAAAAGATTAGGTGGTCTGCTGATTAAGTTGACCTTCTTTTATGAAATCATGTCTGTGCCAAGTATCCAAATGAATGAAAATTTCCTAATGATAACCGATAGTTCTATACGCATGCTACAATCTTCACCAAATGCAACAATCATATGATAAACATCCATTTATAGCAGCCATGAAATAAAATAAAAATAAAATACGCATATGCTCTAGTGACCTAATTAGACTGGTCCCTAAGAGATAATAGTGCCTAGTGTATGTATGTACATCCATTAGCATCCATGAGCAAACACTTACAACCACTAGCGCCCATCATACGTAACACGTTCTAGTAACATGTTTACGTTCAATCCTACCATCCATAGGTTAGGTCCTAAGATCTACCCTCCCAAAGGATAATAAAGAAACGAACTTATTTAAAACTAAAGATGGAAATAGGAAATTATACAACTTACTATCAAAGAGATGCGGATAAGAGTTACGAATCTTCTCTTCAGCATCCTACGTAGCGTCTTTGACATCATCTCCCCACCGCACCTTTATTAATGGGGCATCTTTATTCCTAAGCTTCTTGATGTCACGTCTAATGATCTTGGTAGGAATATGATGAACTGATGATTTTCTCTCCAATTTAACCTCCTCCAGTTGACTAGGCTCTATAACCTCTATCGATTCATGTTAGCACTTTCTCAAGTGCGAAACATGAAAGACATCGTGCATTCCTGCGAGCCTCTCCAGTAGCTTTACTCGATACGCCATCTTCCCTACTCTTTCTACAATGGGGGAATGGTCCTATGAATCCGGGAGCTAGTTTCCCACTCGATCCAAATCTCACCAGCCTCCTTAGCGGGGACACTTTAATGAAAACTAAATCTCTTACCACGAACTCAATGTTCCTTCTCCTCTTGTCTACATAAGATTTCTATCTATCTTGAGCTGTCTTCATCCTTCTCCTAATCAAATCTATCTTCTCTGAAGTCTTCCTAACCATGCCGGGGCCAATTAGCAATCTCTCCGTAGACTCCAAACAACATGAAGGTGACTTGCATGGTCTTCCATAAAGAGCCTCAAAAGGTGCCGTCACAATGCTAGTCTGTAAGCTATTATTATAAGAAAATTCCACTAGAAGAAGATGCTTCTCCCAAGTTCCTCCAAAATTAAGAATGCGTATTCTCAGCAAATCCTCAAGAACTCTATCAACTCTCTCCGTTTGGCCATCGATCTGAAGGTTATAGCCCGTACTCAATCTAAGCTGCGTCCCTAAAGCCTCTTGCAAGCTTCTCCAGAACTCGCTATTAAAGTAGGGTCTCTACCGCTCACTATGCTAGAGGTAATTCCATGAAGTCGGACTATCTTGTAAACATATAAGGATGCTAAATAAAGTGTGTTGTCCTCTTACTCTTGACTGGAATGAAGTGGGCGCTCTTAATCAAATGATCTGCAATCATCCAAATACGGGCATTACCCTTTATAGATCAGGGTAAACCATCTATAAAGTCCATCGTAACACTGTCCCACTTCCATTCACGTACATCTAATGGCTGAAGTAATCCTCCGGGCATCTGCTGCTCCGCCTTAACCCTTTGACACACAAGACACTTAGCTACAAACTCTGCCACATCCTTCTTCATTCCGCTGTAATAAAACACTCTCTTCATGTCTCTATGCATCTTATTACCACCCGGATGAATAGTCATTCGCAAATGGTATGCTTCTGCTAGAACAGCACTCACTAAACTACTAGTGCGAGGAATGCAAAGTCTACCATCTCTCCTTAGCCACCCTTTACTATTGATGGAATAGCATTGGAGATGTCTAGAGACCTCTCCTATACTAATCCTCTCTATAATATCCATAAGCTTTGAATCCTCTTCCTGCCTCGAGCCAATCTGATCTATGAAGGTAGGCTTCACCTCAAGTGCTAGTAACAATCCAGGGGAAATGTCCGTAAAGGGCTTAAAATCAAAAGTGGAAATAAACTCCAGGATTTTCCATGCTACGAACATTGGGCTAAGTGTTGCTTTCTTCCTACTCAACGCATTCGCCACCATGTTTCCCTTACTAGGGGTATAAACTATCTCAAAGTAATATGATCCTCAAAATTCCATCCAATGCTGATGCCTCAAGTTTAAATCCTTTTGTAAGAATAGCTTCAATAATTTATGGTCAATAAAAAGCTCAAAAGTCTCTCCTAACAAGTAATGCCTCCAAGACTTGAGCGCGAAAACTATAGAAGATAAATCCAAATTATGGGTGGGACAGTTCTTCTCATGAGCCCTCAACTGTCTACTTCCATAGCATACTACCCTCCCTTCTTGCATCAATACTGCTCCAAGACCTATCTTGCGTGCATCGGTGTATACAGTAAAAGGCTTAGCTCCGTCGAGTAAACTATCAATGGTGCACTAGTAAGGGCTCTCTTTAGCATCATGAAGGAATCCTCACAATCCACGTCCTATAAGAATGTCGCATTCTAATTAGTGAGAGGAGTAAGCGGTGCTGAAATCTTAGCAAAATCTCTGATAAACTTCCTATAATAACTAGCCAAACCTAGAAAGCTTCTAACTTTGGTAACGTTCTTGGGGCCCTTCCAATCTTGCACTGCTATTACCTTAGTGGGATCAACAGCTAATTAAACCCTCTCTTGAGACTTCATGCCACAAGAAACACACCTCCTTATACCAAAAGTGACACTTCATGAACTTTGCCTTCAACTGATGAACACGAAGTGTACGAAGAACCTCCTCTAGATAAATAGCATGCTCCTCCATACTCTTGTAAAACACCAAATGTCATCCACGAATACTACTACGAACTTATGTAGGACATCTCAAAAAACATGGCTCACCAAATCTACGAAATAGGCTGGGGCATTGGTTAGCCCAAATGGCATAATAACCACTTACAGAATCCATCGGGTGTCCTAAATGATGTCTTATCAATGCTATCGTCAATGACCCTAAGCTGATGAAATCCAGTAGCTAAATCAAGCTCAGAAAATACTAAAGAGCTAACCAACTGATCGAAATATCATCTATCCTAGGAAGTGGGTAATGGCTTTTCTTAGTGAACTTATTCAACTCTCTATAGTCTATGTAAAGTCAAAGGGAACCATCCGCCTTGTACCGAAGATGACTGGCGCTTCCCACCCAGATATACTCGGTCTGATGAAGCCTTCCTCCAACAGCTCACCAATCTGCTTCCCTAACTCCTTCCTCTCCCTAGGAGCCATATGTCTCTCGGGCAGTGCTACTGGCTTGCATTGTCATTAAGATACATTCTGAAGTCAATCTCTCTCTTAGAGGGTAGTCCCCTAACCTCCTTAGAGACGTTTGGGAAATCTCTGATGACTGGAACTGAACCCAACTCTGGTGGTTATTAATTGAGGGAATAAAGGAAGCTCAACATGACTGACCCCTGTGGGTTGCAAGAAACCTCAAGAGTCCTATCGTTGCATGTCTCTACTCTGATGACTCTCCTATCGCAGTCCAATATCGCTCCATAAGTGGCTAGCAAATCCATACCCAAAATCATCTCATACCCTGAAAATCCCAATACATAGGCGTCACAGTCAAGCTCTACACCTAATATGAAAAGTTTCATACCCCTACAAATCATGGATAAATGCGTCGATCCTCCTATAGGGTTTGAAACAACTATGTGGTATACTAATAAAGAGATATCTAAGTGCAACCAATCAACCAAGGAATTAGAAATGAAAGAGTGTGATGCTACAGAATCAAAAAGAGTCCGAATGGGAAAATATGAAATAAAGATCAAACCTTCCATCGTGACTTTCCTACCTCTATCTGGTCCACTACTAGAAGGTTCTACATCCAAGGCCTATACCTGCGTTATAGGTGTGCCCGCTCCCTGCCCCGTCTTCTAAGGACAAAATCTACAAAGGTTACCGGACTGTCCACAACTATAACACTTTCCCTTCATTTTATCCTTCTTGCAGTCTTTTGCATAATGACCAACCAGCCACAGCTATTGCACTTTTCTCCTTTCTTGATCTGCTTTTGAGGTCTCCTCCTTTCTTTTTATCCTTTTTGTTCTTCCACCACTTCTTCTTAGAATTCTCTGACTTAGGGACCTCCTTAGACTCCCCTTCTTTAGTTGCATCATACATGAGGGCCATCTCCACCAGTGACTCTTATGTAGCTCCTATCTGTTCATGCGTCAATGCTAGCCCTTGGAGGCGCTGGTTCAATCCCCTAGCAAACTTCATGGCCTCTTGTGTAGTGTATTGACAAGCTCCACCCAAATCATGACAACTCATTAAATTGGTTGATATACTCCTTTACTGAAAGACTTCCTTGCATCAAACTAATGAACTTTTCTGACTGCATACTTTCTTATGCTTGTGACAAAAACTTCCTCTCAAACCTTTCACGAAATCCATTCCAACAAATGTCTCTCCTGTCCAACTCAACAATCTCCCATCAATAAGAAGCCTCTCCTTTCAGCTGCCAAGATGTAAGTTGAACTCTATGTTGATCCTCCAATCCTAATAGCCCAAATATTCTCTCTGTACTCCTCAACCAAGCTCATACCTCCATGAAATCCTCTATATCATAAAATGTCTTGCTTCCTAGAATAGCGAAGTCCTTGCATAGCTTAGAAAGATTGGCTTCCTTAGGTGGATTGATGTGTTTTCCACCCGCTGGTGTTGCGTTGGGTGCTTGTCCTTGCACCTCTGTGTCGTAGCTTGGAGTATGTACAAAACTAGCCTAGAACTTGGATACCCTTTGGAAGATTAGTGGCATCCGCCATTCTATGTAAAAAAAGAGAATTTAGGCTCGAAAGAATCGAAAGAAGATTGAATTGGACTTTGAGGGGATTTTATAAAAACTCTCTTATATTTGAAAAAAACTATTTCTATAATAAGAGTTTCTTTCTGAAAAATACTTCTAGTTTGAAGGTATACTACTTTTAAAAACAGGTTATTTTCTTTTGAAAAATACTTTACTTTTAAAACAAGTTTTTAAGAATCTTATAACCTTAGGCTTGATACCAAGTGAAACAACCTACACCCCTCAATATACCCAAAAAGTACACATTAAAAGATGTGATGCATTGTAGGTATAGCTAAAACTTTACAAAAGCTAAGATTCACAAGACAAATAAATAATAAGAGCGGAAACATTTAAATGGTAACCTTATCACTCCAGAAAATAAGTCATAAAAACCAAATATGTCAAAACCAAGTACACATGTCTCGTGAAAAAAATAATCTCAGTCACATCATCATAGTACATAAAATAACCAGCCCTTTTAGAAGTACCAGTACATCAAAATCCAAATGAAATGAAACTAAAAAAAAGAAGAATACATGAAGAATCTCCAAGAATATCTCCCCAAGAAAACTGAAATCTACTGTCCTTGCCTCTATTGGCCTATGTGAGGAAAACTAGAAAATAGAGGAATGGATCTGACTAAAAGTTTGGTGAATGAAAGTAATTATTAGTATTTTAAGCAAGATAAAAGTAATAGACTTGACAACAGTTCTAGTATAAAAGGAAATAAAGGAAAAGGCAAAGCTAGAATATAATACCGCTTAACTGTTTGCTTTGATACTAATTGTTTGCAGTTTTCTTAGATAGCTGCTTTGATTAGGTCAAAATCGTAATCATATTTTAATTAGGATAAATTCCTAATTCTACCCTTTGATCGGCCATCTATCTCTGTTGTTCCACTATGAGTTAGTCCCATCCTGTGGATCCTACAGCAAAAAGACAACTATCTAGCAATTTGGAACTAAATAGCAACTTATCTCCCTAATTCGATGCCGCACGCTCGGTCACCGTCGGTTCACACTATCTGTTGCTCCCTCTTTTGACCTCTTATCTACCTACTTCAGCATAAGCATGCCCAGCCTCACTTGATCTGTTGTGAGACCATCGGTTCTAGTTTGACAAGGTCCTGCCTAACCTCACCTAAGTGTTTGTGAGACCATCAGTCCTAGTCTGAAAAGGGAATGCTACCGATGCGGGTCCTATCAAACAAAATCTGATTGCGCCCCTTGCTTAAATCTCCTGATTGGAGCTTCTATTTATTGACCACTTATCTGTCCTAATCAGCATAAGCGTGTCCCAGCCTCACCTAATCTATTGTGAGACCATCAGTTCCTGACTAAAGGGGAATGCTGCAGGTACGGACCATACTTCTATCTTTGCTTATTAACTTAGTGCTAGTCTTTAAAATAAGACTCTTCTATTCATTCTGTTCTATTTACTTATTAACTTATTCTAAGTCTAAAAATAAGCCTATTCTGTTATCTCTGCTATATTTTCTTATTAACTTAACTCTAAGTTTTAAAATAAGCACCTTTTTGTTCTTTCTATTTAATTCTTACCTATGTTATAATTGTTCTTCTATTCTATCCTTTTAGTTATAACTACTAATTATAAACTTGCTTGCAAATGTCTCAAATTTTCCTATTTCAGTCTATTTTCTTTTTATTATAGTTCTCCTTATTTTACATCAAATTTTTGTAAATTTGGCGTTCTTATATTTCAGTCCATATTAGCGAATTATTCTCCTTTTATTATTTTATTCACATACAAAGGAATAAAAAGAAACTAACATTTACAAACTAAATTCTAATGTAAAACTGATGTAAATAAAATGTAAATATCAATAAATAACAGTAAATAACTGTAAATAAATGAATAAAATAGCTAACTAAAAATATCTAAAGAAAAATAGACTGAAAAGAACTTTAAAATTAACTATAAACAACTTATATAAATATTGTAAACACATAACTGTGGTCCTCAGCTCCAGTCCTTGGTCTTGCTTGATCCTCCCCTAAAGCGCAAATATTTTTTCCAAAAAGGTTCTCTCCTTAGAATTTTTTTATTTCTAGGGTCTAGCCTCTGGCAATGAACCGGAATAGGAGAAAATCTGATTGAGAAAAACTTCTATGCCTAGGGGTCTATTTATAGGGTTACTTGGGGATCATAGACCGTTGGATTTAAAGATTAAATCTGGTGTAACCACGTCATAGGCTTGTTAGGAACCATCGGATGGAAGCACGAACACATAGGATCAAATAAAAAAAGAAAAACACATCATTGTTTTATTTGGACGAAAGCTCGTCCAAATGCATAGGCAGGCCGCCAGGTCGACCTATGTATTGTAGGGGTCGACCAATCGGTCGACCTAGCTATGGGGGTGGTCGACCCTAGGGTCAACCTGACCTTATATATATATATATATATATATATATATATATATATATATTCTATTTTCTGAATTCTAATTTAACTCATATCTTCTTCGTTTTAGCTCGAATTTTGACAATGTGTGTATGGAAATTGACCAAAAAATTACCAGAGACACAATGGTGCAATCACCATGGCTTAATTCTTATAATTTCACAAATTTATTTTATTATTTAATTAATTCGTCTAATTATTATAGCTTAAATTTTGGGTTGTTACAGTATCACAACATATATGATATGTATGCTAAATAATACTAAGTCGACACCTCTTTATGAATGCATTTGTTAAAACAATTCTAAAAGAATGGTGCAAACAACCTATATATATTGGCAGTTCTGTATGTACGCAGGTTTTAAAAAAAAAATTTGTGTTTGCACATAAATTTTCCTACACTTCTATGTTTAGAACTATGGTTCAACCAATTTTGCATCAAATCCCTACAATCCAATACCTAAATACAACTCCTAACATCCAAAATTTTGAAAATCTGGTTTTCTGAACCTATATTCTTATGTCGGAAAAGGGTTTAAATGGATAATTCCACATTCCCATCCTTCTCTTGTATATCTGTTTTAGTGACCTTGGAAGCTCTTCTTTTGCCTCCAATTCCTTTTCAACTTTTCCAAGTAAAATCAACATAAGAAAATTTATTTTTAAAAATTTAGAATTGTGTGATTAAACAAATTTTATTCGCCTATTAATAAGGTATTGAAAAAGAAACCTCAAAGTTAAAACAACATTTTCCCTCATAATTAACTATATTTTACTTACTATCACTTCCGTTGTACAGTAAAATTCATATTTGCTAGTCCGTCAACTTTCCCTATACTAAGCATATGGCATTTCAAAAATCGACATTTTTTCTCTTTTTCATTCAAAGATCTTTTCAAATTAAATTTTAAAAACAGTAAGAAAAGTTTAAAATAAAAATCATTTATTAAAAAATTTCATAAAAGTATTTTATTTTTAAAATCAAGATTTTAGAACAAAAATTTCAAAATTATTTGTTTCTATGTTTCCAAACAAATTAAGCCACATCCTACATAGTCGAAGTTTAGTCAATGAGTTAACTTCCATGATTGTCTCGTTAAAATTTTGAATTTCTAAAAAAGTTACTTTATTTTAGAACAACAAACAATACAATATTTATTTATAAACCTTTCCCTATCTTCACTCGCCAAAATTTATCTTTCAAAATTTTAGTACATTTTGGGACTCAAGTATACTTTTCTATTATTGTCTAATTTAATAAATTTCCTAATTTATTTTATAAACTTCTAGTCTTTAATTTATTTATTTATTTATTTTGCATTAATTAAGTGTCCTTTATGAGATTTCCTTATTTATATTGCTTCCAAATAAATATAGCGGCCAGTCCAAAAAAAACTACAAAGGAATATTCCTCGTAACATCGTATGTGTTTTATACAAACAGAAACAACTAATGCTTATAACCCAAACCTAATAGAAACAATTATTGGAAGCTGTCGTTCAACATCAACTGACATTAATAATATTGTAGTCCTATCACTTTTTACTTAAATTACATGGACCTTTTTAACATGTCATTCCACTATGACCCATATATGTTAACTTTCCTTAATGGCTTCCAATAAATAAGGTCTATTCATTACTTCCATTATAACAGCCAATTATATTGTTATCTTCTTTTAGTCCAAATCTCCTTGATAGTATTATCAAATCTTGATATATACTTTTTTCTCATGTAGGTATACTATAGAACTCGTAGATATGTACTTTGATACCATTTCTCATTTCATTATGAGTTCTTCTTTATGGTCTTTGCACGTATTTAATGAAATATTCCTAGGCTCATACCAATATTCCTTATATCCCGTGGAGATTCGCTATTGCTATTCAATGCATTCATTATAACTTTATTCATAGCCTTAGCCTTTATCCCGTGTTGTCATCCATATCTACTCCATATTAAATTTTGATTTGGTTTTAGCCGATCTTCCTAATTTTAACACTTCACAGTCATGAAGTACTTAATCCTGAACTTCTTTTAAAATCATTCAATAGCTTGGTTTCAAAAAGGAACCACGAAAATCTCCTTATTTTAACCAATGTTAATTTAGGATTTATCAATTAATTTTATCTAATAAGTCTAAAAGGATTTTAGTAGTTTAACTTTTAAATGATCCTTTCCTTCTTTTCAAATAAGAGTCAAGCTTTTATTACATAATGTCACTCAAATCAAATTTTTGTTTAAATTTTTTTTACAATGAAGATTTTACTTCTTAAAAATAGGGATTTTTAACCAAATCTACTTATTAATTTTAAACTTTTAATTTACTCCATTGTTATATCAAACTATTTTTTTTAATTGCACTTTACCGTGTTTCTAAAACATTTTTTATAACTTTAAACAATAAAAACTAGAGTATACAAGGACAACATTCACTTTCCTATTACCAATTATATCTCCACTTTCAACTTTAGTCGAGGTTTTAATAGCATATAAGGGGACTTGTAAAAGGTATGTTCAATTACTGCACATATTTATGGAAACTATTCTTTTTTTTAATTTCCTATATTATTTCTATTTACTAACATTATTCTATATAAATTTCTTACATTGTTTCTATTTATATTTCATAATGTTATTACTATTTAACTTTCTTCTACCTAAGTTGCACTTATTTAAATTGCTTCTCTTTATATAGCTTTCTTTTAAATTAACTATTTTCTTTATTGAACCATCGCGGTGCGTTTGCCTACTGCTTTTTTTCAAGTTCTTGTCTCCTTTTCATTCTTTTTACCCCATTTATAAACCAACACCACTTCTTATTGTCCACCCATAAAAAATGAATTTCAGAACTTAAAATATTTAGCTCAGAAAAATCAACGAGCTATATATACGCTCCATTTTTTTTAAATAAATAACTTTTATAAAATCATATTTACTGAATTTTTTTTTCATTTAACTAATTTTAGTTTCTACTAGGAAATTCTATAAAATATAGATATTTTTTTCTAAAATTAAATATTTACTTACTTTTCAAAAGTCGGATTTCTCTACTTTCAATTAAGTCCTTTAAAAATCATTTCAAATATTTTTTTCAAAACGTTTTATTAAATTCTTTGATATAGGGTCAGATTGAGAGTGGGTTTACTTGTCCTTACTTTTGGACTTTTCTTCTTTTCTACTTACTTTTTGACTTGTCTTCTTTTAGAATATTAAAATTCGACTACCAACTTGGAGTCATTCCTACACACCTTCGTTTGGGAACTAGTTCAGTTCTTGCTTTTAGATATCTATAACATATATATTCCTCAATTTCCATTTGTATGGACCTAACGTACATCATCAATAGACAATCCTGCAGGGATCTACAACCATTGGGAAATCCAGGCCCAACAAGGGAGTTAAGTATCATCCATGTTCGGGGACCCTTACAAATGCTACACTTATGCTATTCTTAAGTCAACTCCTTCCAACACGTCCTACTTCCTGTGGGATAATCCAAATAGATATATATCTTCAACATCATTTATTGTTCAAACTCATAGTTGTGTGGTCCATCTTTGCGGAATATGTTTACATTTACTTCTATAGTTGAAATTTGTAGGATTTGATGTATAATATATATAATTATACGTAAAAGTACAAACACATTCATTCAATGTATTTTAATTCCTATGATCGACTACCATAAGCTCTAATCCTAAATATACGGACCCATACCTTAGCGGGAATGAATTTTCTCTAAATAAAAAATCTAAGTCCGCCAAAGTACGAATCATTGGCATTTGTTATCCTGCAAATATTAGAGCACTATCGATATATATTCACAGCGGAATAGTAAAGTATAATAAAATATATAATTACCGACCAAGGCTGTGGTTAGTGTTGAGCATGCATAAGAAAATCTATCCTTCTACCATTCCCGCCTCATATCGATATATCTTTGTCTAAAGCTATCGTGTATACTATAATAAGGACGGGGCCAAAACAATGTTCCAGTGTCTGGTAAATTAAAATTTTAAACATTGCACTAGTTTATGATGGTTGCCTTCCATTACGTGTTACGTTTATTGTTTTACTTAGTTTGATTTCACGTACACATATGATATACCCCATCTACTCGAGGTAGATAATAACTGCATATTTATGTATACACACACACATATATACATACATATACATACATACGTACATACATATACATACATACATACATACATATTTATCAGTCCCCTTTTGGACCAAGATACTTTTCCGCTAGTATCAGTACCCATGCACCTCGTCAGGATCCATCGTCAATGCAGTATCACATCTTTGCTGCCGTGCATACCTAGGAACTCCCATAGTGCCTAATAAAGCCATTACAAATATTTAGTCGTATTCTATCTTGTCTTTGAAAGACCTCCATTAAAAGGTTATCTAACATTTCCTCCTAACAACAAACTAGCAAACAATTGTGGGGCGGTGCATGTTCTAAACATGATCTACACTAGTAGGAGATGTAGTCTCTTTAGACGTAACCCTAGTCTTTCTGCTGACTGCTCAAGACTAATGACGTTCTCAACCTATGTATATAGCTCCTACCCCTTGTATATATTGTACCAATCTCACTATCATAGCGTTGAGCGTTATTAACCATCCCATTTAGATTGCCTAATGTAATTAAGGAAATGTCCATTTTATTGCTTAAAACCTACCCCCTAAAAGGTTGAAGTAGACTCTACTTGTCCTTTGACACTTCGAACGGGACAAGTCCTCCTACTTTGGTATATTCCCTTCACCTATATAGGAACACATAATTCCATGGGTTCTATAGTTGAATATGTCACATATCAATATAATGTATACACAATTGAAGGTAGCGCCTTGTGGTGGGAAGACTTCTATTGTGTAACACTACGCATCTCGCATTCTAACCCATTTTAATGACTTCCATTCTTACTTAATCTAAGCTATTGGCTAATTTCAATAGTTCACACCCGTCGTAAGCGCATACGTAAGGCTATGTATGTATTCATACTAATGTATTTACTACTCTTCCAATGTTCAACCATTAATATTTAGTTATTTTTACATAACTGACTCCTTGTTTCATTAATGCCAATCTAATGTCATTTACCGTTCTGAAGATTTAAATATCTTTTACTGCTTACCTCCCCTTTATTTCATTATATATATTTTACTATTCCTTTTTAATTCTTACTATCTTCCTTTGGTTACTACTATCTTACTACTCAATTGATTACTTTACCTATGTTTTGTTGCTCATTATTTAATTTCTAATTTTTCTTTATTGCATATATTCGTTTTATAATTAGACTATTGTTGTTATTACTACTTACGGTTCTTTAGTTTATACATGGAGATTTTTGCATTTTAATGCATTGAATTACACCTTCCTTACAGGAATTTTTAACACTAAATTTTTGTAACTTATGTAATAGGGGATTTGTGTTACGTTTCGCATTACAAGGAATTTTTTTGTTTTCATTGAAATAGATAGCACAAAGTAAGGTAAGTATCATATTTTATACATCTCTTTCTTTTAGGCATACTTCTTATTACTTTAAATGATACACTTATATTCACGTTATAAGACTGTATAATTATATAGAAACTTACATTGCAACACACTTAATTCTAATGAATTAGAATACTACATAAATCCAAATAAACTTTATACTAACTTTTAACTCATATTCACCAACATATGCCATTTGACCCATAAATCTGGAGTTTTTATACAATCTTGTTAATTAAGGGACTACAATTTACACCCAAACTTTCCAGATTTAAGTGTATGCAATATCTAATTCAAGTTAAAAGTTCATAGAATATGTAGGCATGGTTTTCAATTTCATTACATATATAATTTATTCCTACAATCTGAAATAATTATATCAAGTATATAAGGAAACAATTTATAACAAAATAAATCCAATATTATATAAAAATATATAATTTCCCACTCACCTCATAGCTTTTGATTCTCCAGATCTAAATCCATTCTTCTTATTTAATGTAACGACCCCTAATTTCGCTACTTCGAAAATGAGAGATTTCGTTCGTTTTAAAATTTAAAAGGTATTTAAATCTTAAATAAGAATGTTATATATAGTAAATAAATTATCTATTCTTATACTTAATAAATTAAAAAGTATAAATTTGGATTTTAGAACAAATCGACAAAATTTAAGTTATGTTAATAATAAAGGCTTAAATAAATGAATTAAGATATTTATTTAAAAAGATAAATCTTATTTAAAAAATCTAATAAAGATAATAAAAGTATGTTAAAAGATTTAAAAGTTTGTTAATAATCGTTTTACAAAAATAACCAACATTTGTCGCATTTTGTCAGTTTTACATACGCGGTAAAATTGGAGATTTTGATATTAATTAAAGATATTTTTTTTTATAAAGAGACTTGTTTTAATTTATTTAAAGAAGTGAAAAAGTTTGTTTTAAAGTTTGATTTACTTCAATATATAGCTTAATAAAAACATCAAATTTTGACTGTAAAATTTGTCATAAAAAAACACTGTTTTCAACCAAAACAAGTTGTTGCAACTTAATACCTTTTCCAACTTATAATTACAAACTTTTGAAACACTTTACAATTAATCACATCAAAAGATAAGAAAATATCTAAGATATTTTCATAAAATAATTAAATAAGCATACTTAAAAGTTAAGTAATAAAAAAGCAAACTTACCATAAACTTTCATCTCCTTACACATACTTTCCATCACCATTAATGCTTAAGTCATATCACTTATGGAAAAGGAGCAAATGTTATTTTAACATTTTAAAGTGTAAGAAAAAGAGATAAACATCATTTCCACCATTAATGCAAATCAAATCAAGAAAAAGCCTTCTTTCTTTTTAACACAAAGTTTAAGAAAAAAAAGAGTAATCATTGCATAAATTAAAATCACATTAATGAGCCATCATTTCCTTTCTTAAATGCATGTCCTTAAAGGGTTAAATCAAGGGTAGAAAGGTAAATTAAAAAGTCAAAAAGTAGAGAAGGGTATTTTAATCATTTGTCATCCAAAGCTCAAATATAAATAAGCATCCATACCTTCCACTTTCTCACATTTCATTCCTTCCTTCTTCTTCACTTTCTCCTTCTTCTTCACATCTATTTCCATGGCATCTAACCTCTCTTCCACCTCCGTTCTCTTCTACCTTCAAGCTATCACCTCCACATCACCACACTATCACTTTTCACCACCAAAACCAAACCTAGCTTCCACCTACCCACCTCTTACGCCCATGGCCAATCCCTACACACCCATACCCACCTCCACAAAGCCGTGCCCACCTCTCTACACCCCTAGGTCGAGCACCACACACCCCACACCCTCCTCCACACCAAGTCCGTACCCCCTCTTCTCTTCCATATATAAAAAAACAAAAGAAAAAGAGAGAGAGAGAGAGAGAGAGAGAGAGAGAAGGAAAGAAAAAGAAAAAGAAAAGGAAAAGGAAAATAAAAGCGTTCGGAAAGAAAACGGCAAAAGGCAAGGCGTTGGAAATAACACGTTAACGAGAGACGAAAATTTTACGTTAAAGTCTGACGGAGTGGATATGAAGGTGAGAAATTTTCACCGCTTTTCAAATTATATTCATTATCATGCTTAGTTGTTATGTTAGATAATCACTATTTGATGATATGGATGTGTCATTGATTGTTTGAATATGTTGGATAATCCGTAGTAATGTTATGACATTTAACGTATGGAAAATATTGATGTTATATGATTGTTGTATGGTTGTGATGATAATTTAGACATCAAATTCCTATTAATTAAGTATTCCCTTTGTTTAGTAAGACCATATTTTAGTAATATGAGAAATTGCGGAAAAATAAATCTCTTTCCATTTAAAAGTGAAATTAAAGTTAAAATGAAAGAGAATTTGAAATTTGAAGTGAAACGGATTTGAAAAGGATAGTTAATTAGAAATTGAAATTAAGATGAATAGTGAAATTAAAATTGAAATCGATTTTAGAAAAGTGAAGTTTAGTTTGAGGTTGAATGGAAGTTTAAATTGAAATTAGATTTGAAATCAAAGTTTTAAATGTGTTTACTTTGAGATTAGAACTGAAATTCAGTTGAAAATGGAATTTAAAATTTAATATTAAAACAATGGAAATATAATAATATTATCATTATGGTAATAGTGAAAATGTATTTTAAAAGCTTTAAAAACTGAGAATATTGATTTAAAATGATTTGTAATGATTTTATAAATGTTGAAATCCAATTTTAATGGATTATTTCAAATATTGAAAAATAAAGTTAAAACTAGACGCGTCGCGCAAAGGTAGTTCGCGATTTTCGCGCCAAAAATTTCAAATGAATGTGTAGAGTGGAATATGGCACGGAATTCTTCGAGATAAGAAAATTCCGAACTATTAGATCCATATCTTCTAAACGAAGAAAGAAAATCAAAGTTTCAATAGGTAGATTTTGAATTAAGTCCAAATCAATTTTCTAGAAAATCGCGCTAGTGCAGTTTAGTGACCATAACAGAAAATCGGTTTAAATGAACGTTTTTAGTTATGGAAAAATATGGAATAAATTTGATAAATCTATTTAAATGATTTAAAAGAGATTTGGATCGGAAAATATTAATTTTCAAATATTTAAAAGTTGTTTAATTCAAATAAGCTTATTTAGCACTTTCCGGAGCAATTTTCTGCTGCGAATTGTATAACTTTTGGAATATGAGTTTAAATGTAACGACGTTTACCAGTATCAATTGTGAATGTTTTAAAAAGGATAATTAAGCGTTTTGAAACATAATTTGGGATATTTGTAAGCAATTCCAAAATAAATTTGAAAATACGAGTATGTGGAAACGACTAGTACATTTATCTCGCCTGTGAGATCTAGGAAGATAAAACAAGGTGTTTAACTGTGGTTAGGAATGGAGCAACCAGTTCCCTGAACTTAACAGGCGTATATTTTCTTTTCTTAGGTGAGGGGTGGAACAGATCGAAAGGAAAGCCCGGATGCTCTTAAATAAAATGATTCTGTTAAGTTTTCCAAAATAAAAGAGGATTGGTATTATCCAAAATTTAAGCAGTCTCAATATGAATGATTTTTATGATTCTATTTACTCAAAAATATTTGCTAAGATTGATTTAGGGTTTATCGTAAATGATGTCTTAAATAACATTGTTTTTGACCCGCCCTAAAGTTAAGAAGTTTGGATCAAGAATTAAGTAAGGAAATCTGAGATATTTTCCAAAGAAAAAGAATGAATTAATTAGAATTACTCTAAGTCAAAAGAAAGAGATTTTGAAATCATCCGAAAAGAATTAAAGTAAAAAGAGACTTAATAAATCCTATATATTCGTACTCGCTTTTATCGATGATTGGATTTCGAAGGAATTGGAGTCGGATTTGGTTAATTCCTATCCGAAAACCACTTCGAACCAATGTATACGTTCGAATGTGAAGACATGTTGAAGATGGTGATTGAAGACCGTGGATCTTCCTAGCATGAAGATTGCTTGCTGAACATGCTCTGCTTGGCCCCCGTTAAAGATTTATTTATAGCAGTGGTCTCCTCGTGATGTATATTTTGCGGATTGCAAGGGCTTCTTGCTTAGTAATGGCCAAGGAAAAGTGCCTTCGGTTTGTCCTGTTTCTGGACAACTTGTATGCACGTTTGTCTGACATTGCATTTCTAACGATTACGTACATTGGTTTTTACAAACGTACATCAGTGGTGGCGGAGAAGGCAACTTCTCTTAGCTTAACACCCTCCTTGAGACATACGAGCTCAAGGGTTGTATTTTTATGGAAGGCAATTAGTAGTTAAATGGAAATGGCAATGTGGCATTCAAAGATGTGATATGTGCTGTGAGAAAAGGTAATCGTTTGCCTCAAGCCTCATCAAGCCGGAAATGACCAAAACAAGATTAGATGCAGCAAGGCTAAGTGGGTCATTCCCAATTAGGATATGCTCATCCTCTTCTAGATATATTTCTTCCCGCTATGATGTTCGGGATGTTAATTAATGTGGTGTATGGAAAACGAGCACTCAATTAAAGGTCGGTAACGACCGGGGGATGACATATTCGGTACCATCTAGTTAAGAGGTGGGCCGGTCTTGTGTTGGTAGAGGAGCTTTGTGATGGTTTCTTGGGACATCTATCTAGAGGTATACCCATTTTGGAAGGTAGATCCTGCGTCTGGTCATTTGTATGGAAACCCATTCTCCAATAAGAACCTACAGTTTTGTTGGTATTGGCGTAATGAATATCCTCGAAATGTTATATGGGTAAGCATTTCGGATAAGATTAATAAGTTTATTTGCAAATGTTTTCAAAGAATGTCATTAGAAATAATATCAAATGTTTTGATATATATATAAAAATGTTTTAGTTATCATAAAGTAAAAACCCATCCGTGTTTATGTGCAGGCGTGGTCTTATGAGATACTCTTTATTTCCAAGAATTTTATCCAAAGGCTGATATATGACACTGTCATTTATTATTGTGTTTTTCTCACGCTGGTTTATCAAGCTGATCCGGGTATTTTCAATACTCGGGTCTGATCCGAGTAGTTTCAGGATAGTCGAAGACAGTTGGAGTTTCCAGAGGAGAGCTAGAAATATTCATCGACGTATGGAGATATTCTATTATCCGCTGTACTTAGTGTATTTTGTTTGATGTTTGTAAGCATTTGTAAGGGCAGGTTTTATAACTGTCCAAGCTGAAGTTAGGTTAAACTCTGATATCGTATTTTAAAACTTTTCCGCTGTAACAATATTTGTTAAATATTATATGTTATTCCATTCGTGTGAGGTTCTGTTCTGTCTACTTTTCTGTATCACCCTTAAAGATCCGTCTTTTCATGCAATTTGAGTTAGACATGTGTGGTTTATTGTCGATTCAAAAGGTACGAGAAAACAGGCCTTTACATTTAGTATCAGAGCTTTTGGTTGAGCGAACACCGAAGCCTGATAGGGGTAAGTATCATCAGAGATAGGATTAGTAATATCCTAGGATGGGTAACTCAATAGAGATAAGGTTAGTAACACCCTAGAATGAGTTATGAGTGTATTATTATATATGAGCGCGTATTTGTTAATTTTATAAAAATGGTTTTGTTTTAGAAAGAAATTAGTAAATGAAATAATTTTACCTTGGATTTATATTATAAATATCAAAGGGGATATTATTATTTTTGGGTTAGAAATTAAGCATTGATTGTAATTTTGCTTAGCAATACTAAAATATGAATATCTTATGATTAGAATTGCATAATTGGACTATAAGATATTCTATATAGAATCAATTAGTTGAAAGCTAGAATTTAGAATTTTGATCATATACCCCTAGATCTTTGGTTATTAAGAAATAATAATGATTAAGTGATTATCATAATGGATGGATCTAAAAGCTAAGTATAATATCTTGTGAAGTAAAATTCATAATTTGACTGTAAGATATTTGATGATAATATTGAAGCTACAAGTTGTAATTAGAGAAAGCAAAGAGAAAATGTACACAGAAAAAAAATTGTTGTCAATAAAACATAAAAATATAAGCCAAAAATTGAAATTTTGGGTAAATATAATATGAAAGTGTAAGTTCTATAACTTATAAAGGAGTTAAGTTACTTTGAAATTTAGACACTTTGATTAGGTTAAAATCAAAGTGAAATTTAGAAATAAGAGGTATAAGAAATATCGTCCTAATATAAAAATTTGAATTAGTGATACATTTAGGGTAACATTTGTAATTCAAAATGAAGTAAGAATAGAAGTGGATATTTTTGAATAATATGGTTAGTAGGGTGATTGTTGGACGAAAAAGGTTAATAACAAATACCATGGGAATTAAGTTTCACAATTTGACAATAAAGTATTTGATGGATTTGAGATTAATAAATTTGATTTAGAAAATGGATAGGTAAATAAGTTATGTAGTTAATCATAGAATTAGTGAGGAAAAGATGTACACTTAGAAAAGTAGTCCTATTAATATATGGATAAGATAAACAATGTTAGCTAAATCAAGACCTTAGGTAAATAAAACTAAGGATTAAGTTTTATAACTTATTTATTTGGAATAATAGAATTCCACATTTGTTGAAGACCCTAATTGAAGTAATGAGGATTTGAAGTTAGGGATATGTATATATACTCTTAGGAAGTAAAGGTATATTATATAAGTTTAAGTCATATTTGAATGCTTAAGTAATAATGTATTTAGAAGAAAGTAAATGGTTGTGAAATAAAATTGGACTAATAGAAATTTGAAAAAAAATGTATTAGGTAAAGATGAATGTGAATAAGTACATAAGTTAAACGTAGATCATTTCGGCACATAAATTTTGATCTAAGATTTGAGTATAGAATTTTTAGTTGTTTACACCAACCCGAAAAAGGATTTATCACTCGATTCTTGACGGCGAGCATTGATGCGAGTTTATGACTATGTAGACGAGTTTTCTATCATAGTTGAGAGCTATGCAAGGGATGCAAGGGTTTGTGATCGAGAAGTCTGATCAAAGTGCGCGCTAGAAAATCGGGGGATCGATACTAGTTCGGAAGTAAAGTTGTGGATTTGAATAATAGATCAAATCAAATATCACATATAGTATGATGTTTTGGGTCTATCTATAAAGTAGTTAAATAGTCATCTTAGACACTAAGATATAGTGGTTGGACTGGTGTTTTGGTATGTGTATATATAGACCTCAGGTATAGTACATGCTCAGGTCAGGGAATGAGTTATATGGATGTATTTATAGTATCTGTTTGGTTGTTTTTGGATGTATAGTCTTATTTGGTTGTTTTATATTCTATCTTAAGTGTGCAGTACGCACTAGGATGGGTAGGATAGAAGTTTTAGTTGATGTATGTATATATAACCGTAAGTACGTGATAGATACTCAGGTTAATGTGGGGAATCTTTATATGTATGTTTGGCATCATTTGTTTGTGTTGTTATGATATCGACCTTTTGAAGTGACCCACTTCTTTTAGAATTTGTCCTAGTGATTTTTAGTGAGTTTTTTTTTGTGGTCACTTCTTTAATTCATTTCCCCAAGATCCATGTTTTACCAATATAAAATATCAGTATTTCAATCCAATCATGTCATTTATATATATGAAGATATATAAATGTTTCTTTGCCTATCAGAGTAATTAAATTAGCAAAGAAATTCAATCACACAATGTTTCTCATATTCAAGGGATTTTTTGTCACATAGCCATCTCTTTGATTATTATTTAATTCTGATATAACCACTTTTTATTTTATTTTATTTCTCAAATCGGTTATTTGATTGATTTATTTCACAACTTGTTTCATGGCCCAATAATTTAATTTCTGGATTAACTACTCATGCTTTTAATGTCTGGGAATCTATAAGTTTGTTGCTTATTGTTTTTCCTTTGAATTTATGCAAAGTACTAAAACAACTCAAGTTTGAGAAATTATCCCGGGGTGCTTATTACTTATTCAAACAATGTTTATGTCAGATAAATATACTCATGTCTTAATTTATAATATTGGTAATAATCCTATAGACATTTGGTGGTAAGTATGTTATAGACCAGGCAAGAGAAGAACTACAGGCAAGAAAAATGCTAAATTAATCTAGCATACCAGATATGGACTTGCATGTATATGAAAACAGAATGACTGGTACAATACCAAAATCAGTCTAATGCAAACTTTCAGATGAACATTTTGAGAGAAGAGTACTGATAGGTTCTCATATTATAAAACAAATGATAGTGATCAATCAAACAGTGGGGTTATTGGCATGTTTAATATCTAGGTAGACTACATGGCAATGCATTTTTTTCAACAGATTTGTTAAAGACAAAACTCACTTAACTTAAACCAAATAGGTGGTTAGCTAAGCTCAGTTCAATACAGTTGCATTCCAGATTATAAGTATAAAGCATGTATTTCATTTTTACTATACAATACAATGCAAATTCTTTACTGGAAAATCAGATGTTCAAGGAGAATTAACAGGTTAAGATTTCAAGCTTCTCATGGTCTTATATCAGTTATAAGTCATGGTCAAGCTCTTCTGGTTAGCCAATGCCAGATTCAATTATCACTTTACAATTTTTAGCTACATGCTTATCCATAAACTACTGCAACTTTTCTATTTAAAAATTTAACAAACTTTGAGAAAGAAAGAATGTCCACATATTAAATTACGTGGCATAATTTTCTCCATCACAATCTACCAGAAAACATCAAGATCAGTTACTTAGATCTATAGCTCATGACACATATAATATTTAAGTTTTACAAATTCTTTTCAAACGTACAAAGCACTGCAATACTGAAAGGTCTGCATAGACTTAAGAAAGTTTGCCTAGCTATCTTTATTACAATGAACTACTGCATTTTTAAAAACTCAAGTAGGACTTCTAATTTTCCAAGCAAGCAAGCTATTCATACATCTCTACCTGCAACAATATTTTGAGCTGCCTGAATAAAATGAGACACCCCAAATATTGCAAAGGCAATAAATAGGGTCAGAATAAAATTCTGGTATGAGTGAAATCATTATTAAAACAACTTATAAATTCTTAAAACTGTACAGAGAACATATATATTTGACACTATTCAATTTCATGTTAAACCTAAGCATATGTACATTTAAATTTATCTAACAAACATACACCCAAGCATTCATCCATTCAATCTATTCAGTTGTACATGTACAAATTCCTATGGAATTTAGCCTGAAAAAAATCCATAGCATAACCTTTCAATCCCATATTATATTTTATGTGGTCTAAACCCTTGCCTTTGAACACAAAGTGTGCATTGCAAAGGACTCAATTCTGTTAACCTTTGCACAAAGGCCTTCAGGACTTCAACAAGTCATGCACATACCCATCATCCACCTAATGATGAGTAGATCAAGGCACCTCTCCTAAATTACTTTGTAATTTAGAGACCATACTCATTTAATTGCTGAGGAATTTTTCTTTTTAATTCCAGAGATGCTCATGTTCTTCCCTTCTTTACATAAACCCTAAAATTTATTGAACTTACTCAAGGGTTTACATCCAATCATACAAAGCATTCATGCAAAATTGCACATCCAAAGTCATTCTGGTTTAATCTTATTTTATAAAACTGCCTGTATATTTATTTCTAGAAATTTTCCCATTGCTTGCATAAATCTGATGAAACCATAAGAACTACTATATTTATTTTGCTATGAACATAGGATATGGTTTTTGAGAAAAACCCATAAAACATATTGGTTTATGATCTGAACAAATCAGCACATACATAATATTGCTTTGTTCATATCAGTTTTTAATGAACTAGACATAAGCATGAACCTCCTTGTTCACACTGCCTATTTCCTTTATTTCTTTGATACCCTATTTCTCAAAAAAAATGCTTATCTCATTTTCTAATAAGAACTGGATTACAAAAATCCATTTCTGTGATCAAGATAAGTGTTAGATCAAGTGCATTTCAAAGCAGAAGTTAAAGTCATCATATCAGACCAAAATAAATTAAAGTCTCAACCAAAAGTTCAACCAGATAAACCATCCATGATCAATAATCATTCGTTCAGAAAAATCAACAGAAAACCATATTATAATTTCTATATAAGAAAAATTATTTGGCTGCCCTTAGCATGGGTCTTAATGCCTCAAACTTCATCTATGATTATCACTCACCTTCCTCTTCTTCCCCGAGAATGCTTAAGTTTGAAGGTAATGTGAGTTCTGCTTCTTTTTTTTATAATAATTTCTCTGTTTTCTTCCCAGAAACAAACTGTTACTCCCCCCTTGATTTAAATCATTTAGCTAGGGTTTTTAATAGAGGAAAAGCCCATTCTATCCCCATATAATTTAGAGAATCATGTGTATATGCTTATGACTAATCTTGCCATTTTCTTTTTAATTTCTATTTTTGGTAAAAGCAGTTATCTCACTGCTTTTCTGTGCACATGCTTTTTGCATGCTTTTATCTGCACATTGTTTTTATATGACTCAATTTCACAATGTATCTTATCATACCCAAGTTAAGTCTCATGTTTCTTTTTATAAGTTTAATTTTCAGTTGACCTATTTTATCATTTATTTATCTCTTGATTTATTCCAAAAATGCATTCACACTCATAAATATTTCTTGACTGATTTTTATGCATTTTAATTATCAAGAGGATTTTTATTTTATCATCCCATACCTCTCTGATCATATGTATATACTTTCTATACAATATTCACATACATACAAGTCATGTGAATTTTAGAATTCATTTTATACTTGATCATTTTCCTCTCATCACTGTATATAAAAAAAAATTATCCCCTTGCATAATTACTTCACTTACATCTGATATTCATTTTCAAGCCATTTTTATTCTATAGTTATTAATATAATACATATATATATACACATAAAATATGTGAATATAATGCTCCTCTTTACTCAGCTATTTTTCTCCCTATTTTTATTTTCTCTAACTATCATTCTCTCACTTATTTACTTCATTCACTCTTGGTATTTATTTTCCATTTCCTGTTTTTTTTCTTTTAAGTAATTTTTATTCTCAAAAATTTTAGCTCTTCACACCTTTTTTTTCTATCATTGGTAGAGATAAGACAAATTATTTGAGGATATGAGTATGAGATAGAATCATTTATCTAACTTTTATTTCGAGGACGAAATGCTTTTAAGTAGGGGAGAATGTGACGATCCGTAATTTCGCTACTTCGAAATGAGAGATTTCGTTCATTTTAAATTTAAAAGGAATTTAAATCTTAAATAAAAATGTTATATATAGTAAATAAATTATCTATTCTTATCGTTAATAAGTTAAAAAGTATAAATTTGGATTTTAGAACAAATCGACAAAAGTTAAGTTCTGTTAATAATAAGGGCTTAAACAAATGAATTTAGATATTTATTTAAAAAGATAAATCTTATTTAAAACATATAATAAAGATAATAAAATTATGTTAAAAGATTTAGAAGTTTGTTAATAATCGTTTACAAAAATAACTAAAATTTGTCGCATTTTGTCAGTTTTACATGCGTGGTAAAATTGGAGATTTTGTTATTAATTAAAGATATTTTTTTATAAAGAGACTTGTTTTAATTTATTTAAAGAAGTAAAAAGTTCGTTTTAAAGTTTGATTTACTTCAATATATAGCTTAATAAAAAGGTCAAATTTTGACTGCAAAATTTGTAGTAAAAAAACACCGTTTTCAACCAAAACAAGTTGTCGACAAGTTGTTGCAACTTATACCTTTTTTAACTTATAAATACAAACTTTTAAAACACTTTACAATTAATCACATCAAAAGATAAGAAAATATCTAAGATATTTTCATATAATAATTAAATAAGCATACTTAAAAGTTAAGTAATAAAAAAGAAAACTTACCATCACCTTTCATCTCCTTACACATACTTTCCACCACCATTAATGCTTAAGTCATATCACTTATGGAAAAGGAGTAGATGTTATTTTAACATTTTAAAGTGTAAGAAAAAGAGGTAAACATCATTTCCACCGTTAATGCAAATCAGATCAAGGAAAAGCCTTCTTTCTTTTTAACACAAAGTTTAAGAAAAAAAAGAGTAATCATTTCACAAATTCAAATCACATTAATGAGCCATCCTTTCCTTTCTTAAATGCATTTCCTTAAAGGGTTAAATCAAGGGTAGAAAGGTAAATTAAAAAGTCAAAAAGTAGAGATGGGTATTTTAGTCATTTGCCATCCAAATCTCAAATATAAATAAGCATCCATACCTTCCACTTTCTCACATTTCATTCCTTCCTTCTTCTTCATTTTCTCCTTCTTCTTCACATCCATTTCCATGGCATCTAACCTCTCTTCCACCTCCATTCTCTTCTACCTTCAAGCTATCACCTCCACATCACAACACCATCACTTTTCACCACCAAAACCAAGCCTAGCTTCCACCTACCCACCTCTTACGCGCATGGCCGATCCCTACACACCCATACCCACCTCCACAAAGCCGTACCCACCTCCCTACACCCCTAGGCCGAGCACCACACACCCCACACCCTCCTCCATACCAAGTTAGTACCCCCTCTTCTCTTCCATATATAAAAAAACAAAAGAAAAAGAGAGAGAAGAAAAGAAAAAGGAAAAGAAAAGGAAAACAAAAGCGTTCGGAAAGGAAACGGCAAAAGGCAAGGCGTTGGAAATAGCACGTTAGCGAGAGATGAAAATATTACGTCAAAGTTTGACGAAGTGGATATGAAGGTGAGAAATTCTCACCGTTTTTAAATTATATTGATTATCATGCTTAATTGTTATGTTAGATAATCTCTATTTGATGATATGGATGTTTGATTGATTGTTTGAATATGTTGGATCATTCGTAGTAATGTTATGACATTTATCGTACGGAAAATATTGATGTTATATGATTGTTGTATGGTTGTGATGATAATTTGGACATCAAATTCCTATTAATTAAGTAATCCCTTTGTTTAGTAATACCATATATTAGTAATATGAAAAATTGTGGAAAAATGAGTCTCTTTCCATTTAAAAGTGAAATTAAAGTTAAAATGAAAGAGAATTTGAAATTTGAAATGAAACGGATTTGAAAAGGATAGTTAATTAGAAACTGAAATTAAGATGAATAGTGAATAGTGAAATTGAAATCAATTTTGAAAAAGTGAAGTTTACTTTGCGGTTGAATGGAAGTTTAAATTGAAATTAGATTTGAAATCTAAGTTTTAAATGTTTTTAATTTGAGATTAGAATTGAAATTGAGTTAAAATTGGAATTTAAAATTTAATATTAAAATAATGGAAATATAATAATATTATAATTATGGTAATAGTGAAAATATATTTTAAAAGCTTTAAAAAGTGAGAATATTAATTGAAAATGATTTGTAATGATTTTATAAGTGTAGAAATCCAATTTGAATGGATTATTTCAAATATTGAAAAATAAAGTTAAAACTAGATGCGTCGCGCAACGGTAGTTCACGATTTCCCGTCGAAAAGTTCAAATGAATGTGTAGAGTGGAATATGGCTCGGAATTCTTCGACATAAGAAAATTCCGGACTATTATATCCTATCTTCTAAACGAATAAAGAAAATCAAAGTTTCGATTAGTAGATTTTGAATTAAGTCCAAATCAATTTTTTACAAAAATCGCGCTAGTGCAGTTTAGTGACTATAACAGGAAATCCGTTTAAATGAATGTTTTTAATTATGGAAAAATATGGAATAAATTTGATAAATCTATTTAAATGATTTAAATGAGATTTGGATCGTTTATGAATTTTCAAATATTTAAAAGTTGTTTAATTCAAATAAGCTTATTTAGCACTTTCCGCACACTTTTCTGCTGCGAATTGTATAACTTTTGGAGTATGAGTTTAAATGTAATGACATTTGCAGAATCAATTGTGAATGTTTTAAAAAGGATAAGTAAGCGTTTTGAAAGATAATTTGGGATATTTATAAACAATTCCAAAATAAAGTTGAAAATCTGAGTATGCGGAAACGACTAGTAAATTTGTCCCACCTGTGTGATCTGGGAAGATAAAACAAGGTGTTTAACTAAGGTTAGGGATGGAGTAACCAGTGCCCTGAACTTACCTAGCCAATGTTTTCTTTTCTTAGGCGAGGGGGGGAACAGATCGAAAGGAAAGCCTGGATGCTCTTAAATAAAATGATTCTCTTAAATTTTCCAGAATAAAGAGGATTGGTATTATCCAAAATTTAAGCAATCTCAATATGAATGATTTCTATGATCATATTTACTCAAAAATATTTTCTAAGATTGATTTAGGGTTTATCGTAAACGATGTCTTAAATAATATTGTTTTTGACCCGCCCTAAAGTTAACAAGTTTGGATAAAGAATTAAATAAGGAAATCTAAGATATTTTCCAAATCAAAAGAATGAATTACTTAGAATTACTCTAAGTCAAAAGAAATAGATTTTGAAATCATCCGAAAAGAATTAAAGTGAAAAGAGACTTAACAAATCCTATATACTCGTATTCACTTTTACCGATGATTGGATTTCGAAGGAACCGAGTCGGATTTGGTTAATTCCTATCTGAAAACCACTTCGAACCAATGTATACGTTCGAACGTGAAGACATGTTGAAGATGGTGATTGAAGACCGTGGATCTTCCTAGGGTGAAGACTGCTTGTTGAACATGCTCTGGTTGGCCCCCATTATAGAGTTATTTATAGCAGTGGTCTCCTCGTGATGGAGATTTTACGGATTGCAAGGGCTTTTCGCCTAGTAATGGCTGTGAAAAGTGCCTTTGGTTTGTCCTGTTCCTGGACAACTTGTATGGACGTTTGTCTGATATTGCATTTCTAACGATTACGTACATTAGTTTATACAAACGTACATCAGTGGTGGCGGCGAAGACAACTTTTCTTAGCTTAACACTCTCCTTGAGACATACGAGCTCAAGGGTAGTATTTTTGTGGAAGGCAATTAGTAGTTAAATGGAAATGGCAATATGGCATTCAAAGATGTGATATGTGCTGTGAGAAAAGGTAATTGTTTGCCTCAATCCTCATCAAACCGGAAATGACCGAAACATGATTAGATGTAGCAAGGCTAAGTGGGTCATTCCCAATTAGGATATGGTTATCCTCTTCTAGATATATTTATTCCCGCCATGATGTTCGGGATGTTAGTTAATGTAGTGTATGGAAAACGAGCGCTCGGTTAAAGGTCGGTAATGACTGGGGGATGACATATTCGGTACCATCTAGTTAAGAGGTGGGCCGGTCTTGTGTTGGTAGAGGAGCTTTGTGATGGTTTCTCGGGACATCCATCTAGAGGTGTACCCATTTCAGAAGGTAGATCATGCGCCTGGTCATTTGTATGGAAACCCATTCTCCAATAAGAACCTACGGTTTTGTTTGTGTTGGCGTAATGAATAGCCTTGAAATGCTATATGGGTAACCATTTTAGATAAGATTAATAAGTTTATTTGCAAATGTTTTCAAAGAGCGTTATTAGAAATAATATCAAATGTTTTGATATATATAAAAGTGTCTTAGTTATCATACGGTTAAAACCCATCCGTGTTTATGTGCGGGCGTGGTCTTATGAGATACTCTTTATTTCCAAGAAGTTTATCCAAAGGTTGATATATGACACTGTCATTTATTATTGAGTTTTTCTCACGTTGGTATATCAAGCCTGATCCGGGTGTTTTCAATACTCGGGTCAGATCTGAGTAGTTTAAGGATAGTCGAAGACAGTTGGAGTTTCCAGAGGAGAGCTGGAGATATTCATCAATGTATGGAGATATTCTATTATCCATTGTACTTAGTGTATTTTGTTTGATGTTTGTTAGCATTTGTAAGGGCAGGTTTTATAACTGTCCAAGCTGAAGTTAGGTTAGACTCTGATATTGTATTTTAAAAGTTTTCCGCTTTAACAATATTTGTTAAATATTATATGTTATTCCATTCGTGTGAGATTCTGTTCTGTCTACTTTTCTTTATCACCATTAAACATCCGTCTTTTCGTGTAATTTGAGTTAGACATGTGTGGTTTATTGTCGATTCAAAAGATACGGAAAAACGTGACTTTACATTTAACTTCTTTTCTTCTTTTAAAATATGTATTAAACGTAATGTTATCCACATATTTTCTAAAGGAAACATGGAAGCAAAGGAATATGATGTCAAATTAATAAGCCCATCATGAGCTTACAAGTTAGTGATATGACAAGCACTAATATAGGGATGTCAAAATTAAAGGGATATCGTATCTAAAAGCTAGAAGGTTATCATAGCCGAAGGCAAAAAGGATGTCAAACTTAAAATCCGTATGGGTTATCGCACCTATGAACAATTGCAAACAAATGATATTAAACCTATATAGATAACGCTGTCGAATATAGAGCATTTTTGAACTTATAGAGATGAAAATAATAAGCTCCTACAACAACGAAAGAAGGATGTCATAAATTATCCATGAAAAGTAGATGTCGCATGCCGACAAGGTGATAGGGGTATTAAATAGCTAATGTATGACACTATCGTAAATTAGCAATGTTGTAGAAGGATGGCCGCATGTTAACAATATTGAGGGACATCGAATGCTTATCCTCAATGGATATCGTAATTCATCAATACAACATTGGATGCCACAAATCCTCAACATCCAAAAGAATATTGAAAATCTTCAAAACAAAGCATGGTACCTAATGACATCGAGATAGCCAATGATGCCGAATGTTAGGCATTCCGGAAGACATTTGGCAGCTATGATGCATATTTCCACCCCTATAAATATGGACCCCCGACCATGAAGAATGGGTGAACATTTCTTTCTCTACTTCTTAAAATCAAAGAATTGTATCCCTAAATCGATTTGGAGAAAATCTTGAATTGATTGTAAATATTATAATTTTACATGAACGAGGACTTGGACAAATATCTAGCATAGCTTAACTACCTTGATCATGCAAATTTGATTATTTTTTGACATGGATATGCATACAACCAAGCTCCTTGGCTCTAAGCTTAATTTTGGTACTTTATCTTGAATAAGGCCATTCAAACTTTAGCCTAAATTTGTATCTATTTTGCATCATGACTATTTTCCAACCAATATATGGACAGCAGACCATAACTTATATGGATTGCCTATTTAACCCATTAACAAATGCTTAATGGACTATGACACATATATGTGACATGGGACTTTGAATAACCACATCAGAGTCCGAAGGCGTCATGGAACCATCTTTAAATGACATCATCTTATAGTAAGCCTCGAACATTAGGCCAATTGTTGGTTTTGTAGAACCATTTAATCCTACAAATTATGCCACACTAAGTAGAAACACTAAGGGTGCTAAAATATACCTTTTTCAGCATGACATCATGGAAGTCATACTAATTTTTGGTTTAACATTTAAGCACTAGAAGGAGGGCCCGAACCTCCGAGTCAGTAAAACTCTATCTTGAAACTAATTATATGAAGTTTTGTTTCAAGAAAATATTGAGACCAAAGCAAGTTAATGTTTCAAAGAAGGAGATAATACAAAGGATGTCATTGGAAGACAATGTCATCCCCAACTTTAATCTAGAGAATATGAAGCTGGACAGCCATCAGTGCTAGCAAGGTTGGCCAGCAGTGAGGCAAAAATCAAAGACCCGACACAATAAATTGCAACAATGCAGGATTTGTTAGGAAAGGTCCTTACACATAAATTTCTAGAACAACCAGACCCACCGAAGGAGAAGAAGATAACTCTCCTAGAAGAAATCCAAATGCTCCACTAATCAGGAGTAAAGATAAAATGACTCCGCAAAAGAGGAGAGAAAACCAAAAAGCAGGAGTTACATAATTTTCTCCCAAAATCACTAGCAGACACTAAGGTTAAAGAAAAACATAAAGAGAAGTCTAGTGAGCAATCAGGAAGAACAGTCCCCTTGGAGGAGTACAAGCCTTATAGAAGAGACTATCAAAGTCATGAAGCATACTTAAGTTACGTAGCTGAAAAGATGACAAAAGACATGCTTAACATCAAAGGGAAAAGGACCTTTGATCATACAGGCAAATAACTTTCATGAAGCTCCTTTCACAGATAGAATTATGTTTGTCAGGATTTCTTCTCACATCAAAATTCCATCCCTAAGAAATAACGGGACTACTGATTTAGATGATCATCCACTAGCATTTGGAAGTCAAATAGACCTTCATAATGTTAAGAAGCTTTACACTATAGACCTTTCCCAACCACCTTTCAAAGGCCAGCGCAAAGTGGTACAGACAATACTAAGAGAAGATCATTTATTCTTGGGAAGAATTCTCTTACTAGTTCTCAGTACAATTTTATGTGTGAAAGGATCCCACTATTGATTTTAGTGTATAATTAATGTCAAGTAGAGACTGGGAGAGCTGCTAGGTGAATATCTTAAAAGAATCAACTCAAATGTGCTGAAAACAAAGGATACGATTGACAAAAACAAGTTAACGGCAGTACCCTTAGGACTGATTGAGCAAACACCTTTCTGATGCGAACTTTATATTTATGGATGTAGGGATCTAAAAGGCTTTCATTTTTCATACTGACAAATTCAACCATATGAGTGAAATGTATTATGCGAAAAGGAAGACCCAATCAAAGAAGGAAATGGGAAAGTCTAGCTTTAATCATCACAATAAGAAACCAAAATGGGAAGAAGTCCTAACATCTAATCTATTGCCTTAAATAAGCCGATCTCATATATCTTTTCTATAATTAAAGAAGGTAGCAACTTACCGATTTCCTATAATGAAAAAAACAATCTCGAACCGAGAAGAGGAGGAGATTATTGTATTTATCATAAAACAAACAAATAAAAGACTGATGAATATCGTGTTTTAGCCAGGATAATCCAGAGCATGATCTGATATTGACAATTGAAGGAATTTGTCAAAGAAAATCAAAAAGCTGCTCATGTTAAGGAAAATGACCAAAGCCGCTAAAGCAACATTGTAAACTTTAAGGAAAATGATGCTCAGCCAGATTTGCTTCCACACCGAATAGATGTAATTTACGGAGTCCCTCATTAAGCTAGGAATAGAAAATAGGCTAAAGGCTCTTACATTATGGAAGAAAAAGATGGAGTCTTCTCCACCTAAGAAGAGCTACTACTCAAAAACTACAAATTCCAAATCCAAATGCACAATCTGACGATATCTTCGCAGGGGCTAGGGGACTTGTCATCCATACATTAACCGGCTGATGATAACTGCACAAATTGGGCTTTCCATAGTGATTAAATTATTGTTGATGCTGAAAGCACGGTGAATGTTATCTTCAAACATGCTTTCGATCAGATGTAAATTCCAAAGGAAAAATTAAAGCCAAGCTTTGAGCCAATCTTCGAATTCAATAACAAGGGATCTCCTCCAATAGGGTAGATAAGATGTTGGTGTAGATGGGAATTCCAAGTCATTCAAGAACCTTCGAAACCTTGTTTTTCATAATGGATCAACCTTCTTACTACAATGCCTTCTTTGGAAGACCGGCACTAGACAAGGTGGATGCTTTTGTCTCATCAAAATATCTAATGGTGAAATTTATTGCTAAGAGCTGATGGGAAACGATTAAAAGGGAGAAATTCATCTCTAGTGAATTGTACTTTGCTACATATGAATAATGCAAAGAAACAATCTTTCTTATTATGATTCAGCGAATGATTGATTAATCTAGGCTAAGATCATGAAGACCTTGGATGATGTTTCTCTATGAAAATCATCTGAGGCAAATGAAAGGATTGAGATGACTAAGAAAGCTAAGAATATGCTAAAGAGGTTTAACTTTTTCGAAAGAAAAATAAAAAGAAACAAAGAAAACCTGGTAGACAAAGAAATAGATGGTGAAGAAATTGTTATTGAGTAAGATTGTAGAAGCAAGCAAGAAAGAATAAAGCCCATCGAGGTCTAGAAGAATTATGTTTGGATCTGATTGATCCAACAAAGGTTGTAAAGATTAGGAAAGTGCTAGGTGACAAGCTCAGAAGTGAACTTATCCAATTTCTTCAATTTAGCAAAGATGTATTTGTTTGGACCCATTCAGACCTGGTTGGAATAAATCCAATGGTCATGAGCCATGCTTTGAACATAGATCTAAATAACAAGACCATCCGACAAAAAAGGCAATTTGATAAGATCCAAGCTAATGCTTTGAAAGAAGTTGTAAAAAGGCCACTAAAAAATGGGCTCATTATAGAGGTATTCTATCTAAAATGGTTCGCTAACTCTGTATTAGTTGATAGATCTAAAGGAAAATGGAGAACATGTGTTGATTACAGTGATTTGGACAAAGCATGTCCCAAAGATTGTTACCCTCTTCCCAAAGATTGCAACAATTTGAACACAAATTTTATAATAGATTGGGAAATATACTATTATAAAGTCATGTCATTCAGACTAAAAAACACCGGGGCAACATACCATAGATTGCTAAATAGAATGTTTAGAGAGCAGATTGGTCGAAATATGGAAGTGACAATAGAGATATGCTAGTTAAATCCTAAGAGAAGGGCAACCATCTAAGCAATCTTGAAGAAATGTTCGGGGTATTGAGAAAATATCGGATAAAGCTTAATCCATAGAAATGTTCTTTTAGAATCCAATTTGGAATATCCCTAGGGTACATTATAAGTGCTTGTGGAATTGAAGCCAATCCAGACCAAATTCTGGCTATCAAGGACATGCCCGAGCTGAAGACAAGTAAGGATGTGATGAGCTTGAACAGATGAGTGGCAGCATTGAACAAATTTATTTCTAAGGCCATCTATAAATGCATACCATTCTTCGATATGATTAAGAAGAAGAAAAACTTCGAATGAGAGAAAGATTGCCAAAAGACCTTTAAAGAGATGAAAGATCATTTTTAAAATCTCTAATCATATCTAGCCCGGTAAAAGGGGAGAACATTTATCTCTGTATGGCATTTTCCGAGCATGCAATAAGCTTCTCTTAATAAGGGAAGAGAGCAGAACTTAGCTTCTCATATACTATGTTAGCAAAATGGTCAAAGATGTGGAGATTAGATATCCAATCATAGAAAAGTTGGCATTCGGTTTAATGCTCACTGCTCGAAAGCTAAGGGTCTATTTTCAAGAACACCCAATTAAAGTATTAACTAAATTTCTGCTCAAACAAGTCTTGAGTAAACCTAAGGTGTTAGACAGATTAGTAAAATGGAGAACAGAACTCAGCCAATATGATATTGAATTTCAACCTCAAGATGCAATAAACGGACAAACTTTAGTTAATTTCATAAATTAATGCACATGATCTATTAAGTTACAGTCAGAGAAGAAAAGAGATTTGAAATCCAAATGGCAATTGTTCGTTGGTGGAGCTTCAAATGAAGAAGGTGTCGATGCGGGATACATTATTATTATCCCCGATGGACATCGCTTACATTAGTTGCGATGAAGTTAGGTTTTCCCATCACCAATAATGTAGTAGAGTATAAATCAATGGTGGTAGGACTCAACTTAGCCCTACAGTTGAAAATTTCAAAAATTGAGATCTTTGGTGACTCCCAACTGATGGAAAACCTGCTAAATCAAAAGTACTGAACGAAAGATGCTAAATTTGTCCTTTATGTTAAGAAGGTACTAAAATTGTTGACCCAGTTTGATGATTTTTCGATACAGCAAGTACCAAATGGGAAGAATTCCTATGCTGATTCTTTGGGTAAATTGGCTAGCTCATGAGGAGCACCTGAAATTTGAATTATGCCAGTTGGCTTCCAACCAAATCCTAACATAGAGGAAAAAATATCTGAGTCAAAATATGAGATGCTGGTACTAATTAAACCTCAATCTCTCACGCAAACGGAAGAGAGAAATGATCCAAGAATTGGTAATGATGAAAACCAAGGAAGATACACTCATGCCAAAATAAGCAACCAATATGAAAACAATTAGATGATACCAATAGTTGAATATTTGATGAAAGGAAAATTGCCAATGGATAAAAAGGAAACTAGAAAAATAAAAAACAAGCTCCGACCTTTATTACAATGAATGAAATAATTTATAACAATGGATACTCACTACCTTATTTAAGATGTGTTTGTCCAAGAAATAGAGCAAAATTATTGAAAGAAGTCTATGATGGATTCTATGGAGATCATACTAATGACATAAAATTAGCTAAAAGGTTATGAAAACATGGCTTTTATTGGTCCCAAATAACTAACCATGCCATGGATTGCATAAAGAGTGCGAAAAGTGCCAGAAATTCTCATGAATCCGGCCTCTACCACCGAGTGAGTTGACCGTAATCTCAGTCCCATGGCCTTCTAATGTGAGGTATCGATTTGATCGGACCATTTCCTATATCTAAAGGAGGAGATAAATATGCAGCAATAGCTATTGACTACTTCACCGAATGGGTAGAGGCTGAGTCATTGCCAAACATAGCGCTAGAAAAATTAGTAAAGTTTGTTTTCGTCAATATAGTTAATAGATTTGGAATACCATACAAGATCATATTCGATAATGATACCCAATTTGAGAGTGAAGAATTCACCAATTTCCACAATAAAAATAGAATTATCAAAATGTAGCGATCTGGAAATTCGAACACTTCGTCTCGGATACCGAAACATTTTGAAATATAAATAAGTGTTATAAATATGATTTTATAACATTGTTGAACATCATTTAATTAATTAATAATTATGAGAAACTTGTTTTTGAAATTTGTGTACAAACTTACATTCTTCGAGGAAAAATCGATAATGTGATCAAAAATCAGTTTATCAAGAAATAGTTTTTCAATCAATATAAGTTTTTCGAACTCTTATGCAATAGACTAATGATTAAATGAACCCATTAGCAACTAATTAACACACACACCCTTCTTCATAAAGCTTGGAATGTTCTAGAAACTTTCATACGGATAAGAGATATTATGAGAATGGTATAAGAGTAATATGCATAAAGGAGAAGTGATGGGAGGTGTAGCTTCCATAGCATGGTGGGGGGCGAGTGAGAGCTTAAGAAACACCATTCCTAAGTCTATTTAAGGAGGGCCATAACCTTAATATCATTCACAAAATTTACAAAGCTTAGAGTTGAAAAAACAATGGCTTCTTCATTTTCTTTCTTTCTTATGTTCTAAAATAAAATAGTTGCAAATCAACTCCAAATCACTTCAAACTTTGCCACATGGGTTATTAAAATATTGCAAAAACTTCTGTTAAGTTAGAAGTTGAAGAACCAAGGCCACACTCCCCCGAGCATAAGCCGTGAGCAATATAGGAGAAGGAGGCGGCAAAAGCAAGGCAAAAAGAAAGAAAGAAGGAAATGAGGTTGCAAGCTTAGGTTTAGACTTTGGTTCTTTGATCTTGGTTGTTTGTTGGATTAAAGGTAACACCTCACGTTGAATGAAAATATAACACATACATATGTTGTATTGATTGTATATATGAAGTTTGAATTGCTGTTAACTTATGTTAAAACATTGGTTTGGATTCTTACTCTAAAAGTAACCGACATATGTGATCCATGTATAAGGACTTAAAGGGACCTTAGTGGTATTATATGACTTCTGATAAGACCTTGAATAGAGCACATAGGTTATCAATGAACTTTTGTTTAGATCGGACTTGGATTTGAAAGTGCGCTTATAGTAATAGTAACTATAGTTACAGTTGTGAATTGCCTTGTTTTTTTGCAATGTTTATGGAACTTTGTAGTGAGATCCTTAAGGGTTTCTCATCATATTTATATTATTTTATATGTATGTTTGTTGGTCTTAAAAGCATGGATAGAAAAAAGTTAAGTAACAATTCAAAAACTGGCAAAACTTCACTTGTGTAAAACTGCCCCATCTAGACTTAATTTTTAGGCTTAAAGATTTGGAAAGATATTCAAATTTAAATATTTTGTTTCATTCATTTTACAGTTGTTTACTAACTTTTATTAGAGTATTTTAAATGTGTTTTGAGAAATTTATGAATTTTTAAGTATTAATTGGAAACTTTTAAAGAAGAGGTTTATGTAATAAAACATGTCGTTTTCAAGTTTTACAAAAAATTGTACAGTTGTTATTTTCAACTAATACTTTCGATAAATGTTTTAAAACCTATTATAAGTATTTTCAAGTATTTTAGAAGTATATAAAAATGTTTTTAAAAAGGGCTTAGAAATGCTAAATGGCCAAACAGTTAATTTTTTAGTTACATGTTTGAAAAGTAATTAACTACGCTTAACACTAAAAGTCAACGAAGCAAGTCTTATCTATTTGTGGGAGCCAAGATTGATGTTGATTGGTGACGAAGCAATAGAGCTCTAACCTATCGTTTTCCCTCTCGACTGAGGTAGCAAGAAAATGTCAAAAACATTTTATCATGTTGATTTCTTCTTCTTTATGTAAATCATTAATACTATATTTAACACTAAAAGCAGACGAGAAAGACTTACTATTTGCGCGATTCAAGAGTGAAGTCTTTAGGCAAGATTTTGATCTAACTAGTGATCTAACTTACTTAACTTCACTTTTGACCGGGAAATGGTTAAGTTAGAATGTTGGAAATAAGTTAAGCGTAAAAATCACAATTTATATAAGCAATTGTTTTGACTAGATAATCGATTAGTCGATTATCCAATTTGACCAAATATGACTTAAGAAGTTATCGAAAGGTTTCATGATTTCATATCAATGAGAATTCCCTATGCAATACCTTGAAAACTTGTCAATTTAATATGCAAATATTTATTTTATATAAATATTTGATTTCTAGTTTTAATAAATAGAATAACTCTCTTTAACCAAAAAAATTATAATGAATATTTTTTTATCGATTTCCATAAATAAAACCTACAAATGTGACAGAATTCGCTTTTCAAATTTAGAGCATTAAGTCCAACTACAAGTTTAATTTAAGAATATTTGAAATACTCTTATACAAACTAGGGGAAAACACATTCTTATATCTCAAGCATTTTATTTAGTATAAAACAAAAGTTAGATTACAATAATAAATCCTAAAAATAAAAATTTGATTTAAAACACCCAAAAATTGTAAGAGATGGATGTGAAATGAGTTGACAACTCATCTTGGATCCCTTAAATATGTAAGTGGATTAAAAGTACACAAACCCTTTTATCCAATGGAATAATAAGGGTTTATACTTTAGGTAGGAAAAGGAAATGATGGCAAGATTAAATTATTGGGCAAAGGGTAAATATAGGAATCCACCTTCTTCTTTTTTATATATACACCTAAATCTTTTACCCTTATCTTCCATAATTAGCCTCTTTTCTAAATTTTCCCAAAAAAGAAAATCATTTCTTTTCAAGTTAACAAAAGAATCAAAATTCAATTTTTATGGTTTAGCATGGCTATTGATAACTGGCCGTGTGGAAGGTGGGAATTCTTATCCGTGCGCTAAGTTTTATAATACATATTTAATAGCCAATATGGGATATGTGTAATATTGAATCATGTTTGTTTTCTATATGTATACGTGCTTGGAATTATTGATGTCTTTATACTTTGTATACATATGTATAGGTAGAATCGGTTACTACAAAACAACATTGGTTCTCTGCTCTTTGATAAAAACATGTATTTTTCACCTTTAAAAATCCATACCATCAAAGCTTTTCATTTTCAATCAAAATCACCAGCTGGAAACTTGCTCGTTGTCCAGTCTAGTTTATTTCAAAATTGGTTTCAAGGATTTTGTCAAGCTTGCAAGGAGATAAATGTTTTTAACAGTTTATAGCTTGATTTTGGCCATGTCTCAACTATCTTAGATTTGAAAAAAGAGTACACCAGTGGATAGATCAGGAAAAGGTAGGATTTTTTGAGAGTAGTTGTTTGGGATTCACTGCTTAACACCAAGGGACTAGTTATTTGGGATTCATAATAAACCGCGTTTTTCCAAACACTTATGTTGATCCATTTAAACATAATTTAAAATAAGAAATCCTTCTAAATTAATTTGTGAATATACTTCTACCGTTGAGATAAGTATATGAATTATTTTGGTTAAATAATTTAAAAGATTTGGTGGATGGGAAGGCTTTGTGATTTAATTAGTATGAGGCTAATTAAATGAGGCTTATTGATTTTCATGGGAAATTAAATTTATGTTTGGATTATTTGTTTATTTGATAGTTAAATAACCGACTATCAAATTTGGACCTGTTTTAACTTTGCAAACATTTTGAGGAAACCAAGAATTATATAGTACAGTTATCTTAGATAATACTACTACATGTATAAACTCCTATGTTCCTCTAGGACAAATGATAAGGAGATCCATCCATGGAAATGGTTAAGGTGTGATCCCTGCTCTTATCTTGTCTATTTATTTCCTAAAGAATCAGAGTTGAATTTAAAGAAACCGTCGAATGTTTGTTTGAAGTGACCGGGATCAGATAAATATGAATTACCTGAAAACCACTTCAATCCAACTCAAGTGTCGTATTGAAGAGATCTTGAATCTAATGGGATCAAAGACGGAGCTTTTTAAGTGCTAGGGCGGCTTGTTACTAATCCTGAGAGTGATCCCAAAATGGATGTAGTAAAAGTTAGGCTTTGTTCAGTCCCAGAACAAACATGTATGAATGAATGCCGACATTGCATTGTGTCCGAAGGACAGTGTAACATTCTAGGTGGATTGCTATCTAAAAGTTAAACGCAGCCTCAAGCCTCATAACCTTGTAATGGTCAAAATAAGGTAGATGCAACCGAGCTATATGGATATCTCTCATTAGGGTATGATAATCACCTTATCTAGAGTCAATATCTATTTGTATGCTTTAAGGTCCATTAACCAAGAGGTAATTATATTTGGTACTATCCGGTAAGGGGTAGGCCGGTCTTGTGTAGTAGGGTGCAATATGTTCTTGTAGATGCCAGGTACATTTTATCTAGAGTTATACTATTTGATAGGTAGTCCATTACCTTGTCACTGTATGAAATCCATTCTCAAATAAGCAGCGTACGGCCTTAGTTGTATCCAACTATGTTGAAATGTGAGATGCAAGCATTTCAACTATATTCATATATTACTTTAAACACTAGACACTATTATAATATCACTAGATTTTCATATAAAAATGTTTTGGTTATTGTAAGGTAACAACCTATCCGTGTTTATGTGCGGCATGGTCTTACGAGATACCTTTGATTTTTAAAGAAAGGGTTTACGAATTTATAAAAATAAGGTTCCATGTGATTTGAGTTCTCATGCTGATTTCACCAAACTGATTCGAATGTTTTTTTTCTTATAATGCTCGGATCATACAGAGCGTATTTTCCAGGTTAGCTTTGGATGCATTAGAGCTTAGGAGACGAGCTAGAAGCTAAGCTATATCTACATGTTTCTTTATGTTCCGCTACATGGCTTTATTGTATTTATTTGAAATTATAAGAACAGGTGTTATAACTATCCTTAGATGATAGGCTAGTACTCTGATGGATGTATGTATATAAAATTTTCTTTTTTAAAGATCATTGTTATATCATAGATTATTCATTGCGATGTGAGATTCCGTGTTGTTTAGTTTCTTCTTCTTTCTCCTAACCATCTTTCTTTTCGGCACTTAATTGTTCGGCACGTGAATACCATGAAAGTATTAGTGTCTACTTCTAGGAGTCGAAATGGCGGGTTGTTACATTTGGTATCAAAGCTGACGGTTAAGTGAGAACCTAGGCTTTGGTGGGGTAATCTCATTAAAGATATGATAAGTGACACCCTAGAATGAGTTTGATTGTATTACATAAGAGTGCATATTTATTACTGTTATAAATGTTTTAACATTGTGTTGACTTAACGATTGAGTGGTATACGAATTTTGGTCGATACAGAAGGTACAAATGTATCGATACGGGTTTCTAAACTCTCGAACAAGGAAAACTAACATAGTATTGTTTTTAAATAAGCTAAATGTAATAATTTTACTTGGGTTTTTTAAATAAAAAGAGATAAAATATGGATATAAATATATGCACATTTACATGCACATCAATTACCCCCATACTTATCCTTTTATTCGTCCTCGAATAAACGAGCACTAAGATAAATCCATTTTCGTAGGGAGCACGATTGCATTGAGCGTATGCAACAAGCCGTTAAACTCCTGGGTGTCCCCAGTAGGGCGAGTGTTGTCTCGTGAGGGTTTTCAGCGGATACTATGCACAAAATCCAATGCAAAGTGAAAATATTTACAAAATGCAAGATTATTTACAAAAAGATGAATGCGAGTTTTTGGAAATATATACAAATGAAAGGTTCACTTTTAAATAGATATGAATAAGTGAAATACAAGTTTTGGTCATTGTCTTGAAAATTTAAGTCATTTACTCGTCAAAATTTCCAATAAAAATCAAGTTGTCAAACAGATAGACCATGGTTTGGCTAGTTGTTTTGGTTGATAACACAATGTAATTATGAAATGTATCCTTAGTCGATTATCAAAGTTTATTAAAGTGGTGTTTTCATTTTTTTTCAACAACAAGTTTAATCAAACAAGTTAAAATAGTGCTAGGATTTCAATTCCTTGCTCTCTCATTATTTGCAAGAAAAATTACACACCTAGCTCAGGTAAACTGAGGCCAGATATACCACCCATGCACTGCCCTTTGGGCTTATGTGAGGGGAGTGTAGAGCATGGCGAGTGCACACATGTTCATGCATACACCTATTGACCGTAGGTGGTTTTTATTAAGTCTTTTTTTTTACATGTGTTCCATATATGCATAACCGTGAGGAATTTTAAATGAGTATGAAAGCACATAATCAAAGACTCCAAGTAATTCACCCATGCATAACGGTGAGGACTTTTAAATGAGAGTGAATACTTTGGATGTTATTATTTGTTTTTGTATTTTATATTTTTTTTAAGAGAGAGAGTTTTGCAAAATCATCTTAGCACCATTTAACTTAGAAGATAAAATTTTTATATCGTTTACTTTAAATTTACCACTTTTTTAAACAAAGATTTTCAATTAGAACATACTTCATAATTAACACATACGAACCTTCCTATATACTAGTTAAACCATTATTATTTGTAATCAAACTTCATTTTTATTTTTGTCAGGACAAATAAATTTTCAAAAATTTCAATTTTATTAACCAAAACTTATACTTATCTCATAGTGTTTCTTCAAAAGTAAATCAAAATGCTAAAAAATGTTTTTGAGATTTAGAAATTTTGAGATTTTTTTTAAGTAAGAAAATAAAAATTCAAAAATGCCATGAAACTAAAAAAAATTAAAAATGAGACTCACAAAAACTTGATAATCGACCGAATTTCTATCGGATTAGAAAACCGTCGAAAAATTTAGAAATAAAAATTTGACCGCAAGCGCACGGCGTACACTTGAAGTATGTGGCGAACACAGATCGATCCGTAGGGAGTTGTTAGAGTTTTAAAAACCTATTCAATCAAATTAGGCCAAATGGAGGAGAAATTGTTGACTAGAACTATAATGAAGCTAAAACTAGAATTAAAATGTGATTAGAAAACTATTGAACTAGAGAACAATTTAGAGGCAAATCCACTCTCAAATTTTTGTGAATCAACAAACACATAATTTATAATCTCTAACTTTGATATTAAGTGAAATAATCATTGCATTTATCATAAGTATGGTTTGTTTATGTTATTAGTTAACATACCTCAAACCATCAAACTATAATACAACAATTATACCACTTATAATTCTCATGAAAATGAAGCCAAACCAAAAGCTATTTTAAGTATGATCTATTTACTATTGTAACTAGTAATATAGATCATCAAATTTCATTTTTACTTTCATTTCATAATCAAAAATTAATTAGCAAATGATGATGTAAATTGTGTTTATGTTGAACAAAAATAGCTCATTTGCATAAGCAATATAAGCTATCAAACCCACTTGTATAAGATTACATCAAAATTCACATTCATGAAGCATAAACAAAGAGATCATAAATCATAAAAATGTTGAAATTACATAAAGTTAGAGAGCTTCATCACCCCTAAATTGAAGGGGTTTAGCTACTCATTTGTGGCATTGAAGCAACACAAGTAAATTTCAACATTAAAAAGAAAAGAGAATAGAAAACAATCAAAGAAAGCAAAAGAGATTAGCTACTAACTACTTGCATAAATGTAAATCTAAGCTATGAGCATAAAGAGAAAGAGAGCATCGAAATAAACATTAACAATAAAACAAAGAAAAACATGTGGAAAAGAGAGAATAAAGAGGCATGAAAGCCATTTTTATTTCATAGAACATTGAGCTTACACTTTGATTTCTTAATTTCCTAAGTAAAATGGAAGAGTAGAAGATGGTTTCAAGTACATAAGATGGCAATATATACATGCATAAAACCCTAATTCTACTTTTAGAGGGCTTCTTAAAATTCTCTTTAGGAAGTGTGGCCACTAAGTAACCATTAGCCACTAATTAATCCATCATTTGTTGTGCATGAAGCTTTAACCTCCACTTAGTTGTCCATTAGCTCATAATTGTACATTTAGGTAAGTAGGTGGGGTCCTCCATGATCTTGAACTTGAATTATTTTCTCTTCATTCCTTTGTATTTCATTTATGTATGCATGTATCTTCATATAAGCCTCTTCCATACGCATCCAAATTTCTATAAAAATCATCAAAAATGTCCATGTAAAAATTCTCAAATTTGCACATGCACAAAAATGACCATTTTCCCTTGAATGAAGATGAAAATATGATGGTTTTGAAAATAATTGAATGTTGGTTTTAACATGCACAAATGCCCAAATATGATGTTTATTTAAATAAAAAAGAGATAAAATATGGATGTAAATATATGCACATTTACGTGCACATCAATTTCCCCCACACTTATCTTTTTATTCATCCTCGAATAAAGGAGCACTAAGATAAATCCGTTTTCCTAGGGAGCACAATTGCATTGAGCGTATGCAATAAGCCGTTAAACCCCTGGGTTTCCTCAGTAGGACGAGTGTTGTCTCATGAGGGTTTTCAGCAGATACTACCCACAAAATCCAATGCAAAGTGAAAATATTTACAAAATGCAAGATTTATTTACAAAGAGATGAATGCGAGTTTTTGGAAATATATACAAATGAAAGGTTTACTTTTAAATAGACACGAATAAGTGAAATATAAGTTTTGGTCATTTTCTTGAAAATTTAAGTCATTTACTCGTAAAAATTTCCAATAAAAATCAAGTTGTCATAACAGATAGACCATAGTTTGGCTAGTTGTTTCGGTTGATAACATAATGTAATTATAAAATAGATCCTTAGTCGATTATCAAAGTGTATTAAAGTGGTATTTTTATTTCTTTTCAATAACAAGTTTAATCAAACAAGTTAAAATAGTGCTAGGATTTCAATTGGTTGCTCTCTCATTATTTACAAGAAAAATTACACACCTAGCTTAGGTAAACTGAGGCCAGATATACCACCCATGCACTGCCTTTTGGGCTTATGTGAGGGAAGTATAGAGCATGGCGAGTGCACACACTTTCGTGCACACACCTATCGACCGTAGGCGGTTTTTATTAAGTCTTTTTACATGTGTTCCATACATTCATAATCGTGAGGACTTTTAAATGAGTATGAAAGCACATAATCAAAGATTTCAAGTAATTCACCCATGCATAACCATGAGAACTTTTAAATAAGAGTGAATACTTTGGATGTTATTATTATTTTTTATTTTTTATATTTTTTTAAGAGAGAGAGTTTTGCAAAATCATCTTAGCACCATTTAACTTAGAAGATAAAAATGTTACATCGTTTACTTTAAATTTACCACTTTTTTAAACAAAGATTTTCAATTAGAACATACTTCATAATTAACACATACGAACCTTCCTATATACTAGTTAAACCATTGTTATTTGTAATCAAACTTCATTTTTATTTTTGTTAGGATAAATAAATATTCAAAAATTTCAATGTTATTAACCAAAACTTATACTTATCTCATAGTGTTTCTTCAAAAATAAATCAAAATGCTAAAAAATGATTTTGAGATTTAGAAATTTTGAGATTTTTTTTAAGTAAGAAAATAAAAATTCAAAAATTTCATAAAACTAAAATAAAATAAAAATGAGACTCACCCCACACTTAATTTTGATTGTGTCCCCACAGTCGATGCATGATATAATGAGTGTAATGGGGAAAAATATGTAGATATTTACAAAAGAGGGTTAACAATCTTACTAAACATAGCTTGGCTCATGAAGGATCATGAGCTCCTCCTCTTGGTTATTTGGCAATTCCAAGAAAGGTTTCAAATGATGACCATTGACTTTGAAAATTGATCCATCCATGGGGTTTTCAATTTCTATGACACCATGTGAAAAAACAGTTCGTACCACAAATGGTCCGGTCCATCTTGATTTCAGTTTCCTCGGAAATAAATGAAGTCTCGAGTCATATAAAAGAACTTTCTGGTTAGGTGAAAACGTTTTCCTTAGGATTGAATTATCATGAAAAACTTTGGTTCTTTCTTTGTAAATTTTCTCATTTTCATACACATCGTTTCTAAGTTCTTCTAGTTCGTTGAGTTGTAGTTTTCGATTTTCGCTAGCTTTTTCAAGATCAAAGTTTAAGTTCTTTATTGCCCATAATGCTTTGTGTTCAATTTCAATGGGTAAATGGCAAGCTTTACCGTAAACTAAACGAAATGGGGACATCCCAAGGTTAGTTTTAAAAGCAGTACGGTAAGCCCAAAGCGCATCGGTCAATTTCTGAGACCAATCTTTTCGATTTTTGTTGACAGTTTTCTCCAAGATTTGTTTTATTTGACGATTCAAAACTTCAACTTTCCTACAAGTCTGAGGATGATACGGAGTGGATAACTTGTGGGTTATTGAGTATTTCTTCATTAAAGTTTCAAAAGAACAACTACAAAAATGGGTTTCGTTATCATTGATTATTGTGCGAGGTGTGCCGAACCTCGAAAAAATGTTTTCTTTGAGAAATTTCACAACAATTCTATGGTCATTGGTCTTGCACGGGACAACTTCGACCCATTTTGAAACGTAATTAACACCGAGAAGGATATACAAGTTTCCAAAAGAATTGGGAAAAGGTCCCATAAAATCGATACCCCATACATCAAAGATTTCGATCGTAAGATTGGGGTTTAGAGGCATCATATCTCATCGAGAAATTGTCCCAGCATTTGACATCGATCGCAAGTTTTACAAAATTCAAACGAGTCTTTAAAAAGAGAAGGCCAATAGAAACCACACTGAAGCACTTTTTCTACTGTTTTCCGAGAACCGAAATGTCCACCACACGCTTAATCATGGCAAAATGAAAGAACACTCCTTACCTCATTGTCCGGAATGCAAACGTTAGATGATTTAGTCGGGACAATATTAGAACAAGTATGGATCGTCCCAATAGAAATATTTCACTTGGGCCATGAATTTGTGTTTTTCCTGTTTGGACCACGATGAGGGAGTTTCTTTAGTGACTAAGTAGTTCACTATATCAGCGTACCATGGGTCGATAGAAATTGAAAGAAGTTGTTCATCGGGGAAGTTTTCATTGATCGGCAATGAAGATGGTGCATTCGGAAGACGAGACAAGTGATCAGCTATGACATTATCAGATCCTTTTTTGTCTTTGACTGTAAGGTCAAATTCTTGAAGTAAAAAGATCCAACGAATCAAACGGGATTTAGCATCCTTTTTAGCAAAGAGATATCAAAGCACAGAATGGTCAGTGTAGATCGTAATGTGTGAACCTATCAATTAAGGTTGAAAATTTTCGAGAGCAAAAACTACAGCTAGAAGCTCTTTTACGGTTGTTGTGTAGTTGAGTTGAGTGTCGTTCAAAGTCATACTCGCGAAGTAAATGACGTGAAGGATCTTGTTGATGCGTTGTCCTAAGACAGCACCAAAAGCAAAGTTCGAAGCATCACACATTATTTCGAAAGGAAGATCCCAATTAGGTGCGCAAATGATTGGAGAAGAAATGAGTTTGTTCTTAAGGCGTTCAAAAGAAGAGATGCAATCAGATTTAAAATCGAAAGGAACGTCTTTTTCAAGAAGAGTCGTCAAAGGATGAGCGATTTTGCTAAAGTCTTTCACAAAGCGTCGGTAAAACCCAGCGTGTCCTAAAAATGATCGAATGACCTTAACAGATTTGGGAATGGGTAGATTTGCAATTACGTTGGTTTTTGCTTTATCTACCTCAATACCTTTATTTGAAATGATATGTCCAAGGACTATGCCTTGTTTGACCATAAAGTCGCATTTTTCCCAATTCAAAGTCAAATATTTTTCTTTACATCGATTTAGAACCAACTCTAGATGATGTAAACATTGGGAAAAAGAATCGTCAAAGATTGATAAATCGTCCATAAAAACTTCTAGAAAGCGTTTTATCATGTCGGAAAAGATTCCAACCATGCATCGTTGGAAAGTCGCAGGAGCGTTGCAAAGTCCGAATGGCATACGTCTATAAGCGAAGGTACCGAATGGACACGTAAAAGTCGTTTTCTCTTTATCGTCAAGAGCGATTGGAATTTGGTTATAGCCGGAATGACCATCAAGGAAGCAGTAAAATTCATGGCCGGCTGAACGTTCGAGCATTTGGTTGTTGAAAGGAAGGGGGAAGTTATCCTTACGTGTTGCGGCACTTAGTTCTCGATAATCGATGCAAACACGCCAACCCGTTTGAGTACGAGTTGGAATAAGCTCATTTGAATCATTCTTAACAACGGTTAACCTAGAATTTTTCGGTACAACGTGAATTGGGATAACCCATGAACTATTAGAGATTGGGTAAATAATTCCATTATCGAGAAGTTTAAGAATTTCATCACGCACCGCATCTTCCATTTTTGGATTAAGCCTTCGCTGCGCGTCACGAGTAGGCTTGGCATCGTCGATTAAATGGATGCGATGTTGAACAAGAGTGGGACTAATTCCCTTTATATCAGAAATCAACCATCCAATTGCTTCTCTATTTTTCGAAAGAATAGAGAGTAACGAGGTTTCTTGATCAAGAGAGAGAGAGTTGTGGAAATTATGACGGGTAACGTTTCGTCTTCACTTATGTATGCGTACTTAAGGTGATCGGGAAGTGGTTTGAGGTCCAACTTCGGGAGTTTTTCGATCAATGAGTTGGATTGAGATTTGGACTCAACTTGAAGCGATTCAAAGGGAAGAGTGTATTCAATCTCGTTGGGAATTTCGGGAAACAACTTTTCGTACTCAGCTTCACGTTCGTCGTTAAGGTCAAGTGTCTCATTTTTAAAGTTTTTGTAAATGGCACTATCTTCCAACGTTTCGTCACGAGGTTCATTCGATTAGCATTCAAGATTGAAAATGTTAAGATCCAAAGTCATGTTTCCAAAATAGATTTTCACTGATCCATTACGACAATTGATTAAGGTATTTGAGGTGGCTAAGAATGGTCGGCCTAAAATCAATGGAATTTGACTCGAGGGATTTATCATGGGTTGTGTTTCAAGAACTATAAAGTCAACAGGGAATATGAATTGCCCTACTCGAATGAGCACGTCCTCGATTTCTCCCATGGGCTTCTTAATTGAACGATCGGCGAATTGAAGTGTAAATTTTGTGGATTTGAGCTCAGCTGAACCTAATTGTTCGTACACGGAGTATGGAATCAAGTTGACACTCGCGCCTAAGTCTATCAAACATTTGTTAATTGTCTTATCTCCAATTGTACAAGAAATTGTAGGGCAGCCAGGATCTTTGTATTTAACAAGCATGGAATGGGATAAGACTTCACTCAAACTGGCGGCTATGAAGACTTTTTTGGGCACCTGAGAGTGTCGCTTTTAGGTTCACAAGTCCTTAAGAAATTTCGCGTACGTGGGAACTTGCTAAATGATGTCAAGAAATGGAATGTTAACTTTAACTTGTTTAAAAATTTCCATGGTCCGAGTGTTTCTTTGGCCGAAGACAACGTGGAAATGGAACACAAAACTCTGTAGGTGGGTCTACTTGAGTAGAAGAGGAAGAGTTTTAATTGGCATTCGATTCGATGTTTGGCTCCCCGTTGTTCAGATTCGTTTGTTGTTTTAGAAACGTCGAGAGAGATTTCCCATAAATCATTTGGGTTAACGACTTGATTATCGATTTGTTTACTGGGACGTAAAGTTGTGATAGCATTCAATTGGGTGATATTGCTATCTTGGACAACATAGGTTTGATTTGAATTTGCATTTTGATTTCTGGGATTTGGAAGGCGCTGGCTTGGAAAATTGCCTCGTTCGCGTTCACTTAAAGATGTGGCCAATTGACTTATTTGCATTTCGAGTTTTGCAATTGATTGGTTCGTGTTTTGCATATATGAAGTCAATGAATTTTGCAAATTGTTGTTTGATTGAAGGCTTTGAGTAGTTGCCTTAGCCAATGTTTCAAGAGTTTTCTCAAGTGAAGTTAAACGTTTATCGTCTTGGGGAGGATGAGCAGAATTTGTTTGAACATTTGATTGTTGTGATTGATTATGGGACGGACCCGCAAATTTTGGTTGAAAATTGTTAGGTTGAAAGGGAGGATACGAAGCATTATTTGGGTATGACTGAAAATTGGGACGAATCGTATTCGTGTTGGGGTTGTTTTTGTTCCACACAAAATTCGGATAATTTCTCCAACCAGGATTGTAAGTTGGAGAAAACATGTCATTTTTGGCTTTATTGAAAGCATTGATTTGTTCGACAGAATTGAGACACTGATCGGCTATATGACTAGGATCGTTGCATTTATAACACATTGGTTGGGAAACTTGGTTCATTTGATTCGATGAGAAAATGTTATCGAATTTGTTAATCATTGCGTCGATTTTAGCTTACACAGCAAAATAAGATCCTATTGAGTGTGCACTCGACCGTGAGTAAATTCATTTCTCGTTCGAACGTTCCCATTGGGACAACTTTTCAGCGAGGTTTTCAAGAAATTGCCAAGCATCATCGTGATGTTGGGCAAGAAAGTTGTCTTGGCACATCAATTCGAGCATTGTTCACGAGCTGTTTTCGAGTCCATCGTATAAGATTTGGCAAATTGTCCATTTTTTAAAGTTATGATGTGGACATTTTATCAAAAGCTCTTTGAATCTTTCAAAATATTTTCCAAAAGGTTCTCCCTTGAATTGATGAAAATTTACAATTTCGTTTCGAATTCTACTTCTTTTTTCCAAAGGGTAGAATTTTTTCAAGAAAGCTTTTACGAATTCTTCCCAGGTTTTAATCGAGTTTAATGATAAGCTATACAACCATTTTTCAGCGTAATCCGTAAGAGCGAATGGGAGTAATCAAAGTTTGATTCCATTATCGAAAAGTTGTTGGAGTTTAATAGTTGCGCAAACTTGTTCGAATTTAGTCAATAAGATGTGGTCATCGTGCTCGAAATTGCCAAATTTCGGAAGTGTGGCAATATGGTTCGAGTGAATTTCAAAATGGTTACCCGTAGGGACAGGTAACGTGATGCAAGATGGAATAGAAACTCTATTGGAAAAGATTCTATACACAAGAGTTCGAGAGCCGTTTTCGTTCGCCATTTCAAGAGGATCGTCTGTTCGAGTTAAACGGTTTGTAGAAGGGTCGCGAGTCCAACGATTCGTTGTTATGTCACGAGTCCAAGTACTCATGCATAAGTGAAAGTCGAGAAGAAAAAGAGTTAGAATCGAGTTTAGAGAGTGAAAGAAGATTTGAAAAGTTGTTTTTTATTTTTATTTTTTGAAATTTCTTTTTTTACAAGGAAGAAAACTATTTACCATGTGAGATTTATTTTCAAAAGAAAAGTTTGATATTTTTTTTTGGTTTTTCAAAATTTGTAAATATTTCTGTATTTTTTTTGAATTTCAAATATTTACCAGAAGAATTTTTTGTTTTCAGGAAATGGAAATTGATTTTTGTTTTTGTTTTTGAATTTTCAAATTTTTTTTCTTTTCCAAAAGATTTTATATTTTTGTTTTTGATTGAAAATTTTCAAAGGAAAGGAAAAAAAAAATTGGACTAAAAACTAAGTTAAGTAAAATTTACAATTTTTTTTTGGATTTCAGATTTTGGATTTTTGTTTTTTTAAATATGCATGAACTAATGCAATTAAATGAATGAAAAGGATTTAATTACAGTTTTCTGTCCTTAGTAGCTCCTAACCTAAAATTGTATAATCACACTTTGTCTTAAATCAAAAAAAAAATATTTCTCAGCCAGGTAACGGACAGTATCGGTGCACCCAGAATCACCGTAGCAATGCAGCCGAAGGTTTAAGTACCTTCAGAGGAACAACCAGTATAATATTTACGTATCGCCGTAATTTTTATAACTGGTTATTACTCTACCGTAGCCTAGACACCAAGAAATAAAATCGTTCAAATAAAAAAATTGTGAAGATACAATTAAGCCCTAAGTGAGCTCGTGACACCTTTAGGTCCAACATCTAACCTTTATTATTAGTCAAATTTTATGATGAAATGCGTTTGTGGGATAAGGAAAGGGTGATGAAATCCCTCACCTTATGTGAATTGGGATATTTCCCTTAGAAAAGAAAAACAAGATGAAATGAATGCAAAGCAGAAATTAAACGTGAAATTACAATGCAACTAAAATAAAGTTTGTTTTTGTTTCTGGATATTGAATTTTTTTTATATATACACAAATGCAAATGCAAGCAACCAAAAATGCAATTCAAATAAAAACAAGGAAAAAGGTGTACGATACCAGAGCGTGCAGATTATTTAGCAATATATTTATTCTTTTTTTAGCGGCGATTTTTCTTAACAAAGCAAAGCAGTTTATTTGTTGGCAAGCACTTCTTCCTTTTGAATTTCTGTTTTGGCAACCTGAAATGAAGAACAAGATATATTTACAATTTTTTTTCTTTTTTTTAAGTAAATAGAAGTAAGATTAAAACAAATGAAAATTCAAAACAATAAAAATCAAATGAATCAAAACAAAATAAATGAATAAAACTAAAAAAACTCAAAATGATTCAAAAGCAAAGGAATTTTTTTTCGAATGCGAAAACAAATCACACAACTTAAAGCAAAACACATAACTCAAAATTCAAAACTAAAATAAAAAAAAAACAATACAAAATAAAAAATAAAAACACACAAACTCAAAAGGATTTGAAACAAAATAACCAATTCACAAAATAAAAAAAGGCCACTTCATGAAACAACACAAACCCGGGCCACTTAAAAAAAATTCTCATGCAATAGGATTACCCAGTCCCTTCAAACACTTTCTCTAATACAACTTCAAACCGAATGTTTGTATTATATTACCAAGAAAAATTTCAAATCACTTATTCAAAATGAAATGGAAATTACACTTGAATTTAAACCAAATTTTTCGATTGGGTGCAATTTGAGGTGAAGTTGCTGCTCTTCAGGCTTTCGCGATTAACTGTTGATGGATTGCGGAGTTGATTCGTCTATTCGATTTGGCTTGATGGGGTCGCGATTTTGTGATGCATGGGGTGGAAGTGGGGCGACTGAAGTGGGTTATTGCAGGCGATTGACAATTGAAGGCGATTTGTGGGATTTGACTTGAAGTGGAGCTCGCGGCAATGAGTTGGAGGATGACGTGGTTCATGCTAGGAGGAGTTCGAGATGGTTTTGAATTAAAGGTTTGATTTTTGCAGTAGGGAAAAGAAGTCGATGAGGTCACGGGTGAATTGCAGTGAAGTACAGCAGTGGATAAGGTGTGTGCTTGGTTGTAAGGCAAGTTTTTGGTGTACAGGAGAAGAACTATTGTGGTTGTTTGATGAAGGGGTTATGGGTATTGGATGCCGTACAGCAGCAGTGAGAGAAGTTGGACTGTGTGAAGTAGACTGGCGGTTGGATTGGTTTTCAAGTTGTGGCGCAGTGGATGTAGAAGTGGATGATGATGTTTATTGCTGTGAATATGGGTTTGACAGTGTAGGTTGTGATAATGATGACAGTGGAGTTATGGAGTTCAGGTGGAATGAATAGGCAGAGATGTATATGGATATTTTCATAGTAGATCAGTTGTTTTGGCAATGGGAAAGAAGGCTGTGGACAAGGGGTTGGTCAGGCGGTCAGACAATCAGGCAGTTTAAATGGTGTGAAATGGAAAAGTTTAGATGGCTATGATATGGTGGTTGGTTGAATAGGATGTGATCAGCGTTGTAATTTGCAGCAGTTTTGGCAAGGCAAGAAGGAGATGTGTATGAAGTACTGACTGGATGATTCAGTTGAATTGTCAGGTAGATAGTTGTTGTATATGGTCGTGAAATAACTTGCTGTGTGAAGAGGAGGATTGTTTGGTGTTTGAAGTGGTGAATGTCAGGGGATGTTGCAATGTCAATTTTGAGGTGAAGTGATGTTGGTTGTGAGGATGAAGTGGTATGCGGTCTGTGAAGTGTTGAAAGCAGCGAGGTTGGTTATGATTAGACAAAGGTGGTGATGTAGGCACAACAGTTTGGTTTGTGAAATGGCAGTGGGATTGACAGAATTAGGTGGATGAAAGAATTGGTTGTGTTTGGAAGTTAACAGCAAGTTGTTCGTTGTGGTTGGAGGTAGAGAATAGGGGAAATGGTCAATGCTTGGTGAACTGGTTGTGATGTTGGTAGAGGGAAAGAAAGGGATGTTATGGTTAAGGGGGAATTGTGCAGTTTTGTGACAGAAATGATGGTGAAGTATGCAGGTGCAGTAAACAGAGAGAGTAAACAGAGAGACAGAGGAGAGCAAATAATGGCAATGCAATGTTTTTTTCTTTTTGTTTATGTAAATTGTAAAATGAAATGTAAAGAGTAAAAATAAATGCAAATTGTAAATGAAATGGAAATGAAATATTTTTTGTTTTTGTTTTGAAATTGGATGTTATATATATATATATATATATATATATATATATATATATATATATATATATATATATTCACCATTTCAAAAAAAAATTACCATTTCAAAAAAGTATATATAAATTCCAATGCAAAGCAAACTAGAACACCAAATCAAATGCAAACACATATCACACAAGCACATAATTTTTTTTTAAAAGAAAATTAACACACACAACAAACGCACAAAATTAAACAAAATAATTCAAAGAATAGAAAATTAAAATCAAAACAAAACACCCCGGCAACGGCGCTAAAAACTTGATAATCGATGGAATTTCTATCGAATTAGAAAACCGTCGAAAAATTTAGAAATAAAAATTTGACTGCAAGCGCACGGTATACACTTGAAGTACGTGGCGAATACGGGTCGATCCGCAAGGAGTAGTTAGAGTTTTAAAGACCTATTTAATCAAATTAGACCAAATGGAGGAGAAATTGTTGACTAGAACTATAATGAAGCTAAAACTAGAATTAAAGTGTGATTAGAAAACTGTTGAACTAGTGAACAATTTAGAGGCAAATCCACTCTCAAATTTTTGTAAATCAACAAACACATAATTTATGATCTCTAACTTTGATATTAAGTGAAATAATCATTGCATTTATCATAAGTATGGTTTTTTTATGTTATTAGTTAACATACCTCAAACCATCAAACTATAATACAACAATTGTACCACTTATAATTCTCATGAAAATGAAGCCAAAGCAAAAGCTATTTTAAGTATGATCTATTTACTATTGTAACTAGTAATATAGATCATCAAATTTCATTTTTACTTTCATTTCATAATCAAAAATTAATTAGCAAATGACGATGTAAATTGTGGTTATGTTGAATAAGAATAGCTCATTTGCATAAGCAATATAAGCTATCAAACCCACTTGTATAAACTTACATCAAAATTCACATTCATGAAGCATAAACAAAGAGATCATAAATCATAAAAATGTTGAAATTACATGAAGTTAGAGAGCTTTATCACCCCTAAATTGAAGGGGTTTAGCACTCATTTGTGGCATTGAAGCAACACAAGTAAATTTCAACATTAAAAAGAAAAGAGAATAGAAAATAAGCAAAGAAAGCAAAAGAGATTAGCTACTAACTACTTGCATAAATGTAAATCTAAGCTATGAGCATAAAGAGAAAGAGAGCATAGAAATAAACATTAACAATAAAACAAAGAAAAACATGTAGAAAAGAGAGAAGAAAGAGGCTTGGAAGCCATTTTTATTCATAGAACATTGAGCTTACACTTTGATTTCTGAATTTCCTAAGTAAAATAAAAGAGTAGAAGATGGTTTCATGTATAAGAGGCCAATATATACATGCATAAAACCCTAATTCTATTTTTAGGAGGATTCCTAAAATGCCCTTTAGGAAGTGTGGCCATCAAGTAACCATTAGCCACTAATTAATCCACCATTTGTTGGGCATGATGCTTTAACCTCCATTTAGTTAACCATTATGTGATAACCCGGAATTTTCGAATACCTGTAATTTATAGATTAACTGAATTTAATTAATGTAAATACTGATTAATAAGTTAAACAAATAATGCTGGTAATGAAAGTATATATCTGAAAAAGTATTGGTTCAATAATCTTTCAAGTATAATTAATTATATTGGAAAAAAAAATGATGTTTTCAAACAAATAAAAATACAGAGATATAAATAGATTTTTATAGAAATAGGATAGTTATTTTTTTTAAAATTAAATAAGTAGTTATATAAGTATATATGTATAACTTGATTTGTAAATTGGATTTTAGAATTTAATTTGGATTTGAATTCGAATTTAACGTTTTGAAATTCAAAGGATGGACATTTTGAAATATTTGGATTTAAAGATATTTGAATAAGCTTTTATTCATAATTTGTTTTATTACATTCTCTTTACATAAGAAATTCACATATATATTACATAAGCATAAAAAAATTAATTAAAACCTTTATTAACATATAAAATAAAAAAAGAAACAATATAAAGACAAGGGTAATTATATTAAAAATCAATTTAACATGTGTTAACTAATGAATAAAGGTTTATGACAAGTGTTAGTTTTATTTACAAGTGGAAATTAAGTGTAATTTCTTATGGTTTAGAATTTATAGAAAAGAAGGAAATTTATTAATAAATAAAAACTGCAGCAAAGATCAAACTTTTTTTTATCAAAGTTTCAAATCAAAATCAAAATCCATCTCATGTTTTCAACTAAGGAATACAAAAGCAAATTCAGTTTCTGTTCTCTGCTTAAAATAAATGCAGGTGAGTAATCTACTACTATAAGTTAAATGCTTAAATCTGTTTCAAATTGATGCTTGTGAGTAAAACTTGCATATAAAAATATCTTTAAATTTGGTTGATGCTGGTGATGAATGTAGTACAGGAATGTTTGAATGTGAATGCATGTCTGCATATATGTTTGTGAATATTGCCTGAGATATCTCTGTTTCACAGACTTCCAAACCCATATTAAAATTCATATCTACCAAACCAATTAGTGTTAGACTAAGATCTGTAAAGGAAAAAGATTTGTAACATGGTAATATGAATTTTTATAATGGTTCCAAGATTTTATATTTAGGAAAAATATTAAAAAAATAGGGCAATACTGCAATGATCAAAATACAGTGTAAAAATTAATGTTCATAAATTTTAAATTCGATTTTATAACCTGAATTGAATTTGTAAATGATGAATTTAGGAAAGTCAATCACGATTTTTAACTTAATATTCATCGAGTAATGTCAGGTTGACCAGAATTTGGATTTTGGCCGACTGTTGATGATGGGAAAAACTTTGGTAGGTGGGTCTTGGTCTGGAGGACGTTGGTGGCATGGGGAACTCTAGAAAAATAGTTCGAGATTTTTCTGGCGACCGGAGTTGCTGGGCGAAGCTAGATTAGGGTTCGACTTCCAGTATTGGGTAACTTGGTCGTGGGTTGTCTGGGAGGCATCGGAAGCATTTGCGAGTGGTTGAATGGTTGCGTAGGATTGTGATGTTGCTTGGATCAGAGGGGTGTAAACGCTGGTGGGCGAGGTTTTCGCTGGTGGGAGAATGTAGCCGGAGTGGTGGACTCCAGTTTTCGATCTGAAGACTCAATTTTCGAGTCGAAATGAAATCGTGATGTAGTGATGGTCGTGGTTGATGTTAAGGTTGTTATCGATCTATCGGAGACCTGAAGAATGGCCGGAGAAGGGTGGAGCATCGGTTCATGTGCACCGTGCACGTCAGTGTATCAGGTGAGAAGAAGGATATGGGGAAGAAAGTTTTCCTCGTGTTCAAGTTCGCGCGTTTCTGTGATAAGCTCGAAGTAGTTGAGGTTGGGAAAAACTCGAGAGTTTCTCGTGAGTTCACTCGGGTATGATGTTATGTTTTTCAGAGCAGAGTAGATGGAAGGGTTGTAGGAAGATAATCAAGCCTGCAATTTTTTCTCTCTTTAAAATCAAAGTTCTATAAGAAGAAATTAAGAGTTAAGTTGTATTCAAAACAAGTGGACTTTAATTTAATATAAATTTCAAATTCAAATGTATAAGATTGTTGGTTTTAAAGTAGTTAATTTATTTGATTTTGAATTTTTAATTCAATATATTTTCAATTTAAAATATTTGATCAAGATTTAAGAAATTCAAATGAGATTGAAATATGAATGTTTCAAGTTAAAGTTACATTCAAAGAAATTATAAAGGAATGTAAATTTGATTTTAAAATTTATTTATTTATTTATTTATTTGTTTGTGTAATTTTAAAGGATATGACATTTGGGTTTTCAAAGTTAAACATTGCTTTAATCTAATTTAATATGTTGAAAAGGATATTTAAAGATTTTAAGTGTATTTGAAAATTAAGTGTTTGAATTGTTGATTTTAAAAAGTAAAATCATATTTTTCAAGTTGATTTCTAAAATGGTCTTAATGAAGATATTTAATATAAATGCAAGTTTATTCATAATTAGATAAGTTGAGATTAATTAAGAGTAATTAATTAGTAAAGTAAATTAAAGTTTAATTACTCGTTTGTAATTAAGGGTAATTACTTAATGAGGCAATTAATGGATGGTTAATGAATTAATTAGAAATTAAGTGATTAATTAATTAGTTAATTAATTAATGTAATTAATTTTAGATTTATTAATTAGTCTAATTAATTAAAGTTGATCACTTATCTAACTAATTGGGTGTAATTACTTAGTGAAGTAATTAGTAATGGTAATGACAGAGTGTAATGAAGATTGAAAGAAATTTTGGGTTAATTACGTGGTGTGATTAATATTAAGAAAAATTACTTAGTAAAAGTAATTAATAATAAATTACTTAGTGTAATTAATTTAAGAATTGACCGGTAAAGGTTATGGGAAGTTAATTAAGAGATGAAATTAATTAAGAATAATTAATTAAAGAATAAGATTAATCAAAGGTAATTAATAGACATAATTAATTATAGATTAAGTATAATTACCTAACGTAATTAATGAGGAGTAAATATTTAGTGAAGTAATGAGTGGATAATTACCGGATGTAATTAATTAAAAAGAGATTGCTTGATGGGAAGAAATTAAGGATAATTAACTGAAGGAAGAAATTAAGTAATAATTAATCAATGTAATTGAAGGGTTAATTTATATAATTAATCAAGGAGTTGGTTTAATTGATGAAGTAATCAAGGAAAGTTAATTTTTGATTGTGATTAATCAAGATTGATTAATAAATGTAAATAAGTTAAGGTTAGTTATTATATGAAATTTAAGAATAATTAACTAGTGAAATAATCAGAGGATCATTAACTAATGAAATTTTATGGAAGCGATCAATCTTGCTTATAAATGATTAAATGATGATGGGTGCTTTGAATTGGTGGATATCTCTGTTATAAATTGCTTTGTGATATGATTTGTTGGATGGACGATGATAATATGATTATCATTCAATTATGAATTGTTGTGTAAAAGTGTTATTCGACAGTTTAAGTTGAATTGTATTTAATTGGATAACTTGGGTTTAGATGACATTGGATTCGAAGAGACAGGAGTCGGGTATTAGTTAATACCCGAAGCCACTTTGATTCTTCATAAATTTATATGTGGAAATCAATGTGGTGGTTTGGGATGATTTAAGTGTATCGGACCATTTAATCTAAGTTTTGACACTTAGAAATGGATGTGTGATATGAGTAATGTCTTAACGACTTGTGAATTTGTAAATTGATATAAGTTACTCCGGGTTTATATAAGTTGTATTCTTTTGTATTCCATGTTAGATGGGTTTACTCACGCTGGTTTCCAGCCTGACCCGGGTGTTACTTTGATGTAATGCTCGGGTTAGACCGGGTATTACAGATTTTCAGGTAAGGACGTTCTGGAGCTCTAGAGGCGAGCTGGATAGCAGGAACGTATGGAGAGTTCCACTATGATATTGTATATATTGAGACATGTTAAATTGTATCTGTCCAAATGTTGTATAAAATTGTTGTAACTCTGATATATCGATGAAAATTGATTGATACATTTTTCTTTGGTATAATTATTATTATTGATATTATATTTTATCCACTGCGAATGTGAGATTGTGTGTTTCTTTTCTGTTCTTCTTCTATCTCTTTGCTTCTTTTCTCTAACTATTTGGAATTTTCGGAATCGGAAATTCCGGGTCATTACATTTGGTATCAGAGCTGAAGGTTAAGCGAGAACCTTGGCTCTGGTGGGATTACTCATTAAGGATAGGGTAAGTGGTACCCTAGAGTCAGTTGAGTGTGTGTGTGTGTGTATATATATATATATATATATATATATATATATATATATGAGAGAGCGTACTTGTTATTTTCTTATATAAAGATTTTAAATGGTTTTATATAAGATTATATTTTGATATATAAAGCAATATATCTTTTTAACAATAATAAAGGAATTGGTTGTTAAAATATTGAGTTAAATTAAGAAGTAATAGAAATACAACCAAACTGAAATTTAATCTTGAATTTGGGAAAGGTTTCAGGATAAGGATAATCAATTAATTTATGTAATTAATTAAACTTTATTTAATGAGATTAATTAATGGATAATAATTGGAAATGATAAATAAAGAGGGAGTTACTTAATGAGGTAACTAGAGGTAAGTAATTTCAGGGACAATTACTTAATGAATGTAATTAAGAAATAAGATAATTACCAAATATGATTAATTAATGATGTAATTAATTTAAAGAAATAACAAATAATATTATTTAATGCATTTGAATGAAATAGTCCTATTTCAAACAAGAGTTGTTTGAAAATTTAAAGAAATTTGTTTTGAATTAAAAACCAAAGGTGGTTAAAAATTTTAAAGTATAACTTGGAAAAAAAATTAATATGTATATAGGTGGATATACATAATATCAAAGGTGGTTTGAAATAAACTCTTAATGGTGAGTTTTGAGTTTGGAATAAGATATGATACCCGAAGTGTTAAGTTTTTGAACTTATAAATGGGAAGATTATTAATGTGAAGTTTAAAATTTGAAATGGAAATTCAAATTGGGTAAGGTTGACTGGATAAGTAATTTGAGTTTGACTTGGGAAAAAGTTAAACAAGTTTGAATGATCAACCTGATTTGAAAATTTCAAGATGAAATTAGGATTTAACTTGGAAAGTTAAATGGTTAATTTGAAATTGGAGTTTGTGTAATCTCAAAATGGGTTTGAGATCTGAAAATTGGAAATTGATGGATGTTTTAAAATGAATTTAGTGATATCATCCTATTGTTATTAATAATCTTTAAAATGTGAATTGGATTTGTTTAAATAAATGAGATATGGAGTTTGGTAATCCATTGTTGGGATAAAAAGGTAAATTGATTTAAAGAGATTAAATCAACAATTGAAGTATTAACTCGAATTTATGTAATTCGAGATGGCTCATAGTGAACTGGAATTTGAAGTTGGTTCAAATTGAATTGATTGAAATGGTGATCCAAAATGTATAAGTATAAAATTCAAATGGAAAATTTGAATTGGATTAATTTGAAACGATTTGAAATTTAAGTAGGTTCAATTTGAAATTAGTCCAAATTTATTGGAATAATTTGGAACTATAATTAAAGATTGAATGGTTTTAAATTCAAATGGAATTTGAATTGAATTTGGGAAGAAATCAAGAATAATTCAACTTGATTTGGAAATGGAGTTTGAAATTGGGATTAATTCAACCTGGGGTTGAAATGAATTGAAATTGGAACTAGTTCAATTAAAATTTATTTGATTTAGTAGAATTTGAGATCAAAGTTGAATAAAGTTAAATTTGGAAAGAAACTGTGGTTAATTCAACTTGAATTGGGGTTGAATCAATTTCAATAGAAATTGAAGTTATTTAAATTAGAATTGGGTCAATTTAATTGTAAAAGGGAATTTAAATTGAATTAATGAGAATGAGGATTGGGAAATGAGCAGTTTTGACTCTGGACTATTTTTAATATAAATTATTTTAATATAAACCTATTTTTTCCAAGTTATTCATTATATATATAACCTTCTTTTAAAAGCCAAATTATCTTATACTTGTTTTACAATTATTTTTGAAACTGTTTAACAATTTTCCAACTGTTTTATAAACTAATTACTATATTTCAACTGTTTTACAAAACTAATTACTATCTTACTACTATTTTGCAATTATCTAAAAAATTTATAATTATTCTAACTATTTTCTACCTATTTTACACCTATTTTACAAACTAGTAATTATTTTTCAACTACTTATCTATTTTTAAATATTTCAAGCTATTTTATAAATAAATAGGTCGGAGTTCAAACTGTTATTGGTTAGATTCCAAATCGAGATAAGAATAGAGGTGATAATCCAAATGGATTGAAGCAATTGAGAGTAAGTGGATGAAAATCAAAATGAATGTGAATAGAAATGGAATTGATTTGGCTAATAACTAATAAAGAAAAATACGTAGGGTGTACGTATGTTATTCTATTCGCATAGTGATTTGATCCAGATTCGAGCATAGAATTTCGAGATAGTTATATCGATCCGAATGGGATTTTTCACTCGATTTTCGACGGCAAACCTGGATATGGATTGTTGATTGGTTCTGGATATTCTCTATCATAGTTATGGCTATGCAAGGAGAATGACGGTTTCTGATCAAGAAACTAGATCTGTGTACGCACTAGGAGGTCGGGTGGACGATACTAGTTCGGAAGTGAAATTTTGTGATCGAGTGAGCGATTAGATTGGTATAGCGTATGGATGATATGTGTACATCGTACGGATTTGAATTAAAATGGTATTGAAAAGAGTAATCAAATTTGAATATCTGATTTTGAGTAAACAAAGTTAAATATCTTTGTCCTATAAAATGAAACACCCCTTGTTGAATCTTTTGCCAGAAGAAAAGGATTTTTGAAAATGTTTGAAGTATAAAAGGAGTTTTATACAAGTTTGAAATGATCCTAAGTTTTAAAAATTATATATATCTGTATATATATAAAGGATCTTATGAGGATTTTGGAAAAAGGTTTGGGAGCCTATGGATTTGGAAAGGCTTTTGATTTTTGGGTGAAATCAATATGAGAATTTGGAAAGCCTAGTTTGAGAATTATCGATTTTGGAACAATCGATTTTGAGTAAAGGAGCTTTGTATGAGATCATACTAGGTGTATGATTTGAGAATACTATATGTATATAGTATAAAATGTTTTGATGATGGCTCTGGGGAAAAAAAAGGCGCTCCTTGAAATGAACTTCTCAAGAGTATCACCGGGTGGTGCTGCCTTGAGCCCCAAGGGGCGGTTCTAAAGTTGATCCGGTGAGGAGTTCGGACAAAACTAGTTCCTGAGGATTATGAGTAGAGTATACCATAGCGAAAGTCGTGTGTGCCGTTGAGAGCCAACAGTTACATGGACTTTTGCTGCGACGGCAACGTAACCCAGGATGTAACTGCGATCTATGGTATAACATAGCGAAAGTCGTATGTGCCGCTGAGAGCCAACAGTCTGCGTTTGATTTTATATCGGCGGACTGTGACCTATGTAGCAGTGGAGAAGTTTCATTTTGACAGCGAAAATCAGAGGCCGCTGAGAGCCTGCAGTTACATGGACTTTTGCTGCGATGGCAACGTAACCCTGGAATGTAACTGTGACCATGGATGGGGGTGATGATTTCCAGAGCATCCTCACCAAAAATATATCCCCTATTTTCAAAAACCGTTTTCTAAATTTTCAATAAAATTATTTTTCAAGTATTTTCACTGGGTGTTGAAAATGGGTCTGCTAAGTACTTATAGATTTTCAGTCCTACGCCTGATCAACGTATGACCGAATTTCTGTAAGAACGATAATGGACTTGTTGAGACATCGAGTTATAAAAGTATTTTTATCATAAAAACTATTTTGGCTATACTATATAAATTTTAAAAGTGTTTTAAAATGATCAAAGAATATTTTAACTGGTTTCAAAATATTAAATAAATTCTGGTTTCGTTCCTTTTCGAGGACGAAAAGATTCTAAGGGGGGAGGAATGTGATAACCCGTAATTTTAGAATACCTGTAATTTGTAGATTAACTGAATTTAATTAATGGAAATACTGATTAATAAGTTAAACAAATAATGCTGGTAATGAAAGTATATATCTGAAAAAGTATTGGTTCAATAATCTTTCAAGTATAATTAATTATATTGGCAAAAAAAATGATGTTTTCAAACAAATAAAAATACATAGATATAAATAGATTTTTATAGAAATAGAATTGTTATTTTTTTAAAATTAAACAAGTAGTTATATAAGTATATATGTATAACTTAATTTGTAAATTGGATTTTAGAATTTAATTTGGATTTGAATTCGAATTTAAAGTTTTGAAATTCAAAGGATGGATATTTTGAAATATTTGGATTTAAAGATATTTGAATAAGCTTTTATTCATAATTTGTTTTATTACATTCTCTTTACATAAGAAATTCACATATATATTACATAAGCATAAACAAATTAATTAAAACCTTTATTAACATATAAAATAAAATAAAAAAGAAACAATATAAAGACAAGTGTAATTATATTAAAACTCAATTTAACATGTGTTAACTAATGAATAAAGGTTTATGACAAGTGTTAGTTTTATTTACAAGTGGCAGTTAAGTGTAATTTCTTATGGTTTAGAATTTATAGAAAAGAAGGAAATTTATTAATAAAAAAAAAAACTGCAGCAAAGATCAAATTTTTTTTTTATCAGAGTTTCAAATCAAAATCAAAATCCATCTCGTGTTTTCAACTAAGGAATACAAAAGCAAATTCAGTTTCTGTTCTTTGCTTAAAATAAATGCAGGTGAGTAATCTACTACTCTAAGTTAAATGCTTAAATCTGTTTCAAATTGATGCTTGTGAGTAAAACTTGCATATAAAAATATCTTTAAATTTGGTTGATGCTGGTGATGAATGTAGTACAGGAATGTTTGAATGTGAATGCATGTCTGCATATATGTTTGTGAATATTGCCTGAGATATCTCTGTTTCACAGACTTCCAAACCCATATTAAAATTTATATCTACCAAACCAATTAGTGTTAGACTAAGATCTGTAAAGGAAAAAGATTTGTAACATGGTAATATGAATTTTTATAATGGTTCCAAGATTTTATATTTAGGAAAAATGTAAAAAAATAAGGCAATACTGTAATGATCAAAATACAGTGTAAAAATTAATGTTCATAAATTTTAAATTCGATTTTATAACCTGAATTGAATTCGTAAATGATAAATTTAGGAAAGTCAATCACGATTTTTAACTTAATATTCATCGAGTAATGTCAGGTTGACCAGAATTTGGATTTTGGTCGACTGTCGATGATGGGAAAAACTATGGGAGGTGGGTCTTGGTCTGGAGAACGTTGGTGGCATAGGGAACTCGAGAAAAATAGTTCGAGATTTTTCTGGCGACCGGAGTTGCTGGGCGAAGCTAGATTAGGGTTCGACTTCCAGTATTGGGTAACTTGGTCGTGGGTTGTCTGGGAGGCATCGGAAGCATTTGCGAGTGGCTGAATGGTTGCGTAGGATTGTGATGTTGCTTGGATCGGAGGGGTGTAAACGCTGGTGGGCGAGGCTGTCGCTGGTGGGAGAATTTAGCCGGAGTGGTGGACTCCAGTTTTCGATCTGAAGACTCAATTTTCGAGTCGAAATGAAATCGTGATGTAGTGATGGTCGTGGTTGATGTTAAGGTTTGATCTATCGGAGACCTGAAGAATGGATGGAGAAGGGTGGAGCATCAGTTCATGTGCACCGTGCACGTCAGTGTATCAGGTGAGAAGAAGGATATGGGGAAGAAAGTTTTCCTCGTGTTCAAGTTCGCGCGTTTCTGTGACAAGCTCGAAGTAGTTGAGGTTGGGAATAACTCGAGAGTTTCTCGTGAGTTCACTCGGGTATGATGTTATGTTTTTCTGAGCAGAGTAGATGGAAGGGTTGTAGGAAGATAATCAAGCCTGCAATTTTTTTTTTAAATCAAAGTTCTATAAGAAGAAATTAAGAGTTAAGTTGTAAACTAGCTTTCAAAACAAGTGGACTTTAATTTAATATAAATTTCAAATTCAAATGTATAATATTGTTGGTTTTAAAGTAGTTAATTTATTTGATTTTGAATTTTTAATTCAATATATTTTCAATTTAAAACATTTGATCAAGATTTAAGAAATTCAAATGAGATTGAAATATGAATGTTTCAAGTTAAAGTTACATTCAAAGAAATTATAAAGGAATGTAAATTTGATTTTAAAATTTATTTATTTATTTATCTAATTATTTATTTGTGTAATTTTAAAGGATATGACATTTGGGTTTTCAAAGTTAAACATTGTTTATTCTAATTTAATATGTTGAAAAGGATATTTAATGATTTTAAGTGTATTTGAAAATTAAGTGTTTGGATTGTTGATTTTAAAAAGTAAAATCATATTTTTCAAGTTGATTTCTAAAATGGTCTTAATGAAGATATTTAATATAAATGCAAGTTTATTCATAATTAGATAAGTTGAGATTAATTAAGGGTAATTAATTATAAAGTAAATTAAAGTTTAATTACTCGTTTGTAATTAAGGGTAATTACTTAATGAGGCAATTAATGGATGGTTAATGAATTAATTAGAAATTAAGTGATTAATTAATTGGTTAATTAATTAATGTAATTAATTTTAGATTTATTAATTAGTCTAATTAATTAAAGTTGATCACTTATCTAACTAATTGGGTGTAATTACTTAGTGAAGTAATTAGTAATGGTAATGACAGAGTGTAATCAAATGAAGATTGAAAGAAATTTTGGGTTAATTACGTGGTGTGATTAATATTAAGAAAAATTACTTAGTAAAAGTAATTAATAATAAATTACTTAGTGTAATTAATTTAAGAATTGACCGGTAAAGGTTATGGGAAGTTAATTAAGAGATGAAATTAATTAAGAATAATTAATTAAAGAATAAGATTAGTCAAAGGTAATTAATAGACATAATTAATTATAGATTAAGTATAATTACCTAAGGTAATTAATGAGGAGTAAATACTTAGTGAAGTAATGAGTGGATAATTACCGGATGTAATTAATTAAAAAGAGATTGCTTGAGGGGAAGAAATTAAGGATAATTAACTGAAGGAAGAAATTAAGTAATAATTACTCAATGTAATTGAAGGGTTAATTTATATAATTAATCAAGGAGTTGGTTTGATGAAGTAATTAAGGAAAGTTAATTTCTGATTGTGATTAATCAAGATTGATTAATAAATGTAAATAAGTTAAGGTTAATTATTATATGAAATTTAAGAATAATTAACTAGTGAAATAATCAAAGGATCATTAACTAATGAAATTTTATGGAAGCGATCAATCTTGCTTATAAATGATTAAATGATGATGGGTGCTTTGAATTGGTGGATATCTCTGATATAAATTGCTTTGTGATATGATTTGTTGGATGGACGATGATAATGTGATTATCATTCAATTATGAATTGTTGTGTAAAAGTGTTATTCGACAGTTTAAGTTGAATTGTATTTAATTGGATAACTTGGGTTTAGATGACATTGGATTCGAAGAGATAGGAGTCGGGTATTAGTTAATACCCGAAGCCACTTTGATTCTTCATAAATTTATATGTGGAAATCAATGTGCTGGTTTGGGATGATTTAAGTGTATCGGACCATTTAATCTAAGTTTTGACACTTAGAAATGGATGTGTGATATGAGTAATGTCTTAACGACTTGTGAATTTGTAAATTGATATAAGTTACCCCGGGTTTATATAAGTTGTATGCTTTTGTATTCCATGTTAGATGGGTTTACTCACGCTGGTTTCCAGCCTGACCCGGGTGTTACTTTGATGTGATGCTCGGGTCAGACCAAGTATTACAGATTTTCAGGTAAAGACATTCTGGAGCTCAAGAGGCGAGCTGGATGGCAGGAACGTATGGAGAGTTCCACTATGATATTGTATATATCTGAGACATGTTAAATTGTATATGTCCAAATGTTGTATAAAATTGTTGTAACTCTGATATATCGATGAAAATTGATTGATGCAGTTTTCTTTGGTATAATTATTATTATTGATATTATATTTTATCCGCTGCGAATGTGAGATTGTGTGTTTCTTTTCTGTTCTTCTTCTATCTCTTTGCTTCTTTTCTCTAACTATCTGTAATTTTCGGAATCGGAAATTCCGGGTCGTTACACATTAGCTCATAATTATACATTTAGGTAAGTGGGTGGGGCCTCCATGATCTTGAACTTGAATTATTTTATCTTCATTCCTTTGTATTTCATTTGTGCATGCATGTATCTTCATATAAGCCTATTCCATATGCATCCAAACTCCTATGAAAATCATCAAAAATGTCCAAGTAAAAATTCTCAAATTTGCACATGCACAAAAATGTCCATTTTGCCCTTGAATGAAGATGAAAATATAATGGTTTTGAAAATAATTGAATTTTGGTTTTAACATGTACAAATGCCCAAATATGATGTTTATTTAAATAAAAAAAGAGATAAAATATGGACGTAAATATATGCACATTTACGAGCACGTCAGTTTTCATTTACACATACACACATACACACATATATGTAAAAGAATAATTTTTAAAGCGAGTATAGATGTTTTGTAGAGTGTTGGTTGGGAGTTAGTGGTGCTTATTTATCATTTTAGTTGATTGTTTAGACCCAGCTACTAAATGGACATTAATTATTAAATAAAATTGTAAATTTGACCATCTAGTGAATTTGGTTTCACTATTTGACTATAGGTCATTTGTAAATAAAAATATGCTTAGAAAATTTTCTGAGTTAGGAAAATGTTCTCAGTAAAGTGGGTAATTATATGAAAAAGATTTTGGTTAATCTAAACTAAGGATTATCATAAAGGAAATCCTTAGGAATTTCAACTTAGTTCTTTAAAAAGGAGTTCCAATTAGTTAAGAGAAACAACTAAAAATAAGTATTGGTAGAAGAAAATGTAAATCCACTTAAAGTAGATATACCTTCTGTGAATAGTTTGGGAAATCATCTCGATTCATTTTGTGATAAACCGAATAATCTTTTAAGTGACGGTTAAATGTTTTTCTAGACGAATGGGATAGTGCACTTAGTAGATTATTCTCTTTATCACTGAACGATCGGGAAGAGCTTGAATCTGATTAAACCTAAATTTAGTCTTAGTAAAAGAGTTTTAAGTTGGTTTAATTTCTTAGAGGAACACATACTATCTAGTAGGGCTTAGCTTATGATTTTGATATTTCATGTTGCTTTAATTTTGTAGAACACCCATAGTTGTGAAGGGAATCCGCATGAAGTTTAGAAGGTTCTATGGTTGTCCTATGACTAAGAAAGACGTGGGGTTTCCTGGCATCCCGAATCCCATGTCGTTGGAGAAGGAGCCTGAAGAGGAGCTGATGAAAGAGGAGCCTATAGAAGAGGAACCGATGAAAGAAGAGCCCGATGAAGAATACCTGGAGGAAGAAGAGGAGGAACTCGAAGAGTACTGGTACGTATGGCGGTCAAACCATTGAGTTAGGATGGGAGGTGAATAGGAAATGGATAAGCCAAAGTCCATGGAGATATCAAGACCCTCTGCAGAGGACTTCGATGAGGAGGGCTTTGTCTATAGTTAGATAAATGTCTAGATATGCTATATATAAGTATTATGGGGCATTAGATGGATTTGGTATGGTAGTGGATAATTTTTTATGTATGGTGTATCCCTTGTATGTAAGAATGCATGTTCTAAAATATTATGGTCACTAGTTTCCCTTTATAAGTTTATCATACTTATATAGATAACTCATGAGAGTATATGAATTCTTTTTAGCATTATTTTCGGAATTAAGATCAAGGTAAAATTTCGTGGATGAAATTCTTCTAAAGAGGAGAGAATGTAATAACACAGAAAGTTGTCAATTTGATTTTCGAATATTTATTTTATATAATTATTCGATTTCTAGTTTTAATAGATAGAATAACTCTCTTTAAAAAAATTATAGTGGATAGTTTTTACCGATTTCCAACAATAAAAACTAGAAATGTGATAGAATTCACTTTTCGAATTTATAGCATGAAGTCGAATGATAAGTTTAATTTAAGAATATTTGATATACTCTTATACAAACTAGGGAAAAACACATTCTTACATCTTAGATATTTTATTTAGCATAAAACAAAAGTTAGATTATAATATTAAATCCTAAAAATAAGAATTTGATTTAAAATTCATGGGAAAATGGAAGAGCTGGTTGTGAAATGAGTTGACAACTCATCTTGGATCCCTTAAATATGTAAGTGGATTAAAAATACACAAACCCTTTTATCCAATGGATTAACAAGAGTTTATACCATGGGTAAGAAAAGGAAATGATGGAAAGATTAAATAATTAAGCAAATAGTCTTCATAGATTTTTTTTTAGTGGAGTAACCAGTGTTGATTTGTCTGTTTTTGGGAAAGAAATCAAATTCGGCCGATTTCGTCGATGGTAGGGGGTGTGGCTAATCATGGAGCAACTAAGGGTGGTGATGGAGGTGTGGTAGAAGCCGCGAGATGTGCGTTGGTTAAGTGTTGGAGACGAGATGAAACCAGGGTTTAAAATTTTTAAATTTTGTTTGGTTTTGGAGGTGGCTTGTGCGGTAGTGGTTGGATCGACCTGGGCCGCACTTGGGTCGAAGGAGGAGCAGTGAGTTGGGGTCACCTGGGTTATGGCGGTATGGTCTAGAAGTGAACGTAGGAGGAGCAATGGTCAATGGAAGGAGCCGTGGTCGTTCCTTGTAAAAACAGGAAGGGCTCGGCTTCCTAGTCAAAACATGATCGACGGCATATGGTGGTGAGGCAAGTTAGTCGACATGATGGCGGCGGCAAGGTAGACTGGGCAGTAGCGGCGGTGTGGTGAAACTCGTCGGGGATGATCGATGCACATGCCTCGACATTCGTGGTGGTTCCAGGTAACTGAAAGTGCTAATTTGGTGGGCGGAGTATGTTTATTTTCAGAAGAAGGATTGGTAAGGAGGTGTTGTGTGGTTGAGATTGGTAATGGGCTGGATCGAGCCCTCCTGGGGTAAAGGATTGTTTAATTGAGTATTAAAAATTTAATTTAAAACTTTGAAACTTTGAAATTAAATAACTGCTCATTTCAAACCGTTTGATTCACTGTTTTCGATGTTGAATCTGTAACACTTAGTAGATCACATTTGAAATGAGATCTAATAGGATCAGTAAAGCGGAAATTATTGGAAATTTAAATGACACAGAAAATAATTATACCGGTTAGTAACTAAAATTTATCGTTGACACCCGATTAGTTGAATAATACCTCGTTCTACTATATTTAATTTGAATTGGTTTTATTGGACATTTATTTAGCAGAATAAATCCTTGTTCTACTATAAGTGATTTAGGCGTATATTTATCTACTATTGATTTGTGTTGATGTGCAAACCATCGATTTATAGTATGGATTTCATTTGCATATCTCTTATTTCGTAGACACTTGTGTTGTGACTTAAATGTCGACTTGAGTATAATGGTACTTGCTAAAGTACCATTGGGATTTGCTAAGCCTCTTGTACAATTGGATAAGTTATTGATTTGAAATCAAATTTCTAGTTTTATAACGATTCGAATTAAATTGTCAAATTAATTGATTTGTTAAATTTTAAATAATGTTATTGAAGCAAAAGTTTAATATAATAAGTTAATGTTAATTTAATTAAGATGGTTTTTAATTAATTATCTATAAATTAATAATGGTTTAAGGTTAATTATTATTTTAATTTAAATTATGTAAGTTAATTTTTAATTTAATTAATAATGATTTAGTTAATTCTCTCTTTCAAATTAATAATTTATCCTAAGTTAATCTTATAATTTATGATGTTTTCTAAATTATTATTTTAAATAAGCTTTTAAAATTAAGCAATTACTTTATTTTTAAAGATCTACCTAAATTAGTTACATTATAAAATAATATTCATGCTATTTAATAACGAGGTTTAACCTTAATTAACCATTTGTATAAGAGGTGTTTTAAGTCGATTAAATGATCTAATAGTCGTGTTTTGAGTTAATTAATTATTTAATTAATTAATGATGATTAAGTTAATTAAATTAACTTAAGAATATGTTTTAATTGTAATACTGCTTTAGAAAAGGGGTTTAAGCAAATAAGTTGGTTATAAAAAGTGTTGTACTTAGTTAATTAAGTAAAAGAGTTATATTTTCGGAAAGAGATTTGGGTTTTTGAAAAGAAGATTTGGTTTTTAAAGCTTTGATTTAATCAATTTTATTAATCAAGTAATAAATCGAATAAATAAGTAGTCCTTCTTAATATTGATGGTAGGTAGGGAAGCAATTCCCTACTTAACACTAAGGGACTAGTTATTTTAGACTCATAATAAACTGTGTTTTTCTAAAAGGTTATGTTGATTCATATAATAAAGTGGTGGTAGTTCTTTTGAGTTCTACAAGAAGGAAACGTTGAAAATTGACAAATAATTTATTATTATATTATAAAAAAAAACTAATATGTCCGTGTAAACTTGCCAGAGATAATATAACATAGTCTAAGCGCATGTGCATCCAGTTCCATAAAGATGCATTGTGTACACTAAATTATATATTACTCCAAGAAGGTAAACTAGTAGATATTGTTCAAACTATAACTCAAATTGTTAAAAAATTATGTAGCTAAAGATTTAGTCATGGCAGTCCATAAAATCTTGCAAATATCCTAGCCATTTGTTCCATCAAATTCACAGATAAAAAACTAAGTTAATGTAAAGGCTATGCCTTAAGAGTAATTATGTAATTTAGCCATTAAAATTTACAAATAAACAGAATTTCGATCTAATCTTACATATGGTGTATCTTATTTATTGAGATGTAAATCAATTAATAGCAGTTTCCTCCACCACTTAATTCAAACTGGTGTTGCTAATATGTGCTACTGCAAGAGGTATATAAATAAACATTTCGTCAAATAGTTGGTAAGTCACTAAGCATATACCCAGTAGCAACTATGTATCTGCCTACATAATGACATAAGTAGATTCAAACCAATAGCTATTGATCTATAGGAAATCGTACTCAACCTTGTAGCGGTTTTCATAAATACTAGTAAAGCACCTTTTGAAATAAAAAATTCTACCAATAGTGTAGAGAAGTCCAAGTAGCACACATGCATGGATACTCAACTCCACTGACCAAAAAGCAGTAAAAAAAACACATGCATTGTTTCTACGGAGTTCTAATGACCTCTCTACAGACAATTGCAATGCTTTGAATCTTTTTTCCGTAATTCAAACGCGGACATGGTAGGAAATAAAACATTATACTTGTATTAACCATAATAAGAATTCATCAATTATCAGTTTTTTCTTGATATCATGGTTATATTGAATGCGCCATAGTTGGCAGAGCCTATAAAGCTATTAACATCATGTTCATCAATTGAAAAAAAAAAAAAAAATCAAAACAAGCAGCAACCGAAAGAAAGCCATTAAGAAAAGTGAAGGTTCCTACTTATCCATCCTTGATCAAAGAATTTGAATTCAAGTAATTTTCTTTTCAGGGCCTGATGTATTCTAAAATTATGTATATCAACTCTACAAGGCATCATATCATCAAATAATGAAGACTAAACATAACGAATTTTAACTCACCAAATCCCATTGGAATCCCATTTTCTGTGGGCTGAAGCACACTACCGACCCACCTTACTGTTCTATTCTACCATCCTACATTGTAGCAAGCTCAACAGCCCTAATGTTTGACTTTAATTACTTGGATGATCGCACACACTTAACTTTAATCACTTGGAGCATCTACCTTTGACTAAAACAACATTGCATTGTGCATGTTTTAACAACCTTGATGTTTGACCATTACATATACAATCATAAAATATCAAATAATAATCAGGCATATGTATTCGTTAAGACATACCTTTCTATATGAAAGTAATGCAATGCAATTCAAGTGCCCTAACTGGGTGCATGAGTAGATGCATGCGAGTCATATGAATACCTGCATTCATGCCATGTGGCACATTCATCAGCTTGCTATCATTTCACAAGTTACAAATTCTACAAGACCAAGTCTTGAACTTAGAGGTAGCATGAGTTTCATGATCTCATAAACATCAATTATAGCAAAATAAGAAAAGGTGAGTATAAACTATTAATAGAAATAAGGCTGTGAGTTCATCATCAAACAAAGTCAAAGCCAAAACATATTATTACTGGTTTTTGGACCAAAGGTGAAACATTCCTGTTTTTAAATCAAATTTAATTGGTAGTTAATTTAATTTTTGAAATTGAATGGTGAATTAATTTGGTATTTTCCAAATTAAATAGATATTTGTTTGTTTATTAATATAAATGAATATAAATATGATTTTAAAATAGAATTTCTAATTGGAAATTCAGAAATAAATATTTTGCGTAATATATTGATTATAAATTTAATTGAAAATTTTGGGGTAAGTATATATAAGATTGTAAATAAAGAAATTGGTTTGAAAATTTAATAAAATACGAATAGAATTTTGGTTTGGTATTTAAAAATAAATATCTTAAAAATGAATTAGGATTTAAAATTCTATATTTAAAATTTAATATAAATTTGTTTTTTAATTTTAATATATATATATATATATATATATATATATATATATAAGTGTATTTATATTTGGAAGACATGATTTGAGATTAATGTAGAAATTTTCAAAATGTTATTCTAAATTTAATTCTTATATATATATATATATATATATACACACACATATATATATATATGATTTTTATTTAGAGTATAATTAAGATTTTAAATCATTCTCTATTAAAAAGTTGTGTAAATATAAATGATAGAAAATGTATGATTGAAAATATATATATATATATATATATTAAAATAAATTAAGATTATAATATGGAAAACAATTGAGATAAATTTAATTTGTGCAAATGTAAATATATAAGAAGATAAAAGCATAAACATTTAAAACATGTTTCATAAACTATAATATGACAAGGGTTCAACATAAATTTTAAAAATAAAATTTAATAAAAGGACTTAAACACAAAATTATCGCAAATGACATTTGTGAACATTAGCATCATGCAAATAACAAGTGTAATTAAAGTAGACAAGTGGCAAATTACTTTCTCTTAAAAATTTAAATTGTAATAACATGTTTAAGAAAAGTGAGAAACATGTATATTTTTCTCTGTTTAAAAATGTCTTTCTTCATAAACCTCTAGAGATCAGAACCAGATCAAATAAAAAAAATAAGATCTAAGAATAAAGAAAGTAATCAAAGAAAAGTTTAAACCCAAAACTGAATCAAGCATGTACAAATTCAATAATTCAAACTCGAAATCAAAGCATGGAAAACATGCAAGTTCAGGAAAGCAAATTCAAACATCAAAACATCTTAAAATTTAAAGCATGAAAATGTATCGGAATCAAGCAAACCTGAAGTTGGCAAACACAAATCAAGTAACAAATCAGATCAGACTATCTCTAGATAAAAAATCAAGCATATCAAATAATCATCAAGCTCCAGATTTTAATAAAATGTTGTCTCTGTTTCTGGAAAATCAGGTGAGCAAGCCTTTAAACCCATATGTTATTCTGGTTTGCATGTGATAAAAAATTTGGATATAAGTTGAGAAATATGTTGTATGAATGTGAGTTGTTTTGGTATGCTTATACACACATATATATAGATGACTGTATATAAGCATATATATATATATATATGCGTCTGTTCCTATATTACAGGCTCTTAAAACTGTTTCAAAAATCCATATCACTCAAACCAATCAATACTAAGATTTAATCTCAAAATTAAAAGTGATTGTAATGTTGTAATAATAATTTTAGAAATAATCAAAAGTATAATTATTGAATAAATATTTTGAAAATTTGAAATTACAGTAATGAGTGGTTTAAATCAGAAAAAATCAAGCATTAGAATTTCAAGTTTTGCTTATATTATCGGATTTGAATAGAAAAACTATGACTTTTGAGATTAATGTCATGATTTATAACTATGCAAATCACAAAATATTTTAAATTGATCGGATTTGGGTTTCGTTTAGTTCCTGGCGATTAGGTTATAATTGTTCGTCGGGATTATTTGTAAAGATAGCTGGTGGAAGGAGATGACAGGGAAAATAGGAATTGGATTTATCAATGGACGTGGCGACTCAGCGACGACGATCTAGGGTTCGATGATAAGATTTGAACGACGAAGAATGCGAGGCTAACTCGTGGTAATTGGTGCATCGAGTTGAATTGGAACTAGGTGGATTGAAGCAAGGGAGGTTGACGAAGCTCCAGTCGTGATTGCGTAGCGTCAGGAGGTCGAGATGATCGGAGCAAGGTGTTTATAGGTGATCGGTTTTGTTTCAGTTTGAATCGAGGTGTTAAATTTCGAACGATGGCGAAATCGGGGAACCTGGGTGGTCGAAAGGCTCGGGCAGGTCATCGATGACCAGAATGCGACAATGGCGATGGTCGAAAGCACGGCGAGCAACTATACACGTGCACGCATGGATGCAAGTATTTGAAGTTTGGGAAGGAGAGGTGGTGCTCGGGGTCGACTCGAAGTAGTTTTGGGAATTTCTCGATGTAATCGGGTTTGCAAATTTTCTCGAGGCTGGATTCGGGGCTTTAATGCTTTGGCCCAGGTTTTTGAAAATGATAACAAATTTTAAATTAAAGATAAAACTAGTCTTAAAAGTTTTAAGTTTAATCTAGGATTAATTGATTTTCTAATTAATGCTTTTCAAATAAAACTTGTTTTATTCAAGTTAGAAACTTAATTAAACCAAGTTTAAAAGAGTTTAATATAAATAAACTTAATTTGTGATTAAGAAAAGGATTAAAGGATTGATTACTTAATGAACGTAACTGAATGATAATTACTTAAATATAAGTAATTAAGGATTAATTAATTAATGGATAATTAAGTGATAAATTAATTAACATGATTTATTAGAGGATAATTGAGTAATTAAAAGTTAATTACTTAATAATTAAAGAATAATTAATTTATGTAATTAATTTAAAGATTAATTACTTCAACATAATTAAAAGTTGATTAATTAGTTTGTTATTAAAGGCTAATTAATGATAAGTAATTAAAGGTGATTAATTACTTAGAGATAATTACTTAATTAAAAGTAATTATCTAATGTTTTATGATTGATAAATCAAATAAGTAAAGATTTATTAATGTAAGTAATTATGGACAATCACTTATTATCATTAAGGATAATTAATTGAATGATAATTAATTAATTGTTAATTAATTAATGTAATTAATTAAGGATAATTGAAGAATAATTAAATAATTAAGGGTTGATTATTCAATAATTAAAGGCTAATACATTACCAATTAAGGTTAATTAATTAAACGATTAAAGATTAATTAATTAAGATGGGTTGTTATTAATTAATATTAATTAACCAGGATTTGTAGTTTATTCATATGTAATTAATCCGATTTTAATTAATCGGATAATTTATCGATCTTACTTATGGATGTTTGGATTCTGTTGAATGTTGAATTGTTTGATATCCCCAATATGTTATGCTTTGTGTTATGAATTGTTTTTGTGTGATTTGTGATGAATGTGATTTATTTATCTGTGATAAATTTACATTATTTATTTGTGAATCTGTGAATGAAGATAAGTGATATAAGATTATACCGCTTATCGATGTTGATGTGCTTGAATCTGTGATGTGATGATTTATGATGTTGCACTATTATGTAAAATCCTTGGACTACACCATACACACACAAATGTGGATTGCATGAGGAAATAGGTTGAGTCATAGATTTTTGAAATGGTTTTAAAATTGAACTTTGAATCCAAATGGTTTTGAAAATGGAATTGGGTTAAATATGAAAAGCTTTTGAAAAGGAGTTTCAAAGATAAAAGTTATTTTTGAATAAGTTGATAAAGTTTTGTAATTTAAATAATTTGATTTGAATTTGAATTCAAGATTTGAAATTGAATTCTATATGTTTTGAAATTATGGTTTAAAAAGGTAATACAAGTTGTAAATGTGTTTATATGGGTTTTTAAACCGTTTCTAAAAGTATTATTTTGGAAATTTAAATTTAACCCAAGTTTGAAAGACTTTACCTTGTGTAAATGCAATCGGATTTTTCCGAAACGAAAACTATTTGTTTTCAAATAATAATAGCTTTCATATAAAGAGAGTATTTCCAATTTGTATTGAAATATTTCGAGTTTGAAACAGAATTGAAATAGTTTTGAAAGCTATGAATGAATCATTGTGAAAGATTGTTGAACCTTGATTTGACATTGAAGAGGATCTTAAAGGTGTATCTTTTGTATAAAAGATTTGAAATGGGAATTGTTTTGAAAGTTAGGAATGAATCTTTGGAAAGGGTTTTGAAAGTTATAAATTAAGTCTTTGATTTAACGATTGGATGAGTTAATCCAATTTGAAAGGGAAATTGTTTAAATATGGTGAATGAATCTTTGTGAAAGATTGGTAAACTTTGTGAAGTAAATATTTTTGTTTAAAAGATTTGAAAATGGTAATTTGTTTTAAACCATTTGAAAGAAAAGTTTTGGGTAATAAGTTGTGACTTAACTGAGATCTCAATATCCATATGTTTTTAGATATCGCGCTCGTTATTCGGTTTAGCCGGGAGAGGACCTTGTGTCATATAACCCATTTTGAACAATGATACGACGATATGGATAGCGTTTGAAGACCGGTGGTGAAGACCGGATATTTTCGAAAGTGAAAGGATAACCCGTCGAATGTCTCTGCACCGAATGGCCCCGTAGAGATTTGATCACCCATTGTGATGGGGAGTCCGGACGTGATTAGGGATTATACGGATTTGCAAGAGATTCTTTGTGAAGTGCCGTCGGTTCTGTTTGAACCCTGAACAGACATGTATGGATGTGTGTCTGACATTACACTTTGAGATGTAAAGCTGGTTCCTATTAAATACATTTCTGTTTGGTGGCAGAGATTTAGTCTCTTAGCTTAACACCCTTCTCTAAGATGTACGAGCTCGGAGGTTATGTAGTTGATGGTTACTAGTGATACATTCCCAATTTGGTAATGTGGCATACGAAGTGCAGCTGATCATTTAATGATCAAAGCATGGCTTTGTGAAAAGTGTAGCTTTGTGGTCGAGACTTCGTTGATCCTCACAACCCGGTAATGGTCGAAATAGGAATCGTTGCAGCAAGGTTATTTGGGGGTAGCGCCCCTATAGGGTATATCCATTTTCTTCTGGATTATAAGTGGTATCACATTTTGGAGCCCAGATACTTAATTTTGTGGTTGTCGCAAAACATATTGCTTTGTGGTTGTTGGTCGATAGGCGCCTCGGATAAAGGTTGGTAATGACCGGGGAGTGGCATACTCGTGTCAGTAGTTACCTAGTTATAGAGGTATCTCGGTCTTATGTAGTAGAGATCCGGTTTGGTTATCGGGGATGTCCCTCCAGGGGGGTTCCATTTGGTGCGGAAGTTCCTTTGCCTGACCATTTGTTGGAAATCCAATCATCCAATACGCCCCTTGTACGGTTTTAGTTGTATAACCTGCCATTCACTTATGGTGGTCACCACTGTTTAGATGGTAGCTATAGTAGGCATAGTTCGAAATGTCTATGCTGGCTAAGATTAATATTATACTTTCGAAATATTTTCTGCACTATGCACTAATAATAATATCAAAAGGATTTTGCGTATCAAGCATGTATGACTATTATAAGGAGAAATCTCCTCCACTTCTGCGTTTGCATTGTGGGTACGGTGGGAGGCCTTATGTAGTTTCATTTTCCAAAAAGCATTGCGGATTTTTATTTTAAATTCTTTTGTTGTTTGCTTTAAAGAAAACTATTTTTGTTTGCTCACACCAGTCCCATGATGGACCTGAAGTTTATTGTTCCCTTCCTAATCTCTGGGTGCCTACAATTTTCCACATGGGCAGTCTAAGTTGGATTTTTCAAATAGTTAGCTAGTAGATGTAGATTCGATAGTCTTCAGCTTCCTATTCGGAAATCTTGAAGTCTTTGGTGTTTGGAGTCATTTGGATTTTGGCAATCACATTTGTTTCTCTTCAATATTTAGAGTTAACTAGTTATCTTCATTGCATCGTGATCGGGGTTTTGAGCTATCTATGATTTGGAGTTTTGGAGATGGAGTTGCAAGATGGTGTTGGATTCTTTTGGAGATGCATTCTATAGGAGTTATCTTTCCGCTGTCAATGGTCGCAAAGTTTAGACCATCTTCTTGTGTTGTCTTTCGCCGTTGTATATCTTTTGGCTTTGATTTGTATTGATATTCTGTTGTATCATTGTTGTTTTCAACTGTTATGTATCAATGATATTATTCTTTTTCTTCCACTGTGTTGTTATACTTAATGTGTTATAAGCTCCGGCGCGAATCGGATTTCAATAGTTGAATCTGCATCATTTGAGTACAAGTGAAGTACGGGTGTCGATTTTCGAACGTTGAAATTTGGGTCGTGACAAAAGGTCCCTATTCTTAAAGCTTATGCATAAAACGTCCCTGTTTTGTTAATTTTTACCAAAGTTTCCCCTTGTAGAAAATCAGTCCAGCATGGAAATCAAGGGCAAAAGTGACATAAATTAGCCAAAAACTAAAATTAGAGACCTAATTTTCATAACTTTCTCAAGAGGGACTATTCTTCCATCATCTTTTAATTCTAGGGAGTTGACAGTCATTCCATGTATTTTTAATAAAGAAGCATCACGCAAACATCATTAGCTATTTTCTAGCAAGTCAAAACTAAAACACAGAACAACCTCGCCTTCACGTCCAAGCATCTGACATGTAAGTATCATAATCGAGCATCTTCAGGAAATAGCATATAAGTAGATTTAAATAAGCCATAACATCAACAATCAACCACAACCACTTTTAATACTAGATCGACACAAGTGTATCAGCAACCTCTTCGTGACTCGGATTCTGATAGCTTCTACATCTAACACGGCAACAGACGCTTCCAATTCATATGCAACCTAAAAATGAGTGGTTTCCAAATCAAAATCCTTGATGATAGCGAGGCTGCATTGCAAAGTCATAAAGCAGCAAAGGAAGCATGAAAAAAAAATTGATGCTATAGAATTTTTTAGGTAGGTGGCTTGGTTAACGATTTAGGAAGATAATTTTTTTTAAGTGTTACGAGGGTGAAAAAAGAGCGGTGGAAATAAAATTTTACCAAAATTTCACGAAAATGATGGCGGGATAAGTTAGCAGCATTTATTTATTTATTTTTATTTTTTCTAAATGATTAGAAGTTTCATTTAGCAATTAACACTGCTAATTAATGCAACTAACAATAATTTTTCTTACAGTCTTACATTTTTGAAAATTTTGATGTATCTTCGGTCTACACTTCTAACCCCACTCATAGTATTTCTTTACTTCAGATCCACCTGGTATTGCTTTGCTCCCTCCCTACGGCCCTCAACCAAGACTAAATCCCTGCGATGGAGTCCGTAACCGTAATAACTTCGGCAACAACTCATAACCTTCCAGATGAGGAAGTTCTAGAATTTGATGAGTGCTTAATGGACGCTTTCTTGAAGGAAGGAAGTGATTCGAATAAGTGGACTCAAGTTGATGATGACACTGTCATTCACAAGGTTTCCCATCCCTTGTCGGGTCCTTCCATGCTTGAGATGGAGCAGAAACTTGAGGCGGATGTTCTTCTTGCAACAGAGATCAAACAAGAAAAGCTAAAAGTCATCCTCCTCCCATGTATATAGTTCTGCCTGGGGAAAATATTTTTCCCCATTCACGTCTCTCCACCAGGGGGCGTTGAGAGTTTCTCGGCAATGTCCTCTTCAAGCATCCTAGTTTCCACTCCTCGGCACGGAACTTCCTAAGGCACACCTACTGGATCAACTAAGAGCACTCCAGTTAAGGGTAAAGGGAGTGGTAGGAGAGGAGAGAAAAGAGAGAGAGAGTTCAAGCGATATTTTTTTTGATTCTAAGAAGAAGAAACAGAAGTCCTCAAGGAAGAAGTAACTCTGGATTTGCACTTCTTTATAGCTTAGAATAGCAATAGTCTCCATTTTTTAGTTTGTTAAACATAAACTTGTACTTAGCTTTAAAGTTTAGTATGTAAATAAAAGTTCTTTTATTTTTGTTAACTTTTGTGTAAAATTTTTTTGAGTGTTCAAGCTATTACGTTTTCCATTTAATTTATTTGTAACTCATTTAAGTTGTAATGTCATCGATCGCCCGTTGCTCTGGGCATCGATCCGGTAATTCAATCTCAAGGCCTCCTCATGGCCATGGCCTTAAGAATATTTAACTCAAGGCATTAACCATAGCGCTCCGCCATCATGTTCAGGGGTTCAACAATTATACTCCTACCCACAGTCTTGGGTTGGCGAAGTTAACTTATGGATGATCGAATCTCATCAATGATGATTTTATACTCCTCCTATCGAATTCAGGTTAGAGTTAGAGAATGAATGGTCGAGTTGCATTCATTTGTATGTCCATACTCTTATTCACGCTTTGGAGGTTAGAGTTAGTTGATGGGTTGTTTATCTCACCCGTTTGATACTTATACTTCAGCCCGTCGAATCGTATACGAGAGTTAATGGGTGAACGGTCGAGACACGTTCACTTTGATTAATTCAATTATGGACCCAAGAACTTGGCTGGTGCCAAACTCTAGATATTTGTTAGTTTATGTTAGGCATATGTAAATGCAAGTTGGTCTCACATCACAACTATTATATCATGCATAAACAGTTCACAGATGTGAAAGAAATCTTAAATTCTATTGCCAACTGAAAGGAAGCGACAAAATTTATCTTATTACATGGCTTTGAGCGAAATGCAAAAGAAAATTCAAAATGAAATACAAATGAACGAAACAAAACCAATTGAAATAGAATCGTAAATGCTCACTATTCTATGCTATAGGGAGTCTGATACCATCGACAATCGCTAGTTTGAAAGTTCCATCTCTAATCTTTTGATTGATGACATACGGTCCTTCCCATCTCAACCCATGTTTGTGGGGCTAGGAAAGATCTGTCTTAGGACAAGATTACCAATTTCAAAGGTCTTAGTTTGGACTTTAGTATTGTAGCATCGGGCAACTTGATTTCGATATGCAGTTGCCCTCAAATCAACTTCTTCGCGCTTCTCATCAACCATGTCAAGAGATTTCAAAAGGAGATATCGGTTAGTTCCAGGGTCATAGTAAGTCACTTAATGAGAATGGACTTTAACTTCTACAAGAATCATGGCTTCCGAGCTGTATGCAAGGAAAAATGGAGTATAGCCAGTCACAAACTTATGGGTGGTTCAAACCCCATAATGCTAACCAAAGTTCATTGATCCACTTGCCTTCGACCTTCACCAAATGCTTCTTTAGAATGGACTTTATAATTTTACTAACAACTTCGACCAATCCATTAGCTTGAGAGTGAGCAACTGCAACATATCTTTTCTCAATGTGTTGCTGGCAGTAGAAGTCCTTAAATTCTGAACTTATGAATTAGGTCCCATTATTAATTATGATTGTTCGGGGAAACCAAAATGACAGATGATGTTTCGAACAAAAAAGTTGTTTACTTCCTTCATTGCGATCGTGGCCAACGGTTCTGCCTCAACCCATTTAGTGAAGTAATCGACTGCTATGATGGCGTACTTCGTAGCACCTTTACATATCGGTAAGGAGTTGATGATGTCAATGCCCAAGTGGAAAACAGCCACGAACTGACCGTTTGAGTAATTTCCATCGGTGGAGCTCTTAGAATTTTGTAAACGACTAGCACTTATCACATCGCCAAGCATAAACAACTGTGCCTCGATTGACATTTGTCTAGTAATACTCGTACTGGAATATTTTCTCAGCTAAGATTTGCCTCCTAGTATGATTGTTGCATTCTCCTTCATGGACTTCTCCTAATACTCGCTTGATTTCGTCGTGGGTGGTACACCAAAGTAGGGTATGAAAAAACCGTTTCTAAACATAATTCCTTTTTGGATGATGTAGCATGAAGCTTTGTGGAGGATCCATCGTCTTTTATTCCCCCTTTCGGGAAGGATTCCCCACTGTAGATAGTCATTGATAGGAGTTATCCATGACTCCTTTTCCAGCTCCATCTTTAAGACCTAATCGATCTCCATCTAGTTGATGCATGGAGCAATAAGTACTTCAACTAGGGCCAAGCCCATTAGCTGTGCATTCTCGGATTAGCCAGCTTGGCCAGTAAGTTGGCTCTCTCATTTTGTACCTGCTTGATCATTTTTGGAACTTGGATGTTTCGAATTGCTTGAATCCTCTAGGGATTTGCTTTGATTTTTCTAGATTTAACGATGAAACCTAAAAAATTCCCTGATGCAACGTCGAAAGAGAATTTCAAGGGATTGAGTTTCATTCCATAATTTCAAAGAAAACTGGACATTTTCGCTAAGTCCTCGATGTGGTCGTTTTATCGTTGTGACTTCATAAGTATGTCATCCACATATACTTCCATAAATCGTCTGATTTGGTCTTGGAACATTCGTTTGACCAATCTCTGTTTGGTAGCTTCAGTGTTCTTTAGCCCTAATAGCATCATAACATAGCAATACAATCCCAGACCGGTGATGAAATTGGTGTACTCCTAGTCGAGGACATGCATCGAGATTTGATTATATCTGGAGTACGCATCCATAAATGAAAGTAATTCATGTCTAGCTTTCGAGTCTACCAGCTAGTCGATCCTTGGAAGTGGAAAGCTATCTTTCGGGTATGCCTTGTTCAGATCTGAGTAGTCAACACATGTCTGCTACTTTCCTTTTCCTTTTCTTACGAGAATAGGATTAGATACTCATTTCGTGTAGAGTGGGTCATGGATAACCTACCTATTGCTTTTATGCCTATCCACCTCCTCTTTAAGTGCAGCAGATCTCTTCAAATCTATGCCGCATCGTTTTTGTTATACCGGGGCTTGCCTTGGGTCGATATGCAATGCATGGCTATTAATAGTCGGTGAAATCCCACTTGTCAGAAAGGGTCAATAGAACACATCAAGATTCGCTCAGAGAAAATCAGCTAACTCCTTCATCATCATTGGGCTGAGCTGTGATCCAATCTTCAGGACCCGTGAGGGGTCGTCGTGACTGACCATGATATCGATTGTCAACTCATCGGATGCAGCCTTAAATTTTTTGGGCTCCTCTTCTTCGTCTTTCGGATCTATATCTTTATACAACCGACTCTGATGCCCGAGCCAAGGCCTATATGCTAGTTGCTAAGCCTCATTGGTTTTTATGTAGAGAGATTTCTCTACAACTTTTCCTTTCTCCTTTCACTGAGCATCTCTCAACTCAGCCACGTAACAGACACGTCCAATCGCCTAGTCTCCATGAACAACTCCAAAACCCTTGAATATTGGGAATTTTAGTGTCAAGCACCAAGGGGCAAGAGCTGCCTTGAATTAAACAAGGGCAGGTCGGTCTAGAAAGGAATCGTACAGAGTGTACGCATCTAATGCAACAAATGGCAGCATTCGCACTCTCCTACGGTTGCCGTCCCCAAACTCTACTGGTAACTCGGCATAACCTACCGCTTCAATAACGACACCGTCAAAGCCGTGGATGCGGGCTTTGCACGGTTTAAGGTCTTTGGCTTCCATTCTGATCTGGTCATAAGCCCTCTTGAAAATAATGTTTACATAAATACTACAATTAATCAAAATCTTCTCGCTAAAGTGGGGTCGATCATGGCCGAGATCACCATCAGGTCGATTATAGGAGCCTTTACCTTATCCACATCTCTACTTCAAAATAATATGTCATTCGTCATAATATGTGCTGCCTTCTCGAAGCACCTTCCTTTGTGTTTAAATAGCATTCACAATCAACATGCCTGACCATGTTTACATAATGCTCCATTTTATGCTAGCTTCTATCGGCTGGATGCAGTCCTCTAATAATGGTATTAATAAATAGTCGTCCTCTGGTCGAACTAGGTTCCTGAGCACTAGGTGGAGCTTGTCCTTGATTAGGGTTGGATGTTCCCTGCCCGCTATCTTGTGGGGCTTTAACAAACTATTACAATTTTCTCTCGTGGATTAACTTCTCAATGATATCATGTAAGCAATGACACTCATCAGTATTATGACCATAGGTTTCATGGAACCAACTTTACTTCCATGTCTGCTTTTGCCTCTCCATTGACTCTTTCGAAGGTGGTTTTTAGTACTGCAGGGTATTATAGGTAGATAGATAGATTTTCTCTAACCATGTGGTGTGTATGTATCATACGTTGAGATCCTTGGCTTCCCCCGCCAAAATCCCATCTCTGATCGCGGTTTCTATCAACACCTGATGCAGTGCAATATGAAAACTCTGAAAATTCTCAAGTTATAGGTCGTTCACGTCCTAATGAAGGTCGGCCACGACCTAACAGCACATGAGGGAAGAAGCAACGACCTAACAGGTCGTGTGGAAAAGAGCAGAGACCTAACAGGAGCCTAAGTCGTTCGGGTTCTTTAGGTCGTATGGAGGAAGACTTGGTTTTAGGTCGGTCACGACCTATTGAAGGAAGTTTAGATCGGCTACGACCTAAGAGAAACATTTTAGGTCGCCTACGACCTAGCGGATATGCTGAAGGAGGAAGTTCACGACCTAAGAAAAGTCGCGAGGAACGACCTAACGAGATAACGCAAAAGGAAGTAAATATAGGTCGCGAACGACCTAACACGTCCAGTAAGTCGCTCCAGCGACCTTATGATGAAAGTGAGCTGAAGTTAGGTCGCGAGAAGATAGGTCGCGAGGAGATAGGTCGCGTGAAGGAAGGTAGGTCGCGTGAATTACTGTTGCCGCATTTTTTTTAGGTCGCGAACGACCGAACTCATAGGTCGCGTGAAGAATGCCTGGTTGAAGTAAGGTCGTTAACGACCATATACCGCCTGCTAATTGGAAGAGCCGCATTTCTTAGGTCGTTCTGTTGTTAGGTCGCACTATAATATGTTTCTAGGTCGTTCTCTTGCATGTGTTAGGTCGCAATTACTATAAATCGCGTACCAGTGTGTGTTGTACCTTGTATTTTAGGTCGTTAACGACCTATGGTAAGTCGGCCGCTGTTTAGGTCGTGTGATGTGTTGTATGTAAGGTCGAATGCGACCTAAGTGTGATGTAATGTTGGGATTGTAACGCCTATAAATAGGCCGATGGTGTTATTTGTAAGGTTGTTGATTTTTGAATAAAATTCTCTTTTGTTAGCTTTGTGCTTTCATACAAATTGGTAGTTGAGTGTGATCTCCTATCTCCTCTTTCGGTTAATCGAGTGCGCTCGATTCAACGATCGTAGAAGCCGATTCACGGTATCTAGTGCGCTAGATCAACGTGCGAAGAATCGTAGATCTTCTTTCTCGGCATCGTGCGCGATCAACGAGACGAAGATAGCTAGAATCCGGTATCTTTGGATCAACGGATTTGGGCCTTGCAGTATTCTCAACTCACCGATTGCTATATTCTATCAATTGAAGTTTGTTTCGATTTATCCGCTGCGTCAGTTTTGGTATCAGAGCCATACTTAGCCAATCATAGCTAAGTTGATTCTTGGAGCCAAGTATTTGGAGTTTATCGTGTTCATCTTGAAGTTGCAACGAGTTTGAAGATTCCGACCCATTCCATTTTGGATCTAGAGTGGAGATTTGTTTGAATTTGATTTGTGTTGAAGTACTTGAGCTTGAGCCGAGCTAAGTTGTGTAGTGGTATAGGCCGAGTCAAGAGAAGTTTAAGGCCGAGCCTTGTGAAGTTGTGTGGAAGCTTGTGAAGCCGTGACTTGAAGATTTTGTTGTTCAATCATGCCGCCTAGAAGAGCTAACCGACATCAAAACGTTGAAGCTTTGTATCGACGAGAAGAAGCTGATCAAATGGAACAACGTATGCATGAGAAGATTGATGAAGGCATTGGTAGGTTGGAGAAGTTGATGATCGATATGAATCAAAGTCGAAGAAGAAATTCACCTGAATCCATCCGTGGAGGAAGTAGAGTTTCACAACATTCAGATCGGGAGAGGAGAGAGAGCCAAGATCATCGAAGTGTTGACAATCGAAGTAGGAGGAATGTTGATGATCATGATAGAAGGGATGTTGGATGTAGAAGTGGTGGTGGTAGAGATGTTGGAGGGCGTGAAAGACAACGATGTGCATCAGACTTTGATGAGGAGTTTGATGGTGATAGAGTGAGTGTTCATTTCCGAGATCAAGATCAAGGACAATGTCAGTATCGGGTTATGGATGATGATCGATGTTGGGAAGCGGGAATGAAGATGGAGATTCCGGAATTTAAAGGTGGGATGGTTGCTGAAGAATTTTTAGACTAGTTATCTAATGTAGAGGAAATCTTTGATTTCAAGGAGGTTCCGGAGAATCGAAGGGTGAAGTTAGTTGCTACAAGGTTGAGGGGAAGAACATTGGCATGGTGGCAGCAAACTAAACTTACCAGAGAACAGATGGGGAAGTCAAAGGTTGAGTCTTGGGATAAGATGAAGAAGATGATGAGAGCTACATTTTTACCATACAACTATCAATCACTTATGTACCAAAGATTGCAGAATCTACGGCAGGGGACAAAATCAGTAAATGACTATACAGATGAATTTTACCAACTCATTGCCAGGAACGATATAATGGAGACAGAAGAACAGCTGACTGCTAGGTTTGTTGGAGGGTTGAGAATGCAGATCCAGGATATGGTTAATATGTTCGATCCCAGATCTGTAGCGGAGGCACATCAAAAGGCGTTAGCTTGGGAAAAGCAAGGAAGGCGTGGAGGTGGTGTGTTTACTAATTCTAACAATCAAGCAAAGGGTGTCGATGGAAGTTCTAATGTTACTAAAGCTGTTGCCAAACCAGTTGTGAAGGAGGGTGAGAAGGCGAAGGTTGGCAGTGGATTCAAATGTTACAACTGCCAGGAGATGGGTCATAAAAGCAATGAATGTCCGAAGCCGAAGAAGAGAACTATGATAGTTGAAGCTGAGGATGAGGAGGAAGAAGCTGAATGTTCTAATTCACCTTATGTTGAGGAGGAAGAAGAAGTGTCGGGAGACGAAGGTTGTAATCTGATGATGAGGAGGTCTTGTTTGACGCCAAAACAAGAGGAGGAAGATAGTTGGTTGAGGAATAACATATTTCAATCTACTTGCACTATTCTTGGGAAAGTTTGTAAATTTTTCATTGATGCTGGGAGTTGCGATAATATTATCTCTACAGAGGCAGTGAGGAAATTGGAGTTGAAAACCGAGAAGCATCCTAAACCATACAAGTTAGCTTGGTTAAGGAAGGGTGGTGAAGTGAAAGTTGGGAGAAGAGCTCGGGTGAAATTTTCTATTGGGAAGAAATACAAAGATGAAATCTGGTGCGATGTAGTGGACATGGATGTGTGTCATCTGTTGTTGGGCAGGCCATGGCAGTTTGATCGAGCAGTACAACACGATGGTCGGGCCAATAGCTGTAGTTTCATGTTCGAAGGAACTAAAATCACTTTGGTTCCCAAGAAGCAACAACAGAAGGAGAGTAAGCTGGAGGAGATTGAGGAATTGAAAACTCTGTTGACTTTGAAGGAGTTTGTTAAGGAGGTTGAAGAGGGGCCTGAAGTATACTTGTTGATTGGGCGTGAGAGCAGTGAAGAGGTTGAAATTGCCGAAGAAGCAAAGCCAGTTTTGAAAGAGTTTGAGGATGTATTTCCAGAGGAGTTGCCTAAGGAGTTACCGCCACTGAGAGACATTCAACATCAGATCGATCTTGTTCCGGGAGCAGTATTACCACATAGACCACATTATCGAATGAGTCCGAAGGAACATGAAGAGTTGAGGAGGCAGGTGGAAGAGTTGCTTGAACAAGGGCGAGTGCAGGAGAGTTTGAGTCCATGTGCTGTACCAGCTTTATTGGTACCCAAGAAGGATGGAACGTGGAGGATGTGCACTGACAATCGAGCATTGAACAAGATTACCGTGAGATATAGATTTCTCATGCCGAGGTTGGATGACTTGCTAGATCAGTTGAGTGGGGCAACTATCTTTTCGAAGATTGATTTGAAAAGTGGTTACCACCAGATTCGGATCAGACCTGGAGACGAATGGAAGACAGCGTTCAAGACGAGAGAGGGGTTATACGAATGGTTGGTTATGCCATTTGGTTTATCAAATGCACCTAGTACATTCATGCGGGTGATGAATCAAATCTTTAGACCATTCATTGGGAAGTTCGTGGTGGTTTATTTCGATGATATTCTGATATATAGCAGGAGTATGGAGGAGCATGTTCTACATTTGAGGGAAGTGTTGATTATTCTTCGCGAGGAACAATTTTATGCTGCTACGAAGAAATGTGTGTTCATGGCAAGAAGTGTTTTATTTCTGGGGTATATTGTTTCGGAAGCAGGAATTCAAGTTGACCAGAATAAAGTGGAAGCAGTCAGGAATTGGCCACAGCCGAGGACGATTACAGAGGTGAGAAGTTTTCATGGGCTAGCATCATTCTACCGAAGATTCATTCCGCACTTCAGTAGCGTGATGGCTCCAGTTACTGATTGCATGAAGAGGAAACAGTTTGTATGGTCAGAGGAAGCGGGGGTTGCTTTTGAGAAGATCAAGGAATTGTTGACGTCTGCACCAATTCTTGTTTTACCGAATTTTCAGTTATTGTTTGAATTGCATACTGATGCATCGAAGGTCGGTATTGGAGGAGTTCTGAGTCAGAATGGGAAGCCAGTTGCTTATTTCAGTGAAAAGTTATCAGGAGCAAAGATGTGATACAGTACATATGACGTTGAATTCTATGCTGTGGTACAAGCTGTTAAGCACTGGAGGCACTATCTATTTCAGAAAGAATTTGTTCTGTACACTGATCATGAGGCATTGAAGCATTTACAGGGGCAAGACAAGATTTCAGCGAGACATGCATCATGGATTTCTTATTTACAACAGTTTACTTTTGTCGTGAAACATAAGTCAGGGGTGACGAATCGTGTAGCAGATGCATTAAGCAGGAGGAGTCATTTATTAACGACATTGAAGGTTGAGGTGACAGGGTTTGAAATGTTGCCAGAGCTGATTGAAGAAGATCCTTACTTTGTGAAATGTGTAGAGAAAGTCAAGGAAGGAAATACCGATGAATTTGTGATGGTTGATGGATTCTTGTTCAAGGGGAATCAATTATGTATTCCAGATTGTAGTTTGAGATTGAAAATTATCAACGAGTTACACGAGGAAGGGCATGTGGGCCGTGATCGTACTTTGCAATTGATTTCACAGTCTTACTTTTGGTCATCGATGAGGAAAGAAGTGGGAAGGTTTGTGGAGCGATGTCATATTTGCCAAGTTTCGAAAGGAACCGCGACCAATGCTGGGTTGTATATGCCGTTGCCTGTACCGGCTAAACCATGGGTTGATGTGAGTATGGACTTTGTGTTGGGATTGCCGAGGACTCAGAGGGGAAATGATTCCATCTTTGTTGTGGTGGATAGATTTTCTAAAATGACACATTTTATTGCTTGTAAGAAGACGGTGGATGCTGTTCGGGTTGCACAGTTGTTCTTTAAGGAAGTCTATCGCTTACATGGGTTGCCGGATTCTATCGTTTCAGACAGGGATACCATATTTTTGAGTCATTTTTGGCTTAGTTTATGGAAGATGGTGGGAACGAAGTTAAACTTTAGCAGTGCTTATCATCCGCAGACAGATGGACAGACAGAAGTAGTTAACAGATCGTTGGGAAATTTGTTACGATGTTTGGTGAAAGATAATCTGAAGAGTTGGGACATGAAGTTATGCCAAGCAGAGTTTGCTCATAATCGTGCGGTTAATAGAAGCACAGGTTATAGCCCATTTCAGATTGTATATTCAAATTTGCCTAAGGGACCGTTGGATTTGGCGGTAGTACCACAACCAAACGGGACGATTAAACGGGCTGTAGATTTTGTTGATGGATTGACTGAATGTCATAAAATCGTTCAGGAGCGATTGGAAAAGGCAAATGAGAAGTACAAACGATCTGCAGATTTGAAGCGACGAAGTGTTGAATTTAACGAAGGTGATTTGGTTTATGCAGTGTTGACAAAAGATCGTTTTCCGGTTGGAACGTATAATAAATTAAAGGCGCGGAAAATTGGTCCAATTGAAATTTTGAAGAAAATCAATGAGAATGCTTATCAATTGAATTTGCCAGACGATGTTCATACTTCTGATGTTTTCAATGTCAAACATTTAATTCCGTATCGAGGAAATGAAATTGTTGTGGAAGAAGATGTTGAGAATTCGAGGTCGAATTTCTGTCAACCCGGAGAGGATGATGCAGTACATTCTGAAAACTCTGAAAATTCTCAAGTTATAGGTCGTTCACGACCTAATGAAGGTCGGCCACGACCTAACAGCACGCGAGGGAAGAAGCAACGACCTAACAGGTCGTGTGGAAAAGAGCAGAGACCTAACAGGAGCCTAAGTCGTTCGGGTTCTTTAGGTCGTATGGAGGAAGACTTGGTTTTAGGTCGGTCACGACCTATTGAAGGAAGTTTAGATCGGCTACGACCTAAGAGAAACATTTTAGGTCGCCTACGGCCTAGTGGGTATGCTGAAGGAGGAAGTTCACGACCTAAGAAAAGTCGCGAGGAACGACCTAACGAGATAACGCAAAAGGAAGTAAATATAGGTCGCGAACGACCTAACACGTCCAGTAAGTCGCTCCAGCGACCTTATGATGAAAGTGAGCTGAAGTTAGGTCGCGAGAAGATAGGTTGCGAGGAGATAGGTCGCGTGAAGGAAGGTAGTTCGCTCCAGCGACCTTATGATGAAAGTGAGCTGAAGATAGGTGCGAGGAGATATGTAGAAATGTTGAATTTGGATAAGGAAATATATTCACGATTTTGGACTTTGAATAATATATTAAAGAAATATTTTGGAAAAGTGATGTTTTAAATAGAATTAAAACGATTTAAAGATGTTTTAAAAATGTATTAAGTATCGAAACCATAGATATCAACATTTATTGTTGAAATAGATGTTTCGAGAAATAGAAGGAAATGGTGGATTATAACACTGTTGTTATAGTAGATGATTTTCGAAAGGCAAAGTTTTGTATAGTATTGGGATTTATATTTCTATCTTAATTTTGAATCCCCATACTAGTGATTTTGGGTTGTCGTAACGATATTTTACGTAACGTTCGTTTTGACCCAAATAAATGTGTTTAAGAGAATGTTTTCCTTATAAAATAAAATGTATACTTAATTTGGATTTAAGTATATTGAATATTTTCAAAATGTTGAAAATAAATAGATTGGTGAATTACTTATTATTAAATAAGTATGCAAATGTTTTTCCAATATGAAGTGAATGTTTTGAGATTTTTATCCTTTAAAGCTAAATTGAAAATGAATATTAGAAATCGATTTAAAAATAATATATTCATAGATATTTTGGAATTGTAAATTCACTATGGAATTTATAAAAGGAAGGGAAATTAGTTAAAAATAAAAGTTGATTTATTTTTGAAGCGTGGAAATTAATTTACGGATTTGGAACGTAAATTTAATAAATCAGTAAGGATTTATTTAATTGGTTTAAATGAATCATTTTGAAATGAAAGTTGTAAGGGTGTAAACTTATTTGAAATTGGTTTTCAAATGGTTGAAGTGTGGGATATATATCTTATAAAGATATTTTTGAAAATAAATAATTTGGGAAAATCATTTATAATCAGGTGATGTTGTGAATACTGATTGATAGTTAAATAACCGACTATCAATATTGACCTTTAAATAGGTATTTGTTGTGAATTGGTTGAAATTGAATGCTACACTTCTTTTTAAATTATTGCGCTCGTTATTCGGATTACCCATTCCGAATAGTGATACGACGTAATGGATAGCATTGAACATCGGTGGTGAAGACCGGGTATTTGTGAAAACGATAGGATGACCTATCGATTGTCTCTGCACCGTTAGCTACGGTATGGAGATTTCCTTCATAATGGGAAATTCGATCGGTATTGTGAATACCCGGATTGCAAGGGCTTCTTTTGAAGTGCCTTCAGTTCTGTTCGAACCCGGAACAGACTTGTATGGTTATGTGTCTGACATTACATTTTGAGATATAAAGCAGATTTCTTTCAAATACATTTATGTTGGTGGCGGAGAATTTATTCTCTAGCTTAACACCCTTCTCTGAGACGTACGTGCTTAGAGGTTATGTAGTTGAAGGTTATCAGCGATATACTCCCAATTTGGTAATGTGGCATGCTTAGTGTAGCTGTGTGATGATTAATTATTGATCATTTTTGATCAAAGCATGGCTTTGTGCCTAGATTTGTGGACGAGACTTCGTCAGACCTCACTCCCCGGAAATGGTCAAAACAGGAATATGCGGCAAGGTTATGAAGGTCGATGCGCCCTTTAGGGTATGTCATTTCCTTCAGGAAAGGGTGGTATGAAGCCCAGATACTTACTCATGTTGACACACTATATTTATTACTCTATGATGTTGGTTATCGAGCGCTCGGATAAAGGTCCAAAGGGACCGGGGGATGGCATATTCGTGTAGTAGTTACCCAGTGACAAAGGTAACTCAGCCTTGTGTTGGCAGAGAGCTGGTTAAGTTCTCGGGACGTCCCGCCAGAGGCGATCCCATGTGGCAGTAGGAAGTTCCTTAGCCTGACCAATTGTTGGAAATCCAAATAAAACAATACGCACCTTGTACGATTTTAGTTGTAGAACTTGCCATTCACTTATGGTGGCGCCCCACTATTTGGATGGTAGCTATAGTAGGCATACGATAATGGTCATATGTTGGCTAAGATTTATATCTTTATTTTCGAAATGATTTTTCCTACACTATGCACTAGTAATAATATCGAATGTTTCTTTTTAATGCGTGTCAAGCATCTTTGACTATCATAAGAAGAAATCTCCTCCAATTCTGCGTTTGCATTGTGTGTGTGGCGGGAGGTCTTATGGTAGTCTCATTTTCCAAACGCATTGCGAATTGACTTTAAAATTATCCTTGTTGTTGTTGTTTGAAAAGATAATAACTGTTTTAAGTTCTCACACCAGTCCCATGACTGACTTGGAGTTTATTGTTCTCTTCCTAAACTCTGGGTGCCCACCAATTTCCACACGGGCAGTCTAAAGTTAGATTATCAGGTTATTTTGGAATTCAGGAGTTGCTGGAGGCAAGCTGGATGGCATGGCGTATTCACTAGTATATAGTACTTCTTTTCCGCTGTTTGTTGTTGTACACTCTGATGATGTAATGTAATGTGATGTAATAACCAATATAGTTCTTTGTTTTAATGATATTCATTTATTTATTATATGTTGTTCCGCTGTGACTGTGAGATTCTGATATTGTTCCTGATGTTTCCTTTCTTCTTCTATCTTTTTCTTCTACCTCTTCTTCTTTTAACCCTCATGGTTCGGTTTTCCGGCATTCGATTGCTTGGCAGTTGACACAGTGGACGTATTGATATCGATTTTCGGAAGTCGAAGAATCGGGTCCTGACAGTACGCGTACGATATACCCCATGTACTCGAGGTAGTGAGTGTGTATGTATGTTTATATAAGTACCACAATTCCCCTTTGTACCAAGATACTTCTCCCATTAGTATTTGTAACCATGCACCTCATCGAGATCTGTCGTCAACGCAGTATCATGTCTTCGTTGTTGCGCATACCAAGTAACTCCCCTAGTGCCTAGTAATGGCATTATAAATATTTATCCATATTTTATCTGGTTCTAGAAAGACCTCCATTAAAAGGTTATCTAGCCTTAACACCTAACAACATATAAACAAACAACTTTGAGGTAGTGCATGTCCTAAACATGATTTGCACTAGTAACAAATGTAGCCCATTTAGACGTAACCCCTGTCTTTTCGCTAACCGCTCAAGAATGATGGCATTCGTGACTTATGTAAACAATTCATACTCCTTGTATATATGGTACCAATCTCATCGTCATAGTTCCAAGCATGGATCACCATCCCATTTAGGTTTCCTAATGCTATCAAGGAAATGCCCATTTGGTCACTTAAAATGAACCCCCTAAAAGGTTGAAGCAAACTTTGCTTGTCCTTTGACATTTCGATCGAGGTAGACCCTTATACTTTGGTGTATTCCCTTCACCTATACGTGCACGTTTAATTTCATAGGTCCTACAGTTGGATATGTCCCACATTAGTATAATGTACATACAACTTATAGTAGCGCTTTATGATGGGCAGACTTCTATTGTGTAACACTACCAACCTCGCATTCCAATCCATTTGATTGATTTTGTCATTCTTCTACAGTCTAAGCTATTGGCTAAATTTAATAGTTCACATTAGTTTATGTAACATGTAATTAAAGTTAAGAGTTCATAGAACAAGGAGGCATAGTTTTCAATTTCATTACACATATAATTGAGTACAACTCCAAAATAATTATATCCAGGCATAAAAGGATCAGATTCACAATGAAATAAACCAAGTATTATATAAAAATGTATAGTTTCCAATCACCTCTTAGCTTCAAATTTCCATATTTAGATTCATTCTTCTTATTTGACTCCCTTCTCTTCTACCAAAATATGTATTAAACATATACATGTATACTAGAATTATAGATGTTGAGAAGAGATTTGAAATAAATGTTAGGTTTATTATTTACATTTTGTTCGCAAAATAGATTCACCCCTTATTATTCTTCTCTTTTATTTTCCACTATTCCACACACACAGAGATACACACATACTATTTTATAATTTCTATATCTTCTAAAATTTGTGGAGAAAATAAAATGGTAGAACATCTCTCTTTAATTTAGAAAATGTGAGAAGAAAAGTGAGGGGTTAGGCCCATATTTATAGGCGTACAAATCAATTTCATCCGTTAGATTTTAATTTATTAAATCCTAGTTGTTAGGGCAAGGGTTATTATCAACCACCGCCTACCGTCGATCCACCGCTCTACTACTACCAATCGACCACTACAAGTCAATCAGTCTCAAATAAAAGGGTTGACCAGTCGCCTTTACTTGTTAGTTTAATATTTTGTTCTTATCTGGTTCTATTTCTTTCCTTATGCAATCGATTTTGTTTCATCTGATTATCGTTCACCTATTAACGTCACTTAGCACTTAATCAATTGTTTAATGTTAATTTGATATTAACTAACAATATGTATTTCCCAATTTTCTTTCCTTCAATGTTAACATTCTTATTTATTAACATTTTTTTTGACATTAATTAATTTTCACTTATTTCCTTCTACATTCAATTTGTTTAGTTCCTTCCTTACTTTCTTAATTAGATTTAATTTTATTGAATGCTATTCATTTACGTGTATATTTAAAATTTATACTCAATGTCCTTTTTAGTGTTAAGTTATTAACATTTACTTTCTTAATTGGTTTTGAATTGTTTCTGATTTGAAAACTTCAAACATTAATAACTTTTTTTTGAACTCTGATCGTAGTACTGCATATATGAAAATTTATCGAAAAATCGCCATGAACTTAACAGTGTAAGTTTCGTAGCCAAATTCTGATATTTCTGAAAATACTATTTTTGGGCTTTAATCTATTCCATTATATATAAAGTTAAGCATATGACTTTTCGTTATCTGCTTTCATATTCCTTCTCAAGTTATATATTGAATTCTTCTTTGTTTAAGGTCCATTTTTCATTGTCACATTCAATTATTTTATTTTTTCTTCAAACATTAACCTAGGTATTAATATTGTCCCCTCAACTTATCTTCTTCTTATCAGCTTCCTTAAATATGTTTATTTTAAGCTAGGGATTCATATATTATTCATCAACTCTCCAATTCCTTATTCAAACAACACCCCATTTATAAACTAAATTTCAACAATCATTCTAATTATCATCACAATTTATTTGTTTCTCTGATTCAGTATCTTTAATCTTTCTCAATTTTGTGAGAAAAATTATGTGTATTATTTCCAATGTAATAGGATAATGGATCTTTAAAAATCAATTGAGTTCATGTTATTTGTTTTATTTTGTTTTATCTTCAAAGAATTTAATTTTTGTAAATTGATTTGGTTTTTGGTTTTTCCAATTGCAACTTTTTTGCTGTTAGCTATGATGACATAATGTATCGTATTGAAATAGCCCGATTCTAAGAAAAAAATGATGCAATTGAATAATATAAGGACTTCAATATCATTTTTTGGAGGTTTTATCTGATATATCAGTGAATAATTTCTTTTTTTTTGTTATACTACTTTTTTCATTAAGCTTATATCTTATTTTGTAAAGAACCATGATTACAATTGATTAATGAATTGCATGGCTCTATATTAACGAAAGAATTTCATTCCATCTTCTATTATATAACAAATCTACTATATGTAAGAGAATGTTGACTCTTAGTATATTCTTTTCACAATTCATCTTATCATGTATACTGAATTTCTCAATGTTTGAGAGATCATAAAAATTTACACGCTTATAATTTCATTTTTATACATCTTAAATATTAATGATAACACTAATGGCTATAATACACCATTAACTTCATGTAACCTCCACTCATTTATGTATTAATTTAGTTATCCATTTAAAAACTTAACGTATGGTTTTTGGCTCATAATCAAATAATTTTGTTTGATTTCTTATTTCGGATTGACTTATTATTTGTATATAAAAGAGAATATTTGACCCTTTGTATACACTTTTCATAGTTTATCTCTTCCTGAGTACCGAACTATTAGTAGTTTGAGGTACTATTAACGTTTACACCCTTGTGATTACTTTTTCATACATATTAGATATTAATTGTACTATTATAGTATATCATTAATTTCAATTAACCTATTCCATTTGTTTTTTCATCCCGATTTGAGTTTTTCATTTTAGATAATAACTAACCCAATTTTTGGTTTATTGTCAACTAATTTTGTTTAATAACTTGCTTTAATTTTCTTTTTTGTTTGTATTCAAATTTTGTAGTATGAAACAAAGTTACTGGAATCAATAATTTGGAGAAACAAAGGACTGATTTTCATATGATATTTAAATTTTATGTTGACTTGTAACAACCCAAAATTTTGGTCATTAAATTTTAAATAGCTAATTAATATTAAATATTTAAATAATTAAATTTTGGAATTAATAACTTATATTCAAATATATTGATTACTTAAATATTTGAATTTGTGAATTAAACATTAATTAAATGAATTTAATAATTTTATTTAACACCTTTAATAAATAATACTGGTGAATTTAATTTGTAAATTTAATTACAAAAATAAATAGATCAGATAAATATCGATTTTGGATCGAGAATGTAAAATGATTTTTAAAATGTATGAAAATAGCATTTCAGGGTATTGTCTCAGATTTGGACGAAACTAGTGCCATTAGATTCATAATAATAAATTGCTGTACACCGACGAGTTTCAAAGCGATCGGACGTACTATGTGATTGAGCGAGCTCGAAACGTGTAGCAATTAATTTAAGGAATTAATAGATAAATAATTTGATTTAAAAAGCTAACTTCTGTATGTGATAGAATCAACTCTCGAAAATAGTTCCATTGAGTTTGAACAGGGGTATTTAGATAGGAACGCCTGTGAGCACGTTTCGATTGGAGTACGTAAATTTTAGAGCATGAATAGTGCTAGTTAGAAATCTTATAGAAGAACTCATGCCTTCATTCTCTTACCCCAAACTAAATAATAGAACCCTAGTCTCCATTTTCTTTAAAAATAATACCAAATCCAATGGTCGAAGTTCATCTGTGCCACTAGAGGCCGAGATAGGCAGAGGCCCTAACTAGGAAAAGGGGCGGCTAGAGGAGACGATGTAGACAAACAGTCGGATTGAGGTGGATCTTGGCAAACTATGGTGGATCTAGGTTTGATGGCGATAGTGGTCGGATCCGTGGCGTGGTGACGGGCATGGCTAGAGAGGTCGGTGTTAGAGGACGGTGGCCGATCATGGCCTATGGTGGCGGTGAGGAAGAACGAAGATCTGGGTTTGATGAAGATGCAGCGAGGATTTTGAAGATAGAGGATTAGGAATTAAGTTAGTGATTAGAGAATTAATTATGTGATTAATTATTAATTATATTATTTAATTCTTTGATCATATTAAACGCATATAATGTTCATACGAGGTCGGATTCAAGTGCAGTGAGTTGCGTTGCCTACGTGGAAGCATTATCTGCGTTTTGGAATTGGATTGGGTAGAGTTTGGAGCTTGTAGAATTTCTAGCTAAAATCATACTTTCGTTCAAATTTAGTTCAAGCTAAAATGCTTCGGCGATAACTGGAAATTCAGTGAGTCAAACTCAACTTTTTATTTAACCAATACATTATATAATATTTAAAAAAATTATTCATTGCCTGCTTGGATGTTAGTTTATATTGTTGATTGACTGATTATTTGGATTGGATTCCCATTTAAAAAATTCATATAACTATATATATTATTATTTGTTCCCGCCTAGTAGCAGATGGCATAAATAATCATTTTGTTGTAGGGGGCATAAAGAAGAACTCTGAGTGTTATTGTAGCGAACAAGCCGCTATGCGCTATGGAACACTTTGAAAAATAAATATACATATGTATGATTTGTAGGGAACATTGTAGAGTGATCCAAAGGGGTTTCTCGCCATCATTTATTTGTTTACAGTTATCTGCATCTCATTTATATTCTTTTATCGCCTATATTAATGTTTGGTTAAAATAGTTATGACGGTCTATTTGAATTTTTTTAAGTGTTGTTATAGCTATTTTTGCTATGTCGTTACTTATTGAATATCATCTCCCTAAACCTTATGCGAGCTTAAACTTGTATTTTCACTAAATAGATTTTTATAATTCATTAATCATTTTGATTAACGATATTTGAATTTAATAAATCTTTTCAATTAATGATGTTTGAATTTAATAAATCTTTTTAATTAATGTTTTTTGAATTTAATAAATCAAGTTAATTAATAATGTTTGAATTTAATTAATCATTTTAAATCATGATATTTAGAATTAATTGATCATTTTAATTAATGGGACTTGAATTTAATTAATGAATTTAATTAATGATATTTGAGTTTAATTAATCATTTTAATTAATGACGTCTTAAATTTAGTTAATCATTTTTATTAATGATGTTTGAATTTAATTAATCATTTGATTCATGATATTTGGATTTAATTACTAATTTTAATTAACGATGTTTAAAACTAAGTTATTCATTTCAATTAATGGTGCTATAAAAGTTAATTAACTGATTTAATAAAGGACTTTAAAATAAAGCTACTGATTTATTGAAAAGTGTTTTAAAGTTATTAATTGATTTAATAAAATTGTTTTAAAGTTAATTAATTAATATGACTAAGGTGTTCAAAAAAATCGATTACTTTATTAAAAAGATTATAAAGTTGTATATAAATTACCCTTTGTGACAAATTAACATTATTTTAAATTTATAAGGGTGTTTAAATTGGTTTATTATCTTTTGGGATAATAAGTGTTTTTTAAGTTTATAAATGGAAAAATCTTTTAATAAAATTTGTTTAAAAATAAAGCGAAGTGTAAATTGTTTTAGATTTATAGAAACAATGTTTTAACGACATTTGTTTTTTACCCTTGTTTTAATACACTTAGTATTATAATTTTTTTAAAAGAATATTTTAGTGAATGTTTTAATGTATTTTACAAATATCTAAAAAGTGAGAATCAAGCCCAAGTGTAGATCAAATGTTGTAAAAGTGTGATCCATTTATTAGTGGAAAGGTTATGCAATTTAGATCCCATACACAAATCACTTTGTTATTTCTGATAGCTGAGTTATCAATTTCGATTCCGCCATATTACATATTTTTTGTCAATCTTAGACAATGTGTTGCTTTATTTGAGTTTTATTATCCTTCGTCGATAATGAGTAAAACCAAAGAGCGAGCAAAGGGGCGCACCTTCCTAGTCATTGTTGTGCTTGATCATTCTAGGATGATTTATAGCTCATTTGAGCATTGTCGTCCAACACCATGGAAAACTAAAACCAAAGAGTGAGCGGAAGCTAAGCCATGTTGGTTGCACCTATTAGGGTGTATTCACATTCATCTAGAGAAGTCGATAGCGTGCATGCTTTGATGTGAGAATATCCGAACGCTTGTGGATTTAAAGGGGTCCAACTTAGAAGTTCCCGAGAGTGTTGCATATTTGCCATGGACTCTCAAGTATATTTTATCTAGTGGTATACTTTCTGTGTAAGGGGTAGCACCCTCCTAGTTATGTTGGTTAAATCCATTTTCCATTTTTCTACCTTGAACCTTGGAATTGACCTTTTCATCTTTTGTGTTATGTCAATCCAAGATGATTTGTACTCATTTGAGTGTTGCTATCTTTTGCTGAAATTGACTAAAATCAAAGAGCATGTAAAGGGGTGGCACACCCACCAAGTCATTTGTTGAAAAATTTCCCCTTTCCTTATTTAATTCAAATCTTTATATTGTTTCATTAATTGTATGGAGAACTTCCTTGTGTTCTTATCTATGTTCAATTATTTGACCATTCTTTTATGTTTGGAATTTGATATTGTTTATGCCTATGCATTTATTCTTAATATTACCCACCCATCCTGTTTAGATTGTTTCTATTGTTTGTTTCCATTATTTTTTGTTTTGATTGTTTCCCATTTCGTTGTATATATGTTGTTCTTGTAGGGGAAAAACCGTTCCGCGTTCAGTGGCATGGTCCCATAGAATTATTAAATTTTATCCTTGTTACTAGAATTTTATCACGCTGCTTTTCCAGACCCATCCGGATGTTATTTTACTATAATGCTCGGGTTAGACCCAGTATTGTTGAGGTTGTTTTTGGTGGGATACGGAGCTCATAGAGCAGAGCTGGATATTCACTTGTCGTAGTAATTTATTTTTTCAGCTGTATTATATATATCAGCAATTGTAAGGTTTGGATTTCATAACCGTCCAGCTGACAAGGTTTGTTTTTAACTCTGATATACTCTGCATTTTGAAGTAACTATTTGTATTGTCTTTATTATATTATATGATTTCAATTCCATAATGAGATTCTGATTTTCCTATTCTCCATTTTTTTCTTTTTATTTTAGCCTAACAATCTTTCTCTCCGACGATTGGATGTTTGGCATTTGAATATCATGGATGTATTCAGTGTCGACTTTCGATGGTCGAAAAGGCAGATCATTAAAATTTAGTATCAGACTGAAGGTTAATCGAGAACCTTGGCTTTGGTAGGGTTGTCTCACTAGACAAAGGGTTAGTACTACCCTAGAGTGAGTAACTAATTAAAGATAGGTAAGTGACACCCTAGAATGAGTTTGAGAGTGTTATACACACACACATATACAAGAGTGTATTTGTAATTTTTGTAAAAATATACTGTGTTAATTGGTCTGATGAGTTGTTTATAAATTCTGGTCGAGATGTGGGATGCCATGGTATGGATACGGATATCTAAACACTTGAATAAGATAAACGAACATGATATTGGTTTTTGAAAATTTAGCAAATGAAATATTTTGCCTAGGAGATATTTTTATATACAAAGGAATAATCTTAAAATTTATATAATTATTTATAGTGTTTGTTAGTTAGTGGTAATACTTCTTTATTATCATTACTGTTTGATTAGTCATGCTCATATAGTTTAGGAGCATCGACTATTATTGGTTAATTTACGCTCCACCGGTTTATGAGCGTATATTGTTTAATTATTGTGAGTGTATTAGATGAACCCCTTCTGATTTATGTTTTACAATTTTACTACAAGATGTTAGTTATAATGTCAGGTTAAAAGTTATTCAATTTATTCTAAATGGTAGGATAAGATATTTAGAGCATAAAAATTGTTATAATAAAGGGAAATTATTATAATATGAAATGTTTCTATATAAAGATAATTTTATATAAATTTGATTTATAAAAGGTGTTTTAAAAAGGATTTTTGAATTCAAATCCTGGAATTGTTTGAAATAATGATGAAAGATTTTTGAAAACTATATAATAGTAGTATTGCTTAGAAGTATTTCTAAAATATTTAAATTTTAGAAGATAAACTTTAAATCGAATGCCTTTTCTTTGAGGAAATTCGAGGAAACATCTTGATTAGTTTTGTGATAATCTGAATAATCTTCTAAGTGACGATTAGATTTATGGTTTGAAAATATTGGATGCTCGGGTGCTCAAAAGGGGCACACCCTCCTAGTCATGTTGGATCTAGTTTTGATATATTTCTACTAGAAGGATTCTTAAAATTTATTTTGAATATAAAACCTGGGCATTTGGTTCTAAAATTGTGGTTTGAAAATATTTGATGCATAACATTTGTTATAGAATACTCTTTGTAATTTGTTGCATATGGTTGATATGTTGCTTTTGTTTGCATGTAGCTTTATTTCATACTAGAGTCGTATGTAGATTTATATCATGCTAGTTTTTGCATGTATGTTTGCCTCATTATTATCAGTTGCATCTTACTACCTTGCTGCATATGATTGGTATATTGTGTATGCTATTTTAATTTATGATAGAATTATTTTTTTCTTGTATATGTAAGTACAAGTAAGCAAGTGATTGCTATTTGATTTTTGTGCACCTACATTTGCATCAAGATAATAAATTGATTGCAAAAATATAAATCAAACGCAAAAAGGTACGTAGTATATTTTGAAATTAGAATCGGTCGATTATTTTATGCCCCATATATGGAAGCCCATTTGGCTTTTATTTATGTTGTTGGTTTAGGTCCCGTAGAGGCGATTTGTAGTTTTTTTGGATCGGCTGTGCAAAGGAGGTGCTGCCGAAATTTTCTGTAATATTTGGAAATTAAGTAAGTAATAAATAAAAAATCATTTTAAATAATAATTTTTAAAACCTTAGGGGTCAGGTGACATTGTCTTTCTTGGGAATTTCAGGTACAAAACACTTTTAAGAGGGGGAGAGAATATAACAACCCATAATTTTGGTCATTGAATTTTAAATATTTAATTAGTTTTAAATATTTAAATAATTGAATTTTGGAATTTAATAATTTATTTCCAACTATAAGGATTACTTAAATTTTTGAATTAAAATTAATTAAATGGATTTAATAATTTTACTTAACTCCTTTTAATTAATAAATAATATTGGTGAATTTGAATTTGTAAATTTAATTACAAAAATAATTAGATTGGATAAATATTTATTTTGGATCAAGAATATAAAATAATATTTAAAATGTGTGAAAATAGCATTCCAGGGCACTATCTCAGATTTGGACGAAACTAGTGCCATTAGATCTAGAATAATAAATTATTATATGCCTACGAGCTTCATAGCGATCAGACGTATTGTGTGATCAACCGAGCTCAAAGCGTGTAGCAATTAATTCATCAATTATTATATAAATTAATTTGATTTAAAAAGCTAGCTTCTGTATACGATAGATTTAACTCTCAAAAATAGTTCCATTGAGTTTGGAATATGGGTATTTAGCTAGGAACGCTTATGAGCACGCTCGATTGGAGTTCGTAAATTTTAGAGCGTGAATAGTGCTAGTTAGAAATCCTATACAAGGACCCATGCCTTCATTCTCTTGTCCAAAACCAGATGATAGAACCCTAGCCACCTTTTTCTTTAAAAACAAAACAAAATCCATTAGTTGAAGCTCATCTGTGCCACTAGAGGTCGAGATAGGAGAGGTACAAACTAGGAAAAAGGGCGGCTTAGGGAGACGAGGCAGATGAATGGGCGGATTGAGGTGGAACTTGGTGAGGCACGGTGGATCTGGGTTTGATGGTAGCAGCGTTTTTGGTTTTGTTTTAGGGCTAGCAGCATTGATGGGTGGTCAGACCTATGGCATGGTGATGCGCATGGCTAGGGGTGATCGACAACCGGTCATGGCCTGTAGCGGCAGTGAGGGTAGGAAGAATGGAGATCTGGGTTTGATGAAGATGCGGTTGTGATTTTGAATTATGGAGGATTAGGAATTAAGTTGGTGATTAGAGAATTAATTATTAATTATATTATTTAATTCTAAAATCTTATTAAACCTATATCTTGTTCTTATGAGGTTAGATTCAAGTGCGACAGGCTATGTTGCCCTCGTGGAAGCATTATCTATGTTTTGGAATTGGATTGGGTAGAGTTTGGAGCTTGTAGAATTTTTAGATAACATCGAACGCCCATTTAATTTTAGTTCAAGCTGAAATGCTTTCGCGATAACTGGAATTTCATTGAGTTAAACTCACCCTTTTTTAATCACCACATTATATAGTAGATGAAAAAAATTATTTATTGCCTGCTTGGATGTTAGTTTATATTGTTGATTAACTGATTGTTTGGATTGGATTCCGTTTTCGAAATTCATATAACTATATATATTATTGTTTGTTCCCACATAGTAGCAGATGACATTAATAACCATTTTGTTGCAGTGAACAAAAAGAAGAAGTCGGAGTGTTATCATAGCGAACATGCCGCTCCAGAAAACATCGAAAAATATTTATACATATATATACGATTTACAGGGGATAATTTTAGAGAGACCCAAAAGGTTTTCTGGCCATTATTTATTTATTTACTATTATCTACATCTCATTTGTATATTTTTATCACTTATGTTGATTATTAGTTAAAATAATTATAACGGTCTATTTGAATTGTTTAAGTGTCATTATATTGATTTTTCGCTATACCATCACTTCTTGAATATCGTCTCCCTAAACCATTATGTGCTGAACATGAGCTTGTATTTTCACAAAATAGATTTTTATAATTCATTAATCATTTTGATTACTTTTGAATTTAATAATTCATTTAATTAATGATGTTTGAATTTAATAAATCATTTTAATTAATGATATTTGAATTTAATAAATCATGTTTATTAACGATGTTTGAATATAATTAATCATTTTAAGTAATGATATTTAAAATTAATTGATCATTTTAATTAATGGGATTTGAATTTAATTAATTGATGTAATTACAATATTTGAGTTTAGTTAATCATTTTAATCAATGATGTCCTAAATTTAGTTAATCATTCTAATTAATGATGTTTAATTACCAATTTTAACTAATGATGTTTAAAATCAAGTTAATCATTTCGATTAAATGGTGTTTTCAGAGTTAATTAACTTATTTAAAAAAAGAGTTTATAACAAAGATACTGATTTAATAAAAAAGTCTTCTAAAGTGTACTTAATTGATTTAATAAAAATGTTTCAATGTTAATAATTTAAGTTGACCAAAATCATTTAAAGAAAATTGATTACTTTATTTAAAAGATTATAAAGTTGTATATAAATTACCCTTTGGGACAAATGAATATTGTTTCAAATTTGTAATGGTATTTAAATTGATTTATTATCCTTTGGGATAATAAGTGTTGTTTAAGTTTATAAATGCTAGTTTATAAATGGAAAAATCTTTTAAAAGAAATTGTATAAAAAAATGTAAGTGTAAGTTGTACTGGGTTTATAGTAAACAATGTTTTAATGACATTTCTTTTTTACTCTTGTTTTAATACATTTAGTGTTATAATTTGTTTTTTTAAAAGAATATTTTGAAGAGTATTTTATAAATATCTAAAAAGTGAAAATTAAGCCCAAGTGTAGATCAAATTTTTTATAAGTGTGATTAATTTACTAGTGGAAAGTGTATGCGATTTAATTCCCATACACAGATCACTTTGTTATTTCTGATAGTTGATTTATTGATTATCGATTTTGATTCCGCCATATTATCTGTTTTTCATCACTAGGACAATGTGTTGCTTATTTGAGCTTTGTTATCCTTTGTTGAAAATGAATAAAACCAAAGAGCAAGCAAAGGGGGTGCACCCTCCTAGTCATTGTTGTGCTTCGCCATTCTAGAAGATTTGTCGCTCATTTTGAGCATTATCGTCCAACACTGTGGAAAACTAAAACCAAAGAGCAAGTGGGAGTTAAGCCATGTGGGTTGCACCTATTAGGGTATATTCACATTCATCCAAAGAAGTTGATAACATGCATGCTTTGATGTGAGTATATTAAAATGCATGTGGATTTAACAGGGTCTAGCTTGGAAGTTCCCTAGAATGTTGCGTGTTGGGATGGACTCTCAAGTGTATCTTATCTAGAGGTATAATTTCAATGTAGGGGAAGCACCCTCCTAGTTATGTTGGATAAATAAAATTTCCTTGTTTCTTTCTTGAACCTTGGAATTAACCTTTTCATATTTTGTTTTACGTCAATCCAAGACGATTTGTACTCATTCAGGTGTTGCTATCCTTTGTCGGAATTGACTAAAACCAAAGAGCGGGTAAAGGGGGGAACACTCCTAGTCATTTGTTGAAAAATTTCTCCTTTCCTTATTTAATTCAAATCTTTGAATTGTTTCCATAATTGTATGTGCCTTGTGCTTTTCTCTGTGTTCGATTATTTGTGACCATTCTTTCAGTATGGAATTTAATATTGTTTTTGCCCATGCATTCAGTACCAGATTTGTTGTTACTAGTACCCACCCTTCCTATTTTTATTATGTTTGTTGTTTGTTTCCATTCTTACTTGTTGGATTGTTGTTTTGATTGTTTCTCGTTTCTTTATATATGGATGTTATTCTTTTGGGAGAAATACCTGTTCCGTGTTTAATGGAGTGGTCCCACAGAATTATTCAATTTTACCTTTATTACTGGAGTTTTCTCATGCCAGTTTTCCAAACTGAACCAGGTGTTATTTTATTATAATTCTCGGGTCAGACAGAGTATTTTTGCAAGTTATCATTGGTGGAACACCGAGCTCATGGAGCAAAGTTGGATGTTCACCTGTCATAGTAATTTATTTTTCCGCTTTATTATCTGTATACCTATTAGCAATTGTAAGGTCGAGATTTTATAACTGCCCAGCTGATAAGTCTTGTTTTTAACTCTGCGTACTCTGTATTTTGGAGTAAAAATTTTTACCATCATTTTTATATTATATGTTGTCGATTCTGCTGTGAGATTCTAATTTCTCCGTTCTCTATTCTTTTCTATTTATTTCACACTAACAATCTGCCTTTTTGGTGATTGGATATTCGACATTTGAATACCGTGGATGTATGCGGTGTCGACTTTTGATGGTTGAAAAGACGGTCTTTACATAACCTATCTCTATTTTTTGTTGCAAGTTATTATATTATAATATTAAAAAATCAATATAACTTTGTTTGTTTCTTTGTTAGGGATTGAATTTATTATGTATATTTAAATTGTTGCAGGGTTTAGGTTGAATTGACGTTATTGATAATTCAAAGAATTGGAGGATTGATTGTCAAGTGATTTCAATTTATGGTAACCTATACTTATTTTTTATTATAAATATGCGTATATATGTATTTATGTGTAGTGATTGGAGAACATAATTACTTAATGTAGGAAAGCATGACTTAAACTTTAAGTATAATTTGTATATGGATTTCAACATAGTATTTAAAAGGTAGAGGTTCAAATTCGAACTTAGTGATTAAGATCAACTAATTCAATTTGAACATTTTGACGACACTTTCTATCTATACTATCCGTTTTGTTTATCTTTATAAGAAGTTCAAAATAGATGCAATATTTATCTCACATCTCCTTTAATCTCATCCCAAATGCTTATGTCTCCTAATTTGTTGCGTAATTGTACATTGAGGTCCAAATCTTTATTAAATGTTTGCATTAACAATGTCCTTATTTGTAAAATATGTCATAACACATTACTGACATACATGTTTTACTTTCCCCCTTCATTAAAAATTATTCCCATATATTTTCTCTTAACTACTTAATTTTTTTTAAGTTGAAACATAGGTTTGATAATTAATTACATAATTCATTCTAAACAACATGCAATTTTACTACAAACCAAATTCTTAACATTTTCATATCAGAAATTTTGTCTTTCTTACGTTAATAAGGATTCATACCAACTTTTACAATTCAAATAAATCGACTTATTAGTAACGTGTCAAAAGCTATCTTATTCCCTTATCCTTGCCTTCAACTCTAATATGTTCGATGTATATCCCTTTTACCCAAGAAATTTAATCTTTAATCGTTTGTATTCTTTTATCTTTTAATTTTGAGAATTATTACCTTATTTATGGGCTATTAACTCTTTATGATAAATTATCCCTTGCAATATTCTTATTTCCATTTACCACATTCTTCATATTAATTACTTCTTTATAATCCAACTGCAGTTTCTTCGTCTTCTCCACAATTTCAATATAGGTTTTTTTAAATTTCCTCTGTAACTTCCTATTTTCAATTTCTTCTTTGTATCACTTCATTTCCACAGTTTCGTCACTGCATTTTCAATTTCATATGTATATTAGAATTAAAAAGAAAAAAATCCTATTTATAGTCCCAATCAAATTAATTGTAACGACCTGCCTTTTCAAACCTCAGAAGTCGACACTAATACAATCATGGTATTAGGGCGGAGCAACCAAGTGCCGAAAAGATTAATTGTTAAGGGAAATGAAGAAGATAGAAAATAAGAAGAAACTAAAAAATAGGGAATCTCACAGTGAATGAATAAGATATAATATATAATAAATATTTACATAAAGATAAACCATAATGTTCATACATCAATTAGAGTACACTAACTAATTCAGCCTGTACAGTTACAACAACATGTCCTTATAATTTCTAATAAATACAATCAACAAACAACACAGCAGAAAAATATATATATAGATATGTCTTGGCCTCCTGCTCGTCTCCTGAGCTTCAACACATCCAAAGTTATCTGTAAATATGCTCGGTCTGACTTGAGCACTGAAAGGGAAGAACGCTCGAATCAGTCTGGTAAACCAGTGTGAGAAAAAACATCACAAATGAAATTTAATGGTTATCAAAAATCTTACAAATATAGGTATCTTGTAAGACCACGCCGCACATAAACATGGATGAGTTTTTAACTTACGATAACCAAAACATTTCTATAGCAAATCCATTGATATTATAATAATGTCCAGAGGTCAAAGTAAAATATGAATATAGCTGAAATATTTGCATCTCATGTTTCAACATAGTTGGGCATAACTAAATCCATAAAGCTCGTATTAGAGAATGAAATCCATTCTATGACAAGGTAAGGAACTACCTTCCGATGGTATGTCTCTAGATAAAATGCACCAGGGTCGGACAAGAACATCTTTACCCCTGCCACACAGGATTGGCCTACCCCTTAGCTAGTGGTATCAAATATGATCACCCCTTTTATTAATGGGCCCGAAGCATACATGAGTAGATAATAATCGATCTGGGTGTGGGATGACCATACCCTGATGGGAGTAACCCATATGACCCTGCTGCATGCCTAATTTTTTCCATTTTTCGATTGATGAGGCTTGAGGCTACGTTTTACCTTTCATATAGCACTTCCCACTAGAAATGCTAACAATGCCCTCTATGCAACAATGCAATGCCATTATTCATCCATACAAGTTGTTTATGATATGAACAAACTGAAGGCACTACATCTACTACATCTATTTTGGAATCACTCTCAGGATTAATAACAAGTAGCCCTTGCACTTCAAAGAGCTCCATCTTTCATTCCATAATATTCAACATGTCTTCACTTCGAAGTGCTTTTGTTGGATCGAAGTGGTTATTGGATAACATAACCGATCCTGGTCTCTTCGAAACATCATTCGATTATTTCCAGTAACTCAACCCTGGCTCTTTAAGAAATAAACAGCCAAAGATAAGAGCGGAGATCTGCTCTTAACCGTTAGTGGATGGATTTCCTTATCATTTGTCCTAGGAGAATGAAACGAGTTTAAACATACAGTATAACATCACCGACGGTAACTATACCATATAATTCCCGTGTTTTTCCTAGATATTTCCAAAGTTATGTTTGATCCAGATTTGATAGTCTGTTATTTAACTATCAACTAACAATCAATCAAACATAGATTACATTTTCCATAGAAATCACTAGGCGTCTTAAATTAATTGATTAATTTGAAATCACATTTCAAATATTTATTAAAATATTCATATACTTACCTCGTCAGCATAACTATATTCACAAAACCCTTCACTTTCAAACTCGAAAAAACTTTCCAAAATACTCATCCAATAATATAAGTATATTCATATAAAGACCCTGTTGAATATGCGAGTATATGATTTTTGTTTGATGATAATAAACATATATATATATATATATTCATTTAAATGTTTTTGTTACTATATCATTATATTTTTCACATAATTAAATATATATTTGTTGAATAAAATAAATAACACAGAATTTGAATTCAAACAAATATTTTATTCAAACAAATATTTATTACAATTTTGAATAGTATAAATTCAAGCTCTCACTATACATATACAATTTCGGTTACAATACAAATTCAATCACATCAGAATCTATCATTTACAAATCCACCCCACTACATATCGCTCATTCACTCATAATTTATCTACAACTTCATTCCAGATTGAATCCAGCATTTGAGCAATCTGCAAAAATAAATATTGACACAGTAAAATTGAAATAAAATATTTTTGCAGTATAACATAAAATGTGATTTTGGAAATTTTATTTGCCTCAGTTTTTTGGGTTGTTCGTCATCATTTAAATTTGAATTCATCATACACGAACATCTTGTGACATTCACAGTGTATCACTGTACATGCCATAAGGTCGTGCACACCGATATACACACTTGATAAATCTACAGGGATAGGTGAGCACAGGTCAAACCCAAATGAAAAGCCAGGTTCAACTCAAGTGCAATAAAAATAATGTCACGACACAAGCACAAGGTCAAACCCGAGCTTTAAGCTGGATTCAACTCGGGTGCGCTACAAAACATCATAAAACTGTCGAGCATAAAATTCAAATACAACCAAACAGTGTAGTGATGGATATGCAACCAAATGCCACCAAGTGAATATGATAACACAACACATCAAATGAAACAGTACCAGCATAAGTAAGTGAGATAAGACTACAAGTACAAAGCATGCACATCGAACTCACCACAATGCATCACTGTGACTTCAACATCAAAACATCAACAAAGTAAAACTGCACATATACACGAACCAGTGCCAACAGATCAGAGACCAATGTACATATGAATGCAATAGTAGATCAAATGAAGTGGATAGTACAACCCAATTCAACATGCTTAGCTCAAATGGTCAAGATAGCTACAACACAAATGCAAACTGCCTTGATGCATACATATGCCCAAGCAATACATGAACAAAGTAGTTCAGGCATGCACAACAGAGATGAGCAAGTGCACCACTAACCGTACATTAAAGCCAATACACTAACACAAATGACCAAAGTCTATACAGAACAGTTCAACATGTATGCAACAGTGAAAGGAAGTGGACAATGCAACAATACTAAAGTGAAGCGACAAATAGAACCAGACACGAGTCAAGCAGTGCACAGTGCAATGAAGAACTTGAACAAGACTCCAGTGCTACTAGAACTCACAAGCATACACACACATACATATGCATGTGTATACATGATGAAGGTTACGGATTCAAGTTCGAATGCACAGAACAAACTACAACATATAGTGTAATTCAAGTTACATGTTGAAATGCAGCAACCAAGACAAGTGCAGAAATATTTACAAAACTGTAACCAGTGATAATGACCAAGTGGAAATGAAACAGGGATAACTGTAGTAACAGCATAACAAACTAGCCAAGTCAGGTTTAAATGTCGGAAGCAAATATCTTCACAAAAACAAGCAGGAAGTTTCAAAAATGCCAAAGTCATTGTTTTCTGACGTAGGTAATATGAGAAACACGAGTTAAAAAAAAATCAATATCAAATTTGAAAGTCACCTGCAAATCAAATTGAAGTGACCAAAGTCAGAGACATAATGGCCGAAGCCAATATACAAAGTCAATGAAGATTTAGTAAACTCAGAAATTCACATAGCAGCATCAAATGGCCAAAATCAACAAATGACAGAGATTTAAATGTTATAGCGGTTTTGAACAAAGAATCAGGTAGCAGTTTCAAATAATGTCAATAGAAGTGTCAAAGCCGATATTGAACAAGTCAGTGCCAAAGTCGAACCAGCAAAATCAAAACCATGATGAGGAAGGAAATTCAAAGCCTTGAGTATCAAGTAAATCAGAAATATAGGATTATGAACAAGTTATAAAAAATCACCATCATCCATACAAAAATCAATGGCCGAGCTATGTCAATTGACAAATTCAAATAACTCCAGACGAACGAAAAATTAGGAATTCAAATTGTATATGAACCCAACCATCATTGGAGTAAAAGGCATCAAGTTCAAGTATTCAAACCAGAAAGAAAAAGGCATAAATTACATACCAGAGTCAAAGTCGAACTCGATCAGATCGAGGAGCCATGTTCGAATTGAAGAAGGAGTCGATTGCCGAAGCAAGACAGAGAAATAACAATTGTAATCGACCAGCTACCCATCGGCTTCATTGAAATTCTCCAAAGCCCTAATTCATTAGAATGAATCGAACAAGGTAGAAGCAACGAGCCGCCATTTTACAGAGCAAAGAGGAAAGAACGGGCCAACATAATAAAAGAAGAAAAGGGCCGGCAATATTAGTCTCTATGATAATTTAGTTTGGGCCGGCCATTCTATTTGGGCTTAACCTTTTAAATTAGGGTTTTGTTTTATTTAATTTTTTTTCAAATTTTATTTTTCTTTTGAAAATTGTGTAATTTCTACTTGTGTGACTAGGGTATAAACTACGTGGCGTAGTTTGAGAATTCGCAACTCAATAGCTGAGTTGTGGCAGAGTTTTGGGCGTAGAGTTAAGGCTAGTTGATAGCGGGTGTCGTGGGTTTACGTGTGTAAGCGTCTGACTGCTTAATTTCTAGAAGAAACCTTGGGGGCAGCACGTAGGCAGGGTTCTGCTGAAGCTGGGTAAATTCTGTGTCGTTCTATTTCTGCATTTATTATTCTGCTATTATCTGTGTTGCTGTTTTGATATATCTGTGTTGAAAATATTTTATAAACTTCCACAATAATTTTTATAATTAATAGCATCATCCTATTCACCCCCCTCTAGGGTGAAATCGATCCTACAAGTGGTATCAGAGCAAGGTTCAAAAGCTATTTTTTTATAAAAAAATTGATTTTTCAAAAACCAACTTTTGTTTTAAAAATTCAAAATTTTAAAATGGCTTCTCATAATAATGCTTTTGTCGAGGGCCAGTCCATAGTTAGACCACCAATGTTCAATGGTGAATATGCTTAATGGAAAAATAGGATGGAAATTTTTCTGAAAACCATTGACGCTCGGGATATTGTTGAGACAGGGTATAGAGCACCAACTATAATTGTAAATAATCAGGAAATAAATAAACCGAAGGATCAATGGACAGACCTTGAAAATAAGTTATAGAATACAAATGCCAAAGCTATGAATTTGATTATTTGTTCATTAGATCAGTTTGAATTTAATCGTGTCTCACATTGTCTAACTGCGCAGAAAATATGGCACACACTAGAAGTGACTCACGAAGGAATATTTCAAGTCAAGGAATCTCGCCTTGCAATGCTGGGTAGCGAATACGAGAATTTCACAATGGCCAAGGAAGAAAATGTCAAAGAGATGTATGCATGACTTTCCAATATCGTATACAAATCAAAAGCTCTCGAAAAATCATACACGGAATTGGAAATAGTCCAAAAAAATATCAGAGTCCTTCCACGAAGTTTTGAAGCAAAAGTGACTGCCATTCAAGAATCGAAAGATTTAAAACAAATCAAAGTTGAAGAACTCATCGGAAATCTAACCACTTATGAGCTAGAAATGAAATTCAAGGAAGAGCGTGAAGGAGGAGATACTCGAAAGAAATCAATAGATCTCAAAGGAACAACTGAAAGTGATGACGACGACAACGACGATGGAGCAGCAGAGTTGGAAATGGTAATAAAGAGATTAAAAAAGTGGAATCGCAAATACGGAAATCCAGCTCTAAATCAAAAATTAAAAAGCAGAATAATCAAAGTTTTAGATAACACAGAACAGCGAAAAATCATCTGTCATAAGTGCAACCAACCCGGACACATCAAGCCCAATTGTCCTCAAAACCGACACGACTTTGAAAAGAAATCAAAAGGGAGAAATTTTGCAGCCAGGTGGAATACAAATGATGAAGATAATCAAAGTACTAGCAGTGAGAGTGAGAAAGCAGATATGTGCCTTCAAGTAATATAACTGATAGCGACGATGACGAGCCAAGCGAGGTATCAAAACTCACTCACTCAGAATTAATTATATATTTCCACGAAGTAAATGGCTGTTTTGAACGATTTAGGGAGAAGTATGCTAAAATTGAATAACAAAGAGATAGTTTGATAGAAGTAAATGAACAGCTTGAAAAATTAGTCAAAACCTATCAAAGTAGGATCCCTAAGTGTGATAAGTGTTCAACATTCAAAGAAGAGATTAAAAAATCAGAAATCAAAATTAAATCGCTTGAAAATGAAATTTTGATTTTGAAAGAGAGCGAAAATACGAGAAGAGAAAATTCTATTAAAAGGTGCATACAATTGTTAAACGAAATTGAATCTCTCAAAACACAAGTCCAAGAACTGTCAACGACTTTAGATAAATTTTCAAAAAGTGAAAAATCGTTGAATATGCTATTAGGAAAATAAACTGTTAATACAGTTAGACAAGGACTTGGATATAATCAATCCAAAAACGTTAGAAATGAAATTAATCAAGTCAATTCAATGTGCACAATTTGTAGAAAATTTGGACACAATCAGAATATTTGTTGGTATAGACCCAAACACCTAAAAACTATACCAATATGGGTTCCAAAAGGCACAAATATAAAATCTCTCAAAGTTAAACAAATCTGGGTGCCGAAAGGAACATATGTAAATAGTTTTGGGTCTCCACAAAATTATTTTTCAAAATATTCTGCCACTAACAATCATGGACCTATAAAAACAAATAGGTCACAAAAATCTTTCATCGTGTAGGTGTGGTGGCAGGCTAAGGAGCAACAGTAGTGTTACTTGGATTCTGGCTATTCCAAGGACACAACGAGCGTCAAAGCAAAGTTCCTTAGCCTAGTACAAAGGTGGTAGAATCACAATGTGCAACAACGAAAAATTATCGTAAAGGTAAAACAGGTAAAGGTATATTTTGAACTATATATTAAATGTGATAATCTGCACCCTAGTTTGAATTAAATCAGCCAATAATGTGATGATGAAATAAATGATGATTTTGATTCTGACTTATTCAAAATTTTTGGCCAATTATATTCTTATGCCAAGAACACTATAAAAATCTCTAGAGTCTTTGAATTACTTCATATACATTAGTTTGGATTAATAACAGTGTTTTATTGGATGATAATACATTTGGTTATTTCATGGCTGACTCTATATTCACAATTTTTTATTATTTACACGGCTTCAATTAAATTCAAGAGAATTTCATTTAAAAAGTTGTTCAAATTGATTTTAAGATATTTTGATGCACACATCATGGTCTGGTCTATCATATTCAATTAATGATAATTTTGAGTGAAAGAAAAATTCAGATGCAAATTACACTAGTAATCTAGTTGATAGAAAAATTACTAGTGGAAGTGATTTATGTTGAGACATTTAGTAACTGCATCGTTTTTCAAAGAAAATATCTGCATATTTTTCATTTCAAAAAATTTTCAAATAGCAGAAATTAAACCCCTTCTAGAAAATCCTTTTTGACCTTGTTTTCAGACGGGTCATTTTGAGAAAAATTGATTTTATAATTATTTTTGAATTTAATTTTTAAATGATTACATTGACTAATCTGACTCCTTAATGATTGTCGAAAAGATAAATAATGATTGAAAAAGTGACGAGTGTTAATATTAATCATATATTATAACTTAAGACGGTATATTTAGTAAATTTCTTTAGAAATTTGAACAAGAGTTGTAAAAACTTTTTGCTGGTAAAAATTCCATGACCATCTCTATTTCTATCATATTTCTGACGACCATCACTCTTCAAAATTCAATATAGTTTGTCATTATGTGGTACTTTAAACAGGAATCATTCGTTTTTCATTTTATATTTTTTTAAATATATATATATATAATAAAATAAAATAAAATCCAAAGTATTGACTCTCATTTAAAAGTCCTCATGGTTATGCATGGGTGAATTACTTGGAATTTCTGAATATGTGCTTCCATGCTCATTTAAAAGTCCTCACGGTTATGCATGTATGGAACGCATATCAAAATTGATTTGTTAAATAAAAAAATTGATTCTAATCCCATTTAAAAGTCCTTACGGTTATGCATGGTTAGAAGATACTTGAATTCATTTTTTTAAAAATAAAATTGGAATAATACTAATCTCATTTAAAAGTCCTAACGGTTATGCATGATTGGTAGATATTCAAATTCCTGATACAAATATACCACAAATAGACACAACTGTATGGTTTTATATGATGATACCATTCCTATCATTCTAAAAGTGGAATATGCACCTAAAAGAGTATTTATGATTTTTGTTGATTTTTTACTGAAATTTAATATTTATATTCGATTGAGTTTTAATGTTTTAATATCTATCACTTTATATCTATTTTTCTAACACTATTGCACTTTTGCTGATAACAAAAGAGGGAGAGAAAAGTTAAGATTTTGACAAATAAAGGTCAAATATTTTCTATTTGCATCTAGGCTTATTTGCATATTTTTATTTACATGCATAAATGAAGGGGGAGCTTTGTGTAGAGAGGAAGCATTTAAATAGGGGGGAGCAAATAGAGTATATCAATGATTAAATACATTTAACATATTCAAAATCTTAAATTTATGTTTGTTATCATCAAAAGGGGGAGATTGTTGAATATGCGAATATATGATTTTTTTTATGATAATAAACATATATATATATTCATTTAAATGTATTTGTTAATGTACTATTATATTTTTCACATAATTAAATATATATTTGCTGAATAAAATAAATAACACGGAATTTGAATTCAAACAGATATTTTATTCAAGCAAATATTTATTACAATTTTGAATAATATAAATTCAAACTCTCATTATACATATACAATTTTGATTACAATACAAATTCAATTACATCACTATCTATCATTTACAAATATACCTCACTACACATCGCTCATTCACTCGTAATTTATCTACAACTTCATTCCAGATTGAATCCAGCATTTGAGCAATCTGCAAAAATAAATATTGACGCAGTAAAATTGAAAATAAAATATTTTTGCAGTATAAAATAAAATGTGATTTTGGAAATTTTATTTTCCTCAGTTATTTGGGTTGTTCGTCATCATTTAAATTTGAATTCATCATACACGAACAACTTGTGACATGCACAGTGCATCACTATACATGCCATAAGACCGTGCAAACCAATATATACAATTGATAAATCTACAGGGACAGGTGAGCACAAGTCAAACCAAAATGAAAAGCCGGGTTCAACTCAAGTGAAATAAAAATAATGTCACGACACAAGCACAAGGTCAAACCCGAGCTTTAAGCTGGATTCAACTCAGGTGCGCTATAAAACATCATAAAACTGTCGAGCATAAAATTCAAATACAACCAAACAGTGCAGTGATGGATATGCAACCAAATGCCACCAAGTGAATATGATAACACAACACATCAAATGAAACAGTACCAGCATAAGTAAGTGAGACAAGACTACAAGTACAAAGCATGCACATCAAACTCACCACAATGCATCACCGTGACTTCAACATCAAAACATCAACAAAGTGAAACTGAACATATACACGAACGAGTGCCAACAGATCAGAGACTAATGTACACATGAATTGAACAGTGGATCAAATGAAGTGGATAGTACAACCCAATTAAACATGCTTAGTTCAAATGGTCAAGACAGCTACAACACAAATGCAAACTTCCTTGATGTATACATATGCCCAAGAAATACATGAACAAAGTAGTTCAGGCATGCATAACAGAGATGAGCAAGTGCACCACTGACCATACAGCAAAGCCAATACACTAACACAAATGACCAAAGTATATACAGAACAGTTCAACATGTATGCAACAGTGAAATGAAGTGGACAATGCAACAATACTAAAGTGAAGCCACCAATAGAACCAGACACGAGTCAAGCAGTGCACAGTGCAATGAAGAACTTGAACAAGACTCGAGTGCTACAAGAACTCACAAGCATATATACACACACATACATATGCATGTGTATACATGATGAAGTTTACAGATTCAAGTTCGAATGGACAGAGCAAACTACAATAGACAGTGTAATTCAAGTTACATGTTGAAATGCAGCAACCAAGACAAGTGCAGAAATATTTAAAAAACTGTAACCAGTGATAGTGACCATGTGCAAATGAAACAGGGATAACTGTAGTAACAGCATAAAAAACTAGCCATGTCAGGTTTAAATGACGGAAGCAAATATCTTCACAAAAACAAGCAGGAAGTTTCAAAAATGCCAAAGTCATTGTTTTCTCATAGTAGGTGACACGAGTAACACGAGTTAACAAAAATCAATATCAAGTTTGAAAGTCACCTGCAGTTCTAATTGAAGTGACCAAAGTCAGAGACATAATGGACGAAGCCAATATAGAAAGTCAATGAAGATTCAGTCAAGTCAGAAATTCACATAGCAGCATCAAGTGGTCGAAATCAACAAATGATAGAGATTGAAATATAACATTGGTTTTGAACAGAGCATCAGGTAGCAGTTTCAAATAATGTCAACAGAAGTGTCAAAGCCGATATTGAACAAGTCAGTGCCAAAGTCAAACCAGCAAAATCGAAACCGTGATGAGCAAGGCAATTCAAAGCTGTGAGTATAAAGTAAATACGAAATATACGATTATGAACAAGTCAGAAAAAATAACCATCATCCATACAAAAATCAATGGCTGAGCTATATCAATTGACAAATTCAAATAACTCATACGAACGAAAAATTAGGAATTCGAATCATATATAAACCCAATCATCATTGGCGTAAAAGGCATCGAGTTCAAGTATTCAAACCAGAAAGAAAACGGCATAAATTACATACCAGAGTCAAAGTCGAACTCGATCAGATCGAGGAGCCATGTTCGAATTGAAGAAGGAGTCGATTGCCGAAGCAAGACAGAGAAATAGAAATTGTAATCGACCAACTACCCATCGGCTTCATCGAAATTCTCCAAAGCCCTAATTCATCAGAAAGAATCGAACAAGGAAGAAGCAATGAGCCACCATTTTACAGAGCAAAGTGGAAAGAACGGACCAACATAATAAAAGAAGAAAAGGGCCGGCAATATTAGTCTCTGTGATAACTTATTTTGGGCCGGCTATTCTATTTGGGCTTAACCTTTCAAATTAGGGTTTTGTTTATTTAAATTGTTTTTAAATTGTATTTTTCTTTTGAAAATTGTGTAATTTCTAGTTGTGTGACTAGGGGATAAACTACGTGGCGTAGTTTAAGAATTCACAACTCAGTGGCTAAGTTGTGGCAGAGTTTTAGGCGTAGAGTTAAGGCTAGTCGATAGTGGGTGTCGCGAGTTTACGTGTGTAAGCGTCTGACTGCTTAATTTCATGTAGAAACCTTGGGGGCAGCACGTAGGCAGGGTTTTGCCGAAGCTGGGTAAATTCTGTGTCGTTCTATTTCTGCATCTATTATTATTCTACTATTATCTGTGCTGCTATTTTGATATGTCTATGTTGAAAATATTTTATAAACTTCCGCAATAATTTTTATAATTAATAGCATCACCCTATTCACCCCCCTCTAGGGTGAAATCGATCCTACAGACCCGTCTCCTCGACCATCGAAAATCGACACTAATACATCCTCGGTATTCACGTTCCACAAATCCAAGTGCCGGAGAGGCGAGTTCTCGAGGGTAAGAAAGAAAAGTAGATAGAACAGAACCATACATGAATTCAATAACATATATTATTTCAACATATATCTTTACAGAAGAAATTTTAAATACATTTATCAAAGTTAAGTATGGACAGTTATAAATATATATCCTTATAAATACGGAATATAATAGTACAAAAGTGTGGTGGAAATAAATAACACAGAAGAATCTTCCAACTCCATGCTTCGAGCTCTTCTAGATTTCGTCTAGCTAAACCTGACTACTAGGCTGCTTGGGAAAATTAAGGCACCTAGAGTTTAAGGGAAAAGGAAAATAAACGCCAAATCAATCTTGGAACTGGTTTGAGAAACCCAAAATACTTATTTTGAAAACAAAGGTATCTCAATAGACCACGTCGCGCATAAACATGGAATGGGGTTTTACTTTATGATAAGCAAAAGATTTTCTATGCAAAATCTGGGAATACTATTTTTAATGACATTCTTTTGAGAAATGTTTTCCAAATAAATATACTAAAATAGCCGAAATTGTTTAATCGGTTAAATTTGACAACATAATAAGTTTACAACTAAGTCTGAAGGCACTTATTGGAGAATGGATTTCCATACAATAGAGGTTCAGGAATTATCTTCCATACAGTACACATTTAAAATGGATGTTTTGAGGATCGAAGTCTTTGAAACCTCTACACCTGGGAAGACCAGCCTACCCACAGACCCGCCTGGTGGTGGATGGAACCGAGTATGAAATCATCCCAGTCGTAACTGACGTATCTGTGGCCATAAAATACATAACATACTCGACATACAAAGAGTAACCTAGAAATGTGAAAACCATACCCTTATAGGTGTTTTTTGTACCAAAATTGGGCACAACACTCTTCAGGCGTATTTGAAGAGATTAAAATGAAGAATTTAAATGTAAACAGAGGCTAATCTAAAAAAACACGCCAAAATAAACAAACAAAAATAGAAATAGACAGAGGTTTATAGTGGTACGGCGTTGTAGCTTATGTCCAGTTTGAATGATTTGATCTTTACTGCTGATTGCTAACTGATTGAATAACTCAAACACTCAAGTTACAATGGATCCCCAACAGTGTAACGACGTGATGGCGTCAAAAGTCCCTTTTCCGAAGGCATAGGGCCGCTGTTTATAAGTGTAGTTTGAAAATATCTGGCTTAGATCTCAGAATACCTCTTCTCCCACGCGAATGGGCCCACTTGATCGATTCGAGGTCATTTGGGATCAATCCCTGATCGACCACTACCTTGTTCGTATCGATCAAAAAAACATCCATTTGAGCTATGATCGACCAAAGACAATATTGAGGTGGTCAGTAAGCTCTTGTGAAAATTTGATAGCATTTGGACTTGTAGATCTTGAATTATGATCAACCTGACATTGCATTTGCGGTAGGCTGAACAGTTTGTATCGATCCCATTTGTATCGATGGGTCTTCGTGTCGATCCTTTGAGTATTGATCTGATGACGTGCAGAGACATTTAAAAAAAGATCCACATGACTGCTTCCTTCACTTGACTACACCTTCTTTATATTAGTCTGGAGTAACTTCTTTCGTATCGATGATTTAGAGGTTGCTTCCTATCGATTGAAGATGATGACGTTCATATTAGTCTTGAGTAACTTCTTTCGTATTGATCTACCTTGTGTTCCTCGTATCGATCTATCTTGTGTTCCTCATATCGATCAATGGCTGATCGATACAAAATGTGTGAATAGGAGGATCAAGACGAAATGCGTTGAAATGAAACTGATACGAAATGATGACTTCGATGGATATATGGTTGACTTTGATGGATGGAAATGAAATGGACTTACTTGATGGACGGATATGAACCGATGCTATTTGATGGATACGAAACAGATGTGTTTCACGTAAAACTTGATCGATCCATAACTTGAGCATGTGAACTCCGATCGACTTGACATTTGGATTGTTGACTTTCATAGCTTTGCTTGTCGTGTCATGTTAATTATAGCTCGATTTGGACTCGGACAAACACCAGTACCCCTAGTGAACACGTTTATAACCAATCTGCGTGTCAATTTGTCTTTGGTTTGCAGCCAAGTCTATGGTATCATGGCTATGCCAAATGGCTGGATAACATTTTCCCTCTAAACTACATCTTGTGTGAACATGATGAAAAGCTGCATTCTTTATTCTGAAAAACTTATAGCCGATTCATTGAATAGCCATTCCCTTTTCATCAAGAGATTTTACCTTTGATTGATTTTCAGTAATATAAATGCTGAATTGTTGATTGTCGATGATCATGTAGTGTTTTGTTGTAACTGAGTGTTGAGGGCTAGCAATTTGTTGTTCACTATTTTTGATGTGAGTGTTGAGTGCTAGCAATTTGTTGTTCACTATTTTGATTGTCATCAGATGAGCATCCAATTCCTGTCAATGTTGAAAATCTAATGTTAGTCCGTCATACATGCAGGTATGCTATCCTGACTCCTATTCATGTTTGCATGCTCATGGGTCGTTGTCAAGTTTTTTGGTTTTTTAGATCAAGTTTCGTATTGATCCTCTCCTGAATTGATGTGAAATTCGAGTTGTAACAATGTTTGACGGTCGTTTTAGGTCCTTTCTTCGTATCGATCCTCTCCTGGATCGATTTGAGAAGTTGGGGTATATTTTTCATATCGATGGCTATTGATACGAAGCATGTGGTTTCGGAGACGATTCGTATCGATGGATACTGTTCTTGTAGTCATCAAAGTGATGGATACGAAATTTGTATTTCGTATCGATGAGACGGAATGATCAATGTATAATTTTGCAATGGCCTTCTGTATCGATGGGACAATGAGATCGATAGCTAATGGACACGAACAGCTACACTTTAGAACGTTTTGGATTGGTGGATATGAATAAGTTTCTTTGTATCGATGGCGATTGCTCCAATTGGTTTTGGTTGTTAGGAGACGAATTGTTTCTTGCTTGGTCATGAGTCATATAAATGCTTTTTGGACTTAGTCTTATTTTATACTTGCCATCACTTTCACACTTGCCTTCATATCGATAGAGCATGTGAGGAAGGAGAAAACCGCCTTCATTTCCAAACCTAAATTAACTCATTAATTTCCCAAACCGATCCACCAAACTATGTAATTAGTTGAAATAATTCATCTTAGAACGACGAGACTCGGATTTTATGCCAATTCGTACAAATCTACTATCGATTCTGGTGAATGTTAATGCTAAAGTTGGGTCGGAACACGGTCGAGGAAGAAAGAAATGGCATTTTATTTTCTTGGGGAAGAAGAAGAAGGGATGATGGACACGAAGGACATATTCGTGTCAATTGTGGATGAAGATGAAGTTCGTATTGATGGAAGGAATTGTTTTATATCGATTGATGATGGGCATTTGTATCAATCCGGTGCAATCGATACAAAATCTTGAACTTTGCGATCAATATAAAATCTTGGACCTTCTTTCACTTTCTATGGACCTTGCGATCGATACGAAGTCATGGACTTGACGATCGATATGAAATCCGTCCTCCGACTGTGGAATAGATTTGATATCTGTTCAACATAAAAGGTCATGGGGACAACCCTTCTTTCACTTTTCTGGAAGCGGTTATAAATTTCCAGGTAATTTTGGGAGCTTGGAGCAAGCTAAGCTACTTTAAGATCGAATGGTTCTTCATTCGGTGTCTATCGGGATTCGCCAGACGGTGGCTAGTCAGACGTAAGTGCTCCAACCTCTTTCTTGATTAACAGGAAAATATCAATTGGTGCCTAGTTTAACACTTCGCTTCTTATACAGATTCGATTCCACTGCTCGAAGGGGCTCGGTTTAAAGAAATAGTAAGGGTTCTCCAAGCGATGCCAACTCAGCTAGAGAAATCGATGAAGTCCTTACAGATGAAAATTTGACTGCCGTGGGGCTGATAGATAAAGACCAGAGCATCGGATCGGCAGGAGTTCTTAGAATGGCCCCCGCGAGGCATGGAGGGAGAAGAGCTCCGGCGTCATGATTACGGAACAGGGTGGTGATGAGAGTGTACCCAATGGAGACACGAGCCCGTAGTTGGGCCCTCATAAAGTATTCGATCTTAGGAGCTGAAAAGAATAGGTAAGTCTATTTCCCACAAAGCCACGAGATGCAAAACTGTTATGCTATCTCCGCTCGTTATAACCGGTGAAAGCCGGAGGCTTATCCTCCGTGAATGGAGAGATCTTTTGAGGGACTGGCAGAAATTCCCATTTCGAATGACTTGTCTTCGTATCATGACCTTGGACTAGAGAGGCTTTAAAGTGCTTTAGATATAGGGGAGCCAACTCCCTCGAGCATGGCTGCCACAACCGGTTGGTTAGGGAGTTTGCACATGCACGCACACACTTCACGGCACTACAAAGCTTCTAATCGCATTTTCCTCAATTTTCGAAGATAACTAACACTATTTCTCCTTTCATTTTGCAGATACGATGATGAAGTGGGGATCTATGCTCGATAGTCTTCGTTCTACGCGCCACTTTTCTAGCTCATATTCCGAATCTCATAGGCATGAGTCTGAAAGAGACTATTATCACAGACGCTCTAGCCAAGAACTGGAGTGTTATGAAAGAGAAAGAAATAGGGAGAGGCAGTATCAAAGTTGGATCCACTCTCAGTCGTGTTCTCCACCACCTAGAGGTCCTTCGCAACCCTCTGGCTCTGAAAAACAAACTGCTGAAACTTCACGTCAGATAGTGCCTCCCCAAACTTTGAGATCTGGTGTACAACATCATAGAACTAAGGCATAATATCAAGTTGTCACCACATCGACTGCTATGAAGCCCATAGGAGAGGGAGCCATCAGAATTGCTAAGCTAAAAACCGACTTCCTAAATATTTGCTTCAATGGCTTCCATTTCCCACCGAACATAAAGCGAATCCGCAATGAGGCAGAACAGATGGCACATGATTTTGTGTATAATGTCTACAATCAATACTTAAAATGTGTGAAGACGGCACAAAAAGCTTCAATGGTGGCCTTCGATCGGGCGAAAACAATTGATAAACTAGAGGAAGATCTTGCCCAGAAGGACCGTATATTGCAAGCGCTTACCAACGAAATGAAACTTCAAGGAACTTGGAAACGGAGGCCAATAAGAGAGCCGATGAGACGAATAAGTTTATGAAAAATATGCAGTAGGAGCACTTGGCCTTGGTTGAAGAGATGGACCACAGGACCACCATTGTCATAGTGGAAAGGGAAGCTATGCTCAAAGAACTTGAGGAGCTAAAGGCGAAATTTGCTGAGGCAGTCAAAGAAAAAGATGATGCTAGTAAAGCTACCTAAGAAGCGTGTGAGCAGACAGTGGCACTGAGGAGCAAAAGGGACGAGGCAGTCTTAAAGGCACAAGAAGCTAAAGCCAGAATTGAAACTGAGGTAAAAGCGGTGGAGGCCAAGATGGAAAGTCTTAGAACACCGCAACCAGGGCTGGCTCCAAGACTACCCATTCCATCTACACAATAAATGCACTGCTTGGTAGAGGACGAGAAGGCAGATCGTGGCACTTCAACTATTGACGCCTTCGAGCTTGAAAACCAGATATTAGTTGGAGACGAGCCAAAGGTTCTTCATGACGCCATCATCGCTTTTGAAAAGGAAAGACTTGCTGCCCTATATCCAGACGTTGGAGAAAGGTCCGAAATTGAGCATCATGAAGTAAGCTCTAAGATGTCTTCAAGAACCCAACCTGAGCTTACATCTGCAATTCTTCCTCCGACTGTTTCGGCATACGACCTAGACCAACGGTGCCTATCTCCAACTCACGAATATGTTTCTGAAGGCACTCCGGCTCGACATGTGAGCTAATCTAAGGAGGGTATTGTAAACACCTTTTCCATTCATCTAAATGCAGGAGCATTGTCAGAAGATGTCAATAGTATCTTTTCCCATCTTTATACGATTATAGATGCTGCAATAGCGGATCCTCCTACAACCCAAGAATTGCATCATGAACAGGAAGCTATTATGATGGAGGCAATAACCACAACAGCACTACATCAACTGGGCAGGTGCACAAGAGCAGTTTCGTTCTTGATGAACAAATGATAGAAGCACTCCTCGGCTACCAAAGCAACCCAATCGCTGATCTACCTTTCATCATGGGTGAAGATGTGTTTACGTTCAGTTCCTCGAGCCCGACTAGCAGCATTTCAGCAGGCGCTAGCGCACAATGGGCTGATGAGATAATGCCAGAAATCATAGCCGAAGTAGAGCAAGACCAGCGAGCCAATAGTGTTGAAGGTGGTATGGCGGGTCCCGGCCTAGTCCCTATACCTATGATTACTCCTAGTGGAACAATCGTCGATACTATCATGCCTCCTTCGTCTTCCTACACTAAAGTGCCACCATTCCTCCGGCTTCACATTTAGAAAGTATCCTAATCCCTATGAGTTCAGAGGAATAGACCACTGTAATTCCCCCGACCGAAGACCAACCAGCAAAAGGAGGCCGCAAAGGCAAAGGCTAGAAGAGGCATCCGAGCAACAGTTCTAGTGGGTCAACGCTGAGGAAGTAGAAGAAGACGACGAAGGAGTAGACGTATCCTTCTATTCCTTCTTTTGGTAGATATATAGGATTGGATTTCATTTTGCTTTTTGTAGGTTGTGTGTAGATGCAGGTTTGGCCCCCGCTTATAGGAATTCTTGGAATAAGTTTTTGTACCTGTCTTTTTTCCAAAGATTAATAGAAAAAAAAATTCCTTTTGTCTTCAACATAACTCTATGTTTATTTGTTTAAGTACTTTAGCACTCGCATTTCCATTCAATGTACTTGTCAGGCGTTAGTCTTTGAATGAGACTTGAGTTTGGTTGTAGAATCCTAAAGTCAAGGCATCGGGTGATTACCAAATTTTTAGTCGAGTCCCAGCATTATGCTGTCTCGATTAGCAGCTGGTACTTGAGTTACACTTCCAGGTCTGGGGAGAGTTGAAGTAGTTGGTCGGAGCCATCTTCCGCCTTTATTTTCCTTTGCTTTAACTTAGCTGGAACATAGTTAAAGGAAAATGAGTTCGAGTGGTCGGATCACACTCGCTCATTTGTTGATATTCGCATCCGAACTACGGGGATTAAACCTACATGCCAATGGTCGGTCGCGCCTGCTTATTGTTCAAAGTCATATCCATGATTTGGGGACTTAAGTTATTTAAGGACGATCAGCCATGCCCGTTTAATACTTACCAGTATGTATGGCACGTCCGTTGGACGTATGCAAAGAAAACAGTGATTTAAATTTGGTTTAATGTAACATACAAAACATGACTATATTGTTGCAGCCCGATGACATGAACGAAGAAAAATGTTACCATTTGTTCGTAAAATGTTTTCTCTGGCATTGAAGCTTAAATAGAGTAAGTTACAAATCCAATTTATTAATAGTAGTGGCATATGTCAACCGTAACACATAATAGTTGCAGCAAACTATTGAAAAAACATTCAGCATTTATTAATAAATACAGTAAGTTACAAATCCAACATTTAAAATAGTTACAACTTAATATGCATCACCACAAAAGAATTGAACGGACAACCGTTGCAGCTAAACTATTGTGCATCTAAATATTTATACATTGAACATAGATCCATTAACCCAGCAGCATTCATTTGAATTTTGCTAGCTAATACCACTCTTTGCCTTTGATTCACATGAACCTGCGTAACAAAACCAATAGAAAAGGCACTGACAAATTTGCAGATGTATTCTTCATATATTTTGGAAGAAACAAAATAAGAGTATGAATGATATCAATTGTTTTTATGCCTTCAGATAATCGTTAACTAACAGATGCAATGACTTATATTACTTGTTTTATTAAAGACATTTGAATATATAATTGGCCAAAGTAACATGATTAGAATGCAAACCCCCAATTGTTGTCACAAATCATGCTAACTTTGTAAATAACCTTTACAAATGACAAACCTAAATGCAACCATCAACCAATTGGTTACAGCCAGTAGGTTGAGTGTAGGGAGTAGTCAATCGCTCCCACTGTTATGAAAAAAACTGTCTGCTTGCTAACTGATGTCAACAACAATGAATGAACTATAAACTAATGCCCAAACAATGTCAATTCACTCACCACCGCAAACAAATGATGAAATAAATGAGACAAAAATAAAGCAAACAAATGAAGAAATAAAGGAAAAGCGATCAGGTAAGCTATCTCAGATCGAACAATGACAATCAATTCACTGACTGGTGCAAGTCTAAGGTTATTATCCTTGGTTTAAAATATCTAATTTTTCACTCTCAGATTTGGTTTGGGGAAAAGTGAAGAGCCATCCTTGGTGGCCAGGTCAAATTTTGGGTAGTTTATTTTCTAAAAAATTCTTGCATTTCTTTCAATCCAAATGTGCCAAGCGATAGTGATAATAGCTGCATCTATTGCTTATATGTTTTACAGCTATATGATCTAATATGTCCTTACAGTACCTATTGTTTATCAAATTTGACAATCGATCCAGCGGATGCATCAAAATTAGCATCAAAATACTGGAAGAAAGACGCATTTCTCATAGCATATTATGGTGACAAAACATTTGCTTGGTGTGATTACTCTCAGTTAAAGCCTTTCTATCCACATTTTTGACAACTGGAAAAATTGTACAAGTCAGAGACCTTTTCAAAAGGTATAAATGACATGTTGATGGAAGTCTCAAGACGTATAGTCTTGGGAATGGCATGTTCGTGCTTACGTATGGAAGAATACAATAACATTAAATACCAAAAAATTGAAAAATGCAGGCATTCGAGGAGGAAATATTGAAGCGGTATTAAATAAAGCACATATCATTGATTATTTTTAGCCTGACAAATTGGTTGAGTATATCAGCACGTTATCTCTGTTTCCTAATGGCGAAGTCGATAAATTAGAGTTCATAACTACTTGGTCTCAACTAAAGGCCTTTTATCGTTCTAAGGGTTATGCTGAAATTCCTGCATTTGTTTTTTGTGGTGGAGAAATGGAGATTGAAGCTGAAACTAACAAAGAAGACACCATGACTGAAGCAGAGAGCTCATTGAATAAAATTATTGAAAAGCAGAAAAGCTCAGCTAAGTTGATCGTTTAGGTTTTTGTTTTTGAGTTTCCTAATCAAATTAGAATTTAATATTTGGTTCTTTTGAGAAAGTAATAAAATTGAGGTTTGATTGTAACTATTTATCCATTGTTTTTTTTGTTTAGTTCTTATCTTTTTTGTTAAACTTTTCAAATTGTATACATTTTCTTGCATAACCCTATGAAGGTATCATCAGATATGCGTACTGAAATTTTAGTCAAGAGTCATAAAATACAATTTGAGTGGATTTTATGCAATGTTTCTGTAATTTGTTAATTACGATGATGCTAGACATATAAAAAGAATAAAGAAAAAGGTTTGGCAAAGAAACTTGTGCAAACATAATCGCAACCAAAAACTGTCTGCTTCATTATGGAACAAATAAAATTCCAAACTAACACACTGCCTTATATGCATAAACCCCGCAACCTACAAAGCATGTTAGTGATAATTGCTGCATCTATTGCTCATATGTTTTACAGCTATATGATCTAATATGTCCTTACAGTACCTATTTTTTATCAAATTTGACAAATCCGATCTGAATTCCTACATTATTCATCTTTAAAGTTTTACAGCTAAAAAATCATATAATATTCTACACCTACTTGATCATTAAACTTGAAGAATGGAAAGTGCAAACAAATCAATCTTATTGTTTTAACCCATTTACAGCTAAAAAAATCATATAATATTCTACGCCTACTTGAGCATTAAACTTGAAGAAACAATGATAAAAAATCATAAAAAATGCAAACAAATCAATCTTATTGTTGTAACCCATAATTGTGACTAAAGGAAATAGCCCCCAATCCTAATATGATACATAACAGATGAAAACATGTTATTACCTTGGATTGCAATCCTATTATCAGACAAATCAAATAATTCACCTGCCTAAATGTTTAATTTCATCTAGTCCTTTATTACACATGTTTAATTACATTAGATGGATTCCATGAATTATCCCCAAATTAATTACATCAGATAAGTTCTCAATTCCCATTTATATAAATACGTTTTGTGTCCATAAAGCTTCTAACATCTGGAGGACTAACGTATTTATATCAAAGACAAAAGTGGATAATCAACTAATACTAATAGTTGCTACCTATTTATAATTCAACTTATACAGGTGTGAGTTAAAACTTTGATTGAATATAAGGTAGCACATCAACTTGTAGAGCAAATAAAAAGCAGTGAGCAGATTTTGACAAAAACTACATATGCTTATTTGATCCATGAGGTAAACTATAGAAGGATATTCACACATATTTGTATAACCCATGCCTTGTTTGATGACCAAGTTAGTAGCCGTAACATATGTAGTCCAGATGTAAAAAATTGTACAAAAAAGACATCCAAGCCAATCCTTTTATTTTCATGTTAGTTCTGTGTGTGCACGTTGATTCTTGTATATGAGCTCCTGTTATTTATATAAGACACCCGAAGTTATTGAAAACAGGTTAATGATAGATTGTAAGGACTTTTAGTGTAGTTTCATATGATAAATTTGAGCTTTAACAGAGACAGTAGACATAGATGCTTAGAATTTGGCATCACTCAGTTGTGGTTTTATCTATGGTTTCTATATATACCATAAAGAATCAAAATTGCATTCACAGCATTCAAGTGACCGCATTTTTCCATATACAGTGGAACAAAAGTATCCATGCCCCGTATTAAAATTATAAATTTAGAGCCTATCATAAATCAGACCATGGAGTTAGATGTTATCGAGATGCTTAAAGAACGTAACATAGAGATTATAAATCATAAAAAACCATATTTACATACCAAAAATCAATTATAGAACAGTCTCATAATAAACCATAGAAGATTAAAACTAATAGCATGTTAATGAAATTATCTTTTAGTTCTTTAGTTACATTTTTCCTCTTTAAAAAGCATAACCTAGATGCAAAATTACTCTTCTCACTTTTATTTATTTTACTTTCAGACATTTTATAGCTCAATGTTTTGAATATCTTGGAACTAAGCATCCACGGACCGAAGAATTAGATTATGGAGTAGATTCCACATTATACCAAATATCCTTCTAGTAGTGCTTATACATTAAAAAACATGAGTTAGTTTTATAAAAATATGTGAAATTACCTCTCAGTTCTTCATTTACGCTTTTCTACATCAGAAATCTTAACCTATACGCCGAATTACTCTTCTTCCTTTTTTCTATTTTTGATTTCATGCATTTCCAAGCTCTGAAGTTTCGAACCTCTTGGATCTTAGCATCTACAGACCCAAGAATTAGACTTAGGTAATTATGGAGGAGAGGGGTTGATTGTGCTCTCTATGCTATTGTTTAATATGAAGGAGACTGTTTGATTTTGATTTTCTTTCGCTTTTTGTTTTCATTTGTAGATGATTTTGAGGAATGATTTTTTTCCACTGTCGGTGGTTTGGGAAAGAACGTGGCAACACGAATGACAAAAAAAGCCCTTCTCATACATAAGAATTTCAAAGGTCATTTTGGACATTTCAAAAGCTTCATTTTAAGGTATTCTCATTATATATAGATAATTATATCCGCACTTTAGGGACATAAGTTAATCAATGGGTGGTCAGTCACACATGTTATATGTTTATACTCTAGTCCATGCTCTAGGGACTTAGAGTCATCTTGTGTGCGGGCGGTTCACATCTGATTTATGTTTATACTCTGGTCCATGCTTTGGGAACCAGAGTTAGTCGATGGGTGGTCAGTCACACCCTCTTTAATGTTTATACTCCAATTCGCGCTCTGAGAATCTTGAGTCAGTTGATAGATGGTCAATCACAACTATTTAAATATTAAGATCTTGTTCACACTCTGGGAAAGAGGAGTTGATTAGGGTTATGGACGGTCAGAAAACAACCACCCTAACTAGGCAAGCGAAGCCATATATGGATGGGTCCATTCTCCTCGAGCTTGTAAAATTGGAGAATAGGTCATGGATGGATGGATCCATCCTCCTCGAGTTTAAATTGAATATGAAGGAAGTCGTGGGTCGACGGATCCACCATCCTCGAGCCCACATTTTGGAGCTCGTACATCGGTTCACACTCTAGGAGCGGAGTTCATTAGAGGATTGTCTTGTATTAATCCTTTTGGATTTAGCGTGGTTGCTTGCCCCCGAGCATGGTGTTTCACTTAGTGAGTGAGCAGTCGTATCATAGTCACTCCCTATTTGTATAAGTCCACCCATAAGATGGGACTTAGCTCTTCGTACATCGTGGCAATTGCGTGATGCATTTCACAGATTTCCTATCTGGCTTGATGAGTCTTCATTTTATTGCTGAAATAAGAAAGCGTTGCAAAGTTAGTTACCTTACTACAAGTTCAAATTTCGAAATGCATAAATAAATTCAAAGGAAAAAGCAGACGAAATGATTAAATAAAGCCTATTATTGTTATAGCGAAGGAGACTCGCGCTGTTCTTGGCTCTTGGTAAATTAAGACCATCAACGGTTGATAATTTGAAAGTGCCTTCTTTAAGTCTCCATTCGATAACATACATCCTTCCCATGTCAGTTTCATATGTGAAAGGATCAAATAGATTCTCTTAAGTACGAGATCGCAAGGTCAAAGGTTTTGGGTCGGATCTTAGCATTGTACAATCGGGCGACTCGACTTCGGTATGCGGCTACCCTCAAATCTGCCTCTTCACGCTTCTCATCCAATAAATCTAAAGATTCAGCAAGTTGGCGTTCGTCTTTGGATCATAATATGTCACACGGTGAGAAGGTACTTCTAATTCAACTGGAATGATGGCTTCAAAGCTATAGGAAAGTGTAAATGGAGTGTGGTCAGTCATGGACTTATGGGTAGTTTGATGTGCCCATAGGGCGATGGGAAGTTCATTGACCCATCTGCCTCCAACCTTCTCCAGTCGTTTTTTTTCAAAATGGACTTGATAACTATGTTAATAGCTTCGACTTGTCCATTTTATTGAGGGTGAGTAACTGCCTAGAACTTCTTCTAGATGTGGAAATGTTGATAGAAATTATTGAACTAGACACTATCGTATTGGCTCCTTTATTAGTGATGATTGTATGCGGGAGGTCAAAAAAACTAGATAATGTTGAATACAACAAAGTTGATTATTTTCTTCGTCGTGATGCTAGCAAGGGGCTCGGCTTCCGCCCACTTAGTAAAGTAGTCAACTACAACGATGGCGTATTTCGCACCACATTTAGCCAGAGGTAAAGACCCAATTATATCAATGCCCTACGTGGCGAACGACCATGGAATGACCATCTGGGTGATTTCAATAGGCGGGGTCCCTCAAAATTATAGCATGCTTTTGGCATTTGTCACGTTTCTTGGCATAATGCAATGTGTCTCGGTTCACTGTTGGCCTGTAATATCCATATCGGAGTATCTTCTTGGCAAGGCTTGCCCCATAGTGTGATCGCTGCACTCTCCCCCGTGCACTTCATGTAATGGTCGTTTGATGTCGTCGTGGGCAATACACCAGAGTAAAGGAATATAGTATCCCCTTATGTAAATTACTCCATTCTAGATAATGAATCGCGAAGCTTTTCGGAGAACTTGTCTTTTCTCACTTCGACGCTTTGGCAAAGCACCGTGCCCAAGATAATTTCTATACGGTGTGACAATCCGGAATTTTTGGATATTTGAAATTAAAATTGTTATCCCGCTTTTTGGCAAAGCCGCGATACCAAAAGATCGATCGAAAAATGGAGAATAGTTCGCTTCATAGGTTTGTCATATTTCGTTTCGCTATGGACATCGCTGAATTTTGTCTGAGTCCAGATTGAGCTACAATTGATAGGACACGACAAGAAAGACCGTAGAAGTCAGCATCTCAAATTTCAAGTCAATCCGAGTTCATATGCTCGAGTTATGATCGATTCAATTTGGAAGGGCAGACCTAAGTTTCGAACCGATGGCTGATGGATAGTTCGAACCGATCACCTTCGAACCCATCAACTTCGAACCCATCAATGCGCCTCGGGTTCGACTCCATCACCTTCGAATCCATGTGGTTCGCGCCAGTGGACCTCATGACCATGGAGAGTTTGCGAGGCTCGTACCCATCCAAAGATCCTTGTTCGAATCCACTAAGCTTCGGTTGTTCGAACCTACCACAGAAGCCTTGTTCGAACACATCATGGAGGCCATGTTCGAATCCATCTATGAAGCCTCATTCGAACCCATCCAAGAAGCTTCATTCGAATCCACAGGGTCAACTGGCCAAGGTGACGTGTCTTTCATCAGTTCGAACGCGCTGAAATATATGGAGTCAAAGCATTCAACTCGGAGCAAAACCCGGATCGAGGCGAAGTGTGCGCTCCACGTCAACACGAAGACACGTGCCACCATGATTTCGAAACCACCGATTCGAATGCATGGTTTCGAACCAAACAGCCACGCAGTGAACCCCATTTCGAATCCATCATATCTCCCAATCTACTGATCCAAATGCCACGAAATTTTCACAGAAGCTTGAATGCATGTTGAAGATTACCCACGCCAAATTTCACCTCGATTGGACGAATTCTTGATCGATTCGAATGGAGTTCGAACCGATGCCAAAGTGGGCCCAAACTTCCTAAGACCGGGCATGTGGGCCCCCTCACGTGCCTGAAGTGGTCTCCCGAGTTTCCAGCGAAATATCGGCAGCCTACGCCTATAAATAGAGCTCCAGAGCCAACAGAAAAGGGATTTTTCGACTCTCAAGCGCCCATACTCTGCCGGATCGAGATCTCCATCATCCTGCATCATAATTTTACTATTGATTTCGAATTTCCAGTTGTAACTTGTTGTTGATTGCTGCAACAACTTGTAATCATTGAAAGAGAATCAATAAAACGTCAAAACACTTCACAGTGGACGTAGGCAACATGCCGAACCACTATAAATCGCTTGTCTACGCATTTATTTTACTGCTGATTGGAGTTTTTGTTAGATAATATCTGTTTTGAATTTACATTCTTCGTTATTATCTCTTCAACGACTCCCGAAGAGTGTTGTTCCCAATTTTGACACAAACACTTTGGTGCTTTCACTGAGAAAACCCAGATTTTCTCCTGCTCGTTGGATCTGTCATCGATACCGGATTGAATAAATCTAAGAGAGAGATCCAGATTATTGAATCCAACTTCCTTCCCTTCTATTCAGATTTGCATAAAGTCTAGGAAAGGAGTTCAACTATCAAGATGGTTAGCACAAGAACCACCTCAAACGTTGTCAATCAAGAAGAACAGGATAGACAAAATCCTATGCCCCCACCTCCATCTAATCAGAATACTACTTGGCACTCTGAACCGTCCGGACCGGTCACCCGACAAGAGTTGCAGTTGCTACTCCAAGAGCTGACCCAGAGTCGGCGACAACTAGAAGAACAGGTACGCGCTAACGCTGAGTTAATCAACAAGCTGGATCGCCAGAAACGAAAGAGATCCATTAGAGACCATGCCTCTCGCTCATCCAACGAAAGTTCTTCATCCTCTGATTATCATAACCGGCCTCCACGACCCCGGCTAGATGGGGTCGTATGCCACCCGTTGGAAATCAACCGACATTGACCGTTGGACAACTTAGAGTTGGTCCGTCAGTCAGTTTCCAAACAGGACCCTCCTCCCGAGGAGGTGCCGTTCCTCACCACGCCGCAGAATACCGCACCACTAACGTTGCGGCTGAACCAGGGGTCGACGCCCAAGATCAGTCGGACCTGGACCGTCGTCATAGCGGGCGTACTCCTGAACCGTACGTCCCAGAGGACTATGAGCCAAGAAGGCAAGACTTGGACTGTCGACGATATCCGGTTCAAACCCAAAGTATGGGACATGATCATACTCTAGCGTTAATGCCGGATCTTTCAACTATGATACGTCAGATGATCCATGAGAGTCAGGGATTCACAAATGACGATTGGGGAGTTTCCCGAAGTCACACTCCCTTTATGGACGATATTCTTACTGCTGAACCCCCACGGCGATTCCGAATGCCCACTCTACCCATGTACGAGGGAAATTCCGACCCCAACCAACATATTCTAAAATATGAATGGTCGATGACTGCTGTCAGGGCTGACGACGCAGTGAAATGTCGTAGTTTTCCCATATCCTCGGGGGCATCGCTACCATGTGCTTCGCCCGGTTGCCACCTCGATCCATCTCTTCCTTCGATCAGTTAGCCACAAAATTTGTCGAGCAATTCCGCATGCACGTCGCAAGGCCAAAAGATATCAACACTCTATCTGGTGTCACGCAAGCTCCTGGAGAGACACTCAGACACTACCTAGAGAGATTCCATACTGCATGCGCGGAGATTAGTAATCCAAACGATAACTCCATCCTTATGGTATTGACTAAGGGGATCGACCCTGATTCTGAATTCGGCAATTGGCTGGCTGGGAAACCACCTGCGTCATTGGACCGTTTCCATACCAAAGCAGCTCAATTCCTGAGACGGGAAGACGTGAAACAGTCTAGGAAGCAAACTGACGCAGGACCAAATGCGGAAGAGACCCAAAGCAATGTTGCAATAAAACAGTCCAGTGAGAGGTCCGAAAAAGTTCAGTTGAACATTAAAAATAAACAAGCTCGGCGAAGAGAAAGCGTGAATCAAATTAAGAAACAAGATCAAACTCGTGGCCCGCAGCGCAAGAATCCAATGTTTGACAGTTACACTCCTCTAAATACATCACTAGAGGACTTGTACTTACAAACTTGCGATACAATTCAATATCAAAAACCTGCACCAAGACCGTCGTCAGAAAGACAAATCCAGACGGGAAAGTTTTGCAGGTTCCATGAAAGCTACGGGCACAATACGAACGAGTGTCGTCACTTACAAGATCTTGTTGAAAAACTGGTCAGAGAAAGGAAGCTGGAACAGTTTGTGCGGACACCGCAGCCCAAAGAAGCGGGCCCATCAAATCCAAACAATGGACCCAATCGGCCGAGACAGGAGGACTCGACTTGTCCCCGTGGAAGATTGGTGATAAACGCCGTCAGTGGCGGGCCTACTTACTCAGGAGCCTGGAACGACGAAGAACCTCGTCACTGTCACACATGACAGGCTCCTTCAATCTATGAATACTTTGCAGTTTCTTTTACATTCTTGAATTTGAATTTGTAATAAGGCACTGACTTTGCCATATTTTCTTATTTCAGCAATAAAATACTATCTCTTCAAGTTAGAGCTGTGATTCACCGAATGCAACATTCAACAATCACGACACACGAAGAGCTAAGTTCCATCAAACAATGGAATTTATTCAAATAGCGAGTGACTGCGATACGACCGGACACTCACTAAGTGAAACCCCAGCTCGGGGGTAAGCCATCACATCAAAGGCTGGACCGGACCAACACACGACAGTCCCACAACTAACTCCAACTTCCCAGAGCGTGAATTGGAGTATAAACGTTCAACAATTCGTTCCACAGCGTGAACGGACTCCAACTTCCCAGAGTGTGAATTGGAGTATAAACATTCAACAATTCGTTCCTAGAGCGCGAACGGACTCCAACTTCCCTGAGCGTGAATTGGAGTATAAACATTCAACAATTCGTTCCCAGAGCGCGAACGGACTCCAACTTCCCAGAGCGTGAATTGGAGTATAAACATTCAACAATTTGTTACCACAGCGTGAACGGACTCCAACTTCCCAGAGCGTGAATTGGAGTATAAACATTCAATAATTCGTTCCCACAGCGTGAACGGACTCCAACTTCCCAGAGTGTGAATTGGAGTATAAACATTCAAAAATTAGTTCCCAGAGCGTGAACGGACTCCAACTTCCCAGAGCGTGAATTGGAGTATAAACATTCAACAATTCGTTCCCAGAGCGCGAACGGACTCCAACTTCCCAGAGCGTGAATTGGAGTATAAGCATTCAACAATTCGTTCCCACAGCGTGAACGGACTCCAACTTCACAGAGTATGAATTGGAGTATAAACATTCAACACTTTGTTCCCAGAGCGTGAACGGACTCCAACTTCCCAGAGCGTGAATTGGAGTATAAACTTTCAACAATTCGTTCCCACGGCGTGAATGGACTCCAACTTCCCAAAGTGTGAATTGGAGTATAAACATTCAACAATTTGTTCCCAGAGCGTGAACGGACTCCAACTTCCCAGAGCGTGAATTGGAGTATAAACGTTCAACAATTCGTTCCCACAGCGTGAACGGACTCCAACTTCCCAGAGCGTGAAATGGAGTATAAACATTCAACAATTCGTTCCCGCAGCGTGAACGACTCCAAATTCCCAGAGTGTGAATTGGAGTATAAACATTCAACAATTCGTTCCCAGAGCGTGAACGGACTCCAACTTCCCAGAGCGTGAATTGGAGTATAAACATTCAACAATTCGTTCCCACAGCGTGAACGGACTCCAACTTCCCAGAGTGTGAATTGGAGTATAAACGTTCAACAATTCGTTCCCACAGCGTGAACGGACTCCAACTTCCCAGAGTGTGAATTGGAATATAAAGATTCAACAATTCGTTCCCAGAGTGTGAACGGACCCCGAATTCCTAGAGTGCGAATTGGAGTATAAACATCTAATCCATCGTTCCCAGAGTGTGAACGAATTCCTAAAAAGCCCAAATAGGTGTGACTGACCATCCAGCGGCTAAATCCAAATTCCCGAAGCGCGAGTTGGAGTACAAACATCAATTCTGGGTTCTCGAAGTGCGAACCCAAACATACATGTTTTCTCCAGGTTCCCGGAGTGTGAATTGGAGCACAAATACCAAGTTAAAGTTCCCGCAGTGCGAACTGAAATGTTAATACTAACTCCGAGTTCGCAGAGTGCGAGTTGGAATGTGAACATCAATTCCAAGTTCCCGAAGTGCGAGCCGTATTACAAGCATCGATAACTCTCGAGTTCCTGGAGTGCGAACCGGATTATCGATCTCAAATTATCTTAAGTCCCCAGAATGTGGACATGTGCTTAAAGTTTGCAAGAAACGCACTCAACCACCAAAACACAAATGTTATTCCCCAAGACTAGGGGGCAAAAAAGCTTAGTGTTAATCGCTAACCAAAGTGATACAATGTCCGACGTTCGGTCATTCATCGATCACAACTTGCGACCAAGATTCTCAGACTTGGCGAATAAAAACGAATTCTACTTGACGGTAAAAAACACCACAAGTGCACCGGACTGAAAACAAGACACTACAAACACTTAAGCACAAAAGAAATGAGAGTTGAAACAAAGAAACTAAATTTTATTTCAACTAACTGAAGACAAGGACTTACATGCAAATAAGTTCTCTCAAAAAAGAATCCCTACTAGCAAGGGCCGAACCTGCATCTATACACGACCTACTAACGAAAAACGAAAACAAGTTCCTATCTACCAAAAAATCTGCTTGGGAGGCCGATCTATTCCTTCTTTCTTGGCTTCCTTATCAGCGGTTCGTCATCAGAATCGCTAGGAACGGAAATCCTTCATTTGGACGACTTCCTCTCCGATGGTTGCTCTTCGGCCGGGGGTATAATATCTACGTCCTCCTCAGAACTTGAATCTAAATGAAGGCTCCCTACCGGAGGTGTAGGAGGGACCGGACCCGCAATGGAAGATGGGATAGTGCCACCCGACGATACTATCCTCGCAGGTGTTGGGCTCTGCGCCGCCGTGCTACCACCAACACTACCACTTTGCCCCGCAGCTTCCAATTCTGCATGAATCTCGGCCAGGATCTCTTCATCGTGAATCGTCTGGGCTTGGCTGGGGGCATCCACAGTCTGCATTGAAGAGATAGAGGTTGGCGGGAAGTTACTAATGATGAACGGCAGGTTTGTGGAGAAGCCACCCTGCACGTCGAGCAGCTCGCTCACCATTTGTTCATCAAGAGATAATCCGCTCCACTGCGCCGCCTCGGTTGATACTGCAGTTACAACAGTAGTCTCGGTGGTGATGGCCTTATCCCCTTTGCTTGATTCTTGGGTCGCAGCAATCGGAGCAACTCCAGTCACTAAATAAAGATAAGAAGAGGCTATCAGTAACTGCTTCAGAACAAACTCTCTATTTGGAAAACACTTGAGATCAGTTTGGAATACCTTCCCTAGTTTGACTTGCGGACGACTGAGCGGCCTCAGAAGTATGCTCCCGAATGGGAGATAACCGCGGCTGTTCTAGGTCATAAGCAGGAACAGGTTGTGTACCGACCGTAGATACAGGCGCTACCGAAGGTGGAGCGACGATTTCAGTAACACTGGCGTGATGTTCAACATCTGATCCCTCTCCAACCTCCAGAGATCGGCCGCCAATCATCTCCTTCTCATGAGCGATAATAGCTTCATGAAGGACCTTCTTCTCATCGTCTGTCAGCAGCCAGTTTTCAAGTTCGAATCGGTCGACTGATTCATCCGGACGTGCTTCCTCTTCTTCCTCGACCAATCGATCCCAAGCGTTATGGAGGTGTATCAGGTAATCTTGAAGCTAGGCCAAATTTCGATGTCTCAACACGTTGGCATTGTAAGTGATGAGAAAATCTTCAATATCGGCCTCCAGCCTGGCCTCCGCTTGGTGAACTTTCTCCTCGACCTCCGTCTCAACCGCCTGGACCTTGGCCACTGCCGCATCCCGTTCAGTCTGGAGAATCACGGCTTGTTTACACACCTCTTGAGCTGCATTATTCGCATTATCCTTATCCTTGGCGATTTCGGCGAATTTGGACTTAAGCTCGTTTAACTCCTTCAGGTCTGCGTCCCTCTCGGCAGTAACCATGGTGTTACGATGGCCCATGTCCTCTACCATGGCATAATGCTCACGTTTCGTCCTATCCATCGTTGCTTGGGCTTCGTCGGCCTTTTTGATAGCCTCCATTTCAGATTTCCGAGAAGATTCAGCTTCAGTGTTCAGCACCTCAATAATACGGCTCTGTTGAGCTAACTCAGCCTGTAATTTCTCGATGGTGGCCCCACGCTCAAAGGCCAATGACGACGCTTTCTCGACCGCATTGTACCACGCCCTGTATTGGGCATAAAAGCCGTGCACATAATCGTGTACCGTCTGCTCGGCCTCCGGCGGGATTCTTTTCAAGTGAAGAGGAAAAATGTAGGTATCAAAGCAAATATTTGGAAAGTCCTTCTTCAATTGAGCAAGCCTGATTGCTCCTTCCCCCGAAATTTCAGTAGGAGGTTGCTCCGCAACTATTGGAGGCATTGCCTCCGATCTGGGATGGCGAGATTCATGCCTAGAGGATTGAGAGGCCGACTGGTAGTACGAGGAATAAGAAGGACGAGAAACATGGACAGGAGGTTTTATAGGAACTCTTGGAGGAGGAGTGCGCGATCGAGACCGATGTCTGTAATCCCTATCTCTCCGTTCTTGGCTAGAATACCCGGAGTACCTGCGATCGTAACCCCTATCTCCTTCTCTCCGTTGTGACTCGTAGTATGAGGAAGATTTGCGAGCATGTCGTAGGCTCCCTAGCATCGAACCACGTCCAGTCATAATATCTGCAAAGAGAAACGAGAATAAAATTAGTGGTTTCCCAAAACCGATGACCTAGGACTCAGGGCTATGTAGTGTCGTGAAATGTGTATGAATATGTATTCCCCCCGACCAACCAGAAGTGTCGACTGAGCTAGTAATAAAAGGCTCGCTCAATTCTAGAGTACGATGGAACTCCTCCAACCCAGCGTCATGTTGAAAAGACACATCATCCGGGATTGGAAGATCGGTAAGCCCCTCGTAAAGACTTTCAGTTCGCGGAGGAAACATCTCAGAAATTCTAACTCCGGGAGAGGATCGGGCCGTGACAACCGATTTCCATCTCCCCTTCTTAGTTGACGTGACGACGGCTGCCTTGCCTTTTCTTTGCTCTTCAACATCCTGAACCACGTCTGTAGGCTCCAACAACGGCTCATCGTCAGTATGAGTTCTTTCAGAATCAGCCTCCTCGGCTATAGTAACTTTGGGCTTCTTGTGCTTGACTCATTTTTTAGAGACAATCCTCAGTGCCCCGTCAAACTGTATGCTCTGCCCTCGTTCAATCAACCCGTAAGTTCGTAGATTCCTATCCGTCAAGAGCAGCTCAATATCCCTATCTCCACTCGGGACTTCTCGAAGTACTCGCACCATCTCCTTAAAGTGCTCGCCTTCAGGTCGTTGAATCGTCGCTGTAAAAAAGGGAGAAAACATAAGTTTCGATTTGAACGCAATTGCCTTAGTAATTACTTGATAACTCAGCTACACTCACGTCTGAATAACCATCGCCGGGCAAACCCCGGAGGACACCTGACATAAAACCATTCCGTCCTATAGTAACTCAACCTAGTCCAGGACCCAGTGACCACTTGGTAGTTTCTCACCGCTTCCAGAAATGTGAAGGAAGGATAATCACCTCGATTTTTGAAATTAAATAGGTATCTGATCTCGGTAGGGATCGGCGGTCTATGAAGGTATTCCATGAAGACGATGAATAAACTATTCACGAAGGCATACCCGTTCGGGTGTAGTTGAGATGGAGCGATCCTCAAAAAAGACAACACCTCCCTTATGTACTCGTTGAACGGAGGAAGCGTCCCGGCCGTGCACGCATGGCGATTAAATGCTATATACCCCTCCGGCAGGTTGTGTGGTCTATCATTCGGCTCTGGCAATAACACGTCATCCAGTGACAGACCTTGCCTCAAGCATATTCTCCCTAACATGTCTTCAGAAATATTCGATTGAACGGAATTCGATGGATTGGCAATGAAAGACGCATTGGGAAGTTCGTCCGGGGCCAGACCAATGATCTCAGGTTCAATATCTGGAACCTCTAGTCTCGGAGCAGCTGCAATTTGAACCTCCTGCTGTTGCGAACTTGACGGCTCCATAACTAGCTAACTCATGAGAAACCATCGTTAGACGACAAAGGACCCGTGCATTCCCCAATGCAAAGTGTATGAATGTGTGTGGTACAGTGCCATGCGTCACTTGAATAAATGTCACAAAGTTAAAGTAAATATGCAAACGACAAAGCTACGGAGTCCAGTTACAATGACCGTCATCGCTGACCATCATCACAAAACCGTTTATATGATGGAAATCGATTCGAATAGAAGTTGTTATCTTTCCATCGACGAGCTTCGAAAGGTGGTCAAGTATGCAGGAATGAAGCTCGTCGGAATTATGCTTAGAAACGTCAAACTTAGGAATCCATCATAGAGGGTTCGAACCGATCACAGGGACCTCGTTCAAAACCAACCTAACGTCACTTCGAGTCGATGAATGGAAAGCGCACTTCGAAACGATGATGAGGCGTCGAGTTCGAATCGATCAAAAATGGATAACTTCGAATCGATCCTTGTTTGGCCAGTTCACACCGATCAGAAACCCTCAACTTAACATCGATATCGTTCGAATCGATCCTTTTCGAACCGATATAAAGTTGAGAACTTCGAACCGATAGCCGATGGATTCGAATCCATCGATTCGAGTGAACCCATCGAATCCACCAATCGATGCAAACTGCGTCACCCCCATAAGGTCATCCAAGAGATCGATAAGAAACCCAAGAGAAATGATTCCGCCATCATCGAATCGAACAAGAGTCCCCAAATGGTTTCGAAGCTCCCCCAGACCAGATCCGGCTTTACTAATCACCAGAGTGGCCAATCGATGAAGAAGACGCGGTTTCGAAGTAACTTTGCCATTTGGATTCGAAGCTAATTACCTAATTTGAGTGATGGGTTCAAGGAATTAAAGGCTTGGATCTCGAATGTCTCGAATACGAAAACACAGTGCCTTCTTTTCTGAAGTTTCGAAACGATGCAGTGCACAGTCAAAGCGAGGCGAGAGTTAAAAAAGTAAAAAGTGAAAAAAGTGAAACCCTTTTCTATTTATAAGAAGCCTCGAGAGCAACCAAGGCGATTCCTCTTCCGGTAGACTTGATCGGTTGCAGCCAGTGAAAGCGTGCATCGATTCGAAACCACCATTCGAAGCCATTTGCCTGATGCCATGTGGGTTCGAAGTTACCCTCACAATTCATCGATACGAAGTACACGGCAGGACAACGAGTTGCATCGATGCGAAACGCGCAGTGGGTACATCGATTCGAGGCCCCTGTTCACAACTCCATCCACAACCTACCAAAACGAAGTACTAGTTTGAGTCCATCCTTTCACATCGGTTCGAATGTCAGTTTCGAACCCATCACAACAGAAGTATACTCCATCCATACGAGCGTAGGTTTCGAATCCATCAATGCTCAAATGCATCGGTTCGAAATCTTACACTCGCGGATATAAATCCAATTCCCGCAACCTTCTACATCGGTTCAGGAGAGGATCGATACGAAGGAACCTTTCAAAACAACCATCAAGCGTTGTCTCGACTCAAATTTCAAAATCGGTTCAGGAGAGAATCGATACGAAATTCAATAGCAAACAAAACTAACAACGACTTGTATACGCACGACTTTAACAAAGATCAAACTAGCATATGTGCATATATGTCAAACTAATATTCGATTTTAAGCATTTACAGGGATCGTACACTCATCTTGTTACAAATGCAACAGCCAACGGCTAAGCGCTGTTATACAGCAATCGATCATATCAACGCAATGTTGCAGCAATACAGAGTACGAGTCTAAAAAAAAAGAGTGCAATGATTGTTCAGAGAGAGATTGCAGCTATTCAAAGCATGTCATGTTCCCACAAGACGTACTTAGGGGGGCAAAATGTTATCTCGCTTTTTGGCAAAGCCGCGATACCAAAAGATCGATCGAAAAACGGAGAATAGTTCGTCTCAGAGGTTGGTCATATTTCGTTTCGCTATGGATATCGCTGAATTTTGTCCGAGTCCAGATTGAGCTACAATTGATAGGACATGACAAGAAAGACCGTAGAAGTCAGCATCTCAAATTTCAAGTCAATCCGAGTTCATATGCTCGAGTTATGATCGATTCAATTTGGAAGGGCAGACCTAAGTTTCGAACCAACGGCTGATGGATAGTTTGAACCGATCACCTTCGAACCCATCGACTTCGAACCCATCAACGCGCCTCGGGTTCGACTCCATCACCTTCGAATCCATGTGGTTCGCGCCAGTAGACCTCATGACCATGGAGAGTTTGCGAGGCTCGTACCCATCCAAAGATCCTTGTTCGAATCCACTAAGCTTCGGTTGTTCGAACCCACCACAGAAGCCTTGTTCGAACCCATCACGGAGGCCATGTTCGAATCCATCCATGAAGCCTCATTCGAACCCATCCAAGAAGCTTCATTCGAATCCACAGGGTCAACTGGCCAAGGTGACGTGTCTTTCATCGGTTCGAATGCGCCGAAATATATGGAGTCGAAGCATTCAACTAGGAGCAAAACCCGGATCGAGGTGAAGTGTGCGCTCCACGTCAACACGAAGACACGTGCCACCATGGTTTCGAAACCATCGATTCGAATGCATGGTTTCGAACCAAACAGCCACGCAGTGAACCCCATTTCGAATCCATCATATCTCCCAATCTACTGATCCAAATGCCACGAAATTTTCACAGAAGCTTGAATGCATGTTGATCAATAACCACGCCAAATTTCACCTCGATTGGACGAATTCTTGATCGATTCGAATGGAGTTCGAACTGATGCCAAAGTGGGCCCAAACTTCCTACGACCGGGCATGTGGGCCCCCTCACGTGCCTGAAGTGGTCTCCCGAGTTTCCAGCGAAATATCGGCAGCCTACGCCTATAAATAGAGCTCCAGAGCCAACAGAAAAGGGATTTTTCGACTCTCAAGCGTCCAGACTCTGCCGGATCGAGATCTCCATCATCCTACATCATAATTTTACTGTTGATTTCGAATTTTCAGTTGTAAATTGCTGTTGATTGCTGCAACAACTTGTAATCATTGAAAGAGAATCAATAAAACATCAAAACACTTCACAGTGGACGTAGCCAACACGCCGAACCACTATAAATCGCTTGTCTACGCATTTATTTTACTGCTGATTGGAGTTTTTGTTAGATAATATCTGTTTTGAATTTACATTCTTCGTTTATTATCTCTTCAACGACTCCCGAAGAGTGTTGTGCCCAATTTTGACACAAATAGAAATATTTAATTAATTTTAAATATTTTAAAGTTAGTTTCTAACTTGAATTTCAAATATCGTTGTTTATTGATAATTTAAATATTGAATTTAATAATTGGAATTGGGTAAATTGTTGAATCTGAAATTCTAAGTCTGCTTAAAATAATTTAAAGGCTTGCAAAATTTATATTGATAATACTGAAGATAGTAAAAGTGTTAAAATTTGATTCGGACGTGTTTTGTTAAGTTTTGAAATTTTATCGTTTAAATCGATATTTAAAAATAGCCTTCCGAGGCATAGTCTCGGATTTCGACGAAACCAGTTCCATTGGATCCGTAATATTGTACTATTATCGAATTTCAATTTCGTAATGTTTGGAGTTGTTGTGTGAGCGTACGTTATATAAACGCGCTAAAATTTATATAGAAAATTTAATATAATAACTGGTCTAAAAAGCTATCTTTCCATACGATCGAATTAGGACGAAACCTTTTCCATTGCGCTCGGAATAAGGGTGTAACATTGTAAATGCCTAGCGGCATGTCTCGATAGGAGTTCGCGATTTTAGGCTACGCAAAACGAGACAATTTGAAATTCAATTTAAAATATATTTATATTCTCATACACGCAACCTTCATCAGCCGACATTCCTTCACATCAAAGCTTTTTAATCTCCTCTGCAAATTACTGTAGCCTTCACCTTTTACGCTAACGTCTTTTCTTGTTCCCCCATTCTTTCTTTAAAAATGCAGACGTATTCAAAAGAAATTAAAAAGCTTCAGAAGAATCAAATTAATGGCTGAGTGTTCAAAAAAAAATCTCGTCCCCCATTCGAAAAGAATATTTCGCGTGCTTCCTTTCCCAGTTCAACGCCAATGGCCAAGTAAATTATCTTTTCGTTCGAACGGAAACTCCCCTTCGTTCCTAATTTCTGACTCCTTCCCCTTTTATTTGATTTTGAGATTTCCATCTCGTTCAAAAACTGAGCGTGCTTAAGAAATTAATTGGCGACCTCCCCTTTCTTTCGAATAAAACCCTAAAAAAAAGAGAACGGCGAGTACATCTCGAACGAGTGTTGGAGGGACCTCAATTCGCGATCAAATCACGATCGGATGAGGCACGATCGAGGATGGTTCGAGGTCGGCATCGCACGAGTGGGATGCAGGCATGTTCGAGATGGAGGTGGATGGAGTCGGGGTCGAGGTTGGAAGTGCGGCGAGGCCGATGTGGACTTTGGAGGAGGCCGAGGAGGTTGCGATGGCGTTCGATGATAAGGGCTGCAATCTAGGATTTCAGCAGCGTTCGTGTTAGCAGTGGCGTGTCGAAGTAGAGGCTAGTTCGTGCTTGAATTATTTAAGTCGGTGAGGTAAACGTTTGTTTTTATTTGAATTTTCCTGAATTTATACACATATATATACAGAGATAACTATGTATATATAGGGAAATTACAGTAAGGTTTAAAAGAGAATTCTGCTAAGTTTATATATGTGAAAATATTTATATATAGAAAAATAATTACTATTGTATTTATTGGAAAAAAAGAAAATAGTTTTTAATTATATATATAAATTATTTTATATAGATAAGAGTTTATAAAAAAGTAGATTTTTAAAACGTATATAGCTTGTTCCTTATTATATGTAATTTAAAAATATATATACCTATTTCCATTTACTAGTCTAATTTTAAAATAATGGAGATTAATTTGTTAAATTAACTTATTTAATTATTTTGGTTACTAAAAGATTTTAAAAAGAAAAATTATTAGTTAAATTAAATTGTTAGTTAATTAAATGGTAATTAATTATTCGATCCGTTAAAATATTAATAAACCGTATAAATGTTTATACAAGGTCAGAATTTAAAAGGAAGCAAGCCGGATTGGAAATTGGTTTGCATACATAGTCAAAGGTGAGTTAATCTCACTCATCTGGGTTTAATTTAAATTTAAATGGTTTAATTTAAATAATTGGTTGAATGATTGAAATTAATTGGATGTGGTATATATTATATAGTAGTATATATATGGCATATATTGGAGTGATTGATTTCCCGCATTATATAGTGGATGAGACCCTATGCGCCGCATAATAGTGGATGATATTATATTTAAAACCCATATACCGTGATATTTCACCTCGAAGTGGTATTGGTATTTTATTGTGCTAACATCTGTGGATGCAGGGAAATAGGTTGGAGGGATCCAACTGGATTTCTCAAAATATTTAGTTTTGTTAAAATATTCTGTAATATAATTATTTGCTATCCTGTGATGAACTATATTGATAATTGCAAATGTTGGATACTATGGTTGATTTGAAATATTTCGGTGAACTGAGTTATCAAAATCTATAGGAATAGGATTTATGAAAAGAAAATGAAAGCGTGAATTTTGAGTAAAATAATCATAGAAATTTGAATAAATTAAAAATGAATTGGAAAAGAATACAAAGTGATTTTTGAATTCTGATAAATAAAATTCCAAGTATGGAAAATGAGATTTTGAATAAATGGGAATAAGTAATTTTATTTTTAATCTCAAGTGATTATTTCAAGAAATAAAGAATTTATTTGAAATTCAAGGTTTGAATTTGTTTTAAAGGGATAAAGAAGGAATTTAGAAAAGTATGAAAGTAATATTTCAGTTAAATAAGATTTTAAATCATATTTGAGAAGCAAAGGTGAAGTTGATGGTTTTGGAGTTAAATTGAGAAAGTAAAGGAATTTATTTCAATTTGGAATAAAATCTGAAAATCGATTTGGAAATTGATTTAGAATTTGAAATTATGTTTTTAAAGAAGACGAGACTATGGAATTTATAAACTGGGTTTATAAAAGTGAAGTAATATATCAGAGGATATTTGGAAGAATAAATTCTCGGTGGGAATTTATTAAAGGAAAGGGTAATTTTGTTTAAAAATAAATAGTGATTTATTTTTAACAGATGTGAAAGAGAAGCGTATTTCCCTGGATAACCAAGTACGTTTTCAAAACAAATTTATAAGTATAAGTTAAAAGTTAAAAGTTTTTTTAAGAAGTATGTTTTAGAAAATTTATTATTTTTAATGTTTAGAATTTAAAGTAAGTCCTTTTCAAGTTTATCATAGTAGTAATTATTTAAACGTGACTAGGTATTATGTTTTAAAAAGATAAAAATTTAGTTTTATATTTTATTTAGTAGCTTTATTTTAAATATTCTTAAAGTATATATCTTTGAATAAAGTATTAAAGTAGTTTTTAAATTTAAATGTTTAAAGTGTATTTTATAATAAAATATTTTTAAAATATTTTAAAATCTAAAGTGTTTGTACTTAGTGATTTCAGTGGAAATAGGAAATATTTGGGAAATGTATTCCGTGAGAGGAAAATGGTTTGAAAACTGTTCCAAGAGGGTTTGAAAATGGAAATATATCTTGCGAAGATATTTTGAGGTTAATAAATAATTTGGAGAAATTATTTTATGTTTGATGGTTGTTGTGAATGTTAATTGATAGTTAAATAATCGACTATCAACATTGGCCAATGCGTTGATCGTTTCGAAGAGACCGGGATCGAGATTTATTTCACAAAAACCATTTAGATCCGGTTTGTATGTTTTTGTGTGGAAAACAATACTTTGGATTCGAAGGTGGAGCAGTGAAGTGCAAGGGCTAGTCGCTACTAATCCTGAGGTAATTCCAAAATGGATGTAGTAGGAGTAGTGCCTTCGGTTCCGTTCGAACCCGAGATGGACTTGTATGGATTGAATGCTTTCAGAACATCGTCAGGTGGACGATGAGCATTCTAAGAGATGAGTTCTCTAAAGGTAACACTTAGATTCAAGCCTCATCAACTGGGAATGACTGAAAATCAGGAGTTATGCAGCAAGGCTAGGTGGGTAGCGCCCATTAGGGTGAGGTAATCCCTGTCTAGATGTCCCTTTTATTCGATTTAGTGGTGCGGTTGCTGATTCCAACCATGTGGTGATCTTACTCGGGATTATCCAGTAAGGGGTAGTCCTGGTCTTGTGTTGTAGGGGATTGGGAGTAATCCTCGATATGGTTATCTAGGCCACGTACTGTGACAGGTGGTACCCCAGTGCCTAGTCATTAGTTGGAAATCCATTCTCCCTACGTGCCTTTTACGGTTTTGTTTGTATTACCCACTACTGTGGTTAGTAGCTGGAATTTAATTAATTTAACAATTTCAGCTATTTGAATAAGTATTTGTATATAGACACTATTATAATATCAGAGGATTTTTTAATAAATGTTTTAGCTATCGTAAGGTAAAAACCCGACATGTTTATTTGTGGCGTGGTCTTACGAGATGCTTTTGTTTTCAAAGGATTTTGAAACTTTAATAATCAATTTGGGTATGATTTCTCACGCTTGTATTCCAAACTGACTCTGGTGTTATTTAACTATAATGCTCGGGTCAGACCGAGTATTATAGAATACATGATATGATGCTGTGGAGCTCAAGAGACAAGTTAGATGGCGATACGTACTTCAGTACTTGATTATTATTCCGCTGTGTATTCAGTTTTGAGGACAAGTTTATATGACTGTCCAGTTGTATGTTATTGATGTTGTTGAACTCTAATGATATACTCTGATGATGTAATGTACAAAAAGATGTTTTTTTTTGTTTTTGTGTAAAGATCATTTATTATCTATTATATTTTGTTCCGCTGCGATGGTTAGATTCTAATGTTGTTTTCTATTTTCTTCTCTACCTCTTCTTCTTTAACCCAAATGGTTCGTATTTCTGTTCATCTTGAGTTGATTGATGTAGAATAGTGTTGACTCAAGGGGTAAGGATTTGCGGGTTGTTACATACGGGGTCATCCTTGACTCCTTTTCGAGTGTTTCCTCATAACCCAGTTGATCTCTATTTATCGATACTCAGAGTGGTAAGTGTCTCAACGGGGACGAGCCCCATTTTCCTTGCTTCATTAGTGCTGGCTAGCTTTGCTAATGAATCGGCTTTCTGATTGTGCTCTCGGGGTATGTAGTAGATGGCATAGTAGTCGAACTGATTTAAAACTTTCTGAACCCGAGCAAGATAAGAAGCCAGCCTCTCATCTCTAGCTTGATATTCTCCCCGAACTTGGCATACGATCAGTTGCAATTCACAATAAACCTCCATAGCAATAATCCCTAAGTCTCTGGCAAGCCTAAGTCCGGCGAGTAAAACTTCATACTCCGTCTTTTTGTTAGTTGCGTGGAAATCAAATTTCAAAGCAAAGCTTATGGATCGACCTTAAGGATTTTCGAATACTACTTCAGCACCTGAGTAGCGGTCGTTTGATGTGCCATCAGTGTACAACTTCCTTATGCATTTGGGAGATTCACTGGTTTCGAGCAAGTGCTTCGGTACAGTGAATTCGGCTATAAAGTCTACCAAAATTTATCCTTGAATGGTTCTCCTTGGTGTGTAAGCAATATCAAATTGACTCAACTCGATGTTCCACTTGAGAAATCTACCAGACATCTTAGGTCGTGTAAGGACCTGTTGTAACAGCTGGTCAGTGTAGAATGTGATCGGATGAGCCTAAAAATAAGGACAGAGATTTCTCGAGGCAATGACGAGGCAATAAGCCGTCTTTTCCAGCTTCAGGTAGTTTCTCTTCGTCTCAGTTAATCGCTTGCTGATGTAATAGACTGGTCGATATATCCGATCCTCTTCTCGAATCAATGCAGCACTGATCATATTCACTGAAACCGCCAAATAGATGTATAATCTTTCATGATCAACCAGCTTTTATAGAATAGGTGGCGTCGCCAAATGTTGAACCAGTTCTTGGAATGCGCCTTGACACTTCTTCGCCCATTTGAAATTCTACTTTCCTTTTCTAACGAGATCGAAGAAGGGAATGCACTTGGATTTGGAGATGAATCTACTCAAGGCTGCCACCTTTCCGTTGAGGATTTGTACTTGCTTTATGGTTCTGGGAGTCTCAAGATTCTAAATCGCCTAGATTTTCTTAGGATTGGCTTTAGTTTCTTAAGCATCAACAATGAATCCAAGGAACTTTTCAAATGCGACTCCGAGTGACATTTCAATGAGTTGAGCTTCATCCGGTACTGACGAAGGATATTGAACATTGTTTCTATGTCTTTGACATGATTGATGGATAGCCGCAACTTTACAAGCATATCGTCCATGTACACCTCCGTGGTTTTCCCGATCTGGTTAGCAAACATTCGGTTCATGAGCCTCTGATAAGTTGTCCAAGCATTCTTGAATCCGAACGACATTACTTTGTGGCAATAGAGTCCTAGATCGGCGATGAAGCTAGTATGTTCCTGATCAAGTAGGTTCATCAGTATTTGATTATGGCCTAAATAAGCGTCCATGGAAGATAAAAGCTCGTGTCCGGCCGTTGAATCCAGAAGTTGATCATTTCTGGGAAGGGGAAAATTATCCTTGGGGCATGCTTTATTCAAGTCTAAGTAATCCACACATTTTCACCATTTCTCGTTCAACTTTCTAACAAGGACTAGATTGGATACCCACTCTGGGTATAATGCATCACAAATGAATCCATTGACTTGAGCTTGTTTACTTCTTCCTTAAGGGTGGCAGATCTCTTTGGATCTATACCATGCCTCTTTTGCTTGACCGGGGCATGCCGCGGGTCAATATTCAATGCATGGCTCGCGATGTCCGGTGAGAATCCACACATATCTGAGAGATTCCAGGCAAACATGTCGAGGTTTGCTTGAAGAAATTCAACCAATTCCCCTCTCATTTGGTGGCTAAGTTGAGATCCGATCTTTATCATTTTGGGGTCGTCATCATCATCGATCAGAACATCGAACGTCAACTCTACCAAGGAAGCCTGACTGTCTTTGACTTCTTCTTCATTATTATTATCTTGGGGATCAAGATCTTTTAGGAACTAGTTGTGGCGCCCGAGCCTAGGCCTAGGCGTTAACTGTCAACTCTAAAAAAAAGGATGCATAGAGATTCCTCTATGTCCTTACCCTTCTCTTTCCGTTATGCCTCCCATAGCTCGGCAACATAATAGGCTCATCCAGCCGCCTAATCACCTTGAACCGCTCTAACCCCGTTATCAGTAGGAAACTTTAGAGTCAAACACCATGGGGCAACAGCTTCCTTGAATTCGGCGAGGGCCGGTCGGCCCAAGAAAGCATTATACGGAGAATTAATATCTAACACAACAAACTGTAGCATCTGGACTTTCCGGCGATCTTCGATTCCTAACTCAACTGGAAACTCCACCGTCCCAGCGGGTATAGTTGCACTTCCATTAAAGCCATGTATGCGAGACTAACATGGCTTTAAGTCTTTCGCCTCCATTCTTATCTGGTCATAAGCTCATTTAAAAAGAATATTTACTAATCTTCCACTGTCTACCAACATCCTCTTCTTCTAAGAAAGACCTATCTGAGTTGAGATGACTAGCAGATTGATAGTGGGAGCTTCGACTCTATCAGCATTATTGTTTCGGAAAACGACATTGTCTGTCATAATTTCCTGTTCTTTCGTTGGAGCTCCATCATCAACATTACTGCAACACTCGAAGTCCGCATGCCTAATTGAAATGGCATACGACTCCATTTCTTTCCACCTCCAATCAACTGAATAAGGACCACTACTAAATATATCTATAACCAACCTCCTGCCAGTATGCGTGGATTCCTTAGGTCTAGCCTAGCTTTGACTTTGATTTGGGTTAGATGGGCCCGCAACTCCATTCTATTGCGTTAAAACAAACTGTTCCAACTTCCTCTCTCTAATCAACCTCTCGATTACGTCTTGTAAATGACGACACTCATTAGTATTGTGGCTATATCAATCGTGAAATCTATAGAACATTCCAGTTTGAATCCGCTTCTCAGATGACTGTTTCGGAGGAGGCTTCTTATACTGTCCAGTATTATAGGTCTGCAAATAAACATTCTCCAGGGATGTATTCAAAGGGGTATATCTATTGAACATGGGAGCTCGGGGTCTCGGTCCATGATTTTGAACTCTTTTCCTCCCTTGACCTTCGTTACCTTTCTATTGACCTTTCTTGTTCTGTATATTCAACTGCATTTTACCGAAACTGTCACCGGTCTATTTCACGACAACATTGCTTTGAATGCCTTCGACATTGGGCCCTGCATCATCCTGCTTCCTTGATCATCTAGCATCTTCACTCCTTAGAAACTAGGCCGCCTTAGTACAAACGATCCAACGACGCAGCGAGTTTCCAAGCCAACCAACTTCCATACTCGGAGTCGGGATCGATTTGTTTGGTCAATGCCATTAAGATAGAATTGTCATTTGGGCTGCTGTCCTCAGGACATGCAGCATGAAACCTTTCTAGATAACGTATGAATGTCTCTCCCAAAGCTTGAGTAATGCTGGACAAGGTGCTGACATCCTTTGGCCTTGTAACATGCATACGAAATTGTTCGATAAATTTCATAGCCAACTGATCGAAACTGGAAATAGATTTGGGTAGTAAACGAGGAAACCATATTGTTGCAATACCTCCTAAGGAAAAAGGGAAACTCCTGCACTTAATTTCATCGTCAGCTCGAGCGGCATCCATAAGCCATTCATACTTTAGGATATGCTGATTAGGATCTGAACATCCCTCATACAAAGGCAGGGTAGGGATCTTGAATCGAGGAGGTGGATCAGCATAAAGAATATCATTTGTGAATGGAGTATGACTTCGGGAGATTCCCTAATCGTCATTGGTAAAACCTTGAATTTCACGAACCATTTGGCGGATCATGTTTAGAATGTTTGGAATTTGGACATTCGGGGCCAAAGCGTGGTCAGGTTCCGCGTTGCAGGGACGGTCCGGGCGTGGTCAGGTTCCGCGTTGCAGGGACGGTCCGGGCGTGGTCCACGGTCCATTCCTCGCCTCCTTGGCTCCGGGCCTTTAGGAACATAGGGTTCTAGAGCATGAACATGTTGATGAAGGGTCGGATCTGCTTTGTTCCGAATCACAGCTTCTAAGTCTACAATGGCAGTAGCTGCGTGGCTATTGATGGTATGATAAGGAAGTGTCCCTCCTCGGGAGGAGGGTCCAGCTTGGTGTCCCATAGAAGGACCAGCCCCGGCTTGTCCGAGGTTCAGAGCATGCTGATGCCCAAAGGCTTGTGCATAGTTTCCATCTAGATATCGGCGTGTAGGTCTAAGATTGTAATCAGAGGAAGCCGAGCTTTCGATAGAAGAATAGGAAGCACGATCCCTTATGTATCTCCTTTGTCTTGCTTCATTCAGTTGGTTTGCGAGCTCCAAGTTGGCACGGATCTGCTGGGTGAGCTGCTGACGGCTTTGATTTAGCTCTTGCATTAGAATTTAGAACTCCTCCCTCGTGTGACGACCCGGAATTTTGAGCAATATCAATTTAATAATCTTTGATAATAATTAAATTAATTTGATCATTTTACATTATAAATTGACAAGTTAAAATTTATTTTAAAAGGTTAATAATAATTTGATAATATCTGTCAACATTTTTCTTAACAATATAAAATAGGAAAGTTTAATTCTTTTGAAAACTATTAATAATTTAATTTGGAAATATTTAATTCGGCAATTTAAAATTAGTAAGATTTATTTTTCAAAGGCTAATCAAATTATTTTCTATTTATTATAATATATATATATATATTGATATATCTTGTAAATAGGAAGTTTTAAAGTAATAAAAACTTTATATTTAAATTGTAATATATATGAATATATATATTGTGATTTGGATTGTGTTTTAAAATTAATATAGTAATTATCAAATCTAATGTTAAAATGATTTTCTATTTGAAATGTGTATATGTATTTGTATATATATATTAGAAATAGGAATTATATTGATTTGAATTTAATAAGTATTTTCAAACTTTATTATATATATATATAGTTTGTAATTTGAAATGTTAATCTGATTTAATACTTTTGAAAATGATATTTGAGATTTAAATTTTAATAACAATAATAACTTCTTATTTATTTTAAATATATATTTTTAAGCTTTTGTTTTAAATAAGAATAAAATTTGAAGTTCACTTTCAGTTATTTTTAATATTCTTTCATTTTAATTTTAACATAAGATAAATTGTTTTAAATTTTTTATATATAGAGTTAAATTAAATTTCTCAAATTTATAAACACATGTTATATAGACTTGAATCCAAAGCATAAGTTATTTGTTAATAAATGTTTATTTGAATTCACATGAATATTTATTGAAATCCAAAGCTTATTTATATAAAATAAATTCACATTTTATAATTATCTAAATATTACATAAATACATGTATATAGCTTAAATAAATTATTAAAAAGAAAAAAACATTTAAAACATTAGAAAAACATTACAAAAATAACACTTGTAAATATTAATTAAACATTAAGCACTTGTAAACTTTTTAATATGTGTTTGAGACAAATGTAAGTCATTGTACTTATGTGTAAGCAAACTAAGGCATTAAAGAGACACATGTCATTCTCTTTAATAATTAAATTTAAAATTAAATTGTAAAATAAAAGATGAGTTTTATTCTTCAGCTGAAAACCTTTTCTTCATTTTTTTTCAACTCAAACTTAATACAAAACAAATCAACAATAAAAAGGAAAGGTATTAAAACCTGTAAAATCTGAAATAGCAAAAGAAGATAAAAAGGCAAGATCAATAATCAGAGGGAAGGAAGCAACTAGATGTAAACATCAGCAAGCAATTCAGGAAAATTTATTTAACATGCAAAGTTGGAATCAATGCAAGATGTAAAACTTCAACAAATCATCAGCAGTAGGATTATTTCAACATGCAAGAACTAGAATCAATTGATTCAAGAACATGCAATTTAAAATTTTAGAACCTGGAAAATACAGTTCTAATCCTCTGCAATAAAAAGGTGAGTAAATGATTTTGTTTAAAAACAGTTTAACTCCTGTTTCAATATGTTATTGTGATGAATATTTTGTTGTTGATAGAATACTTGAATTTAATTGAATTGCGTGTTTGAGTATATGGTTTGAATACCTGTGTAGTTAAAAAAAATGCATTACTGTGTTTATAAACAGTTTCAAAATTTAAAATAAATTCAATAACTAGTGTTTGGATTCGAACTTGACTTTGAATTATAAATAGAAGTTGTTTGTAATCTAACAATCTATCATCCAAAAATAGTTATAGGATTTTGAAATGAATGATTAACCCATATTTTTAAAATTACAGTAAAAATGAAAGTTGGGTTAAAATTTCATAATTGAATTGCGAATAGTAAACCATGATTTTTGAAACTTGTATCATGATTTTTAGATTAGTGATTGAAGAGAATTTTGGAATTGAATGTTTTGTACATTTTGGTCAATTGGCGTGATTTACGGCGAGTTTGTCGACGTCGTTGGGCATGGAGGTTGAGGGAGTGTAGAAGATCATCAGAAAAATACTCATGTATTTTATTGATGTTTGAGATGATCGTAGATCGAAGGAGTAGGGTTTTATACCCTATATTTTGTCTACGTGTTCATCGTGGCTTCACGGCGTCGATAGGCAACCGGAGTAGATCGCACTTGTGCCGTAGATTCTGGGGGTTATGGAGTAGCTATGGTGGAGATTGTGGGTTGTCTGGAAGCTTTGGTTGCCGTGGAGGGTTGGTTTTCTGATGATGTGGGTTCGAACCGATGGGTTCATAAGACAAGATTTCGATTCTCGATTTTATACAAGTTTCTGGGTTTTGCGTTTGAACGTTGTGGTCGAGGGTGACTTGTCGACGCCTTGGCGATGATCGCTGGTGGAAGGAGGGGTGGTGCATGATGCACGTTATCGTGTATCAGTGGTATTTGGGATTTTGGAGAGAAGCAGGTTCGAGCTCAAAGTTGGTTTCGTGTATTCTGCTGTTTTTTTCTCGAAGCAGGTTTAAGGTTGGAGTGACTCGGGGTATACATGGGGGATGTCAATGGGTTGCTCGAGTTGTTGAGCAGGGTTTTGTTTGGATCTGCAGTTTTTAAGTTTAAATTTAAAAAGGTTTTAAAATTTTAATAGTAAGATTTTAAAAGTTTTAAAACAAAGATAATATGATTTTGTAGATAATCCAAGATTAAAAACGAAAGTTAAACAAGTTTGTTTATAAAACTAAATTGTTTTAAAGTTGGTTTTAAACGAGTTTATATATATTAAAATATGGAAGTTTTAAAAATAAAATAAATGAAATTTTAATAATAATATTTGAATTAAATTTTATTAAATAACTTTGGAAAGTTCAAGGATTTAAAAGTTTTTAATTTGAATGTTTAGATTATTTTAATTATAATTGATTTCAAATATATTTTATTTTAAATAAAGTTTAATGATTAAGAATTTGATAATCAATTATAATAAAGATTTATCTTATGTAAATTTAGAATTTTGATTTAATTAAAGATAAATAAGTTTGTGAGAATAATTAAGATAGTTCAATTTTTATTAATAATCAAAGTGTTTTGGATAACATAAATGATTTAATAAAGAAAATGATTTTCTTAATTAAGGATCTTTTTAATATAGTTAATTAAAGAATCATTAAATTAATTTAAATGATTAGTTTAATAATTAATTAAGTAATTAATTAGTGATTAATTAAAGATAATCACTTTGGAGTTGATTAAGTATAATTATTGGGTGAAGTAATTAAGTGATTAATTACTGGAGGTAATTAAGTAAGGGATAATTACTTTATTAAAGTAATTAAGTGGATGTGATTAGGGTTAATCACTTGTGCTATTAATTAAAGAATTAATTAATATAATTAATTAAAGGTCTAAATTATTTAATTAATGGTTAATTAATAAAAGGATTAAGAGTAATTAATTAAGTGATTACTTACTTATTAAAGTAATTAATTAAGGAAGAGATTTAATTAATGGAAGTAATCATTAATTAATGGAAATAATTAATTAATTGTTAATTAATAATTTAAGGATAATTAATTTAAACTTTAGTTTTAATTACTAAATGTAATTAAAAAGTAATTAATAAAATGTGATTAATTAAAAGTAATTAATTAAATATGATTAATTATAAATGATTAATCAAGTGTGATTAATTAAATGTAATTAATCAAGAGTAATTAATCAAGTATGATTAATCAATAAGGTGATTAGTCAGGTATGATTAATTAAAGGATAATTAAGGAATATTTATCAGAATAATTAAAGGATAATTAATCAAATGTGATTAATTAAAGGGTAATCAAGAGATAATTACTTGGATAATTAAGAAGTAATAAATCAAGATGATTAATTAAATTTGTAATCAAGGAATAATTACTTAAAGTAATTAAGTAATAATTAATCAAGGGAGATTAATTAAAGTGGATAATTACGTGATGTTTATTAATTAAATTGTAATTAATTAATGAATAAGTAAGCTGGATTAATGATAATCCAAGTGATTAGGTAAGGAATTAATTTGATTAAGGATTAATTAAATTAATCAAGTTTGGATTAAACTTGTTATGGATGATTAATGATTGGTTGATAAATATCAATGGATGAGTTAATGATATTGGATGATATCGTATGTCATTGGTTGATATGTGATAATGTGAATGTGATATATTTGAGATGTGATATATATATATGCTGCTTTGTGATATGTGTGGATGAATTTGATAATTGTAAAGTATCTATCTGTGTGTTGTGAATCATCTATTTATGTTAAGTAATATTCTGAATATCTACTGTTTAAAACTGTAACGACCCGGAATTTTGGGCAATATAAATTTAATAATCTGTATAAATAATTTAACAGGTTTGATAATTTTTCTCTATAGTTTTAATTTAAACTGATAAATTTATTCTTTTTAAAAGTTAATAAATATTTAGTCTGATAATTGTGGTTAATATCTTTTTAACAATTTAAAATGGATAAGATTTGTTTTTCAAAGCTAACGAAATTTTAATTCTATTTATAATACATATTTGATATATATTGTGAATAGGAGATCTTTTATTTTAATTTAAAGATGAATTTTCAAATTGTAATATATATGTAAGTATATGTTATAATTTGATATTGTTTTGAAATTTAATTTAAATCTATTGATAATTTATATACGTATGAATTATAATTTAAAGCTTTGTTTTAAAATATAATGTAATGGTTTATTATAAATATGATAGTTCATAAAGAAATTAATCAATGTTTTATTTTTGTTTTCTTTAAAGTGTTTGATTTAAATGGTTATAAATGTATATATGAATGTTTTAGATTTTTAACAACATGTATAAGAAGATATATTTGTGTTATATTTAGTTTTAGAATATTTTCTTTAAAATGAAGTTTATATTTACATATGTAAGTACTCATTTATAAAGTAAAATAAAAATGTAAGTTTATATTTTCATTTAAATTAAATAAAAGTTTAAAAACACTTAAAGACAAATGTAAACATATTAACACCTCTTAAAACACATGTAAAACAATTAAGTAGTGTAAATGACATTTGTTCAAATTTTTACAAGTGGCATATTCATTTTAATTTTTAATAAATGATTAAAGAAGAAAACTAATTTTTCTCAAGCACTTTCCTTCTTTGTTTTCTTTTCTTCATTCTTTCAAAACTAATGGCAACCAGTAACTATTTCAAAACCTGAAATCAACATCTGCAAATACAAATCTACTTTATTCTGCAAACTTCAAAATCTGCAAAATAAAGTCCTACTTCAACCTGCATTCACATAAAGATCAACCTGTAATTCAATTCGATGATCAATTGCAAGTTTCAACCTTTAAACAACTGAAGTTAAACCTTTAAAACCTCAAGTTGTATGCATGCAAAGATTTCAACAGCACTCAAAGTTTCTTTTCAAATTCTAAGGCCTGGGCATCAAAACTGCTATGCATTGTTCTCTGCTCTGCATAATAGAAAAGGTGAGTAAATTTTATTTTAAAAACGGTTTTTAAAACAAAGGTTATATTGATATCAGTGATGAATATTGCAGTAACATAGATTTTAAAATGTTTATATGTTCATTGATATGAATGCATATTGATTTAAAGTTGAAATTGTGGAATAGGTCTGTATATTTGTAAAAAATTTCTGTTCTCTGTTTCCTTTTGAACAGATTTCACTTCAAAAAAATATTAATCTCCCAGTAACATCATTAATGAACTTTGATGATTAAATGGAAATTGTAAGTTAATGTTTGATAGTGAATATAAAAATAGTTTAAAGATTTTATATTTAGTACTTTTCATATAAAAATATTAAATACAGTGAAGAGCTAAAAATAGTTAAAAATCAACTTATTCAATTTTGGATTTGGATTACATGATTGTAATCATGGCAGCAAATAATGAATTTAGGAGTTAATATCAAAAATTTTAGTTGACAAATTGATTAGGAATTTGGTTTTGTTCGAAAAAGGGTTTTTTGGAAATTACCGATTATCCATACATTGAATTGGTATGTAATTTGGATCGAGGCTAGCTTGTAGATTGTTGATTTAGGGAAAAATACCAGAGAATTTTTATAATGGCTGTGTTGATTGAATTTGGGTCAAGTAGGGTTTTTTTTTTGTTTTCGGCTGGGCTTGGTTGTCGTGATCTTTGCGACATGAAGATGGGACCGGAGGCGTTCGCTTTTCAGGAGAAGGTAGCTCGTGACGTAGAGTTTCGATGGAGAGGGTCGGCGAGGTATAACGTCGTCGCGGTGGTTGGTAGTGGAAGGATTTATGAAGGTGGTCTTCTGCAGTTTTCGAGATATCGATCGAAATTTTGATCCTCGAGTTTGTTGATGGATCTGGGGATGTTTTCGAGCTCACACGCGATCGTGTGGTGGTTGTAGATGGTCGCGGTGACCGTCGCTGGCCGAGGATTCTGGTGCACGTGCACCATGATGGGTCTGTGCAATGGAATGAGGAGCTGGGATTTTTTTAGGGAAGACGAGTTGAAGACTCGAAGCAGCTATCGTGTTTTCCCGTAATGAACTCGAAGTGGGGGGAAGGTAACTGGGTGCTTCGGGACTGGCTCGTGTAGTTTAGGTGATTTACTCGAGTTTGGGTTGTGGGTTATAGTTAGTACTGTGTAATGATTAAAGTCCTAATTCAACTTGTTGTTGAATAAATCGAAGACAAGTTATAAAAGTAACTCGAGTTTGAATAATTGAAAGATCAAGTTTTAAATTTTAAAACCAAGTTTATAAATAAACAAATTTGTAAAAGGTTAAACTTGTTCCTTGATATAAAAGTAAATCAACTTTTAAAAGTGTTAATTGAACTAAATTTTCAAATTTAAATTTGTTTAAGATGGTTCTTTGGAGAGTAATTTAACTTAATTAAAACTGAATTTTAAATTTAAGTGAGGAATGTTTTGAATTTGTATATTTAATCAAAGTTTTAAAGTAAATTATTAAGTAATGTTTAAAAACTAAGTTTTCAAAATTCTATCGAAATAAATAGGATTAAATTTAGATAATTTAAAGTGTTTTAGATTTTAAATTGATTTAAAATGCATTATTTCCAAATAAGGTTATTGTTATAATTTTGAAATCAAATAGAATAATTTATTTTTAAGTTGTTAAAATTTGATTAAATTCAAATAATCTATTTATGGAAATAAATAAGGTTAAATTATTTGAATATAAATTTAAGAATACTTAATAATTTGTTAATATATAAAAGATTAATTAAGAATAATGTTTTCTTAATTAATTAAGGATTTTAAATCTAGGAAGTTAATTAATTAATTGTTTAACTAATTTTAAATAATTAGTTAATTATTTATTTAATTTTAAAATAATCACTTAATTATGGATTAATTAAGTGTAATTAATTAATAAAGTAATTAATGGTTATTTATTGACTGTAATTAAGAATTGGTAATTACTTATGGAAGTAATTAGTGGTAATTACTCACAAGGGTAATTAATTGAAGTGATTAATGGATGATCACTTAATGTTATCATTTAAGTGTTGATTAATATAATTATTTGAAGTTAATTAATTAAGGAGTAATTAATTAAATAAATAAATTAGGATTATTTAATAATGGGATTAATTACTTATTAAATAATTAATTAAGGAAGTAGTCAAGATTTATTAATGGAAGTAATTAGAGATAATTACTTATGTAAGTAATTAACAGTTAATTACTTAATTATTTAGTTAATTTATCAATGTGATTAATTAATTAATGAATTTAACTTAAGATTAATTACTAAGTGTAATTAATTAGAATTGTAATTAATTAATAATGTAATTAATTAAGGATTGATTTATTAATTAAATTGTTTGATAATTTCTTAATGAAGTAATTAAGGATTAATTAGTTGGATTAATTAATCAAGGATTAATATAATTAAATTAGAAATTGATTAATTAAGAAGTTAATTAATTAAGATAAATAATTACAAATTTTTAATTACTAATTATGAATTAATGAGTTGATTAATTATAAGTTAATTAGTTAATTAATTAAAGTATTATTAATTAATAAGGACCATTAATTAATGTGATTAATGATATTAATCAAGGTTGATTAATATAAGTAATTAATTTAAGGGTGATTAATTATTGTAATTAATTGAGGTATAATGCAATTAATTATAGTTAATTAATAGAAGTAAATGATTGATCATTAATTATTGTAATTAATGATAGTAATTAAGGATTAATTACTGATTATGGTTAAGGATAATTACTTGAATGTAATTAAATAATTAATCAAGGAAGATTAATTAAGGAAAATCATTTGAGATGATTATATATTTTATTTGGAATAATAATTAATGAAGAGGGGTTATGGTAATTCAATTGATTTAGAGATAATCAATTCTGTTCTGGATGTTTGATCAATATGGGTTGATTGATTAATATTGGTTAATTGATTGATATTGGATGATCAATATTTGGAGATTGATAATGTATGATTGGTTGATATTGGATGTTTGATATTGGTTGATACTGGATATCTCTGTTATGTAATATGCCGTTTTGTGAAGTTGAATTTTGATATGAATTATCTCTTGTGATAATATGATTCATATATTTGTTTATTTCATCCTGAATATAAGTTAAATTGTTTAAACCCTTAAGTACAACTTGGACATTAAAATGGCGTTTGGTTTCGGTGAGACCGGGATCGGGTTTCCATATTTGGATATCCGAAAACCACATCGATTCCAATTAAACGTTAGGTCGTTAATCCAAGTGGAGAAAGTGAAGACTCGAGGTGTAAGGGCTATACATCAGTATAACTCTGTGGGTGATTCCGTAATGAGTTGACGGAATAGTGCTTATAGATTCGAGATGGTGAATCAGAGTGCAAGGGCTATGGTCGTTGAATCTGAGGGTGATTCCAAAATGAGTGCAGCGAGATAGTGCCTCCGGTTTCGTTCGAACCCGGAACGAACTTGTATGGATTGAATGCTTTCAACACATCGTCAGGTGGACGATGAGCATTCTAAGATAGATGTGTTCTATAAAGGTAATTGTAACCTCAAGCCTCATCAACCGGGAATGGCTAAAACAGGGGAGGTACAGCAAGGCTTCGTGGGTAGCCCCCACTTGAGAGTGAGATTTACCCCTGTCTAGAGGTCCCTTTCTATTTCGGCTTAGTGTGTGGTTGGTCGCGCCAACTACGGATTGGTCTTGTTCAGGACAGTCCGGTAAGGGATGGTTCTGGCCTTGTGTTGCAGAGGAGCGGGCGTACTCCTTGGTACGTTGATCTAGGCCACGTACTGTGATGGGCGGTACCCCAGTAGCCCTGCCATTGATGGAAACAAAAATCCAATAAGTGCCTGTACAGTTTTGATTGTGCCCAACTATGTTGGAACATGAGATGTAAGCATTCCAGCTATTTCTGTATTTTATTTTGAAAACCCTAGACACTATTATAATATCACTGGACTTCCTATCAAATGTTTTGGTTAGCGTAAGGTAAAAACTTTTCCATGTTTATGTGTGGGAAGTCTTACGTGATACCTCTTCTTTTCAAAGGTTTTCTAAAGTTAAGAAATTTTAACCCGTTTACTCACACCAGACCCCTGTCTGACCCGAGTGTTTATTTTCTGTTTTATTAAACTCTTAGGTACTCATATTATGTATGAGTAGTCAAGTGATTCAGGTTTTCTTGATGAATTCTGGAGGAGATATGGAGCAAGAGGCTTCCACATGTAGATATATTATGGTTCAGCTGTGTATTGTGAGTTGTATTGTTAGACATATGTTTATAACTGTCTAATATCTGTTGTATAAGTTGTATACTCTGATGTAATGAGATACTATGTAATATTTTATAAGGTATATTATATTTCATTCGTTCCGCTGTGAGTTATCTGTTGTTGTTTGTGTTCTTCTTTCTCTTTCTTTTCTTCTTCTATCCCTTTCTTTCTTCAAGATGATGCGATTTCCTGGAGATAGGAAGTCGGGTCGTCACATTTGGTATCAGAGCGTTAGGTTGAGTGAATATCTAAGCTCTGGAGTGGTGTCTTTCTTGATAGAGCGTACTTGTAATTTTTATATATAACTATATATATATATATATATATATATATATATATACACCTAATCTGTTGGGTTATCTGTTCGGATTTTCCAACATAATTTTTAGAGGTAGATGGAGTAGTAGTGGTGTGTGTGTAACACGACTACCACTGATGGAAGAGGTCCATGTGTTTGAGGTTGGAAGTATTTGTCGAGACTGTAGACCTAATACCGTCTCGAATAAGATTTGTAGTTTGGAGTAAGGATTTCTCTGATATCCGAAGGAAATCTTTTAAAGATTCGGAGTTCGTCTTTGAAGTGTAAGTTTTAATTTCGCTCGGGTGAGCGAATTTTTCTTGAGTTTGAATCTGTCGAAAGTGCAGATAAAAGTTATGGTATCTTGATAACTGCATGATGAGATGCAGTATCTTTGGATATTTTCCGAAGAAGTTTTCTCTTGAAGCAGTTTTAGAAGTAGTTGTGGAGCAGTCTTTACCTGCCACAGAGAAGATTTGTCTGTTTAGAAGTTGTTTGGATCTTCAGCAAGGAGATTGGCTGTTTTGGGATATGATACTAAAGTCTATGAGTTGTTTCTCTTCAGGCATGGTCTCATTGTTATTCCCTAAGGAAAGCGAGATGTGGATGCTTGGTTTGGAGTCCGAGTTTCTTGTCTGCCATCTCGGAGGTCCGTTGTGTGGTTTGTTGATGGTTTTGGGTTTTGGAGAAGCCTTTGGATTAGAGTTTTTGGTTAGTTGTGGTAGCTGTTTCAGTTCGAAGTGTTTGGTGTGCTGACGAGGAGATCTTTTAGCTTTGCAGTATCATCGAGGTAGAGTTTGGAAGCAGCAGTGTGGCTTGTTTCTCCGATGGGTTGGGAATCTTAGTGGTTCTTCTTTCAGCAGCTCGGGCAGTTGGAGATGTTTTCTTGAAAGGTTAACCTGGTTTGGAAAGTTTAAAGTTGTTCTAATTGGTAAGGAGAGGACAGTTTCTTTGGAATCCGAATTAGGTTGGATCGCAAAAGTGACTTGCGATTAGTTTGGAATTTATCTTGGGTAATCTGTTGTTTGAGGCTGAGGATTCTCATGTGAGTAGGAGCTACTGAAGTAATCAGAAGGCTGTCTGCATCTGGAGTTGAGTTCCCTGTTATTTTGGTTCCGAAAGAAAATTTTGGTAGTTAGTCTGATAGTTGGATGGTTCTTGGAGAAAGGAGAGTGGGTGAAGCAGCTCAGAATATTTCTGGAATTGGAATTGGACTAGTATAGCTTTTGGAATAGGATTCTGTTTTGAGGTTGTGACTGAGTCAGATGAGTCACTCAGATTTTTTATGGATTTGATGAACAAAGTTTCCCGGATATAGTGGAAAAGTTAGTATTCATGTTCATCAGCAGTACTCTCATCTATTTCAGAATTAGAGTTGTGCAGCGGAAGCGAGGTAGCAGCTGAGCAAGAAAGGAAGCAAGCTCAGATTTCTATTGCTTGGGAAGTAGATCTTGAGTTCTGGATTTCGACGGATCTTGGAGGGCTCTTCTGTTGAAAAGGATCCAGAAACTGGTTTGCTTTGGTCTAGTTATTTCTGGAAGTATCAGCATTGGTTGAGCTGACCAGGAAGAGATTGGCAGTCCAGGATTATCTGTTGGGTTATACAGATATGAGATAAGAAGATTTGGAATTCGAAGTTGGAGACTTCATTGTTGCTAAGATTTCTCTGGTTAAGAGAACAGTAATTGGATAAGATTGGTTAGTTAGTGCTGTGGCATTTGAGATTTCTTATCTGTGTCTTAATAGGATAAGATTGAATTGCCAGTTTGGATGGCTGGAATTCATTTTGTAACATGTGTCTCTGAGGGAGTACGTGTATGATTTATCGTTGGTTGTTGAATCTGGAGTTCAGTTGGATTTGGAAGTTGAGCTGGACTTGAGTATAATCTGATGTTTCGGTTCAGATTGATGGATCTGGAGATGAGAGGAGCTCTGGATGTTGGTTGTATAGTTGGTTTGTTGGCTTTTGTAAAGCGAGTCTCCCGGTGATTTATCTTGGGAAACTCGAGATAGTATTAGAGATTTATTCTGATTAGTGTCAGAATAATTAGTTTGTTTGTTTATTTGGTTGCTATGGTTGTTAGTTACTGGTTGTTAAGTATGCTTTGCTATTTGAAATTAAAATCTGTGCTGGGTTATTAAATTACCTTTGCTTTTAAATTTCGGGGACGAAATTCTTTTAAGGGGGGAGGATTGTAACAACCCTGAATTTTGGGCAATATAAATTTAATAATATGTATAAATAATTTAATAGGTTTGATAATTTTTCTCTATAGTTTTAATTTAAACTGATAAATTTATTCTTTTTAAAGGTTAATAAATATTTAGTCTGATAATTGTGGTTAATATGTTTTTAACAATTTAAAATGGATAAGATTTGTTTTTCAAAGCTAACGAAATTTTAATTCTATTTATAATATATATTTGATATATATTGTGAATAGGAGATCTTTTGTTTTAATTTAAAGATGAATTTTCAAATTGTAATATATATGTAAGTATATGTTATAATTTGATATTGTTTTGAAATTTAATTTAAATCTATTGATAATTTATATATGTATGAATTGTAATTTAAAGCTTTGTTTCAAAATATAAGATAATGGTTTATTATAAATATGATAGTTTATAAAGAAATTAATCAATGTTTTATTTTTGTTTTCTTTAAAGTGTTTGATTTAAATGGTTATAAATGTATATATGAATGTTTTAGATTTTTAACAACATGTATAAGAAAATATATTTGTGTTATATTTAGTTATAGAATATTTTCTTCAAAAAGAAGTTTATATTTACATATGTAAGTACTCATTTATAAAGTAAAATAAAAATGTAAGTTTATATTTACATTTAAATTAAATAAAAGTTTAAAAACACTTAAAGACAAATATAAACATATTAACACCTCTTAAAACACATGTAAAACAATTAAGTAGTGTAAATGACATTTGTTCAAATTTTTACAAGTGGCATATTCATTTTAATTTTTAATAAATGATTAAAGAAGAAAACTAATTTTTCTCAAACACTTTCCTTCTTTGTTTTCTTTTCTTTATTCTTTCAAAACTAATGGCAACCAGAAACTAATTCAAAACCTGAAATCAATATCTGCAAATACAAATCTACTTTATTCTGCAAACTTCAAAATATGCAAAATAAAGTCCTACTTCAACCTGCATTCAAATAAAGATCAACTTGTAATTCAATTTGATGATCAATTGCAAGTTTCAACCTTTAAACAACTGAAGTTCAACCTTTAAAACCTCAAGTTGTATGCATGCAAAGATTTCAACAGCACATCAAAGTTTCTTTTCAAATTCTAAGGCCTGGGCATCAAAACTGCTATGCATTGTTCTCTGCTCTGCATAATGGAAAAGGTGAGTAAATTTTATTTTAAAAACAGTTTTTAAAACAAAGGTTATATTGATATCAGTGATGAATATTGCAGTAACATAGATTTTAAAATGTTTATATGTTCATTGATATGAATGCATGTTGATTTAAAGTTGAAGTTGTAGAATAAGTCTGTATATTTGTAAAAAAATTATGTTCACTGTTTCCTTTTGAACAGATTTCACTTCAAAAAAATATTAATCTCCCAGTAACATCATTAATGGACTTTGATGATTAAATGGAAATTTTAGGTTAATGTTTGATAGTGAATATAAAAATAGTTTAAAGATTTTATATTTAGTATTTTTCATATAAAAATATTAAATACAGTGATAAGCTAAAAATAGTTAAAAATCAACTTATTCAATTTTGGATTTGGATTACATGATTGTAATCATGGTAGCAAATAATAAATTTAGGAGTTAATATCAAAAAATCTAGTTGACAAATTGATTAGGAATTTTGTTTTGTTCGAAAAAGGGGTTTTTGGAAATTACCGATTATCCATACATTGAAATGGAATGGAATTTGGATCGAGGCTAGCTTGTAGATTGTTGATTTAGGGAAAAATACCAGAGAATTTTTATAATGGCTGTGTTGATTGAATTTGGGACAAGTAGGGTTTTTTTCTTGTTTACGGTTGGGCTTGGTTGTCGTGATCTTTGCGACATGAAGATGGGACCGGAGGCGTTCGCTTTTCAGGAGAAGGTAGCTCGTGACGTAGAGTTTCGATGGAGAGGGTCGGTGAGGTATAACGTCGTCGCGGTGGTTGGTAGTGGAAGGATTTATGAAGGTGGTCTGCTGCAGTTTTTGAGCTATCAGTCGAAATTTTGATCCTCGAGTTCGTTGATGGATCTGGGGACGTTTTCGAGCTCACACGCGATCGTGTGGTGGTTGTAGATGGTCGTGGTGACCGTCGCTGGCCGAGGATTTTGGTGCACGTGCACCATGATGGGTCTGTGCAATGGAATGAGGAGCTGGGATATTTTTTTGGGGAAGACGAGTTGAAGACTCGAAGCAGCTATCGTGTTTTCCCGTAATTGGCGCGAAGTGGGGGGAAGGTAACTGGGTGCTTCGGGACTGGCTCGTGTAGTTTAGGTGATTTACTCGAGTTTGGGTTGTGGGTTATAGTTAGTACTGTGTAATGATTAAAGTCCTAATTCAACTTGTTGTTGAATAAACCGAAGACAAGTTATAAAAGTAACTCGAGTTTGAATAATTGAAAGATCAAGTTTTAAATTTTAAAACCAAGTTTATAAAGTAAACAAATTTGTAAAAGGTTAAACTTGTTCCTTGATATAAAAGTAAATCAACTTTTAAAAGTGTTAATTGAACTAAATTTTCAAATTTAAATTTGTTTAAGATGGTTCTTTGGAGAGTAATTTAACTTAATTAAAATTGAATTTTAAATTAAGTGAGGAATGTTTTGAATTTGTATATTTAATCAAAGTTTTAAAGTAAATTATTAAGTAATGTTAAAAAACTAAGTTTTCAAAATTCTATAGAAATAAATAGGATTAAATTTAGATAATTTAAAGTGTTTTAGATTTTAAATTGATTTAAAATGCATTATTTACAAATAAGGTTATTGTTATAATTTTGAAATCAAGAATAATTTATTTTTAAGTTGTTAAAATTTGATTAAATTCGAATAATCTATTTATGGAAATAAATAAGGTTAAATTATTTGAATATAAATTTAAGAATACTTAATAATTTGTTAATATATAAAAGATTAATTAAGAATAATGTTTTCTTAATTAATTAAGTATTTTAAATCTATGAAGTTAATTAATTAATTGTTTAACTAATTTTAAATAATTAGTTAATTATTTATTTAATTTTAAAATAATCACTTAATTATGGATTAATTAAGTGTAATTACTTAATAAAGTAATTAATGGTTAGTTATTGAGTGTAATTAAGAATTGGTAACTACTTATGGAAGTAATTAGTGGTAACTACTCACAAAAGTAATTAATTGAAGTGATTAATGGATGATCACTTAATGTTATCATTTAAGAGTTGATTAATATAATTATTTGAAGTTAATTAATTATGGAGTAATTAATTAAATAAATGAATTAGGATTATTTAATAATGGGATTAATTACTTGTTAAATAATTAATTAAGGAAGTAGTCAAGATTTATTAATGGAAGTAATTAGAGATAATTACTTATGTAAGTAATTAAGAGTTAATTACTTAATTATTTAGTTAATTTATCGATGTGATTAATTAATTAATGAATTTAACTTAAGATTAATTACTAAGTGTAATTAATTAGAATTGTAATTAATTAATAAAGTAATTAATTAAGGATTGATTTATTAATTAAATTGTTTGATAATTTCTTAATGAAGTAATTAAGGATTAATTAGTTGGATTAATTAACCAAGGAATAATATAGTTAAATTAGAAATTAATTAATTAAGAAGTTAATTAATTAAGATAAATAATTACAAATTGTTAATTACTAATTATGAATTAATGAGTTGATTAATTATAAGTTAATTAGTTAATTAATTAAATTATTATTAATTAATAAGGACCATAAATTAATGTGATTAATGATATTAATCAAGGTTAATTATTATAAGTAATTAATTTAAGGGTGATTAATTATTGTAATTAATTGAGGTATAATGCAATTAATTATAGTTAATTCATAAAAGTAAATGATTGATCATTAATTATTGTAATTAATGATAGTAATTAAGGATAATTACTGATTATGGTTAAGGATAATTACTTGAATGTAATTAAAGATAATTAATCAAGGAAGATTAATTAAAGAAAATCATTTGAGATGATTATATATTTTATTTGGAATAATAATTAATGAAGAGGGGTTATGGTAATTCAATTGATTTAGAGATAATCAATTCTGTTCTGAATGTTTGATTAATATGGGTTGATTGATTAATATTGGTTAATTGATTGATATTGGATGATCAATATTTGGAGATTGATATTGTATGATTGGTTGATATTGGATGTTTGATATTGGTTGATACTGGATATCTCTGTTATGTAATATGCCACTTTTTGAAGATGAATTTTGATATGAATTATCTCTTGTGATAATATGATTCATCTATCTGTTTATTTCATCCTGAATATAAGTTAAATTGTTTAAACCCTTAAGTACAACTTGGACATTAAAATGGAGTTTGGTTTCGGTGAGACCGGGATCGGGTTTCCATATTTGGATATCCGAAAACCACATCGATTCCAATTAAACGTTAGGTCGTTAATCCAAGTGGAGCAAGTGAAGACTCGAGGTGTAGGGGCTATACGTCAGTATAACTATGTGGGTGATTCCGTAATGAGTTGACGGAATAGTGCTTATAGATTCGAGATGGTGAATCAGAGTGCAAGGGCTATGGTCGTTGACTCTGAGGGTGATTCCAAAATGAGTGCAGCGAGATAGTGCCTTCGGTTTCGTTCGAACCCAGAACGAACTTGTATGGATTGAATGCTTTCAGCACATCGTCAGGTGGACGATGAGCATTCTATGATAGATGTGTTCTATAAAGGTAATCGTAACCTCAAGCCTCATCAACCGGGAATGGCTAAAACAGGGGAGGTGCAGCAAGGCTTCGTGGGTAGCCTCTACTTGAGAGTGTGATTTACCCCTGTCTAAAGGTCCCTTTCTATTCCGGCTTAGTGTGTGGTTGGTCGCGTCAACTACGGGGTGGTCTTGTTCGGGACAGTCCAGTAAGGGATGGTTCCGGCCTTGTGTTGCAGGGGAGCGGGCGTACTCCTCGGTACGTTGATCTAGGCCACGTACTGTGACGGGCGGTACCCCAGTAGCCCTGCCATTGATGGAAACCAAAATCCAATAAGTGCCTGTACGGTTTTGATTGTGCCCAACTATGTTGGAACGTGAGATGTAAGCATTCCAGCTATTTCTGTATTTTATTTTGAAAACCCTAGACACTATTATAATATCACTGGATTTCCTATCAAATGTTTTGGTTAGCGTAAGGTAAATTTTTTTCCATGTTTATGTGTGGGAAGTCTTACGTGATACCTCTTCTTTTCAAAGGTTTTCTAAAGTTAAGAAATTTTAACCCGTTTACTCATACCAGACCCCTGTCTGACCCGAGTGTTTATTTTCTGTTTTATTAAACTCTTGGGTACTCATATTATGTATGAGTATTCAAGTGATTCAGGTTTGCTTGACGAATTCTGGAGGAGATATGGAGCAGGAGGCTTCCACGTGTAGATATATTATGGTTCCGCTGTGTATTGTGAGTTGTATTATTAGACAGATGTTTATAACTGTCTAATATCTGTTGTATAAGTTGTCTACTCTGATGTAATAAGATACTATGTAATATTTTATAAGGTATATTATATTTCATTCGTTCCGCTGTGAGTTATCTGTTGTTGTTTGTGTTCTTCTTTCTCTTTCTTTTCTTCTTCTATCCCTTTCTTTCTTCAAGATGATGCGATTTCCTGGAGATAGGAAGTCGGGTCGTCACAAAAACCCTTAAGTACAACTTGAACATTAAAATGGCATTTGGATTAGGTGAGACCGGGATCAGGTTTCCATATTTGGATATCCGAAAACCACATCGATCCAAAATAAACGTTAGGTCGTAAATCCAAGTGGAGTGCAAGTGAAGACTCGAGGTGTAAGAACTATTCGTCAGTATAACTCTGGGGGCGATTCCGTGATGAGTTGGACGGAAATAGTACTTACAGGTTCGAGAAGTTGATTCAGAGTGCAAGGGCTATGGTCGTTGACTCTGAGGGTGATTCTTAAATGAGTGCAACGAAATAGTGCCTTCGGTTCCATTCGAACCCGGAACGGACTTGTATGGATTGAATGCTTTCAGAACATCGTCAGGCGGACGATGAGCATTCTAAGATAGATGTGTCCTATAAAGGTAATCGCATCCTCAAGCCTCATCAACCAGGAATGGATAAAACAGGGGAGGTGCAGCAAGGTTAAGTGGGTCATGCCCAAGTAGGACAAGATTCATCCCAGTCTAGATGTCCCTTTTTATTTTCGGCTTTGTGGGCAGTTGGATCTACAGCCAACTGCAGGGTGGTCTTGTTCGGGACTGTTCAGTAAGGAGTGGTCCCGGCCTTGTGTTGCAGAGGAGCGGGCGTACTCCTCGATACGGTGATCTAGGCCACGTACTGTGACGGGCGGTAACCCAGTAGCCCCGTCATTGTATGGAATCCAAACTCCAATAAGTGCCTGTACGGTTTTGATTGTGCCCAACTATGTTGGAACGTGAGATGTAAGCATTCCAGCTATTTCTGTATTTTATTTTGAAAACCCTATACATTATTATAATATCACTTGATTTCCTATTAAATTTTTTGGTTAGCGTAAGGTAAAAACTTTTCCATGTTTATGTGTGGGAAGCCTTACGTGATGCCCTTTCTTTTCGAAGGATTTTCTAAAGTTAAACAAACTTAAACCGCTTACTCACACCAGACCCCTGTCTGACCCGAGTGTTTATTTTCTGTTTTATTAAACTCTTGGGTACTCATATTATGTATGAGTACTCAAGTGATTCAGGTTATCCTTGACAAATTCTGGGGGAGCTTTGGAGCAGGAGGCTTCAGTGTGTAGATATATAGATAGAGTTTCCACTGTGTGTTATTCTGTATAGCAATTCTTGTATTGTATATTAGACAGAAATGTTACAACTGTCTAAATTGGGATGTATAGTTGTGTACTATGATGTATATGATACTATGTATATGTTCTATATTATATTTCATTCGTTCTACTGTGAGATTCTGATGTGTTGTTGTTCTTTCTTCTCTTTCTTTTCTTCTTCTATCCCTTGCTTTCTTAAATAGTGATGCGTCTTTCTGGTGATAGAAAGTCGGGTCTCTACACCTAGTCATGGGGCCTTGTCGATCAGGAGGTCTGGCAGATGCTTGACCCGTTGTATTCGGCTACATGAGATTCTTCCTATCCCTTCCTTCTGGATCCGTCGTTCTGGTAGTAACCATGTTGGGAGACATAGCTCTTTCCTAGATCTGGTGGAATCTGAAAAGAATGGAAGGAACTACTAGATAATAGATCTAGATCTCCTTCTTAGATTTCAGTAATCCAACAACGATGGTAGATCCAATGCGCAGGAGAAAAACTGGGTTTTCTCGGTGAAAGCACCAAAATATTTGTACAAAAATTGGGCACAACACTCTTCGAACGTATTTGAAGAGATTAAAATGAAGAATTTAAATGTAAACACAGGCTAGTCTAACAAACATGCCAAAATAAGCAAACAAAAATAGAAATAGACAGAGGTTTATAGTGGTTCGGTGTTGTAGCCTACATCCACTTTGAATGATTTGATCTTTACTGCTGATTGATAATTAATTACAATAGAGAATAACTCAAGCACTCAAGTTACAATGGATCCCCGACACAGTAACGGCATAATGGCACCAAAAATCCCTTTTCTGAAGGCATAGGGATGCTATTTATAGGTGTAGTCTGAAAATATGTGGCTTAGATCTCGAAATACCTCTTCTCTCATGTGGGTGGGCCCACTTGATCGATCTGAGGTCATTTGTGATCGATCCATGATCGATTACTACCTTGTTCATATCAATCGAAATGACATCCATTTGGGCTGAGATCGGTCAGAGACAATGTTTAGGTGGTCAGTAAGCTCCTGCAAAAATTTGGTAGCATTTGGACTTATAGATCTTGGTTACGATCGATCCAAGGTTGCATTTGCAGTACGGTGAACTATTCATATCGATCCCATTTCGTATCGATGGGTCTTCATGTCGATCCTCTGCGTATCGATCAGATGACGTAGACCGCTTCCTTAACTTGACTGCACCTTCTTTGTGTCAGTCTGGAGTAACTTCTTTCATATCGATGATCAAGAGGCCACTTCGTATCGATTGAATGGCTGATCGATATGAAATGTGTGAATAGGAGGATCGATATGAAATGCGTAGAATGAAACCAGTACGAAATGATGACTTCGATGGATACGAATACGGTTGACTTCGATGGATGGACACGAAATGGAGTTACTTGATGGATGGATATGAACCGATGCTATTTGATGGATACGAAATAGACGTGTTTCATATAAAACTTGATCGATCTATAACTTGAGCATACAAACTCCAATTGACTTGACATTTGGAACGTTGGGTTTCATAGCTTTGCTTGTCGTGTCTTGTTAATTGTAGCTCGATCCGAACTCGGAAAAATTCGCCAGTATCTCTAGTGAACCTGTGTATAACCGATCTTCGAGTCAAATTGCCCTTAGTTTCCTGCCAAGTCCTTGGTATCACGGCCTTGCCAAAAGGCAGGATAACATGTGCGACCCGCATAGCCAACGACATGCCCTGTTTAAGCCATTACCAGTTGATGAGGCCTGAGTTATTGATTACCTTTCACATGGCACATTCCACTTTGAACGCCACATTGCCAATTCATAATCACACAATTTATTTCTACAAATGTATAACTCTTAAGCTTGTACGTCTCAGGAAAGGGTGTTAAGCTAGGAGAAGTTACCCTCTCCAACACCATCACACAATAGATATTAACACATTCGTTCATAGCGTAACACCCTCTCCATGATTCAAGATCCCTACCCTGCCTGCGTATGAGGGTGTTAAGCTTGTACGTCAGACATCCGTTCATACAAGTTGTCCAGGAATAGGACAAACCACAGACTTTGTGACGACCCGGAATTTCTAACAATTTAAATTTGAATAGTTAATTGATTATAAAATATTTAAAAGTTAATTTTGACTTGACTTCATGATATCAATATTTACTTGGTAATTAAATCATTGAATTATATAGTTTAAATATTGAATTTAATAATTGAAATTGGGTAAATTGTTGAATCTGAAATTTCTAAGCCTATTTAAAATAATTTGAAGGCTTATAAAATTTATAATAATGATACTGAAGATAATAGAATGGTTGAAATATAATTTAAAGGCGATTTGTTCAGTTTTGAAATTTATCGTTTAAATTGAATTTAAAAAGAGCCTTCCGAGGCACAGTCTCGGAATTCGACGAAACCAGTTCCATTGGATCCGTAATAGTTAGTTATTATCAGATTTTAATTTTCGTAGCAATTGGAGTTGTCATTTGACCCTAGCAGCTCGAAATGCTTAGAAATTATTTTAATCGATTTAATTGAAATTTGATCGTTTTCTTTTGTAACTTGCACATACGATTAAATTAGCTTCTGAAACACGTTCCATCATGTTCGGAACACGGGTAAAGCTTTATAATCGCCCAGCGGCATTCCATAAGAGGAGTTTAAAATTTTAATTGGCGATTAACGAGACGTTTTGAAATTTTATAATATAATTAAATTTAAAATAAATTAGAAAAGATATTTTTAACAACACAAGATATTTTTATAAGCCAAAATATAAGTCAACAAGCGTACTCAAGAAGCTTCCCCAAATCTATATCTTATCTCCGTCTTCCTCTCCAATCCTACAACAGAAATCAAAGTCGAATCGTAAAAAAAAAAAATTAATGAAATTAATATCTCAAGGCCGCCAACCCGTTTAGCTTATCCCTTCTTTCCAGTTCAAAACAATTCGTAATCGAAATTTTTATCATGGCCGATCGAATACGAATCGAAGAAATTCGTGAGAGCTACTTTGTCTGCTCAAATTCGAGCACGGCGAAGAAGAAGCCCTATTGAATTAATTCGCGGTGGTGTGAATCGAGCTCGAGTAGTTAGCCGTAGGCGTGAAGGTCGAGGGTCGCAAAGGGAGGCGACGCACTAGGTTTAGCAGGAGCGGCTCGTGCGCGCGAAGGAAGATCGAGCCGATCTGGGTACGCTCGATTTTGGGGTTTGGCAACGGCAATGGAAGGTGAAGTCGCGATGCGTACGAGCGCGAGTTGAGGTCACATGCACGTCAATGGCGACGAGGCGCATGCGCGTGGGGAGGAAGTTTCTTTGTGGCCGGGTTTCTTTGGTCTGAAAATCGTGGATCTAATCGAGCGAAGTGGGTGGTAATCAGAAAACTAAGGTGAGTAATCTTCGATCTGTGCACTGATTTGCTGTTATGGATTTATGAAGCTTTAATTATATTGGTTGCTGTTATCTATCTGTGTTGGTTGAAAGAAAGCAGTATAAATTTAAAAATGAATTTGAAGGAAAGCACTTTAAATGTGTTTGAGAATGATAAGTAAATCAGTTATAAAATGATTTTTTTTTAAATTAATTAATTAAAACTTAAGAATAATAAATCAAGTGATAGTTACTTAATAATCAAATAAGTATAATTATTTAGGTTTTTTGAGGAATAATTACTTGAATAATTAAAAAGGGTTAATTACTTAAAGTAATTAATTTAACAATTAATTAAAATATGATTTGTTAAAGGTTAGTTAATTTCTGAATATGATTAGTTCAAGAGTAATGGAAGAATGAGATTGATGGAAATAATTAAGGATGGTTAATTACTTAATGTAAACAAAAAATGTATTTACTTGAACGTGATTAAGTGTAGTTACTTAATGTAATTTATGAGGTGTAATTACTTAGTGAAGAAATTAATAAATTACTGTTTATTAGAAGTTAATTAAGTAATGTAATAAATTAAGGATAATGAATTACTAAATGTGGTCAAGCGGGTTAATGAATATGATTTGATTAGTTAGAACAAAACTTATTAAAGGATTAATTAGGGATTAATGTAATTAATAAGAGTAATTAAAGGTTAATTACTATAATTGTTTGGGAATAATTAAATTTATAGAATTAATTAGGGATAATTACGTAATGTAATTAGAGAATTGATTAATAAGGGATGATAAATCAAGATGAGTAATTGTGGGATGATTTATACGTTGAATAATTTAATTAATGTTAAATAAGCAAGATGTATAAGTAATAAAGTAATTAATTTAATTCATTGGTTGTTAATTAAATTAATCAGAAATATATGACTAATTCATCTTGCTTATGAATGATACTTGAACGCCTTGGATTTTGCTATCTCTGAGGTGTGATTGTGGTGCTTTGTGAAATAAAATATTCTTGTGATAAGATAGGTTGGGTTTAAACTGCTATAAGGTGGTTATCTATCGATGATGTATTAATAGAGGTGACACCTGTATTTGAAGTTTAAATTGTGTTCACATGAATAATATGGTATGAGATGGTATTGATTTCGAAGAGACCGGGGTCGGGTATTGGGAAATACCCGAAACCACTTCGAATTTTTATAAATTGATTTGTGAAATAAATAGGCAGGAATGAAATGATTTAAGTGAAATTGGATTATTTTATCTAAGTTTGGTACTTAGAAATTTATATGTGAAATAAGTGATGTCTGCATCTTTGTGAATTGATATGAGTTACCCAGGTTCTATATAAGTTAAATGCTTTGTATTCCATAATAGATGGGTTTACTCACGCTGGTTTCCAGCCTGACCTGGGTTTTACTTTGGTGTAATGCTCGAGTTAGACCGAGTATTACAGATTTTCAGGTAAGGACGTTCTCGAGCTAAGGAGGCGAGCCGGATGGCAGGAACGTATAGAGTATTTCCGCTATGTTATATTATTGTAAATCTGTGATATGATAATTATATATATTCAGTGACCGTGTATATGTGAAACTCTGATGTATTAAAAACGTAATCGACAGATATAATATTATTTTGTAGACTGTTATTATTTATTATTATATTTTATCCGCTGCGAAAGCGAGAACCTTGGCTCTGGTGGGGATTACTCATTAAATAGAGTCCGTATACTCTAGAATGAGTTGTGTGTGTGTGTGTATATATATGAGAGCGTACTTGTTATTTTCTTATATAAAGGTTTTAAATGATTTTATATAAAAATATATTTTGATATATAAAGTAATATTTCCTTCTAATAAATATTAGGGTGATTGGTTGTTAAATTATTGAAATTTAATTTTAGAAGTAATATAATACAACCAAAATTGAAGTCTTGAATTGGAATTAAATTAAGTAGAAATAGAAATACAACCAAATTAAAATTTAATTGATTGAAGATGAAATTCTAAATCTGGTCCCAGAATTTGAAAATTTTGTTTCAAAGTAATGAAAAATAATAAATAAGTATTATTTGAATAACTGGGATTTGTTGCAAACAATGTGTTGTTTGAAAATTTGATTTGAATTAAAAACCAAAAGTGTTCTAAAATTTAAGGATGACCTCGTGTGTAAAGGAAATAATATGTATGAATAAGGAATATACATAAAGCAAAAATAGTTTGAATAAACTCTAAATGTTGAGTTTGAAATTTGGAATGGGATGTGATATGCAAAGTGATAAGTTTTTTTAGTGGGAAGTTCATTATTGTGAAGTTTAAGAGTTGAATGAGGTTGAGTGGATTAAGTAAATCGAATTTAACTTGGGAGAAGTTAAATAAGTTTGAATGAACAATTTGGATTGGAATTTAACTTGGAAAGTTCAATGGTTAATTTGACTTGGTAGTTTGTGTGATCTCAAAATGGGTTTGAGATCTGGAAATTGGAAGTGGATGGACGTTTAGGATATGGAATCACTTTAAGCTGAAAATTTTAATAATTGAGTTTGTAAATTAAAATTGTTTAAGAATTGGCTTCAAACTGGAAGATAAAATTTAATAATAAATTAAAATTTTAAAATAAAATTGTACTGAACTCTTATTTGAACCTTGAAATACATAAGTTAAGATAATTTAAAATGGAATTTTGAGAATTGGACTCAGAAATTAAATTGATTAAAAACTTTGAATAAAAGTTAAATTGGTTTAAAAAGTTAAACCAACCTTTGAGAATTTAACTCGAATTTATATAATTCGAGATAGTTTGAATTCAAGATTGAAATTTAATTAGTTCAAAATTGAATTTGGTTTGAATTAATTGGATTGGGGATTGAAGATGTATAAGTTTAAAAATTTTAAAAGGGAAATTGAATTGGATTATATTGAAATGATTTGAATTTGAAATGGGTTTGATTGATAATAATTCAAATGGATTGGAATAATTTGAAATCAAGATTGATTCAACTTGAATTGGGTTTAAATAAATTTCAATAGAAATAGAAGTTATTCAAGTTAGAATTGAGTTAATTTAATGGAAGTGGAAATTTAAGTTGAATTGTTGGGGAAGTGAACAGTTGACTCTTGACTATTTTTAATATAAATTGTTTTTGATATAAACTTACTTTTCTAAGCTATTAAATATAACCTTTCTTTCTTAAGGCCAAATTATTTTATACTTGTTTTACAATTATTTTTGGAGCTATTTAACTATTTTCAACTGTTTTATAAACTAATTACTATCTTTCAACTACTTTATAAACTAATTATTATTTTTCAACCATTTTACAAATAAATTACTATTTTCCAGCTATTTTGCAATTATTTAAAATTCCTGAAACCATTCAACTATTTTTCGACTATTTTACAATTAGATAACTATTTCATAGCTATTTTGTAAACTAATAATTATTTTTTCAACTACTTACCTATTTTTCAATTTTCAAGCTACTTTCTAAACTGGTCGGAGTTCAAACTGTTATTAATTAAATACCTGATTGAGATAAGATTTGATGTGATAATCCAAATGGGGATTGAGGCAATTGTAAATAAGTGAAAGAAAATTTAAGTGAATATGAATGGAAAGGGAATTGATTTGGCTGATGACCAATGAAAATAAATACGTGGGATGTACGTATACTATTCTATTCGCATAGTGATTTGATCCAGATTCGAGCACAAAATTTCGAGATAGTTATATCGATCCGAGTGGGATGTTTCACTCGATTTTCGACAGCAAACCTGGATATGGATTGTTGATGGGTTCTGGATATTCTCTATCATAGTTATGGCTATGCAAGGAGAATGACGGTTTCTAATCAAGAAACCAGATCTGTGTCCGCACTAGGAAGTTGGGTGGACAATACTTGTTCGGAAGTGAAATTGTGTGATCGAGTGAGCGATCAGATTGGTATAGTGTATGGATGGTGAGTGTACATCGTACGGATTTGGATGAAATTGATATTGAAAGAGAAGAATCAAATTTGAATATTTTATTTTGAATAAACAAGTTATATATCTTTGTTATATAAGATAAATCTCCCCTTGATGAATCTATTGCCGGAAGGAAAGGATTTTTGAAAGTGTTTGTAGTATAAAAGGAGTTTTATACGAGTTTGGAGGGATCCAAAGTTTTTAAAAATTATATATATCTGAATATATATATATAAAGGATCTTATGAGGATTTTGGAAAAAGGGTTTTGAGAACCTTTGGATTTGGAAAGGCTTTTGATTTTTGGGTAAAATCAATATTGAAATTTGTAAAGCCTAGTTTGAGATTTATCGATTTTGGGATAATAGATTTTGTATAAAGGAGCTTTGCATGATATCATACTGGGTGTATGATTTGAAAGATACTATATATGTATAGTATAAAGTGTTTTGATGATGGCTCTGGGGAAAAAGGCGCTCCCTTGAAATGAACTTCTCAGGAGTACCATCGAGTGGTGCTGCCTTGAGCCCTAAGGGGGGGTTCTAAAGTTGATCCTGTGAGGAGTTCGGACAAAACTAGTTCCTGGGGATTATGAGTAGTATATACCATAGCGAAAGTCGTGTGTGCCGTTGAGAGCCAACAGTCTGCATTTGATTTTATATCGGTAGACTGCGACCTATGGTAACATAGCGAAAGTCGTGTGTGCTGCTGAGAGCCAACAGTCTGCGTTTGATTTTACATCGGTAGACTACGACCTATGTAGGAGTGGAGAAGTTTCATTTCGACAGCGAAGATCAGAGGCCGTAGAGAGCCTGCATTTACATGGACTTTTGCTGTGATGGCAACGTAACCTTGGAATGTAACTGTGATCTGTCGTGGGTTCCATGGCGTAATCGAGAGGCCACGGAGAGCCTGCAGTTACCTGGACTTTTGCTGCGATGGCAACGTAACCCTGGAATGTAACTACGACCATGGATGGGGGTGATGATTTCCAGAGCATTCTCACCAAAGATATTTCCTCTACTTTAAAATGCTTTCAATATTTTCAATAAAATTATTTTAAAAGGTATTTTCACTGGATGTTGAAAACGGGTCTGCCAAGCACTTGTAGATTTTTAGTCTTACGCCTGATCAACGTATGACCGAATTTCTGTGAGAACAAGAATAGACTGGTTGAGACATCGAGTTATAAGAAGTATTTTTTTTATATAAAGAGCTATTTTATTAGTATGATGTGAATTTAAAAGCATTTCTATTTTTTTTTTAAATAAAGGTGTTGGAATTTTGGAAAATGAAGAAATCCAAACTGGAATTATGAAAATTTTTGAATTCAGGAAAAATTTAATGAAGTGATTTTTGTAATAAAATCGAACATTGATTTAAAAAATTGGAAGTAAGCTAATTGGCTAAATAATTATTTGATAGAGTATGTTAATAAAATTTAACTCGATTAAATAAAATGGATTGTAAGTTAATAATGGAGTTTGGGAATGAATTCGAATTTCAAATAGAATTCGACTTAGATTTGATGAAGAATTAAATAAGAGGAGATGTCATAAAATAAAAATAAAATAGAGTTGGATTGAAAAATGTGATGGTTTGAATTACAAATAAAATTCAAGGGGTGATTTGAATAATATTTAATTAAATTTGCAAGTAAATTAGATACAAGAGAAGTGATGTCGTATGAAATAGAAGTGATTATAATAGAAATGGTTTAAGTTGCAAAACAAAACCCAAGTGAATAGAAATAAATTGAGAATGGCCTTGTATTAATAAAATAAATTCGATAACGAATTAAGTAAGTAAATTTAAAATTTAAAATGGGATAATTGAGTTAAATAATAAATGGATAAAGTCCGATTAAATAAAAACTAAATCAAAGTTGTGTTTGGAATTAGATTATCAGACTGAACTTAAGTTCGGTGGCATATTAATTTGAAGTATGCGCTTGGATATTATTTTGATAAATTGAGAAGGTGAATTTAAAATTTAAAATTTAAAATGGATAGGCTAACTAAATTTAAATGGAAGTTAATTAAATAAGGATCAAATAGAAGTGAACTTAAGTTTGATGTTAGAATAAATTAAAGTAAATTCACTTCAGTTTAAAATTTATGGAAGCTTGGCTTCGAATAAGAGTGAAAGCCCATTAAATAAAAGCTTGGATTGAATTAATTTGGGAATGGCTAGTAGTATACAAGAATGGAATGTGTCGAGCTAAATGAATGGTGGGTGAATAAATTAGAAATGAAATGGAATTAAATATAAAATGAGTTGAAAATTAATTTAAAGTAGTTATAAACTAAAATAAATACTCTATTAAGCGAATATTGTCAAATTTGCATAAAATGAATTGTCGTTTGACGTAAATGAAAGAAATTAAAATTCTTTGGGTTGAGAGAAGTTAAATAACTTGATTTTGAAATTAATTGGATGGAATATGAGCTTGTTTGGGTTAAAATAAATTAGATGTAAGCAATTGAGTTGTAAACCATTTGAATTGAATGGAGATGTTTGCGAATTGGTTGTAAACAATTAAATTTTAAGTCGGAACCCCATAAGTGGCTTATAAAGATTGTTTAACCTGCATTGCTTATAGAAACTTGTATGTTTGCTAGTTGAATATGTTAAATATTGTTAAATTACATGATTTTTGTGCTTACATATTTAAATTGAGATAGTACATGTACCTGATTGCCGTTTGGCTGAATTGGATTGCGCTAATTGCTTAAATTATTAAGCTGCTTGCTTAAAATGCTAAATAGGGTACGCTTACGCAATAAAAATAGGAAATATGAACTGTTTTTGCTTTTTCCGACCGTGTGGGTCGATGTATATATATTTATATCTCTTGTCAAATTGTAAAAGCTCCTCCGTACAAAGGAGACTCTGCCAAAAAATTTCGAAAATTTTGGGAGTTAGAAAATTTTTGAAAATTTTTGGGAAAAAATTTGTTAACGACAAAACAATTTCAAATTGAAAATTAAAGTAAATTAGTAGATGAACTAATATGAATCAGTTATACTTGAAAGATAAAATTTAATATTCAAAATTTAAAGTAAATTGAATTCGTATGAAAGTGGGGAAAACTAGTTTGAATAGAAATGGATATGAAAACTTCTGTAAGGAAAAGTATGTAAAGATGTGGAAGGGCTATGATTGGATATTATTGCTAAGTACGTTATGCAGGTGTTATAAAGAGAAAAGAGATTGGATTTGATATTAGAAGATAAATTTGAATTGCCCAACAAAAAGGTATGTATTTAAATTTCTGTATGAAATTGGATTGGGTTTTTGGTCTAGCCACTTGGCTTTCTGTTTTCCTTTTGGAATTTGGGAGCCCATAGAGGCCTTTTGTAGTTGTACCGAGCTAGCCGCGCAAAGGAGATGCTGGCAAAAATTTTCGGAAATTTAGAGAGTTAGAAAAATTGTGAGAAAATTTTGATAATTCAAAATTTGGTTTTAAATTAAAATTTAGATGATTGAGCAAAGGGGTATTGTTTGATACTATAGAAGGTTTGGGAAGTTGGTTGATGTGATAATGGGTTTTTAATAAAAGATAATTGGTAGGATATTGATAAAACTGTTGTTTTGGGGAAAGGTAAATGGGTTTTGAACTATTCTTCCTAACTAGTAATTTCGGGGACGAAATTCTTTTAAGGGGGGAGGAATGTGACGACTCGGAATTTCTAACAATTTAAATTTGAATAGTTAATTGATTTTAAAATATTTAAAAGTTAATTTTGACTTGAATTCAAGATATCAATATTTACTTGGTTATTAAATCATTGAATTATATAGTTTAAATATTGAATTTAATAATTGAAATTGGGTATGTTGAATCTGAAATTTCTAAGCCTATTTAAAATAATTTGAAGGCTTATAAAATTTATAATAATGATACCGAAGATAATAGAATGGTTGAAATATAATTTAAAGGCTATTTGTTCAGTTTTGAAATTTATCGTTTAAATTGAATTTAAAAATAGCCTTCCGAGGCATAGTCTCAGAATTCGACGAAATCAGTTCCATTGGATCCGTAATAGTTAGTTATTATCGGATTTTAATTTTCGTAGCAATCGGAGTTGTCATTTGACTCTGGCAGCTCGAAACACTTAGAAATTATTTTAATCTATTTAATTGAAATTCGATCGTTTTCTTTTGTAGCTCGCACATAGGATTAAATTAGCTTCTGAAAGACGTTCCATCATGTTCGTAACACGGGTGAAGCTTTATAATTGCCTAGCGGCATTCCTTAAGAGGAGTTTAAAATTTTAATTGGCGATTAACGAGACGTTTTGAAATTTTATAATATAATTAAATTTAAAATAAATTAGAAAAGATATTTTTAACAACACAAGATATTTTTATAAGTCAACAAGCGTACTCAAGAAGCTTCCCCAAATCTACATCTTATCTCCGTCTTCCTCTCCAATCCTACAACAGAAATTAAAGTCGAATTCGCAAATTTTTTTTAACGAAATTAATATCTAATGGCCGCCAACCCTTTTAGCTTATTCCCTTCTTCCCAGTTCAAAAAAAATCGAAATCGAAATTTTTATCATGGTCGATCGAATACGAATCGAAGAAATTCGTCATAGCTACTTTTTCTGCTCGAATTCGAGCACGGCGAAGAAGAAGCCCTGTTGAATTATTTCACGGTGGTGTGAATCGATCTCGAGTAGTTAGCCGTAGGCGCGAAGGTCGAGGGTCGCAAAGGGAGGCGGCGCACTGGGTTTAGAAGGAGCGGCTCGCGCGCGCGAAGGAAGATCGAGCCGATCTGGTACGCTCGATTTTGGGGTTTGGTAGCGGCAATGGAAGGTGAAGTCGCGATGCCTACGAGCACGGGCTGAGGTCACGTGCACGTCAATGGCGGCGAGGCGCGTGCGCATGGGGAAGAAGATGCTTTGTGGCCAGGTTTCTTTGGTCTGAAAATCGTGGATCTAATCAAGCGAAGTGGGTGGTAATCAGAAAACTAAGGTGAGTAATCTTCGATCTGTGCACTGATTTGCTGTTATGGATTTGTGAAGCTTTAATTATATTGGTTGTTGTTATCTATCCGTGTTGGTTGAAAGAAGGCAGTATAAATTTAAAAATGAATTTGAAGGAAAGCACTTTAAATGTGTTTGAGAATGATAAGTAAATCAGTTATAAAATGATATTTTTTTAAGTTAATTAATTAAAACTTAAGAATAATAAATCAAGTGATAGTTACTTAATAATCAAATAAGTATAATTATTTAGGGTTGTTGAGGAATAATTACTTGAATAATTAAAAAGGGTTAATTACTTAAAGTAATTAATTTGATAATTAATTAAAATATGATTTGTTAAAGGTTAGTTAATTTCTGAATATGATTAGTTAAGGAGTAATGGAAGAATGAGATTAATGGAAATAATTAAGGATGGTTAATTACTTAATGTAAATAAAAAAATGTATTTACTTGAACGTGATTAAGTGTAGTTACTTAATGTAATTAATGAGGTGTAATTGCTTAGTGAAGAAATTAATAAATTACTGTTTATTAGAAGTTAATTAAGTAATGTAATAAATTAAGGATAATGAATTACTAAATGTGGTTAATCAAGTGGATTAATGAATAGGATTTGATTAGTTAGAACAAAACTTATTAAAGGATTAATTAAGGATTAATGTAATTAATAAGAGTAATTAAAGCTTAATTACTATAATTGTTTGGGAATAATTAAATTTATAGAATTAATTAGGGATAATTACGTAATGTAATTAGAGAATTGATTAATCAAGGATGATAAATCAAGATGAGTAATTGTGGGATGATTTATACATTGAATAATTTAATTAATGTTAAATAAGAAAGATGTATAAGTAATAAAGTAATTAATTTAATTCATTGGTAGTTAATTAAATTAATCAGAAATATATGACTAATTCATCTTGCTTATGAATGATACTTGAACGCCTTGGATTTTGCTATCTTTGAGGTGTGACTGTGTTGCTTTGTAAAATGAAATATTCTTGTGATAAGATAGGTTGGGTTTAAACTGCTATAAGGTGGTTATCTATCGATGATGTATTAATAGAGGTGACACTGTATTTGAAGTTTGAATTGTGTTCACTTGAATAATATGGTATGAGATGGTATTGATTTCGAAGAGACCGGGGTCGAGTATTGGGAAATACCCGAAACCACTTCGAATTTTTATAAATTGATTTGTGTAATAAATAGGCAGGAATGAAATGATTTAAGTGAAATTGGATTATTTTATCTAAGTTTGGTACTTAGAAATTTATATGTGAAATAAGTGATGTCTGCAGCTTTGTGAATTGATATGAGTTACCCGGGTTCTATATAAGTTATATGCTTTGTATTCCATAATAGATGGGTTTACTCACGCTGGTTTCCAGTCTGACCCGAGTGTTACTTTGGTGTAATGCTCGGGTCAGACCGAGTATTACATATTTTCAGGTAAGGACGTTTTGGAGCTCAGGAGGCAAGCCGGATGGCAGGAACGTATAGAGTATTTCCGCTATGTTATATTATTGTAAATCTGTGATATGATAATTGTATATATTCAGTGACCGTATATATGTGAAACTATGATGTATTAAAAATGTAATCGACAGATATAATATTCTTTTGTAGACGGTTATTATTTAATATTATATTTTATCCGCTGCGAATGTGAGTTGTTGATGCTTTTGTTCTTCTTCTTCTATCTCTTTCTTCTTTTTCATAACTACTTGGAATTTTCGGCTTCGAAAATTTTGGGTCGTTACAGAGTTGGTGGTGGGCTCGGCTTAGGTTTTGGGGGAGTGGGGGCCGTGAGTAGTAGAAGAGGAAAGGAGGCGATTTGCCATGGTTTGAAGTGGATTTGATAATATATGTGTATTATACTAATTTAATTTATTTTTGAGTAAAATTTCTCCATTATGTTCCTTAGCCTGTGGAGCCATGAAAGAGCTTGAAAGTGGAGAAGAAGATGATAATAATGTGGTGTATAAGTGAAAAAGTGTATGGGTATCTATATGAAATTTTTTGGAACAAATATCAATGTTTGTAATTACCATTTTGCCCATGACCCACACTCCCTCCTACCCCTAGGCGCACGACTCAAGCTCCCCCCATTTTGGCCTCCATGTGTGTGATGATGATGTGTAAGAGTGAATTGATGTTTGTTTTTACAAAAGTAAACTCCTTTAGTTTTTCTAGTAAAAATATCACATATTTTTCTTATCTCTTTATGTGTGCGTGCGTGTGTGTGTATGTATGTGTGTATGTATGTATGTACATTTGTTTATGTTATATGCATGTAAATGTATGTATGTGACATGTTTGCGCATGTATATGGATGTGCATGGTGAACAAACAATGTTTCAATGACTTTGAACAACTTCCGTTTGTTAAACCGTAGAGAATCGTGAAACCTATTACCGATCACATTTTCACTTACATTTCAAATTACATATAAATGTAAAAAAAATTAGAAAATAAATTTCTCATCAATACTAATTAATTAAAATGGTCTTGTTTGAATTATAAAACCATATAAATCAATATTAACGATTAGTTACAATAATGGATATTTAACCGATGAAGCATTATTGTTTTTTCCTTTTTTTAGATAAAATATATATCTTTATAAAATTATGATAAATGATTTATTAACACTTTATAAATATTTAAAATGAATTATCATCATTTTAAAATAATTATTTGAATAATTATAATAATTATTAAATTATTAAATCTCAATTAAATTTAATAAATCAATTATTAAATATAAGGGCATCGTTGACGATGTCATCTACACATTTTACTTTCAAAAGTAAAATAATTAACTTTATTTAATATTATTTTTCGATTATAAAAATAATTGTATGTATCCAGCTTCGTGCATGGTGTTTGGCGATTTTAGAGCTGTTTATCGATAAAACGACTTTCGACCATTTTATCGGTATTTTTCCAAAGGAAATATTTTCCAGAATATTCTTCCAAAATAAGTTCATTAATTATCCATTAGAACTTGATTATTTATGAAAATATTCTATGTTTCAATATTAATAATTATTTAAATATTTTTAATTAAAGTGATCAAATTACGGATCGTTACATACTTTCCTCCTTAAAAGAATTCGTCCTCGAAATTACCCCAAAAAAACCTCGGGTTTGACCAAAACATTTATTATTAAACTTACACTTGAAGATCTTCCATACACAATATCTGATTCGATCTTCTTTTCGAATTTACAACTTTATTTTTGAACTAGTATTGATCCCTGATCCTTTGGTGCGGACTCTGACTAGGCTTTCTGATCAGAACTTTAATTTTTCCTTGTATAGCTGTCAACTATGAATGAAAACTCAAATACCTAACCAAAAACCCTCATCAATGTTCATTTTCAAGAATCAGGTGATCAAATCTTTTTCAGATCAGTGTAAACACCACAAAGCTCGGTACTCGAATCATAGATCAAATTGTGTGATGAAATAATCCACATACTTCGTATGTATTTAATAATCTTTAATTAATTTTAATGAAAACATTTCATAAAACTTTCATCTTTTATTCAAACTTTATAAAGATACTTCTTTATACGTGACCATTTTACATTTTTGTTTCCAAATATTTCTACTTAAAGAAAACATTTCTTTTCAAAAAGATAAATATCTTTTTATTATAACACATATCTAAACATATCTTAATTGTTTCAAAAAAAACTAATTTTCAAAATAATTATTAAATTGATAAACTACCATAAACTCCTTTAGCCACTCGTAACTTAATATTTCTTTAATACATATTATATAACTTCCTCTTACAAAAGAAAATCCTTCATTTCAATTTCCTTGCTTCTTTCCTCAAGAATTCTCATTAATTTAAAAGATTTATGTAAGTACGAAGCTGAAACAAAATATCATAGTTATATATCTCCATAATTCTACATTCAACATTCCAACTTAGATTGAGGTCAAGATCTCCTAATACTTATACATAGGGTACAAAATACAAATTATAACAGTATTTCACCCCCGGCCACATACCTTTATTAATTAGATAAATAGAGCTACCCTTAATCACCATACTCAACATCTCCTTCATTCCTTGTAATCTTAAGCCGATGGTGTGCTCCAGTATCCAAAATCTATTAAAATTTCCTCAATTCCTTCTTCATCGCTTTCCGTTTCATCATCGGCCTCATTGCTATCTTCATTGGGTTCTTGTCCTCAACGTAGGGTGTTAGCACCAAAATTGGTCGCTTACACCCAAACACTATTGAAAGCAGCAATTCGCAGTCACAGATAACATATAGAGTGTATGTAGAAACTATAAATATAAAGAATAATAAAAAATTTAAAAAGAAAGCAGTAATAACATAGGATTTATAGTGCTTTGGCTAACTCCAACCTACGTCCACTCCAGAGATTTCCTTTTTATCGATAGAGAATTGATTACAGTTACAATCCAAGTTTTTAAAACAAAAATATGGCAGATTAATTTTTAAAGCCTTTGTAGAAGAAGTTATGGAAGAATAGAATGAGAATTCCCCTTTCTGAAGCCCCGACTACCGTATTTATTGGCAAAATCCAGGTTATTGGGCTTCCTAGGAGATACGGGCCGACCAAAACCATAGTAGAGTCCATACTATCGACCATTGATTTCTTGGAGTATACAATATACTAACCCCAAGAGACCCGGGTAGTGACCCGAGGCATATTGCAACATGACTCCAAGCAAAAACATACCGAACCCTTTCTTTATGCCGACCTAATTTCCCCAAGGCCAGCCCAAAGTATTTCCATTGCCAATCCAAAGCAACCAAAAACATTCCGATCCCAACTACTCACAGCCGCCCTCAAGTGACCCGAGTCATGACCCGAAGCAAGTTGACCTGTGACTCGTAGCAGATTGCAGTACGACTCTAAGCAAAACATACCGACCCCTTGCTTTATGACAACCTGATTTCCTATGAATACCCGAGGAAATGATATAGCTGACCTGAAGTAAATAGCTCACCGACCCAAAGCACCTTGAACATGCCGACCCATCAAAGATGTCGACCCCTTAGTGATATGCCGACCCGAAGATTTGTACTTCCTAACTCCAAGTAAGTAGCTTGACGACCCAAAGTAGCACTGAGCTCTCTAGATTATGTCGATCCATAATAATATGTCGACCCCAAGTGACTCGGGTAGTGACCCGAAGTAAATAACCTGCCGACCCGAAGCAGATTGCAACGTGACTCCAAGCAAAAAAATACTGACCCCTTGCTTTATGTTGACCTGAATTCCCTATGGTCAACCCGAAGTATTTCCATTACCGACCCAAAGCCACCAGAAACATGCCGATTCCAACTACTCATAGCCGACCCCAAGTGACCGAGTCATAAACCGTAGCAAAGCCTCATCCGACCCATCTTGGGGGTTGTAGGTGGTCTGGGAATTTGTGCCGTTGGACACTCGTCTTCATTTCTTCGAGTGTACGGGGAATGCTCTCCCTCAATTAGGGGTCAACCATTCTTAGCTGGATATTTCGGTTGTCCTTACCCATCGCTAGAGAGAATAATTAAGCTATCCTTCTCGCCCCAATTTTCTCTTGAGGTATCTCCTTTAGAGTATTTTCCTCCATATGGTTTCTATGTAAGAACATCCCTTTAAATATAGGTACCAAGCAATTTACTTATTCTAACTTATTCTAATGTTGAGTTATTAATATCTCATTAACTTAGGCATAGCCTATTTTAAGTATAAAGGTTTGATAACCACTTGGTATTACTTTCCTTAAACCAATGTTCGACCAACACTTAGAGAATAATCCGTGGTCTTTATTCAATATACTTCTAAAGATAGCTTTTTCTACTTAAAATTCTTTGTATGACAAAATGGTTTATCTTCCTAAAAATCCTTTGAAAATTTCACCAAATTGTTTTCCAAATTTTACTGCTACCACTTCTAAGAATCCTTTTCATAAAATTTTAATCATTATTTCTAACTAAAATTTCTCAAATATATATACACACATTTCTCAAAAAGATATATATATATATATATATATATATATTAAACCAAAATCATTTGTATATGTCATTAACAAATGCGCTATCATATATAATATTCTTTAATTCATTCTAGGGCGTTACTAATCCTATGTCTAATGAGTTACAAGTCCAAGGGTATTACTAACCCTATTTCTGATGAGACTTTACCCCTACCAAGTCCTAGGTGTTCGGTCAACCTAAGCTCTGATACCAAATGTGAGGACCCATTTCCTCGACCCTCGAAAATCGACAATAATACATCCTCGATATTCACGTGCTGTAAGTCCAAGTGTCGGAGAGGCGGATTCTCAAGGGTAAAAAAGAAAAGTAGACAGAATATAATCTTACATGAATGTAATAATATATGTTATTTCAATATATAATCTTTATAGCAGAAATATAAATACGTTTATCATAATTAAATAAGGACGGTTATAAGTATCTGTCCTTACAAATACATAATATTATAGTACATAAATGTGGTGGAAACAAAAACAATCTTAAGAAGAATCTTCTAACTCCATGCTCTGAGCTCTTCTAGATTTCTTCTAACTAAACCTGACTACTAGGCTGGCGGGAAATTAGGGCTCCTAATGTTTAAGGAAAAAGGAAAATAAACTCTAGATCAGCCTTGGGACTGGTGTGAGAAACTCAAAACAAAGGTATCTCATAAGACCACGCTACACCTAAACACGGAATGATTTTTTACCTTATGATAACCAAAATGTTTGCTATGAAAAATTTGGAACATTATTTTTAATGGCAGTCTTTTGAGAAACATTTTCCAAAAAAATATATTAGAATAGCCGAATTGTTACATTAGTTAAATTTGATGGCATAATACGTTTACAACTAAGCCCGAAGGCACTTATTAGAGAATGGATATCCATACAATGAGAAGTAAGTAACTACCTTCCATACAGTACACCTCTAGATGGATGTAGCGAGGATCGACGTCTTCGAAACCTATGCACCTGGCAAGACCGGCCTACCCACAGACTCACCTGGTGGTGGATAAAACTGAATATGACATCACTTCGGTCATAACTAACATATTCATGGCTACTGTTATCCCGATTTTTGGCAAAGCCGTGATACCAAAAGATCGGTCAAAAACAAAAGACAGTTCGTCTCAGAGATTGGTTGTACTTCACTTCACTATGGATATCGATGAATTTTGTTCGAGCCCGGATCAGGCTACAATTGATAGGACATGGCTAGCAAATCCACGAGAGCCAACGTTACAGTTTCAAGTCAATCCGAGTTCGTATGCTCAAGATATGATTAATTCGGTTTGAGAGAGATAGCCCTTGTTCGGTTCGAATCCATAGGATACCCCATAGTTCGAATCGATGGCCAGAAATCATGTTCACACCCATCGGTTCGACTCCATCTACTTCGAACCCATCAAGCTTGGAAGTCCTTCGAATCCATCGAGTTCCTCCTACTTCGAATCCATGGACTTCGCATCGACACCTTCGTATCCATCCCGATGGCCTACCTTTGAATCCATCGGGTGGCCAAGCTTCGTACCCATCCACATGTCTCAACTCGACTCCATATAGTTCGCATCCATCAACACCTCGCTCCATTCAAATCCACTAGGTTCGAATCCATCAAGAGTTAGTCACTTCGAATCGATCTTGTTCGTATCGATCGAGTTCGAACCCATTGGGGTACCTCAGTTTGAATCGGTCACGTTCGAATCCACGAACAATCACTTGCTCGTATCCACCAAGTCAACTAACTTGGATGAAGTGTCACTCCACGATGCGAAGTCGGCAAGATCCAAGGAGACGAAGCGTTCAACCCGGAGAGAAGACCGGATTGACTCGAAGGACGCGCGCCACCTCATCACTGACCACGTGAGCTGATGGAGTCGAAGGGAGTGGATTCGAAGCAATGAATTCGAACTAAACACCCAACCGAAACACTCCAATTCGAATCGATCATATCTCCTAAACCACTGATCCAAATGCAATGAAATTTTCACAGTAGCTTCCATACAAGGTAAAGACCGTTCCTGCCAAGTTTCAGCTCGATTGGATCATTTTTTGATGGATTCGAAATCGCTTCGAATCGATCCCAGATCGAGTCGAAACTTGGTGGGGTCGGTCGCGTGGGCCCACTCACGTGCCAGAAAAAGTCTCCCGAAGTTTGAGCGAGATATGGGCCTCCAACGCCTATAAATAGCACCCTAAAGCCTTCAGAAAAGGGGATCTTTGGCCATTCAACGTCGAGACTCTGCCGGATTCATTTACATACTCCATTATCGCTGTTGTAATCAGATTTGAAAGCTATCATCAATTGTAATCCGCTGTAATCGATCGAAATCATCAAGTGAATCAATAAAGACATAAGCTTCAGAGTGGACGTAGGCAAGATCGCCGAACCACTATAAATCCTGTGTTTGTGATTGTTATTTGTGAATTATTGTGATTGTTATTGTTTAGATCTGAGTTCTATATAGATTGTTGCTGATTTGTGTTCATAAACGGGTGCTTTCACGATATTGGGTGTTTGTGGTCAATTTTGACGCAAACATTTTGGTGCTTTCACTGAGAAGGCTAACTCAGGAGTTCTACCAATTAGAAATTGATTCAAAAAGTTTGGAAGTTTGGATTTGAGAAATTATGACGAGACAATCGAGTAGAAGGCCTAAGCCAGAGAGAAGTGAACATCAAGGGAGTCAAGAGGCTTCCTCAGGAGCGAATCAAGCGTCGATCTTCATCACTAGGGACGAGATGGAGACAATGGTGAAGAAACAAGAGGAGTTGATCCAGAGTTTATTTCAATAGATAGGACATCTTGGAGCACAAAATAGAGTAGCGGATGGAGTCCAGAACGGAGAAGGACCATCCGGCGTGGCACCTGAACTAGGGGGCACACCTATGGAGAACATTGATCCAATTTCGGAGAGAGAGAGGAGCATCTACGCAGCTCGGGAGTAGCTGAGGAGTGAACGCTCAGTCAAGGGGGCAGATCCCAGAAGTTCCTCGTGAACTCGGGGGGCAGGGTGAAAGTAATGAACGAGGATTGCATCTCGGAGACGATGACAGATTGGCGGAGATGGTTAGAAGAGCTATGAGAGGAGGTTTGGTAAACAAAGATTTGGAGGATGTTAATAGGAGTCCTTTTACCCCCAGCAATCAGGCGAGCTAGGAACCCACTGGATTTTAAGTTACCATCGTTGGACATGTATGACGAGAGAACGGACCCCACGGTTCATCTAACGAAGTATATGAGGCATATGGAAGTGTTGAGGGCATCGGAGGAGGTTATGGCCCGGTGCTTTCCATTGTACTTGGGGGATATTGCAGCATTATGGTTTAGACAATTAGAGAGCGGATCCATCAGAACATGGAATGATTTAATTGAGAAATTTATGAGGCAATTCAGGGTTCACATTACAAGACCCAAGAGTGTGATGACTTTAGCAACCCTAAAGCAGAAAGCCGGAGAGACTTTGAGGAGTTATCTAACGCGATTCAATGCAGCAGCAGCTTCAGTGGATCGAACAGATCCATCTATGGTGGTGATGGCAGCTGTGTCCGGAGTAGCTGAGGGCACAGAGTTCAAAAATTCATTGACCAAAGATCCGCCTGTGGATCTAGCGGAATTCTACGACGAGGCAGAAAAGTTTTTGCGATTAGAGGATGCGAAAGCAGAAAGAGAAGAAGGAGAGGGAATAGAAGTTTATGTGCTTAAAGACAAAAAGCCTTTCAAAAAGGACTCGGGCAAAGATAAAGGAAAACGAAAGGCTAAGGATTATAACGACAGGTCAAAGCGGCAACGGAGGGAGCCGCGATTCACCACTTACACTGAGCTGAATGAGAGTCTGGAATGAATTTATCAGGATACCAAGGAGCAGGTTCCGTATCGTAGACCAATGCGAAGGGATCCAACCTCTGACGAAAGAAAATCAGATAAGTTTTGTGTATTCCATGAATTAAACGGTCATAACACTAATGATTGCAGGCATCTGAAGGACGAGGTAGAAGGACATATTAGGAACGGTATGCTCCTTCGATACGTGAGGAGGCGAACTCCAGTGGTGGAACCAGAGCGACCACCGTCTACATCAGCTAGAGGCAACCCTGAATCAAGGCACCGTTTGATTATCAATTGATTGAAATAACGATGAACAAGTCGTAAGCTTCCCACTAACACAATTAACTCATTTAGACATGTACGAGATCGCGAACGATCCACAGGCATGCTCTGAATGATCATTGACCATTTAGTAGTGGGAACTTACACTTTGACATCCTTGCTTTGCATTTGTTTCATTTTCATTTGGACATTTGGACTTTGTTTGTTTGGACATTTCTATTTTAAAACTCATCCGTTGAATAGATATTTGATTCTGATAACTCTGAAATGGCTAAGCAACTTACACATGTACGGGGTAGCGAACGGTCCTTAGACACGCTCTGAGATGGCGATAAACCGCCCTGACAAATGATCCAGGGACCCACTCGAACGTGAACCTGGTATCAGCAATACCAAGCCCTCCCGGGCATACTTTCTCGCCTCGAACGGCACCCGAATGCGAATGGTCACGATTCACTTATAATCTACGTCCTCGAACGGTCACAATTCGCCTCGAACGGCACCCGACTTTGAACAGTCACAACTCGCCACGAACGGCACCCGACCTCGAATGGTCACAAAATCGCCTCGAACGGCATCCGACCTCGAACGGTCACAATTCGCCCCGAACGGCACAACTCATCTCACCTCAAATGGCTCGATCGCGAACGATCGTCATTTGAGGTCCGCCACTTGACCGCGCACGGTCGCACTTCGCCTCAAATGGCTCGATACCGAACGATCGTCATTTGAAGTCAGGCGCTTGACCATGAACGGTCGCACTTCATCTCAAATATCCCGATCCCGAACGGTCGTTATTTGAGGTCGCATAAAACTGTAAATTCCTTTGCAGGACATCAACAGGATATGAACATCCAGCTCATGGCATTACAAAACACCGCTTCCTACCGCAAGGCATATTTTGGGGGGCAAATGTTATCCCGATTTTTGGCAAAGCCGTGATACCAAAAGATCGGTTAAAAACAAAAGACAGTTCATCTTAGAGATTGGTTGTACTTCACTTCACTATGGATATTGATGAATTTTGTCCGAGCCCGGATCAGGCTACAATTGATAGGACATGGCTTGCAAATCCACGAGAGCCAACGTTCCAAGTTTCAAGTCAATCCGAGTTCGTATGCTCAAGATATGATGAATTCGGTTTGAGAGAGATAGCCCTTGTTCGGTTCGAATCCATAGGATACCCCATAGTTCGAATCGATGGCCAGAAATCATGTTCGCACCCATCGGTTCGACTCCATCTACTTCGAACCCATCAAGCTTGGAAGTCCTTCGAATCCATCGAGTTCCTCCTACTTCGAATCCATGGACTTCGCATCGACACCTTCGTATCCATCCCGATGGCCTACCTTCGAATCCATCGGGTAGCCAAGCTTCGTACCCATCCACATGTCTCAACTCGACTCCATAAAGTTCGCATCCATCAACACCTCGCTCCATTCAAACCCACCAGGTTCGAATCCATCAAGAGTTAGTCACTTCGAACCGATCTTGTTCGTATCGATCGAGTTCGAACCCATTGGGGTACCTCGGTTCGAATCGGTACATCCTATCGGGAATTATCCCTAGGATTAGTAGCAAGAAGTTCTTGCATTGAAGATCTCAAATGGAGAACTACTGCCATGTATAAGTGATATTGGAAAATTCTCCTTAGGATCAGTGACAAGTAACCCAACATTCCATCTTCCAAATCATTTCTATGTCTTCAGCGTGAATATGTAAATTGGTTCAATGTGGTTTTCGGATCAAAATTACTCCAATCCCACCCCGGTTCCTTCGAGCCAATCATCGATAAAAAGATGTTTGGTGAATAGGGAATTATTCTTTGATTGATTAAATTCTTTTTATCAAAAATATCTTCAAGAGATATATATCTTTAAACGGTTCTTTCTGGTATATACAGAATCATTAAATCTCTCTTTAGAAAATTATTTATTTAAATCTCTACAAAGATTTCTTAATTTAAAAATCAAAATTCTGAATGAGTTACAAACATGTTATCTAGGATGTTGGTCCAAAACTAGTAAATATTAAATGAGAAGAATCCGTAGAAATCATCTAGTTCTAGTCAATATCAATTTCCATATTCAACAAGTACTATGGGCGGAAAACGACAAAATCACCCTTTAAATTCCATGAATATTACAAGTTCCCTCTTTGGAATTTAACACCAAGTATAAGAAGATTATCTCTGTACAATCTAATTATTTATATTAGGAAATTATATCTTTTATACTTTGGGAAATTTTGAACAGAGTAAATCTAGTTTATTATCCCCTTAGAGGAGCCAGTCCAGATAGCCAGCGAGAGTGGGAAACTGGTTTTCCAAACTCAAGCCTAGACAATATCTCACTGTCACCCATAAGATGGTCAAGTTATTTAATCGACTCTAAATCCTTAACTTATTTAATTAACTATTAATTATTTATTTAACCACTTTGAAATAATTTATAAATCCTTCAAATCACCTTCAAAATATTTCATTATTAATTTAAAATTATTTACAAAACATTTTGAAAAGATTTGTTGTGTTTAGAGCTATATTTCAAAAGTTATAGAAAAGTGCTACGAATAGTGCTTTTTAAGCTATATTGATCAAAACTACTTTTCTATCATTGGAAAATTCATTTTTATAACTCAAATCATTCTAAAACATTTTAAAAGATTTTCAAAATTTATTTCATATTTTTGAAGAATTAAAAATATCTATTTTAAAACATTCACTACTTTGGCCCCCGACTGCCAAAGTGTGATTTTATTCAAAATTTGATTTGCTTATATTATAAAATCTACTAAACGAAATCTAGATTTTCTTTCTTTGTTTGAAAGCTATGGATATAATAGTTCAAAAATTTCTTATCTCGAAAAATTCTAAGACATATTCCATTTTATAAATTTGTTTGACTTTTACAGCTCGAAATCGCGAACTACCATTACGCGATGCGCCTATTTTTGAGTAAATTTTCAATATTCATTTAAACTTTGCCAAAACACTTTTAAATGTTTATAAAACATTTCTAAACCATATTAAACCATTTTTAAGAGGTTTAAATATTCCATAAGCACCATTTCATTTATTAAAGGAAGTGATTTCCTTGGTGCTTATCGACGTGTATTTAAACGTGACTCGTATATATAATCAACAACAATATTAAATAACCAAACTTAATGATCAAATCTTATTAAATATCCATTGCAAATATCACATTATCATCAAAAAATATAATATAAGTAAGGGTTTCTCACTTTCATTAGTTATAGATCTTAGGAAAGTTTGTTATAGCTTCGCTACGATCGCTTTAAACTTTACGAAGCCAAGCTCCTATGCTTTGAATGGGATCGGCCTTGGCCTTAGGTGCTCGGCCTTGGGTTTGATTGGTGGTGGGCTCGACCTTGGCTTTGGGGAGTGATGGCCATGGAAAGGAGGTGATTTTCCTTTGTTTGAAGTGGATTTTATAATATATGTATATTATACTAATTTAATTTACTTTTGAATAATTTCTCCACTATTTTCCTAAGCCTTTGGAGCCGTGAAAGAGCTTAAAAGTGGAGAAGATGATGATAAGAATGTGGTTTAAAAGTGAAAAAGTGTATGGGTATCTATATAAAAAAATTTGGAACAAATATCAATGTGTGTAATTACTATTATGCCCATGACCCACACGCCCTCCTACCCCAAGGCGCATGGCTCAAGTTCCCTCCATGTGTACCTCCATGTGTGTGATGATGGCGTGTAAGAGTGAGTTGATGTTTGTTTTTTACAAAAGTAAACTCCTTTTTGTTTTTAGTAAAAATATCCCAGATTTTTCTTATGTGTGTGTGTGTGTATATATATATGTATATGTATATATATGTTATATGTTTGTAAACGTGTTTATGTGACATGTTTGTGCATGTATATGGATGTGCACAAGAGTACAAACAACGTTTCAACGACTTTGAACAACTTTCGTTTGTTTAAACCATTGAGAATCGGGAAACAAATTCATGGTCACATTTTCACTTATACTTTACATTACATATAAATGTAAACAAAATTAGAAAATAAATTTCTCATCATTATCAATAAATTAAAATGGTCTTTTTTGACATATAAAACCATATAAATCGTTATGAACAATTATTTACAATAGTGGCTATTATACAACTTAGCGATAACGATTTTTCCTCGTATTTTCAAATCAAATATATATCTTTATAAAGCTATTATAAATGATTTATTAACACTTTATAACTAATTAAAATGAATCATCATCATTTTAAAAAAAAATTGAATAATTATAATAATTATCAAATCATTAAATCTCAATTAAATTTAATAAATCAATAATTAAATATAAGGGCATCACTGATGATTTCATAAACACATTTTATTTCCAAAAAAAATATTAATTTTAATTCATTTTTTGTTCAATTATAAAAATAAGTGTACATATCCAGCTCTGTGCATGACGTTTGACAATTTTAGAGTTGTTTATTGATAAAATGGTTATTGGACATTTTATCGGTATTTTTCTAAGGGAAATGTTTTTTGGAATATTCTTTCGAAATAAGTTCATTAATTATCCCATAGAACTTGATTATTTTAGAAAAATAATCTATATTCGAATATTAAAAATCATTTAAATATTTCTAATTACAATCATTAAATTACGAGTCATTACAATTCACATAAAATTTAAGAAAGATTTCATATTTCAAAATCATTCAACTTTGCTTTTGGAGTCGTTTTATTTTGTTGAACGGATTATGAGAAAACGAGAGGAGAAGATTGACCATTTTCAACCATTAAATAATATGAAAGAGAGCGGTTGGGTTTTATTTAGGGTTTGGTTTCGTTCGTGAATAGTGAAATGATATGGCCTTATATATAAATTTCTGGCACTGTCATACATAAATTTCTGAACTCCATATGAAGCATGCCGCCTCGCATTCTATATGTTATACGCCTCTCCAAACACAATGGGACTAGTCTCAGAAGCCAATTCCATCATATTCAAAAGATAACTTTTCAAAATCAATTTATTTTAATTAAAGTTTTGAAAATAAATCCAACGCATTTCAAGCTTGCAAGGCCAAATGTTAAGTACGATACCTATGAAACTTGAAATACTATAATAACCCACTATTATGGGTCCAATGAAACTAGTTTCATCAGAATCCGAGACAGTGCCCAAAAAGACTATTTTTACACGTTAATTAAAACAAGTAATTCCAAAATCAATTTAATCACTTTTAAATTCAATTTTAAAATTTAACAAACTTCATTCTTGTTTAAATAAAATTTAAATCAACTTTTGAAATCATTTTCATTCATATTTAATTTAGGATTCAATTATTTAAATTGTTTCGGTTTCATATAATTATTTTATTTTCATATAAATACAACAATAATTTTTCAATTCTTGCTATTGATTTCAATACATGAAATATATTGAACTACTTTCTAACACAAATAATTTCCTTAAATCTTATTGAAATTTTGTTTCAAAATTTTATTCAAGTTCATATTAAATAAATTACATTAATAATTCATTAAATTTTTATTTCTAACAATTGTCGTTCAATAATTATATTGAATTTAAAATTTTAAAACAGTTAAAAAATACGGGTTGTTACAATCTCCCAACTCAAAACTTTTCGTCCTCGAAAAGTGGTTAAGTAGAAAATCAAACATTTGATATATTTTACACAAAATGATCAATATATAAACATAAAATCTGATTAGAAAACCTTTACCATGCTTCCACTATGCCACTTCGATATCGACTTTACGGAAATTACAACTTATTTATAAAAACAAGTTATAAAATTTTAGAATCTCAAAATTTTTCTAACACCCGAATTTACGAAAAATTTCGGCAGCGTCTCCTTTGCACGGCTCAATCGTAAAATTTACAATATAGATATATAACCAAATATACATCTCATCTCAATGACAAGGCATCCCGTAGGGAAAAATAAAAATGTATGGCATCTAATCCGAGTTATGTATCTTATTATTATTAATATAAGCAAATTTGCTCATATTAAGCAAGTAAAGCAAATCAAATCTGCATATACGTCCAAACAGTCTTTGTATGTACCTATCTCAACTCAAATTAAAATACTAGTTACATATAAAAGGATATAAAAAGCATGTATGAGTTTAATAGAGCTAATAACATGAATTTTGAATCCAAATCATAAGCACTAATACCCAACAAAACAATCATATGTAGCCAAAAGCAGTTAAAACCATGGTTTGCAACAAAAGAAACCATCCAACAAATAATATTCATCCAATTAATTCATAACTATATCAATCTACATTATCCAATGTCAATAGTTATTTTATACTCTGTTATTTCTTATTGACATTCATTCATTATTAAAATTTAATTGGTTTACTTCCAATTTACTTAAATCTATTTCATTTACATTCAATTTATTCAAATTTAAATTATTTCACTTTTTTTAACACATTTCATATCAATTCTTTTATGGACCATTTTATAAATCATTTCATTTAATCTTATTTAGATTAAATTTTATTTCATTACCACTTAGTATATTCCCTTTAATACTAATATCATTTATAAACCATTTCATAAAACCATTTTAAGTTTAGTATAAACTTTTTATAAAACACAACTCATGTTTATTATTACTACATAACTTAAATACATATTAATTCATTGATTCACTCCATTAGTTCATTTCATTAATTTATATCATTAACTTTACTTAAATAAATTTTATTTTATAACTCAAATTCATATTAATAATTTTCTCTTTTTACCACAATTGATTCCAGTCAACTTTTCATAAGTCAACTTTCATCTTATAGTTCATTTCATTAACTTATTTCATTAGTTTATTCCATTCAACTTGACTTAAGTAAAATTGCATTTCATAATTCAAATTTCAACTTTCTTATTTCATTAGTTATTTCTTAAGTTTATAATCATTTTATACAGATGTATCTTCTTTTACACAATATTATTCAAATTATAATTATCTCATAAAGCTACAACTAAATCTTGAAGCACATTTTGCAGATTTAATTTTTTTATTTTACAGAAAATTACAAAGATATGATTTAATTTATTATTCGTCTACCTTCTCTAAAGTTCATATCTAAATAGTATTTTCATTTTTTTACTACTCAAATTATTAATTTAACATTTCGTAGAGCATTATTAAGTGTATAACATTTCTTGTAACAACTAAATTTTTTTACAAACATTTCTTTAAATACAATTTCAATTTGAAACATTTTTATTACTTAAGTTTATACTTGTATAATATTCAATTACATATTCATATTTAACATTTTAACTTTTTAAACATTTCTGGTAAGTTTTATATATGTTTTTAAAATGTAATTGAGTGTTATACAAATTTATCTTACTCATTTTAGTTAGTAAGATGTACAATAATTTACACAAGTTTAAATTTCCATTGTCTTGAAATTTATGAGTTATAATTTAACTTCTCATATTTCATTTAAACACTTAGCTTTAGTTTCTTATTTCTCATTTTAGAATTTTCCAACTATTCAAATTCACTTTATTCGAACAACCAAAAATCATTAATTAATAGGAACTTAAGAATTAAAATACCAGGTTCGTCTCATATCATTTTAAAATATTATACATACTCATATCTTTTATATATTATCATATTTATAAATTTTAAATCAAAATTTGTTTGCCGAACCAAATGTGTAGCACAGCTACTAAGTGGGCTCCCTCACTTTGAGACTCGAAAATGAATGTCGATGATGCGGCCCTCATCACCGAAATTATTTTTCAGCGACGGAGAGGGGAGTAAAGGACTTATTTCCTTTTAGTTACTTTTTGGAACACTTCTATTCATAAATATATTTAAATAATACGAATTATTATATCACAATACTATAAAACAATTTCAAAAGCATCGGGACTTAAGTTTTCAAATTCTTTGCTTTTAAATCCTTTCTATTTTTAAGCTATATTATAAATATACTTATACAATTCTATTACCTTATTATGAAAACATTTCGTTAATTTACATCTTCGTTATCGCAAACAATTCTTGTTGTAACTAGATTTCAGTTCAATCTAATTATCGATCGCTTCGTGAAACAAAGTTCACAAGGTATTCGTTTTTAGTTTAATTCCACCAATAATCGATGATAACTAAATATTATCATCTCCTAATAACTAACACCCACAAATAAACTCGTATTTTCAAAAACCTATATGGTTATTTATGAAAAATTATTTCTTTTTATACATAAAATGTAATTTAGGTAAAATTATTTCAGTTACCCTATTTTAAAACAATATTATGTCGACTTGCCATGTTTAAGTATTTAGAAACCTCTATCGATAACATTGCGTCCCATGCACCGACCAAGAATTCATAAACAACTCAATGGATAAGTAACATGATATAAACATTTTATAATACTAACAAGTACATGCTCTCATACACACACATACACATATATATGTATATATAGGCACACACACACACTCAAACAAACACATTCTAGGGTATTACTACTCTATGTCTAATGAGTCCAACCCTGCCAAGCTAAGGTTATCGCTAAACCAAGCTCTGATACTAATTGTGACGACCTGCATTTCCGAAGATTTAAGTCCACAATAAACCACATATGTCCAACTCAAAACAATATAGAACATGGATAATCAATAGGATTAATTAAGAAAAATAAGGGAAGAAGAAAACAAACACAGAATCCCATAGTGGAATGACAAAATATAATAATCAAATAAATTGTTCGTGAAGCTGTTTATACTATACATTTGATTATAATTTTACAATATAAATCAGAGTTTTATATACAACAAAACAATAGAATAATGTAGCAAAACAACATGATGCGGGGAAATAATACTAATAATAATACATCAAATCTTCGTTTTCGTCCTCCACAATAATTGATCTTCAATACGCTGAAAACTCGGGGCTGACCCGAGCATAATGTAAAACAATACACTCATGTCAGAACTAAAATATCCTTATGTGAGTCAAATCAATATCACATATAACAGAAGTGTACAAGCGTCGGAGATGTTTACGGGATTTTACATCTCCTATCTAGTGTACAACGACGTGTAATAACTTAAGAGATGTTACAGAATTTTTCATCTCTTAATGATCCATAAAAATATTTATATATAGTATAATGCGCTATATATGTAATGTCTAATTAGTAAAATAATATTTTTTATTAGCGTTAATGCTTTACATCAATCGCCTTTAACGCGTTTTTAAGCATTGTCATATAGTTTGCATATAATGCCCTAGTAGCACGTCGGGGGATAGGGATGCGCCGTGATACGACAACACTAAACCAAATCGTAGTGGTCTTGTATAAGGAAAAAAGGATTACAAGGCACATGAGGCAACGCCTAAGGTAGAATACTACTAGTTCGGGTCGCAAGGTTGGTGGTAACGCATCCTAGCCACGATCGCTCACCACGTCCACCCATCTCATATCGAATCAAAGGGAGGTTATCCCAATCAAGGTGCACCAATCAAAATCGACAACAAAGGTAATAGTATGGACCAAGTCCCCAAGAGAATCAAAGAATGCGTGTCCGCTAGGGGTAGCTAGCCCCCTTGCCTGGATCAAGCCGTCCTATTTTAGTCATTTCAAATTGACACAAATGTCGGGTCTATCCATCATCGTTTTCTTTCTTCAAATCCAGCAATGTACAACAAATCCAACATTTTCATTCTGGAGTCTCCTCCGCGTATACAGTTGTTAAACTGGTTTCAATATTGATAGAGAGTATGCCAATAAGATGCTCTGGTCTCTTTAACAACCAAACATCATTTTACACACTTGTTAGTTCTTTTACATTTCGAAAACGATTCACTTGATATCTAAATATCATATTCACTTCAAAATATCATTCATTTCAAAATCACCATATTTACTTAAAATATGTCAGCTTCACTTGAAAATACCATTTTCGCTCCGACATCACAATTTCACTTTCAAATCGTTGTGAATTTCAACTTAGGTTATAACTTCATTTTAACCTAATTCGCATTTAAATCCACGATTTTGAATATAAACTTTTCCCACCTTGAACGGTTTGAATTTTAGAAAATAGTTTGAATACTTCTTAAAATAGTTTAAATACTTCAGAGATTTAAAATAGTTTGATATAAAATGGTTTGAATGTTGAAAAATGGTTTATATAGTAAACTAGTTTGGAAAATCAAAATAATTTAATTATTTAAAAAGATAGATTTTAGTCAGTTTATATTAAAATAGTTTATTTTGAAAACAGTTTCAAATCAAACCGTTTCTTTCCATTTCCAATAAATCTGGACTCGGGTCTAAATTTCAATCAAACTGATTCATTTTCAAATCTTTTAATTTAAAATCATCTTCAATCCCAAATCAATTTAAATTGACTCAATTTTGATTTACAATTTAAATCAGTCTCATTTTCAATTTCAATTCAATTTAATTTCGATTTCAATTCGAATTATTTCAATTTCAATTTGTTCGATTCAAATAGTTTAAGTTCAACTCAATCCTCCATTTTAAACTATTTTAGTTTATATAAAGTTCAAGTTCAATTTTAGAATATCGATTTAAATCAAATTAAACTTCATTGTTCAATTTAAGGTTCATAATTTTAAAATAATTCAATTTCGAGCTCACATCTTAAAATATCCATTTAAATTACTTTTACTTGGATATATTTCAAAGTTCGAGTAAAATTTCAAATCGTTTAAACAAATCAATTTCCTTAATTTAAATCATATTTCAATTATAACTTCAGCTTTCAAAATCAATTCTTTAAACACTTCTATTAACAATTTTCAATTTTAACATTTCAAGCTCGAGTTCAAAAATAATCCAATTCCCGTATTTCAATTCAATTTTACTTTTACAAAAAATCATTTGAATAGATTAAATCCAAGAATTTAAAACCATTTAATTTAACCAATCTGATATTCGTAAATATTTTCTATCCTATGGACAAGTGAATAATTATTCCAATTTAATTTCAGGGATGGATATATGTCATTTCAATCCAAAACAGATATCATAGTTATATGTCATTTCAAACTATTTCTTAATTTATTCAAAATAATTCAACCAACAGTTTATATACTGTCAAACAATATATAGGGTGATAACACACACACACACACACACACACACACACACACACAGATATATATATATATATATATAAACATCCAATCGTCCAAAATATCAACCAATTGCCATCCATCACAATAAACATCCAAACAGCCAATAAATCACAATAGTTAACTAGTTATTAATATCAGATTTTTAACTAGCATTTCAATTTCACTTTACCTGTCAATTTTAGTTCCTAAATGTCAACTAAAAGTCAGTTTAAATGTAAATTAAATTACCATTAACATCATTAACAAAACAAAACCTTAATCTCTTGTTCTCTTAATCCCATGCATCCATCTTACCATGCACCCCGGTTCGAACCCATAACCGCGATCCCCACGCGTGCGACTCCTAGGCCATCGGAGTTTGATCGGATATTGCCACGATGCGCGCCTTGCACTGCTCCACCACCGCATCAAATGCCATCGCCTCCACCGTCGTCACAAACGGAACCCACAACCGCACGAGCTTCAAACTCCGATTCAGGCGATTTCGAAACAATATGCCTTGATCCAACCATCTATAACATCAAGCTCAACGAGATCTTCAACTTTGCTTTTGGAGTCGTTCGATTTTGTTTAATGGATTATGATAAATCGAGAGGAGAAGATCGGCCATTTTCAACTGATAATCGCATGAAATAGAGTGGCTGTGTAACGATCCGCTAACCATTCGAATCGACAATCATCCACTCGTGTCAGACCCGAACACAAAACAACAGACTGTTAATTTATATTTGGCAAAACTAGCGTATTGATAAATAAATCAATCACAGAATCAAAGACACGGAGTTATACAACAATAAGCAGCGGAATAGATAAATAGTAGTTCGTGAAGAAATTACATAACATCAGAGTCTCAAACAAATATAACAGAAAATCCAAAGTACATAGAAGTCACAAATACAAAAGTAACTGACAAGTTTGAACATAAACAACTAGAAATAACTGAAGCTGAATAGTCAAAGGATAGATCTCTAAGCAAATCTCCAAACTCCAAAGGTGAATCTCAAATGCTGTGACACTCGATCTGACCCGAGCATAAAGAAAAATAAAAAACACTCGAGTCAGGATTAATATTCTTATGCAAGTAAATCAACTCAAGTGAAATGTAGATAACTTAAAGGATACTGCGATTCCACCCTTTAAGGATCAGATAAACTATCTACATACATAATATAATACGCTACATAGATAATGTCTATAGTAAAGCAAATTATTAAAATAGCGTTAAGGAGTTACCCATATCCCCCTTAACACATTTTATATAAATGTCGTAGTCTATACAGTATTGTAAAATCCACCAAACCGGTGGGCTGTCAGGGAGCACTCCATAGGTACGACACAAACCAACACTCGTAATGGGCTCGATAAGGCATATGACAAGGCATGCGAGATAATGCCAGGGTAGGATTGTACCATTTGCACTCCCAGACTGGTGGTAACGCATAGTAGCTACTACCGCTCACAACGAGACACACTTCCAAATCAAAGGTGAAACCAATCAAATCACAAAGTAATAGATATGGTATCGAAGAAGAATGCTCGATCAGAGATGCGACCTTACTTGGCCTAGTATAGCTTCTGTTTTAGCCACATCAAACTGACTCGAGTGAGTCAAGCCTATGTTCATACCTCATATAGACGTTCGCCAAACCATCGTACTTCATTTTGGAATCTCAATTATGTGCACTGTTGTTAAAGTGTTTATCGGTATTAGCAAAGAGTATGACAATATCTGATCCCGGTCTCTTAACAACCAAACGCTTATTTCACACCATGGTCATTTTCATTTCAAACAGTTCATACTTCATATCAAAATATCATATTCATATCAAATCACATTCACTTTAGAAATCATTATTGACTTTAAATCATATTCATTTTAAATCATAATTCATTTTCGAAATCATTATATCAAAGCATTCGCATTTAAATCCATTCAATATAAATCATAACAGTTCCAACTTAAATAGTTTGAAAGTAGTTTATATATTAGAATAGTTATACATTAAAAATAATTTATATTTAAAATAGGTTGTAGATTAGAATAGTTTATACATTAAAAAATAGTTTATACACTATAAAATAGTTTATATATTAAAAATAGTTTATATATTTAATATATTTAACATTATTTATAAATTTAAAATAATATATATTAAAATAGCTTAGATCGAAAATAGTTTCAAATTAGAATTGTTTCTTCCAATTTCACAAATCACTTCAAATCAACTTTAGTTCCAAAATTAAATTTAAATCAATCTCGGTTCAACCATTTCAATTAAAAAGGATAGAGGTTCAATTCAAATTCTCATTAAACCGTTTTTAATTTATATCAATTTCAAATCCAGGTTTGAACTACAAATTTAAAACACTTCAAATTCAATAGGTTTCAAAGTTTAAATATCAAACATTTACAAACTCAATTTGTTAAATTTCATTTGTATCTCAAAGTTCAACTTTTTTTTTTAATTTTGAAAATATTCACTTAATCGTTTTTAATAAAAACTCAAATTACAATTTTTGAACAATATTAAATATTCCATCTCAATTTATTTAATTTTGAAAATATTCACTTTTATAAATATTTAAATAAAGTTTCAAATTACAAATTTAAATCAAATTACAAATTTAAATCAATATTATATATCTAACTTTAATTATATTTAATTTTGAAAATATTCACTTAATTACTTTTAATTAAATCAAGCTATAAAATCATACCTTTCGATATCTAAAAATCAACAAGTTTCCAATCAATTCTTATTTGTATTCAATACTCAAACCAATTATATTACAAATTGATTTCAATTTATCTTTCATCTTAATTTATTAAATTTGTTACAAAATCTATTTTCAAAATATTAATCTAATTTAAATAAATATTTAATATATTATATATATTAATTAACTTAAATTTTTATTAAATTAAACCTTTTTATTAAATCTATTTTATATCTTATTATATATATTTTAAAAATAACAAAGTTATAAGTAAAATTTCATAATCTACGTTTTAAAATGTGACTTATAATTTTAAAACTTCCAAAACGTATAATTTAAAAAAAAAAACTAAATTTCACACATAAACTATAAAATACCTTTATTAATATATTCTAAAAATCAATACAGATATATTTCTCCCTTTTAAAAATTTGAAAATCATCTAAAATAGACCGACGATATGTGTATATAGTTTGCTATCTTATGGACAGGTGATATGGATATTTATCATTTCAATCCGTAATAATTTATATTTGCGGGTATATATCATTTCAACATGTAATCCCAAAATTCAAAATCAATAAAATCGCTTGAGATTGTCATTTCAACCCATAACGATTTTCCCTAATCTATAATATCGTTCGGGTATGTATCATTTCAACCCATAGGGATTTTCCTAACTAACAGGGTACTGGCAGAGTGATTGAAAATAGATAATTAACGACATAGCATATAGGGAACTTGCAATTGTGAATCACAAATTAACATATCATTCATGTCAATATAAATGTTGTACAAAGCAACATATCATCATATACATCGAAATGATCGTCACATCATATCATTATATATATATATATATATATATATATATATATATATATATATATATATATATATATATGTCAAAGTGAGCATAGTAACACATAAAATCATATGTGTATTAACTAAACAAAAATCCTAGTTATAATAAACATTTCAAGGGTCACTTCAAGTTATGTTTATTTACTTAAACACAAAATTGTTAATCGTGTGTGATTTCTCACCTTCCGAGGCTAGAGAAACAACGAGAATGGAAAAAATGACACGGACATGCACATGGATACAGACACAACACACCAAGAGTTGCTGTAAAAATCACCGGACAAAAATGATAACAAATCAAAGCTAGAACGACGATGAAAACAAATATATGTGTTATATATATAAATATACATACATACATATATATATATCTTATAATATTTATAAACTGGATTTAATATTAAATCTTATCTTAAACTCAAACCAGAACTTGAACTTGGCAGCGACAAGGAGGAGGCTAGCGAGTGATGGAAGGCTGTCACGCGAACTTGAATTCCATAATTTAATATATATATATATATATATATATAAAAGAAAGCTTGGAAAGGGATTATTTATGGAGTTTGTATGGTGGAGAAGTGGAAGGGAAAGTTGGCTATGGTTTTGGTGGAAGCAAACGAAAGGAGGTTGACGGGAAGTTCGGCGTTGGCTGTTGGCATTTAGAGTGGTTTTGGAAATGGCAAGGTTCGGTGGGGACTGATGTAGGCGGCTCAGAGGGGAAACGAAGTGGAGGCAAGGTTGCAGAAGATCTAGATTAGGAGACAATGGAGTGCAAGGCGGTCGGAGGGATGTGGCTACGTGGGAAGTGGCGAACTGAAGAGAGGTGGGTGGAGTTGTCAAGGAGCAAGGTAGCGGTCAGAGGAAAAATGGGACAGAGAGGGAGGATTGGATAGGTGGTTTGCAAGCAAAATAGAAGAGGAGAACTGCAAGAGGAAAGGGTCGAATAGGCTTCAAGAAATTATACAAAAGCAAACTTTTTTTTCTTTCTTTTTCATGAGCACCAAACGAAAAAAAGAGGAACGAAGAGAAAAATAGGACGAGCCAGAAAATATAATCTGAAATGATGGAATGACAAAAGCCAACAGTTGGGTTTTTGAAACTATTAAAAGCAGATGGCCATTTGTTTTCAACCGATGGATAAAAAAGGATAAAGGAAAACCCAACAGACTCAAAACCGATACCGATACGGCTAATCGTTTTGTAGATTTCGCCATGTACTAGATGCTAAAACATATAAATAAATATACTACGGAGATCAGCACGACGAGACAAATGGAATGGTACATAGATATAGTGACACGACTCTCTTACCAAAACTCAATGTTCGCTGCCGAACTGCCGCTAAAACATCAAAAATAATATAAATGGAGCTAGAGCAGTTCGAATTTGGCAAAATGAAATATGATGACTCACTCAAAAAATGATTTACATTTTTATTATATAAAAATATTTAAATTTCAATAGTATTTTATTTTCATCAATTTAACTGATTCTAAATTCTAAATTGAAATTTCACAACAGAACAAACTTTTATATTTGCTGATGAAATTCTGACGATTGCTACGTATAAATAGACGTATTTCAACTGTCAAGTTTTAATTATTTATTTTCAAGAATAATTTAGTTGATTACGTTATTTAAAATCGTTAAAATTTTTTGGTCGTTACACTCTCCCTTACTCAAAATATTTCGCCACCGGAAAGGAACGAGATAGGAGAATAGAAGCAATGGGAAGGAAAGATATGTAACTACCTGATATTTCATGCCATTTGCATCCGCACATGTCCGACTTGAATTGCTCAAAATATCAGATTGTTAATTTATATTTGGCAAAACTCAGAATACACAGTAAATAAATCATTCACAGAACCACAGACACATAGTAATATACAATAAGCAGTGGAATAGATAAATAGTAGTTCATGAAGCTACTATAAAAAAACAATAGAGTTGAAATAAAATACAACAGAATATCCCAAATACAATGCAGTCTCGAATACAAACATAAGACAAGTCTGAACCAACAATCTGGATAGCTGAAAGCTGAATAGTTATAGATGGATCTCTAGATAAAGCTCCAAATCCAAAGGTGAGTCTCAAATGCTATGTCACTCAGTCTGACCTGAGCGCAAAGCCAAACACAAAACACTCAAGTCGGGATTACCATTCTTATATCAATAAAACAAACTTAAGTGAAATATCAACTGAAATACAAGTAACTCAAAGGATGTTCGGGATTTCCATTCTCTAAAGATCCATGGAACTATATACTATGCAGTAATATACGCTATTATAATATGTCTATAGTAAAGTAAAAGTATCAAAATAGCGTTAAAGCGTTACCCATATCCTCCTTAACACATTTTATATATTCCCATAGTCTATACAATGTCGTACACCCCTCCGCATATTGGAGGTTTACCCCGAGGACATCACATAGATACAATACAAAACAAACTCCTAGAAGGCTCGATAGGGCATGCGACAAGGCACTTGAGGCAATGTCAAGGTAGATATACTGTTTGCATATCCGGCCTTGTGGCAACGCATAGCAGCTACAATCGCCCACTCCAAAATCAAAGTGTGCATCCAATCACATCACAAAAGCAATAGAATAGTATCGAAAAAATGTGTCCGATAGGAGGAATGACCTCACTTGGCCCGGCGTGGCTCCTGTTTTATCCGCATTAAACCGACTCATGGGAGTCAGGGCTACGTAAATACCATATAGAATCGTCACCAAACTATCCTACTTCATTCTGGAATCTCCACCAGGTACACGGTTGTCAAAGTGGTTTTCGGTATTGGTAGAGAGTATGACAATATCCGATTCCAGTATCTTTAACAACCAAACGTTATTATAACACCGTGGTCATTTTATTTCAATTAGTTCCTACTTCAAAACCAAAATATCATTTCCATTTCAAAACCATATCAATACGATATCATTTTCACTTCAAATATATCCATTTCCAAAATCTTAACACTTTAAAAGTATAGCACTATCGAAATCATAAGCCCTTTAAAATCATAACACATTGTAAATTACAACACTTTGGAAATCATAACACTTTGAAAAACATAGCTTTGAAATCATAGCATTTTTCTCTTAAATAGTTTAGATTTATAAAATAAAATAGATTATATAAAAGTAGTTATAAGTTAAACTAGTTTATATTAAAATAATTACTATATTAAAATATTTTATACAAAAATAGTTTATATTAAAGTGATTTATATTTAAAAAAATATTCAAATCATTTATAAAGTATAATATATAAATAGTTTAAATATAATTTAAAAATACTCTATATAAATAAATAGTTTCCTTAAATTTCACAAATCGATTCATACCAACTCGAATTCCATAAATTCCAATTTAATTCAATCTCAATTCATAAATTTCAACTCAATTCAGCTTCTCAATAAACCATTTCAAATTATATCGATTTCAAATATAGATTTGAACCACAAAATAAACAATTTCAATTTCAATATATTTCAAAGCTTTAAATATTCAACCTTTTAAAAACTATATTTGATAATTTTATTTATATCTCAATTTAACTTCATTAATATTTAGTTTTGAATATTCACTTAATAAAATCAAAATATCATCTAAATAAAACCTTAAATTTCAAATGAACTAAATATTTCCTTCAATTTATTTAAATTGAAATATTCATTTAATCAACTTAAACAAAATCAAGTTATAAATCATATCCTTTAAAAATCTCAAATTCAATAAGTTCCAAATCGATTTAATTAAATAAAATTCTTAATTAAATACAATTTCAAATAAATTCAAATTTATCTCCCCAACCTTAACTTATAAAAGTCATTAAAATATCTATTTTAAAATATAATTTTAAATAAATACTTAAACATATTATAAAATTTATTTATATAGTAAATCTATTTATATATTTTAAAATAGTAAAATTATAAATATATTCTTTCAATTCATAATTTCAAAACTAACATATAATTCTACAATTTTCAAAACATATAATTAGAAATCAAGAGTATAACTATATATAAAGTAACATTTATTTATAATATTAAAAAATCAATATTTATATAAAACTATATAAATATCTTTTTAAACTGTGGAAATCATTTCAAAATATATATAGACCGGTGATATCTGTATATAATTTTCTACCCTATGGTCAAGTGATACGGATATTTATCATTTCAATCTGCAATTTAAATTTATACCGGTATATATCATTTCAACCCACAATCCCAAATTCAATTTAATGAAAATCGCTTGGGTTTATCATTTCAACCCATAACGATTTTCTCATATTCTACATATCGTTCGGGTATGTATCATTTCATCCCATAAGGAATTACATATTAACAGGGAACTTGCTGATGATAATAGATATGATAATAATATAACAGGCATATATCATCAATATAAATAACAGTTAATGGTGTCAATGTCACAGGTGAACGGATACAAATAATAGCATATATATATAGCAATGTAAATAACTAACAGTAGCATATTCCAATTGTCGTTTCACTTAAAACCAAATTTAATAAATATAAGAACGTTAATCATGAGTGATTTCTCACCTTTCGAGGCTAGAGATGAACGAGAATGAGATGAGTTATGAATTCCAAAGCAAGGCTAGATGTGTACAGGATTCGACGATCAAAGCTGGTAAATAGGGATTTACGAAATCAAGTCAAAACTTGATTGATGGAGATAAATGGTATAAGTGAACTTATACATAACTATTTATATATATAAATCATATTCTAAATTCGAACACATTTTAAATATATATATATACACACATATATTTCAAAATCATTGTTTTAAATTAAAACACATATACTAAAAATAAAGTATATAAACATAATATAATTTGAAATAAATACTTATGTAGATATACAAACATACCACTTTGTATATATATATATAACAACAACAAACTTATGATTTAAAATCTATACATACATTACTAAGTCGTTCCCAGCAAACTAACAACATTTAATATATAACTTTATTAACAAACCATCTATAAAATAAAATAAAACTTTTGCATAAACTTTAAAAATCGAAACTTATATAATAATACATAGAACCCCAAACAGATCATATACATGTAAGCTATTACACACACACATTATATTTCATATTGTAAACCTCTATATACTTTACATAAATATAATATATCTGTGTATGCAACTACAAATTATACATAACTTACATAAACACATATATAAACTAATACAACTTATATCCTAAGCAAATTTATATATTTATATATTATGAACAAATAATTAAAAAAATATAGTATATAACATGTAGATTTAAACTTACATACATTATACTTTAAAACAATATATATATATATATATATATATACATATATATTAGAAAAGTCACTGTCAACATACTATTAACTATATCTATATACAATAAAATATTTATATATATGTTCTTTTAGAGAACTTTTATATAAGATCAGTAAGTTATATCATTACTTATACACACACACACACACACACACAAACACACACATATACATTTATAAAAAGGAAAAAATATATAAATACAAACTTAAATATATAAACTGACCTTTTTTATAAAGCTATATAACTTACGTATATTAACCGAACATATTACACTTTAAGATCCATATTCATGATAAAAATCAGAAATAAATTTTATAACACATACCTATAAAATAATATGTATATATAAGCTTATACAACTAATGTATATAGCTTACTTTAAAAACAATGGAGAGGCTGGGCTCGGCTTGAATGTTCTGAGCACGAGTGGGTTGCGCGCTGTTCTGGAGGCGGAAGTTGTGTTGTGGGTTCTTCGGTCACTGTGGCTGGTGTGTTCGGCTTGCATGCCATGCCGAGATGGGGGTTGCATGGCCGTTCTCGGTAAGGGAGGAGAGCGGAGGTCTCAGCTATGGGGATGGGCTATGGTGTGTTGAACAGTGGTCATGGGTTTCAAAGGAATGGTGGAGGCAAGGGAGGAATAAAGGGAAGTCGAGGCCGATGGCTGCAAGAGAGAGAGGGAAGGAGGAAAGCTCGGCAGTTGTTGGTTGTTGCATATATATGCTTTCGCATATATCAAAAGATATATATATATATATATATATATATTATTTTATTTTAGTAAAGGAGGAGATGGCCATGCGAGATAAAGAAGAAAGGCAGAGGGTTGCAATCAAGAAAAAGAACGGGCTAAGGAATAAACAGCCTGTATCGTTGGTATATAAATTTTCGAGTTTGCAGAACGAACCAAAATATGAATGGACTATAATAAATGAGAATAGGGAATAGAAAAGGTCTAGGCTTGAATTCGGCGAAATAGAATTGTAAATAGCTCTACGATTTAGCCGATGGATAATGAATGGTCACAGACAAAACAAGAGGCAAGTTGCAGAACCGATACGGTTACCGTTTTCATAGATTCTGCTGCATACTAGACTTCAAAACACAAGATTGAAAATACCGTAGAGATCAGCGCAACGAGATGATCAAAACGGTATACAAATATCAATGGTACGATCATCCTATCAAAAGTCGATATCCGTAACGAAAATTCTGCAAATTTGCAGAAATAAGATAAATGGAGCAATAGCAGTCCAAATTTAAAGAAACAAAATATGACGTTTTACTGGAAAAATGACTTATAAATTTATTATATAAAAATATTCAGGTTTGGAAAACATTTTATAATCATCAAATATTAACTGATTTAAATTTAAATAAAACTACACAATAAAATAAACTTCAATATTATTGGACGAAAATTTATCGGTTGTTATGTTAACATAGACGTATACCAAATATTAAAATTTTATTTTCATATTCAACTATTTAAAATTTCCCAAAATTCAGTTAATTACGTTATTTAAACCATTAAAATTTATGTGTCGTTACACTCTCCCCCACTCAAAACTTTTTGTTCCCGAAAATAAAGGAGATAGGAGAATAGAACAACCAGAAAGAAAAATAGTTTTGAAATATAAAATAAAACAATTAACTTAAAACCATATAAACTACCTTTATTTTAAAATTGGTTTATATTCAATTAGTTGATTTCAATTCTTTTTATTTGATAAATTAAATGTGAACACCATAAACTTGATTGGTTTCATTTCCAATTATTTTTATTCGATTGATTTGTCTCCCATTTATTAACATTTATTGCACAACTTTCACAACAAGATTTGTTTTATTTTGCTCATTTATTAAATTTATTAGATCAACCATAGTAAATTCCACCCCAACATTCAACTTCAACTATTCAGAACCATACAGATTTCAATTAATATTCAACAAACCAACATTTCTTTCAAATAAATTCATTTTTAAATTAAGTCATTTATTTTATCTATTTATCTTCAGCTAAGTTGACTCCACAAAAAATTCAAGTTCACTATTCTTAAGTTCATAGTCTTCTTTTTTTATTTGTTTATTTTATTCCACTGAACATATTTTGCAACATATATTAGGTGTATGCATTTGATTACCATATACTATTCAACAAATAAAATTTCCTTTTTATTATTCAATTTATTATCTAATTGCATTCTAATTACACTTAAACTTTCTAGGTAAGTTATATAAATTTTTATGAGTGCAATTTAATACTATACAAATTTTCCTTCTGTCTATAACATTTTATTAAGCAGATTTTAGTTTGAACAATTTATTACTTAAGTTTTCTTCTTGTACAACCCTTTCTATCCTAACATTTTAACTTTTTGAAAATTTTAGGAAAGTTATATATATTAGAATGCAATTTAGTGTTATACAAATAAGTTTTATTCAAATTGAATTATTTCAAGTTGGTTAACTTTCATTTATCATTTTAGACATTCCAATTATTCAAACATTTCACTTTATTTCAATAATTGAAACCATTTCTTAATATAAAACTTAAGATTCAAATTTTTGTTTTCTCTTAAAACTAATTTGAAACAATTATATGCATATATATTTTATAAATCAACTCATATTCAGGAAATTCAAATCAAATTCTTTTTCTAAAACAAAAGTGTAGCAAAGCTACTAGGGGGCCTTTCACTTCGAGACTCGAAAATAAATGTCGATGATGATGCAGTCGTCACCGAAATTATTTTCAAGTGACAATAGAGGAGAGTACTGATTTTCTTCATTTAAATTTTTTTTGAAAACAATTTATATTTGAAAATACTTTCAAATAATATATTCTTTCAAGCTATGAAACCAAGTTTGTAAAAGCATCAGAAATTTAATTCTCAAATCTTACATTTTGAATTCATTTCATTTCAAAGTCAGTTTATAAACCATGTTTTGTAACATTTCAACTTCTTATAACATACAAAAATAGTTAATAGTTGACAGACAATAAATGATAATCTGGTATTTTCATTTCCAATAACCAAATCTTATTAACTATCCAATTTCATAAAATTATACTTATATATATATAATATAACTATACATGAAATTATTTCATCTACAAATTTTGAAAACAATATTGTGCCAGCTTGCTCTGTTCAAGTGTTTTGGAATTCCTATCGATAGGCTTAGCCAGACGAATCGATTGAAACCCAAAAATTCAAACTTAACAACTCAACAACACAATAAGATATTTATATATTAATTACAAAGACATTCTCTCACTCGATGGTACAAGAATAGATTTCGAAGCAAGGATAAAGATTCAAATCAGAGGGACCCAAATCAAAAGAATTCTAACTAAGAAGATAGGCTCGAAAGGGATATAAGATAATTAGATTGCAAAATAGGAAGATGAATATACTAATATTAATCATGGCGACCTTAACCGGATCAACCGTGACTTTAAGAATAAGATCGATCATAGGAGAATAGCAAGAGATTACAGCATCGTAAACCAAGGATGCAGAATCTCCGGTGAATCAATGCCTATTGTAAAGAAGTTTAACCCCTTTATAAATCATACAGTGGAGCTATGGGATGCTCCAGAATCAAGAAAACACGAAAATGGAGATGCATGAATAGATTCTGGAACAAAAGGGGAGTCCAGAAAATTCAAAGGTGATCCGAATCAAAGAGGAAGAGACTTAAGTTCGAATAAAGGTGATTCCGTAATTAATTATACTACATATGCTAAGTTTTTCCTAAAACCAAAGCTCTGATACCAACTATAACGACCCGATATTCTATGCCATTTGCATCCGCACATGTCGGACTTGAATTGCTCAAAATATCGTATTGCTAATTTATATTTGGCAAAACTCAGCATACACAGTAAAAATTAATCGTAGAATCACAAAAATAAAGTGATATACAATAACCAGTGGAATAGATAAATAGTAGTTCATGAAGCCACTATAAAAAACAACAAAATTGAAATAAAATACAACAGAATTTCCCAAATACTATGCAGTCTCATATACAAATAGATGACAAGTATGAACCAACAATCTAGCTAGCTGAAAGCTGAATAGATATAGATGGATCTTCAAATGAAGCTCCAACTCCAAAGGTGAGTCTCAAATGTTGTGTCACTCAGTCTGACCCAAGCGTAAAGCGAAACATAAAACACTCGAGTCAGGATTAACATTCTTATATCAATAAATCCAACTCAAGTGAAATATCAACTAAAATAAAAGTAACTCATAGGATGTTTGGGATTTCCATCCTCTAAGAATCCTCTAACTATCTACTATGTAGTAATATACGCTATTATAATATGTCTATAGTAAAGTAAAAGTATCAAAATATCATTAAGGCGTTACCTATATCCCCCTTAACACATTGTATTTATTCCCATAGTCTACACAATGCCGTACGCTCCTCCATAAATTAGAGGTTTACCCAGAGGACATCACATAGATACGGTACAAAACAAACTCGTAGAAGGTGCAATACGGCATGCGACAAGGCAGTCTAGGCAATGTCAGGGTAGATATACCGTTTGCATATCCGAACTCGTGGTAATTAAGTAATTATAACAGTTGATTTGTAAATAATAATGAATTCATTAATGTGATTTAAAGTAATAGTAACGGTTGTAAGTTACTATTTAATTGGTTTATTAATTTATTTGTAAATGTTAGATTTAGGTATAAAATTTGAATATAGGAAAATAAGGGTAAGTGTGGTGTGAACAAATGAATTAGTGCATAATCTATGGTAATTGAATGAATTTAACAATTTGTAAGCAATTATGATAATCAGAGAAAATGATAAACTTGAGTGTAATAAAGATAATGGTAACAATTATTATAAGCTATCTATTTAGGCTAAAAAATAAATTGGAAATCAATTGTATTCAAATGTAAATAAATGTTCATTAATGAGAATTAATGCAGGAACGGGAGGTGTAATGTATAAATTAACTAGAAACGTAAATTTATTTATAAAGTAATAAATTGGTAAAAAGAATGGAACTAAGGTAAATTTATTTAATTGGTTTCAAACCTTAATTAATGTGTACAATTGACAAAAGTACACATTTGAAAAAGTAACATTTATACAAATTTAAGATATAAATAGGGGTGTATTAATGTAATGGAATATAAACTAATGTAACCAGGTTTATAAAGAAATAGTGGGCATGGTATAAAGATGGAAATTAAATCAAATTATGGGAATCAATTTTAATCGATTGGAATGTAATCTATAATAAATAAACTTAATGATAACTAAATGAATTTAATTACTATATTAATTGAAAACTAGGATGAAATGGGAATGCATGTTTTATTCATATGATTATATAAAAGAATGAAACCTATCTGGATGAATTAATTGAAGTTTCAATCATAATAAATGTATACATTTGACAAATTTAATAAAATAAGTAATTTCTGAAAATTTTGTATTTTTGGTCAACTGAAAGTCAAAGTTCGACCACAGTTGAAATTTTAAATTTGAATTTTTAAATGCTAATCTTTTTCTTTGTAAATATATTTTATTTTAGTGTTTATTCTACTTTTCGTTTCATGAAATTCCAAATTATACTTTAGATTTGGATAAATTACAGCGTCTAACACGCAATAAATTTATGTATTTTCATTCTATATATATGTATATATATATATATTTATTTATTTCTATATTTTTCCTATATACATCTCTTTGTTTATTTTTCTATTTATTTTTCTAAGCTTTTATTATATTTATTGGAATTTATTTGTTTATATCTTTTATAAAGAGTTGGAGAAAATCAAAGCGTATACGTTACTTTGTTAAATGCTTGCCTTTTTAATATTCTACCCTCTTTATTAGTTCTTAGCATTTCTCACCTATCATAGCCATGCATTACTCCATCAAATCACATACAAATCTTCCCTAATATCTCCCTTCTTCATTTGCCTCTTCTGATTGGAAGATATTACATAAGTTTCTTTAATTAAATAGGAAGTAAATATCATTCATTCACTGGCCTCTTTATTTCTTGCCTTTTTATTTCCTACCTCCTTAATTACCTTCTAGCCGTGCATTTTATTTTCTTTAACCCATGAGAAACTTTCCATTCACTTCATTTGTCATTTGTGTGCAAACAAACAAAATATACAAGATTCCTTCTCCTTAAATTATGCCTTTTAATTTCCTAACCATTCATTTTCTAGCCTTTACATCTCTAGCCATCCACTCTCCATATCTTTAGCCATTCATTGTTTCTGTAACCCTAGCCGCCACTTTTATTATTACTTCACGTGAAAACTTTCTTATCTCATTTCCATTTGCATGAGAGAAAAATAAAACACGCTCTAAATTTTCATGACTTCTTCTTACTTTCTTCTTCCCTTTTCTTTTGATTTTCTCTTTGTTTTTCAAGCTAGCTCAGCCTCCACCTCCTAGCCTACCTCTCCTCCTCATCACCACCACATGACCACAAATATCCCTACCCGTGAGTTTGTGATGCCTAGACCCTACCCATACCCAATGGCCGACCCCATTTGGTGGTTGAAAACAAGGTTATGTCCTCTTTGATTCGTAATTGCATTGTTTAATCCATCTTTTGTTGTGTTGAATCTTATTCTTATGATTTGTGTATTTGTTATCTACAAGATATGGATCTTGACTCTCCATCTACTCAAAAGTTTGGTCGTGCCTTGTCGTGCTTTGCGGAGTTTCAATTGTGTATTGTGAATTTGATTCTAGCTTTTAAAAGGTGAGTTTTATCACTCTAGACATATGTACTTATATTATTGTGGAATAATGACAAGCAGATCTGTATAAATTGATATGTTATTCATACATGCCTGTGACATGTTATATGATGTTAAATGCTGTTTATATATTTGTTACATCATCTAATAAGTTATTATATGATATACTGTTCATTTTATTTACTGTATCATTACTGCAAGTTCCCTATCACTATGGGTTGAAATGATACATACCCGAACGGACTTTATAATAAGGAAAAAATCATTATGAGCTGAAATGATAGGCTCAAGTGATTTTTATTTTGATTTTTATTGCATTTATTTTACTTGGGATTGCGGGTTTGAAATGATAAAACTCGGATTTTTCTTTTAAATTATGGATTGAAATGATACATATCCGTATCATTTGACCTAGGTTAGAAAATATTATACAGGCCCACGGTTATATTTTAAATGATATTTTACTAAAAATTTATTATGTATTTTAATATTTCTAAAAATTATAAGTATTTTGGAATTATAAATATATGAAAATTTTAACTTAATTTTATTTAATGCTTTAAAGTGTAAAGAAATATTGTTTGTACATTAGTTAAATTTTTTATAAGTTAATTGGTTTTGGATGGAGTTTAAAGAGTCTTATTTATGATAAATAACTTAACAATTAAGTTTGATTTAACTTAGAATCTTAAACCTAACCTAGTAATTTTAATAAAGGTTACTCCTTGAAATGGACATATTTTGTATAACAAATAATGCAATTTTGAATAAATAGAATGAAATACATTTTATAGGACATTTGTAATAAGTTTATTTAACTTGGAATCATAGTTGAATTGATAAAATGAAATAAGTTTTAATTGTACATTTTGTAATAAATGTATTTAGCTTGAAATCATAGTTTAATTGATTCCTAAATGAATAAATTTGCAAAGAAATTTATCATTATATTTACTATGATATATTACTTTATTTATGAAATGGAAATGTTTGGAAATTGAATAATTATGATTTATGTGAAAAAGTGTATTTTCAACATATGACTTAACTTGATAATTGGAAATTTAGTTTTAATTGAAATTGTTAAGTTAAGTATTTATATGGAATTTAGTCTTTCTTATGAGGTGGGTATTTTAAAATAAAGTGGTTTGATTTAAGATGATTTAAAGGAATATTTCAAGTTTAATAAATTGAAGGAAATATTCAGTGATTTGACATTTGGTTTTTATTTAAATAATATATGGATTTGGTTTGGAATTTAAATGATATATTATATTCTGGTTTTGAAATGGAAATGAAATATTGGTTGGTTTTGAAATGAAATAATATAGTATTTAGTTATGAAAATGGATATTATTTTGGAAAGTATATGGATTTGGAAATATTACCATTTTTGAAAATGGATATTATTTTGGAAAGTAATAGTATTTGATTTTAATTGGTTTTGGAATAGAAAAGGTTTCGAAATAAATATCCATGGGCAATAATAATGTTTGGTTGTTAAAAAGACCGGAATCGGAAGTTGCCATACTCTCTGCCAACTTCGTAAACCACTTTAACAACCGTGTACGCGGCGGAGATTCTAGAATGAAGTAGGATGGTGACAGCGTTCCTTTGAGGTATATACATGGACCCGACCCCCGTGAGTTGGCACAAGGTGGCTAAAACAGGAGTGCTTATGGGCAGTGAGGTAGCCCCTCTTATCAGACACACTCCTTCGATATTATATTCTGACTTTGAGATTGATGTGGTGGCTACTTTTGATTTTTGATTTTTGGGGGTGTGGCTCGAGGTGGGCGGTAGTAGCTGCTGTGCGTCACCACCAGCCTGGATGCGTAATTGGTATATCTACCCCTGGCATTGCCTAGTTGTGCCGTGTCACCTACCCTAGCGGGCTTTGTACGAGTTTGATTTGTGTCGTACCTATAGAGTATCTTCTCGTAGTCTCCCGATCAGGAGATATGCAGGTATTGTATAGACTACTGGCACTATTACGTGTTAAGGGCCATATGGGTGACCCCTTAATGCTATTTAAAAGTAAGTTTATTTTACTAATAGAGATTATAATAATAGCGAAATATTACTACATAGTAAGTAGTTTAACGGATCCTTAGAGGATGGGCGGTCCCAAGCATTCTTTAAGTTACTTGTACCTTATATTGCAGTTCACTTGAGTTGGTTTACATTATATAAGTATGTATGTCCTGAATCGAGTGTTTTGTTTTTTGCTTTACGCTCGGGCCAGACTGAGTGATACAACATTCAAGACTCACCTTTGGGGTTGGAGCTTGCTTGAAGGTCTAGCTATCTATTTCTCTTTCATTTGTTTAGTTGATTCTAGTTATCCAGTTGATTCCAGTGATGTATTCAGACTTGTACTTGATTTTCATCGTTACTTCTGTTGTATCTTGTTTAACTCTGATGCATATGTATATAGTAGCTTCATGAACAAATATCTCTTACTTCCGCTGCATTTTATTACTCTGGGTCTGTGATCTACGATTGTTTATTTACTGCATATTCTGAATTTTGCCAAGTTTATTTTTACAACTCGGTATTTTGAGCAATTCAAATCCGACTTGTGCGGATGCGAATGCTTGAAAATATCGGGCCGTTACAGTTGGTATCAGAGCTTTAGCTCTAGGAAAAACTTAGCATATATGGTAAATTTATTTACAGAGTCACTTTCATTCGAGTGTGAATCTCTTCCTTTTGACTCGGTTTCCTTTGAATTTTGAAATGTTCCCTGCGGTTCCAAATTTCATTCGTGTTCCCCACTACTCGTATTCTTTTGATTCTGGAGTATGCCATAACTCCACTTCGAATGGCTTGTAAAGGGGGTGAAACTCCTTTACAATTGGTATTGATGCACCAGAGATTTCCGTATCCTCGGTTTATGATGCTGCTATCTCTTACTATGCCTGAATTCTATCTCTTAAGATCGAATGTAGATTGCTTTGGAATACTGCATCATCTAATTTTTGAAATCACGGTTAACCCAGTTAAGGCTGCCCGCGATTTATATAAGCTTATCCATTTCCTTATTCGGTTAGTTAATCATCATATCTTTTGTTCCAACTTAGCCTTAAATCAAAATTTTCTTTGTTTTGAGTTAATCAAATTTGAACCCCTATTCTTGCTTTGTAAAGCTATATTTATAATGTTTCATATATTGTGTTGTTGATGTTGATTTGGGTTTTTGATCGATTCGTCTGATCAACGTTAGCGATAGGATCTCCAAAACACTTGAAAAGAGCTAACCGACATAATATGTTTTCAAATTTAGTGATCAATAAATTTTGTAAAATTATATTATATAAGTATAATTTTCTAAAATTTGATAGTTAATTGAATTGGATGCTAAGAAATAATATTTGACTTTGTATGTATTTTATAACCATTGGCTTTAGTTCCATATATTAATAATTAAACATGGTTATAAATTGATTTGGAAATTTAAATGAATTTAAAAAAAGAAACTAAGAATTAAAATTTTCGATGGTTTCAAACTTCGTGTTTAAAGTTCAAAGGTGTATTATTTAACGTATTTCAAGTAGAAATTGTCTCAAAGAATTTTTAATTTATGAATCAGTGCTCTTTTCTTTGCCGCTGGAAAATAATTTCGGTGATGACTGCAGCATCATCAACATTCATTTTCGAGTTTCAAAGTGGGGAGACCATTTTGTAAATTTGCTACAGTTTTGCTTTGAAAATTCAAATTGATTTGGATTTCTAAAATTTGATTTGATATATATTATGTATATTTATTTATCTCTAAAATCGTTTAAAGTTAATTGGAAATCTAATTCTTAAACTTTGTCTTAAAGATAATGTCAAATATACAATGAAACCAAAATTTTGAATATAAATATTTAAGCTTGAGATAATTGAATTAGAAAATTTTAATTGTATAATATTCTATTACATCCAATATAACTTACCTTAACTATTAGAAGTTAATAATGTAATTGGATAATATACGATATAAAGGGATTTTTATAAATAAAATTTGAGTCTTTATAATAAATGTTATACACTTAAATTTTAGTTGTAAAAAGGGTTAATTGAGGTAAATAAAATAAAAGGTTAATTGAATAACTTACAATATAAAATGGTGTTAAAGGAATTTTTAAATAAATTGGTATATTTTATAAAAATTAATTAATTTTGTAAATTTATTTGTTTATAAAGTTAGTATTTTGAATAAGATATATTGATTACTTAATTCTTTCTTTTCTCTTCTTTTCCTTTTTGGGGATGAAAGGTTTTGAGTGGGGGAGAGTGTAACGACCCATAAAATTTTCAATAATTTAATTTGTTAAGTTAATAAGTTTTGGTAATTTAATTTAACAAAAAAACCTTATTAATTCAAAATTGAACGATGGTAATTAGAACTAATTAGTAACAATTGAAATGAAATTACAATTTAGTGAAGTAAGAAAAATTGGTATACTTGGGTATAAATTAATGTAAGAAAACTAATGCAAACATTTAAATTTATAAAAGGAATAATATGAAATAAATGACACTTGAATAAAGATTGGGTATATAATCTTGGTAACATTTGTGGTCAACAATGAAATCACAAGTGTGAATGTTGAATCATTAATGAGATAATATATGATCAATATAAATTGAAGTAAATGAGTGTTAATTAAGTAATTGTAACATTTGATTTGTAAATAATAATGAATTCATTAATGTGATTTAAAGAAATAGCAACGGTAGTAAATTACTATTTAATTGGTTTATTAATTTAGTTGTAAATGTTAGATTTAGGTATAAAATTTGAATATAGGAAAATAAGGGTAAGTTTGGTGTGAACAAATGAATTAGTGTATAATCTATGGTAATTGAATGAATTTAATATTTTGTAGGAAATTATGATAATCAGAGAAAATGAAAAACTTGAGTGTAATAAAGATAATGGTAACAACTATTATAAGTTGTCAATTTAGGCTATAAAATGAATTGGAAATCAATTGTACTCAAATGTGAATAAATGTTCATTAATGAGAATTAATGCAGTAACGGGAGGTGTGAATGCATAAATTAACTAGAAACATAAATTTGTTTATAAAGTAATAAATTGGTAAAAAGAATGGAACTTAATTTATTTAATTGGTTTCAAACCTTAATTAATGTGTACAATTGACAAAAGTACATATTTAAAAAAGTAACATTTATACAAATTTAAGATGTAAATAGGGCTGTATTAATGTAATGGAATATAAAACTAATGTAACCAGGTTTATAAAGAAATAGTGGGCATATTATAAAGATAGAAATTAAATCAAATCAAATATACCCGAGCCCACACGACAAATTCTTCGAGACCAACACCCCAATGCTTCGAGCAAAACACGAATCTACTCGAATAACTCTCAAGTATCCATCTTCCCCAAATCAACAGCAGATACTCCATGTCCTCCATGCACATGCACCCACACTGTCGCCAATTCCGAACACTCGCGACGACTTACGCAAGTCGACGATCATTCCCCAGCTCAAATCCGACCCTCAAAACATTTGTAGAAACTCAAAATCAAAATCGAGCTTTAAATCTCAAACTGGAACCAATGTCGAAAACTGGAATCACCAAAATCTCACGCCTCTGACCACCAGTGATTCTGACCTTCCATCATCACCTTCGAAAAGCTTCCCACCATCAATTCCCTCGCTTTGGGTGAACTCGATCCACCAGGGAAGTTGAGAGGAACAAATTTTCCAATCATTAAAAAACTTGGGTTAGAAACTTCATTTCCTAACCACCATCGCCTCAATGCACAGATCCACTTCCTACTATTTTTTTCCAGATTCTCCTATCACCACTTCATCACCAAAGAAGACGCTGGCCACCCTGACCACCTAGATCGACAGTTCCATACCAAAACATCATTTCTGGTCAAACCAGAAATGGTCAATCGTTTTCAAAATAAATTTTTTGATTTTAGCTTTAAAATTCAATTTTTAGTTTAAGTAATCGATTTATAATCTTGAATCAATGAATCTGGATAATTAAATTCTTACTTACATAAGGTTGGTTCTGTTATTTTTGAATTTCCAGAAACAGTACATATTTTTTTATATATTAAATAAAATTTTAAACTTTAACTTATGTTACGCAACCACATTTCGTTTGAATCTTAAACCTTAACATAGATTAGATTATGAGATCATGATTTTTGATCAGAATTTAAACCGGGAATCTAGAACAGGCAAGAACAAATTTACAACAGCAAGCATGCATTCAGAAACCCAAACATATATATAGAAAATTCCATCATATTCATCCACACAAATCGTGATTATCAAGGGAATAAATCAGGCAAACATATTTACTCAAATTATTTTAAATAAAATTTTTACTCACTTGAAAATTTGATGAGCAGAGCATTTTTGAAAAACTTTTTTCTAAACAGGGTGTTGAAACTGCTTCAGACTTCAATTTTGAGTTGCTTCTTTGTTTTTGTATACTTTAATCCTGTTTTGTTGTATTGCTTTTGCTCCCTGATTTACAACTACATGCATGCTTCCAGATAAGAAAGAAAATGTAGGCTTAGTTTGAAACTACAGTTGCATGCAGGCTTTTGAGTTGCAAATTGATGATCAGTTTCTATCTCCAGATTTTAAGAAATGAGTTCAGGTTTATATTTTGATTTGCATTCTTGGTTTTGAAGATGATTTCAGATAGTTGTAGTTTGATTTGGATAGAGGAAATACTGATTTTAGATTTATTTTTTTGAGGGGATTTGCAGGATTTTGTTTTGAACAAAATTTTCTATTTTGTGGAAGATTGATCAAAGATTTTAGATTTTTAGTTTTGATTTGAAGAAGATGATTTCAGATTTGTTTTGGGGTTATTTTGGTTTGAATATAGGCTGAAGATTTCTTAAGTTTTGAAAAAGAATAGAAAAAGCAAATGAGGCTGAGAGGCAATGTTTATACAAGCATAAAATGATTTATTTAAACAAAGGAAAAAAAACAAAAATTAAAAATGACACATGCCTAATATAGTAACATTTGTCATCTTGGATTAATGTTTACTTAACAGATGTTATTTAGGTGTCTTAAGGGATTTACCCTTGTAATTTAAGTATTTAATTTAATTTAAATTGTTTATAAAAGCCTTTAACTTAATTTATTATTTCTTAAGTATATGTATATATAAATTTCCCCTCTTTTTATAGAAAAACAAAACAAAACAAATTATAAATAAAAACTTATCCAAATATTTTTTAATATTTATTCTTTTGAATTTCAAAACATTAAATCCAAATTTAAATTAAATTATAAAATCTAATTTAGAAAATCAAGTTATATAGATATGCATATATTACTCTTATTAAATTTAAAAATAACAAATCCTATTCCTAAAAAATCTATTTATATTTATAAAAACTAGGTATTATAATTATTATTTGAAAATAATAAATTTAACAATTTAAATAATTTATAAAAGAGATTATAAATTACTTCTATTACTCAATAAATTAAGATCATATGTAAATTGTATTTTAAACTCTTATATATATAATTTCAAGCAATATTTGAAAAAAACCAAAGCTTTTATGTTAATCTAATTTAAATTCATATTTAAGATAATTAAATATAATTTTAAACAAATAAGATTTACCTTAAGTATAAACCATATAGTTATTTATTGAATTACTTTGAAAAGCTAAATGATAAATTTAAATCAAAATTTCCAATTTACCAAAAATAAATTAGAATTAGAAAATTGCTTTATTTACTAAATTAAAAACCAAAGCTTACCTAATTATAATATATACAATTATATATATATATATATATATTATAAATAGAAAACAATTTATTTGCTTTAAAAATATAAAATCTACCAATTTAAATATTTATTAAAAGAAGATTATTAAATCAATTCAAATTTTATTAACAAAAATTATCAAATCAATTTAATTTCTAACACAGATTATGAAATTTATATTGCTAAAAATTCTAGGATATCACATTCCTCCCCCTTAAAAGAATTTCGTCCCCGAAATTTAAAAGAAAAGGTAATTTAATAATCTATCTTAAGATTTTATTTTAAAACACAAGCATATATCAATCATATGCTAACAATCATAGCAAACAAATCTAACTATCCAGACAAAATTCTGGATAGGATTTTCTAGAGTTTCCCAAGTATAAATACCGGGATACTCACTCTACAGAATCCAAACAATCTATACTACTAAGCTACAGAGTTCCTATTCAACTAGATCTACAAAACTAAACAGTATATCAGACTACACACAAATCTGACCCAACAATCACATCTTCCCGAATTGCTGGTTCCCCCACCAGAGATAGATCATACATGTACTCCCTCAGAGATACGTGAAACACATCGAATCTCAGTTATCCATACTGGCAATTCAACCTTGAAAATCAAACACTAATCCTCACAAGAACACAGAAAAGGTCCAAAACAACTCGGAGCTGACTTACCCAGTCTTATAGCTCCTTAGATCGGAGAAAACTTACCCAAAATCAAATCTTTGACTCCGGAATCCAATTTCCTTCGTCTCTTATCCACAAAATTCTTCTGACGATCCTGGGCTGCTTTCATCTCTCCCGACCAGCTCAACCTTCGCTGATGTCTCTAGAAACAAACTGGACCAAAACAACCCAACAGAATGATCTCCTTAAGATCAATCCAAAACCAAGAACAGCAACTCTACTCCACAAACATCAGAAGACTAACTTACTTCTCTTATCCAGAAAAGACAAAACAAAAGCACTCCCAAATTGCTTCCGCTGCGCAACTCTGATCTGGAGTAGATGAAAATGCTGATGAAGAACACGAGCACAAACTGGACAACACATCTCAGAAATATGGTTCAATAAATCCATAAAAGAAAACTCAGAAGTACCACGATATTCTGAGCTGCTTTACCAAACCTTTGCTCTAGAAGTCATCCTTCTACTAAACTGAACCACCGGTAGCACTCCTAGAATCCAGTCGATAAGAAAACTCAACCTCCAGATGCGGAAAAACCTCTGTCTTCCCTGAAGACATCCGGAAAAAATCTCCAATAGCTTAAGAGAACACTCAAACTATCGCATGTCTCTTTTGCGATCAACCAAGCCTAATATCCAAAGAAAACTTTTCTCTCTTTACCGATGAGAACAGCTTATGCTTATCTAGCCAATCCATCGAAGAAATGGATCCACTCTGCTGCTTCTGAACTCCACCTCTAGAAAAACTGCTAACCAGAAGACCTTCTTGCTGGCACACAGAATACTCCGAGCTGCACTGTCGACACCGATGCCAAAGACTTCCTAATCCAAAGCACTTCGAGAAACTCGGACCTCAAACCAGACAGAAACATCCTTCTGAACCCAGCCACAACATCGAAGCAGACATACTTCCTAAACTTGTTCCAAAGAAACATTTTCGGAGATATCCATAGTCACTGCGTCTCATCACACAGTTACTAATTCCTGAGGTATCAAGATACCATTATTTTCTTTTGCCCAACCGACAGATCCAACTCTACTCATCCAACTTGCACTACCAAGATGGACTCCAAACCTTTAAAATGTATCCTTCAGAGATCGATAAAATCCTTACATCCAGCTGCAAAGCTCACTTGAGACGGTATTAGGTCTACAGTTTCGATAGATACACTTCCAACCCCGACACTTGGACTCCAACCATCGGTAATAGTCGTGTTACACACCCCACTACCTTATCTACCTTAATAACTTATATTGGAAAACCAGAACAGGTAACCCAACAGATAGGTAGAAGTGTGTGTGTGTGTGTGTGTGTGTGTATTCAAAATTACAAATACTCTCTCTCAAGAAAGAAATCACTTCAAAGCCTAGGTATTCACTCAACCTAGCGCTCTGATACCAAATGTGACGACCCGACTTTCTCACCATAGAAAATCGCATCATCTTGAAGAAAGAAAGGGATAGGAAAGAGAAAAGAAAGAGAAGAAAGAAGAAATAACATCCGAATCTCAACAGCGGAACGAATAAATTATATCAATAACATAAGTATTACATAATGTACAACACCAATCAGAGTTACACAGCATATACATCACATACTAGACAGTTATAAACACCTGTCTAGTTATTACAACTCAATACAATACAAGGAAACTACTCAGAGAAACCAACACAGCGGAACACTATATATAACTATATCGCAGAAGCCTCCTGCTCCATTACTCCTCCAGAATTCGTCAAAGCTAACCTGAATCCCTTGGCTACTCGTAAAAATTTGAGTACCCAAGAGTTTAAGAAAACAGAAGATAAACTCCGGGTCAGACATGGGTCTAGTGTGAGTAACAGGTTAAGGTTGCTTAACTTTGAAAAATCTTTGAAAAGAAAGGTATCACTTAAGACTTCCCACACATAAACATGGAAAAGTTTTTACTTTATGCTAACCAAAACATTTGATAGGAAATCCAGTGATATTATAACAGGTCTAGGGTTTTCAAGTAAATATGAAATAGTCGAAATAAAAAGGGACTTCTAGACAGGGGAAAATATCGTCCTACTTGGGCATGACCCACTTATCCTTGCTGCACCTCCCCTGTTTTAGCCATTCCCGGTTGATGAGGCTTGGGGCTACGATTACCTTTAGAGAACACATCTCTTAGAATGCTCATCGTCCACCTAACGATGTTCTGAAAGCATTCAATCCATACAAGTTCGTTCCGGGTTCGAACGAAACCGAAGGCATTATCTCGTTACACTCATTTTAGAATCACCCTCAGAGTTAATGACGATAACCCTTGCACTCTGAATCTTCATCTTCACTTGAGATTCACGACCTATTGTTAATTTGGATCGATGTGGTTTTCGGATATCGAAATCTAGAAACCCGATCCCGGTCTCATCGAAATCCAAAGCGTATCTTTTAAGGCCAAGTTGTTTTCAAAGTTTTAAAACAATTCAATTTCATTATCTATATACACACAGATAGATAATTCACAAATCATAATAGATAATCAACACTATCATCGCAATAGATAATCCATATTATAAATCACAAATAGATAATCTACATTACCGTCACAAATTGGTAATTCATATTATCATCATAATTGCAACCAAAGCATCCATATCACACAGCATTACTTATCTCAAAGCTGAGATTTCAAACCATTCATGGAAATCAATATCATCCATTCATATATAAGCAATGATTAATAATCACACCAAATATAATTAATTTAAAATGAATTAAATTAATTACTTCATTTCTAATTAATTTAAAGTGAATTAAATTAATTACTTCATCAATATAAATCTTGCTTACATAATCATTAATTAATTACAAATTAATTAATTAATTATCCTCTAATTAATCACCTTAATTAATCACCCTTGTATAATTGCTCCTTATTACATTCAAGTAATTATCCTTTAGTTAATTTACAAATTAATTATACTTAACCAAATACAGTAATTAACCTTTAATTACTTTATTTATTAATTAATTAAAATTAGTTACATTACTTCTTAATTAATTACATTAATAAATCCCTTCATTTATTAGTAATTTCCAAATAAATCCATTCTAAATTACATCATTAATTATAATAATTAATGATCTCTAATTGCATTTCTATTTAAATTAATTACATTAAGTAATTAATTTTCAATTAAACCACAATTGTTAATCACCCTTGATTAACCCCATTCAGTAATTAACTTCCCTTAATTACTTCACAAAATAAATTAATTACTCCTTAATTAATTATCTCTAATTAATCCCTTGATTAATTTTACAAAGTAATTATACTCAAATTACTTCAATCATCAAATCACCTTCAATTAATTACATCAAGTAATTACCCATTAATTACTTTCCTAAGTAATTTCGCTTTATTAAATTACATTAAGTAATTATACTTTACAAATCATTAAATGATTATTCTAAATTAATTAAACCGAATTAATTAACTTAATCTAATCAAATTAAACTCAATTAATTATAATGAGCAATTAATTCCTTAATTACTTCCATAAGTAATTATACTTAATAATTTACACAAATGATTATCTTTATATTAATTAATCTGAAACAACCCGACTTTCTTAGCACAGAAAATCGCATCATTTTTAAGAAAGAAAGGGATAGAAAAGAGAAAAGACAGAGAAGAAAGAAAGAAACAACATCAGAATCTAAACAGCGGAACGAATAAATTATATTAATCACATAATATATTACATAGTATCATATACATCAGAGATACACAGCTAAGCAACACATACTAGACAGTTATAAACACCTGTCTAGTTATACAACTCAATACAACACAATGACAACCGACTCAGAGAACACACAGCGGAATACTATATAGCTATACGCAGAAGCCTCCGGCTCCATTGCTCCTCCAGAATTCGTCAAGCCAACCTGAATCCCCTGGCTACTCGTAAAAATTTGAGTACCCAAGAGTTTAAGAAAAACAGAATAAACTCTGGGTCAGACATGGGTCTGGTGTGAGTAAACGGTTAAAGTTGCTTAACTTTAAAAACCTTTTGAAAGAAAAGGTATCACGTAAGACTTCCCACACATAAACATGGAAACGTTTTTACCTTACCCTAACCAAAACATTTGATAGGAAATTCAGTGATATTATAATGGGTCTAGCGTTTTCAAATAAATATGAAATAGCCGAAATTGTTACATTATTAAATTCCAGCTACTAGCCACAGAAGTGGGTAATACAATCAAAACCGTTGGCGCTTATTGGATTTTGGATTCCATACAACGGCAGGGCTACCGGGGTACCGCCCGTCACAGTACGTGGCCTAGATCATCGTATCGAGGAGTACGCCCGCTCCCCTACAAAACAAGGCCGGAACCATTCCTTACTGAACAGTTCCGAATAAGACAACCCCAGCGGTTGTAGCTATTCAACCGCTCACACAGCCGAAATAAAAGGGACTCTAGACAGGGATTAATCTCATCCTACTTGGGCATGACCCACGTAGCCTTACTGCACCTCCCCTATTTTAGCCATTCCCGGTTGATGAGGCTTGAGGCTACGATTACCTTTATAGAACATCCCTTAGAATGCTGATCGTCCACCTGACGATGTTCTGAAAGCATTCAATCCATACAAGTTCGTTTCGGGTTCGAACGAAACCGAAGGCATTATCTCGTTACACTCATTTTGGAATCACCTTTAGAGTTAACGACAATAACCCTTGCACTCTGAATCTTTATCTTCACTTGAGATTCACGACCTATCGTTAATTTGGATCGATGTGGTTTTCGGATATCCAAATATGGAATCCCGGTCTCATCGAAATCCAAAACGTATATTTTAGGTCCAAGTTGTTTAAGGTTAAACATTTCAATTCAACTATCTATATACACACAGATAGATAATTCACAAGTCACAATTCATAATCACATTATAAAAATAAACAGATGATCTATAACAAAATAGACAATCCATATCATCATCACAATAGATAATCTATATTACCATCACAGTGCAACCAAGCATTCATACCACACAACATTACTTATCTCATCTTTGAGATTACATCCATTCAAGACAATCAATGTCATCTATTCATACGTAAGCAATGATTTACTTAATCACAACATAATTAATTTAAAATGGATTAAATTAACTATCTCTATCTCTAATTAATTTAAAATGGATTAAATTAACTATCTCTATCTCTAATTAATTTAAAGTGAATTAAATTAATTACTTCATCTCTTAATTAATTTAAAATTAATTAAATTAATTACCTTCAGCACAATAAATCTTGCTTACATAAACATTAATTAAACCAATTAATTAATCATTATCTTAATTAATCAACCTTGATCAATTAACTCTTAATCAAGTAATTAATCCTTAATTATTCTCATTGATCAGATTAATTAATGAACCTTAATTAATCACTTCCATTAATTAATTAACTATAATTAATCACATTATTTCTTAATTAATTATATTAATTAATCATGCTTAAATTAATTGCTTTCATTTAATCAACTTTAATAAATATAAACAGTGATTAATTATTCTTAATACTTCTTAATTTCTTTTGATTACTTTTATAAATTCTTTGATTTATTACACCAAGTAATAAACCCTTAATTACTTTACCAAGTAATTATCCATTTAAAATTACTTCCCAATGAGTAATTTCACTTATCTCAATTACCCCTATAATTTATTCATCAATTACTTATCTTAAGTAATTACTCTTATCATAACTTATTAAGTAAACATACTTAATCATTATCATGTGACTTTCTTAAATTAATTAACTTACTTGATCACACTCATCTCATAAATCATAATCGAGTAATTCATCCCTTAATTACTCTTTAACCAAATTAATCTTCAACTATTAACTAATAAACCTTAATTATTAATTAATCCTTTAATACAAAGTAATCAATCTCTAATTACTTTTATAATTAATTAGTTAACCTTAATTAACTAATTAATTATCTCCTAATCAATAATTAATAAAACTTAATTAGTAATAAACAACCTTAATTACAAATTAATTAATCCATAATTATAATTAATCAATCTTTAATTATAATTAATTAACCTTTAATAATAGTTAATTAATTCTTAATTAACTTTCACTATAGATTAATAACCTCTTAAATATTAATTAAGAAAACCCAATTAAAACTCAATTATTAGTTTAATTACTTAATTAATTAATAATTATGATTTAGTTAATCATTAGTCATTAATTAAATCATCATAATGATTAGTTAATTAAATTAATAATTATACTTAATTAATTACTTATTTAACCCATAAAATAATTAATTAATTAAACTTAAAATTTCTTATTTAACTAATTAATTATTATTCATTAAAACTTAATTATCCCTTAACATAAAACATTATCTTTAAATAACCTTGAAACTTTACTTAACTTAATTCAATAATTAGTTTAAAATATAAAGTAATCATTAATTGCATTCCTTTAATTATTAATTAACAATCCTTGTTTCAAGTTAATAAATTACTTGAAATCTTTAATTGTTAATTTATAAATCATTATTCAATAACTAATTTAATAAAACATTTCCTTATAATTTCCCTTTATATTACAAAATAAGTTGGAAAATAACATTTAAGGTTTTAACTTAAAACATTTTAAAACAATTCATACAAATTCATAAATATAAACAATTCAATTCAAAGAAATGAATCTCTAGAAATAACTTTAGCTTAATTATTTAAAGTTTTTAAACTTACTTATTTTAAATTTAAAATCCGGTTGAACATTTCAATTTGGGTCCAACCCATGTATACTTGAACCAAGAAATAAGTACACCATCTTTTTTTTAAAACAATTTGACTTGAAAATTTAAAAACTGTTTTAGTTAAAAAAAATTAAAACTGTTAAAATTAAAAGTTTAACCCAACATGCAAAAGACCCCAGAAACACTCGAGCCACAACCAAGAATACGCGAGTTTTCGCCCGAGTCATCCACCCTATGTCCCGAGACCTACTCGAGAAAAACAAACAAACCCAAAACAACAACCCACTGACACTCAAAACGTCACGTGCACCTGCACCAGTGCCGGAATCACCTCCGGTCAACGATGACTCCATCGCCAAGTCACTAAACCTCCCTACAAGCACCCACGATCAACAGAACACCATTTCATGCCTCGATTCAAAATTGAGTACCTAGGATGAACTGAAACCCAAACCATCATCAGGAAATCCCCCGGAACTCACGCTTCCGGTCACGATAGCCCCTGCAACTCCGGCTATGGATTGCCGATCCACCGCGCTTCCACTTCCCAGAATTTAATACAACTCGAATCACCATAAGAAGAGCAGTGATTCAATTTACAGCTAGACCCAAAATTAGGTTTAAAACCAAATCCTCCTTGCTGCTGACGCCACAATCATCAGACAACCATCCCCTTATTTTTTCCCTACTACCCAAACATTCTTCTAGCTCCATCAAGAACCCCGAACATCCCAGATGCAAAGATCATCAGATTTAGACAAAAACCAATTTCCAGAAAAACCCTAATTACAAACTCAATTCAATTTTAAAAAATGTGATTCTTGTCTTAAAAATCCTAACTTTCCAAGATGATCTAAGATATATGCTTGAATCAATATAAATTAACATCTAATTTTATTACATTTGAAGATTACAACTGTGTTTCCTTATTTCCAGAAATTTTCTGAATCCTAAAATACTGTTCTTGTTTTACGAAAATTAGAGGATGTTTAAACTAACTAGCCTGATTTAAACACCATGGATTCACAGTGATTAAACTGAGAATTTAAAATGTTTGTTTGCTTTAAAAAAAAACTCTGTAGTCAGAAGCAGGGAGGTTCAAACAACCAGAAAAGAATTTCAAATGCATTCCTATACACAGATTTGTACTTCTATCATCACATGCAACACATCATTATCACAGAAAATTTTCAAGCAACAGATAATTCATCACTTAAGATTTTAGTAAAATGTTTACTCACCTCTTTTAAAATGAAGTGCAGAGGTTTGAAAAAGAACTGGAAGCCTTCAAACTGAATTTGCTTTCCAGTTTTGTATTTTGAAAACCTGCAAACACTTGAGGTTGAAAATTTAAAAGCTGGAGTACTTGCAAAATATTTTGTACTTGAAGCTGAAGCCTCTTTTGAAACAGAAAATCCCTTTAAACTGAAATGCTTCAGATTGCCTTGACCCAGATTATTCCCTTGCATGCATTTTGAAAATTTGCAAATACTTGAAAATTTTGAAATGATTGAGGTTTAAAAACTGGAGTTCTTGCATGCACTTTTGAAAACATACAGCAGATTTGGTTTGCACTTAGGTTTCAAGTTTTGGTATTTTGGGTTTTGAAGAGTAAGATTGCAGGAAAATAAATTTTTGCAGATTTGATCTGCATACGGTTTCAAGTAATGGTATTTTTGGTTTGGAAAATGGGTTACAGGGTTTTCAAGTTAATTTCTGGATTGTTTGAATTTGAGGAGTGGATGGCAGGTTTGGGAAAATTTTTATAGGAAAACAAATTTTTGATAAAAGAGGAAGTGATTCACTTACTGATTTTTTTTGGAATGATTTTAAACTGATCATGGGTTTTCAGATTTTTGTTTGAGGAGAATTCCAGATTTGATTAGAGGATTTGCTGGTTTTTGAAGAGTGAAAGTTGCATGGATATTTCTTGTTTTCTTTTAGGAATGAACATAAATTTTAAAGAAAAAGAAAGTGAAGAGAATATAGTGTTTATATAGGCAAATTTTCAGTTTTATTAAATTAAAGGAAAATTTAAAAAAAATGGACACTTGTCTTTAGCTTACATAAATGTGTTAACACTTGTTATCTAAATGATTTCTAACTTAACACTTGTCAATATTTATGTATTTTTATCCTAAAAGAAATTTAAAAGCTTTTTAAATTAATTTCCTAATTAACTAATATGTTTTCTTAATTTAAAAATACTTTTCTAATTAAATTCCTAATTAACAAATACATTTAATAATTTATAAACACTTTTCTAAATTTATATAAATACAATTTTTAAAATAAAATAAAGTAAAAGCAATTATAATTTAAATAAAATTATATATAATATTGCAAACTCAATTTTTAAATGCTATTTCAAAAAAAGTCCCTTTATATTAATTCTTATTAGATAAATACATATCCAAATTTCTACAAATAAATTTCTATAAAAATAATAATATAAAGCAAATCTTATTTTTAACTAAAAATATTATCTATATATTTTAAATCCAAACTATATTATTATTTTATTTTAATATGTATGTATATCCCCTTAAATTCAAATTTATATTCAATGCCAAACTTAATTTAAAAATCCAAATTTAAAATCAATTTAAATAAGTATAAATATCAATTTTTAAATAAGCTCATTATTATTTATAAATAATTTATCCTATTTTAAAATCAATTTAAATACATAGATATGTATATGTTTAAACACACTTATTAACTTTGAAAAGAATAAGTCAATTTAGAATTTATTTACATAATACAAAATAATTATACTTGTTTTAAAACATAATTAAGACATTATATTATTATTACTTGGTTATTTATTTTTGAAAATAACAATTTTATCAGTTCAAATAATTTAAATTAAGAGATTATCACTTTTTAAATTTTTGGAAATTACGGGATATCACATTCCTTCCCCCTTAAAAGAATTTCGTCCTCGAAATTTAAAATAAAGATAATCCAAAGTTTTATTTTATTTCAACCAATTCAAGCATTCATAACAGCCATACACTATCAATCAAACAAACAATTTCATCCAAATAACCAATTCAATCAAAAAAATAACACTAGCTATCCGGACACAGATCCGGATAAGCTTTCTAAAATTATCTCGAGTTTCCCAAGTACAGACACAGTGATACTCGCTCTATTAAATCCAAACTAGCTATACTGCTAAGCTACTGAGTTCCTACTCAGCTAGATCTATAATCTGCACAAGATACTAGACCATAGACAAGTATGATCAACAACTAAATCCTTCACAGAACTACTGGTCTCAAAACCAGTGATGGACCAAACACGTACTTCCTCAGAGACATGTGAAATGTTTTGAATTCCAGTATTCTAAACTGGCAATTCAACTCTTCAAACCAATGCACTGATCTTTACAAAAACTCAGAAGAATCCAATATACCTTGGAGCTCACCTCATAATCTCACCAAAACTTATTGCTCCCTTTACCAAAGAAAACCTTAACAATATCGAAGCCTCCCACTTCGAATTCCAAACTCTTTCGTTTCTTAACCTCAAAACTTTCCGGATGATTCGGGCTGCCTACAGATCCTTCCTGATCAGCTCAACCTTCGCTGATGCTTCTACAAACAAACTGGATCAACTCAACAAACTGATCCTCACAAGATCAATCCAAAATCAAAATCAAACTTTACTATCAACAGTAGAAAACCACTTCTCCCATCCGGAAAAGACAGAACAGAATCACTCGCCAACTTGTCTAAGATCCTGAAAAATAAATTCAGTAGAAACTCTCTAATCCAAAACACTACAACTTCCAATTGCTTCTACTCAAGAACAACAGCCACCTTACTTCCGCTGCACAACTCTGATCTGGAGCAGATGAAAATGCCGTTGAATGAACACAAGCACAGACTAAACATCACATCTCGGAAATAAAGTTCAACAGAAGTTCCAAGAAATACAGAGCTGCTTCACCAAACAATCAACATAGGAGACATCCTTCTACCCAGCTGAATTACCGGTATCACTCCTGACATCAAGTCGATTCAGAACTCAATCTCCAACGCGGGCAAATCTCTAACTTTCCTGAAGATATATCCGGTAAATCTTCGACAATTCCATAACTTCTACATCCTCTAGAAATGCCACAAATTCAATCAAAAGACTATCTAAGATAATCGCCCTACTATCGCAAGTCACTTTTGCGATCAACCAAACCTAAATTTCTAAAGATACTGTTCTCTTTCCACTAATCAGAACAGTTTACCCTCGAGCAACTAATCCATTGAAGAAACAGGTCCTCACTGCTACTTCTGAATTCTACCTCCAGGAACTGCTAAGCCAAAAAGATCTTCCTGCTGAAACACAGAACACTCCCGAGCTGCACCGCTAACACAGATGCCAAAGACTTCTTACCCAAAGCTCTTTGAGAAACTCGGACCTCCAACTAAACACATACATTCGGTTGAACTCAGCTACAACCCGAAGCAGACACACTTCCTTAAACTTGCTCCGAAAGAAAACATCTTCGAAGACATCCATAGTCACTGCATCTCATCACGCAGCTATTACTTCCTGAGGTTGCCAAGATACCGTCACTCGCTTCTTCCTAACCGACAGATCCAAATCCTCAAAAATCCGCTCACACGAGCGCGATCAAAGTTACACTTCGAAGATGAACTCCGAACCTTAACGGGTTTCCTTCAGAGATCAATGAAATCCTTACACCAAACTGCAAAGATTACTCGAGACAGTATTAGGTCTACAGTCTCGACAAATACACTTCCAACCTCAAACATTCAAACTCCAACCACTGGTAGTCGTGTTACACACACCACTACCTCATCTACCTTTATAACTTATGTTGGAAAACCCGAACAGGTAACCCAACAGATAGGTAGAAATATATATATATATATATATATATATATATATATATATATATATATAATTACAAGAACGTTCTCTCAAGAAAGACACCACTATAGAGCCTAGGTATTCACTCAACCTAATGCTCTGATACCAAGTGAAACGACCCGACTTTCATACCACAGAAAATCACATCATTTTTAAGAAAGAAAGGGATAGAAACGAGAAAAGACAGAGAAGAAAGAAAGAAAACAACATCAGAATCTAAACAGTGGAACGGATAAGTTATATTAATCACATAATATATTACACAATATCATATACATCAGAGATACACAGCTAAACAACACATACTACACAGTTATAAACACCTGTTTAGTTATACAACTCAATTCAACACAAAGACAACCGACTCAGAGAACACACAGCGGAATACTATATAGCGATAGGTAGAAGCCTCCTGCTCCATTGCTCCTCTAGAATTTGTCAAGCCAACCTGAATCCTCTGGCTACTCGTAAAAATTTGAGTACCCAAGAGTTTAAGAAAAACAGAATAAACTCCAGGTGAAACATGGGTATGGTGTGAGTAAACGGTTAAAGTTGCTTAACTTTAAAAACCTTTTGAAAGAAAAGGTATCACATAAGACTTCCCACACATAAACATGAAAAAGTTTTTACCTTACGCTAACCAAAACATTTGATAGGAAATTCAGTGATATTATAATAGGTATAGGGTTTTCAAATAAATATGAAATAGCCAAAATTGTTACATTATTAAATTCCAGCTACTAGCCACAAAAGTGGGTAATACAATCAAAACCGTTGGCGCTTATTGGATTTTGGATTCCATACAATGGCAGGGCTACCGGGGTACCGCCCGTCACAGTACGTGGCCTAGATCATCTTACCGAGGAGTACGCCCGCTCCACTGCAAAACAAGGCCGGAACCATTCGTTACTGAACAGTTCCGAATAAGACAACCCCGGCGGTTGTAGCTATTCAACCGCCCACACAACCGAAATTAAAGGGACTCTAGACAGGGATTAATCTCATCCTACTTGGGCATGACCCACTTAGCCTTGCTGCACCTCCCCTGTTTTAGCCATTCCCGGTTGATGAGGCTTGAGGCTACGATTACCTTTATAGAACACATCCCTTAGAATGCTCATCGTCCACCTGACGATGTTCTGAAAGCATTCAATCCATACAAGTTCGTTCCGGGTTCGAACGAAACCGAAGGCATTATCTCGTTACACTCATTTTGGAATCACCCTCAGAGTTAATAACAATAACCCTTGCACTCTGAATCTTTATCTTCACTTGAGATTCACGACCTATCGTTAATTTGGATCGATGTGGTTTTCGGATATCCAAATATGGAAACCCGATCCCGGTCTCATCGAAATTTAAAACATATCTTTTAGGTCCAAGTTGTTTAAGGTTAAACATTTCAATTCAACTATCTATATACACACAGATAGATAATTCATAAGTCACAATTGATAATCACATTATCAAAATAAACAGATGATCCATAACAAAATAGGTAATCCATATCATCATCACAATAGATGGTCTATATTACCATCACAATGCAACCAAGCATTCATACCATACAACATTACTTATCTCATCTCTGAGATTACATCCATTCAAGACAACTAATGTCATCCATTCATACATAAGCAATGATTTACTTAATCACAACATAATTAATTTAAAATGAATTAAATTAACTATCTCTATCTCTAATTAATTTAAAGTGAATTAAATTAATTACTTCATCTCTTAATTAATTTAAAATTAATTAAATTAATTACCTTCATCACAATAAATCTTGCTTACATAAACATTAATTAAGCCAATTAATTAATCATTATCTTAATTATTCAACCTTGATTAATTAACTCTTAATCAAGTAAATAATCCTCAATTATTCTCATTAATCATATTAATTAATGAACCTTAATTAATCACTTCCATTAGTTAATTAACTATAATTAATCACATTATTTCTTAATTAATTATATTAATTAATCATGCTTAAATTAATTGCTTTCAATTAATCAACTTTAATAAATATAAATAGTAATTAATTATTCTTAATTACTTCTTAATTTCTTTTAATTACTTTTATAAATTCTTTGATTTATTACACCGAGTAATAAACCCTTAATTACTTTACCAAGTAATTATCCATTTAAAATTACTTCCCAATAAGTCATTTCACTTATCTCAATTACCCCTGTAATTTATTCATCAATTACTTATCTTAAGTAATTACTCTTATCATAACTTATTAAGTAAACATACTTAATCATTATCATGAGACTTTCTTAAATTAATTAACAAGTTAATTAACTTACTTGATCACACTCATCTCATAAATCATAATCGAGTAATTCATCCCTTAATTATTCTTTAACCAAATTAATCTTTAACTATTAACTAATAAACCTTAATTATTAATTAATCCTTTAATACAAAGTAATCAATCTCTAATTACTTTTATAATTCATTAATTAACCTTAATTAACTAATTAATTATCTCTTAATCATTAATTAATAAAACTTAATTAATAATTAACAACCTTAATTACAAATTAATTAATCCATAATTATAATTAATCAATCTTTAATTATAATTAGTTAACCTATAATAATAGTTAATTAATTCTTAATTAACTTTCCTTATAGATTAATAACCTCTTAAATATTAATTAAGAAAACCTAATTAAAACTTAATTATTAGTTTAATTACTTAATTAATTAATCATTATAATTTAATTAATCATTATTCATTAATTAAATCATCATAATTATTAGTTAATAAATTAATAATTATACTTAATTAATTACTTAATTAATCCTTAAAGTAATTAATTAAATTAATTAATTAAACTTAAAATTTCTTAATTAACTAATTAATTATTATTCATTAAAACTTAATTATCTCTTAACATAAAACATTATCTTCAAATAACCTTGAAACTTTACTTAACTTAATTCATTAATTAGTTTAAAATATAAAGTAATCATTAATTACTTTCATTTAATTATTAATTAACAATCCTTATTTCAAGTTAATAAATTACTTGAAATCTTTAATTGTTAATTTATAAATCATTATTCATTAACTATTTTAATAAAACATTTCCTTATAATTTCCCTTTATATTACAAAATAAGTTGGAAAATAACATTTAAGGTTTTAACTTAAAACATTTTAAAACAATTCATACAAATTCATTCATATAAACAATTCAATTCAAAGAAATGAATTTCTAGAAATAACTTTAGCTTAATTATTTAAAGTTTTTAATCTTACTTATTTTAAATTTAAAATCTGGTTGAACATTTCAATTTGGGTCCAACCCATGTATACTTGTACCAAGAAACAAGTACACCATCTTTTTTTTAAATCGATTTGACTTGAAAATTTAAAAACTGTTTTAGTTAAAAAAATTAAAACCTGTTAAACTTAACAGTTTAACCCAACATGCAAAAGACCCCAGAAACACTCGAGCCACAACCAAGAATACGCGAGTCCCCCCCCCCCCCCCCCCCCCCGAGTCATCCACCCTATGTCCCGAGACCTACTCGAGAAAAACAAACAAACCCAAAACAACAATCCACTAACAACCAAAACGTCGCGTGCACCTGCACCAGTGCCGGAATCACCTTCGGTCAACGACAACTCCATTGCCAAGTCACCAAACCTCCCTACAAGCACCCACGATCAACAGAACACCATTTCATGCCTCAATTCCAAATCGAGTACCCAGGATGAACTGAAACCCAAACCATCATCAGGAAATCCCATGGAACTCACGCTTCCGGTCATGATAACCCCTACAACACCGGCTATGGATTGTCGATCCTCCGCGCTTCCACTTCCCAGAATTTAATACAACTCGAATCATCATAAGAAGAGCAGTGATTCAATTTACAGCTAGACCCAAAATTAGGCTTAAAACCAAATCCTCCTTGCTGCTGACGCCACGATCATCAGACAACCATCCCCTTATTTTTTCCATACTACTCAAACATACTTCTAGCTCCATCAAGAACCCCGAACATCCCAGATGCAAAGATCATCAGATTTAAACAAAAACCAATTTTTAGAAAAACCCCAATTACACACTTAATTCAATTTTAAATAATGTGATTCTTGTCTTTAAAATCCTAACTTTCCAAGATGATCTAAGATATATGCTTGAATCAATATAAATTAACATATAATTTTATTACATTTGAAGATTCCAACTGTGTTTCCTTATTTCCAGAAATTTTCTGAATCCTAAAATACTAGTTCTTGTTTTAAGAAAATTAGATGATGTTTAAACTAACTAGCCTGATTTAAACACCATGGATTCAAAGTGATTAAACTGAGAATTTAATTTTTTGTTTGTTTTTAAAAAAAACTCTGTAGTCAGAAGCAGGGAGGTTCAAACAACCATAAAAGAATTTCAAATTCATTCCTATACACATATTTGTACTTCTATCATCACATGAAACACATCATTATCAAAGAAAATTTTCAAGCAACAGATAATTCATCACTTAACTTTTTAGCAAAATGTTTACTCACCTCTTTCAAAATGAAGTGCAGAGGTTTGAAAAAGAACTGGAAGCCTTCAAACTGAATTTGCTTTCCAGATTTGTATTTTGAAAACTTGCAAACACTTGAGGTTGAAAATTTAAAAGCTGGACTACTTGCAAAATATTTTGAACTTGAAGCTGAAGCCTCTTTTGAAACAGAAAAGCCCTTTAAACTGAAATGCTTCAGATTGCCTTAACCCAGATTATTCACTTGCATGCATTTTGAAAATTTGCAAATACTTGAAATTTTTGAAATGACTGAGGTTTAAAAACTGGAGATCTTGCATGCACTTTTGAAAACATACAGCAAATTTGGTTTGCACTTAGGTTTCAGGTTTTGGTATTTTGGGTTTTGAAGAGTAAGATTGCAGGAAAATAAATTTTTGCAGATTTGATCTGCATATGATTTCAAGTTATGGTATTTTTGGTTTGGAAAACGGGTTACAGGGTTTTCAAGTTAATTTGTGGATTGTTTGAATTTGAGGAGTAGATGGCAGGTTTGGGAAATTTTTTACAGGAAAACAAATTTTTGATAGAAGAGGAAGTGATTCACTTACTGATTTGTTTTGGAATGATTTTAAACTCATCATGAGTTTTCAAATTTTTGTTTGAGGAGAATTCCGGATTTGATTAGAGGATTTTCTGGTTTTTGAAGGGTGAAAGTTGCATGGATATTTCTTGTTTCTTTTAGGAATAAACATAAGTTTTAAAGAAAAAGAAAGTGAAGAGAATATAGTGTTTATATAGGCAAATTTTCAGTTTTATTAAATTAAAGGAAAATTTAAAAAAAATGGACACTTGTCTTTAGCTTACATAAATGTGTTAACACTTGTTATCTAAATGATTTCTAACTTAACACTTGTCAATATTTATGTATTTTTATCCTAAAAGAAATTTAAAAGCTTTTTAAATTAATTTCCTAATTAACTAATATGTTTTCTTAATTTAAAAATACTTTTCTAATTAAATTCCTAATTAAAAAATACATTTAATAATTTATAAACACTTTTCTAAATTTATATAGATACAATTTTTGAAAGAAAATAAAGTAAAAGCAATTATAATTTAAATAAAATTATATATAATATTGCAAACTCAATTTTTAAATGCTATTTTAAAAAAAGTCCCTTTGTATTAATTCTTATTAGATAAATACATATCCAAATTTCTAACAAAAAATTTCTATAAAAATAATAATATATAGAAAATCTTATTTTTAACTAAAAACATTATCTATATATTTTAAATCCAAACTACATTATTATTTTATTTTAAGATGTATGTATATCCCCTTAAATTCAAATTTATATTCAATGCCAAAGTCAATTTAAAAATCCAAATTTAAAATCAATTTAAATAAGTATAAATATAAATTTTTAAATAAGCTCATTATTATTTATAAATAATTTATCCTATTTTAAAATCAATTTAAATCACAGATATGTATATGTTTAAACACACTTATTAACTTTGAAAATAATAAGTCAATTTAGAATTTATTTACACAATACAAAATAATTATACTTATTTTAAAACATAATTAAGACATTATATTATTATTACTTGGTTATTTATTTTGAAAATAAAAATTTTATCAGTTCAAATAATTTAAATTAAGAGATTATCTCTTTTTAAATTCCAGGAAATTCTGGTATATTACATAATCTAATTAATTATTAAAAATTAATCACATTAATTAATTATTAAATAATCCTTAGTTAATAACCTTCATTAACTATTAACAATTCATTAATTATTTTTCTAAAGTAAATGACTTATTTTAATCATTATTGATTACAAATTAATTAACCATTAATAGCCTATTAATTAACCCCTAATTATTTAGTTAATTAAGTGTTAATTGTAATTTAATTAATCCTTTATTACTTGATTAATTAATTACTAATCATTAATTAAAATCTAATCTTATTTAATTAATGATTCTTAAATTACAAGTTAATTATTATAAGAATAATTAATCTTAAACTTTTAAGCTTAAAACCCTTAATTACTTTAAGTAATTATTCATTTCATTAATTTATTAAATAAGTTCATTATCCATTTAATTACCCTAATAATTAAGTGAATTACAAATCATTAAATTCTAATTTAACTTTAAGATAAAACCTTTTTCTTATCTATGGTTAAATTATCATTCACAAATATATTTGAAAACATTCATTTCCAAATTTCATTTCAAATTTCATTTTAAATTCAAGTTTTAAAATGAAAACCAATTTATCTTCAACAAAATTTAAAATCAATTTAAAAACTTTAAATTTACATGATAAAGAATACTTGCTCTTATAAAAGGAATTTACAAGAGTTTAAACCAAATTCCTTTTTTAAATTCAAAACATTTAAATTTTACTTTATTATTCAAAATTGTTAAAACACTTAAATTCATGAAACTTAAATTTATTTTAAAACAAAGATTTAAATTTAGATTTCAATCATATTTAAACTTTGTTTAAAACATTCCTTTGCATTTCAAACTCCAATTTAAATTCAGTTCCTTTAAAAACACTTTTAAACACTTAACCCTTTTAAGGTTATTTAAACAAATTTGAATTTAAAAAATTTATTCATTTCCAACTAAGATTCAAATTAAACTTGAATCCATTATTTAAAATTAGATTTAAATGCTTAATATTTTAAATTTCAGTTTAAATTTTGAAAACAGGACAGGGTTTCTAACCTGTAACAAAAGTAATTCGAGCTACACATAAATCACTCGAGGGTAACCTAACCTAGCCCGAGCAAAACACTAAATAACTCGAGTAAAACTCGAGTAACATTTCCATTTTGAATTCATTAAATTAAAGTTCTGGCGGGTATTACATAAACCTGTAACAACAGTATACCCGAGCCCACACGACAAATTCTTCGAGACCAACACCCCAATGCTTCGAGCAAAACACGAATCTACTCGAATAACTCTCGAGTATCCATCTTCCCTAAATCAACAGCAGATACTCCATGTCCTCCGTGCACATGCACCCACACTGCCGCCAACTCCGACCACTCGCGACGACTTACGCAAGTCGATGATCATTCCCCATCTCAAATCCGACCCTCAAAACATTTGCAGAAACTCAAAATCAAAATCGAGCTTTAAAGCTCAAACTAGAACCAATGTCGAAAACTGGAATCACCAAAATCTCACGCCTCTGACCACCAATGATTCTGACCTTCCATCATCACCTTCAACAAGCATCCCACCATCAATTCCCTCGATTTGGGTGAACTCGATCCACCAGGGAAGTTGAGAGGAACAAATTCCCAATCATCGGAAAACTAGGGTTAAAAATTCATTGCCTAACCACCATCGCCTCAATGCATAGATCCACTTCCTACTATTTTTTTTCCAGATTCTACTATCACCACTTCACCAAAGAAGACGCTGGCCACCCTGACCACCTAGATCGACATTTCCATACCAAAACATCATTTCTAGTCAAACCAGAAATGCTCAATCATTTTCAAACTAAAAATTTTGATTTTAGTTTTAAAATTCAAGTTTTAGTTTAAGTAATCGATTTATAATCTCGAATCAATGAATCTGGATAATTAAATTCTTACTTACGTAAGGTTTGTTCTGTTATTTTTGAATTTCCAGAAACAATATAGATTTTTTTATATATTAAATAAAATTTTAAACTTTAACTTATGTTACACAACCACTTTTTGTTTGAATCTTAAACCTTAACATAGATTAGATTATGGGATCATGATTTTTGATCAGAATTTAAACCTGGAATCTAGAACAGGCAAGAACAAATTTACAACAGCAAGCATGCATTCAGAAACCCATACATATATATACAGAGAATTCCATCATATTCATCCACACAAATCATGATTATCACAGGAATAAATCAGGCAACCATATTTACTTAAATTATTTTAAATAAAAATGTTACTCACTTGAAAATTTGATGAGCAGAGCATTTTCGAAAAACTTTTTTGTAAACATGGTGTTGAAAGTACTTCAGACTTCAATTTTGAGTTGCTTCTTTGTTTTTGTATACTTTAATCCTGTTTTGCTGTATTGCTTTTGCTCCCTGATTTACAACTACATGCATGCTTCCAGATAAAAAAGAAAATGCAGGCTTGGTTTGAAACTGCAGTTGCATGCAGGCTTTGGAGTTGCAAATTGATGATCAGTTTCTATTTCCAAATTTTAAGAAATGAGTCCAGGTTTATATTTTGATTTGCATTCCTGGTTTTGAAGATGATTTGAGATAGTTATAGTTTGATTTGGTTAGAGGAAATACTGATTTTAGATTTATTTTTTTGAGGGGATTTGCAGGATTTTGTTTTGAACAAAATTTTCTGTTTTGTGGAAGATTGATAAAAGATTTTGGATTTTTGGTTTTGATTTGAAGAAGATGATTTCAGATTTGTTTTGGGGTTATTTTGGTTTGAATATAGGCTGAAGATTTCTTAAGTTTTGAAAAAGAATAGAAAAAGAAAATGAGGTTTAGAGGCAATGTTTATATAAGCATAAAATGATTTATTTAAACAAAAGAAAAAAACAAAAATTAAAAATGACACATGTCTAATATAGTAACATTTGTCTTCTTGGATTAATGTTTACTTAACACATGTTATTTAGGCATCTTAAGTGATTTACACTTGTAATTTAAGTATTTAATTTAATTTAAATTGTTTATAAAAGCCTTTAACTTAATTTATTAATTCTTGTGTATATGTATATATAAATTTCCCCTTTTTGTTATAGAAAAATAAAAAAACAAATTATAAATAAAAGCTTATCCAAATATTTTTTAAATATTTATTCTTTTAAATTTCAAAACATTAAATCCAAATTTAAATTAAATTATAAAATCCAATTTGAAAAATCAAGTTATATAGATATGCAAATATAACTCTTATTAAATTTAAAAATAACAAATCCTATTTCTAAAAAATCTATTTATGTTTATAAAAACTAGGTATTATAATTATTATTTGAAAATAATAAATTTAGCAATTTAAATAATTTATAAAAGAGATTATAAATTACTTCTATTACTCAATAAATTAAGATCATATGTGAATTGTATTTTAAACTCTTATATATATAATTTCAAGCAATATTTGAAAAAAAACAAAGCTTTTATGTTAATCTAATTCAAATTCATATTTAAGATAATTAAATATAATTTTAAACAAATAAGATTTACCTTAAGTATACACCATATAGTTATTATTGAATTGCTTTGAAAAGCTAAATGTTAAATTTAAATCAAAATTTCCAATTTTCCAAAAATAAATTAGAATTAGAAAATTTCTTTATTTACTAAATTCCAAACCAAAGCTTTTCTATTTACAATATATACAATTATTTATATATATATATATATTGTAAATAGACAACAATTTATTTGCTTTAAAAAGATAAAATCTACCAATTTAAATATTTATTAAAAGAAGATTATTAAATCAATTCAAATTTTATTAACAAAAATTATCAAATCAATTTAATCTCTAACACGGACTATTAAATATATTTTGCCAAAAATTCCGGGATATCACAAAGTTTGACCACAGTTGAATATTTTAAATTTGAATTTTTAAATGCTAATCTTTTTCTTTGTGAATGTATTTTATTTTAATTTTTATTCTGCTTTTCGTTTCATGAAATTCCGATTTATACTTTTAGATTTGGATAAATTATAGTGTCTAGACGCAATAAATTTATGTATTTTCATTATATATATACGTGCGTGTGTCTATATATATATTTCTATTATTTTCCTATATCCATCTCTTCGTTTATTTCTCTATTTATTTATCTAGGCTTTTATTGTATTCATTGGAATTTATTTGTTTATATCTTTTATAAAGAGTTGGAGAAGATCAAAGAGTATACGTTACTTTGTCAAATGCTTGCCTTTTTAATTTTCTACCCTCTTTATTAATTCTTAGCATTTCTCACCTATCATAGTCATGCATTACTCCATCAAACCATGCAAAAATCTTCCCTAATATCTCACTTCTTCATTTGCATCTTCTGATTGGAAGATATTACATAAGTTTCTTTTATTAAATAGGAAATAAATCACATTCATTCACTAGCCTCTTTATTTCTTGCCTTTTTATTTCCTACCTCCTTAATTACCTTCTAGCCGTGCATTTTATTTTCTTTAAGCCATGAGAAACTTTACATTCACTTCATTTGTCATTTGCATGCAAACAAAGAAAATATACAAGATTCCTTCTCCTTAAATTGTGCCTTTTAATTTCCTAACCATTCATTTTCTAGCCTTTACATCTTTAGCCATCCACTCTCCATGTCTTTAGCCGTTCATTGTTTCCGTAACCCTAGCCTCCACTTTTATTATTATTTCACGTAAAAACTTTCTTTTTCATTTCCATTTGTGTGAGAGAAAAATAAAACAAGCTCTAAATTTTCATGGCTTCTCCTTACTTTCTTCTTCCTTTTTCTTTTGATTTTCTCTTTGTTTTTCATGCTAGCTCGGCCTCCACCTCCTAGCCTACCTCTCCTTCTCATCACCACCACATGACCACAAATATCGTAGCCGTGAGTTTGTGATGCCTAGACCCTACCCAAACCCAATGGCTGACCCCACTTGGTGGTTGAAAGCAAGGTTATGTCCTCTTTGATTTGTAATTGCATTGTCTAATCCATCTTTGGTTGTGTTGAATCTTATTCTTATGATTTGTGTATTTGTTATATATAAGATATGGATCTTGACTCTCCATCTACTCAAAATTTTGGTCGTGCCTTGTCGTGCTTTGCGGAGTTTCAATTGTGTATTGTGGATTTGATTCTAGCTTTTAAAAGGTGAGTTTTATCACTCTAGATATATGTACTTATATTATTATGGAATAATGACAAGTGGATCTGTATAAATTGATACATCACTTATAAATGCCTTTGATATGTTATATGATGTTAACTATTGTTTATATATTTGTTACATCATCTAATATGTTATTATATGATATGCTGTTCACTTTATTTACTATATCATTACTGCAAGTTCCCTATCACTATGGGTCGAAATGATACATACCCAACGGACTTTAGAATAAGGAAAAAATCATTATGAGCTGAAATGATAGGCTCAAGTGATTTTTATTGTGATTTTTGTTGCATTTATTTTACTTGGGATTGCAGGTTTAAAATGATAAAACTCGGATTTTTCTTTTAGATTACGGATTGAAATGATACATATCTGTATCACTTGACCTAGGCTAGAAAATATTATACAGGCCCACGGTTATATTTTAAATAATATTTTCCAAAAGTTTATTAAGTATTTTAATATTTTCTTAAAATTATTAAGTATTTTGGAATTATAAATATATAAAAATTTTAACTTAATTTTACTTAATGCTTGAAAGTGTAAAGAAATATTGTTTGTCTATAAGTTAAAAAATTTATAAGTTGATTGGTTTTGGATGGAGTTTATAGAGTCTTATTTATGATAAATAACTTAATAATTAAGTTTGATTTAATTTAGAATCTTAAACCTAAGCTAATAATTTTAATGAAGGTTACTCCTTGAAATGGACATATTTTATACAATAAATAATGCAATTTCGAATAAATAAAATGAAATACATTTTATGGGACATTTGTAATAAGTTTATTTAACTTGGAATCATAGTTGAATTGATAAAATGAAATACAGTTTTAATTGTACATTCTATAATAAATGTATTTAGCCTGAAATCATAGTTTAATTGATGCCTAAATGAATAAATTTGCAAAGAAATTGATCGTTATATTTACTATGATAAATCACTTTGTTTATGAAATGGAAATGTTTGGAAATTGAATAATTATGATTTAAGTGGAAAAGTGTATTTTCAACATATGACTTAACTTGTTAATTGAAAACTTGGTTTTAACTGAAATTGTTAAGTTAAGTATATAAATGGAATTTAGTCTTGCTTATGAGGTGGGTATTTTAAAATAAAGTGGTTTGATTTAAGATGATTTAAAGGAATATTTCAAGTTTAATAATTGAAGGAAATATTCAGTGATATGACATTTGGGTTTTATTTAAATAATATATGGATTTGTTTTGGAATTTAAATGACATATTATATTTTGGTTTTGAAATGGAAATGATATATTGGTGAGTTTTGAAATGAAATAATATAGTATTTAGTTTTGAAAATGGATATTATTTTGGAAAGTATATGGATTTGGAAATATTACCATTTTTGAAAATGGATATTATTTTGGAAAGTAATAGAATTTGATTTTAAATGGTTTGGAATAGAAAAGGCTTTGAAATAAATATCCATAGGCAATAATAACGTTTGGTTGTTAAAGAGACCGGGATCGGAAGTTGTCATACTCTCTGCCAACTCTGTAAACCACTTTAACAAATGTGTACGCGATGGAGATTCCAGAATGAAGTAGGATGGCTAGCGGCGTTCCTTTGAGGTATATACGTGGACCCGACTCCTGTGAGTTGGCATAAGGTGGCTAAAACAGGAGCGCTTATGGGCCAGTAAGGTAGCCCCTCTTATCGGACACACTCCTTCGATATTATATTTTGACTTTGAGATTGATTTGGTGGCCACTTTTGATTTTTATTTTTTAGGGGTGTGGCTTGAGGTGGGCAGTAGTAGCTGCTATGCGTCACCACCATCCTGGATGCGTAATTGGTATATCTACCCTGGCATTGCCTAGTTGTGTCGTGTCACCTACCCTAGCGAGCCTTGTACGAGTTTGATTTGTGTCGTACCTATGGAGTATCTTCTTATAGTCTCCCGATCAGGAGATATGCAGGTACTGTATAGACTACTCGCACTATTACGTGTTAAGGGTAATATGGGTAACCCCTTATTGCTATTTAAAAGTAAGTTTATTTTACTAACATACATTATAATAATAGCGAAATATGACTACATAGTAAATATTTTAACGGATCCTTAGAGGATGGGCGGTCCTAAGCATTCTTTAACTTACTTGTACCTTATATTGCAGTTCACTTGAGTTGGTTTACATTGTATAAGTGTGTATGTCCTGAATCGAGTGTTTTGTGTTTTTCTTTACGCTCGGGTCAGACTGGGTGATACAACATTCAAGACTCATCTTCGGAGTTGGAGCTTGATTGAAGATCCAGCTATCTATTTCTCTTTAATTTGTTCAGTTGATTCCAGTTATCTAGTTGATTCCAGTGATGTATTCAGACTTGTACTTGATTTTCATCTTGTTACTTCTATTGTATCTTGTTTAACTCTGATGTATATGTATATAGTAGCTTCATGAACTACTATCTCTTACTTCCGCTGCATTTTATTACTCTGTGTCTGTGATCTGTGATTGTTTATTTACTGCATATTCTGAGTTTTGCCTAATTTATTTTTACAATTCAGTATTTTAAGCAATTCAAGTCTGACATGTGCGGATGCGAATGGTTGAAAATATTGGGTTGTTATAGGTATATATCATTTCAACCCGCAATCCCAAAATTCAATTCAATGAAAATCGCTTAGGTTTATCATTTCAACCCATAACGATTTTCTCCTATTCTGCAGATCATTCGCGTATGTATCATTTCAACCCATAGGGAATTCTATATGAACAGGGAACTTGCAGAGTGATAACAGATACGATAATAATATAACAGGCATATATCATCAATATAAATAACAGATAATGGTGTCATATGTCACAGGTGAATAGATACAGATAATAGCATATATATAGCAATGTAAATAACTAACAGCAGCATATTTCAATTGTCGTTTCAATTGAAATCAAATTTAATAAATATAAGAACATTAATTGTGAGTGATTGCTCACCTTTAGAGGCTAGAGATGAACGAGAATGAGATGAGTTACGAATTCCAAAGCAATGCTAGATGCACACGATTCGACGATCCAAGCTGATAAATAGGGATTTATGAAATCAAGTCAGAACTTGATCGATGGAGATAAATGGGATAAGCGAACTTATATATAACTATATATAACTCTATATATATATATATAAATCATATTCCAAATTCAAACACATTTTAAATTTTTATATATATATATATTTCAAAATCATTGTTTTAAATTAAAACACATATATTAAAAATAAAATATATGTACATAATACAATTGGAAATAAATACTTATATGTAGATATACAAAACATATCACTTTGTATATATATAACAACAACAAACATATGATTTAAAATCTATACATACATTACTAATCCATACACAGCAAACTAACAACATTTTATATATAACTATATTAACAAACCATCTATAAAACAAAATAAAACTTTTACATAAATTTAAAAATCAAAACTTATATAATAATACATAAAACCCCAAACAGATCATATATATGTAAGATATTATTTATATACAAACATTATATTTCATATTGTAAACCTTTATATACTTTACATAAATATAATATATCCGTATATGCAACTACAAACTATAAATAACTTACATAAACACATATATAAACTAATACAACTTATATCCTAAGCAACTTTATATATTTATATATTACGAACAAATAATTAAAAAATATAGTATATAACATATAGATACAAACTTAAATACATTATACTTTAAAACAATATATATATTAGAAAAGTCATTGTAAACATACTATTAACTATATCTATATATAATAAAATATTTATATATGTACTTTTACAAAACTTTTTTATAAGATCAATAAGTTATATCACTAACGTAAACATATATATATATATACACATATATATTTATAAAAAGGAAACAAAACATACAAATACAAATTTTAATATATAAACGGACCTGTTTGCGCCAAAATTGGTCACAAACCCCAAATGTCGTGAAAGCACCAGTGTATGAACACAAATCAACAATATCCAGACACAAATATCAAATTCAAGCAGAATAGAGAACAATAATTCAGAAGTAACAAACAATGGCACGAGATTTATAGTGGTTCGGCTATCTCTAGCATACGTCCACTTCAAACGATAATCTTTTTATTGATGTTCTTCGTTGGTTATAGTTGATTATAGTGGATTACAATGAAGAAATTCGAGTACAACAGCAATGATGAAGTGCAAAGTTGAATCTGGCAGAGTCTGGACGTTGAATAGCCAAAAGATCCTTTTTCTGTTGGCTCTAGGGTGCTATTTATAGGTGTAGGAGGCTAATACTTCGCTCAAACTTCGGGAGACTTCTTTTGGCATGTGAGTGGGCCCACGCGATCGATCCCAGGAAGTTTCGGCTCGATCCGTGATCGATACAAACCAATTTCATATCGATCAAGATTTTTTCTAATGGAGTTTAAACTTGGCATGAACCTTTCTCGGCTTGTACGTAAGCTCTTGTGAAAATTTCGCAGCGTTTGGACCTATGGTTTAGGAGATATTGATGCAAGTTTGTGTTCTTCGGTTGACCGTTGTATTTGTAACGATCCTCTTCGCGTCGCTCCTATTCGTATCGATCCATTTCGTATCGATCCCTTCGACACGATTACAGATAGGTGCATGCAAGGTGACGTGTCGTGAAATTCCTAAACCAATCCATTTTTTGTGTCGAGTTGATCGAGTTATTTGTATTCAATATCGAAGCTTCGTTCGCATCGACCATTGATTCGCATCAATTCATTTCAATCCTTCTTCGAATCGATTATCGATTCGCATCGATTCATCATAACCTTCGTCCGTACCGATAGTTAATGGTGTACTTCGTATCGATCACTGTAGATACCACCTATATGAAGTGAATTCGCTTGAGCATGATGGATACGAACAAGGACTCGGACGCTATCGATTCGAACAACCATGAACTGAATGGATACGAAGGAGGTCTATAGAGTGGATGGATACAAACTAAGCTTACTTGTGATCGATACGAACCGAGTCAGTCCTTGATCGATACGAAGTAGCACGATCATGATGGATACGAACTAAATCGATACGACGCTGCTGGTTTTGGATCGATACAAAGATTTTAACTCTAGATGAAGTCGAATAGCATCGATTCGAACAGAGCTTTGTGATGGATTCGAACAACATGTTTTCCTTAACTTGTATTGATCATATCTCGATCACGCGAACCCTGATCGACCTAAAATTTGAAACATAGCCTCTCCTAGCCCTGTTCATCATTCCCAATCGTTTCCGCCATGATCGAAACTCGGCCAAACTTTAACGACATCGATCGCAGCCTTGTTTCCAATTGATCTCCAATCCTAATTTCCATTCTTTCTTGCCAATTTACTGATATTCCAGCCCTGACCAAAGGGTGGGATAACATTTTTCCACCAAAACATGCCTTGTGATAAGAATGTGTGTTTTGAATTGTCCCGAATGCCATATCCAACGTCCATAGCCATATCCATCCAAGCCCGATAACCGGGTCCTAATCCATCCTTTTCCAATAACCGATAATCAAATCCAAGACCACTCCGGGTCGATATCGAAATCCGTAACCTCTCCAGGATCTTGCTAAGTGCAGTCCACACTTGACGACCGTGGTCCAGTGCCTTGGACGTTGAGTAATGCCATGGCTTAAGTCCTAAGCCGAATCCTGGTCGCTTCGGACCCTTGTCGAGTATAGTCCGTACCCGGTGACTTAAAATAATAACCGATAATATAGGGCCTACCTATGTCCTAGGCCGAATCCTGTTCTCTTTGGACCCTTGTTGATTATAGTCCATACTCAACGACCTGAATAAGCCAGTTCGCCGCGCTGGGACGAACAGACCTACCCCTTGCCAGGTATAATCCATACCCGGTGACCATTAACCAAAGAACCAGATTAAAATCCAATCAAAATCCAATCCAAAATCCAAATCAAATTGGAAAACCAAAAATCCACATCCGAAATCAAAATCAACATCCAAACATGAAAACAAACGTCCAAACAAAAACCCAAACCAAGAAACAAATAGGATCAGGAGTTCAAGCCAAACTCCAAAACCAAACTAGAAAAAAGAGAGTCCAATCCAAAAACAAAAAACAAAAAAAAAGGCAAACCATAGCATCGTGGTTTATCGTCATTCAAAGCATGCCTAGGGGCCATCTCCGTCCCCGTGCATGAGTAAACGACTTGGCCGTTTGCCCGTGGTTTTCTACTTATTTTATAATATCCCAGTCAATTGATAACCAATCGACCAACATTCCTGGGCCTTGCACCATCATTGTTTGAGGTAGACGGTGGTTGCTCCTACTCCACCGCTGCATTCTGAACCCCAACATATTATCGCAACGGTCCATTCCGTTTATGCTCCTCAATTATGTCTTTTAAGTGCCTACAGATGTTGGTATCGTGCCCATCCAAATCGTGGAAGAGACAGTGCCTTCCTGACGCCCTTTCATTTTCGGAAGGTTCTCTCCTAGCCGGCCTTTCGTAGGGAAGGAGATTCCGGGTCTCCATGAATATCCACTCTAATATGTCATTCAATCCTGTGTAGGTGGAGAATTTTGGCTCTCTCCATCGTTTCTTAGCTTTTTATGAATCATCATCAAGCTTCCTTTTTCTTTAACTTTTTCTTTGTCCAAGCCTCCTCTGGAAGGTCCTCCATCCTCAGTCGCTTTTGCCTCCTTTAACTTCATATCCAAACATGTGTCTTCCTGCCGAAGGAATCTCTCGGCTTCGTGAAAGAATTCCCCGAGATCCATTGGTGGATCCCGTATTAGACACTTTGAAATCTGAATCCTCCCTGACTCCTGAAATTGTTGCAATTAAAACTATCGATGGATCATGTCGATCCACCGAAGCAACCGCCGCATTGAACCAAGTTAAGAAAGCTCTAAGTGACTCATTCGTTCTTTGCTTTAGTGACGTTAGCATCATCACGTTCTTTGGTCTTTTAATATGAATCCGAAACTGCTTCAGAAACCTGTCCACCAATTCTGTCCATGTCCTGATAGATCCCTCTTCTAGCTGTCTGAACAACAATGCAGCTATATCCGTTAAGTACAAAGGGAAACATTGAGCCATAACTTCATCCGATGCCTCCAGCACTTCCATGTGTCTTGTGTATCTCATCCAATGATTGGTTCGAACAGCCTTGCCATTGTATACCTCCATGTTAGGTAGCTTAATCTCCGGTGGATTCCGAGCTATCCTGATTTCACGAGTAAACAGACTCCTATTTACTCCTTCGAGATCTCTATTGGTCAAACCTCCATGCATAGTTCGCCTGATAATCTCAGCCAATCCAGCGTTGTCCGTCAAAGGTTGCCCTCCAAGTCCTCGAGGGAATTCTGGTACATACTCTTCATCCCACGCTCTTACATTCCTGCCAGCATCCTGTTGTGCAGTGTTAACTGGAATTCCTCCATGAACTAGTCCATCGTTATCTAGTGGTGTGCCCCCGAACCTGGGTTCATCCAGATTAGCAGGTGCATGCTGATTAGGGATTACGCCTTGCTGAGCTGCTCCATGCGATTGCCTATTTTGACCTTCCGCTCCAGCTCCATGGATCTGAACTCCTGAAGCTCCATCTATTCCTACTTGTCCAAACTGTCTGAGGAGGTTCTGCATCATTTCCTCCTGCCTTTTCAGAAATTCTTCGTGCATCGCTCCCATCATTATTTCCATTTCGTCTCGGGTGATGAAACCTGAAGTCTGATTGCCCCCTGATGAAGCCTCCTGGCTTCCCTCATGCTGACTTCTCTCTGTTCTTTGTCTTATACTCGATTACCTCGTCATAGTATTCTAGATTTGAATCCGTAAACCTTCAACTCTGAATTCCAAATCTGGTATAGCGGGTGCTAGCTGCTCTCAGTGAAAGCACCAAAGTGTTTGCGCCAAAATTGGTCACAAACCCCAAATGTCAAGAAAGCACCAGTGTATGGACACAAATCAACAATATCCAGACACAAATTTCAAATTCAAGCAAAATAGAGAACAACAATTCAGAAGTAACAAACAGCGGCACGAGATCTATATTGTTTCGGCTATCTCCGACCTACGTCCACTTCAAATGATAATCTTTTTATTGATGTTCTTCACTATTTACAGCGGATTACAATGAATAAATTCGAGTACAACAACAATGATGAAGTGCAAAGTTGAATTTAGCAGAGTCTGCATGTTGAATAGCCATAAGATTCTTTTTCTATAAGCTCTAGGGTGCTATTTATAGGTGTAGGAGGCTGATATCTCGTTCTAACTTTGGGAGACTTCTTCTAGCATGTAAGTGGGCCCACGCGATCGATCCTAGAAAGTTTCAGCTCGATCCGTGATCGATACGAACCAATTTCGTATCGATCAAGATTTTGTCTGATGGAGTTGAAACTTGGCATGAACCTTCCTTAGCTTGTACGTAAGCTCCTGCAAAAATTTCACAGCGTTTGCACCTGTGGTTTAGGAGACATGATCGATGCAAGTATGTGTTCTTCGGTTGACCGTTGTATTCGTATCGATACTCTTCACGTCGCTTCTGTTCGTATCGATCCATTTTGTATCGATCCCTTCGACTCGATCACAGATATGTGCATGCAAGGTGACGTGAAGCGAAATTCCAGGACCGGTCCATTTTTTGTGCCAAGTTGACTGAGTTATTTGTATTCAATATCGAAGCTTCGTTCGCATCGGCCATTGATTCGTATCCATTCATTTCGGTCCTTCTTCGAATCGATTATCGATTCACATCCATTCATCGTAACCTTAGTCCATATCAATAGTTGATGGTGTACTTCGTATCGATCGCTACAGATACCACCGATACGAAGTGAATTCGCTTGGGCATGATGGATACGAACAAGGACTCGGACGCTATCGATTCGAACAACCACGAACTAAATAGAGACGAAGGAGGTCTATAGAGTGGATGGATACGAACTAAGCTTACCTGTGATCGATACGAACTGAGTCAGTCCTTGATCGATATGAAGTAGTACGATCATGATGGATATGAGCTAAATTGAAACGAAGCTTCTACTTTTGGATCGATGCGAAGCGTTTAATTATGGATGAAGTCAAATAGCATCGATTCGAACAGAGCTTTGTGATGGATTCGAACAACATGTTTTCCTTAACTTGTATCGATCATATCTCAATCACACGAACCTCGATAGATCTGAAATTTGAAACATAGCCTCTCCTTGCCATGTTTATCATTCCCAATCGATTTCGTCTTGATCGGTGCTTGGCCAAACTTTAACGACATCGATCGCAGCCTTGTTTCAAATCGATCTCCAATCCTAATATCTATTCTTTCTTGCCAATTTGTTGATATTCTAGCCTTAACCAAAGGGTGGGATAACATGACCATTTTTATAAAGCTATATAACTTACGTATATTAATTGAACATTTTACACTTTAAGATCCATATTTATTATAAAAATCAAAAATAAATTTTAAAACACATAGCTATAAAGTAATATATATATATATATACAAATAATGTATATAACTTAGCTTAAAAATAATAGAGAGGTTGGGCTTGGCTTGAATGTTCTGAGCACGAGTGGGTTGCGCACTATGTTAGAGGAGGAAGTTGTAGTGTGGGGTCTTTGGTCATGGTAGCTGGTGAGTTCGGCTTGTGTGCCAGGCGGTGATGGGGTTGTGTGTTCGTTCTAGGTGAGGGAGGAGAGCAAAGGTATCGGCTATGGGGATGGGCTTTGGTGTGTTGAACAACGGTCATGGGTTTCGAAGGAATGGTGGAGGCAAGGGAGGAATAAAGGGAAGTCAAGGCCGATGGCTGCAAGAGAGAGAGGGGAGGAGGAAGGCACGACAGTTGTTGGTTGTTGCATATATATGCTTCCGCATATATCGAAATACACACACACACACACACACACACACATATATATTATTATTTTAGTAAAGGAGGAGGCAACCATGCGAGATTAAGAAGAAAGGCAAAGGGGTTGCAAGCAAGAAAAAGAACAGGCTAAGAAATGAACTACCTGTATTGGTGGTATATAAATTTTCAAGTTTGCAGAACGAACCAAAATATGAATGGACTATAATAATTGAGAATAGGGAATAGAAAAGGTCTAGACTTGTATTCGGGGAAATAGAATTGTAAATAGCTCTACAATTTAGCCGACGGATAATGAATGGTCATAGACAAAACTAGACGCAAGTTGCGGAACCGATGCGGTTATCGTTTTCACGGATTCCGCTGCGTACCAAACTTCAAAATACAGGATTGAATATACCATAGAGATCGGCACAACGAGACGATCAAAACATTATACAGATATCAATGGTACGATCATCCTATCAAAAGTCGATATCGGTACCGAAAATGCTGCAAATTTGTCAGAAATAAGATAAACAGAGCAATAATAGTCTAAATTTGAAGAAACAAAATACAACATCTTACTCGAAAAATGACCTACAATTTTATTATATAAAAATATTCAGATTTGGAAAACATTTTATTATCATCAAATATTAACTGATTTAAATTTAAACAAAACTACACAATAAAATAAACTCGAATACTATCAGATGAAAATTTACCAGTTGCTATGTTAAAATAGATGTATACCAAATATTAAATTTTTATTTTCAAATTCAACTATTTCAAATTTTCCAAAATTCAGTTAATTACATTATTAAAACCATTAAAATTATGGGTTGTTACACTCTCCCCCACTCATAACATTTCGTCCCCGATAAAGAAGGAGATAGGAGAATAGAAACAACCAGAAAGAAAAATAGTTTTGAAATATGAAATAGAACAATTAACTTAAAACCATATAAACTACCTTTATTTTTTAATTGGTTTATATTCAGTTAGTCGATTTCAGTTCACTATATTTAATAAATCAAATGCGAACACCATAAATTTGATTGGTTTCATTTCCATATATTTTTATTCAGTTGATTTGTCTCCCATTTATTAACAATTATTGCACAAATTTCACAACAAGATTTGTTTTATTTTACTCAATTATTAAATTTATTAGATCAACCATAGTAAATTCCACCTCAGCACTCAACTTCAACTATTCAGGACCATACAGATTTCAATTGATATTCAACAAACCAACATTTCTTTCAAACAAATACATTTTTTAATCAAGTTATTTATTTTATCCATTTATCTTCAGCTAAGCTGACTCCAAAAAAAATTCAATTTCACTATTCTTAAGTTCATAGTCTTCTTTTTTTATTTGTTTAATTTATTCCACTTAACACATTTTTGTAGCATATATGGAATTGTAAATAGCTCTACAGTTTAGTCGATGGATAAAAAATGGTCATCGCAAAACAAGAGGAAAGTTGCGGAATGGATATGATTACCGTTTCTATGGATTCTGCTACGTACTGGACTTCAAAACATAGGATTGGATATACCGTAGAGATCAGTACGACAAGACGATCAAAATGGTATACAAATATCAGTGGTACGATCATCCTATCAAAAGTCGATATCGCTATCGAAAATGCTGCAAATTTGCCAAAAATAAGATAAAAGGAGCAATAACAGTCAAAATTTGAAGAAACAAAATATGATGTCTTACTGAGAAAATGAAATAAAAATTTAGTATATAAAAATATTCAGGTTTAGAAAACATTTAATTATCATCAAATATTAACTAACTTAAATTTAGATAAAACTACACAATAAAATGAACTTCAATATTATCAGATGAAAATTTACCAGTTGCTATGTTAAAACTGACGTATACCAAATATTAAATTTTTATTTTCAAATTCAACTATTTAAAATTTCTCAAAATTCAGATAATTACGTTATTAAAACTGTTAAAATTTATGGGTCGTTACAAGATAGATTCAAAACATAAAAGACCAGATACAACAATTAGTTCAAACCCATATAAATTTCATTTTGGACATCTGATTACTTACGTTTATATATTATACTATTCAATTACATATTCTTATTACATTCAAACTTTTTCTAGGTAATTTACACATATTTTAGAATGCAACTGAGTATTATACAAATAAATTTTATCCTTGTTCAACAATTTCAAGTTGCTTCGATTTCATTTCTCATTTTAGGCACTCTAATTATTTAAATTTTTTGCTTCGTTCAATAATTGAAAACCATCACTTAACATAAAACTTAAGAGTTAAATTTTTAGTATCACTTCAAACCATTTTGAAATAAATACATACACACATACAGATATATATATATATATATATATATATATATATATATATATATATTATACATCAAATCATACTCAAGAAATTCAAGTCAAATCCATTTTCCAAAACATAAGTGTAGCAAAGCTACTAAGTGGCCTCCCCCCTTTGAGACTTGAAAATGAATGTCGATGATGTTGTAGTCATCATCAAAATTATTTTCCAACAACATAAGAGGAGTGTACTAATTACTTCTTTTAAAATTCTTTGGAAACAATTTCCATTCTAAAATACTTCAATTAATATATTTTTACAAAACTTTGAAAACCAAATTTTGAAAAGCATCGAAAACTTAATTCTCAAATCATTAATTTATATTCATTTCGTTTGCAAATCAGATTTATAAAACATGTTTATAAAATTTCATCTCCTTATAATATACAACAATTGTGAATGGTTTAGGAGTGTTTACAAAAAAAAATGATAATCTACTACTATCATTTCTAACAACAATTCATTTAACTATCTAATTTTAGAAAATTATACCTTTATATATAGAATATAATCGTACATAAAATTATTTCATTTACCAAGTTCGAAAACAATATTGTGTCATTTTGCTCTGTTCGAGTGTTTTGGAATTCCTGTCGATGGCGTTGGCCAGACCAATCGATCGAAATCCAAAATTCAAGCTTAACAACTCAAATAACACAATATAAAAAAATTTATATCAATTACAAATATGCTCCTTCGTAGGATGATTCAAGAATGGATTTTAGAACAATAATAGAGATTCAAATTTAGAGGGACCCTAATCAATAATAATTCTAACTAAGAAGATTGGCTCTAAAGGAAGATATGATAATTAAATTACAAAAGGGGAAAGATAGATAGACTTGTATTAATCACGGCGACCTTAACCGGATCAACCAAGACTCCATGTTCAGAAACAATATGTCGAAGGAATCGGACTTCATCCTTCAGAAATGGCATTTAGAAAATTTGGCTTCCAATCGACGACTCCTAAGAGTTTCCAGCATAAAAACCAAATGAGTTTCATGTTCTTTCTCAAACTTAGAAAAGACGAAGATATCATCAACGAAACTAGGACAAACTTATTGAGAACATCGCAGAAAACGAGATACATGAGATCGAAAAAGAAGGCATGAGCATTGGCTAATCCAAAGAGCATGACTAACCATTCATAGAAACCATTCATCCAGGAGGAAGGACAATAGGTCGGGCTCTAGGAATAAGATTGAAGTGAAATTCAATCTCCCGCTTGGGGAAGAGAAGTGACTTCACCAAAAGCATCAGGATAATCCCTGACTATTGGAGTGGAGTCAAGATCACTAGGCCGAGCATCAAACAAAAAGAAAAGCTGCATGCATAATCCTAAGGCATTTGACATTTGATCACAAGAGAATTAACTAGACCGTCTACTAGCGAAATAGTTCGGGATTTGAAATAGATAACAGCATCAAAATCGAGGGCATAGAAATCTCCAGCTAATCGATGCCTGTTGTAAAAGAGTTTCACCCCTTCCTAAATAATAATAAGGTTGGCGCGACCGCCGATGGGATTAGTCACACCTAAGGATGAAGTTTCCAATAAAGGTAGCAAGCTATGCTCAAATTTATTACAAAGACCAACAAAAATAAAGCTATGAGATGTTCCAGTATCAAGATGAATGTGAACAGGAAAAGACAAGAATGGATTTTAGAACAAAGGTAAAGTTCCATAATTCAAAAGAAATCCAAATCAAAGAGGATCCTAACAAAGAATTTTAAACTCGAACAAAGTTGATTCCGTAGTTAATTTTTTACTCATCCGAGGGCATTACTACCCTATCTCTAATGAATTTTTATTATATATGCTAATTTTTCCCTAAACCGGAGCTCTGACACCAATTATACTGACCTACTATTTCGAACCATTCAAATCGATAATCATCCACTCATGTCATACTTGAATTGCTCAAAACAATAGATTGTTAATTTATATTTGGCAAAACTTAGCATATACAGTAAATAAATTAACCATAGAATCGTTGACATAGAGTTATACAACAATAAGCAGCGGAATAGATAAATAGTAGTTCATAAAGCTACTACAAAACATCAGAGTATGAAACAAATACCATAGAAAATCCAAAGTACGTAGAAGTCAGTAATACAAAAGTAACTGACAATTTTGAACATAAACAACCGGAAATAACTGAAACAATTGAAGCTGAATAGACAAAGGATAGATCTCCAAGCAAAGCTCTAAACTCCAAAGGTGAGTCTCAATTGCAGCGACACTTAGTCTGACCCAAGCATAAAGCAAAATACAAAACACTCGAGTCAGGATTAACATTCTTATGCAATTAAATCAATTCAAGCGAAATGTCCAAGTGAAATGTAAATAACTTAAAGGATTCTGGGATTCCACCCTTTAAGGATCTGTTAAACTATCTACATACATAATACAATACGCTACATAGATAATGTCTATAGCAAAGTAAACTGTTAAAATAGCACTAAGGCGTTACCCATATCCAATTTAACACATTTTATATAAATGTCGTAGTCTATATAGTACTGTAAACTCAACCAAACCAGTGGGCTATCAAGGAGCACTCTATAGGTATGACACAAACCAAACTCGTAATGGGCTCGATAAGGCATGTAATAAGGCACACGAGGCAATGCCAGAGTAGGATTCTATCGTTTGCACTCCCGGACTAATGGTAACACATAACAACTACTACTGCCACCTCGAGACACACTACCAAGTGCACCCAATAAAATCACAAATTAATTGATATGGTATCGAGGAAACATGCTCGATCTGAGGTGCGCCTCACTTGGCCCGATATAGCTCTTATTTTAGCCACATCAAGCTGACTCGAGGGAGTCAGGGCGACGTTCGTACCTCATATAGACCTTCGCCAAACCATCCTACTTCATTCTGGAATCTCCACCACGTGCATAGTTGTTATAGTGGTTTTTGGTATTAGCAGAGAGTATGACAATATCAGATTCCGGTCTCTTTAACAACCAACCGCTTATTTCACACGGTTATCATTTTCATTTCAAATAGTTCATACTTCATATCAAAATATCATATTCATTTCAAAATCATATCACTTTCGAAATCATATTCACTTAAGAAATCATTTTTCACTTCAAATCATATTCATTTTTGAAATCATTATATCAAAGTATTCTCATTTAAATCCATTAAATCTAAATCATAACAGTTTCAACTTAAACAGTTTGAAACTAGTTTATATATTAGAATAGTTATACGTTAAAAATAGTTTATATTTAAAATAGGTTATATATTAAAAATAGTTTATATATTAAAAATTGTTTATATATTAAAATATATATTTAAAATTGTTTATAAATTTAAAATAATATACATTAAAAGAGTTTATGTTGAAAATAGTTTCGAATTAGAATTGTTTCTTCCAATTTCACCAATAAATTCAAATCAACTTTAGTTCCAAAATTTAATTTAAATCAATCTCTGTTCAACCATTTCAATTAAAAAGGTTAGAGGTTCAATTCAAATTCTCATTAGAATACGTTTAAATTATATTGATTTCAAATCCAAGTTTGAACTATAAATTTAAAACACTTCAAATTCAATAGCTTTCAAAGTTTAAATATTTAAACATTTACAATAACTTGGTTTGATAGATTTCATTTATATCTCAAAGTTGAAATTTAATTTTATTTAAATTTTGAAAATATTCAATTAATCATTTTTAATGATATTTAAATAAAATCTCAAATTATAAATTTAAATCAAAATATTCCATCTTAATTAATTAATTTTAAAAATATTCACTTTTATAAATATTTAAATAAAGTTTCAAATTACAAATTTACATCAAAATTAAATATCTAACTTTAATTATATTTAATTTTGAAAATATTCAATTACTCATTTTTATTACATCAAGTTATAAAATCATACCTTTCCAAATCTCAAAATCAATAAGTTTCCAATCAATTCTTATTTATATTCATTTCTCAAACCAATTAAATTGCAAATCGATTTCAATTTATCTTTCCAACCTTAATTTATTAAAGTTATAACAAAATCTATTTTCAAAATATTAATATAATTTAATAAATATTTAAAACATAATATATATATTAATTAAATCAAATTTTTGTTAAATTAAATTAAATTAAATTAAGCCTTTTTATTAAATCTATTTTATATCTTATTATATATATTTTAAAAATAATAAAGTAATAAGTAAAATTTCATAATTTACATTTTAAAACTTAACTTATAATTTTAAATTTTCCAAAACATATAATTTGAAAAAAATCTAAATTTTACACATAAATTAGAATTAAAATACCTTTATTATTTTAGTTTAGAAATCAATACATATATATTTCTCCCTTTCAAAAATTTGGAAATCATTTAAAATAAACCAACGTTGTACGTATATAGTTTTCTATCCTATGGACAAGTGATTTGGGTATTTATCATTTCAATCCGCAAAAATTTAAATTTACGAGTATATGCATTTTAACCCACAATCCAAAAATTCGTAATCAATAAAATCACTTGGGTTTATCATTTCAACCCATAACGATTTTCTTCGGTCTATTATATTTTTCGGGTATGTATCATTTCAACCTATAGGGATTTTCCTAACTAACAGGGAACTTGCAGAGTGATTGAGAACAGATAATTAACAGCATAACATATAAGGAACTCGCAATTATGAATCACAAATTAACATATCATTCACGTCAATATAAGTGTTATACAAAGCAACATATCATCATATACATTGAAATGATTATCACATTATATCATCATATATATGTCAAAGTGAACATAGTAACATATTTAATCATTTGTATATTTACTAAACAAAAATCCTAGCTATAACAAACATTTTAAGGGTCAATTCAAGTGATGTTTATTTACTTATACACAAAAATTTTAATCGTGAGTGATCGCTCATCTTTCGAGGCTAGATAAACAACAAGAATGGAAACATTGACACGGACACGCACACGGATATGGACACGATACGCCAAGACTTGCTGTAAAAATCACCGTATAGTAAACAAAACAAATCAAGGCTTGCATGACGATGAAAAAATATATATATGAGATATATAAATATATACATATAATATATATATAAATAAGATTTAATATTGAAGCTTATCTTGAACTCAAACCAGAACTTAAAATTGACAACGACATGGATGAGGCTAGCAAGCGATGGAAGGCTCTCATGCGAACTTGATTTCAAGAATTTAAAATATATATATGTGTGATATATATATATATATATATATATATATATATATATATATATATATATATATATATATAAGAAAGGTTTACCATAATAGGGTGCTGCGGCAACTTGAAGCGGATGGAAAGTGGGCTTGCTGATCAAGAAGAGGGAAGTCTACGTGACATGGCTGTTAGGTGAAGTGGGAGGTTGGTTGGATGGTTGCTGGAGGTTTACAGGCCGAGACTTTGCTATAGGGACTGCTTCTATTCAATGGAAAGGTATCGCGACGAGGAAGGATAGCGGGTCAGAGGCCAGGCGGCTGTGCTTGAAGGTGGAGGTTGGTCGGAAGGCTGCTGTGGCTAAGGGAGGCTGGTCAGAGGGCTTCGAAAGAGGATGGTTGATGAAGTTTGTGTGGTGGAGAAGTGGAAGGGATAGTTGGTTGTGGTTTCGGTGGAAGAAAATGGAAGGAGGTTGAAGGGAAGTTCGGCACAGGCTGTTGGAGTTCGGAGTGGTTTTTGCAATGGGCAAGGTTTGGTTGGGACAGATGTAGGCGGCTCGGAGGGGAGACGAGGTGGAGGCAAGGTTGCGGCGGATCTGGATTAGGAGACAATGGGTGCAAGGCTGCCGTAGGGTTGTGGCTTCTTGGGAAGTGGCAAATTGATGAGTGGAGGATAGAGTTGTCAAGGAACAAGGTAGCGGTAGGAGGAAAAATGGGACGGAGAGGGTGTATTGGATAAGTGGGTTGCGAGCAAAATGGAAGAGGAGAGCTACAAGAGGAAAGGGTTGAACAGGCTTCGGGAAATTATATATAAGAAAACTTTATTTTTTCCTTTTTTTCATGAGCACAGAACGAAAAACCAAAAGGAAGGGAGAGAAAAAGTGAATGAACCAGAGAATAGAATTTGATATGATGGAAAGATAAAAGCCAAAAGTTGGATTTTTGAGAACATTAAAAGAAGATGGCCATTTGTTTTCAGCCGATGGACAAACGAAAGGACAAAGGAAAACCCAATAGAGTCAAAACGGGTATCGATATGGCTAATCGTTTTGCAAATTTCACTATGTACCGTACGCCGAAACACATAAATGAATATACTACGGAGATCAGCACGATGAAACAAACAAAATGGTACACAGATATGAGTGACATGACCCTCATATCAAAACTCGATATTCGCTGCCAAACTACTGCTAAAATGCTGAAAATAATATAAATGGAGCTAGAGCGGTCCAAATTTGACGAATGAAATATGACGTCTCCCTCAGAAAATGATTTACATTTTTATTATGTAAAAATATTCAGATTTCAACAATATTTTATTTTCATCAAGTTAACTAATTTTAAGTTTTAAATTGAAATTTCACAACGGAACAAACTTTCATATTTGCTGATGAAAATCTGACAATTGCTACGCTTAAATAGACGTATTTCAAATATCAAATTTTAATTGTTTATTTTCAAGAAAAAATTAGTTAATTATGTTATTTAAAATCGTTAAAATTTTTGGGTCGTTACAGGCTGGTTTTTGTTTAGGATTTGACTTCATTCGTTAATAATGAAAAATACAGCCTTATATATAAATTTCTAACTCTATCACTCATAAATTTTTCGAACTTCAAACGAAGCGTGCCACCTGGCATTACAGATGTTATACTCCAATTCTAAATTTAATAGAACTAGTCTCGTGAGTCAATTTCATCATATTTCGAAGATAGCTTTTCAAAATCAATTTATTTTAATTAAAGTTCTACAAATAAATCCTACGAGTGTCAGGCTCGTAGGACCAAATGATAAGTCTGATCGCTATCAAACTTGAAATCCTATAATAACTCACTTTTACAGATCCAATAAACTAGTTTCGTTAGAATCGGAGAGAGTGCCCAAAAAGACTATTTTTACCCGTTATTAAAATAAGTAATTTCCAAAGATCAATTTAATCACTTTTAAATTCAATTTTAAATTTAACAATCTTTGTTCTTGTTTAAAAAAAATTTAAATCAACTTTTGAAATCATTTTCACTCATATTTAATTTAGGATTCAATTATTTAAATAATTTCCAATATTAAATTTAAACAATTTAATTATCCAATAAATAGCTATAATTAAAATACAAGTTATTTAACTTATATAGTTTAACTTTTAAGATGATTTCAAATAACAAAACAACTACTACACCCTTTATAAAATTATAATCATAGTCAAATAATATATACTCATATAAATTATTTTCCAATATCATTTTATAAATAAATTGTTCATTCTTATTCAATACAGGAATATTTTTATATTAAATACATAGATTATGCTACACTTCTTTATTTCAAGTATTCCAAAAATCCAATTTCATGAATTCCAATATTATAATTTCAATAAATTCCCATGTTAGATTACAAATGAATTTTAGTTATCAAGTAATTATTTTATTTTCATCTAAATAATTCAATATTTATTATTCAATTCTTGCTATTAATTTCAACATATTAAATATATTGAACTTCTTTCTAACACAAATAATTTTCTTAAATCTTATCGAAACTATTGTTTCAAAATTTTATTCAAGTTCATATTAAATATATTGCAAAAATAATTCATTAAATTTTTATTTCTAACCATTATTGTTCAATAATTATATTAATTTTAAAATTTTAAAATACCTAAAAAAATATGGGTCATTACAATATGGGTAGGTTATGTTTGATTTTTGTGTTTTATTTCAATTTGGGTGTCTAAAACCCACTAACGTGTCTACGTACGAGCTACGAATGACAAAAAGCAGATTACGATCATGCACAACTCTGTAATGCACCTCAAAACAACTTAAAACATATTAGACATCGAATTCTATTGAATTTTAAAAACACCTACGTCTGACGAATAAACCTAAATAAATGTTCTTCATTTGAAATCAAATCATTTTATTTCTATAATGATCTATTTTTACATTTTAAAAATATAAATCGAATATTTAAGATCAATTAAATATTTTAAAATCAAAGTGATAAAATTCTGGGTCATTACACTCTCGCACTCCTAAAAAGGATTTCGTCTCCGAAGTTTCACCTCAAGGATACCCAAGACCATTCATAATTCTGTATGATGTTCATGGATCATTCATATGCAAATCTGATTCGATCCTTACTTGAATACATAACTTTAATTTCAAACTAGTATTGCCCACTTGATTCCCTAGTATGGACCCCGATCAGGTTCTTGATTAGTTGTTCTCCTTACATATTTACGTACTATGATAGATAACATTGGTCCCATACCAAAAACCCTCATCAAGTGCTCGCCATAAAAAATCGAGTAATATATCCTTATTCAAAACGGTGTGAAACACTTCAAAACCATGTACTTGAATCTTAGATCAAAAATATATTGAAGGGAAATGATCTATGTCCACCTTACGCACTTATTTGATTGGTTCTCACTAGTGCCAAATTTATTCCTACTAAAATTATTTATGAAAACTTTCCACAAAACTTATTTATGTTTAACTTGTATAGTACTCTACTATATCCCAAGAGTATGTACCTTATCTGATTTAACTATTACATTTTGCATTTGGTTTTCCTAAGAAAACTCAAGATCCATATATCTGGGTTTTATTTCAAAAACTTTTTGAAATGAACTATATATTTTTACCCCGGTAAATATGTACTTACATATAGCCCAAGTAACACTAAAATGATACTAAGGAACTAGATACTGCCAAACAGTATTATATATTTCTTACCAAGAAAGGTAATACTCAAGAGAAGTGCTTACCATCCTAACATATCTCTTTCCATTTTAGCTATTTTTGAGCCACTTGAACCAGTTAACTTCAAAATCCTACTTTTATTTCAAAATTCCATTTTTGAAACAATACTGTACAATTTTACCAACAAAGTATTTTATCACCAACTTGCTTGAGGTTAGTTCAGGTTTGAACTTGTATCGATCATACAATAATAAGAGAATAATTTACTAAGTACCCTACAACATTCACCTAGGAAAAGATCTGATCATCACTTAAAAGTTTATTCCGTTCATCACAAAACAAATTGAAACTCGTTTTCTCGAACCAATCTACAGAAAATACTTCTTACTTACAATTTTTATTCCCGAAACTTTATGCAGGACCAAAATATTTTCAAATAAGAACATTTTTATTTCCAAACCTTGAAATCAATTTTTTTTCAAAAGTAATGGGATTTTAGTCCTCAAGTTTTCAACTTAAATTCTTTTTAATTTAAAGACACTTTCTTATAAATTCGTTTTATAAGACCAACTTTTATAAAACATTCAAGTATTTATCGTAAAAATATTCTAACTTCCTTTTAATAAATCTATTTTTATCAAAACCCAACTTTATAAAATCAACTTTTATATAAAATCATTTCTAAAATATTTATTTCAAAACATTATGATTTTCTATAAACATCTTTTATTAGATCAAATTCTAACCAACATTAACACCGAACGCCTTATTGTCAAATTGTGAAACCTAATTCATAAGGTATTCATTTCAATGTTCCCAAAACTCCTATCTACCCAACCCAGGTTTCAAAAAGAAGATTCTAGATAGATTAGCAGATAATAGTCAATGCTCAGAAACGGGCGAGCGTGACCAATTAAATCGTAGATGATATGAAAGATATTATCATTTCTAACAACCAAGCACAACCAAGAATAACTATATTAATTTTTTGAAATAAAAATTATTTTATATATAAAAATATATTCCAAGGTAAAATAATTTCATTTACCAATTTTAAATCAATGTTGTGCAATTTGGTCTTGTTCAAGTGTTGAGGAAATCCCTATCGATAATTTTGGCCAGATGCATCGATTAGAATTCTTAAACCACTCAATAAATCAAAAAACACAATATAAAATACATTTATAACACTAATAAATACATGCTCATATGTATAGTACACTCAAACTCATATAAGGCATTCCTTTTCCTTATCCCTTAATGAGTTACCCCAACAAAGCCAAGTTTCCCACTTAACCTTGCGCTTTGATACCACGATGTAATGACCTGCCTTTCCGAATCTCAGAAGTCAACACTAATACAATCATGGTATTCACATGCCCAAAAACCAAGTGCCGAAAAGATAGATTGTTAAGGGAAAAGAAGAAGCTAGAAGATAATAAGAAACTAAACAACATGGAATCTCACAGCGGCACGAATAATCTATAATATACAGCAATTCTTTATAGAAAGATAAACTATAATATACATATATCAATCAAGGAACACTAACCAATTTCAGCCAGGACAGTTATATCAGCTTGTCCTTAAAATTTCTGATAAATATAATCAATCGACAACACATCGGAATACAAAGAAACAATAGATACATCTTGGTCTCTAACTCATTTCTTGAGCTCCAATGCATCTGAAGTAATATGAAAATATCCTTGGTCTGACCCGAGCATTGAGAAGGAAGACCTTCCGGATCAGTCTGGTAAACTAATGCGAGAAAAACACACCTCAAACAGAATTTAATATTTATCAAAAATCTTTCAAATAAAGGTATCTCATAAGACCACGCTGCATATAAACACGGACAGGTTTTTAACTTAAGATAACCAAAACATTTTCTATACAGAAATCTGTTGATATTGCAATAATGTCTAGGGGTGAAAGTAAAATATGAATATAGTTGAAATGCTTGCATCTCACGTTTCAGCATAGCAAGGCACAACTAAATCCATAAAGTTAGTATTGGAGAATGGATTCCATATTATGACAAGCTAAGGAACTACTATTCGATGGTACATCTCGAGATAAAATGCATCATGGTCTGACTAGAACATCTTGTATCCTTGCCACATAGGACTAGCCTACCACTTGACTATTAGTACCGAATATGATCACCCTTTTTTTGATGGGCCCCATAGCATACATGAGTAGATAGTACTCGATCTAGACTAGGGATGACCATATCTTGATGGGAGTGACCTACATAACCCTACCGCATACATATTTTTGTCATTTTTCGATTGATGAGGCTTAAGGCTACGTTTTACCTTTCGTATAGCACTTCCTACTTGGAATGGTAACACTACCCTTCAGGAAAAAGTGCAATGCTAGCATACATCCATACAAGTTGTTCAAGATATGAACAAACCGAATGTAATACTTCTACTGCGTCTATTTTGGTATTATAATGACCCGTATTTTCTGACAAATAAAAATATTAAATTAAATAAGATTTTGGAACTTAATTTTGTCAAAAATAAAAATTTATGATTTATTAATGAAAAAAATTATTAGCATATAATTTAATAATGTTGATTGGATGTAGTTGGCCACTTTTTAATACAATTTCAATTAATGGTAATAATAAAGGTTAATAAGGAATAAAATTAAATACTGTATTAAAAAGAGAAATCATAGGTTATTTAATTTAATTGTTTTAACATTCGTAAGTAAATTTATAATTTTTGTTGTAAACAATAAATTTACAAATGTGTTTAAATTATTTAAATGTAACAATTGTTTATTTATCATCTTATTATTAAATTCATTTGAAATTAATTCGGAAATTCATGATCGATTAACACGTAAGGTATTTATTGATTTAATAATAAGAATGTAAATTAAAATAAAAGAATTTGTCTAGAATTTAAATCATAATGAACGGATTTTATTACTATTGTAATTTAACATTGAAATTAATTTGATATTTAAATCTTGTATTTAACATGGAAATTTGATTTTTGAAAGATTATTAATTCATGTTTAACCAATGACGATGACATAAAACATTTAATTTATAATTTAAAAGTGATTCAATCATTTCAATAATAATTCGTTTTAATTAACGCAAAAAAATAAATATAAAGTGGTTTTAAAAGCAAATTCTATATATAATAGAATTAGGGTTTGAAATTAGTTCCATTGAGTTTAAAATATTGAAAACCTATATTTCGGTATATAGGATGACCTACTTTCATTTCGGGAACTACACAAATAGGAACGAAAATGACTTTCCGGACCTTCTGATCAAATCGATTTATATTCAAATAAAAATGTTATTTTTGAAATGTAATTATTTAAATTGATTCAAATATGAAATAATAATAAAATCAAATTATTATGAATGTTATGGATTGTAATAACGTAATTGTACAGTAGTATTTTGTATTTGTCCATAATTGTGAATTAGTGAATTATTTGAACATAATTTAATTTAAATTTATCAAACAATAAAATGTTAACTTTCATATATGATGGAATTAGGCCTTGAAACTAGTTACATTATGTTCAGAATGCCTTTTTACATACACATTGCATATCAGCACGCCTCGTTTGGAGTTGGGCTGTGACGCTCCATCTCTATGCTCATAATAACAAAGGTTATTATAAGGAATAACGTCTGCTATTGCGAAGAATAAGGCTTATTAGAAGCGACCATCCGTAAGTTATGCCTTATGCGAGTATTGATTACATCGATATGAGTTGTGTAAATTACTCCCAAAGATATAAACGCAATCCAAATCTAAAACGAAACTACGGTGGCTAAAGAAAAATCCTGAATAACTCATAATAACAACAGCACAGATAGTATAATCACATCAGAACAGAAATATCAGATATATAGCAGAAGACAAGTCTGGATACATGCTACAACAATCGATGGTTCGCATGAACCAAATGTACATATACATACCATCAATACATACACGAAACGAGAGACAATATACCAAAAGTACTCCTCGAAGTCTAGACAAAAGATGATGTGAAATCCCAAAAGCCGAAGCGGCAACAGAATCAGAGATGGTGATTACCCTGAAATAACTCGGCCTGACCCAAGTATTATTTAAAAGAAAATAATAAACGGATCAGTTTAATTAATCTTAGAAGTGAATGCATCATAAATAACATCAAAGCAAAATAATTATAATCTCGAATGAGCATATTCAACATAAGTAATCAACATAGTTTAAATGTAGAAATGACATTCAACTCCATCAAATTCAACTCATTAAACTCCATCAAAATCACTTTCAAATTCAAAATTGAATTCAAAACTGCAAATAAAAAAATCTAGAAATCAAAAATAGATAACTAGAAAAATCAGCATAAAAGTGGATCGATCGCAGCAGATGGCGAGTTTTAGCTACGCCGCACGTGCATCTCATATGGCCGAAGCCTACCAGTACTATAATTTTTGGCGCCCAACAAATGACCCGAAGGTCTAGTACTGGTAATTGACCCGAAGGTCCATCATATGACCCGAAGGTCCATCATAGTGGCTCGAACGCCCAACAAAATCATCAAATCACCAAAAGCAACAAAATTTTCAATTAACGAGTCCAGAATTAACTGAAATTGTAAAAGTGTGGTTCTATACTCCGGACTTTTGCTAAATCGTTTAAATCTCTTCATCGTTTCCTTGAAAGTGCAAAACTGTGTATTTTATATAAATAACATTTTACGTTCTCAAACGAACAAGTCCAGAATTAAGCGAATCAGTAAAAGTAAGGGTTCATAGTCCTCAATTTTTCTGAAGCGTTTAAATCGATTCCTCACTCTTTTGAAAGAGTAAACTGTGAAATTTTTGGAAATTTTTTTATTTTAAAAAGATTTGAAATCACGAGATTTAAGACAGCAACATCTGTAGCAATTTCGATAAACAAATTGCGCTTCACAAAACACCGTAAAAATGGATATCAAATCAGCTTTGCGGGATAAACGCTTGAAAATTCACTTTAAATTGATGGTTACTGAAGTCAAAATATCAGTAATTTTTATTCGTAAAAATTGTCATCAAAACAACACGCTTCAAAAATTTAACACCGCAGTAAAAATCCGTTATAAAAATAACGGCAACAAAATACGTTTTAAAATGTAACACCAGTTCAACGCAAATTAAATAGTGGACTGCACCACTATATTCAACAAATATTTCACTGCCCACTTGCACAAAATGAAATGGCAACCAATAAAGTTTGGACAATATGAAAAGTATTACCAGTTCTAACACGTAATTGGATTTCAAAATATGTAATCTGACATTACTTCAATAAGCACGCAAATATTAGATGCACCCAAAAATAACGCACGCAAGTAAAAAATGAGAAAAAGCAAATGCCACATAAAAATGAGAGCTGGGCAACCGAAAATTCACGCACACACAAATAAAATGTGTTGCCTAGGTACTACTTTTGTTTATAATGACACGCATGAAATGAATTTCGAAATAAAGCAAACTAGTAATATTTCAAAATGTTGCTGCGTAAAATGTTCGCATAAAAAATTTTCCTTGCAAAGCTACACGTTAATATAATGTGACCTATACCTATGCATGCATATTACAACTTCCACTTGGCACGCAAATAACAACGTCTATGCCTGGACACGTTTTGTGAAACACATTTAATACTTCAGGCACACTATGAAACGAAAGCATCACGTAGATAACACCATATGCATGCAAGAAAATGCAAACTCAAATTCCACAACACTATAACATACGCACGCAATGAATTATAATATGGTCTGGAAATATTACACTTTGCAACTACCTGCTTAATGCGATAATGAAAAGAGATGTAGGCCCGTAACTTCTTTTTTTCGACGGAAATAAAATCATGGTTGTTACAAACTCCCCCTTATAAAAATTGTGTCCCCGCAATTTTCATACTAGAAGTTGTTTATTACACAAATTATTCACCACAACAAAGATTAAAATAGAAAAGATGGATAAGAATGCTCATCCCCACCCGAAGAGGAGAGAAACCCCGGATAAGAACGCTCGATGAATTCTCTGGTTTCCTAAGTGCAATCTTTAGGGTTTGCGGACCATTGAATTTTCACAAGCGGGACTTCTTTATTCCGAAAGTGTTTAACCACAGAAGCTAGCACACGAATAGGATTTTTCACAATAGACAAGTTGGGTGAGATCTCAAGATCTTGCAGCATATGAGGATCAATAATAGAATCTGAATCACGAAGGCATCGACGAAGCTGGGATACTGAAATACGTCATGAATTCCCGAAAACTGAATAGGTAGCGATACACGATAAGTAACAGGGCCAATGCGTTCCGTAATAGGAAACGATCCAATATATCGAGGAGCCAATTTCCCGGAGCTACTAAAACGCACCACACCCTTCATCGAAGAAACACGAATGAATACGAGATCGCCAACAGAAAATTCCCAAGGCTTCCTATGATAATCGGCATAAGATTACTGCCTATTCTGAGCCTCCTTCATTCTCTGTCTAATGATATCAATCTTCTTAGAAGATTCACGAATATAATTGAGGCCTAGAACTAACTTTTCCCCTGATTCCAACCAACAAGATGGTGATCGACACGGTCTTCCGTAAAGAGCTTTGAAAGGAGCCATGCCGATACTGGATTGAAAACTGTTGTTATAAGAAAATTCAACAAGAGATAAGTGGTCTTCCCAACTACCACCAAAATCAAGAATGCAAGCTCGAAGGAGATCTTCTAACACTTGATTCACCTTTTCAGTATGACCATCAGACTGTGGATGATAAGCTGTACTGAGATTGAGCTTAGTGCCCAAAGCTTTCTGAAGGCTCTGCCAGAAACCACTAGTAAAAAGCAGATCTCTGTCACTAATAATAGAACTAGGCACACCATGAAGTCAAACGACTTCTTTAATAAATAGCTTAGCCAACAAAGGAGTAGTCCGATTGGACTTGATAGGAATAAAATGGGCTGATTTAGTCAATCTGTCAACAATCACCCAAATACTAGTGTGGCCTGACCTCAAACGAGGTAGACCATCAATGAAGTCCATAGCAATCCGATCCCATTTCCATAATGGAATCTCAAGAGGCTGCAAAAGACCACTAGGACGCTGGTGTTCTGCTCCAATAAGTTGACAAGTCATGCAACGACTTACATAACTTGCAACATCATGCTTCATACCTTCCCAATAGTATAACCATTTTATATCAGCATACATCTTACTACTAGCCGGATGGATAGTATACTTAGAACGATGATAGTCCTCAAGAATGTCATTCCTAAGATTGGAAACATTAGGCACGATCAATCTACCCTTCTTCCGAATACAACCATGAACATCAATATCGAAATCCTTTAGATCATCACTTCGGGATTTCAATTTACAACTCTGAATACGATAAGCAAGATCTGGATCTTGTTTCTGGGCATCGGCAATCCGATCCAACAAACTAGGACGAGCTTCCATGTAAAATAAAGCACGGGAGAATCAGAAACTGAAGGACGGTCTCTAATATCACAATGAGATAAAGCTTCCAATATATTCCACTCTGCTAGCATCATAGAAACAACAACTGGCTGCTTGCGACTAAGCGCATCAGCAACTCGATTACCCTTACCAGGGGTATACTGAATATCGAAATCATATGAAGCAAGAAATTCGAGCCAGCACTGTTGCCTCATATTAAGTTCTTTCTGAGTAAATAGATACTTCAGAGATTTATGATCAGTGAAGAGAATAAAACGCTTGCCCAATAAATAATGCCGTCAAATCTTTAAAGCAAAGACTATAGAGGCTAACTCCAAATCATGGGTAGCATAACGAATCTCGTTAGGCTTTAGTTGTCTAGAAGCATAGGCAACTACTCTATTCTTTTGCATGAGAACGGCACCGAGTCCATAACCATTGGCATCAGTATAAACAACAAGATCATGATTCCCCTCGGGAACCACTAAGATAGGAGCATGAGTAAGGAGGTCTTTTAACTTCAAGAAAGAAGTCTCACACTTATCAGACAAAATAAAAGGAACAACTTTTCTCGTAAGAGTGGTAAGCGGTAAAGCAATACGAGAAAAGTCCTTAATGAACCGGCGATAATAACCCGCCAATCCAAGAAAACTACGGATCTCAGTAACGGTCTCGGGCCTCTTCCAATTCTAAATAGATTCGATCTTGGAAGGATCGACAGAGATACCATCGGAAGAAACAATGTGACCGAGAAACTTCACCTTATTCTCCAGAAGTGACACTTGGAGAATTTGGCATAAAGTTGATGCTCACGAAGAGTGCTCAAAACAATCTCCAAATGCTAAATATGATCGGCTTCAGATTTGGAATAAATAAGAATATCATCAATGAAAACAAAAACGAACTTATCGAGATATTCTCAGAACATCCGATTCATAAGAGCAACAAAATACGCCGGAGCGTTCGTCAAACCGAACGACATAACAAGCCATTCGTAAGAACCATAACGAGTTCGCAATGCAGTAAGAGGAATGCTATCTTATGCAACTCATAATTGATGAAATCCGGTAGCGAGATCAGGTTGGGAGAAGAACTTAGCGCCACTTCATTGATCAAACATGTCGTCGATCCTAGGTAATGGATACATATTTTTGATAGTGAGCTCGTTAAGCTTGCGATAATCAATGCAACGCCTAAGAGTACCATCTGGCTTCTTAACAAAGATAACGGCGGCGCCCCAAGAAGAAGAGCTAGAACGAATAAAATGCTTGGCTTCTAACTCAGATAATTGTTGCTTGAGTTTCTCATTTTCCTTAGCAGACATCCTCGTGGGAGAACGACTGACAGGATGAGCACCAGAGATAAGATCAATACGAAATTCAATTGCCCTCTTCGGCGGCAAACAAGAAATAGGCTCGAAAACATCAGAAAAATCACAAACAACTGGAATATTATCAATGGCATCCTCCGATTCGAAGGAAGAAATGAAAGCATTCGAAGTATGATCCATTCTTCAGAATATAATAGATAACTGCTCGATAGCATCGGGATGCTTGAGATATAATGTTCTTTCAGGACATAGGATTTGAAATTCATAATGGATGAGCCAATCCATACCCAATATCATATCAAAATCAAGATGATCCATAACATGCAGATTCGCATGATAGGTAAAACCACATAGAATAATCTCAACATCAACGTACAACAAACCAAGAGTAGCGGATCCACCAATAGGAACACAATCCTCAAAGGGTCTCAAAGAGTAGCAACATCCAAATGAATAACATCAACAAGCTCCTTTTACAAGAATGAATGCGATGCACCCGTATCGAAAAGAACTCTAATAGAACGACCACGAAATAAAATAAAACCTTCCAAAACAGAAGGAGTGATACCTTTGGGCTTAGAAGAATCACCAGAAGCTTTAGCAACGTTAAGCTTTCCAGATTTGAAACCCTTAGGAGTAGTAGGACATTCAGAAACCCAATGACCCTCTTTCTTGCAATAGCGACAAATGTGAGGCTTAGGACAGCTATGGAGAAAACGATCCAAAGAACCACAATTATAGCACGCCCTCTGAATAGAAGGTGCACTACTAGGCTGAGAACTAGAGGTAGCTTGCTTCTTCTTCTTCTTGTTGGAAGAAAAATTAGGCCTATGAAATGGAAACCTCTTCTTGTAGGGGTTCTTAGAAACCTCAACCTCATCACAACTATCACGTTCCTTTTCAACAGCTTTAAGGCAAAGGGTCGAATCAAAAAGCTCCTCAAAAGTGAGCTTAAGATGATGCAAAAGAACTTTCTTCAAATACTTCTTCAAACCATGAACAAAATGAAGATTCTTCTTACGTGGAGTGTTAATGAACTCAACTCCGTATTTGGACAAGGCCTTGAAAGATACAGCATTATCAGAAACAGAGGACTTTCGTTGCTTCAACTCAAGGAAACTACGAGCAAGATTAGCCTTTTTGATTCAAGAACGAACTTAAGTTCGAAATGTTCCTTAAACTGAATCCACGAGAGAGAGGACTCATCAACTTCCGCAATAAAAAGCTCATACCGATCAAGCGCACGCACTTGCAATATGCTAGATGCCACGAGAACATGATGACGATAAAAAAGATCCATCTGAGAAAATATGCGTTCACAAGCGCACAACCAAGTCTGAACTTCCAATACACTTTTCATTCCCTTGAAAGGCTTGCCTCCAAGGTGGGAATAGTCACTACACATGCGGGCGAAGGCATACTTATAAGAGGGAGCTAAGGGAGTAGCAACAGAAGGCTGAGTACCCCAAAATAGCTCCATAAACTGATCAGCTGACATATAGACTCCGTCCGGATGAGAACCACTAGACGGGCCGGTAGAAGAACGCTTCCCTCTACCTCTTCCAGCCATAGGCTGAGAGAACAAGAGAAGAAAAGGATTAGTTAAACAATACGAGATTGATAAGAAATTTAACAAATGGAATACTATGGAATATGAGATTTATTCCTAGACATACTCCACATGTTAAAGTAGAAAAACTAGATTAGAAAGGCACGAATAAAACACTCGAATAGTTGTAACGCATGTTCCAATCTGCTTCTGTTATGTGATTATTATAATTTATTCTGAATTTCAGCTCTGATACCAAGTTGTGACATCGTCTGCTATTGCGAAGAATAAGGCTTATTAGAAGCGATCATCCGTAAGTTATGCCTTAAACGAGTATTGATTACAATAGAAGTTGTGTAAATTACTCCCAAAGATATAAATGCAATCCAAATCTAAAATGAAACTACGGGGGCTAAAGAAAAATCCAGAACAACTCATAATAACAACAACACAGATAGTATAATCACATCAAAACAGAAATATCAGATATATAGCGGAAGACAAGTCTGGATACATGCAACAACAATCGATGGTTCACATGAACAAAGTGTACATATACATATCCATCAATACATACATGAAACGAGAGACAATATACCAAAAGTACTCCTCGAAGTCTAGACAAAAGATGATGTGAAATCCCAAAAGCTAAAGCAGCAACAGAATCAGAGATAGTGATTAACCTGAAATAACTCGGTCTGACCCAAGTATTATTTAAAAGAAAATAATAAACGGATCGGTCTAATTTAATCTTAGAATTAAATGCATCATAAATAACATCAAAGCAAAATAATTATAATCTCGAATGAGCCTATTCAACATAAGTAATCAACATAGTTTAAATGTAGAAATCACATTCAACTCCATCAAATTCAACTCATTAAACTCCATCAAAATCACTTTCAAATTCAAAATTGAATTCAAAACTGCAAATCATAAAATCTAGAAATCAAAAATAGATAACTAGAAAAATCAGCATAAAAGTGGATCGATCCCGGCAGAATGCGAGTTTTAGCTATGCCGCACGTGCATCTCATATGGTCGAAGCCTACCAAGTACTATAATTTTTGGTGCCCAACAAATGACCCGAAGGTCCAATAAATGACCCAAAGGTCTAGTACTGGTAATTGACCCAAAGGTCCATCATATGATCCGAAGGTCTAGCATAGTGGCTCGAAAGCCCAACAAAATCATCAAAATCACCAAACAGCAACAAATATTTGAATTAACGAGTCTAAAATTAAAAGAAATTGTAAAAGTGTGTGTAACGACCCAGAATTTTAATAATACACCGCACTTTTGCTAAATCGTTTAAATCTCTTCATCGTTTCCTTGAAAGTGCAAAATTATGTATTTTATATAAGTAACATTTTACGTTCTTAAACGAACAAGTCCGGAATTAAGCGAATCAATAAAAGTAAGGGTTCATAGTCCTCAATTTTGCTAAAGCGTTTAAATCGATTCCTCATTCTTTTGAAAGCATAAACTGTGAAATTTTTGGAAACAAATTTATTTTAAAACGATTTGAAAACACGTGATTTAAAACAGCAATATCTGTAGCAATTTCGATAAAGAAATTGTGCTTCACAAAACACCGTAAAAACAGATATCAAATCAGCGTTGCGGGATAACCGCTTGAAAATTCACTTTAAATTGACGGTTACTGAAGTCAAAATATCAGTAATTTTTATTCGTCAAAAATGTCACCAAAAAAACACGCTTCAAAAATTTAACATCGGAGTAAAAATCTGTTATAAAAATAAAGGCAACAAAATACGTTTTAAAATGTAACACCGGTTCAAAGGAAATTAAATAATAGACTGCACCACTATATTCAACAGATATTCATTGCCCACTTGCGCAAAATGAAATGGAAACCAATAAAGTTCGGGAAATATGAAAAGTATTACCAGTACTAACACGAAATTGGATTTCAAAATATGTAATCTAACATTACTTCAATACGCACACAAATATTAGATGTACCCAAAAATAATGCATGCAAGTGAAAAATGAAAAAAAAAACAAATGCCACATAAAAATGAGACCTGGGCAACCGAAAATTCACGCACGGACAAATAAAATGTGTTGCCTAGGTACTATTTTTGTTTATAATGACACGCATGAAATGAATTTTGAAATAAAGCAAACTGGTAATATTTCAAAATGTTGCTGCGTAAAATGTTTGCATAAATTTTTTTTCCTAACAAAGCTACACGTAAATATAATGTGACCTATACCTATGCATGCATATTACAACTTCCACTTGGCACGCAAATAACAAAGTCTATGCTGGGACATGTTTTGTGAAACGCATTTAATACTTCAGGCACACTATGAAACGAAAGTATCAGGTAGATAACACCATATGAATGCAAGAAAATGCAAACTCAAATGCCACATCACTATAACATATGCACGAAGTGAATTATAATATGGTCTGGAAATATTACACTTTGCAACTACCTGCCTAATGCGATAATGAAAAGAGATGCAGGCCCGTAACTTCTCTTTTTTTTTCAGTAAAAAAACTTGGGCAACAAATATGTATTCGCATGGATTAGAAAACCTGGACATTAATTTCACGTATACACAGAATTTGTTGGCTCTAGTTTTCATGTTTTATGACTTGCATACACAAATGATATGCACGCATAATTTAATATATGTACCTGGCAACACTATTGTGATATCCCGGAAATTTTGACAATAAGAATTTAATAATCTATGTCAAAATTTAATTGATTTGACAATATTGTTAATAATAAATTTGAATTTGATTTAATAATCTTCTTTTAAATAAATATTTAACTGATAATTTATCTTTTAAAGGCTAATAAATTGTTTTCTATTTGTATGTATATAGATTTGCATATATTGTAAATAGATAAACTTTGTTTTAAATTTAATAAATAAAGGCATGTTTTCTAATTTTAATACTTTTGGTAATTTGGTAATTTGATTAATTTAATATTAAACAAATAACCATATGATTTTAAAATACTCAAGATAAAAGTTTAATTGTTTAAAATGATTCTAGCTAAGGTTTAAATTTAAACAAAAAGGTGTTTTGTTCTTTTTAAATATAGCTTGATAAAATAAGCAATTTATTAATAAAGAGATAACTTCTTTTGCAAATTATTTTAATTTAAAGATGAGTTATATTTAAACTATATTGATAATGTAATGTCTTTACAAATGATTTTTTTAATATAAATAGAAATTTTTATCTTAAATTTGTTTATATATATATGTGTGTGCGTGTGTATTTTGATAGAAAGCTATGATTTGAAATTTTAAAATAAAGTTTTTCAATAATATTTAAAATAAAACAAATTTCATAAATATTAACATAAGTATATAAATAATAAGTAAATTTAGTATTGATAGTTTAAGTTTAAAAATAAAAGAAAAATAAAATAAACACACATGTTAGAAATAGAACTAAATACTTAGGCTAAAATTCATAGCAAAGATTAAAACAACTTTATATATTTGGACATAAGTAAAAACATTACCCAGGAAAGTAAAAGAAATAAATAAATGCAAGGCTAAGAACAAAGTAAAATAAAGAATGGAAGCAAACCAAGTAAAAGAATCTTTTATGTGAAGCTTGGTTATGCAAGGCAAGTAAAATATATGTATATGAAAGAGATAAGACAAAAAAATAAAGCAAATCAAGCAAGGTAATAAGTATGTTGCCTGCAAAATATATGCAGGAACAAGTAAAAGAGAATATCAACATACATAAAAATAGATATGTGTAAAAAACAAAGTACCTTTGCATTTAATTCTAGCACACTCTTTAGTCAATTCGAAATCTTATAAAAGCAATTCAGCCTCCTTATGCAGGGAAAAATCTCCGACTAATCTTTAAAAAAAATGAAAATATTTGTACCTGCAAATAGCTACCCAGATATCACCTACCCCCCTATACAAATCTTATATATCTATCCCTATTTCATTCGTTCAAGTCATAGCAAGTCAGGAGAAAATACAAGTTAGCATTTCCATTTTTATACGACTTAAATAATGTTTGCAACTCAACAAACAAGAAGATTAGGAGATCAAAGCAAACAATTCTCAGTTTTTAGAGTCCAGAGCTATTTCAAACCAAAATGCTCTATTCATTCTCAAAGCAATGGTGAGTAACATTATTTTTAAACTTAAATATATAAATATATCTGGTTGTATGGTGAAAATCTGGACCAAAGATGCTTTGTATATATGTATTATTCTGTGCATATAGGGTTGAATGGCTGTGTACAGGTTGTAGTTGTTGTGACAATGCAGTCTTTAGTTTACAAGCTTGTGTTTTGATCCATAAATTGTTATTCCTTGATTTTGATAACATTTAGGACCTAGTTTACAAATAAAATTGTTTGTTTCATCATAGAGTAGAGTTCAAATTTTATTTAAGCTAAAATAATTTTGTATGTTGCTCTGGAAAACCAAAACAACATAGCAAATTTGAATAAGAGAAGAACCAAACATTCTAATTTATAAATTCAGGATCATAAGTTGAATCCTTAACTAATATCATGATTTTTAAGAAGGAAATCAAATTTTTAAATAAAAGAATGGGAGAGTAATTCTGGTATGAACCGAAAAGGGGAATTTGTGATTTTCTGATGATTTGAAGGATTGGAGACGTCGGGGTTCATCCTGATGATGGAGGGGTTACTAGAGATACTAAGAAAAATGGTTGATGGAGATGCAATTCACCAAGGCAGTTGCAGTTGTGGGATTTCTTCTGAAAACCTGTTTTAGCTGTGTTTTGTTAATCGATCGCCATGGCTTGTGTAGTGGATCGAGTGTTTCGGGGTTTCTGGTGAGGGTAGCTTGGACGAAGACGAAGACATGGTCGGAGCTACAGAACTTCATGTGGTCGGAATTTTCAGGCGAGGCGATGACAGGTTTTCAGGTGGTGATGCTTTTGTGTTTCCAGGTTTCAATTTTTGACTCGAATTCGTTTCGAGTCGACTTGGTGGCGATTTGAAGATCGAGCTGGTGTTTGGAGGTGTTAGTAGATGGGGGATGATTATCGTTGATGATCGAAGTCAACCAAGGCTTCCGTGCACGTGCACGGGGTGTTGTTCTGATGGGGGTTGTTTGGGTTGCTGTGGGATTTTTTGTGTCTAGAGTTTTACTCGAAGTTAAGGGTTGGTTGGCTCGAAGATGTGATAGGCTAGACTCGAAGCAGAAATAGGTTAGCTCGAGTATTGTTATATACAGTTTTTTTAACCTGTAGCATTTATAAATTGAAACCTGGGTTTTCAAATTGGAACACAGGGATTTAATTAAGTTTAAATCCAAATTTGACACTGATTCAAATCTAGATTGAATCTGAGTTTTGAAAAATAAAGTTTTAAATTTAAATTAATTGAAACAACTTTAAAAGGTTTAAATAGTTGAATTCAAAGTAAAGTTTTAAATAAACTAGAGATTTAAACCTAAGTTTAAATCTGATTCAAATCTTGAATCTTAGTTTTGAAATCAAGGAAGTTTTAATTTAATTTGTTTTAAACAGTTTGGATGATAAAGCAAAATTTTAAAATTGATTTAAATTTAAATAAAAATTGTGTTTAAATTCTTAAATCTTATATATTAAAATAAATAATTCTTTAACTTGTAAAATTAAAAAGGGGATTTTGAAATTGTTTTAAACTTTGTTAAAGCTAATTTGTTTCATTTTAAAATCTTAAATTTAAAATGAAATTTAAAAGTAAGATTTGAAATTAGATTGTTTTAAATACCTTGTTAATGATAATTTGATCATTTATAAGAAAAATGTTTTTATAATTGAAGACTTAATGATTGGTAATTATTAAATTAATTAAATGGATGATCATTGATTTAAATTATTTAAGTTAGTAACTAAGAGTTTAAAATAGTTAATTAAGGATTAATTTAATTAATTTAGGATAAAATAATCGGTAATTAAGGATCATTAATTAAATAAGGTCTTAATTTTAAATTAATGATTAGTAATTAATTAATAAATTAATTAAGGATTAACTAAGTTATAATAACACTTAATTAAATTAATGAGTTATTAAAGATTAATTAAATGGTAATTAATAATGATGAATCTTAGTTAATTACTTTAGAAAAGTAATTTAAGAATTGTCAATAGTTAATGAAGGTCATTAGCTAAGATTATTAAATAATTACTTAACGGGATTAATTTTAATAACTAGTTAAATTAATTAATTTAAGATAATCAATTATGAATTGTTTAAGTATAATTACTTAAAGGAAGTAAGTAAGGAATTAATTACTCATTGTAATTAATTAAGTTTAATATGAATTGTTTAAGTTAATTAATTAAGTTTAATTAATTTAAATAATTATTTGGTGATGTGATAAGTATAATTACTTAGGGAAGTAATTAATGATAATTACTAGATGTAATTAACCGAAGATGATTTATTGATGAAAGTAATTAGAGTGTAATTACTTTGTGAAATTAATCAAGGGATTAATTTAAAGAAAATTTAGTTAAGGAGTAATTAATTTATTTGATGGAATAATTAAGGAAAGTTAATTACTGAATGATATTAATCAGGGGTGATTAATAAATGTGGTTTAATTGAAGATCAATTACTTAAGGTAATTAATTTCCAGTGGTTAAGACATAATGGAGTTGCTACATATAGTTGTAGTGGCACCGGTTCGAATCCCAGCGGCCACAATAATGAGACATTAGTGTCCGGGCACTATAAATCCCGGTCTAACCAAAGGCCAGGGTAAACATAGTTTCCTTGGCCCCAAAGTTTTCAAAAAAAACCATATTCGAATCAGTCCTCTCATGTCCGCTTCCCCAGTCCTCCCCCATGCCCCTATCGTACCGTCCTTCTCCACCAACAACACTGACATTCCACCATGCTTTACCATACTTCCTTCCTCTTCTTCCTTTTCGCCCACTATCAATCATGTCTCTTCCACCTTGGTAACCACTCCTGCCAGTAAACCAACCCCTGTGCCTACGACCGCATCTCAACTAACTCCATATCCTCCGGTCCCACCACCGCTCCTACTCCTTAACCCACACCCATCTAGGCCACCAGATTTTGTTCCACTGCCGCAGCCCTCTCCTCCTCCTTCCCACGGTCAAGGTGAACGAAAATGGACTTCCTTGTTTAAGCATAAACCCAGAAATGGTGGGAAGTACATTCCCGTTGACCTTATTCTAGTGTATGAAGAAGATGTTCTGGTACCGCCGCAGCTCGTTCTTGATGCTGGTGCAGAAATATGGAACGACGCACTTGTTGGGTTCTTCTTGGACAAGCCATTATCGTATACTACTGTTATACAAAAACTCAAGATCAACTGGAAGCTTAAAGGCTCTGTTAAAGTTAAATCGGACGGTACTGTTTTCCTTTTTAACTTCTCATGTGATGAAGACAGATATAAAGTTCTTCAGAGTGACCACATTATAATGAATAACAAGATGTTCATTATTAAACCATATGATGTTGCTGTCAGTAATATCACTGGATCAGTAACCTCAGTACCAGTTTGGGTCCATCTATATAACCTCCCCATATTTGCATGGTCACCACTAGGGATCAATTGGTTGTGTAGTCATCTGGGAAGAATGTTGTGCATGGATGAATCGACTGAGAAGCAAAACAGGTTTAATTACGCAAAATGTTTAATTGAAGTGAAACCAGACAAGGAGCTTGGAAATGAGTTTAAAGTTAAACTGGTGGAGGATGGCTTTCAAAAAATATATGTTGAGTATCAATGGAGGCCAGATATTTGTGTTGCGTGCACGAAATTTGGTCACACAATAGAATGCTGTGAAAAAAAGAGTATGAGTACAACTGATAAAGTAAATGATATAAGCAAAAATGAAGCAAAAGATAACAAAGAGTATACTGTAGTAAAAGTTCATATCAATAAACGAATCAAACCCTATCAAATGCAAATTTCAAGGAAATGGCAACGTGTTAGTAGAAAGAAAACTGTAACAGATGCGAATGAAATGATCAGCGAACAAAAAAGAGGAAGCAAAGAAGAAGTAGTATGTGTAACAGAAAGAGACAATGTTAATGAAGAAAAGAAAGATGAGGTGGGAGATGGTCATGAGCAGGGAAATGGATGTGAAGGAATAAGTAAAGAAATTGGTGGTAACAAAACTCAAACTGTAAATGTCAATATTCAAACTAATGAAGAAGATGCTAGCAGAGAAATAGAGAAAGATGAAGAAACAACTGTTGAGGTGTTACCTGAAAATTTACGGTTGTCTAACAGATATGAAGCACTACTTGGACTGGAGGAATCAGAGTTAATAGTTAACATGCCAGTTCCGAGTAAAAACAATAGTGGAACAATGGGGGACAAAAGGGTAAATGAAACAATTATCGAAGAAAACAACTTAAAGCAAGGGGAGCAAAGCAGCAAAACATCAAGTCATACTGAGACAGAACTCTTTGTACAAATGCAACAAAAGGAAAGCAACAATACAGGTAAAACAATACTCAGTGAAAGTGTAACAAAAAATATGAAAGCACATGTAGAAGAAAAGAGCATCAGTGGTGGAAAAAGCAACAAAAGTAAAAGCAAGAACAACAAATGCAAAAGAGCAACTGATATATGTACTGACATGCACAAGAATGGAATAGAATGCACAGCAAAACCATTCATTACCCCCCAAACAATGACAGAACTCAAAATGCAACTCCTCCATCAGCTTACGCCAACATAAAACCACATATAGCCTATAAACCACCACCCAATTCATCTCCACTCAATTCCCCAACCTTTCAGCACTCCTCTCCACCTCTACTCACTCTAACCCAAATGGCCACCACCCCCATAGATAATGAAACAGTAAGCATTGAAAATACCCCCTTTCAGCAACAATTCCAAATTATTTGTCCTCCACGCAGGCAGTAACAAGGAGAATGAAAATTGAGATACTTAATGCCAGAATTCTCCAATGATGCCACACATTGGAGCATGGATCATACGGGGGGCACAACATGTCATTAAGCAAGATCGGTGTAAACAGCTCATAACTACTCACCAGTTATCGGTGTTAGCGATTCTTGAAACCAAACTTAAGCATTCTTTGACAGTTAAGGCAGCAGAATATATTAAACCTGATTGGAAACTTATCCACAACCTTAACGAATCTCCCTATGGTAGAATCATGATTCTTTACAACCCCCAACATTTTCAAATTACTCCTATCCTCTCCACTTCCCAACTCATTCACTGTCATGCTCAAGATATCTCTGACAGTACATCCTTTTATATATCCTTTATATATGCTTCCAACTCTGTTGCTATTAGAAATACGGTGCTATCAGTCATCCCATCACTGAGGCAGACCACCTACCCCTGGATAATTCTAGGTGACTTCAACTGCTGTCACACACTCTTAGATAGAGTGGGAGGAAACCCTTTGTCCCTAAATGAGATTCAACCTCTCATTAATGTAATAATTGATGCCGAACTTGTTACTATCAAATCTGTTGGAATGCAATACTCGTGGAATAACAAAAGAAGGCATGGTAACAGAACATACTCTAGAATTGATCACTCCTTCGCTAATCAAACTGCCCTAACCAAATGGCCCTTCCTTTACAACCATCTCCCCCCTCCTCTCCTTTCTGACTACTCCCCTCAGATTATTCATCTTCGTGAAGTGGACGTGAGAGGAAAAACAAATTTTAAATTTTTTAATACTTGGGTTCATGAACCTGACTTTAAATCTACTGTTGCAACTGCATGGAGCATCAATAAAAATGGTAATCATCTTTTTATTTTGCAGGAAAAAGTAAGAGAAACGAAAGACGTTTTGAAGCTGTGGGCATTCAAAATTTTTGGCAAAGGAGATAAAATGAGTAGTAGTATTCTGATTAAGCTCGTTGAGGTACAGAAGGCTATGATGGATAATGTTCTGGATACTAGTCTATCTACAACCGAAACTACATTGTCTCAACAGTACTATGATGCTCTAACACATGAAAGTGATATGATTAGACAAAAGGAGAGAATTAAATGGTGGGAAAAAGGAGACAAAAACAGTGCTTACTTTCATGACAGTCTCAAGAACAAGCAGAGAAGGGACAACATTGTCACTATCTTTGACATGTTTGATGTTCTGCAGACTACTTCTGAAGGTGTTAATGAAGCATTTGAGCAACATTTCATGAGTATATATGGCAACACTAACAACTTCGTTCCAAAAATTGATGACATCCCTTATGACATAATGCCAAGGCTTGAAGAGGAAAAATTCAACTTACTGTGCTCTGAAGTAACCAATGAAGAAATTGAAAAAGCTATGTTCTCTCTTAACACTAACTCTTGCGGTGGCCCAGATCGGTTGAATCCTTACTTCTATACAACATGCTGGTCGATAGTTTCTGAAGATGTATGCAATGCCGTATCTCTCTTCTTCAAAAAAGTAAACTTTATAGGTCTTTCAATTATACCAACATAGCTTTAATCCCGAAGCACAAGAATGCTCATCATGTTAAAGACTACCGTCCTATATCATGTTGTAACACTATATATAAATGCGTCTCCAAAGTTATTGCTACAAGACTGAAGAATGTCCTCCCAACAATTGTATCCAACAACCAGGCTGCATTTCTACCTGGTAGAAATATTATAGACCACATTATGCTTGCTCATGAGTTAATTAAAGGATATAAAAGAAAAAATTCACCCCCTAAAGCTATGATGAAGCTTGATATAATGAAAGCATTCGATATGTTACAGTGGGATAGTATTGTACGCATCATGGGGTATATGAATTTCCCCCTACATTTTATAGCTTGGATCTATGAATGCATCTCTTCACCAACTTATTCTATCAATGTCAACGGTACTGCCAAAGGATTCTTCAAAAGTAAGCAGGGCATTAGGCAGGGAGACCCACTGTCAGCTTACATATTCATACTAGTCATGGACTTACTTACCAGACTAATAAACAGAACAATTCAACAAGGGAAAATCAAATTGCATCCAGCATGTAAAGACCCGCAAATCTCGGCGTTGATGTTTGCTGATGACCTGATTTTGTTTTGCTCTCCTGACACCGTAACTTTCAAAAACATTATGCTAAACCTTGAACTCTTTTATTCTATGACGGGGTTAAAGGTTAACGTTCTGAAATCTGACATCATTCTCGCTGGAGTTAGCATAGCTCAGGCAACTCAAATAACTCAATTAACTGGCTTACCACGTAACCAATCGACTGTTTCCTACCTTGGTTTGCCCCTCACTACGTCAAAAATCACAACTACACAATGTCTACCGATGTATGAGAAGATCATTGCAAGACTAAATTGTTGGACCACTAGAAAACTGAGTCAAGCTGGTAGATTAACTTTAATTAAGTCACTTATCTTTGCAATGCAAGTGTATTGGGCCAGAACTTTTGTTTTACCATCCAAATTAATAAACATGATTAGAAGTGCTATTATGAGATTTCTGTAGTCTGGAAGGACTATGGGAAGATTTATTGCTCCAACTAAGTATAAGTCTGTTGAGAAGCCTTTGAACAAAGGAGGCCTTGGTTTAATAAATCTAAAACAGTGGAACAGGGCAGCGTTTGCTAAGCATGTTGACACCATGTTTAACTGCCCAGATAGCCTTTGGGCTGAGTAGTCCAAAAGAAATGTACTAAAATGCAGGAGGATATGGAACATGAGTAAACGGCAAAACATGAGCTGGACCTGGCAGAGTATGTACAAGACTAAGGAACTCTTTCTTCCTCTCATTCAAATGAACACCAACAATGAATACAACGTTAGCTTCTGGGATGATCCATGGCTTGATATTGGTATCATTCTTAGAAGGCAACTTACATACAATGAAATTCAACAGACTGGTGTCCATGCTGATACAAAAGTCAGAGATGTTCTTGAGTACTTTCAAGGGATTCAAACGTTTTCTTTTAATCAAAGAGTTCAAAAACTTTGGGGTAGAATAAAAAAGTTTTCCCCTATGACTCCTACTTCTGATTTAGTTGTATGGGGATAGAAAAAAGGTAAATTTAAAATTGGTGAAGCTTACGAATTTTTGATGCAGAACAATGCTAATCAAAACTGGAAATGGTGGAAGAGAACTTGGAACAAAGACAGTAGCATGAGAGAGAACTTTACGCTGTGGAAAATTTTGAACCGATCCATGCTGACCAAGGCAAAGCTTGTCAGTATAGGCATGAATGTTGATATATACTGTTCTTTTTGTTGTGCCCAACCACAGACTATCGAGCACATATTCTTTGAATGTTCTGAGATCAAACTGCTGTGCACTGAGGTGATGATTAAACTACAAAGTAAACGTCCTATGAATAATAATCAAGCTGAATGGGAGCAGATATACACAAAGACAGGTAACAAGCAAAGAAAAAAGAGAATATTTGGTGTCGCGTTGAAGAGTTTTATATATGCGGTGTGGAGAGAGCGTAACTGCAAAGTTTTTGATGTCTCCAAGGCAAAGACTACTGCTGACTTTAGGCTATGGATTATGCATGAAATTGATACTTCCCTGAAGCTACTTTTCACCTTTGATCCAGGGATAGGTCTGAACTATAGAATGTAAATGTTGTGTCTTTTTTAATTTTTTGTTTTTGTCGGTTTTCTTCCTTTGTTCTTGTAGCACCATGTTTTATCTCCATTTTCGATGAGCTCTTGCTCATCTTGTTGTAGTTTGTGTCATGTAATCTCTGGTGCTGCAATAAAATGGTCGGAGACCATCCAACCCCGTCGGCCTTGCCAAATTTAAATAGGATAATTAATTAAAACGGTAATTAGAGATCATTTACATAACTTAATGGTGTAATCAAGGGATGATCAATTAAGATCAATTAACCAATAATAAGTAATTAAAGAATAATTAATTAGTGTAATTAAATATTTAAGTAATTAATTATAGTTAAGTAATTTGAGGTTAGTTTCTGTGCTTATTTAAGGATAATTAATTTGTGAAAATAAATTAAAGGGTAATTACTTGAATGTAATTAAAGTTAATTAATCAAAGATGATTAATTAAATTGAATAATTGGATGATGATAAATTAATTGATGGACAATTGATTAATAGTTATATAAGTAAGATTAACAATGGTGAAGTAATTAATTTAATTTACTTTAACTTAATTAGAGATGCGTGTAATTAATTTAGTTCATTTAAATTAATTATAGCTGATGTGATTGCTTATATATGGATTGATGATATTGTTTACCTTGAATGGTTTGAAATCTCCAATATAAGATTAGTGATGCTGTGTGATGTGTATGCTTTGATTTAAGTATGTTGATAATATGGATTATCTGTTGGATGATAATATGGATTATCTGTTGGATGATAATATGGATTATTTGTTGTGATGATAATATGAATTATCTATTTATGATGATAATGTTGATTATCTATTGTGATATTGTGAATTATCTATCTGTGTGTATATGGCTAATTAAATTGAATTGTCTTAAACTTTAAAACAACTTGGCCTTAAAAGATGGCGTTTGGATTTCGATGAGACCGGGATTGGGTTTCCATATTTAGACATCCGAAAACCACATCGATCAAATTAAACGTTAGGTCGTGAATTCTCAAGTGAAGATTCAGAGTGCAAGGGTTATCGTCGTTAACTTTGAGGGTGATTCCAAAATGAGTGTAACGAGATAATGCCTTCGGTTTCATTCGAACCCGGAACGAACTTGTATAGATTGAATGCTTTCAAAACATCGTCAGGTGGGCGATGAGCATTCTAAGAGATGTGTTCTCTAAAGGTAATCGCAGCCTCAAGCCTCATCAACTGGGAATGGCTAAAACAGGGGAGGTGCAGCAAGGTTAGGTGGGTCATGCCCAAGCAGGATGAGATTTACCCCTGTATAGATGTCCCATTTATTTCGGGTGTGTGGGTAGTTTTTAAGCTCCAACTGCCGGGGTTATCTTGTTCGGGACTGTTCAGTAAGGAATGGTTCCGGCCTTGTGTTGTAGGGGAGTTAGGGCGGCTCCTCGGTATGGTGATCTAGGCCACGTACTGTGATGGGCGGTACCCCAGTAGCCCTGCCATTGTATGGAATCCAATCTCCAATAAGCGCCATACGTTTTGATTTTGCCCAACTATGTTGGAATGTGAGATGTAAGCATTTCAGTTATTTCTGTATTTTACTTGAAAACCCTAGACACTATTATAATATCACAGAATTTCCTATAAAATGATTTGGTTAGCGTATGGTAAAAACTTACCATGTTTATTTGTGGGAAGTCTTACGTGATACCCTTTTTTCAAATGTTTTCAAAGTTAAGCAACTTTAACCTGTTACTCATACCAGACCCATGTCTGACCCGGAGTTTATTTCTGTTTTTCATAAACTCTCGGGTACTCAAATTTTTACGAGTATCCAAGGGATTCAGGTTAGCTTTGACGAATTCTGGAGGAGCAATGTAGCAGGAGGCTTTGGTGTTGTAGATATATATAGTATTTCGCTGTGTTGGTATCTCTGTGTTGTATTGTGTACTGAATTGTATAACTGGACAGGTGTTTATAACTGTCTAGTATGTGATGTATTATCTGTGTAACTCTGACGGATGTTGTATATTATGTAATACTTATGCGATTAGTATAATTTATTCATTCCGCTGTTGAGATTCTAATGTTGTTTCTTCTTTCTTCTCTATCTTTTATCTTTTCTATCCCTTTCTTTCTTCATGATGATACGACTTTCTGGGGCTAGAAAGCCGGGTCGTCACAACTATTGTGAGCTTGAGCACGTAAAATATGGCCTGAGCTCACTTTCGTATGATATTATACTCTTGCAACAAAACTAACCTGAGCTACAAAGTTTCACACGCAAGAAGTAAAAATTTTGTAACCTCGACAGGTTTATATGCATGCCAGAATTCAATATGCATATACGTTAATGTAAATGAATGCACACACGGATAAAAAGAAGGACCTAGCATTTCGTATTCACTGAAAGAAGCAACAAAAATATCTGGGTACTTTGTTTTAACGCACGCATAAATGAAAAACAAAATAAAGAATCCGGGCTAACCAAAAATATGCCTTGAAATTTAATGCAATGCACTATTTTACGCCAGCAAGTATACACGAAGTATTCAATAAATTAGAAAAGTGAGTTTTGAACTCACCTTAACTTGTTTCAAAAGCAACTAGCACCAGAGATTCAAGGAAGCAAGAATGACAGCCGTTAATGTGTTTTGCTGAGCAACTGGAACAAAATGAAAATGAGCCAAAGAAAGATGCAGCTACTCTTACTTTTCCTTTGCCAAAATGTGTAAAAGTCAAAATAAAGTGTGCTGGAAAGAATTTTGTACCAATGCATTTAATGTAGACGTGCTTATTTGAAGGAAAAGGACTCAACTGCATTAATGAGATGGTGGCTGCAAAGATGGATTCAAATTTTTGCTTTATAAACTTTGTGTTACAGCAAAGAATGTTCACTTTGACTTACAAGATGAGTGGCAGCAAAGCAAAAACATTTTCCAACTTGCTTTTAAATGATTGTGACAGCACATGGAAAAATGTTCACATATTTGGTTTTAAAAACTTAGTTGCAGCTGGGCACAAGAATGTTCCAACTTTTCTTCAATAAAATTTGTTCACATATTTTTGCTTTTGAACTAGACCCATACTTTTGTACACGTGTAGAAATGTGTTTACAGCAGAGTCCAAATGTCCACTATTGTTTTAATATGAACTAATTCTCACGCACGTGAAGGCAACAAAATTTATAACACAACTTAGTTATTTTTAAAAAGACTTTGCCACTGACCTTGTTACATTTTTACATTGCCAAAAATTTTTTCAAATTTTAATTTAAAATTTTCCTTTTAATTTTTTTTCGTCGGAAATAAAATCACGGTTGTTACATGGGCTGTTGGATCTTACACTATGAATAGACACAAAAATCGAGATGAAAATATTATTTAAAAAATATAAAACCCTAATTCTATTTCATGGCTGCCACCTTCTACGGCCAGAATTGCTCCACCTTCCTCCTCTTTGATCTTTCTCATCTCTCACTGATTCGTGATGAAGTCAAAACGAAAGTTGTAGTGCTCGACGAGATCTAAAAAATGTACCGTTGGATCAAGCTAAATACATCTGGATTCACCAGAATCTTGGATCAAAGAGGGCATGGTTCATGGCCGTTTCTGGCCAGGGCAGGCCACTGAAGGCGGCGACATTTCTGGCGAGGTTGGAGGGTAGCTTTACGAATATGGTGGTGATGTTAGATCATGGTGGAGGCACACGTAGGTGCCGCGATCGACGGTCAAAATTTGAGGCTGATGGGTTGCGAGAAACGTGAGGTTGGGGAAGGTGGCAATAATTACAAGTTTGCCCTTAATTTATTTTAATTTAGATTTTAAATTTTAAATATTCAAACCTTTATAACTTTTGCATATGAACTCTGATTCACATGTGGTTTCTTCCATTGACCTCATATCAAAATTACAGACAACACGAAACTAGTTTGGTTGAATTTAAAGGCTGTGAGAATTTTGGCTTTTGTTGGATTTTAAATAGGCCATAAATCAAAGGTGAGTGATTAAACCCACTCACGCAATACTAAATCTTCTTATGTTAATTGAATTAAAATTTTTAAGTGATAAGAATTTTATTGATTGATGTTCAGTAGTTTAAATTGACATTTAAATTAAACTGAATTTTATATCGAATTAAATTGACATTTAAATTAATATTGAAATTAATTGCTAGTTAAAAACCAACAATTGATAACTAGTAACTTTTTTGATATGTTGGGTGATTTGGATGTTGATTGTTAATGAATGACTATCGATTGATGATTGGATGCATAGTTATTTATTTATTTTGAAATATCCCTGTTATTACTCTATTTATTATTTGACATCTTATAAACTGTCATTTGTAATATTTGAAATGAATAAAGAAACATGTTGAAATGATATATACCTATGCCATTTAATTATGGGTTGAAATGATATATATATATATATATATATACATATATATATATCCATGTAATTAAAAATTGAAATAACCAATCACTTGGCCATAGGGTAGAAAATTATATACGGACACTAGATCTGGTTAAATTAAATGGTCTTACAATCTTAAATTTGGATTTGTTTAAATTATATTATTCCAAAGAAATAAAATTTGGATTTATATGAATTGAATTACTTTCTAATTCGAGTGTGAAAGTTAGAATCGAAATTGTTTGAATGAAATTGTTAAATATAAAATTTGAAATCTTAAAGTTGAAATTTAGATGCGATTTGAATTTATTGAAAGTGAATTACTTTAAAGGTTTAAATTTTAATGTAAAATTGAATTATTTTAATTAGAGTGGTTTAAGTTGGTTTTTCAAAGTTTTGGGTGCCGAATGGATTTAAACTAAATTGTTTAAAACTAAGAATTTGAATTGAAATTTTCAGCCATTTGAATAGGACTGTTTAAATTTAATTTGAAGTAAAATTCAATATTGTTTTGAATTGAGGCTGATCTAAACCGAAATTTGGATATAAAGATGACTTGAAATTGGAAGTGAAAAATTGACTCGTTGTGATTTGGAACATGAGTTCAAATTTGTTGTGGAAGAAAGAAACAGTTTTGATATAACTATTTTTATATATAAACATTTTAATAACCAAATTATTTATATGTATAAACTATTTTATATATCCAGCTATTTCTAATATTAAAACTAATTTATATTCAAAAATATTTCCAATCTTTAAAACTATTTTAATTATTACAAACTGTTTTTTAGTATTAAAAATATTTTAATTATCCAAACTATCTTTTTCACATTGAAACGTTTTTTGTAATTATCTAAACCATTTTCAATATTCAAACTATTTAAGAGTGGGAATTATTCAAATTTAAATCATTGATTTAATACGGATGTTTTGAAGGTACGACCTATTTTGAATTCGAAATGATTTTAAAGCAAATCTGATATTTTAACATGGAATATGACTTGTTCTGGAAATTTAAAAAAACCACTCGATGTGAAAACCGACATTTGGTTGTTAAAGAGACAGGGACCTCTTTTGGAATACTCTTTGTCAAATCTACACCGTAACTCCTCCCACTCCTTCTTTTCCCAAATCACCCTAGCCCAAGGAACCCATGTGCACGTGGTGCATGTTGCACATGCACCTCCATCTCCACTACCCAATGGATGCCTTGAGACCACCAACAAACCGCCTTGCCAAGCTCGATTGGACCGTGCCTTCGCCTAGCACTTCGGCCTCACCTAGGAGTAACCAACTGAAGATCACGCCCAGGCCATAGAAAAACACTCCATAATTTTTTCCTCCAATCCACGCTAAAAACCCATCGACCGAGCATCTCTCCTCGATGTACAACTCGCATCCTCCAATTCGTCCATCGTCCCCTCAATCATTGAGAAATCCAAACCCAAACCGACGAACACCGCCAATCACTGACACGAAATCTTGCTGAACTTACACCAAAAACACTACACACTGCCCCGTCTCCAACGATATATATGGTCGATCAATTTTAAGACGATCGAGACAAATCAACTTTTTATATTTATTAACAATATATGCTTCTTGCTATAAATTGAAGATATCTTGATCGTTGCTTGATTAAACCATGCAAGATCAATTTCTAAAAATACTACGAGTTGATATGAACAACTTTCGTTTTGGTCGCACTAGCAAATTGTAAAGGGTTAGTGAGCTGCTGATTTTTGACTGGGCGAAATGGAGTATATTCTTGGTTTTGGATGATGATAGTAACTCAAAAACGAAGAAGATATTTTGAACTACTCTCTGATGCTATTTATAAGCAAAAACAGTGAGCTTCTTTCCCAACTGAATCCACTTTATCATGACTAGGATCATGGCAACAAACAAGGAAGGGATGGAAGCAGTGATTGAAGAAGTGACAGGGTATTGTGGAGGGATGCTAAAGAGTGTTGTGTACTGTGCAAATGGACGTGTGTATATGGGTAGGCTGTGTTTGATTTTTGTGTTTTCTTTGAATTTAGGTGTCCGCTACATGCAACGTGTCCGTGTACGAGCTGCGAACAATAGAAAACAGGCTACGATCACACACAACAATATAATACGAGCTCAAAACAGCAATAAAACACACTTGATACCGAATCTGCAAAATTTTGAAAACCTGACGTTCAACATAAAATACGTCAAAATACGGTTTAAATATTTATTAAATTAAAAGTTATGGAAAACTTTTTTCTATAAACCTAAATAAATGTTCATCATTTGATATCAAGTCATTTTATTTATAAATTGATTTATTTCTATATTTTAAAAACATAAATCTAATATTTAAAATCAATTAAATATTCTAAAATCAGAGTGATGAAATTATGGGTCGTTACATTATTGATTATTTTCAAATTATATTTACTCAATCTTTTAAATTTTATAATATGATAGAATTTGAATTAATTCATCAACACTTTTATATTCAACTTAAAGTTTATGATAATTCATGTTTTCAACGATTGAGTTACTACCTATTACTTTTAGTGTTTAGGTTTCACTGTATATCTCCATTTAAGGAAATCAAGTTGGGTGTTATATGTAAAAAAATTAAAATAATAAATTTTCATATTGTATTTTAAGAAATAGGCATATAAATTGATTAAGTGGCATTTGTGTTCATTCCTTTATAAATATTTTATGTGGTCTTAGTTGACGTTAATGTATTTTTTGTATAATCTTATATATATATATATATATATATATGTCTTAGTCAACTAAGTATTTAATATATTTTTGTAACGGTCTGAAAATTTTCGACCTCAAAAATTAACACTAGTACGGTCACTATATAGAGTTTCGAGCAATCGAGTGCCGAAAACCCCAGACTGTTATGGTTAAGAAGAAAAAGAGGTAGAAGAAACAAAAAACAAAAGCACAGAATCTCACAATCGCATTGGAACAAAACATAATATCAAATAACAACATTTACACAAAGAAAGCTGTAACTGTCGATATACATAAAATACCAGAGTACAACTAATCTGGATAGTTATAATACTTGTCCCTATATACAGACTAAACAGGTTCTGATACACAGTGGAATAATCAATACGTCTCTGCCATCCAGCTCACTTCTTGAGTTCTATACGTCCCAACCTGAAAAATCTGTAATACTCGGTCTGACCCGAGCATTACAATAAAGTAACACCCAAGTCGGGCTGGAAACCAGCGTTAGTAAACCCATTTAATATGAAATATTTAAGTTGTAAAGCTTCTTTGAAAACCTAGGTAACTCGTTCATCACTACGAGTTTTATCTTGCTATAGCCATACACTTATTTCACAAAATAATATCTAAGTACAGTTACTTAGTATAAATGGCTAAGTTTACTTAATTTATTCCATTCCAGCCTATTTGATTCTATAATCAAATCTATAAAGAATTATAGTAGTTACCAATCGAAGTGGTTCCGGATGTCGCTGATATCCGACCCCGATCTCTTCGAATCCAACGCCATCCCTTAGGTCAAGTTGTTAAATAAAAAATTCAATTTAAATTTCAGAATGTCATATTTGCACAGAAATTCCATCACAGATATCTACTTAAATAAACGATTCACATTTATCAATAGTTCAATCCAAGGTATTTCATATCACAGAATATCATGAATTAACATACTACAGATATTAAAGCAATCCAAGCATTCAATCCAATTAAACATCCATAGGCTAGATTAACTAGTCACATAATCATCAAATTAATTTAAAACAAAATAAATTAATTACTTATAAATCCTTCTTAATTGTCGTTAACTAATTACAAGCCAATTTGTTTATTTTATTTTAATTAAATATTTGGAATTAGTTAATCATGTATAAGTAACTTAAGATTTTTAATTAATTAATCCTTCAAACGTTTTATTTGCCTTAACCATTTACTATTTCCAACTATTTTATTTTACCTTAATGACTTAGGGATCCATGAATAATTAACCTAATATATAATTATCCTAACATAATTAATTTAAGTCCAAAACTTTTTATTTACATTGGTCACTTACTGTCCTAAGGTTTTGGGTAAATTTAAATCTTTGAGTTACTTTGTTTAAATTAGAAAATTTAAAGTTTTTTAAAAGCATTTAACTTCCATAACACTTTGGCTTGAACTTGCTTTGAAAATTCCTTTATTTATTTAATTTTTTTTAAAATACGCAGGACCAAGCCCAAAACCCACGAAAATACATTCCCCTCTTCTTCCTTTATTTCCCTTCTCTATCCCTCTAACTCATCTAACTAAAACAACAGGAAATCAATGGAAACCCCAAACATCAGTGCACCATGCACGTGCACACATGACTGGGGACACTCTGACCTTCGCCGCCACCGCCACCAAGTCGCTGTCGACCCACTCAATCGTTCCGACCACCCAGATCTCACGTGGACCCTTCAAATCGAATTTGAGAGAAATCGAGCACTGGAGGAAAGAAACAGGTCGTCTTTCCCACCACGTACCACATACCTCCGACCACCAGAAGCATTGCCATTGCACCTGAATTCATGCCCGAGTCTCCTTTCACCTTTCCCCACCTTCGAGCCAACTCGATGCCACAGTGCCTCCGAAATCAGAAGGCACACTACCCCTACCTTAAACGGTGCTTAAACATTAAACCTCCTCCGCCTTGCCACCATGGCGCCCTATAAATTCATCCGCCATTTTTCCCTTGATCCCTGACCAACAAGCTTCCTCCAGCCACTACCCAACGCCAAAACAACCTCAAATCATCGACAATCAACGAATGACTGAACTCCGTTCATCTCACGGCACCTCATCATCTACGCACTTAAAAATCATGAAATTTCCACCAAAAATCATCAATTTCAAAGACGAATCTAATAATATAAGTGAAATATGAAATTAAACTGGTCGATATTTTGAGATGTTTTATTTTTCACTGTACATCCTTCTTCCCAGTAAAAATACTTACTAACTTTACATGAAAACATTTTGAAAATAAAAATTCCTTAATACAAACATATTTCCTTTAATTAATATGACCTATAAGTTTTTGAGTGAAGATAAAAGAAATTTGAATAATTTTTTAGCCTGTTTGAACAAGAACAGAGGCTCTATACATATATACACAACATTTACTAGCATATACACCAGGCAGACATACATTTCATCCATGCAAGACTTATTCAAGATATTTTTACTATTCAATCTTACATGCACACTGTTATAAAGAAGATTTAGCTTTTAAAGAGAAAGATTTACTCATTGTAATAGTTTGAACAGAGTTTTAAAATCTGCAAGTTAACTTTGATCTTGATCTACTGTTGAATTGAGCTTGAATTTGTACTTTGTTTTAGTTGCAAGATGATGGAGTTGTTTGTTTTTTTCTCACTCTTCTTTTCTCTGGTATTTTTTTTTAAAGAATGAAAGAAGAGATTTTTAAGAGATATATAAAAGACACTGCCTGTATATAGCACCTTATTTCTCATTTTTATATATTTGAAAATGAACAAATCATTTAAAAGAAGAAATTTTACACTTTCTTGAAGGATTAATACCTCTTATTTCCAGCTTACATATAAATCATATTCATATGCACAAACATATATTTGTCTCCATAGCCTACAAATGTCCATATATATATATATATATATATATATATATATTCCTTTTTATTTTATTTCACTATAGATAGCAATATATTTTACTTAATACATTTCAATCTCTAACACATATATTCTTATTTTTCTGTATTTGTATTTTTGTTTTAAGCTTAAGTTATTAATATTTTAATTAATAACCATATATGTACTTATATTTAGTGTTTAAAATGTAGAGTTTAAATTTAAATTATTTTGGAGATTTTGGAAATAAAAATATAACTTTGAAATAAAAATATAACTTGGGAACAATTAAAATATCTTATGTGAATTTTTGATATTATATATATATATATATATCCACACTTTTACAAACATTCCTACATTTCATTTCATAGGGTGTGTGTGTGTGTGTGTGTGTCTATATATATATATATATATATATATATATATATATATATATATATTAGTTTTTGGATGTTTATCTTAACTTAAATGGCAGAGTTTCTATATTTATTTATTATATATATTTTTCTTAAAGTTCATCATATCCATGGATTTTATAATTAAATATCCTATATAGTTTTTAAGTCAATTTATATATATCCCGATATTTTAATTATCAGAATTTTATTGGTTCGACTTATAAATTAGTATTTTTAATAATTTAATCCAGTTAATTACCAATTAACGACCGTTAAAAATCTGGGTCGTCATAATTTTTCGATGGTGTTTAATTATTTTTCTTTTAAGTGCATAGTTGCTACTAAATTCATATGGATCTTATTATACAATGTGATAATCATTTATTGTTTATAAAATTTTGTTCAATGTTATGTTGTTTTGATTTTCTTTAAGTCTGAAGGTATCTAGAGAATTTGGATTTAACACGTAATTACGTATAATGTTTATAAGTAAACTAACTTCAAATAGGGGATCACGCCAAATAATAATAAAGAATCAGCCGTTGTTTGTTCCAATTTATTTGAATTTAAACTAATAATAATCAGATTCAATTCTCCTTAGACGAAATTCAGTTTGGTGATAAAATCAATTGTGTGTTAATTCTCTATAATTTTAGTCAATAGAGAATTGATCTGTAATCAATTAATTTCCTTTGATTAATTCATTTTGTCACCAATGTATCCAAAAAAATTATAAGTTCAACTTTATGAGTGAATGTGAATTATGCTACAACATTAGCAAATGCTTTTTTATTGTAAGAACTACTACATAGAAGTAGTAAAATTAGAACATAAATCTAGTTCCTAACAAGTACATTTTTAAATTAAAAATATAATGGGAGAATAAAATAAACGAGCAAAAAATATATTTGTTGACATGCAAGTTTTTTCTTATCTTTTAATGGAAGATGTGAATGATTTGTCTCCGAGTAAATTATAGTTTCTACAAAATTTAATTCACAATAAGACTAGTTAACTTTGGTTACTTTTTGCATTTTTCTAAATAGCACTCCTACTTTTATTTAAATTCTTTGCTTTGCAAATATAGCCTTATACTTGTTCTCCTTTAAAATATATCAATCCATAATAAAATAATTCCATTGATAACTATTTCTAATAGTTCAATTTATTAATTGTGTCTTTTTAACTATTTGATCATATTGTTATTTACTATAATGAAATGTCGTCCAAATTTATTTTATTTTCTTCCAGAATCATTCCATGTGATGATGACATACTATTTTGCATTAAACTATGTTAATCGTTACCCATTTCAATTGTTGTGTTTAGATGAATATTTAAAGTAATGGAAAAAGGTTATTTGGTTCTTCCGAAAATTTGACTATATAATATTTATATTCTATATATATTTTTCATGTCTTGTTATGTAACGACCGGGGATTTTCGACTCTTGAAAATTGACATTTATACGTTCGCTATATAAACTGCCGAATATTCAAGGGCCGAAAATACCGAGTCATTAGGGTAAAAGAATAAGAGATAAAAGAAGAAGAAGAAAAAAACATCAAAGTCTCACAATCGCAGCGGAACAAAATATAATATATAAGAACAGCTTTTAAATATAAAGAATCTATAGTGTTATATATATACATAGCATCATCAGAGTACAATAACCATTCATCACATTGGACAGCTCATTTTCTGTCCTTACATAGCGGAAATAGTAACCAAAGACGGAAGTACGCTCTGCCATCCAGCTTGCCTCTTGAGCTCCTTAGCTTCCTGAATCTGTACAACTCAGCCTGACCCGAGCATCATAATACAACACCCGAGTCAGTCTGGAAAACCAGCCTGAGAAAATCACTCTCAATTGGATTATTAAAGTTTTGAAAAGCCTTTAAAAACAAACGTATCTCGTAATACCATGCCACAAATAAGTATGTCGGTTTTTTACCTTACGACGACCAAAACATTTTTTATAAAAATCCTCTGATATTGTAATAATGTCTAAGTACAAATACTTATTCATATAACCGAAATTGTTATATTCATTAAATTCCAGCAAAATAGGTATACAAACAAGTCCGAAGGCACTTATTGGAGATTGGGTTTCATATAATGGCAGGGCTACTGGGGTACCGCCCGTCACAGTACCTGGCCTAGATCAGAGTACGGAGGACCACTCTCGATCCCCTGCAACATAAGATCGGAGCTACCCCTTACTGGATAGTCCGAATAAGATCACCCTACAATTGGGGCGACCAACCACCACACAGTCGAAATAAAAAGGGACCTCTAGCTAGGGGAAATCTTACCCTACTTGGGTGCCACCCACTTAGCCTTGCTACACCTCTGCTGCTTTATCCATTCCCGATTGATGAGGCTTGAGGCTATGCGTTACCTTTTTAGCACACGTTAACTTAGAATGCTCACCGTCCTCCAATGACAATGCAGGTAGCATTCCTCCATACAAGTTACCCTGGATCTGGACAAACCGAATCGCCGTCTTCATCATCTTCACGGTGTTTATTTGCTAACATTCGAACTAGATCGAAGTGGTTTACAGATAATTAAATCTGATCCCGGTCTCTTCGAAACGATCAACGCATTGGCCAATATTGATAGTTGGTTATTTAACTATCAAATAATATTCACAAGCAACATTGGGCCTTAAATAATTGTCCCAAATAATTTATCTCAAAATATGTACTCAAGATATTATTCCCATATTTCAACACTTTGAAAAATAGTTTTCAAATCGCTTTTATTCTTACAGAACAAATTCTTAACCTTCGTCCAACACTTATAATGTTTTCTTCACTTCATTTTATATTCAATACTTAGAAAATATTTCTCTTATTTTCTTTTTCTTTCCCAAAAATAATATACAACTCTATTTGTAAACTTTCAAACTCATTTCACACGAATTCTAAAATTCCCAAAATCCCTTAGTCAATTCCTTTTAATATTTCCAAAGCCGTTTATACTTATTTAAAATTCCCTTTTCACTTCTACTTCCCTTGTGAACTTTATTTCACCTTTCGAAGTTTGCTTATTTTTGGCTTTATAAATTTATTTTGATTTCCATAATACCACTATAAGATCTTCTTTTAAATCTTATTTGATTTTATAAACTTAGCTTCCCATCTCGAAAGGATTTATAACTTGAATTTTAAAACACTTAAAAATATATATAAAATAAGAATAATGATTTATTTTCAAAATATGGGTTTAGATAGATTAAAACTATCAATATCCTAAAAGTGTTAAAATTAATATCCAGTTGCTAATTAATTTACAAAGTTGGTTTATAAAATTAGAGTTTATCTCAAACAAAGTTTATTTATAGAAAATCCAATATTCCCCATTTCCATTTATAAAATCCTTTGGATTTGTATTCCATCGATCCTATCCAAACTTATCACCATTCTCATATTTGAAATATATTCCAGTAATTCTCTTCCACCAATTCCCATAATTCGATATAAGTTCACACCATTACTTATATTCGACATATCCACCCATATCATGTTATCTCATTTATAAACCCCGTTTACAAATTTATAAACTGCCCTGAGTTTTCCATTTTATTTATAAAATCAATTCTTTACATATTATTTCATTATAACATTTCTAGCCTTTAATAAAATTCCATTTTATTTCAAATCCATTTATCGATTTCAATATCCCATCCAGCCCTTAGTAGATAATTTAATTTTAAGTCATTACTTAAAAAATTTAGAAATGGTTAAGTAATACCAAATTAGCCTATATATTCTTTATTCTTCTTAATTACCTTTTTAATAAATCAAATTTTCATTATAAATAATTTCTTTCAAATTTCCCTTTTAAATTCCTTCACTTAATTATTATGGTATTTAAAAATATCCAAATTTAATTCAGAAGTTATTTGACATTTAATAATTCAATTCATATACAATCCATATCAATTTATCTATCACATCGTATATCAACATATATATGAAAAATAAATATTCTTGAGGACGAATTCTTTTAGATCACTCTAACCAGTTTCCCTGCATCCACAGACGTCGGTCAACAATAAAATCCACAATGGGGATATCGCGGTATAAAGGGTCATCCGCTATTACGTAGGACGCATAGGGTCTCATCCGCTATATAATGCGGGAATGTCAATCACTCCAATATATGTATACTACTATATATATAATATCATCTAATAATTTAAATTTAATCATTCAACTTAAACATGGCAATCCAAATGAGTGATAAAATCTCACCTTTATTTTCGTTTGTCATCCACTTCAATCTTGACTTGATTCACGATTTTTGACCTTGTATAACACTATAAGGTTTATTAATATTTGATCCAAGTAGAAAATTAATTACCAATTAATAATTTAATTAACTAATAATTTAATTAAATCAATTTTTCCCTTTTAAAAATCTTTTAGTAACGAAAACTAATTACATAAGTTAATAAAACAAGTTAATCACTAAATCCATTATTTAAAAACAAACTAGAAAATTTAAAATAGGTATATGTATATTTATTATTCCTTTGAAACTACCTGTACATACTTATAAAAATATTCTGTATAGATTTCATAAAATTTATTTTATATAAATTCTTATATTTTCCCAAAATCTATAATAATTTCCTTTTTTATCTATATATATTAAAACTAAATCAAGATAAAATTAATATTAAAAAGCTGCTTAATAGATCAAGTTTACTTTATTGTAAAAACTTCTTCCTTAATATATATATATATATATATATATATATATATATATATATCTTTGTACCATAAAAATCTAATTTTAATTTTTCTTCCTCTATATACATATATATATATACATTACTAAATTTAAATCGAAAAAAATGAAGAATAACTACAGATATACCTTACTGCTAGAATCAGATACTGTATTACATTTTTTCTTCTATTTATATACATATTTATTACATTCAAATTAAAACAAAAATTTATACCTTACAGCTAGAACTAAACTTCCCCTCGTGCTTGCTCGCATACGCAATCTCCCCTTACTCGCTCGTGTTCTAAATTGTCATCACGGCTCGACCACTCGATAACCAAAACCCCACACGTCGCGCTTCTTCAGGTCGCCGCCAACCTTACATGTGCCTCCTTGGCGAGCTAGCCCCTTCGAACGAAATAGAAACACCCTCAATACCATCGCGACATCACCAGAAAGCTTCCAGGCCTCCAACCTCTTCGATGTCGAGAAGGTCGCGAATCCTCACTCGAACAATTTGAATTGAAGACGATGGGAAGGAGGAAATGAGATTCAATCTTGGATTGAACTAGAAGGAATATGACGGTGATATATGATTTCGTTATTTGATTCAGGAACGAGATAACTTATTCATTTTTTTTCAACCGCGCGATACTCTTTTTTAAAAAACAAATCTATTCGTTTTGAAAGGATATGGGAGGTAGATTTTAAAATGGAGGTTGCATGTTGGAATAGATGGCGTATGAATATGGATTTTCTACAGTGATTTGAAGAGAGACAGAATAATAGCTGATGAGAATACAGATTTGAAATGTTGAAATACACACACACACACACACGTATCTATATATATTTAATTGTCTCAAATTAGCAACTAAAAATCTTGATCTCCTATCGAGGCGTGTCGCTAGGCATTTATAAAATTATACCCCTATTCCGAACGTAATGGAAAAGGTTTCAAGTCTTAATTCGATCGTATGGAGAAGATAGCTTTTTGGACCCAGTTATTAGATTAAACTTTGATATAGATTTCAGCGCGTCTGTCTACCGTACAGCCACATGATAACTCCAAATGCTATGAAAATTGAAATCCGATAATAATAATCTATTACGGATCCAATGGAACTGGTTTTTCTCCAAATCCAAGACTGTGTCTCCGGAGGCTATTTTTAAACGTCGATTTAAACAATATATTTTTAAAATTGAGCAAATCACTTTAAAATTCAAGTTAGAAACTTTTAATATCTTTATTACTATCAATATGAATTTTACAAGCCTTTAGTTTATTTTTATTGGGCTTAAAACTCAAGATTCACTATTTTACCCCATTTTCAATTATTAAATTCAATAATTTAATTACCCAAATAAATAGTTATATTTGAAATTAAAGTTAAAAATCAACACCCAAATATTTAAAATCAAATAAATATTCTAATTTCAATTATCCAAAACTCCGGGTCGTTACATTCCTTCCCCCTTAAAAGAATTTCGTCCCTGAAATTTCTATGGTAAAAAGAGCGCTCCAAACCCATTAATTTCTAACACCCACTTAGTGGAAACTTGATATTCATTTTTTTCAAAAACTTTAGCTTCCACCAAAACAATTAGTTTCAATTCCAATACCAAAATCCATTTATTTCAATTCCATTTTCAAATCAATTTGTAGTTAACAAAAAAATTTCAAAAACTTTCAATAAAATTTCTACCCCGCAAAATTTTTGAAATTTTTTGGCAGAGTCTCCCTTGTACGGAGGAGCTTTTGCAATTTTACAAGAGAGATAAATATATATACATCGACCCACATGATTGGAAAACAAAAAAACATGTTTCCTATCTTTTATTGCATAGGCGTACCTCTATTTAGCATTTTTAAGCAAGCGACTTATTTATTTAGCAATTAGCACGACCAAAACCCAACCAAACGGCCTCCCGGTACCTTTACTTACTCAATCTAAACACATAAGTTCTAAATATATGCAATTCATAACATTTCACTTACTTAAACAACTACAACACATCGATTCTAAAAGCAATGCACACCAAACAATTTCCATAAGAAATTTCAATGTTCCAACATAAATTTTAGTTGCTTTCCACAAATCCATATCCTATTTCATTTAACTTAATTAATTTTCACTTAATAACTTACATTCAATTCATTTGTAACCCAAACGAACCCACGTTTGTTTTAATTAATTCCAAAAATCAATTTATATTAATTTCATTTCAACTTTATTCACACTCCCTTCATTGTATTTATTTCACATCCAAATAGGTTCCATTCAAAACCATTTTATTAAACTTGAAAACATCCCATACTAATGTATATTAAATAACCATTCCGCAAATAAATTTTAGCCAAGCATCTTTTTTTATTAACTTAAGTTATTTATTTTCTTATAACCAACTTCCAATTCAAATCCTTGATTTGATTTTTATTTAACCAAATCCCATCCATTTTACTAATTTAATTCAATTAGTTTATTCACTTATCCATTTTAAATTTTAATTCACATTCTCAATTTATTTTATTAATAACAAGGCCACTATTTAATTTAGTCATACTCACTTGGATTTTATTTGCAACCTACCATCACTATTATAATCCAATTTCATTTCATTCGACAACACTTTAATCATGTTTAATTTATTAACACTTCAAGTGGAATGTTTTTTATAACTCGAGCTCATATCTATACCCTTTATTAACTCACAATCCAACTTCTATTTAACCAAATTAGGGTTCCATCTCCATATTTCATTAACTAATTAATTATCTAATTAGTTCACTTCTAAATTATAATTCAAATTTGATTTTTATTACAAAAATCACTTTAACCATTTTACTTGAGTTCAATCTAATTTATAATTCAAGTTTGGATTTCTATTTCATTTTTCAAAATAGCAAACAATTTTATTTTGGCTTATTTATTCCACTTTTAGATTTTATAAGTCACACGCTCATTACTTTTTCACGCTTCCATCCACTTACAAACAATCACATTCATCTTCTATTCTTAACCCAAGACCATACCTTTATTAAGCTAAGTATACTTTCATTTCAAGCATTTCAATTCTTTTGATAAGCTATCGAAGTTTATTTATTCCAATTCGATTTTATTTAACTTAACTCCATTTAAATCTAGCATCATACTATTCTTTTGACTTCACACAATTCATTTGAATTTTATTAAATAAGAACTTAATTTCATTTAATATCATCCACAACACAATTCAATTTCATTTCATTTCTATTCCATTTCATCTTAATTTAAATCCAACTCAATATCATTAGCTTAAGTCCATTTCAATTCTTTTTAACAAATTAATTTCTTCAACTTAATTTAAGTTAAATTTCATTTTTAACTTTTAACTTTTAATTTAAATTCCAAAATTCAATCTTATACTTTCCTTAGTTATATAAGCCATTTTAAATCTTTATAATCCTATTTGACTATAATATTATCATCCAAACATCAGTTATATAATAATTTCAGAAAATTATTTTCCTTATATCAAAATATACTTTGGGTAAAATTATTTCATTACCCCTTTCGAAAACAATACTATGTTGTTTTGCCTAGTTTAATAGTTTAGAAATCCCTATAAATACAGTGGTCCATACTATACCGACCAGAATTTATAAACACCCAACCGATAAGTCAACACAATATAAAACTGTAATGACCCAGAATTTTGAACAAATTAATTTGAAAATATTTAATTAATTTTAAATATTTGAATGATGGTTTAGGTTGAATTCTCAATATAACTATGAATATGGCGATTAAATTATAGAATTTAATCTATTGGAAGTGGAAAAAAGAATTTTGAACCTTCAATTTTAAGCTGATTAAAAATATTTTAAAGGCTTGTAAAATTCATATTGATAATACTGAAGATAATAGAAGCTTCGGAATTGAGTTTGAAACAGATTTATTTAGTTTTGAAATTTTTATTGTTTGAATCGATATTTAAAATAGCCTTCCGAGGCACAGTCTAGGGATTCGACGAAACCAGTTCCATTGGGTCCGTAATATTGAATTATTCTCGGATTTCAAATTTCGTATTTTTCGGAGTTGATATGTGAGCACACGGTGAGTAAACGCATTGAAATTTTAAACAAATTCAATTTAAATTTAATTTTAAATTTAGCCAAACAGCAGCACGTTCTTCCTTTAAAACACGCCCCATTGTTTCAGCCGAGTATCACGCCAAAAATCATGGAAGAAATTGCGCAAGCATGCTTCGTTCAATTTTAAATATCTCATTCCCTTTCCTTCATAATTCACGCATCTTCTCTTCACAAGGGCAAACGAAAAAGTAAAAAAAAATGGCCGAAGCCCTAAATCAAGAATCGCGAGCCCTTCGTTCAACTCGAAATCGAGTTTCGTTCTTCGGTGGCGCGTGGCGATAGAGGAGCAGAGCACCTGCATGCGCGCGCGCTTGCGCGTGGGAGAAGGCGGCATCTTCTTGGTGGTTCGAATTAGGGTTGATGGGTCGAGCTCATACGGCGAGCGACGTTAGGTGCGGCCATCGCAAGTTGGGGCAGAGCAATTCAAATCGTGTGGCTGTGGAGATGGCGGCGTCAAGGCACGCGGTTGTGGAGGAAGTCGATATCAGTGAGCTGGGGCGTGGGTTCGCGGAAGAGAACGGCGGTCAGAGTCGAGTTTAACGCGTGTGTTCAAGGTGAGGTGTTCATGCTGTTCATTTCGATTTAGAATTGGAAATTATATATTATAGAAAAAATATACCTCTGTATATTTTAATTTACAGTAAAAGGTAAAGAATTTATAGAAAATAAATTTTAAATATAGATATAGTGATTTTGGGTTGTGGAAAAATATAAGATTTTGAAAAGTATATAAGGACTTGTATAAAGTTACATTTTGAAACCCATATAGATTATTTTGTTCGCAGTTTGGAAATAAAAATAAAATAAAATTATTAGCTAGAAAATTAGAATTGATTAGCCTAAATTAGGTTCTTAAACGAAAATTAAATTTTCCGAGTAGTTCAAGATATTTTTAATAAGGAAATTTGTTAACAATAAGTGGTTAAGCCCAAATTATAAATTATAAGAAATTAAATTATTTAAAAAGGGATTTGTTTAAAAGTAAAAGTATTAGTTTAAAATCAAAATTTATAGTTAAATTAATTGCTAAAGGAATTTTGATTTTAAACTATTTAAATTAAGTCATTAGTTTGAAATTAAAATAATGGATTTGGTAGAAACTAAAATTTAAGGTATTGGTTTTAAACTATTAAACGGAAATTAATTGTTCGGTTGATTCAAATATTAATTAATTGTGTAAATATTTATACAAGGTATAAATCAAGGAAATTGAGTCAAGATGGAAATGGATTGCTAATAAAAGCAAAGGTGAGAACTTCTCACTCAAAAAGGGTTTTATTTCAATTTTAAATAGTTAAATTTAAAATTGTTTAGTTGTGTTGATTGAATGCTTGTATGATGATTGTTATATATATATATATATATATATATATATATATATATATATATATATATATTGGATGTGAATAGACCCTATACGCCGTTAGTAAACGGAGGTTATTTATTAAACCCATATACCGCGATATTCCACCTTGAAGTGGAATTGGTATTATATTAGTATATAGCAATATATATATTGGCATATGTATATATTGCAGTTGATTGATTTCCCGCATTGTATAGCGGATGAGACCCTATTGCGCCGCCTATTAAGCGGATAATATTTTATAAATCCCATATACCGCGATATCCCATCTTGAAACGGGATTGGTATTGTGCTAATGTCTGTGGATGCAGGAAAACAGGTTGGAGGGATCCAACTGGATTCCTCACAAATATTTATTTGATTCAGATATTGTGATATTTGATTGATTATCATATTGATATATGATGTTTGAAAGTCGTGATTGACTATTTGATGTGTTGCATCATCGGATCTAATTTTGAAGTTTAAAAATAACGATTTTGATTTTAAGGGATTTCTAAAGTGATTTTTGAAAGTATACGTTTATAAAATATTTTTGGAATTGATTCATCTTAAATAAATAAACGTTAAAATTTTAATGTTATAAAAATTTTGATTTTTGAGAAATACAGTTAAAAGTTGATTTTTGAAACTATGGGATTAATGATTTTATAAAATAGTTTAAACTGGGATTTCTGAATTTATTATAAAAAGTTTAAAAATAGGATTTATGAAATTTGATTATTTTATAAATCAAAATGATGAAATTATAAAGGAGTTTAAAGACGTTTTGAAAGAATAATATAAATTGATCCATATAAAAGATTTATAAATTGATATTTATAAATTAAAAATATTGGAATTGTAAAACGAGCTTTTATAAGTGTTAGAATGAATTGTGAATGAATTCCATAAATGAATAAAATTTATAGAATTATAAACGGTAAAGTTATAAATTTGGAAAGTTTAAAAGAACATTTTCGCAAACAAATAAATTATAAGTATTTAACTTATAATATGAACTTTTAGTATATCATTGAGATATGAAATTGAATAAGGGAATTGTTGGGCGAATTTTCACCACCGAACCAAATCCATCCCTAGCCGAACCAAGGTATCACCGGTCCAACTCCAAATCCATCCCTAGCCGAACCAGGGTATCACCGGACCAACTCCATCTCCATGCCTAGCCGAACCACTCACAACCAAAGCCATTTCCAACTACTGCCGAACCAACACCAATCAAGCCCACACCGGACCAACCCCTCTCCCATGCTCGCCGAACCAACCTCCACCGGACCAAACGCCATGCATCCACCACGATTCCATCTTGCCACCGAATCACCTCACACCGAACCAGCCCACGCCGAGCCAAAACTCCAACCACACACCACCGAATGAAAGCCACTCGCATACCACCGAATCAACCTCGTCCAGCTACGACCGAACCAACCAGATGTGCCAGGCCAGATTACTTCATCCCAGTCCCACCAGCAGCTATATACATCCAAGACCCCTGCCCCCAGCCTCACTCTATAAATAAGGGGGCAGGGGTACAACAATGGCAGACAAGTTTGAGAGCACAAGCACGGAAGGAACTTTCAAACAACTTTCATATACTTGTATACACAGCTTTGTACTTGTAATTTGAAAGAAAAAGGAGAATAACATATAAAGTGGACGTAGGCACGTTCTGGCCGAACCACTATAAATTTGTGTGTCTTTTACAGTTTAATCCCTGCATTTCATATACTTGCGTAAATCACCCAAATCACTAGAAACAACATAAAATCAACTAATTCATACAACTTGGAGGTGTTTGCCCATTTTTTGTGCAAACATTTTTGGTGCTTTCACTTAGAAACGAGCTAGAAGCTACAGCTTCTCCTACTCAACCTTCTTCCTCACAGCATCGTTCCTTGCTCCGACAACATGACTTCCAGGCAGAGGAGAGATGTTAACAAAGGAAAGAACGTCGCAACTAACAGTATCCCAGATCCAGTGGCCCCGAATCAAGAGAATCATCCCGTGTTAACAGCAATACCAGATGAAAATCAGGCAATTCCAACAGCCCCTGCCGTAGAACAACCAATTACTAGGGCAGATCTAGACAGGGTTGTGGATGAAGTAAGTAACCGCTTCGCATCTCAACAAGAAGCCCTGGTGGACCAACTCATGTCACGCCTAAGGGATGCTGAAGAATCCAACCGCAACACTGAATCATGGGGCGAGTCCCAATCTGGAGGATCTGGGAGGCAACAAAGACCTTTCTTCTTCGAAGAGGTTAACAACAGAAACAGCCATGGTAGGAGCCGAGCCAGGACTCAGCCCGAATTCCGACCCGAGGAAACACTTGGAACCGAACCCAGCGGGGGAGGTGCCAGGCAGGGGTCGGATGTAGCTGAGCCTGTCATGCTACCTAACCATGAAAACACCAGTAGACGGGGCTGAGCTGGGGTCCAGCCCGAAGTTGGACCCGAGGAAGTGCTGAGAACAGAACCCAGCAGGGGAAGATCAAGGCAAGGGCCAACTATGGCTGACCCCAGCATGCGTCCAGAAGACCAGAGGCAGCCTGTGGAGAATGTTAGGAGTGACAGACGATACCATCTCTACAAGTCATCTGGACGGAATCAATCCCGCGGGGAAGAACCAAACTCATTTTTGTCCGCTCCAAGTTCTAATGAAAGGATGGCGCGATTGTTCAGGGAGTGCGTCCAACGGGAGCAAAGGGACCGGGGCATAGGTGCTAGGGTAACCAGCCCCTTCATCCGCAATATCGAGACTGCCATCACCCCCCGAGAATGGAAAATGCCAATGATGGAACCTTACAAGGGAGCCTCTGACCCCATCGTACACTTACAGAGGTACACCCAGCATATGCTCATGAGTGGAGCAACAGAGGGATTGTTGTGTAAATTCTTCCCACTATTCTTGGCAGATCTAGCTACCTCCTGGTTCTACCACCTACCCCAAGGATCCATCAGCTCATGGGAAATGCTGAAAGAAAAGTTCATCAGTCAGTTCCGCATTCATGCGGAGCAAGCCAAGGACGCTTATTCCTTATCTAATATCAAACAGAAACTCGGAGAGACATTGCAACAATATCTAACCCGATTCAACGCCGCGGCAACCGCAGTCCAAGATGCCGACGAGAAACTTATCCTAATGGCCCTCTGCAGTGGTGTACATCCAGATACTAAATTTGCTAGAAGACTAACCAAGGAAAAACCAGCTACTTTACCTGATTTCTTCCATGAAGCTGGAAAGTATATGAGACTTGAGGACGCTGCCACTGAGAGGCAATCAGGGCAACAGGCTAAGACGGCTACAGACAGGGTCCCCGCTGCAGCAAAGGATGTTCGAAGAAATGACTCTAGAGACAATGCTGGGGGCAAAAAGGGAGAAAAGCGCTTATATCCACCAGGACCAAGATTTGACTCTTACACTTCTTTGAATGAAACGATCGAAAACATCTTCCTAGCCACTCAAGACGAAGTTAGATACAAGCGCCCCCCGCACAAGAAGGAGTCAGATAACGCACTCAAATCTGGAAAGTTCTGCCGCTTCCACGAATTCCACGGACATGACACCAATGAATGCCACCATCTCCGAGACTTGATTGAAGAACACATCAGAAGGAGGAGACTGGAGCGCTACGTAAAAGGCCAGAACAGGACTTCAACTCCTGCCAACGAGAATCCTAGACTACCCGCCCCCCTAAAAATAGGCGGGGGAAATCGCAACACCAGCGGCTCTAGTCAAGAGAAGATAGTGGTCCACACCATATCAAGAGGACCGCACATCGCCGACAAAAGCTGGGCGGAGATGGAAAGATACGGTAAGTCACTGAGGAACGCTGAAGGCTGCGTTAATTCTGTTATGGAAGAACGCCACCCGAAACGGAAAGAGAATGACGACATCACATTCAGTAGGCGTGATCTAGAGGGAAGGCAATACCCACACATGGATCCTATGGTCATCTCTGCCTGGTTCGGACCAGCCAAAGTCTTTCGAATTTTAATAGACACTGGAAGCTCGGTGAATATCCGATTCAAACATGCTTTCGACAAAATGAAGCTATCAATGAAGGATGTGTCTCCCTGCAACAAACCATTACATGGCTTCACTGGAGATGCGAAGATGCCCCTCGGGCAACTGGATCTTTTTGTTGAAATAGGAAGTCATCCCCGCTCCGCTCTGCGGAAACAAACATTTGTACTAATAGAGAACCACTCGGCCTACAACGCCTTTTTGGGAAGACCAGCCTTGTCTGACTTCCAAATTGTCCTAGCCCCGTGGTGCCTGAAGGTGAAATTTCCAACCGATAACAGAATAGGAGAAATAGAGGGAGATCAAGACGCTGCTCGAGACTGCTATGTAACTGAACTTCGCAATAACCGCAGAAAAGATAAAGGAAAAAATGCAGAGACTACTCTCTGCATGAAAAGCTTGGAAGCATAGCAACTAAAGAAGGCCCCTCCTCTTCGATATACCAGTGATCCTTTTAATGAATTAGACCCCAGGGACGAAGAGGAGGAGGCCACCGCCGAGCCTGTAGAGGCTACGGAATTCATATCTGTAGACAAACATGCCTCAAGCAGACTATTGAAAATCGGATCTCAACTAAAAGAAGAGTTAAAGGATCAACTCATTGATTTTCTTCGCCACAACATGGATGTATTTGCATGGACGCACGCTGATATGACAGGAATCTCCCCAGATGTAGCATGCCACGTACTGAACATCGATCCCACGAAGGTGCCAGTAAAGCAGAAAAAGAGAAGCATGGGGGCAGAACGATCAACAGCTTTAGAGGAAGAAGTGAAGAACCTACTTGCCAATGACTTCATACGAGAAGCCATCTACCCAGAATGGATCGCCAACCTGGTACTGGTAAAGAAAGCTAACGGGAAGTGGCGAACATGCATTGATTTCTCCAACTTAAATGACGCTTGCCTGAAAGACTGCTTCCCGCTCCCCCGAATCGACCAACTCGTGGACAGCACTGCCGTGCACAAACTCTTATCCTTTATGGACGCATACTCGGGATATAACCAGATCCCTATGCACGCTCCCGATCAAGACCACACTAGTTTCATCACTAACCGGGGATTATACTGCTACAAAGTAATTCATTTTGGACTTAAAAACGCCGAGCTACTTATCAGCGCCTTGTCAACAAAATGTTTGCGGAACTAATAGGACAAACTATGGAAGTTTATGTGGATGACATGCTGGTAAAATCGAGGAATGCCAACGATCATATAAACCACTTGGACGAGATGTTTCAAGTACTTCGCCAATATGGAATGAAACTAAACCCTCTAAAGTGCTCCTTCGGAGTATCATCGTGAAAGTTCTTGGGATTCATCGTTCATGCCAGGGGGATTGAAGCAAACCCCGAACAAGTTCGAGCTTTGCAAGATATCAAGATACCATCCACTCGAAGAGAGATGCAAAGCCTAAACGGGAAAGTGGCCGCCCTGAGTAGGTTCATCTCTAAAGCAATCAACAAATGCATCCCTTTCTTCGAAGCTCTAAAGAAAGACAAAGGAAAGTTCGAATGGACTGACGAATGCTCGACAACCTTCCTTAACTTAATCGGACACCTCCAGAGACCACCAGTACTCTCAACTCCAAATGAAGGCGAGGAACTATACCTATACCTTGCTGTATCGTCCCACGCTTTGAGCGCCGCTTTGGTGAGAGAAGACAACCGCGCGCAGCGACCCGTATACTTTGTAAGCAAGAGATTCACAGGGGCAGAAGCCAGATACCCTAAACTTGAAAATCTAGCATACTGTTTGCTTATCACGTCACGGAAACTGCGACACTATTTCCAGTCTCATTCCATCAGAGTTTTAACCGATCAACCGCTAAGGCAAGTGCTCCATCGCCCCGACACTTCTGGGCGATTACTTAAGTGGTGCATCGGACTAAGTCAATATGATATCACTTTCCATCCTCGCACCGCTATCAAGGGGAAAGCCATAGCTGATTTCATTGCCGAATTCACTACTAACTAAGGTAAGGACCAATCTGAAATAGCAGAAGATATCAAGTGGAATCTCTTCGTAGATGGAGCGTCAAACGAACAAGGATCGGGGGCAGGTGTTGTGATAATCACCCCCAGGGGAAGGAAGCTGCACTACGCCCTAAGGTTGGAATTCGCTGCCACCAACAATGACGCAGAATACGAAGCGGTGATAGCTGGATTAGAATTGGCCTCGGAGATTGGAGTCGGCTCTTTATGTCTCCATAATGATTCTCAACTCATTGTAAATCAAATACTGGGAGACTTCTAGACTCGAGGAGAATGACTTACAGCATATCTAAAAAATACCAAGCTGCTGCTCAATCAATTGAATCACTATCAAATCAAACACATTCCTCGAGAAGAGAACCAAGAGGCGACGAACTAGCAAAGCAAGCTAGTATGAAGAACATCACTATCTTCGGAGCATTAACCATCTCAAAACAGCCGGCACCAAGTTTCGAGCAAGTAAATCTGATAGCTGCGATCGATGAAGAAACTTGGATGACTCCTATTCGGAAATATTTACAAGATGGCACACTACCCGACAGGCGTAACAAAATCAAGAAAATCTTGAGGAAAGCTTCCCGCTATACGTTACAAGAAGGCATCCTCTATCGGCGCGGCTTCTCTAATCCCTTATTAAGGTGTATCGCTGGAAGGGAAGCCAGGGAAGTCTTATCCAACATCCATCAAGGAAGTTGCGGAGATCACACTGGAGGGCAGACTCCGGCCAAGAAGATACTCCGATATGGATATTACTGGCCCACTTTAAACAAAGATGCCTTGGACTTCGTCAAGAGATGCGACAGATGTCAGAAATTTGCCAAGATTCCTCGGCTACCCACAAATGAGATTGCTCAAATGACCAGCCCTTGCCCCTTTGCAGTATGGGGAATTTACTTGATTAGCGAACTGCCAGCGGGCCGAGGCGGAGCCAAATATACTATAGTGGCGGTTGACTATTTCACCAAATGGGTGGAGGCGGAACCTCTAAATAAAATATCTTCGGCAAAAGTTAACAACTTCTTGATCAAAAATATTCTGTGCAGGTACGGAGTCCCACTAAAGATCATATCAGACAACGGACTTCAATTTGACAGCGAAGAATTCGCCGATTGGTGCCAAGAGCACGGAATTCACAAAAGCTTCTCATCTGTAGCTTATCCTCAAGCAAACGGACAAGTCGAAGCTGTCAACAAGATTCTCAAAACTTTAATCAAGAAGAAACTTGAAAAGTCGAAAGGCGCTTGGGTGGACGAACTTCCTACGGCACTTTGGGCCTATTGCACATCTTACAGAACTTCAACAGGGCATACTCCTTTCTCTTTGGCATACGGATCGAAGGCCATGCTCCCAGTTGAAACTATAGTGCCCTCTCACCGCAGGATCCACTACAACCCGGAAGAGAACGAAGAACTCCTCCTCATGTCTTTGGATCTAATTGAGGAGAGAAGAAACGATGCAGCACTCACAGCAGCAGCTCACAAGCAAAAAGTTGCAGCACAATACAACTCCAAAGTCAAGCACCGCAGCTTACAGGAAGGAGATCTTGTCCTCAAGCGGATCTTCCCGCTCCCCGGAGCGCTAGATCCAATCTGGGACGGACCCTATGTAATTCATAAAGATCTCCACAACGGAGCTTATATTTTGTCAACAGTGGACGGAGAGGTGTTCCAGAGGGCATGGAACATCCAACACCTCCGTCGATACTTTTCTTAACTTGTACTGCCCATATGAAGTGAATTAACAAAGAGAATCAGTGGATGTAGGCATTTTCGTGCCGAACCACTTTAAAAATCTTGTCTCTTTTTAACTTGTTCCTTTATATTTTGGCTGCTTGTTAAGCTTTATCCTTTTCTGTTGAACAAAATCGTGTATAACGACATTTCCATACTGGAACTTCACGGCGCAACCTCACCTGGACAAGACTCAACAGGCACTATGCGATTCTATGCACTCGTCAATGGGACACTTTTTCTCCAGCATCCCTCTGCTGCGGGTTAACTCATTGCTCGCGACTGCCCTCAAAGCCAACTGTAATAAGCCGATTATAAGCCATCAAGAAGGCCGACTATAGCCGATGGCAGCTCATTACGGCTTTCGGCTCGCCAGCAACTGTGAACCTACTTTAAGCCCCAACATAAGGTGTGGCCAGCTAGGGGTAGTTCACGGTTGACGATCGGCACCCACGCTAGCCGACCACAGTAAATCAAATAATACCCACGATTATGGGCCATAATGGCTCGGGTAGTTACTGTGTGCGATCTCGGCTCCGATATGTCTTAAGTGCGGCTGTGGTAAAAAGGATAAACTCACCGCGGAGGCGTAAGATGGGTGACAAATGTCTCCAAGACCCACAGCTAGGGAAAGTGACTACAAAACCCGTTTGCCACGAACTTAAGTATATCGACGGCCTTCCGTGACTGGAATTTTTACTTTTCCTATATTTCCATTCCATTTAAATACTTTTCTTGTATCCTGCATAATGGTCCCTAAAGTACAGGACACTAAATGGGAGGCATTCGCTCACGAGAATCTGAGCCCGCAAACTGGGTGACAAGGCACTCAGCCGCATCCATGGTCAATTACCCAAGGTGTCCAAAGCTACCCCCTGCAACCAGAACATGAAGGGCGGTACTCTTTTCTCTTGTACATAATCATGTAGCTAGGACTTATTCAAACATTGCAAGATATGAAATTATATATCAAGCAAAAACTTAGCATTAAATACAATTGAATCACTAGCACATGCACAGCTATATTTCTTATGCAACACATCAGAATAACAAAAGCATTCAAATATAGCAGAATCTGTTTATGTTAAAAATTACAGAAAGCCATTCTTTACAAATAATATAATTACAAGTTGCATTAATGTTTCGGACTAACATAGACAGCAACCAAAATATGTGCAAGTCAAGTCAAAAAATCGGAGCTTCGCCTCCATCCCGCTAGCCCTTTGAATCTACTTAACTCCAGGATCGGAGCTCCCGGCATGATGACCAGAGGCCCCACCTTTCCAATTCAGGAAAAGAGTCCATTAAACCGACAACGAACGATCAAGTTATGAAAAGCTAAAAAGGGAAAACTCACCAACACCCGCTCCTTGGTCCTCATCCCCCAACTGCACACCGGCTTCCTCTACAGCAAGTAGCCGCATCCCCTCCTTCACCGCTACCTTCTCCTCCTTTGAAAACTGGGCGGTAACCACGTCCATCCTGAATGCCGCTCCACCTTCCTTATCCGCATCGGCCTTGGCCTCCTCCAAAGCCCGGAGATATATCCTAGCCATGATCCGGGGATAGTCATCCATCCAGGATAGATTACCCTACTTCCAAGTACGGAAGTACATATCCTGCAACATCTCATACATCATCCCCTCATTCTCCTCAAACTCCCTCACCCGGGCCTCGGAGGACAGCAACTTAGCCATGGCAACATCCCTCTCCGATCGATATCTAAAGCGGTCAGCCTGGAGAGAACTCCTCATTTCCTCCATCTCTTCCTTTAGCCTTGCCTGAGCAAGCTCTACGGCCTCAAGCCTCCCAGATAACTCCTCTACCTGCTCGAGATCCGCCCTCCGAACCTCGTCCACCGTAGCAATGGCTATGTCAATCCGCTTCTTGCAGGCGGCCTCCATCTTTCGCAACTCAGCCTTGCTAGCCTCCTCCATGGTTTTCTTTAGTCGTCGGGAGGCCGCCTCATGCTGAGATATCTGGATAGCCTGATCGGCAAGCTGTTTGGCCTGATCAGAGACCTGTAGCCGCAACCGGATGTTAGCACTTCCGATTTCCTCCCCAGCCTTGGCCAGTCGAGCGTGATGCTCCATTAGCCTCTTGGTTTCCTCAACCACCCGATCGATGCTTGCCTTGGCCTTATTCCCCATGGTCACAATCCGAGTAGTAAGCAAATCGAGGTCTAACGACTTAGCCTCATCAAGCACCCGTACCATGGGATTGCGGGGAAGAAGATGCTCACCCGTGACCTCGTCAAAAGAGATGTCCTAAAAACTCGGGTCCAGATCCGGGTGGCCGGCAAATGGGTTGCGATCCAAACCAGGACGGTCTATCAGAGTGACGGTTGGATTTTCGGACGGATGAGGGGAAGGCATAAACTCAGTATCCTCCTCAGTAATATAATGGATGGGCTGGACTGGAGGCTGAGGGCCAGGTGAAGGTTCAAACGAAGATCGGCGCCTCTTCCTTTTTTGCATATCTTCTTCAATAACTCCAAGAAGAGAGCGATATCTAACTACATCCCCAGGACGGCTAGTTGGCGGCTTTGGTTTGGCAGAAGCTTTGAGTAGCTTATACTGTTCGAGGCGGTGCCGAATATATGATGTCTTGGCTGCCTTACCTGCTCCTGGAATAAAAACCAAGTGTTACGAACATACAATGATCCATAATTCAAGAAATATGTTAAGTTAAAAAGAGTGAGAAGGCACATCTATTATACAAACCCTGCGGAGGAGTAGGATACTGCAATAAGTCCTGAATCTCATTCCAGGACGGAAGCGAACCATAAAATATTCCTAAGTCCCTATCGTAAATGGAGTCTACAGAAGTCAAAAGTTCACCTTGAATCGCTGGAGTAGCCTTAGCTGAGGAACTCTTAGAGAATGGATCGGCGCCAGCCCCAGCCTTGTCAACCTCCTTTGCCTTCTCAACCAAAGCCGATCCTCCCTCTGACTCCCCAAAAGCTTGACGGAAAGCATCATCCGTCCACTCATGAATCTCTCCCGCTTTCCCGGAGGTTAAGGCACCAACGCCACTACCGCTCTGTCCATCGCCTCCTTCACCCTCACCTCTATCTTCCTCCACATCTTCCTCTCCCAGAGCAACTGGGCAAGTGCTAGGAGAGGGACCATCAGACTTCTTAAGCTTCTTACCTCCGACAACGGGAGGCTTTGTAAAAGGTTCCCTCTTGCCACTTTTCACCGTGGCCCCTTCCTTGGCTTTGGCAGCCTTCTCCTCAGCCGTATCCCTCTGCTTAACCACGGACTGGTGTGGCAGGATCAAGTTGTGCTATAGGAGAGTAGCATTTCTGATCAGGAAAGAAGCCGACCTGTCCCGTCCTGAAATGGCCTTTATTTCCGCAGCCATCTGGACCAGGGAATCACTCTCCACGACCGCAAAGCCACCTGTCGCTAGCAAGGAATAGAAGCATATAAGAAGAAGCACTGCAATCGGAACAAGGAAACTGTAAATAAAGTTCAACTTACAGCCAGAAGTGAAGAGGCGGAAGGAGACAGAATCGTCCTTGATAAAAACCATTCTTTCTTAAACATGGTGAACTTTGAGTATAAGTCCAAGACCTGTTTGAAGGGAACGACCACTTCTAAACTAACATACGGAGACCCCTTCTTGTAGCCTCTCAGATTATACAAGTATCGGATTTCCCGGTTAGAAGTGGGGCGCCCATACCTCCTCTGGAAGATAACGAATAAACACACCAGGATAGCGTCGAAATTGGGCTGGAGCTGGAGAGGGGCCACCTTCAGGTAGGTAATGAAGCTGACTATCCATGCATTGATCGGAGGAATGGCCCCACACATACAGTGATATCTGCTGTAAGCGAAATATCCTTCAGGAGGGCCATATGGCATAACTCCCTCTCCCGGCAACAGCATGCGAGCCCTGTCAATCCCGAAGGAACGAGAGATGACATCAAGCTGCTCCTCCCTGAGGGAGCTAGGAAAACAGTCGGGCGGAGAATTCAAGAGCTCCTGGGGGCCATACCCATCTACTATCGATCTCGGAGCAGGCCTAGGACGTTCGGCCCGAACTGGAGGCACTGTGTAGGACACTTCTCTGTCCTTGGACTTCCTTTTATCTAATCGAGTTTCTACTTTTTGAGACATTTATCTGCAACACCAAAAACACAGAAAAGCACATTATTAGAACAAGGAGGCGCAAAGATACAAACAATCAAGGTTCGTTCGGCATTCTCAATATAAGGATCATTCGGCATTCCCAATACTTGGGTTCATTCGGCATTCTTAGTATAAGGTTCATTCGGCCTTCTCGGTACAAGGTCCATTCGGTATTAAAATCTTTAAGTTCATTCGGTAAAACGAAGTAAAACGAAGAAGCCATTCGGCAGTCACCTGATTCGGCAGAGTGATTGATCCGGCAGGAAGTTTTGATCCGGATAGCTCGTTCGGTAGAGAATAACAGAAGCCCTAGGCCCATACTTATAGAGGAAGGTTGGATAACCGGACCAGCTGGTTCGGCTCTCAGGCCGAATATGGTCGTTAAATCAAAACAAAGCAATACATATGTTAAACATATGCCCTACTTCGGGAGGCATGTGTTGGGCGAATTTTCACCATCGAACCAAATCCATCCCTAGCCGAACCAGGGTATCACCGGTCCAACTCCAAATCCATCCCTAGCCGAACCAGGGTATCACCGGACCAACTCCATCTCCATGCCTAGCCGAACCACTCACAACCAAATCCATTTCTAACTACAGCCGAACCAACACCAATCAAGCCCACACCGGACCAACCCCTCTCCCATGCTCGCCGAACCAACCTCCACCGGACCAAACTCCATGCATCCACCACGATTCCATCTTGCCACCGAATCACCTCACACCGAACCAGCCCACGCCGAGCCAAAACTCCAACCACACACCACCGAATGAAAGCCACTCGCCTACCACCGAATCAACCTCGTCCAGCTACGACCGAACCAACCAGATGTGCCAGGCCAGATTACTTCAGCCCAGGCCCACCAGCAGCTATATACATCCAAGACCCCTGCCCCCAGCCTCACTATATAAATAAGGGGGCAGGGGTACAACAAAGGCAGACAAGTTTGAGAGCTCAAGCACGGAAGGAACTTTCAAACAACTTTCATATACTTGTATACACAGCTTTGTACTTGTAATCTGAAAGAAAAAGGAGAATAACATATAAAGTGGACGTAGGCACGTTCTGGCCGAACCACTACAAATTTGTGTGTCTTTTACAGTTTAATCCCTGCTTTTCATATATTTGCGTAAATCACCCAAATCACTAGAAACAACATAAAATCAACTAATTCATACAACTTGGAGGTGTTTGCCCATTTTTCGTGCAAACAGGAATTATAAAAGGAAGTCGTTATAAAAGAAATAGAAATGGAATTTATAAACATTGTTTTATAAATCCGCAACGACTTATTTTGATAAGTAAATTGTTGTAACTCGTTAATGGAGTTATATTCACGTTTTAGATAGTGAATAATCCTTTAAATTAAAATGAATAGAAATGATGAAATTGGTTCATAAGTATATTCACGTTTTTGAACAGTGAATAATATACTAAAGAAAATGTTTTGGGATGTGATGTTTTAAATAGAATTAAAACGATCTAACGATATTTTTAAAATGTGTTAAGATTCGAAACCATAGATTTCAACATTCATTGTTGAAATAGACGTTTTCGAGAAATAAAAGGAAATGGTAGACTATAACACTGTTGTTATAGTAAATGATTTCCGAAAGGAAATGTTTTGTATAGTATTGGGATTTATATATCTATTTTAATTTCGAATCCCTATACTAGTGATTTTGGGTTGTCGTAACGATGTTTTACGTAACATTCGTTTTGACCCAAATAAATATGTTTAAGAGAATGATTTCCTTAAAGAATGAAATATATACTTAATTTCGATTTAAGTGTATTGAATATTTTCCAAGTGTTGAAAATAAATGGATTTGTGAATTACTTATCAATAAATAAGTATGGAAATGTTTTTCCAATGTGAACTAAAACGTTTTGAGAATTTATCTTTTTGAAGATAAATTGAAAATGAATAATTGAAATCGTATATTCATAGATATTTTGGAATATAAATTCATTATGGAATTTATAAACGAAAAGGGGAATTTGTTTAAAAATAAACGTTGATTTATTTTTGAAGTGTGAGAATTAATTTACGGATTTTGAACGTAAATATAAAGTAAATCGTTAAGAATTTATTTAATTGGTTTAAATGAACCATGTTTGAAATGAAAGTATTTCCGCGTAGGGAAAATGATTGAAATTTGTTTTCAAAAGTGGTAAAGGTGAAAAGTGATTTGAAAATTGTTTTCAAATGTTTGAAGTGTGAAAATTATATATCTTGTAAAGATATTTTTTTTGGAAAATAGATAATTTGGAAAATTATTTGGAATCTAGTGATGCTGTGCATATTCATTGATAGTTCAATAACCGACTATCAATATTTACCTTTGAATGGGTATTTGTTGTGATTTGCTTGAATTTGAATGCCACACTTATTTTTAAATAAGCGCTCACTATTCGGGTTAACCGGGAAAGGACCTTGGGGTCGTATAACCCATTCTGAATATGTGATACGTCGTTATGAATTACATTTGAAGACCGGTGTTGAAGATCGGATATTTTCGAAAACGAAAGGGTTTCTTGTCGATTGTCTCTGCACTGGCTGATCCCCGGTATAGAGATCTCCATATGTGATGGGAAATCCGGACGTGATTAGAGACTATCCGGATTGCAAGGACTTCGTTGTAAGTGCCTTCGGTTCTGTTCGATCCCGGAACAGACTTGTATGGATTGTATGTCTGACATTACAAATTGAGATATAAAGCTGATTTCTTTCAAATATATTTCTGTTGGTGGCGGAGAATTTATTCTCTTAGCTTAACACCCTTCTCTGAGACGTACGAGCTCAGAGGTTATATAGTTGAAGGTTATTAGCAATATATTCCCAATTTGGTAATGAGACATGCTGAGTGTTGCTGTGAAATGATCATTGTTTGATCATTTGTGATATGATCATTTGTTTGATCGTTTATCTTTGTGATCATTTCTATGATCATTTGTTGACCCAAAGCACGGCTTTTGTATAAAGCGTGGCTTTGTGGACGAGACTTCGTCGAGCCTCACACCCCGAAATGGTCAAAACAGGAAAGATGCGGCAAGGTTACGAGGGGTAGCTCCCTTTAGGGTATGTGCATTTCCTTCTGGAAAAGGGTGGTATCATGGTATGGAGCCCAGATACTTACTCATGTTGAAACACTTTATTATTATGGTGTGATGTTGATTACGAGCGCTCGGTTAAAGGTCCCAAAGGACCGGGGGATGGCACACTCGTGTCAGTAGTTACCCAGTTAGGGGTAACCCGGCCTTGTGTTGGCAGAGATCCGGTTAGGTTCTCGGGGACGTCCTTCCAGAGGCGTTCTCATGTGGCAAAGGGAAGTTCCTTGGCCTAACCATTTGTTGGAAATCCAAAGAAACAATACGATCTTGTATGATTTTAGTTGTATAACCTGCCATGGAATGTGGCGGTAACCTGCTATTGAACATGGTAGCTATAGTAGGCATAAGTGCGAAATGTCTATGCTGGCTAAGATTTATATCTTTATTTTCGAAATGTTTCCTACACTATGCACTAGTAATAATATCAAATGTTTCTTTTTAATACGTATCAAGCATCTTTGACTATCATAAGGAGAAATCTCCTCCGATTCTGCGTTTGCATTGTGTATGTGTGCGGGAGGCCTTATGGTAGTCTCGTTTTTAGAAGCATTGCGAATTGACCTTAAAAATATTCCTCTATTTGATTTTAAAGATAAATAAACTGTTTTGAGTTCTCACACCAGTCACATGACTGACTCGGAGTTTATTGTTTTCCTTCCTAAACTCTGGGTGCCCACCAATTTCCACACGGGCAGTCAAGAGGTAAGGTTTACCAGTATATTCTGGAATTCAGGAGTTGCAGGAGGCAAGATGGATGGCATGGCGTATTTACTAGTATATAATATTTCCTTTCTGCTATTTGTTGTTATTTGTTGTTGTACACTCTGATGATGTAATGTAATGTAATAACTGATATAGTTTTTTGTTTAAAGATTATTCATTTATCTATTATATGTTGTTCCGCTGCGAATTGTGAGATTCTGATGTTGTTCTGTTGTTTTTCTTTCTTTCTTCTTCTACTTCTTCTTTCTTAAACCCTCATGGTTCGGTTTTCCGGCATCCGACTGATCGGCATTCGATACAGTGGACGTATTGATGTCGATATTCGGGAGTCGAAGAATCGGGTCCTGACAATGTGGTATCAGAGCATATGGTTAAGCGACAACCATGGCTATGTTGGGTGTTACTCATTAGAGATAGATTCAGCAGTACTCTAGAATGAGTTTGAGTGTAATAATAGATATGAGCGCGTATTTGTTAGTGAATGTAAAATTGTTTTATATTGTGATGATTGGTTTGTTGAGTGGTATATAGATTCTGGTTAATACGAGTAATTAACGTTGTTGATAGGGATCTCTAAACACTTGTACGGAACAATTCGACACAATATTGTTTTAAAATCGGGTAAATAAGATAATTTTGCCCAAAACTATTTTTGTATAGAAAAGAAATGATTTTCTATGAATTATTATAGTATATGGTTGCATGAATGTTAGAAAGTGATGATATTAAATTATTATCATTATTATATGGAATTAAGTAAGAAATAAAATGTATAACCAAAGATTAGAGATAAATTCATTTAACAAATGAAATTTATAAATATGAAAAAAATAATATAAGGAAAAGAATTCATATAAAATTGGGATTTGTAAAATAAGTTGTAAATAAATGAATTGGAATTGAATGATGAAATGAGATTTGATTTGATCAAATTGAATAAAAATCAAAACTTGGAGAAAATAAAATAAAGTGGATTGAATTCAAGTAAATTAACTTGAAAATTTATTAATTTGTGAAATAATTTCAAATGGAATGAATATGAATATGGAATGTGAATAAAATTGAACGGAATCAATTGAAAGTGAAATGGAAATTTAAAATAAATTGAATTGTTACCAATTTGAATTAGTTATAAATTGAATGGATATTCAATTAAGTGAATATCATTGAATTGAATAGAAATGATTGTGGTTTGACGCAAACGAGATGGCATAAAATTATATGAGTTAATTAAAGCAAATAAAATTGATTTTTGAATCAATTAAAATGATATGAATTCGTTTTGCTTAGAAATGAATAGAATGAAGAAAATGAGTTGTAAACCACTTGATTTAATGGAAATTGTCATGTGAATTAGGTCGTAAGCGACTGAAGATGAATTGAAACCATATAAATTGCTAATGGAATTTATCTTGAATGTATTGCTAATGAAATCTATATATTTGCTATTGAGAATAAATGAAATTAATCAATGAAATTCAATATTCAGGAGATAAATTGAATTTGAATAGAATTGAAATTGTGAATTGAATTCAAATATAATTGAAATGCAAAATTAATTGAAATTGGATATGTAACTTCAATAGTAAAGCTAAAGATGTATAGGAAGCATATATCGAAATTTTGTAATAGAATTGGCAAATTGATTTGAATATTGTAATTGGATATTATGGATACTTCTGTTAGTAGGATATACAGGTGTATTAAAAGAAATGGAATTGGGATTTTGATTTCAAAGATAAAAATTGAATTGCTCGACAAAAAGGTACGTATATGAATTTCAGTACGGAACTTGGTGATTTTCTTGTCCAGCCACTTGGCTTTCTCTTTTCTTTTTGATTCTGACGGGCCGTGGTGCCATTTTGTAGTCGTACCGAGCTAGCCACGCAAAGGAGACGCTGGCGAAATTTTTCGAAAATTTCGAGTGTTAGAAAATTTTTGAGAAAATTTTGAAAGTTTGAAATTTGAATTTAAATCTAAATTTGAATTGTGGAGAAAACAATGTTGGTTGAAACTTATAATTGAAGTTGGAAAGCTAGTTGAAATGATAATGAATCTCTAGTAAAAAGATTTAGGTTAGTAAGCTGATAAAACTATTTAGATTGTGAAAAATGATAGACGGGTTAAGGATCGTTCTTCTTAACTTGTAATTTCGGGACGAAATTCTTTTAAGGAGGGAAGATTGTAACGACCTAGAATTTAGAACAATTTAATTTGAAAATATTTAATTAATTTTAAATATTTGAATGATGGTTTAGGTTGAATTCTCAATATAACTATGAATATGGCGATTAAATTATAGAATTTAATCTATTGGAAGTGGAAAAAAAATTTGAATCTTCAATTTCAAGCTGATTAAAAATATTTCAAAGGCTTGTAAAATTCATATTGATAATACTGAAGATAATAGAAGCTTCGGAATTGAGTTTGAAACTGATTTGTTCAGTTTTGAAATTTTTATCATTTGAATCGATATTTAAAATAGCCTTCCGAGGCACAGTCTTGGGATTCGACGAAACCAGCTCCATTGGGTCCGTAATATTGAATTATTCTCGGATTTCAAATTTCGTATTTTTTGGAGTTGATATGTGAGCACACGGTGAGTAAACGCATTGAAATTTTCAACGAATTCAATTTAAATTTAAGTTTAAATTTAGCTAAACAGCAGCACATTCTTCCTTTAAAACACGCCCTTTTGTTTCAGCCGAGTATCACGCCAAAAATCATGGAAGAAATCGCGCAAGCATGCTTCGTTCAATTTTAAATATCTCATTCCCTTTCCTTCATAATTCATGCATCTTCTCTTCACAAGGGCAAACGAAAAAGAAAAAATAAATAAATGGTCGAAGCCCTAAATCAAGAATCGCGAGCCCTTCGTTCAACTCGAAATCGAGTTTCGTTCTTCGGTGGCGCGTGGCGATAGAGGAGCAGAGCAAGCGCGCGCTCGCGTGCTCGCGCGTGGGAGAAGGCGGCATCTTCTTGGTGGTTCGAATTAGGGTTGATGGGTCGAGCTCATATGGCGAGCGACGTTAGGGGCGGCCATCGCAAGTTGGGGAGGAGCAATTCAAATCGTGTGGCTGTGGAGATGGCGGCGTCGAGGCACGCGGTTGTGGAGGAAGTCGATATCAGTGAGCTGGGGCGTGGGTTCGCGGAAGAGAACGACAGCCAGAGTCGAGTTTAACGCGTGTGTTCGAGGTGAGGTATTCATGCTGTTCATTTCGATTTAGAATTGGAAATTATATATTATAGAAAAAATATACCTCTGTATATTTTAATTTATAGTAAAAGGTAAATTAATTTACAGAAAATAAATTTTAAATATAGATATAGTGATTTTGGGTTCTGGAAAAATATAAGATTTTGAAAAGTATATAAGGATTTGTATAAAATTACAATTTAAAACCTATATAGATTATTTTGTTTGCAGTTTGGAAATAAAAATAAAATAAAATAAAATAATTAGCTAGAAAATTAGAATTGATTAGCCTAAATTAGGTTCTTAAATGAAAATTAATTTTTCCGATTAGTTCAAGATATTTTTAATAAGGAAATTTGTTTAGAATAAGTGGTTAAGCCCAAATTATAAATTATTAGAAATTAAATTATTTAAAAAGGGATTTATTTAAAAGTAAAAGTATTAGTTTAAAATCAAAATTTATAGTTAAATTAATTGCTAAAGGAATTTTGATTTTAAACTATTTAAATTAAGTCATTAGTTTGAAATTAAAATAATGGATTTGGTAGAAACTAAAATTTAAGGTATTGGTTTTAAACTATTAAACGGAAATTAATTGTTCGGTTGATTCAAATATTAATTAGTTGTGTAAATATTTATACAAGGTATAAATCAAGGAAATTGAGTCAAGATGGAAATGGATTGCTAATAAAAGCAAAGGTGAGAACTTCTCACTCAAAAAGGGTTTTATTTCAATTTTAAATAGTTAAATTTAAAATTGTGTAGTTGTGTTGATTGAATGCTTGTATGATGATTGTTATATATATATATATATATATATATATATATATATATATTGGATGTGAATAGACCCTATACGCCGTTAGTAAACGGAGGTTATTTATTAAACCCATATACCGCGATATTCCACCTTGAAGTGGAATTGGTATTATATTAGTATATAACAATATATATATTGGCATATGTATATATTGCAGTTGATTGATTTCCCGCATTGTATAGCGGATGAGACCCTATTGCGCCGCCTATTAAGCGGATAATATTTTATAAATCCCATATACCGCGATATCCCATCTTGAAACGGGATTGGTATTGTGCTAATGTCTGTGGATGCAGGAAAACAGGTTGGAGGGATCCAACTGGATTCCTCACAAATATTTATTTGATTCAGATATTGTGATATTTGATTGATTATCATATTGATATATGATGTTTGAAAGTCGTGATTGACTATTTGATGTGTTGCATTATCGGATCCAATTTTGAAGTTTAAAAATAACGATTTTGATTTTAAGGGATTTCTAAAGTGATTTTTGAAAGTATACGTTTATAAAATATTTTTGGAATTGATTCATCTTAAATAAATAAACGTTAAAATTTTAATGTTATAAAAATTTTGATTTTTGAGAAATACAGTTAAAAGTTGATTTTTGAAAATATGGGATTAATGATTTTATAAAATAGTTTAAACTGGGATTTCTGAATTTATTATAAAAATTTTAAAAATAGGATTTATGAAATTTGATTATTTTATAAATCAAAATGATGAAATTATAAAGGAGTTTAAAGACGTTTCAAAAGAATAATATAAATTGATCCATATAAAAGATTTATAAATTGATATTTATAAATTAAAAATATTGGAATTGTAAAACGAGCTTTTATAAGTGTTAGAATGAATTGTGAATGAATTCCATAAATGAATGAAATTTATAGAATTATAAATGGTAAAGTTATAAATAGAATTTTATAAGCAGTAGGTTTATAAAATTTGTAAAGTTATTAAAGGAATAGATTTTGGATAAATAAATGAATCTTATAAGTTATAAGATTTATAAATTTGGAAATTTTAAAAGAACGTTTTCGCAAACAAATAAATTATAAGTATTTAACTTATAATATGAACTTTTAATATATCATTGAGATATGAAATTGAATAGATTAATAAAGGGAATTATAAAAGGAAGTTGTTATAAAATAAATATAAATGGAATTTATAAACATTATTTTATAAATCCGCAACGACTTATTTTGATAAGTAAATTGTTGTAACTCGTTAATGGAGTTATATTCACGTTTTAGACAGTGAATAATTCTTTAAAATAAAATGAATAGAAATGATGAAATTGGTTAAAAAATTTATTCACGTTTTTGAATAGTGAATAATATACTAAAGAAAATGTTTTGGGATGTGATGTTTTAAATAGAATTAAAACGATCTAACGATATTTTTAAAATGTGTTAAGATTCGAAACCATAGATTTCAACATTCATTGTTGAAATAGACGTTTTCGAGAAATAAAAGGAAATGGTAGACTATAACACTGTTGTTATAGTAAATGGTTTCCGAAAGGAAATGTTTTGTATAGTATTGGGATTTATATATGTATTTTGATTTCGAATCCCTATACTAGTGATTTTGGGTTGTCGTAACGATGTTTTACGTAACATTGGTTTTGACCCAAATAAATATGTTTAAGAGAATGATTTCCTTAAAGAATGAAATATATACTTAATTTCGATTTAAGTGTATTGAATATTTTCCTAGTGTTGAAAATAAATGGATTTGTGAATTACTTATCAATAAATAAGTATGGAAATGTTTTTCCAATGTGAACTAAAACGTTTTGAGAATTTATCTTTTTGAAGATAAATTGAAAATTATTAATTGAAATCGTATATTCATAGATATTTTGGAATATAAATTCATTATGGAATTTATAAATAAAAAGGGGAATTTGTTTAAAAATAAACGTTGATTTATTTTTGAAGTGTGGGAATTAATTTACGGATTTTGAACGTAAATATAAAGTAAATCGTTAAGGATTTATTTAATTGGTTTAAATGAACCATGTTTGAAATGAAAGTATTTCCGCGTAGGGAAAATGATTGAAATTTGTTTTCAAAAGTGGTAAAGGTGAAAAGTGATTTGAAAATTGTTTTCAAATGTTTGAAGTGTGAAAATTATATATCTTGTAAAGATATTTTTTTTGGAAAATAGATAATTTGGAAAATTATTTGGAATCTCGTGATGCTGTGCATATCCATTGATAGTTCAATAACCGACTATCAATATTTACCTTTGAATGGGTATTTGTTGTGATTTGCTTGAATTTGAATGCCACACTTATTTTTAAATAAGCGCTCACTATTCGGGTTAACCGGGAAAGGACCTTGGGGTCGTATAACCCATTCTGAATATGTGATACGTCGTTATGAATTACATTTGAAGACCGGTGTTGAAGATCGGATATTTTCGAAAACGAAAGGGTTTCTTGTCGATTGTCTCTGCACTGGCTGATCCCCGGTATAGAGATCTCCATATGTGATGGGAAATCCGGACGTGATTAGAGACTATCCGGATTGCAAGGACTTCGTTGTAAGTGCCTTCGGTTCTGTTCGATCCCGGAACAGACTTGTATGGATTGTATGTCTGACATTACAAATTGAGATATAAAGCTGATTTCTTTCAAATATATTTCTGTTGGTGGCGGAGAATTTATTCTCTTAGCTTAACACCCTTCTCTGAGACGTACGAGCTCAGAGGTTATATAGTTGAAGATTATTAGCAATATATTCCTAATTTGGTAATGCGACATGCTGAGTGTTGCTGTGAAATGATCATTGTTTGATCATTTGTGATATGATCATTTGTTTGATCATTTATCTTTGTGATCATTTCTATGATCATTTGTTGACCCAAAGCACAGCTTTTGTATAAAGTGTGGCTTTGTGGACGAGACTTCGTCGAGCCTCACACCCCGAAATGGTCAAAACAGGAAAGATGCGGCAAGGTTATGAGGGGTAGCTCCCTTTAGGGTATGTGCATTTCCTTCTGGAAAAGGGTGGTATCATGGTATGGAGCCCAGATACTTACTCATGTTGAAACACTTTATTATTATGGTGTGATATTGATTACGAGTCCTCGGTTAAAGGTCCCAAAGGACCGGGGGATGGCATACTCGTGTCAGTAGTTACCCAGTTAGGGGTAACCCGGCCTTGTGTTGGCAGAGATCCGGTTAGGTTCTCGGGGACGTCCTTCCAGAGGCGTTCTCATGTGGCAACGGAAAGTTCCTTGGCCTGACCATTTTATGGAAATCCAAAGAAACAATACGATCTTGTACGGTTTTAGTTGTATAACCTGCCATGGATTGGGGCGGCAACCTGCTATTGAACATGGTAGCTATAGTAGGCATAAGTGCGAAATGTCTATGCTGGCTAAGATTTATATCTTTATTTTCGAAATGTTTCCTACACTATGCACTAGTAATAATATCAAATGTTTATTTTTAATACGTATCAAGCATCTTTGACTATCATAAGGAGAAATCTCCTCTGATTCTGCGTTTGCATTGTGTGTGTGTGCGGGAGGCCTTATGGTAGTCTCATTTTTAAAAGCATTGTGAATTGACCTTAAAAATATTCCTCTATTTGATTTTAAAGATAAATAAACTGTTTTGAGTTCTCACACCAGTCACATGACTGACCCGGAGTTTATTGTTTTCCTTCCTAAACTCTGGGTGCCCACCAATTTCCACACGGGCAGTCAAGAGTTAAGGTTTATCAGGATATTCTGGAATTCAGGAGTTGCAGGAGGCAAGATGGATAGCATGGCGTATTTACTAGTATATAGTATTTCCTTTCCGCTGTTTGTTGTTATTTGTTGTTGTACACTCTGATGATGTAATGTAATGTAATAACTGATATAGTTCTTTGTTTAAAGATTATTCATTTATCTATTATATGTTGTTCCGCTGCGAATTGTGAGATTCTGATGTTGTTCTGTTGTTTTTCTTTCTTTCTTCTTCTACTTCTTCTTTCTTAAACCCTCGTGGTTCGGTTTTTCGGCATTCGACTGATCGACATTCGATACGGTGGACGTATTGATGTCGATATTCGGGAGTCGAAGAATCGGGTCCTGACAAAACAATTTATATTCACTAACAAATACGTGCTCATATCTAATTATACACTCGAACTCATTCTAGAGTACTACTTACTTTATCTATAATGAGAAATCCTTACCAAAGCCAAGGTTCTCGCTTAACCTTCAGCTCTGATACCAAATGTTACGACTGGGGATTTTTGACTCTCGAAAATTGACATTTATATGTTCACTATACAAACTGCCGAATATTCAAGGGCCGAAAATACAGGGTCATTAGGGTAAAAGAAGAAGAGGTAGAAGAAGAAGAAGAAAAAAACATCTGAGTCTCACGATCGTAGTAGAACAAAATATAATATATAGTAACAGCTTTTAAATACAAAGAATCTGTACTGTTATATATACATACCATCATCAGAGTGGAACAATCATTCATCACTTTTGACAGCTCATTTTATGCCCTTACATAGCTGAAATAGTAATCAAATACGGAAGTACGCTCTGCCAACCAGCTCGCCTCTTGAGCTCCTTAGCTTCTTGAATCTGTACAACGCGGTCTGACCCGAGCATTAAAATACAACACCCGAGTCAGTCTGGAAAACTGGCGTGAGAAAACCACACTCAATTGGATTATTAAATTTTTTAAAAGCCTTTAAAAATAAAGGTATCTCGTAAGACCACACCACAAATAAATATGCCATGTTTTTACCTTACGATGACCAAAACATTTTTTATCAAAATCCTCTGATATTATAATAGTGTCTAAGTACAAATACTTATCAAATATCCTAAATTGTTATATTCATTAAATCCTAGCATAATAGGTATACAAACAAGTCCAAAGACACTTATTGGAGATTGGGTTTCATACAATGGCAGGGCTACTAGGGTACCGCCTGTCACAGTACCTGGCCTAGATCAACGTACCGAGGACCACTCCTGATGCTCTACAACATAAGACCGGAGCTACCCCTTATTGGATTCTCCAAATAAGATCATCCCATGGTTGGGGTTACCAACCTACACACAGCCGGAATAAAAAGGGACCTTTAGATAGGGGAAATCTTACCCTACTTGGGTGCCACCAACTTAGCCTTGTTGCACCTCCCTTGTTTTAGCCATTCTCGGTTGATGAGGCTTGAGGCTATGCATTACCTTTTTAGCACACGTTCACTTAGAATGCTCATCATAATCCAAGGACGATGTTCTAATAGCATTCGTTCATACAAGTTGCCCTGGGTCTGGACAAACCGAATCACCGTCTTCCTCATCTTCACGGTGTTTATTCGCTAACGTTCAAACCGAATCGAAGTGGTTTTCGGATAATTAAATCCGATCCAGGTCTCTTCGAAACGATCAGCGCATTGGCCAATATTGATAGTCAGTTATTTAACTATCAAATAACATTCACAAGCAACCATCGGGCCTTAAATAATTGTCCCAAATTATTTATCTCAAAATATCTACTCAAGATATTATTCCCATATTTCAACATTTTGAAAAAAGTTCCTGAATCGCTTTTATTCTTACAGAACAAATTCTTAACCTTTGTCCAACACTTTGAATGTTTTCTTCTCATTTTATATCCAAAATTTGGAAAATATTTATCTTATTTTCTTTTTCTTTCCCAAAAATCATATACAACTCTATTTGTAAACTTTCAAACTCCATACGGGTTCTAAAATTCCCAAAATCCCTTAGTCAATTCCTTTTAATATTTCTGTCACGGTCCAAATTCCATGTAACAACCCGCATATTTAACGATTTTATATTTAAATGTTTAATTTAAATATAGCGTCGTTAGTCGGATTTAGGTCCAAAAAGCTACTTTTTGCAAACGGCCGAATAGGGACTCGAACCACCTCCATTGAGTCCAAAATGAAGTTTGCGATCTTTTTGAGTATAAGCTTTGATATGTTTGGAGTAAGTTGAATTTTGCAACTTTTTTTAGTTGAGCTTTGGGGTGTGTTCAGCCCACTAATTATCTAATTAACCCTAACTCAGTCCCTCTCCTCTCCACACTTATTTCATTTCATAAAAACTTAAGCTAAAACTGAAAATGGGGGAAGAGAATGGGAATTAGATATTTCAAGCCCTAGTTTCTTCTTTGCAACTTGAATTCTTGCTCCAAAATCAAAGTGAAGCCATTGGTAAGCTTCCTCTTCATCTTCTCCAACTCTTCTCCTCTTCAATTTCAGAAAGTTTCCTAAACCTAACTTAGGAAATATGTGTTTTATTATTAGATTGAAGCTTGTAGAGTTAAAGTGAAGAGTGGCTCTTCTCCTTCTTGTGTTTGTGCTCTCATCTTTGTTTGTGTGCAAAAAGGTGAGATTTTTATCTCACATCTATGACTATAAGTATCTTTGGTTGTTAGGTATGAATTCCTAACAATTACCCATATGCAATTGCTTTTGATTTGGATTGGTTTTGTGAACATTGCAATTTTTGGTGTTTTGAAGTCAAAAGTTCTAAAATCATAACTTTGAGGTTTTAATCATGTTTTTGGAGGTGTATAAAAGAGCCAATAGTGCTGGGTTGTCGTATGGCATAAACCCATAGCATCCATTGCTCGTTCGTTTGCAATCATTTGGATTTTTGCCTTTATGGGCTTGGCTGATTTTTGCCTACAGGGGGATTTCAGACGTCTGAACTCTAATTTCAGACGTCTGGTTTCAAAATTCAAACGTCTGGTTTGGAAATTCAGACATCTGGAATTGGTCCCTGGAAGACGCAAAAAGGCAGAGACAAAATCCAGACGTCTGGAAATCCATTCAGACGTCTGGTAGTGGTTCAGACGTCTGGAAGGTAATTTCAAACGTCTGAAATGCGCAGTTTTGCCTATTTTGGCTAATTTTGAGTTAATTTCCAACTTTTATCGATTCGTGTTGATTCCAATTAGTTGTTATTGCATATTTGACTTTGATGACCCTTTTTTGACTTCATTCACGGGTTTTATAAATAATCTCTCTAAATTGTATTAAAAGCTCCTTTCTCCAAATTATAAATTCTATTTATAATGCACACACACAATTTCGCACTTCGAGCGAAGTGGAAGGAAGATTAAATGGTTAGGTAAAATTCGGACCATGAATCTGTGCGTTTGTCTTCCCGATTAATCCCCGACCTATTCAATTGATCGTTTTGACCTTCGGGTTTGGTTTACCGATGATATGAGGTAAACTTTGTACTGCTTTGAATGTGAAAATGACTGACGGATAGTAAACAGTATAGTGCGAACGAGTGGTTATGGGACATATGTTAACACTTTTCGGATTCCTTTTCGAGAGTTGCAACACATTCTGCCAATTAGTGGTGCCCAATACTGGGCCTCCGGACCTTCACCACTACGGTTTGTTGCCTTCGGGTATGTTGCCTTCGGGTATGTTGCCTTCGGGTTTGTACCTTCAGGTTTGTGCCTTCGGGTTTGTTGCCCTTTAGTATCGCTTCCGATGTTGGTCGTTATGAGCCGCATGGGTGATATTGGGTTGCCCTTTAGTATCACTTCCGATGTTGGTCGTTATGAGCCGCATGGGTGATATTGGGTTTGGAGTCTTCGGGCTCATGGATCCTTGTTTATACAGTACTGAGCTCGAGCAATTTTATGATGTTTCATTGATATGTATATTCCCTTGGTATCGCCCTTCGATGTTGGTCATTTTGAGCCGCATGAAGTATAACGATTATCTTGTGGAACTTGTATACCTTATGGGTATTTGTTATTTGCCTTTTGGCTTGATTTGGGATAATTGTATCCTTTGTTTATCTATGTCGCCGATGATATGAGGCTTGTTCTATATGATTCATCTTTTGTTGATGATTGTGTTATCTCTTTTAGAGATATTTGTTATACTTTGTAACCTTGCAGGTTTATTGTTGTTCAGTTTATCTAACTGATTTGTTTAGCTAGACTGACCCGTGTATTTTATACTCGGGTCAGACCGAGATGTTTCAGGTTAGGTACTTTGGACTTAGCCTATTTTGCTTCCGCATGGACTACTTCGCTAGCTTCTTTTTGTCATAGCTTTTGTGTAGTCCTATTATGTCGAAACTCTGATATTTATTCTTCTGGATTTGTCTGTATATTGTGGTTGGCTATACCACTTGACATGTATTATTTTGTATACACTGCTATGTATCGGTATATATGTATATGATGGTTTACTGTTCTGTGATGTTTCCTACATTTGAGTTGTTATATTCTGTTCTGATAGATCCTCCATCCACCTATGGTTTTGTTTTAAGTATTCATTGGATATGTCGATCTGTTTGGTGTGATTATCGTCGACGTATTTAATAGATAGTTAAAGCAAGACTGTAGATGGTCGCTCCTATCCAGCCTTATTCTCCGTGTTAGCAGACGGTATTATTTATTAATACTCTTTACTAGCGTGGGTATAGAGTGGGGCGTCACAGCTTGGTGTCAGAGCTGAGTTCAGAACAAAGTATGATAAATACAGAATATAAGCACATATTACGATACATCAAAGTGTATAAGTGATACAAATCTTTGAATCATCATGTCTCTTTATTCCTTCTATTCCATCAAGGTTACATAGAATTTGGGAATACGTCTAGCAATGCATTTTATTCCGTAGTATTCCATATTGTAATATCTACCTTGTGAATAATCTCGTTCTTATCTTACTTTCAGCGTATGGCTGGAAAAGGCAGGGGACGACGTTCGGATGCTGGGCAATCCAGTGGCACACATCCGGATGGCGTTTATATGTCTGCCGATCAGTTTATGGAGTTGTTTAGGAGCACTCAGCCTCCAGTTCCTCCTCGAGTGTCTCCACCTCGCAAGTCTGCCTTTGCACGTCAGTGCAGTGATTTTTCTCATCTTGGTGGAAAGCCGTTTAAAGGCTCTGAATCCGTTCTTGAAGTCCAAGCTTGATTTAACACATGCGAGCATATCTTCTCTCGTATGGATCTTTCTGACCATGATAGAGTTCTTGTAACTTCTAGCTTATTACAAGAGCGTGCCCTTGATTGGTATGAGCTTCTTATAGCCGAGATTGATGAGTCTACTCTTTCTTGGACTCAGTTTCGGGAGCTATTCGAACTCAAGTTCGTTCCTGAATCTGAAAAAGTTTTATTGACCCGTCGCTTCCTTGAGTTGAAGCAAGGGAAGGCTTCTGTTTTTGAGCATGTTTCATCATTCGAGGCTTTATCTAAGTATGGTCTTGAATTTATTAGCACTTCTTATAAGAAGAATTTAAAGTTTGTTTCTGGTCTTAAGAAATATCTTAACAAGTCTTTGTTGCTCCAGCTTAAGCTTTCTTTTGAGGAGTTGGTTGATTCGGCACTTCATCTCGAGACCGTCGAGAAGGAGTGTGATAGTGATGTTGATGTTGAGGTTTCCAAGAACCCCAACAAGAGGCCGTTTCCATTTCAGAAGAAGCCTTTTCCTTCTAAGAAGAAGAAGAATGGCGGTCCTAGCTCTCAGCCTCAGTCTTCCGGAACACCTTTCATTCGGAAGTGTTTCAATTGTGGTTCACCTGATCATATTATTCGAGCTTATCCTAAGCCTCTCTTCTGCCGCTATTGCAAGAAGGAAGGTCGTCATTTTTCAGCTTGCCTTACTGTTCCGGCTGGTGCCAAGTCTAGCAAGTTTTATGTTGCTAAGGCTTCTGAAGGTCCTTCTCAACCCAAAGGTATATCTCCATCTATTTTGGAAGGTTCTATTTTATTTCATGACCATAGTATACGAGTTCTTTTCGATACGGGAGCTTCACATTCTTTCGTATCGAAAAAGCTCGTCGATGATTTATCTTTGGATGTTTCTTGTGTGGTTACTTCTTTAAGTTGCGAATCCTATTGGGGGATCCGCGACCCTTAGTTTTCTTTGTGATGATGTTGAGATTGTTTTATGTGGTTTTTCTTTTCGTGCGAATCTGCACGTTATTTCTTGTCTGGGATTTGATATGATTTTGGGTATGGACTGGCTAGTGAGATATGATGCCAGGATTATTTGTTCGGAGAGAATTATATATCTTCGACATTCGGATTCGCCTACTCAGCTATCTCTTGTTCTTCGGGATGTGGATAATTCCGAGATGGCTTTATATTCTCTTGACTCGCGAGATGATGATGATGATGATATATCTCGTATTCCTATTGCTTGTGACTTCCTGATGTTTTTGAGCCTGTATCGGGTTTGCCACCCAAGAGGGCAATTGAGTTCCACATTGATCTCATTCCAGACGCGCAGCCAGTTAGTCGTCCTCCTACGAGGATGTCTACAAAGGAAAATGAGGAACTCAAGAAGCAGCTTTTAGAGCTTGAGTCCAAGCAGTTGATTCAGTCCAGTTTTTCTCCGTGGGGGTCCGCGGTCGTCTTCGTGAAGAAATCTGATGGAACTCTTAGGCTTTGCATTGACTATCGCAAGCTAAATGAGTTAACCATCAGAAATAGGTACCCATTGCCTAGGATCGATGATATGTTCGATCTATTGAGTGGTGCTAAGGTCTTTTCTCAACTCGACCTTGCCACAGGTTTTCATCAATTACGAGTCACAGAGGATAGCATACCTCTTACAGCTTTCCGCACTCGATATGGTTCTTTCGAGTGGCTCGTTATGCCGTTCGGTTTGACGAACGCTCCTGCTTTCTTTGTTGATCTCATGAATCAGATATTCTGGGAATATCTCGACAGGTTCATCCTTGTATCCATTGATGATATCCTTATTTATTCTAAGTCTGAAATCGAGCATGCTAATCACTTGAGCATTGTCTTGAGCACTCTCCGTCACCATCAGCTTAGAGCCAAATTCTCCAAGTGCCATTTTTGGGAGAATAAAGTTAAGTTCTTAGGCCATGTTGTATCTTCTGACGACATTTCGGTCGATCCCTCCAAGATCGAAGCCATCCAGAATTGGAAGAGGCCTGAGAATGTGCATGAGATCCGTAGTTTCCTTGGATTGGCGGGTTATTACCGTCGGTTCATCAAGGACTTTTCCCGTGTTGTGCTTCCTCTCACCATCCTTACTCGGAAAGCCATTCGTTATATTTGGTCCGACAAGTGTGAAGCTTCCTTTCACACATTGAAGTAACTTCTCACTAATGCTCCTATTCTTATGGTTTCCGAAGGGAATCATGATCTTGTTGTCTACACCGATGCTTGTGGTAGTGGTCTCGGTGTTGTTCTTATGCAAAAGGATCAGGTAGTTGCGTATGCTTCTAGGCAACTGCGTCCGAATGAAGTTCGCTATGCCACTCATGATCTTGAGTTAGCTGCCATTGTCTTCGCCTTGAAGATTTGGCGACATTATTTATTAGGCGAGCGTTTCATTCTCTATACCGATCATAAATCCTTGAAGTATTTGTTTACTCAAAAGGAACTCAATATGAGACAACAACGTTGGCTCGAGTTTCTTGCTTCCTATGACTTTGATATCCAGTATACCCCTGGTAAGGGAAATCGTGTTGCAGATGCGCTTAGTCGCAAACATTCGGCTGTTGTTTCTATGATGCTTGCCGAATGGGATGTTCTTGAGACTCTATCTTTTTGTGAAATTCGTGACCGAGGTTCATCTTCTGATTCTACTATTCTATTATTTAGTTTGGGAGCTCGACCTATATTATTGGATTGTATTGCCGATGCTCAGCGGCGTGATCCTGATTTGTTGCATCTTATTCAGCTTTGTGAGTCTGGATCTTGTGATGAGGCGTTGCAAGATTTCAGCATTGATTCTCATGGGTGTCTTCGTAAGAAGAACCGTCTTTTTGTGCCTTCTGATTTTGCACTTAGGCATGACATTCTTAATGACTGTCACCGTTCTAAGTATACTATTCATCCTAGTAGTAGCAAGATGTATGCCGATATGCGTCGCCTTTATTATTGGGAAGGCATGAAGCGCGATGTGGCGAGTTATGTGAGTAATTGCATAACTTGTCAGCGTATTAAGGCCGAACATCAGCGTCCTTCTGTTTTTCTTCAGCTTCTTGAGATTCCATTATGGAAATGGGATCAGATCTCTATGGATTTCATTGACGGCCTACCTCGTTCGAGATCGGGCCATTCTAGCATCTGGGTTATTGTTGATCGCCTCACTAAGTCTGCTCATTTTGTCCCTATTAAGTCTAATAGGACTGCTTCACATTTGGCTAAGTTGTATGTCAAGGAAATCGTGAGACTTCATGGTGTTCCTAGTTCTATTGTGAGTGACCGTGATCCTTTATTCACGAGTCATTTTTGGAAGAGTCTTCAGCAAGCTTTGGGAACAAAGCTTAATTTTAGCACAGCTTATCATCCGCAGTCTGATGGACAGACTGAACGGGTGAATCGTATCTTGGAAGATCTTCTTCGTATTTGTATTTTTTATTTTGGTGGAAGTTGGGAGGATCATCTACATCTTGTAGAGTTTTCCTACAACAATAGTTTTCAATCTAGTATCGGTATGGCTCCTTTCGAAGCCTTATACGGAAGGCCATGTCGATCACCTTCATGTTGGTTGGAATCTGGGGAGAAGCTTATTCTTGCCCCGGATTTTGTTCGCCATTCTTCTGAGAAGATTGATCTTATTCGATTGAGAATGAAAGAGGCACAAAGTCGCCAAAAATCCTAGGCGGACAACCGTAGGAAGCCTCTCGAGTTCTCGATCGGTGATCTTGTTTTTATTCGTGTTTCTCCTTTGAAGGTGGTTATGCATTTCAGTACGACTGGGAAATTGACTCCTCGTTATGTAGGACCATTTTCTATTACTGAACGTATTGGCCCTGTGGCTTATAGAGTTTCACTTCCTGCTCATTTATCTGGTATTCATGACGTTTTTCACGTCTCGCAACTTCGGAAGTGTCTTCAGGAGTCGGATTCTGTTATTACTTCTCCTGATTTGCAAGAGCTCGAGATCTCACCGGACTTATCTATTGTACAGCAGCCTATTCGCGTACTTGACACGGAGGTGCGACACCTTCGAAACAAGGACGTGCCGCTCGTTAAAGTTCAATGGTCCGCTAATCCCAATGATTGTACTTGGGAAACTAGAGAATTTATGGAGCGATCTTATCCGGGTTTTCTTTCTTCGCTTTGAAACGGTGAGTATGTCTTTTCATCTCAAGCTTATTTCCTTTACTTTTGGATGTTGTATGTTTGTAGTTGTTACAAATATCGTCTCTAGGAATTGCGAGGACGCAATTTTGTAAGAAGGGGAGATCTGTAACAACCCGCATATTTAACGATTTTATATTTAAATGTTTAATTTAAATATAGCGTCGTTAGTCGGATTTAGGTCCGGAAAGCTACTTTTTGAAAACGGCCGAATTGGGACTCGAAACCACCTCCACTGAGTCCAAAATGACGTTTGCGATCTTTTTGAGTATAAGCTTTGATATGTTTGAAGTAAGTTGAATTTTGCAACTTTTTCTAGTTGGGCTTTGGGTTGGGTTCAGCCCACTAACTATCTAATTAACCCTAACTCAGTCCCTCTCCTCTCCACACTTATTTCATTTCATAAAAACTTAAGCTAAAACTGAAAATGGGGGAAGAGAATGAGAATTAGATATTCCAAGCCCTAGTTTCTTCTTTGCAACTTGAATTCTTGCTCCAAAATCAAAGTGAAGCCATTGGTAAGCTTCCTCTTCATCTTCTCCAACTCTTCTCCTCTTCAATTTCAGAAAGTTTCCTAAACCTAACTTAGGAAATATGTGTTTTATTCTTAGATTGAAGCTTGTAGAGTTAAGGTGAAGAGTGGCTAGTCTCCTTCTTGTGTTTGTGCTCTCATCTTTGTTTGTGTGCAAAAAGGTGAGATTTTTATCTCACATCTATGACTATAAGTATCTTTGGTTGTTAGTTATGAATTCCTAACAATTATTCATATGGAATTGCTTTTGATTTGGATTGGTTTTGTAAACATTGCAGTTTTTGGTGTTTTGAAGTCAAAAGTTCTAAAAATCATAACTTTGATGTTTTAATCATGTTTTTGGAGGTGTATAAAAGAGCCAATAGTGCTGTATTGTCGTATAGCATAAACTCATAGCATCCATCGCTCGTTCATTTGCAATTCATTTGGATTTTTGCCTTTATGGGCTTGGCTGATTTTTGCCTACAAGGCGATTTCAGACGTCTGAACTCTAATTTCAGACGTCTGGATTCAAAATTCAGACGTCTGGTTTGGAAATTTAGACGTCTGGAATTGGTCCCTGGAAGACGCAAAAAGGCAGAGACAAAATCTAGACGTCTGGAAATCCATTCAGACGTCTGGTAGTGGTTCAGACGTCTGGAAGGTAATTTCAGACGTCTGAAATGCGCAGTTTTGCCTATTTTGGCTAATTTTGAGTTAATTTCCAACTTTTATCGATTCGTGTTGATTCCAATTTGTTGTTATTGCATATTTGACTTTGATGACTTGTTTTTGACTTCATTCACGGGTTTTATAAATAATCTCTCTAAATCGTATTAAAAGCTCCCTTCTCCAAATTATAAATTCTATTTATAATGCACACACACAATTTCGCACTTCGAGCGAAGTGGAAGGAAGATTAAATGGTTAGGTAAAACACGGACCATGAATCTGTGCGTTTGTCTTCCCGATTAATCCCCGACCTATTCAATTGATCGTTTTGACCTTCGGGTTTGGTTTACCGATGATATGAGGTAAACTTTGTACTGTTTTGAGTGTGAAAATGACTGACAGATAGTAAACCGTTTAGTGCGAACGAGTGGTTATGGGACATATGTTAACACTTTTCGGATACTTTTTCGAGAGTTGTAACACATTCTTCCAGTTAGTGGTGTCCAGTACTGGGCCTTCGGACCTTCACCAGTATGGTTTGTTGCCTTCGGGTATGTTGCCTTCGGGTATGTTGCCTTCGGGTTTGTACCTTCGGGTTTGTTGCCCTTTAGTATCGCTTCCGATGTTGGTCGTTATGAGCCGCATGGGTGATATTGGGTTGCCCTTTAGTATCGCTTCCGATGTTGGTCGTTATGAGCCGCATGGGTGATATTGGGTTTGGAGTCTTCGGGCTCATGGATCCTTGTTTATACAGTACTGAGCTCGAGCTATTTTATGATTTTTCATTGATATGTATATTCCCTTGGTATCGCCCTTCGATGTTGGTCATTTTGAGCCGCATGAAGTATAGCGATTACCTTGTGGAACTTGTATACCTTATGGGTATTTGTTATTTTCCTTTTGGCTTGATTTGGGATAATTGTATCCTTTGTTTATCTATGTCGCCGATGATATGAGGCTTGTTCTATATGATTCATCTTTTGTTGATGATTGTGTTATCTCTTTTAGAGATATTTGTTTTACTTTGTAACCTTGCAGGTTTATTGTTGTTCAGTTTATCTTACTGATTTGTTTAGCTAGACTGACCCGTGTATTTTATACTCGGGTCAGACCGAGATGTTTCGGGTTAGGTACTTTGGACTTAGCCTATTTTCCTTCCGCATGGACTACTTCGCTAGCTTCTTTTTGTCATAGCTTTTGTGTAGTCCTATTATGTCAAAACTCTGATATTTATTCTTCTGGATTTGTCTGTATACTGTGGTTGGCTATACCACTTGACATGTATTATTTTGTATACTCTGCTATGTATCGGTATATATGTATATGATGGTTTACTGTTCTGTGATGTTTCCTACATTTGAGTTGTTATATTCTGTTCTGATAGATCCTCCAGCCACCTATGGTTTTGTTTTAAGTATTCATTGGATATGTCGATCGGTTTGGTGTGATTATTGTCGACGTATTTAATAGATAGTTAAAGCAAGACTGTAGATGGTCGCTCCTATCCAGCCTTATTCTCCGTGTTAGCAGACGGTATTATTTATTAATACTCTTTGCTAGCATGGGTATAGAGGTGGGGCGTCACATTCCAGCGTTCGAAAATCGGCATCCGTACTCAACTTGTACTTGAATGCCGCAGATTCAATCGCTGAAATTTGAATCGTGCCGCAGCCTAACACAATTAAGTATAACAACACAATGGAAGAAAAAGAAATGAATATCATATACAATTCCAATGAATACAATATCTAATGTTACAATATGAATCAACATCAGAGATACATGATAACAATGCTACAGCGGAATAACAAATAGCGAAAGAGATAACTCCAATCCAATGCTCCAAAGTTAGAACTCCTAAACCACAAACTCGAATCACCATCACGTTGCACCAATATCAGCAAGTCTCGTCCATGAATCTAAAGATTCCAATATCCAGGATCGCCAAAGAATTACAAAGAGAAAGCTAAAAGCTACTGGATAGATATCTATATCTACTATCTGAAAAAACCTAACTCTACACTGCCCATGTGGTAAATTGTGGGCATCCGGAGTTTAGGAAAGGAACAATAAATTCCGAGTCAGTCATGAGACTGGTGTGAGAAAACAAAAATAGTTGGTCTTTACAAAAAACAAAAGAATTTAAAATTTGAAATCCACAATGCTTTTAAGAAAATGAAACTACCATAAGGCCTCCCGCCACACACACAATGCAAACGCAGACTTGGAGGAGATTTCTTCTTATGATAGTCAAATATGCTTGATACATGAAAACCATTTGATATTATTATTAGTGCATAGTGGAAAACATTTTAAATGTATAATATTAATCTTAGCCAGCATACGTACCTTTATAGTATGCCTACTGTAGCTACCATGTTAAATGCCAGGTTCTACAACTAAAACCGTACGGTGCATATTGGATGATTAGATTTCCAACAAATGGTCAGGCTAAGGAACTTCCTGGGCCACATAGGTACGCCTCTGGAGGGACGGCCTGAGAACCTAACCGGATCTCTGCCAACACAAGGCCGGGTTACCTCTATAACTAGGTAACTACTACACGAGTATTCCATTCCCCGGTCGTAACCAACATTTATCCCGGGATTCACCAACAACCACAAAGTAATAAATTTGCAGCAACCACATAGGTTAAGTATCTGGGCTCCATAACATAATACCACCTCTATCCAGAAGGAAATGAACATACCCTCAGGGGGCGTTACCCCTATATAACCTTACCGCATTCTTCCTGTTTCGACCATTCCGGGTTGTGAGGTTCGATGAAGTCTCGTCCACAAAGCTACGCTTTTCACAAAAGCCATGCTTTGATCAACAAATGATCAACAGCACTTCGTATGCCACATTACCAAATTGGAAATGTATCACTAGTAACCATCAACTACATAACCTCTGAGCTCGTACGTCTCAGAGAAGGGTGTTAAGCTAAGAGAATAAATCTCCGCCACCAAAAAGAAATGTTTTTGATAGAAACTGGTTTTACATCTCAAAGTGTAATGTCGAACACACATCCATACAAGTCTGTTCCGGGTTCGAACAGAACCGAAGGCACTTTCGAAGAAGCCCTTGCAATCTGGGAATCCACAATCCCGATCGGACTTCCCATCACTTAGGGAATCTCTATATTGTAGCTACTTGGTGCGGAGACAATCGATAGGTCATCCTATCGTTCTCGCAAATACCCGGTCTTCACCATCGAATTATTCGGAACGGTCTATATGACACAAGGTAATCTCCCGGCTAAACCGAATAATGAGCGAAATATTTAAAAACATATGGATAATGGGATCTGAGTTAAATCACAGCTTAAAAGCCCAAACCTTTAATTCAGATGGATAAAACAAATTACCATTCCCAATCTTTTAAACAAAATATTCATTTTAAAAACCTCTATCATGGTTCACCAATCTTTTACAAAGATTGATTCATAGCTTTTCAAAACAATTTCCGTTTCAATCTTTTATATATAAAAGATACAACATTTAAAAATCTTCTTCAATTTCAAAATAGGGTCCAACTAACTTTCATAAATATTCAATTATAGCTTTCAAAGCCATTCTATTTCAACTTGAAAATCTTTTCATCATAATGTGGAAATTCTTTCCTTATATAAAATCTATTATTATTTAAAACCACTTGTTTTCGTTTCGGAAAACCCGATTATATTTGCACGAGTTAAGGACTTTCAAATCTAAACTTGGGTTAAATTCAAATTCTCAAAATCATACTTTTTAAAATGTTTTAAAAAAACATATAAACACATTTATAGCTTGAATAACCATTTTACATCATAAATACCAGATATATAATTCAATTTTTGATATTGAATTCAAATTTAAATCAAATGATTTAAATTTCAAATCTTTATTAAGTTATTCACAATAACTTTCATTTTTAAAAACACCCTTTTCAAAAGTTTTTCACTTTTTAACCCAATTTCATTTCTAAAACCGTTTGGATTCAAAATTAAATTATTAAAGACTATTTTGAATTTAATTCAAATATCTTTGACTTAACCAATTTCCTCGTGAAATCCATATTTGTGTGTACATAGGTGTGGTCCAGGGTTTTACCCAATAGTGCACAGCATCGATCATCACAGATATAATAATATCAATAAGCGGTATAACTCATTACGGTTAACTTCATTCACAGATCACAGATAAAATAAATTTATCAATCACAAAGATTCATCATTACAATTCGATGTGGGTTTCGGATAACCAACTGGAATCCGACTCCTTACCGCATCGAAATTCAAATGCCGTTTACGGGCCAAGGGATATTTACACAGAAACGTATCACAAGCATTACAGATCAATACACAACAACTCACATCATAAAGCATCACATATTGAGGAATATCAACCCTCCAAACATCCAATAGAATCCAAAAATTCATAAGTAAAAGTAAATTAAATTATCTGATTTGAATTAAATCAGGTCATTTACTTATGAATAATTTTTTTTCTTGGTTAATTAATATTAATTAATTATAAATCAGTTTGATTTATTACTCCTTAATCATTTAATAATTAAATTTTAATTTATAATTAATCCTCTGATTAATTATTCTTAATTATTTAAAATAATCAATTCTTAATAAATAATTACTTCTTAGTCACTTTGATAATTTAATTAACCTTTAATTAATTATCTTAATCAATAAATTAATTATTACTAATTTCTATTGATTAAGTTTTAATCACCATCATTAATTAAATCATTTCTCAATTAATTATCATAATTAATTTATCCTTAATTACATTAATTAATTTACCCTTAGTCAATTATCATTAAATTAATTAAAATTAAACTAAGTGATTATCCTTAATCACTTATATCATAAATTAATTACACCGAGTAATTATTCTTTTAATTACTTGATTTAATCATAAATCAATTATTTTTAATTAAGTAATCATTTTTAAATAATTAATTACCTTTTATAAATAATTATATTAACAATCATTTCTTTAATTATTAATGAATTAATCTTAATTACAAATTATTAATCATTTGATTATCATTAACGATAAAGATTAACTCACCTTTAAGTTAAAAATTATCACTTATTAAGTTTTTTTAAAAATAACTTAGTAAAACATAAGTTTAAAACTTAGTTGTTTTTAAAAATCCTTTATCTTAAAACTTTTAATTTACACTTCCTACTTAATAAATAAATCATTATTTATAGAAGAAATATCTTTAGAAATTTATTTTAACTAGGTTATTTAAGTATTTAAAAACTGGAAAATGAGAATCCCAGACAAACCCGAGCTAAACACTGAAATCCCCGAGCCCTCCTTCGAGTTTTTCCAGAAATTGACCCGAGTGACCCATAATTTTACATTTTAAAACTTTTCTAAGTATTTTGCTTAACACCAAAATCCTACTTCGAGTTCGACTTCGAGTCGAATGCCTGTTCCCTCGTGCTTGAACACGAGACGTCTTCTTCTTCCACCATTCTTCTTCTCCCCTTCCCAATTCCTGTAACCAACAGGCACAACGACACGCGTATCCATGCACCGATGATCATCTCACTTCCGATCATCACCAAGGTTGCCATCAAGTCGACTACAATCTCTTCATCCCAAATAGCAACCCAGAAATTCAAAATTGCCCACAAATCGAAATCGAGCATTTCCATTTCCCCTGGAACCCAAACTCAACACCAAAACCTACCCCATGGAACCACCTCCGGCCATCTGAGTCGTCACCACCTCATCTACGACTCCGACGCAACATGATGCCACTAACCCCCTCGGTCCGATGACCTGAATTGCCCCGACCACAACAAACACCTCCATCTACTTCATCGGCAAAACTGGGTTGTTAAACCCTACCCCAATCAATTCCTATTGCCATGGAAATTTATAAATTCAAACACCATTTTTCCAAGCTTCGGCAACCTACCAACAACCTCCAACAGCAACCACAAGCTTCCATCATTTTCCAGTCGACAGAAAATGCCCAAAAATCAAAAATTGATCAACTCAAAAATGCTCTCTCAAATCATAACTAAAAATCTTGATTTTTGTCTTAAAAATCATATTTTACAGATTTGATTCTTGTTATAAAATTAAACCAAACATTTACAAGATTTGATTTAGTCATGATTTCAACTTGTCTACTATGAATTCTTGATTCCAACAAATTCTTAATCCATTATGCTTGAATATGTTTTTAAAACATAGATTGGGTTTAAACTAATTTATCATGTTTGAATAACATAGTCCAACAGAGATCTGGTCTAAAGATTTTGAATTTTTATATCAAAACCATACTCTTTGGCTAATAACAGGGATGATAAAAATCTACAGATATGTACACTACATATATATGCAGAGGCTTACTTATTCACATACATGCAAAACAATTGTCATCACACAATCAACAATCAGCATAACATCACAATGTATCAACCAAATCAGGTTTTAAAGGGAAAGTTGCTCATCTGATAAATAAAGACAGAGAAGAAGCAAGCCTGTACCCTTTTCTTTTAATTTCTTTTGAAGATTAAATCTTTAATTGTTTGATAGAATCTGCACTGTCAAAACTGCAGCTTTTGATTAATCTTGCACTTGTGTTTACTACTGCTCCAATTTTCCAGGTTTTTGATTTCCAGGCCTCTAATTTCTTTCCCATTGTTTTTGAACAGAGACTTCACTTTTGTTTTCAGATTTCCCGAACTTGAATTCAGACTTGAATCCAACTTGGTATTTGTTACAGGTTGAATGTTGTCTCTAATCTACTTCCAGGTTGAAAGCTTGAAAATTGTTTGATCCTAATTCCTGTTTTTCTAATTTGTTTTTAGATGTTGAAATTTTTCCACATTTCCTTTTTTTGGTTTGTTCTTTGTTTCCCAGATTCTCAACTTGCTTCGGATTTGAAACTGTTTTGAATTTCTTTTGAATTTTCTTTTCGGGTTTTTGCTTTTGTTATCCAGTTTGAAGCTTTATTTCTGGTTTGTTTCTTTTATTTCAGATTTGAATATGAAAGAAGAATTTCAATATTTACTCTTTTGCATGTTATTTACATTTTAATTTAAAGAAAAATGAATTTAAATGCCACTTGTTGTTTTGTATTAACACTTGTAAACACATAGCTTAAAATTTTTACACTTGTTCAAATTTAAGTTTATTCTCTTCACATTTGTTAACATGCAACATTTTTTTATGTTTAGTCCTTTAATTCAATTAAGTTTTAAAATTTAGTTTTAAACCCTTACTTCAAATTAATTTATATATTTTGTTTAAACCCCTATATTCAATTTAATTTAAAATTTATAGTTCAAACCTTTAAAATTATTTAAATCTTTATATTTACAAATGTTTATGTAATACATTTTATATTTAAACTTAAATTTAGTTTAGTACACAAATATATTCATATTTATTTTCCACTCATACATTTATATATTAATTTTATTTGCAAATCATGTTTATGTTTTTCTTTCAAACCCAATTTTATTCAAAAACATTTATTTTCTTTTGAATTACAAAAGATTCCTTTTTATATTTGCACTCATACATTATATTTTATGCTTTTATAATTTTAAAACAATGATTTGAAATCAAATTGTTCATTATTAACAAATATCTACATGTATATATTAGTTCCTTGAAACATACCGTTTAATAAATTCAATATTTATTATAAAATACTTATACTTGAATTTTATAAATCAAGTTCCTAATTAAAATCCATTTATATTAATAAAGATATGTCTTATTTAATCTTAGAAAATTCAAATAAAATTTTGTTTTTAAAATATTAAAATTCGAACCCCAATTTCAAATTCTACTTTTATACCATATTATTTAACTCAATTTCCAATTAATTCACAACCTAACCAAATTAAACCAAAATTTTATATTAATTACCATTTAAATTTTAAAATTTTATTCAATTATCAAATTAGACTTGGCTAAAATTTCAGGAATGTTACAGATTCCCCCTTTAAGAAAATTTCGTCCTCGAAATTTGTAAGGGAGACAACAAAGAATGGATTCACAAAGATAGAGAGACGGTTTCCAAATCAAATTGGGTATCTATTCTGCATTTGTCTTACCAAATCAGAATATCAATAATGGATACAAGAACGAATCAAGATACTCGGGTCATCCAGATCTACGAAATATACAGGGATATCGATTAGTTCAAAAGATAACTAACCACTCGTAGAATATATCAAGACCCAAAAGAATAGACAGATATATGGATACAATCCCAAAACTTTTAGTTTAAACAACCAAAGTATACTTATCAACCATAGAAACCAAAGCAAATAATTCATTCAAACAAACAATTCCGACCCATCTGGAGTTTGTGTCCCCTGTAAATATATCAAAGCTTCTTCCTGGAGCTGCCAGGAATCATCAAAGAATTGAAAATACGAATCAAAGGAGATTGAAAGAGAAAAATTGTTTCCGCTATAGCAGGGTATCGACCATTTGTAGTGGTACTCCCCTGTCCCATATCTCGTCCTCTTCTTGCATTCATACTCACTATTAGTGGATAGTAAGAGAATTTACTAAGGCATTCGAATGGATATCTTAGGGATATACTCATTCTAGGGTATATTTCACCCTATCTCTAATAAGTTACTTAATGTGTTATACTCTTGAGCTAAAGTTTTAACCCTCAGCTCTAATACCAGAACGTCACGGTCCAAATTCCAGCGTTCGAAAATCGACATCCGTACTCCACTTACTTGAATGCCACAGATTCAATCGTTGAAATTCGAATCATGCCGGAGCCTATAACACAATTAAGTATAACAACACAGCGGAAGAAAAAGAAATGAATATCATATACAATTCCAATGAATACAATATCCAATGATACAATATGAATCAACGTCAGAGATACATGATAACAATGCTACAGCGCAATAAAAAATAGCAAAAGAGATAACTCCAATCCAATGCTCTAAAGTTAAAACTCCCAAACCACAAGCTCGAACCACCACCACGTTGCACCAATATCAGCAAGTCTCGTCCATGAATCCAAAGATCCCAATATCCAGGATCTCCAAAGAATAACAAAGAGAAAGCAGAAATCTACTGGATCGATATCTATATCTACTATCTGAAAAAACCTAACTCAAGACTGCCCGTGTGGTAAATTGTGGGCACCTAGAGTTTAGAAAAGGAACAATAAACTCCGGGTCAGTCATGGGACTGGTGTGAGCAAACAAGAACAGTTGGTCTTTAAAAACAAACAAAAGAATTTGAAATTTGAAATCCGCAATGCTTTTAAGAAAATGAAACTACCATAAGGCCTCCCGCCACACACACAATGCAAACGCAGACTTGAAGGACATTTCTCCTTGTGATAGTCAAATATGCTTGATACGCTAAAACCATTTGATATTATTATTAGTGAATAGTGGAAAACATTTTGAAAGTATAATATTAATCTTAGCCAGCATATGTACCATTATAGTATGCCTACTGTAGCTACCATGTTAAATGCCAGGTTCTACAACTAAAATCGTACGGTGCATATTGGATGATTAGATTTCCAAAAAATGGTCAGGCTAAGGAACTTCCTGGGCCACATAGGTACGCCTCTGGAGGGACGGCCCGAGAACCTAACCGGATCTCTGCCAACACAAGGCCGGGTTACCTCTATAACTAGGTAACTACTACACGAGTATGCCATTCCCCGGTCGTAACCAACCTTTATCCCGGGATTCACCAACAACCACAAAGTAATAAATTTGCAGCAACCACATAGGTTAAGTATCTGGGCTCCATAACATAATACCACCTCTATCCAGAAGGAAATGAACATACCCTCAGGGGGCGCTATCCCCAAATAACCTTGCCGCATTCTTCCTGTTTCGACCATTCCAGGTTGTGAGGTTCGATGAAGTCTCGTCCACAAAGCTACGCTTTTCACAAAAGCCATACTTTGATCAACAAATGATCAACAACACTTCGTATGCCACATTACCAAATTAGGAATGTATCACTAGTAACCATCAACTACATAACCTATGAGCTCGTACATCTCAGGGAAGGGTGTTAAGCTAAGAGAATAAATCTCCGCCACCAAACAGAAATGTATTTGATAGAAGCCGATTTTACATCTCAAAGTGTAATGTCAAACACACATCCATACAAGTTTGTTCCAGGTTCGAACAGAACCGAAGGCACTTCTGAAGAAGCCCTTGCAATCCGAGAATCCACAATCCCGATCGGACTTCCTATCACTTAGGGAGTCTCTATACCGTAGCTACTAAGTACAGAGACAATCCATAGGTCATCCTATTGTTCTCGCAAATACCCGGTCTTCACCACCGGCATTCAAATGCTATCCATACATATCATTATTCGGAATGGGTTGTATGACACAAGGTCCTCTCCCTACTAAACCGAATAATGAGCGAAATATTTAAAAACATATGGATAATGGGATCTCAGTTAAATCACATCTTAAAAGCCCAAAACTTTCATTCAGATGGTTAAAATAAATTACCATTCCCAATCTTTTAAACAAAAAGATTCATTTTAAAAACCTCCATCAAGGTTCACCAATCTTTTACAAAGATTCATTCATAGCTTTTCAAAACAATTCCCGTTTCAATCTTTTATATATAAAAGATACACCATTTAAAAATCTTCTTCAATTTCAAAATAGGGTACAACTACCTTTCACAAAGATTCAATTATAGCTTTCAAAGCCATTCTATTTCAACTTGAAAATCTTTTCATCATAATGTGGAAATTCTTTCCTTATATAAAAGCTATTATATTTGAAACCACTTGTTTTTGTTTTCGGAAAACCCGATTATATTTGCACGAGTTAAGGACTTTCAAATCTAAACTTGGGTTAAATTCAAATTCTCAAAATCATACTTTTTAAAATGTTTTAAAAAAACATATAAACACATTTATAGCTTGAATAACCATTTTACATCATAAATACCAGATATAGAATTCAATTTTTGATATTGAATTCAAATTTAAATCAAATGATTTAAATTTCAAATCTTTATTAAGTTATTCACAATAACTTTCATTTTTAGAAACACCCGTTTCAAAAGTTTTTCACTTTTTAACCCAATTTCATTTCTAAAACCGTTTGGATTCAAAATTAAATTTTTAAAAACTATTTTGAATTAAATTCATATATCTGTGACTTAACCGATTTCCTCGTGAAATCCATATTTGTGTGTGTATAGGTGTGGTCCAGGGGGTTTACCCAATAGTGCACAACATCGATCATCACAGATATAACAATATCAATCAACGGTATAACTCATAACGGTTATCTTCATTCACAGACCACAGATAAAATAAATTTATCAATCACAAAGATTCATCATTACAATTCGATGTGGGTTTCGGATAACCAACTGGAATTCGACTCCCTATCGCATCGAAATTCAAATGCCGTTTTGCGGGCCAAGGGGTATTTACACAGAAACATATCACAAGCATCACAGATCAATACACAGCAACTCACATCATAAAGCATCACATATTGAGGAATATCAACCCTCTAAACATCCAATAGAATCCAAACATTCATAAGTAAAAGTAAATTAAATTATCTGATTTGAATTAAATCAGGTCTGTTACTTATGAATAATTTTTTTTCTTAGTTAATTAATATTAATTAATTATAAATCAATTTGATTTATTACTCCTTAATCATTTATTAATTAAATTTTAATTTATAATTAATCCTCTGATTGATTATTCTTAATTATTAAAAATAATCAATTCTTAATTAATAATTACTTCTTAATCACTTTCATCATTTAATTAACCTTTAATTAATTATCTTAATCAATAAATTAATTATTACTAATTTCTATTGATTAAGTTTTAATCACCATCATTAATTAAATTATTTCTCAGTTAGTTATCGTCATTAATTTATCCTCAATTACATTAATTAATTTACCCTTAGTCAATTATCATTAAATTAATTAAAATTAAACTAAGTGATTATCCTTAAGCACTTATATCATAAATTAATTACACCGAGTAATTATTCTTTTAATTACTTGATTTAATCATAAATCAATTATTTTTAGTTACGTAATTATTTTAAATAATTAATTACCTTTTATAAATAATTATATTAACAATCATTTCTTTAATTATTAATGAATTAATCTTAATTAAAATTATTAATCACTTGATTATCATTAACGATAAAGATTAGCCTACCTTTAAGTTAAAAATTATCACTTATTAAGTTTTATAAAAAATAACTTGTTAAAACATAAGTTTAAAACTTAGTTGTTTTTAAAAATCCTTTATCTTAAAACTTTTAATTTATACTTGCTACTTAATAAATAAATCATTATTTATAGAAGAAATAACTTTAGAAATTTATTTTAACTAGGTTATTTAAGTTTTTAAAAGCTGGAACATGAGAATCCCAGACAAACCCGAGCTAAACACTGAAATCCCCGAGCCCTCTTTCGAGTTTTTCCAGAAATTGACCCCAGTGACCCAGAATTTTACATTTTAAAATTTTTCTAAGTATTTTGCTTAACACCAAAATCCTACTTCGAGTTCGACATCGAGTCGAATGCCTGTTCCCTCATGCTTGAACACGAGACGTCTTCTTCTTCCACCAATCTTCTACTCCCCTTCCCAATTCCTGTAACCAACAGGCACAACAACACGCGTATTCATGCATAGATGATCATCTCACCTCCGATCATCACCGAGGTTGCCATCAAGTCGACTACGATCTCCTCATCCCAAACAGCAACCCAAAAATTCAAAATTGTCCACAAATCGAAATCGAGCATTTCCATTTCCCCTGGAACCCAAACTCAACACCAAAACCTACCCCGTGGAACCACCTCCGGCCATCTGAGTCGTCACCACCTCATCCACGACTCTGATGCAACGTGATGCCACTAACCCCCTCGGTCCGATGACCTGAATTGCCCCGACCACAACAAAACACCTCCATCTACTTCATCGGCAAAACTGGGTTATTAAACCCTATCACAATCAATTCCTGTTGCCATGGCAATTTATAAATTCAAACGCCACTTTTCCAAGCTTCGTCAACCTACCAACAACCTCCAACGGCAACCACGAGCTTCCATCATTTTCCAGTCGATAGAAAATGCCCAAAAATGAAAAATTGATCAACTCAAAATGCTCTCTCAAATCATAACTAAAAATCTTGATTTTTGTCTTAAAAATCATATTTTACAGATTTGATTCTTGTTATAAACTTAAATCAAACATTTACAAGATTTGATTTAATCATGATTTCAACTTGTCTATTGTAAATTCTTGATTCCAACAAATTCTTAATCCATTATGCTTGAATATGTTTTTAAAACATAGATCGGGTTTAAACTAATTTATCATGTTTGAATAACATAGTCCAACAGAGATCTGGTGTACAGATTTTGAATTTTTATATCAAAACCATACTTTTTGGACTAATAACAGGGGTGATAAAAATCTACAGATATGTACACTACATATATATGCAGAGGCTTACTTATTCACATACATGCAAAAAAATTATCATCACACAATCAACAATCAGAATAATATCACAATGTATCAACCAAAACAGGTTTTAAAGGGAAAGTTACTCACCTGATAAATAAAGACAGAGGAAAAGCAAGCGTGTACCCTTTTCTTTTTATTTCTTTTGAAGATTAAATCTTTAATTGTTTGATAGAATCTGCACTGTCAAAACTGCAGCTTTTGATTAATCTTGCACTTGTGTTTGCTATTGCTCTAATTTTCCTGGTTTTTAATTACCAGGCCTCTAATTTCTTTCCCATTGTTTTTGAACAGAGACTTCACTTTTGTTTTCAGGTTTCCTGAACTTGAATTTAGACTTGAATCCAATTTGGTATTTGTTACAGGTTGAATGCTGTCTCTAATCTACTTCCTGGTTGAAAGCTTGAAAAATTTTTGATCCTAATTCCTGTTTTTCTAATTTGCTTTCAGATGTGGAAATTTTTCCAAATTTCCTTTTTTTGGTTTGTGCTTTGTTTCCCAGATTCTCAACTTGCTTTGGATTTGAAACTGTTTTGAATTTCTTTTGAATTTTCTTTTCAGGTTTTTGGTTTTGTTTTCCGGTTAAGCTTTGTTTCTGGTTTGTTTCTTTTATTTCAGATTTGAATATGAAAGAAGAATTTTAATATTTACTCTTTTGCATGTTATTTACATTTTAATTTAAAAGAAAAATGAATTTAAATGCCACTTATTTTTTTGTATTAACACTTGTAAACACATAGCGTAAAATTTTTACACTTGTTCAAATTTGAGTTTACTCTCTTCACATTTGTTAACATGCAACATTTTTTTTTATGTTTAGTCCTTTAATTCAATTAACTTTTAAAATTTAGTTTTAAACCCTTACTTCAAATTAATTTATATATTGTGTTTAAACCCCTATATTCAATTTAATTTAAAATTTATAGTTCAAACCTTTAAAATTATTTAAATCTTTATATTTACAAATGTTTATGTAATACATTTTATATTTAAACTTAAATTTAGTTTAGTACACAAATATATTCATATTTATTTTCCACTCATACATTTATATATTATTTTTATTTGCAAATCATGTTTGTGTTTTTCTTTCAAACCCAATTTTATTTAAAAACATTTATTTTCTTTTGAATTATTCCTTTTTATATTTACACTCACACATTATATTTTATACTTTTATAATTTTAAAACAATGATTTGAAATCAAATTGTTCATTATTAACAAATAACTACATGTATATATTAGTTCCTTGAAACATACCGTTTAATAAATTCAATATTTATTTATAAAATACTTATACTTGAATTTTATAAATCAAGTTCCTAATTAAAATCCATTTATATTAATAAAGATATATCTTATTTAATCTTAGAAAATTCAAATAAAATTTTGTTTTTAAAATATTAAAATTCGAATCCCAATTTCAAATTCTACTTTTATTCCATATTATTTAAATCAATTTCCAATTAATTCACAATCTAACCAAATTAAACCAAAATTTTATATTAATTACCATTTAAATTTTAAAATTTTATTCTATTATCAAATTAGACTTGGCTAAAATTTCAGGAATGTTACAATTTCCGAAGCCGTTTATACTTATTTAAAATTCTCATTCCACTTCTACTTCCCTTGTGAACTTTATTTCACCTTTCGAAGTTCCCTTATTTTTGGCTTTATAAATTTATTTAGATTTCCATAATACCATTATAAGATCTTCTTCCAAAACTCATCAATTTTATAAACTTAGCTTCCCATCTCGAGAGGATTTATCACTTGAACTTTAAAACACATAAAAATATATATAAAATAAGAATAATGGTTTATTTTCAAAATATGGGTTTAGATACATTAAAAATATCAATATCCCAAAAGTCGTAAAGTTCATATCCAGTTGCTAATTAATTTACAAAGTTGGTTTATAAAATTAGAGTTTATCTCAAACAAAATTTATTTATAGAAAATCCAATATTCCCCATTTCCATTTATAAAATCCTCTGGATTCGTATTCCATCGATCCCATCCAAATTTATCACCATTCTCATATTCGAAATATATTCCAGTTATTCTCTTCCAACGATTCCCATAACTCGATATAGGTTCACAACATTATTTATATTTGACATATCCACCCATATCATGTTATCTCATTTTTAAACCCTGTTTGTAAATATATAAACTCCGCTGAGTTTTCCATTTTATTTATAAAACCAATTCTTTATTTATAATTTCATTATAACATTTTTAGCCTTTAATAAAATTCTGTTTTATTTCAAATCCATTTATCGATTTCAATATCCCATCCAACCCTTAATAGATAATTTAATTTCAAGTCTTTACTTAAACAATTTACAAACGGTTAAGTAATACCAAGTTAGCCTATATATTTCTTTATTCTTCTTAATTACCTTTTTAATAAATCAAATTTTCAATATAAATAATTTCTTTCAAATTTCCTTTTTAAATTCCTTCACTTAATTATTATGGTATTTAAAAATATCCAAACTTAATTCATAGTTTATTTGACATTTAATAATTCAATTCACATACAATCCATATCAATTTATTTATCACATCATATATCAATATATATATATATATGAAAAATAAATATTCTTCAGAAATCCTATTGGATCCCTCCAACCTATTTCCCTACATCCGTAGATGTTAGTCAACAATAAAATATCAATTCCACTTCGAGAGGGATATCGCGGTATATAGCCGCTATTATGCGGGGCGCATAGAGTCTCATCCGCTATATAATGCGAGAATGTCAATCACTCCTATATATATATAATATCATCCATAGATAATTATTTAATTAATCCAAACACATCCAATAATTTAAAGTTAATCATTTAAATTAATCATGGAAATCCAAATGAGTGACAGAATCTCACCTTTATTTTCGTTTGTCATCCACTTCAATCTTTACTTGATTCACGATTTTTGACCTTGTATAACATTATGCGGTTTATTAATATTTGAAATAATCGGACAATTAATTACCATTTAATAATCTAGATAACAAATAATTTAATTAAATCATTTTTCCCTTTTAAAAATCTTTTAGTAACTAAAAATAATTAAATAAGCTAATAAAACAAGTTAACCACTAAATCCATTGTTCAAAAATAAACTAGCAAATTTAAAATAAGTAGATGTATATTTATTTTTCCTTTGAAACTACCTATATATATATATACTTATAAAATTATTCAATATAGATATCATAAAATCTATTTTATATAAATTCTTACATTTCCCCAAAATCTAGAATTATTTTCTGTTTTTCCTATATATGTTAAAACTAAATCAAGATTAACTTAATATTAAAAAAACTGCTTAATAGATCAAGTTTACTTTATTGTAAAAACTTCTTCCTTGATATATATATATCTTTGTACCATAAAAATTGGATTTTAAATTTTCTTCCTCTATATATGCATATATATACATTACAAAATTCAAATCGGAAAAAAATGAAGAATAACTACAGATATACCTTACTGCTAGAATCAAATACCGTGTTACATTTTTTTTCTTTCGTTTATATACATATTCATTACATTCAAATTAAAACAAAACTTTATACCTTACAACTGGAAGCAAACTTCCCTTCGTGCTTGCTCGTGTATGCGATCTACCCTCACTCGCTCGAGTTCGAAATCGTCATCACCGCTCGACCACTCGATCATCGAAACCCCTTACATCGCGCTTCTCCAGGTCACCGCTAACCTCACGTGCGCTTCCTTGGTGAGCTAGCCCCTTCGAACGAAACAGCAACACCCTCAAAACCATTGCGACATCACTAGAAAGCTTCCAGGCCTCCAACCTCTTTGATGTCGGGAAGGTCGCGATTCCTTACTCGAACGATTTGAATTGAAGACGATGGGAAGGAGGATATGAGATTCAATTTTGGTTTGAACTGGAAGGAAAATGACGACGAAATACATTTTTTCAAACAAATTTGATTTCATTATTTGATTCAGGAATGAGATCACTTATTTATTTTTTCTACCGCGGGATACCTCCCTTCCTTTTTTATAAATGAATTTGTTCGTTTTGAAAGGAGATGGGAGGTAGATTTTTAAAAGAAGGTTGCATGTAGGAATAGATGGCGTATGAATATGGATTTTCCATAGTGATTTGAAGAGAGAATAATAGCTGATGGGAACACAAAATTGAAATGTTGATATATATATATACACATATACATATACATATATATATATATATATATTAAATTGCCTCAAATTAGCAACTAAAAATCTTGATCTCCTATCGAGGTGTGCCTCCAGGCATTTATAATTTTATACCCCTATTCCGAATGCAATGGAAAATGTTTCGAGTCCTAATTCGATCGTATGGAGATGATAGCCTTTTGGACCCAGTTATTAGATTGAACTTCGATATAGATTTCAACGCGTCTGTCTACCGTACAGCCACACGATAACTCTAAATGCTACGAAAATTGAAATCCAATAATAATAATCTATTACGGATCCAATGGAACTGGTTTTTCTCCAAATCCGAGACTGTGTCTCGAAAGGCTATTTTTAAACGTCGATTTAAACGATATATTTTTAAAATTGAGCAAATCACTTTAAAATTCAAGTTAGAAACTTTTAATATCTTTATTACTATCAATTTAAATTTTGTAATCCTTTAGATTATTTTTATCGGGCTTAAAACTCAAGATTCACTATTTTACGCAATTTCCAATTATTAAATTCAATAATTTAATTACCCAAATAAATAGTTATATTTGAAATTCAAGTTAAAAACCAACACCTGAATATTTAAAATTAATTACATATTCCAATTTCAAATATCCAAAATTTCGGGTCGATACATGCTATGTTCAATGTATTAAGAAATATGATGTGTTAAAGCTGCTTTAATATTTTTAAAATGCAGCTATCATTGGATAATGTTAAGAAGTGGGCTTTTCTGAAATTTAAATGTTATTTATTTGAATCAAAAAATTTAATAATATTTCAATTAAGCATTATTTCTCTATATCAGGTTTGAAATACTATTATCAACAAAACTATGTACATTTGCATGTCCAATTATATATTTCTATGTTACATATAAGATAATGTGATATTCTGGAATTTCAAACCCAATTTAAATACGATAATCTTTTTAAATAAATTAATTTAAATCAATAAAATTATTATTTTAAACAATAATAATAAATAAGTTGTAAATGTATATTGATTTTAATTAAAATTAATATATATAAAAGGGAAAAGGATTTGTTAAAATTGTATTCATATCAAATTTGATTGTTGAATTGAATTTGAAATTTAATTTGAATTTGAATTGTTAAATTGAAAATTTCAAAATAAGGGCTATTTAAATTTACTTTGATATTAAAGATGTATTTCTTTGATTTTATTTAGGATATAAAATTTGGTTTATATTTATTTCTTTAAGAAGAATTGATTTTATATGAATTAAAAATGTATTTAAATTTAGAAAATTAATTAATAAAAAAATTTTAAAATCCTTTTTGCATGAAAATTACACTTGTTAAAATTTAAAACACACTGATAACATGTGTTAAGAAGTTAGCAAGGTTAATGACAAGTTTCATAATTTTTTATTTATTTTCTTTAATTTTTATAAAAACAAAACTATTTCTATAAAAAGCTACTTCATATTCTTTCTCTAATTTTTCCATCCTCATTTTCTAAATCAAAGAAAAATCACTCTTCATCTTCAAAATCTGAAATTTCATCAAATCTTTCTCTTTCCACAAAAATTAAGTAAGAATTCAAGCCTCGCTTCAAAATCAGAAAAATCTGCATACAAAATTCATTAGAAAATCTGCAAAATCAAGGGTTCTTGAAAAAACAAATTTCTGGAAGCAAAATTCAAAGCTCTTCCATTAAGTACTGACTGAATTAGAGTGGAAAGCATCATCATCAAGCAACAAAATCAAGCAATTTCAAGTTAAAAGAAAACTGCAGTCATTTCTTTTTCCAGGAATTCAAATTGTGGGTCTCTGCTTAAAAACAAAACAGGTGAGTTAATTTTAAAATCAGAAAATTTAACTAAGGAAATTTTTGCATGTGAATTTATAGATATGTTTGAGGTTTGCATGTATATATTTCTGTAATATCTTGGTTTACATGTTGAAAGTAAAACAGTGCATGTTAGAATTTGTCTGATACTTCTCTGTTCCTAAATTACAGAGTAAAACTAAACAAAGATTCGAATTTTCTTTAACAAAATACTGTTAGGCATTTAGTTATAAACACAGAATGTTTATTTAAATATAAATTAAAGTTTGAAAATTTATTCAAATAAGATTTGTTGATATTCTTTTAAAAATTAGAGTGTTACAGTAAGTAGATTAATAACATAATGAAATCGTGTATGAAATTTTGTTGAATCAATTTTACACCTTGAATCTACTTCGTATAACCTGATTTTTAAGGCAAAAATCAGAATTTTTAAATTTGAATGGAAGAAGTATTTGGTTGATGACCGAAAATGGATCTCTGGGCAAATTCTGGTGACTGAGAAGGTTTTAGGATTGGATATTTGGGGCGAAGTTGTATTGATGATCGGTGAACACGAGAAAAATAGTGGAAGTGATAATAGTTCATCAGGGTGTTTGGAATTTGGGATTCTAGGGTTTTTGCTGCTGTGTTTGGTTTCAATCGAATTTTCGTGAATGTGAATATTTGGATGGATCGAGCCGCAAGTGCTCTTGGGTATAGTTGCATCGAGGCTTTGTGGTGATGTGATCGAGGTCGCGTGGCGAATGATGAACGAGGTTGAGGGTTACGGTGATTTTTCTGATGGAGGGTTGTTTCCAGAAATAGGGCGATAACCTAAATATTGATTTGAGTCGCGCGTTGCTGATCAACGGTGGAAGGTCGAATCTGTGGTCAACGTGGAGTTTGCGAGTGGGGTCGTTGATGGTGGCGACGGCGTCGGCACGACGTGCATGTGCACGTGTCAGTGATCGTGCCAGTGTAGTTTTAGTTAGGGGTGACTCGGGTTAGCGTTCAAGCAGATTGGATTTTGGCTCGTGCTCGTGCAAGAGGAGACGTTGTTGTTTCTCGTGCAAGGATGGGTGAGGAAAGTGTTATTACTTTCTAGTTTTTCTTGTTTTTAGGGGTAGTTTCTTTGCTGAAAGAAATTGGTAAGGGAGAAGGAAGGGGTTTGAGCAGGTTGATCTCGAGCTTGGGTCGGTCGAACCCGAAACTAGTAGTGTTTTTAAAAGAGTTTTAAATTTGTTTTAAGTTTGAAACTTTAAGATTTTATTTAAACTTTATGAAATGTTAAACTTTTTGATTCAAAGTATTTTATATTTTAATAGTTAAGTTTAAAGATGTACATTCATTTAAATTTAACTTTTAAAAAGGTAATTAGTTTAAACAAAATTGAAATGTTTTAATTATGTAATAATTTTAATTATTGTTTTGTTTTGAAAATTAATTAAGTTTTATGGTTAAGGTTTACTTTAATTAATAAAGTAATTAAAGTTAAACTAATTAATAATTTTAGATTTGTTAAGGTTTAATTAATTAATTATGGATTAATAAATGGATAAATAAGAATTGAATTAAATTATAATTAATAGATAATTAATCAAAAAGTTAAAGATTAATTAATAAGAGATTAGTAACTAATTAATTAAGTGATTAGTAATTAATTAATTAGTGATTAAGAATTAATTAATTAATGAATTAAGCTTAATTAATAAAATAATTAAACATTAATTAATTTATAATTAATAGTTAATTAATTAGTGGTTAAGGCTTAATTAATTAAATAATTAAGGTTAATTAGTTTAAAATTAATTAAGTAATTAAGATAAATTAATTTGTAATTAATTAAGAAATTAATTAAGATTAATTAATTATAAATTAAGGGTTAATTAATAATCAATTAATGAATGATTAATTTTTAATCAAGTTTTAATAATGTTTAATTAGGGTAATTAATTAATAATTAAAGGATTATTAATTAATTAAAGATTAATTAATTGATAATCAGGTTAATTAAGAAGTGATTAATTAATTAAATGATTGTGATTAATTAATTAATGATTGGCTAAGTAAGGTAATGTGATTAATTCTTTAAGTAATTAATTTAATTTGAATTAATTAAATTAACTATAATATGAATTAAGATGTGCTTTCTAATGGATGATTGTTTTGTATTGAATATCTGGATTTGGTTGATATCTGTTGGATGATAGTTGAGATATTATGTGATGAGATATTGTATATATCTGTGATAGATATTGGTTATTATCGGTGGATAATACTGTGTGGATGCTATGTTTAAATAGAATTGAATTGTTTAAACCTTAAACAACTTGGCCATCAATACACGTTTGGATTTCGATGAGACCGGGATCGGGAATCAAATTTGATTTTTCAAAAACCACATCGATCCAAGTTAAATGTTAAGTCGTGACATCTCAAGTGAAGATCGAGATGGAGTTTTAAAGTGCAAGGGTTATTGTCGTTAACTTTGAGGGTGATTCCAAAATGAGTGTAACGAGATAATACCTTCGGTTTCGTTCGAACCCAGAACGAACTTGTATGGATTGAATGCTTTCAGAACATCATCAGGAGGACGATGAGCATTCTAAGAGATGTGTTCTCTAAAGGTAATCATAGCCTTAAGCCTCATCAACCAGGAATGGCTAAAACAGGGGAGGTGCAGCAGGGTTAAGTGGGTCATGCCCAAGTAGGACGAGATTTTCCCCTGTCTAGAAGTCCCTTATTATTTCGGCTGTGTGGGCAGTTGTTTGCCACAACTATGGGGTTGTCTTGTTCGGAGCTGTCCAGTAAGGGATGTTTCCGGCCTTGTGTTGTAGGGGAGTTAGGGTGGCTCCTCGGTACGGTGATTTAGGCCCCGTACTTTGACGGGCGGTACCCCAGTAGCCCTGCCATTGATGGAAACCCATTTTCCCTACGAGACCCTACGGTTTTGATTGTATTACCCACTTTCGTGGCTAGTAGCTGGAATTCAATAGATGTAACAATTTCGGCTATTTTATATTTACTTGAAAACCCTAGACCCTATTATAATATCGCTGGATTTCCTATCAAATGCTTTGGTTAGCGTAAGGTAAAAACTTACCCGTGTTTATTTATGGGGAGTCTTATGTGATACTTTTTGTTTCAAATGATTTTAAAATTAATCAACTTTAACTTATTTACTCACACCAGACCGATGTCTGACCCGGAGTTTATTTTTTTTTTCATAAACTCATGGGTACTCAAATTTTTATGAGTAGCCAAGTGATTAGGTTGGGATTGGAAAATGTTTTGAAAGTTGAAGCTGGAGTCCAGACGTACTTATCTATCTCTATTCGCTGTAGTGACTTTTGATGTTGTATTTTGGGTTGTATGTTTGTCAGACCCTTGTAAATGTCAGATGTAATGAAGTCGTATTATTTTGTGTACTCTGATATGTAAAACTATGTAATGGATATGTGTAATATAATATTTTATTTCATTCCGCTATAAGATTATGATGATTGTGGTTCTTTTCTTTCTATCTTTTCTATTTCCATCTCTTTCTTTTCTTATTGATGATACGTCTTTCTGGATATTGAAAGACGGGTCGTCACAGTTGGTATCAGAGCATAGGTTGAGAAACACCTAGGCTCTGGAATAGTATCTATCCTGAGAGTGCGTATTTGTAATTTTCTTATATAACTATATCCCTATCTAAATTGTTAGGGTTACCTGTTCAAGTAGCCAGCATGAGTTCAAGAGGCAGAAGGGGAAGGGTTGTAGGAAGTACATCAACCAGTAATAGGAGAGAACAGACTGATAATGAGGCTGTTAATCCAGTACCGTCTCCAGTCATTTTTGCTGCATTATGCAAGGACTTCGTTAATCTTGGAGGAAAACCATTTCAAGGGTCAAAAACTATACTAGAGGTCCAAGCATGGCTTTGCTCGTGTGAGAAAATCTTTAAGAGCATGGGATGAGCAGAAGAGAGTAATGGCTTCATGGAAATTACAAGGTAGTGCCGCAGTCTGGTGGAATTCAGTGACAGCAAATGTTTCGGAACACGATATGTCTTGGAAAGAGTTTAAGGAGTTGTTTGAGGAGAAGTTCATGCCTACTGCAGGGAGAACTCGTCTTTATTAGGATTTTCTGAATTTGAAACAAGGAAACATGACTATAGCTGAATACGAGACTAAATTCAACGAGTTATCTTGCTATGGTCCAGGACTTATAGACACCCCTCTTAAAAAGAACGAGATGTTTGTCCAAGGGTTGAGGCCAGAGTATCATGAAAGAATGACAGCACCTTTGAAAGGGTCTTTTGTGGAGCTTATTGATATGGCGTTAAGATATGAGGACTTAATGAATAAAAGATCAGTGGTACGAGTTGCTGCATCAGGAGGAAATTCTTCCAATCCTAATAAAAGAAAATTCAATCCTAATTGGAAGAAGCAAAACAAGAAGAAGTCCGGAAACAACAATGGACCCAGAAAATTCTATAATTGTCATCAAGTGGGACATTTGGCAAATCAGTGTCCGCAAGAAAGAAAGCAGCAGCAGCATTACAGTGGACCAGGTTCAGCTTTAGTTCAGAAGTCTCTTTGCTTTAACTGCCATCAACAGGGACATATGATTAAAGATTTCCCGCTCCTTCATAAAGTCCAGCAGAACAAAGTATTTGCTTTAGAAGGTGCACCGTCAACCTCGTCTAAGGGCAAAGGAGTTTTAGAAGGTACCTTACTTTTAGATGGCAAATATATTAAAGTTTTGTTTAATTCTGGTGCTTCTTTGAGTTTTATTTCTCTGGAATCTGTAGAGAATTTCTTTCTTACCCCTAGTACCATAGACAATCCTATCTGTGTATCTAATCCTATAGGAGGGGTAACCAAATTAGATAGGATCTGTAAGGATTTGAGAATCTCCTATCTATCCCATAGTTTTTCCTGTGACCCTTATGTGTTGGATTTTAAGGGTTTTGACCTTATATTGGGAATGGATTGGCTTGACAAATATAAGGTTGTCTTAAATTGTGATGAGAGAACAGTTTCGTTGGAAACTGATTTGGGTAGGATCGCCAGAGTAATGTGTGATAACTCTGGAATTCACTTGAGTAGTCTTTTACATGGAATTGAGACTTCTCAAGAGGGGGTTGAAGATATTGAAGTAGTCCAGGATTTCTCAGACGTATTCGAGGAAGTTAAATGTTTGCCTTTGCACCGAGAAATAGAGTTTCGTATAGATTTGGTTCCTAGAGCAGTACCCGTAATTCAACCTAGTAGGAGGATGGCTCCTAGGGAGAGGGAGGAACTAGTGAAGCAAACTCAAGATCTGTTGGGAGAAGGGCTTGATTAGACCCAGTTTTTCTTGCTGGGGTTCTGCTGCAGTATTTGTCACCAAGTCGGATGGGTCGCTAAGGTTCTATGTAGATTATCGTGAATTGAACAAAGTGACCATTCGGAATAAGTATCCACTTCCGCGTATTGATGATCTCTTCGACCAGCTTCATGGAGCTTCAGTCTTTTCCCAGTTGGATTTAGCATCAGGTTTCCATCAATTAAGGGTAGCTGAGGACAGTATTCCCTTAACTGCATTTAGGGGACCTAATTGTTTCTATGAGTGGTTGGTTATGCCTTTCGGGTCAACCAACGCTCTTGTCTACTTTGTAGATCTGATGAACCGAGTCTTTAGAGATGTTTTGAATAAGTTTGTTTTGGTGTTCATCGATGATATCTTGGTTTATTCTAAGTCGGAAGAAGAGCACAAGCAGCACTTGAGAATAGTATTGGAAACTCTGAGAAGGCATGTTCTGAAGGCGAAGTTCTCTAAGTGCCAATTTTTGGAAATCAGAAGTAAATTTTTTGGGGCATATTGTTTCTGGTGAGGGAATCTCTGTAGATCCAGCTAAAGTTGAGACTATTTTGGAGTGGAAACAGCCTCGGACACCAATAGAAGTTCGCAGTTTTCTGGGATTGGCCGGTTACTACAGGAAGTTTATTAGGGATTATTCCAAGATCTTTTCTCACCTAACAAAGCTGACAAGGGAGCTAAATTCAAGTGGACACCGGAATGTGAGGAGGCTTTTCAGAATCTGAAGGCAAGGTTGACAAGTGCTCCTGTATTGGTTATTCCAGATGGGAAGAGCAAGTTTGAGGTTTATACTGATGCCTGTATTGTTTGATTGGGAGCTGTGCTAATGCAAAATGGTAGGGTAATTGCATATGCGAGTCGGCAATTGAAGCCACATGAGAGGAACTACGCTACACACGATCTAGAGCTGTTGGCCATTGTTTTTGCTTTAAAGATATGGAGGCACTATCTTTTAGGAGAAAAGTTTGAGTTATTCACGGATCACAAACCGTTGAAATTTCTTTTCTCTCAAAATGATCTTAATCTAAGACAGCAGCGATGGGTCGAGTTCTTGGCATCGTATGATTTGGATATTCTGTATACTCCGGGAAAGGCGAACGTTGTGGTAGACGCTCTTAGCAGAAATGCGGTTCTTTCTCTTTTGGAAGTTGTTCCGTCTCTCTAGGAAAGAATCATAAGCAAGCAAATGGAGGATAGATCTTTTGAAGAATTGATTCTTGGAACTAAGGATGGACGATATTCGGATTTCAAGATAGACAATCAAGGGGCATTGAGGATTAATGGTCGTTTGTGTGTACCTGATATAGATGGATTGAGACACGAAGTCTTATCTGAAAGTCATCGCTCCCGACTAAGTACTCACCCGGGAATCTAAAGGATGTATAAAGATATTAGAAGAGTTTACTAGTGGCCGGGCATGAAGAAAGATGTAGCTGCTTTCGTTAATAGTTGTGCTATCTGCCAGCAAGTTAAAGGAGAACAGCAGAAGCCAGCCGGTTTGTTACAACCTTTGGAGGTCCCGATGTGGAAGTGGGAGATGATTTCGATGGATTTCATCGACGATTTGCCTAGAACAAACAAGGTAAATGAAGGAATATGGGTAATTGTGGATCGTCTAACAAGAGCGCCCATTTTATACCAGTTAAGGCAACCCGTACTGCAGCTTCTCTGGCAGAAATCTTCTTGAGAGAGATAGTCAGATTGCATGGTGTTCCAATTAGTATTGTAAGTAATCGAGATCCTATCTTCACCAGCAAGTTCTGGGAGGCTTTGCAATCAGCTATGGGAACAAGTTTGAGATTGAGTACTGCATATCATCCCCAGACAGATGGGCAGACGGAGAGGCTAAATCGAATTCTAGAAGATATGTTGAGAGCCTGTGTGTTGGATTTTGGAAGATCGTGGGAAGACCATCTACATCTAGTGGAATTCTCTTATAATAACAGTTACCAAGCAAGTATCAAGATGGCTCCTTATGAAGCACTGTACGGAAGACCATGTAGATCCCCAGCTTGTTGGATTGAGTCAAAAGACCATCTTGTGCTTGGACCAGATCTGATCCGTGAAGCATCTGCTAAAGTCGAGCTTATCAAGAAAAGGATGAGAGCTACCCAGGATCGTCAAAAGAAATATGCAGATAAAAGATGAAGACAATTGGAGTTCGAGATTGATGATTTAGTCTTTGTCAAAGTTTCACCAATTAAAGGAGCAGTAAGATTTGGAAAGATAGGGAAACTCGCTCCAAGATATATTGGTCTGTTCCGAGTGCAAGAGAGGTTTGGTGCTGTAGCATACAGGATTGAATTGCCAGCCCGGATGACTGGAATTCACAATGTTTTCCACGTATCTCATCTATGGAAATATGTGCACGATCCATCTCTTATTGTTGAGCCAGCTGTGCAGGAAGACTTAGAGGTTGAGCCGGACTTATCAGTTGTCAGATATCCTGTTCGAATTGTTAATCAAGACGAGAGGCAACTCAGAAGCAAGATAGTGAAGCTTGTTAAAGTCCAGTGGAGTGAGGATCCCAGAAATTGTACCTGGGAGACTCTGGATAGTTTTAGGAAGGCATATCCGGATTTGTGTCTGGATAACTGGTGATGTTTGTATTGGATGTATTGTTGTTTGGTGTTTTGTTTGTTGATTTCTTATGTATGGATGATAGGTATGCTTGAATTGTTGAATAAAATGAAATTTTTTGGATTATCCTTTGTTTAAATTTTGGGGACGAAATTCTTTTAAGGGGAGAGGAATGTGATATTTCGGAATTTCAAACCCAATTTAAATACGATAATCTTTATAAATAAATTAATTTAAATCAATAAAATTGTTATTTTAAACAATAATAATAAATAAGTTGTAAATGTATATTGATTTTAATTAAAATTAATATATACAAAAGGGAAATGGATTTGTTAAAATTGTATTCATATCAAATTTGATTGTTGAATTGAATTTGAAATTTAATTTGAATTTGAATTGTTAAATTGAAAATTTCAAAATAAGGGCTATTTAAATTTTAAATTTTACTTTGATTTTAAAGATGTATTTCTTTGATTTTATTTAGGATATAAAATTTGGTTTATATTTGTTACTTTAAGAAGAATTGATTTTATATGAATTAAAAATGTATTTAAATTTAGAAAATTAATTAATAAAAAAATTTTAAAATCCTTTTTGCATGAAAATTACACTTCTTAAAATTTAAAACACACTGATAACATGTGTTAAGAAGTTAGCAAGGTATAATGACAAGTTTTATAATTTTTTATTTATTTTCTTTAATTTTTATAAAAACAAAACTATTTGTATAAAAAGCTACTTCATATTCTTTCTCTAATTTTTCCATCCTCATTTTCTAAATCAAAGAAAAATCACTCTTCATCTTCAAAATCTGAAATTTCATCAAATCTTTCTCTTTCCACAAAAATTAAGTAAGAATTCAAGCCTCGCTTCAAAATCAGAAAAATCTGCATACAAAATATATTAGAAAATCTACAAAATCAAGGGTTCCTGAAAAATCAAATTTCTGGAAGCAAAATTTAAAGCTCTTCCACTAAGTACTGATTGAAGTAGAGTGGAAAGCATCATCATCAAGCAACAAACTCAAGCAATTTCAAGTTAAAAGAAAACTACAGTCATTTCTTTTTCCAGGAATTCAAATTGTGGGTCTCTACTTAAAACCAAAACAGGTGAGTTAATTTTAAAATCAGAAACTTTAAGTAAGGAAATTATTGCATGTGAATTTTTAGATATGTTTGAGGTTTGCATGTATATATTTCTGTAATATCTTGGTTTACATGTTGAAAGTAAAACCGTGCATGTTAGAATTGTCTGATACTTCTCTGTTCCTAAATTACAGAGTAAAACTAAACAAAGGTTCGAATTTTCTTTAACAAAATACTGTTAGGCATTTAGTTATTAACACAGAATGTTTATTTAAATATAAATCAAAGTTTGAAAATTTATTCGAATAAGATTTGTTGATCTTCTTTTAAAAATCAGAGTGTTACAGTAAGTAAATTAATAACATGATGAAATCATGTATTAAATTTTGTTGAATCAATTTTACATCTTGAATCTACTTTGTATAACCTGATTTTTAAGGCAAAAATCAAAATTTTTAAATTTGAATGGAAGAAGTATTTGGTTGATGACCGGAAATAGGTCTTTGGGCAAATTCTGGTGACTGGGAAGGTTTTAGGATTGGAGATTTGGGGCGAAGTTGTATTGATGATCGGTGAATACGAGAAAAATAGTGGAAGTGATAATAGTTCATCAGGTTGTTTGGAATTTGGGATTCTAGGGTTTTTGCTGCTGTGTTTGGTTGCAATCGAATTTTCATGAATGTGAATATTTGGATGGATCGAGTCGTAATTGCTCTGGGGTATAGTTGCATCGAGGCTTTGTGGTGATGTGACCGAGGTCGCGTGGCGAATGATGAACAAGGTCGAGGGTTACGGTGAGTTTTCTGATGGAGGGTTGTTTCCAAAAATGGGGTGATTACCTAAATTTTGATTTGAGTTGCGCGTTGCTGATCAATGGTGGAAGGTCGTATCTGTGGTCGGCGTGGAGTTTGCGAGTGGGGTCGTTGATGGTGGCGACGGCGTCGGCGCGACGTTCACATGCATGTGTCAGTGATCGTGCCAGTGTAGTTTTGGTTAGGGGTGACTCGGGTTAGCGTTCGAGCAGATTGGATTTTGGCTCGTGCTCATGCAAGGGGAGACGTTGTTGTTTCTCGTGCAAGGATGGGTGAGGAAGGTGTTATTACTTTCCAGTTTTTCTTGTTTTTTTTGGGGGGGGGGGGTTAGTTTCTTTGCTGAAAGAAATTGGTAAGGGAGAAGGAAGGGGTTTGAGCAGGTTGATCTCGAGCTTGGGTCGGCCGAACCCGAAACTAGTAGTGTTTTTAAAAGAGTTTTAAATTTGTTTTAAGTTTGAAACTTTAAATTTTTATTTAAACTACTTGTGAAATGTTAAACTTTTTGATTCAAAGTATTTTATATTTTAATAGGTAAGTTTAAAGATGATTTTACATTCATTTAAATTTAACTTTTAAAAAGGTAATTAGTTTAAACAAAATTGAAATGTTTTAATTGTGGAATAATTTTAATTATTGTTTTTTTTATAAAATTAATTAAGTTTTATGGCTAAGGTTTACTTTAATTCATAAAGTAATTAAAGTTAAATTAATTAATAATTTTAGATTTGTTAAGGTTTAATTAATTAATTATGGGTTAATATATGGATAATTAAGAATTAAATTAAATTATAATTAATAGATAATTAATTAAATAATTAAAGATTAATTAATAAGAGATTAGTAACTAATTAATTAAGTGATTAGTAATTAATTAATTAGTGATTAAGAATTAATTAATTGATTGATTAAGGTTAATTAATAAAGTAATTAAACATTAATTAATTTATAATTAATAGTTAATTAATTAGTGGTTAAGGCTTAATTAATTAAATAATTAAGGTTAATTAGTTTATAATTAATTAAGCAATTAAGATAAATTAATTTGTAATTAATTAAGAAATTAATTAAGATTAATTAATTATAAATTAAGGGTTTATTAATAATCAATTAAGGAATGATTAATTTTTAATCAAGTTTTAATAATGATTAATTAGGGTAATTAATTAATAATTAAAGGATTATTAATTAATTAAAGATTAATTAATTGACAATGAGGTTAATTAAGAAGTGATTAATTAATTAAATGATTGTGATTAATTAACTAATGATTGGTTAAGCAACGTAATGTGATTAATTCTTAAGTAATTAACTTAATTTGAATTAATTAAATTAATTATAATATGAATTAAGATGTGCTTGCTTATGGATGATTGTTTTGTATTGAATATCTAGATTTGGTTGATATCTGTTGGATGATAGTTGAGATATTCTGTGATGAGATATTGTATATATCAGTGATGGATATTGGTTATTATCTGTGGATAATACTGTGTGGATGCTATGTTTAAACTGAATTGAATTGTTTACACCTTAAACAACTTGGCCTTTAAGACATGTTTGGATTTCGATGAGACCGGGATTGGGAATCAAATTTGATTTTTCGAAAACCACATCGATCCAAGTTAAAAGTTAGGTCGTGACATCTCAAGTGAAGATCGAGATGGAGTTTTAAAGTGCAAGGGTTATTGTCGTTAACTCCGAGGGTGATTCCAAAATGAGTGTAACGAGATAATGCCTTCGGTTTCGTTCGAACCCGGAACGAACTTGTATGGATTAAATGCTTTCAGAACATCGTCAGGAGGACGATGAGCATTCTAAGAGATGTGATCTCTAAAGGTAATCGTAGCCTCAAGCCTCGTCAACCGAGAATGGCTAAAACAGGGGAGGTGCAGTAAGGTTAAGTGGGCCATGCCCAAGCAGGACGAGATTTTCCCCTGTCTAGAAGTCCCTTATTATTTCGGCTGTGTGGGCAGTTGTTGGCCACAACTGCGGGGTTGTTGTTACGACCCAGAATTTCTGTCAATTAAAATTCGTATATTTAATTGATTTTAAATATTAATAAGTGAAATTAAACAGTCGAATAAATTTTATTTCGAATAATTGGATTTAATTAGATAATTAAATCGATAAGTTAATAGTTGAAATTACAGAAATAATTAAAAATTTGGTTTAATATGATTAAAATTGATTTGTAAAATTTTAATAAATCATATTGGAGTTAGAATGATGTTTTAGAACTTTTAAAATCGAATTTAAAGTTAATTTGTGAAAATTGAATATTTTAATATTTAATTGACGAGTTAAAATAGCCATTTTTCAAACAGTCTCGGATTTCGACGAAACTAGTTTCATCAGATCCGTAATGTGATGTTATTGTAAGATTTCAAATTTCGTGTCAATCGGATTTACCGTTTGTCCGGTGCAAGCCAAAACGCATAGAAATTAGTTTAAATCGATTTAATTTAAATTTGATCGTTTATTTCCGTAACTCGCACAGATGATCGAATTAGCCTCCGAAACATGTTCCATTGTGTTCGAAACGCGGGGTAAACCCTAGAAACGCCAGCCGACACGCTTCGTTTGGAGTTTGGAAAATTTTGGATGAATGGTGTTTTGGGCAATTTTCTATATAAGGACCTCTAATTTCACAAATTGCAAAAGAAAACAGAAACTAGGGTTTCAAGGTTACAACCGCCTTCTACAGTATCAATGGCCGAAATTCTCTTATTTTCTTCTTCAATTATTTTACAATCCACGCATCAATTCAAGAAGGGTTCAACTACAAAGATGTAGAGCTACGTGAGATCTTCAATCTCAACGGTGGAGATCGAAAATCTCTTGGCGAGTCAATGGCAATTGGTGATCAAAGCACGCGCGTTCGTCCTTGATTTTCGTGCAAAGGAGGCAGCCGAGCTTCGAGCTCTTCTGGCCGAGAGTGGAGCTCGTCATGGCGAGTTGAATGGCACCCTTAAATTGCTTAGGTTCGTCACGATAATTCATTGATTTTGGCGGCTATAGGTATGTCGCGCGCGTATGTAGCCTGGAGATGGAAGAAAAAAAGCACGGCCATGATCTGAGTATAGAAATCAAACGGCCAAGATTTTTTAGGTTTAAAAATTAAAAGTAATTTGTAAATTTAATTTTATTATAAATTGTATAATGTTTAAAATAGTGTAACTCTTTCATACGAGGTTGAAAACGCACGAAACGAATTGCGTTGGCTTCGTTTTGTCGAGCACTACGCATTGTAGCTGGATTGGAGTCGTTTGGAGCTAGTTTGAATTTTTGGTAAAATTAAACGCTTGTTTAATTTTATTTGAAATAAAATGCTAAAACTGAATTGAAAGCAAGGTGAGAACTTCTCACTCAATCGAATCTGTTTCGATTTAAATTTTAAATAGTTAGATTTAAAATTGCTTAATTGTATGCCTGGATGATAAATTGTTATTATTGTGTTGCAAATAGACATTATACGTCGTATGTTAAGAGGATGTTATTTATTAAAAGCATATACCGCGATAATTTCATCTTGATTGGAATTGGTATTATATGTGTATTTGGAGTTGATTTCCCGCATTATATAGCGGATGAGACCCTATGGCGCCGCATAATAGCGGATAATATTTTATAATTTCCATATATCGCGATATTCCGTATTGGAACGGAATTGGTGTTGTGCTAACATCTGTGGATGCAGGGAAACAGGTTGGAGGGATCCAACTGGATTCCTCACCAATATTATTTGATTACCGATATTGTGATATTTGTTGATTATCATATTGATATATGATGTTTTGATTGTCGTGATTGCTATATTGTTGCTGTTGCAGCATTGGCCTATTTTTGGAGTTTTAAAAATATTAAAGTAACGATTTTGAATTTAAAAGGATATTAAAGTGATTTTTTGAAAGTATAAGTTTTATTAAATTTTGAATTGTTAAAATAAATAAATGTTATAATTTTTATTATTATAAAAGGTTATATTTTTTTGGAAAATAATACTTATGTATGATTTTGGAGTTATATATAAGCTTTAATAAGGATTTGTAAATTATTAAAAAGATTGATTTTTTTAAATTGAGATTTTTGAATTATTATAAACGGTTTATATAAAAGATTTATAATATTGATATTTATAAATTAAAAATATAGGAATTATAAAACGAGTTTTGTTAAGTGTTAAAATGAAGTATAAATGGATTCCAAAAGTAAATGAAATTTATCGATTTGTAAACTTGAAAGTTATGAAATGAATAGATTTTTGTAAAATAAAAGATTTATAAGTAATTAACTTATAAATCGAATTTTGGCATTTTAATTGAGATTTTCGAATACGAATAAATGGTTTATATATGAGATTTATAAAATATATATTTTATAAATTGAAATAATGGAATTATAAAAGGAGTTCTGTTAATGCTGAAAATGAGGTTATAAATGGAATTTTATAAGTAGTAAGATTTTTAAATTTTGTAAATTGAAGTCTTTATAAAATATAAATGGGAATTTATAAACATTGTTTTATAAATCTGAAACCGACTTATTTTGATAAGTCAATTATTTTAGATTTTTAAAGGAGATATATTCACGATTTTGGACGGTGGATAATCCTTTAAACAAAATGTGTAGAAAAATATTGAATTTGGTTAACGAAGAATATTCACGATTTTGGGACAGTGAATAATATATCAAAGTGTTTTGGGGAAGTGATATTTTAAATAGAATTAAAATGATTTAAAGATGTTTTAAAATGCGTTAAGTATCGAATACATAGATTTCAACATTCATTGTTGAAATAGACGTTTCGAGAAATAAGGAAATAGTGGACTATAACACTGTTGTTATAGTAAATGATTTCTGAAAGGAAATGTTTTATATAGTATTGGGATTTATATATCTATCTTAATTTCAAATCCCTATACTAGTAATTTTGGGTCGTCGTAACGATGTTTTATGCAACATTCATTTTGACCCAAATAAATGTGTTTGAAAGGATGTTTTCCTTAAAGAATGAAATCTATACTTAATTTCGATTTAAGTATATTGAATATTTTCCAAGTGTTGAAAATAAATGGATTTATGAATTACTTACTATTAAATAAGTATGGAAATGTTTTCCAATATGAAGTGAATATTTTGAGATTTTACCTTTTAAAGATAAATTGAAAATGAATATTAGAAATCGATTTGGAAATCATATATTCATAGATATTTTGGAATTGTAAATTCACTATGGAATTTATAAAAGGAAGGGAAATTTGTTAAAAAAATAAACGTTGATTTATTTTTGAAGTGTGGAAATAAATTTACGGATTTGGAACGCAAATATAAAGTAAATCAGTAATGATTTATTTAATTGGTTTAAATGAACCATTTTGAAATGGAAATGAATAAAGATTTGTGAATATATCCCGTGTAGGGAAACGATTTGAATTTTTTTTTCAAAAGTGGTAAAGGTGAAAAGTGATTTGAAATTTGTTTTCAAATGTTGAAGTATGGAAAATATATATATCTTGTAAAGATATTTTTGAAAAATAAATAATTTGGAAAATTATTTGGAATTTGATGATGTTGTGCATGTCTATTGATAGTTAAATAACCGACTATCAATAATTACCTTTAAATGGGTATTTGTTGTGATTTGCTTGAATTTGAATGCCACGCTTATTTTCAAAATAAGCGCTCACTGTTCGGGTTAGCCGGGAAAGGACCTTTGGGTCGTATAACCCATTTCGAATATGTGATACGTCGTTATGGATTGCATTCGAAGACCGGTGTTGAAGACCGGATATTTTTGAAAATGGAAGGATTACCGTCGAATGACTCTGCATCGGCTGATCTTCGATATAGAGGTTTTATCACCCTTAGTGACGGGAAGTCCGGACGTGATTAGTGAATATCCGGATTGCAAGGGCTTCTTTGGAAGTGCCTTCGGTTCCGTTCAATCTCGGAACGGACTTGTATGCATGTGTGTTTGACGTTACAATTTGAGATGTAAAGCTGGTTTCTATCAAATATATTTCTGTTGGTGGCGGAGAATTTATTCTCTTAGCTTAACACCCTTCTTTGAGACGTACGAGCTCAGAGGTTATGTAGTTGATGGTTACTAGTGATACATTCCCAAATTGGTAATGTGACATACGAAGTGCTGTTGAGCATATGTGATCAAAGCACAGCTTTTGCATAAAGCGTGGCTTTGTGGACGAGACTTTGTCGGACCTCACACCCCCGAAATGGTCAAAACAGTAAGGATGCAGCAAGGTTATTAGGGGGTAGCGTCCCTTTAGTTGATGTCATTCCTTCTGGATAGAGGTGGTATCATGGAATGGAGCCCATATACTTAACCTATGTTGTTGCTACAAATTTATTACTTTGTGGTTGTTGGAATCGAGGATCCTCAGATATAGATCGGTTATAATCGGGAATGACATATTTGTGTCAGTAGTTACCTAGTTAGGGGTAACCTGACCTTGTGTTGGCAGAGATCTAACCGTAATGTTAGGTTATGTTCTCGGGGTCGTCTTTCCAGAGGCGTACCCATGTGGCAAAGGAAAGTTCCTTGGCCTGACCATTTGTTGGAAATCCAAAGAAACAATACGAACCTTGTACGGTTTTATTTGTATAACCTGCCATGGAATGTGGCGGTAACCTGCTATTGAACATGGTAGCTATAGTTGGCATACGATAATGGTCGTATGTTGGCTAAGATTTATATCTTTACTTTAGAAATGATTTTTCCTACACTATGCACTAGTAATAATATCAAATGTTTCTTTTTAATGCGTATCAAGCATCTTTGACTATCAAAAAGAGAAATCTCCTCCGATTCTGCGTTTGCATTGTGTGTGTGTGTGCGGGAGGCCTTATGTAGTCTCATTTTCCAAAAAAGCATTGCGAATCTATTTTAAAATATTCCTATCGTTTGTTTTAAAGATAAATAATTGTTTTAAGTTCTCACACCAGTCCCATGACTGACCTGGAGTTTATTGTTTTTCTTTCTAAACTCTGTTTGCCCACCAATTTCCACACGGGCAGTCTAGAGTCAGGTTATCAGGTCATTTTGGAATTCAGGAATTGCAGGAGGCAAGCTGGATGGCATGGCGTATTACTAGTATATAGTATTTCTTTTCCGATGTTTGTTGTTGTAAACTCTGTAATGTAATGTAATGTGATGTAATGTAATGAAATAACTGATATAGTTCTTTTGTTTAAAGATTATTCATTTATCTATTATATGTTGTTCCGCTGCGATTGTGAGAATATGATATTGTTCTGTTGTTTCTTTCTGTTCTGTTCTATCTTTTTCTCTCTTCTTCTATCTTTTTCTTCTTCTTTAACCATAACATTTCGGTTTTCCGGCATTCGATTTCTCAGCAGTTGATACAGTGGACGTATTGATGTCGGTTTTCGAGCGTCGAAAAATCGCAACATTACATTTGGTATCAGAGCATATGGTTAAGCGACAACCATGGTTATGTTGGGTATTACTCATTAGAGATAGAGTCAGTAGTACTCTAGAATGAGTGTGAGTGTAATAATAGATACGAGCGCGTATTTGTTAGTGGATATAAATTGTTTTATATTGTGATGATTGGTTTGTTGGGTGGTATATGGATTCTGGTCAATACGAGTAATTAACGTTATTGATAGGGATCTCTAAACACTTATACAGAACAATTTGACACGATATTGTTTTAAAATAGGGTAAATGAAATAATTTTACCTCAATTATATTTTATATATAAAGGAATAATTTTTCAGAATTATTAAAGGGTATATAAATTGATTGTTTGGTAGTTAAAAATGTAAGAATGAATATAAGTTAATTAAAAGAATAATTGTATAAGCGAAGAATTATAAGTATGGAATTATAATTAATATGATTTACAATTGTGAAATAATCTTGTATATAAAGGTGAAACTATATGAATATATTTACTAATAAGAGTTGTAGATATAAAAATGAATTTAGACTATGAATTTGAAAATTTTGAATCTTGTTTATTTTGGAAGTTATTTTTCAAAACTAAAAGTTAAATAGTGAAATTTTTATAAGTAAAAGATTTGTAAATGTGATTTGTAATTTGAAGTAAAATTCCACAGGAATATTTGGAAATGTTTTGAAAGGGTTTGCAATTTGGAAAAGATTAAATTCCTTTTTGAGTTTGAAAATGGTTTTCAAAGGTTTGGAAAAATTGTTTTGGAGAAATTAAAGCTCTAAACTCTTTTCGGTCACTGGAAAATAATTCCGATGATGATTGCAACATCATCGGTGTTCATTTTCGGCTTTCCAAAAGAGGGATTGCTGCCAAATTGTTTTATATGAAAGTTGTTTGGAAAATTTGGGTTTGGGTTTTGAAATTCAAAGGATAATTGAATTGGTTTCAAAAATGGTTTTGAAAGATTGAAAAGACTCTGGAATGTTATATAAAATGATTGGAATACAATTATTAAGTTGGAAAATAAATTGTGAATGAATAAATAAAATTTGCAAGTGCAAGGAAATGAAATTAAAAATCCAAGTTGAAATAAATTTGAGTTGCCATCAAAGACATATGATTTGAAATTTAACTAAAGCAAAGTTAAATAAATTGATTTGGATTAGATAAGCTATTGAAATTGATGAATATAAGTGAAATGAGTTTTGAACTTATAATATAAGTTAATAAATTTAGTTTTGTTAAAAGTTAAATAGAATTTACTTTAGAATTGAAATCTGAATTGGATTTATAAGTGGAATTTTTAGTTAAGTCAAACAAATGATGTTTGATATGGAATATAACTTAGGTAATGTTAAATGAAGTTGATTTTGGTATCGAAGTAAAATAGTAAAATGAAATTATAAATATGAACTTGGATTATGAAATGAAATTCGATCTTATTGGTTAAATGAATTAGCAATTGAATTGAACTAATGAATTGAATATTAATCAATCGAATGTAAAAGAATTGATATGGGATAATGAATGTAAGTATAAATTCATTAGAAGCTAATGAAGTTGAGAAATTGAATAATTGAATGGAAGTCAATTTAATATCAACCAATTTGAGTTAAAAAGTGTTAAACCAAATAGAATGTAAATTTAATAAATTGGTTATGTTGAATATACATTGGTTGTTATTTGATTTGTTAACTGATTGTGTATATTTCATTAAGTGTTAGTGAAAATGAATTAATGAAATGGAAAGCTATAAATCATTGAAATCAAATTGGAAGTTAAGTGAATCTTAAATAGAATTGAATTTGATTTGTAAGTGAACCAACTTGAATACGAATTAGTGAATAATTACTAATTGAATATGAATAAATGAATATTAGTAAAAATCCAATGTTAACAAATCAAATGTGATTAAATTGAAAAATCAATCCAATGAATATGAATGAGAAGTGAATTTATATTGATTTGGATAGACATTGATTGTTGGATGTTTATTGGTTGGATAGTTGTTTGATGGTTGTATTTGTTGTTTTGTTGCAATTGCTATGTGGCACATGTAGTTGTTATGTTGCTATATGAAGTATATTGATGTTACTTTCATATATACATGTTACTCATTTGTTTGTTGAGTGTATAGTAGGTGCGCATTGCGCTTGCTTTGCATTTGGAGCTCACTTTCGCGCTATATTAGCCGTATATGCTTGCTAATAATATATAAGGTACATATCTCGGATTAGATATCGTACTTTTACACTTTTTTCCCTACGGGATGCCTCATCATTTGATGAGATGTATATTTGTGATATATATACTGTCATTCTTTTCCGGATCGAGCCGCGCAAAGAAGACTGGCGAATTTTTCCGAAAATTTAAGGTGTTAGAATATTTTTGAGAAAATTGGGAAATTTTTGAAAACTAAGTTTGGATTTGGAAACTTAGTAAAGATTTTGTAAGAAGTTTAACTATGAATTTTGGGAAAGTTAAACACTTAAGAGATTTTTAAAATCTAATTTGAACGGTTTGTTTTGGAAAGTTAATGGATTCTGTAACTTTTTCTTACGTGGTAATTTCGAGGACGAAATTCTTTTAAGGGGGAGTTTGTTAATTAAACAGTCAAATAAATTTTATTTCGAATAATTGGATTTTATTGGATAATTAAATCGATAATTTAATAGTTGAAATTACAGAAATAATTGAAAATTGGTTTTAATATGATTAAAATTGATTTGTAAAATTTTAATAATCATATTGGAGTTAGAATGATGTTATAGAACTTTTAAACTCAAATTTGAAGTTAATTTGTGAAAATTGAATATTTTAATATTTAATTAACGACTTAAAATAGCCATTTTTCAAACAGTCTCGGATTTTGACGAAACCAGTTTCATCGGATCCGTAATGTGATATTATTATAAGATTTCAAACTTCGTTTCAATCGGATTTACCGTTTGTCCGGGGCAAGCCAAAACGCATAGAAATTAGTTTAAATCGATTTAATTTAAATTTGATCGTTTATTTCCATAACTCGCACAGATGATCGAATTAGCCTCCGAAACACGTTCCATTGTGTTCGGAACGTGGGGTAAACCATAGAAATGTCAGCCAGCACGCTTCGTTTGGAGTTCGGAAAATTTTGGATGAATAGTGTTTTGGACAATTTTCTATATAAGCACCTCTAATTTCACAAATTGCAAAAGAAAACAGAAACTAGGGTTTCAAGGTTACAGCCGCCTTCTACAGTATCAATGGCCGAAATTCTCTTATTTTCTTCTTCAATTATTTCACAATCTGCGCATCAATTCAAGAAGGGTTCAGCTACAAAGATGTAGAGCTACGTGAGATCTTCAATGTCAACGGCAATTGGTGATCAAAGCGTGTGCGTTCGTCCTCGATTTTCGTGCAAAGGAGGCGGCCGAGCTTCGATCTCTTCTGGCCGAGAGTGGAGCTCGTCATGGCGAGTTGAATGGCACCCTTCGATCGAGTTGAAACTGCTTGGGTTCGTCACGATAATTCATTGATTTTGGCGGCTATGGGTATGTCGCGCGCGTATGTAGCCTGGAGATGGAAGAAACAAATCACGGCCATGATCTGAGTATAGAAATCAAACGGCCCAGATTTGTTAGGTTTAAAAATTAAAAGTAATTTGTAAATTTAATTTTATTATAAATTGTATAATGTTTAAAATAGTGTAACTCTTTCACACGAGGTCGAAAACGCACGAAACAAATTGCGTTGGCTTCGTTTTGTCGAGAACCATGCATTGGAGCTGGATTAGAGTTGTTTGGACCTAGTTTGAATTTTGGGTAAAATTAAACACTTGTTTAATTTTATTCAAAATAAAACGCTGAAACTGAATTGAAAGAAAGGTGAGAACTTCTCACTCAATCGAATCTGTTTCGATTTAAATTTTAAATAGTTAGATTTAAAATTGCTTGATTGTATGCCTGGATGATAAATTATTATCTATTGTGTTGCAAATAGACATTATACGCCGTATATTAAGCGGATGTTATTCATTAAAAACATATACCACGATAATTCCATCTTGATTGGAATTGGTATTATATATGTATTTGGAGTTGATTTCCCGCATTATATAGCGGATGAGACCTTATTGCGCCGCATAATAGCGGATAATATTTTATAAATCCCATATACCGCGATATTCCGTATTGGAACGGAATTGGTATTGTGCTAACATCTGTGGATGTAGGGAAACAGGTTGGAGGGATCCAACTGGATTCCTCACCAATATTATTTGATTACAGATATTATGATATTTGTTGATTATCATATTGGTATATGATGTTTTGATTGTCGTGATTGGTATATTGTTGCTGTTGCAGCATTGGCCTATTTTCGGAGTTTTAAAAATATTAAAGTAACGATTTTGAATTTAAAAGGATTTTAAAGTGATTTTTTGAAAGTATAAGTTTTATTAAATTTTGAAATGTTAAAATAAATAAACGTTATAATTTTTATTATTATAAAAGGTTATATTTTTTGGAAAATAATACTTAAGTATGATTTTGGAGTTATATATAAGCTTTAATAAGGATTTGTAAATTATTAAAAAGATTGATTTATTTAAATTGAGATTTTTTAATTATTATAAATGGTTTATATAAAAGATTTATAATATTAATATTTATAAATTAAAAATATAGGAATTATAAAATGAGTTTTATTAAGTGTTAAAATGAAGTACAAATGGATTTCATAAGTAAATGAAATTTATAGATTTATAAATTGGGAAGTTATAAAATGAATAGATTTTTGTAAAATAAAAGATTTATAAATAATTAACTTATAAATCGGATTTTGGCATTTTAATTGAGATTTTCGAATAAGAATAAATGGTTTATAGATGAGATTTATAAAATATATATTTTATAAATCGAAATAATGGAATTATAAAAGGAGTTCTGTTAATGCTGAAAATGAGGCTATAAATGGAATTTTATAAATAGTAAGATTTTTAAGTTTTGTAAATTGAAGTCTTTATAAAATATAAATGGGGAATTTATAAACATTGGTTTATAAATCCGAAACCGACTTATTTTGATAAGTCAATTATTTTAGATTTTTAAATGAGATATATTCACGATTTTGGACGGTGGGTAATCCTTTAAACAAAATGTGTAGAAAAATGTTGAATTTGGTTAACGAAGAATATTCACGATTTTGGGAAAGTGAGTAATATATTAAGGTGTTTTGGGGAAGTGATATTTTAAATAGAATTAAAACGATTTAAAGATGTTTTAAAATGCGTTAAGTATCGAATACATAGATTTCAACATCCATTGTTGAAATAGACGTTTCGAGAAATAAGGAAATAGTGGACTATAACATTGTTGTTATAGTAAATGATTTCTGAAAGGAAATGTTTTATATAGTATTGGGATTTATATATCTATCTTAATTTCGAATCCCTATACTAGTGATTTTGGGTCGTCGTAACGATGTTTATACAACATTCGTTTTGACCCAAATAAATGTGTTTGAAAGGATGTTTTCCTTAAAGAATGAAATCTATACTTAATTTCGATTTAAGTATATTGAATATTTTCCAAGTGTTGAAAATAAATGGATTTATGAATTACTTATTATTAAATAAATGTGGAAATGTTTTCCAATATAAAGTGAATATTTTGAGATTTTATCTTTTAAAGATAAATTGAAAATGAATATTAGAAATCGATTTGGAAATCATATATTCATAGATATTTTGGAATTGTAAATTCACTATGGAATTTATGAAAGGAAGGGAAATTTGTTAAAAAAATAAACGTTGATTTATTTTTGAAGTGTGGAAATAAATTTACGGATTTGGAATGTAAATATAAAGTAAATCGGTAATGATTTATTTATTTGGTTTAAATGAACCATTTTGAAATGAAAATGAATAAAGATTTGTGAATATATCCCATGTAGGGAAACGATTTGAATTTTTTTTTCAAAAGTGGTAAAGGTGAATAGTGATTTGAAATTTGTTTTCAAATGTTGAAGTGTGGAAAATATATATATCTTGTAAAGATATTTTTGAAAAATAAATAATTTGGAAAATTATTTGGAATTTGATGATGTTGTGCATGTCTATTGATAGTTAAATAACCGACTATCAATAATTACCTTTAAATGGGTATTTGTTGTGATTTGCTTGAATTTTAATGCCACACTTATTTTCAAAATAAGCGCTCACTATTCGGGTTTGCCAGGAAAGGACCTTTGGGTCGTATAACCAATTCCGAATATGTGATACGTCGTTATGGATTGCATTTGAAGGCCGGTGTTGAAGACCGGATATTTTTGAAAACGGAAGGATTACCGTCGAATGACTCTACATCGGCTGATCTTCGATATAGAGGTTTTATCACCCTTAGTGACGGGAAGTCCGGACGTGATTAGTGAATATCCGGATTGCAAGGGCTTCTTTGGAAGTGCCTTCGGTTCCGTTTGATCCCGGAACGGACTTGTATGGATGTGTGTTTGACGTTACAATTTGAGATGTAAAGCTGGTTTATATCCAATATATTTTTGTTGGTGGCGGAGAATTTATTCTCTTAGATTAACAGCCTTCTCTGAGATGTACGAGCTCAGAGGTTATGTAGTTGATGGTTACTAGTGATACATTCCCAAATTGGTAATGTGACAAATGAAGTATTGTTGAGCATATGTGATCAAAGCACAGCTTTTGTATAAAGCGTCGCTTTGTGGACGAGACTTCGTCGGACCTCACACCCCGGAAATGGTCAAAACCGGAAGGATGCAACAAGGTTATTAGGGGGTAGCGCCCCTTTAGTGTATGTCATTCCTTCTGGATAGAGGTGGTATCATGGTATGGAGCCCAGATACTTAACCTATGTTGTTGCTGCAAATTTATTACTTTGTGGTTGTTGGAATCGAGGATCCTCGGATATAGATCTGCTACGATTGGGGAATGACATATTTGTGTCAGTAGTTACCCAGTTAGGGGTAACCCGGCCTTGTGTTGGCAGAGATCTAACCATAATGTTAGGTTATATTCTCGGGGTCGTCTTTCCAGAGGCGTACCCATGTGGCAATGAGAAGTTCCTTGGCCTGACCATTTGTTGGAAATCCAAAGAAACAATACGAACCTTGTACGGTTTTAGTTGTATAACCAGCCATGGAATGTGGCGGTAACCTGCTATTGAACATGGTAGCTATAGTAGGCATACGATAATGGTCGTATGTTGGCTAAGATTTATATCTTTACTTTCGAAATGATTTTTCCTACACTATGCAGTAGTAATAATATCAAATGTTTCTTTTTAATGCCTATCAAGCATCTTTGACTATCATAAGGAGAAATCTCCTCCGATTCTGCGTTTGCATTGTGTGTGTGTGTGGGAGGCCTTATGGTAGTCTCATTTTCCAAAAAAGCATTGCGAATCTATTTTAAAATATTCATGTCGTTTGTTTTAAAGATAAATAACTGTTTTAAGTTCTCACACCAGTCCCATGACTGACCTGGAGTTTATTGTTTTCCTTTCTAAACTCTGGGTGCCCACCAATTTCCACACGGGAAGTCTAGAGTCAGGTTATCAGGTCATTCTGGAATTCAGGAATTACAAGAGGCAAGCTGGATGGCATGGCGTATTACTAGTATATAGTATTTCTTTTCCGCTGTTTGTTGTTGTAAACTCTGTAATGTAATGTAATGTAATGTAATGTAATGTAATGTGATGTAATGAAATAAATGATATAGTTCTTTTGTTTAAAGATTATTCATTTATTTATTATATGTTGTTCCGCTGCGATTGTGAGATTCTGATATTGTTCTGTTGTTTCTTTCTGTTCTGTTCTATTTTTTTCTCTCTTCTTTTATCTTTTTCTTCTTCTTTAACCATAACATTTAGGTTTTCCGACATTCGATTTCTCGGTAGTTGATACAGTAGACGTATTGATGTCGGTTTCCAAGCGTTGAAAAATCGCAACGTTACATTTGTCTTGTTCGGAGCTGTCCAGTAAGGGATGGTTCCAGCCTTATGTTGCAGGGGAGTTAGGGTGGCTCCTCGGTATGGTGATCTAGGCCCCATACTTTGACGGACGGTACCTCGGTAGCCCTGCCATTGATGGAAACCCATTTTCCCTACGAGACCCTACGGTTTTGATTGTATTACCCACTTTCGTGGCTAGTAGCTGGAATTTAATAGATGTAACAATTTCGGCTATTTTCTATTTACTTGAAAACCCTAATCCCTATTATAATATCACTAGATTTCCTATCAAATGCTTTGGTTAGCATAAGGTAAAAACTTACCCGTGTTTATTTGTGGGGAGCCTTACGTGATACCTTTTGTTTCAAATGATTTTAAAGTTAAACAACTTTAACTTATTTGCTCACACCAGACCCATGTCTGACCCGGAGTTTATTTTGTTTTTCATAAACTCTTGGATGCTCAAATATTTATGAGTAGCCGAGTGATTATGTTGGGATTGGAAAATGTTTTGAAAGCTGGAGTTGGAATTCAGACGTACTTATCTATCTCTATCCGCTGTAGTGACTTTTGATGTAGTATTTTGGGTTGTATGTTTGGCAGATCCTTATAAATGTCAGATGTAATGAAGTCGTATTATTTTGTGTACTCTCATATGTAAAACTATGTAATGGATATGTGTAATATTATATTTTGTTTCGTTCCGCTGTGAGATTCTGATGATTGTTGTTCTTTTCTTTCTATCTTTTCTATTTCTATCTCTTTCTTTTCTTATTGATGATACGTCTTTCTGGATATTGAAAGACGGGTCATCACAGATAAACTTATATTGAATATATGTTGCTTACATCTGAAAACTAATAGGGATGCAT